>OX439373.1:0-2500000 GCA_949319445.1 Mythimna lalbum
CCTAACCTAACCTAACCTAACCTAACCTAACCTAACCTAACCTAACCTAACCTAACCTAACCTAACCTAACTAACCTAACTAACCTAACCTAACCTAACCTAACCTACCTAACCTAACCTAACCTAACCTAACCTAACCTAACCTAACCTAACCTAACCTAACCTAACCTAACCTAACCTAACCTAACCTAACCTAACCTAACCTAACCTAACCTAACCTAACCTAACCTAACCTAACCTAACCTAACCTAACCTAACCTAACCTAACCTAACCTAACCTAACCTAACCTAACCTAACCTAACCTAACCTAACCTAACCTAACCTAACCTAACCTAACCTAACCTAACCTAACCTAACCTAACCTAACCTAACCTAACCTAACCTAACCTAACCTAACCTAACCTAACCTAACCTAACCTAACCTAACCTAACCTAACCTAACCTAACCTAACCTAACCTAACCTAACCTAACCTAACCTAACCTAACCTAACCTAACCTAACCTAACCTAACCTAACCTAACCTAACCTAACCTAACCTAACCTAACCTAACCTAACCTAACCTAACCTAACCTAACCTAACCTAACCTAACCTAACCTAACCTAACCTAACCTAACCTAACCTAACCTAACCTAACCTAACCTAACCTAACCTAACCTAACCTAACCTAACCTAACCTAACCTAACCTAACCTAACCTAACCTAACCTAACCTAACCTAACCTAACCTAACCTAACCTAACCTAACCTAACCTAACCTAACCTAACCTAACCTAACCTAACCTAACCTAACCTAACCTAACCTAACCTAACCTAACCTAACCTAACCTAACCTAACCTAACCTAACCTAACCTAACCTAACCTAACCTAACCTAACCTAACCTAACCTAACCTAACCTAACCTAACCTAACCTAACCTAACCTAACCTAACCTAACCTAACCTAACCTAACCTAACCTAACCTAACCTAACCTAACCTAACCTAACCTAACCTAACCTAACCTAACCTAACCTAACCTAACCTAACCTAACCTAACCTAACCTAACCTAACCTAACCTAACCTAACCTAACCTAACCTAACCTAACCTAACCTAACCTAACCTAACCTAACCTAACCTAACCTAACCTAACCTAACCTAACCTAACCTAACCTAACCTAACCTAACCTAACCTAACCTAACCTAACCTAACCTAACCTAACCTAACCTAACCTAACCTAACCTAACCTAACCTAACCTAACCTAACCTAACCTAACCTAACCTAACCTAACCTAACCTAACCTAACCTAACCTAACCTAACCTAACCTAACCTAACCTAACCTAACCTAACCTAACCTAACCTAACCTAACCTAACCTAACCTAACCTAACCTAACCTAACCTAACCTAACCTAACCTAACCTAACCTAACCTAACCTAACCTAACCTAACCTAACCTAACCTAACCTAACCTAACCTAACCTAACCTAACCTAACCTAACCTAACCTAACCTAACCTAACCTAACCTAACCTAACCTAACCTAACCTAACCTAACCTAACCTAACCTAACCTAACCTAACCTAACCTAACCTAACCTAACCTAACCTAACCTAACCTAACCTAACCTAACCTAACCTAACCTAACCTAACCTAACCTAACCTAACCTAACCTAACCTAACCTAACCTAACCTAACCTAACCTAACCTAACCTAACCTAACCTAACCTAACCTAACCTAACCTAACCTAACCTAACCTAACCTAACCTAACCTAACCTAACCTAACCTAACCTAACCTAACCTAACCTAACCTAACCTAACCTAACCTAACCTAACCTAACCTAACCTAACCTAACCTAACCTAACCTAACCTAACCTAACCTAACCTAACCTAACCTAACCTAACCTAACCTAACCTAACCTAACCTAACCTAACCTAACCTAACCTAACCTAACCTAACCTAACCTAACCTAACCTAACCTAACCTAACCTAACCTAACCTAACCTAACCTAACCTAACCTAACCTAACCTAACCTAACCTAACCTAACCTAACCTAACCTAACCTAACCTAACCTAACCTAACCTAACCTAACCTAACCTAACCTAACCTAACCTAACCTAACCTAACCTAACCTAACCTAACCTAACCTAACCTAACCTAACCTAACCTAACCTAACCTAACCTAACCTAACCTAACCTAACCTAACCTAACCTAACCTAACCTAACCTAACCTAACCTAACCTAACCTAACCTAACCTAACCTAACCTAACCTAACCTAACCTAACCTAACCTAACCTAACCTAACCTAACCTAACCTAACCTAACCTAACCTAACCTAACCTAACCTAACCTAACCTAACCTAACCTAACCTAACCTAACCTAACCTAACCTAACCTAACCTAACCTAACCTAACCTAACCTAACCTAACCTAACCTAACCTAACCTAACCTAACCTAACCTAACCTAACCTAACCTAACCTAACCTAACCTAACCTAACCTAACCTAACCTAACCTAACCTAACCTAACCTAACCTAACCTAACCTAACCTAACCTAACCTAACCTAACCTAACCTAACCTAACCTAACCTAACCTAACCTAACCTAACCTAACCTAACCTAACCTAACCTAACCTAACCTAACCTAACCTAACCTAACCTAACCTAACCTAACCTAACCTAACCTAACCTAACCTAACCTAACCTAACCTAACCTAACCTAACCTAACCTAACCTAACCTAACCTAACCTAACCTAACCTAACCTAACCTAACCTAACCTAACCTAACCTAACCTAACCTAACCTAACCTAACCTAACCTAACCTAACCTAACCTAACCTAACCTAACCTAACCTAACCTAACCTAACCTAACCTAACCTAACCTAACCTAACCTAACCTAACCTAACCTAACCTAACCTAACCTAACCTAACCTAACCTAACCTAACCTAACCTAACCTAACCTAACCTAACCTAACCTAACCTAACCTAACCTAACCTAACCTAACCTAACCTAACCTAACCTAACCTAACCTAACCTAACCTAACCTAACCTAACCTAACCTAACCTAACCTAACCTAACCTAACCTAACCTAACCTAACCTAACCTAACCTAACCTAACCTAACCTAACCTAACCTAACCTAACCTAACCTAACCTAACCTAACCTAACCTAACCTAACCTAACCTAACCTAACCTAACCTAACCTAACCTAACCTAACCTAACCTAACCTAACCTAACCTAACCTAACCTAACCTAACCTAACCTAACCTAACCTAACCTAACCTAACCTAACCTAACCTAACCTAACCTAACCTAACCTAACCTAACCTAACCTAACCTAACCTAACCTAACCTAACCTAACCTAACCTAACCTAACCTAACCTAACCTAACCTAACCTAACCTAACCTAACCTAACCTAACCTAACCTAACCTAACCTAACCTAACCTAACCTAACCTAACCTAACCTAACCTAACCTAACCTAACCTAACCTAACCTAACCTAACCTAACCTAACCTAACCTAACCTAACCTAACCTAACCTAACCTAACCTAACCTAACCTAACCTAACCTAACCTAACCTAACCTAACCTAACCTAACCTAACCTAACCTAACCTAACCTAACCTAACCTAACCTAACCTAACCTAACCTAACCTAACCTAACCTAACCTAACCTAACCTAACCTAACCTAACCTAACCTAACCTAACCTAACCTAACCTAACCTAACCTAACCTAACCTAACCTAACCTAACCTAACCTAACCTAACCTAACCTAACCTAACCTAACCTAACCTAACCTAACCTAACCTAACCTAACCTAACCTAACCTAACCTAACCTAACCTAACCTAACCTAACCTAACCTAACCTAACCTAACCTAACCTAACCTAACCTAACCTAACCTAACCTAACCTAACCTAACCTAACCTAACCTAACCTAACCTAACCTAACCTAACCTAACCTAACCTAACCTAACCTAACCTAACCTAACCTAACCTAACCTAACCTAACCTAACCTAACCTAACCTAACCTAACCTAACCTAACCTAACCTAACCTAACCTAACCTAACCTAACCTAACCTAACCTAACCTAACCTAACCTAACCTAACCTAACCTAACCTAACCTAACCTAACCTAACCTAACCTAACCTAACCTAACCTAACCTAACCTAACCTAACCTAACCTAACCTAACCTAACCTAACCTAACCTAACCTAACCTAACCTAACCTAACCTAACCTAACCTAACCTAACCTAACCTAACCTAACCTAACCTAACCTAACCTAACCTAACCTAACCTAACCTAACCTAACCTAACCTAACCTAACCTAACCTAACCTAACCTAACCTAACCTAACCTAACCTAACCTAACCTAACCTAACCTAACCTAACCTAACCTAACCTAACCTAACCTAACCTAACCTAACCTAACCTAACCTAACCTAACCTAACCTAACCTAACCTAACCTAACCTAACCTAACCTAACCTAACCTAACCTAACCTAACCTAACCTAACCTAACCTAACCTAACCTAACCTAACCTAACCTAACCTAACCTAACCTAACCTAACCTAACCTAACCTAACCTAACCTAACCTAACCTAACCTAACCTAACCTAACCTAACCTAACCTAACCTAACCTAACCTAACCTAACCTAACCTAACCTAACCTAACCTAACCTAACCTAACCTAACCTAACCTAACCTAACCTAACCTAACCTAACCTAACCTAACCTAACCTAACCTAACCTAACCTAACCTAACCTAACCTAACCTAACCTAACCTAACCTAACCTAACCTAACCTAACCTAACCTAACCTAACCTAACCTAACCTAACCTAACCTAACCTAACCTAACCTAACCTAACCTAACCTAACCTAACCTAACCTAACCTAACCTAACCTAACCTAACCTAACCTAACCTAACCTAACCTAACCTAACCTAACCTAACCTAACCTAACCTAACCTAACCTAACCTAACCTAACCTAACCTAACCTAACCTAACCTAACCTAACCTAACCTAACCTAACCTAACCTAACCTAACCTAACCTAACCTAACCTAACCTAACCTAACCTAACCTAACCTAACCTAACCTAACCTAACCTAACCTAACCTAACCTAACCTAACCTAACCTAACCTAACCTAACCTAACCTAACCTAACCTAACCTAACCTAACCTAACCTAACCTAACCTAACCTAACCTAACCTAACCTAACCTAACCTAACCTAACCTAACCTAACCTAACCTAACCTAACCTAACCTAACCTAACCTAACCTAACCTAACCTAACCTAACCTAACCTAACCTAACCTAACCTAACCTAACCTAACCTAACCTAACCTAACCTAACCTAACCTAACCTAACCTAACCTAACCTAACCTAACCTAACCTAACCTAACCTAACCTAACCTAACCTAACCTAACCTAACCTAACCTAACCTAACCTAACCTAACCTAACCCAGTTCCCCCGCAACCCTCGTGGTGGTCGGATCGTTTTCTGAGTCGCTCCGCACATAAAAATAATTTTGATCGGTATTTTTTCGAGATACAAAGAAGTGTTACACACCAAACGACGCGTATTAGTGTCGCGCAAGTGATTCTGCAATTTTCACACACCGGAAAACTCTAGAAAAAGTGCAGTGAGTGAAAAACCGAGATAAGCACGGACTTCGCCACATTCGGAGCCTTATAACTCCGAAGAACGATCTGTTAGCCCCGGATTTTATTGCACCTTTCTGTGAGGCTCAACGAGGCGCATCTCAAGACTCTTAGTTTGGAATTTTCCGACTACGCGTTGCCAAGAAAACAGTGAAAAACTGGGAACATAACCCCAAAATTTGACCACGTGGTGCTTGAACCACTTACTACAGGGCGTCAATATTTTGGCAGCTGAGAAGAGGTGCTGAGACGACTTGAACGACGCTTCATTCAGATTTTTAACCCCACCACAAGTGGAAGAAATAAATAAAGAAGTCCTAAACTTTACACTCCTTTCCTGAAAAATCTTCAGTGAGTACCCCTTGTTTTTCAAGCGGATCCTGCTGCGCGCTCATCAGAAGAACAGGCTTGGAGGAAGACTATAATTTTAAGGTCATTTTTTCTGTCAATAAGTCATAAATTTTAACTTTTTTAGTTTTTTGTTAAATTTGGTACTTAAAATCTTCTAAATTTTAAAATTTAATTCATTAATGTAAAGAGCTCTATTTGACACTAATTTAGGTATTTTTTTCAAAATTATTTGTTTACAGGTTAAAAAGTTATTGAATTTTTTGTCTTTTTTCCCCAATAAATCAAAACAAATAGATTTAAAATTATTTTAACAGCAGGAATAGCTTTTTATGACCTATTGCACCTTGTTTAAGCCCAAATTTGCCCCCAATAGCTCCAGGAACAAGGAAAATAGACTTTGTCGGCCATTTTGGTTTTTTAGGTTGTTACACTTCGCCTCAATTATCTCCGGAGCCATTGGGCGCAGAAAACCCGGGTTTTCGCCTTTCTCAGCGGACCATACGCGGGGAACACCTCTATATATTTTCAGGCGTTTTCAGGACCCCGAAATTTTCAGCCCTGAAACCATTTTTGACGAATAGGGGAGGTGAAGCCAGGCACAGCATTTTTGACCGCGTTTCTTTGTGGCAAACGGTTGCGGAGTTATAGTCACCCAAAGTCGACTTTTGACAGTCATCCCCACTCTTTGGGAAACTTTGGCGTGGCATAGCTCCGGATCTGGGGGTCGCAGGGACTTGCCGTTTTCACAGTTGTTTTTGGGGGCACAACTTCTGTCCGATCCACTGGGTTTCAGTCGCTTTGAAGCTGAAAATTTTCGGGAGCCTGAAAACCAGTTTGCGCGTCGGAGCGGGGCGAGCCAAGCCAAACGAGTCCAAGCTCGGGTGTTCTGCGACCGCTGAGGGGGAAGTTGTACCGGTTGGAGGATTGACTTTGACAGTTCTAGGACTGTCAAACCAATTTTCGGACTCGGATAACTCCGGAGTCAGGGGTCGTAGAGGGCTCGTGTTTTCTTTGGGGACATCGGCGGGCTCTTCCCTACCCGAAAAGGTGGTTTTCAGCAGTTTTCGGGACCCAAGAGTTTTCAGGCCTGAAACCTGCCCCACGGGGTAGATCTCTCCGAGCCGGTTCAGAAGAGCCCAAGCACGGTGCCATTCGGCTGGACGGTCCCGCAGATAACCACCAGTAACCAAATTTCGGCCGCCATCTTGGATCAGCAACCGGAATTTTAAACTGCGTTATCTCCGGAGCCCTTTAGGACAGGGTGGTCGTGTTTGGGTTCGTTGGATCGGGCTCGGCGGGCTCTATCTAGTGATAGTAACAGGGAGACTCTACATAGAGCCGCTCTACAAAAAATTTTTTGAAAACGGTTTTTTACGACCACCATTCGACTGTAAGACCTATGTGGAGCCCCCTAAGGACGGCTTTCAGTTTTCGGACCCTGATTAAAGTCTTTTAAAGACGGTTTTACATTTATTTTTAGTTTTAAGACTTTAGCGGTTTTGTTTCTATTGAACAACAGCTATTATATTAGTTTTATTATATTTTCAATTTTATTTTCGTCCCTATTGACGTTATATTTTGGTGACGCATACCTCCAACATGTTCGGCTATAGGACACCTTCAAATGTAAAAGACGGCGAAAAGTCACCATCAAGACCTGGGGCAGCGGTCTCCTCAAACGTTAGACGCAGTATAGGAGAGTGGGAAGCCTCAAACTCTAGCCCCACCAATGACACATATGTAATGGAGAAGACGTCGCAGGCCGGCCCTGCGAAAATCAAGACAAAAGTTGCTTCGACGCAGGAGAGTAAAGTGGCGACTGCAACTGCAGTGAGGAAGTCTGCCGAACGATGCTCTCCGCCAAAGCCCAAATATGCGGACCGGACAGCGGAGGCTAAAGCCTGCCTAATGAAGACTAAGCTACAATTAAGTAGCTCTAGGAACACCAAGACGGAGATAAAGACCGCTATATCCGAAGCTACGGAACGTCTTTACCAATTGGTAAAGGAGACTGAGACGGAGTTAAAAGTGGCCAAGCAAAAGCTGTCTAAAGAGGGGCCAATAGAATCAGTAGAGACAAACCCAAAACTACCACCCCCAGGACCGATCTTATATGAGGACAACGACACAAGTAGGCTGCAACAGACACTAGAGCAACACGCCAGGCTACTTGCAGAGAGCAATGAAAGAATGGAAGAGCTCAAGGAAAGAATGGAGCGCCAGACGGAGTTCTTGGAGAGAGGCACCTACGCAAGTGCGGCCGCAACTCGGGTCGAGAGGTCACTGCCAGGGCGCAGTACACTACACTCGGTTGTGGTTGCTTCCAAGAACGAGACCGAGACAGGCGAAGTAGTTCTGGACAGAGTCAGGAAAGCCTTAAATGCTAAAGAAGGATGGATAAAAGTAGAAAAGGTGAGGAAAGCTAGGGACCGTAAAGTAATTATAGGACTGGAAACTGAGGAAGAAAGAAACAAAATTAAGACCCGACTACAAGAACGAGGAGTTGACCTCACTGTCGAGGAGGTCAAAAATAAGGACCCGCTTCTGATTCTCAGATATGTCTTAGTGATGCATTCTGACGAAGACATCCTAAAAGCGCTGAGAAATCAGAACAAGAGTGTTTTTGACGACCTCGACAGCGGCGAAAACAGGGTGGAAATTAAGTACCGAAGAAGAACTCGGAACCCCCATTGGGGCCACATCATCGTCAGCGTTTCGCCTACCATCTGGCGACGCGCCATAGAAATCGGGACTCTGCGCATTGACCTCCAGCGCATAAAAGTAGAGGATCAAAGCCCGTTGGTCCAATGTACGCGCTGCCTGGGATTTGGGCACGGTAAGCGCTTCTGTAAGGAGCCTGCCGACCTGTGTAGCCACTGCGGCGGTCCTCATATGAGACCAGAGTGTCCAGACTGGCTCGCAGGTTCACCACCAGCTTGCCGGAATTGCACGAGAGCCAATATAGAGCACGGCACGCAACACAGCGCGTTTAGTCTTGGCTGTCCGGTGAGGAAGAAGTGGGATGATGTGGCCAGAGCGGCGGTCGCGTATTGTTAAGGGCACCCCAACGTTCCCCTATGGAGTATTGCAGGCTAACCTCCAACGAAAAAAGCTAGCTACCAACGAGCTTCTGATGGAAGCTGCAAGGCGCGGCACGGCAGTGGCACTTTTACAGGAACCCTACGTGGCGGGGGCCAAAGTAATGAAGAGTCACAGGGGCGTTCGAATCTACCAGAACACTGTCATAGGAGAAGGGACTGTAAAAGCAGCAATAGCTGTCTTTAACAGCGACTTTACAGTCAAACAGTACCCGCAACTCACCACTAATAACATCTCTGTGGTGGGAATCCTGACAAGTGCCTGGGAGATCACGCTTGTCTCTTTTTACTTTGAGCCAGATCAGCCAATCCAGCCATACCTGGAACACCTGAAGAAAGTGTGGCTTGCAGTTGGTTCCAAGAAACTTATCGTTGGAGGGGACGCCAATGCAAAGAGTATGTGGTGGGGTAGTCCGACAGTCGACTCCAGAGGCGAGGAATTGATTGGAATTCTTGGAGAGCTAAATCTCAACATACTCAACCAAGGGGAAATTCCGACCTTCGACACAATCCGAGGGGGAAAGCGTTACAGCAGCCACGTGGACATCACTGCCTGTTCCAACGACATCTTGGATCTGGTAGACGACTGGAGGGTCGACGTGGGACTCACGAGCTCGGACCACAATGGTATTGCTTTCAAGATCCTCTTGCAAAGATCAAAAGGTATTAAAATAGAGAGGACCACTAGGAAATACAACACCAAGAAAGTCAATTGGTCCAAATTTCATGAGAAGCTAGGCCAATTGAAAACAGATTTTAAATTTACAGCAGCTGAAATTCTTAAAATTAAAAACACAAAGCAAATCGACATAATTACAGATAACCTTACGAAAGCAATAGACGAAACATGTAAGCAAGTAATACCATCAAAAACCGTAAAAGAGCAACTTACCTTGCCGTGGTGGTCCGAGAGACTCGCTGAACTCAAGAAGAAAGTCGCTACCAAGAGGCGCAGGATCCGTAACGCCGCCCCAGTCCGGAGGTCGAAGGTCGTAGAAGAGTACCTGAAACAAAAGGAAGAGTATGAGTTGGAGGCTGTAAAAGCTCAGACCGAGAGCTGGAAAGAATTTTGTGCAAAGCAGGATAGGGAGGGATTATGGGAAGGAATCTACAGGGTTATAGGTAGAACACAGCGGAGGGAGGAGGACCTGCCGTTGGAACTAAATGGAGACGTGTTGGACGCGAAAGGTTCAGTGAAACTTCTAGCGGAGACATTTTACCCGGATGACTCCCTGGAATGCGACAACGCTCATCACCGGTCCATCCGAACAAAAGCTGAACACGTGAACATTGACGACCAAAATGAATTGTGTGACCCACCGTTCACGCCGGCTGAGTTGAAGAGATCGGTAGAGTCCTTCAATCCAAAAAAGGCTCCTGGCTCTGACGGTTTCACAGCAGATATCTGTTCTCATGCAGTGGACAATGACCCGGAGACATTTTTAAAGTTCCTGAATAAGTGCCTGGAACACCACTACTTCCCAACGTCCTGGAAGGAGGCAACAGTGGTGATTTTGAGGAAGCCTGGAAGAGAAAATTACCACACCCCGAAATCATACAGGCCGATCGGACTGTTGCCTATATTGGGGAAAATCTTCGAGAAGATGATAGTAGCCCGCCTAAAATTCTATCTTTTGCCAAGGATGAGCACCCACCAGTACGGGTTCATGCCACAACGGAGTACCGAAGACTCCCTCTATGCTCTTATGCAACATTTATACAGGAAATTAGACAAAAAGAGGATTATAACACTCGTATCCCTAGACATAGAGGGAGCATTCGATAGTGCCTGGTGGCCTGCGATCAGAGTCCGGCTGGCGGAGGAGAAGTGCCCGATAAATCTTAGGCGGGTCATGGACAGTTACCTCGAAAACAGGAGAGTCTCAATAAGGTACGGTGGGGAGGTATACGGCAAGGGGACGAGCAAGGGCTGCGTCCAAGGCTCAATAGGGGGCCCAATATTGTGGAACGTGGTTCTCGACCCTCTCCTTAAAGAACTGGAAAACGAGGGCATTTACATCCAGGCGTTTGCGGACGACGTACTGTTGGTCTTTGACGGGGAGACCGCGCTGGAGGTGGAGAGATGTGCCAATGCCGCTCTCGATCGTGTTCAGGCGTGGGGTGTCGAGAATAAGCTCAAGTTTGCTCCACACAAAACCACAGCCATGGTAATTACCAAAAAGCTAAAATACGACACACCACGCCTGAACATGGGTGGGATCGACATTGGCATGTCAAGGGAAATCAAACTTCTAGGCGTAACAATCGACCAGGGGCTGACATTTAACACCCACGTCTCACTCGTCTGTGGGAAGGCTATAGCCATTTACAAGCAGTTGTGCAGAGCTGCAAGGGTCAGTTGGGGACTAAATCCGGAGGTTATCCGACTAATTTATGTGGCGACAGTGGAGCCCATCATACTTTACGCTGCTAGCGTCTGGGCACCGGCTGCCAAAAAAGTGGGAATAATTAAAAAACTGCGAACCGTCCAGCGAGGAATCACGCAGAAAATGTGTAGGGCATATCGAACAGTCTCCCTCAACTCGGCCTTGGTAATCACCGGGATGCTCCCCCTCGATCTTCGGGTCCGGGAAGCGGCTGCGCTATATGGGGCAAGGAGAGGGGTGCCCCAGCCTGTGCTAGGAGACAGAGAGGTGGAGCGAATGTTCCCGGCGCTGGAGGCCCCGCACCCTGCGGAGCAAATAAATCTGGAGTTCGGAAGCCTGGTAGACGAGGAACAATACAATAACCACAGCAACTTTGCTGTGAGGATCTTCACAGACGGCAGCAAAATTGAGGGCAAGGTGGGAGCGGCACTATCCTTATGGAATAATGCCGCCGAAACGAAAACCCTCAAGCTTGCGCTGCCGTCCTACTGCACCGTCTATCAGGCTGAACTCCTAGCTCTACAAAGAGCGGCGCGCGAGGCGCTCAAGAGCAGTGATACCACGTTCGGCATCTTCAGCGACTCTATGGCGGCTCTCCAATCGGTGACCAACACACGTTCCTCCCACCCCCTGGCCGTGGAAACCAGGGACGCCTTACGACACTGTAAGCTCCAGAACAAGAGCGTCTCATTGTTCTGGATTAAAGCCCACGCGGGGTTGGAGGGAAACGAGCGAGCCGACCAGCTTGCAAAGGAGGCCGCCCTGGGGTCGAAGAAGAGGCCGGACTATGATCTGTGCCCCGTTTCATTCGTCAAGCGTAGAATCCGACTGGGGACACTTGGCGAATGGAATGAGAGGTATAGAACGGGTGATACGGCTTCGGGCACAAAACTTTTCTTCCCAGACGCGGTGGCAGCGTACAGTACGGTGCGAAAGATGACCCACACGAGCATAACCACACAAGTCCTGACAGGGCACGGTGGGTTCTCTGCATACCTGAAACGCTTCAAGTGTAAGGAGAATCCATCGTGCGCCTGCGAGCCCGGCGTTGAAGAAACAGTTCCGCATATACTCTTCGAGTGTCCAGTTACCGCAAGAAAGCGTTATGAGACAGAGCAGAAACTCGCCGTGGACCTAGTCGCTCAAAATGTGCCACTATTAATGACGAAAAAGAAGATTGACTATTTTATGGAATACTGTAGTGAAATAGCTAAATTGGTAATAAACAGAAACAAAACCGCTTAAGAAAATATGCTGTCATAATATAATGCATTATATTAAAGACTAGCATAGAATAAATAACTGTATACATATATAATTTAAGTAAATAGACAATAAGCACAACATGTAATAGAGTATAATACAAGTTGAGGAAAATGTTCCCCTTACCCTGTAAAAGTATTTATAAGTAAAGTAAGAAATAACAATTTGTAATATTAGAAAGTTTAAACAAGAACGTAGTTATGTAAGATAATATATTATAGAATAATACATTAGAAATAACAAGATAGACTAAGTGAATGTTAAAAATAAAAGTTTTATCCCTGTGTTTTAATAAAAGAAAGCAAAGATATAACTAGATAGCTAGAAGACAGTTGGGAATCCCACCCATAATAGACATAAATGAGGATGTATGAAAGAAAGATCAAGTATGAGGAATGGCAGTGCGAGAGGAATAAATGCGAGAACTAGAATGAAAGTGTAGCTTAGAATATGCTCCGACAACGTTGGAGGTAGAAGTATAAAAAAAAAAAAAAAAAAAAAAAAAAAAAAAAAAAAAAAAAAAAACCTAACCTAACCTAACCTAACCTAACCTAACCTAACCTAACCTAACCTAACCTAACCTAACCTAACCTAACCTAACCTAACCTAACCTAACCTAACCTAACCTAACCTAACCTAACCTAACCTAACCTAACCTAACCTAACCTAACCTAACCTAACCTAACCTAACCTAACCTAACCTAACCTAACCTAACCTAACCTAACCTAACCTAACCTAACCTAACCTAACCTAACCTAACCTAACCTAACCTAACCTAACCTTTTTTTTTTTTTTTTTTTTTTTTTTTTTTTTACGCTGGGAAAAATGCGTTACGCATACCCTCCCTCGGGGGAGGGAGGGGTATGTGGGACTCCCCGGTCAGAGCCGGTATACCCACTAAACGACCCAGCGGCGCTCCCGCATCGTCTGTGAGTGGCGAAGGACTGGGCAGCTGGCAGAGCCTTTACGTCCAGTCCTCCGCCGACGATCGCCCGCCTTGACGGCGGGCCCTACACGCCCCTCTCAGCAAGGAGGGGCCCGGGAATGCCGCGAGCGCTCGGCCATTCCCGCCCGACGGTGGTGGTGATCAGTGCAATGCGGGCGAAGGCGCCCCCGCGCCTGTCGCCCGCTAATCACCACCTGGGGGTGGGAGAAGGCGATCGAACATTCGCCTTCTCCTTCCCCTTCTTCGTCTGCGGAGCGGTGCGGCGAGAGGGTCGTCCTCCCGCGCACGCTCCGCCGCCTCCTTTTGCGACATAACATCCTCGCAAAAGGAGGCGACCGCAGTCCAGGCCTCCTCACTCCCCAGCATACATTCGACCACGCTGGGGAGCGAGAGGTCCTGCCCAATAACCGCGATTAGACTGCGGCGCTGCTCACCCCAGGCCGGGCACGCCTCGAGGGTGTGTTGGGCCGTGTCCTCCGCAGCGCCGCAGTCATGGCACGCCGCGGTCTCCTCCCGCCCGATCCGGTGCAGGTGCGTTCCGAAACAGCCATGTCCGGACAACACCTGCACCAGACGGAACGAGAGGAAACCGTGCGACCGCTCGAGCCAGTCTCTCAAGACTGGGCCGAGCGCGTCCAAGGTCCGCCGGCCAAAGGCGGCGGAGGCGAGGTCTTCCGTCCAGTGGTGGACTATCGCGTCCCTCGCCTCCTGCCGCACGGCCTCCCGCTCTTGGTCGACGGGGCGCTCACCAAGCGCTTTGCGCCGCGCCGTCCATTCGTACACTCTGGCGAGCACCCACGCCTCCAACTCCCAAGGAGGGGTGCCGGCCAGAGCGCACGCAACCTAACCTAACCTAACCTAACCTAACCTAACCTAACCTAACCTAACCTAACCTAACCTAACCTAACCTAACCTTTTTTTTTTTTTTTTTTTTTTTTTTTTTTTTTTTTTTTTTTTTTTTTTACGCTGGGAAAAATGCGTTACGCATACCCTCCCTCGGGGGAGGGAGGGGTATGTGGGACTCCCCGGTCAGAGCCGGTATACCCACTAAACGACCCAGCGGCGCTCCCGCATCGTCTGTGAGTGGCGGAGGACTGGGCAGCTGGCAGAGCCTTTACGTCCAGTCCTCCGCCGACGATCGCCCGCCTTGACGGCGGGCCCTACACGCCCCTCTCAGCAAGGAGGGGCCCGGGAATGCCGCGAGCGCTCGGCCATTCCCGCCCGACGGTGGTGGTGATCTGTGCAATGCGGGCGAAGGCGCCCCCGCGCCTGTCGCCCGCTAATCACCACCTGGGGGTGGGAGAAGGCGATCGAACATTCGCCTTCTCCTTCCCCTTCTTCGTCTGCGGGGTGGTGCGGCGAAAGGGTCGTCCTCCCGCGCACGCTCCGCCGCCTCCTTTTGCGACATGACATCCTCGCAAAAGGAGGCGACCGCAGTCCAGGCCTCCTCACTCCCCAGCATACATTCGACCACGCCGGGGAGCGAGAGGTCCTGCCCAATAACCGCAGTTAGACTGCGGCGCTGCTCACCCCAGGCCGGGCACGCCTCGAGGGTGTGTTGGGCCGTGTCCTCCGCAGCGCCGCAGTCATGGCACGCCGCGGTCTCCTCCCGCCCGATCCGGTGCAGGTGCGTTCCGAAACAGCCATGTCCGGACAACACCTGCACCAGACGGAACGAGAGGAAACCGTGCGACCGCTCGAGCCAGTCTCGCAAGACTGGGCCGAGCGCGTCCAGAGTCCGCCGGCCAAAGGCGGCGGAGGCGAGGTCTTCCGTCCAGTGGTGGACTATCGCGTCCCTCGCCTCCCGCCGCACGGCCTCCCGCTCTTGGTCGACGGGGCGCTCACCAAGCGCTTTGCGCCGCGCCGTCCATTCGTACACTCTGGCGAGCACCCACGCCTCCAACTCCCAAGGAGGGGTGCCGGCCAGAGCGCACGCCGCCGCAAAGCCCACCGACCGGTAGGCCCTCGCCACCCGCAGTGCAATGGCCCTTTGTGGCCTGCGGATGGCGGTCGCATTCTCCCTTCTATGGAGGGAGTCCGCCCAGATTGGGGCCCCATAGAGGGCCATGCTCCTGAGAATGCCGGCGTATAATTGCCGGCATCTCGCCTTGGGTCCCCCGAGGTTCGGGAGGAGCCATGAGAGGGCGTCCGCAGCTTTCAGCAGGCGCGTCGACAGCCCGCTGAAGTGCGGGCCGAAGCGCCACCTGCTGTCAAGCATCAGGCCCAGATATTTCATCTGGGCCTTCACCTCTATCCGGACGCCCTCCACGACAATGTGGGCGTCAGGAGGGTAGCGCTGCCGAGGCCCGTGGAAGAACACGGCCTCGGTCTTGTGCAGCGCTACCTTCAACCCTAGACGGCGGATCCTCCCTGCCACTAAGGATCCGCCAGCCGAGGCCAGACAGGCCGCCTCCCTAAAATCCCTCCCCCGGGCAATGAGGAGAGTGTCATCCGCGTAGCAGATGACACTCGTGCCCTGGAGGAGGATCCCCCGCAGGAGCCAATCGAAGCCGATGTTCCACAGGGGAGGCCCCAGTACCGACCCCTGCGGAACACCGGACTCTGCGCTGTATCTCCTGACCGAGCCCGACCTGTCCGCAAGGAGGACCTCGCGGTCCTCCAGGTAGCTGGCCAGGAGATCTCGTAAGTACTGGGGCACTCCGTGATACCGGAGTGCCTCCAATATAGCCGAATGGGGGATGGAGTTGAAGGCGTTGGCTATGTCGAATGACACCGCCAACACTCCGTCCCCCGCCTCCGTCGCCTCCTTCACCTGGCCCTTGAGAAGGGTCAGCGCGTCGATGGTGGACCGGCCCTGTCGGAAACCGAACTGGGCGTCCGACAGGTCCGGCCCCACTCCCTGCAGATGGCTGTTAAGCCTGGCGGCGATGATCCCCTCGAACATCTTACCGGCCTCCTCGAGCAGAACGAGGGGCCGGTAAGCCGAGGGGGAGTCCGCCGGGCGTCCCTCCTTGCGGAGGAGGCAAAGTTTGCCCTCCTTCCAGAGTTTCGGGAACCTCCCAGCCGTAAAACACGCGCTGAAGAGGTCCCGAAACCTCTCCTCCATTTGCGTGGCGGCGATGGCCACCACGCGTGCGGGAACGCCGTCTGGCCCTGGGGCCGTCTTCTTCCCGTTGAGGTGGAGTACACCCGCGTACAGCTCGCCAGCCGTAACCGGGGGAACCTCCTCCTCCGGTAAAGCGGCCCCCTCTGGGGGGTCCATCGTTGGCGGGGTGAAGTTGGTCCTGCGTGGAAACAGGGACCGGACCACCCCATCCAACAATGCCGGCTCGAGGGTCTCCGTTAATGGGGGACCATGTGGGCGCAGTTTGCTGCGCGCCGCCTTGTATGGTCTCCCATACGGATCCCTGTCGAGACCCTCCAGCATTTCGGCTCTCGCCGCGTCCTTGGCAGCGCCTATTGCCGACTTGAGGACCTTCCTCGCCTCCCGGAAAGAGGCGTAGAGGCGGTCCTCCTCGGCCTGGTTTCGGGCGCTGCGTCGACGGCTCCGCATGTAGGCCCGCCTGGCCGCCACACTAGCGGCGCGGAGCCCCGCCAATTCCTCCGACCACCAATAGACGGCGCGTCGAGGAGGCGGACGGCGAGACCGAGGCATGCTGGCGTTGCACACCTCGGTCAGGGACTCCCGCAGCAACCTAACCTAACCTAACCTAACCTAACCTAACCTAACCTAACCTAACCTAACCAGTACCCCCCCAACCCTTGTGGCGGTCGGATCGTTTTTAGAGACGCTCCGCAGTTAAAAATTCCAAAAAGCGGTCAAACGTTGTCCGATTTCAGTGAAAATTGTGTCGTTCGACGCGGAAAGAGTCACTCCATGTGACAAAGTTCCAGTGACATCTGTAGATAGCAGTGAAAAACCGTGAAAAGAGAAATACCGTGAATAGGTTATGTTTCTCTAAGTTTGAAACCACAAAAACGTAAACGCCACAAAAGTTAAAGCGGTGACCCCCAAATTTTATATCGCCGTTATATGAGGACACAGAAGACCTACAAATCGAGACCCTTTCTAGAATTTTCCGCTGGAAAATTCAAAAGAAAAAAGCCAAAAACTACAAGACACATGCCCACGTGGTAGCAGAAGGAGACGTCGCAGGAACCTCGTCTCTTCACAGCTTTCTGCCGCTTTAGCGGAGAAGATCCCCGAAGCCACCAGAAAAATTTTATGATAAGTAGTTTAATAGTTATTTAGTATAGAAAACCAAAAGTTTGACCTCGATTATCTCGGAAACCATAGCGTTTACCTAAACTTTTTTGACAGGATCTAGCTGCGCGCTAAAATCTTCTGCTTGAATCAATTTATTACTTAATTTTATCGCTTTTGGTTGCCGAGATATTCTAATTTAACCGGAAAAACCGGTTATTATTCGAAAAACCTCTTTAGATTTTCGGTTTTTTGTAATCTTATTAGATATAAATATAGACATTAATTTTACCTTTTTTATGCATATTTTATTAGAATTTTAGGTCTTTAGGTTTAGGAGATATGGATTTTTGAAGATTTTTCGTTGTATAAATGGAAAATATTCAGTTTTAAATAATTTTGACACCAGTGTAGGGCCTAACTAGCCCAAATCATCTTGTTTAACGGAAATCTCGACAATCTGGGACAATTAGAGACAGACCTACGCGAAAAAAGTTAGATTTCAGCCATTTTCTTTAGTAGGCTAACTGTTTTGAAACTCCATAGCTCCTCAACCGAGCGAGATAGAAGCATCTGGTTTTCGCAGATATTGATGGGGGATTATAGAAAAAACAGTCATTAGGTTTTCAGACGTTTTCAGGACCTGGGATTTTTCGGCGCTGAAACGACTTTCAGTGGTTAGACGGGGTCAGGGGACCTACTAAGATCGAAACCGCATCTCTCTCCGACGTATGGTTGCCAAGTTATAGCCACATAAATCTGGCATTTGACAGTTAGGCGGCCATCTTGAAAAACTTTGATCAAGCATAGCTCTGGTCTTGGTTGTCGTAGAGAGCAGCGGTTTGTTGATTCGGACTCGGGAAGTTTTTCTTTACCCCAGAAACTTATTTTCAGGCGATTTGGCGCTGAAAATTTTCAGCATCCTGAAAACCCATTTGAGGGGCGGGACATTTCGAGCCAAGGCAGAAGAGTACAAACACGAGTATTCTGCGGTCCTCGGGGGGGGAGATATACCGGGATTAAGGTGGACTTTGACAGTTCTAGAACTGTCAAACGAAATTTTAAGCTTGGATTACTCCCGAACCGGGTGTCGTAGAGAGCTCCGGTTTTCTTCGGAAACCTTGGCGGGCCCTTCTCTATCTGTCTGGCGCGATTAAACTGAAATCCCTGTGGAAGGATTTTTTCAGGCTGAAACCTGATCCGCGGGATAGAACTCGTCGAGCCAAGTTCGCGGAACCCAAGAACGGCGGTAATCGGTCGAACGGTTCCGGAGTAAACTCATTTTACCTTTTTTAGGCCGCCATCTTGGGCAGTTCACCTAAAATTTCAAACCGAGATATCTCCGGGACCCTTCGCAGTAGACCCGTCGAGTTTGGGGTCATTTGAGAGGGCTCTGGGAGGGCTTTCCTTTAGACAGTAGAGTTCTGCTCTACATAGAGCCGGAAATTTTTATCACTTGTTTTGCAATTTCTTTTTATTACGTTCATCAGACACGTCAAAAAACAAGACTGAACTTGTGTCCTCAGTATTGAGTGACCCACATAATCAAGTTTTAAATATTTATTCTAAGTTTGTTTCTGCAATCTGTAAGACATAGGTATAGAGCTGCATAGTTTGCTGATTGCAGTTACTCTGTGGACAAATAGACGGTATCCCCCTTGTACAGGGATAGCAATAACGACTTTGACCTCGCATTATCCTCCTTATACAGGGATAGTGTAGCATTTTAATATTTAGACAAGGTTAGCTTACTTTGACCGTCCCCCGTATACAGGGATAGGAGAAGCACAATAGGTGAATTTTTAATCTTTGACGATCTACCTAGCGACGTAACACGATGCCTCTCGAACACACACCCCGCAAGCGCGCTACCCCAGATACCAACTCCCCAGTAGACTTAGAGAAGGCCGGACCATCTCCTAAACAGACCACACCAACTCCAAATGTTCGTAAAAGCATTGGGGAGTGGGAACATAGCAAAACCAGGGATCCAAGGGCAGCAGCTTCAACTACGTTCACAGTGTCACCAAAAAGGCCCCCGGCGGCCCTGCCGAAGGTAGCACTAAAGGTCACGCTGCCTCAAACTGGCAAAGACACGAAGCAGCGAAGCTCAATAGAGGTCTCGGGTGGTCCGCAAAAGCCGATTTCTTCGACAGACAGAGTGACCGAAGGCCGGACCTGGCTTCAGAGAGCAAAGACCCAACTGGGGGAATCGCGCAACCTGAAGTCAGAAATAAAGGCAGGCATCACTTTGGCTGTCGATTCTATGTATAAATTAATCAAAGAGGCGGCAGCAGAGGTGGAAGCCCTCAAACAAAAACCTGGTCACTTAGAAGTAGGGGAACCTGTGTCTCCCCCTCGCATTAATACGCGGAGGGAGGATACGGGAGAGGCTACCGAAAAGATCAGGTCAGAAGAGACAGCTCTTCTCATGAACAAGATCGAAGCGCATTCCAAATTATTGGAAGAAAACAATAAGCGTATGGAGGATCTGAAAACAGCTCTGGAGGAGCAAAAGATGCAGACCGAGACACCCTCATACGCAAAGGTGGCTGCGGCCCAGGTTGGGGGTGGTACGTCGGAAAGACGGAACACACTGCACTCGGTAATAGTAGCCTCGAAAGACGAAACTGAGACTGGGGAGGAGGTTATGGAAAGGGTGAGGAAGGCAGTGGAAGCAAAGGAAGGCTGGGTGAAGGTTGAAAGAGTGAGAAAGGCAAAAAATAGAAAGGTTGTTATGGGTTTTGAGACAGAATGTGAAAGGGATAAGGTGAAAGAAAGATTAGAGAGAAGCAGCACCAACCTCATCGTAGAGGCTGTAAAAAACAAAGACCCGATGCTGGTACTCAGAGACGTCTTAGCAATAAATACAGACGATGATGTACAAAAGGCTCTGAGAAACCAGAATCGCGACGTTTTTCGGGGCCTCTGCGATGGGGAAGACAGAATGGAAGTGAGGTATAGAAGGAAAACAAGGAACCCGCACTCCGTACATATAGTGCTGAGCACGTCCCCGGAGCTATGGCAGCGAGTGACTAAAAGGGGATACGTCCATGTGGACTTGCAGAGAGTTAGGGTCGAAGATCAGACCCCACTTATGCAGTGCACTCGCTGCTTGGCCTACGGGCACGGGCGAAGGCACTGTACGGAGAAAGCGGACTTGTGCAGCCACTGCGGCGGTCCTCATCTAAAAACTGAGTGCTCTGACTGGATAGCCGGGGGCACAGCGGTCTGCAGGAACTGCGACAGAGCAAATATGCTAAATAAGGAGCATAATGCATTCAGTTCCGAGTGTCCTGTCCGCCGTAAATGGGATGCAATAGCGCGGTCAACCACTGCATACTGCTAAGGGTGCACCAGGTGACACAACGGTCTATAAATTCGCACAGGCTAACCTCCAACGGAAAAAACTGGCTACAAATGAGCTGCTCGTAGAGGCAGAGAGGCGGGCAATTTCCGTGGCACTCTTGCAGGAGCCATACGTTGGCGGCTCAAGAGACATGAAGAGCCAGAGAGGGGTGCGGGTCTTCCAGGACACTGGTGTGGGAAACGGGACTGTCAAGGCGGCAATTGTCGTCTTCGACAAAAATATCAAAGTAAGACAGTACCCGGAACTCACCACGGCAAACATAGTCGTGGTGGGAATCCAGACCAGTGCCTGGGAGATCACACTCGTTTCCTTTTATTTTGAACCGGATAAGCCAATAGAACCTTATCTAGACCAGTTAAGACAAATAGGTATGGCCAACGGTTCAAAACCGTTACTCGTTGGAGGGGACGCCAACGCGAAGAGCACTTGGTGGGGGAGTGCAGTGGTTGACCACAGGGGAGAGGATGTGTGTGGGACTCTCAGCGGGCTCGGGCTGAATATTCTCAACGTAGGGGAGACTCCGACCTTTGACACCATCAGGGGAGGACAGCGCATCAGCAGTTATGTTGACCTCACAGCATGTTCGGACAGCATCCTTGATTTGGTAGAACAGTGGGAAGTTGACGAGGGTCTCACAAGCTCCGACCACAATGGCATACTCTTTGGTCTAAAATTGGAGAGATCAAAGGGGGCTCAAGTAGAGAGAACGACGCGCATGTTCAACACCAAAAAGGCAAATTGGGCCAAATTTCATGAGAAATTTAACCAATTAAAAATAGATTATAAATTTCACAAATCCGAGATAGAGCAAATTGATAACATAGATTCATTAGACAATTTAACTGATAACTACACAAAAATTTTACAAGAATCATGCCGCGCATCAATGCCCATTAAAAAGCCCAATGAAAAACTTGCCATGCCATGGTGGTCGGAGAAACTCGCAAAAATGAAAAAGAGTGTTGCTACCAGCAAAAGGAGGATACGATGCGCTGCTCCAGTCCGGAGACAGAAGGTAGTCAATGAATATTTAAAACGGAAGGAGGAGTATGAGGTAGAGGTAGCTCGAGCCCAGACAGAGAGCTGGAAGAAATTTTGCAGTAAACAAGATAGGGAGGGGATTTGGGAGGGGATCTACAGGGTTATCGGGAGAACTACTCAAAGGGGAGAGGACTTGCCAATGATGAAGGATGGGAAGGCGCTCGACGCAAAGGGCTCCGTAAAGTTGATAGCAGAAACTTTTTACCCAGAAGACCTTGCAAGTGCCGACAACACCCACCACCGCAAAATTAGGGCAAAGGCGGAAAAAGTCAATGAGCAAGACGAACCAAACTCCCAAGATCCACCTTTTACATGGATTGAATTGAAAAGTGCATGCGATTCCTTTAACCCGAAAAAGGCTCCGGGAATGGATGGCCTTACGGCAGACATCTGCAGCCAAGCTATTGGAGGGGAACCCGATGCCTTCCTGGCCCTTCTGAACCAATGCCTAAAATACGGACATTTTCCTAAGTCTTGGAAAGAGGCCACGGTGGTGGTTCTAAGGAAACCGGGGAAAACAGATTACACCACCCCAAAATCATATAGGCCGATTGGCCTCCTACCGATATTGGGCAAGGTATTTGAGAAGATGTTGATGGCCCGCCTCAGGTTTTATATTACACCTAGGATGAGTACTCGCCAGTACGGTTTTATGCCCCAGAGGAGCACCGAAGACTCCCTCTATGATCTAATGAACCATATTAAAGGAAAACTTGCTTTAAAGAAGATAGTTGTGCTAGTATCTTTGGACATAGAGGGAGCCTTCGACAGCGCCTGGTGGCCAGCACTGAAGGTCCGACTGGCTGAGGAAAAGTTACCTCTGAACCTGAGGAGGGTCATCGACAGCTACCTAAGGGACAGGAGGGTCAGGGTCAGGTATGCGGGTGAAGAGTACTCCAAAAGCACGACAAAAGGCTGCGTGCAAGGCTCTATTGGGGGCCCCAATTTCTGGAACCTGCTGCTGGATCCTCTCCTAAAAGATCTGATGGCAAAAGATCTCTACATACAGGCTTTCGCAGACGATGTAGTCCTTGTCTTCGACGGTGACACAGCATTGGAAATAGAACAGAAGGCAAATGTCGCCCTCGAACATGTTCAGGTGTGGGGTGCAGATAACAAGTTAAAATTTGCGCCGCAAAAGACAAATGCGATGACTATAACTAGAAAACTTAAATATGACACCCCACGACTGAGCATGGGCGGGGTCGAAATAGCTATGTCCAAAGAAATAAAGATCCTGGGTGTCACCGTCGACGACAAGTTGACCTTCAACACGCACGTCAGAAATGTCTGTAAGAAAGCGATCGGGGTACATAAGCAGTTGTGCAGAGCAGCAAGGATAAGTTGGGGACTCAATCCCGAAATCATTAGGATTATCTATGTGGCGACGATAGAACCGATCATCCTGTACGCTGCCAGTGTATGGGCGCCAGCTGCGGGAAAGCTGGGCATCCAGAAACAGTTGAACGTCGTGCAGCGCGGAATAACACAAAAAATGTGTAAGGCATACCGCACCGTCTCCCTCCACTCTGTGCTCTTGTTGGCTGGGATGCTTCCCCTGGATCTCCGAGCTCGTGAGATGGCCTCATTGTATGAAGCGAAAAGGGGAGTATCGCTGCCAATACTGGGGGACAGGGAGATGGAGCGACCAGTGTCCGCGTCTAAGACCCCGCACCCCGCCATGCGTATCGACCTGGGGTTCAAAAGTCTGGTAGATCAAGAGCAAGTTGACGCCAGTGCCAAACCAGAGGTGAGAATTTTCACTGATGGGAGCAAGATTGGGGGGCGTGTCGGTGCTGCGTTGTCCTTGTGGAACAGCGAGGCCGAAACACGTGCCCTCAAGCTGGCGTTACCAAATTACTGCACGGTCTACCAGGCAGAGCTCCTGGCGATATGCAGGGCAACCGGGGAGATCCGGAAAAGTGTGGCGTCCACCTTTGGTATATATAGTGACTCGATGGCAGCCCTTATGACAGTGGTAAACCACAGTTGCCTTCACCCCCTGGCAGTGGAAGCAAGAGAAAATTTGACAGCAGTTTCTCTCCAGAACAAGATAGTAAACTTGTTCTGGATAAAAGCCCACGCAGGGATTGAAGGTAACGAGAGAGTGGATCAGCTGGCAAAAGAGGCTGCCATTCTGAGTAAGAAAAGGCCGGAGTATGATTTGTGTCCTGTGTCATTCGTCAAGCGCTGCATTCGTACGGCAACGCTTGACGAATGGAACAAAAGATATAGAACAGGCACCACGGCTTCTATTACCAAAGTGTTTTTCCCAGATGCGGTGGCGGCGTACAGGGTAATTAGGAAGCTACAGATCAATGGGTATCTGACTCAGGTCATGACGGGGCACGGTGGATTCTCCGAATACTTGCACCGATTCAAGTGTAAGGAGAGTCCATCGTGCATCTGTGACCCAAATGTCGAGGAGTCGGTACCACACTTGCTGCTGAGTTGTCCTGCACATGCTTATGATAGGAGTAATATAGAACAAGAATTAGAAACCGATCTAAATATAAGTAGTATAGGAGGAATAATGTTGGGGAAAAACAGAAACAAGTTCTTGAAATACTGTGTAAAAATCGTGCAGAGCGTAATAAAAAGAAATAAGAGTAATCAATAGAGTATGCAACCTCTGTATAGTAAATATATACAAGTAAGCATACAAAATATGGATGGAAAATAAAGATAAAGGTAAACAGTAGGACTAATTAAGATATAAGAAATGTAAGACTAAAAGATAAGTAAAATAGGAGAATAGCAAAACTAAGAAAAAGGATTGTACCCTAGAATATAAGATCATGCTACTTAGAATGGTAAGAATACAAGCCCCTGTCTGCAAAATTTGAAGAAGACAAATAATAGTAATGTATAAAATTATACGCTAGCCTTAGAACTGTAAAATCAGTAATCTGTAAAAATAGAAAATAAAATAAAAACTGTAGAAAAAGTATAGTATAAAATGTGTTACAATGTACTTTAGTATGTAAGGACCAAAAAACTAGAATAAAATTAAAAATCTGTAATAGTAAAGTAAGAGTTGTAAAATGTTTAAAATAAAGAAATCACTTGTGTATTATTAACCCTAAGGAGAAATATAGCACAACAATGTTAATAAAGATACAAAGGAGAAACATATATAGATAGCCCTTAATAAAGTAGAAATAAAATGGGAGTCCCACCCATAATGAGAATAAAAGAGGATGGATAAAAGAAAGAACCAGTATGCGGAATAAAAGTGCGAGAGGAGAGAAAGCGAGAACTGGTATGAAAGAGAATTAGATAAGAAAATAGACCCTGATCACGTCCGGGGTAAAGAACGCAAAAAAAAAAAAAAAAAAAAAAAAAAAAAAAAAAAAAAAAAAAAAAAAAAAACCTAACCTAACCTAACCTTTTTTTTTTTTTTTTTTTTTTTTTTTTTGTTTGCGCTGGGAAAAAATGCTATTACGCATACCCGCCCATTTGGGGGAATGGGGGGGTTATGTGGGACTCCCGGGTCCCGGGGAGCCCGGTATACCCACTAAAACAACCCAGCGGCATTCCCGCATCGTCTGATTGGAGGGGGACCGGGAGATCGGCGTAGCCTTGACGTCCAGTCCCCCTCGGGCGACGATCGCCCGCCTTAGTGGCGGGCCCCTCACGTCCTCCCCATGGGGGGAGGGTCGGGAATGTCCGGCGGAGGTGGCGTGGAGTGCAATGCGGGCGGAGGTGCCCCCGCGCCTGCCGCCCGCCCATCACCACCATGAGGAGGGAGAAGATTGCGTCTTCTCCGACCTCTTCTTCGCCTTCGGAGCGGCACAGCGAGAGGGTCGTCCTCGCGCTCGCGCTCCGCCGCCTCCTTCTGTGAAATGACGTCCTCACAGAAGGAGGCGACCGCAGCCCAAGCCTGCTCGCTCCCCAGCATGGAACGAACTACGCTGGGAAGCGAGAGGTCCTGGCCGATCTCCGCAATCAGACTGCGGCGCGGCTCAGCCCAGGCCGGGCAGACCTCGAGGGTGTGCTGCGCTGTGTCCTCAGCCGCGCCGCAGTCATGGCACGCCGGGGTTTCCTCCCTCCCGATCCTGTACAGGTGCGTGCCAAAGCAGCCGTGCCCTGACAGCACCTGCACCAGACGAAAAGAGAGGAAACCGTGTGACCGCTCGAGCCAGTCTTGCAGCACTGGCCCGAGCGCGTCCAGTGTTCGACGGCCAAAGGTGGCGGTAGCGAGGTCGTCCGTCCAATGGACGACAATGGCGTCCTTCGCCTCCCGCCGTACTGCCTCCCGCTCCTCCATGACGGAGCGCTCTCCGAGCGCCTTTCGGCGCGCCGTCCACTCGTACACTCTGGCGAGCACCCATGCCTCGAGCTCCCAAGGAGGGGTGCCCGCCAGAGCGCACGCCGCAGAAAAGCCCACCGAGCGGTAGGCCCTCGCCACCCGCTGTGCAATGGCCCTTTGGGGCCTCCGGAGCGCAGTTGCGTTCTCCCTCCTGTGGAGCGAATCCGCCCAGATGGGGGCCCCGTATAGGGCCATGCTCCGCAGAATACCGGCATATAAGCGCCGACATGTCGCACTGGGCCCCCCCAGGTTGGGGAGGAGCCACGAGAGGGCGTCGGCGGCCTTTAGCAGGCGCGTCGACAGCCCATTGAAATGTGGGCCGAAGCGCCACCTGCTATCCAGCACCAAGCCCAGATACTTCATCTGGGGCTGGACCCCCACTCTGATGCCCTCCACGACGATGTGGGCATCAGGAGGGCAGCGCTGCCGAGGCCCGTGGAAGAACACGGCCTCGGTCTTGTTCAGCGCCACCTTCAACCCCAGGAGGCGGATCCTACCTGCGACCAAGGACCCGCCAGCCGATGCCAGACAGGCAGCCTCCCTAAAGTTCCTCCCCCGGGCAGTGAGGAGAGTGTCATCCGCGTAGCAGATGACACTCGTGCCCGGGAGGAGTGCCCCCCGCAGGAGCCAATTGAACCCGATGTTCCACAGGGGTGGCCCCAGCACCGACCCCTGTGGAACACCGGACTCTACGCCGTATCGCCTCAGGCTGCCCGTTTTATCCACAAGGAGAACCTCCCTGTCCTCCAAGTAGTCGGCCAGCAGGCTCCTCAAGTACTGAGGCACTCCGTGATACCGGAGTGCCTCCAATATAGTCGAATGGGGGATGGAGTTGAAGGCGTTGGCTATGTCGAATGACACCGCCAACACTCCGTCCCCCGCCTCCGTCGCCTCCTTCACCTGGCCCTTGAGTAGGGTCAGCGCGTCGATGGTGGACCGGCCCTGTCGGAAACCGAACTGAACGTCCGAAAGGTCCGGCCCCACTCCCCGCAGGTGGCTATTAAGCCGGCAGGCGATGACCCCCTCGAACATTTTGCCGACCTCATCGAGAAGAACGATGGGCCGGTAAGCCGAGGGGGAATCTACCGGGCGTCCCTCTTTGCGGAGGAGGCACAGCTGCCCCTCCTTCCAAGGCTTCGGGAACCTTCCAGCAACAAAGCACGCGCTGAAAAGGTCCCGAAACCTATCCTCCATTTGAGTGGCAGCTATGGCCACCACCCTGGCGGGGACGCCGTCCGGTCCAGGGGCCGTCTTCTTAGCGCGGAGGCTAAGAACTCCCGCGTGGAACTCCTCCGCAGTCACTGGGGGGACAACTTCCTCCAGTGAGGCCACACCTTGCGGAGGGTCCATCGTTGGTGGGGTGAAGTCGGTCCTGCGCGGGAACAGGGACCGGACCACTTCATCCAGCAGTGCCGGCTCAAGGGTCTCCGTCAGCGGGGGAGCCTGGGGACGCAGTTTGTTCCGTGCCGCCTTATATGGCTTCCCGTACGGATCCCTGTCGAGGGTTGCCAGCATCTCGGCCCTCGCCGAGTCCTTGGCAGCGCCAATAGCCGCCTTGAGGGCCGCTTTCGCCTCTCGGTACGAGGCGTAGAGGCGGTCCTCGTCTGCCCGATTACGATTACGGGCGCTGCGTCGGCGGCTCCGCGTGTAGGCTCGCCTGGCCGCCACACAGGCGGCCCGGAGCCCCTCCAGTTCCTCCGTCCACCAGTAGACGGCGCGACGGGGAGGCGGACGGCGGGAGCGAGGCATGCTTACATTACACACCTCGGTCAGGGATACCCTGAGCTGGACCGCTGCGGCGTCGACGTCAACGTCGACGTCCGGGGACCCAACAGGGGGCGACAGCCAGTCCTGGAGGAAGGCCGCCTCTCTGGCTGCCTCCCGGTCCAGGCGAGTGAGAGCCCATCGGGGGAAGGGAGACCCGTTGGAGCGAGCACTCTGCCCCCGGGGATTTAGGGTGGAGATGTCGAACCGCACGTATCGGTGGTCCGACAGGGTCTCCACCATCTCCACCCGCCAGTTGACGATACGTGCGGCCAACACGGGGGTGGCAAACGAGACGTCAACCACCGACCCTCCCTGTTGCCGCACACACGTGTGGACCACCCCCCTATTGAGGAGGGACACACCACATGACGCCGCCCAAAACTCGACGGCGCGCCCCCGGACGTCGCATGAGGCAGCCGGGTTGCCCCAGGCCACCGACTTGGCGTTCAGGTCGCCCAACACTACGACCTGGCGCGGCGCCGCCCTCCCAACGACTGCGGTGAGGACCTCCAAAAAGTCTTCAAAGTCGGAGAGACGGCGGTTTGGGGAAAAGTAGACTCCAACGAGGGCCACATCCCCCCGCGCGGCGGCCACGTATCCCGGTCCCCTCTCTAAAAGCGAGAGGGGAGGGGAGTCTGAGAACCTAACCTAACCTAACCTAACCTAACCTAACCTAACCTAACCTAACCTAACCCAGTACCCCCCCAACCCTCGAGGCGGTCGGATCGTTTTCCAAGTCGCTCCGTACTTAAAAAACCAAAAAAGTGGTTCAAAGTGGTCTGATCTGAGTGAAACTAGTGTTGATTGATGCAGATAAAGCCTGGCCACGCGATCAAGTGTGATTTTAATACCTGGATTGCTGTGAGAAACCGGGAAAAAGGAAAAACCGTTTTAAGGTTATGTTTCCCGAAGTGCAAATTCACTAAAACGCATACGCTGCGAAAACGAAAGCGGTGACCCCCCAATTTTATTTTACCGTCACATGCGGTTTAAGAAGACCTACAAGCTGAGCTTACTTTTGGAATTTTATCCTGGAAAATTTCTGAGAAAACAGCGGAAAACTTCAAAGCACATGTGCACGAGGTAGTGGAAGGAGCCGTCGCAGGGACTTCGTTTCTTCACAGCTGCCTGCTCTACAGATAGAGAAGACCTCCGGTACCTTCAAAATAATTTTAAGTCCTATAGTTATAAAGTAATAATAATAGTAATATCCCAACTTTGACACGGTATATCTCGGAAACCACAGTGAGTACATACCCTTTTTGCATAAGTATCAGCTGCGCGCTGAAATTTTTAGTCAGCATCTTTTTGAATTTTAATTTTAGCTCATCAGGTTCCCGAGATATTCGAAATTAATTTAAAAAACCGATTTTTTATTTAATTTACCCCCCAAATATTGTTATTTTTAATTTTTAATCTTATATTCGTACAGGGACTGAATTTACCTATTTTTTAAATATTTTTGTAAAATTTTATGATCATTGGTTTTGGAGCTGTGGAATTTTAAAGATTTATTGCCGAATTATTGGGAAATAACATAAATTCCTTATTTTTTCCACCATATACGTTCTCAACTAGCCATAGACACCTCACCTGACTGAAATCTCGCGCTTCTAGGTTGACTGGGGGCGAAGTTGCGCGAAAAAAGTCGTATTTCGGCCATCTTGGTTTTTTGGTTGAGGACTTTGAAGCTCCATAGCTCTTGAACTAGACATCCTAGAAGGGCCGGATCTTCGCAGCTCATACGGGGGTGCTTTGAAAAACACGGTTTATAGGCTTTCAGGCGTTTTGGAGGTCTGAAAGTTTTCAGGCTTGAAACTATATTGGGCGGATAGGGGAAGTCAAGCTAGGCATCGCATCGGAAACCGCGGCTCTGTGTGGCAAACGGTTGTGGAGTTATAGTCAATCCAAGTAGGAATTTGACAGCAAGGCGGCCATCTTGGAAAAGTTTGGCCCACTATAGCTCCGGATCCGGTGGTCACAATAAGTTGCCGACTTCACAGCGGTATTTGGGGAGACCAACTCTATCCGATCCACCTGACTACAGGCGCTTTGGAGCTGAAAATTTTCAGGCGCCTGAAAACTGGCTTGCGCGTCGGAGCGGGACAAGCCAAGCCAAACGAGTCCAAACTCGACTATCCTCCGACTGGTAGAGAGTAAGCTACACCGGTTTCGGGATTGACTTTGACAGTTCCTGAACTGTCAGACCAGTTTTTGAACTCGGGTAGCTCCCGAACCGGGGGTCGTAGAGAGTTCGGGTTTTCTTTCAGGGCATTGGCTTGTTTTTCCCTACCCGACAAGCTTCCCTTCAGGAACTTTCAGGACCCAGGTTTTTTCAGGTCTGTAACCAGCATCGCTTTATAGGTCTTGACGAGCCCATCCAGAGGAGCCTAAACACGGTGAGATTCGGACATACGGTTCCAAAGAAAACCACTATTAACCGGATCCTGGTCGCCATTTTGCTCTGGCAACCAGATATTTGGACTGGGTTTTCTCAGGAACCCTTTTAGCTAGGGTGGCCGTGTTTGGGTTCATTGGAAAGGGCTTGGCGAGGTCTGTCTGGCTGTGGGTGGGGATCGACTCTACGTAGAGTCTCAAATTTTTTTTTATTTTAGAACTTCTTCTATTTTGACTGGCCTGGTTCGTGGAAGCCTTCTGACGCCAGACTGGGGTCGGGATTTACCTTAAGACCTAAGTTGACGACGACAAACCAGCTCTACAAAGCAAATCCTCTCGTTAAGGCGGCAGTTCTAGACAACCAGAAGCAAGACTTTTATTATATATATGACCGGTTCTATTGAACTCAAGGACTGACCGCATTTACTTAGACCGTGGTCTATTTCCACGAAATATTTACGGGAGATCTTTACGATCTTGAGCGCACTTTTGCTTCTTTTATATACACTTTTACACTTTTTATATTTATTTTACATTTTTTAATAATTACTGACGCATATCTCCAACATGCTTGGAATACGGACCCCACTAAAGAAAATGGACAGTGACAAGTCACCACCAAAATCCAGAACATCACCTCCGACGAGTGTTCGACGCAGTATTGGAGAATGGGAAGCAGTTAAGCCTACTAGCACAAATCCAGCTCTCCCTCCATCTACCAAGACAACACAGGCTGGCCCTTCAAAAGTGACCCGGAAATCCCTTGAGTCACAGGAGAATAAAACCCTCTCCACACACTCAAAAATGATAGAGGACCATACGCCGCCAAAGGCACAGTACGCGGATAGGTCAACAGAAGCTAGGGCCTGTTTGAACAAAGCCAAACTCCATCTTAGTAGTTCAAGGAACACTAAGACGGAAATAAAAAATGGCATCACTGAAGCTCTAGACCGGCTCTATCAGCTAGTAAAAGAAGCTGAAAAGGAGGCCAAAGCAAAAAGCTTAAGTAAGGAGAAGGAAAAGTCACTATCCATTTCTGAAACTGCCACCACTGTCGACGCCACTTTTTCGATTAATGCCGAACAAAGTTTACTGGTAGCAAAAATTGAGGAACACTCGAAGTTGTTACAGGAAAACAACAAAAAGATCGAGGAATTAAAAGCTGTAGTGGAACAAAAAATTATGACAACGTACGCGAGCGTAACTGCGAACCACAGCGGAAAGGCGAATCCAATGCGGAGTACGCTGCACTCCATCGTAGTTAGCTCAAAGGACGACACGGAAGCAGGGGACGTTGTATTAGACAAAATTCGGAAGGTGGTGGATGCAAAAGAAGGATGGGTTAAAGTTGAAAAGGTTAGAAAAGCAAAAGATAGGAAAATAATAATGGGGTTTCAGACTAGGGAAGAAAGGAGCAAAATTATTCAAAAATTAGAATCAGAAAGACAGGACCTCAATGTCGAGGAAATGAAAAACAAGGACCCGCTATTGATCCTCAAAAGCGTTCTCTCTGTTAATTCAGACGAGGACGTTCTCAAAGCAGTGAGAAATCAGAACAGGGATGTTTTTCACAACCTCGACAAAGAGGAGGACAGGCTGGAAGTGAAGTTCAGGAGAAGAACAAGGAACTCGCATACTAATCACATAGTGATCAGCGCTTCACCGACAATTTGGAGAAGGGCTACAGCGATCGGATGCCTGCACGTGGACCTTCAGCGCGTCAAAGTTGAAGACCAAACTCCATTGGTTCAGTGTACGCGCTGTTTGGGCTACGGGCACGGTAGACGGTTCTGTAAGGAACCAGCTGACTTGTGTAGTCATTGTGGTGGCCCACACCTGAAGTCGGAATGTGCCGACTGGCTTGCTGGCGTTCCACCTAAATGCCAGAACTGTACACGGGCTAAACTTGAAGTCGCTGATCACAATGCCTTTAACCCCGACTGCCCAACACGCCGCAAGTGGGACGAGATCGCCAGATCAACTGTGGCGTATTGCTAAGGGCACCCAGGGCAACCCAAACCTCTACAGGATGATACAGGCTAACCTTCAGCGAAAGAAACTCGCAACAGACGAGCTTCTGCTAGAAGCCGTCAAGCGCAGAGTCGCCGTCGCTCTCCTTCAGGAACCATACGTGGGAGGGGCTAGGATCATGAGGAACCACAGGGGCGTTCGGATCTTCCAGAGCACTGGCACTGGAAATGGGACCGTCAAGGCCGCGATAGCAGTTTTTGACCCAGACCTTACTGTTATACAGTACCCAAATCTCACCACAAATAACATCACCGTGGTGGGAATCCAGACCAGTGCCTGGAAGATCACGCTGGTATCTTTTTATTTCGAGCCTGACCAGCCAGTAGGGCCATACCTCGAGCACCTCAAACGAGTTGAGGAAGAAATAGGTTCTAGGATGTGGGTTGCTGGAGGAGATGCGAACGCAAAGAGTACTTGGTGGGGGAGCTTGTCAATTGATGGCCGGGGCGAGGAAGTGTCTGGAGTTCTCGATGAACTGGGCCTGAACATACTCAACACAGGGGAAATTCCGACCTTCGATACGATCAGAGGAGGAAAACGATTCAGCAGCCACATAGATATCACAGCATGCTCGACGGACCTCCTGGACCTGGTAGATGACTGGAAGATAGACGAAGGCCTCACGAGCTCGGATCACAACGGCATTGTCTTTAACATCAACTTGCGAAGGTCCAAAGGTATAAAAATCAATAGAACAACTAGAGTTTTTAACACCAAGAAAGCGAATTGGCCTGAGTTTCATGGAAAACTCAGCCAATTACTGCATGAAAACCAAATAAATAAAACTGAAATAGAAAAATTAGATACAGTCGACCAAATCAATGCAACAATAAATAAATATACACAAATAATAAGAGACGCTTGTATCTCATCAATGCCCATAAGAAAACATAAAGAAGTACTTACCTTGCCGTGGTGGTCCGAGAAACTCGAGAGGATGAAGCGGGAAGTCGCTACCAGGAAACGCAGGATCAGGTGTGCTGGTCCAACACGAAGATCGAAGGTCGTTGAAGAGTACCTGAAAAAGAAAGTTGAGTATGAAACGGAAGCAAATAAAGACATAATCGAGAGTTGGAAGAACTTCTGCGCCAAACAGGATAAAGAAGGGGTTTGGGAAGGGATTTATCGGGTGATAGGAAGGACTAAGGGAAGGACAGAAGATCAACCTCTGGTAAAGGACGATGTAGTGCTGGACGCAAAAGGCTCTGTCGAACTACTAGCAAACACGTTTTACCCCGAAGACCACCGAGACAATGACAGCACATACCACCGCCTCATCAGAGAAAAGGCTGAAAATGTGAATGCTGGAGAGCACGATGAATCGTGCGACCCACCATTTACGGTGAGTGAACTGATGACGGCGACCAACTCTTTTAACGCCAAAAAAGCTCCTGGAGCTGATGGATTCACCGCTGATATCTGCTGCCGGGCTATCGGGGGTGCCCCTGACTTAGCCCTTGCTCTGATGAATAGCTGCCTGAAATATTACCATTTCCCTGAAGCCTGGAAGGAGGCGATTGTTGTCGTGTTAAAGAAGCCAGGGAAAGATAACTACGGCAACCCCAAAGCGTACAGACCAATTGGCCTTTTGCCAATCTTAGGCAAAATATACGAGAAGATGTTGATGGCCCGCCTCAAGTATCACTTGATCCCGAGGATGAGTACTCGCCAGTACGGATTCATGCCCCAGAAAAGCACGGAAGACTCCCTCTATGCACTAGTGCAGCATATACGCAATAAGTTAGAGCTGAAAAAAATAGTAGTCTTGATATCATTAGACATAGAGGGAGCCTTCGATAGCGCGTGGTGGCCAGCCATAAGAGTCCGTCTGGCTGAGGAGAAGTGTCCTGTCGGCTTGAGGAGGGTCATCGACAGCTATCTCAAAAATAGAACAGTCAGGGTCAGGTACGCAGGTGAGGAGTTCAGCAAGGCTACAGACAAGGGCTGCGTCCAGGGTTCCATTGGGGGACCGGTGTTCTGGAACCTTGTATTGGACCCGCTCCTAAAGAGCCTGGAGGCTGGGGGTGACTATTGCCAGGCTTTTGCAGACGATGTGGTGCTGATCTTCGATGGTGACACCGCACAGGAGATCGAAGGAAGGGCCAACGCCGCCCTCGAACATGTTCGGGAGTGGGGTGTACAGAATAAGCTCAGATTTGCCCCACAAAAAACTAATGCGATGGTAATTACCCGCAAACTAAAATATGACACCCCACGCCTGAGCATGGGCGGGGTCGACGTTGCCATGTCCAAGGAAATAAAGATCCTGGGTGTCACTATCGACGAAAAGCTGACATTCAATACACACGTCGCAAACGTATGCAGGAAGGCAATAGGCATCTACAAACAGCTAACTAAGGCGGCAAAGACCAGCTGGGGACTTCACCCCGAAGTCATCAGAGTAATATATGTGGCTACCGTGGAGCCGGTTGTCCTATACGCTGCCAGCGTATGGGCTCCGGCGGCTAAAAAGTTGGGTGTAGCGAAGCAGCTGGGCGCAGTACAGCGTGGAATTGCTCAGAAGCTGTGTAAGGCGTACCGGACAGTATCCTTAAATTCCGCGTTGGTGCTGGCTGGGATACTGCCTCTCGACCTCCGAGTCCTGGAAGCGGCATCACTTTACGAAGCCAGGAGAGGGGTACCTCAGCCAGCACTCGGGGACAGAAAAGTCGAGCAATCCGCTTCGGCAATGGATGCCCCACACCCTGCGGAGCGAGCTGAGCTGGAGCTCATAAGCCTGGCAAACCAAGAGCAACTTGATGCCCAGAGCGAACTTGAGGTTCGCATCTTTACGGATGGGAGTAAGATAGGGGGAAAAGTTGGTGCGGCCCTCTCCATGTGGAGTGATAATGCCGAGACCAAAGCCCTCAAACTTGCTCTCCCACATTACTCCACCGTTTACCAGGCTGAGCTCTTAGCAATATGCGTCGCAACAAGGGAGACGCTGAAACACATTGCGAGATCGTTTGGAATCTTCAGCGACTCAATGGCAGCCCTCCAAACTATACAAAATTATGACCGACACCACCCACTGGCAGTAGAGGCAAGAAACAACATAAGGTCTCTATCCAACCAAAATAAAACACTGACTCTATTTTGGATCAAAGCCCATGTGGGATTGGATGGCAATGAGAGGGCCGATGAACTGGCCAAAAGGGCCGCTGAGGGTTCCAAACGAAAGCCTGACTACGACCTGTGTCCGGTTTCGTATGTCAAACGATACATTCGCACAGCAACACTGGACGAATGGAACCGCAGATATAGGTCGGGAGAAACTGCTTCGGTGACCAAGCTATTCTTCCCGGATGCGGTGGCGGCATACCGGACAATCAGGAAGTGCCAGATCAACAACGTAGTGACACAAATTATGACTGGGCACGGTGGGTTCTCGGAATACTTGAATCGTTTCAAGTGCAAGGAGAGCCCATCGTGCATCTGTGACGGCGATGTTGACGAGACGGTGCCACATATACTCTTCAGCTGTCCGGTCTTCGACAGGGAAAGGTTGGAGGCAGAGCAAATTCTCGACAGCAAACTCGATGCTGGAAATCTGTGCCAAATAATAGCGGGTAAAAATAGAGAGCTTTTACTAGAGTACTGTGTGAAAGTATGTAAAAGGGTAATAAAGAGAAACAAAAGTGCATAAGCAAAAATGCTTACATAATATTATGGTCAATATTACGGTCAAGCATTAAATATGATGAGCAATATATTAATACTTAAGTAAAGTCAGTCGTAAGTTAAGTTACCCAAAATGATTAAAGAAAAATGTTATGTAGTAAAATAAGTAAACTAGATAAATATAAGAAGTAGCATTAAAACGTAGAATAAGTCAGTACTACATATCTGCCAACAATAAAAATATGTTGTGGCTGTTCCCTCTGAACAGGGAAAATAATTGGAAACAATACTGTAATTAATTTATTAAGATAGCATTAGCATTAATATATATGTACAAGAATAAGAAAAAGAAATATGTAAACAATAAATAAAACCAAACTTCGTTGTGTCCACCCCAATAAAGTGTCAAATAAAAAGAATGAAGACAAAGTAGAAGTAGAAGGCTAGGGAGTAGAAGGGCGTCCTACCCTTAAAGGGAGAAAGATGAACGAATGTAAGAAAGATATAGTATGCGGAATGAAAGTGCGAGAAGAAAACATGCGAGAACTAGTATGAATGTGTAAGCCGAGCATAGGCCCCAGTTATGTTGGGGATAGAAGTAATAATAAAAAAAAAAAAAAAAAAAAAAAAAAAAAAAAACCTAACCTAACCTAACCTTTTTTTTTTTTTTTTTTTACGCTGGGAAAAATGCGTTACGCATACCCTCCCTCGGGGGAGGGAGGGGTATGTGGGACTCCCCGGTCAGAGCCGGTATACCCACTAAACGACCCAGCGGCGCTCCCGCATCGTCTGTGAGTGGCGAAGGACTGGGCAGCTGGCAGAGCCTTTACGTCCAGTCCTCCGCCGACGATCGCCCGCCTTGACGGCGGGCCCTACACGCCCCTCTCAGCAAGGAGGGGCCCGGGAATGCCGCGAGCGCTCGGCCATTCCCGCCCGACGGTGGTGGTGATCAGTGCAATGCGGGCGAAGGCGCCCCCGCGCCTGTCGCCCGCTAATCACCACCTGGGGGTGGGAGAAGGCGATCGAACATTCGCCTTCTCCTTCCCCTTCTTCGTCTACGGAGCGGTGCGGCGAGAGGGTCGTCCTCCCGCGCACGCTCCGCCGCCTCCTTTTGCGACATAACATCCTCGCAAAAGGAGGCGACCGCAGTCCAGGCCTCCTCACTCCCCAGCATACATTCGACCACGCTGGGGAGCGAGAGGTCCTGCCCGATAACCGCAATTAGACTGCGGCGCTGCTCACCCCAGGCCGGGCACGCCTCGAGGGTGTGTTGGGCCGTGTCCTCCGCAGCGCCGCAGTCATGGCACGCCGCGGTCTCCTCCCGCCCGATCCGGTGCAGGTGCGTTCCGAAACAGCCATGTCCGGACAACACCTGCACCAGACGGAACGAGAGGAAACCGTGCGACCGCTCGAGCCAGTCTCTCAAGACTGGGCCGAGCGCGTCCAAGGTCCGCCGGCCAAAGGCGGCGGAGGCGAGGTCTTCCGTCCAGTGGTGGACTATCGCGTCCCTCGCCTCCTGCCGCACGGCCTCCCGCTCTTGGTCGACGGGGCGCTCACCAAGCGCTTTGCGCCGCGCCGTCCATTCGTACACTCTGGCGAGCACCCACGCCTCCAACTCCCAAGGAGGGGTGCCGGCCAGAGCGCACGCCGCCGCGAAGCCCACCGACCGGTAGGCCCTCGCCACCCGCAGTGCAATGGCCCTTTGTGGCCTGCGGATGGCGGTCGCATTCTCCCTCCTATGGAGGGAGTCCGCCCAGATTGGGGCCCCATAGAGGGCCATGCTCCTGAGAATGCCGGCGTATAATTGCCGGCATCTCGCCTTGGGTCCCCCGAGGTTCGGGAGGAGCTTTAGAGAGGTCGGTACTTGGATTCAGAATAAAATACGATTGTAGTAATGCGATTGAATAGAATTTATTTATTTAGGCCAGTTATATAGGTTTCTACAATTCGGTAAGTAGTGGTACATCAACCCTACCTAACTTGATGTTTGGATAGACCAATCAGGGACGGTCGCGCGTTGTCCTCCGCGCACCACACGCTCTTGGCTTCGAGAGCGTCAGTGATCGCTTCATATAAATATGTAGCGCTGAGGCTCGTCATTCAGTAGCGCACCAAACTCCAAGGAGGCATGTTGTCCGATGACGTAGCGGTGTGGCGGAGGTGCCGCGGTACGTTAGTGGAGGCGCGCGCGCCGCCAGCGCGGGCGCACAGACTTGAGAGATCGGCCGGTCGCTCGGCAGTGCCCGGCCGGCCGCCGTCGCGGTCGGACGTGTTGTATGCCCGTTAGTTATAGGCTGCTACATGGTTCCCCTCCAGCAAAGCGTACCGGGGGTTTCGATACCCTGCCTGATCTGGTAATGTGTGCGTACGTAGGTGTTGAGGGTTGAACTGCTGCTTCTGGCTCCACATTTAACCGAAATGCAGGCTTCAATCGGTCGACGGTTATATTGGCACATCTGTTGCGTAGCTGTACAGTATAATATTTATCACTGCGCTTAATGACTTCGAACGGCCCGTCGTATGTCGGCGTTAGAGGTTTGTGCGATGAGTCATTACGGACATATACGTGGGAGCAGTGTCTTAATTCGTCGTGGACAAATATTGCTCGATGTTGGTTTGATGTCCGCTGCGCCTGCGCCCTCTTGAATGCCTCGTTCAGTTTATGCATTAGACTCGAAGTTGTGTCCTTATGTAAGGTGCATGCTTGATAAAATTCGCCGGGTAATCGTAGTGATTGGCCATATAATAACTCTGCCGTACTCGCACCGACGTCCTCTTTAATTGATGCACGCAGTCCTAGTAGCACGGTGGGTAGTTCTTGTGCCCATGTTGATGTATTTAGTCGCGCAGTTAGTGCGGTCTTGAGGGTTCGGTGCCAACGTTCTATGAGACCGTTGCACTGCGGATGGTAGGCGGTGGTTCGGGTGCGATGTACTCCCATGCGATGCATTAGTTTCCTGAACAACTCCGACTCAAATTGTCTGCCTTGATCGGTGGTAATTGTCACAGGGCAGCCAAATCTCGATATCCAACACTCGTATAATGTGCTGGCGACCTTTTCTGCGGTTATTTCTTCCAGTGGGCAGGCTTCTGGCCATTTGGTAGCCCGATCAATCATCGTCAGCAAGTATCGGTACCCGTTGGATGTTGGTAACGGTCCGACGATGTCGATGTGTACATGTTCCAGCCGATTTGCTTGTTGAAAGCTTGCCATGGGTGACTTTGTGTGTTGTTGTACTTTTGCTCGCTGACACGGGTCGCAGGCTCGAGCCCAGTTGCCTACGTCACGATTCATTGACGGCCAAAAGTAACGGGACGTAACCAGTTTCCTTGTAGTCCTTATTCCAGGGTGGCTAAGGTCGTGAATGGCGTGATATGCGGTTTTTCTGAAGTCTGGTGGTAGGTATGGTCGAGCAGTATTTGAAGACATCTCGCAGGTAATCTTTGTGTTCGAGTTCGGCATTGTAAGGTATTTGAATTTGTACTTTCCGGTACTTTTTAACGCTTTCAACTCGGGGTCTTGAGCTTGCACTTTTCCCAATTCGGTGTAATCGATTGGAGTGGGGCAGGTTATGGCTTCTACTCGAGATAGTGCGTCCGCCACTTGGTTGTCCTTGCCGGTCACGTGTTGAATGTTCGATGTGAACTGTCCGATGTACTCGAGGTAACGGGTCCGTCGTGGAGTTTCTGATTTACTGTCAGCTGTTAAGGCGTGTAACAGTGGTTTGTGGTCCGTGTATATTATCAGTTCACGTCCCTCGAACACTCGACGGAAATGACGCATTGCCATATAAATGGACAGCAATTCTCTGTCGTATGTGCTGTATTTTTGTTGAGCGTCACTAAATTTCTTCGAGAAAAAACCCAGAGGTCTCCATTTGCCGTCGATCTTTTGCTGTATTACGGCTCCAGCACATGTATTCGATGCGTCTGTCATCAGCGCGAAGGGTTCGCTCGGTGATGGGTATGATAGCAATACTGCGTCTTCTACGTCCTTCTTACATTTGTCGAACGCTTCTTTGGCTTCTGTGGTCCATTGAATTGGGGTTTTGTCGCGTTTCTTTGCGTTGTGGAAGTACTTGCTCAATTCTCGTTGGTGTTCGGCGGCTTGCGGTATGTTCGAACGATAAAAGTTTATCATTCCGACAAAACGGCGAAGTTCTTCTACTGTGTTAGGTAGTGGGTACGATCTGATGGCCTTGACTTTCTCTTCGGTTGGCGTGATACCTTCTGAGTTTATTGTATAACCCAGAAAGTCGAGTTGCGATTGCCCGAAGACGCATTTAGCCACGTTAATTTGCAGACCGTACTCGTTGAGTCGCTTGAACAGTTCTTCAAGGTTGCTTCTGTGCGTTTCCTCGTTTTCTGATGCCAAAAGTATGTCGTCGACAAATGGGAATGCGGGTAGGCCGCGCAGGACGTTGTCGATATGGCGTTGAAAGGTCTGGCCGGCGTTCCTTAAGCCAAAACACATTCGAGTAAATTCATACAGGCCGAATGGCGTTATGACTGCCGTCTTCTTGATATCTTCTTCTCGGTTCTTTATTTGAAAGTATGCTTTCTGTAAATCTATTTTGGTGAAGATTTTCTTGCCTTGTAGGTTATGGGTGAAGTCGTGTAACCGAGGTATTGGGTACCGATCAGGAGTTGTCACTGCGTTGAGTCTTCTGTAGTCGCCACAGGGTCTATATTTGCCGTCTTTCTTCAACACGAGGTGAAGTGGACTTGCCCATGGACTGTTGGAAGGACGACAAATGCCTTGTTCCATCATACTCTGGAACTCTTCTTTAGCGGCGTTGTATTTGTGTGGTGGCAAAGGTCTTGCCCTTGTATAGATAGGTGGGCCCGTGGTTTCGATATAATGTTCCACCTCACCGAGACATATCTTCCGTATACTGGGTCTTGTAATGTCTGGATATTTTGCGAGTAGGTCGTGATAAGGTAACTTGTCGTCGATCGTTCTGACGCTTCCTTCTGGTGCGGTTGTCACGGTTCCGTGTGTTGATAGGTTGGTTTTCTTGTCTACCAGCCTTCTTCCATGGAGATCAACCATGAGGGCATGATGACGCAGGAAATCGGCGCCTAATATTGGCCTACTGACTGCTGCGATCACGAAACTCCAGCTGTAGGGTCGTCGCATGCCGATGTTGAGTGACACTGTACGCTCACCGTATGAGGGTATTTGTGTTCCGTTTGCTGCGTACAGATAATTAGTTGGCGTCTGCTTCTTCTCCCGTGCGGTTGCGGGTAGTACGGAGACATTTGCGCCTGTGTCGACGAGGAAGTTTTGTCCGGTGAAATAGTTCTTTATGAATAGACGGTATGAGGATATTTCATCGACCTCAGCTACCGCCTGAGCTTCGGTCATAATTAGTTTTCCGTATTTGGTGTTTGCTGCTTTTTAAAATTGCATGGACTTCTACACCGGTATGCTGCTTTTCCAAACTTGCGGTGGAAATAGCACATTTGGTTGTGTCTTCCTTGCGATCTTGAACGGGAACGGGAACGGGAGCGATCTCGGTAATAGCGTTGACGACGTTGATGATGATTTGCGTGGCTCATTTTGAGTGAGGCAACCTCCTTGGTCAGGGCCTCAAGCTTGTCCATTATGGTCCGGTCGCCTTCGCTAGTTGCCGGTTTTTGTGATGTTGATGGCTGGTGTTGACACGAGCACACTGTACTGACCTCCTTCAGATGCTCGTGCATTTTGTCTGCCATGACGGCCAAAGTCTCCAAGCTACCTTCGTTGCTAACTGATAGCACTGCACGTGTCGAAACGGGTAGGTGCTCCATCCAGAGCAAACGTAGGGTGGGGTCGGTCATCTTGCCTGTCGCCAAGTCCCTCATACGCCGAAGTAAATGTGATGGGCGCTGGTCTCCGAGGTCCATTTCCGTTAGCAACTTGCGCAGCTGTTTACTTTCGCTTTCTTCATAGACCGATACTAAGCGTTTCTTTACTTCCACGTATCTCCCAGTGTTCGGCGCTGCCATGATGATGTCGCTAATATGTTCTACGTCGGCCTTCGTCAGCTGTGCTACCACGAGACCGAACTTAGCTTCATCGCCTAGTTTTTGGCTAGCGACCATCGTCTCGAACTGCGCAAACCAAAGTCGAGGTTTATCGCACCAAAACGACGGAATGCGAGACTTGACGGTAACCATCTCGATTTCTTCTTGGCTCAACATGATGTTCAAACGCGGGGTCACCACTTTAGAGAGGTCGGTACTTGGATTCAGAATAAAATACGATTGTAGTAATGCGATTGAATAGAATTTATTTATTTAGGCCAGTTATATAGGTTTCTACAATTCGGTAAGTAGTGGTACATCAACCCTACCTAACTTGATGTTTGGATAGACCAATCAGGGACGGTCGCGCGTTGTCCTCCGCGCACCACACGCTCTTGGCTTCGAGAGCGTCAGTGATCGCTTCATATAAATATGTAGCGCTGAGGCTCGTCATTCAGTAGCGCACCAAACTCCAAGGAGGCATGTTGTCCGATGACGTAGCGGTGTGGCGGAGGTGCCGCGGTACGTTAGTGGAGGCGCGCGCGCCGCCAGCGCGGGCGCACAGACTTGAGAGATCGGCCGGTCGCTCGGCAGTGCCCGGCCGGCCGCCGTCGCGGTCGGACGTGTTGTATGCCCGTTAGTTATAGGCTGCTACAGAGCCATGAGAGGGCGTCCGCAGCTTTCAGCAGGCGCGTCGACAGCCCACTGAAGTGCGGACCGAAGCGCCACCTGCTGTCAAGCATCAGGCCCAGATATTTCATCTGGGCCTTCACCTCTATACGGACGCCCTCCACGACAATGTGGGCGTCAGGAGGGTAGCGCTGCCGAGGCCCGTGGAAGAACACGGCCTCGGTCTTGTGCAGCGCTACCTTCAACCCTAGACGGCGGATCCTCCCTGCCACTAAGGATCCGCCAGCCGAGGCCAGACAGGCCGCCTCCCTGAAATCCCTCCCCCGGGCAATGAGGAGAGTGTCATCCGCGTAGCAGATGACACTCGTGCCCTGGAGGAGGATCCCCCGCAGGAGCCAATCGAAGCCGATGTTCCACAGGGGAGGCCCCAGTACCGACCCCTGCGGAACACCGGACTCTGCGCTGTATCTCCTGACCGAGCCCGACCTGTCCGCAAGGAGGACCTCGCGGTCCTCCAGGTAGCTGGCCAGGAGATCTCGCAAGTACTGGGGCACTCCGTGATACCGGAGTGCCTCCAATATAGCCGAATGGGGGATGGAGTTGAAGGCGTTGGCTATGTCGAATGACACCGCCAACACTCCGTCCCCCGCCTCCGTCGCCTCCTTCACCTGGCCCTTGAGCAGGGTCAGCGCGTCGATGGTGGACCGGCCCTGTCGGAAACCGAACTGGGCGTCCGACAGGTCCGGCCCCACTCCCTGCAGATGGCTGTTAAGCCTGGCGGCGATGATCCCCTCGAACATCTTACCGGCCTCCTCGAGCAGAACGAGGGGCCGGTAAGCCGAGGGGGAGTCGGCCGGGCGTCCCTCTTTGCGGAGGAGGCAAAGCTTGCCCTCCTTCCAAAGTTTCGGGAACCTCCCAGCCGTAAAACACGCGCTGAAGAGGTCCCGAAACCTTTCCTCCATTTGCGTGGCGGCGATGGCCACCACGCGTGCGGGAACGCCGTCTGGCCCTGGGGCCGTCTTCTTCCCGCTGAGGTGGAGTACACCCGCGTACAGCTCACCAGCCGTCACCGCGGGAACCTCCTCCTCCGGTGAAGCGGCTCCCTCTGGAGGGTCCATCGTTGGCGGGGTGAAGTTGGTCCTGCGTGGAAACAGGGACCGGACCACCCCATCCAACAATGCCGGCTCGAGGGTCTCCGTTAATGGGGGACCATGTGGGTGCAGTTTGCTGCGCGCCGCCTTGTATGGTCTCCCATACGGATCCCTGTCGAGACCCTCCAGCATTTCGGCTCTCGCCGCGTCCTTGGCAGCGCCTATTGCCGACTTGAGGACCTTCCTCGCCTCCCGGAAAGAGGCGTAGAGGCGGTCCTCCTCGGCCTGGTTTCGGGCGCTGCGTCGACGGCTCCGCATGTAGGCCCGCCTGGCCGCCACACTAGCGGCGCGGAGCCCCGCCAATTCCTCCGACCACCAATAGACGGCGCGTCGGAGAGGCGGACGGCGAGACCGAGGCATGCTGGCGTTGCACACCTCGGTCAGGGACTCCCGCAGCTGGGCTGCTGCAGCGTCCACGTCTTGTACCTCAACAGGGGGCGAGAGCCAGTCCTGGAGGAAGGCTGCCTCCTGGGCTGCCTCTCGGTCCAGGCGGGTCAGAGCCCACCGCGGGAAGGGAGATTGGCCAGAGCGGACAGCCTCCCGCGGGCCCCGAGTGGAGATGTCGAACCGCACATAGCGGTGGTCCGACAAGGTCTCCACCATCTCCACCCGCCAGTTTTCAATGCGCGCGGCCAGCACGGGGGTGGCGAACGAGACGTCCACCACCGATCCTCCCCGTTGCCGCACGCACGTGTGGACCGCCCCCCTGTTGAGGAGGGACACACCGCACGAAGTCGCCCAAAACTCGACGGCACGTCCCCGGACGTTGCACGTGGCGGCTTGGTTGCCCCAAGCCGCCGACTTGGCATTCAGGTCGCCCAACACGACGACCTGACGCGGCGCCGCCCTCCCGACGACTGCGGTGAGGACTCCGAGAAAGTTCTCGAAATCCTCGAGAGGGCGGTTAGGGGAGAAATAAACCCCCACAACAGCTATATCTCCCCACGCGGCGGCCACGTATCCCGGTCCCCTCTCTAAAAGCGAGAGGGGAGGGGAGTCCGAGGAAGACCGCGTCACCAACGCCACCAAGTCGTCCCGGTCGCCCAGCCAATGGCCAGGGACCGAGTAAGGCTCGGCAACCACCGCCACGTCCACCAACCACTCAGCCATGATCTGCATCAGCAGATCCTGGGCAGCCCTGCAGTGGTTGGTGTTCGCCTGAAGGATGCGATGTTCGACTGTAGCCATCAATCGGACATCGCACCCCCCTCCGCAGCCGCAGACGTCGACGCTCCCGCCTCAAGAACGGGAACGGCCGTAGTAGCGGCAGGCCGGATCGTGGCCTGCGCTTTTCCCTTCTTAGGGGGAGGATTACAATTCCTCCCCTTCATAACGTGACCCGCCGGGCGGCCACTGGCAGCGCAAACTGCGCAGTGCGGCGTGGCGGCCTGGCAGGTGATGGCTTTGTGGCCCTCCTTGCCACAGCGGTAACAACTGTCCGTCCTGTCTACCGTGGACGGACAGAGAGCCCGGGTGTGCCCAATGCCGAAGCACCTGTAGCACCGCAAGGGCTGCGCCACAAGTGCCCGGACTGCACCCGAGCTGAAACCGACGGCAAGCCGTCCTTTGTCAAGGACGGCTTTGGCAGCGGCGACTGGGCACTCAATACGCATGGTGCCCATGCCGCCGCGACCGGGCCTAATGTCCCGGCCTTGCACCGCTGTGGCGTCGCAGCCCCCAATGGCTGCGACCGCCGCCACCACCTCCTCCTTGGAGACTGAGTCGTCCAGGCCATTAACTTCCAAGGCTGCCAGCTTGACAGGTCTGGCAACCTTGGCCACGTCCGCAATTGCCTCCTGCAGTTTTGCCGCAAAGAGATCCGCGTGGGCACCGCCGTCGGCCCCCGGGAACTCGAAGATTCGGCCACCGGTCTGGGTCTTACGGCAAGTGACTTTGCCGATCCCCATTTGGGTGGGATCGGCGTTGGCTCGCGCCCGTAACAAGACGGACGCGTAGGTCTCCCCCCGTTCCGCAGCCTCCGCGGTGAGCGTCACCACGACGGCCGCGGACTTAGGAGGAGCCAACTTCCTCCTCGTGCCGGCGGGGGCCCCTTTGGCCGCTGGAGCTGGAGCAGCGGCAGCGGCCTTGGGGGCCGACTTTTTCCCCCCTTTCCCCTTCCCCTTCCCCTTTCCCTTGCCAGTCGCCCGCTGCGACTGGCTGGGAGGGGCGGTGGCGGGGACGGCAGGGACTGTTGCCACTGCCTTTTTGGCCTTGCCCTTCCCCCTCCCAACCACCTCCGTCCACTGGTTGGATGGGGTGGTGGAAGGGAGGAGGGCGTCCTCGGAGGAGGATGGCCCCGGCTCACTGCGCCTCTTGTCCGCGGCAAACGGCGGTCGCAGGCGCTTTTCTGGCAATAGCCGGTCCTCAATGCCTGCGATGCAGGCTCGCGTAAAGGCCCTCTCCTCCATCACAACCTTGCGGAGGATGTCCTCAAGGTTGGAGGGAGGGCTTTCTGCCACCGTTCTTGGCTCGGTCTGGCTTGGCCGGGCCGTGGCTTCAGCCAGCTTCTGGTGTAGCTGGCTGACCTCCTGCTGCAGGCGATCCACTTTCGCCTGCAGTTGTCGCGTCTCGTCGTTAGCCTTGCGCTTCACCAACTCCACGACGATGCTACGCAGGCTCGCAGCCCTGCATTTAAGGGACTTTTGGAAAGTGCCCTTGAGGTTGGAGGACTTGGAAGCGACCTCTGCGATCTCCTCCGCGTCCTCCTCCGCCATCCGCTCCAGCTCGACCAAGGAGTGGTCGGCGTACAGAACGCGGGACGCTCCGTACCCGGCCTTGGCCCGGGCGACGCGCGCCCGTTGCTCCTTGGCCGCAACCCGCTCTTCCAAGTCCTCCTGGACTTGCGCCCGCCGAGCCAGGTTCAGCTGGCGTTCGGCGTCCGCGAGACCCACATCGTGGGTGTCCGCCGCCGTCGTCGCCTTCTTGGCCTTCGACTTCTTCTTTTGGACTGTCGAACCCGAAGAGCCCTCAGACCCGTCCTTCAGGAAGGCCCGCTTCCGCGATCTAGAGTCGCCCTCCTCGGCTGCAATCGCGTCCGACAACCGCTCGATGGACTCGATGTCGGAGTCCGACATCTCGTCCGCCCTGCTGTAGAAGCTAGCCGCAGACGGCGCGCGGCTAGCCTCTGACGCCGAAGCGTCCTGTTGGCCCTGAGAAGGGCCTTTTGGTTGGCCCTTAGAAGGGCCTTTTTTAAGGAACCGCCCGGAGGCGTCCCGCGCTGGCTGTTTAGGCATAGCCCGCAAATTTTCGTAGCTCTCCAAACAATAAAATTAAAACCCGCATAAAATAATATAGTGATAGCTACGAAGCACAGTGCACTTTGGCCGAGCCCAGCCTGCCACTCCGTTACGGTGGTCAGGACTGGGTCGTTTCCAGGGGACACGACGTGGACGTAAGCACTGTGGGGTGGTCCCCCCCCCCAACCTAACCTAACCTAACCTAACCTAACCTAACCCGTTAAATAACGAAGAGACAAGATTAGGTATCTATTGAAACACCGACTTCAAGAAATTAAAGTTATTTTGTACTTTTTGAAGTCGGTTAAATTTTTTTGTAAAACAGTTTTTTATTTACTTAATAAAAAGAAACCTTCAAGATTTCGTTGTTCTATCTAACACATTTCAACTCTGTATTTTGCTATACCTACTTACATCGATAGGACCTGATATCACCCGGATATAACCAGAGATAACCTGGTCAAATGGAGAATCCTTGACCTATCGCAAATACAGTGCCAGTGTGGAGCCGGGGTCTCAAGATATGCGTCACCTCCTTTCCTGCCAAGCTTGCACATGCACAACTACCTGCACCTTCTACGGTCTAGGTGGCTAAATATTGGTCTTTGACTGCCATCCCACCTGATGGTAAGCATAAGCAGTGATGCAATCGTTGATGGTGAAGCACACTAGTTTAGAGCCTATTCACTCCAGTCTTGAAGACACCTAAATTATAATCGGACGGGAAGACCGCAGCCGATGTACAAGCCGCACTACTAGATAAGATAAGATCATATTCACTCCAGTCTTGAAGATACCTAAATTACGAGTATAATTGGATGGGAATTGCGGAGGCGGCAGATTGTTCCAATCCCTCGATGTATGATCAGACCAAAGCACTGTGTTACCCAGATCGTCTGAAAACAGCTTCAATGGCTGCAATCTCTCCGTTGTGCTGTTTCATTTTCTTTTTACAATCCTAGTACGATTCGATATAAACTTTATCCGCTTCGTGAGTGAATACCTACAATTTGGTCCGATTCCGATTGTTTGTTTGGTTACTGATGCAATAAAGCCAGTGAATAGGTTTGTCTTTGAAACTTATGTGTAGATAGGAGATATAGGCTAGTTGCCGTAAAAAAAAGTAATTAGTCCGTCATTTAGATTATACAAAAATAAGGGACACGTATTTTTTTATTTGTAAACTAGCTGTACCACCGCGGCTTCGCTCCCGCTTTACCCTAGTCCACCTTAATATACCTTACTCTACCCTATTCTACCCTGTTCTACCCTATTCTACACTTCTCTACCCTACTCTACCCTACTCTACCCTACTCTACCCTACTCTACCCTACTCTACCCTACTGTACCCTACTCTACCCTACTCTACCCTACTCTACCCTACTCTACCCTACTCTACCCTACTCTACCCCATCTTTACAGGGATCAGAACATTTGTTTTTAAAACCTATTTGATTGTAAAGATATTTTAATTATTTATTAATTGTTATTGACACCTCTTTTGAGGAATTACTTTGACTAATTTATTTTTATTGACATTTTGAACCCTCCTTTACAGGGATCAGAATAGTAGCTTATTTATTTAATTTTCATATTTCACCTCCACTACCATGTTCCTCTCCAGGACCCCGGCCAAGAAAGCCTCCACAGGACCTCATGTCTCTCCGTCGAGCGTGGCTCTCTCCGTCACCTTCGAGAGGGACGTTTCCCCTCCCAGTACTTCAACTCAGGCCTCTAGTGTGAGGCGAAGCATTGGCGAGTGGGAAAACGGGACAATGGCCGATTGTCAGCCTCTCCCGTCAGCCGCCGCGAACCCATCAAAGAAAGCTGCCCCGACCGTGACGGCTTCCCAGAAGGCTGCAAAGCGCGCCTCTTCCCAGCCGGACAGCAAGGCTGTGGCGCGCCGAACCTCTACTGAGGCACAGGGAGCGTCACCGGGGACAAGCCAGCTGCAGCCGAGCAAACCCACCGATCGGGTGACCGAGGCTCGCAACTGCCTTCTGCGCGCGAAGTCGCATCTTGGCGATTCGCGCAATCTGAGGGCAGACTTGAGAGCCGGGATAACCCAATCGGTGGAACGGCTGTACCAGCTCGTGAAAGAGGGGGCGGCGGCTGCTACACAAGTAAGGGGGGCTGAGCTGGCAAGGGAGGAGGTTGCTAAGGCCACTTCTCCGCCAGAAGCACCCAAGAGCCTCTCGGAGGTTAACTTGCTGCTGGCTTCACTAGCGGAGCATAGCGCGCTGGTGAAGGAGAGCAGCGAGAAGATGGAGAAGCTGCGGCAAGCGATGGAGAGGCAGGGAGAAATAATAGAAAAGGCGGTCACTTACGCGAGTGTAGCTGCGGGTCCACCGAAAAGGCAGACCCCAGGAAGGACCGCACTGCACTCCGTAGTGGTGACGTCTAAAGACGAGGGGGTTACTGGAGATGAGGTCTTACGGAGAATCAGAGAGGCAGTAAAGGCCAAAGAGGGAGGAGTAGAAGTAGAGACGGTACGAAAGGCAAAGGATCGCAAGATTGTCATGGGCTGTAGGTCGGCAGAGGACAGAAACAGGGTGAAAGAGAGGATCCGAAGGTCAGGAGACCACCTCGTCGTCGAGGACGTGAAAAACAAGGACCCATTGTTGATATTCCGTGGCGTCCTCCGCATACACTCTGACGAGGAATTGCTGGAGGCGCTGCGGAATCAAAACCGGGATGTCTTTCGCGGCCTCGATAACGAGGAAAGTCGAATGACAATCAAATTTAAGAAGAGTGCGCGGAACCCCCAAACCAACAATGTGGTTGTCAGCACGTCCCCTGCTGTCTGGAACAGGATGCTTGAAAAGGGAAAAGCGCGTATAGATCTCCAGACCGTCTTCGTCGAGGACCAGTCGCCACTGGTCCAGTGCACCAGGTGTCTGGGCTACGGGCATAGTCGGCGGCTCTGTAAAGAACCTGCCGACTTATGCAGTCATTGTGGAGGCCCACACCTTCGATCAGAATGTGACCAGTGGCTGAAGGCAGAAACACCAAAGTGCCACAACTGCGTCAAGGCGAAGATGGGGAGAATCGACCACAACGCGTTCGACCTTGAGTGCCCTGTTCGAGTCAGGTGGGACCGGCTGGCACGCGCATCCGTCGCCTACTGCTAAGGTGGTCCCGGTGGACACAATGCCGCACAAGATGCTCCAGGTGAATCTTCAGAGGAAGAAATTGGCAACCCAAGAGCTTATGCTTGAGGCCGAAAAGCGCAAAGTCACCTTAGCGCTGATCCAGGAACCCTATGTGGGCAGCGCGAGGAGGATGAGCGGGACCAGAGGAGTCCGAATTTACCAGCGCACCGGCCAAGGAGAAGGGACTGTCAAAGCGGCCATAGCGGTGTTTGATCCAAACATCACCGTCAGACAGTACCCAGAACTCACCACGAACAACATCGTCGTGGTGGGGATCCAAACCGGTGTCTGGAGACTGACTCTGGTCTCGTTCTACTTCGAGCCAGACCAGCCCTTAGGGCCATACCTGGACAGCCTAAGGAAGGTGGAAAGCGAGACCGGCCCGCATAAGCTCATCATGGGAGGAGATGCCAACGCCTGGAGCATCTGGTGGGGCAGCAGTGAGACCAACAGCAGAGGCGACGAGATGCTGGGAGCTCTCGATCAGCTTGGACTGCAGGTACTTAATAGAGGGGAAACTCCAACCTTCGACGTAGTTCGTGGTGGCAGACGCTACACGAGCTGCGTCGACGTCACAGCCTGCACGGCGGATATGCTGACGGTGACCGACGGCTGGCGAGTCGTTGATGACCTGACGGGATCGGACCACAACGGCATTGAGTTTAGCGTACACCTTAAAAAGTCTTTAGGTATCACGGTCAACCGGACTACCAGGATCTACAACACCCGAAAAGCGAATTGGGCGCGGTTTCGTAAAAAACTGCGTCAAATTATGCTAGGGAACAATATAACCGTAAGTTTGTTCGACGAAATCGACAGCGTGGACGATATAGACCTGGTAGTCGAGGGACTTACAACGGCAGTGCAGGACGCCTGTACATCCGTGATACCCAAAAAGAAGGGTAGGGAGACGCTGACCGTGCCGTGGTGGTCTGATGAGCTCGCCAGTTTAAAGAGGAAAGTGGTCACCATGAAGCGGAGGATCCGCTGTGCAGCGCCAGTCCGGAGACCAAAGGTTGTGGAGGAGTACCTGAAACAGAAAGAAGAGTACGAGAATGCAATAGTCCAAGCTAAGATCGAGAGCTGGAAGGGGTTCTGCGAAAAGCAGGATCGCGAGGGCCTGTGGGAAGGTATATACCGGGTGATCCGTAGGACGGAGAAGAGGGAGGAGGATCTGCCGATGGTAAGGGACGGCAGGACCCTAGACCCAGAGGCCTCGGCGAGGTATCTAGCACAGGTGTTCTACCCGGAAGACCGTTCGGAGGGGGATAACGAGGAGCACAAAAGGGTGCGGCAAAGAGCAGACGAGGTGAACAGAGGGAACGAAGATGAACCTTCGGACCCTCCCTTCACACTCGACGAGCTGGAGCGAGCAGTCTCCTCGTTCAACCCCAAAAAAGCCCCCGGTTCCGACGGTCTGACGGCGGACATATGGGGCCACACGATCCGTCAAGACCCAGACCTAGTTCTGCGCTTGGTAAACAAGTGCCTGGCGCATGGATACTTTCCACGGTCCTGGAAAGAGGCAGCTGTCGTCGTGCTCCGCAAGCCCGCAAAAGATGACTACACCACCCCAAAATCTTACAGGCCAATTGGACTTTTGCCTGTTCTGATTTTTACTATTTATTAAAATATAATTCATATTTGTATAATTGTATAATATATATATATATATCACCGTAATTACAATAAAAAACTACAAAAGCGGAAACTAAATAGAACCTACAGCCTTTAAAACTACCCTGCGCAACCTGACGGCAGGGGAGCCTTTCGCATGGCAGGAGTGGTTTTTAGCCGGTAGGAGTCCGGCACTACCCAGAATGCCTTTCTGCAAGGCAGTCTGGGTGTCCATGATGGATTTCCCACTCCTGCCACAAACTAAAAAAAAAAAAAAAAAAAAAAACCTAACCTAACCTAACCTTTTTTTTTTTTTTTTTTTGTTTGCGCTGGGAAAAAATGCTATTACGCATACCCGCCCATTTGGGGGAATGGGGGGGTTATGTGGGACTCCCGGGTCTCGGGGAGCCCGGTATACCCACTAAAACAACCCAGCGGCATTCCCGCATCGTCTGATTGGAGGGGGACCGGGAGATCGGCGTAGCCTTGACGTCCAGTCCCCCTCGGGCGACGATCGCCCGCCTTAGTGGCGGGCCCCTCACGTCCTCCCCATGGGGGGAGGGTCGGGAATGTCCGGCGGAGGTGGCGTGGAGTGCAATGCGGGCGGAGGTGCCCCCGCGCCTGCCGCCCGCCCATCACCACCATGAGGAGGGAGAAGATTGCGTCTTCTCCGACCTCTTCTTCGCCTTCGGAGCGGCACAGCGAGAGGGTCGTCCTCGCGCTCGCGCTCCGCCGCCTCCTTCTGTGAAATGACGTCCTCACAGAAGGAGGCGACCGCAGCCCAAGCCTCCTCACTCCCCAGCATGGAACGAACTACGCTGGGAAGCGAGAGGTCCTGGCCGATCTCCGCAATCAGACTGCGGCGCGGCTCAGCCCAGGCCGGGCAGACCTCGAGGGTGTGCTGCGCTGTGTCCTCAGCCGCGCCGCAGTCATGGCACGCCGGGGTTTCCTCCCTCCCGATCCTGTACAGGTGCGTGCCAAAGCAGCCGTGCCCTGACAGCACCTGCACCAGACGAAAAGAGAGGAAACCGTGTGACCGCTCGAGCCAGTCTTGCAGCACTGGCCCGAGCGCGTCCAGGGTTCGACGGCCAAAGGTGGCGGTAGCGAGGTCGTCCGTCCAATGGACGACAATGGCGTCCTTCGCCTCCCGCCGTACTGCCTCCCGCTCCTCCATGACGGAGCGCTCTCCGAGCGCCTTTCGGCGCGCCGTCCACTCGTACACTCTGGCGAGCACCCATGCCTCGAGCTCCCAAGGAGGGGTGCCCGCCAGAGCGCACGCCGCAGAAAAGCCCACCGAGCGGTAGGCCCTCGCCACCCGCTGTGCAATGGCCCTTTGGGGCCTCCGGAGCGCAGTTGCGTTCTCCCTCCTGTGGAGCGAATCCGCCCAGATGGGGGCCCCGTATAGGGCCATGCTCCGCAGAATGCCGGCATATAAGCGCCGACATGTCGCACTGGGCCCCCCCAGGTTGGGGAGGAGCCACGAGAGGGCGTCGGCGGCCTTTAGCAGGCGCGTCGACAGCCCATTGAAATGTGGGCCGAAGCGCCACCTGCTATCCAGCACCAAGCCCAGATACTTCATCTGGGGCTGGACCCCCACTCTGATGCCCTCCACGACGATGTGGGCATCAGGAGGGCAGCGCTGCCGAGGCCCGTGGAAGAACACGGCCTCGGTCTTGTTCAGCGCCACCTTCAACCCCAGGAGGCGGATCCTACCTGCGACCAAGGACCCGCCAGCCGATGCCAGACAGGCAGCCTCCCTAAAGTTCCTCCCCCGGGCAGTGAGGAGAGTGTCATCCGCGTAGCAGATGACACTCGTGCCCGGGAGGAGTGCCCCCCGCAGGAGCCAATTGAAACCGATGTTCCACAGGGGTGGCCCCAGCACCGACCCCTGTGGAACACCGGACTCTACGCCGTATCGCCTCAGGCTGCCCGTTTTATCCACAAGGAGAACCTCCCTGTCCTCCAAGTAGTCGGCCAGCAGGCTCCTCAAGTACTGAGGCACTCCGTGATACCGGAGTGCTTCCAATATAGTCGAATGGGGGATGGAGTTGAAGGCGTTGGCTATGTCGAATGACACCGCCAACACTCCGTCCCCCGCCTCCGTCGCCTCCTTCACCTGGCCCTTGAGTAGGGTCAGCGCGTCGATGGTGGACCGGCCCTGTCGGAAACCGAACTGGACGTCCGAAAGGTCCGGCCCCACTCCCCGCAGGTGGCTATTAAGCCGGCAGGCGATGACCCCCTCGAACATTTTTCCGACCTCATCGAGAAGAACGATGGGCCGGTAAGCCGAGGGGGAATCTACCGGGCGTCCCTCTTTGCGGAGGAGGCACAGCTGCCCCTCCTTCCAAGGCTTCGGGAACCTTCCAGCAACAAAGCACGCGCTGAAAAGGTCCCGAAACCTATCCTCCATTTGAGTGGCAGCTATGGCCACCACCCTGGCGGGGACGCCGTCCGGTCCAGGGGCCGTCTTCTTAGCGCGGAGGCTAAGAACTCCCGCGTGGAACTCCTCCGCAGTCACTGGGGGGACAACTTCCTCCAGTGAGGCCACACCTTGCGGAGGGTCCATCGTTGGTGGGGTGAAGTCGGTCCTGCGCGGGAACAGGGACCGGACCACTTCATCCAGCAGTGCCGGCTCAAGGGTCTCCGTCAGCGGGGGAGCCTGGGGACGCAGTTTGTTCCGCGCCGCCTTATATGGCTTCCCGTACGGATCCCTGTCGAGGGTTGCCAGCATCTCGGCCCTCGCCGAGTCCTTGGCAGCGCCAATAGCCGCCTTGAGGGCCGCTTTCGCCTCTCGGTACGAGGCGTAGAGGCGGTCCTCGTCTGCCCGATTACGATTACGGGCGCTGCGTCGGCGGCTCCGCGTGTAGGCTCGCCTGGCCGCCACACAGGCGGCCCGGAGCCCCTCCAGTTCCCCCGTCCACCAGTAGACGGCGCGACGGGGAGGCGGACGGCGGGAGCGAGGCATGCTTACATTACACACCTCGGTCAGGGATACCCTGAGCTGGACCGCTGCGGCGTCGACGTCAACGTCGACGTCCGGGGCCCCAACAGGGGGCGACAGCCAGTCCTGGAGGAAGGCCGCCTCTCTGGCTGCCTCCCGGTCCAGGCGAGTGAGAGCCCATCGGGGGAAGGGAGACCCGTTGGAGCGAGCACTCTGCCCCCGGGGATTTAGGGTGGAGATGTCGAACCGCACGTATCGGTGGTCCGACAGGGTCTCCACCATCTCCACCCGCCAGTTGACGATGCGTGCGGCCAACACGGGGGTGGCAAACGAGACGTCAACCACCGACCCTCCCTGTTGCCGCACACACGTGTGGACCACCCCCCTATTGAGGAGGGACACACCACATGACGCCGCCCAAAACTCGACGGCGCGCCCCCGGACGTCGCATGAGGCAGCCGGGTTGCCCCAGGCCACCGACTTGGCGTTCAGGTCGCCCAACACTACGACCTGGCGCGGCGCCGCCCTCCCAACGACTGCGGTGAGGACCTCCAAAACCTAACCTAACCTAATCTAACCTAACCAGTACCCCCCCAACCCTCGTGGCGGTCGGATCATTTTTAAAGTCGCTCCACACTTAAAAATCGAAAAAAGTGGTAAAAAGTTAACCGATCAGTGTGAAATTTGTCTTAAACGCTGCAGAAAGAGTCGGGCCACGCGATAAAGTGGAAGTGAAAACCCAGGATTGCAGTGAAAGAGTGGGAAAAAGGGAAAACCGCTTTTAGGTTATATTTCCCTAAGTGCAAAATCATAAAAGTGCTTACGCTGCGGAAACCAAAGCGGTGACCCCCCAATTTTAATTGACCATCACGTGCAGATTGAAAAGACCTACATGCTGACACAACTTTGGGAATTTTCTTGTGCAGAATTCCCGAGAAAACTAGGAAAATTCAAAAACCACGTGGGGCCGAAAATCGCAACCAGACAAGCGAGCGCAACCAAATTTTGGCGGCAAGGAGACTGTTGCACCCTCGACAGAATTCAGCAATCAGCTGATTTTTTCAGCCATCGGCTGATTTTTGACGGTGGTTACAAAATTTGAACTTGGAGGGCAAATTGCGGAAAAACCAAGAAGAAATTTGAAATTCTGCAACTGCTATCCTTGGCGCGCTTGCAGTAAGAAGACGTCACCCGGTTGGTGGATTTTTAGAATTAGTAAATTTTAAATTGTTATTAAAAATTTAAAATTTTCGGAAAATTTGAATTTTACTTCGAAAAACTTTTCAAATAGCTTTTAATCATATTTTATATTATAGACCCTATTTTATAGTATTTACTGTAAAATTTTCAGATTTTTGCGACTACGGGTCACAAAGTTACAGAATTTTTTATGTTTTTCTTATATAAATAGAAAACAAATAGAAAACATTTAAGTTTTATAACGGATTTGGGCCCAAATAACCTGTTCGACCTTAGTTAAGCCCAAAGTTGGCATAAATACATTGAAAACCGCAGATTTTGGCTCAAACCCGACTAATTGGTTATTCTGGTTATTAGTTTTAAGTTACCATAGTTAGAGAACCGGAGGTCATAGAGACCTCGGACTTTTTTAGGAGTGTGTGGCCTGGTCTTACCTTGGGGCTGAATAGGTTTTCAGGCGTTTTCAGAGCCTGAATGTTTTTCGCGCTGAAACTATATCTGGCGGATAGGGGGGGTCACGCCAAGCACAGCATTCGAGACCGCGTCTCTCTGGGACAAGCGGTTGCGGAGATACGGCCATCTAAAGCTGGGATTTGACAGCTCGGTGGCCATCTTGGCAAACTTTGAGCTGAAATATCTCCGGAGCCGGTGGTCGTAGAGGGGTGTGGATTTCACAGCAGTGTTTTGGGGGCCGTCTCTGTCGGGCAGACTTGCTTTCGGGCAGATCGGAGCCAAAGATTTTCGTGATCCTGAAAGCCACACTGCGCGGTGGAGCGAAGCGAGCCAAGCCGAAAGAACCCAAACTCGAGGGATCTACCTCAACTGTAAGGAAAGTTATACCGGTTTGAAAGTTGCACTTGACAGTTCTTGAACTGTCAGATCAATTTTTAGGACCGGATAACTCCCAAACTAGAGGTCGTAGAAACTTCGGGTTTTCTTTGGAGTCATCGGCAGACCGCTCTCGACCCGCCCCAGTGGTTTTCGGGAATCTTCAGCGCCTGAAAATTTTTCAGCCTGAAACCACTCCAGTCACCAGGATCTTGTCGAGCACGTGCAGGCGAGCCCAAGCACGGGGAGATTCGGTTCAGTCGTTGCGAAGTAATCGCGTTTTAACCATATTTGGGCGGCCATCTTGGGTAATAACCAATATATTTACTTCGTGATTGCTCCGGAACCCCTGAGGCTAGGTGCCCCGAGTTTGGAGTCGTTGGGACGGGCTCGGCGAGCTCTATTTGGCTGGCTCACCAGACCGACTCTACATAGAGTCAAAAAATTTTTTTGTTTTGTTTTCGGGTATGAATATCATTTGTTTCGTTTGCTCTAGTTTTAAGCTTTACGTACGGTGAGTGCAACCCCTTTTCAACAAAGGACACTATCCCCCTTTTACAGGGATATTAAAACTCTTGTCTAAACTGACTGTATTGCTATCCCCCTTTACAGGTATAGTAAAAAATCTATATATATTTACTGACTACTTCACTATCCCCCTTTACAGGGATAGTCAAAGCACCAATCGGTGTTCTTAGGACTTAATTTAATTAATTGACGATACCGACCGACTGAGCTCCCCTGAAAATGTTTCTCGCACACACGCCCCGCAAAATAACGACTGAGGTGACAGATATTAGCTCTGTCAACCCACGGACTGAACCGGAGAGGGCAGAACCCTCCCCTAGCAAGTTGACACAAGCCCCTAGCGTACGCAAGAGCATTGGCGAGTGGGAGAGTGGTAGAGGAGACGGATCTAAGACTACCGGTTCTGCCACATTTCTTATCTCTCCAGGAAAGCCGACGCAGATCCCGGTGGCTCCACCAAAACAGATCACAAAGGCCACCTGGCCTTCTGAAACCAGTGCTAAACGACGGAGCTCCGTCGGAACCGCGAGTGGGTCACCAAAGTTGGTTGCTCCTACCGATAGAATAAAAGAAGGCAGACTCTGGCTTCAGAGAGTGAAGACGCATCTTGGAGAGTCTCGCAACCTGAGGACAGATATTAAAGCTGGCATCACTCAGGCGGTGGAAGCTATGTACCAGCTTATAAAAGATATTATAGCTGAAACTGGAACTGCAAAATCCGGTCAAAAAGATAGGGAGGATAAAGGGACCAAAGGAAAAGATGTAGAGAATCAGGGAAAGGATGGGGAGGAATTAATTAAAATGTTGATAGAGCAAGGGGAAAAAATTGACAAAACGCAGTTAGAAATAGTGTCCCTGAGAGAAACCATCGCATCACAGGTAGCCGTTCAAGCCTGTTCTTATGCCAGTGTAGCAGCAGTGCAGCCGAGAAGGCACACACCTGAAAGAAGTGCGCTACACTCTATCACCATCGCGTCCAAAGACGACACTCACACTGGTGATCAGGTACTGAGTGAGATAAGAAAGGCTGTGAACGCTAAAGATGGTTGGGTAACAGTAGAGAGAGTAAGAAAGGTAAAAGATAAGAAGGTTATAATAGGATGTAAAACGGAAGAGGAAAGGAAAAAACTCAAGGAGCGACTGCAGAGTGCAGACGGTCGCCTTATTGTCGAGGACGTTAAAAACCAAGATCCGATGCTGGTCCTCAAAGACGTGCTATCATTTAATAGCAATGAGGACGTTTTAACCGCACTGAGGAATCAAAACAAAGATGTTTTTGGTGGACTTGACAAAAGGGACGACCGAATCGACGTCAAATTCAGGCGTCGTGCCAGGAATCCGCTCACGAGCCACATCGCACTGAGAGTGTCCCCACAAATTTACAACCGTATGATGGATAGGGGAGCAGTGCACATAGACATGCAGAAGATTCGGGTCGCAGACCAATCCCCGTTGGTACAATGCTCTATGTGCCTGTCCTACGGACACGGTAGACGGTTCTGCAAGGACACCCTCCCTAAGTGTAGCCATTGTGGCGGACCGCACTTGAGAGCAGAATGTGCGGACTTCCTGGCAGCAGCACCACCGACCTGCTGTAACTGCATGGATGCCAAATCAGACAACGCTGAGCACAATGCATTTAGCTCCGATTGTCCGGTGCGTAGAAGGTGGGAGGCACTGGCAAGAGCTAAAGTAGCATATTGCTAAGGTGGTCACTAGTCGCTCCGGGGCAGGCAGCCCCACCAGAAGATACGCAGTAGCCCAGGCGAACCTCCAGAGGAAAGAGCTGGCAACCACGGAACTCATGATTGAGGCCAGCAAGCGGAACCTCGCATTCGCTTTGATTCAGGAGCCGTATGTGGGCGGAGTAAGAAGGATGAAGGACTACCGTGGGGCGAGAGTCTTCCAGTGTGCTACAGTAGGAGATGGGACTGTGAAGGCGGCTATCGTTGTCTTCGATGACGATCTTGACGTAATCCAGTGCCCGAAACTCACGACCAACAATATCGTTGTTCTGAGGATCCGAACTTGCACCTGGGAAATCGTGGCGGTGTCTTTCTACTTCGAGCCAGACCAGCCCATAGGGCCATACCTGGATCAGATCAGAAAGATCAGAGAGGAGCTGGGCCCAAGAGGACTGCTAATAGGAGGCGATAGCAACGCCAAGAGTACCTGGTGGGGAAGCACCATTGAAGACCACAGGGGAGTTGAGATGTCCGGTACCCTGGAAGAGTCTGAATTGCAGATACTCAACAGGGGTGATACGCCTACCTTTGACACCGTGAGAGGTAATAAGACGTACGCCAGTTTTGTTGACATTACAGCCTGTTCAGAAGATCTACTAGATCTAGTAGACAACTGGAGGGTAGACCAGGAAATGACGAGCTCGGACCACAATACCATCCTACTCGACATAAATCTCCGCAAGAGTAGAGGCCTTAGGGTGCAAAGAAGCACTAGGCTATTTAATACAAAAAAGGCAAACTGGGACATTTTCAACATAACACTTTCGGAACAAAAATTATTAAACGATATAAGCCTAGACCAAATTAACTGTATTAATAGTAAACCAGATTTAGAAAACATAATAATTAAATTTACAAATTCCATTACCGAGGCATGTAACAGCAGCATGCCTGTAAAAAAGAGTACGGAGGTACTCAAGGTCCCATGGTGGAATGATGAGCTCGCCAGGCTGAAGAAAGTTGCCACTACCTTCAGGCGAAAAATCAGAAACGCGGCACCGTACCGCAAACAAATAGTGGTAACTGAGTATCTGCAAAAGAAAGAAGAATATGAGTGCCAAGCCAAGAAAGCCCAAATTGAAAGCTGGAAGGAGTTCTGTAGAAGACAGGACAAGGAAGGAGTATGGGACGGTATTTACCGCATCATCCGTAGGACCACCAGGAGACAAGAAGACTTGACCCTAACCAAAGAAGGTGCATTTTTGAACCCAAAGGAGTCAGCGAACTTACTAGCGGAGACATTCTACCCACAAGACCTGGAGGAAACTGACGACGAAAATCATCGCCGCGCCAGAGAAGCGGCAAAGCGGGTAAACGAGTGGAAACATGATGAACGTCATGATCCACCGTTTACACTGCTGGAGCTAAAGACCGCGGCGGGAAGTTTCAACCCAAAGAAGGCCCCGGGAGCGGATGGCTTCACAGCAGATATCTGCAGCAGAGCTATCTACCAGGACCTGGACGCATCCCTTGCCCTTTACAACAAGGGCCTAGAATTAGGACACTTTCCGGACATCTGGAAGCAGGCAACCGTGGTAGTCCTGAGAAAACCGGGCAAGGACGATTACACGAACCCCAAAGCTTACAGGCCAATTGGTCTGTTGCCGGTTTTGGGGAAGGTCCTGGAGAAGATGACGGTAGCAAGGATTAAATGGCACATTGTACCGAGGATTAGTACTCGCCAGTATGGATTCATGCCCCAGAAGAGCACCGAGGACGCCCTCTATACGCTAATACACCGAATCAAGGGTTTGATTGAGCGTAAAAAGCTGGTAACACTAGTGTCATTGGATATAGAGGGGGCCTTCGACAGCGCATGGTGGCCGGCCATTAGAATCCGTCTGGCTGAGGAAAAGTGTCCGGTAAATATCAGGAGGCTACTGGATAGCTATCTGACTTGCAGAAAAGTCAGTGTAAGATTCGCTGGGGAAGAATGCACGAGGAGCACCAACAAAGGTTGTGTGCAGGGGTCAATCGGTGGTCCCATCCTATGGAACCTTCTGTTGGACACTCTACTTCAAGAACTGGAGCAAATGGGTGTGTACGTGCAGGCCTTCGCTGATGACGTGTGTATGATCTTCGACGGAGACACTGGACTTGACGTCTCGAGACAGGCCAACGCAGCGCTCGCCTACGTTCAGCAGTGGGGAGTCAGAAACAAGTTGAAGTTTGCGCCGCATAAAACTTGCGCAATGGTTCTGACGAAGAAACTAAAGTACGACACCCCACTGCTGAGCATGGGTGGGGTCAGCGTGGGCATGTCACGGGAGGTCAAGATTCTAGGACTAACTATCGACGACCGACTTACTTTTAATACGCATGTCGCGATGCAGTGCCGTAAGGCCCTTGATATTTACAAGCAGCTTTCCAAAGCTGCAAAGGTTGATTGGGGGTTGCACACGGACGTCATTCGGTCTATCTATACGGCCACAATAGAGCCGATTATTATGTATGCGTCGGCGGCGTGGGCACCTGCAGCCGAGAAGGTCGGGGTGCGTAAGTTGCTCAACACGGTGCAGAGGGGCTTCGCTCAGAAGCTCTGCAAATCGTACCGTACGGTTTCTCTTCACTCGGCACTGGTGTTGGCGGGGATACTTCCTCTTGACCTCAGGATACAAGAAGCAGCCGCATTGTACGAGGCAAAGAGAGGGTCACCCCCGCCTGAACTAGGAGATAGAGAGACAGAATGTTCGGTAAGGTTTGCAGAAGCTCCTCACCCGGCGGAACATATGGCAATGGAAATTATTCATCTGGTAGACCAAAACCTTGTGGACAGGTACAATGTGCAGCAGGTGCGAATATTCACCGACGGCAGTAAGATCGAGGGGAAGGTTGGAGCCGCGCTATCCTTATGGAATAGTGAGGCTGAAATCCAGAACCTCAAACTCAGTCTGTCCGCGTACTGCACAGTCTACCAGGCGGAGCTCCTAGCCATATGTAAAGCCACGAGTGTCATCCTCAAAAAGAGGGAGGTGACCTATGGTCTTTATAGCGATTCGAGAGCCGCATTGGAGACGGTCGTTAACCATTGGTCCCTCCACCCCCTGGCCGTGAAGACGAGGGAGAACCTGAGAAAGGCCTCGGTCCAGGGCAAAGATGTATCCTTGTTCTGGGTCAAGGCTCACGCAGGACTGCCCGGAAACGAGCGTGCCGACGATCTGGCTAAAAGCGCGGCTTTAGCGTCAAAGAGGTAACCTGACTACGACCGGTGTCCAGTATCATTTATAAAAAGGATAATACGGCAAACATCCCTCAGAGAATGGAACAGTAGGTATAATGCCGGTGACACCGCGTCGGTCACTAAAATGTTCCTCCCTGACGCTATCGCCGCGTACCGGTTTGTCCGCAAGGCCAAGCCGGAGGGCAAGGTCACGCAGATACTAACGGGGCATGGTGGATTCTCTCAATACTTGAACCGATTCAAGTGCAGGGAGAGTCCATCATGCATCTGTGAACCTAACGCCATCGAAGATGTTGCACATTTGCTCGTAGAGTGTCCAACGCATGCGTTGGATAGATTTGACCTGGAACAGAAAGCAGGAATGAAAGTTTGTAAAGATAACCTATATGCACTTCTTACAAATAAACAGTTTACCAATGAGTTTATCGAGTACTGCGTAAAAATATGTGTAATAGTGAACAAAAGAAACAAATAGATATATAATATTTGTTAAATTATATAATAAATTTATATAAACTTTAGCAAAACTGTAAAAGATAGATAAGTAATAAAATAATAGAAAGTAAGTACAGTAATATAAACTAGATAAATAAGTTAGAGAATAAGGAAACTATGTAATCATGCTAATAAGTAATCGACTTCTTTCAAACAGTCATTAGACTAGATGCTGGAGAGGGAAAGGATATATCGAACTGATCTGATGATGAAGCCGAAAGGTAAATCTTTCAATCAGTCATTAGACTAAATGCTGATAATCCCGGCTGTAGCATCAGGCCAGATTTATGTCAACATTGCAATGAACTTAAAATTTAGTCCTGTTTAAAATGAGCCCAAACACGACTGCTTTAATTTCAAGGTTTGTACTTTTCCTGATGCTCCTGGCTTCAGCATCAGGTCTCTATGTACTTCGGTGTTCTTTATTAGCAGTACGTTTATCCACACATCGAGCCATTTTCAATGAGCCTAAACTCGATATATCTGCTGTTTGTTGTCGAGGACTTAGGTACTCTGCAGACTATCCTGACTGCAGCATCAGGTCATGACTTGATGATCATGAGACCAAATGTGGCAAATGCCTAAACATCAAAACAATTTACTAAAACAGTCCTTGCCTGTTCGAGTAACTTCTTACTGTTAAGGAGTTGTACCTTCCATCTTCAGCCCAGCTACCTGAGATGGTGACGACCATACGCAAATACACAAGATACTTCATAAAATATGCGAAAATCAATAAGTGAGCCTATAAAATTTGAAGGTTGCCCTCGATTTCTCCAAGATCCCATCATCAGATCCTAATTTGGTGATAATGGGACCACCTCAGAACTATCTACTTTTTAACAAAAAAAGAATTTTGAAAATCCGTCCACATTTGGGGGAGTATTCGACGAACAAACATACAAAAAAAAAAAGACGTACAAACAGCCGAACGTAGTACCTCCTCCTTTTTGGGAAGTCGGTAAAAAGCACACGTGGGGCTGGAGGGCAACGAAAGGGCTGACATGCTGGCTAAGGAAGCTGCGGTGGGCAAAAAGACAAGACCAGACTATGATCTGTGTCCGGTTTCCTTCGTCAAGCGAGAGCTTCGAATGGACTCGATTGACGAATGGAACATGAGAAACCGATCAGGGGAAACCGCATCTACAACAAAGGCCTTTTTTCCTGACGCTCGGACTGCCTACGGAATAGTCCGAAAACTTGACCTTGACCCCCTTCTAGTACAAGTGTTAACAGGACATGGCGGGTTCTCCAAGTATTTGAACCGGTTTAAGTGCAAGGAGAGCCCGGCGTGTGTTTGTGATCCCGAAACTAAGGAAAGTGTACTGCACCTTATTATAGATTGCCCAATTTTTGAAAAGGAAAGGTACAATTTAGAAGCAGAAATAGAGATTAAAATATGTTTAGAACACTTACCGATAATGATGGCTGAAAAGAAAATAAGAAATAAGTTTTTGGAATACTGTAAAGAAATTAGTGCTAGAGTTATCAAAAAGAATAAAGTATAGAAGATGGATGATAGGTAATCATAAAATATTAGTGCAATGATGGCAAAAACTTATTATAAGAATATTGTTCTTGTGTTATGGTAAATTGTGTCTGTAAATTGTGATTGTAAATTGTGCTCTACGGTTGTTATATTGATAGATTGATAAATTCGTAGATTGTTTGGTTAGGTTAGGTTATGTTAGGTTAAAAAACCTAGCAATCTACCAATCTATAAATCTCTCAATTTTTCAATCTATCAATCTATAAATTGACAGATTGGCAGATTGACAGATTGACAGATTGAACGATTGACAGATTGAACGATTGAACGATTGAACGATTGAACGATTGAACGATTGAACGATTGAGATGATGAGATTGATAGATTGATAGATTGATAGATTGATAGATTGATAGATTGATAGATTGATAGATTGATAGATTGATAGATTGATAGATTGATAGATTGATAGATTGATAGATTGATAGATTGATAGATTGATAGATTGATAGATTGATAGATTGATAGATTGATAGATTGATAGATTGATAGATTGATAGATTGATAGATTGATAGATTGATAGATTGATAGATTGATAGATTGATAGATTGATAGATTGATAGATTGATAGATTGATAGATTGATAGATTGATAGATTGATAGATTGATAGATTGATAGATTGATAGATTGATAGATTGATAGATTGATAGATTGATAGATTGATAGATTGATAGATTGATAGATTGATAGATTGATAGATTGATAGATTGATAGATTGATAGATTGATAGATTGATAGATTGATAGATTGATAGATTGATAGATTGATAGATTGATAGATTGATAGATTGATTGATTGATTGATTGATAGAAAGATAGGTTGATAGATTGATAGATTGATAGATTGATAGATTGATAGATTGATAGATTGATAGATTGATATATTGATATATTGATAGATTGATAGATTGATAGATTGATAGATTGATTGATTGATAGAAAGATAGGCTGATAGATTGATAGATTGAAAGATTGATAGATTGATAGATTGATACGTCCAATCATGTACGACTTATTCGTTTATGTAACATAGGTTATTTTTTATTTATGTGAGAAAATTGAGATAAAGAGTAAAGTATATTAATAAATGCGGGCGAAACCACGGATAAAAGCTAGTTATTCAAAAACTTTTCTGTTTAAGTTTTAATTTGTTTGTCGTCAAGAAAATCATTAAGGGCGTTGTTTCAGCCATACTTAACTCATGAGTAACAGTCAAAAATGGCGCTAACGTACTTTAAACCAAAAAATGGGTTGTTTCAAAAAATGGCGGCCCAAAAATACGTTAAAAAGTTACTATTACCATTACTGATGCCCTAGCCACTAGTTAACGTCATTTTACGCCATGTTTGTTGTCATTTTCAAGTAGTTCCGTTCAACAATATGGACTCTTTTGTATAAAATTCGTTTTTATTCGACGATAGTTCATCTGATGATGATACAAACTAAAAGAAAAAAGTATTTAAAACGCGTATATATAACGTATATCTACGGGCCTTGGTTGAGGCCTTGGTTGAGGCCATGGTCCGAAGCGAGAAGGAATGGTAGGCGGTCGCCTCATTCTGCGAAGCACTAATGCTAGCAAAGGAGGAGGCCGACCGCATCAGGCAGCGGTGCCCTCGTCACCGCCGCCGGGATTCCGATCTCGATTTCCGGCCACCGTAGACGCGGGCTCGCGGACGGCGAGTCATGGGTAGCTCGCTGTCTGACCGTCCAGTAACTGTCCGGACCGAGCTCAAGACGTCGACCGCGCGCGCTGTTCCCGCGTTTCTCAAGGAGTTGTCAGCAACAGGAGGGGCCCAGCTGGGTCGAAGCCTACTTGAGGCCAGGGTTATTCGAAAGAAAACTCGAGCCCCGGTATGAAGAGACTGGAAAGAACGGGGTGGGTTTTTAGTCAATAAGAGTCTGACGCTATTTCCCGTTCCACCCTAGAGCGGAGGTTGTCATTGGATGATTTTTGCCCACAGGCTCCGGGCGGCAGGTCTTTTCGAGGCCCTTTGTTCTCGGGAAAAGTACCTATGTGATGCGAAAGTAGGTCTGGTTTGTTGGTAGGTACCTATTTGTTATGTTTCACGTGAAATGCTAAAGTTATACAAATAAATAAAATTTGAGGTTTAAAATATTTTTACTTACATTGAAAGATTTACAAAATTAACAAATACAGAGATGATAAGTTTTAAAATTAATGTTTGCGCCTTTTACTAAGACTAAAATCTTTAATTAAAGCACAATAATCTAACGAATGAGCTCCGTCATTTTCGATTGAAAGAATAGCAAGGGCTGAAAGCCGATTCTGTGTCATCGAATTCCTCAAATGTTTTAATAATTTTAAGCCTCTAAAAACTCCTTTTAGCAGACGCAACCGTAACAGTAGTGGTTACAATAATTCTCAGAACTATTTCGATAGTAGGGTAAACTTCTTTTGAAAAAATCTAGATTTTTTTTAAATTTGCTGGACGCGAAGCCCCTGCAAGAGCGAGGCCCCGGGCGATTGCCCTGTTCGCCACCCCCTAACGCTGCCGCTGTTCTTATACTTCTCAAGTAGTGCTTGGAAGCGCTGTTTTTCCAGTAGTGTGAAATTTACAGCACGTTCTCTGTAAAAATAAAACACCACGTGAACCCAAAATATTGAGAAATACCGTTGAAAGAAAAAGAAAAGAAAGAAAACATGTTTATTCTGCCCGTATAGACACACAAATAATTTTCAAAAAACAAAAAATAAAAACAAATTAAAACAAAAATTAGTTGCCCTATGAGATCACGTGTGAACCGGGCTTAACTTGCTTGAACCATAGACAACTCAGCTGTCTGGGTTGTCTATTAAAACAATAATTTTTTATAGTCTATGCGACACCGGCCGACACGTGCCTGACAGAGACAAACACCAAAATTATAAACAAAAATAAAAGAAAAGCAAAAATAAATCAGATACAATATAAATACATTCAAATTTGTGCGTCGCATCAAGGCAAGAATAGGCCGTTGCTCAGCTTATACTGTGACGCTGGACGAATCCAGCAATCTACAGTGCTGATTTTCAGCAACCACCGTGAGTGACAAATTGGCGTCCCTTCCGAAAGTAAACAATTATCCAATGCAGGTTAGTATACATTCTTTTAAGATTGAGTACATACATTAAATAACACAAACATAAACTAAACATGGCCATAATGAAAACAATCTTAATTCATGAATCCCCAAGCGACCACCGGTGGCCGCGCATCTATTGTCTTACTATTGTGTCTCTAATTGACGGTATCTGAAGGGTTAAACACACTTGACAACACAAAATTTTAACCAATTAATACACTGATACACGAAATATTGCAATTACTTTGTCACTGTAAAAAAAAAACCGTAACTGATTCACCCACAATTATTTATTTCTTGCAGCTAACATTTGCCTATCTTAAAGTTTAAAAAATATTATCGTGTTATTATATTGTTGGTACTTACTTTGGTGTAAACGTATCCATTTTATATTTTCTTTAATATTAATGAATTACCGAATATAATATGCTAGTCAATAATGTCACTTTGATGTTGTCGTCATGTCGTTTTGAACCGATAGACAAAGATTTTATATATCCTAGTACTAGATTGACTACGACAACCTCAAAAGCGTACCTGACAAGGAACGTCAGAAAGAGTCCTGTCATCTCGTTCTACTAGTGTGTCCATACACTAGCTTATGTAGCTAGTGTATGGACACACTAGTGCGGGACAATTTTGCTCATAAGTTTGTTAAAGATATTTAAAATAGAAATGCAAGTTCAAAAACAGTTAATATGTATAATATGCTTACCAAAAGGGAACTGTGAGTTTTCTCTGTAATGACTAGGAAATAGCTGATGTTCGTATATATTATAATAGCAATATCCTCTTATGCGAGTATGAAATACCTACACTGATAAAAAAATGCTTAATGTATGTGTACCTACGTAAGAAGATCACTTCTGAACGGCTGCACCTATCAGAATAAGGTTTGTCTGAAAGAAAAAACTAGTTAGTTTATAATAAAACTAATGTTATTCTTTAATTTTTACTTTATTAAAAATAGACTGATGCGTGACATCAAATTGTACATTTTTTATTACGTTAAATTGCAGTTATTAACTAACAAATAAACAAACAACAAAATCTGTTTGCAATCAACTCAAAAACTACTGAACGGATTTTTAACAACGAATGAACTTACAAAAGAGTATATAGATGCAATAGAATTAGGTTTTAGTGTTGATTTAACTTTACATCTTCAGACTTGATGTGGCGGCTACAAATAAAACTGTTGTTGAAAAAAAAATTTTTAAATGGCACAACTTCAAAGCCACTGTTGCCGATGGTTCTCGTTTCTTGGAAATCTACAACAAAACATAAAAAATAATATATTACTAGTAGTTAACGGTTAAGCCACAAACGTGCAGCATTGCGTGCGGCACTTATTAGGGACCTACCTAAGGACTAAACTTAAAGACAGTAGACTATGATTTAAAATGAATATAATTCTCGAATGTACTATATCGATGTGGAGAAGATTTTGAATCGCACGCGCGCCGTTTTAAGAAGTGGTCACAGATAACTATATACTGAATTGGTCCGAAGACACGTCCCGCATGCCGCACATCTGGCCACCGCTGCTCGCCGCTTTCCGTTGTGTCATGAGAGCAGCCGAAGATCGCCGAGCGGCCAAAGGCGCCCGATCAACAGAAAAGATAAAATTAGTAAAATTGATACGCGCTTGATTTATTAAAAAAAAAATTGAGTCACCTCAGATATTTAGAAATTTGCTTATAATAATATAAAACTTGAACAGTAGACAATCAAATTTTATAAAATTTAGCACCCAGTCCGTCTTCTGAGTCGTTTATGATGCCCCTTCTCTATGTATTTTTACAGGCAGTTAATATGTTTTAATTCCCGCATGAAATTCAAAACGATGTTTGTTGTCACCCTACATAAATATTTTGTAAACAAAACAGAAAACTTACCAAAAAAAATGAAATTCTGCAACCAGGATACCCATCACTGTTGCGAAACTTTACACAGCAACGTTTTGAACATCTTGCACACTTTATACTTTACTAAACATTGAGATAAAAACTTGTAACAATTAAAAATACAACTTTAGCCCTATGAAGCATCAGCCATATTGTTTATTGATGTCAAATTCTGTCAAATTGAAACCTCCTAAATGTTGCCTTTCATAATTTGAAAATTACTACGAATAGCTACTAAATCTAAATGAAATCATCATTAAAATACAAGAAGAATGCGTATAAAATTCCAAGAAGCAATATTTGAAATAAAATATTTAGTTGCAATTCATTTTATGTTGCATAAACCTATCAAAATGCATGAACACGGACTATTTAACGATAACTGGAACAATCTAAAAACTACCATCTGTTTCTTATTTTTTTCTGGTATTATGTTAGAAAGGGACACAGAGGATTTATCTCAGTGTCTTGCTTCAGGACATTTTTCCCTTTTGAATGTCAATAACACACATGAACTTAATGCTAATGAGAATAAAGAACACTTTAGAGAGTGTAATATTTCTTCGTAGTCAATCTAGTCTACTCTAGTAGGATATATAAAATCTTTGCCGATAGATCAAATTATGACATAAACGATGCAATTTTGCCATACTCAAAAAATCTCCCGATCATTTTTATTGGGAAAATGTGTTGCTTTCTACTGGCAACCCGATTAACTTTGACTGTGTGTTTGAAACAACGCTCTGAATTTGACGAACGTAAAACCTCTCACGTAATAGTAACTTTTGACTGTTCGTATGTAACGTTAACCGACCTTTTGAAACAACCCGCCCTTAGTGAATAGTAGCATTTTGACATAAGAAATTGTTTTAAATTCCTAATAAATGCATTTGTCTTTTTATGCTCTCGTATGTTTTGGTAATATATATTCATTGACATGACAAAAGGGCCAGATAAATGCCTTTTATAGGCGGGATATAGGTAGATTCATGCTATTTTTATGGCAAAAAGTAAATCTAGTTTGCATTTCTTCCCAAGTTTCGTAAAAGTCTGGGTGTTAACGGATAAAATACCAAATTTCAAGAATATACAACGAAGTTACAGTCCGTATTTTGTGTTATTGAAAGTGTGGTTTACAACCTGTCTGTTTGCTTTACATTTACTATAATTCTGATGAGCTTTTTTTGTTGCGTAAAAATGGTGGGTGCATCTGTGCTGTTACCCCATAGATTAATTCCGTAACTTAGCCATGCATGAGCATATGCATAGTAGGTGACTAGGGTTTTCTGATTAGTGTATTTTTTTATTTCACGTAAAGCATTTAAAAATGTTGAAAGTTTTGCTTGAATTTTTTGTATGCGGTGTCTATGGATAAGCCAAGGAGATTAAAAACCTTTACCTGTTCTAAGTTTTGTGTAACCGAATGTTAATGGTGTTCTTTGCTGTGGGTGGGAAGTCATTACTTTAGTTTTGGAATAGTTTATTTCGATATTATGATTTTCCATCCAGTGAATTGTTGTGGACAGAAGGGAGTCAATTTTGTTTTGACAAGAGGTCAGTAACGAGATGTCATCAGCGAATAAAACTCATGGCCCGCTTATTGCCTTGGGTAGGCCGTTTATATAGATAAGAAATAAAGGACATCCTATTACACTTCCTTGGGGATTGACGCATTGACTGCTCTAGTCTCGGATCTTATTTTTTATATTTCGTTTGTGTAACTGTTGTAATGTTCAATCTCAGTTGTTCCCTGCCTTTTAGGTGCGATATATAATATTTAATACTGGACTTTATCGTAGGCTTTTGTTATATCAAGAAGTATACCCACAGTATAGTTTTTCTCGTTTATAATATTTATAAGGCTTCTTGTAGATATTTATAGACGGCCAAAGACATTAAACATAATTATACTTGTATCTCTTTAAATCTCTTTGTAGACGGCCAAAATAGTTGATCGGTTTTTCTGGAAACCGTTTTGGCAATCATTTTTAATATTTTATATTTTTCACAAAAGGAATAGAGTCGGTCACACATAGCTTGAATACGAAATAAACAAACTCAATTTCAGTTTTATAATATTAGTAAGGATTCACATTTCAGAAAAAGAAGATTTCACAATTTAAAAAGAATCATACTTAGATTCGTAAACTGCATCCAACAATAGGCTGAAGATAGGAAGAGCTTGTTTCTGAGTGTTGAACGAAGATAACATAAAACTAAAATTCAAACTGTTAGTTACTAAAGTATTATTTCCATAAATTAAACTATGTGTAGTGTAGTACAAATATATGTATAAAAAATAAAAATAAAACTACTTTAAGTGAAACTTATTTAACCTTTGCGTATCGCAACAAAATTGAAAACTAAAATTAAGTTTCGCTTCCAATACGAAAAAAAGAAACAAAACGTACAATATAATTCGATATATTTTTTTTTTATGACGATGATTTTTAGTCAATCGTTGAAGCACACATCCGATGAACTCCTTGATCCACAGTAACGATAACTTTAGGTTGCCCCTCAGCACTGACACTACATGCTGCTTGGAAGCTGAAGTCTTCATTGACAGAAACTTCGCATATTTCACCCTCGTGACGTGCTGTGCACTGGCAGGTCGGCTCATCCTCTTCATTAAGCAAACAGGTACCGCCATTTAAACAGTGCTTATGGCACGCGTTTTCTTCACATCTTTCGCCAGAGTAACCAGTCATACAGCTGAAATAACAAAGATACAGAAGAGTTACTCTTAAACCAACACATATTTGTGAGTAACTGTAGCAGAAGCACGACCACTATGGTGTTTCGGGGGTTCTATAGGTTTGTCTTAGACCACACTGACATCGGTGACGGGACTCGAACTTTAAATAGATACAAGTCTGAAGTTGTCATTTCACCTCTTTCAGTAAGTGTGCTGATAAATGCTGGTCCCTTCTCTGTTTAAGATGAGGCGTCTGCTTTACATTTATATAATGTTATTTTTCTGTATCTATGTGATGCTGAACTCTTCTTAGCAGCTGGCCCGATTTTAATGCAATTCTTAGTTTGAGTGACGTCTCTCACATAAATTAATGTACTGGGTCTTATAATATATTTAAGGCCTTTACGGTCTACGAAATTGCCATTTTCACAATGGTTTATTTTGTTATCATCTACACTAATATAATAAAGAGGTGAAGTTTTTTTTTGTTTTTAGGTAATCTTTTGAAGTAATGGTCTGATTGCTAAAACTTTTTCACCGATAGAAAGCTGCGTTATTCCTGAGTGACTCCTAAGATAGCTTTTGCCCGCGACTAAACTTGAAATTATAAGTTCAAAGTTTATATTAAATGACGTTATTCTTTTTAAAATGACCTATTTATTGGTTTCTTTGTTTCGTAGTTTCTGTAATATCGCTGTTTTTGTAACCAGTTTTGTATATAGTTTTGTATGAAATCTATGTAAACTTGTATTATTTTGGAGAATGACGTTATATTGGTGACGTATACGGACTTAGAACTGCTAATTGATGGGATTTGATTTTTTTACTTTCATTTGCTTTCACTTGGGGACCTCACGAATAACTTTTCTTCTCTGGGCAGATACAAGACAAAATTTTCGAAACGAAAGCAAATAAACTCATAACAAAAAGATCAATTTTTAATAAACTCTTATGAATAGGTTCGTCACAAATAACTATAAATAACTTACTTATACTATTTTTTATATATTTTTTTTTATTATTATTGATAAGCTTGCGTTTGACCACCATCTCACCTGATGGTAAGCGGTGATGTGGTCGACGATGGATTACGCTTGCCTAGACTATATACTATATAGCTATCTCTTGACTTAAAGACCTCTAAGTTATACATGGAATCTGTTGAAGACGGTATTCGAAGTAATGTAAATTTTTTTGGACGTTTATAGCTAATTGGAAATCTTCATTCCCATCGCTCCATAACATAGCCTGAACCAGGGCTGGACACTCAGGCTATTGCCTCCGTGAGGACACGGTGGTGCTCCACCCAAACGGGGCAGAAGTCCACTGTATGCTCCACTGTGTCCTCCGGTCTGATAAGTAATTAAAAGTAAGGTAAATGTAACTCAACATTTTATTATTCAAATCCCGAAATAAAGTACCTAAGTGGTATCTACCCCATAAAATATTTATATCTTACGGGCAATAACGTATTAAGTGGTACATCCAACATAAATTAAATTTCAAAGTAAAGGGAACACTGCGGGTAACCTTTTTAATAAGTTTGTGTATATTACTAGGTCAGGTAATTAATGATTATACGTCATGTTAAATTTGGTTAAGGTACATTGACTATTGTTCATTTTATACACATTTGAAACTTTAAACGGCCGTACCCTAAAGTAGCGAGTTTTCACATACGACTATGTTAATTGCTACGGTCGATATGATTTAGTTTTCACATACGACTATGTTAATTGCTACGGTCGATATGATTTAGTTTTCACATACGACTATGTTAATTGCTACGGTCGATATGATTTACCTGCAGTTACGTTGGCCCTCGGCACTGACACTACAGTTTCCTTGGAAACAATAATCCTTACAGATGGAGACTTCACATCTTTTACCATCGTAACCTGCTATACACAGACAAACTCGCTCATTCCCTTCATTAAGGGAACAGACTCCGCCGTGTAGACAATAATCTTGGCACGCGTTTACTTCGCACCTCTCCCCATAGTAACCGGTCATGCAACTGAAATGATACAGAAGAGTAACTCTATAATTAAGAAAACTAAAACATAATGTTAGTAGATGCAACAAGTGCACGAGGTGCCGCGGCCACTGCGCTGTCTCGGGCATCCTACAAGCTAATCTTAGACCACACTGATATCGGTTCGAGGACTCGGACTTTAAATAAATAAGTTGTCCATTGTATTACAGATTTTGTTACTTAACTTTTGTCAAACTTGTATTTGTGAAAATCATCAACTCACTATCAGCAAGTGTGATGACGAATGCTGGTCCATTCATTCTCCGTGTGAGAAGATGCCACTGCTCTCCAGTGAAATGATAGCGGGCAAGCATTTCCTTTATATTTATGTAATTTTATTCTTCTGTACGAGATTAAGAGATACTGAACTCTTTTTTTACAACTTGACTGTTTTTTTTTTTTTTTTTAATTCTGTATATATGTCGCAGGGAAATGAGGATATCGGGGATTTTGCGAAATCCCTAGGCATATCACGAAATTTTGGTAGATGTCGAATATTCTTGTTTATTACGTTTTCTTAGTAAAAGTATCTAGTGATATGACAAAATATGAATTTATCGTCAGTGATATGTCGTTTCACTAAACTAAATCTAGTAAAATGTCAGGAAAGCGGATATTGCCGAATAAAAATCGAGCCATACATTTCTCTCGCTCGCTCTAGTACTACACGGGCACTAGTGGGAGGGAAACAAATGCATCGCTCGAGCTAACTCTCGCCATGACAGTTCAATTTGTGACTTCTATTAACTACAAGTCGGCAATCGTCAATTCACGTAAGAAAAAGCCTTTGTCCTCAAGTAGGATGGTGGCTTTCTCTTTGCATTTATAATGTTACTAGCTTTTGCCCGCGGCTTCACACGCATACATAAAATGTAGCCTATGAAGTCACTCAGAAATAAAGCTGTTTTCTATCGGTGGTAAAACATTCGCATATGTGAATAAGACTGGCTAGTCACTTCTAGCTTTTGCCCGCGGCTTCGACCCCGCCCTACCCTATTCCACCCTACTATACCTTATTCTACCCTACTCTACCCTACGATACCCTATCCTACCCTACTCTACCCTTCCCTACTCAACACTGCTCTACCTTACTCTACCCAACACTACCCTACACTACCCTGCTCTACCCTATACTACTCTAATTTTCATTCTTTTCCATAAAAAATCTCTCCTCTCAATAACAAACTCAACAAATAAAGAATTTGCGAAATCGGTTCAGCTGTTCTCGAGATTTGCACTTAGCAACAGATTTAGCGATTCATTTGTAAATTAATGATCGCCTGAATTCAAAAAGTATAGCCTATTTCACTCAGGAATAAAGCCGTTTTGTGTCAGTGATAAAATTTTCGCAATCGGACCAGTACTCTTAGAGATTACTTTCTACAAACAAAATAATCAAAAAACCAGGTCCACTCCCTACAGCTAAGGAGTTTCACCGGCGCGCATATTCCCAACACTCTTCCCAACACGCTTTTCCTGGTCTACACGCAGGGGGAGAAAAAGACCCTCATTGACCAGGGTTATGGGGCTGGGGTTGGATCATGCGTCCTAACCATACACGAAGCTCAAGGGCTTACCAGCGAGTCAGTCATCATCTTGAAGACAAAATCCACCAACATCCGGATTCACAACAGCGTCCCCCACGCAGTGGTGGCAGTCTCCAGACATACTGCCCACTGCGTGTACTACGCTGACAACGCTGACGACGCTATTGGAAGGTTTGTGAGGAGGGCACAGGAGGCGTCGACCAGTGACATTATCAATAACAACATGAAGAACGCCATGCGGCATCGGGACAGAGCAGTCGTCGAGGCACTGATCCGCCTACTTAGGCAGTGATGATCTGAAGTAGCTTTGGATGACGCGGGTATTGCTCGGGGCGGTCGGTTCTTAGCAGGAAACAGTGACCGGTCTTGGGGTGGAAACCCATAGTTATAAATTTAACATAGCGTTACCTAAAAAATACATATATACATTAAAAAAAAAAAAAAAAAAATTATATCTATATATATAAAAATGACCCCCGTTTTCCGTTGTCACGACTTGGCATGAAAACGGCTTGACCGATTTGGCTGATTTTTTTTTGTTGTGATTGTTATTGTGAGGAGAAGGTTCTTATGGAAAAAAATTAGGGTAGTGTAGGGTAGAGTAGGGTAGAGTAGTAGGGTAGAGTAGTAGGGTAGAGTAGTAGGGTAGAGTAGTAGGGTAGAGTAGTAGGGTAGAGTAGTAGGGTAGAGTAGTAGGGTAGAGTAGTAGGGTAGAGTAGTAGGGTAGAGTAGTAGGGTAGAGTAGTAGGGTAGAGTAGTAGGGTAGAGTAGTAGGGTAGAGTAGTAGGGTAGAGTAGTAGGGTAGAGTAGTAGGGTAGAGTAGTAGGGTAGAGTAGTAGGGTAGAGTAGTAGGGTAGAGTAGTAGGGTAGAGTAGTAGGGTAGAGTAGTAGGGTAGAGTAGTAGGGTAGAGTAGTAGGGTAGAGTAGTAGGGTAGAGTAGTAGGGTAGAGTAGTAGGGTAGAGTAGTAGGGTAGAGTAGTAGGGTAGAGTAGTAGGGTAGAGTAGTAGGGTAGAGTAGTAGGGTAGAGTAGTAGGGTAGAGTAGTAGGGTAGAGTAGTAGGGTAGAGTAGTAGGGTAGAGTAGTAGGGTAGAGTAGTAGGGTAGAGTAGTAGGGTAGAGTAGTAGGGTAGAGTAGTAGGGTAGAGTAGTAGGGTAGAGTAGGGTAGAGTAGGGTAGAGTAGGGTAGAGTAGGGTAGAGTAGGGTAGAGTAGGGTAGAGTAGGGTAGAGTAGGGTAGAGTAGGGTAGAGTAGGGTAGAGTAGGGTAGAGTAGGGTAGAGTAGGGTAGAGTAGGGTAGAGTAGGGTAGAGTAGGGTAGAGTAGGGTAGAGTAGGGTAGAGTAGGGTAGAGTAGGGTAGAGTAGGGTAGAGTAGGGTAGAGTAGGGTAGAGTAGGGTAGAGTAGGGTAGAGTAGGGTAGAGTAGGGTAGAGTAGGGTAGAGTAGGGTAGAGTAGGGTAGAGTAGGGTAGAGTAGGGTAGAGTAGGGTAGAGTAGGGTAGGGTAGAGTTGGGTATAGTAGGGTAGAGTAGGATAGAGTAGGGTAGAGTAGGGTAGGGTAGAGTTGGGTATAGTAGGGTGGCGTAGGGAAGAGCGGCAGCGAAGCCGCGCGGGCAAAAGCTAGTATAATAATAAAAAAATAAAAAAAAATTATATATAATAATAAAAAAAAAAATTATATATAATAAAAAAAAAAAAACACTATTTACAGCATATTGTAGTTTAAGTTATTGATATTTAAGGTTATTAATATGTATTATATAGAATTAATTATAGTTAAGTCTGGAGCTGGGGGGCCATTTGATGGGGGGCGGAGGGTTGTATGTGTGTTGAAGGTTGGGAGTTTCCCCAATTTTTTATGCATGTATGGCTCGTTGCTGCTTGAGTTTCGCTTCGGGTTGGTGGCCTCTCAGCTCTGAAATTCTGACGGGATTTGTTATAGTTACTGGAAGGTGCTCTGGAGTGACGCCACTTGCACGTGGAGTTGCCCAGAAGCAAACAATGTAAAATCAAAAAAGAGCACGGACGCCATGTCTGTGGTTTAAATGTAAGGCAGGAGTGCGGTTTTAGTCAGTAGGAGTCTGACACTGCCCAGACTGGCTCGTATGTGAGGCAGCCTGGCCGTCCATGAGGATTTCCCACTCCTGCCGAAAAAAAAAAAAAAAAAAATAACATAAAAATGCGTCAAAGAGTAACAAACGTACATCCAAACTTTCACGTTTATAATAATAGTACGGGTTTTTTTATATTTTAACTAGACTGGCTGGTTAATTTCTAGCCGTCAGATTTTGAAAAATTAAATCATTAATTCAGTGTATGTGTCAGTCTGGTTGTCAGCTGAATTTTTTTGGTAACGTCAGTTAGTCAGTTGAAGTAAAATAAAATAGTATATGTTTAATGTCTTTGATTAAAATGAAGTAAAATGTTAATATAGGCTGGGGGCGTCTTCTGCTCCGGTCCCTACAGGCCTTGACCATCCGTGCGAGACCTGTCCGCTAACCCGTGTAGATCTCTCTTGCTGCTCCAGTCTCTGCAAGCCTCCTACAGGCCTCTACTGGCCGTGACAACTAGTGCGCCCCGCCATGTGGACTTTTTTTGGTTCCTCTGGTCTCTGAAAGCCTTTACCGGCCATGCGAAACCTGCCTGCCGCATCCCTGCGAGGCTTTGAAAGCCGCATGGGGCCTTTTCACTCATCTACTGTAAGGGCCACGTCTGCTGACTTCTCTCCTCTCTTCTACATCTCCTTTGGGGTCTGAGTTTGGTGTTAATCATTTGTGATTTTTCATGTTTTTTTACGCGTGTCTTTTCTATATTTTAGTTGTCGTTCTTGTATTATACGTAGTGATAAAATACGACTGTTTTATTTATTAAATTAAAGGTAATGATCCGAGATTTTGCAATTATTTGTTGCCAATCGTAAAATGTCAACCATTCCACGATTGGCAACCGAACGGTTGAATGAATGGTTGTCACCCGTGCACCAAGTTTCATCGAAATCTATTCCGACTGTATAAAGGAATGATCGGGATCAATGTCTTTGACACTTGCTGTCAAATTATTTGACAGTTGCTGTCATTTGCCAACGGGTTAGAAAATTATCCCGAGGGAACATAATCCCAGGATAAAAAAGTGGCCTAGGACATTGTCTACCCGTGTATCAAGTTTCATCGAAATCCGTTCAGAATTTTTGCGTGAAAGAGTAACAAACATCCATACATACAAACTTTCGCATTTAAAGTAGGGATTCTTCTGTGCATGAGTAGGATATTGAATTCCTTTCATACGATTTTATTTATTTATTATATAATTTATGTAGGTACATACAATATACATAAAACAAAAGCTTGAATTTTTTATAGTTGAAATGTATACAACATGTAACGTTAAATGCGCAAAACCTCAGACACCCCAAATAATTTTTAATTTAATTGACCTAATACAGTGAGAAAAAAATCATAAAAAAAAATCGGATGAACCTCTTATCTGCTAGTTTAGAACATCATAAACAACAACTTTTACCAAAAAGAAACCTTTAAAATTTCGTTGTCCTATCTAACACATTTCAACTCTGTATGTTGCTGTATCTACCTACGCCTCCTGCTACTGTTTTCGTAGTAATAGTAAGCAGACTTCCGAAACATTGTTATCACACCTACCTAGCAAGCTTTCGCAACATTTCCGTGTACCATCGCACTAGAAAATTGATACACCAGCATAGGCTTCGCAACATTTAGAACGTTCAATTTAAATATTTTTATTTTTGTAAGAATATCAGATGAACCAAAATATGATATTTTTGTAAAAGTCATAGAAAAAATGTTGTTGTTTATGATGTTAGTAACACATCCCTGAGAGGTTGCTAGTGTTTTACAAATAACCCTGTATCGGGGGGCACGGCAGTGCCCCCGCCAAGTCAAGCGCGAAGCAAACACTGCCGTACCATCCTTTACTGGTACCATTTCGCCGCATTTTCAGGCCTCTATTTGAGAACCTTTGGATAAGACTAGAACGCAGAAATTTTCGTCATCCAGTAAGCTATAATCACATACTTAAAATCCAAAATTTCAAGTCTGTAGGTCATTTAGATCTGAAGTTAAGCGAAAGCAAAGTTTCGCATTTATGAAACACACTCACTCATGATCATCAAAATAGAACTAGTACTTCCCATAAACTCAGAGAGCTGAAATTTGGTACAGAGTTAGGGTTTAGTGGCCACATAAAGGGACAACTATAAAAACTAGGATAATCGAAGATCTGGAGTACCTGGTGACCCTGACTAGATAACACAACAGTGTACCAACAGTATACCCTATTTCACTCAGAAATAAAGCCGTTTCGTATCGGTGATAAAATTTGCGCAATCGGAATTGTGCTTTCAGAGATTATCTTCTATGTACATACTTAGAAAAAAAATTATAAAAATGCGTGAAAGAGTAACAAACATACATCCATCGGGGACATACAAACTTTCGCGTTTATAATATTTTTCTAAATATTTTAACCAGACTGGCTGGTCAATTCTAGCCGTCAGATTTTAAAAGATTAAATAATTAGCTCAGTGTCAGTCTGGTTGTCAGCTGAATTTTTCAGTTTACATGCCGTGGTAACAGTGTTGTAGTTGGAGTAAAATTAACTCCTGATTGGAATAAAATGAAGTAAAATGTTGGAGTCGGCTATGAGAAGGGTGTCTTCTGCTGCTCCGGTCTTTTCAGGCCTCGACCATTCGTGCAAGACCTGTCCGACAACCCGTGTGAATATCTCCTGCTGCTCAAGTCTCTGCAAGCCTCAACAGGCCTTTACTGGCCCCGCCATGTGGACTTTTTTTCGATTCTTCTGGTCTTTGGAAGCCTCTACCAGCCATGCGAAACCGATCCGCCGCATTCCTGCGAGCCTTTGAGATCCGCATGGGGCTTTTTCACTCAGCTGCTGTGAGGACCTCGCCGAACCGCGCCTGCTGACTCTTTTCTACGTTACATTAAAGTTTGTGCTACATCTCCTTTGGTGTCTGAGTTTGGTGTTAATTGTATCGCGTAATCGGATAAACTCTTCCAAACGCAGTTTCTGTTATTTTTTTACTTGTTTGTTTTCTATATTTTAGTAGTTGTTCTCGAGTTATAAATAGTGAACTAATACGACTTTGTTTTCTTTATAAACAAAAAGGTAAGGTAAGGTGTATTATTATTCAAGGTGTTCCGAGATTTCGTATTTATTCTTTGTTGCCAAACATAGAATGGTTGACCGATTAATAGAATAATTGACCGAATGATGCAATGATTGTCCAAATGAAGGAATGATTGGTATAAACGTACCTATTTCACAGTTGCTGTCATTTGCCAGCAGGTTAGAAAATTATCCCAAGGGAACATGATCCCAAGATAAAAAGTATTCTAGGTGTTATTCCAGGACATGGTCTACCCGTGTACCAAGTTTCATCGAAATCCGTCCAGTAGTTTTTGCGTGTAACAAACATCTATATATCCATACATACAAACTTTCGCATTTATAATATTAGTAGGATTTAGCTGTATTTCAGTACTAGGTATGTAATACCTTTAGTAAAAAGTTTATTGATAATTAATTATATTGATACTTCTCTAATAATTAAATTCCAATGCAGGAAGGTTAATGGAAATAGCACAATGTTTGAGAGACTTACCAGAAGATACTGTTTGTTCACTACTGACTAGAAATATGTCTATGCAGTTAAATAATGCTATGTTAAAAGTGATTCTGCACCTCGAGATAAAGTTAGTTACTAAAGATTCCTTGGATTGTTCGAAATGTAGGATAACGAAAGCCCGGGCGTGTTTACAAATATATGAAGATGATGCGTCGATGACTGCTGGACTGGAAGAAACTATAATCATTAAAGAGGGAGCTAAAGTTATGCTTGATGTTAGTTTAGGTTTAGTGAATGGGTGGATAGGCGTTTTTACAAAAAGTGAGGTGGGACCTGGAAGAACAAACAAAGCCTAAACAATTGGTAGTAAAATTCGCTAATAATTTGATTCACGAATTATTGCCTATTAAGTCAAAATTTGAGATTAAAATCTGACGGCTAGAATTGACCAGCCAGTCTGGTTAAAATATTTAGAAAAATATTATAAACGCGAAAGTTTGTATGCCCCCGATGGATGTATGTTTGTTACTCTTTCACGCATTTTTATAATTTTTTTTCTAAGTATGTAAAGGCGGCTGCAAAAGTGGTTGGATAGTACCGAAAAAAAATCGTGTGAAGCGAGAAATGACGCCATCTAGCGTAAAATCAGATTGAAATGTTGTTATCGACAACATTACATTATACTGCTACTAGGTGGCGTTGCTATGCTTCAAATGTTTTTTTATGGTTTCATTTTGATTTTTTAAACATTGAAATAATTTATACTTTTTTATAAAGAGAAGCAGATATTAAAATTGAATATCAATTTATAAATATCTGATTATCTATGCGCCAGTTTCAAAACTAGAGAAGGTAGGTTGAATATGGATTTATAAAAAAATATTAGTAGGTAGTTTAATAATACTTAGATCAAAGAATTGTGACTAAGCTTTATTGATTGTTCGCTAAGTTCATTTCGATTACCTCGTTCGAGCTCTTTTCGTTCTACATATTTTATTTTTAATCAGGTGAATTCAGCAAAATGAGTATGCATTGTAATATAGATTTAGTGACAAGAGCTCAAATAATTGCTTTGCATAATCAAGGTAAAAACTTGTCAGAAATAGCCAGAGAGACCGGTGTAAACGTAAGTAATCTTATTTCTACTCTTTTATATAACAAAATAACGCCTATATAGTAATCATTATTAGGTATAATATTATATACTTCTGTTTTATTGTTGCAGAGAAAAACAGTTGTTCTATGGGTACGACGATTTGAAGAAGAGGGTTCTTTGAAACACCGTCAAAGAACTGGTAGACCAAAGCTGATAAACATGTTGCAGCGTCAAACCATGGTAAGGGAGTACGAAGAAAATGGATTTTTGCCGACGAACCACTATGCTGGTTTATTTGAAACAAGTGTTGACACTGTCCGTCGTGCTCTTCATAGTGAAGGGCTGCATTATCGGAGGCATGCTGTGAAACCCTTGCTTACGGAAAACCATAAAAGATTAAGATTGCAGTTTGCTATGGATCACTTAAACTTTGATTGGAGTAATGTCATCTTTACTGATGAAAAAACTTTTAAGTCCAGTGAACACGGTCGATTATGTTTGTGGCGTCGAGATAATACGCGATACACAAGTGGTCACGTAGTGCCCAATAGGCAATCTGGCCATATAACGGTGAACATGTGGGGATGGATGAGTGCAGCCGATCCGGGAGAACTTGTAAGAATACCAAGTCGAGCAAATAGTGCAAATTATATAGAAGTGTTGGAGGAGACAATGTTGCCTACAGTTTGAACTGTGTATCCAAGCGAAGAATTGCCACAGATAATATTTGTGCAGGATAATTGTCCAATACACCGTTCGCACAGTGTGCAGGCATGGTTTCATCAGCATAATGACATTTGCGCTATTCCTTGGCCTGCTAGATCACCGGATTTAAATCCAATTGAAAATTTATGGGGTGTTATTGTTCAACGGTGGAATAATGAAAACGAGCGTACTCCAGATGCGTTAGAGGCTCATTGTTTACAAATATGGGAGAGTATTCGTGGTTCAGATTTGTGTAAAAATTTGATTAATTCAATGCGTTCCCGAATGCAAGCTGTTATTGACCAAAATGGTGGTTACACGAGCTATTGATCATCATCATCATCATCATCATTTCAGCCGAAAGACGTCCACTGTTGGACATAGGCCTCCCCCAAGTGGATTGGATTCCCGCAACCCTCACCAGGTCATCGGTCGCGAACTATTGATAAATAATCATATTTAATTAATATTTCATATTAACTGAAGACTTCGTTAAGTGTGGTTTTACTTAATACCTGTATTTGAAATAATTTATAAAAGTTATGAACACTTCAAGTTAAAACGTAACATAATTTTGTTTTTTTTATGTTACCTACTAAACATTTGATATGTTGTTGTGCAATTTTGTAGTTTTTTTTTTTATTATTCTGCCTCTTGTTTACTTTTTTAAGGTTACATAAGCTTCAATCCTCTTTCCAATTTTGGAAACGAATATTTAAGCTATGACCTTAATAAGAAATTACAAGTAATATTATAATCTTATTCGTTGATTAATAATCTGACTGTTGAATAGTAAACTGTAACTGTAACTGTGTTTTTTATTGCCTTTTTGTTTGATGAGCCTGTTTACCTGCTCTTTTTTCCTTTTGCTGAGTAATTACCGATTTGAATATTAACCCTTCAGATACCGTCAATTAGAGACACAATAGTAAGACAATAGATGCGCGGCCACCGGGTGTCGCTTGGGGATTCATGAATTAATAATAATATTCCACAATGCCGTCTAGTCCCAAGCTAAGCAAAGCTTCTGTTATGAGTCCTAGACAACTTATAAACATACCTAGTATTTCTAAATACATACACATTATAGATAAATTACACTCAGGCACAGCATATGATCATGCTCAACATACAAACATTTGTCCTGGGTGGAAATCGAACCCACGACCTCCGTCATAGCAGTCAGGGCCACTAACCCTAGTGCTTCATCACCAACAGGCCAGTCATAATATATTACAATTAAATATCCACTAGTTAGCTTCGATACAATTCCTACCGATTTCTTTTGTTTGTTATTCATAACTTACAAAAAGCCTAAGCACAGAGGAACCAAAAATCTAACCCATCTGGCAACAGAAGGTAAAACAAAGCATCCCAAAAGTTAGACGAATTTGAATCTGCAATCAGCAGAAGATAAGTGGTATTCAATTCGGAGCTTTATATTTTAAACGAGTAAAACGAGGTAGATCATAGTCAAATATTATAAAATAATGTTATGGCAATTTGAACTTTAAGACGTAACATTAACGTTAAGTTTATAAATACGGTCTTGTCTCGTAATGCAGTTGTTAATTTCAACATCATTTCATATGTCAAAATGGTCTATTTGTCTTAACAGTAGACTTATAATGACGTGGTCGTAAGTTCAAATCCATCATGCTACTTTTAGTAGGTTTGTGTTTAGAATGTTTTAAGTATGTTTTTTGAAATCAAATTATTTATATTAAATTAAAAAATTAATTAATTTAAAAATAAATAACAACATATATGAAAAACAACTAATAATATTTACAATTTTACATACAAAAATTTATTCGTCTTATAGACGTAATTTAAATAACTATATATAAAGGTAAAACACAGAAAAGAAGTGAGATATTAAACTGCTAATGATAGGGTAAAATTATTTGTAATACAGTTTGGAACATGACAAAAACAGTTTATTTATTTCAATAGTGCCAGTGGCGGATTAGCCACGTAGGAAGAGTAGCAAATGCTACGGGCTAAAAATTGTTTGCATGACATCACTGCAAATGAGTGACGACTGGTTTTTGCGTTATTAGAATGTTTTTATTTTTCTACCCTTAACCTAAGTAACATTTGAATACCAGTTTTATGATGAACATGCTTATTTGTCTTTACTACCCACTTATTACAAGTCAGGCGAAATTATTCCAAATATGTTTGAAAAATATTTAGTTAGTTGATTATTACATAAAATAACGCATTGATTTTTTTTTAAATGGAAAGCATAAAAATATACAAGATTTGTGATTTAATCTCGTGCCTTACTGCGTCAAAGTCTTTACTTAGACCACTAAGCCATATTAACTTGCTTATCAAAATAAACTATCAGTAGTCACTTTATTAAAAAATACTAAATAATAGACTTTAATTCATGAATCCCCAAGCGACCACCGGTGGCCGCGCATCTATTGTCTTACTATTGTGTCTCTAATTGACGGTATCTGAAGGGTTAAGTTTTACTGCAAAAGAAATAAAATTACTTAATAAGTCGTTTTTTATACCATTATTATGTCCTTTTCAAAATGTTTATAATGTGTTGGTTTGATGAAGATATTAAAAAATGTATTTTAATTTTGGACTATGACCATTTACTTACTTTATATATCTTAAGTTAATATATTATTTATAGTGAAATAATATACATTTTATTTGCTTGAAATACTTTCTTTCATTTCTATACAAACTGTCCATCTAAAAAGACATTTCCCGACTTAGTTTGTTAAAGAAAAGTAAACCTAACTAAAACACAAAAGATGATGTAAAACAAAAAGTAAAAAACTTTTTTATGAGATTTGAACCAGCTACACTCGCGTATCAAGTCGCTGATGTTACCATTGGACCAAATGTATTCTTGAAAACCGCATTAAAATTAACCGTTACTTGTAATGTTAGACGCAATATTATGGCCCGTTTACAATCAGTTGATAAGAATCACGAAATTAGCTAAGCTTGTGTCACAGATATTTCATATTTTTTTTATCAATCTACCCTCATACTCAGATGTTGACGACAATGATGACGCATGTATCTATTGTCAAACTAAATGTCGAGTTTATGGTTTGTGAGGTTAGGTCGCCATTTAGCTGAGAAGATACCAGCGCCATCTAGTTACATTTTAGAAAACTTTAACTCTAACATGCAAGGGAAAATAGGCACTAAGGTACCCAGACAATTTTGCAGTCGGCTGTACATAGAAGATAATCTCTGAAAGCACAATTCCGATTGCGCAAATTTTATCACCGATACAAAACGGCTTTATTTCTGAGTGAAATAGGGTATACTGTTGGTACACTGTTGTGTTATCTAGTCAGGGTCACCAGGTACTCCAGATCTTCGATTATCCTAGTTTTTATAGTTTTCCCTTTATGTGGCCACTAAACCCTAACTCTGTACCAAATTTCAGCTCTCTGAGTTTATGGGAAGTACTAGTTCTATTTTGATGATCATGAGTGAGTGTGTTTCATAAATGCGAAACTTTGCTTTAGCTTAACTTCAGATCTAAATGACCTACAGACTTTAAATTTTAGATTTTAAGTATGTGATTATAGTTTACTGGATGACGAAAATTTCTGCGTTCTAGTCTTATCCAAAGGTTCTCAAATAGAGGCCTGAAAATGCGGCGAAATGGTTCCAGTAAAGGATGGTACGGCAGTGTTTGCTTCGCGCTCGACTTGGCGGGGGCACTGCCGTGCCCCCGATTAATGAATACTTATTGAACTAATCTAAAAATATTTATCTAATAATTGTATATATATATATAGGTACATTATTATCACGCTAGAGAAGACAGCTTGATTGTTCACTTGAATTTTGAAAAGTGAAATAGATTTTAAATCTCGAATACTAGGTGAAAGAGAATTTTACAACCTTACTGCATGGACAGAAAAAGTAAGAGTAGTAGCTGGGTTGTGATGAAAACAGAGTATGTTTGAGTAACAATAGTACAATATCGGGCGAGCTAACGTGTTAGGTCCACTTGCTAGTAATAAGGAATTCCATCCATAATATGATTTACCTGCATTTAGGTTGGCCCTCAGCACCGACAATACAGTTTCCTTGAAAACAGTAATCCTTACAGATGGATGCGTCGCATCTTTCACCACTGTAACCTTGTGAGCACTCACAAGCTGGCTTCCCTTTCTCATTCAGAGAACACACACCGTTGTTTGAACACCGATTAATGCATGCGTTCGCTTCGCATCTTTCACCGGTGTATCCGGGTTTACAGCTGAAATTACAATGGTATAAAAGAATTACTCAACAATCAAGAAAACCGACACGTATTATTAACAGGTGCACGAGATGTGAGACCACTGCGCTGTTTCAGGCGCTCAGACCGCACAGACGTCGGCGAGGGCACTCGGTCTTCAACTCACTTTCAGCGAGTGTGCTGCTGATAAATAAGAGCAATAATTAGTTTCATCATGCACAGAATTACGATACAAATACTTTAGAGAAGATGGAATAAAGATGCATACGATCAAGAACAACGGATAGTGGTGTTCCTTATTTTAAGAAATTGAAAAAATATTAACTTTTCTATCATTATACATATTTGAAACAGCATTATTTGTAAAAACCAATCAGCAATTATTTCAAAACATTTTCAGCACTTAAGCGAACTCCAATTCCTGCCCAATATGTTGCGACATGCATAAAATGTGTTACTTATGTAAAACTGCTTTATTGAAAAAGAGTTTCTTTGGTATTGCTGCCGATAGTTGTTTGAACTAAAATCAATCAACATTTAACAGCTTGGCGTATTGAAAGTCAGCCCTTTCGAAATGACCGATCAAGACTCAGCCAAATGATTCAAATTTAGTTCCACTATTTATTGATTTAATAATATTTCACGATTACTTGGTCGACACTATTACTAAAAAGTAGTTTTATATAATTATTTATAAACTCGTGGTCACCCCACTAAACTAAATGACTACACAACGTTCAGTCATCTGTTAAACGTTGCGGTCAACGAGATGGCTAGTTGTTCTTTAGCCATTTAATTGGATGCCGGCGTTTAAAGAACGCCCTAGGCTTCCAATTGGATGGTTAATTTAACCAGATAGCTGCGACATGTATACGAGAAAAAAAAATTGTACATTCCAAAGCATAAACCTCTATGGAGATGAATGTGCAAAAAACTCCAGAGACACTCTGTTCAATTATGTGGCTCGGTTCGCTACTATTATGAGAATAATATAAATACTAATAAAAAAATCAATTTTAAATATAGAAATTAAGATAAGTAGTTAATCATGACCAGTCTCAACTCAACTGATAGCGTCCGTTCATAGACATGACGCGTATATCAGCACCACTCAGCTCAACCATTTTGAAGGAGACCGAATGAACACACGTACTACCACCAGTGAGACATTTGAGTGAATTTCCTGAGTGATTTAGAGTTTACTATTAGACCTGGCAAGGTAAAATTTGTTGGTTCCACTAGTTATTAATTAAAGTGTTTGTTCTGTCTATACAAAGAATTTCCTAGATAATATAATTTACCTGCATTTAGCTTGGCCTTCAGCACTGACAGTACAGTTTCCTTGTAAACAGTAATCCTTACACACACACACTTCACACTTCGCATCTTTCACCATCGTAACCTGTTGTGCACTGGCAAACTCGCTTATTTTCGTCATTCAGGGAACAGATACCTCCGTGTAAACAATGGTCATGGCACGCATTTTGTTCGTACTTTTCCCCAGAAAGTTCGGCTTTACAACTGAAATAATGAAGATGAGAAACAGCGGTAATCAGCAGACTGACAGATATTGCAACTAGTTGTAACGGTCAAACAAGGTGCGAGACGACTGCACCTGTATCGAAGTGACTTAGCTGATCTATTCGAGCACTAAACATGAAAACAAACTCTTTCGCATCAACATGGTCCTCTCCTACGTTCCTTCGTTACCTTGCATTTCAGGGCTGGGTTTTCTTTTCAGAAGCAAACCCATGGCCCCAGCAGGTTTCGACCCTGCTGGGCCTCTACGGTTTGCTGACATCTCCTTGAAGCCCGCGTGGAACACTAGGCGCTGTCGATGACTTGGTCTCGATCCGGACGGCGAGCTACCCATTGCTCACCGTCCGCTAGCACGTGAAAGTATTACATGTAGACGATATATTAGACGCGAGTCACTGTTCCAGGATTTATAACTTTACAATTCGTAGCTTGTGATGATGTGGACGCTTGAGGATCTGTTGCCGTTAGGCGTGTAACATGATCTAGGCGTTGCTTAACTTGCCGTCAGTGAAAAACATTAGGGTCACCTCACACCGAGACGCGAAGTGATGCTGCGCAAATTATAATTTATTAGAGTTACACAAAAACATATACATATCATTATAAGAAAATTAGAATAACTCCCACGGATTCGCTTTATTCAAGCATCGTGAGTTGACCCTGAATGTCTGTGAGGTGAACACGTGTTACCTGCATGTAGGTGGTCCCTCAGCACTGACGCTACACTCTCCTTGAATGCAATAGTTCTGACAGACTGATGCTGTAGACTCATTCTTCAAGTCTTTTGGTATCAGATCCCGGAGAGCATCGCAGCTCTTTATCCCCTGAATTTGTTCCTTTATCGTGTAGTTGGTTGCTATACGTTGACAACCCCAACAATTTGAGCTAGATATTGAGTGTAGTTTTCTTGCCCCAATTTGTGGTCCACACTTTGGTAATTGCCAAATTCCTTGTTCATCATAGTTCTGCCAGTAAATGAAATCCTTTGACACGGCCAATGCAAATGTATAAGAAGTGTGACTTACAATATATAGTGTTGTTCTATTCTTTCCATTAAAATTGGCACTTTCAATAAGCCACTGATCAATTAGTGCTCTCTCAGTCCAGTACATTTTTTGTGTTTGGTGATCTATGGCCAAGCTTAGTCGCAAATAAGCATTATTACTGTCTATTAAAACTTCTCTCTTGGTGCCATTTAACCGAACCCTCTCTATGTTATGGTTTGTTATCCAGTAAATATACCTGTAATTTTGAAATATCTATAAATATTTACATTCTTAAAACGAATTCAGCTGAGTCATAAACCTAAATACAAGGGCAAACATAGCGGAACATAAATAAATACATTATTTTCAAGAACAATTTAATTTTAGATTCTTCTTATCTAAACTAGCTTTTTCCCGCGACTTCATTCAGATAATGATGTTAGTTATTGTGTAAGCCCATGTCCTTTTTTTGGGTTTTAAGCTTACTTTGTTCCAAACTTCAACAAAACCGTTTCAATAGTTTGGGCGTGAAACCGTAACAGAGAGTTACTTTCACATTGAACAGGGCGCGCTGATAAAGACGCCGTTGTCAACATTTCCCTGAGGTACAGTCCTTATAATATTACTAGCTTTTGCCAGCGGCTTCGTAACTTCGTTCGCGTGAATGATGGTTTAGCTTACGCGAAATCGAAGACATTTAGTTTATTTAGGTTAATCTCTGTAACTCACCAAAATCAGTTCATTAGTTTATAACCGTGGAAGTGTAAGAGTTATTTTTACATTTATAATATTTTAAGTATGCTTAAGAACGAATAAGATTGGGTATTTGTCATATTATTTATTTGTATTTTTTATGCACACCTAAAAACTATTTTAAGTAAAAAAAGGTCTTCTCGTTACTGTTCCGCTAATGTTGTCATTGTTGGCATTGAATCCTACGATTTTATTTATTATTAACATACCTTCCACAGCTGTCCACGGCGAGATCCCAGCAGATATGATCCAACGTAACTAAAAGTTTTTTTTCTGCTTTCTCGGAAGATACAGGGTTTAATGTAAACGAGTATATACTATAATCTTCCTTCCAATAGAGTGCTTGTGTGACGGGTTCGTAGACGACCCTCACGTCGTAGTCGGGCGTTGTTGTCGTAACTAAACGTTGTATTTTCCTGGTTGATAGATCAAAGCTGGATATTGACGTGGTCGAGTAACAGTCGGTAAACAGCACCCTGTCGTGAACTGGATCGTACAATACTGAAGTGATTGAAATAGCCGATGGTATATCTTCTGTGTGCGTTAGTGTACCATTATTATAAAATTCTAATTGTTTGTTGTGTAGTCCACCCACGACGATATCTGAAACAGAGAAATATGTTTATTTTAAAATATTAGATTTATTATTACTAGCTTTTGCCCGCGGCTTCGTTCCTATCAACTGGTACTCTATTCTACTCTATCTTAGTCTACTCTACATACACTACCCTTTTCTACTCAATCCTACCTTACTACAGCCGGAGGCTTGCAGACGGGTAGCAATGAGTAGCTCGCTGTTCGACCGTACGATAACCGTCCAGACCGAGCCCAAGAAGTCCACTAAACGTAGTGTTCCACGCGCGCCTCAGGGGGATGTCAGCAAACCGTAGGAGTCCAGCAGGGTCGAAGCCTACTGGGGCCAGATTCCTAAGTTCCCGTGTCTACCTTTTACCTTCCGGCTCCATCATCAGTTTAGTTCGATAGTACCTATAGCCAAAGTGCATCTTCTTCTTCTTAGCGTATCGATGGCAAAATCAGTCAAATTCCTTGCCCAGCCCAGAAATCGGCCACTGCAATGCCGTCCGCTGATGCTGTCATTAGGTCCTTACGTAAGCAGGTGACCGGGCACGTGGTGCAGGACGGAAGGTGAGACATCGTCTGCGGAGTGACGCCGCACAGACACTGAAGATCTGAACCATCCGAGAACCCCCACCTGTGGAGATTGTCTTTGCTGCGCCCAACCTGGGTGCGGAGTCTGTTTAGGGTTTTCCAGGTTGACCATGGCAACTCGTGTCCAGGAGAGAGGCTCTCCGATGGCTCGATATAATCTTCAGGAGGTCTAAACTTATCCCGCCAGAGGTCGCATCTCTCCGACGTGGCGTTACTTTGAGATGGGCTCACGCTTGCAACAAAGCTTTTACGACTTTTAAGTCTTCGAGGCACCGAGCAGTAATTGTGCATTGGATGGCGAGGGTCACTTTGTTGTTTAGCCCTTTCTATGCGGTTAGCCACAGCCCTGCGAACTCGAAAAGTGCATCTCATGACAATGAAGGCTAGAAGGAACGGCGCGGGGTTTTCAGTCAGTAAGAGTCTGACACTATCTCTCGCGCTCCACCCAAGAGCAGGTTTTGTCATAAGATGATTGTCCCCGTCGACAAAAAAAAAAATCTCATGACAATTATAATAAGCCCAAACACGGGAAAAAATTGTTCCTGAAACCTTGTGATCAGAATTTTATTTTAGTATTAATTTATATAAATAAGTTTTAAAAATAAATTGGTAATTCTGTTTTAAGCCGTAATCATTTATCCATCCGATTTAGAATTAAAGAACAGACTTCGACTTACCCCAGGAAAAAGAATGTACCAGCCCAACGAGCAGAACTATCAACGTCAAAACACGCGTGCGATGCATCTTCTTCTTCAGGCAAAGTTGCTACATTAGCTGATGAGACGTCTACTCCTGGTTACAACACGGAGAGTATTGAAGTAAATTGTCTGTTGCTGCCAGGTACTTATTTTCGGCGGATGAGTAAATTCTGATTTTATCAATAGTTTGAAACATTAATTTCCGAACACTCGTAAGCTTATCACTAGTTTCCTTCGAAAATAAAAATTACTGTATTTTTTTAGCTATTTGTTTTATCGTGTACTTCCTGTGTCCTCGGTTTGTAAATTTGTTTAAATCAATTTTAAGTAAGTAAGTAGTTTAAGTTTTTTTATGTAAATGTGTAAATTTTATCTATTTTAAAATATATTAATGTTACGTACGTGGGTAACTAAATGCCAATTTACCAATAAAGAACTTTATTCACCACAAACAATAAGTAATTAGTCCAGTCAACAATAATCCGAATCACAATCAACACTAGAGTTCCGTTACACTATCGCCTAGGCCGTTAGATAAAATCACTTCGCACACTTAGGTAGATCGCTCTCACGCGAATTTCGACTCTATTGTTAACGGCGGAAAGTACCATTTCCCTTATCCACCTACAAATACCTACAGATTACATACCTACTAACTAGTAGGTACAACGAGTACTTATGAAGGATTGTTCCAGATCTTGCCAGGCTAGGTAGGTACTTTGGTTCTAGAGCTTTCGAACAGAAATGCGTTTTAATTATTCGTTGCCACTCTTTATTTTGTCGGAGATATGACGTGTTGAAGTTTAACGGCGTAACATTAATATTATTATAGTAGTCAGATTCTTTTCACTCTAATTTTATTTAAAAGTGGGTTCTATTGCCGGTCATCGGCCTGGCCGTATGTTTGGTTTCATCCAAACCTTTTCTGCCATGAAGACATCAAGAGGCCTCATTTGCGTTAATGTACATGAACAAACAAACTCTCAAAGGCACTTTAACTCGTTGCATGATATGTTACAATTTTTTGAACTAACAGAAAGCTGTTTTATTCTTGAATGACTTAGACTATATTTAATGTACGCGGGTGAAGCCGCCGGCAAAATCTATTGTGATATAAAAACTAGTGCTTGACTGCTATCCCACATTATGGTAAGCAGTGATGAAGTCTTTGATGGTAAAGCGCACTAGTCTATTAAGAGCCTATACACCCTAGCCTTGAGGACACCTAAATTATAATCAGATGGGAAGACCGTAGCAGGCAAATTGTTATTTCCTTCGATGTGCGCGGGATAAACGACGAGGCAAGCCGGACAAGTCCAGACCGTAGAGGTTTCAACAACATAAGGGTAGACATACGTCAAGCTGTCTAATGGTACAAAAGAGATGGCGGATTGAGTAATGTAACTTTTGCGCGTACTCTCCAAAATGCATCCTGTGAAACACCAGAAGGTTGGTTATCCTAAGCCTGTGCTTCAGGTTTTGTAGATTAGTCCAAAGGGTCAAAGAGCTGTTGAAGGAACACAGCTGAGTTTTTGATGGTAAAGCGCACTAGTCTATTAAGAGCCTATACACCCTAGCCTTGAGGACACCTAAATTATAATCAGATGGGAAGACCGTAGCAGGCAAATTGTTATTTCCTTCGATGTGCGCGGGATAAACGACGAGGCAAGCCGGACAAGTCCAGACCGTAGAGGTTTCAACAACATAAGGGTAGACATACGTCAAGCTGTCTAATGGTACAAAAGAGATGGCGGATTGAGTAATGTAACTTTTGCGCGTACTCTCCAAAATGCATCCTGTGAAACACCAGAAGGTTGGTTATCCTAAGCCTGTGCTTCAGGTTTTGTAGATTAGTCCAAAGGGTCAAAGAGCTGTTGAAGGAACACAGCTGAGTTTAAGTCAGTAAAAACCTGATATACTTTCTTGCTCTACCTATTTAGAGAGAGAGAAGTTAGTTGACTTACCTAAAAAAACAGAAATATACATAGGGTACCATGAATACCGAAAAAAAAAGGTATTTTCTAGAAATCCACAGCCGTGGGCAAAAGAGCTCGTACTGTTAGGTATAAAACTCCAATGTATCAAGGCCGTACTGATAAAACCCTCTAGTAGTTATAAATAGTAAGGAGCAAATCCAGTCCGAACGAGAGTCTATGGTAGAGCGTATAAATATCTCACTTCAGGCAGTCTCCAAGTGGCGCGAAACCAATCTGGTGGGATTCAACGCCGCCAAAACACAGGTGTGTCTGTTCACCGCCAAAAGGAGCCCGTTCACCTCGGCTCCTACTTTTCAAAATGTAATAAATTGGATTGTACCGACCGTCTTCAGCTCTTGGGTGTTAAAATTTCCTCCGATCTCAACTTTGGGCGGTTCATCGAGTCCAAAGCCAAAGTTGCTGCTAGGAAACTAGGCGTTCTTGCAAAGGTTCGGCGGCACTTCACACCGGGACAGCTTTTAATGTTATACAAAGCACAGGTCCGATCGTGTGTGGAGTACTGCAGCCACATATGGGCTGGAGCTGCAAAGTGCCACCTAGCAGCTTTGGAATCGGTGGAAAGGCGTGCGAAGAGGCTGATTGGTTATCCAGATATAGTTAAGTCCAATGTTCAAAGCCTTGAGCACAGGCGTAGGATAGCCAGCCTTTCGGTGTTTTACAGGATGCATTTTGGAGAGTGTGGGCAGGAATTGCATGACTTGATTCCGCCATCTCATTTCTACCATCGGACAAACCGACGTACGGCGAGTATCCACCCTTACGTTGTTGAAACCTCTACGGTCCGGACTAAGCGTTTCGCTTCGCCGTTTATACCGCGTACTTTGAGGGACTGGAACAATTTGCCAGCTGCGGTCTTCCCGTCCGATTACAATTTAAGCGTCTTCAAGGCTAGATTGATGCAGTGGTGGCCGAGTGGTAATGGCCCCGACTTACGAGTTGTAGGTCGCGGGTTCGAACCCAGCCAGGCGCATTACTTTGTGTAATTTATTTCATCACCACTGCTCTCAAAACGGTGAAGGAAAACATCGTGAGGAAACCGGCATGTCTTAGAACCAAAAATTCGACGACATGTGACATTCACCAACCCGCACTGGGCCTGCGTGGTGGATTATGGCCCATTCCCTCTCCTAGAAAGGAGGCCTGAGTCCCAGCAGTGGGAACATTAAAAGGCTGATGATGATGATGATGAAGGCTAGATTAAATAGGCTCTTAATAAACTAGTGCGTTTCACCATCAACGATTGCATCACTGCTTACCATCAGGTGAGATTGCAGTCAAGTACTAGTTTATATCAGATAAAAAAAAAATACAAAGAGATTCAAAATATGTAACTTCCCGGTATCGCTTGTTATATATTTACATACGATAGAATAAAATAAACATTATTATACTACCGTTAGGGGCAGCTCGCACCGAGACGCGGTACCACGCGACGGTGCTGGAAGAGGTTAGTTGTTTGGCACAGCTCAGCGCGGCGCCTCAAAACATATCATGACATCGTGAGGTGCATTGCAAAGTAGCGGCCGCCTCCTTCTGCAAAGCAGTAATGCTATCAGAGGAGGCGGCCGCACACGTGAGCCCATGGCCTTCGTGCCGTAGCCGCCGGCTTCTGATTCGTGCGGGCTTGCGGAAGGTGAGCATTGGGTAGGTCTGCGTCCAGCCGTCCGGTAACCGTCCAGACCGAGCCGTCTACGGCACGTAGTGTTCCACGCGTAGGGGTCCAGCGAGGTCAAAGCCTACTGGGACCATGGATGATGTGAAAGAGATCTCCGGAGCTCTGGAACAATGGCAAAGAAGGAACTGGGGTGGGTTTTTAGTCAGTAAAAGTCTGACACTATCTCTCGCTCCACTTAAGAGCGGTGTATGTCATTAGATGATTTTCCTACCTAAAAAAAATAACTTTAAGATGCGTACACTAACTTTTTTGTTTATGTACTGTTCACCGCTGAAGAGTTCTTTCATCTGGAGCTGATTCTGAGGTTGCTTCAAGTTGTCATTAGAAGTAAACCAACTTAAAAAAGATTAAACTCCTATTGATCAGAGGAAGTGGCTCTCATTCAACTCACAAGATTTAACCTGAACAAACTAACATACACACTACGCAAATAAATTAAAAACTAGCAAAATGTTTGCACTGCAGGGGCGAAATCTTCTCTTGTAGATTTCTCATAGAAATGTATACCTTTTGGTGTAGTCAATAAAGTTCAATTTGTTATCGCTATCTTAAAACGTGCGCGCAGCTTCACATCGCATTGCGTCTCGGTATGGGCTGACTATAATAACACGATAATTGTACGGAAACTGCGAAGTCTGATAAAACGACTCCAACTAGTTCAGTCTGAGATAAGAGTGTCATTTAGGATTTTGTAGCTATTCTGGTATAAAAACGAGATTTTAAGGTTCGAACCTTGAGCCACAATTGCGGTGGTATTATGTCCTCTTTTAGGAGTGGTTGTAAACGCGCTAGGCATCTTCAACTTCCGCCTGACACAGATTCTCACCGATAGGTGTTTCGATACCTGTTGTCGATCTGGAGCCTGGGTCTGGGTGTTTCTTCTAAACGCCCGGGTGTCAATAATATGCTAATTGCAATATTATGCTAATTGCAATATTATGGTAATTGCAATATTATGCTAATTGCAATATTATGCTAATTGCAATATCATGCTAATTGCAATATTATGCTAATTGCAATATTATGCTAATTGCAATATTATGCTAATTGCAATATTATGCTAATTGCAATATTATGCTAAAGCATACGATGGAAGTCTGTCTCGCTTAGAAAAGAAAAGAAAGAAAGAAAGAAAGAAAACATGTTTATTCCGCCTAATTAGACGCACAAATCATTACAGAAAAAAAAAATGCCTGCCAGGCCATGTATACAGGGATTAAATGTATTGAGTAACAATTTTATTTACTCTGTGATTGCACCTAAACCATAGACAAAAGAGTTGTGCAGGTTATCTATTGCAACTACTCTTTGTTGTCTTTGGCGTTTTGACGCTGGCTTCAACAGAGACAAACATAACAAAATAAACAGTGAAAAAAAAAAAACATAAAAATAAACCAAAAATAAACGTAAAAACACAATTTTACCATTAAAATCTAAGAATCCAAGTTGTGCGTCGAATCTTAGCAAGAATAGGTCATTGCTCAGCATATACCGTGACGCTAGGCAAGTCTAGACATCTACGGCGCTGGTTTTCAGCAACCACCGTTCGAGTGACAAAATTTTGGTGGAGCGTGTGTGGCTTAGGTGGAGAAATCGAAGTCCTCGTGGAAGCGATCGTCGGCGGCGATTTCTAGCACCTGGGCTTGTTGCAGGCCCTTGGTGCTGGGCAGGTGGTAGTGTTGGTGGCAAGGAGCGAGAAGGAAAAAATAAAACTGTAGAAACCGGTAAGTTTATAAGACTGTTGTGTTTTTATAGGTTAACTTGCTATGTGCGTATGTTTGCGGTTACAGTTTAGTAACTCCATCCTGCGGGTGTCTGGTAGATATTGCTATCAGTGATAAGAACGCCATTGTAACCAAAGATGTAAGTTTTATTTATAGAATGTGTTTTTTACCCAACTATCACAAAGCAAAAGAAGGGTTATGACAGGCTATGTATGTGTGTGTATGTACATCTGTTCCTTTAAAGCTCACTCCAAGTGAAAGCCGGCGTTCTCTCTCTATTGTGTCATAGTTACGGTATTCGAAAGGTCTACTTATATGGAAGTCGACAAAAATCGCATATTTATTTATATTTTATTATATTTTGTCATGAAAAATGTGTAAAATAATAAATATAAGAATGTACCTATAAAAATAACGTAAATTTTGCGCCTTTTCGGGCAAATAAAGTGTTTTTATTTCTTTCTTTCTGTTTCTTTCGATAGAATCATCTTAATCGTCCGCTGAACATAGGATACGCGACGTGATGTCTTTTAACCCTTCAGATACCGTCAATTAGAGACACAATAGTAAGACAATAGATGCGCGGCCACCGGTGGTCGCTTGGGGATTCATGAATTAAAAAGGCTTCAGTTGTAGGTACTTATCAAAAATATCATTCAAATCCAACGTTAATTCGTAACACCAAAATAGTTTACAACGACAAAAAAAAAACCGGCCAAGAGCATATTGGGCCACGCTCAGTGTAGGGTTCCGTAGTTAGCAAAGTAGCCCAAAGTACAGCGCCATCTCTCGAGAAAATGGGTAACTAATTTATACAAACTACTTCGGTGGTAATTTTAGATTGCGTGAACCGATTTTAATAAATCTTTTTTTTTTTAAAGAAAATACGTCCAGGATAATAAACCTTCATAAGCTAAGTTACAAAAACCTCTTCATTATTACTAGCATTGATAATTATGGTACAATTCTACATATTTTAATACTTTTTATTGTTGATAACATAACTTTAGTTGATCATAGTCGCACTGACAGCACTGACAGCGTGAGCGCCACGCATTAGTGTACGTCTGTCTGTACAAGAAGACAGTTTTTTTATGGTACCGTGGCTTGTTATTTCCTCGTGTGGTTCGTGTATATCGTGCTGAAACATTAAAACGTGAGTAAAAGCAAAATACTTTTATTAACTCTGTCTATATCGTGCACACGTTTGTTTGAGGAGATCCTCTGGTCATCTTCCAGCTCCATCATCCGACCGTTCCTTTTTGGAGGTCAGGAACTATTAAAAAGGAGTTAGAATAAACTTGATTGTGCACTAAAAGTAACACGATTGTAAATAAACTTAAACCTATGGGTACAATGGCGGTTTTATCGCTGACAGCAATGTCTACTCGCTCCCTTAGGAGCAACGGACATACTACATTGTATCCGGACAGATATGTACAAACGAAGCAAGTAGTAAACATTAAAATCTACGTATTTTTATGTTCTTTCAATGTTTTGTATGTTATACTATGTATTGTTTTATTTATGTGTAAGAAATAAAGGTAATTTCTGTCGGATCTTTAAAAAAAATCCCTTGAATCCTGTGGCCCGGCGCCAAACCAAACCTTTTGAAGTTTTCGTTTTAACTGCAAGCAAAAATGAACTTAGTGGTGGTCAGGCGGAAGTATCTTTGATGGTAGATCGCACAGTACAGGTTGAAAAATATAATTTTAAATGGTCTGATTATCTCCACTAAAACTACCCCAACTTTTAAATTTATTTATTTACGTTCTATGTCCGTATTTTGTCACAGATACTCATAAATAAACAACCTTTGGTCTAATAAATGCGGAGGCAGTTGACTGTGAACGGACAGAGAGACAGAGAGACAGACAGATTTATTATGGCTGACCTAAAAGAGCTGTGATTCTTCATTTGGAGATTTGAAATATTTTATAAGGAGTAGAAACCTCCAATAACTTATCTCGCTCTAGGTGGCGCGAGACAGACTGTCAGACTTTTACTAACTAAAACCAACCTGTGTTCTTTCAGGTGCCCCTTGCATTGAAGGGATAGCCCTGGTAGCTTTTTCGAACAATCACGCAAGCTTAGCAAGCGTTGCTCCTCGTGGGCCCTGTTTATTTTGCTGGTTAGGTCTTCACCGGAAGGTCTGACGGTGACCTATCCATTGCTCGTAGTCTATGAACCCGCACGTTCGGTAGATCATTGCCTTGCGCCAATGCCCCTTTGACAGGCCTGTTGGTCTAGGGGTTAGTGACCCTGACTGCTATGCCGGAGGTCATGGTTCCATTCCCACCCAAGACAAATGTTTGTGTGATGAGCACAATCATTTGTTCTGTGTCTGGTTGTAATTTATCTATAACATGTATGTAAAGTATTGTGGCTTGCTCAAGTTTCGAACCTTATCTTCTCAGTCTTTTATACAAGGATAGTAAGTTATAAAATGCCAAATAACTGTTATCTCACATTGAATTAGTTGGAGCCATTTTATCGGATTTCACCACTTCCGTACAATTGTGGTGTTCTTTAGGGTTAGCCCACACTGAGACGTGACGCCATGTGAAGCTGCGCGCACTATTTAACCTTTCGAATACTTGCCGTAATTAGAGACACAATAGAAAGCCAACGAGAGAGCGAAGGCCGGCGTCCGCTAAGGATTTAATTATATTAAATCCGCAACAGAAGAAATCACATCCTGGAGTGCCGTACAAATTTACAAGTTTTTAACTTAATTGTGTACAAGTTCATAATCAAATCATAACAATGTTTCTATGGGACCAACTTGAAAACATAACCTTTCAATCAAAAAATTTTTTTTAAATCGGTCCACAATTGACCGAGATATCGGTGAAATGTACAAAAAAAAAAAAATACAAAAAAAAACATACATTCAGCCGAACATAGAACCTTCTCCTTTTCGAAGTCAGTTAAAAATAAATGGTTTTATATTTTTGCAGGATACTAGTGAAAGTGTTCGGAGGTTTTGTTTCACGACGGAATTAAGTTCATAGCAACAACCAACACTTTGTTTTAATATTGCCCGTGCTGCCACCGGGGTTAGCCGTCTCATTTGCTGGAACAAGTTTGCCTGTAGAACAAGATGCATCGCACGCGTGTTTTGGCGTTGCTAGTCCTGCTCGTCGGGCTGGTATACTCTTTTTCTTGGGGTAAGTCTAAGTCTGTTCATTAATTCTAAGTTAGACGGATAAGTCAGTATTGCAACCAATTTACTTTCAAAACTTATCCACATAAACATATTATGCCTTTCAACATTTCTCCACAATTGGTTTAATTTATAAAAGTGATTGCCCATTTTGTTAAGAGTTTTTTAAGGGTTTTCAAGAACTGCAATCAACTTTTCAGAACCTGAAAATTTTCAGTTTTTCACCCTAGTTTCAAAGAAATTTGGATAGCCCTGTAACTCCTAGTTACTCACCCATTACCGCGTATCTCTCCAGGATGTTGGCCATCCCTGTCTCTCACAACTTAATTATTTTCCACAATACGTCCCAGGTTTGATTACGATTTATATTGAGTTGAATACCGCGTACTTACGGACTGCTGTGACCTCTAGATACCGATTTCTATTTAAGCTATGGCTACAAATCAAATCTCCCACATTCCGATCATCGTGTATAATCTCATCACCTCTACTACTTTACTCTACCTCAATTTCATCAGTTATGCGCTGATTTTCCTCCTCTATCTATTACTTCAAACAAATCTCTCTAAGTTTCTCGACGTTTCTTTCATAGTTTCCAAAATAATCAAAATATTGACAACTCAAACTACGACGTAGGTATTTAGTATTTACCGATTCTGTTATGGTTCTATACCTTCGTTGGAACATTCATATCGCATTTCGAAAATGTTTGTACCAGCCGTCCGCTGTCATAAATACTACTGAAAGCCACACAGATACCATCTAATTTTGTAAAATAATGCGCACTATGAACACAAGTCATTTAGTTAACAGCAATCTTTGCACATTATATCTGATCGGTCGAGTTTTAGAGCCAAAAGATCTAAACAAACAAATACCGGATTTTTCGGTCGAATGATATTTGCACGCAATTCATCTACCCGCTCACGGTTTATTTTTAATTTTTACGCGTTAGACTGCTACGGTCATCTTTATAGTAAAAGATAAGTAAATTAAACGGAGTTCAGTTTTTGTAACACGCGTTTGGAGCATACTGATAATAAAATTATCCAATTATCGAATCATCGCAGAAATACACTTCAGTGGCAATAACGTCAAAAATATCTATGAAGGAGTTATCACTGTCATAAAAAAATCGAAACAGTGTCTATTGGATCTACTGAGGGTAGTTGTAACTACAATTGTTTACGTCGTGATGTTTAACAATTTTTCGAAAAAGATATGTCCCAGTAACGGTCACTATTTAAACTGAACCCATGCAACAATATTTCACGGCCAAAATATCACTTCGCAAATAGATGTTAGGCAGAGCATGAAATAAAATCTCAATTCAACTACTTAACCCTTCAGATACCGTCAATTAGAGACACAATAGTAAGACAATAGATGCGCGGTGGTCGCTTGGGGATTCATGAATTAAGTAATCTAAACACACTAACCTGACCGTCCAATGTCTACGTATGTGACTTTAAAGTGAAAGAGAGACGACACTCAGCACCAGAATTAAAATAGAACGTAAATACCTGATTGTTCCTGGTAAAGGATCACACTTGTCATTTAACCTCTTGCTCGCCACGTGGTGACGCCAAGGCACCATGGCGTCACCATCACCACTGCGCCACTTTCATCTGGACACCGGAAGGAGATGTGACCTTGTTTTCCACATTTTTAGCATACAATATGGCTAGCCTTGGGATTAAGTCTTGAAGCTTGAGTATCACGTTATTCTGTCGGTTTTCTATTGTTTCTTGCCTATGAAAGCACTCGGCCTGCTTTGTTCAATTTTTCCACAGTCAAAACATTTGACAGGTGACGTTTGACGTTTAGTGTCAATTTTTTTTCTGAAATGTTTGACTTGACATACTGCACATCAGGTACGCAACTTACACACACACTGAACTCTGCACTTCAGTTTAGTAAAAGCTTGTAATTGTTACTGTAAACACAGGTGATTTTGGATTATCAGCGAAGCACATATCGGAAAGTTAAACACCATAAACGTAAATTTTCGTTGGTTACATCTCCTTGAACCACGTGTGGAACATTACGCACTGTTAACGTCTTGGGGTCGGTCTGAACAGTTAGGGTACAAATATAAAGATACAGGTTTATTGGTCCCGATATGTCGGTACCGGTAAAACCACATAGAGAAACCGATAAATCTGTATGAGAAAAACACTACACTGGCACATGCTTAAACCCATATGATTCGGTCCAGGTAGTCGGTATGGACAAATATGAACCTGTTTCTTTAGAAATGAGTGCATAAGAGCAAATGGGAGAATGATACCTGTACCGACCGGTACCAACCCGTTTAGACCTGCACCGGTAACCTGGCTCTTTATGTTTGCACCCTTACCGGACAGTCGGACGAACTGCCCATTGCTCGCCGTCCACAAGCTTGAGGTTAGATTGGGTAGAGTAGAGTAGGGCAGGGTAGGATAGATAATAATATTCCACAACTATCACACAACACCGTCTAGTCCCAAGCTAAGTAGAGCTTGTGTTATGGGTACTAGACAACTGATAAATATACTTATATATTTCTAAATACATACATATTATAGATAAATTACACCCAGACACAGAACAAATGACCATGCTCATCACATAAACATTTGTCCTGGGTGGGAATCGAACCCACGACCTCCGGCATAGCAGTCAGGGTCACTAACTACTAGACCAACAGACCAGTCGTAATAGAGTAAGGTAGAGTAAAATAGAACAGTCAGTTGACGGGAGCGAAGCTGCGGGCAAAAGCTGGTGATATACTAAATCTGAGATATCTATGTTTCAGACATCGTCGTGAGCGGAAACAAACAACTACAATTTTATTACAATGGTATACTGACGCATACAGAAAATATATCGTCGGCTCATCAGATCCAGTCGGTAATCTACGATCCGGTTCACTACAGGCTACTGTTTTCCGACTATAACGGCTTGAACGGGTCAATATCCAGCTTTGACCTGTCAACCAGGAAAATACGTTTAATTACGAGAACAACGCGCTACTACAAGAAGGTCATCTACGACCCCGTCACACAAGTACTCTTTTGGAAGCAAGGGTCTAGTATATACCCGTTTTCATTAAATCCTGCGTCTTCTAACCAAACAGACGGAAATCTTTTAGTATTGTTAGATCACTACTGCCGTGATCTCGCCGTGGATAGTTGTGGAGGGTACGTTGCTAGTGATGCAATCATACACACACCGACAATAACAACGGAACATTAAGAATTCCTTAATTATTTTTAAATAATACTAAGACCGACAGTAACTGTAGACCAACATTCTTCGATTGGTACAGTGATGGGTTGGCCTGATGATGATGATGGATTTTTTCTTTATTTCCATATCAGTTTAGGAATAAATAAATTTATTAACTAATTCTCATCCATGCTGTTAATAAGGTTCAATTGAAAACTAGCGTTGGGTAAAAACTACAAAAACAACGCACACAACCACACAATCACAACCCCACAATATTTTTGAAAGACCTATCTAATGACATTCCACACTATGGTATAGTCTAGAAAACAAAAATTTCCACTGTACGTGAGACTCATTTCCAATTTTAAAAACCTGTATAGGTACATATTACAGTTCAATGCATTGTATATTTTATTTTAAAATAATAAGAAATCATAGTTTACTTACCCATATTATATTTTTAAGGGTATTTTTAACGAACAGATCGAGCATCTCATTTTACCTTCTTCCTTTATACATATTTTGAAGACTATTCATATCAAAGGAGGTTGTGTTGTCGGATATTTTTTTTGATTTTGTAATATTCCATACAAAATAAACCAACAAAAATAATAATATTTTTAATTATTTAAATAAGACTGAAAATAATTGTAGGTGTACAAAGAATTCTGGTCGATATTTCTCGGTAACGGGATAGCACCTACTTATTTTTCACTTACCTACAGCCAGCGTTTGAAATTGGGCAAGAATTTACTAGTTTACCTAAAAATTAAGTGAATTTTGTTCAGCCGACTTATCCAGAAGAACTAAAAACCTTTTTTTAACTTAATATCGTTTTAATTTGTTTCATAAAAAAAAACAACATGTAAATATAATGCAATAATAATCTTAATGTACTAATCTACACTTATCTATACTTATAAATATTATAAATGTAAAAGTAACTATGTATATCTATCTGTTACGCTTTCACGGTTAAAATACTAGACCGATTTTAATGAAATTTGTTACGGAGATAGTTTCAAGTCCAAGGATGGACATGGTCTACTTCTAATCTGTCTTCGGCTCCGAGTCCGCTATATATAAAGTTCTTGCGAGGAAGCCGCTAGCAGAAGCTAGTAATCATTACATAGTATAAAACAAAGTCGCTTTTTCTGTCCCTATATCCCTATGTACGCTTAAATCGTTAAAACTACGCAACGGATGTTGATGCGGTTTTTTTATAGATAGAGTGATTCAAGAAGAAGGTTTATATGTATAATTTTGCACCCGAGCGAAGCAGGGCGGGTCACTAGTAATATTATAAAGTGAAGGGCAAGTTTGTTTGATTGCACTAATCTCAGAAACTACTAGTCCGAATAGAAACAATCTTTTACTGTTAGATATCCCATTTAATGAAGAATATATCACATAACGCTACGACCAATGATTGCTCGGTGTTCGCGGGTGAAACCGTAGAAGACCACTAGTCTTAAATACAAAGAGAGACAATTTTTTGTAAGTTTGTGTAAATAGAAAGGGTTTTCTCCAAATCTAAAACTCCTATTTGAATGATTCCTTCCCCATTTGAAAGAAGTATTATTCTATATAGAACTTGCAATATAAGTAGTGGTGTGTAAAACTGTCGTGCTTAGATTGTAAGGGAAATGTTGACGATGGCATCTCTATCAGCGCGCCCTATTAAATGTGAAAGTAACTCTGTCCGTCTGTTACGCTTTCACGCTAATAACTACTGAACCGGTTGTGATGAAATTTGTAACAGAGTAAGCTTGAAACCCGAGAAAGAACAGGCGCACGCTATAACTGACATTCATTAAAACGAAGTCGCGGTAAAAAACTAGTTTTAAAAGAGAAGACTTAAAATTTTTCAAGATTCAAAAATTAAATTGTAGGTCGTTGAAAATAATGTATTTAGTAATGTTCCGTTATGTTTGACCTTGTGTGTAGGTTTATGACTCATTGAATTCATTTTGAACTTTGTGAATATATATAGATACAAATTACAGGTATATTTACTGGATCACAGACCATGAGATAGAGAGAGCTCGGTTAGATGGCTCCGGGAGAGAAGTTTTAATAGACAGCACTGTTTATTTGCGATTAAGTTTGGCCATCGATCAACAAACACAAAAAATGTACTGGGCTGAGACAGCACGTAGTAGTGATGAGCAGTGGTCTATTGAAAGTGCCAATTTTAATGGAAAGAACAGAACAACAGTATATATTGTAAGAAACACTCTTTTTGCGTTTTCATTGGCGGTATCAAAAGATTTTATCTACTGGCAGAACTACCAGCAAGACGGAATTTGGCAATTACCAAAGTATCCATCACAAACTGTGGCAAGGAAACTACACACAACGTCTAGCTCAAGCTGTGCGGATTGTCATCGTATAGCAACCAACTACACGATAAAGGAACAAATTCAGGGGATAAAGAGCTGCGATGCTCTCCAGGGTCTGATTCCAAATGTATCGAAGAGTGAGTTTATAGTATCAATCTATCAGAACTATTGCTTTCAAGGAGAGTGTAGTGTCAACGCTGAGGGACAACCTATTTGCAGGTAAAACGTTTACATCTCACAGATATTTAGAGGTCTATTCTATTCTGTTTTACTTATTCTATTTTGATAGAATAAGTGGTTCATTTTCATGAGTACTTGCAACCTCTGAAATATAGTTTGAACACATAGACACACACACACACATAGTTGCTAATCAAATGAATGTTTTAATTAATTTTAAACGTATCTATTGGTCTGTTGATTAACGCTGTTTTTTATCTTCATTATTTCAGTTGTAAGACCGGATACTCTGGGGAGAGGTGCGAAGTAAACGCGTGCCATGATTATTGTCTACACGGTGGTGTTTGTTCCTTGAATGAGCAGGATAAGCGAGTCTGTCAGTGCACAACAGGTTACGATGGTGAAAGATGTGAAATGTCCATCTGTAAAGATTATTGTTTCCAAGGAATCTGTAGTGTCAGTGCTGAGGGCCAACCTAAATGCAGGTAAATCATATGAACCATAGAAATGGTTGTAAAGAATAATAATAATAATAATAATATTCCACAACTATCACACAACGATGTACGAACACTTTTATTACTATTATTACGGATCTAACAAATATTGCCTTACGATGTTCCATCGTAACTCTAAATCATCCGGTAAACCCAAACAAAAGCTAAAAATTTCATTAATGTCGAGCCAGCTGTTTAGAACAGTTCAAAGTTGAACAGATACAGAAAATTATTTAAATGTAAAGCAGAGGCGTCGTCTCATACAAAGACTTTTACCAGCAAACTTAGTGAAAGTGAGTTGACAACCCAGACCTGTATCTTTTAGAAGTCCGAGTCCCGTCAACGATGTCAGTGTGGTCTAACATAAACCTATAGAGCCCCCAAAACAGCGCAGTGGTCGCGCACATCATGCACTTATTACATCTGCTCACAAATATGTGTTGTATTTCTTAAATATAGAGTAACTCTTCTATAACTTTGTTATTTTAGTTGTAAGACCGGTTACGCTGGGGAAAGATGCGAAGTGAACAGGTGTTGCCATGAATTTTGTTTAAACGGTGGGGTTTGTTCTCTGAGTGATGAGGATGCTTACCAGGACACAGCAGATTACGATGGTGGAAGATGCGAGGTTCCGGCCGATAAGGAAAACAGGTAAATTAAAATGTAATCTTCTTACTGTCACTAGTTGTCAAGCGCCCCTGTGTTGGACGCTGATTCTACGCTCGACAGATGCGACAAGTTTTCTCAAAGAAAAGGTGAAAATAAGATATTCTAAAATTTGTAATCTGTAAATGGCTTTTGTTCACTTGTAGTGGATGTAATAAATGTTAACTACAGGGAACCAACTAGAGACACAGTCATCTGATATTAAAATTATAATAATTTAAATTTCATGTCGTCACGTTCTTAGTGTCTCGTTGGTCTAGGTGGCCTCAAGCTCTACCGCTACACATGAGGTTGTAGACGCGACCCGGGTTAGCTATATCTTACACTAATAAAGAGATATAGTTTGTTTTTTTGAAGTTATCTATGAAAGTACTGGTCTGATGGCTAGAATGTTGTCTAGAAAAGCTCAAGCTGTTTTATTCCTGAGTAACATTGGTTATATTTTATGTACGAGGGCAAAGCCGCGGGGAAAACTAGTTTATCTATATACTGGCCTGTTGGTCTAGTGGTTAGTGACCCTGACTGCTATGCCGGAGGTCGTGGGTTCGATTCCCACCCAGGACAAATGTTTATGTGATGAGCATGATCATTTGTTCTGTGTCTGGGTGTAATTTATCTATAATATGTATGTATTTAGAAATATATATAAGATATGTTATTGAGGATTTTCCAAATAAACCACAAATTGTTTCTCTGAAAATCAAAGATTTGTTTATTTAATACGTCTTTACTATATTACAACGTTTAATTATGACCATTACACCTATAACTTACCTGAAAATCAAAGAAACGACATTTAAAGTTTACTAATATCGCCTCCTCGATTATATCCCTTTATTTTATCTCTTTACAATAGAATTTTTAACAATAAAATATGCAAAATAATCTAAACATCATCTGCCATTCAATCTCACGTCACCCCGTTCCACAGAACATAAATTCCATTGACAACTTCAACGCGCGAAGCGCGGCAAATTTGAATTAATAAAATGTCATTTCATTACATATATAAGTATGTTTATCAGTTGTCTAGTACCCATAACACAAGCTCTGCTTAGCTTGGGACTAGACGGCGTTGTGTGATAGTTGTGGAATATTATATTATTATATTATATTAAAAGTCGTGTTTGTTACAACACTTATAACTCAAGAATGGCTCTACAGAAATGGCTGGAAATTGGTGGGTAGGTAGCTTAGAGCCAGGTGACGAACATAGGATACGGTAGAGTAGGGTAGAATAGGGTAGAGTAGGGTAGAGTAGGGTAGAGTTGGGTAGAGTAGGGTAGAGTAGGGTAGAGTAGAGTAGAGTAGGGTAGAGTGGGGTAGAGTGGGGTAGAGTAGGGTAGAGTAGGGAAGAGCGGGAGCGAAGCCGCGCGGGCAAAAGCTAGTTAGGTATAAATTGTATGTGGAACTTCTGAAGTCTAGACGTTTCTGGGTGATGGAAATAGATTCGACGACGAGCAATGGGTAGCTCGCTGTCCGGCTGTTCGGTAAGGACCGCGCCCAAGTCATCGATCTACGCGTAGAGCTCCTGTCGTGCATCAAAGAGATGCCAACAAAACTGTAGCTGCCAGCAGGGCCCATGCCGCTAGGGCAACGGGAATTTTAAGGGTTGCAGTGGTCCTACAACCCAAAGGTAACTGACGGACACTGTTGACTTTGAGTCGGTAAAAGTCTGTCGCGCCCTTTCACTCTACCTTACAGTGGGAGAAGCCAGTTGATGGTTTCCCACATAAAAAAACCATGCCTCACGTGAGACTTGAAACAGAACTTGACAAATTAATATAAATGCAACTGGTAACAATTTGATATTGAGAGCGCCACTGCAGTAGTTATGACCGACCATGGATGTCCACGGTATGTTTTTCGACCCTTTTTAGGGTTCCGTAGTTAAAGTTTCGCCAAGTCTGACTGTCTGTCCGTCCGTCCGCGGATAATCTCAGTGACGGTTAGCACTAGAAAGCTGAAATTTAGTACCAATATGACATGTATATCAATCACGCCAATAAAGTGGTAAAATAAAAAGTGGAAAAAATGTTTTATTAGGGTAACCTAGAGTGAGAAAACTGTGAGTGTCATTCTGAATTTCGACAGTTAATTATTTCGAGAAAGTCTCAATCTCAAAAATCAGTAGTTCGACTACTCATTGCTTTTTTTTTGATAATGTTAATATTTTCGGAAATAATTGCCCAAAAGTTAAAAAAAAAGTCCCCCCCCCTAACTTTTGAATCATAAGTTTGGAAAATATGAAAAAAATCTCAAAAGTAGAACTTTATAAAGACTTTCTAGGAAAGTTATTTTGAACTTGATGGGTTGAACAGTTTTTGAAAACTTGTACAAATTAATTTCTGAACTAAGTTTGCAATTAAACCATATCTATGCATGCATTTTTTTCTAACTTAGTTTACAAATTTTTAGTCCAAAAAATATTCAATAAAGTAACTTTTTTAAGAGAATGATTAATTTGTACAAGTTTTTGAATTGACTTTAAAATGCCTTGACTTAAATTCCCCTAATTTAAGTCAAGGCATTTTACTACCTACTCTACCCCACTCTACCCTACTCTACTCTACTCTACCCTACTCTACCCTACTCTACGCAACTCTACCCTACTCTACCCTACTCTACCCTACTCTACCCTACTCTACCCTACTCTACCCTATTCTACCCTACTCTACCGTATCCTATGTTCGACACCTGGCTCTAAGCTACCTACCCACCAATTTCCAGCCATTTCTGTACAGCCATTCTTGAGTTATAAGTGTTGTAACAAACACGACTTTTAATATAATATAATATAATAATATAATATTCCACAACTATCACACAACGCCGTCTAGTCCCAAGCTAAGCAGAGCTTGTGTTATGGGTACTAGACAACTGATCATCATCATCATCATCAGCCTTTTTTTTAATGTTCCCACTGCTGGGACTCAGGCCTCCTCTCTAGAAGAGGGAATGGGCCGTAATCCACCACGCGGGCCCAGTGCGGGTTGGACAACTGATAAACATACTTATATATGTAATGAAATGACATTTCATTAATTCAAATTTGCCGCGCTTCGCGCGTTGAAGTTGTCAATGGAATTTATGTTCTGTGGAACGGGGTGACGTGTGATTGAATGGCAGATGATGTTTAGATTATTTTGCATATTTTATTGTTAAAAATTCTATTGTAAAGAGATAAAATAAAGGGATATAATTGAGGAGGCGATATTAGTAAACTTTAAATGTCGTTTCTTTGATTTTCAGGTAAGTTATAGGTGTAATGGTCATAGTTAAACGTTGTAATATAGTAAATACGTATTAAATAAACAAATCTTTGATTTTCAGAGAAACAATTTGTGGTTTATTTGGAAAATCCTCAATAACATATCTTATAAAACGACATTTTCGTCAACTAGAAAAAGATGGACCGGTTACAATTTGAGTTCACGATGATAGCCTCAAATGATGGCAAATCTAATATATTGGCCATAACCTCAATAACTACAGAGGAAGGAAAATGTTATATTTTACCTGATGAACAGAAGCCAGTGATTCATCATACATATAAAATAAAAAATAGCATAAAGAAAAGGCATCAATGCAGAAAAATATGGATAAAAACGGATGAAGATCTTAAGAAAACATATATAGATGAGGAAGGTAATATGCAATTTTTAGATCAATATTTAGAAGAAATGAACACAAAGCAACCAATAGACAAAAACGACAATTTGCAAAATATCTTGGAAAAATTAATAGAAACAACTACAAAGAAAGAAAAACAACATAACCTAAAACATATTTCAGAGAAATTTATTATTGAAAAATTCACAAGCAAGAACCCTAACGCAATGCAGTGGATTGAGAATTTTGAAAAAGAGTGTGAGCGCTTTAATATATCAAAAGATGAAACAAAAATAGATATATTGAGGTTATTTTTAGAAAAATCTTGTTTGGATTGGTATAGCTCGATGGCCATAAAACTTACAATAAAGGCTGAATGGAAAGAATGGAAACACAAATTTCTAGAAACTTTTAAAAACAGAGGATGGGACATAGTCACATATGCTCTAGCATTCAGGTATAAAGAATTACTCATTGATTATGCTATAAAAAAAGAGAGGCTTATACTAGATATAAACAAATCGATAGACTCCAAAACAATGATAGATCTTATTGCAACGGGTTTACCAGGTTTTATCTTAAATAAGCTAAACAGGGATGAACTCAATGATACTACTGATTTGTTCAATGAGATAAGAAAATATGAAGGTATGAAGTACAAGAAAAACTCAACCACAATAAAGAGTGGTTCATCCCTTAATAAAAATAAATATAATGAGAAGAAGCCATGTAAGACTTGTGAATCTTTGGAAAAAGGAATTCGATATCATCCGGAGGAGACATGCTGGTTCAAGAAAAATAAGAATGAATCTGAAAAGGTTTTTAAACCAAGAACTAAGTTTGCAATTAAACCATATCTATGCATGCATTTTTTTCTAACTTAGTTTACAAATTTTTAGTCCAAAAAATATTCAATAAAGTAACTTTTTTAAGAGAATGATTAATTTGTACAAGTTTTTGAATTGACTTTAAAATGCCTTGACTTAAATTCCCCTAATTTAAGTCAAGGCATTTTAAAGTCAAAGCTGAAGAATTGTCTCCTCGACAAGATTTCATAGTACCTACGTAGTATAGTAAGTAAAATATTCATTGTATTAGTGTAGGAAAAATATTTATTGTTTTGGAGCGAGTGGTGCATTCGGCGTGTCTACCCGAGTGCTTGCGGTGCTTGCGGTGCTTGAGCATCGTAGAATGACCTTTACTAAAAAGTTATAGTTTGTATTGCCCGAGTGGCGCGAGTACTTTGCCGGACGCGCTGGGTGCTTACCCACTTCAACATAATTGTGCAAAAATATTTACCCTCTTTTTGTAGACTTTTGTTGTTTATGTCATAAAAGCGTATCTCGCCATCAAACTGTAAAGTTTGGCGAGGAAATTATGTATATAACGAAAAGTGTTAATGAGTTAAATAAAAAAAAAAACATATTTGACTATCTTGAACGAATTGTTTTTTCAAATAAAAAAAGATTATTAAAATCGGTTCACGCAATTTAAAATTACCACTAAAAACCCAACATACATAACCCGTCTAGTTTGTATAAATTAGTAACCCAATTTCTCGAGAGATGGCGCTGTATTTTGGGCTATTTCGCACTGTTAATATTTTTCTTGAGTTCAGTCAGAAAGGCTCATTACCCGTACTTTTGAGATTATATTGTCGAATTGTTCGGTTGGCATTGGTGGTGTTTGTTCTTGTTCGTTGTCAGTCGTTCATCGTTATTAATAAGAATATTTGGTAAAGTGGGCAATGTAATTGTGTTTAAATAAATTATATTGTGGGTTTAATTTTTTACCTTGTACGGGGAAAAATTGGCTGATAGTCATCGTAGCTTAAAAGAATTCTGTTACATTGTGAGAAATTGGGTTTAATTTTGGAGATTTTAACGAAGACTATCTTCGTTACAGCAATGCTGCGGTATTTACATTATTAAATGACACCGGTTATCATTCCATGTTACAACCCCTTCCCTCTACTCGTGGTGGGACTCAAATAGACAAAAAAAAAATTGAACTTTCCTAGTGTAGTTTTTTTTTTTTTTTCTGTCGACGGGGATAATCATCATTGACGAAACCCGCTCTTGGGTGGAGCGGGAGACAGTGTCAGAGTCTTACTGACTAAAAACCCCGCGCCGTTCCTTCTAGCCTTCATACCGGGGCTCTAGTTTCCTTTCGGATAACCCCGACCCCGGTAGGCTTCGACCCAGATGGGCTCCTCCTGTTGCTGACAACTCCTTGAGGCGCGCGGGAACAGTGCGCGCCGTCGACGCCTTGGCTCGGTCCGGACAGTTACCGGACGATCGGACAGCGAGCTACCCATGGCTCGCCGTCCGCGAGCCCGCGTCTACGGTGGCCGGAAATCGGGATCGGATTCCGGCGGCGGCGGCGGGGGCGCCGTTGCCTGATGCGGTCTGCCTCCTCCTTTGCTAGCATTACTGCTTCGCAGAAGGAGGCGACCGCCTGCCACTCCTCCTCGCTCCGGACCATGGCCTGAACCAAGGCCCGGCGCGAGAGGTCTCCGCCGCCGATCACCCCCACGAGGGCACGGCGTTGCTCCGCCCAAGCAGGGCACACCTCAACTGTGTGCTCCACCGTGTCCTCCGGGTGTTCCGCACAGTGGCGCCACCCGGGCGTCTCTTCCGCTCGAATCCGATGCAGGAACCTCCCGAACTTGCCATGTCCGGTGAGGACCTGCGTCATGCGGAAGGTAAGGACGCCGTGAGGTCTTTCCAGCCACGCCTCAAAGAGGGGACTTACCGCCATAATTGTGGCGTGCCCTTCCTAGTGTAGTTGGAATCTATAACTCTTTCTTTAGTTGTCACCGTCCTTTGCGAGCCTGTTTTTAGGGTTAGTATGTCAACTCAATGTAACAAAAACTTTTTACAAAAAAAATATAACCGACTTCAATGATAAAAAACACTGAAAAGTATCAAATAACTTTAATTTTGGAAGTCGGTGTTTCTATAATAGTTTAGTCTCTTCGTTATTTAACACCGACTTCCAAAATTAAAGTTATTTGATACTTTTCAGTGTTTTTTATCATTGAAGTCGGTTATATTTTTTTTTGTAAAAAGTTTTTTTTATTTTACACTTTTTAGTTATGGTACCACCACTAAAAAGTACCCTTCAGTCAAACTTAAATACCTTATAGTCAGAGCGCATCTCATAACGGTTCTAATAATCCCAAACACGGTTAGATTACTTTAATTTACCTTTCGGCTTCATCATCTGATCAGTTCGATATATCCTCTCCCCCTCTTCTTTCTAACAGTCATTAGACTAGATGCTGGAGAGGGAAAGGATATATCGAACTGATCTGATGATGAAGCCGAAAGGTAAATCTTTCAATCAGTCATTAGACTAGATGCTGATAATCCCGGCTGTAGCATCAGGCCAGATTTATGTCAACATTGCAATGAACTTAAAATTTAGTCCTGTTTAAAATGAGCCCAAACACGACTACGGTGCTGTAATTTCAAGGTTTACACTTTTCCTGATGCTCCTGGCTTTAGCGTCAGGTCTCTATGTACTTCGGTGTTCTTTATTAGCAGTACGTTTATCCACACATCGAGCCGTTTTCAATGAGCCTAAACTCGATATATCTGCTGTTTGTTGTCGAGGACTTAGGTACTCTGCAGACTATCCTGACTGCAGCATCAGGTCATGACTTGATGATCATGAGACCAAATGTGGCAAATGCCCTATCAAACATCAAAACAATTTACTAAAACAGTCCTTGCCTGTTCGAGTAACTTCTTACTGATAAGGAGTTGTACCTTCCATCATCAGCCCAGCTACCTGAGATGGTGACGACCATACGCAAATACACAAGATACTTCATAAAATATGCGAAAATCAATAAGTGAGCCTATAAAATTTGAAGGTTGCCCTCGATTTCTCCAAGATCCCATCATCAGATCCTAATTTGGTGATAATGGGACCACCTCAGAACTATCTACTTTCGAACAAAAAAAGAATTTTGAAAATCCGTCCACATTTGGGGGAGTATTCGACGAACAAACATACAAAAAAAAAAAAAAAAACATACAAACAGCCGAACGTAGTACCTCTTCCTTTTTGGGAAGTCGGTAAAAAATAGCCAATTTTTTTAACTCTAAAGTAGGGACACTTATTGTGACGGATGAGAAACTACGGAATCCTGCTGTGAGCGTGGCCCGACACGCTCTTGGCTGGTTTTTACTATTATTAATTATACATTGCATGTTTGATATTATATTCGTTGTTGCAGCTCTGGAGAAGGGAAAGTCAGCGCATGCCATCAATTCTGTTTAAATGAGGGCACCTGTTCCATGAGCGAGGCGAGTGTCCCGATCTGCCAGTGCACAGCTGACTATGTGGGTAACAGATGCGAAGTTCCCGCCGTCATAGCCAAATGGGTGTTACACGCATACAAAAGTAAGGAAATGTTTTCGGTCTAAATTTATTTTAATAACTAGCTTTCCGCCCGCGGCTTCGCACGCGTGGACTACAGTTTATATCACGCGGGCAGAGACCCGTGCTCAGCAGTGGAATTATAGGTAGCTCTTCTACCTACCTACCAAATTTGATCTAAATCCAAGCGCAACAAAGCGTAACAGACAGACAGACAGAGTTACTTTCGCATTTATAATATTAGTAGGGATAAACAATTGAATCTGAGTTCTTCCTGCTGTGTTGTGACGATGCCGGTGCCGGTGGCTCAGGCTCATATTCCCTCAACCTTTTGCCATAACAACGGGAGAAAACTTTTGACGAATGTCAATGAATAACAGGCTATAATAAGTTTTGTCAATAGGATAATTTGATGTGGAGTTGAGTTGCAGGATATTACTTAGAAAAGTTTTTCCTTATTTGCTTGATTTTCTGCTTTAACCCTTCAGATACCGTCAATTAGAGACACAATAGTAAGACAATAGATGCGCGGCCACCGGTGGTCGCTTGGGGATTCATGAATTAATTCATAAAACCCCAAGCGAACGCCGGCGTTCGCGGTCCCATTGTCTGTCTATTATGTCTCTAATTATCACATGATTGAAAGGTTAATAATCTTCTTATTACATCTCTATTTATAGATTTACCACCGGTTACTCTAAGCGACGCAGACGAAGCAGTCAGCTAAGTCGACGCGTGCTTCAACGGTTATCTGAACCACGGAGCTTGTTCAGAGCGAGCGCGACATGTGAAGCAGTCGAAGAGTCCGCGTTCATCTCTACAAATGAATGTTTTTATAGTTCAAGAATATACATTTAAAGTAGATTTTAAGTCATGTTTTATTTTTTTAACATATTCTTAAATTTGCCATCCTTCATATTTGTTACCAATCCTTGGGTCCTGCCACATTGTACATGATAGGCAGTGACATTGTGCATTGTTGCAATGATAGAATGATTGACCGAATGATGGAATGACGGCAAATGTCAACTGCAACTAACAAATGACAGTCAAAATACAAATGACAAATGACTGTCAGTGCAGCCGTCAAGACTGGATACTGCAGAAGCAGTATTGTTTATAAAAAGTTGCCATTTATAAAAAAAGGACTGTCAAAAGACAAATGACGATTGCTGTCATTTTTGTTTTTTGTTTTTGAGAAAAAAAAAAATGAGGGGTCGGAGGGTAAAAAATAATTTACGTCCTTTTCTCAGATCTGCTGAACACACATACTACTCTGTCAAGAAAGTACCGGGAAAAGATCAATAATACACAAAATGTCTGTTATTCATCCAAATTTATTTTATCACCTTCAAAGATTAAATTTTAGAGCGTTTTGCATTCATAGCATACAGACGTGCTCAGTAGCAATAATTAATTTCTTAAAAATAATATCAGTGACCTTTTTTTGTTGCATAAATTTTGCCTAGTGTGTAGTTTAGTAAATACAATGGCAACTTAGAATAAGTGAACTAGTTTTAAATAAAATGGACAACAGCCCGTTCTCGAGAGATCGAGTGAATCTCTCCGCCTCTCCAGCGAAGACGATGACGCAAATTCCAGCCCAATCTGATCTCCAAATCGAAGCTATTCCAACACCTGAGATACAAAGATGGATGTTAACCATTGATCAGCATCTACACGAGGTTACTTCTATAGCCTCGGATGGCAAACTCAACTCTGAGCAGAAATTGAAAATTTCAACCTTGTGCCGTAAAATAGGATCTTGCACCTCACAGATGGCAGTCCTATATCAGTCCTTAAAGCAGAAAGCAATCCAAGAGCGCATCCTCAATGAAGATCTGTTGGAAAAGTGCAACTTGTCTGATCACGTGTTGAACCTCACGAAGACGATTAAAGACTCTGGCACTGTTTCGTTTGCCGATATGGTGAAGAAGGGGTCAAATAATTTCATTCGACCGAACAATTTAAACTCCGTGGCCATGTATCCTAACAACAAGCCAGTAAAGTCCAGTGACGAAACAAAAGTCCTCGTGCAAAAGATGATTCGACCAGATCAAGTCAAGCTGCATATACGCGGAGTCCGTAAGACTAAAAACGGAGGCGTTATAATCAGTACCGAGACAAAAGATGACGCGGATAAAATTAAGCTCGCAGTCCTGCAATCTGCATCTGGCCTTACCGCCGACGAACCCAGCAAGCGCAAACCCCGGATTGTAGTTATAGGAGTGCCGTCCTCTTTGGCTGAAACGGAAGTCTTCCAGTGCATTTATGAACAGAATGTGGCCGAAAAGTTTCCGACAATTTCTATGGAGTCCTTTTTGACCTCAGTTAAATTAAGTCACAAATCGGGGAAAAAAGATTCGCAGACTTGTAACTACGTGATTGAAGTTCCAGCCAATATACGCAGAGCTCTGATCTCCCAGTCAAGGATTTTCATAAATTGGACGTCCTGCCCTGTCAGGGACTTCACCCTGGTTACGAGATGCTACAAATGCCAGCAGTATGGACATGCAGCAAAAACCTGCAGAGAAGTCAACTCGACGTGCGGCCACTGCGGTGAGACAGGACACTCGATGGCCGAGTGTGCAAAGAAAGTGGACTCACTGAAATGTGCAACTTGCTCTCGTTTCAAAAAGCCCTCCAACCACAAAACGGGAGACGCTGAGTGTCCTGCTAGAAAAATTGCGGAATACAGATATATAAACTCTGTCGATTATGAGGGCACCTAGAGCGTCACACTCAAGGCCAGACTTCCGTATAACGCATACCGCTGACTGTAAATTCTTGTGCGCTGACCTACAAACCATTGTTTTTCTTAACATTTAAGCATAATAGCTGATCGGTATATATAAGTGTCCAATGTAAACATAACTCTTCAATATTGATGCAACCTCGACTTTAACCCAATTATAATTTCTGCTGACGTAAAATCATGTGTGTGTAATTAGACTATTATTGTGACTTTTAGTGTTTAAGTAAACTAGGTATATAACATAGTAAATTATAATTTTTTTCATTGTTTCGAGACTTTAATTGTTAAATATTGTTATCATTTTTATTGTTCTACAAAAAACCATAGCTTAAGAACTTCTACGCCTGTGATACAGGTTTATCCTAGTACAGGCACAGAACATAGTCATACCATTGTAATTATTCCTAAGATTTTATTTAACTATTTTACCAAATTTTAATTCTGAATAAAAAAAAATATTTTTATTATTATTATATTATTATAAAGTATGCTCCTTTAGAAACGATACACTTGCGCCAACGAATAATCCATTCATCAAAACATTTTTTAAACGCTGCTTCCTGAATTGAGTTCAGTTCTCGCCGCGAATTCTCCTTTATGTCTTCTATCGATTGAAAACGGGTGCCACGAAGTGGTAATTTGAGTTTAGGAAAAAGAAAAAAGTCAGCAGGAGTCATATCTGGTGAATATGGTGGTTGCTGGATGGTATTTGTTGAGTGTTTGGTCAAAAATTCGTTCACAATGATAGCCTTGTGCGAAGGCGCATTGTCGTGGTGCAAAATCCAAGAATTTTCTTTCCACAAATCTGGCCTTTTTCGTCGAATTTGCTCTCTTAAACGCCGCATAACGCTCAAATAATGTTCTTTATTTACCGTTAGACCTTCCGGTAAGAATTCAGAGTGAACAACACCGCGATAGTCAAAGAAAACAGTCAACATGACTTTGACTTTTGATCGACTTTGGCGTGGTTTTTTCGGTTTCGGATCAGTTGGAAGGCGCCACTCCGAAGCTTGTTGGCTAGTTTGCATGTCAAACTCGTAAACCCACGTCTCGTCACTGTAAGGTTGTAACTTAGGAGACCAGTGAAACGACCGAATGCTGAGCAAATACTGAATATATTTTATAATAAAGAATCAATATAAAGAGTCTTAATACTAAGTACATAATAGATTAGTCTATCCACATCTCATCTCCTCCGCAAATAGAAAATAAAATAAATGACAAATTTATTTTATTTTAAGTACTTAACCCTAATTTAATTAAAAAAAAATGTATGCTTCTTACATTAAAATGGTTAAATACATTTTAGGGGATTACATTTTTATTATTGTTATTTTTTATCTTTTAAGTATATATTTTCATTACATTTCCTTACCCAAGTATGATTATGTCAATATTGTCAATCTATATTTGTTTATAAACTAATTAGAATACTACACAATCTACGATTATTATTTTAACAATAAAGAAACAGGTGGTAAATACATTTTTGTCCTGTTCTTATGTACTAAGTAAGGTTTATTATTTTTCATAATTTCCACATTTGGTGAACATTCTTTAATTACATTGTATGGACCTGAGTAGATGCTTTGGAATTTATTTCCTGTTTCATTTTTAACAAAATTAAATCGTTTGGTTTATAAGTTACTGGGTTAATGTCACGATCGTACCTCATTTTTCTGTTAACCTTGCTAGCAATAAGATTATCTCGTGCCTCTTTTCCTGATGTCTGTATTCTAAATCTGAGTTCTAAAGGATAACTATCGAAGTTATATATGGGATCAATTTTATTTGAATTTAAATTTGATGGTAGGTTGCATCTTTTTCCAAAAACAAGCTCAAATGGAGTAAATTTTGTCTCGGTATGCACCGAAGTGTTATAAGAGAAGCACCAGAAAGGAAGCCAAGTGCTCCATGCTTCAGAATGATTTTCAGTTTGAATTCTTAAATAGTTACCCAAATGTTTGTGTGAGTTTTCCAAAGCGCCGATTGACTGGTGATGGTACGCCGTCGACTGTAATTGACTTATGTGTAAAAGTTTACATACCTCTTTCATAGTGTTCGATGTAAATTCAGCTCCCATGTCAGATGCAATAGCACGTGGAATTCCGTATCTAAGAATAAAGTTATTAACAAAATTTCTAGCAACCTCATTTGATGTTTTGGAAAATAATGGATATGCCTCCACATATTTACTCAGTTCGCATTGTATTGTGAGAATGTAGGTATAATTATTATAATCTCTATCCAACGGCCCCACCAAGTCTAAATAGACCTTTTGTATGATGTGTCGAATGTTTTTGTTTTTGACACTTATCGCATCTTTTGACAAATTCCGTAACATCGTGTTCTAGACCTGGCCAAAAATAATATTTTTTTAATATTATTTACCATCCGTCTTATGCCTGCGTGGCCACTTGTAGGCAAAAGATGGAAGTCATTTATAATTACACGTCGGTCGTCTTCGTCATCAATTCTTTTTATATCTTTTAAAATACACAATCGTGGTCCGGACCATGTACCTATATTCTGTATCTCTTTTATCACCTTTTCTATAAAAATATTATTATTCTTATTCTTTACAAAATATATTTCTGTTATTTTACATTTTTCGCAAAATCTATTCAGCTCCCTCACAAATTCGCCTGGCGATAGTTGCGATCGAGACGCTGGATTAATAAAAATTGTATTAATTGTTGGCACCAAACAAAAACATTTATTTTCATATTTTATTTCTCTTAATTCACGATATCGTTTTAGTTCCTTGTCAGTAGTAAAGCGTAACTCCGTTAAATATTTTGGCTTACTTAGCATATCTACAACTTTCGGGTGATCAGGCCGATCGTCGTGAGATATTGTAGCATCTTGTGCTTGCTTTGCTTTTTGATGTCGCGTCATTACGTTAACAACTCTCTCACTCATCTCTTTCAACTCTTCCGATGTAATATATAACCGTGATAGTGCATCAGCTGCCGAATTATTTTTACCTTTTAAATACTCTACTATAAAGTCATATTCCTCTAAAATTATCCTAAATTTCGTCAATCTACTCGAGGGATCGCGCATTCCAAATAAAGCTATGAGTGGTTTATGATCTGTTTGAACTTTGAACCTACGACCATACAAATACGGTCTAAAGTGTTTAACTCCCCACACAATCGCAAGCAACTCCTTTTCGATTGTTGGATACCTTTTTTCTGCTTTATTCAAACTCCTGCTGGCATATGCTACCGGTCTTCCGTCACCATTACACAACACTGCACCAATAGCATACCCAGATGCATCAGTTTGCAAAATGAACTGGTTACTTTCTGAAAAATCTGGATATTGTAATACAGGGTGAGAAATGATACTTTGTTTTAATGAGTTAAATGACTTTTGACATTCATCGTCCCATTTAAATGTTGCATTTTTCTTACATAAACTATTTAGTGGATAAGCTTTCGTTGCAAAATTTGGAATAAACTTTCGATAATAGTTAACAAACGCTACGAATCGCTTAACTTCGTCAATTTTTGTGGGAACAGGATAATTCTCTACAACATTTATTTTACTAGGGTCTGGTACTACACCTTCTGATGACACAATATGTCCCAGAAAGAGTAATTCCTTTTGTAAAAACTCACATTTTATTGGATTAAGTTTTAATTTAACTTTACGAAAACGCTCAAAAATATCTTGAAGATTTTTTATATGCGATGGTAAGTCCCTACTGAAGCAAACCAGATCATCTTGGTAAACCAAACACTTTTCATACGTTAAACCTGTCATCGCAATCGTCATCATCCTTGCAAAAGAACTAGGACTAGTCTTCAGCCCCATTGGCATTCGGGTCATTTGATATCTGCCCGAATCAAATGCAGTGTACTTACGACTTTCTGTGTCTAAATTAACATTATAGTATCCCTGGTATAGATCCAAATGTGAAAAGTACATGCATCCAGACAAAGAATCCAATATTTCTACAATATTTGGGAGTGGAAACTTATCATCTTGTATGGTGTTATTTAGTTTCCTATAATCGATGACTAACCGCCATTTTTTATTCTCATTGCTGTCAGACTTCTTCGGCACAAGTAATAAAGGACTAGACCACTCGCTTTGACATGGCTCTATAATACCTTCTTTTAACATGTGTTTAATTTGGTTATTTATTTCACTTTTTAAAGAATAAGGTAAGCGGTAAGGTTTCGAATAAATTGGTTGAGTTTCTTGTTTTAATTTAATGGAATGATTGTAAATGTTTGTAGTTGATAACCGATCTCCTTCTAAGTAAAATATATCGGAATATTTGGCGCACAAACTTTCTATACTTGTTCTTTCTTCCTTGTTTAGTTTACTTAAATTTAATTTAGCAAATAATCGCTTAACTCGATCTGCATTGTTAACAATTTTGTCAAACAAACAGATATCATATTCTTTTGAACTCTCTATCTTTAGATTTATTTCTGATAATGTGACATCATTCGCTGTTGTATTTAAAACACGTATTGGTATTTTACCATTAACCGGAACTGCTAAACTACTTGCGACAAAAATTCCCTCACAAATTTCTTTCGTACATACTACACACTCATCCGTTAAGTTTGTAGCTATATAGTGTATCGATTCTGACCTAGCGGGTAGTGTTATTAAATAATCTTTTATATTAAATAACTTTAATATGATGTTATTGTTATTAATGCATAACGATAATGTGTTTTGTTTAAAGTTGATAGTTGATCCGAACTTACTAAAAAAGTCCTGGCCAAGAATTCCATGGGCCTTACAAGGCAGTGACTCGAATACATAAAACTTATGGACAATGTTTTGTGCATGTGTTGTTAACTCTAAACAAACGTATCCAACAGCGTGGACTTTGCCACCAATGCCATTTATGACTATGTTTTCTTTACGAATTGGGATGTTGAACTCTAACACATGTTTATATTTTAATGCCGATATGGATGCGCCTGTATCAAGTAACAGACTAAGTGATTGACTGTTGTTTACATTAAACTTTACACAATAACTACTCTCACTGGCTAAAATATTATGACTTTTAGGAACGAAAAAAAATTATTTTCGCGTATGTCCTTCGCATCTTGCTGTGTGGATGTACTAGGTTGAGGTTGAGGATCATCGGTTAGTATGCGAACATGCCCTCGAAACGATTTATTTCCTCTGTAATTAGAATTGTAAAAGTTACCTTGATATCTCCCTCTACCTCGAGGTCGCTGATACTCGAATCTGCTGTGCTGTGAACCTCGGCCACGGTACTGGTAATCACGACTGTGCCCACGTTGCTGGGACCCGCGGTTATACGCACCTCTGTTGTAGCCTCTATGATTGTTTTGCTGGAACGGCGGCCTGGAATTGGTTTTATAATAGGTGTTACCATTATTCCGTTTCATCGTAAAGATTTGAGCACTAGCGTTTGCCGTCGAGCTATCCTCATCTAATGCAGCTTGAACGGCGTCCTTGAGACAATCAAATTTTTGAGCAGAAATAATTGTACTAATCCTGCGATTTTTCAATCCGTCGCTAAATTGTTTTATTGCTTGTTTTTCGTTAATTGTCTTTAAAATATCATATTTTGTTGAATTCCCTTCTGATTGCGAAATAGTAAGATCGACAAACATTTCCGCCAATTTTTTACCATAATCATCAATCGATAGCTCATCTTGTCGTAAATTGAGCAGTTGTTTTTGCAGCGAATTTGCGGATTTTTGTGGCAACAAAATCCTTTTCATTTCAGTTAGTAACTGAGCCACACTATCATAATTGGATGCAAGCTTTAATTTTGCGCCTTGGGACAATCTGCTTTTTAAAACGAAATTAATCAATTTAGAATGATATTTAGTGTCAATAACTGTACTATAATAATCTATTCCGTCAATTAACTGTCTTGTATTGGCAATTTCATCATTCATAACAGGTAGTAAATTCAAAGCAACTTTCAGGTCAAAATCCATTTTTAAAGTATCACTTAAAGTATTTTTAGATTGACACAACTTTAATATTTCTGAATACAAGCTATTCAATTTCTCACAATATTCTGTTATAATATTTTCTTCCTCCTCATCTGTCCTCTTAACCTTTGTTATATTTTCTAAATAAGTGTTATACTGATTAATTATCGTCTTAGCTTCATTTAACTTTATTACCAAAACATCACCTTTCCTACGCGATGGTCCTATCTTAATTAAATATTTTCTTATCTCTAACAATTCATTATACAATTCCTTTAAAAATCTTGCCATTAAATGTAACACATCCTGTTATTATTACCATTACTACCTAATTATCGATCAAACAGAATACATACGTACCATAATAGTTATTTTACCATAATCACATCAGATTTGTTGACGTCGTTTAATAAGTCCAATGTTCATTGCAGAGAAACCGTATTTCACCATTATTATTTTGCACAGATTAAGCTGTAGGACCGATTTTATGCGCACTTTCACTGACTCTATAACCACTTTTATCACTTTTACACTCTGGCTTCTTCATTGATCACGTCGGGTCGAATCTGACGTCGCCGCAAAAACGAACCTCTGTTTGCGTTATTCTGGAACTCCTCTCGAATCCACTGCATATGGCACCTCCGATAAATACGAAATGCCAAATAGATCATGCCAAGTACCGCAGAAGTCACGAAAATCGTCAGTATGATATTTGTAGACGTAATATGGAAATTCAGATCTTCCAAGTTTAGTTCGTTTCGTCCTCCTGCCGCATTTTGAGCAATTACAACTTCCTTGCTTTGTGATTTTCCCATTTTAGAATAATCTGAGTGTAGTCGTTACTGGTCGTAATAATATTAATTTTTAACATGATTAGTTAGTGCACGGACACTTCAATGTTTATGAATCACGGTCCTTATTTGGTAGATACCGGATCAGATTCACCACGGCACGCGTTACCCATACGGGATAGGCAGGGTCGCCATGTAAGGTTGTAACTTAGGAGACCAGTGAAACGACCGAATGCTGAGCAAATACTGAATATATTTTATAATAAAGAATCAATATAAAGAGTCTTAATACTAAGTACATAATAGATTAGTCTATCCACATCTCATCACCAGTAGCAATGCGTTTCATGAATGTTGGGTCCGAACTGACTCGTTCTAGCATGTCCTCAGCGACTTTCATGCGATTGAGTTTTTGGAGAAAATTCAGATCTTTTGGGACTAGCCGAGCAGCAACATGTTTCATACCCAAATGATTAGTTAAAATGGTACGGATCGACTCGTGAGATACAGAAAGTTCGGCGGCTATCTCTCTCAGAGTTGAATGGGGATTTTCAGTCACTATTTCCTTCACTTTTGCGATGTTAACTTCAGTTGCAGACGTTGACGGCCTACCAGAGCGAGGCAAATCTTCCATCACATCTCGACCGCTTTTGAACGCTTTGAACCACTCATAAGCACGAGTTTTTGATAAAGTCGATTCACCGTAAGCCTTCTGTAACATTTTCAGTGACTCCGAACACGAAATTCCATTGGCGATGCAAAATTTAAGACAAACTCTTTGTTCGATATTTTTGTCCATTATGAAATATATGATATTACTAAAACCAGCACTGTATTTAATATAAATAACAGATGCAACTCAAACTCCGCGCCAAAATGGAAAACAGTTGTGCCAATCTAACAACTACAAAAAAACAAAAATTTGAATTTATACCATAAACAAATCATCCATTCCCGATACTTTTTTGACTGAATGTAATTTCATGAGGATCGGTCAAGCCGCTTAGGAAGTGTTTAGCAACAAATACTGTGAAATGAGAATCCTTACTATCCTTACTAATATTATAAAAGCGAAAGTGAGTTTGTTTGTTTGTTTGTTACGTCTTCACGCCTAAATGGCAAAACCGATTTTGATGAATTTTGGCACAGAGATAGTTGGAACCCTGGAGACGGACATAGGCTATTTCTTTTTTTTTTTGATTCAGAAAAGGGGGAGAAGGAGTAAATAATATTAATATTCGCGGGCAAAGTCACGGGTAAAAGTAATATTATAAAAGCGAAAGTGAGTTTGCTTGTTTGTTACGTCTTCACGCCTAAATGACTAAACCGATTTTGATGAAACTTGGTACACGGATAGACCATGTCCTGGAATAAGAAAATAAAACTGAAGCAAAAACACGACGAGGAAAAATAATGTTTTGAGTTATTATTTTCCTGCTCGTGTTATCGACTAGCTTTACCATGTTGAATATAATATTATTCACCTAAAAATATCACGTTGTAATAAAACAATGACTATCTCATCTCTGGAGGTCACAAATATCTTTATCGAGTACATCGCTCCGGTCAGCGAACAATCTCCCAAGCCCGGTCCTCACTCCTTCAATAAACTCTTTATTTTTACAATAAGTGTAACATATCCTGATAATAGAAACACCAAATGATACCTGGAGATCCTCTGGAAGAGACTAAGAATTAGTCAACAAAATGGAAATTTATCTACACTATGGGTCGCCGGGCCTTGGTACAGGCCATGGTCCGGACCGAGGAGGAGTGGCAGGCGGACGCCTCCTTCTGTGAAGCAGTAGCCAATGGCGCTTGTATCCCGATTTCCGGCCACCGTAGGCGAGTACGGACGGCGAGCAATGGTTAGCTCGCTTTCCGACCGTCCGGTAACCATCCGGACCGAGTCCAAGTCGTCGAGGGTTCGTACTGTTCCCGCGCGCCTCAAGGAGTTGTCAACAATCGTAGGGGCCCAACAGGGTAGAAACCTACTAGAGCCAAGGGTCTATTTCTGAAAGAAAGGCTCGGCCCCAGTATGAAAGGCAACGAAGGAACAGGGTGGGTTATTTAGTCAGTATAAGTCTGACACTATCTCCCGCTCCACCCAAGGGCATGTCATTTGGATGTTTTTTACGCACCGAGAAAAAAAGTTAGCCGTGGTTGATAATGTGTTAGACAGAGATCGGAACTCTACACTAGCTTTTCAAAGCTATTCGACAAGATGATGACGGGAAGGACAGCTCTCATTTTTACCGACTTCCCAAAAAGGAGGAGGTACTACGTTCGGCTGTTTGTATGTTTTTTTTTTTTTTTTTTGTATGTTTGTTCGTCGAATACTCCCCCAAATGTGGACGGATTTTCAAAATTCTTTTTTTGTTCGAAAGTAGATAGTTCTGAGGTGGTCCCATTATCACCAAATTAGGATCTGATGATGGGATCTTGGAGAAATCGAGGGCAACCTTCAAATTTTATAGGCTCACTTATTGATTTTCGCATATTTTATGAAGTATCTTGTGTATTTGCGTATGGTCGTCACCATCTCAGGTAGCTGGGCTGATGATGGAAGGTACAACTCCTTATCAGTAAGAAGTTACTCGAACAGGCAAGGACTGTTTTAGTAAATTGTTTTGATGTTTGATAGGGCATTTGCCACATTTGGTCTCATGATCATCAAGTCATGACCTGATGCTGCAGTCAGGATAGTCTGCAGAGTACCTAAGTCCTCGACAACAAACAGCAGATATATCGAGTTTAGGCTCATTGAAAACGGCTCGATGTGTGGATAAATGTACTGCTAATAAAGAACACCGAAGTACATAGAGACCTGACGCTGAAGCCAGGAGCATCAGGAAAAGTATAAACCTTGAAATTACAGCACCGTAGTCGTGTTTGGGCTCATTTTAAACAGGACTAAATTTTAAGTTCATTGCAATGTTGACATAAATCTGGCCTGATGCTACAGCCGGGATTATCAGCATCTAGTCTAATGACTGATTGAAAGATTTACCTTTCGGCTTCATCATCAGATCAGTTCGATATATCCTTTCCCTCTCCAGCATCTAGTCTAATGACTGTTTGAAAGAAGAGGGGGAGAGGATATATCGAACTGATCTGATGATGAAGCCGAAAGGTAAATTAATGTAATCTAACCGTGTTTGGGATTATTAGAACCGTTATGAGATGCGCTCTGACTATAAGGTATTTAAGTTTGACTGAGGGGTACTTTTTAGTGGTGGTACCATAACTAAAAAGTGTAAAATAAAAAAAACTTTTTACAAAAAAAATATAACCGACTTCAATGATAAAAAACACTGAAAAGTATCAAATAACTTTAATTTTGGAAGTCGGTGTTAAATAACGAAGAGACTAAACTATTATAGAAACACCGACTTCCAAAATTAAAGTTATTTGATACTTTTCAGTGTTTTTTATCATTGAAGTCGGTTATATTTTTTTTGTAAAAAGTTTTTTAGACATTGATTTTGTCATTCCATCAGTTCCTATAGTTTAGTTCGGATAATTTACCAGCAAAAAGAGATTTCTTTACAAAGTACCTATTTATTTTCGGTTTTTATCTTCATTTTTTAATTCTATGTGTGTTCATGTAAATTGATAAATAAATAACATAATGTGCAAAACAGTCATTCGTTGTTGCCATGCTCATGTTATCAGGAAGGAAGTGGGCATTTGTGATGAAAACTTTGAAACCTAGAATATTGTGAAAAACAAGATACCTATACTGGGCTGCAAACATTCCAGGTTGTAGTAAAAATTGTAATAGTTGTTTTAATATTCATCCCACCAAGAACATTCTGTAAAAAACTAGCCAAGTCTCGATGGAGCTGCTTGTTTATCTCTAAAAAGTAATGAAATCTAAACAAAGTCGTACCAAGTCTAAGGTTCCTTACTGCGATTTCTTTATTATTATAGTTAATGTTGTGACACTTGGCCGTACCTGATGAAGTAGCAGCTGCTATTGCCAAGGTGGGCGGCTGTTCGAACGAGGACGTGAAAGTAGGTGAAATTCGTCGTCCACCTGCTTCGCTTGGGCACGTCTGGGTCCATGCCCCACTGGCGACGATAAAGAAGCTGGCGTCTGACAAATGCATGCACTTGGGATGGACGTCAGTAAGGGTCCAGGTTTTGGGTGCGCGTCGGATGATGTGCTTCCGTTGCCTCGAGCCCGGGCACGTCCGCAGCACGTGCACTAGTGCTGTTGACCGGAGCATGAAGTGCTACGCCTGCGGGGGAGCTCATAAAGCTAGGGAATGTACGGCACCGACCATGCGGTGTCCGCTATGTGCGGACCAAGGTCTTCCTGCGGATCATCGGTTGGGTGGAAAGAAATGCGCTCCGCGCAAGAAGCGGACCGTACATGCCCCTACTACATCACAAGAATCGGTGCCGGCACCACTGAGTGCGGGCCCTGCGGAGGACATGGACACTTCGCCTTCCCAGCCCTGAAAATACTCCAATGCAACCTGAACCACTGCCGCAACGCTCAGGACCTATTTTTGCAGACTGTTGCGGAGTATTCGGTTGCCTTGGCGGTAGTAGCAGAACCCTACGGCCTTCGTGATCATCCTCGCTGGTTCCGAGACACCGTGGACTCTGTTGCCATTTATTGGGCTTGTGGAAGCGGTCGGCTTCACTGCTCTCTACTAGACAGGGGGCAAGGTTTCGTTGCTGTGGAATGGGGATCTCTTGCCATTGTGGGCTGCTACGTTTCTCCTAATATTTCCCTCACGGAATTTGAGGGATATCTGGACAGGGTTGCGTATTGCATTCGATACAAATGCTCATCTCGTCCGGTGCTCGTCCTGGGTGATTTCAACGCTCACTCCCGAGCTTGGGGAAACACCCGGGATACGCCAAGGGGACGCGCGATACAAGACTGGGCAGCGTCGCTTGATCTCCGACTTCTAAATAGGGGGTCAGTGTCCACGTGCGTTAGGTGGCAAGGTGAGTCGATTGTGGATCTGTCGTGGGGGAGTCCATCTGCTGGCCGCATGGTGTCGGAATGGAGAGTGGCGGAGGATATGGTCACACTGTCCGACCATCGCCACATCATTTTTAATGTAACATTACCCCCTTACGATAGCCCGAACCGTCTAGGTTCTAACCAACCGACGCGACGTTGGGCCCTTAAGCGGCTCAATCGAGATATGCTCGTTGCAGCTGCTAACGTCGCGGCGTGGCCAGAAGATGTTCATTCCCCTGGGATCTCACCCGATCCAGAGGAAGTGGCGGCTTGGTTCCGAGACAGAATGACGTCGATTTGTGACACTTCCATGCCCCGAGTCAGATGCGCCCAGCGTCCTGGTGCGGCTTACTGGTGGTCGGAAGACATCGCACAGCTGCGGTTCTGCTGTTTGAGGTTACGACGCCAGTTTCAGCGCATTCGACGTAGAAGAGAACCGAGAGCCTCGGATGAGCAAATAGCCACAGCCTATAGAGCGTACCGGGAAGCGACAATGGAGCTCCAACACGCAATCGCGGATGCTAAGTCAAGGTCTTGGAGGGAGCTTCTCGAGGGACTGGACAGGGACCCATGGGGTAGACCATACAAATTGGTCATGGCCAAATTACGTCCCTGGGTCCCCCCTATTACAGAAACCATGGATCCGAGGCTACTGGAGAGAGTTATAACAACACTTTTTCCAGTAGCAAGGGACAGTCCTTCGTCACTCCTGCCACCCTCGGACTGGTCCGACGAGTTGGGGGTCACTGAGGGTGAACTAGACCGAGCCGTAAGACGCATGGGGGCTCGTAACACCGCACCAGGCCCGGATGGTATTCCTGGCCGCGCGTGGGTTCTAGCTATGGATGCTCTAGGGGATCGCCTAAGAGAACTGTTTAACAGCTTAATCTTAGCTTGGGTGTCAGAGGTAATAACTGTGTGTTAATTTTACAATTTTCTACATGTATGTATTGCAAACAGCTGCCTCTGTGCGGGCGTGTTCCCTACCGACTGGAAGGAGGCTGGATTGGTCTTGTTGAGGAAAGAAGGCAGGGATTCAGAGTCTCCCTCTGCGTACCGTCCCATCTGCTTGCTTAACGAAGTCTCCAAACTATTCGAAAGAATAATTGCCGAGAGGCTCGTTGAGCACCTGTCACGTGTTGGTCCTGACCTTGCAGATAGCCAGTATGGTTTCCGACGGCAGCGCTCTACTGTCGATGAAATCCTACGCGTACGCTCACTGTCGGAGGAAGTAGTGTCACAGGGTGGAGTGGCGTTGGCGGTAAGCTTAGATATCGTCAACGCCTTTAACTCCTTGCCCTGGAATGCGATTAGGGCGGCACTGGTCTATCACAGAGTGCCACCTTACTTACAGCGCATCATATGGGATTATTTACGTGACCGGCATATTTGTTATGTCAGCCGGGACGGTAACGTTCATCGGAGGGAGATAACGTGTGGGGTTCCGCAGGGGTCGGTTTTAGGCCCTCTCTTGTGGGACCTTGCATACGATGTCGTTTTGCGTGTCGATCTCCCCATAGGCGTAAATATCATTTGTTATGCAGACGATACCCTGGTGTTGGCCGGTGGGAATACATTCGATGAGACCATCCAACTTTCCGAGCTTGGTCTGGCAAGAGTCGTGGCTGCAATCCGCGAGCTGGGTTTAGAGATAGCGCCTCATAAAACTGAGGCGCTCTGGTTCCACAAACTGCCAAGGACTAGAGAGCCACCCAGCTTATCGGTTACAGTAGGGGATGCGCAAGTCCAGGTGGGTCAACATATAAAGTATCTTGGCCTAACTCTGGACGGTAGGTGGGGTTTCGAAGAGCACTTTGAGCGACTAGTCCCCCGCGTTGGAAGAGCAGTGGGTGCCTTGCATAGGTTGCTGCCCAACCTCGGGGGCCCTCGGGAAGAAGTTCGCCGCCTCTACGCGGGTGTCGTGCTGTTACAAGGCCGACCCCGTTTGACTTTTTAAAAAAAAGACAATTATTCTACTAAAACCACTTTAATCACCACACACACAGATACACGAAATTAACACTTAGTTTTGGCAATGTCTCTCTTAAGTGCTCCCTAAATTTGGGCACAATAGGTTACGCGACGGCGTCCAGAATCTAACTAACTAAATCAATGCATATAATTTCCATGCACTAGGTAAAAGTGTAACATCAGCATGTTCGTAAAAGGAAAAATACATGGACTAATAGTAAAAGCTGATTTAGGCTTTATTGCCTTGTAATAAGGGTTATAACAGCTCCCCCTTTGAGACGAAGCTTTATCTCATTAAGATGAAGCGAAGTAAATAAGATTAAAGATATAGCTAATTAAGAGAGGCATTAGAACTTATATTAAATTATATATAGAAAGTTACATAGTTTTGTATTAAAATTGACAATATAGTAAATTAATAGTTATACATTATTAAAAGTTTAGATTTCTATTCGATGGAAATCTGACTTTATTGGCTTTACTAGTTGATTTATAATTTGGGTAATTAATGGGTAAAGATTGAATCGACTTATTGTCATCTTCAGATGTTGAAGACATTTCCGTCATCTCAATACTATTTGAAACCTTAGATTTACGTTTAGTCTTCTGATTATAACATTGATTAAATATTTGGACACAGCATCCAGCATTAGAAGAGCTTTTGTTCTTAAAGTACCTATATAACTTATAAGCTATGTATAAAAATAAACACACAATAAGAATATAAGTAAAGGTAGAATAGTAAGGGCCATATTTAATAAAATGAGACTCTTTCTCCAGATTATTCAACTCCTGCTCTAAACTATCCATTTGGTGAGTTGCATATTTGAGAGAATCTAAGTTAATTTTACTTATAGAGATTGGCGACAAATGTGGTAAACTTTTATTAAATATGTCCTTTTTACAACAGTCGTCTGCTGTTATATCAAAGCTTATATCTAAAGGAGACTTAGTATATAAAGAATAAGAGCTAGTTGGTATTAACTGAACAGTTTTAGAATACCCAATACAATTAGGTGATAGTTTTACAATTCCTGTACCAGTAATCAAATGATCATTTATGTTTTCATCACATTTAATAGTTAATTTATTTGTATTTGATTGAACATATATCCATTTGTTATTTCTTAATTTTTTGCCAAATATCAATCTGACCATATAGTATTTTAGCATTGCATTCTGTAGGTAATGACAATGTTACCTCGGTTAAGATTTTAGATTCACAATTCGGGTTACTTATACATGAGTATATAGTACTTAATTCACAGATAGAAAAGTTACTACTTACTATTTTACATTTATCAAGAGTGTCCAACATAGCATAATGCATTCTGTCATCACTTAATGCTATATAAGAGTTAGAAGGTTGAATCAAAGCAAATGTATTATGTGAGTCATCATGAGGTGTAGGTAACGGTATGTTTTTATAGGTCATGAACTTATCAGACGTGATCAGAGGGATCTGTAATATAAAAATGACCTTATTATTGTAATAATAAGAACTGAATTCTGAAACATCAATTATAGAATGAATATTCTGAATATTTAAGGGAACTGGGAAATCTAACCTTTTGCTTATTTGACTACTATGCTTAGTTAATTCTAAATAAAGATTTAAGGGACTTATAACACTAGGATGTAGTACATTAACTTTAGAAAATAAAATAGAATTAAGTGTAGTATCTAGTAGATTAGATATAGCAAGTAAAGAACCTTCGATAATGTTAAGAAGATTGTTTAACTTTGAAGTATATAGCAATAGGTTATCGGTTTTCGTAATTTGAGAAAATATTTCATTCATCTGATTAATTTGAGCATTTAATTTCATCTCATTTTGATTGAGATTGTAAATAGTAGTGTTGAAATTGTTTATAGTAGACTTGATATCATGAATGTTATCTCTCATTAAGTGAAATATTTCTGTTTCACTCTTTTTACACGATTCAATTGCAGCATCGTATTTACGGGCATCATCTGCATCTAGAGTGCCGAAAAAGAATTTTAAAATTTCACCTCCAAATTCTAAAGATCGCTTAACTTTAGTAGTCAATTGATTAGAGATAATATGTGATAATGATTGCAATTTAATAGAATTAGATTGAATTAAAACTTCGATAGGGCTAGACATGTCTTTGCATGTACCTAACTCTTGAGGTTGAATTTTATTGCACAAATTTAGAGTATCATGTAACAGAGATTCGATTTTATTAAGATAAGGTTCTAAAGACACTAAATCTACGTGGGTGATCACTTTCCAATGATCAGTATAAAAGTTAATATTAATAGTAGGTTCAAAATAAATCCCTGGGCTATGATAAATTGGGACGATGCTTGATTCGGTGTGGCTGAGGCATAAGGTGCCATTGCAGCATATTATTCTGAAAAGAAATATAGTATATGTATAATTTAAGATGTAGCAGGCTTAATTTCATTTGTATGGTATTTAATAGCCTTGCGACCTACTTGTAGGGTTACATTGTGTTTATTATGTACCTTAATAATTTTATAGGGGCCTTTCCATATAGGCGATAAGGCCTTTCGAAGTCTATGATGGTGTTTGAGATAAACCATATCTCCTACCTTATATGTAACGTCACGAGAGTTTGCGTCGTAATATTGTTTTGATTTTTCTTTACTATTCAAAATGTTTTGAATTGCCTTCTCGCGACTAAAACGCATTCTATATTGCAGAGCTCTAATATATTCATTGTATGTATTGCCAGAGCTTTCATATAACGAATTTGGAATAGATGGTTTATAACCATATAATAACTCGTGAGGAGTAAAGTTTGTTGTACTATGAGGTGTAGTATTGTAAGCTAAAATTGCAGTGAATAAATAGCAGTGCCAGTCGTTCTGGTTTTCATTAACAAAAGACTTTAGATATTCTTTCAAAGTAGCATGTGAGCGTTCAAGAGCTCCATTGGTTTGAGGGTGATACGGAGTAGTAAAAAGAGCCTTGACCTTAAGTATTTCGGTTAATTGTTTAAATAAATCGGATGTAAAACATGTACCTAAATCTGTTAGAATAGTTTTAGGAAACCCGAAAAGAGACATAAAATGAACAAGGTTTCTGGCTATTTCCTCACTAGTAGCCGTAACCATTGGATAAGCGCTAGTAAATTTAGTCAAGTCATCTTGTAAGGTCAAAATGAACTTAAAGTTTTGGAAACCTGCATCAGGTAAGGGACCAACGACATCAAGTGCCAATCTTTCAAACGGCCTTGTAGATGTCGAAGTTATCTCCATTGGAGCTTTATTTGATTTTCTCAAAGGTTTATTGATTTGGCAAAGCTTGCATTTCTTTACGTATTGTTCGATATCAGACCGCATGCCTTTCCAATAGTAGGCGGCTTTAATACGCGAATACATACGTTGTGACCCTGGGTGACCAGCTATAACAGAGTCATGGTTTTCTTTTAATATTCTTTGAACCTCTACAGGAGTAGGATAAATTAATTGATTTTTATATATATGAATTTTAATATTGGTATCGTGAAAAATATAGGAAATCATATTATATATTTTAGTATATGTAAGCTTTGAGAACGGGTCCGTGAAATCTGGTAATGCAAGGTGGGTAATATTTTGGCAATTAATTAGTAAATCTCTAAGTTTAATTAGTAAGTTATAAACATCTCTATAATTTGTTTCTTCATAATGATGTACTTTAGTAAATAGAAAATAGTAGGTTTTATTTTTGTCATTAATACATTGTATTGTAAGTGGCTCGCGTTCGGAATTTAGTAGATTATCAGGATTATCGAGCCGCGTTAATATTTCTTCGCAATGAGGCATAGAATAGTCGAAGTCTAAGGAGACTGGACAAGCAATCGTATTTAATTTAGATAAGTGTATTCCTTGAATAGACTCTTCGATAACAGTATTTGTGACTGGAAGTTGATTTGTAAATTGAGCCTTGAAATATTGTTCATAAGAAAAGTTATTTAGATTATTTATATCAATAGCGTTAATAGGGCAACGGGATAGCGCATCGGCGTTTGAATTGAGACGGCCTTGTTTGTAAACGATTTCATAATCGTATTCCTCAAGTTTGAGGCGCCAGCGAATGAGTCTACTACCTGGATCCTTTACATTAAATAGCCATACGAGGGGCCTATGATCTGTTATTATTTTAAATCTATTGCCATATAAATATGGTCGAAAAGTTTTAACGGCAAATATAATAGCTAATAACTCTTTTTCCGTAGTTGAGTAATTACCTTCAGGTTTATTTAAGGTGCGCGACGCATAAGCGATCGGCTTATCTTTGCCGACGGGACCCTGAGACAATATTGCGCCAACGGCAAAGTTGCTAGCATCAGTAGTGACATTAAAAGGCTGTGAGAAGTCAGGATACTGCAGAAGAGGAGCAGTAATTAATTTTTCTTTTAGAATTTCGAATGCGTGTTGTTGTTCTATATCCCAGTGAAACTCAACATCTTTTTTTAATAGAGACGTAAGTGGTTTAGTTAACTTAGAGAAATTTTCAATAAATCGGCGATAATAGCCTATTAGGCCCAGAAATGATTTAATATTTTTTGGATTTTTAGGAACTGGAAATTGCGATACAGCGCTAACCTTTTCAGGATTTGGAGATACACCTTTATCGGTGATAATATGGCCAAGGTAAGTTACCTCGTGCCTTAGGAACTCACATTTGTCTGGTTGGAGTTTTAAATTGTACTCACGAAATTTGTTGAAAACTAATTGCAATTTGTATATATGATCTTGTAAGTTTTGACTATAGACTATACAATCGTCAAGATAAATATAGCAATGAAGGCCTTGTAAGCCTGATAATACAGTGTTCATGAGACGTTGAAATGTGGCGGGGCCATTTTTAAGCCCGAAAGGCATTCTGGTAAATTCGTAGTGACCAGACATGTCTGAATTTGTGCTAATCGTGAAACCTGTTTTAGGCGTGTCCTTGGGACAAGTTTTTAATTGATGGAAGCCACTTGCGAGATCCAGTGTGCTGAAATATTTAGAGTGACCTAATTGGTCTAGAATATCAGTGATAAGAGGCAGTGGATAAGATTCGGAAACAGTGACGTCATTAAGACGACGATAGTCAATGACTATCCTCCACTTTTGTTTGCCGGAAGCGTCCATTTTTTTCGGGACTACCCAAACTGGGGCGCTCCAAGGCGAAGTTGAAGGTCTTATAATATTTTGTTCCAACATTTTACGAATTTGGGAATCGACTTCCTCCTTGTGGCATTCAGGGAAACGATATGATTTTACGTTAATAGGTGGTGCATCACCTGTGTTAATCGTATGCTCAATAGCATTCGTGAATGTTAAGGGTTCACCTTCGACATGAAAAATATCTGTGTAGCGGGAACAACATTCTAATAGAGCCTTTTTCTCTTCATCGTTTAGATGAGAGCACCGGATAAGATTAAGCACTTTATTTACGCGATCAGTTTTCGAACTAGAAATAGCATTAATATTATAAGAGTTAATAGTTGAACAATCAAGTTCAAGGGGCGTCGCTGTAACGTGATAGTCTTTTATTTCAATGTCACACTCTGTGGTGTTTAGAATAGTCACGTTTGTTTTTCCATTCGGTTTAATTGAGACTATGCAATTAGCGACATAAACGCCTTCACGTAAGACATGATCTAGTATGAGAGCTTCATTATTATGATAAAGTTTGGGAGAGTAATTTGATACAGTGCACTCGATAACTACTTCAGATCGAGCTGGAATATTGTATGAAGGTTGTGTGTAAATAATAGGAATAGAATGGTTTAATATAGAAATTGATTTTGAAGAGTAATCGATGTTTGATTTAAAATAGCTACAAAAATCGCTACCAATTATACCATCGTAATTATTAAGATTAATATCATCTTTAGTGACATGAAATTTGTACTTATATATGCTATCTGATGAGTTGAACTCCATTTGGAAAGTACCTAGGGTTTCAACTGGAGTTTCCGAACTATTAATACCTTTTAATTTTACAGTTTCGGTAGATAAATTTGGAAGTTTTTGTAAACAAGACGCTTTAACAATACTAATTGTCGATCCCGTATCAATAAGGAAACATAGCTTTTCGCGAGCGTGATTAGTATGTAGATAAGTATGAGGTAAAGCTACCTTTTTACAGTAGTCATTAATTTCATATATCGGTTTAGGATTAGTATTAGAGGTTTGTAATTTTTTGATACATAATTGACATTTTTTATCACTAGACGTAGTAGAACTCAGTTTTAGTAACTGAGATGAAGATTTAGAAGGACTCATCTCTTTTGGATGAGGTGCAAATTTAGAAGTACTCATCTCTTTTGGATGAGGTGCAAATGTGGAAGAACTCATCCCTTTAGGATGAGATGTGAATTTAAAAGAACTCGTCTCTTTTGGACGAGATGCAAATATAGAAGAACTCACCTCTTTAGGATGAGATGCGAATTTAGAAGGACTCGTCTCTTTTGAACGAGATGCAAATATAGAAGAACCCATCTCTTTAGGATGAGATGTAAATTTAGTAAAATTAGTATAAGAATTAGTATAGGTCGTGTCATTTAGAGCTTTGTTCGATTTTGGCAGACACGGTACCAAAATCTTGCTTAGTTTAAATTGACATTATTTATTTCAGCTGTATTTTCACACGTATGTGTAGGTGCGTCATTAGAATTAGTAGGTGCCGAGTTACGGTCACGTTGTGCATTATCAGTGGTTTGCTGTTGTTTCATATTATATTGAAGCTTGCGACACTCTTTAATCGTGTGACCAACATTTTTACAATAATTGCAAGTTTTAGGATGACCTTCGGAATTAGTATTAGAATTAGAAGACGGTGAATTGCTGAAGATTTTAGTATCTCGATCACGCTTTTTATTTTTGAAACATTCTGATGAGTTGTGACCCATCTTATTGCAAATAGAACACTGTTTAGAAGATCTTATTTTAGACCTAGATAAGTTATATAATTTTTCCTCGTCAATAGCGTATTGTATAGCTTCATTGAGACTAGAGGGGTTTTTGCAACGGACAATAGTTGATATGGAAGTATTTAATCCTAACATAAAAGTATTTAGGGCAAGGTCCTCCATGGCGGCTATTCGGCCAGGCAGTTCCTTTTCATTTTTACAACTATAATGTATGTCTGACTGTATACGAGTTAATATTGACTCTACTCTTAGGGAACATTTCGTTACATCCTCATCGGATAATTGTTTGCAATGTTGCAGGTCTGATAACAGATGCGTAGCATGTTTTTTCTCTCCGAAAGTAGCCTTCAGGAAAGTTTTTAGCTCTGACCATAACGAAAATGATTTGAGGCTACATGCAACCTGTGCCTTACCTTCAAGCTGTGAAATAACATATTTACATAGTACAGTCTGTTGGTCTGAAGTAGCTAAGGACATAGCATTCTCACAATTTGTGAGAAATGCTGGGAGAGTTTCCCTGTCACCATTATAAGGTTTGATAAATTTGGTTAAAACAGATAACGTGATTTTGTCAGACATTTCCTTTGATTTCGATGGCAACTCTTGTTTAACAGTCATAAAGGTTATGATATGTTGGACAAATTAAGTTAGTGGTAAAATAACAATTTTAGAACAATTAAAATAGAATAGAAAACAGTTAAAGTCAGTGAAAAAATAGAAAAATTGTAAGATAAAAATTAAAATTATCACGAACTCAGAGACACTTTGAATTAGAAAAAATGGTAATTCACAAGAAACACTCACAGTAACACGATAATCGCTGACACCCGCATTATCAGGTGCGCAGTGGGAACTCGAAGTCCGGAGTCACGTTGCGCTGCCGCTGTGACGTATTAGAGTTGAACTTTCACACGGTTGACTGTGGAATTTCTTGAGTTGAAGGTTGTTGAGCTAGACCTGAAGCAGCCAGTGGACTCACACTATACAGTGGAGGCTGGCCGTCGTCCAGGTGTTGGTGTGGCTGGAGCGGGCTCAGGCTAAAGAGCTGAGGTTGACCGTCGTCCAATTGCTGATGTGGCTGGAGCGGGCTCAGGCTGAAGAGCTGACGCTGAAGAGCTGAGGCTGACCGTCGTCCAAGTAGTGACGCAGGCTTGACCTTGGGTCAAGTCTCACTGTCGATCAATTGAACGGGGGGGCTGTAGGTTCAGGATACCAGTGTCTGTTTGACTCAACGTCGTAAGACTTCGTCTCTGGTATCCCACTTCTGACACCAATTTGTTACAAGGCCGACCCCGTTTGACTTTTAAAAAAAAAGACAATTATTCTACTAAAACCACTTTAATCACCACACACACAGATACACGAAATTAACACTTAATTTTGGCAATGTCTCTCTTAAGTGCTCCCTAAATTTGGGCACAATAGGTTACGCGACGGCGTCCAGAATCTAACTAACTAAATCAATGCATATAATTTCCATGCACTAGGTAAAAGTGTAACATCAGCATGTTCGTAAAAGGAAAAATACATGGACTAATAGTAAAAGCTGATTTAGGCTTTATTGCCTTGTAATAAGGGTTATAACAGTGCGATCAATGGTCCTTTATGGGGCACCTGTGTGGTCAAACAGACTGTCAGGTGTCCGTCGCTGCAGGACAAAAATTAATAGTCTGCAGCGGAGAATGGCCATTCGGATTGCACGTGGATACCGAACGGTATCCTTCGAGGCGGCAACTCTCCTAGCACGCTTTCCACCACTGGACATCCTGGCAGATATGGACGCGAGGGTCTACAACCAGATTCGCGACATACGCCAAAGTGGCAATAGCGTGCCGGGGATCGTTGCAGTAAGGCTGAGACGACAGGAACGGCGACACGCGCTCGAGAGGTGGAGCGAGCGGCTACAGCAGCCGCAATTCTCGCGCAAGCGCGTTGTCGAAGCCGTCCTACCGCACTTCGAAGCCTGGCTGAAAAGAAAGGAGCGCATCTCCTACAGACTCACTCAGGTGCTGACCGGGCACGGTTGCTTCGGTGAGTACCTGAATAGAATTGGGCGAGAAGCTACGGCCAATTGCCACCATTGTGGAAGCGCGATTGATTCTGCACAGCACACGCTGGAAGAATGTCCAGCGTGGGCCACTGAGCGACGAGTCCTGGTCGCCAGGATTGGGCAGGATCTGTCTCTACCAGCGGTAGTGAGGGCTATGCTGGCTGGGCCAGATAACTGGAAAGAAGTTGCCTCATTTTGTGAGACCGTAATGGTCCAGAAGGAGGCGGCTGAGCGAGACCGGGAGAGAGCTGATCCCGCTCGAAGAAGAAGGCGTCGGGGAGGCAACCGCCTCGATACCTAACACGCCGAAACCCCGCTTGCATCATCCAATGCAGTCGGGACTATGGAAACACGGGCGTGCAGAGTGGGGACACTGCCCGCCCATCGAGTGATTCCAAAGAAGACGGTGGCACAGTGATCACGTGCTGCCGTGCATAAAGAGGCTCAGGGGAGACTACTGCGCAGTCTCCTTAGGGATGTGCCCTAACAGGCGTTGCACAGAGGGGGTTCCGGAATGGTCTTTTAAGAGGTAACGGCGCCCCTTCTATGTGCTGATGGTGATCACCGGGGTGGTTTTAGTGAGGTAAAAATCCCACACTCCCCGGACTTTTCCCCAAAGTCCGGGCGCCTTTTGAAGGTTTCCCCTCGAAAACAAAAAAAAAAAAAAGGTAGCTTAGAGCCAGGTGACGGACATAGAATACTGTAGAGTAGGGTAGAGTAGGGTATAGTAGGGTAGAGTAGGGTAGAGCAGGGTAGAGTAGGGTAGAGTAGGGTAGAGTAGGGTAGAGTTGGGTATAGTAGGGTGGAGTAGTGAAGAGCGGGAGCGAAGCCGCACGGGCAAAAGCTAGTTATAAATAAATACTAGAAATACTTAAAGCAACACTTTCAACTAATACCAACAAAACACATTGCGTTATATCTCCACAGTTGATTGAACCATTAGCGATATGAAACAATTAGCACACATCTTTAATATTCCGTCTTTGGTCAAGCAGTAGGAAAGGAAACATTGTACCTTCGGCATCGGAGAGAGTATTCAACAGATACTATGCGCAAATAAACAAAATCTGGTCTTATCGGAAAATATATCTTTGGACCAATCTTTATAATTTGGCCCATCGAACGAGTTCTTGAGCAAACCGTTACCTCGTCGTTTGTTGGCCTTTGAGGCTTTCAATCAGCCCCACGCAGTCGTTGCAGGATAGTGTCTGAGCCCACATTGTTGTGGTTATCGGTTTTCTTGAATGGTTGGCCACTGTGGGCGGTAATTTCGAAAAAAATTTTTCATCCCCCCATTTCGGAAAAAGTATTTTGCTCTTCAATATCTGAGTTTAAAAGCCGTTTTTATCCGCCAGAGGATAAAGTAAATTATTATACAAATTTTTTTAATTTGTTAAAAACTCCGACTTAGAACCTCCTTGGAGCACTTTTTGGTTTTGATATTTGCATTTAGTTATTTCCTCGCTGAGGTGGGATAAAAAGTTACGTGTGTATGTTGCACTCTTTTGATTTAAAATTTTTGAATTACTCGCTGCGCTCTTGATTCAATTCTAAAATCCTTTGCTTGCTCGGTCATCAAAATTGAGCACGCGGTTAAAAAAAAACTTTGCACTCTTTTATAACAAGTAACTATTCTACTGTTGTAGCAGTAACTTTATCTTGGACTATGGCAAAAATTCGTATTTTTGTTATTCAGATGATGGCAACATAATGTCGCACTGAACACTATAATTAATTCAAGACAAATGTTGGATTTAAAGCGAAAACAATTCTTATCCTTCTCTATAAATTCTTTTTTTTTTTTTTATTTGGAAACTGTTTACATTATTTGTCTTTAGAGATTTACAATAAGCTTTACTGATCTATATACAAGGTGTAAGGGACAGCCCTCCGCAAACTTTAAGGGCTTGCTTAGTAGACGATACTGAACTGACCATACGATACTGAAAATTGGTGGAGGGTTATTCAGTATCGTCTACTGAGAAAGCACTTAAAGTTTGCGGAGGGCTGTCCCTTACTCCTTATACACGAGCAATCCATGTAAATACTTTAGCAGATATTGTCGTAGTTTTCTTGTGCGATACGTTATTTTACCGGCCCAGTTTATTAAAAGCAAAATATTATATTATATTCATCATAATGCCAATTAGCAAGTCCCTGTCGTCAGTTTTCCTTTTCTAATCAACGGTTTAGTCCATAACAAACATTAAAAATAACCTACCTTTTGTTATATTTTTCATTAATTAATGATCGTCTCATATTTAAATTCATAAACAAAGGACCATTATTTTTCTTGTAATCACGATTAAACCATACGAGTTCCCAGTAGAGGAGTTCTAACAAACAGGTAAATGTTAGCCACCTATATATAGCTTCGTTTAACAGAATTCCATCACTCTTATTTCTTATTCATCGAACGTTACCTGTAACAACATAGTTTCACAAGATGTGTGGCACGCGTGTGTTAGCGCTGTCACTGTTGTTCGTGAGTTCGGCGTATTCTTTCTCCTGGGGTGAGTACCAGATTGGTTAGGTTTACCAGGTTTTTTTTTCAACTACATTACAATTTTATTAGTGCTCACCGTAGAATCGCAACCATTTTCACACTAAATTAATAAATGCTCAACAAAAAAATGTTTATAATTGATCAAATTTATTTATTTATTTGTAAAGAAAGCTACTCTAGTAATTAATGTTGCATCGTGTTGTTCGAGCTGATTTTTTTTATTTGTTCATAGGTTGAGATTGTTCTAGATAGTTGATTGTTGGTTAGTTTACAGTGTACTTTCTACTACTAGTAGTACGTATCTTAGTACGAACGGACTTGTAGTAAAAAATACGTTTTTTTATGGTTTAATTTTTTTAGTACGAGTACATTGTATAAAAGACATTGCTTGTATTGCACAGAGGAAGGCCGAAGAAAAGATAGCTAGATTGTGTGAGTAGTGATATGAAAGAAAAGGGAGTTAGTGATAGTTTGACGGGTGACAGGACAGAATGGAAGAAAAAATCGTGTTGCGCCGACCCCAAGTAATATGGGAAAGAGCAGGAAGAAGAAGAAGAAGTATGAAAGACATTGCTTGGTCTCCATATATTTCTTCGTCCTGGAGTCGAGAGCATCGGTAAATTATGTACTGTATTCTTTTAATATTAGTAATCTTATTTTTATAGCGGACTAGTTTTCAAAATATATATATTAAAAAAAAATCATATTTTGCGGTTACAAGGACACAAGTAAAACCAAAAATAAGCTACGAAATAGTACTGTGGGTAGAACTGAAGACTGTGACTTTGTACTGTGGGTAGAACTGAAGACTGTGACTTTGTACTGTAGGTAGAACTGAAGACTGTGACTTTGTACTGTGGGTAGAACTGAAGACTGTGACTTTGTACTGTGGGTAGAACTGAAGACTGTGACTTTGTACTGTGGGTAGAACTGAAGACTGTGACTTTGTACTGTGGGTAGAACTGAAGACTGTGACTTTGTACTGTGGGTAGAACTAAAGACTGTGACTTTGTACTGTGGGTAGAACTAAAGACTGTGACTTTGTACTGTGGGTAGAACTGAAGACTGTGACTTTGTACTGTGGGTAGAACTGAAGACTGTGACTTTGTACTGTGGGTAGAACTGAAGACTGTGACTTTGTACTGTGGGTAGAACTGAAGACTGTGACTTTGACAATGACAAAGGTCCATAGCTACGTCAAAAATAGGGAGGGCAAATACGATACAATTAATCGATTTTTCTTATGGCAATATGCTACAAACTCCCACAAACCTATTTACTTTTATCATACCATTACAAGTATGTTAATGTATATAATAACACTTCTATACTTATTAATATTAATACTTTATTCCGTTATCTACATAGCTTGCAATATTGTTTTTTTTACAACACATTTCTAATGTAGGTTTTCAGTAAAAAAATATTAATTTTTTTATTAATAATGCCCAAAAGGATGGTTACTTTTGTATTACTTATCGTAAATAATCGTTTAGTTAGTTATAAGTAGACCATACACTTTTTTAAACGATCATTATAAAACCCAATATAAGGAACAGTGGTACGAGGAACGGCCCCGACTTACGAGTTGTAGGACTTGTAGGTCGCGGGTTCAAACCCAGCCAGGCGCATTACTTTGTATAATTTATTTCTTCACCATTGCTTTCAAAACGGTGAAAGAAAACATCGTGAGGAAACCGGTATGCCCTAGAACCAAAAATTCGAAGACATGCGACATTCACCAACTCACACTAGGCCCGCGTGGTAGATTGCGCCCCATTTCCTCTCCAAGAGAGGAGGCCTGAGTCCCCGCAGAGGGAACATTACAAGGCCGACTATGCTATGCTATTATAAAACCTGAAAAAATGATCATGATCAAATAAGAGGTTTAGGTCACTTCTAATCATTATTCTAAGCGCTTATATTCAAAATCGTGTGTAACGTTATTTGTAAAGTATACTTATATTAGGTTCTTTAAATAACATCTATTAGAGAAAAGAAATCAATCGATCGATTACAATTGGTGCAGCTAAGGAATGGAATTCCGTGCCGGAGTCTGTGTTTCCTGATAGCTACAACCTGGGAATCTTTAAGTCGAGAGTGAATAGATTTCTTCTAGGTAAGGGCGTTTCATCGTCGCCCGCATCGTCGCTTTCCATCAGGTGAGATAGCGGCGCAAACCTATCAATAATAATAATAAAAAAACAAATATATTTCAATGTTGCAGACATGGTTGTGAGCCGAGACAAACAATTGGAATTTCATTACAACGGTACACTGACGCATACAGAAGACATACCCTCAGCTAATTATATTAGTTCAGTAACTTACGATCCTGTCAACTACAGGCTGCTGTTTGCCGACTATCACGACACGACATCGACTATATCTAGCTTTGACCTGGCAACCGGGAAAATAAAAAGTTTAGTTACGACAACGACGGAATCCTTTGTGAGGGTCGTCTACGAGGCCGTCACCCAAACACTCTATTGGAAGGAATATTCTAGTATATACTGGTTTTCTTTAAATCCTGTATCTTCTAACAAACCTGACGGAAATCTTTTATTTTCGTTAAATTACCGCTGCTGGGATCTAGCTGTGGACAGCTGTGGGGGGTACGTTACTAGTGATACAATCATCCACACACAGACAACATTAGCGGAACATTAACGAGAAGATCGGATTACTTATTTATGTACTCAGTGTAGTTTTTATGTGTTTTATACAAGAATCACATCCAATCATATACCTAATCTTATTTATACTAATCCATACTTATCAATCATCAATTATTTAATATTATAAATAAGAACGTAACTGTCTCTGTCTGTCTGTTACGCTTTCGGGTTTAAACTACTGAACTAATTTTGATGATATTTGTTACGGAGATAGCTTCGAGCCCAAGGAGGTTACTTTTTATCTGTCTTTGACTTCACATCCGCTATAATCAATATTTACGCTAACGAAGCCGCTAGCAGAAGCTACTATTATTATAAAAAAAAGTTTTTTTGTAGACACTAATTTCAGAAACTGCAGGTCCCAATTGAAACATTCTTTTACTGCTATATAGCTTTAATGAAAAGTACACACCGTGTCCTATGGTAGCGAAGAACATAGTTCACGTTACATAAAAATCCTTTTTATAAAAAAAAAATAACCGACTTCACCAAAAAATAGAATTGAATAAGAGGAGTTCCCTCGATTTTGCCAAGATTCCATCATCAGATCAAGCCTTGGTGGCTATGGGACCATTCGGGAACAACAAAACATTCCAACAAAAAAATAATTTTTCAAATCGGTTGGCAAGCGACGAAGTTATGCGCGAACAAATATAAAAAAAAAATACAAACACCCGAATTGAGAACCTCCTCCTTTTTTAGAAGTCGGTTAAAAAATAATGTATGATGGAAAATTTTATCTCACAATGTTCAGACTCATCCATTTGTGATTGTGACCAAATTGTTTTTCATCCATATGTGATAAAAATTGTTTTTAACACATATGGATGAGTCTGAATTAAAATATATTATTATTATTCTCTTTATTTATTTAGTATACATACTGCATTACATTTTTAAATATTTTTAACAAAATTATATAAAAACAAAAAACATTTAAAAATATAAAACTGTAGTTTCCGCTGGTGTCGGGAGCAGGGTCCAAGCTACCGGTGGTTAGGGCTCCAGAGACAGGAACCTCCTCACAATGCGAGCCGTATCGAGGAGTACTGTCTTCTGTATCAGTCCCTTGATCCAACCGCGCAACGACAGCTTCGACAGATGGTCGTCGAAGCTTTTGGCTATGAGGCCATTGGCGGTCACGACAATCGGCACAATGATAGCTGAGTCCACATTCCACATGTCGACAACCTCGTGAGCTAAGTCGAGTTATTTTATTTGTTTCTCTTTCTCAGCTTTCACGAGATTCTCGTCATGCGGGATGGTGACATCGACTATCATTGCGCGGCGCGCTAATCGGTCTATCACCACTATGTCCGGCTTATTGGCTACAATAGTCCGGTCAGTAATGATAGACCGATCCCAGTACAACGTGACATGGTCATTTTCAAGAACTGGGTCGGGCACATACTTGTAGTATGGTACCTCAGAATCCACTAGGTTGTATTTCAAAGCAAGTTGCTGGTGAAGAATCCTGGCTACTTGGTTATGCCTGTGCAAGTACTCGCCGTTAGCCAGACGAGAACAACCAGAGATAATATGTCTGATAGACTCACCCGGACGATGACATGCCCGACACACGTTAACCGTCCCGTCCTTCATAATATGTCTCCGGTAATTGTTCGTCAAGATAACTTCATCCATAATCGCACAGACAAAACCTTCAGTTTCTCCGAAGAGGTTGCTGAATCGTAACCAGGCCACGGACGCCGAAAAATCTACATCAGGCTCATGAAGAGCCCGATAAAAGCGCCCGTGGAGCTCCTTGCCTCTCCATAATTCCTTGCGGTCATCAGTAGACAGTACCACAGGTTTGCGCCAGTTCTCTTTAGCCATGGACAACGGGGTGAGTCCCTTGTCCACTGCGACCACATCGCGGTGCATACCCACGTCAGTTTTGAGAAAGTATTCTCTGAGGCTGCACACCTCGCGGTTGTGTAGAGTCTTTGCGTTCAAAAAGCCACGACCTCCATACTTCCGCGGGATGTACAGTCTCATCACCGAAGATCGTGGGTGATGCATCCGATTTGCGGTCAGCAATGTACGGACCCGCCTATCCAGAGCGTCTAACTCGGTCTGAGTCCATTTAAGTATGCCGAAAGTGTACATTAACACCGGCATGACCCAACCGTTGAAGGCGCGCACCTTATTTCCGCCTGACAGAAGACTGTTTACTTAGTACCTTTTTCAGGCGGCCAAAGAAGCATTCCTTCAACGATTGCTTCATTGCTTATTATTATTATTATTATCTCAAAAAATTCTACAAATAAGTCCGCGATAGCAATACGTCCGTTTTTTTAAGGGAACTCACAAATCCGTTTTTATTATTTAAAATTTTAATTTAGAACTAGGCTTTATTTGTGAAGGTGTTTTAATAACATAGGTACCATTAATTCTTATGTAAATAATAATTTTATTCGTTTTGAGAGTTAATTAAGCAATATGGCCGTTCAATTTAATTTGGATGAATAGCTTAAGAAATATCGCAAAATTAAAAAAACGCGGCGCGCCTTGTACTAAAACACCACCTTATATGTGAGAAATATTTTGATACTCATCAATAAATCAACTTACTGGGTGCTTTCGGTTGACCCACAATACTATTGGCCAAGAAGTAAGCTCCCCTTGCTTTTTTGCGATGACAAACTTTTGACAGGATACGAAATTTGTGTTATTTTACCTTATAGTGGTATGTGGAAGGTGATGCGCTTGGATTGTAAGGGACATTTTGACAATGGCGTTTCTATCAGTGCGCCCTGACAAATGTGAAAATAAATGTCTATTTGTTACGTATAACTTCGTCAAAATCGGTTTTGTAAATCCGTTCTAAATTTCATCAAAACCGATTTTGATGAAATTTAGACAAGACTAAGCAAGAAAGAAAACAAACACGTCCGAAATAACGAACATTGATCCGAAAGAAGTCACAGGAAAAAACTAAGAGTTGAGGCAATTGAGAGGCGAGCCAGAAGGATAATTGGCGATGATACACTTATCGAGTCGAGGCTTCAAAGTCTTGAGCATCGACGCCGAGTTGCTAGCCTGTCGGTTTTCTACCGGTTGCATTTCGGGTAGTGTGCGTCGGAATTGCATAACCTGATTCCGCCTAGCCCGTTCCATCATCGGACTACCAGACTTACGGCGATGCGCCACCGGTATATGGTGGTCATCCCACCTACACGCACAAAACGTTTTAGGAACACATTTATTGTGCGTGCAGCTAAGGAGTAGAATTCCTTGCCGGAGTCTGTGTTTCCTGATAGCTACAACCCGGGAATCTTTAAGTCGAGAGTGAATAGGTTTCTTCTAGGTGAGCACATTCTAACGTCGACCGCATCGTCGCTTTCCATCAGGTGAGATAGCGGTCAAGCGCGAACCTATCAACAATGATAAAAAAAAAACAAATTTTAATTTTTAAAAATTAATAAATTAAATAATTATACTTGTAAATAATTCATTTATGTTCCGCTATGATTGTTATTGTGTGTAGGTGTGAGTCATACTCAGCTGAACACGTTTTGAACTATGTGAATATTTATAGTTGTTTACAAATTACAGGTATATCTACTGGATCACAAACTATGCGATTGAGAGGGCTCGGTTAGATGGCTCCGAGAGAGAAGTTTTAATAGATAATACTGTTAGTTGGCGACAAAGCTTGGCTGTCGATCAACAAACACAAAAAATCTACTGGACTGAGAGAAAACTTTATCGGGATAATCATGTGTCCATTGAAAGTGCAAATTTTAAAGGAGGGAACAGATCAACATTATTTATTGTCCAAAACGCTGATTATGCAATTTCATTGGCCGTGTCAAAAGATTTAATTTACTGGCAGAACTTTGATAGCCAGGTGAAGGGAATTTGGCAATTACCAAAATATTCATCTAAAACTATAGCAACAAAACTACCCTCAATGTCTGACTCAGACTGTGGGGATTGTCATCGTATAGTAGCCAACTACACAATAAAGGAACAAATACAGGAAATAAAGAGCTGCAGTGCACTCCAGCGGCTGATTCCGTGTGACTCGCAGAGTGAGTCTACAGTATCAGTCTGTCAGAACTATTGTTTTCAAGGAAATTGCAGCGTCAGTGCTGATGGACAACCTATCTGCAGGTAATACATGTTCATCTCTAAGGACAGTGAAGATTTTCAGGTCACGATGCTTGACTGCACTGAACTGTTTTTAGTCACTTTTTCATTATTTACTGAATATAATATAGTCACTAATATATGTTTTTCTGCTGATTCATTGAGTAACATTATTTTTCATCTTCATTATTTCAGTTGTATAATTGGATACTTTGGAAGGAGGTGCGAAGTAAATGCGTGCCAAGATTATTGTCTAAACAGTGGGGTTTGTTCTCTGAATGAGGGGAATGAGCGAATCTGCCAGTGCACAGCAGATTTCGAAGGTGAAAGATGCGAAATTCCCACATTCCTAATCAAATGTATCCAAACTATTTCGATGCTAAAGGAGATGCTAAACACAGGTAAAAATAATTTTCATTAAACTCGAAGCAAACGCTTTCGCTCTGACATCGTCTTTCTATTGTGTCTCTAACTGATGGTATTCAAAAGTTAAATGTGACTTAATACTTTCTAATCTCTAAATGTACGGTGGTCTAAATCTGTACTGCGTCCAACTGTCCAGCCTCATGGTGATCTAACAATCATCATTTCATCATCATAATCTTCCTGCCTTTGTCCCGTTTTATTTGTTGTCGACGCAACAGGTACTTTTTCTAATCTATCCTGTCAGTCGTCCTGCTATCACAAACTTCCTTTTCTTTCTTATTACTTCTCACACAGTCACCTAACAATCATTAACAGAAAATCGTTGAAACTAAAGAGTCTCGTTTGTTCCGTGTACATACAGAGTAATACAGACTGACATGGCGCAAATTCAGATTGATCTCCTGTATATCCCTGCCTTAAAATCTTCACAATAAAAGATCCAGTTTACGTTTTCTTTACAGATGTAATTGTCGGTTACTCTGGGTAAAGGAGTGAAGTCGGCGTGTGCATCCTCTGTTGTCTGAACATCGGAGCTTGTTCAGGACGAGCGCGTGAGGTGACGCCGTTGAAGACGTTACTTTTTTTTCTCCACTCAATGAATATATAACTAAATTTAAATAGTTTACTGTTACGTAGATCATAGGTTATTGCAAAAATATGTGAATCAAAATCATTTTAGTGCCATCTTACTTATTGGCGATCATTTTAAAATTCACAATTAATCCATATTATACCATTTTTTTTTAATTTGGAAATATACTGTATAAGAGTATTGATGTTTTGGTTCCTGCATCAGATGACAAAATGTTACAAATAGAATCAGCAGTACAGCATTTAATAATGTTCACAGAGAATTCTCATTAAGTACTATATAGTCTTCATTTTCCTCTGGAATAGACCAAAATACAAGCTAACATCACAGCCCCGAGATGCATAACCAAAATTGTAAGAACATCGTGTCAACCAAAACGTAAAATAAGGCATGAACGCTTAAAACAAAGAAAAGATGTGAAACTACAAAGCAAAGTTAAAAAATAGAGCTCAATTCTTAAGAAATATATAATTTCATGTCTCAAATTTTTTTTTAACCAAAGCCCATGCCCACGATACCAACAAAAAGTGCAATGACGCCTGATGAGTAATAAAACCAAACTAAACAATTGTACCAGATAATTTGTCTTCGCATTCTTTTTGCTAATGAGTTTCACTAATTGTGCTACTATAACTCAATTGATTTTTAAATGACAAAATTAATCAAGAAATAAAATATAACCTCTAAGTGCAAGTGGTCTCTGGATACAATACTGATCTTAGCGCATGTGTAATCGTTCAGGGACGAACTTAGTACGCTTAAATGTGGCAAATACCCTTTCAGTGGAAGTGGTCCCTGGATACAACCCCGGTTTTAGCACATGATTTCATTCGTTCCAACCTAGCCTCGAATACATCGATAGAATAATAAGCTACATATCTAAGTGAGGCATGTTTAAAATCCAAAATTTTATTTTAAAACAAAGTCGCTTCTTGCTGTCTGTCCCAACGCATGCTTAGATCGATTTTTTTAATAGATAGTGTGAATGAGGAAGATTTATGTGTATAATACATGAAATATATTGTAGAGAAACACTGTTAATTTTTTAAGGTTTCTAATGTGATGTCGTAAATTAACATATTTTTTTGCACTTGCATTACAAGTGCTGGCTGATTAGATATATCAAGATAGATTTAGTGGTGTACACCTTAAAAAGGTCCGAAATGGCATATGATGTCTAACTCTTAGGGATAACCCACACTAACCATTGTTTATGCTTTACGTTTTTTAAATGAATATATTCGAAAATATTACAGATTTTAAAATGCATTGTACCCGTGCGAAGCCGGGACGGATCGCTGCGCTGGTGTTTAAGTTGTATAATTATTCTAAACTAGCTTCTGCCCGCGACTTCGTCCGCGGAAAATTTCTTGTTTTAAAATAAGATTATACTCGATTAGACGATGCGCACGTTCAGCGCTAGATTCCTGAGCACGGGCCTGTGATGTTATGGCATTTTGCCTAGCGAGCCGCTGCGAGCGCTCAGCGCTAGTCTCCCTATCCCTTGTCTCAGAGACATGCTGCCTTAAATGAGATAGACGCTGCGCACGTTCAGCGCTAGATTCCCGAGCACGGGCCTGCGATGTTATGACATTTTGCCTACCAAGCCGCCGCGAGCGTTTAGCGCTAGTCTCCCTATCCCTTGTCTCAGAGACATGCTGCCTTAACTCAGATAGACGGTGCGCACGTTCAGCGCTAGTTCCTCGAGCACGGGCCCGCGATGTCCTCACATTTTGGCTAGCGAGGCGCTGTGAGCGCTCGGAGCTAGATTCTCTAGCGCGTGCTTGCGAAATATATTCTCTATTTCTCGAGAGGCGCTGCTCATTTTCAGGGGCAGATTCTTCCGTACGGCGTACTCGAGCGGCTCTTGTCTGTGATGTCTGCCGGGACAGTTGAGATTTCCTTTTAGACATGCTCTCAACAAACTACGCACAGACTTGAAAACAATTATGAACAAAAGGAGAGCGACTCGAACACCGTCCGCCTTTACAAAACAAAACAATCGTAATATCGAATAACTCGTATCGATTATTACGATAGAACGAAGTACGAAACTACGAACATACAAAAACGTACAACGAAATTACGATATTTTCGATTATGAGGTATCTATCAACAACAACAACCATACGAACGAAACAACCGAAACCAATAAGCAACTGACAGAAGAACTCCAACTAACGACAACGTGGGCATAATAATTCGAGAGGGTCATCAATCCACAGAGTCTTAACACCGCGATTCAGAAAACATGGCAAGTTCGGGAGGTTCCTGCACCGAATTAAAGCGGAAGAGACTCCCGAGTGTCGCCACTGTGCGGAACGCCCGGAGGACACGGTGGAGAACAGAACACAGTCGAGGTGTGCCCTGCCTGGGCAGAGCATCGCCGTGCCCTCGTGGGGGCGATCGGCGGCAGACACCTCTCGCGGTGGGCTCTGGTTGAGGCCATGGTCCTTAGCGAGGAGGAATGGCAGGCGGTCGCCTCCTTCTGCGAAGCAGTAATGCTAGCAAAGGCGGAGGCAGACCGCATCAGGCAACGGCGCCCCCGCCGCCGCCGCCGGGATTCCGATCCCGATTTCCGGCCACCGTAGACGCGGGCTCGCGGACGGCGAGCCATGGGTAGCTTGCTGTTCGATCGTCCGGTAATGGACCGAGCCCAAGACGTCAACGGCGCGTACTGTTCCCGCGCGCCTCAAGAAGTTGTCAGCAACAGCAGAGGCCCAGCTAGGTCGAAGCCTACCGGGTCCAGGGTTATCCGAAAGGGACTTGTGCCCTGGTTTGAAGGCTAGAAGGAACGGGGTGGGTTTTTAGTCAGTAAGAGTCTGACACTATCTCTCGCTCCACCCAAGGGCGGGGGTTGTCATAAGATGATTTTTGCCCACCATAAAAAAAAAATACGTAAAACGTCTGCACAATGAAAGTTACGCTAGGGGCATTTTGCGTTTTAGTAATTTTATATTATCTTCGAAACTGTACGACCAATTGCTATGCTGTAAATGGCAAATCTTATCTGTATAATGTTCTTGTGATACTGAAATAATTTATTGTCATAAGAATTAATATTTTGTTGCTCAAATAATCAACCAAACGTAAGTATGCCGAAAAAAAATATTTTTAATGCAATAAAAGAAGTATAAAAGATGAAATATAAAAGATAGAGATATGGTACCGCGGACTTTTTTGTAGAAATAATTAAGACGAACCAGGTAGCCATACATTGTTTTTAATTTTAAGCAACTGTTTAGGCAGCGCACGCAAATAATTCTATTTTATGAGGTATTTTTTTCCGACTTGCTAGACAAAAGTTGTGATAGCTCGGTTAATATACATGCTATAGAAACAATTTATAGCCTATAGCACTCAGGAATAATGTGGCTTTCTGCCAGTAAAAAAAATTTTAGAATTGGATTATTAGTTCCAGAGATTACCCCCTACATACAAACTTACAAACTTACAAACTTACAAATTTTACCTCTTTATAATATTAGTATAGATTATTTTTAAATATGTAGTATTTTGTAAACCAATCACAAGTGATGTGTCACTAATGATTCACCAGTGACATCTTTGTGGAACTCATTATTATTATATGTGACATCCTCATTACTATGTTTCTGGCAAACAAATACTTTTGACTTTTAATCTTGAAATTGTATTGTAAGTTGGATAAATTAATATAGACTCCAGATCTCCCACAAATTACCTTTTGTCTCTTATTAAACTACCTATCAACTAAACTGTGTTGTATTTTATTGGGGATAAATAAAAGTAATTGTTATTATTATTAATAAATACTTAAAAAGTTAATTGTTTTTTTTTCTTTTAATATTGTATGATATTACAAGTTCATACCTGTATTTCTTGACATTTCTCAGCTTTACACTTCTGCCTACTTGGACAGAAATGTAAACCTGAACTTTGAGTTGACCTGGGTTATAGGAAACCAGACTGCACATATTTTTACCGACTGCCCAGAAATGAGGAGGTTACTACGTTCGGCTGTTTGTATGTGTTTTTTTTTGTATGTTTGTTCATCGAATACTCCGCCAAATGTGGACGGATTTTTAAAATTCTTTTTTTTGTTCAAAAGTAGATAGTTCTGAGGTGGTCCCATAGTCACCAAATTAGGATCTGATGATGGGGTCTTGGAGAAATCGAGGGCAACCCTCAAATTTTATAAGCTCACTTATTGTTTTGCATATTTTATGAAGTATCTAAGAATGGAAAGGGCTATGCTCGGAGTTTCCTTGCGGGATCGAATCAGAAATGAAGATATCCGCAGAACCAAGGTTGCCGACATACGGACATAGCACGAAGAATTACCAAACTTAAGTGGCAATGGGCAGGGCACATTGCTCGCAGAACAGATGGCCGTTGGGGCCAAAAGGTTCTGGAGTGGCGACCTCGTACTGGAAGACGCAGCGGCGGGAGGCCTCCTACAAGGTGGACCGATGACCTGGTGAAGTTTGCGGGAATCCGATGGATGCGAGACGCACGGGATCGATCATTGTGGCAACGCCTGGGGGAGGCCTATGTCCAACAGTGGACGATTGTCGGCTGAAATGATGATGATGATAGCTAAGCTGATGATGTAAGGTACAACTCCCTAACAGTAAGAAGTCACTCGAACAGGCAAGGACTGTTTTAGTAAATTGTTTTAATGTTTGATAGGGCATTTGCCACATTTGGTCTCATAATCTTCAAGTCATGACCTGATGCTGCAGTCAGGATAGTCTGAAGAGTGCCTAAGTCCTCGACAACTAACAGCAGATAATCGAGTTTAGGCTCATTGAAAAGGGCTCGATGTGTGGATAAACGTATTGCTAATAAAGAACACCGAAGTACATAGAGACCTGATGCTGAAGCAGAAGGAGCATCAGAAAAAGTATAAACCTTGAAATTACAGCACCGTAGTCGTGTTTGGGCTCATTTTAAACAAGACTAAATTTTAAGTTTAATGCCATGTTGACATAAGTCTGGCCTGATGCTACAGCCGGGATTATCAGCATATAGTCTAATGACTGGTCGAAAGAAGAGGGGGAGAGGATATATCAAACTGATCTGATGACGAAGCCGAAAGGTAAATTATTGTAATCTAACCGTGTTTGGGATTATTAGAACCGCTATGAGATGTGCTCTGACTATAAGGTATTTAAGTTTGACTGAGGGGTACTTTTTAGTGGTGATAACTAAAAAGTGTAAAATAAATAACTTTTTACAAAAAAAATATAACCGACTTCAGTGTTAAAAAAACACTGAAAAGTACCAAATAACTTTAATTTTGGAAGTCGGTGTTAAATAACGAAGAGACTAGACCATTATAGAAACACCAACTTCCAAAATTAAAGTTATTTGGTACTTTTCATTGTTTTTTTTAACATTGAAGTCGGTTATATTTTTTCTGTAAAAAGTTTTTAAACAAAGCAAAACCGATTAATGCAGTTTATTGGTTTAGTTTAGTTGTGGAATATTATTATTATTAGTTTTGTTTACTTTTGTTTTGTTTTCATTGGTTTTGGTTTGTTTTGTTTTGGTTTGCTTTGGATTTGTTTTGGTTTAGGCGTGGTTTGGGTTTTGGGATTTTTAGTTTTTGTTTTTCTGGTTATTGCTTGTTTTAGGCCGTCAAAGTTAAAATAGCCAATAATGGTATAGGGTCCAATAATAATTGTAACTCCACATATTTTATATAAAAAAATAAAAACAATAATAACTACTGTGATAACTGACTGCGTGGGTATAGTGGCTGTTGATATCCGCTCTTGTATATCGTGCATATTGTGTTAGAACATTATAACGTACCTACTAGCTGAAGGCTTTTATTAAGAAGGCCCTTCCTGGTTCTTCTGAATTCAAAGTGAGCATGTTTGAAAAGCTTGTTGTTTCGTTCTACGCAATGTTTGATATAGCCTGCCACTCCTCCTCGCTCCGGGCCATGGCCTGTACCAAGGCCCAGAGCGAGAGATTGCTGCCACCGATCGCCCCCACGAAGACACGGCGGTGCTCTGCCCCAGCTGGGCACACCTCTACCGTATGCTCCACCGTGTCCTCCGGGCGGTCCACACAATGGTGACACCCGGGCGTCATTCCGCACGAATCTCGTGCAGGAACCTCCCGAACTTACAATGTCCGGTGAGAACCTGCGTCATGCGGAAGATGAGGACGCCGTGAGGTCTTTCCAGCCACACCTCAAAGATGGAATTTACCGCCATAATTATGGCGTGCATATCAGAATGTATGTGTGTGTATGATGTGTGAGTTATGAGTTTACAAGTGGATGGATGGAGAGGGAGGCTTTGGCCTCCCGCCAAAGAAAAGATGGATGGATTGTGTGAGAAGTGATGTGAAAGAAAAGGGAGTTAGAGATAGCGTGACGAGTAATAGGACAGAATGTAAGAAAGAAACGTGTTACGGCGACTCCAAATAAGACGGGACATGGGCAGAAAGATGATGATCGGAATGTACATAACATATGTAAATCAATTTATATTTTGCAAAGAAAATGGTCTTAAAGTCCAGCGGGGCTCTATAGCGCAGGTGGCAGTACGAGTATGTGTGCATTAAATTCCTGCTTATTCTTAGCAATGTTCAAAGGACAATACATTGCTTGAGTAAGAGTTAATGAAACTAGCACAAGGCTAGACCAAGTCGTAGTGGATACAGGCCAGCTTTTATAAAAATAGACCGTCACTAAACTTAGTACCTAATATAATTCTATTTTGTTTTACAACAATAAAAAAATAGACACCCAGGGCACGGGAAGTAGATAATAACACTTTATAAAAAAATACAGTAATATCTATTTTTGTACAAAACTAGTGATAAAGAGAGGACTCGTGTGCAAAAATTCATGATTTTTAAATAATGACAAAATATTTTCAGGATTTACACCCACGAACCTCTTATCAAACTGAAACAGCATATACGAGTTAGTACATGATACGAAGCAACGCAAAGCTTTAATATCCTCCGAGCTGTCGCCGAGAGTGAACGTTTCGTCTGCAGAAACCAGTGTTGACAAGATGCACTGCACGCGTGTGGTGACGCTGCTAGCACTGCTCGTCGGGCTGGCGCAGTCTTTCAAGTGGGGTAAGTAAGAGATTGTTATTCATTTTGGGTCTAACGACAAAATTGTTATGGCTTGACCGATGGCAACTAATTTATTCCTCAACTTATGTAATTATAATGATGTTTATGGAAGACTTTGGTCGTAAATCATCATCAGCCGATATACGTCCACTGCTGGACTTAGAACTCCCCAATTGTCACCACAATGAACGATCTTGCGCGTCCCGCATCCATCGGATTCCCGCAACCTACACCATGTCATCGGTCCAGCTTGTATAAGGACATGTCTTGTGGCAACTTCGCAACTATTACAGACCGCATCATTACCCTAGCGTTGCTGGCGTGTAGATTTTCTAGCGTTACTGAATTCGGTGTTACGGTTGGCTGCAGAGACGAGATTTGTTGCAGGTCATGAGATGGCCAATCTATGATCTTCGCAACTTGTCCTATTGTACTATCGTTGCTGTTGATAATTATGAATTCGGGTGTTCTTAGACAGCAGTGTTCCGGTAGCACAATTAGGTAGCTCCTTTGTAGAACCTTGTAGGCGTTTGTTTCATACAACGTCTGAACCTTGTTATTTTTTGGTAGATAAAATGATGATCCAAATGACATTCCCCGCCCTTTATTAAATGACTCAAACACAAACACAGCCACAAACAACCACCCAAAAATATACACAAACACAGACACAAAAATACACACAAACACACCATCACCTACACTATAATCAATACCCACCACCATACCCACTGATAACACAGGAAATAATATCAGAACGACACGATCAGGGCGCCGCGTTAGATTTCCCGTCTATTATCGCCCTTGACAGTCTTCGGAAGGGGGTGATGTAGCCACCAGTCACATAATAAAATCTAAATAAAATATAATATATTTACATATTTACATAAAGTAACAAATAGCATTATATAGAATCGGAAATCAGAATAAAAACAGTCACTGTCCTAACATACAACAAACAAATTACCAAACACAAATGTCGTATTAGTAGATAGTCCTTAAGCCGCGATGACGCGTCCATTGTGCGAGCAGCGAGCAGGCCGGCTACGTCAGAGCACTGGCTGCCCGAGCGAGACGGCACGGTCGCTGCGTTGCGCTCATACAGCGCACGCGACGAAAGCCAGTACGTTCACGGAACCTATACTGACGGTAGCTTTATAAACCAGCTTTCGCCGCGCGTAATTTCTTTCCGTACTCCTTCTTCTGCTTATCTGCTATGTATCTTTCACTCCTTCTATCTTGTATTAGTGAATCCTTGGTGTAACAATTGTGACTATAGAACTTGTGCCTGTGCAATAAACTTTCTTCTTGTGTACTGTGGACTTTGCTTCATCTATCCTTGCTACTCCACTCTTCACACACATCAAGATTCCTAAACTTTATTCTTGAGTGATATATTGTATGTGCGCAGTGAAACCGCAGAAAAAAGCTAGTTTTAATATAAGCAATGCCATCATAAACATAATTTTGTTTTTTTACAAGTTTATTTGTGTGTCAGTTCTACCGTAAACAGTTGTGAGATTAGTTTAATACCAAGTCGGTTAATTGTTTCAGCCCGGACTTAAGGACCTTGATGACCAAGATTGATTTGGCAATCGGACTAAGCAATCTAATTTAATATACGAGTTTGTGTTACTTGTGATATACATGCGATTGCCTTAATATGTTTTGTGAGTCGACTGATAGATGTTGCGTCGATGACGACAATTTAATTTTCTGAATCGTGGTGGTATGTTTTTTTTTGTGACCAGCGTCAATGTAAATCACAGCAGCAAGTCAGATTCTAAAACTCCACGATCTTTCACAATGTATATTATTATAAAATACAGCTATTAGTCTGGATATTATATATTACTAGCTTTTGCCCACGGCTTCGCTCGAGATAAATTCGGGGTAACATGATTCCCCTGGAAAGTGGGGGGATAGAAAGAGACAAAAAGTAGCTTATGTCACTCTCCATCTCTTCAACTATCTCTACTTAAAAATCACGTCAATTCGTTGCTCCGTTTTGCCGTGAAAGACAGACAAACAGACACACTCACTTTCTCATTTATAGTATAAGTATGGATGTCAACGTGCCAGGGTTAAATATCGTTTAAGTTATAAGTAATGTATTTCTTATATTGGATTCATTCGCTCGCTCACTCAAATTCCTATCATCTCCTTCTCATCTAATCTTTCAGTGTCTATGTGCCCAATGCTTTTTTTTTTCATTTAACCAGCTTATTGTATGAATGACCTAAGGACTAGCCACTTTTATAAAGTTAGAAAAAATTATAGTTATGATGAAATTACCACACGGGTAGTTAAATCAGTAGCTCCTGTAATAGCACCTATATTAAGTGACATTATAAAAAAATGTGTTGTAAATGGTACTTTTCCCAAAAAGTTAAAAGTATCTATTATCAAACCCCTGTATAAAAAGGAAGATAAAACTAAAGTCGATAACTATAGATCTGTAGCACTAATACCAATATTCTCGAAAATATTTGAAAAAGTAATTTATAATCGTGTATATAATTTTCTTGAAAAACAAAAGATACTTTGCAAGGAACAGATGGGTTTCAGAAAGAATAGAACTATTAATATGGCTATTTATAATTTTCTTGAAAAAATATATCATAACATGGACAATCGAAAACTAGTTATGGCGATGTATATGGATATGACCAGAGCTTCCGATTATGTCGACCATAAAGTTCTATAAACTAAGCTGTACAGATACGGTATAAGAGGTAACGTACTTCACCTCATTAAGTCTTATTTAGAGGACAGACAACAAATTACTCAGATAAGTAGATATTAGGTCCATACTGAGGTAATATACTCGTCTAGCTCAAAAGTACTTCATTACGGTGTTTCGCAGGGCTCCGTGTTAGGACCCTTGCTTTTTATTTGTTATATTAATGAGTTCCCTAATATAATCAGCCACCAAATATCCTTATTTGCCGATGGCAGCACGTCAAAAAACTGTTTTATCTGTCTCGGGAGTATGCCAAAAAGTACGACTATAAATTTTGCTGGATTGCTAACGGCAGTATCTTCCTACGAAAGGTACAGGGAGATAAACATATTTTAATTCGCTCTGAAAAATGTCTTCAGGCTCTACCCACTACCAGTATGTGACTAGTTATTAAGTTCCTTATCATTTTTATTATTTCCAATTTGTTTTCAAATCTTAAATTCAGTGAATGTATACACAAACAACAGCAGATCTCACACACACACAAACACAAACTCAGAAACTCTCAATCTTCCATTACCACTATTACACAAATAACATACATCGAACACTTTCATAAGAACATCGCTTTAATATCATCACATACACTACATAGCGCCGTCCCTAATATTTTGGTGGTTCTGATAGGTACCCTCCACGAAACTAGTGACAATGAACTTAGTAATAACATAAATCTCAATTCCAATGGCTACTATAAATAACATTAATGACGAGCTAGACAGGCTTCACCTAGGAAATTCATTTTTAATTGATCCAGAGGACTGCGTTAAATTCTCAAAACAAAATAACATTAAAATACTCCACATCAATATACGTAGTATAAGTAAAAACTTCGATAGTCTTCAAACACTTATCTATACCACTAAAGTTGACTTCGATGTTATTGTCCTGACAGAGTGCTGGCTGAGAAAAGTGTATAACTTACCGATAATTGACGGATATCAATCACACTGTACCTCAAACAACTCTAATCAAAACGAAGGAGTTGTACTCTACGTAAAAACCCAATCTACCGCCACTGTATACGAACCCAACATTGTAAATGCAAATTGTCTTATATGCAAAATAGAACCGGGACTTGCAATTGTGGCAGTTTACAGGTCTCCCTCGTACAATACTAGAGATCAATTTGAAAGTTTTCTTAATGGCTTAAATGATGTCTACAATGATCTATCTAATTATCAAAATGTGGTACTTGTAGGTGATCTGAATATTGATATCAAGGAAGAACACAGAAACGACCGTAGTTTGGAATATCTTATCCTAAACGCCTCTCACGGACTATCACCTACCCATCTACTACCAACCAGATTAGAAAACTGTATTGATCACTTTCTCATAAAGACAAAATTAGACACTACCACCTTAATTCTGGAATCACACATTACTGACCACAAACCGATAGTGCTATTACTTAATTACACAAACCTTACACGTATCAAGAAAACCACTGTATCTCGCACAAACTACGACGCTATGAAACACGAATTGGAGAATACAAGTTTTGCTGATATCTACAAGATTCGTGACGGTAACGAAGTTATGAACATATTTGTAAAAAATATCTCTACAGTTACAACTAAACACACAATACAAGTCACCCTACCAAGGAAACAACGAACCTTAAAGCCTTGGATCACCCCAGGTCTTCTAAAATGCATTAAGAATCGAGACAACATGCATTTAAAATCAAAAATCACTCCAGATAACTTAATCTTAAAAATCACATACACGCGTTATAGAAATTTTTGTAACAAATTGCTTAGAAAACTAAAACAAATACACGAACACAATGAGCTACAAAAAAGTAAAAACAACCCTAAATCCCTATGGAAAACAATCAAAGAAATCACCAACACTCGCCCAATTCGAACTAGCTCAGACAAATTGTTGAAATTATGTGACACTCCAACTTCTTCTATTAATAATGTGTGCACTTTTTTCACCAATGTTGGTAAAAACTTGGCCTCTAAGATACTTCAACATCAAACCACACCAAACAACAGCTATTCCCCTGAAACTTTAACAAAAAGTCGACCTTGTAATTCGCTTGTCATTACTGAAATAGACGAAAGGGATGTGGAAGCAACTATACTTCAGCTACGCAGTGACTGTGCTGTGGGCTGGGACGGCATCACGTCATCAGTCCTTAAAACGCATCGGCATATCCTGGGTCCACATATAGCTCACATCTTTAACCTCTGCATTCAGTCAGGAGTTTTCCCGAATGCTCTTAAAAAAGCAATTCTGCACCCAATTTTCAAGGGAGGGGATAGAAACTGTGTTAACAATTACAGACCCATATCGGTACTCACTTCTCTTTCTAAAATTTTTGAAAAGATTCTCAATAAACAACTTAGAAGTTTCTTAGACAAGTTCCATCTTATAGCTGACAACCAATACGGTTTTCGTCCAGGTGTATCAACTGAAGACGCGGTACTAGATCTTACGCAACTGGTTGCTAAAAAACTAGATGAAAAAACGAAGTGCCTGGGCATTTTCTTAGATCTTTCTAAAGCGTTTGACACGGTTTCTGTCCCCAAACTTATCTCCAAGTTGGAATCTTTGGGTGTCCGCGGCAAGGCTCTTGAAATTTTCACAGATTACCTTAAAAACCGTAGTCAGCAGGTCCAAATTGGTCCTAATTTGAGCAACGAGGAGCTGGTGACTTACGGCGTACCACAAGGTAGCATACTAGGGCCGACGCTGTTTCAAATTTATATAAATGATCTCTGCAATATGACTCTCCCAAACTGCAACATATACACCTATGCAGATGATACCGCAATCATCGTTCATGGTCCATCCTGGGATGCCGTTAAAGGCAGCGCTGAGTCTGCCCTAGATAGAGTCATGCACTGGTTTAACTCTAACCTACTGACATTAAATCTGGACAAAACTTCATATGTCCCTTTCGCCATCCGCTGCAATATGAAACCACCAAGTACTTTCTCCATAACGGCACACTCATGTTCAAGTCCTTCAATACACTGTACCTGTCCAAAATTAAGAAAAGATGAGAGCGTGAAGTACCTCGGCATTCATATAGATAGCGGACTAAGATGGGACAAACACCTAGACACACTTACAACCCGAACAATGCGTCTTATCCCTATCTTTAAATCACTCAGGGGGTCAGCTGACTATGAGGTTCTCAAAATGGTGTATTTTGCGCTGTGCCAATCGGTGCTAGGGTACTGTATTAACGTGTGGGGTGGAGCCGGGAAGACATGTCTCCTGGGGGTTGAGAGGGCACAAAGGGCAGTTCTTAAGGTTATGACTAAGAAACCACGTAGATATCCAACTGCGCAACTGTATGCCGACTGTAAGGTTTTAACTGTACGACAGCTGTTTGTGCTCCAATCAATTCTTAGGGTACATGGCAGTTTGGCTCCCCCTGATCCCAAAAAACGTAAACATATAATTCCCAGCACTCAACATAAAACGAAGTTTGCAAGGCACCAATTTTACGTAATAAGTACCCACATTTATAACAAAGCTCATGAAAAGCTACATATTCGCGGTCTCCCCAGGTTTAAACTGAAACGTACAGTAATTGAATGGCTGCTAAAACAGGACTATCATGGAACGGAAACTCTCTTAACCTACATCACCTAATAAATACCTCTTTATGTGTATCACTCATCAACAATCACTCGCACATCCCTAACACACTACAAACATACACTCACCATACTTCACGACATACAACACTATCACAACACACACCCCATCCACTTCACGACACAATCATCAATCACTTACTCACACAATACAATTCACTCTACACTTTCTTACTCACACATTTTTAAAGTTTACCGCAAGATTAAAAATTTACCCACTTGACACAGTCCACTGGCACGTCTACCACAATAGAATTATACAGCATACCCTACAGCCGGGCACTGCCCCCTAAGATACAGGCCTAGCCTAGTTTAGGGGACAGGGTTGAACCTATTGTACTTATCTGCTTTATGCTAATTTAAGATTTTTAACTTATATACAGTGCAATGTACTTGAATTTTGTGGTAAATAAACAATTATTATTATTATTATTATTATTATTAGTTATGTATAACAGGGGTAGCTTTTAACAAGTCAATAATTGTGACTTTTTAAAAGCTAATAACCTTGAAATTAATCTTGCCACAACTAAAGTGATGAATTTTAAAATGAGACAAAATATAGTAACATGGCAGTTACCAGCGCTGTTCCACAATTTCAAAGCTAAAAAATAAATAAAAATAAAAACTGTTCTCTCGTCTAGCAACACTGTTTGGATATGTATATTATCTAACTTGGACATAAACTATAAAAGAGACCAAATACTTGAAACAAGTACAACAAACTTTCTTGGGCTATACATTGACAACGATAAGTCTTGGAGGACTCAACTTGAAAATGTGTGTGCAAAACTCAGTAAGTTTTCTTATGCTCTTTATATGCTGGGTAAAATTGCGAATAAAACCGCACTCCTGTTGGCGTATTATAGTTATGTCGGATCAACTTTAAGATACGGCATTCTATTCTGGAGCAATGCGGCAAAAGTTCTGGAGGTATTAATAGCACAGAAAAAATGCATTTGAGCAATATTTTTATTTTTATTTTATTTTATTACTTTTAGGAAAACTTAAAGCTACTTGGTACAGTAAAACTTAGAATAGGTAAAAAACGGCCATTTACAAGTTTTCACATATACTAATGTAAGTGAGACTAAGGTAAATTATGACGACAACAGCGTAAGGTTAACGCGATAGAGCTTATACAATACAAAAAAAAAATGTTTAATTTATTACAAAAAATCGATCGGCTAAAGCTTTCTTTACCTTTTTAATATTGGTAGCGAACAAATCAAGGTCGACATCCTGACACACCGTATTAAAAGTACGACAAGCTCTTATTATACATGAGTTTTTGCGATAGTTCGTTGAAACTACAGGTATATGAAGGAGACGCGATTTGCGACGAAGCACACACGAGTTAGGAAATAAAGCGAATATGTAAAATAAAGCGAACGGACTCTTGTAAATCCCGTATTCATAACTTAAAAATATTGACTTTACCGGCACTCCATGTTTATAAAGCCTGTATGTTTGTTAAAAATAATATGTATTCATATAAATCTGTAAAGAGTCAACGACGTTCAAATAAATTGCACCTGCTTCAGTCTATAACAATTTTTTTTCACAAAGGCATATTTGCTATGGCTCCTAAGTTATATAATAAGTTACCCGAGCAAGTTATAAGCACCAAAAACTTAAGTGAATTTAAAACTAATCTTTTAAAATGATTAAATGACAAAGTATATTATTCTGTTAATGAATTTCTTAATGAAAATTTTAAAAAATAAATATAATATATATTTAAAAAAATAAAAATAAATATAATAAAAATAAATGACTTATTTAAAGTTATCATTTTATTGTATATTGATTTTATTTACTTTTTTGACTGATTATAATTACTGTAATTATATGAATGTGACATGCAATTAGTTGTTAAACTGTGATTAGTTAGACTTTATTTTGATTGTTGTCATTTTTTATTTTTAATGATTATTGTATTTTATTTATCATTTTGCAATTTATAATAATACAAATTCTAATGATTACAATACTATTAATGTAGGATGTGTAAAAGGAACGTATGAATGATGTGTGAAATGAAGCGTAAGAGTGTGTGATTCAAAAAAGGAACGGTATGAAAGAGACAGAAAAAAGATGGCGACTTATGACTGAAGAGCGACAGACGACAGGAGAGAAGGTGAAGATGTAAAATAAGAAAAGGTGGAAAATAAAGTCAAGCAACTGCATCTTCAACAGTTTTATTTCCTCTTCCACTCTGCTGCAATCCCATAATACTACATTTTTGGGGGCTCGTCCGGGATTGCTAATAAAACGCGGAAAGTCGAAGAGAAGAAGAGAAAAAAAAAACAGTTGAATGTGGCGACGTCTAGGCTTGGAATCTGAAACGACGACTGAAAAGGCGAAGACGAAAGACGAAAGGCGTAATAACAGTAAGACGAAAGACGGATCAGACGATATCACGATGACGGAGACCAAAGATTTATTTTGTACCATGTATGAAGTTACGAAATTTAGTGGCGAAGACCTTACATACACCGCTGAAAAATGGGCTCAGGATCTTGACGACAACGCGGAGATTTTTGGATGGTCACCTCAACAACGACTTATCATCGCCCGTAGGTCGTTGACAGGAACCGCTGAGTTGTGGTTGAAAACAGAGAAGGTCCATAAAACTTATGAGGAATTAAAGGCAGCTGTCCTCAAAGAATTTCCTGATGTTGTAAACAGCAAACAAATGCATGAACTTATGGCGGCGCGTAAGAAGCGGAAAGATGAATCATGTTTACAGTACATGTTAATAATGAAAGAGATGGGTAAGCGTGCCAAGTTTCCGGACTATGTAGCTATTCAATACATTGTAGACGGCATTACTGACTTCGAAATAAACAAGATGATGTTGTACGGCGCGGTGACCTACCCAGTGCTGAAAGAGAAACTGATAGTCTACGAGAACATTAAGAAAAAAGCGGTAAAGCAGAATGTTGAACGACAAGTAAGGCGGTCTGCAGAGTCAGGCAGAGAATCCATATCGGGATCCCCTCAACATTGTTTTAATTGTGGGGATAAGGATCATAAAGCAAAAGCGTGCCGTAATGGGTTGAAGTGTTTTCGATGTAATGAATTCGGCCATATTAGTTCAAGATGCACCAATCCGAGCGCAGCTGGACATTCAACAACCGCCAAGATGTCGGTAAAGCAGTCGGAAAAGGAGTCGAAGAAACACTCGGCTATGTTCGGGGAATCAGCGAAGTCGGCAGCCATTGAAAGTGCTACGTCGGGCTGTCATGTCAAAGATGTCAAGATGGAGATGAACGACGTCACGCAAGACGTAAAAAACAAAGCGATAAAATTAGTAAAATTAGGCGAGAAAATAATAAGTGCGTTAATAGATACGGGCAGTGATGTCAACCTAATTTCGGAGGACTTGTGGAGAGAATTAGACGTACCGTGTCACATCGATAATGTGGTATTGTCGGGACTAGGATTTTCTAAAGTAAGGCCGTACGGAAAAATATTTGTTTGTTTACAGATTGATGAACAATGCTATTCTGATGTAATATTTCATGTAGTACCTGAAGGGTCAATGCCCTATAAGTTAATAATAGGTCAAGAGTTCTTACAAAATGTTGTGATGGTAGTTCGTGAGGGTTCTGTATGGTTGTGTGCACAAGATGATGAATGGTTGTCGCGTGTAAATTGTTGTGTGAGTGCCGTTGATGTTGCAGATCACATTTCTGACACAGATATAAAGAAGGATGTTTTGCGGCTCGTAGAAAACTACAAGCCCATTCAGACGAAAGAAGCTCCGATTAAGATGAAGATACTGTTAAAAGACGACGTGCCAATCTCTCAGCGTCCCCGGAGGATATCACACATGGAACAACAAATAGTCGAAGAACAGGTAGACGAGTGGTTACAAAAGGGAATAGTTCAGGTTAGTTTTTCTGAGTACTCTAGCCCTTTAGTACTGGTTAAGAAGAAGGATGGCTCCACACGTATTTGTGTCGATTACCGTCTATTAAATAAAAAGATAGTGAAAGCCGAATTTCCACTACCAATCATCGATGACTTGATAGATAAGTTGAAAGATGCAAAGGTGTTTAGCGTATTAGATCTTAAAAACGGTTTCTTTCATTTGAAAATAAGCGAAGTTAATTGGAAAAAGGCGAAACCAATAAGACGTGAGATAGAATATTTGGAAGCTGTTAAGAAGTTTAGACATTATTTATATGGAACTAAAATGAGGTGTAAAGAAGACGTGGAGGTATATAATCTCTTGCAACAAGAAGTTATTGAAGATTTTAATGAAAGTAGAGAGAACTTAAGGTTGAAAGCCAAGCAGCAAATTCAACAAATTCAAGAGGAGAATAAGAAAACATTTAATGCAAAAAGGAAACCAAGTTCAACATATGAACTGGATGATTTAGTGGCCATCAAGAGAACTCAGTTTGGTCCAGGTCTTAAACTTAAACCTAAGTTTCTGGGACCCTACAAGGTTACTAAAGTTAAAAGAAATGATAGATATGATGATGAAAAGTTGTATGATACTTCTGAGGGGTCAAAGAAGACCTCCAGCTTAGCAGACAACATGAAGAAATGGCCAGGTAAAGATGAATGAATAGGAATGTGAGATGATTTGTGTGTGATAGCTGTGTAAATAAGACTACTCAGTATCTTCATGAATACTAAGTTAGGATTAATCATTTAGGCGGTTATGTTAAACTTTGTTTTGCGAGTACATTCTATTTTTGTTTTGGTCGCAGGAAAATGTATTGTGTTATGTTTAACATCAAAATGATGTGCTATAAGGTGTTGTCTTGTAAAATGTTTAGTATGTAGTTTTTTCAAGAAGTTAAGTTTCAGTTATGTTAAGATTATAACATACGTACCCCTAAGTGTTAGTTAAGTAAGATGTACGAGGGATGCAAGGTAGATAACGTCATGATGTATATGTAGAAGTGGTATCAGATGTGATTAATATCTGAGGGCAGATATGAAGCAGGACGGCCGAATGTAGGATGTGTAAAAGGAACGTATGAATGATGTGTGAAATGAAGCGTAAGAGTGTGTGATTCAAAAAAGGAACGGTATGAAAGAGACAGAAAAAAGATGGCGACTTATGACTGAAGAGCGACAGACGACAGGAGAGAAGGTGAAGATGTAAAATAAGAAAAGGTGGAAAATAAAGTCAAGCAACTGCATCTTCAACAGTTTTATTTCCTCTTCCACTCTGCTGCAATCCCATAATACTACATTAATATTTCTACGCCTTCTGGTGTGGCATTGTTAGGACATTATGTTTTTTTGTACAAACATCTTTAATCATACCCTATGTTCACAAATATAATTTGGAAGATAAGAAAATAGACCAGCGCGAATGCAATTTATTTGGAAACCACTTGTATGAGCAGCGTATTTTATTAAAAGATTAGTAAAAGCTCTGAAAAGAAAATGTATGTTTAGCAGTTCATCTAAAAATAAATTATTTCTATATCCAGATATCGTCGTGGGTGGAGACCAAGCACTAGAGTTTTATAACGACGGAACACTAACGCACAAGGAAGCCCTTCCGTGGGCTTATCCTATCACTTCAGTCATTTACGATCAAGTTCAGTCCCGGCTGCTGTTTACTAACAACAACCCGAATATGTCTGTATACAGCTTTGAGCGTTTTGACCAACCATCCAAGAAAATAAATCTTTTATTCACGATGCCAACATACGCCTACTTCACGAGGATGGCCTACGACCCCGTCACACAAGTACTCTTCTGGATCGACGGTTATGACATATACTCATTTTCGATAAATCCTGCATCTCCTAACAAAGCAGCCGGTAGGAATCTTTTAGTTCGGTCGGCCGTCCTCCTCAATGATATCGCAGTGGACAGCTGTGGAGGGTACGTTACTTATATATTATTATTACAATTAATAATAAATTAGTGTTAAAGGATCACAAAGAATCGGATTGCTAGCACTTCAAGAATTGTCGTCTGTTTAATTATGCAGGCATCACGTAAAATATGCGAAAGCAATATAAATGTCGCAGGGAAATGAGGATATCAGTGATTTCACGAAATCCCTAGAGGTATCACAAAATCCCGGCAGATGTCGAATATTCTTGTTTATTACATCTTCTTACTAAAACTATCTAGTGATATGACAAAACACCAACTGAACACATTTAAAAATGCTGGATAGGAGAAACCATTTGCTTTAAAGAGCATTAGTTTACTCTTTGAAACATTGTATTTACCCATGGGCTACCGCATAAAATTCACATATTGTTTCCTCATGGCACTGATTAAATGGCGTTGTAATGGAGAAAAAACTATTTCACCTATGTAACTAATATTTAAATGCTCCTGTTACAGTGTTTGTAACAAAACTTCTCCAAAACCAGTTTGACCAATTAATATGGAATTTCGCTAAAGCATACCTCTAGAGGTGGATGATAAGCGTCTCGTGGTGGTACTAGACCCCCACCATCGATCTAAATTAATTAAAATATTATATTTGTATTCATGACTTAACAAAATTAGTTTTGAACTACGTGAATATTTATAGATATTTACAAATTACAGGTATATTTACTGGACCACAGATTTTGGGATAGAGCGGGCTCGGTTTGATGGATCCGAGATAGAAGTTATAGTCAACAATATTGCTTATGAGCGACGAAGCTTGGCCATCGATCAGCGGACTCAAAAAATTTACTGGACTCAGACGGTAGAAACGAATGATACTGCTGATTTTACTTATCAGATAACTATCGAAAGTGCCAATTTTGATGGAGAGAACAGAACAAAATTATATAATATTTTCGAAAAAACCAGTTTTTCACATTCATTGGCCGTATCAGAAGATTTTTTCTACTGGCAGAACTACAAACAACAGAACATTTGGAAATTACCGAAGAACCCACCACGAAGCTTGGCAATAAAGTTCAATCCACTGCCTTGCGACGACTGTTGGGCTTATCATCGTATAGCAACCAACTACAAAATAAAAGACCAAATTCAAGGAGTAAAGAGCTGCGACGCTCTTCGAAGTCTGATTCCGAATAAGTCAAATAAATCGAATCCTGAATGTGCAGTATCTGTCTGTCAAAACTATTGCTTTCAAGGAGAGTGTAGTGTCAGTGCTGAGGGAGAAGCTACTTGCAGGTAAAACATGTTCATCTTGGCATAAATATTACGGTTAGCTCGCGAGGCGTGAAGACAGCAGTTGATTCACTCTAACGCTCGTTTACACTAACAGCAAGTCGATTAAGTTCTAGATATGTATGTAGATACTAACGTTAACAAAGCTTCTAGCATCCGTGATATCATCCTCACCGTTTCAGAGAAGGAATCTTGTAAGCTTCGAAATGTAAAGTTAGAATACATGGAACAGTGATTCGCGTCAAATATTATTGTTCATTGGAGGGTTTCAAATTCAAATTCAAATTAATTTATTGTTTGGTTTGAGAGGCTTAAAAGTTCCATTTATAAAAAAAAAACTTTGAATAAAGAAATTGTAATCAGTGTTTAAACTAATAAGCTGGTTATAAATTAAATCTACTTTAATATTATAAAGCGGGATTTTTTTTTTGTGTGGATATTTGTAATGGGTAAACTCAAAAACTAGTGTGACAATTTCAAAAATTCTTTTACCATTGGAAAGCTACATTCACTCTGAGTAACTAGGCTATATTTATTGCATGTACAAAAACGGCCAGGCCGCTAGTTATCAATAAATTGTTTAAGTCAAGTTCGTAATCGGTCAATATTTTTTGGTATGCATAACACACGTAAGAAAAACTGGGCAAATAAGGACTTGCACATATGCACATACGCTTTCTTGCCTTATCAACACAATCATTTGAGTTAGAATTGCTTTATCTTCACCTAGAATCTGTACAGGATGACTGTTGATTAATTGGCAAAATGTGGGAAAAAGCTGATCGAAATTATCAATTTCAGGGATGATTTCATGAAAATGTCCACTAAGTGGTAATTTTCATGAGTCCTTGCATATCCTGAAATATTGTTATACGTATAGGTAATTGCAAGTTGAATGAATATTGTAATTAATTGCAAACTTTTTTTGATGCGTGTTGTAAAGATTGTAAAGATAAAGACTTTGATAGACGCGCTGTACGAGTAGCCACGCACTTCGTTGTACGCGCCTGTTTACAACCAGTCACAATATCTGTTGGCCTGCTAATTAATCGTGTAACGCTATTTCTTATCTTCATTATTTCAGTTGTAAAGAAGGATACTCTGGAGACAGGTGCGAAGTTAACACGTGCCAAAATTATTGTTTAAATGGCGCCGTGTGCGTTCTGAAAGAGAAGAATAAGCGAGTCTGCACGTGCTCAGAAGATTACGAGGGTGAAAGATGCGACGTTCCCACCTTTTTAACCAAATGTATCCAAACTGTTACAAATTTGAAGGATATACTAAAAACAGGTAAAAATCATTTCATAAATGCTTCCCAAATAATAATCGGTTTTATTTATACGTCTAGATTCAATTTCGATTAAAGAAAAAGAAAAATATGTAGTTAGTTTAAATACATTGAATTATAAAAACCCAAGAAGCACAGTCTCGAACAAAAGTAAGACTCGAAACTGTCACCAAACGCTCAACAATTCAACATAAGTAGTTATAATCATAACATAAACATAATTCTTGCAAATTCAACCTTACTAGTATTACTTAAAGTTCTTTTTAGAAAACAGTACACAAAAAGCAATAAAATTTTACGACCGAAGTTTGCCGGCAAAACCAATCATGGAGTGGAGACGAATACTTATAGTTTTTATTTTTAAACGATACTGAATTAGATTTAATAAGATTGTTAGATTATGTTCTAAACACATTTGTCTGAGCGTAAATATGTTTTGGGTAGGATATGTGTATAAGATATGTTATTGAGGATTTTCCAATTAAACCACAAATTGTTTCTCTGAAAATCAAAGATTTGTTTATTTAATACGTCTTTACTATATTACAACGTTTAACTATGACCATTACACCTATAACTTACCTGAAAATCAAAGAAACGACATTTAAAGTTTACTAGTATCGCCTCCTCAATTATATCCCTTTATTTTATCTTTTTACAATAGAATTTTTAACAATAAAATATGCAAAATAATCTAAACATCATCTGTCATTCAATCACACGTCACCCCGTTCCACAGAATATAAATTCCATTGACAACTTCAACGCGCGTAATGAAATGTCATTTCATTACATGTGTATAAATCAATGAAACAAATATTTATTGGTAACATTATTTATTTAAATATTTGGTTCAAAGGTGAAACTGAGTAGATATTTAGTTGAAGGTGATTAGGTAGCAACATTGTCAGGGATCATCATCATCTACTAGGGATTTCTCTTAATTAAAACTTAAAAAATACAATTACTTTGAACCGACTTCATAAAAAGGGGAAGGTTCATATTTGGTAGTATTTTTTATTTGTTACCAGAGAACTCCGTCATTTATGATCCGATTTGCAAAATTCTTTTTGTTGTGTAAAAGGTTGTACAAAGTCAAAGTAGTTTGTTGTTCAGAAACATGGTAATGTAGATGTTAAATATAATAATAATAAATCTTTAATTCGAGTAAAACTTATATTGTGTTAGTAACAATATCTTAAACTTAAGTGTTAGTAAATAAAGTAAAAAAAAACAAATTCTAAATATATAAATTAAAATAAGCCATTGGCAGCTAGGAGATGACTAGTCTCAACCATTTTAAAGAGAACTGAATGACACACGCGCCTCCATCAGTGAGTAATTTGAGAGTTTGTAACTCTCAACTGCCATGCTCATTTATGTTAAATAAGTCCAACAAGTAACCTAAAAATAGTCTACGTCCTATTTTCGGACCTACGGAATATAACACAAAATTTCGAAAAATCGGTCGAGCCGTTTCTGAAAAAATGGGGGGTAGGGGTAGGAGGGTAAAAAATAGTTTACGTCCTTTTCTCACATCTGCTGAATATACACACAAAATTTAATGAGAATCGGTCAAGCCGTTTAAGAGGAGTTTGGCAACAAACTCTGTGACATGAGTATTTTATATATTAGAAGACAGTATATAAATATATAAATAATTGTTTAAAACTTTATTAGTAATTAGTACAAAATTATTAATAAAAAAACACAATAAAAAAAAATCGACTCCACAACTAAGAACAGAGGTGATTTGTATTATGCGAATAAAATTGTAGTAGGCTGATAAGTATGGTTCGTACACTGACAATGCGGCCATTGAAATTTGCCGTGTTATAATTGGACCGATGAGTGAAATTTTGGGACAAATTAAATCAAAATCACATATTACACTGTATATTAAGTCATAAAAATAACAAAAACAATTCAATAAATACTTTTACTTACCGAAAATACGATATTAAATCCTTTTTTAACGTTTTTGACGTAATATTTTTACAATTTCGTAATGAACACTTCGCCATTTTTAACGGGCGTGCAGTGACGCGGGTGACGCGAGACTATTTGAAAAGAGTGCACGTTGTCGAAAGGTGCACTTATTTTATGTGGACGTTTTTGAGACGCTGAGTGTGTATCTTGGGTTTTTTGTATATCAATGTTTAAATAAGACAAATAACAATATCAACTTAGGAGGTAGCACGTAACTAGGATATGCGTCACATTCGTGCAAAACGGCCAGCGCTTAACAAAATGCTGGGGCTCGGATAATACAGAGCCACAACGCTGATTTTCGCCAGCCGTCGTCGACAGTGAGACGCTGCGCTGGTCGGCCAGCAAGGATTACACGTTATAATATACTAATCTTAGATCGATCTTACTTATAACGATCGAAACGATTCCGCAGCCGTTCTCCTAAGACCGATAACTCCCATATATTAAAATTGTGAGTAACTTGATATGTTAGTTATGCTTGCTATGCTTAAAACAACGAAGGTCGCGTGTCAGAGATTTTGATATTCGTTTATTGCGTTGCCGGTATCTGCACGTATCACCTGAAGACTGTAGAATCATCTCACGCCTCGTCCTCAAGAGCTAGACGGTCGGATCAGAGAGTTTTTTTTTCTTATTTGTATGGATGTACGGATTTGGACATCGGAACCACCGGGGACACCTACTGGCCAGCTTTATGAAGAAGGGCTTCTACATGATGGGAATTCATCCTATTGAGATTCTTTAAAAAGCGTGAGCATAGAAGGTGGTCCTGACGGTGCGACTAGAAATGAGATTGACTTCATCCTGTCGACGAAGAAGCAAATATTCAATGATGTCTCTGTGATCAACGCGGTAAAAACTGGAAGCGATCACGGCAAAGAGAATAAAACCACTTGAGAGCTGATAGACCGATTTTGTCTAGGCACACGATTCACTGTTGCGGGTCGGGGGACGGGGGAAAATATAGCGGCTGTGATTGGCTGATGCAACAAACCCAGTAAAAATAGTGATGAACAAGTAAATTTTGCAGCAATAATATCGATATCGATAAAATCGACGTCGATTAGTTCTGCTTTTTTTTAAGCATAGACAATTTTCCCCACCATTTTATTGAACAGGTACTAATTTTTAGGGTTCCGTAGTCAACTAGGAACCCTTCCCACCAAATTCCTAAATTATTTTTTGGGGTTTACCTAAATTATTTTTTGATAATGTTAATGTTTTCGGAAATAATCGCTTCAAAAGTAAAAAAAAATGTGTCCCTCTCTTACTTTTGATAAGTTTAGAAAATATGAAAAAAATCTCAAAAGTAGAAAAAAAAGTTTTTATAAAGAACTTATTTTGAACTTGATGGGTGGAACAGTTTTTGAAAATTTGTTCATAATCATTTTTGAACTAAGTTTGTAATTCAACCGTATATGCAAGCATTTTTTTTAAACTTAATTTATTTATTTTACTATCCTGGACGTGTCTTCTTTCAAATAAAAAAAGATTTTGGACGAAAGGAGTCGGGACGGGTATGAGCTATTATATTGTCGAATTGTTCGGTTGGTCTCTGGTGGTTTCTTTATGTATTTGCTCTTGCTCGTTGTCTGTCGTTCATTGTTTTAACTCTTAATTGGGGACACTTATTGTGACGGACGGGAAACTACGGAACCCTGCACTGAGCGTAGCCCGACACGCTCTTGGCCGTTTTTTTTTGCTTTTATTGTATGCAATAAATGTTTTTTATGGTACGAGTATACGAGTACCGAAATGATCATGTGTGCACAGATCTAATAACTGGACAGTACTAAAAAAGGCGTTACATTGGCGTCTAATAAAAGTGCAATTGCACATAAGTGTCGTGAGCCTGAGTCACCTGTATTAGCAGTCAAGTGATTGTATAGTCATTAGTTTTGTCAGTAAAAGTCTGGCTTGCATGGCATGTTCTTATGGTTTGGGTGGAGCCTTTCGCTCCATCCAGAGCGCGAGAAACTATTCTACGATTTCTCACGCTCAAAAAAAAAAAAAAACTGAGGCTTGTCAAATTCATCAATATAAATGTTTCTCTACAAGTAACAACAAGAAATCTAAAATGTTAACATTAATAATATTAATTATAATAATAATTTTTTATTCAAATAACGTTTACAAAAAATGAACATAAAGCCAATAGTAATAACGTTTTACATACAGTTCAGTGCCTAAAAATATACTAAAACTAAAATATTATTAAAGGTGCAAATAATCGTGATTTGGATATACAATGTTTGTCAGTGGACCACCCGAACTAGGTTAATTTAAACCTGTGTTTCAGGCCATCACTTTACAGTTCAGTTTCAATACGACAGTAAAATTTAAAATTAGAGTAAAACTATTACAAAAATGAATTCTATTTATAACTACGAAAATAAGCTTATGGTACAATAATACCTAAAAACTATGTCTATAAATGTATACAAAATAAACATTAACGAGGGGATTTGAGAACATTATGCTAAAATTTCCAAAAGTTGTTCAGTGTCTGTGTAATTGAGTATCACTAAATATTCTGACAACATCTTACTACATTTTTTATACCTTACACTATAGAAACTTAGTTCTTTGTTAAGCCTATTATATAGGAAAGGTCCTAAAAACACGTAAAAACGCTTAGCAAAGGCATGTCTGGTCTGAGGCTTTATGCAAACCAAGTCCTTCCTTCTCTTGTCGGATGGTAAGGGTTCAAAAGGAAGTGAAGTATGCTGGTGTAGTACTATATTTAAGATAAATAATTGCCGCACTGTAAGCACTTTACATTAAAAGGTAGGTAACTTAATTTTTTATTCACCATTGGAAATCATCGATAAAATAATATTTATCAACTATGTTTTGAAGTTGTCACATCACTTAATCACTCAATAGAAAGTACTTAGGGATAGAAAGGAATAGACTTATCTAATATTCTAGTGAAAGTAAAGGACTTTTTCAAAAGACATCAACGCGGTATCACTTTTTTAGTAACCAACCAATTTAGCTTGAGCTCTCTAATTACAAATAATGTAAATAAAATATAAACATATTTTACTTACTGATGAAAACTTATGCCATCTTTTTTATAACTAGATGTTCTAGATGATTTCCCGCACTATTTAATTGCACAGGAACTTAGTTTTCCTTCAGTTTTATGCAATAAATGTTTTTAAGGTACCAACATTAAAGAATGTGCACAGATCCAACAACTGGTCAGTACTAAAAAATGCACTGATGTCGGCATCTAATATAAGTGCAAAATCACATATGTGTCGTGAGCTGGATTCACCCGTATGAGCGGTCAAGTGGTTATATAGTCATTGGATCACGGCATGGTAAAAAGTGCATTGAATATCAACATCAAGCTTGAAAGGTTTCGACTCGTCAAGTCTTCGCTCCGTCCAGCACAGATCCAGGTCCAAAACTCGTGAGTGTTTTCAGCTGAAACTCCACAATCGTTTCGAGTGTTTTGGGGGCTCCTTGGACGAATATAATGATGATGTCAAAATTTTTCAAGACACTATTAATCTGAACAAATATGTATTTTTTGTAATACCGCTTGTTATAACGTTGACAGCGAATTCACCGTGGATGAAAAGGTGTGTAGCTAAAAGAGTTATAAGCTTATCGTCGTGTCGGTCAAACATTCGAGAGTGTCAGAGATGAAAATACCTGTCGATGAAATGTCCATAGGTGAAAGATTCTGCTGGGGAAATGGAAATAAATAAGTCACCCAGTTGACGAACAGGCCAATGACGAATAACGAATCGGTCTTAGGAGAACGGTTGTGGAATCGGTCGCAACAGTCACTAACAAATAATAATAATCGTTGAAACTAAACAATCTCATCGTTTCGTGTACTTACTAGTTGACATGGCGTATATTCTTTGTTTTATAGTCCAGTCTTAAACCAAGCAATAGGGGTAAGGTTATAATAATTTCACCAAGCTCTAGATTTGTTGGATTGTTCAAGTAGATTTCATTTATGATGGCGTTTTAAACAATCCTACAAATTTTTAGCTGGATGCGAATTATTCTAACCTCGAATGTCTAAATTGACCGGACTATTTATATACCTGCGGTAATAATTTTTAAATTGTAGGTTCAATTTACGTTTTTTTTACAGATGTAACGTCGGTTACTCTGGGTAAAGGAGTGAAGTCGACGTGTGCTTCTCCTGTTGTCTGAACATCGGAGCTTGTTCAGGACGAGCGCGAGAGGCGACGCTGTTGGAGAGGTTACTTTCTTCTCTACCATCACCACTATGTAGCACTTAACGGAATGTCTAGTTTTAGTTAATAATAATAATATATAATCTTTCTTAGCATAAATATCAAATGCATTTTATGAATTCCCTAGCTCCTGCGCTAGTGTACGTTGTAATACCGGAGCTAGTGACTTCTTCTTAGCGATAGATTATAATAATACCGCGTAATAATACAAAACAAAAAATGGAAGCAATAAAATGGAAAACCAAAATCAAAAATGAAATCTATACTAATATTATAAAGAGGTAAAATTTGTAAGTTTGTAAGTTTGTAAGTTTGTATGTAGGGGGTAATCTCTGGAACTAATAATCCAATTCTAAATTTTTTTTTACTGGCAGAAAGCTACATTATTCCTGAGTGCTATAGGCTATAAATTGTTTCTATAGCATGTATATTAACCGAGCTATCACAACTTTTGTCTAGCAAGTCGGAAAAAAATACCTCATAAAATAGAATTATTTGCGTGCGCTGCCTAAACAGTTGCTTAAAATTAAAAACAATGTATGGCTACCTGGTTCGTCTTAATTATTTCTACAAAAAAGTCCGCGGTACCATATCTCTATCTTTTATATTTCATCTTTTATACTTCTTTTATTGCATTAAAAATATTTTTTTTCGGCATACTTACGTTTGGTTGATTATTTGAGCAACAAAATATTAATTCTTATGACAATAAATTATTTCAGTATCACAAGAACATTATACAGATAAGATTTGCCATTTACAGCATAGCAATTGGTCATACAGTTTCGAAGATAATATAAAATTACTAAAACGCAAAATGCCCCTAGCGTAACTTTCATTGTGCAGACGTTTTACCTATTTTTTTTTTATGGTGGGCAAAAATCATCTTATGACAACCCCCGCCCTTGGGTGGAGCGAGAGATAGTGTCAGACTCTTACTGACTAAAAACCCACCCCGTTCCTTCTAGCCTTCAAACCAGGGCACGAGTTCCCTTTCGGATAACCCTGGACCCGGTAGGCTTCGACCCAGCTGGGCCTCTGCTGTTGCTGACAACTTCTTGAGGCGCGCGGGAACAGTGCGCGCCGTTGACGTCTTGGGCTCGGTCCATTACCGGACGATCGGACAGCAAGCTACCCATGGCTCGCCGGCCGCGAGCCCGCGTCTACGGTGGCCGGAAATCGGGATCGGAATCCCGGCGGCGGCGGCGGGGGCGCCGTTGCCTGATGCGGTCTGCCTCCGCCTTTGCTAGCATTACTGCTTCGCAGAAGGAGGCGACCGCCTGCCATTCCTCCTCGCTAAGGACCATGGCCTCAACCAGAGCCCGCCGCGAGAGGTGTCCGCCGCCGATCGCCCCCACGAGGGCACGGCGATGCTCTGCCCAGGCAGGGCACACCTCGACTGTGTGCTCCACCGTGTCCTCCGGGCGTTCCGCACAGTGGCGACACTCGGGCGTCTCTTCCGCTTTAATTCGGTGCAGGAACCTCCCGAACTTGCCATGTTTTCTGAATCGCGGTGTTAAGACTTTCTGTGGATTGATGACCCTCTCGAATTATTATGCCCACGTTGTCGTTAGTTGGAGTTCTTCTGTCAGTTGCTTATTGGTTTCGGTTGTTTCGTTCGTATGGTTGTTGTTGTTGATAGATACCTCATAATCGAAAATATCGTAATTTCATTGTACGTTTTTGTATGTTCGTAGTTTCGTACTTCGTTCTATCGTAATAATCGATACGAGTTATTCGATATTACGATTGTTTTGTTTTGTAAAGGCGGACGGTGTTCGAGTCGCTCTCCTTTTGTTCATAATTGTTTTCAAGTCTGTGCGTAGTTTGTTGAGAGCATGTCTAAAAGGAAATCTCAACTGTCCCGGCAGACATCACAGACAAGAGCCGCTCGAGTACGCCGTACGGAAGAATCTGCCCCTGAAAATGAGCAGCGCCTCTCGAGAAATAGAGAATATATTTCGCAAGCACGCGCTAGAGAATCTAGCTCCGAGCGCTCACAGCGCCTCGCTAGCCAAAATGTGAGGACATCGCGGGCCCGTGCTCGAGGAACTAGCGCTGAACGTGCGCACCGTCTATCTGAGTTAAGGCAGCATGTCTCTGAGACAAGAGATAGGGAGACTAGCGCTAAACGCTCGCGGCGGCTTGGTAGGCAAAATGTCATAACATCGCAGGCCCGTGCTCGGGAATTTAGCGCTGAACGTGCGCAGCGTCTATCTCATTTAAGGCAGCATGTCTCTGAGACAAGGGATAGGGAGACTAGCGCTGAGCGCTCGCAGCGGCTCGCTAGGCAAAATGCCATAACATCACAGGCCCGTGCTCAGGAATCTAGCGCTGAACGTGCGCATCGTCTAATCGAGTGTAATCTTATTTTAAAACAAGAAATTTTCCGCGGACGAAGTCGCGGGCAGAAGCTAGTTACTTAATAAAGTTAATTATCTGTTAAGTAGGTCACAAGTTATCGCAAACATTCTAAACATCATCACCATCCTAGTGATCAAAGGTATTGACTGTCATTTCAGAATTCTCTGACTTTTCAACTAGATCATAAATTTCGAATAATCTATAAAACTTGTTTCCTCTTCTTGCTATTTTTTTTTTTAAATATCTCTTAAATTTGGAAAATTACAGTTAATCAATCAATCAATCATTTTATTTGCATAATATGGGTTTACAAAGATGTTAGCACAGGTACAGTTTCACCATATTCAGCTTGTTTTTGCATGCAAATGTATAATATAAATGTCAATTATGGTATTATGTTCATGTCATTAAAATAATAATAATACATTCATAAAAGTCAATCAAAATAAAGAATAAAAATTGATTATAACAAATTAAAAGTCAGTTTGTATAAATTCCAAATTAAATACATCATAATATATATATGCACATGTTTGAGTTATTATTATTTAATTAATTATTTTAATTGCATTACATTTTGTCATTGAAATACTCCTTAACCGAATAATAAGCCTTATCTACAAGAAAAGCCCGAAGTTTATTTTTAAATTGGTTGATATTATTTGAACTGCGTATGATTGAGGGTAGTTTATTGTATATATTTGGGCCCATGCAAACAAAGCTTTTAGTAAGAAGCGCGGTTTTACGAGGTGGAACGTATAATTTATCTGCATGACGCTTTCTGGTACGATACTCAAACAGTTCCAGATTAGAGTGAATAAATAGTGCTGTCTCATAAATGTAAATACTCGGCAGTGTTAATAGTTTTAATCTCTTAAAATGAGGCTTACATGAGTCCGTTTGAATTAAGCTACATATCGCTCTTACACATCTTTTTTGTGCCCTGAATGCACTTTCCAAATCAGTGGAGTTGCCCCAAAAAATAACACCGTATCGAAGAGTAGACGATACGTAACCATGGTAAGCAGTTACCAAGGTTGTAATATCCACGATTTTACTAAGACCACGTAAAGCAAACGAATAACTGTTCAATTTGTTACTTATATGCTCTATTTGTTTTTTCCAAGTCATTCTTTGGTCTATGTATAATCCTAAAAACTTAGTTGACTTTACTTCGTCTATTATGTGGCCGTCACAATTGATGTTTAAATCCTCTACCGTTTGTCTCTGCCTAAAATTAATAGCTTTGGTTTTATTGATATTAATTTTTAAATTATTACTTATTAACCAATCCATTGTATTATTTATCGTCAAATTTATATTATCAAGAATGTCATTTTTATCATGCGAGTCAAAAAGAATGGTACTGTCGTCAGCAAACAGAGTCATGGGATTGTCAGTTACAGTTGGGAGGTCATTAATGTACACTAAGAAAAGGAATGGCCCTAGTACACTACCTTGAGGCACGCCATATTTGACATATCTCTGGGCAGATTTATAAATTGTCATATTTTTAGTTTTTGGGCAAATTTTCGTTATTTCAGTTTGTTGTAGTCTGTCAGTTAGATAGGATTCTAATAATTTGTGTACATTTCCCCTAATTCCAATTGCATAAAGTTTGTCCAAAAGTATGTCAATTTTAACGCGGTCAAATGCTTTAGTCATATCCATAAACAGGGCAACAGTTGGACGTCGCTTGTCCATGTTATTTAAAACGCGCTTGCAAAAACTATATATCGCTTGGTTTATCGACTTGTTTTTTCTGAATCCCATTTGTTCTTTTGCAAGTAGGTCATTACTTTCAAGGTAATTACAAAGGCTATTATAGATAACTTTTTCAAAGATCTTAGAAAAAATAGAAAGTAGTGCAATTGGGCGGTAATTGTTCATGTTATCTTTGTCATCCTTCTTATGTATGGGCTTTATTATTGATATTTTTAGTTTATTAGGAAATGTACCTGTTTCTATAGATAAGTTTACTACATGCGATAGTACTGGTGATATTATACATGCCACTCTTTTTACAATATCAGTCTTGAATCCGTCGTACCCCACACTAGAAGTATTTTTTAATGAGGATATGATTTTATGAATTTCAACTGGATCAGTAGGTGGCATAAACATGGATTTGTTGTAAGACGGGGGGCATTTGAAAGCAGGGGCTTTATCTTCCGGTATTATTTGGTCAATAAAATAATCATTAAAGTGTGTCACTATTTTTCTTGGGTCATAAATTGGAGAGTCATTAATTTTTATATAATTTATATGTTCACGAGGTTGGTTGTATTTATTTTTATTGATTAATTGCCAAGTTGTTTTCGATTTATTCTTAGAAGTGTTTATTGCATATGAGTTTTGGGCTTTTTGCGTTAATTTTATTATGTGTTTTACTTTTTTAGCGTATTGCTGAAATATTAATTTATTTTCGAGGGTCCGTTTTTTTCTATAATTCCACAAGAGTGCCCTTTTACGTCTACAACATGTCTTAATGCCCTTAGAGACCCATTTTGGCCTTTTATTTTTTGAAAACCTTATTTTTATACGTGGAAAATGTAAATTATAAAATAGAGCAAAAATTTCATTGAATTTATTGTATGCTTCGTTAACATCATTAGAGTCAAAAACTTCATTAAAACTTAATTGGCTTAAGTTTTCAACAAACTTTTTTATGTTTTCTTCCGAGTAATCACGTTTATACTCATACCAATGGTCTATACCGTATACTCTCTCCACGGGATATTGCAAGATTTGGGCAGTGTGATCAGACAGCGCTAGTTCCACTACGCTTGCCTTGCATCCTTGAACGTTATGCAGAATGTTATCTATACATGAATGGCTAGCAAGTCTTGTGGGTTGTTGAATTTCAATCGTTATATTATTGCTTAGACAGATTTCTTTAAACTTAGAAGATTGACTAGTTTTCTTTAGCAAGTCTATATTAAAGTCGCCACATATTATAAGTTTCTTGTTTTTTGAGAATTTTATAACCTTGCATAATCGATCAAAAAATATACCGTAGTGTTCACTCGTAGATGTTGGCACTCGGTACATACATACAATAATTGTTTTATACTTAACAAGTTCGATCGCACAACACTCTATTATATGACTTATAGATAGATTACAAATGTCAGGAACTTCTTTCCATTCATGATTATTTTTAATAAGAATGCATGACCCGCCCCGTTTAGAGTCATTTCTGCAAAAACTAGTAGCTAATGTGTAGTTCGGGATTGAGACATATTGTTCATAGCCTGACATCACGAAATGTTCTGATATACAGATGACATCAATGCTAAAATAGTCTTTTAACAATTCTTCTAAACAAACCGTAAGTGTATCAGACTTGTTAAGGAGACCAGCAATATTTTGATGTAAAATATTTATATAATTATTCACGAAAAAACTCATTACTTAAACTATTATCATGCATTGAATTATTAACTTTAGTCAGTGAAATGTCATTCTGGAGATCAAATTTTATGATGTCATTTATATAATAAAAAATGTCCGTAAATACAATACTCATGCCGTAGTTATTCAGTTTACCAGTTTTGTCAAACATTTTAAAGTCACATGAAAGGTTTTTGTTACTATCAAGAAAATAGGCATGTTCGTGTGCTAGAATATCTAGATAAAGTAAATTATTAAAATTTTCCACTCTACAATTAAAAATATTAGTATGCCTTCCAAATTTAAATGTTGGCGTGCATATTATTATGTTTGTGTGTTTTATTTCACTTAATGTATTTCTTATATAAAATATTAAGTCAAAGTAGTCAGCAGTCGTCTGGAAGTCGTTTTCCCCTACCAAAATAACACAGAAGTCGTTAAGCGTAAAGTCTTGTAACTTTGCGTCGATATTGTACAGCATGTGTTCTGTGTTAGTATTCGCCAACAAATAATGACATAAGTCATATGCGCCTTCAAATGTATTTTCAGCTGTTTGCGTAATATTGTTCCTATTATTGTTACTTAATATGCATATTTTGTTTTTTTTCGTTTTCTGTTCCTTGTCATTATTAGATGTTTGTTGATTATTTACTTGTTTTTTGGGTTTCTCTGTTTTAGAAAGATCTGCCAATTTTGAATAGTAAGTTGTATCGGTTTGTGTTTGTTTGTTATTTCGTTTTTTCTTTTTATTCGGCGTTGCAGTTTTAGTAGATTTGATCGGGCTGCAAGTTACTGTTTTATAAAGTTCGTTTTTCTTGATTAAATCTTGATTATGTTTCTTTAAATTTGTATTTTCTAAAGATAGGCATTCAATTTCCTGATGTGCACTACATAGTTCGGATTCAAGGTTTTCAATTTGTGATTTCAACGATATTAATAATTCTTCCTGTTGGTATTCTTTTGACAGATTAGGTAAACTAGAGAGACTTACATTGTTGTCCGATTCATCAAGTGTGTTTGTCATTAGCTCGTTGCTATTACTTGAATTTGAGTCAGAATGATTGCGAGTACGAAACGTTACGTTTTGTGAGAAATCCATTCTAAAGAAGTAGTTCAAATGCTTTGTGGTTATTTCAACTATTCGTTTCAATATTAATCACAAAAAGACAAACATGTACTGGGATTCGAACTCGCGTAACTTTGTTTAGATAGACAGCGTTGTTACGAATTGAGCTAAGTTTAACTTGAACACAGTTTCAAAATAACGCCTCAGTATTGGAGCTGATTGATTTTTTAGAATCAGGTAGCCGTTGAGAATAGTGGATCATTGATAAATGTATATTTTTCCCATTTAATTATGATTTTTATTGTACTCACAGAATGTTCCTGTTTTATACATTACTCGCCACTTTCCACTCTCTTTTTATAAGTAGGTATGTTCAAATAATTCAAGATTCCTTTGTTCTTGTTTACACTTGTGATGGTTGACGTTTTGTCACTTCGCAAACACTTTTTGCACTTTTCTTTTTGTTGTTATTACACTTTATTTTGAAATATTATCATCACACAGTGATTCAGGGGTCAAAGTTTTACATATTTTTGAGGTTTGTCACTATAAATAGTTGATTTATGGTATTGTTCAACGAAGTAGGAATGTTGGTCATTACTTCACTATTTGTTTATGAAAATCGTTAACAACACTGTCATTAAGTTATTGGTTAATGTTTAATCAGCACACTTATTTTTATTTACTTCTGTACACTATTAACATATTAATAAAGTATTTTACATCAGAGCGTTTGTTTTTACGTCAGACTAGCAAAATTTTAGCATAGCAGTTAGGAACTGCTATGCTAAAATTGATATTGTAGTGGTATAGTTTGTACTCGTAATCATTTATATTTTATTAGTAATTGGCAACATGTATGAAATAAATATTATAGCTCTAGTTTATCAATCAATATAAAAAATAGAATATTATGCTTACGATGAAAACAATATCAAAGTTGATATACAAAGTGGTTATGATAATACGACAATAAATGAAAACATTGGCAATACTAGTTCATATGAACAATTGTAAGCTATCAAAAAAACCCTCCATCATCATCTTCCTGCCCTTATCCCGTTTTATTTGGGGTCGGCGCAACATGTTTTTTTCTTCCATTCTGTCCTGTCACTCGTCACGCTATCACTAACTCCTTTTTCATTCATATCACTTCTCACACAATCCATCCATCTTTTCTTTGGCCTCCCTCTCCCTCTCCATCCATCCACATGTAAATTCATAACTCTTTTAACAACATGCGTTTCATCTCTCCTCTTTACATGACCATACCAAGACAAACGATTTCCTTTCAACTTTTCAGTCACTGGCGTCACTTTCAAACTTCCCCTAATATACTCATTTCTCACTTTATCCATTCTCGTCACACCACACATCCATCTCAACATTCTCATCTCCGCAACATGCAATCTTTTTTCATCCGTCTTTTTCACAGCCCAACATTCTGATCCATACAGTATGACAGGCCTTATCACGGATTTGTAGATTTTACCCTTCAACTTGAGGGGCATCCGTGGATCACAAGTTGTTCCCGTGACCTGTCGCCATTTCATCCATCCTGCGTTGATCCGATGAGTTACGTCCCGGTCTACCTCACCATCCCCTTGGACGAGCGACCCGAGATACCGAAAGTCGGAACAGATCGGTATGGGCGTTCCGGCGAGAGCTAAAGGCACTGGAGTGGAGAGACCGCCGAAATCGCAGAACAAGTACTCCGTTTTGGTTCTACTCAATTTCAGGCCAACACTTTCCAGTCTGTGCCACCACACCTCCAATCTGTTCTGGACCTCTAGGCCACTCTCGGCAACCAGCACAATGTCATCGGCAAACAACATACACCAGGGAGCCTCTTCCTGAATGTCCGACGTCAGAGCGTCCATTATCATCAGGAAGAGGTAAGGGCTGAGAGCCGACCCTTGGTGTAAGCCGACAGCCACATTGAAGCTGCCAGTAGTGCCCACTGTAGATCAAAAAAACCCTAACATCAAAATTAAAAAAAATAAAATTTCAAACAAACTAAATGACATAAAAGTGGAAAGAAAATAGAACACCATTTATAAATGGTTCACTAACCTGTGATAGAGTAGCAATAGCGCGGTCCTGTAGCGACCGCCGTGTTGATCTTTTGGCGCCATTATTATTAATGCTCAGTAAAAATAATAACACTGAATCACAAATGTATTAACGAAATAATTAGGCACCTTTCACCCGCATGTTATTTATTAATCAAATTATTAATCACTATCAGGATCATTGTTCAGTCACGTAGCTAGGTAGGTACCTATTAAAGTTACTAAATTTTTCGTGTTTCAATATGGCCACCATTATCTCGAATACACAAACTGCACCGCCGTAGGAGATTATTCCTAACGTTTGACAAGAGGTCCCCGCTTGCAGCCATATGTTTTAATTTATTAAAAGACAAGATAATTCTATCTTTTAAATCATCAACCGTATCAACAGCTGTTGAGTACACCTCATTTTTGATGTGACCCCACAAGAAAAATCTAATGGTGTGAGGTCGGGTGACCTCGCTGGCCACCGCGTTGGTCCATAACGGCCAATCCACTGCTGACCGAACACTTGAGACAAACGCTCTCTTGCTGACACCACTGAATGAGCTGGTGCTCCGTCTAGCTGGTACCACATCTGCCTGTACACATCAAGCGGAAGCTCATCCATGTACTCGGAAACAGGTCCGTTGAGGAGTTCTAAAAACATTTCACCATTTAAATTTCCATCAATAAAAACCGGACCTATTATGGTATTTCTATGAATGCCAGCCCAAACATTGACAGCAAATCGGTACTGGTGCGAAGTCTCTCGTCCTAGACGCGGATTGACGCGGCTCCAGTAACGTAAATTCTGTCTGTTCCATAACCCGTTTCTTGTAAATGTACTTTCATCAGTCCACATCACATTGTACAGGAAATCCGGATCTTCTAAATGTTTTGTTTCTATCCAGCGACAGAAGTTTTCCCTGACTGGTTTGTCTCGACGCAACAACGCATGCAATTTCTTATACTTATACGGCTTCCGTTTGTCGCGTTTTAAAATGTTTAGTATAGTTGCATGGTTAACACGAAAATATCGACCTGCCCTACGCAAACTACACGTCGGATTGCGTTCAAAATAATTTAAAATTCGTTCCTCAAGAGCCACTCTCGCACGTGGAGGAGTACTATCAATATGCGGGATTAAGGATCTATTTTCTCGTATCCTCTGAACAGCTTGGACAATAGTGCGCCCGTTGGTTGGACAAACTCGAGTGTCCCCAAACCTCTGTCGGTACGTCCGTATAGCCATAGCGGCGTTTCCTAAACACTCTCCATAAATTAACACCATGTCCGTGTACTCCGAAGCTGTGTAATTATAACGAGGCATAATTAAAACAAAAGAAAACACTAAAACAATAAAAACTAAACGTCTAACTTCGCACAATTCACTTACGAGTAACTATTAAACTAGATACCTATTAAAACGTTACGTGTCCTGTCACTAAAATAAGCGTCCAATATCGCACTAATTCGTCGTAGATAAGGATTACAAAACAAACACACGAGCGGTGAGCGGCGGTACACAAAGGTGGTACGTACTCGGCGGCGAATCACTCAATGTATGTCCTGCGGCACTTGTGCGCTTAGAAAGCGATGACGCGTGAATCGTCACAGGATTGTAGCGACACACTGACCGTGACCTAAATTTGTTGTTGCAATATTTCAACAAGAAAGCGAAGTAACAAACGAAACTAGATTTATCTTTTTCGCACAAACCAATTTTTCTATTTCATGAGTGCTTAGCTATTTCCGCATGTATTATTTTGTTAGAGTTAGGACTCTAATGACAAGCTTTATGACTCTTACAATTTAGGCCTAAGGTATAATTTGCACTGAATTAAATGTAAAAACTATTATGGTGCTGGTTGGAAATGTGTCTTTAATATTTTGTTGTGCATACCGATGCGGGGGTCGTTAACCTGTCAGTACTTCCCTATTAATACATACATCGTGTAGCAAATGTTAAAAATGAAAAATAATTTCCTGTGACTAAACTACTGGATATATTCAAATGATTTTTTATATGTAGTCTGAGAATGTCTTGAGGTATGCGAAGTTTAATTTATTGTCGTATTACCACTTTGTATATTTGTCAAAACGCCGCTTCCTATGGCGGCCGTGTGGGCGTGCTGAACGTTGGGCGTCAAAGTTTACGTTACACTTATCTTTTCACAAGCTTTTATAAAAGCTGATACTATAACTTCATTGCTGATAAAATTTTGACAATATCTTCATTGTCAAAATTTTCATATTTGTAAAGCTGAAAAGTACTTATTTCATTTCGCAAATAAAAAAAAGCATTCATGTTGTCTACTAATAGAGATTGTAGGAACTAATCAATTATATTTTAATTAAGTATATTAACAACTATATTGGTTTAATGAATATGTAATTAAGTTACCTAAATTACTCGTACTTTCTCTTTGTATGTTATGTTATGACTATCTTACTTCATCACAATTTTTTCTTCATTTGTACAAAATTTTTATAGGTAGGTACCTATTGAAATTGTCAATAAATAAATCCCACCAAAAACATTCTGTAAAAAACTAGCCAAGTGTCGATGGAGCTGCTTGTTTATCTCTAAAAAGTAATGAAATCTAAACAAAGTCGTACCAAGTCTAAGGTTCCTTACTGCGATTTCTTTATTATTATAGTTAATGTTGTGACACTTGGCCGTTGAACATTCTATATACGTTAGTGGGTACAAGTCAATTTGGTTTACACGTCTGTTGTAACTGCCTATGTTTTTTAAGCGAGATAATAGCCCACACTGGTATTGGTAATTGGACGCTAGTGTCTTATTTCAGGCTGTTGTTGATTGTGCAAATGTGTTGCACATTCAGCATTGACAATGCTGACTTCTGCCCTCTTCTTTTTGGAGCGTCAAATCGACCACTGATCTAACATAAAATAGACGTATAGACGGATTTCTATCAATGATTAGAAGTCCGTCTGTACTGGAAATATTTTTTTTATACTGTTTGTTTCAGGCTCGCCTATACATAAGTACTATTGAAATACGCAGCTTTGTCAAGCCTTAAATTGACTGGTTATTGAATCAACGTTTTCCAAGTGGCAATTTTCCATCTTCAATGGGTAGCGGTCTGACAACACATTGGAGCAATGGTGTCATGGAGCAACTGGTTTTGTACCCTTGTGTACCTTTCAACGGCCAAGTGTCACAACATTAACTAAAATAATAAAGAAATCGCAGTAAGGAACCTTAGACTTGGTACGACTTTGTTTAGATTTCATTACTTTTTAGAGATAAACAAGCAGCTCCATCGAGACTTGGCTAGTTTTTTACAGAATGTTTTTGGTGGGATTTCACTTCTTTTTGTAGAAGCGTGAGCATATTGATCTATTTTATTAGAATTCCTATTTGGCACATTTTTTTTTTATGAAGCATCTTCATAGGGCCAAAGTTGTATTTTTAATTGTTACAAGTTTTTATCTCAATATTTAGTAAAGTATAAAGTGTGCAAGATGTTCAAAACGTTGCTGTGTAAAGTTTCGCAATAGTGATGGGTATCCTGGTTGTGAAATTTAGTTTTTTTGGTAAGTTTTCTGTTTTGTTTACAAAATATTTATGTAGGGTGACAACAAACATCGTTTTGAATTTCATGCGGGAATTAAAACATATTAACTGCCTGTAAAAATACATAGAGAAGGGGCATCATAAACGATTCAGAAGACGGACTGGGTGCTAAATTTTATAAAATTTTGTTGTCTACTGTTCAAGTTTTATATTATTATAAGCAAATTTCTAAATATCTGAGGAGGCTCAATATTTTTTTTTGTTAATAAATCAAGCGCGTACCAATTTTACTAATTTTATCTTTTTTGTTGATCGGGTGCCTTTGGCCGCTCGGCAATATGCTCTCGTGACACAACGAAAAGCGGCGAGTAGCGGCGGCCAGAGGTGCGGCATGCGGTACGTGTCTTCGGACCAATTCAGTATATAGTTATCTGTGACCAGTTCTTAAAACGACGCGCGTGCACTCCAAAATCTTCTCCACATCGATATAGTACATTCGAGAATTATATTCATTTTAAATCATAGTCTACTGTCTTTAAGTTTAGTCCTGAGGTAGGTCCCTAATAAATGCCGCACGCAATGCTGCATGTATGTTGCACGGCTTAACCGTTAACTACTAGTAATATATTATTTTTTATGTTTTGTTGTAGATTTCCAAGAAACGAGAACCATCGGCAACAATGGCTTTGAAGTTGTGCCATTAAATTTTTTTTTTTCAGCAACAGTTTTATTTGTAGTCGCCACATTAAGTCTGAAGATGTAATAGTTCATAAAGTTAAATCAACACTAAAACCTAATTCTATTCCACCTAGTTGTTGTCCGTTCAGTAGTTAGCGCTAACGGGCATCGGCAATAATTAGTAGTAGTAGTAGTTATTATAAATAAATTTATAAACCAGTCGAGGATCATTTATTTAATGTATTATTTATTTGTTAGTTAATAAGTGCAATTTAACGTAATAAAAAAATGTCACGCATCAGTCTATTTTTAATTTAGTTTTATTATAAACTAACTAGTTTTTTCTTTCAGACAAACCTTATTCTGATAGGTGCAGCCGTTCAGAAGTGATCGTCTTACGTAGGTACACACACATTAGGCATTTTTTTTATGAGTGTAGGTATATTATACTCGCATAAGAGGATATTGCTATTATAAATATATACGGACATCAGCTATTTCCTAGTCATTACAGAGACAACTCACAGTTCCCTTTTGGTAGCTTATTATACATATTAATTGTTTTTGAACTTGCATGTCTATTTTAATGTATCAAAAATATCTTTAACTAACTTTTGAGCAAAATTGTCCCGTAGTATGTAGCTAGTGTATGGACACACTAGTAGAACGAGATGACAGGACTCTTTCTGACTTTCCTTATCAGGTACGCTTTTGAGGTTGTCGTAGTCAATCTAGTACTAGGATATATAAAATCTTTGCACTGAGCTAATTATTTAATCTTTTAAAATCTGTCGGCTAGAATTGACCAGCCAGCCTGGTTAAAATATTAAAAAAAATATTATAAACGCGAAAGTTTGTATGCCCCCGATGGATGTATGTTTGTTACTCTTTCACGCATTTTTATAATTTTTTTTGTAAGTATGTACATAGAAGATAATCTCTGAAAGCACAATTCCGATTGCGCAAATTTTATCACCGATACAAAACGGCTTTATTCCTGAGTGAAATAGGGTATACTGTTGGTACACTGTTGTGTTATCTAGTCAGGGTCACCAGGTACTCCAGATATTCGATTATCCTAGTTTTTATAGTTTTCCCTTTATGTGGCCATTAAACCCTAATTCTGTACCAAATTTCAGCTCTCTGAGTTTATGGGAAGTACTAGTTCTATTTTGATGATTTTTTTTTTTCTCGACGGGGAAAATCATCTTTGACGAAACCCGCTCTTGGGTGGAGCGGGAGACAGTGTCAGACTCTTACTGACTAAAAACCCCGCGCTATTCCTTCTAGCCTTCATACCGGGGCACGAGCTCCCTTTTGGACAACCCTGTCCCCAGTAGGCTTCGACCCAGCTGGGCCCCTCCTGCTGCTGACAACTCCTTGAGGCGCGCGGGAACAGTGCGCGCCTTCGACGTCTTAGACTCGGTCCATTACCGGACGATCGGACAGCGAGCTACCCATAGCTCGCCGTCCGCGAGCCTGCGTCTACGGTGGCCGGAAATCGGGATCGGAATCCCGGCGACGGCGGCGAGGACGCCGTTGCCTGATGCGGTCGGCCTCCTCCTTTGCAAGCATTACTGCTTCGCAGAAGGAGGCGACCGCCTGCCATTCCTCCTCGCTCCGGACCATGGCCTCGACGAGGGCCCGGCGCGAGAGGTCTCCGCCGCCGATCGCCCCCACGAGAGCACGGCGATGCTCCGCCCAGGCAGGGCACACCTCGACGGTGTGCTCCACCGTGTCCTCCGGGCGTTGCGCACAGTGGCGACACCCGGGCGTCTCTTCCGCTTGAATCCGATGCAGGAACCTCCCGAACTGAGAACGAGGTGAGGACCTGCGTCATGCGGAAGGTAAGGACGCCGTGAGGTCTTTCCAGCCACGCCTCAAAGAGGGGACTTACCGCCATAATTTTGATGATCATGAGTGAGTGTGTTTCATAAATGCGAAACTTTGCTTTCGCTTAACTTCAGATCTAAATGACCTACAGACTTGAAATTTTGGATTTTAAGTATGTGATTATAGCTTACTGGATGACGAAAATTTCTGCGTTCTAGTCTTATCCAAAGGTTCTCAAATAGAGGCCTGAAAATGCGGCGAAATGGTTCCAGTAAAGGATGGTACGGCAGTGTTTGCTTCGCGCTCGACTTGGCGGGGGCACTACCGTGCCCCCCGATGGTTTATAAAACGAATGTTTTTGTTGTTTAATCCTTACTAATATTATAAAAGTGAAAGTGAGTTTGTTTGTTACGTCTTCACCACATGGACCATCTATGTCCTGGAATAGGACATAGGATACTTTTTATCCCGGAAGTATGTTCCCTTGGGATAATTTTCTGCTATCACGCGGGTGAAGCCGCTGGGAGCAGCTAGTTATATTATTAAAAAAAACTAAGACCGCAGGACTGGTTTGAAATCTCGCACCGGCCCATGGTACAGGCCATGGTTCGAAACGAGGAGTGGTAGGCGGTTGCCTCCTTCTGTGATGCAGTAATGCTAGCAAAGGAGGAGGCGTATACGTGACGCGTAAGGGAGCGCGCGCCCTCACGCCCCAGCCTCCACCGAGATTCTGACCCCATTTTCGGCCACCGTAGTAGGCGCAGGCTTGAGGACGGTGAGCGATGGGTAGCTCGCCGTCCTTTTGTCGTTGACGACGCGATGATGTTGACGGCGCGAATTGTTCCAAGCGTGCCTCCTGGAGTTGTCAGCAAACCGTAGGGGCCCAGCAGGGTCGAAACCTACTGAGCCCAAAGATCTGCTTCTGAAAGGAATGCCCGGCCCTTGTACGAAAGGCAATGAAGGAACAGGAGTGGGTTTTTACTCAGTAAAAGTCTGACACGATCTCCCACTACGCCCACAAGTGGGGGATGTCATTGGATGATTTTCCCAAAAAAAGAACTTGTTTGAAAAAGTGAGATGATGGAACAACCCTATTGCCCGTTATACGGCCCACACATTAATTTCTAACTCGAAACTAAGAAACATAAAATGATAGATTGCGTGACTGTGAAGGGTTGACATCTTCAATAATTCCCAGCAATCCGGCCTGGGCACTCTGTTCTCTAACATTTGTGGGGTAACGCGTGATGTACAATAAAGAATAAAAAAATAAATAATAATAATAATATACAACTATCACACAACGCCGTCCAGTCCTAAGCTAAGCAGAGCTTGTGTTATGAGTACTAGACAATTGATAAGTATACTTATATATTTCTAAATACATACATATCAGTACATAGTATAAAACAAAGTCACTTTTTCTGTCCCTATATCCTTATGTATGCTTAAATCTTTAAAACTACGCAACGGATTTTGATGCGGTTTTTTTTAATAGATACGAGTGATTCAAGAGGAAGGTTTATATGTATAATATTGCACCCAAGCGAAGCCGAGGCGGGTTGCTAGTTATAGATTAATTACACCCAGACACAGAACAAATGTTCATGTTCATCACATAAACTTTTGTCCTGGGTGGGAATCGAACCCACAACCTCCGGTATAGCATTCAGGGCCACTAACCGCTAGACTAACAGGCCAGTCATCTATGTCAAATAAATCTCTATGGAGAAGAACGTACAAGAAACTCCGAGGACATTCTTTTCTTCTTCTTCTTCCTGGCCCTGATCTCATATTACCTGGAGCCGTACCACAGACTCGTAGTTACTGTATCGCGTTGTTCGAGCTGATTCTAATATCAGATTTTTTTAGTTTTGTTCTCACGTTGAGATTGGTCTAGGTAGTCTATGTTGGTTAGTTTACAGTGTACTTTCTACTACTAGTAGGACGTATCTTAGTACTAAAAGACTTGTAAAAATATTTGTCTCTCGGGTACCTAGTGATATGCCGTTTTCTTATTTTCTTTTATTTTGTCTTTAATATTTTTAGGGTAGACATTCTGTTTCAGGGGGTTTCCTTGCTTTCAGATGTGCCTTTGCTAGTGGCTTTATGAATGATAATGTTTAAATTCCTCGACGGCGTTTTCCAGGTCTTCGTCCGTTACGATCTTTTTATGTAGCTATACATCTGTGTCTATGACAATTTCTCAGTTTGTGTTTTTTGAATGGTAGATTCGTGTGGGAGGCTCAATTAGTATCACCGTTGTATTGATGTTGAGGACAACTGGAGTGTGATCCGAGCTTAAATCGGCACATGATTCCAATTTTGTGAAGTTCCTGTCAACATTTTTTGTGATGAAAAAGTCTAGCAGATTAAGAACCTTCTTTTTATCAGTTGCCCAGTAGGTAAGTAGGTTCGCTTTTGGAAAGCAAGCTTCTTTTTATCCGCTACTCGTAGGAGTTGTCTACCTCTTGGGTTAATAAGTCGGGAGCCCCAGCGTGTATTTTGAAATAATAAATAAATATTCTTTTTACGAAAAATTACAAACTAAAATATGATAAAGTTAACGCCTGATAGAATATACATTGCAATTAGTAATACGACTTGAATAGAATCATTGTGGTAGGCGCTAAGGTGGTTTTTAAACAGTACTGCATACTAAAAGAAATATTTTGCGCTACATTTATTTATTTTCATTCAATAAAGATATCCGCAAGAGAACCATGGTCGCCGATATGATGCAAAGAATCGCCAAACTTAAGTGGCAGTGGGTAGGGTACATTGCTGACAGAACACATGGTAGATGGGAACGAAAGATTTTGGAGTGGCGACCATGTGCTGGAAGTCGCAACGATGGCCTGGTGAGGATCGCGGCTATCCTATAGATGCAAGACTTACAGAACCAGTCATTATTACATTTTAATTATTAAATAAATTCTCCAGTCTGCTAAATACACGAGCCTGGGCGACACCAAGGACACGGGAAGTAGATAATAACACATATTACAAAAAATACAGTAATCTATATATTGTACACAACTAGTAACAGAGAGGAGTGTGCAAAAATTCATGATTTTTAACCCTTAAACAACCCAGAAAGCTTTTAAGTATTACATAACTGACCAGTTGGGTCTCGCAGACACAGTTTAGGAAATAATGTTACGTTATATTATTGTGATACGATTTTTTATTTTACAGTGTCATTATATTATTCAAGATTAATAGTATTTTGCGTTTATTTACAAGCACACAATTATTTATATTTTTTAATTATGTTCTGAGCAAACGTTGCGTGCATTTAGTACAGCACTGTTTCGAAGCTCTTGATATTTGATATGGCCTAATATGTGTCCACACTTTTTTCTCTTAGCGGCAGCTTCAGATGATGGAGAAGCTGTTTGATCTGCTCCTACTATGTTTTGCATAGTTCCCAAGTGATAACTTATCAGCCCTTTCTTACTGCATCTACGCGTTTATACTCGTTTATTACACGTATATACATCTCTTGGTAGATTTGAACCTAATGCAAATTAATTTTTATTGTTTACATATCTAAGTACTCTTCTATATTATAGTGCATAGCACATAAGAGAACAACCAAACGGTTTTTAGGCACTTTACATCAATGACGACCTGAGAAACCAAACATTTTTGATTTGACATCGCGGGATCTGTTGGGTTGAAAATATAAGCCGTTTTTTTTTCTCATTATTTGCATTATTCCAACTACTGTAAAACTAGTGCCACTTCAAGCGACGTCAAGGTTTGAAAATAATCATGAAATGTTAAGATTTTGTCGCTCTGAAAGTTTGCTTTGCATAACCAGTTTATACTATAGGTATCTGAACACTGTAACCAAATCGAGACAGTTGGCGCTATTGCCGGTGTAAACATAAGCTCATCATTTCAGCCGATACACGTCCACTGCTGGACATAGGCCTCCCCCAAGCGTCGCCACAACGAACGCTCCTGCGCGTCTCGCATCCATCGGCTTCCCGCAATCCTCACTAGGTCATCAGACCACCTTGTTGGAGGCCTTCCAACGTTGCGTCTTCCGGTACGCGGTCGCCACTCCAGAACCTTTCGGCCCCAACGGCCATCTGTTCTGCGAGCAATGTGCCCTGCCCATTGCCACTTAAGTTTGGCAATTCTTTGCGCTATGTCGGCAACCTTAGTTCTCCTGCGGATGTCTTCATTTTTGATTCGATCACGCAAGGTAACCCCGAGCATAGCCCTTTCCATTGCCCTTTGGGTGACTTTAAGCCTTCTGATGAGGCCCATTGTGAGCGACCACGTTTCGGAGCCATATGTCATCACTGGCAACACGCACTGATCATAGACTTTTGTCTTGAGACACTGTGGTATGTTGGACGAGAAGACACCGCGTAGCTTCCCGAACGCTGCCCAGCCGAGTTGGATTCGACGGTTGACCTCTTTCTCGAAGTTTGACCTACCTAGCTGGACTGTCTGTCCGAGGTAGACGTAATCTTTCACAACTTCGAGTGTAGAGTCTCCGATCTTGATAGGAGTGGGAGCTACATGGTTGTTTATCATGATTTTGGTTTTATCCATGTTCATTTTAAGACCCACTCTTTCGGAAGCTCTACTGAGGTCATTGAGCATTGTGCTGAGCTCCTCCATAGTCTCAGCCATGACTACTATGTCGTCAGCAAACCGAAGGTGAGTGATGTACTCGCCATTGACATTAATGCCTAGTCCATTCCAGTCCAGAACCTTGAAGACATCTTCCATTGCGGCGGTAAACAGTTTCGGAGAAATGACGTCTCCCTGCCTCACACCCCGCTGCAAAAGGATAGGTTTCGAGATCTGGTCCTGTAGTCGGACTGACATAGTGGCGTTTTCGTACAAACACTTCAGCACCTCGATGTACCGATAGTCAATTTGGCACCGTTGGAGAGACTGCAGCACCGCCCAAGTCTCAATCGAATCAAAGGCTTTCTCGTAGTCCACAAACGCTAGGCAAAGAGGCAGGTTATACTCCTCGGTCTTCTGTATAACCTGCCGTAGCGTATGAATGTGGTCTACGGTGCTGAAACCTTTTCGGAATCCGGCTTGTTCGGGAGGCTGGAAGTCGTCAAACCTGCGCGCGAGACGGTTCGTGATGACCCTTGAAAACAGCTTGTAGACATGGCTCAGAAGTGAGATGGGCCTGTAATTCTTAAGCAGGGTATTGTCACCCTTCTTGAAGAAAAGTACCACCACACCTCTGCTCCATGCCTGCGGCGTAACGTTAACATAAGCTCCGTACTTAAAAATTGCAAAAAAAAATACAACAATCATTATTAAGTGATAAAAACTACTCAGATGGTGAAAGTAAACAACAACAAATGTGTGACATTATAGTCCAGTGACAAATGTGCAAAATAGTGAAGATACAATCGGCTTACCAAAAAACTGTGTAATACTATGATAACCAGACTACAGATAAAAATACTCATCTCTAGTGCAAGTATTAATCCATTATCTGTTTGAATGTTCATAGCCAACACCGAAAGCTAGTAAACAGTGCAAGTGAACATAAAAAAGAAAAAAGAAAAAAAAAATTTGAACAGTCAACGGGTAAGTCAATAGAACAAAGAAATGAACTTTGAACCCACTTCACACATTTAACTACTAATCTCAAACTCAAGTATCAACTGGTCAACAAAAGCAATCATCCCAGTTAAAGTACGCGTGGTCTAGCGGTCACACTGCAGGGTATATAAACTCTGTACACGGGTGATCGTAAGTTCGAACCTCGCCAGCGACACGACTTTTTCCAGTTTGTTTTCTGAACATAATCATTTGTGACGATGATTTTTTTTGAAAATATCACGCTCCGCAGCAATAAAACCAAGTCACCATCAGAAACGACAATCGAAGAATCTAGTACGAATAACTCGACGCTAGATGGCAGCACAAATAATCTGCCAAGCATATCTGACGATGAATGCGACGAAATTCGAGATTTAAAGTTGAAAATAGAAAAACTTAACCAAGACTTATCAACAGAACATGGAGAGATAAAGCAGTTGTCTATTGAGAACAATGATCTAAAATCTACCATAAATAACGTCACTAAAAAATATGAACTCTTAAAAAAAGCTACTAAAAATATAACAACTGACATAGGAGGAGCAGCTTCACCAAAACCAAAAACCACAAAGCTGTCATCCCCAGTAAAGAAGTTAACAAATCAACTACAGAAAAGGGGACGGGTTCAAGATAAACTTTTGCAACACGTCATGGAAGACCATCAACAATCTGTGTCGGATCCCGAAATACTTTCGTCAACTTCAGATATAGCAAATATGCAACAAGGACCAAAAAACAAAAAACTATGTTTTATTTCTAGCAATAATGTTAATAAAATATTAAAGATAGGCTAAAATACGTTCATAGGATATATACCAATTATTTTTAAATTTATACAAAGAACTCATAGACTTTACGCATGAGGATTACTGTGTCATTTACATAGGCGAAAGAGACTTCGAAGTCTCTACCAACTATAGACTTTTAATTAATTACATAAAAAATGACCTGAATAATGTAATGAATACTAATATTATAATATGTTCACCAAATTTTAAATTAAGTGATAATTTTGCAATTTTTAATAAACGAATTGAAATGCTCAATCATTTGATGCATTTGGATGTAGAATTAAGTGAAAATGCATATCTCTTTGACTCCAATTACTGTCTAGAGTACAGATATGATTTTTTCTGGAAATATAATGCAAGGGTAAATAATAGAGCAATTGCCATCATCTTTAAAAACTTATTTTATTTTATGAACTATTTGGACTTGCAAACAGAAGTTCCTTATAATTTAGTTTCTCATCAGTGTTTTGATAACATTGCTATCAAACAAAATTTCAACCAATTAGGCAACAGCTTTAATGAACTGCGTACGTATCAGGCAACACAAACCGAAAACAATCATAATGAAATTGAGAATGATCTTTTTCGTTTATAACCACTTATACATCTTACATCAAAATATAAACGGTTTGATAGGAAAGTCAGACTTATTAACCCTTCAGATACCGTCAATTAGAGACACAATAGTAAGACAATAGATGCGCGGCCACCGGTGGTCGCTTGGGGATTCATGAATTAAGTTTAAACCTAAGCGAACTATTACATGAAGAGAAAATAGTAGATGTGGTATGTATAACGGAACATAACATGATAGATAATGATAACATACATTTGTATATACCGAACTATAAACTTTCAACGTACTCATCAAGAAGCACTAAAAAAGGCGGTACGTGTATACTAATCAAACATGGACATGAGTTTAGAGTTTTGGATATTAAAGAATTTTGCGTTCCAGGTATTATGGAGTGTTGTGCCATTGAGTTAGTAATTCACAAATTGATTGTCATTTGTGTTTATAGACCCCCAAAATCTAATAGAGGTGCACTATCAATTATCTTTGAAAAAATTGAATTAATGTTAAACCGTTGTGGACGAAACTCAGGAAAGAAGATACTACTTTGTGGTGACTTCTACATTGATATTTTAAAAAACACTAGAATACCCATAGAAATTTTACATCTGCTTCTAAATTTCAATATGAAACCTAGTATAAAACAGCCAATATTATAATAAACAATATTATCCATTCATTAAAGAACACAAATAGCGCGGGTTATGATGGAATAACAACTAAGATTTTAAAATCTGTCTCACATATAATTGCACCAGTCTTGAGCTTTATTATTAATCTGTGCATAGAACGTGGCCACTTTCCTAGTTTGTTAAAAATAACCCTAATTAAACCACTACATAAGAAAGGTGATAAAGCCGCTATTTCAAATTACCGTCCAATAGCTTTGATACCGGTCTTGTCAAAAGTTTTTGAAAAAGTAATATATAAATCTTTAAACTCATTTTTTGAAATAAACAATATACTTGCTAAGGAACAATATGGTTTTCGAAAAAACAGAAACATAAATAAAGCTGTTTATGTAATGTAATTATTTGCAGAAATTATTAATAATGTTGACAAAAAAAACCCAATTGTAGCAGTACTTATGGACATGTCTAAAGCATTTGACCATGTAAATCACGAGATATTACTGGGTAAGTTAAAACGATACGGTGTTAGAGGAAACATTTTAAATCTAGTGAAATCATATCTCACTTGGCGAAAGCAAGTTACTGTTTTGAGTACAGTTTGCTCTAAATTGAAGACCGAAGTTAGTCATATGTCGTCAGTTAGAGAAACAACATGCGGTGTACCCCAAGGAAGTGTTCTTGGGCCCCTGTTGTTTCTTATATATATTAACGATTTGCCAAAATGTACTGAACATCAAACTGTTTTGTTTGCCGATGACAGTACACTTATTGTTCCATGTAAAAATATAGAAACTTACGAAGATGACATAAAAAAGGCCATCCTTTGCATTATAAATTGGTTACTTAAAAACAAACGAAAAATTAACATAGACAAAACAAAGCTTATGACATTTTATCAAAGAACAAAAAAACTTAACTTAAACATAACTTATGCAGACCAAACAATAACCGAAACAAACTGTGCTAGATTTTTGGGACTTCACTTGGATACTCACTTAAATTGGAAGTGTCATGTAGAAACTATCTGTAAAAAACTAAACCAGTACTCATATGCACTCTATAACCTAGCAAAGATAGTCAGTGAGTCCGTTGTTCTTATCTCATATAAGGCCTATGTTACTTTAGCATTACGTTTTGGAATAATATATTGGGGAAATTCTACTGACAAAGAAATTGCGTTTAATTCATGAATCCCCAAGCGACCACCGGTGGCCGCGCATCTATTGTCTTACTATTGTGTCTCTAATTGACGGTATCTGAAGGGTTAAGGCCCAAAAAAGATGTTTGCGTGCTGTGTTTAAGCTGAAATCGACTGAAAGTTGTGTACCTTATTTCAAAAAATTTAAACTCCTGACATTGCCCTCTATGTACATTTTTGAGACAGCAGTATTTGTTAGATCTAATTTGCACTTGTTTGATACATTGAGATCTACAAGACGCAATAAAGAGATAATATCTCTTTATTGCGTCTTATGGTTTTGCACATATTATGTGCAAAACCACACAGTACGGCTCTTTATAAAAAAAGTTTTTAGGAATGGCACCTAGGATTTATAATAAGATCCCAAGGCAAATAACAGAAATGAAAAATTTAAACGATTTTAGAAAGGCATTCCTGGAGTTATTACATGACAAAGCATATTATACACTGAACGAGTACTTAACTGACACAATTTAACTACAGTGCGTTTCACTTAAGAAGTTCCTTTGCCGTAATGTTGGCAATACGGAATAACAGTGTTGCAATGTTTTTAGCAATTAAATTACTTAATATTAGGGAGATTAACTGATACTTCGTTACTTTTAACAATTGCCTTTTTTTTTAAACTATTTTTGAATAAAGTATAGGACGCTGGGCTCCATTCCGATTGTAGTGAAATTCTTTCAAATATCGAAAACGCCACGCCACAATATTGTACCTCTCTATTAACAACTTCATTTTAGACCTGCTTTTTTAAAATAAATTCCCATTCCCCTCATAATTCTCCAAAAAGTGTTGCAACTACCGTTAAAATCAATTTTGTTTCGCATTTTGGGGAAAAATTTCGGTAGAGTAGGCAACTCTTTCCTGTTTCCCTTCTTTTTTGTGAAGACAGACAGGGGAGCCAACATTACGCCGAAGTAACTTCATAAGTGAAACGCACTGTACCACTTTTTGTTTTATTTTTTTATTTTTACTATTGACATAAGAATTTATAATTTTTTTAATCTATGGAGATTTTTTTTGTACTTTTTTGTGTATTGACATTTTGAGCATGAATGATTTAAATGTATTATTATTATTTTTTGTGTTTGTTTTGTGTATTGACATTTTTTTTGAATGATTTAAATGTAATATTATTTTTTTATTGATTTTATTGAAATAATGATTTGTTATACGAGTAATTAGCATGTATACGTAAAATATTTGTACGCCAACGACGGCTAGACATAGCGTTCCTTTATAAAAATAATGAACATCTGTACCTAAACCACCTATGTTTAACAAATAAAAATATTTGTATTTGTATATTTGTAAAAATAATCCAAATAACTATACGTGTCGATAAGGATTTTAAGATACACAATAGCCCGTGTGTTAATATCATTATTTCTTAGAATTATATTGAAGTGAGTAAACTTGATGATGATATTGAAGTGAGTAAACTTCAATATAATTCTAAGAAATAAATGTAAACATTTGACCTACCTTTATACTAACATCAAACAAAATAATGACTGTGTCTGTGAGACACTTGTGGGTTAATACGTTACTATTTTATTTTATCGTTAATAGTTTTTTAACCAGACATTCTACAATAAAAACTATTACATATTTAGGCTCACAAAACCATGGAGAAAGCATAGATAAAGCGATATTTATGCAAGATAAATAGTTAAGTTTTTATGCGTAAACAAACGTAAAGTGGTGTCCGAGAGGGTTGTTAAGGGTTAAATAATAACAAAGTATTTTCAGGATTAACACCCACGAGCTTCTTATCAAGCTGAAACAGCATATACGAGTAGGTACATGACACGAAGCAACGCAAAGCTTTAATATCCTCCGAGCTGTCGCCGAGAGTGAACGTCTCGTCTACAGAAACCAGTTTGTGTGTAGACAAGATGCACTGCACGCGTGTGGTGACGCTGCTAGCACTGCTCGTCGGGCTGGTGCAGTTTTTCAAGTGGGGTAAGTGAGAGATTGTTATTCATTTTGGGTCTAACGACTTAATTGTTATGGCTTGACCCATGGCAACCAATTTATTCCACAACTTATGTGAAAATTGAAGACTCCTGCGAATATCTCTATTTTTTATTCGATCACGCAAGGAAACCCCGCACAGTGTGTTATAAATCCCATTTTTGTTTCATCGTGTTTTTATTCAAGAAATCGATAGTTTGCATCATTTTTAGTGCTAGAGTTCAACTCTGGCTTTGATACAACTTTTAGTTTATTTTTAGAAAAATGTCAAAGTTTCGTAATATCCGCATCATGGAAAACGAAAAAAAAATATTAAAAAATCAACCGAACTATTTATTCTAGTTTTTGTTATTTCCATTAATTGTTCATACAATACCCTGTCTTTTCTCGCATATCGGTTGCTCTAACATAAACTGGTCGCGAAATATGATTTTATTTCTCATTTTTCGTTTTTATTTTTTTATTCGACTATAACAACGTATTAGCAAATTATTTCTCATCATCATCATCATTTCAGCCGACAGACGTCCACTGTTGGACATAGGCCTCCCCTAAGTTTCGCCACAATGATCGATCCTGTGCGTCTCGCATCCATCGGTTTCCCGCAACCCTCACCAGGTCATCGGTCCACCTTGTAGGAGGCCTTCCGACGCTGCGTCTTCCAGTACGAGGTTGCCACTCCAGAACCTTTCTACTTGAAATTATTTCTACTTTAGAATATTGTTTATATCTAGTATTATATACAGTATTAATACCATAAGCTAATTCCGTTATCTAGAAGTTATTGATAATTTTTGATATATCCGAAATATCCGCAGTTAGGGTTGTCACTTCATACAATTTTGAAAATTGATTTTTATGCTATAATATTTTAATTTATTTACAGCAATAGCCGATGGTATAATTAATGTAAATGATATTGTGGTCTCCTGGATCGATTCAATTTGTTTATTTATTTATCTACTGAAGGTTACAATGTTAGGGAAAGTTAATTATAATAAACTGAACACTTGGTGTGTTCAGTTTATTTTTAAATCTTTGTCAGGGCTGAAGTCTGAACTATTTTCATGTCCTTATGTTAATACATACGTACATATGTATAGCCTTCCACTTACACCATACCCTAATTTTTTTTTTACGGTAGGCAAAATCATCTTATGACAACATGATAGTGTCAGACTCTTACTGACTAAAAATCCACCCCGTTCCTTCTAGCCTTCAAACCAAGGCACGAGTTTCCTTTCGGATAACCCTGGCCCCGGTAGGCTTCGACCCAGCTGGGCCTATGCTATTGCTGACAACTCCTTGAGGCGCGCGGGATCAGTGCGCGCCGTCGACGTTTTGGGCTAGTTATAGTTGAATAAAAAAATAAAAAAGAAAAATGTGAAAAAAAATCATATTTCGCGACCAGTTTATGTTAGAGCAACCGAAATGCGAGAAAAGACAGGGTATTGTATGAAAAATTAATGGAAATAACAAAAACTAGAATAAATAGTTCGGTTGATTTTTTAATTTTTTTTTTTTCGTTTTCCATGATGCGGATATTACGAAACTTTGACATTTTTTTAAAAATAAACTAAAAGTCGTATCAAAGCCGGAGTTGAACTCTAGCACTAAAAATGATGCAAACTATCGATTTCTTGAATAAAAACACGATGAAACAAAAATGGGGTTTATAACACACTGTGCCCCGATCGGTTGGTCGTAAATAATAATTAATAATTGTCTAGTATTGCTGACGTGGCCCTTGGTCTTGATCATTGCCATCTTGGCTTGATATTTGGCACCTTTTTTCTTAGGTGTTTCTGTGTCGTTGCGTTGCATTACGTCAGTGGATATCTTCACACAAGTACATAGCGACCGAGTACAATAGGATGATTTACAACGGTATTTTAGTGTGGTGCAAGGATATCACCATCATCATCATCATATCAGCCGATAGACGTTTAATGTTGGGCATAGACCTCCCCAATTGATGCCACAATGAACGATCTTGCGCGTCCCGCATCCATCGGATTCTCGCCGTCATCGGTCCACCCAATATAAGACCTTGTCTTGTGGCAACTTCGCAACTATTGAAGTCGGCATCATTATCTTACCGTTGCTGGCGCGTAGATTTTCTAGCGTTACTTACTGAATTTAGTTTTACGGTTGGCTGCAGAGACAAGATTTAATAATAATAATATCTTTTACTATCAGGCAGTCTTTATTGTCAGGGTTTATCTTTATTTTTCCTTTATTATTAAATTATAAGCTGACGGACACGAAGTGACGGCGTCGTGTTCAAATTTGTTGCAGGTCTTGAGTTGGCCAATCTATGATCTTCGTAATTCGTCCTTTTGTACTATCGTTGCTGTTGATAATGATGAATTCGGTTGTTCATAGATAAGTGGCGACACTTGGGAGAACCCTATGTCCAACAGTGGACGTCTATCGGCTGAAATGATGAGAACGAATACCAATCCAGCCCGTCGGGATACCATATTATTAGAGTTTATAAGTCACGCGGCATTACCAATGTGTCTTATGAGCAAGGATTGGTTTTCTAACTTATGTCCCGGGTCGGGCTTTAAACATCTCTTAACTAACTCGTCACATAAGCTAATATACCTAGTTAATATGTTACGGTTCCCATCGAATTCAGGGACTAATCTAAAGACTTTAAAAATATCGTCAAAAGGGTCTCTTTGGGCCTTTTTATAATAGGTAAGTATTGAATTTTTTTATAAAATCTAATCTATGGTGTCTTACGTCTCTAAGAGGTGAAAGAGAGACTGTCTAGAATGAAAAATCTTGAAGAATTAACGTAGGATAGGAAAGGAGTAAATTATAGAGAAGCGACGGAAGAGCGATTCAAGTGTACTTGCAGTCTCATTATTTGGTATTTTTGTATCAGCATCAATGTCTGGATGCAGTGCCATAGTTTATCGTGATTCAGAATACACGTGCGTTATTTTGTGACCAATGTCAATGTAAATCATAGCAGCAATTCAAATTCTGAAACTCCAGGGTTTTTTTAAATATCCACATTCAAATATTATAATACAATATAGCTATGAGTATGGATAACACATATAAGAATAATAATATTCCACAACTATCACTCAATGCCGTCTAGTCCCAAGCTAAGCAGAGTTTGTGTTCTGAGTACTAGAACACTGAAAATCATACTTAAATATTTCTAAATACATACATATTATAGATAAATTACTCCCAGACACAGAACAAATGATCATGCTCATCACACAAACATTTGTCCTGGATCGAATCCACGACTTCCGGCATAGCAGTCAGGGCCACTAACCACTAGACTAACAGGCCAGTATTATATGTCATCGTGCCAAGTAAAGGGTTTAGTAACGTTTAGGCCGCCCATTGTAACACACTATGTAACTTTTGAAAGATTTCATTTGAAAATTAAAAACAAAAAAGAAGAAATAAAATTATAAAAAGTAAATAACTAGTTATAAGTAATGAATTTTTTATAATTGATTCATTCGCTCGCTCACTCTAACTCCTGTCATCTCCTTCTCATCTAATCTTTCAGTGTCTATGTGTGCTCAATGCTTTTTTGTCATTTAATCAGCCTATTAATTATGAATTACCGAAGAACTACCCCTTTTTTTAAGTTAGTTAGACGATAAGTGGTAAATTGCAGAAGATGAGAAAATAGACCAGCGGGTTATTTCAAAACCACTTGTATGAACACCGTATTTTATTAAAAGATGAGTAAAAGCCCTGAAAGGGATATGTTATGTTTAGCAGTCCATCTAAATATTTCTATGTTACAGATATCGTCGTGGGCGGAGACAAAGCGCTAGAGTTTTATAACAATGGAACGCTAACGCACAAGGAATCCCTTCCGTGGACTTCTGACATCACTACAGTCATTTACGATCAAGTTCAGTCCCGGCTGCTGTTTAGCAACAACAACCCGAACATGTCTGTATACAGCTTTGACCGCTTTGACCAACCATCCAAGAAAATAAATTATTTATTCACGATGCCAACATACGACTACTTCACGAGGATGGCCTACGACCCCGTCACACAAGTACTCTTCTGGATCGACGGTTATAACGTATACTCGTTTTCGATAAATCCTGCATCTCCTAGCAAAGCAGCCGGTGGGAATCTTCTAGTTCGGTCGACCGCCCTCCCCAATGATATCGCAGTGGACAGCTGTGGAGGGTACGTTACTTATATATTATTATTACAAATAATAAATTTGAAGATAATTCTTTTTTGTACATTGAAAATATTAAAATAGCCAGAGTGTTAAAGGATCACATAGAATCGGATTACTAGCACTTCAAGAATTGTCGTCTGTTTAATTATGCAGGCATCACGTAAAATATACGAAAGCAATATAAATGTCGCAGGGAAATGAGGATATCAGTGATTTCACGAAATCCCTAGAGGTATCACAAAATCCCGGCAGATGTCGAATATTCTTGTTTATTACGTCTTCTTACTAAAACTATCTAGTGATATGTCAAAACACCAACTGAACGCATTTGAAAATGCTGGATAGGTTAGGCATTTGCTTTAAAGAGCATTAGTTCACTCTTTAAAAACATTGTATTTTTTAATTTTAAATTTTAATATTCACATATTGATACCAGTTTCCTCATGGCACTGACTGAAATGGCGTTGTAATGGAGAAAAAACTATTTCACCTATGTAACTAATATTTAAATGCTCCTGTTACAGTGTTTGTAACAAAACTTCTCCAAAACCAGTTTGACCAATTAATATGGAATTTCGCTAAAGCATACCTCTAGAGGTGGATGATAAGCGTCTCGTGGTGGTACTAGACCCCCACCATCGATCTAAATTAATTAAAATATTATATGTGTATTCATGACTTAACAAAATTCGTTTTGAACTTAGTGAATATTTATAGATATTTACAAATTACAGGTATATTTACTGGGCTGCAGACGAAGGGATAGAGCGGGCTCGGTTTGATGGCTCCGAGAGAGAAGTTCTAGTAGACAATTATGCTTATCAGCGAAAAAGTTTGGTCATCGATCATCGGACTCAAAAAATTTACTGGACTGAGACAATAGAAGTGAATGATACTGTTGTGTTTTGGGTAACTATTGAAAGTGCCAATTTTGATGGAAAAAACAGAACAACAGTATATAATATTTTGGAAAAAACTAGTTTTTCACATTCATTGGCCGTATCAAAAAACTTTTTCTACTGGCAGAACTACGAGCAATAGAACATTTGGCAATTACCGAAGAACCCATCACAACGCGTGGCAAGAAATTTTTATGCACTGCCTTGCCGCAACTGTTGGACTTCTCATCGTATAACAACCAATTACAAAATAAAAGACCAAATTCAAGGAGTAAAGAGTTGCAGTGCTCTTCGGAGTCTGATTCCGAATAACTCAAATAAATCGAATCCTGAATGTGCAGTATCTGTCTGTCAAAACTATTGCTTTCAAGGAGAATGTAGTGTCAGTGCTGAGGGAGAAGCTACTTGCAGGTAAAACATGTTCATCTTGGCGTAAATATCACGGTTAGCTCGCGAGGCGTGAAGACAGCAGTTGATTTACTCTAACGCTCGTTTACACTAACAGCAAGTCGATTAAGTTCTAGATATGTATGTAGATACTAACGTTAACAAAGCTTCTAGCATCCATGATATCATCCTCACCGTTTCTGAGAAGGAATCTTGTAAGCTTCGAAATGTTAATTTAGAATACCTGAAACAGTGATCCGCGTCAAACATTATTGTACATTGATGTTTAAAACATATTGTGAGTTATGGCGGAGAGGCCTAAAAGTTTCATTTGAATGAAGAATTGGCTAATCGATATTTAAAATAATCGGCTGGTTAGAAAGTAAATTATTCACAATTGTTCGAGTCAAGTTCGTAACCGGTCAATATTGTTACGTATACACGTAACACTGGTCAAATAAGGACTTGCGCATAAGTAATTGGTGTCTTACCTTATCAAAACAATTATTTGAGTTAAAATTGCTTTATCGTCACCTAGAATCTGTACAGGGTGACTGTTGATTAATTGACAATATTACAGGGAGTGAACGTTCTCATGAACGTGTACAACTTCTACTATAGGATCAGCTCTGTACTAAGAATATTAAAAGTACATAATATTGGTAAAATGTGGGAAAAAGCAGATCAATATTATCAGGTTATGGGATTATTCCATAGAATAAGTGGTCATTTTCATGAGCACCTACTTAAATAATAATATCCTGAAATATTTTTATATATATAGGTATTTGCAAATTGAATGAATATTGTAATTAATTGTAACTTTGTTTAATGCTCATTGCAAACATTATCACTTTGATACATGCGCAGTGGTCTGACGACGAATGACTGACCTGTTGGTCTAGTGGTTAGTGACCCTGACTGCTATGCCAGAGGTCGTGGGTTAGATTCCCACCCAGGACAAATGTTTGTGTGATGAGCATAATCATTTGTTCTGTGTCTGGGTGTAATTTATTTTATTTATTTAAGACGGCGTTGTGTGATAGTTGTGGAATATTATATTACCTATATTGTGGTCGCGCACCTAGTTTTTGTGTTACAACTAATCACAAATATCAATTAGTCTGCTAATTAATCGTGTAACGCTGTTTCTTATCTTTATTATTTCAGTTGTGAACCCGGATACTCTGGGGAGAGATGCGAAGTGAATACGTGTCAAGATTATTGTTTGAATGGTGGCGTTTGCTCTCTGACGGAGGATAATAAGCGAGTCTGCACGTGTACAGAAGACTACGAGGGTGAAAGATGCGACGTTCCCACCTTTTTAACCAAGTGTATCCAAGCTGTTTCAATTTTGAAGGATATACTAAAAACAGGTCACAATCATTGAAATCTGATTAAATGTGTCCCAAATAATTATTAGTTTTATCACACAAACATAACATTTTAACATTCAAATGTTATTTAGGCTCTGTTTCATCGCATGTGTGCAACTCAAGTTGCACACAATTTTAATGTATAAAAGTTATTTAGGTCGATTTCATATATTCTACGTGATGCGCGCAGAACTATAAATTTCTACATATTTAATATTATTATATAAATATAAAATGCATTTTGATTTGTACGGTTCAATCTTCTAACGACTTTTCGCTCTCTAGGGCCGAGCTAGAGAGCGTATCAGAATACTGACTAAAACCACACTTATGTTTCTTCAGTTACTCTTAGCGTTCTAAGATCATGGGTTTCCTTCTCAAAAGTTTTTTATGATGGCGTTTTGAACAATCTCACCAATTTTCAGCTGGGTGCGAATTATTGTAACCACAGGTGTCTAAATCATCACCAGCCTTTTTAATGTTCCCGCTGCTGGGACTCAGGCCTCCTCTCTAGGAGAGGGAATGGGTCGTAATCCACCACGCGGGCTCAGTGCGGGTTGGTGAATGTCACATGTCTTCGAATTTTTGGTTCTAGAACATGCCGTTTTCCTCACGATGCTTTCCTTCACCGTTTTGAGAGCAGTGGTTATGAAATAAATAACACAAAGTAATGCGTCTGGCTGGGTTTGAACCCGTGACCTAAAACTCGTAAGTCGGGGCCGTTACCACTCGGCCACCACTGCTCTAATATTTATCTGCCTGTGGCAATAATTTTTAAATTGTAAGGTTGAATGGTTCAATTTATGTTTTCTTTACAGATGTAACGTCGGTTACTCTGGGTAAAGGAGTGAAGTCGACGTGTGCTTCTCCTGTTGTCTGAACATCGGAGCTTGTTCAGGACGAGCGCGAGAGGCGACGCTGTTGGAGAGGTTACTTTCTTCTCTACCATCACCACTATGTAGCACTTAACGGAATGTCTAGTTTTAGTTAGTAATAACCTTTCTTTGCATAAATATAACATGCATTTTATGAATTCTTAAGCCTTTGCGCCATTGTACATTGTAATACAGGAGCTTAGTGTCTTCTTCTTAGCACTGGCTTATAATTATAATATAATTTATTGCACATAATAGTACAAAATGAAAAATGTAAGTCATAAAATGAAAAAATAAAATGAAATTACTTAACAAAGTTAATTTACTGTCGAGTAGGTCACAGGATATCGGAAATATTCTAAACATCATCATCATCCTAGCAATCAAACGTGGAGTCTGTCTAAAAAGTCAAACGGCTTGGGTAATTATTAAAATAGAGTGAAATCTGATGTAGTCAACACTGGTTCAATAATCAAGGTTGATTAAAAGATCTTGATCATTATTTACTAATAGAAGAATTTCACAAAAAGTATCGAATATAAGTATTTTTTTAATGAGAGTATACAAAATTTTTGTCGGTTGTATTTTTAGACAGACTATATTAACCGTCATTTCAGAACTCTCTGACTTTTCAACTAGATCGTAAATTTCGAATAATCTATAAAACGTATTTCTACTTCTTGCTATTTTCTAAAAAATATCTCTTCAAGTTGGAAAATTTCAGTTAAGAACAGTTATAATTATTATGATTAATATTTGTAGTGGTATATTTTTTAATCATTTAGTAGTAATTAAAAATATAATTAGGAATCGGCAACATGCATGAAATTAATGTTATATCTACAGTTTATCAATAAATATTTTAAAAAAATACAAAGAAAAAAATAAACAATTTCAAAGTTAACCCGTAAAAGTACAAAATAACTTCAATTTCGGAAGTCGGTGTTTCTATAATACGTAGTTTTGTCTCTTCGTTATTTAACACCGACTTCCGAAATTAAAGTTATTGTGTACTTCTCAGTGTTGACATTGAAGTCGGTTATATTTTTTTTGTAAAAAGTTTTTTATTTTATACTTTTAGTTATGGTACCACCACTAAAAAGTACCCCTCCGACAAACTTCTCTCATAACGACTCTAATAATCCCAAACACGATTAGATTGCATTAATTTACCTTCTGGCCTCATCATCAGACTGATCAGTTCGATACATCGCCTCCCCCTTTTCTGTCAGTCGTCGACTGCATACTGCATATAATAAACAAAGTAATATTACTTGTTATGACAATTCTGCTGTGATCCTATGAGAAGTTCTGTTCCATATCTTCGAAGTTCATCAATATCTCTATGGGACCAGATTGGAAGCATAACCTTTCAATAAAAAAAAAATATTTAAAATTGGTCCACAATTGACCGAAACATCGGTGAACTAACACACAAAAAAAAAACATACATTCAGCCGAACATAGAACCTCCTCTTTTTCGAAGTCGATTAAAAAACTAGGATAACAGGACTAGTTTGAAATCTCGCAAAGTACAGCCCCCCATCCAAGTTACAATCGTTTTGCTTGCGTCAAATGCTTCGATGCAAGCTTTCGTCGAATTTTTTTATTCTAACCACGTAACTGATCATTGAGATGACGTCATTTCCGTACATTTGAAGCTTTCTACTAGCGTTAACTATTGCAGATTAGCTGGCTAGAGGTACTGGCCATGGTTTGGAGCGAGGAGGAGTGGCAGGCAGCTGCCTCCTTCTGTGAAGCAGTAATGCTAGCGAAGTATGAAGCAACACGTGACGCGTTAGGGCCGCATCGAAAGAGAGAAAGAAAAACACGCTCCAACCGCCGCCGGGATTCTGATCCCGATTACCGGCCATCAAAGGCGCGGACGCGGACGGAGAGCAACAAGTAGCGCGCCATCCAATTGTCCGGACGGCGCGTATTGTTTCACGCGCGTGTTAGAATCGATTAGGGGAATAGACAATAATGATTTATGTATTTATATGTATGTGTACCAGTACCTACATATCATACTAAGGTGTCGGGATGGGTTACGGTTATTTACCGTGTTTTATGAAGAAAAGCATAAAATGACAAGACTAAGTATTAGGCTTGTCAGTTATTCGAGTAAACTACTGGCTCGTTCGGAAACTAGGTCTTGGAGGTGAAGAGCGGCCAAGAAACACCTCGGAAGCTCGGATATAGTATTTATGAACACACCTTACAACTAGGGAATGCAAATCTCGCGAGATTATGGATAACAATATTGCGAGATCTCGCGAGATTGGCAGTTTTGTGTAGTTTGTTTTGCAAAGTTTTCACAATATTTGAATAAATTGGGAAAATAATAATAAAAATTATAAGTATTATAAGATAACCATAGGCGCGGGCTTGCGGACGGCGAGCAATGGGTAGTTTGCTGTCGAACCGTCTGGTAACTGTCCGGACCGAGCCCAAGTCGTCGATGGCGCGTACTGGTTCGAAGTCTACTGGGGCCAGGGTTAGTTCCGAAACGTAGCTCAGCCCCGGTATGAAAGGCACAAAGGCAGTAATAATCTGACACTATCTCCCGCTCCGCCTAAGGACGGGAGATGTCATTTGGATGATTTTTACCCACCAAAAAAAGTATTATAAGATAAACATTTATTTTCACGAATTTTTTAATACATTTTTTGCAACAAACATTGTTTGACGTATCTGTCTATAATTTTTTAACGTCCGTGTCAATCCGTGCTTCGAATAAGACGTTTTTATGTTCGAGTACAATCTCGTTAATATCGCGAGATCTCGCCCTTTTTTCGTCCGAGATCAATCTCGCTAAAAAAGGCCGAGATCTCGCGAAATCGAGATTGCATTCCCTACTTACAACATCATTAATTATGGTTATCACAATAACATCTACAAGTAATTCTATGTTACATGTCTTGGGCCATTTCATAATAATAACGTAAATAAGTATTCTCTAATACCGTAAAGCATATGATGAGGCGTGTAAATAGCCTCACCTAAAATATAAGGAGGGAGTTTTAACGGCCCGTTCACGACTTCGGTCTTAGCGGCGCGCGGCGCGGCAGGCGGCGCGGCGGCGGCAAGCGGTGCGTTTTACACGCCACGTACCCTCAGTAGCGGCGAGCGGCAGCGGCCGAGGTGGACGTATTTAGGTAGTCGGCACGTGCTCAAAATTATGGCGTTATCAAAATTATCCCTACTGTGTACAGACAATATAATTATGGTAGCTGATACTACGTTATTATATTATCAATTTAAATTAAACTTACCATCATATTCCGGAAAACATTGTTTTATTCCTTCCACAACCTTTTTATAACGTTTTTATATTTATGTTGGGGATGTTTTGACATCCATATAGGGGGTCAATTTAAAATTTCAGTAATAAGCACCTCGTTATATATTACCGCCACAAAATTGTCTAAAATTTTTTGTAAATGATTTCGCCGCCGAGTCCGTCACACCTACACCGCTATTCGCGCCGCCAAACGCGCCGCTCTGTTTCGTGGCGTCGCGCTCATTCACTTGTACTTTTGACCTCGCCGCTCCCCGCACCGCGCGCCGCTGCAGTTATTCGCTCCGACAAAACCGCGCGCATTTTCGCTATGAGCGGCGACTCGTGGCGTACTTCAAACATTTTCATACATTTGTTCTTAACGCTCGCCGCCCCGCACGCCGCCGCCGCTGGCCGCGCTAAGGTCGTGAATAGGCCGTAAGACTACCCAAAATGGCGGTGGAAGCAAATTTAAATTTCACAAAAATTTAATCCCTGTTGATGATTCCTTCTGAGACCAATACCCACTACATCTATTTTCAGCAAAGAAAGCCCACGTACCTTGCGAATCCAGGGACCGCACTTAGGACCAGGAAGATGGGAAGGCGCCTCGTTCACGGGTGCGTGGTTGCTGTGTGGGCCTCCGGCCGTCGAGCTATCTTGATTATCCACCGGTGGATTGGTCAGAACTCGTGAAATACACCACTGCACTATACGTTTACAATGTCTCACTTATTCCACGAGAATGGGATTTTTATCGCGGAGCGGTGTCCATTCGACGCGATGCGAATGGCGGCGGAAAAGCGGTGTGCGGAGGACGCCCTCTATGGTCGTTCGCAAGCATCTCAAGGAAACGCTCGATCCGCTAAACCAATGGGCGCTGCGGTAGTAAATATTGGAGTGCGGATCATCAATAGAGACTCAATTGTCTTACTTTTAAAAGTAACCAAGATATTATATTTATTCTTTAAAAAATATATCTGTAATTATAAAAGGCGTTGATGCTTCACCAGCATAATTAGAAACAAAGCCACAGTATGACACATACACAAAATCAGTATTTAGAGAAAAGTTTATGTGGGTAGGCAGTGAGTGCGGGTGCGCGGAAATAAAAATCGCTGCTAAAAAGTACTCACGTTTTACTTCGCTAAGCCCACACAACAACACAGAAGGAGTACATGAGACAACAAGGAGACACAATATATTATAGACACGGCACAAAATAATAGTTCACAAAGGATTCGCGTAACAATTATGACGGGTGCGAACGGAAACAGTCAAAGGCGCGCACGGCAGTTCGTAGCGTTCAGCGTAGATCACTGCGTGCACGCACAATGCGTCGAGATCTTTTGACACCACCGATGCGTTCCGAAATGTGATCGTTCTTGTGTATGAATATAAATATTAATAAATGTGATTAGATAATTGTGTTGCTGTAATTGTGTTGTGTGATTTTATAATATACGTAAATAAATTAATAATATGGTAGGGGTGAACCCTATAAGTACAACTATTTACAATATTCAGATATCATATTAAATAACTTACATGAACTTTGGCTGTCAGCAACGGTCTATAGCTGGGTCACAAGTGGGTTTGTTTTTAAAATAAGATAAAGATAAAACTTTCAACTTAATTTATGGCCTTTTAATAACATTGTAATATAGTCAAGCAACTTTAAAACTGAATAACCGTATTTAAACAATTTTACAACACTTGATTTGTATTTCGTAGTTCTTATTTCACAACATAAACATTGACTGTCAGTACTGTACTAATCGACGTAAACAACTTACTACATTAAGGTAGAAACACAAAATGCAAGACGGATCTTAATTCATGAATCCCCAAGCGACCACCGGTGGCCGCGCATCTATTGTCTTACTATTGTGTCTCTAATTGACGGTATCTGAAGGGTTAATGAGCATCAATAATTACGTAATATTTTACAGGATTATCACCAATACGTCTATACTAATATTATAAAGAGGTAAAATTTGTAAGTTTGTATGTAGGGGGTAATCTCTGGAAATACTAGTCCGATTGCTAAAATTTTTTTCACCGATAGAAAGCTGCTTTATTCCTGAGTGACAAAGGCTATATTAAATAACTTGACCGTCAATTTGAAGCCTAATAATATGAGAGAGAAGCCATCATTCCGTCCCTTTTTCGCATCCGTTCCCCCTCCTAGTGGCACACTATCGCTTTCTCTGTCTCTCCTCCCACCACCACTAGCAGCTGCAAACGTCGGTTTGCCTTTGGATTTGACTCATTGACGTCGTTGTTCCTGTCCTGACAACACCGGAGAGAGCAAGGTATGAATTTACCTTTATAAGTGCTTCATAGAAATCTACTAGAGTTAATAACACTATATTGTACAGTTTACAGTTAAAAATCTAAGTTAAAGAAAAGTGTTTAAAACTAAAGTTTAGAATGCTTTAAAAAACTCAATAGTTTGAACAGCATCTATACTTCTAAATTCTGTACATAATAGTGTCTAAACTCTTAACGGTGTTACCGTTCGTTTCTTAATAATTTAGAATTATTTATGTACCCTCCGTTTTTAACTTTTGTGGCATACAGTTATTATTGTATTTCAGTGTGATATTAATATTAATGAGTGATCAAAATACCTTACCGGTCCACACTCAAGATGAAAATAAAGAGAGTAGCGTACAATCTCAGAAAAGAAAACGCCGCGTTCGTGATTCAAGTAGCTCAACATCATCCAGTTCTAGTTCTAGTTCTAGTAGCTCTGACCGTTCGTCGACACGCAAGCGATCTCATCGTTCGCGAAAAAGAAATAAACGTCGCCAAAAAGCCCGTAAATTAGAAAAGTTATTTAACGAAGTAGCCGATCTAAAGAAAAAGTTCACAAATCGTGCTAATAGTGAACTTGGTTTAGGATCATTATACGAACCTAGTCGAGAGGATTGTTTAGAAGATAATGTGAGCCGCGAATTGTATAGCAATGATGATGAGTACATAGTTGAATCGAATGATATTGAATTAGGACCCGAAATTTCACTGTCTATAGGGACTAAAATTAAAGATCCTGATATTTTAAAGACGCCCACTGCGTATTTAGAAGTTTTAAAAAAGATTCAACGTTTAGACGATCCCGATTGGACAAATGTGAGATATTCCGAAGTACAAAAAAATTATAGGCATACCCCCGGTTTTACGGAACTCGATGCAAATGATGAAGTGAAACGTTATGACTCTTCACGCTCTTTGATTAATATGAAAAAAGCGTTTGGTTCTTTGACTTTTGCCCTTATTAAACAGAAAGAACAACTTCAAACGGAGCTCCGCTCATTTTTAAGCTGGACACGGCAAGCGGGTAATTTGAACCCAGACACTATATGTGAAAAAATAACGGATATTTTTGTAAATGGTGAGTATGCTAGAATTTCGAGTGATACTTTACAAATGATTTGCGGACATCGCGCAGAATGTATCCAACAGCGCAGAGAAACTATTTTAGCTGGTGTTAAAGACCCATTGCACAAAAGTTTAATAAGAAAAATTCCACCGTCTTGTTATAATCTATTTGGCGCTGAACAACTTACTTCTACATTAGAAAAAGCTGGAGGCGTGAATAAAGTATTTTGGCCTCGTGACAAGGATTGCGCTTCTGCACCGCAGACCGATCCAAGTACTTCCACGACTCAGCGAAAGTTACCACTTCCGAGTCAAAGAAAAGTGGCCTATAAACAGACGGGGCAAACAACTTCAAGAGCAATGTTTTTCCACGGCCCTCGGAATGCGCCACCATCAGACTCCCAACTTACGGTAGGAGGAGTTCGCATCGGCGTCGGGTCGACGATGAAGTACCTGGGACTCGTTCTCGACAGCCGATGGAATTTCGGAGAACACTTCCGACGTTTGGCTCCCAAACTCAACCGGGCCGGGGCTGCTCTCAAGCGGCTCCTGCCCAACCTTGGGGGTCCAGACGCCTCCTGCCGGAGGCTCTACGCGGGGATCGTTCGGTCCATGGCCCTCTACGGGGCGCCGGTGTGGGCGCCGTCGCTGGCAAAGCGACCGGCGTCCATACTGAACGCCTGCCAGAGGGTTATGGCAATACGGATGGTGCGGGGTTACCGCACGATCTCCCGCGAAGCGGCGAGCCTTTTGGCTGGCCTACCATCGTGGGATCTGGAGGCAACAGTCCTTGCACACATGCACGATAAGCGCGTGGAGATGCAACGCCGGGGTGAAAGTCCACTACCGCGACAGGTCGAGGTATGGCGGACAGAGCTCCGGCGGGATCTCACGGTGAAATGGCGTCAGCGACTATCGCAACCCAGTGCTGGGCACGCCACAATTATGGCGGTAAGTCCCCTCTTTGAGGCGTGGCTGGAAAGACCTCACGGCGTCCTTACCTTCCGCATGACGCAGGTCCTCACCGGACATGGCAAGTTCGGGAGGTTCCTGCATCGAATTCGAGCGGAAGAGACGCCCGGGTGCCGCCACTGTGCGGAACGCCCGGAGGACACGGTGGAGCACACAGTTGAGGTGTGCCCTGCTTGGGCGGAGCAACGCCGTGCCCTCATGGGGGCGATCGGCGGCGGAGACCTCTCGCGCCGGGCCCTGGTTCAGGCCATGGTCCGGAGCGAGGAGGAGTGGCAGGCGGTCGCCTCCTTCTGCGAAGCAGTAATGCTAGCAAAGGAGGAGGCAGACCGCATCAGGCAACGGCGCCCCCGCCGCCGCCGCCGGGATTCCGATCCCGATTTCCGGCCACCGTAGACGCGGGCTCATGGGTAGCTCGCTGTCCGATCGTCCGGTAACTGTCCGGACCGAGCCAAGGCGTCGACGGCGCGCACTGTTCCCGCGCGCCTCAAGGAGTTGTCAGAAACAGGAGGGGCCCATCTGGGTCGAAGCCTACCGGGGTCGGGGTTATCCGAAAGGAAACTAGAGCCCCGGTATGAAGGCTAGAAGGAACGGCGCGGGGTTTTTAGTCAGTAAGACTCTGACACTGTCTCCTGCTCCACCCAAGAGCGGGTTTCGTCAATGATGATTTTCCCCGTCGACAGAAAAAAAAAAAAAAAAAAAAACTTCAAGAGCAAACAATACACCTTTCCATAACAGTGGCAAACCCTTTCGGGGCCGGGGCGGTAAGCAGTCAAATTACCGCAGACCTAATGACGATTCAAATGCATATAGGCACAAAATCTCTTCCTCATCCCATCGGGATAGGAGAGGAAATTTACGCAGATTCTGACTCAACGAGTTTGTTTCGCGCCGGTCAGCTGAGCCTCTTTCACAAGCGGTGGAAGAAAATGGGAGCACCAGACTATATTTTAAAAATAATATCTGGATACCGAATCCCATTTGTACGGAAGCCTCCGCTACACTTGCCCAATCTACAAAATGCAGTCCAAGCGACGCCTCATTCCCCAGAAATGGACCAAATCATTTACAAAATGTTATCAGAAGAGGTACTCACAATTGTGCCGCTGACACAGTTTTATTTCGCCCATGTTTCTGGTACCCAAAGAAGACGGAAAGTTCAGACCGATTTTCAATCTCAAAGCCCTGAACCGATACGTCGACGCCTCCACGTTTCGCCTGATCAACATTTTCAGAATCCCAGACTTCCTCCAACCGAACGATTGGATGGTGAAACTGGACTTATCCCAGGCATATTTCCATTTACCTATAACAGAGGGCCACAGAAGATTCTTACGGCTAATTTACCAAGGCCAATTGCTTCAAATGAACTGCCTGCCCTTCGGGCTCAGCTCAGCACCGAAAACATTTGCCTCTTTGAGCAACTGGATTGCCCAGACTCTCCGAGACCGCGGAATGCGAGTCGTAATTTATTTAGACGATTATCTTCTAGTCAATCAAGACTACGATACACTGGTGACTCACGTCAAAATTACAGTAGACATCCTAAAATATTTAGGGTGGATGATAAACTACGAAAAGTCTATCTTGCAACCGAGGCAAGCAATAGAGTATCTAGGCATAGTATGGGATCCTTGGAAAAATTCAAAATCACTTCCAACAAAAAAGTGTCTGAAAATGAAAACCATAATCACACACTTGATCAACAATCAAAAAGCTTGCCTGAGAGATCTACAACGTATCATAGGAATGATGAACTTTGCAAGCTTTGTTGTGCCACGGGGAAGGATAAATTTTCGTCAACTTCAAAGGCTATGCATCAGCATATTACACGTAAATCCGACCATAAAGAACTCATTGCCCAAGGCAGCTCAGAACGACTTAAAATGGTGGCTAAATCATCTGGACACCAAGTCTCCTATCCATGTTCCACATCCAACACACTATATTGTCACGGATGCATCGGACGACGCCTGGGGTGCTTACATAAACAACACCTATATTTCCGGGACATGGAAAGTAGAAGAAAAACTTCTTCATTGCAATCAAAAGGAGATGCTTGCCATTCTAAAGACTATCCAACATTGTGGCCAAGGCCTGCACAAAGCCAGTCTATACATTCAGTGCGACAACAAGACCGCGGTATCGTATCTGAGGAACGAAGGCGGCACGAAATCTTTAGCACTGATAGATCTAACCTATCAGATTTTACGGCTCATAGATACTTATCAGATGCACTTAATTATTTATCACATCCCGGGCGTGTACAACGTGGAAGCAGACAGGCTATCCCGATTGCAAAAACTGCCAGAGTGGCATTTACTCCCTCAAGTTACAAACCTTATATTCGCCAAATGGGGAACCCCGGTGATAGACCTGTTCGCATCTCAACAAGCTCATGTAGTTCCCAAGTACTGCACTCTCGATCACCGAGATCAGGAAGCCGTATTTCAAGATGCCTTCAGCCAGATCTGGGACTACCCTTTGGCATGGATTTTTCCTCCACCGTTTTTAGTACCCAAGGTTCTAACTCATCTGAATAAATGTCGGGGAATATTCCTGGTAGTGGTTCCCAAATGGAACCAAGTCTTTTGGCGACCAGACCTGAAGAATCGTGCAATAGATCACCCTTGGACGATCAAGAACCTCTACAAAGTACTAGTAGACACCTCAACAAACAGTCCCCCGCACAAGGCCAACGAGATGACGTTGGAAGTTTGGAGAATTGGGGGTGGAATGAAAAGCTAAGTGACTGGTCAAAGCAACAAAAGAGCCTACTCATGAAAAGCTGGCGATTATCTACTATAAGAACATATAGTCCACCCTGGGCTCGCTGGATGAAATGGGCAAAGTTAAATAACATTTCTGTAAGCGAACCGAGTGGTTCGGCTCTTGCTAGATTTTTATCTGATCTTCACCTAAAAGATGGGCTCTCTTATAACACTATACTTATCCATAAAGCAGTGGTTTCCACTTTATGTAGCCCAGAATCTACAGAACGACTAAGTGGACATCCTTTAGTTAAACGAATACTAAAGTCCATAGCATTAGCTATTCCAAAACCCTCTAAGACCAAGGTTTGGGATGTTAATCAAGTGGTATCTTTACTGTCTCAACAGAATCCTGATACAGATAAACTTCATGATATTTTAAAACATACAGCATGCCTCCTGTTACTGTGTTCTGGTCGCAGAGTCCATGACCTAACCTTATTGAGCGTAAATCCCAATCAATGTGAAATTACTGATGATTATATTATCTTGTGGCCAATGTTTGGCTCAAAAACTGATTCTGCAAATTATCGTCAATCAGGTTGGAAGTTAATGATCAATAAAGACGATCAGTGCCTAAATCCCGTGCATTGGATTTCAAAGTTGATAATAGCTGGTAAGAACAGGAGAAATGAAGCTCAATGTGATAATTTATTTATAACTGCGCGTGGCAAAGCTCGTCCTGCTTCACGCTGTGTTATAGCTAACTGGGTCAAGAAAGTACTAAAGGATGCTGGGATTGAAGCTCCAGCTGGAAGTGTAAGGTCTGCTGTAGCTTCAAACAGTTGGCATGAAAACTGCTCAATTGATGATATTCTCTCCAGAGGCAATTGGAGATCAGAAAATACATTTAGGAGATTTTACTGCAAAGAAGTTAGAACAACAAATACTCATAATTCTATTACAAGTTTATTTAATGCAGTGTGATTGTTGTCTTACTTTATTAAATGTGTAGAGCGAGTAGCTCGGTTTGGCTCATTTACGTCCAGCCATTTGTTATTTTTTGTTACAAAGAATATTTATTGGTTTTCTTCTTTAATAATAAAACTATTTTGTTTTACAAGACTAGTTTATTTACTTTTTGTACCTCTGTAACATTATATTTTATTATACAGTTGCAAGTGCAAGGTTTTATCTCTGTCACCCACCAGTTCGTCACGTCATGACACAAGGTCCGATGACTAAGGACCCAGTCCTTTTTCATCGTCTTGTGACCTAGATTTCAATCTCATAGTCACATTGACGTCTCCACCACCACCAGGCGATACCAAACACGTCTCTCATATTATTAGGCTTAAAATTGACGGTCAAGTTATTTAATACAAACGTTTTACCTAAAATAAAACGTAAATTAAATTACTTACCTAAATTTGAAGCCTAATAACTTAAAATGCTGCCTGGTTCTACAACGACTTCAATGAGTCAAATCCAAAGAGAATAAAACCACTTGAGAGCTGATAGACCGATTTTGTCTAGGCGCACGATTCACCATTGCGGGTCGGGGGACGGGGGAAAATATAGCGGCTGTGATTGGCTGATGCAACAAAGTCACTAAACATAGTGATGGACAAGTAAATTTTGCAACAATAATATCGATATCGATAAAATCGGCGTCGATTAAATCTGCTTTTTTTTTAAAAAAAAAGCAGAACTGATCACTGCAAATCAAACACTGATGTTCTAGACGATTTTCCACACCATTTTATCGAACAGGTACTAATTTTTAGGGTTCAATAGTCAACTAAGAACCCTTATAGTTTCGCCACGGCTGTCTGTCTGTCTGTCCGACCGTCCGCAGATAATCTCAGTGACTGCTAGCACTAGAAAGTTGAAATTTGGTAGATACCAATATATATATCAATCACGCCGACCAAGTGGTAAAATAAAAAGTGAACAAAAAGAAATGTTTTATTAGGGTACACATAAAGTGGGGAGTAATTTATTTTTTCCTGTCAACCCTAACGTGTGATATATTGTTGGATAGGTATTTAAAAATTCGTAGAGGTTTACTAAAATTATGTTTTGATAAAGTCAATATTTTCGGAAATAAACGCTCCAAAAGTAATAAAAAAAAGTGTCCCTCTAATTTTTGAACCATAAGTTTAGTAAATATAAAAAAAATCTCAAAAGTAGAATTTTATACTTTCTTGGAAAATCATTTTGAACTTGATGGGTTGAACAGTTTTTGAAAAGTTGTTCGAAATAATTTCTAACTTGTAATTTAACCGTATATGCAAGCATTTGTTTAACTTAGTTTACATATTTTACTATCCTAAACGTGTCTTTTTTCAAATAAAAAAAGATTTATTATATTAGGTTCACGCAATCCAAAACTACCACCGAAAACCCAACATACATAACTCGTCTAGTTTGTATAAATTAGTAACCCAATTTCCTAAGAGATAGCTCTATACTTTGGACTACTTCGCCCTGTTAAGATTTTTCCTGAGTTGATGGGGTCGGGACGGGTATGAGCTATTATATTGTCGAATTTTTCGATTGGTCTCTGGTGGTTTGTTTATGTATTTATTCTTGCTCGTTTTTTGTCGTTCATTGTTTTAACTCTTAAGTGGGGACACTTATTGTGACGGACGGGAAACTACGAAACCCTACACTGAGCGTAGCCCGACACGCTCTTGGCCAATTTTCACATAAGTGTCGTGAGCATGAGTCTAGCAGTCAAGTGATTGTATAGTCATTGGTTTAGTCAGTAAAAGTCTGGCTTGCATGGCATGTTCTTATGGTTTGGGTGGAGCCTTGCGCCCATCCAGAGCGCGAGAAACTATTCTACGATTTCTCACTCTCAAAAAAAAAAACTGAGGCTTGTCAAATTCATCAATATAAATGTTTCTCTACAAGTAACAACAAGAAATCTAAAATGTTAACATTAAAAGGTAGGTAACTTAATTTTTTATTCACCATTGGGAATCATCGATAAAATAATATTTTACAAATATGTTTTGAAGTTGTCACATCACTTCATCACTCAGTAGAAAGTACTTATGGATAGAAAGGGATAGACTTATCTAATATTCTAGTGAAAGTAAAGGACTTTTTCAAAAGACATCAACGCGGTATCACTTTTTTCGTAACCAACCAGTTTAGCTTGACCTCTGTAATTACCAATTAATGTAAATAAATATAAACATATTTTACCTAGCGATAAAAACTTATGCCATCTTTTTTATAACTAGATGTTCTAGATGATTTCCCGCAACATTTAATTGCACAAGAACTCATTTTTGCTTCGGTTTTAGGCAACAAATGTTTTTTAAGGTACCAAAATTACGAAATGTGCACAGATCCAACAACTGGTCAGTACTAAGAAATGCACTGATATCGGCATCAAATATAAGTGCAAAATCATTTATGTGTCGTGAGCTGGAGTCACCCGTATGAGCGGTCAAGTGGTTGTATAGTCATTGGTCAAATCCAAAGGCAAACCGACGTTTGCAGCTGCTAGTGGTGGTGGGAGGAGAGACAGAGAAAGCGATAGTGTGCCACTAGGAGGGGGAACGGATGCGAAAAAGGGACGGAATGATGGCTTCTCTCTCATATTATTAGGCTTCAAATTTAGGTAAGTAATTTAATTTACGTTTTATTTTAGGTAAAACGTTTGTATTTTATGTACGCGGGCGAAGCCGCTGGCAAAAGCTAGTATTTTTATAAGTTTAGCGTTTCACACACAGTAACATTTGCTCTAGTAGGTACTTCTACATTTAATTTAAACTTCATAAATGTTACCAATATATAAAATACAACAAATTTATTCTTGAAATATTAAAATACATGATTTAACCACGTCATCTATTGTGGTGAATCTAACACGCGCGCTTCAAAGATTTGTCAGCAAACAGCAGCCCAGCAGGGTCGCAGCCTACTGAGGCCAAGGGTCTGCTTCTGATAAGAAGATTCGGCCCCGATACGGAAAAACCGATAAAACGATAGGGATCAGAGTGCATTTTAAAAAAAGTAAAAAGAAAAAGTAGTAAGCAAAAATATTTCTATTCTATTCTATTCTATTTATATTTTTAAAATACTAAGAGGAAAACTAGATAACTCAGCTTTGTTAGAGTTGTTGTGTCTACGTGTCCCTGACAGATATGTTTGGCGCCGGCTTCGGCCTCTTCTGCTGGTGGTGCCGAGGGCGAGAACAAACCTGCTCAAAGAGTCGCCTCTGACGCGCGCACTTCGCACTCTCAATCTCATACACGTCAAGACCTATTCGTTTGTACTTTGAGTGAATTTAACAGAATAGCACTAGCAGTTATATGCTTTAATAGTTAATTAAGGTTTAGGAAAAAATTGTGTTTGTTTAGGTATTTTTTGGCTGTACTGTCGCATTAGGTTTTCCCTGTAAAGATGGTATAAGTTTGATAAATAAATAAATAAATATTCTATTCATTTTCTGTTCCCAAGTTGTTGTGGGGACGCCCATACGCTTGATGTACAATACAGAAACATTAAATAAATCTCTATGGAGAAGAACGAACAAGAAACTCCAAGGACACTATTTTTAATCAATAAATGCAAGGTGTAAGGGACAGCCCTCCGCAAACTTGAAGGGCTTGCTCAGTAGACGAAACTGAACAACACTCCACAATTTTCCTCTTTAAGAAAAGAAAAAAAATTGGCCTCCATACAAAATTATACAATCAAGTTTATAATTTTGTATGGTGAGGCTGATATTTTTTTTGACTAACCTTCAAGATTTCAAAGTTCTATCTAACACATTTCAACTCTGTATTTTGCGACAAAAACGCAATCAAAAGAATGATTAGAATGTAAACTAAGACTGATGAAATAAAAGCCATTACATAAATGTATAACAGTTTCATTTTATTCTACAAAAGTACGCTAAAGTGAACTAGTGGAGTCTTTGGTTCTTTTCAAGTCCTTGCAGAGGTCTGAATCATTGCTCGAAGAACACATGGAGGCGCGCGAGATGTGCAACAGCTCGAGGTCCAGGTCTTCCTTGGACTTCTTGACGCCTGGGTCTGACGACGGCCCCTTAGTTTTCGTCGATAAGAAAGGTATAACATTCCTGATGACATTGTTTTTAGATGTTTTACTGGAACGCGATGAGTTGCCAGCGCTCGATATGCTGGTGAAGGAATACTTGGACGCGTTGTCCCCGATGAACAACACGCCGCGCTCCGACAGGAAGTCATCGATGGAGTCGTTGGAGAAGTACGCTTGAGCACCTTGCTCTATGGAGCCAGCGTTTTTCTCCTGTTTGTACACACCGAACGTTTTGCCGTGAGAGTGAGAGCTCTTCTTAATGTCCATCACGTTGGAACTGCCCTCGTAGTTGTAGCTGTGGCAGCGGATCACTTTCTCCGATGAGTCGCTCAAGCTCTCGGTACTCTTCTTGTCTGTTTTCTTAACAATACTTTTCACAGAGACAGGCTTAGCACTCTTAGTCTCTCGTTTTTCGTCTTGAAAGTTAACTTTAATGTCAGTCAATTTTCTTTGTTCTAAATTTATTTCCTTACGTTCGTTTGCGTGTAGATTTTCATCGATGCGTGCCTCGGGGATGGTCTCTGAGCGCGGCAGGCGGTGCCAATCTCGTCGCGTTATGCACTTGGACAAAATATCATCTGACATACTGAGTTTGACGCTAGTCTTACGTTCCTTCTGGCACGCTTTGTAGCATCGGATCTTCTTATCGATGTAGTTGGAAGACTCACTGAGGTACTGGAAGTCGGTGGTCTCGGTGTCAATGTTGCTGGTGCAGATGAGCGGCGTGGTGACGGAGGCGTCTTGGCGGTAGTTGAAAAACTTGTGCACAACCTCCTTCTTCTTGCAGCACGCGCACTTCTTGGTAAAGCAGTAGATCATGGCACAGATGAAGCAGCACTGCAGTAAGATGACACCGCTTAGCGCTAGTAGCATGTGCTTGTTGGATGCAATGTATGTCAAAAAGCTGTTAAGACGGGAGATTTTCGTCGGATGCTGCGGCTTCTCCATCGAAGTGAGCTTTGCGTTTGACCGGTGTATCGAGCTTGTCATTCCCACCACCTTGGCAACAGTTTCCGGATCATAGTCGGACAGTGCACTATTCTTGGACGATTTAGAGCTGTTTTTGTTCATTGTCCTGATGATCAGAATATCTTTCGCTTGTCTGCTTTTCCCCCCCGTCAATGCTTTGATAAAGATTATATCTTCGTCGGTGATAGCTGGCTTGTTGATACATTTGTTAGAAACAGGGTTGTATGCCCGCGTGGGGACTTCAGTATTAGAGCTCGCCATGCATACTGGTACTTCTACGCAACGTTTTTTTATCAAATTAAAATAGGGTCTCTTGCCATTATAATAAGTATCACAATAGACTGGCTTGCAGTCGTTGAACGGATCTTCGTCAATGTGCTCACATATCCGGAAGTCATTGGCAGTATGGGACTTCTGCAACGTGGTATCGAACTTAATCTTGACAGTATCTCGAATGAAGTTCTTGGGCTTGGACTTGGACTTGTAGTCCACAAAGATGGTGCAGAACCCGCGGCGGTCGTACGGATCGAGTAGTGGCGCCACCAAGTGAAGAGTTTTCATCGAACCTGAAAAAAAAATTTTTTTCAAATGCCGGAAATACTACCTAATACCTACCATATATTTCTTTAAAAAATAGTCCCTATTGCATCAAATAAAAATAGAACCGAAAATAATTAGAAAAATTAAAATGTTTACTTCTTTGTCCATAATACTACTGCGCACATGGGTCAAAAAAGTAGCAGTCACTGGCCACAAGTGGGTTGTGGCCGCTTCCAGCTACTCGTAGCTTCTCGTGGCGGCATTTGTGGCTGTGGCATGTGGCCTATTAGCTGCGACACAGGTATATTCAGTGAGACGTATCACAACCACACCACAACAAAACACGTAGTTTGGCACTTTGAAATAAAACTATTTTTATTTAAAAATAGTTTGTTCGGCTGTTACTTCACACTGACCACATTTGTTGTTGCAACCGTGTGGGCGATATCAACTACATCGTTACCATATCGCAACTACAATGCGACCACTAGCGATACTGTTCACACGTAACCACTTTTTGTAGCCACGATGCGGTGCGATTGTGGTGCGTCTGTATAGAACCTAACCTCTATACTATAGGGTTAGGTTAGGTTAGTTATTACAATTTCATGAAAAGCTCATATAATAGAGTAAGATGAGCTGACGTTGATATTTTAATCAACATACAATTTGACGCAACTTAAAAAAAATATTATAGGTTTATTTTTATTTTTGTATAGCTTTTTATAATGTGAATGTGAGAACACTGTAGACTTCGCAGATTCATGGATTACAATTTGATTGTGCTTTTGGGTGCAAAACTGACCGGTGTATATTGCCTTCACATAATATTATTTTTGGAAATCTATAGTAATATTATAAAGAGGTAAAATTTGTAAGTTTGTTAGTTTGTATGTAGGGGGTAATCTCTGGAACTCATAATCCAATTCTAAAATTTTTATTATCAATTATTACTTTTTACTGGTAGAAAGCTACATTATTTCTGAGTGCTATAGGCTATAAATTGTTTCTATAGCATGTATATTAACCGAGCTATCACAACTTTTGTCTAGCAAGTCGGAAAAAAATACCTCATAAAACAGAATTATTTGCGTGCGCTGCCTAAACAGTTGCTTAAAATTAAAAACAATGTAGGCTACCTGGTTCGTCTTAATTATTTCTACAAAAAAATCCGCGATACCATATCTCTATCTTTTATATTTTATCTTTTATACTTCTTTTATTGCATTAAAAATATTTTTTTACGGCATACTTACGTTTGGTTGATTATTTGAGCAACAAAATATTAATTCTTATGACAATAAATTATTTCAATACCACAAGAACATCATACAGATAAGATTTTCCATTTACAGTATATCAATTGGTCATACAGTTTCGGAGATAATATAAAATTACTAAAACGCAAAATGCCCCTAGCATAACTTTCATTGTGCAGAGTTTTACCTATATATTTTTTTTTATGGTGGGCAAAAATCATTTTATGACAACCCCCGCCCTTGGGTGGAGCGGGAGATAGTGTCAGACTCTTACTGACTAAAAACCCACCCCGTTCCTTCTAGCCTTCAAACCAGGGCACGAGTTCCCTTTCGGATAACCCTGGACCCGGTAGGCTTCGACCCAGCTGGGCCTTTGCTGTTGCTGGCAACTTCTTGAGGCGCGCGGGAACAGTGCGCGCCGTCGACATCTTGGGCTCGGTTCATTACCGGACGATCGGACAGCGAGCTACCCATGGCTCGCCGTCCGCGAGTGGCCGGAAATCGGGATCGGAATCCCGGCGGCGGCGGCGGGGGCGCCGTTGCCTGATCCGGTCTGCCTCCTCCTTTGCTAGCATTACAGCTTCGCAGAAGGAGGCGACCGCCTGCCATTCCTCCTCGCTAAGGACCATGGCCTCAACCAGAGCCCGGCGCGAGAGGTCTCCGCCGCCGATCGCCCCCACGAGGGCACGGCGATGCTCTGCCCAGGCAGGGGACACCTCGACTGTGTGCTCCACCGTGTCCTCCGGGCGTTCCGCACAGTGGCGACGCCCGGGCGTCTCTTCCGCTTTAATTCGGTGCAGGAACCTCCCGGGACTTACCGCCATAATTGTGGAGTGCCCAACGTTTTACCTATTTGCCCATAGATGGCGTTCTGCAATTACGTAATTTTTCTGAATCGCGGTGTTAAGACTTTCTGTGGATCTGCTCTCGAATTATTATGCCCACGTTGTCGTTAGTTGGAGTTCTTCTGTCAGTTGCTTATTGGTTTCGGTTGTTTCTTTCATATGGTTGTTGTTGTTGTTGATAGATACCTCATAATCGAAAATATCGTAATTTCGTTGTACGTTTGTTTTGTATGTTCGTAGTTTCGTACTTCGTTCTATCGTAATAATCGATACGAGTTATTCGATATTACGATTGTTTTGTTTTGTAAAAGCGGACGGTGTTCGAGTCGCTCTCCCTTTGTTCATAATTGTTTTCAAGTATGTGCGTAGTTTGTTGAGAGCATGTCTAAAAGGAAATCTCAACTGTCCCGGCAGACATCACAGACAAGAGCCGCTCGAGTACGCCGTACGGAAGAATCTGCCCCTGAAAATGAGCAGTGCCTCTCGAGAAATAGAGAATATATTTCGCGAGCGCTCACAGCGCCTAGCTAGCCAAAATGTGAGGACGTCGCGGGCCCGTGCTCGAGAAACTAGCGCTGAACGTGCGCACCGTCTATCTGAGTTAAGGCAGCATGTCTCTGAGACAAGGGATAGGGAGACTAGCGCTGAGCGCTCGCAGCGGCTTGGTAGGCAAAATGTCATAACATCGCAGGCCTGTGCACGGGAATCTAGCGCTGAACGTGCGCAGCGTCTAAGGCAGCATGTCTCTGAAACAAGGGATAGGGAGACTAGCGCTGAGCGCTCGCAGCGGCTCGCTAGGCAAATGCCATAACATAGCAGGCCCGTGCTCAGGAATCTAGCGCTGAACGTGCGCAGCGTCTAATCGAGTGTAATCTTATTTTAAAACAAGAAATTTTCCGCGGACGAAGTCGCGGGCAGAAGCTAGTATTGTATAATTATTATTTTTTTAAAGAGTAGCCGCGAAGTTTTCCACTGCTGGGACTCAGGCCTCCTCTCTAGTAGAGAAAATGGGCCGTAATCCACCACGCAGACCCAGTGCGGGTTGGTGAATGGTACATGTCTTCTTATTTTTGGTTCTAGGACATGGCGGTTTCATTATGTTTTCCTTCACCGTTTTGAAAGCAGTAGTGATGAAAGTAGAAAGTAATGCGCCTGGCTGGGTTTGAACCCGCGACCTGCAACTCGTAAGTCGGGGCCGGTACTACTCGGCCACCACTGCTATGTCTGCCTATGTGAAATAAATAAGTTGGAGTTAGAATTTCGCGGGCTGTCTAGGAGCAAGCTTCAACAAAACTGCAATACCTCCAGGGATGGTATCGGCCGCGCTGCCCAGTACTTGAATGACGTCACACTTATCGTCGCCGCTGTCCAGGCAGCACTCATCAGGATGAAGCTCCAACTCGCACTCCTCCTCGCTCGTGTTGTTCACCTCCGCGAAGAACAGCAGCCCCACAGCCCTGGGCGCCACCGCCACCAGACCCGACCGCGTCACTATATTCTTACTAATCACACACATGACCAAGTTGAATAATATAAAACTTGTGTAAAAATTCATCGGAAGAGCTTAGTGCTGTCATCGTTTGATTCGTGACAGATTCAGTGATGTCTTCCTGACAGATGGCGGGCCATTGATAGTGAGACGACTTGTTTTTTTTCTATGATTAGCTGAAAGTATTAAATACTCATTATTCTATCACACAACGCCGTCTAGTCTCAAGCTAAGCAGAGCTTGTATTATGAGTATTAGACAACTGATAAATATACTTATATATTTCTAAATACATACATAATATTATAGATAAATTACACTCAGACAGAACAAATGACCATGCTTATCACACAAACATTTGTCCTGGGTGGGAATCGAACCCACGACCTCCGGCATAGCAGTCAGGGCCACTAACTATTAGACCAACAGGCCAGTCATCATTGGAGTACAAGTTCTATAGAACATGATTTTTAGTTTATCCGAAGCCTGAATATAGTTTATTCAGAATCAGTAACTGAATGGATTCCAATAGTTTTTACACCATGTTATATTTTTCCCAAAAATATTTAAGAAAGGTCACAAGTTGGACACCACCGACACAAAGTACAACACAGGTCATAGCGCCAGCAAACAGCTGTATGCAAGTGCGAATCCACGCCTCGATTGCCTGGATGATAGTCACCGGGCCGGAGACTATGAATTTTTGCTGACATAGCAAGCTTATAACTTTGTGATCGTGATACAGTTATGAAAGAACAACGGCGAGGAAATTGTTGATGAAATTATTGTGTCTATTAAATAAGTGCCGGACTTGCTGGTCGTGCCGCGTGGCCGGACCAACCTTTTAAGGGAGGCGCCACTTACGCGCGCGGTTCACACGCTTAACCAGATAGCTAATGAGATGGACTTATTTTGTTGTACTCTGGGTGAATTCACAAGAAATGCATTATTTATAATTAGTTATAGATGTTAGTTTATAAGTTAGGATTTATCGCATTGGGGATTAAAAAAACCTGTAAAGATAGATGTAGGATGATGAAATAAATAAATAAGTACTTACTTGTGTAAGTTACCATGATATAAAACATCGAAATAATTGACTATGTTTTATCTAATCAAGATTATGGCCAGTGTAAGGACTGCAAAACATTTGTTTTAATTATTAATGTCATAATTCCTACTGGGGACAGGTCGTCCGAAAGGGAGCTCCTGCCCGGTATGAAGGCTAGAAGGAACGGCGCGGGGATTTTCAGTCAGTAAGAGCCTGACACTATCTCCCGCTCCACCTAAGAGCGGGTTTTTTCATAAGATGATTATCCCCTTCGACAAAAAAAAATGTCCTAATTGGAAACTGAATTGAATAATATTCGTAATCTGATCAACTTTGAATCTTTAATACAAGGATTCTATTAATTTTATTTTTATATATCGTTTATTTCAGGCATTAATTGACCCATAGTTATATTATTGGATTAAATAGAATTGCTATAATACTTCCTGCCCTTGTCCCATTTTATAAGGAGTCAGCGCAACAAGTTAATTCCCCCATTCTGTCCTGTCACTCGTCACGCTATCATTTCTCACAAAATCCATCTATCTGCTTTGGCCTCTCTCCCTCTCCATCCAATCACATAAAAGAATAGATTTAAAAGCTTCAAAGAAAACAGCAAACAATTTCTAATTATTTATTTCTATAATTTTTATTACAAAATGGCATTAATCATATTTTTTACGATTTACAAAAACCGATATCTGTACAATGTTGTATATTTTATCTTAATTTGTATAATTGGTAAATTACTACTTAAATAAGTCGTTTATCACAAATTATGCTAAAACATGTAACATTTATTTTAGGCTCATAAATAATACACCGGTCACCCTTCACGCTAGAATATAAAGTATTGCCATGTGCCTTCATCAGGACTTCGAGAGTTGAACAAACAAAGAGCATCCCTAAAGCTTTGGTTTCCTAGGATAGCGGTGCCGTCATATAGCGGCCGTTTTCCGGAACAACGACTATATTCCTCTTCTGATGATAGTTCGTCCTCCAAGTAAATTACTAAAGCTAAATCAAGGTCGTCCATTTTCTATCTTGGATACTTTTCGTATGACGTTTGTTTTGAAAAAATGACTGACGATGTGTTAAAACGGCCGCTATATGACGGCACCGCTTTCCTAGGAAACAAAGCTTAAGCGTCTCAAGTTGTAACGCGTGCCCCCCCCCCCCTACCATGAAGTGTCATTGTTATCTTGCTTCTGCTGTGAAAAAGAATTAGTACTAGTCCTTTACAACATTAGTTTTAGTATCCAAACCCGTACCTATCTGCCACATTTCAACTCTGTATTTTGCTCTACCTACCTACATTTGTACGACGCAATGCAAACGCATCAAGCACACCCGCCGCATGCGTTAGATTTCGTTGTTCTATCTAACATATTTCAACTCTGTATTTTGGTAAACCCATCTGCGCCACCCACGTACGGACCCCGCTCCCCTTCGCTATTGTACTATCGCTTGCTTCACATAGACTTCTTAATAATTAGAACGGTCAATTTAAATAATTTTATTTTTGCATGAAAATATGATAACTTTTTTAAAATTCATAGAACAAAAGTTGTTGTTTATGATGTTAGTAACGTAGTCCTGAGATATGTTTTACAATAACCCTGTATAGCTCCGTGTGTCTTCCTCACAGCGGAATCATGTAGGTACTGTCATGTTACAGTACCAGCCAATCCTTATAGGGCCAGGGAGCACGCTCCTCGTTTGCCAGTCTTGAGCAGTTTTCTACTTCTTTCATTAAAAATCTTCAACAATAAATGACTTGAAAACAGTCAGATATTATGTTTGACACTCTACTTAAGTATCTTATTATTTATTTACATTTTACAAAAAAAATAACCCATGTCTTTGTCATTCTTTTACTCGCCAACCTCTAATTTTCATATGTACAGTCAAGGAAATAAAATGTTAAGCTGACAAATTGTCAACTATAGTACGTGCCAGATAAACGTGGAATAACGGTCATTGACCCTCCTACATTTGTTGATATTCTTAAATTAAAAAACAGATATAAAGACATGAAGCTGTCTTGAATTGACATGTATCGTGATCCTTTACATGATCTAGTAATGTAAAGCAGTTCATTGTATGTTTTTCGGGTACCTACAAAGATATTATACTAGGAAAAGGTCAATGTACCACGATTATCTGGGGCTCTCTATGGTCATATTAACGACTATAAAAAAATAACATGAGATAGGCAGTCGTGATTTGAATATACATTGACAGATAGTCAATTTTCTATCGATCATTGCCCCTGACTGTTCATACAATTTAAATATAACTTACTAAGTTTTAAAATAATTATTGTGATAGTATATTTTCATTTAGCACCCATAATTGGAAAAGTCTTAAATGTCATGATGGTCACGAATGCGTCAACAACGTCACTATGACGCGGCATTCGCATTTTGTTTTTACTTATTAGATATTGACTTACCGACTACTGAGCAACGTTCGATCAATGAGCGTTTTCAGAGAAATCCACGCCACCAGTTCGCACCTCTTATGCCCTGTTCGAGCTTAGATTAAACATTTGAAGAAACCTTTTTTACTGTCTGTTCAACTGATTTTAAAAGCAAAAAAGTGGTTTCATTACCAACTATTTACTGCGGCTGCCATCCGTCATGTCAACAACATAATTAAAGTCAAGATCGGTTGAACGGACAGTAATAAAAGGTTATCATAAATGGCTCATGTTATTTTGAACAGAGTATAGATCAGAAGTCTTCTGATTTGTAAACGTTGCTAATGACGTAAATATGACGTTACGTCAATGAAATGTCAAAAGTAAGCGTCTTGACAGATGTCTTGGCGTCTCAGTGCTGCCAACTAGTGAACGATTTCAGAAAACTCTCATTGTTATTCTATTCTCTAAATTCTATTTTATTCTATATTGCATTTTAAAATGACTTCGCAAAACAGTCAAGAACGAATATCACAAAATGCGCAACCATTACATCATTCATACCCTCAACAATTTACAATAAATTATAAATTAAAATCCTACAACGATACTAGCCACCGCCCATAGTAGCCTTAGGAGCAGGAGTCCTAGAATGGCACAGAACGTGTAGTGCAGTAGCCTGAGCCGGTAGTGCTTCTTGAGGCCAGCGGGGACGGTCTCCACGGGGTCCTTCAGCAAGTACACTCTGATCCCTCTGATATAGTTGTAGAAGTAGTCGTTCCAGTTCACAGCGCTCATGTCGAAGTCAAACAGCTTCTTGTCAGCGCTGCACATCTCGCTGAACAGTTTCTGTGTGTTGCTATTGTCGAATTTCCACTCTCTGGTTGCAAAGTAACCGATGACTTCGGAAAATTTCGTAATTTTTGCATAGGTTTTTCTTAACCTGTGGAAAGAAAATTTAAGATTGAAACAGATAGGCTCATTATCAGTGTTCAAGGGGATAGTAAATAGATGCACTGCATATGATATCTATATCATGTCGGACTTCACTTCTCGTAGCATATTAACCTGCCCCGTATCAGTACAGATACGAACCTCTATAGTGACATTGCTGATTCCGTGAGTTTTAGGGATTTTGTTCCTCCTTTGCTAGCATTACTGCTTAGCAAAAAGAGGCGACCGTCTGCCACTCCTTCTCGCTCCGGACCATGGCCTATACCAAGGCCCGGGGAAGTAACAAATGATCGTGTGATAAGCCACATCAGCCCTTGCAAAAATCATTCAAAGATTATCAAGACCATTCTAACTAGAGTATCCATCGGCGTCACTGCTTGTTTGGGTGTAGAAGATTTTAATGAACAGATAGTAATAAGAGAAAAGAGAAGTTCCTTACATGGGCTTTTTGCCGACGATGATAGCGACTCCGTCGATGATGTAGGCGGGCAGCCAGTGTAGTACCAGGCAGTAGAACCAGTACAGCGTCTTGTTGGAGGTCAGCATGAAAAGGTAGTAGTAGATGGCTTGCACGCTGGGCACTTGCAGGCCGTATATTTCATTGTAGCTCATGAACTTCTCTGAAAAGTTTAGGAACAATTTAGTAGATAAAACAAAAAACGACACTAAAATTCTGTAAAACATTTCTCGCGTAACCACAACGCCCAACACATCATCATCATTATCATTATTTCAGTTGGAAATTCTGTCCTACTCTTGTTCCCTTGTTGCCTTTCGTACCGGGGCCGAGACTTCCTTTCAGAGGCAGACCCTTGGCCCCAGTAGGCATCGACCCTGCTGGGCCCTCATGGCTTGCTGACAACTCCTTGAGGCGCGCGTGCAATAACATGCGCCGTCGAAGTCTCGGACTCAATCCGGACGATTACCCGACGGTCGGACGGCAAGCTAGCCATTGCTCGCTGTCCGCCAGCCCGTGCGGTGGGCGAAAATCGTGATCGGAATCCCGGTGGCGGCTGCCGCATGATGGCCGTTGTCTCAGGCGTGCGGTCACCTCCTTTGCTAGCATTACTGCTAAATATAGATATAATAATAATAATAATATTCCACAACTATCACACAACGCCGTCTAGTCCCAAGCTAAGCAGAGCTTGTGTTATGGGTACTAGACAACTGTTATACATACATATTATACATAAATTACACCCAGACACAGAACAAATGATCATACTCATCACATAAACATTTGTCCTGGGTGGGAATCGAACCCACGACCTCCGGGATAGCAGTCAGGGCCACTAACCACTAGACCAACAGGCCAGTCAAACGTCTGAAATATGTATGGTAGGCTTACCCCATGTGAGCGGCTTCTGTTCACTGGACACATAGTTGTAGACAGGCGGCGGCAGGTCGGCGGGCGGCGCGTCCTCGTGGTTGCAGCTCGAGGGGTAGTCGCGCGCCGTGCGCCACGCCGCCGCGATCACGCCGCTCACCACCATGTCGCCCGGCACCAGGTCCGCGATCACCTTGGGATTGCAGTTCAGCACGTGGAGCAGGCCTACCGCTGCGCCCACTACCACCTGCACAGAAAATGGGGGTTAGCACTTCATGATTCTGTTAGAGAAGTAAAATGTCAAACAGCTTGGATGTATGATTTGGAGCATTATGATAAATGATATTTATTTGGGAAATGGGTTTTTTATTTGAAAGTACGTCAATTTTTTCGTCAGTTTAAACTAGATGAGGCCAGTGTTTCCCAACTACCCTGAAAAGAAACAGTGAAACCAACTCAGGGGTCAAAGTCTCTTCTATTCTTGGGGTTTTCGCGGGGATCGGGTAGCGGGGGTGCGCTTGCGTCGCGTCATGCAGACTTAGGTATAACAAAATACAGAGCTGAAATATTGTGTTAGATAGAACAACAAAATCTTGAAGGGCTATTTTTGCTAAAAACTTATGTTTTGTAAAAACTCATAGAACAAATGTGGTGGCTTATGATGTTAGTAATACAGTCCTACGAGGTGAAGGTAGTTAGTGTTTCACAAATAACCTTGGATGCCTGTGTCACTCCGTGATAACGATAAGCTAGCGTTCTAATGGTGAAAGAATGTTTAAATCAGTCCAGTAGTTCTTGAGTTTATTCATTTCAAACCAAATTCCAAACATACAAAAATACAAATCTATTGATTTTAGAAGTATAATTAAATAGTACTCACGCCAGTAGGACCGTACACGTTGTCTATCCACCCAGAGACTGGCTCCTTAGCAGTACCAATCACTGGAAACAAATTAAATTTCAGTTTGTTTTTAATATAAAACTAAGGCAGAAGGCCATAAGGGGGAAGGCGGGCTTTGTATTGAATGACAGAAGTCAATGTAGTCTTAGTTTGGTCCACTTTTGCAGAAAATAACAATTTATAATAATAACGTCATCCATATAAATAACAGAAAAAGAAAAGATCATAGCATAATTTCCTTGCATGATCACATCAGAAATGAAGATATCCGAAAGAGAACCAAGGTTACCGACATAGCTCGAGGAATCGACAAACTAAAGTGGCAATGGGCAGGGCTCATTACATTACACGCAGAACAGATGGTCGATGGGGACCAAAAGGTCTAGTGTGTTGTGTTGGAAGACCTCCCACAAGGTAGACCGATGGCCTGCTCAGGGTGGCGGGAATCGAGTGGATGCAATACGCACAAGAGCGGTCGCTTGGGGGAGGCATATGTCCAACAGAGGATGTCTTTAGGCTGAAATGATGATGATGATAATATAATTACGATACTGACCAATGGAAGGTCTGAAGAGCGCCACTGGGAGCCCTTTGGAGTACTCCAGCACAATGTTCTCGGCGACCGCTTTCGTGTACGCATATGTGTTGGGGAACGCGCCCAGCAGACTGAAAGAATACAAAATATCAACATTATTATTATCTTTATTTTTCTTCTATACATATTATTATACACATACATACATATTTTTAAATATATATTAAAATATATATATATATATATATATATAAAATAGTAGTCCACCGATGTCGGAAGCAGGGTCCATTGTACCGGAGGTTAAAGCTCCAGAGACAGGAACTTCCTTACAATGCGAGGAGTACTGCCTTCTGTATCAGGCCCTTGATCCAACCGCGTAACGACAGCTTCGACAGATGGTCATCGAAGCTTTTGGCTATAAGGCCATTGGCGGTCACGACAATCGGCACAATGACAGCCGAGTTCACATTCCACATGTCGACAACCTCGTGTGCTAAGTTTAGATATTTAATTTGTTTTTCTTTTTCAGCTTTCGCGAGATTCTCGTCGTTATTATTATTCTATTCTAACCCGGAACTGAACCAGAAAATACGAGTAACAAGGGACGAGTGTTGATGTATGCTAAAAAGAAACATAGTTATGCTAACCCAGGCGTGATGTCGTTGATGACCTTCTCGTCCATGGTCTCCACCAGGTCGATCAGCTTCTCTCCCGGCAGCGGACTGTCGTAGAACTTCTCGCCGATCGCAGTTTGTACACAGTTGCTGGAAAGACACGCAAGCATGAGTAATTGTTTATCCATTTATCTATCTAAAGAAACAAAAGAGGAAAAGAAAGAAGAAAAAATGATGAAGAAGAATATAGCTATAAACCAGGGGTCTTTAAGTCAAGAGTAAATAGATTTCTTCTAGGCAAGCGTGTTCCATCGTCGGCCACATCATCGCTTACCATCAGGTGAGATAGAGTTTGGCCATCGAAAGATGACACATCAAAAAGGAGGCCGAATAAAAAAACTTTGCAACTGTTCACCCTGACTCTAAGTAAATATGAAGTTGAAGAAACGTCAACGACACATTTTTGACCGTGTTTTATTTTTTAAATGCTGCCATATATATGGACTTCAATAATTAATTCACTGTCATCTTTCGTTGGCCAGACTATAGTGGTCAAACGTGAGACTATATACATTATTAAAAAAAAAACACGAAGAAAAAAAAAAGTATTTGGCACACATAGAATGTAAACAGAAACTATAGAGATCGGAATAGGTAATCTAAAGTTTGTAGAAGTCTTCACATTTAATTGTCAAGACTTCTCGAAGGAAAAAACGCCTACTCGAAGGCGTATCGCAACGCTCAAGCGCGGTATTGCCGCTATTTTTATTTCTGAGACTTTATACATGGGGTTGCCTACATACCTATTGGTTTTAAAAAGAAATAACTTTTAATGTGGTTCGAACAGGACTACTGTAAAAATCAATTCTTCGCTTTCTTTCCTTTACATTTTATATTCACTGGGCCAAGTCGCATTTTTATTGATACTGGTCTGGTCGGAGGATCCTCTTTTTTTCCGCACATTTCCAAAAATTTTTAAAGTTTTCGAAGCAATATCATTATGGTTGGTCTGTGTTATTTTTAACAGAGCCTCTTAGTAAGTACTGTAAAGCTATAATACCGCATGATATAATAACACTATTTTGATTCATCAAATTTTCATACAAAAGTACAATATTTAAATTAAACATTCTAAATATTGCGAAGTCTCTGCAAAGAAAGCTATAGTACAATAGCGGAGTAGAGCGGGAATCGGGCGGCGGGGGCGCTTGATGCGCTTGCGTCGCGTCATATATAGGTAGGTATACCAAAATAAAAAAAAATACAGAGTTGAAATGTGTTAGAACAATGAAATCTTGAAGTTATGTTATTGGTAAATGAATTACGTTTTTTGTAAAAAAGTCATAGAACAAAATCGGTTGTTTATGATGTTAGCAATACAGTCCTGCGAGGTTGTTAGTGTCTTACAAATAACCCTGTATAATTATGTGGGTGGATGGTGAGGCCAAATAAAAGATGGATAGATTATATATGATGAGTGATATGAAAGAAAGTTAGTGATAACATGACTAGTGACAGGATGGAATGGATGAAAAAAACTTCTTGCGTCGATGTTAGATAACACGGGACAAGGTTAGGAAGATGAAAATGATTTTATTTTATTTTAAGTAAATAATTTGAACATAAAATAATTACACATTACAATAAGGTATTTCAAAATTAACATCTAAAGTAAGTGAACGTGTCGCACACACAAATGTCCGCGACCTAATGGTTTCGAACGCGTGAGAAGTAGGAAGTAGGTACTCGTAGGTAAAATAATATTTTGTGACTAAAGTAACAATTTAAACTAATTTAAGGATTCAATAGCCATTTTTTTGTACTTTAAGTGTGAAAGTGCAAAAATATCTAAATCGATAAAGTGTGTGTTATACATATCTACGACGCGCCGGAGAGGTGCCCGCGCACCGGCGAGTGAGTTCTGCACATAGCAGTATGGAACAGCCGGCCGAGGCACGCGCGCTCCCCGACGCATTGCAGTTCTAGGTACAATATAGCTTGCTATTTGTAATATCAGTGCAATCGAACCTGTTATTGCAGAGACCATAAAGTATCATGGCTAAAAATACGCCTAGACTCCAAGCTATGAAGTTTATAAAATTTCAATAAGTGTGTGCATGGTATTCTAGACTTAGTGCATCTATATTGCATAGTACATAACTTTTGAACCATTTCAATTTTTTTTACATATGTGTAGCGACATCTACGACGCCACATAAGAACTACGAAGAAAATACGAAATCCTGCATCGTGCAATCAAAGTTCTCCGCGCGAGTTGAACATATACGACAGCCCGACGTCAATTATCGGGCAGTAGCCCACCAGACTATAACACCTGTCTGGCCGGAGGATCCTCCCTATTCAATGGAGGTTTGCGGGACTTTACTCTCTGTTCCGCCTACCTCCAAACTGGTGACCCCGAGGTGAGCGCAATAATGATAATGATGATACACGATATAATGATAATGACGATCACGATAATGATGATGATATGTGGTGAGTGTGCTCACCTGTAGGCGGTGGAGATGTGCACGAACGCCTTCAGCTTGGAGCAGCCGCGCGCCAGCTTGAGCATCTCCCGCGTGCCGCGCACGTTGATCTGCACGGCCGTCTTCAGCGGCTCGTCGAAGCGCACCGTGGCCGCGCCGTGGAAGATCACCTCCACCTGCGAACAGAACCAGATTATTGTTAGAGTACCTACAAAACAAAGTTGTTAGTGCAACTGTTTGTACGGCCACTTCTTTTAATATTTCGAATGACGTAATTAGAGAAATAATAGCGTGTAGCGTGTATACAATAAAGAATATATCGATCTAACAATTGAAAAAAAAAGACAGTGCGACCGCCGGCGTCTGCTTGAAGTTTAATGAATTAAGCCATGCAACGTAATATTGAGATGTGATATTATATATACAATATTAGTTTTTGCATATGCGAAACCCGAAACACGTGTCTAGTATTTTTTATGCAAAGAAACTATGTACAAAATTTCATAACTGTATCATGAAAAATCACAAAGTTATAAGTGTTACGTCAGCAGCAAAAATATTTAGCCACCAGGCCATCTAGGCAACGTAGGGTTGTTTTGCACTTGCGCTCAGCAGCTCGCTTTGGCCCGCCGCGCGCCGTGACCTGTGTCGTACTTAGTGTCGGTGGTGTCCAAATTGTGATCTTTTTAAAGATTTTAGGTAAAAAATATAACATGGTCTAAAAACTATTGGAATCCATTCAGGTACTGTTTCTGAACTAACTATATCCAGGTTTCGCATATACTGAAAATTATGTTGTTAAATATTCACATCCTACTAATATTATAAATGCGAAAATTTGTATGTAGGTACATACATGGATGGATGTATGGATGTTTGTTACTCTTTCACGCAAAAACTACTGAACGGATCTCGATGAAACTTAGTAAACGAGTAGACCATATCCCAGAATAACACATAGGATACTTTTTATCCTGGGATTATGTACGCGGGTGAAGCCGCAGGCAAAAGCTAGTTATTATATAATGTAATGTCGCACACTCGTTACGGAGCTTAGGTCATAGCTTTGTTATTGAAGTGGCGTCGAGTGCCGCTCGTTGAACGTGCTACACTTCAACTTACAGGCACAAAATAGATAGGTACAGAAGACAATCTCATGTATGTACGTCACTTTTTATACCTACGCTCGGTGGACGCACACTAATGAGCGTTTGAGCCGGAACTGTTCGACGAGCGGGCCGAGGCACTCCGAAATATCGTGTCTGTAAGCGATGTCTATGTGTAAGTTGCCCGAGCGCGCTTTGTATGTAGATTGACTTCTGTACGTAGATATATATTTAGTGATACAGGTTTGTCTAGTACTTATATTGTACACTCGCGGCTAGTGCGGAGCTAACGATCACTCGTTTGACTTGAACAGAGGAGTGGATCCTGTCACCGGTGGGACGAGGCTATAGACGTCAAGGCTCAAGCGCCCGAACAGTGCCATAAAACAGTGACTTTCTGAAACCTACTCCTCGGTAACAACCCAGGTTAAAAGGTTTGAAAAACAAATTTGACTGGCCTGTTGGTCTAGTGGTTAGTGGACCCTGACTGCTACGCCGGAGATCGTGGTTTCGATTCCCACCCAGGACAAATGTTTGTGTGATGAGCATAATCATTTGTTCTGTGTCTGGGTGTAATTTATCTATAATATGTATGTATTTAGAAATGTATAAGTATGTTTTTCAGTTGTCCAGTACCCATAACACAAGCTCTGCTAAGCTTGGGACTAGACGGCATTGTGTGATAGTTGAGAAAAAAAAAAGACGGCAGGTCATAGCAGGCATTAGGTGTCAGCACACAGATGGATGCGTGAGTGAAACAACCTGTTAGTCGCCCGGATGGTTCGATGACCATGTATTTGTAGTAGTTTTTAAGATTCTTCGATGACTGTGCGTCTAAGTAACATGGCATAGAGAAACACTTGACGAGTAAATATTGAACTTAATATTCTTTACAAGAATCGGGTTTCTTGAATCAGTCAACTGCGTGGAATATCAATGAACGTAAACACGGTTAATTTCCACGATTATAGCTATATTTACTTCAACTAGTTATATTTTTTGCCATTGCTCTTAAAAATATTCATTCCGTGAAGTATCAAGAACGCTGTTTGTAACACTTTTTACCAGTCTTACGAGTAATTTCAAGTGGTAATAATGTATCTACTCAATATATCTGCAAATACCAGAGAACGCAGATGAGTGGTCGTCTCAGAGACAAGTTCAACCCGTGCGATGCACAGGCCTAGTAGACGCGCAGTGTGCTTCTATAAGTCTACAATTACTTCGCCACGAGTTCCTATCTAAGATCCGTAGAAGAATTCTCTTCCCTCATCTGTTATTCGATTATGATAAATATTATGCTAAAAATTAAGCTCTGTGTGACACCCATAAGAACAAAAGGTAAAGTATACAAGACAGCCGTCAGGCCAGCCTTACTGTACGGTTCCGAATGCTGGACAGTCAAGAAAACGCATGAACAGATGGCACATGTAAATGAAATGAAGGTGTTGCGCTGGGCGGGTGGGGTGACCAGGACGGACAGAGATCGGAGTCACACCAATCACAGATAAAATGACGGAAAATCGCCTTAGATGGTATGGCCATGTCATGAGACGGGACGAAGACCATGTAGTGAAAATCGCATTAGGCTTGCCAGAACAAAAGACAGGTAGAGGCCGCCCGTCATCGAACTGGTGGTCAAACATCGAAAGAGACCTTAAGAAAGCCCAATTGCCAAAATCGACAACCCAGGACAGATCAACCTGGCGAACAAGGACGGGAGAAGAAGAAGAAGATTATGCGCTAGATAATGCGTTTATTAAGCATTCTGAATATGTTGACTAGCTAAATCTGGTGCCAATAATGTTAAACAACAAAATTTGTTGTTAATTTTTCGACATCAATTACGATCGCATTTGTTATTTGGGAAAGTCGAGCATCAGCTGAAAGAATGTACTGAAAAGAACTGAAAAATTATAGGTTGGCTCCTTTTTTTGGTGCAAATAGGAGGGTTGCCTCGCATAAAGAGGTGAGTAAATGGCCATAATTTACCCTCATCTGTTATTTAATCGATTTTCATGTTAATTAATGTTTTTACCTTAACATAGCTATTAGTATAGCTTATGTTAAAGTCAGTCAATAGAACTTACCTAATTTGTAAGTATTTGAATCCCTACTAATATTATAAATGAAAAAGTAACTCTGTCTGTCTGTCTGTTACGCTTTCAAGCAAAAAATACTGAACGGATTTAGATCAAATTTGGTAGGTAGGTAGAAGAGACACTGGAATAACACATAGGCTACCTATAATTCCACTGCTAAGCAAACTGCGATATAAACTGTAGTCCACGCGGGCGAAACCGCGGGCGGAAAGCTAGCAAAATATAAAATGTTTGCGATCTCAGACGTATTACCTGGTTTAACATCATTGGCACCAGATTTAGCTAGGCAACCTATTCGGAATTTCATAATAAACGCATTATCTAGAACATAACATTTATCATTTAAATAGAATTACAGATGAGGGAAGAGATTTTTTCTACGGATCTCTACTAAAAGTATCTACCAAGTTTGCATAAAACAGAGAGGTAACTGCACGCTGGGAAAAAGAGTTTTATTTTAATTGATATAAACTAGTGCTTGACTGCGTTCCTCCTGATGGTAAGCAGTGATGCAATCGTTGATGGTGAGGCACACTAGTTTATTAAGAGCGTATTCACTCTAGCCTTGAAGACACCTAAATTATAATCGGACGGGGAGACCGCAGACCGCAGCAGGCAAACTGTTCCAGCCCCTCAATGTACGAGGTATAAACGACGAAACGAAACGCTTGGTCTGAACCGTAGAGATTTCAACAACACATGGGTGGAAACTTGCCGTTCGTCGGCTTGTCCGATGATAGAAGTGAGATGGTGGAATCAAGTCATATAATTCCTGTGCACACTCTTTAAAATGCAACCTGTACATCTTGTAGTCCTCGGCTAACATCTAAAAAGTAGTAGGATAGCATGAGTTCGAGATGTTAAAGTTCTTACCTCGTTCATGACCTTCACCCGGTCTTCTGGGCACATGCCGAGCTCGGGCTGGCCCATGTCTCCTTCCACGATGCTGATCTTACGTATGAAGTCCGGGCGTTCTTTGCGCAGTTTGTCGTAAAGCTGAAATAGAAACAAAAAGATATTTATATCTATAGATTTGTTTTCCCTTGAAGAACGAGAAACTAGAATAGAGAATACGTATGAAAAACGTATTTGTTATAACCAGTCTATGAGTCTATCAATAAATTTACAAAAATAGAATATAATAGATACACTACAATATAAATCGTTTAGCTTCATTGTTAATAAACATAAAAAAAAAAACATTATTCACATTTGTTTATTAAAACTAAAAATTATTTAATTTGACTGGCCTGTTGGTCTAGTGGTGCTATGCCGGAGGTCGTGGGGTCGATTCCCACCCAGGACAAATGTTTATGTGATAAGCATGATCATTTGTTCTGTGTCTGGGTGTAATTTATCTATAATATGTATATATTTAGAAATATATAAGTATGTTTATTTATTTTATAATTTATGTACACACAAAAATATAAAAAGAGATAACATTATAAAACTATGTACGAAATAGTTTATCAGTTGTCTAGTACCCATAACACAAGCTCTGCTTAGCTTGGGACTGGACGGCGTTGTGTCATAGTTGTGGAATATTAATATTATTATTAATTTAGACAACTGAAAACTTGCATGATCAGAAAAACATCTAAAAACACGAAAGGAGGTTTTTTACAAGATGGACTGTTTATTTGTGTTGCGTAGGAATCAAATACGACCGTGTCAGTCAAGGGCACTAATCAGTAGACCAACAGGCCACTTAACCTGTCAATCATCAAGTAACTCTTTCGGCTCTGGGTGGAGCCAAAGTGAGTGTTTTTTCTATACTGACTAAACCCACCCACATAACATGAAAGAGATTAGAAAGGATACTTTCCGATTTATACTACAACGAGTGTCGCCGCTTGTCTCCCACCCTTTAACTCCACTACAGGCAATAAACCAATACAAACGCGCATTACGCAACTAACAAACCACGCACACTTAGATCGCAAGTTTGCTATTGGTTGTGTTAGTTATGAGCTTGATCATATTTTGCAGCACGCCTGCCCCGCCCACAAGCCCACGCTAACCTCTTTCATCTTTTCTGTGGGTTCATCTGACTCACCACATCGTCGAACTGCTCCTGGAGCCTCTTGGTGATGTCTTTGTTCTTCTTTGGCCGCGCTAGAAGAAATATCTTCTTTAGGTCTGGACATGATCTGTAACAAAAAGATAATAATATATTAATTTACTGATGTAGAAAGTACTTAAGAGGCTGCCTTTCCATTATCATATCACACTTATCGTCAATATCGAGCATGCTTGCTACCCTTCTCCTTTCAAACAGCTTTGATCTTTAGAAATATACTCAAAACAAATTGCTGGTTAAGTGTTCTTCAGAATGTACATAGTATATTTGAATCAATCAATATTTCGCAAAGAAAATGGATTTAAAGGTTAGCGTAGCGGGGCTCTGTCCGGGCGCAGCTGGCCGGGATTATATGCATCGTAATCCTTTTAGAGTGGGTAGCTCCAAGAATTACATTACAGGTAACATTAACTATGACTAGTGATGTTCAAATCCGCTATAAACTATAGACGCGCTAGAGACTATTAAATATATTTTTATAGCGCGCTATTTTTTATACGCTATAATTATAACGCGTTATAACAAAAATCGATAGTAGTCTGAAAGCGGAGACGTTATCGTTTTATGCGGCAACGCGCTAAACGGGCGCAACCATCACGCACGACGCTAGCCGACTGAAGTGTGAACGGTGCGCTATCGCGATAATGTTGCTATCCCGTTTTGGCCCTGCTGTTGGCGTTGAACAAGACGTTATATTATATCGCGAAGGCAGAGTCGATTTAGCAAACGCTATGCGCTATGAACAAATAGCGTGTTGTATTTTGACGCTGTACGTTATATTAAGCACCACTAACTACGACCATTAAATTTTGACATCTACTGCTGAACTATCAAATAAACGTTCAAGCTACATCGAATTTAATAAAGATTGGTCGCATGAAAACAAAGGCGATGTTTGTGACTTCACTCTAGAGCAGTACCCACTGCTTTCCAAAATTGCCTCGCAAGTCTACAATAAAGCCTGAGCCTATGGAATTGCTCACAAAGAGCTACTGATTTGGGTTTACTGAATCTCTATAATTATACCTATATATAGAGTATATAAACCATCTATTTATTTATTTATTCATTTATGTACACACAAACACTTAAAAAATGAAATTAACAAATACAGAAAGAAGAGTACAAAGGTACTGCTTATTTATTTCAATATTGTGGTTAAATTGTCGTGAAGAAACCGGCGGGAAGATGTCTAAAACCAAAAATTCGAAAACATGTGACATTCACCAACCCGCACTGGGCCCGCGTGGTGGATTACGGCCCATTCTCTCTCCTAGAGAGGAGGCCCGAATCCCAGCAGTGGGAACATTAAGAAGGCTGATGATGATGACGATCGGGAATGATGCCAGTGTTTAAAACAAAAGCTAAGTGACCGCAGCTCATCACTTATGCATTACTTAGGGCTTGACTGATCCCCTCTCCTCTCCCCTCCTCGTTGAAAGACGCGAATTGTAATAGCTAATAATGGTCTTTTATTTTTCGTGAGATTCTTGTAGTACTCCGGGAATAACTATTCTTACTAGCATGTCATTGTTTATGTGACGCTTATTGCGGTATATACTCGTAGAACTAACATCTTATTTATAATGCTGTCAAGTTTCAGAAAAGGCTTGTTTGTGTTAAGGATCGTCCCTGTAAGTGTATCATATATCTCACTTGGCAGAGAGATATTCTTGCCAAGATGCACAACTTCGCGAACAAAATTATGGCCTTATTACTGCCAATGCCAATCATACAAACTGTGGAATGACAACTTTATTCCTTTGTGTGACGCAGCTAAGGTGCAGTTTGATATTACTTGCGATCTGATCTACAACATGTAACGGTAAATGCGCAAACCTTAGATACCCCAAATGATTTTTAATTCGATTGACCAAATTATGTGAGAAAAAAAAACATTAAAAAAATTAAAGGTTTTATGAGCAGTTTTAGTTTGTTTAAAATTCATATCTGCATTGAAATAAGAACTTTTATTATCCCGTGTATGAGAAAATTTTATTGGATTACAACTATTTGTGTTTGTTTACCTACTTCAGCGGGTTTGCGCATGTGATGGCTTGACCTATTCATAAATAGACAGGACGAAATTTTTAATGAAGATTTTTTTGAAAAATGTAACCTATATTAAAAAGCGGTTTAATTGATTTTGCTCGTTATTCTGATCAAACTAATTTCAGGTTTTGCGCATTTAACGTTATACCTTGTATATGGCACCCGGCACTACTTGCCCCTATCTACGCAATACAGTCAGTGTTAGCGGCGGCGTGTCCTGATCAAGATTACGAGCGTGATTGATATGCGGCGCGCGTTCCGTTCAGCTGGGACTGACAGACTGATTGGACTATGACTGCAGTTACATAGAACTTGAATAGGTTCTGTTCAAATATATTCAAATCAAAGCATTTATTTGCGTAATAAAGGTTAATTTATAAGATGCTTTAAACAGGTATTATATAATTGGTACGCAGTACTATGACCTAATAGGATGTGCAAATTTATGGAATATGATTTTGACAAATTAAAGAATACTTAATGATTAAAATAACAAGAACAAATCCTTACTAATATTATTTAAAGCGAATGTGAGTTAATTGTGTTTGTTTGTTACGTCTTCACCCCTAAATGGCAAAACCGATTTTGATGAATTTTGGTTCAGAGATAGTTGGGACCCTGGAAACGGACATAAGTAATTTGTTTTTAACCCTTCAGATACCGTCAATTAGAGACACAATAGTAAGACAATAGATGCGCGGCCACCGGTGGTCGCTTGGGGATTCATGAATTAAAGTGAAAAAAGGGTGAGAAAGAAGGAAGAAAAGGGGAGAAGAATTTAAACATATTAATAAACGCGGGTAAAATCTAGTAAAAGTATTAACTAAGTTATTGCTAATAAGAGTGGTTATTCCCACAACACTACAAGAATCTCACGATAAGTAAAAAGACATTTAGCTATTACAATTCATGTCATTCAACGAGTAGGGGGGAAGCAGGGAGAGGGGTAGTCAAGCCCTAAGTGATGCATAAGTGATGAGTTGCGGTCACTTAGCTTTAGTTTTAAACACTTACTTCATTCCTGATCGTGGGAGCTTTTAAAGCTAACAGAACAATCAATCAATATGTCACTTTGAAAGCACCTCTATCACCCAGCAGTAAGACCGTATTTTCCATATCAAGTTCTCCTACAGAAGTGTTGTTGACCATGTTATTAAAATTCTACACTGGATTTGAGGAAAAAATTGTGGTTTTTTTAAACAATGTATTTAGAATTTTAAAAGTTGCAAAGCTGATAACCGCCGTCATCATGGAGCGGCGATGCAGATGATGGGAAACACGGGGAGAGAAATTTGAGTGAAACATCAAAGAAGATAAGGAACAATAATAAAATAATGAGTACCTATCTAAGAGGAATACAGGACCACAAGCACGCTCGAGAAGTAATGTATTTTTTGTTTGTAAGAGATTATCTCTGGAAGTACTAGTCCCATTGCTAATATTTTTTATAAACTGACTCTAAAAAAGGAGGAGGAGAGGAGGAATTCGGATGTTTGTATTTTTTTTAATGTTTGTTCGCGCATAACTTTGTCGTTTACCAACCGATTTAAGAAAATATTTTTTTGTTAGAAAGGGTATACTTTCCAAATGGCCTCAAGGTCACCAAGTTGGGATCTGATGATGGAATCTTGCCGAATTCGAGGGAACTCCTCAAAAAAATTCAATTTTTTAGTGAAGACGCTTATTTTTTTTATAAAAAGGTTTTTTTTTTACCAATAGAAAGCTGCTTTATTACTAAGTGACATAGGCTATATTTTATATACGCAGGTGAAGCCACGGGCAAAAGCTAGTCTAAAACTAAGTCACCCAGTAAGCCTGGAAGCCGTCCCCAACATTGGGGACAGGCAGACGAGTCGCAGAGAGTCGCAAGCCGCATGCGATGGTCGTCGGTCCGTCACTTGCGCAACCAAGGCCGCGCTCGTACGTGCTGAGGACGCGCGCGCCGTACTCTACTCATTAACAATCAACAGCGATTACTTATATAAATCAATAGACAGCTGACTGCGCCGCTCGGTGTACAAACTATACACACGGCACACGCCTCCTTTTGTCGACGGCGAGCTGAATGTTAATCGGGCACACAGTGATGTGCTGCTAAATTAATGTGACGAAACACAACTTGGAATGTACTCAAAGAGGTTCAAAGAAAATTCAAAGCATTTTATTTTAAACTAGCTTTCCGCCCGCGGCTTCGCCCGCGTGGACTACAGTTTATATCGCGCGGCCGGGCAGAGACCTGTGCTCAGCAGTGGAATTATAGGTAGCCTATGTGTTATTCCAGTGTCTCTTCTACCTGCCTACCAAATTTGATCTAAATCCGTTCAGTAGTTTTTGCGTGAAAGCGTAACAGAAAGACAGACAGAGTTACTTTCGCATTTATAATATTAGTATTAGTAGGGAAGTAGGGACTAGCTTCATATGACCATTCATCTTTATCTTCTTCGCGTGACCCAAGGGCTGGCTTTTACTTCGGACAAAAGATAAGCATTGCAATTCAGCGTGGCAATGCCGCCAGTCTTTTGGGTACATTACCAGTCGACAGCGATGCGGTGGAATTTTTCGATGCCTTACTTTAGATTGCTTTTCTAAGTTCTTTAGAGATTTTATTTTTATTTTTTAGTTTAGTTTTAACGGCCGGTTTTTTCCTTTTGAAGTACGGAACCCTAAAATGGGCTTAAGGAGAGTGAGTAGGGAGTAGATACTTTATCATGAAATACCCATTTTAGGGTAAATTACGTAATAATAAATAATTTGCGCGGCATTAATTGTTCCGAAATCCAGGAGTGGTTAGGCCGATGAAGGTGAATTCTTATGATTTAGTTGAGAGGTGCGCGGAGTTTCAATGCAGGTATATGTGACTGACACAATGTTTGTTTAAGTCCCACAAACCTCTGTTGAAAAGGGAGGATCCTCCGACCAGAAGCATGCACTGGTCGGGGCAACTGATTTCAGGCTGTTTTATATTTCCTAATCGCGTGAGATTATGGATTTTTAGTTCCTATATGCCCAATAGATGTCGCTACATCCGTTATCATTCCAATGTTTCGTATGGAGCGACTGCCCTGGCGTGACTCTTGGTATAAGGATAATGAAACGTTGTTCTAGGAAATAAGGACAGGAAACTTAGTTTTATTAGTGTTTTATGTAACTAGCAATTTAAAGAGTCCATTTATTTATCCGGAAATCTAAAATAACTATTTGTGTAAATGGCAAGGTTGAATACAAGTGTTGAACCACGAAATATTTGTACAGTTATCTGCAAGTTGTAGACTCATCGTTTGACATTACGAGAATGTCGTAGTATTTAAATCGTTGCAGTTTTCATTTCTGATGTTTTATATAAAAATATACTATTTACGCTGCTCGCCTACGTCAGACATTTTGTAGGACAAATAATCGGGCCGATTTTATGTTTTTTTTTTTTGTTGATTTTGTGTTTTTTTTATGTTTTTATGGCAGGATATGCTGGAACAAAAATTATAACATCTATTGTCCCATATTCTGACAAATAAACATTTTTGATTTGATTTGAACATCATCATTATTTCAGCCAAAACACGCCTTCTTCCTCCATCGACAAGTGTCACCACAAAAGTCTTTGAGACTCGCTTTGGAAATTGACCTGTTTTCATACATTGAGTCCAACTAGAACTGATATTTACAACGAAGTAAGCGTGACCAACGACATACGAGTGACCGATACAAGCTAAGCCAATAACAAAATTTTCTAGGTAAGTAGGTATACCAGCTATAGACGATGCCTTATTAAATATGTATAACGCATAAACGTGCACTTTGCTACGCAATCACATTCAAATATGTAGTTTACAATCCTCGCACAAGAGCCAGTAGTGAGAGAGCGAACTCCTGCGCACGGCCTCGACGATGTGTTTTAACCCTTCAGATACCGTTAATTAGAGACACAATAGTAAGACAATAGATGCGCGGCCACCGGTGGTCGCTTGGGGATTCATGAATTAATTGGATTTTAATGTTTAATTTGATTTTTAATGTTTAATTTGATTTTTAATGTTTAATTTGATTTTTGATGTTTAATTTGATTTTTAATGTTTAATCTGATTTTTAATGTTTAATTTGATTTTTTAAATGTTTAATTTGATTTTTAATGTTTAATTTGATTTTAATGTTTGAATTGATTTTAATATTTAATTTGATTTAATTATTTTTATTACTTATACTGCTATGCTGTACAGGATCCATAACTAATAAAATAAAAAATAATAAAAACGTTTATTTGACACAAATTAACATGTTATAGTTAGAGTAGTAGAGAAACATTTAACAAGTACAATGTTTCACAGTACATCTGATGATAACCACCAATTTAGGCCGATGGCCTGTGTTATGGTGGTCCATCGTTCAGCCATGAAGTTCTGATAGGAAGTACATACTTAGAGAGTATCGCTACATTGGCACTTGTTTTGGCCTAGAAGACAAACTGTATTTTTTTTAGATATAACCCTATTATAACATCTTTATTCACATTATGAATAAAAAATGAAATAAAATGTACAGTTGCTCTTCGTCAAATTAAAGGTGCCCTCAATCAAACTCAACAAGGCTTTTGAAGTGTTGTAGGCAAAAATCCATTGAAGTGTATTTTAGGGTTCCTTAGGTACTTCAGTTGGCAAATACAGAACCGATAAAGGAACACTTTGTTGTCCATCTGTCCGTCTGTCAAGATGCTTTTTCTCAGGAATACGCAGAGGTATCCAACAGAAATTAACATCAAACACTTAGGTCGGCTACCCCTTGAAAGGCATCAGGGAAAAATTAAACTTCCATGTCGACGCATCATCATATTTTAGCTGAAAGACCACTGTTAAACATAGACCTCCCCCATGTGTCACCACAATTAACGGTCCTGTGCGTCACGCATTCATCGGATTCCCGCAACGTGACCCTTACCAGGTCATCGGTACACCGTGTGAGGCCTTCAAACGCTACGTCTTCCGATACGTGATCATCACTCCAGAACCTTTCGGCACATATAGGTACTTTCGGCCCCAACAGCCATCTGTTCTGCGAGCATTGTGCCTTATTACCCACTGCCATTTAAATTTGGCGATTGTATTAGAACTAGGGGACTTTTTGTTGACCTAGACATGAAATTTGGCAAAAAGCAATGCCATGTAGTGGAGCATATAGTTAAGGAAAAAAAATTTATGTACCTACATCACAAAATAATTACTTATTTATGATTTAGAATAATCTTCGAGACTCGATTAGGCAAACAAACTATTTAAGGTAAGTTAGTGCGAACTACGGAACCCTCGGTGTACGAGTCCGACTTGCACTTGCCCGTTTATTTTTTCTTCTTGTGTTTTTTTATTATTTACATAAACGAAATTATGAATAACATAACGGAAAACATGTCATATTGTAACTGATAATGTAGGTAAGTACTTACATCCGACAGATTATTACTGGGTCAATGACCGTAGATAGATTTGGAAATATAATTGAAAAAAAAAATTAGCCTTTTAATGTTCCCACTGGTGGGACTCAGGCCTCCTCTCTAGGAAAGGGATTGGGCCGTAATCCACCACGCGGGCCCGGTGTTGGTGGATGTCACATGTCTTCGAATTTTTGGTTCTAGGACACGCCGGTTTCCTCACGATGTTTTCCTTCACCGTTTTGAGAGCAGTGGTGATGAAATAAGTTACACAAAGTAATGCGCCTGGCTGGGTTTGAACCCGCGACCTCCATTCGGTAAGTCGGGAACTCGGGACCGTTACCACTCGGCCACCACTGCTCTACAAAACCGTATGGCCGTTGCATTTTTATTTATATGTATTAAGACCTTGTAAACCATCTTAGATTGCAGTAAAAGTTGTGTGGAATAAATTAATAGCTGTCCATCTTATGGGATTCTTGCGCAGTGTACATGCGTGTGCGTTCAGTAGTATACATTTGAAAATACAACCGAGCTCGAGCACTCAGCGAGGGAACAAGAGTGAACGATGTTTTGGTTTAGATTAGAACCTTAGTAGGTGAATTAAAATGTACGCCCAACAAAAGTGTTAATTCGAATATCTATTGGTGATTAATGTGAGAGAGCGAACGCCGGCGTTCGCTTGGGGTTTAATGAATTAAAAAATAAGAAGTGGAAGTGATAAATAATATAATATACTAGCTTCTGCCCGCGACTTCGTCCGCGGAAAATTTCTTGTTTTAAAATAAGATTACACTCGATTAGACGCTGCGCACGTTCAGCGCTAGATTCCTGAGCACGGGCCTGCAATGTTATTACATTTTGCCTACCAAGCCGCTGCGAGCGCTCAGCGCTAGTCTCCCTATCCCTTGTCTCAGAGACATGCTGCCTTAAATGAGATAGACGCTGCGCACGTTGAGCGCTAGATTCCCGAGCACGGGCCTGCGATGTTATGACATTTGGCCTACCCAGCCGCTGCGAGCGCTCAGCGCTAGTCTCCCTATCCCTTGTCTCAGAGACATGCTGCCTTAAATGAGATAGACGCTGCGCACGTTCAGCGCTAGATTCCCGAGCACGGGCCTGCGATGTTATGACATTTTGCCTACCAAGCCGCTGCGAGCGCTCAGCGCTAGTCTCCCTATCCCTTGTCTCAGAGACATGCTGCCTTAATTCAGATAGACGGTGCGCACGTTCAGCGCTAGATTCTCGAGCACGGGCCCGCGACGTCCTCACATTTTGGCTAGCGAGGCGCTGTGAGCGCTCGGAGCTAGATTCTCTAGCGCATGCTTGCGAAATATATTCTCTATTTCTCGAGAGGCGCTGCTCATTTTCAGGGGCACATTCTTCCGTACGGCGTACTCGAGCGGCTCTTGTCTGTGATGTCTGCCGGGACAGTTGAGATTTCTTTTTAGACATGCTCTCAACAAACTACGCACAGACTTGAAAACAATTATGAACAAAGGGAGAGCGACTCGAACACCGTCCGCCTTTACAAAACAAAACAATCGTAATATCGAATAACTCGTATCGATTATTACGATAGAACGAAGTACGAAACTACGAACATACAAAACAAACGTACAACGTTTGTTTTGTATGTTCGTAGTTACGATATTTTCGATTATTAGGTATCTATCAACAACAACAACCATACGAACGAAACAACCGAAACCAATAAGCAACTGACAGAAGAACTCCAACTAACGACAACGTGGGCCTAATACTTCGAGAGGGTCATCAATCCACAGAAAGTCTTAACACTGCGATTCAGAAAAATTACGTAATTGCAGAACGCCATCTATGGGCAAATAGGTAAAACGTTGGGCACGCCACAATTATGGCGGTAAGTCCCCTCTTTGAGGCGTGGCTGGAAAGGCCTCACGGCGTCCTTTCCTTCCGCATGACACAGGTCCTCACCGGACACGGCAAGTACGGGAGGTTCCTGCACCGAATTAAAGCGGAAGAGACGCCCGGGTGTCGTCACTGTGCGGAACGCCCGGAGGACACGGTAGAGCACACAGTCGAGGTGTGCCCTGCCTGGGCAGAGCATCACCGTGCCCTCGTGGGGGCGATCTGCGGCGGAGACCTCTCGCGCCGGGCCCTGGTTGAGGCCATGGTCCGGAGCGAGGAGGAATGGCAGGCGGTCGCCTCCTTCTGCGAAGCAGTAATGCTAGCAAAGGAGGAGGCAGACCGCATCAGGCAACGGCGCCCCCGCCGCCGCCGCCGGGATTCCGATCCCGATTTCCGGCCACCGTAGACGCGGGCTCGCGGACGGCGAGCCATGGGTAGCTCGCTGTCCGATCGTCCGGTAATGGACCGAGCCCAAGACGTCGACGGCGCGCACTGTTCCCGCGCGCCTCAAGGAGTTGTCAGCAACAGGAGGGGCCCAGCTGGGTCGAAGCCTACCGGGGTCGGGGTTATCCGAAAGAAAATTAGAGCCCCGGTATGAAGGCTAGAAGGAACGGCGCGGGGTTTTTAGTCAGTAAGAATCTGACACTATCTCCCGCTCCACCCAAGGGCGGGGGTTGTCATAAGATGATTTTTGCACAACATATAAAAAAAAAATAGCTAAAACGTCTGCACGACTGCACAATGAAAGTTATGCTAGGGGCATTTTGCGTTTTAGTAATTTTATATTATCTTCGAAACTGTATGACCAATTGATATACTGTAAATGGCAAATCTTATCTGTATGATGTTCTTGTGATACTGAAATAATTTATTGTCATAAGAATTAATATTTTGTTGCTCAAATAATCAACCAAACGTAAGTATGCCGAAAAAATATATTTTTAATGCAATAAAAGAAGTATAAAAGATGAAATATAAAAGATAGAGATATGGTATCGCGGACTTTTTTGTAGAAATAATTAAGACGAACCAGGTAGTCATACATTGTTTTTAATTTTAAGCAACTGTTTAGGCAGCGCACGCCAATAATTCTGTTTTATGAGGTATTTTTTTCCGACTTGCTAGACAAAAGTTGTGATAGCTCGGTTAATATACATGTTATAGAAACAATTTATAGCCTATAGCACTCAGGAATAATGTAGCTTTCTGCCAGTAAAAAAATTTTTAGTATTGGATTATGAGTTCCAGAGATTACCCCCTACATACAAACTTACAAACTTACAAACTTACAAATTTTACCTCTTTATAATATTAGTATAGACTACACATAACTAATAAATAGTTTGTTTTAATATAGAGTTTGTTTTTATCTTGCAGAAAATGTAAAAAGTAAAGTATCGAACTTGTGCATAAAGTTGTCTCTGTCTTGGATTGATTTCCTCACTTTTCTCGGATTCTATACTAACTCCTTCTCTGTGCTCGGGAGTTAATTATATAGATCCCTCACTGGGTTTGGGATTTAAACTCAGCGACCTTCGGCTCGTTCAGAATCAAAAGTCAAAGTCAAAGTCAAAACATTTATTGCGAACATGTCAACCGCGATTTAAAAGACACTGCTTTATATCCTAGTTAAATACCAGGGTCGAAGCCTACTGGGGCCACGGGTGATGCGGAAGAGATCCCGGAGCCTATGGCTAAGAAGGAACAGGGGTCAGTTTTTAGTTATTAAAAGTCTGACACTATCTCCTGCTCCGCCCAAGGGCAGGAGATGTCATTTAGATAACTTTCACACTAAAAAAATCCCCTAGTTACGTCATAAATCTACTATCATGGTTACTAGATCGTTGACCACATAGTTATTATATTCGCCCCGGTTCCGCCCGGCGCGAGTGCGTGCATTATGACTATGATACACTTTCTTAAAATGATAGTGCTACGAGCCTCCATTATGAAATCCGTCTCATTACGCGCTCGTTTGAGAAAGTAAGTGCGTTACTTTAACCAGATCACCTTGTGGAAACTTGCATTTTTAAGTAATATAGAATGTCGGTGGCTAGCCACAGTCTGTTCACTTGAGATGCGGAAAAAACCACAGAATAAAGGCATTTTAGAGGTATGCGGTACAGAGTGTAAAATAAAATCCCACACACAATGAGGTTGAAATAAGAATGACGATATGATATAATATGATGATGATGATGTTGTGACGTCACGTCATACTGTCATCGCCGCCGCCACTGGGATTCCGATCCCGATTTCAGGCCACCGTAGACTCGGGCTTGCGGATGGCGAGCCGTGGGTAGCTCGTTGTCCGACCGTCCAGTAACAGTCCGGACCAGGCCCGCACTGTTCCCACGCGCCTCAAGGAGTTTTCAGCAATAGGGTATAGGAGCTATGGGTAGCTCGCTGTCTGACCGTCCGGTAACTGTCCGGACCGAGCCCAAGATGTCAACGGCGCGCACTGTTCCCGCGCGCCTCATGAAGTTGTCAGCAACAGGAGGGGCCCAGCTGGGTAGAAGCCTACTGGGGCCAGGGTTATCCGAAAAGAAACTCCAGCCCCGGTACGAAGAGGCTAGAAGGAACGGGGTGGGCCTTTAGTCAGTAAGAGTCTGACACTATCTCCCGCTCCATCCAAGACCGTGGGTTGTCATAAGATGATTTACGCCCACCGTAAAAAAAAACGTCATACTGTCAAATCGAAGAATTAATAAGGTAAGCAAAACAAGATTTTTTTATTTTTTTTATTTATTTAATCAAAGTCCGGTTCTTCAATTTTGCTCATCTCCTAGTTCCTCAATTTTGCCCAATTTCTTGAGATTTGCCAGTTTGACGTGACGTCAGAACATGGCACCGATCTTATTCTTATTTGGAACGCATTGAACCTCTGTTGAAAAGGGAAGTTCCACTGACCAGACGGGTGTTATGTCTGGATGGGCAACTGCCCGAGAGATGATTTTGGAGTGTTGTATAAGCTGAAATCACGAGGAGAATTCTAATTGCGCGATGCAGGATTTCGTAGTTTAGTTACTATATGACGCCATAGATGTCGCTACGTCACTAACAAATACTGCAACATTGTCCACGGGATGAGGAATTGTTCGGAAGTGTTCACAAGTGCCCTAGAACGCAAAAGGCAACTGAAGAAAAATGGGTGGAACACAATGACTCACCTTAGCAGCTTCTCCACGAGCAGTTTCCCCAGGAAGCCGGTCCCGCCCGTGAGCAGCACTGCTGAGCCCGCGAACAGCTTCTGTATCTGAGACTCGCCCAGCGGCTGCTGCTCGTCCACCATATCCATGAACGTGATATCACCTCCTTGCTTCGCCTCGAACAGCTGGCTGTCCGTCAGCATTTCCACTGCCATTACTGGAAATAAAGAAAAACGGATATTAAAAAAATATACTTGTAATAGTAATTGAGAGAGTGTGTATTGGTTTGTTAAGAGAGCTAATGCAGGATAGCCTTCAAATCCTTGAAAGACGTCTTGTTTCAAGTGAGCGCAGGCCCTAATATTATAAAAGCGAAAGTGAGTTTGTTTGTTTGTTTATTACGTCTTCACGCCTAAATGGCTAAACTGATTTTAGTGAAACTTGGTACACGGATAGACTATGTCCTGGAATAGGACATAGGTTACATTTTATCCCGGAAATATGTTCTCTTGGGATAATTTTCTGCTATCACGCGGGCGAAGCCGCTGGGAGCAGTTAGTATCAAATAAAGTTAAAAAAAATGTTTTTCATCATTTAAAAAACCGAGCAAGTGTGAGTCGGACTCGCTCTCTGAGGGTTCCGGGCACGGAGTTAGTATAGAAGGTTCCGGGCTACTTATGGAAACAGTTCGATTCCTGAATTGAGTTACGAAAATGTTTCCAAATCGCAAACAAAAATTGTGACATAACTACAAATTTACAGTTTTCAGGATTCTTCCAACACTTGTGCTATGAGGCCTTGCTTCAAAGACAATTTCAGGATTCTAGGTCAACGGTAAGTATCCTATGAATTTCGATTCCCTTGAGAGTATCGAAATATACGTTTTTTAGCGACATAAACGGCCGTACGTCTTTTTGAGTTAACTGAGAAGTTTGTTTTTTTAACAGTTTTTGGGGACCGCCAACCTGAGTATATAATTATGGTTTTAATTTCAATCTCGATACCTTCATACGCATTCCCAAAATAAAGTGTCTTGACATACATACAGACAGACGTGATCCTATAAGAGTTCCGTTTTTTCCTTTTGAGGTACGGAACCCTAAAAATCAGTTTTATTATTTAATGATTGACAATCATTAAATAATTTAAAAAAAATATTGATTTATTACTGGTTCTGGACTGCGACCCCACCTGATGGTAAACAGTGATGCAATCGTTGATGGGGAAGCGCTAGTACATTAAGAGCCTATTCTTTGCATTTTACAGGTCAAAGTCAAGTCGCTTTGATTAAAGCGTGGTTCGCGGACGTAATATGTATTTATTAACGGATTTATAATCATTAGAATCATCATTATGTATAACCTTTTCAGTCCGTTGTATGTTTGTTTATTTATTTATTAACACTTCATGCAACACACAGGTACAAAGGTGGACTTAATGCAATAAGCATTCTCTACCAGTCAACCGAGGGTGGTGAAGAGAAATCATGGCAGGTGCATCAAAAAAATAAAAGATTAATAAGAAAACCAGGGAACATTAATGCAAATGCAAATGAACAATGTACACAATAAACATACATATATATTTAATATACACTAATATAGTAAAGAGGTAAAGTTTGTGGGTGTACAAAAAAGATAACAATATATCCAGAAAAAAAAAATCACTTCTCCAAAACTTCCACATATCATCATCTTCCTGCCCTTGTCCCGTTTTATTTGGGGTCGGCGCAACACGTTTTTTTCTTCCATTCTGTCCTGTCGCTCGTCACGCTATCACTAACTCCCTTTTCATTCATATCACTTCTCACACAATCCATCCATCTTTTCTTTGGCCTCCCTCTCCCTCTCCATCCATCCACATGTAAATTCATAACTCTTTTAGCAACATGCGTTTCATCTCTCCTTTTTACATGACCATACCAAGACAAACGATTCTCTTTCAACTTTTCAGTCACCGGCGCCACTTTCAAACTTCCCCTAATATACTCATTTCTCACTTTATCCATTCTCGTCACACCACACATCCATCTTAACATTCTCATCTCCGCTACATGCAAAAACTTCCACATACCAATATTTAAAATTCAAAATATTTATTATCTACTGCTATTTTCAAAAACATAGGCTCGTTTTGACTACCATCTCACCTGATGGTAAGCGACGATGTGGTCGACGATGGTCGCTTGCCTAGAAGTTACCATTCACTCTTTACTAAACTTAAAGATCCTTTAAGTTGTAGCTATCAGGAAACACACATACATACATATATATATTTATAGTTATGTATTGTGTTTTATATGGAGTTAATTTGTTAGCAGTACACCACAGACTACCCCCTGTATTGTTTTAAGTTCTTGTCCATCCTAAGCTAAGGTTGTCTAGAAGATATCGCTTTCAGCGATAGGACCGCCATTGTATCCATAAATTTAATTTTATGTTTAAGCTGTGTTACTTTTTGGTGTACAATAAAGTTTATTCTATTCTATTCTAAACACAGACTCTGGCAGGGAATTCCTTTCCTTGGCTGTACGCACAATAAATGTGTATGAGTAGGATGTACCTACCATGTACTGGTAGCGCAATGCCATTGCGTTTCTTTATTAGTGATACATTTCTTTGTTAATATTATGTTTATTATTTAGTAGATATAAAGCATTAATCGATTACATTTGACATGGCAATGTGTCGGTAGCTCAACCTTGGTAAAACAATGGTGTTGATAATTAAGTTATGTGGTTTTTGTAAATTTATTTTAGGTTACGAGGGGCTGACATGCTCATTGAGATTAATGTCCCTAAAAATAAAGAAAAAAAAAACAACATAAAAAAAGCAAGTAAATACCGGAACGACTCATTATAGTTTGACCTAGGGTCAGTACAATATCTATAAATACTTAATTAATGTAATCAAAAACAAGTTTGCTATTTCGGCAATACAATGTCAAGAGCCTGCAGTTAATGACATTCCGAAACTGCTTCCGACCTCCATACACGTGTGTACCTAGAACTGTATACATTATATAAATAGAAATGTATTTATAACGTACACCGGAATTACAATTAGCCATTAACCGCTACGAGTATGATTTGATAACGGAAGTAATTTCGTGCTAAATATGATATTAGCTGCGGGGCATTCATCAAGAACGTAACAGCAGAAATTAAGCACTTTAAATTTGAATGACCTTAAGTATCTATTCGTTAATTTGGCTTATTTTACATAACGGCATTTGGCAAGTACAGCCCAAGTGAAAACATGAACTCGTTACGTATAGATTAGTGGCTTGTTTATTAAGCATAACGGAAGAACATACAGATGTGCGAGTAGTTTTAATAGAATTGGAACGTTTACCTCGTTTAACTCTCTGATTGGTTGAGAGCTTGGAGCGGGCCAATCGGAGAAGCGTCGCGTTGAGGTTAAAACAACTCGGACTAGGCACACAGAACTATATTAGACTCAAGTAAAGTGCCGCAAGATGTAGAACGATACATGATGCTAATAACTGTCACCGTGACCCCTACTCTGGCTTTTGTCACCTTGATCCGGCTCGAAGGACCAAAAAAAAAATTTGCAGTGATAAACATCTCATGATAGAAACTGACCAGAAAGTCACTCGTGTCAGTTGTAAGAAATCGTTGATTTTGGTTTACTCAGTAATTACTAAGTGTAGCCTATGTCACGCAGGAATAAAGCAGCTTTCTATTGGTAAAAAAAATTTAGCAATCAAACCAGTTCTTTCAAAGATTTTAAAACTAAAATTTGATTTTAAGCAGTCGCAGTATTTAAAAACTTGAAGCTAGTATTTTCTATCGCCAGTCCTCTACGTAGACGATACAGACGAGATTACGAAACATGTGAGTTCATAGCGCGTGAGCAGAATACTAGAGTAGATAGAGTCTCACATATTCCAGAAGGTAACGCACCTTCCACTACACAGAACTAACGGAACAGGTACTTACACGGAATATACGATAAGCAATAAAGCATTTAAGGATAATAAAAAATAGAAAAGATCTTTTATTATTATGGTGAATCCGTTTGCAACAAAAATGTTTCGGTCAAATTGTAAAGCAGTTTGTTCGCAGATGTAGCCCCCCTTAAACAGAATTGAATAATAACTAGTTATTTTATTATCAATGAATGAATTAATCTTTAGAAATATTTATGTCTCTGAGGTTTATATTATTATTTATTTGTGTCTAATATTGTTGGTCACACGGGATTTTTCATTAGAAATAACGGTCAGAGCTATATTAATATAAAAATTTCGATGCAAATACATGAATAACTCTACTTGATGATGATGAGTGCCTGACGATGGGGCATGCAGTGGAAATGTAAATCAAATTAAAAAAAAAGTAAAGTCGGGTCTGTTACCACTGCTAAAACTAATTATTTTAATAATAACCCATAACGTTTTCGCATAACTTTTACTAGCATAATAATACTGCTGCATAATAACACTGCTGCATAATAATACTGCTGCATAATAACACTGCTGCATAATAATACTGCAGCATAATAACACTGCTGCATAATAATACTGCTGCATAATAATACTGCTGCATAATAATACTGCTGCATAATAATACTGCTTCATAATAATACTGCTGCATAATAATACTTTGGCATAATGCAAAGGTTAGGTTTTAGGTTAGGTTTATAACGGCTTTACGTGCTTTGCAAAGAGAGGGTCTTTACAGGAAGTCAGTAATGTCCTAGATAAACTAAGAAGGAAGGGATTGAATGCCTAAGGCATTAAGTCCGCCTTTGTACTTTTTGTTGCATGAAGATTAAATAAATAAATAATTAAATAAATTGAGAAGTGCGAAGTAGCAGTATTTATTGCAACAAGTATTATGGTAAAACATTTATGCCTAATAATATTACGCGTAATGATCATTATGCCAATGTAAATTATGAAATTTTATTTTATGCTTATCTTAGGAAACCAATTATTTTTGTGGTTTTATTTGTAACAGCAACGAGATATTTCCAAGCACGTATTTCCTGCCTCTCTAATATTGCCGATGACAAAATAGTAATACTGTGAACAGAAAAGTTGTTTCTACACTAAACCAATTCTCCTGGTCTTGATATTTGTCGTATGGTTGTAGAGCAGATAGCCTGCAGGGCAGATCCAGATGATAGTTCACTTTCCCTCCACACTTGATACAAGATCATCACTTTTCGTAAAATACCTTTTTTTTGTCGACGGGGAAAATCATCGTATGACGAAACCCGCTCTTCGGTGGAGCGGGAGATAGTGTCAGACTGTTACTGACTAAAAACCCCGCGCCGTTCCTTCTAGCCTTCATACCGGGGCACGAGCTCCCTTTCGGACAACCCTGTCCCCAGTAGGTTTCGACCCAGCTGGGCCCTTCCTGCTGCTGACAACTCCTTGAGGCGCGCGGGAACAGTGCGTGCCGTCGACGTCTTGGACTCGGTCCATTACCGGACGATCGGACAGCGAGCTACCCATGGCTCGCCGTCCGCGAGCCCTTCGTGAAATACCTGTCATCAGTCATCAAGGCTAGGGTGAAAAGACTCTTAATAAACTAGTGCATCTCGCCATCAGCGATTGCATGACTGCTTGCCAGCAGGTGGGATCGCAGTCAAGCACTAGTTTATATTGGGAAAAAAATATATGAATCTTGAGCGGAAGATATTATAAAATTATATGGTGTAAAGAAAAAGTGATATTTTTACAAAAAATAGTGTGTAGTGTATAATGTAGTATGTGAACATTACAAGACCGGTTATGTTTCATGCTTATGTCTACTGAAACGAATACAAGCACACACTCTATGCTAGAGCCGACACCTAGGTGTTGTTTGCGCTGCACTCGTCCTAATAGTGTGAGATGTGTCAATGTTAACAGATACACATTCATTCATGTCAAGTTCAATATTGATTTAGTTCTAAAACAGTGCGGCCAAAGTCTACGAGCGAGCCAACAGGGCAGACTCTACTGGTAATTATAATTGGCGGCGGAGACCTCTCGCGCCGGGCCTTGGTTCAGGTCAAAGTCCGGTGCGAGGAGGAGTGGCAGGCGGTCGCCTCCTTCTACGAAGCAGTAATGCTAGCAAAGGAGGAGGCCGACCGCATCAGGCAACGGCGCTCTTACCGCCGCTGCCGGGATTCTGATTCCGATTTCCGGCCACCATAGATACGGGCTCGCGGACGGCGAGCCATGGGTAGCTTACCGACCGACCATCTAGTAACCGTCCGAACCAAGCCCAAGACATCGACGGCACGTATTGTTCCCGCGCGCCTCAAGGAGTTTTCAGCAAACCATAGGAGCCCAGCAGGGTCGAAGCCTACGAGGGTCAAGGGTCTGCTTCTGAAAGGAATATTCGGATCCGATGCGAAAGGCAACGACGAAACCGGATTGGGTTTTTAGTCAGTAAAAGTCTGACATTATCTCCCCCTCCGCCTAAGGGCATGGAGATGTTTGCGTGACCTACAAAAAACAAAACTCTCAGAGGCTGTTTACTAAACATTCATAGAAGATGAAATGATCTTGACCATGAGTGACCTTATTATGATAACACCATAATATCAATACGTCGCGTCGCCTTGGCTCAGCTTATATGGTGTTTATGACCCTCACAACGTACACATCGCCATGTTTGTCTCAAATGTTCGTATTTCGAGCAAGCAGTGGGCTTCAAGTTCACGAGTTTAGACCTTTGATTCAAGTTCAAAAACCACTTTAGTCGTAGAAGTCAATCAACACTTCTTTTTTTAGGTAGGCAAAAATTTTGGGGTCGACCTCTAGTGTAATTTGACGTAATACCAGTATTTTGATACTAATACCAGTTATACCGAGAGCCAAGTGGTACTTACGAGTTGTTGGTCGCTGGTTCAAACTCTGCCAGGCGCAGTACTTTATGTAGGTAATTTTTTTCATTACCACTGCTCTCAAAACGAAGGGAAACCGGCCATGTCTTAGAACCAAAAATTCGAACCCATGAGACATTCACCAACCCGTACTGGGCCCGCGTGGTAAATTACGGCCCATTCCCTCTCCTCGAGAGGAGGCCTGAGTCCCAGCAGTGGGAACATTAAAAAGGTTGATGATGATGATGTTGACCAGTATTTTACATAGAAAGTAGCCTCTAAAACTCAGTGTGCAACAAGACGATTATTTTGCATGGACAGATCACGGTATATACTTTATCCCGGCCACCCATCCAAGGACTAACCGGAGCAATCGTTGCTTAACCTTAAAGTTTGTCCCGTATGGCTATAGTTAGATACAAGCCCCTCAGGTCTCGTCAGGTAAATCATGGTTGCTAAGTTGGAGACCCTTATTTTTGGGGGATGGGATATTCTCAAATATTTTCACTTTTTTTGGGGATGGGAAATTTTCAAATAATTTCATTTTTTTAGGGGAAGGAAATTCTAAAATATTTTCACTTTTTTGGGGGTGGAAAATTCTCAAATATTTTCTCCATATCTGGATTGGAGTGAGAGGCATTTTTACTGACTAAAAGTTTGAATTGGAAAATTATTTTTGTGTTGAATAGCCCATACATAGCTGCGGCATGTATGACATCACACTACCATTCAGTTGAGCAGTAGCCAATGACGCGGGTAAATCCACGGGGCACCGTTATAGCTAAGTAATTGTAGAATTCTCTTCAAGGCCTTAACTCCCGAGCAGGACTATAAAACCGTGACTTTCTGAATCCTACTCCTCGTTAACGGCGAGGTTAATATGTTTGATTAAAAATATGGATTATATACGAAACATATATATGTTTATTATAGATTCTTGTACAACATTATCAATGTATGATTTTTTCGTAAGACTAATACTTGTGATAAAAAAAAAATGTAACATATGATATTTTTTCGCTGGTTTTCCCTTCTCCTTTCAAACAGCTTAAATCTTTAAAAATAAATGTTTACCCGAAAAAAATTGCTGGTTTAGTATTCTTCAGTATGTATATTATGTAAATCAATCAATATTTTGCAAAGAAAATGGATTTAAAAGTCAGTGGCGCCCTATCTGGGCACAGCTGGTCGGAATTAATATGCTTAGGTAGGCGGCAGTACGAGTATGTGTCCATTTAATTACAGCCAGATATTTAAAGGAACAAGGTACAAGACGTACGGCGTTGCATCACCGGTACATGGTTGACATCCCACCATCACCATCACCCCCACCAACCGTGTTCCCACGTTGTCGTCGTGGTGGGGCTTGCGTGTCTCAATGACCTTGAGGGCTATGCCGGTAGAGCTACTCATGCCGGAAGGCCTCAAGCGAGAGACCAGACCAAGAGGAACACACGGCGGAGTCCAGTCGGACCGCCCGGAGGGTGCGCTGTCCAGGAGCGCTGGCACCAACAGCTGTCGGCGCCTTCTCGACAGCGAGCTCGGTTCGCCTCGGGTACGTGTCTGTTTATCAGACACGACCACGATGGCGAACGTGTATTGGGGACCCCACCCCATTGCCAAAAAGGCAAAGCTGAGTACAGCAAAATTATGGCCGCGCATCTTCAAGAAATACTACCCCAGGAGGGTACCGCCTGCCCCGCAGGCGGAGAATCCCTCCCCGAGCAGAGCTCGGGCTGCCCCTCGTATTCTGGGGGGGGCAAAGAGCGCGCCAGGTCCGTAAAGGACCTGTTATTACCGTCCTTCATGGACGCAAGGAGCCAGGGTGGCTCACTAGCCGGCAGCGCGGAGTCCCTGGGACCAGTTCCCAGCACATCCGCGACGCCGGTGGAGGCCGGCCGTACTTTCGGCCTCAGAGAGGTGAGTGAAGACGCGGCGTCGGACTCTGATGCCGCGTCTTCACACAACTCTGACGTGATGGAGGTGGAAGAATCCACCTCCATCAAAAGGAAGGCCGAGTTTTTGCGCTCCGTCTCCGACGACGAGGCGGCACCTGCCCGGAAGGTCTCGACCTCGGGGCGGGGTACCGCCCGAAAGACGGGCAAAGGGAGAGGGCTCCCCGCCGAGAGCGCCAGCGAGGGACGCCAGGCCAGCCTCACGCCGCCGGAGATCCCTACCGAGCTGCCGGAGGGAATGGAGGTTGCCATGGCCAAATTTAAGGAGGTCGTGGCAGCCGCCATCATGAGCGTAGCCAACAAGCGGGAGAGAGTGGCCAAGAAGCGCTCCATCGAGTTGGCCAATGACACTATTGGGGGGGCTCTGGGGTTCGTGTTCGAGCCCTACGAGCAGACCCTCAAAGGGAGGATTGGCCGGCTCGAGGCCTTGGCCGGTCTCCAGGACCCCTGCCCCAAACCGTCATTTGAAAGGCGGAGCACGCAGGCGGAAAGCGAGGTGCTGACCTTGCTGCGGCAAGAGCTGGCTGCTGCCAGGGAGCAGCAGCAGGAGCAGCAGCAAAGGTTCCAAGAGCAGATCCGGCGCCAGCTTTCCGTCCTGGAGGGCATCGTGCTGCGTCCCCCGCTCGCGGCCTCCAACCAAAAGGGAGCGGTGACATATGCCGCTGCCGCCGCAGCCACTGCTGCTGCGCCCAGGGCAGGCCCATCGGGGCAAGTCGGGCACAAGGCCACGGCGCCGAAAGCGGCGAGGGCGGCCCCGGTCAACAAGCGGCAGCAGCAGGGGAAGCCTGCCGCCCCCCCGAAGGGCAAGGTGGCGGCTGCCACCAAACCGGCGGGGTCTCCTGCCGCGGCGGCGACTAAGTCGCGCCTGCTGCCTCCTCCGCCCGAAGACTCCTCGGCTGGCGCCGAGTGGACGGTCGTCGGTGCCAAGGAGAAGGCGAGCAAGGTGGCTAGGGCGGCCAAAAAGCGCAAGCGGCGACAGGAGCGGAAGAAGCGGGCCATGGCTGCCAGACTTCGCGCCCCGACTTCCGCAGCTGTAGTGATCACACTACAGCCAGCTGCGGAAAAGAGGGGCGTCGACTATGATATAGTCATGGCCAAGGCGAAGCAGGCGGTGGTGGGCCACCTCGACGAGTTCGGAGCCTCCGGGGGCTTCCGAATAAGGCGGACCGCAACCGGAGCCCGAATTTTGGAGGTCCCTGGGGCAGACAGCGGCGAACTCGCCGACGCCCTGGCCGACAAGATCAGGGCGTCCCTGGACGTCGAGGAGGCCCGAGTGTCCAGACCCACCAAGAGCATAGACATGCGCATCATGGGTCTGGACGACTCCGTCAGGGTGGAGGAAGTGGTGGCCGCCATCGTCAGGGCGGGAGGGTGCACGACCGACCAGGTTCGGGCGGGCACCATCCGCGCTGACAGCACGGGCATGCGAGCCGTCACGGTGAGCTGCCCCGTGTCGGTGGCCAAGGCCATCACGAACGAGGGCCGAAGGCTGCTGGTGGGCTGGGTTTCAGCCCAAGTCAAGATGTTGGAACCCAGACCTCTGCGGTGCTACCGATGTCACGTCGGGCACCACGTGGGCGCCTATTGCGCCGCAGAGGTGGATCGCAGTGACCGCTGCCACCAGTGCGGACAGCCCGGACACAAGGCCGTCGAATGCCGTGCATTGCCGCACTGCTACGCATGTGCGGCGGCCGGCAAGCCGGCCGACCACCGGGCTGGGGGTAGGTCCTGCGACCCTCCCACCAAGGCCAAGGGCAAGGTCAGGAGGGGCATCCACCCTGACGTCCTCACCGCCGCAGCCACTACCCTGGCTGCTGCCGCCATCGCCGCCGCTCCCGCCGCGGCAGGACCCTCGCAAAGGGCTCAGGAGGAGACGGTAATGGAATACCAATAACCACGCCATTACGTCTCCTCCAGGCGAACATCAACCACTGCGCCGCCGCTCAGGATCTGTTGCTCCAGAGCATGGCGCAGTGGTCGATCAATATCGCCGTCGTCGCCGAGCCGTACTTTGTCCAACCCCGTGGAGACTGGGTTCAGGACTTGGACGGCTCGGTGACGTTAATTTCGTCGGCCGCCGCCGGTACCCCGCCCCCCGAGTCTGTCACGAGGGGGCGGGGTTGCGTGGCAGCACGGTTCGGGGACATCGCCGTGGTAGGCGTCTACCTGCCCCCGAACAGATCTCTCGACGTGTTCCAACTCTCCCTGATGGAGCTTAATTCCGTCGTCGCTGGGTTTGGTTCCCTCCCCGTGGTCGTTTGCGGGGACTTCAACGCCTGGAACACGGCTTGGGGTTCTCGGCGCACGAACCAACGGGGTAGGATGGTGGAGGACTGGGCCTTGGAGCTGGGCCTGGTCGTCCTGAACCGGGGCTCTGTCCCCACGTTGGTGCGGATGCGGGGTACATCAGTGGTGGACATCTCGTTCGCCAGCCCCGCTCTGTCGCCGCGTGTTGTCGACTGGCGCGTTATGGAGGAGGTGGAGACGTACTCCGACCACCGGTACATCCGGTTGGACGTCTCCGCCGAAACCTCGGCCGCGCCGGTCCGACAGAGCCCTTGTGGTCCGCGGTGGGCGCTTAAGCAGATGGACCGGGAGCTCCTCCTGGAAGCCGCGACGGTACAGGCCTGGGTGCAAGCACCGGACAGGCCTGTCGACATCGACGTCGAGGCGGAGTGGTTCCAGGAGGCCATGTCGCAAATCTGCGACGCGGCAATGCCCCGAGTCCCTCCAGGCCGTGCTAAGCGCCGCGTGTACTGGTGGTCGCTGGAGATCGGCGCACTGCGCAACGCGTGCAACCACGCGCGCCGCCGGTACGACAGACACTGCAGGCGCCGCAACCGCCAGCCGGATGCGGAGGTCAGAGAGGCGGAGCTGTATGAGGGGTACAGAGAGGCAAAGCGCACCCTCCGAACGGAGATAAGGCGGGCCAAACTCGAGGCCCGCAACGTGTGGCTGGGGTCTCTGAACGCGGATCCGTGGGGGCGCCCGTACAAATTGGTACGGGACAAGCTACGCCCCTGGGCTCCGCCGCTGACTCAGAGTCTCCGGCCCCAACTCGTGGAGGGTGTGGTAACCACTCTGTTCCCTGCGCGAGGGGAACACTCCCCCCCGCCCATGGCTCCGCCCCTGCCAGCAGTGTCTGACGCGGACCACAACAGCGACGACGACGACAACGCTCCAGAGGTGACCGAGGTAGAGGTGAGAGTGGCGGTGCGAAGGCTGAGTGCCAAGAACACCGCCCCAGGACCCGATGGCTTGCCAGGGAAAGCCTGGGTCCTGGCCATGGAGGCTCTCGGGCCTCGACTAAGAGGGCTCTTCAGCGCATGTATGGAGAGGGGCCAGTTTCCACTTCGCTGGAAGATGGGGAAACTGGTCCTTATCGCGAAGCCAGGGCGCCCTGCGGACTCTCCGTCCGCATACCGGTCCATTGTGCTGCTCGACGAGGTGGGCAAGCTCTTTGAAAGAGTCATTGCAAACCGCCTCGTCGCGCGGCTAACACGGGTGGGGCCGGACTTGTCGGACGGACAATTCGGCTTTCGCAGGGCGCGCTCTACGGTGGACGCCATCATGCGCGTGCGAGCTCTCACGACAGGGGTTGCGGTGTCCCGGGGCAGGAGCGTCGTGGCAGTGTCCTTGGACATTGCCAACGCGTTCAACTCCCTGCCCTGGAGTACGATCCGGAGGGCACTCCGGTACCACCGGGTGCCCGAATACCTCTGTCGAGTGGTCGAGGCTTACCTGTCGGACAGGTCCATTATCTACCCCGGTCACCAGGGAGAGTGGAAACGTCGAGAGATGTCGTGCGGTGTTCCGCAGGGGTCGGTTCTAGGCCCACCCTTGTGGAACATCGGCTACGACTACGTGCTGCGCGGCGACCTCCCTGACGGGGTCAGCATGGTCTGCTACGCAGACGACACGCTGGTTCTAGCGCAGGGAGAGTCGCACCAGGCGGCGGTCGCTCTAGCGACACGCGGGGTTGCGATAGTCGTTGGTAGGATCCAGGAGTTGGGACTCGAGGTGGCGCTGCACAAATCCGAGGCCATGTTTTTCCACGGCCCTCGGAATGCGCCACCATCAGACTCCCAACTTACGGTAGGAGGAGTTCGCATCGGCGTCGGGTCGACGATGAAGTACCTGGGACTCGTTCTCGACAGCCGATGGAATTTCGGAGAACACTTCCGACGTTTGGCTCCCAAACTCAACCGGGCCGGGGCTGCTCTCAAGCGGCTCCTGCCCAACCTTGGGGGTCCAGACGCCTCCTGCCGGAGGCTCTACGCGGGGATCGTTCGGTCCATGGCCCTCTACGGGGCGCCGGTGTGGGCGCCGTCGCTGGCAAAGCGACCGGCGTCCATACTGAACGCCTGCCAGAGGGTCATGGCAATACGGATGGTGCGGGGTTACCGCACGATCTCCCGCGAAGCGGCGAGCCTTCTGGCTGGCCTACCACCGTGGGATCTGGAGGCAACAGTCCTTGCACACATGCACGATAAGCGCGTGGAGATGCAACGCCGGGGTGAAAGTCCACTACCGCGACAGGTCGAGGTATGGCGGACAGAGCTCCGGCGGGATCTCACGGTGAAATGGCGTCAGCGACTATCGCAACCCAGTGCTGGGCACGCCACAATTATGGCGGTAAGTCCCCTCTTTGAGGCGTGGCTGGAAAGACCTCACGGCGTCCTTACCTTCCGCATGACGCAGGTCCTCACCGGACATGGCAAGTTCGGGAGGTTCCTGCATCGGATTCGAGCGGAAGAGACGCCCGGGTGCCGCCACTGTGCGGAACGCCCGGAGGACACGGTGGAGCACACAGTTGAGGTGTGCCCTGCTTGGGCGGAGCACCGCCGTGCCCTCGTGGGGGCGATCGGCGGCGGAGACCTCTCGCGCCGGGCCTTGGTTCAGGCCATGGTCCGGAGCGAGGAGGAGTGGCAGGCGGTCGCCTCCTTCTGCGAAGCAGTAATGCTAGCAAAGGAGGAGGCAGACCGCATCAGGCAACGGCGCCCCCGCCGCCGCCGCCGGGATTCCGATCCCGATTTCCGGCCACCGTAGACGCAGGCTCGCGGACGGCGAGCCATGGGTAGCTCGCTGTCCGATCGTCCGGTAATTGTCCGGACCGAGCCAAGGCGTCGACGGCGCGCACTGTTCCCGCGCGCCTCAAGGAGTTGTCAGCAACAGGAGGGGCCCATCTGGGTCGAAGCCTACCGGGGTCGGGGTTATCCGAAAGGAAACTAGAGCCCCGGTATGAAGGCTAGAAGGAACGGCGCGGGGTTTTTAGTCAGTAAGACTCTGACACTGTCTCCCGCTCCACCCAAGAGCGGGTTTCGTCAATGATGATTTTCCCCGTCGACAGAAAAAAAAAAAAAAAAAACCATCACCATCACCATCCGCACAAAGCGTTTTGGGAACACATTTATTGTGCGTACAGCCAAGGAGTGGAATTCCCTGCCGGATCCTGTGTTTCCTGATAGCTACAACTTGGGGGTCTTTAAGTCAAGAGTGAATAGGTTACTTCTAGGCAAGCGTGCTCCATCATCGCTTACCATCAGGTGAGATGGTGGTCAAACGCGAGCCTAACAATAATAAAAAAAGGAACTATAAACCTTGAGTGGTGTACTCTTTATGTTGAACTGCTGTAAGTATTATTGCGAATTCCATTGCCGACGCAATACAACAAGTTTACTAGTAATATTCAATTGCCTCACCCATTTACATAAAGCAGTAGTTTGCATACACTCGCACCTAGCTCCGTGCGCTTCGAGCAGGAATGTTGTCGAACTCCGTAAACACAACTATCGGATATCCGAAATAGAACAATATTCGGAAACGAACCATCGTGGTAATTTCTGCCTGATCACTTGTCTTAAACGCACTTGTGAACAATTTGTCTTTGATGGTACATTATGCGTACAGCTAAGGAGTGGAATTCCCTGCTGAAGCCTGTGTTTCCTGGTAGCTACACCTACACCTTTATCCGAAACTTATCGGTTTCGGCTACGTTTTTTTTTAAAATTCTTATAATTATTGTCTTGTTATTGTATTGTTTTATTATTATCGTTTTTTTAAATTAATATTATTGCTTGCGTTTGACCACCATCTCACCTAATGTTAAGCGATGATGTGGCCGACGATGGAACGCGCTTGCCTAGAAGTAACCTATTCACTTTTGACTTAAAGACCCCTAAGTGTTAGGCAGTTGTAGCTATCAGGAAACACAAACTCTGGCAGGGAATCCCACACCTTAGCTGTACGCATAATAAATATGTGTTCCCAAAACGCTTTATGCGTATGGGTGGATATATCCATAAAATCCCTGCATTTGAACTTCGCAGTCGAATTAAATGATTGTGTTTTGTTTCCTTAATTAAAAAATGTGGAGGTCAAACTTATTACCCATTGTAACACGTTTGTAGAGATTTATAAAATACGTGAAATAGTAATATGCGTGAAAATATTATAATTATTAGAATCGATATAAGGACAAAATACGTAATAACTTACAAAAAAGGCAGGCGCCGAACAGCACGTTTATCTCTTAAAAATTAACATTTGACGATCAAATCACACTCACACTAATATAAAAATAAGCGCAAGTGTGTACTTAATAATAATAATAATAAATTGTACCGATAGTTGTTTCAGCCAATGGCTTAATAGCCAAGAGCCTCGACCAACACCTTAGGAGGCTCTCGTTAGGCGGCTGGATCAAGGGCTTGATTCAGAAAGCGGTACTCCTGGACACGGCTCGTATAGTTCGGAGGTTCCTTTCTCTGGAGCCCTGACCGCTGGTAGCTTGGACCCTGTTCCCGATACCTACCTGGGGGCTACTATTTTTTATATTTTTAAATGTTTTTTATTTTTTTTTTATTGAATATTTAAAAATATAATTTAGAAGTATATAATTATGAATAAACGAAATAATAATACTTATTTGTGTATGTTTATTATTTCTCATCAATCAAAGGACTGAACGGATTCCGATGTAATTTGGCACACGGGTGCATTCTGGAGTACATTTAGATACGAAAAGTAGGGTTTAGATACTCCCAAAAAACTCTAAGAATGAAAGTTTTTTTTGTGACGTAACCATTGATATATAATTCAATGGACGTAATAATAAAATTACTATTTTCCAACTTGTATGTACTAAGACCTGTCTGTATGTCTTTTAGGATTCTAGGTCAACGAGAAGTACCCTAAGATTTTGATTCCCTTGAGAGTCGAAATATACATTTTTCACGACATAAACGGCCGTATCTTTTTTATCGTTAACTTAGAAGTTTCATTTTTTTACAACTTCAAGAGTCCGTAAACTTGAGTAAGTATATGGTTTTAATTTCAACTCGATACCTCTACGCGTTCCCGAGATAAAGGGTTTTCTTGGCAGACAGATAGACCGACAGACAGGCAGTCTGTCGGACAACAAAGTGATCGTATAAAGGTTTTATTTTTCCTATTGAGATACGGGAGAATACATGAAATGAAGATGAAAATAAAAATGTGATGATGATTATATTTTTAAGATAACGATAAAAATGTGCATAACTAAACAACTATCGTAAACTAGCTGCTCCCAGCGGCTTCGCCCGCGCGATAGCAGAAAATTATCCTAAGGGAACATACTTCCGGGATAAAAAGTATCCTATGTCCTATTACAGGAAATGGTCTATCTGTGTACCAAGTTTCATCAAAATCGGTTTTGCCATTTAGGCGTGAAGACGTAACAAACAAACTCACTTTCGCTTTTATAATATTAGTTAGGAGTAAGAATTGTATAAGATTTTATTATCAATCATCTTTAACAAACGCTCTTTGTGATGTAAGTTTAATTTTGAAATTACTTTATTTTACAGATCAGCAGTCAATACCCACGTGTCGCGGTCGTCGTCAAATATTGAATGTTTTCGATCAAATGTTAGTTCGGCCGATATATTACCATACTTGCGTCAATCTAGTTCAAACCGAAGACCGTCAATATTTGAATATAAATAAGTTTCATCATTTGTATAATACATTATTAACCCTTCAGATACCGTCAATTAGAGACACAATAGTAAGACAATAGATGCGCGGCCACCGGTGGTCGCTTGGGGATTCATGAATTAAACAAATGATTTTCAGTTACAGTTGTCAGTGAGTAGTGGTGGCCGAGTGGTATCGGCCCGACTTACGATGAAGGAAAATAATCAGCCGAAAGTCGTATACTGTTGGACATAGATCACGCCCAAGTGTCGCCATAATGACCGGTCTTGTGCATCTCGCATCCCCCATCGGATTCCCGCTAACTTCGCCAGGCCATCGGTCCACCTTGTGTGAAGGCTTCCACCGCTGTGTCTTTCTGTACGTGGTCGCCATTCCAGAACCTTTCATCATCTTAGACCATCTGTTCTGCGAGCAATTTGCCCCACCCACTACCTCTTAATTTTGGTTTGGCTTTCGGGTTCGAACCTAGTCAGGCGCATTACTTTGTGTTATTTTCATCACCACTGCTCTCAAAACGGTGAAGGAAAATATCTTTAGGAAACCGACATGTCCTAGAACCAAAAATTGCAAGACATGTGACATTCACCAGCCCGCACTGGGCCCGCGTGGTGGATTACGGCCCATTCCCTCATATAAAGAGGGTTGAATTTCCCAGCAGTGGGAACATTATAAGGCCGATTCAATCATTCAGAACAATTTGAACGACCTTGAAAAACGCTTAATTGTCGTTTTGTACACACGTTTGTACGAAATTTTTTTGGCCGACAATTTTGGTTTCTATACATTGATGTTTTTATAATTCAATGTTTCTATAGCTTTGTTTTTCCTTCAGAATGGAAAAAAAAAACCTGTTGCGCCGACCCCAAATAAAACGGGACAAGGGCAGGAAGATGATGATGTATAGCTTTGTTTTTCCTAGAAAATTCGACAAAGTTTTTTTTTTGGTGATTTACGTAAAAACGCGCACCTACGTAATAATAAGACCCCCCCCCCCCCGTCACGCGAGGGATTAATTATAACTAGCACTAGTGTAATCTACAATAAATCTTTGTTTACTTCAGTTTAATCATTTCTTCAGCTAATTTCTTCGTAATAATAATATTATATTAATAAGTCTTCTTATTCATATTTGGACGTGTGCCTTATTTGGACGGAGCATTTCCGTGTCCTAGTGGAGCTTATAGTCCCTTGACCATCTGGCCGGAATTAAATGGACACAACACTCGTACCCGCCTAGGCGGCAGTACGAGTATCTGTACATTTAATTCCAGCCAGCTGCGCCCGGAGAGAGCTGCTGTAAATCCATTTTCTTTGCGAAATATTGATTGATTTACATTATGTTATTCACTTTGCAGAATATTAGTTAACAACCAATTTTTTTGTGTAAAATTTATTCTAAAGATCCAAGCCGTTTCGAAGGAATAGGGAAAAGTTGCGAATTTGCTAAATATTTTTTTTAGACGAAAATATAAATCGCACGAAAAAATCAATAGGTGATAATATTGCTCATGAATCTATAATAAATATACATTTTCTTCGAACCTGGCTGTAACCGAAAAGTAGGTTTTAGAATGTCACTGTTTTATGGCACTGCTCGAACGCTTGGGTACAAAATATAATAGGTACGGAAGTCAATCTACACAACGGATCGCGCTCGAGCAACGCATACATATACACCGCTCACGGACACGATATCTCGGTAGCATCTCGGACCACTCGTCGAACAGTTACGGCTCAAACGCTCATTAGTGTGTGTCCACCGAAGGTAGGTATAAAAAGTGAAGTACATACATGAGATTGTCTTCTGTACCTATCTATTTTGTGGCTTGGGCCTTAAGAAGAAATAGTCATAAATAATAATTTCCTAGTTCATAATGACAAATGTTTGGTTTTAATTGCTTTCCGTCTTTTATAAATAAAACAGTCACGATTTTTGTCACGTTCAGCTTAAAGACTCAACACCTCATCAATGTTTATGTCAATATGATGTGATTACTCTCATTATAAATAATAGATTTCAATTTTACGCTACGAGTCTTCGAATTAAATGATTATTGAATCAGATACGCGTCAACCACGACAAACAACAGAAAACTGGCCAAGTGCGAGTCGGACTTGCATACGAAGGGTTCCCTACCAGGTTGGGATCAGCTTCCAGTCTAACTAGGTGCGGTTGAATACCCGTATTTTACATGTAGTGACTACCTATCAAATTTCCAAAACATCGCGGGTTTGCGGACGGCGAGCTATGGGTAGCTCGCTGTCTGACCGTCCGGTAACTGTCCGGACCGAGCCCAAGATGTCAACGGCGCGCACTGTTCCCGCGCGCCTCAAGAAGTTGTCAGCAACAGGAGGGGCCCAGCTGGGTCAAAGCCTACTGGAGCCAGGGTTATCCGAAAGGAAACTCGAGCCCCGGTATGAAGGCTAGAAGGAACGGGGTGGGTTTTTAATCAGTAAGAGTCTGACACTATCTCCCGCTCCACTCAAGGGCGGGTTTTGTCATTAGATGATTTTGCCCACCGAAAAAAAAAACATCGGCTTGTAAAAAGTGATTATTAAAATAATAGAACATCAGAATGACGTTGGATCAATATGTTTGTGTCGGAATTTGGTAATTATTTCATGAACATGTGAACGTGACGGAGGTCGTCACCCCAAGCAAGTCATACACACACAGAATGGTGTATACAAGTAGGTGTATTTATTTATTTACTAGCTTTTGCCCGTGACTTCGTCCGCGTACATAAAATATAGCCTTTGTCACTCAAGAATAAAGCAGCTTTCAAATATGGCGATGACTAGGCGGACGGCGAGCCATCCATAACTCATCGTCCGTAAAACCGCACAAGATACATCAGATTGCTATAAGACCACCGACCACTGCTTAAGTAGCAGAAAATATCTCCGGAGCGGGATAAAGATGGAATGGACGGATGAGTCATATCATTCATATCACAATAGTCCATCAGAACTGAGCGGCGACGGGCGCCTTATACGGCGCAGTCATTAGGGGCCGCGAACAATATGCACATCATAATTATAACAACTAATTGATCTACAGAGGTGAGCTCACACACGCTTTTCTTTTGTAAACTTCAAGACCGAACAGAATGGCGGCGTTCTGCTCCAACTATGGGATTTTGTTTCTACATGATAGAAGCAAAAAAATGAAATGGCGACAGGTCACGGGAACAACTTGTGACCCACAGATGCCCCTCAAGTTGAAGGGTAAGATCTACAAATCCGTGATAAGGCCTGTTGTAGTGTATAGATCAGAATGTTGGGCTGTGAAAAAGACGAATGAAAAAAGATTGCATGTAGCGGAGATGAGAATGTTAAGATGGATGTCTGGTGTGACGAGAATGGATAAAGTGAGAAATGAGTATATTAGGGGAAGTTTGAAATTGGCGCCAATGACTGAAATGTTGAAAGGGAATCGTTTGTCTTGGTATGGTCATGTAAAGAGGAGAGATGAAACGCATGTTGCTAAAAGAGTTATGAATTTTCATGTGGATGGATGGAGAGGGAGGCCAAAGAAAAGATGGATTGTCTGAGAAGTGATATGAATAAAAAGGGAGTAAGTGACAGCGTGACGAGTGACAGGACAGAATGGAAGAAAAAAACGTGTTGCGCCGACCTCAAATAAAACGGGACAAGATGATGATGAGAAGAGACAAGAAACATGTAACCGAGATATTTGTAATATTGATTGAAAAGAGTGTCCTTGGAGTTTCTTGCACATTTCGTACAGATCACTGACGTGGCTCAGAAGGCTGCCCATACCCAGCTTGAGTAAAGCTGTGCCAGTAAAACACAAAGTTGGTGCCGTAATTGCACGACGGGGTCTCGGCAGACCAAGGAGATGGCGAGACGACTTAAGGCCTACGCAGACTGCGAAGGCATGGTAAGGGATTTAATTTTTTACTAGTGGACATTAAAACGTATCTATATAGAAATATGACATAAATTTCTATGCTTTAAAATGATGCCGTGACGACGAAAGGGAAAAATTTCATTGAAAGACGCGCCACGGGCTCCCGCGGCGGGATGTCGTGGCGTACTGCGGTAGGCAACGGCATGCCAAGGACCCCGGCGCTTCTTTTGCTCTTTTCATAAACACAAACGCATCTAAGCACTAAAAGTGTATCGGACAGCAGGAGTTGCCGAGGCGTACTTCTTCGTGCCGCGGCACGCCGTGGCTAGGCGCCGGAATCCCGCGGCGTCTAAGTGGCTAGTGTGCGCTGACTGACGGCAAAATTCCTTGCCATGCCGTCCCAGTCTGCGTAGGCCTTTAGATGTCTTCCTCGGAAATTGGCAAGAAGTGGATTGAGAACATAAGAAGATTCCTTCTTATGTTGTCGTCTCTGAGCCACTTCTCGTCTCGTCGTTGGATGAATTGCTTATTATTTTCACGGAATTGAGCGGTTTTACCACCTAAGTATGTACTTACATAAAAAGATCTCTCAATTTGCTTAACCTTACTCTTATCACGCGTAAGATCGACTTACAACTTGTGAGCACAACCTCGCGACCATCTCCTTAAGTCGCGGAGCGTTTCCTCGGCCGCCCGAGGCCGCCCATGTGCCGCTGTTTGTTCAGTATACATTAACCATTTGAAGACAAATAGTTTGGATAAACCATAACTTGAGTAAATATGAACAATATTAAACTTTAGTCTTGATTTTGGATTCTTTAAATAATAATTTACGCTCATGGTAACTACTTTAACCTTTGACAAGTGACATGATTTTTATGTAACGTAGCTGGTGACGAATGGTCTGAGAGACCACTATGTCTGGTCTAGGTATAGGAAATTAGGTAAGGTATCTTACAGCAGCCTTCAACAACAGTTTAACAATTTTACAAGGATATAATAAAACTATCTAAAAAACTTTAAATGCAATTTATAAAAGAAAAACTTACTAAAATTTAAAAAAGACGTATAGAACAGATTGAATGTAGCAGTGATGAGTGACGAGATTGAGACGGATGGTGTGACGAGAATGGATAGTGAGAAACGAACGTATTAGTTAGAGGTTTGGAAGTGGCGCGTGAATCGTTTGTCTTGGTATAGTCATGTAAAGAGGGTTGAAACGCATGTTACTAGAAGAGTTATGAGTACGAGTATACATGTGGAGAGAGAGGTCAAAGAAAAGATGGAGGGATTCTGTGACAAGGGATATGAAAGAAAAAGGAGTTAGTGTTACTGGACCCAGGTTAGCTCCGAAAGGTATTTCAGCCCCCCCCCCCCCCACGAAATGCAACTAAGAAACTGGAGTGGGTTTTTAGTCAGTAAAAGTCTGACACTATCTCCCGCTCCGCCCAAGAGCGGGGGATGTCATTAGATGATTTTCCCACCGAAAAAAACGCTACCGACTGGGGCATGTTGCTTTCCTGGTTCATCATTTTATAAATACCAACATTCTATTAATTTGACTTGATTAGAAGTGTGTATAAACATCCAACTACGCTTGTTGTCCCTCGTTCTATAAATAACCCAAGTAGTGAAGTACGTACACTTGCTTGAAGCACAACTAAGTAAACACATCAACAACAAGTTCTTGAAGCCAACGCTCTCCGCGAGGAGTGGTCGGGGGCGAGCCTAGCGCGACCATCGTAAAACTACTTTAGAAATCATTAGAATTCAGACGAGTATACGAGTGTATATTTCTAGTTTGTAATAATAATAATAATGGTTTATTGTTCAAGAAAAATACACTTTTACATCAAATACTTCACTGGTCTCCACACTAGGATTCCCTGTGTCGTAGAGACCAGTATCTTTCATCATGGTTCAAGAATAATTTAAAAGAAAATGCAATGTATGTAACACAAACACATAGATTAAGTAAAATGTTAAAATAATAATTATTAATTATATTTCCCAGCAAAACTTTACGACGTAAGTCTCTGTATTAGCAGACCCTTTAATTTTTCTTTGTCATATTTATTTATTATATTGTTTACTAGCTTTTACCCGCCACTTCGTTTGCGTAAATATAGTCTATATCACTCAGGAATAAAACAGCTTTCTATCGGTGAAAAAATTTCAGCAATCCGACCAGTACTTCCAGAGATTAACTCCTACAAACAAAAAAACAAACTTTACCTCTTTATTACATTAGTGTAGATTGTACACTAGACGATTAACATATATGTATCAGTACATTTTGATACACATGCAAATTTGTCACTGCAGCCCTCGGCTCTATAACATATCGCCTACGGCTCGTTCAAATTCTGCCTCGAATGATTTTCCCACCCAAAAAATAAACGCTTGGGGTTTAATGAATTAAATTGTTTGTGTGATGAAGATATTCCAAAAATTCTTTGTAATATAATATATTTGTTTATTGAAGCTAAAAATTACTTAATTTAGCAAATAAAAAAAAATTGCTTGCAAATTCCCTATTTCGCAATTACAAATACGAGCTTGACACTGAGTGCATCGATTGTCCACTTTGTAGACAATGGGACACTTATTAGTGCCCAAAATTAATAAATATTTATTTATTAATACAAATAAATAAATATTCATCACGATTTATATACTTTATTGATCACCAATTATTACACATTTACAAAAGAAAATCCTTATTAATATTATAAAAGCGAAAGTGAGTTTGTTTGTCTTCACGTCTAAACGGCAAAACTGATTTTGATGAATTTTGGTACAGAGATAGTTGGGACCCTTGAGACGGACATAGACTAATAAACGCGGGCGAAGCCGCGGGTAAAAGCTAATCTTATAATAAAAAAAAACACAATTGGCGGCCTCATCGCACTGACTGGCCTGTTGGTCTAGTGGTTAGTAGCCCCGACTGCTATGCTGGAGGACGTTGGTTCCATTCCCACCCAGGACAAAGGTTATTAAACTGCTTAACGATTTTTTCCAGGTAACCTAGAATGGACAGAGATTGCCAGGATACCTAACAATCTTCAATACATATTATAAAATTAAGTCCCCCGCCACGTCTGTCTGTCTGTTCGCGGTAAACTCAAAAACTACTACACCGATTTTCAAACGGTTTTCAACACTCGTTAGCGTGATTCTCGTGGAATGTTTTAGTAAATATATAATTTGTTAAGTTTTTATATTTATTTCTGTGTACATTAACGATATTTGTTGAAGATGTCGGAAAAAATAAGCCGAAAAGGGAACAGTGTTACTCCGAATTTAACGCGAGCGTAGCCGCGGGCAAAAGCTAGTTTTACATAATAAGAATCAAAAGATCGACTTCATTACATTGATATATAAATAACGACATAACGACTTGTGAAATTAACGTTATTTGAATAGTTTTTTTTTTGTAGTGGGTAGGCTAATTTTTTTTTTTGCAAAAAAATAATTTAATTAGCAGTGTTTGCGCACGGCTTATTGTCACATATAGTGCGTTCCATATTCATTCAGTTCACGAATTCATTATTTTGTAAACAAAATTGATTATTTAATTGTTTGAACTTTTGACATATCTACAATGAATTGCCAATTACTTTGTTAACGATTAGTTATTTATTTATTAAAACTGTGTGTACTAGTAATAAACATTGTACAAACGCGCACTTAATGCCTTTGGCATTGCTCACGGACGGCGAGCCATGGGTAGCTCGCTGTCCGACCGTCCGGTAACTGTCCGGACCAAGCCCAAGACGTCGACGGCGCGCTCTGTTCCCGCGCGCCTCAAGGAGTTGTCAGCAACAGGAGGCCCAGCTGGGTCGAAGCCTACCGGCCCTGGGGCCAGGGTTATCCGAAAGGAAACTGAAGCCTGATATGAAGAGGCTAGAAGGAACGGGGTGGTTTTTAGTCAGTAAGAGTCTGACACTATCTCCCGATTCACCCAAGAGCGGGGGTTGTCATAAGATGATTTTTGCCCACCGTAAAAAGAAATGCCTTTGGCATTTCCAACTAGTCCTTCAATCTAACAATACCAACAAATGCTTGCATTGACTGGACAGGTCCTCTCAAATCTGTGTGGTTCTTTCTTTAAAAGACCATCTCATCCACACATGGTTTCCATACGATTTGACCATAACATAGGTAATGTTTACCTCCCATCCCCCATGTCATCAAAAATAAGAAAAGCAAAGCCCCCCCCCCCCCTGTAGTGTTTACATAATATTTAAAAGGCCCCATTACAATAGACCCACATGAATCCTTATCGGCGCGTGATAATCTATGCAAGATTATCATTCTTGCATTTCAAATGCAAGTGCAATAATATTAAGTAAGCTAGTCGATAGATGTTATAACATGAAGCAAGCGCCCGATAGATGTGAGATATCGGACGCGAGGTGACGATACTGTCATTGTGGTGATAAGAATAAGACACGTCGTGTGAGTGCTTGGTGACCAGAGACATCCGATTATAATTTGGGTATCTTCAAGGCTAGAGTGAATAGGCTTTTAATAAACTAGTGCGCCTCACCGTCAGAGATTGCATCACTGCTTACCATCAGGTGGGATCGCAGTCAAGCACTAGTTTATACGAATTAAAAAAAAATCCTCACTTTGGTCTACTTTGAAGCCTAACATATGGAACAAAATATGCCCCGACATGCTCGAAGGATGTCAGCGCGACCCTATTACTAAACCTTTAACGTCTTATTACAAACATTTTTTTAGTTCTGTGTCTAATGTGTATGTGTGGTTGCCTAGCAACGGATCTTGTTTGTGTCTATCTTTAAAATTGTATTTCGACTAGGTTTTGCGCGCGGCTTCACCCGCGTACATAAAATATCGCCTATGTCACTCAGGAATAAAGCAGCTTTCTATCGGTGAAATATTTTCGCATAGGACCAATACGTTATAGAGATTACCTTCTACAAACAAAAAAACAATCTTCATCTCTTTATAATATTAAGTTTAGATAATAATAAATAATAAAAAAAAGTTTATTTTCCACAACAAAGACTTAGTCTTAAAATAAATATATAATACATTTTATAGGGCAGCCACTACAAAAACATAAAAGAAATATTAAAGAGGGTTCCCATACAAAAGACGTCATTTTGTTCGAATTATCATCGTAGCAACGGAACCCTTCTTGTGCGAGCACGACTCGCACTTGACCAGTTTTTTTTTTATTTCGGGTGTAACTTCTCTCTTCATTTTCCCTTTGCGTGTCACTCTTCCGATTTCCGAACATTCTAGTAGCTCAAGGCCTGTCTACAATCTTTACTTCACTGCAACTTACTAAGAACTCGGACCTGCATAATTTATTGATACATAATCATAATAATAATTAGTAAGACTTGCACAATGAAACCCGTTCACGAGAAGATAAAGTCGATTATACCGCATTTCCGCGTGCCGAGTCTTTCCGGAAAGACCCGAGTTCTTAATTAGCTCAGTGGCTGTGATTCATTTGGTTTAGGTATAGTGACTTCGATTCCCGATCGAAACCAATCTGTTTACCTATGGAAATAAACCACACTAATACGTAGATTGAACAAATACCTAGATAATAATAAGATAAACATCTTTTTGTCAAAAGATGGATTAAAATAGTTAGCATGTAGCGGAGATGATAATGTTGAGATGGATGTGTGGTGTGACGAGAATACATAAAGTGAGAAATGAGTATATTAGAGGAAGTTTGAAAGTGGCGCCAGTGACTGAAAAGTTGAAAGAAAATTGTTTGTCTTGGTATGGTCATGTGAAGAGGAGGGATGAAACGCATATTACTAAAAAAGTTCTGAGTATACATGTAGATGGATGGAAAGGGAGAGGGAGGCAAAAGAAAAAATGGATGGATTGTGTGTAAAGTGATATGAAAGAAAAGGGAGTTAGTTGTAGTGTGACCGGTGACAGGACAGAATGGAAGGAAAAAACGTATTGCGCCGACCACAAGTATTTGAAATAAGGGCTGAAAGGTGAATATCGCTCAATCTGCCTTCGGTCAAACGCGATGCAGCTGAGTATGTAGGTACAAGTTTAAGGCCCTGACTCCCGAGCAGTGCTTTAAAACAGTGACTTTCTGAAGCCTACTCCTCAGTAACGGCCAGGTCAATAGGTTTGAAAAGTTATATGTTTATTATAGACTAGCTTTTGCCCGCAGCTTCACCCGCGTACTTAAAATCTAGCCTATGTCACTCAGCAATAAAGCAGCTTTCAATCGGTGAAAAAATTTTAGCAATCGGACCAAGACTTTCTGAGATATTTCTTATAAACAAAACAACAAACGTTACCTCTTTATAATATTAGTGTAGATTTATGTAAAACATTATCAATAAACGATTTTTTCGTATGACTAATACTTTTGCCAAAAAATTAAATTTAACAACATGATATTTTTCGCCTGTTTTCCCTACTCCTATCAAACGGCTATGATCTTAAGAAATATGTTTACACAACAAAATTGCTGATTAAATATTCTTCAGAATGTACATGGCATATATAAATCAATCAATATTTCGCAAAGAAAATCGTTTGAAAGATCAGCGGATCAGGGGCCATGCGCCAGTACGAGTATGTGTGCATATTATAACTCCGGCCAGATATTCAAGGGACTATACACCTGTAGCGACATCTATGACGCCACATAAGAACTGCGAAAATACGAAATCCTGCATCGCGCAATAAAAGTTCTCCGCGCGATTTGAATATTACATTATATACGACCACCCGAAATCAACTATCGGGCAGTTGCCCACTAGACCATAACACCTGTCTGGTCGGAGGATCTCCCTTTTCAACGGAGGTAGGTATGGGGGACTTTACTCTCTGTTCCACCTACCTCCAAACAACCTAAGATGGTATAGAAGTGGATGTTACCGATACCTCTTGCCTTACTATAAGCAAAATATAACTTTTGGAACTTACAATACAATAACTAGGATCGAACAGATCACAGAGGAGGGGAGGTTCGGTCAGATAGCCTTTGTGTTTTTTTTATCTTCTCAAAAAGCAGATTTTAGCGTAACTTTAGGAAGTGAGTAATAAAAAAATAAGTACTGACTCATTCAAGGAAATGCATTGTCAATTAGCACAAAAATTTACACAAATATAATAAAGCGGAAAAGATTTTTTGTTTCTATAATTATAGTTCATTATATCTACACTAATATAATAAAGAGGTAAAGTTAGTTTCGTTGTTTTTTTTTATTTGTAAGAGGTAATCTCTGGAAGTACTGATCCTATTGCCAAAAAATTTCCACCGATAGAAAACTGCTTTATTCCTGAGTGACAATAAGCTATATTTTATGTACACTAGCGAAGTCACGGGCAAAAGCTAGTTCTTAATAAATTGGCGTGCATTCGCCCCTACGCTGTTGAAACTTTTACGGTCCGAACTAAGCGTTTCGCTTCGTCACTATGAGGAACTGGAACAATTTTTCCGCTGCGTTCTTCCCGTCCAATTATAATTTAGGTGTCTTCAAAGCTAGTGTGAATATGCTCTTAACCCTTCAGATACCGTCAATTAGAGACACAATAGTAAGACAATAGATGCGCGGCCACCGGGTGTCGCTTGGGGATTCATGAATTAATAAACTAGTGCGCCTCGCCATCTGAGATTGCATCACTGCTTATCATCAGGTGAGATCGCAGTTAAGCACTGGTTTATATCAATTAAAAAATAATTAGTTAGTGTGATTTTGTTGTCAGGAAGCGTCCATTAATTACGTAAGGTGATTTTGGTGATTTATCAAAACAATGCCCCCGTAGTTAGATGTCGTGAGACTTGGCTTAACCCCCTCCCATCCCTCTTTTTTTTCGATGGAGAAAATCATCTTATGACAAAACCCGCTCTTTGGGTGGAGCGGGAGATAGTGTCAGACTCTTACTGACTAAAAACCCCACCCCGTTCCTTCTAGCCTTCATACCGGGGCTCGAGTTTCCTTTCAGATAACCCTGGCCCCAGTAGGCTTCGACCCAGCTGGGCCCCTCCTCTCTTAATCTTGCGTGAGATTATTCAAAATTCAAAATGCACATTGTAGGTGTAAATACGTGAATGTATAGTTAATAGCGTTAGATAATAATATAATAACCATTATATGTATAATGCACTCAATATTATGAATATTTACGTTGTTGGGTCCTATTTAATTAGGGTCCATGTTTGAGACAATTTATTCTATTTTAATACCAACAACTAATACCAATGGTATTTGTTTGGACTCATATTTAAAAAAAAATTTTTGATTAGGTTTGACTGAGCTGACTGTACCAAATTTGAATTACACTACACTCAAATAACATCTATTTACAACATGTATCATCATCATCATCATCATCATCATCAGCCTTTTTAATGTTCCCACTGCTAGGACTCAGGCCTCCTCTCTCGTGGTGAACTACGGTCCATTCCATCTGAATGGGCCGTAATCCACCACGCGGGCCCAGTCAAGTGCGTGTAGGTGGATGTCACATGTCTTCAAATGTTTGGTTCTAGGACATGCCGGTTTCCTCACGATATTTTTCTTCACCGTTTTGAGAGCAGTGGTGATGAAATAACAACATATATGCAATAAATAAATAATAGGTATAAATTTAAAAAAATCGTTTGTTTTTTTTATTAAGGACTTGTCCCAGAAAATACTTTAAAAATGCTATTTGAGGAAAAAATTACGTATTACGTACTTGCCGACCCTCTACGCAAGATTGAATGAGATTCTACTTACACTCTCCCCTCCACAACGCGGCATGCGACACATAGTTAATAGATGCCCCCTTAATGTGATTGGATTTAGAGGTATAATAGAACTTTTGTTTTTTTTTTTGTTTTATATAAACTAGTGCTTGACTGCGATTCCACCTGATAGTAACCAGTGATGCAATAATTAATGGTGAGGCGCACTAGTTTATTAAGAACCTATTCACTCTAGCCTTGAAGATACCTAAATTATAATTGGACGGAAATACTGCAGCAGGCAAATTGTTAATCTTTGTTATCTTAGTTTTTTTCTTAATTCATAACCAAAGTAATACAGAGCTCAAAAAATCTAGAAGAGGTTAGTACAAAATGTCAAGCTATTAAAATGCATAACGTCAGTTTTTTTATTATTATTATTGCCACATAAAAACATAATAAATTGACCGTAACTTAAAGTTTATGACTTAATATATGTTAACAAACGACATAGTACATAAACAACTATGTTAAAACTATAATGATAATATTGTCCGCATACTATATTTTATTTCTGAGAAAACTGCATGACATGCACACATGGTATAGATGCACATATTTATATGAGCAGGTAGTCAGAAAACGCTGCATATATTTTAAATTTTGTTTTAAAGCAAATAAACAGAAAAATTCCCTTTTTTTATTTTAAATGTAAGGTGTCATGGTTTTACTCTTTTCACTAATTAAATAGATATGTAGGTACTCAAAATTATTTTGAGTGATGGTAGATAATCTAGATAGGTGCTTAAACTGTTTAAGATATTTTAAGCTTTTTTTAAAATTAAAAAAAAACTCACCTTATCACCAAATTAAAACAAAAAAATCACCAAAAAAAAGTCCACAAAAAATTTATCTCACTTTCAAACTCCACTATAAATTCGTACAACAAAATTTAAAAAAATATAATACGAATAAACTAATTAACAATACGAATTTGTTTATTCCTAGTCGCAGCTGACGATGTCGCTCAGCGAGTGCGAGGGTTATACTGAATGCTGACTGGACATTTCACAACGAGCGAACCTACGTGAGAATTGAGATTCGCTCGCGCATGCGCGTTGACGTCACGCCTTCGGAAAGTCCGTTCGGCATTTTTCGTGCGTTTCCGTGCAGGCAGTACATCGAGCAAGGCATGTTATGGGTGCAGCACAACATAGAGTTTTTATAAACGACTGTCTGTCTCGGTGCTTTGCTCCCTTTTTTTAGGGTGCCGTACGCAAAAAAAGAAAAATACGGAACCCTTATAGGATCTGTTGTCCGTCTGTCTGTCTAGATATTCCACAATGCACTGTCACACAACGCCGTCTAGTCCCAAGCTAAGCAAAGCTTGTGTTATGGGTACTAGACAACTGGTAAAGATACTTATATATTTCTAAATACATACATATTATAGATAAACTACACCCAGACACAGAACAAATGATCATGCTCATCACATAAACATTTGTCCTGGGTGGGAATCGAACCCACGACCTCTGGCTTAGCAGTCAGGGCCACTAACCGCTAGACCAACAGGCCAGTCTAGAGATAGATAGGTAGAAAAAGCATTTATTGGCTACAACACAATTACACAACACATGCACCAAATTACATATTACACACAAGTTATAAAAACTAAGCACTTACCTATACTAATATATAACAATAAAGAAAAGAAAAAATAAAAATAACACATATATATGAAGGGGCAGGATGGCCTGGAGGCCCTTCACCGGAACTCATCTTCTAATTATGCGGGTAGGTGAGCACGGTAGTTGGAATAAAATATAGCTTCAGATCACAATCCACGTATTTTAATCGGTTCTCAAAGGAATTACAGTAAAATTAGGTAATTAGCGATGACTAATTCACTACTACACGTAAACACAAACTAAAACAATTCTTCAAATAGCGTGATGGCGGAGATTCAGAGCGATTCGTCACAAGCGTGGTGCGCGGGCGCCGTCTCAATCAAAAGTGCGTTTAAGATGGCCGCCCGCACTACCATCGACAATGACGCTTCGCTAGGTTGACATTGACAGTCCTGTCAACCTGAAGTTTGACGTAAACGCCGTCACGGCCGGACTGACTTGCGACCGTCCTCGGGCGATTTATCTGAAACAGATTAGGATAACTGCATAGTCCGTTCGCTCATCCTGACTTAATCATTTTCATCTGCACGTAAACACTAAAATCATTTAATGACTTGGACTAACCAGGTAAGTGTATCGCTTAGCCAACCGTAAGGTGTGACTCGGACTACACTTCAGTAAGACCAGTCGACAACGCGTTAGGTACCAATTCAGGCTAGATTTGCCAAGACAACACGTTTACGTCCTTGTAAACCACTAAACAAGTCAGCCCTAACAAGGACGTGACCCGGACGACACAATTCGTCTCATAAATAGCAAGCGATCATCCAGGACAAGTCAGCACCTGACTCGGACGACAAATTTCGTCAGATGACGCTAAATTACCACTTGTGACAAGTCAATCGGATAATGACTCGGACGACACATTTCGTCTACCTTTTATGACGAGGGTTCTGTGCCGTCTAACCACTCACGCTTTACGAACGACGCTTCTTAGCCCAGGATCAACCATTTGTACAATTTATTATAATTATAGGAATGTTACCTATGATAGTGAATTGTCCCGTTCCGTGTGCACTTCAACTTCATGTAGAACTTCCCATGTTTCAGGGTCTGAGTGTACGCTCAGGGTGTCTGAGCCTGCGGTGACAGTATGTGAATCAGCCGAAGCAGTGTCCGAGCGTACGGTTAAGGTGTCAAGACGGTCTAATGACTCATTGTCATTATTTGAGCACAAAGTATTTTCTACATCATCAGACGCCGCCGTCTCGGCCTCAACTTCATTTAAGAGACTAGACGCGATTTCAAGTAATCCATCATGTCCCCGGGGTACTGCACGCAAATTCTCGTGGGAATATTTAAGAATTCGATTGGAAGCATCCACTATACTTTTAAGTTCATAGCGATCATTATTTAGAACTTCTGTTATCACGAATGGGCCCCTAAATTTCCTATCCAATTTTGTTTGATTACGTTCACAGTTTTTGATGAACACGTAATCACCTTTAGAAAATGGTTTTATTTTTGCGCGACCACGATTGAATCTAACAGTATCGGATTCGGCAGCTTTCTGGATGTTTGCTGATGCATCCTCCCTAACCGACTCAATATCCAAGCGAGCCTCGTTGTCTTTATTAGTACAGTTTATTTTGGACATACCCAGCGAATCGGAACGGATTCCGAACATAAGCTCTGATGGGGAATATTTGGTCACGGTAGATTTTGTACTATTTAGGGCAAGCTGAATATTACCTAGTTCGTCACGCCACGTCTTATTAGGATCGTTTTCTACGATTGTTAAAAGGCTCTTTAAAGTGCGCATCACCCGTTCAACCTGGCCATTGGCTCTACTTGCACCCGTTGCAATAAAGTGGAGTTCTATTTTATGCTCGTCACAAAAACTTTTAAAATCAGAACTGGCGTAGCAACGACCTTGATCTGCGATGATTCTTTTTGGCGCTCCAAAAAGGTAAACTGCTTTTTGCAGTGCATGTATTGCACTCTTTGCATCAACAGACGTGGTATGTTCAAGTAAAACATACTTCGTAAACCCGTCAATAATTACTGAGCAATACTCCTTCCGGTCACTTTTCCCGCTAAGCTTTCCCGAAAAGTCAATATGAACTGTGTGCCAAGGCACAGACACTTTAGGGATTGGGTGAAGCTGAACGGGCTGAGCTCCGGACGGGCCTTTAGAAGCCTTACAAACTATGCACGAATCTATGAATTTCCGAACACATTTAGACATATCCGGAAACCAATACTTCTCATAGAGCTTATCTAACGTTTTATCTCTACCTAAATGTTGCAATTCATTGTGAACATGATTTATGAGGGTCCAAATAAGAGATCGGGGAACTACTGGCAGCCAGGATATCACTTTATTACGAGCAATTTTCCTATAAAGGATGCCTTCTCTGACATCATATGTTTGGGCTACTCCTTCAGGAAAACTGTTGTTGTGGTATTTAGTGATAAGGTCTTGGATTTCAGTATCCCTTTTTTGTTCCACTGATAACCAACCTTGGTGGAGCTCAACAAATTGAACAGATTTAGTTTGCACCTTTTCAGATTTTAAGGTAGTAACCGTATCAGAATTTGGAATAGGATTTCGAGACAAAAAGTCAGCGTGTTCCATTCTATTGCCTTCGCGATAAACGATATCGAAGTCGTAAGCCTGCAAATATGCCCACCAACGATATACACGGGGGGTTAAATCCTTCTTAGACTTTGACGCCTTTAATGAATTGCAGTCCGTAACAACTACAAAGCTTCTACCATATAGGTAGTGTCTGAAATGTTCTACCGCTCTAACGACTGCTAACGTCTCTAGCTCATAAGAGTGGTAGCGAGATTCAGCATCTGACGTTCGACGGCTAAAGTATTCTACGACGTGGGGAAGGTTGTCTTTCTTTTGTAAGAGGATTGCTCCGTAACCGTCCGAACTAGCGTCTGTATGTAATTCTACAGGGAGTTCCGGGTCAAATATGGTAAGTACGGGTTCAGATGTAAGAATGTCTATTAACTTTTTGCGTATTCTCTCATGTTCAGTAGTCCAAGTAACTCGTCCTTTTAATTTTGTAAGAGGATATAAGGGACCTACAACCCGGGTGAAATCGGGGATGAATTTCCGGAAATAAGACGCTAATCCCAGAAATTGACGGACATTCGTAGCTGACTTCGGTTCAGGGGCATCTACCAATGCTTGAATTTTCCGCGAATTAGGTCTGATCACACCAGACTGCACAGTATATCCCAAATAATCAATTTTTCGCTTCATAAATTTACATTTTTTAAGGTTTAATGAAAAACCAGCTTCTGACAATGCGGCCAATACATCATCAAGATGCTGCAGACCCTCAGAGACATCTACCGAATGGCACAATACATCATCCATGTAGATTAATGGTTTATCTTTTAAATGACTAATGGCTTTTGTTATACTTCTCTGAAAGACTGCAGGCGCATTTCGCAAGCCAAAGGGCATGGCAAGGTATTCATATTGGCCCTCGTTGGTGACAAAAGCCGTTTTCTGAACGGAATCGGGATGAACAGGAATCTGGTGGAACCCAGCTGCCATATCTAACGAGGAGAATAGATTAGCCCCAACAAGCTGATCGATTTGTTCCTCTATACGAGGCAGAGGGTAGCGTTCGGGCACAGTATTGGAATTTAGCTCCCTGTAATCGACACATAATCTGTCTGTATTGTCCTTCTTTTTTACGAGGACAATGGGGCTTGCAAAGGGAGAAGAGCTCTCTTGAATCACTCCAGCATCTAGTAATTTTTGGACCTGTTCCCTGATTATTTCTTTTTCTATGGGAGCGCGTTTAGTGGGACACCTATATACGACCTTTTGCGGATCCACTAATCTAAGTTCACAAACCCCTGTCTTAACCCGTTTGGTAGGTATACCTTCTATAAAATTATTTGCATACTTTCTTAAGATTGAAATCAACGTTTCTTTTTCATACCCCTGCAGATCTGTGTCGATATGATTTAAATCTGATGAATCTAAAATCCTATTACAAAAATGAGATTGCTCTTTGCTGTATATTACTAGGTTATCATTATCAATTTTCACACATAGTCCTAAACCAAAAATATCCCTACCAATTATTATAGGATCTGATATGTAAAGATCGGGGACCACATGGAACAGCAAGCTTATTAAACGTTCCCCAATCTTAACTACGCTCTGAATTTGTGTAGTGCATTGAATGTCATTACCCCCTATACCACTAAGATAAACGATATCCTTACGCACAGTACCCGAGAGATTATCGCAAAAACTTTCCTTTAAAAGTGAACAAGACGATCCGCTATCGAATAAAAAAGGGACAGGCTCACCCGATGATGTTTCCAAAGTACCCCTAGAGGGGCGGTGCTCGCAGTGATGAACCTCCTTAACCGCAGCCTTGCTTCCGTTTTTCTTATCGGGACAGTTAGTTGTCACATGCCCCTTTTGTCCACATGTGTAGCAGATCACAGAAGTATTGTTCTCCGAAGCGCGTGATGAGCTCGGTGTGTCTTGACATATAGGTCCGGAATAATCACGACGTTTTCTACATTCTGCAAAGCGGTGGCCCGTTATCCCACAGAAGCTACATCTGCCTGAGAACCTTTCGGTGGGACGATAGCGCTTGATCTCAGGTTCGTTGATTTCTCCACCATCCGACCGACGCTTGAGCGATACACCTCCTAGTATTCTGAATAACTGAGTGCGAGTGTTTATATTGTGAGCGTTTAACTCGCGACGTATCAGGCTGTCCTTTTGACAAAGTACTGAAATCACAAATCCTGTCACCACTTCTTCGGGCATCACAGTCTTTGGAATTCGTTCTATTAAGTTCCACAGCCGAAGTGCAGATTCGGAGGCAGTTTCTTTGGCTCCAATTTGGAACCGTAGTATGTCATCAAAGTAGTCCTGAGGTAATTTAGGTTTAGAAAACTTCGCTATAAGAGACTGTTTGACTACGCTCCAGGTCATATCTTGTAGGTTCAATTTCGTAATGCAAGATGCAGCTTGTCCTTTCAAAGCACTTGTAAGAGCCATGAGTAAGTCTATTCCATCTAGACCCCTCTTCTGAACGATGGCTTCTGTTATATTGCACCAACCATCAATGTCGGCATCAGGGTCGTCTGGATTGAAGGGTAGCAGTTGCGTAGGATGATAAGCGTTCAAAGTTGGTACTTGCTGAACCGCGAGAACTCGAGATAATAGCGTCTCCATGCTATTGAGCAATTTTTCAGCATCCGTTTTGATCCTCTGGCCCTCAACTTGGGCCCCATCGTATCCCACTTCTGATGAAGGGGCAGGATGGCCTGGAGGCCCTTCACCGGAACTCATCTTCTAATTATGCGGGTAGGTGAGCACGGTAGTTGGAATAAAATATAGCTTCAGATCACAATCCACGTATTTTAATCGGTTCTCAAAGGAATTACAGTAAAATTAGGTAATTAGCGATGACTAATTCACTACTACACGTAAACACAAACTAAAACAATTCTTCAAATAGCGTGATGGCGGAGATTCAGAGCGATTCGTCACAAGCGTGGTGCGCGGGCGCCGTCTCAATCAAAAGTGCGTTTAAGATGGCCGCCCGCACTACCATCGACAATGACGCTTCGCTAGGTTGACATTGACAGTCCTGTCAACCTGAAGTTTGACGTAAACGCCGTCATATATATAAATAGACAAAAAAAGTGCATGTCGTGCTGCACCAATGGGAGTCCAGCTCAGCATGTGTCAGGCAAAAATACCTAACGCTGATATTCTGCTAGATCCTTGCGGTGACATTCGAACGCTCAACTGGGTTTTGAGAGAATAATAAAGGATCTTAGCAGAAAGAATTGGTTCTGTCTGCTAAGATCCTTTATCTCGGGAACGCGTGGAGATATCCAGTCAAAATTAAAACCATTTACTCAAGTCTGCGGTTTGTTGAAGCTGTGGAAAAATCAAACTCCCGAGTTAGCGATAAAAAATTATACCACCATTTATGTCGCAAAACACGTTTGTATTTCGACAAAATTCATAGGGTACTTCCCGTTGACTCAGAATTCTGAGATTTGGCATAAAACGAAGCCTTATAGTACAGGTATAGGAATAAACCTGAGAACACATTAACCCTTCAGATACCGTCAATTAGAGACACAATAGTAAGACAATAGATGCGCGGTCACCGGTGGTCGCTTGGGGATTCATGAATTAAATCTTTTTTTGCTATTTGGAAAAATCTTCTAGTCTCCTTTCGCGAACTATTTAAGTACATAGGTAAGTTTGTATGGAACCCTCAGTGCGCGAATCCAACTCGCACTTGCCGAGTTGAAATTGTAGTGGGAAATCATCCAATAACTGTTCTTGCTCTAAGGTGGAGCGTGAGGGCGTGTCAGACTTTTACTGACTTAAACAACACCTTTGCCTTTCAGTTGCCTTTGCATTCTAGGATTACGAGTTTTGTTTTTAGCTTTAGCCCTAGCAGGCATCAGTCCTACGGTTTAACTAACATCTCTTTGAGGAGCACGTGGAATAGTACGCGACGGACGGCGAACTACCTATTGCCCGTCGTCCGCGCTTACTGCGTGCCTTATTTTTAAACCTTATTTTTTTAGGGTTTCGTACCTCAGTCAGTAAAGGCTCACTTGAAGTGAACAAAGTAGGTAGGTATGAAATAAAAAATCACTTTTACCTCATGCATGAGAGGTGGGTGCCTTTTACCTCATGCATGAGAGGTGGGTGCCTTTTACCTCATGCATGAGAGGTGGGTGCCTTAACCACTGGGCTTCACGATTTTTTTATTTTTTAGCTAAACGGAGATGAAATAATTAGCTTATAGATTTAGTTAACATTGGAATTATGGTATCTCTCGGGCCGGACTTTGGCCATGAACCGGAGCAAGGCGAAGTCGCAGGCGGTCGCCTCTTTCTGCGAAGCAGTAATGCTTGCAAAAGAGGAGGCCGAGCGCATCAGGCAACGTCGGCGCTAATAGCGCCCCAGCCGCCGCCGGGATTCTGATCCCAATTTCCAGCCACCGTAGGCGCGGGCTTGCGGATGGCGAACAATGGGTAGCTCGCTGTCCGACTGTCCGGTAACTGTCCGCGCTTCAAGGAGCTATCAGTAGCAGCAGGGGCTCAGCCGGGTCAAAGCCTACTCGGGCCAGGGTTAGCCGAAAGAGAAGCTTGGTCTCGGTACGAAAGGCAAGAAGGAACAGGAGTGGGATTTTAGTCAGTAAAAGTCTGACACTATTTCCCGCTCCGCCCAAGAGCGGGGATGTCATTGAATGATTTTCACAACGCGGAAAAAAAACATTGGATTTATTAATTAAAATTATCATTTTATAATTTTGCAGCGTTTTTATTATCTGTCAAGTATATATATAAAAATGACCCCCGTTTTCCGTTGTCACGACTTGGCATGAAAACGGCTTGACCGATTTGGCTGATTTTTTTTTTGTTGTGATTGTTATTGTGAGGAGAAGGTTCTTATGGAAAAAAAAATTAGGGTAGTGTAGGGTAGAGTAGGGTAGAGTAGGGTGGAGTAGGGTGGAGTAGGAAAGAGCGGGAGCATAGCCGCGCGGGCAAAGCTAGTGTAATATAAAGCAAGAGAACAAAATGTGCGATCCGAGTACATTAAAGTACAGGTAGGTACCCTTCAGTCATTAGATGTAGCTTCTTCTACAGTCACTGGCTGGCGTGGCTAACAATTTAACTTTGGTTTTGATATTAGCTTTGGCTTTGGGCCATAAAAAAGAACATTTCAAAGATTTCTAAAACCCGGGCGAAGCCAGGGCGAGTTGTTAGTTATAATATAAAGTAAACATATTATTATTGTTATTGGTGCTCAGTGGTTTATGGTAATTGTCGCGTGTTTGTTGGTGGAACCGGTTCTAGGGCCACTACAGAGAGCACGTGCATATGGCTCTCCTACAAGTACAGTCAACTGCACGACAGTTTTTTTTTTTTGCTTGCACTGACTGGACAGGTCCACTCAAATCTGTGTGGTTCTTTCCTCAAAAGACCATCTGAGACATTGGTCTGCATGGTTCTCATATGATTTGACCATTACATGTTCTTTATTGTATGGACTTTCTTCTCAGGGTAGTCAGCTAGGAAACACCGGCTTCATCTCGTTAACACTGACTGAAAACAAAATTGACGTGTAAAAGTGTATTTTGAAAACTTATTTATAGAAGATCATTTATCATTTTTAGATAGGAAATCATCCAGTAGGAAAATGTCTTGGACACTCTTGACATGTCCTAGAACCAAAAATTCGTAGACATGTGACATGTGTGTTGTGTTATGAGTAGACAACTGATAAACATACCTATATATTTCTAAATACATATATCATCATCATCACCCTTTTTAATGTTCCCATTGCTGGGACTCAGGCCTCCTCTCTAGGAGAGGGAATGGGCCGTAATCCACCACGCGGGCCCAATGTCAAATGTCTTCGAATTTTTGGTTCTAGGACATGCCGGTTTCCTCACGATGTTTTCTTTCACCGTTTTGAGAGCAGTGGTAATGAAATAAATTACACAAAGTAATGCGCCTGGCTGGGTTTGAACCCGCGACCTCCAAGTCGTAAGTCGGAGCCATTACCACTCGGCCACCACTGCTTTCAATACATACATTATATAATAAATTACCCCCAGACACAGAACAAATGATCATGCACGTCACACAAACATTTGTCCTGGGTGGGAATCGAATCCACGACCTCCGGCATAGCAGTCAGGGCAACTAACCACTAGACCAACAAGCCAGTCCAGTAAATCATATATTATTGTGAAACTACTATTAACGTGCATTTGACTGTATCTCGCCAATGAAGTAATTATGTATGACGGTAGTTATACAATTATTATACATTATAACAATAATTCAACGGTCCTCAACATACTATCAATTTTGTATACAATCGTTTTACAAAGATAAGCTTGGAAGTGTGATTGTGTTAAGGCTTATAATCGCTTGAACATCTTGGCGGAATTTAATGGACATAACACTTGTACCCCCCTAAGCGGCATTACGAGTATCTGTGCATTTAAGATCCAAGCCGTTTCGAAGGAGTAGGGAAAAAAAGCGTCTATTAGATCCTGTATAGCATTGAGCGTGTTAAAACTTGGTTTTTTATTCATAATAAATTAACCTAATATTGCACCTTTAACCCAACTTTAAAACAATCACAATGTAGGTGTATTGATCTTGAAGGTCACAGTGTGCTAATTAATTTTCTTATGAATAAAATACACAAAGGAAAGTGCATGCACTTCGTTTTATGAAGGTTCAAGCACAAAATATGTAGGTACAGAAGTCAATCTACATACAAAGCGCGCTCGAGCAACGCACACATGGACACCGCTCACGGACACGATGTCTCTGTAGCGTCTAGCGTCAAGCGAACAGTTCCGTCTCAAACGCTCATTATTGTGCGTCTATCGAGAGTAATTAGTATAAAAAAAGAAGTACATACAGGAGATCATCTTCTGTACCTAACTATTTTGCTTTCATCTCTTTTCAGTTTTGCTCTCATCTTTGGGACGGATCTGCCCGATACCAGCTTGATGCACTTGAGGTAATTGAAAGACCAGAAGAATAATTGGCAATGATGCACTCGTCGAGTCGAGGCTTCAAAGTCTTGAGCATTGACGCCGAGTTGCTAGGCTGTCGGTTTTCTACCGGTTGCATTTCGGGGACTGTGCGTCAGAATTGCATAACCTAATTTCACCTAGCCCGTTCCTTCATCGTACCACCAGGTGCCAAGTACAAGCAGGTGGCGATGCCCTACTGGTACATGGTGGACATCCCACCCACACGCACAAAACATTTTGGGAACACAGTCATTGTGCGTACAGCTAAGGAATAGAATTCCTTGCCGGAGTCTGTATTTCCTGATGGCTCATGTACTTAACCAGTTTATAAATATAATAATAAAACTATTTTCTTTCATTGTTTGTTTCTTCCTTCTTTCTTTCTTTGTGTCTTTCTTTCTTCCTTCTTTCTTCCTTCTTTCTTTCTTCCTTTCTTTCTTCCTTCTTTCTTTCTTTGCGCCTTTCTTTCTTCCTTCTTTATCTGTTATTTTTTCATTCTCTTTTTTAAATCGCCTTTTTTTCCAAATCTGTCAAAATGTACCGATTTTCACTTTCATTGTTTTCTTTGACATATTAAGAGGGTCCTTCCCCACTCGCTTATCGTAAAAATCGAAAATGGTTTAACCCTTCAGATACCGTCAATTAGAGACACAATAGTAAGACAATAGATGCGCGGCCACCGGTGGTCGCTTGGGGATTCATGAATTAAAAGGTTGTTACTTCATCTAATGCAATCCAACGTGATGTTTGACGAAAAGGCAACGCAAAAAAAGAGAGATAACGCCTGGAAACTCTGTTAGTATTCGGTAATTCCGAAATTTACTCGAAAATTTCACAAAACTTGCTCCAAGAAATACCTGTTTTTTTTAAACTCTTAAAAGTTTTTGGAAAAAGTTGTCGTGATTTAGAATCTTAACTCGTTGTATGCCGGGAGCGCATATATACGCGAAACACAATGACTTTTCAATTGTGTCTCTAATTACGGCATACGAAAGGTTAATAAAATTTGCAAGGTCTCTAGAGGATTCCTTTTTTACTTTTTTAATTTTTAGGCAAATTATGAAGTGTCAAAGTTCATACAAAATAGGACATTTTCAGAGGTTTTTACTGGATTAGTTTTACACAAATTTAGAAATTGGTTTCTTTAGAAACCTAGATAATATCTACAAGATACTGTGTTTCCAAAATATCTAATGAAAAATGTGTAATAACGTCATAATCAGTTATGAGCGGTTGTATGAAAAACAGTGAAAATGTGAGTCATGAATCATGATGCACCACCTTAAGTGTCATTAACACCAGTATTAAAGCGATTTTAATAATTCATATTTCTGTCACCAGGGTCAGACCATCAGAAAGATCAATGAAGTTAAAAGTATTATTAACATAAATATTGAGTAGATAAAATTATATTTAGCAAAGTGTAATAATTAAAAATCTCATGTCACAGTTGTTTTTATATACTCCTCTGAACGGATTGATCGATTTTTATGAAAGTTGTGTTTTTGTTAGATCTGAGACTAGTCTTAGGCAACCTCCTACCTCCTACCCCCACCCTCGATTTTTCTTAAAGGATTAGTTCATGAATCCCCAAGCGACCACCGGTGGCCGCACATCTATTGTCTTACTATTGTGTCTCTAATTGACGGTATCTGAAGGGTTAAACTAGTGCTTTACTGCGATCCCACCTAATGGTAAACAGTGATGCAATCGTTGATGGTGAGCCGCACTAGTTTATTAAGAGCAATATTCACTTTGGCCTTGAAGACACCTAAATTATAATTGGACGGGAAGACCGAAGCAGACAAATTGTTCCAGTCAAACGCTGACCGTAGAGGCAGTAGGTAGAGGTGGCAACAACGTAAGGGTGGATAATGCTCGCCGTACATATACATAGTGTTTTACGATCGTAGAAATGAGATGGCGGAATCAAGTCATGTAAATCCCGTGCACACTCACGTTCGCATACTTTGATGGTCACTAAGATACGCCCGGAGGACACGGTGGAGCACACAGTCGAGGTGTACCCTGCCTGGGCGGAGCATACCGTGCCCTCGTGGGGGCAATCGGCGGCGGAGACCTCTCGCGCCGGGCCTTGGTCGAAACCATGGTCCGGAGCAAGGACGAATGGTAGGCGGTCGCCTCCTTCTGCGAAGCATTAATGCTAGCAAAGGAGAAGGCAGACCGAATCTGGCAACTGCGCCCTCGTCACCGCCGCCGCTGGAATTCCGATCCCGATTTCCGGCCACCGTAGACGCGGGCTCGCGGACAGCGAGCCTTGGGTAGCTCGCTGTCCGATCGTTCGGTAACTGTCCTGACCGAGCCCAAGACGTCGACGGCGCGCACTGTTCCCGCGCGCCTCAAGGAGTTGTCAGCAACAGGAGGGACCCAGCCGGGTCGAAGCCTACTGGGGCCAGGGTTATCCGAAAGGAAGCTCGTGTCCCGGTATGAAGAGGCTAGAAGGAACGGGGTGGGTTTTAGTCAGTAAGAGTCTGACACTATCTCCCGCTCCACCCAAGTACTGTGGTACTGGTCCGATTGCTATTTTTTTTTTCACCGATATAAACCTGCTTTATTCCTGAGTGATAGGCTATATTGTAGCACGCGGGTAAAGCTGCGGGCAATAGCTAGTAATTTAAATGGCAGAACAACCTTTGCGGGGTCAGCTAGTAATATTATCAACAGTATAAATAACAAACATGTGTTCGCTTGCCCGAGGCGGGTTATTGCTAAAATACTAATTAAAATTTGCTGACATTAATTAGACTGGATACCTACTTCCTCACGATACTTCCGCCAACTATGTCGATCACACTAATATTATAGGCTAGCCTGTTATTGGTCTAGCAGTTAGTGGCCCTGACTGCTATGCCGAAGGTCGTGGTTACGATTCCCACCCAAGACAAATGTTTGTGTGATGAGCATGATCATTTTGTTCTGTGTCTGGGTGTAATACTCGTATATCTATATTATTTAAGTAGAGCTTGTGTTATGAGTACTAGACAATTGATAAACATACTTATATAAGTATGTTTATCAATTGTCTAGTACCCATAACACAAGCTCTGCTTAGCTTGGAACTTGTCGGCGTTGTGTGATAGTTGTGGAATATTATTATTATATTATTATAAAAGCGCAGTTTGTGATTGTGTCTGTATATTTTTAACACATTTAGAAAGAAAAAAGGCGGGAAAGAAAGGTATAAAGAAAAAACTAATGTTTTTGCGACACAGATATACAGTATAGAAATTAAAATTTTGAAAAGGAGCTTTTTCAAAATTTATTTTTCAGCGGTAATAAGCATAAAAACAACCCGGCTAAAAAGTAGGTTACAGCACAGCTATAGGATAGATTTTTATATTATTATTATAGAGAATTATTTTTTTTTACACAAAGCCCTCTAGTCTCAAGCTAAGCAGAGCTTGTGTTATGAGTACTAGATATCCGATAAACATACTTATATATTTCTAAATCCTTACATAATATAGATAAATTACACCCTGACACAGATCAAACATCACACAAACATTTGTCCTGGGAGGGAATCGAACCCACGACCTCCGGCATAGCAGTCAGCGTCACTAACCACTAGACCAACAGGCCAGTCAAAAATCTGAAGTTTCAAATCTCCCAAAGATATCTATATATACAAATAATCAGTTTCACACATCAATCGACAGCCTACAGAACAAAAGCGATTACCTGGTTATATAGCAGCATGTGTAGACATGTGATTGACCGCACGTTGTAGCTCGCTGGAGAAAGTCTGCGCCAAATTGTAGTGACGTAACGATTGTCCAACAGAGCAATGTCAACAAGTACGTAAGTCTAGCACGTATCGCGCATAACTATGCTGCCCTAGTAAGCCAAAAAGTTATATCTCAAAGCTTTTCGAAAATACGTTTTTTAGGGCGTAACCTCAGTCAGTTTTCCTATTTGACTGCGACACTTCATCATCATCTTCCTGCTCTTATCCCGTTTTATTTGGGGTCGGCGCAACACGTTTTTTTTTTCCATTCTGTCCTGTCACTCGTCACGCTATCACTAACTCCCATTTCTTTCATATCACTTTTCACACAATCCATCCATCTTTTCTTTGGCCTCCCTCTCCCCCTCCATCCTGCTGCGACACTTGATGATTTGATATATCGAAAACAGTGTGTCGATAATTCAGTTATACAATGTTTTATTCCATCGATGCTTTATCGATGCGATTGTCTTGGTATGGTCATGTGAAGAGGAGGGATGATGAAGCGCATACTACTAAAAGACTTCTGAGTATACGTGTAGACGGATGGAGAGGGAGAGGAAGGCCGAAGAAAAGATGGATGGATTGTGTGAACAGTGATATGAAAGAAAAGGGAGTTAGTGATAGTTTGACGGGTGACAGGACAGAATGGTAGAAAAAACGACCCCAAGTCGGCGCAACACCATTTTTATTATGTAATATGGGATAAAGGCAGGAAGAAGAAGAAGATGCTTTATCGCTGCAATGTAACGTTTGTGCGAAAAAGCCTACAGTTCCGATTCCGATTGCTCATTAGTTCGATAGTATGTCGGTTCACAACGCCTACAGTTCCGATTCCGATTGCTCATTAGTTCGATAGTATGTCGGTTCACAACGCCTACTGTTCCGATTCCGATTGCTCATTAGTTCGATAGTATGTCGGTTCACAACGCCTACAGTTCCGATTCCGATTGCTCATTAGTTCGATAGTATGTCGGTTCACAACGCCTACTGTTCCGATTCCGATTGCTCATTAGTTCGATAGTATGTCGGTTCACAACGCCTACAGTTCCGATTCCGATTGCTCATTAGTTCGATAGTATGTCGGTTCACAACGCCTACTGTTCCGTGACACTTTTACTATTAGCTTGCTTTTGCTCGCAGCTTCGCTCGCGGGATAAAGCAGTTTTCTTTTGGTGAAAAAATTTTCACAATCGGATCAGTAATTTCAGATATCTTACAAACAAAAAAATTAAAAAGTAAAACAAACTAAATCTTTGTTATATTAGTGTAGATAACCTAAGTACTAAAAAAAAATAGATACTTTTTATTTGAGTCTACAACGTTTTTTCAGCGCGGGCCAGTGACGGTTACTCTAAGGTGACTGTGTGTAAGTACTTCCGGATATACTAGAAGGCGACCCCAAAATTATTGAGAATCTAAAATTAGATAAATGTTGATTGACTTCAGTCTACTACTAAAGTGGTTTTTTTAACTTGACTTTAAGGTCTAAACTCATGAACTTGAAGTGACCAGTGGGCACTGCTTGCAAACCACTGACTAGACTAAAGCTAGAACTACTATGAGACTAAAAACCGTTAGTCACCAAGCCATCCAGGTGACTGAGGGGTTGTGCACTAGCACCTAGCTGTTTGCCGGCACCTAATGCTCGCTATGCCCTGCCATGGCCTGTGTTGTACGTAGTGTCCGTGTTGTCCAACTTGTGACCTTTTTAAATATTTTTGGAAAAATATATAATAATAACAATAATAAAGCTTTATTCATTCCACACTATTTTAACATAACGCATAAGAATTTAAAAAATTAGATTATCAATTATAATAACTTAAATCATACAGATCACATTCAACAAATTAATACAACATCAATTGCAATAAATAATTGAGTATTGATTAAAAAATTAAAATACAAGGTTTCGAATTAAAAACAGAGGTTTCGCATTAACTAAAAATAATGTAATATTATAAATGGGAAAGTGTGTGTGTCTGTTTGTCAGTCTTTCATGGTAAAACGGTGTGACGAATTTGCGTGATTTTTTAAGTGGAGATAGTTGAAGGGATGGAGAGTGACATAGGCTACTTTTTGTCTTTTTCTAACCCCCCCTTCCCTAAAATAGGGGAATTTAACGAACTTAACGCGAGTGGAGGCGCGGGCAAAAGCTAGTTTATTATGATGCACCGATCAACACTAACAACAGCTGTCAGTTTGGTTGGCTCCACTCGCAAGTCGTGAGTCGACGTCACTCGACCTCGACCCTGTCCTTTTCATTACGTAGCAGTTTGTATACAATCACATCATTCTAGCTGTCAGGCTGACCGAGGCATCTTTTCAAACTCTTTCTGTCGTGCATTAATTTTTTCATAGATTTTAAATTCTTTTGTACGTACGTGCGAAACTTATAGGTGTACCAGCAGGGTCGAAGCCTACTGGGGCCAAGGATTTGTTTCTAAAAGGAGGATTCGGTCCTGGTACGAAAGGCAACGATGGAACAGACGTGGGTTTTTAGTCAGTAAAAGTCTGATACTGCCTCCCGCTCCGCCCAAGAGTAAGATGTCCCCCTTCCTGCCCTTATCCCATATTACTTGCCTAAGAGCAAGATGTCATTTGTCCCACCTAAAAAAACACATAATGATTTCGTGCAAATAAAGAAAAAAAATGGTGGTGAATTGGTCACTTCTAGGCGTACCTAGCACTTATACAGCTAACTGGCTTTTGCCCGCGGTTTCACCAGCGTACATGAAATACAGCCTATGTCACTCAGAAACAAAGCAGGTTTCTATCGGTGAAAAAATTTCAGCAATCGGAGCAGTACTTTCAGAGATTACCTCCTACAAACAAAAAAAAAACAAATAATACTTATTATACTACAGTAAGTACCTATATTAAAGATAGTGTAGGTAGAATAATTAATAAAAAAATCGTTATAACATAAAAATGAAAATTAAGTTAAATTACATTCAAATAAATTGAAAATTAATTCATGAATCCCCAAGCGACCACCGGTGGCCGCGCATCTATTGTCTTACTATTGTGTCTCTAATTGACGGTATCTGAAGGGTTAAGTTGAAAAGTCAGTGAGTTAAATTAAAATACAGTACATTAATTACATTATCGGACGCTTCATTTTCATAACTCGCTCCGCTTGGTACAACGATCTTTACTTACGATAAAAATAAAAACTTCACTTACCTACTTACGAGTATTTGGGTTTGCTAATTGCTATCGTCAATCCAAGCCTACTTTGCAAAATAAATAAAACATCGCTAAAGGTGCGTACAGATTAAATAACATAACATTTTTTACAACATTGCTATATAACATACAAGCGACCCGCCCCGGCTTCGCTCGGGTAACAGTATTTCCCCACTATTTAATGGATGTTATTATACATATAAACCTTTCTCTTGAATCACTCTATCTATTAAAAAAAACCGCATCAAAATCCGTTGCGTTGTTTTAGAGATTTAAGCGTACATAGGGATATAGAGACAGAAAAAGCGACTTTGTTTTATGTAGTGATTTCAGATAGTGTGGACACAGAATGTTATAAAACATGTTATAATAACATGTTATTGATATGTACAACAATGTTATATACGGATAGCACTGAAGAACGACAAACGACAAAGGTTATATAACATTGTTATATTGCATTGTTATTCTAATGTGTACAGTATTGTTTTATGTTGCAATGTTGAATGACAAGGTTACATAATGTGGACATGTTATAAAACACAAGTTATATAATATGTTACATAGTCTGTACGCACCTTTATGTTTGACACGAGGCCCCTTAGGGCCTTATTACACTAGCGGTTTGCGAGCGGCTGAGGGGCGGGGCGAATGCGTTGCGAACGCGCAGCGAATGCGTTGCGAACACGCCGCGGCTGGACAGCGAAGGCGTCGCGGAGGCGTGGCAAATTCGCAAAATTTTCAACGCGTGTTTGTAGCAGGGTAACGACGTACAATACACTCAGTAACAAAACGGATTCCGACGAAGAGACACTGCTGTTCGCTTTGTAACTTCGTTGTATGCAGATCTCGTTGCGCGTCCGCAACATATTCGCTGCGCATTCGCGGCGTGATCGTTGCACGCCCGTAACGTATTCGTTGCGCACCCGCACCGCTTTGAGGACGCTCGCAATTCGCTAGTATGATAAAGCCCTTAGGTACTACTACGCCACTGGATAGAGGTTTTGTATTATTAAGGCCACTATATGGTCCTTTAAACATCTGGTCGCAATTAAATGGACACAACACTCGTATCCGCCTAGGCGGCAGTATGAGTATCTGCGCATTTAATTCCCGCCAGCTGCGCCCGGATAGAGCCCTGCTGACCACTAAATCCATTTTCTTTGCGAAATATTGTTTGATTTACATTTATGCTATGTTCACTTTGAAGAATATTTAACCACTAATTTTTATGTGTAAAAATATTTCTAAAGATCCAAGCCGTTTTGAAGGAATTACTCCTTCAAAACGGCTTAGATCTTTAGAAACATTCCAATTCGCAACTTGCAATTTCGCAACTCTCCCCTACAGTAGGGAATAGTTGCGAAATTGCTAAATATTTTTTTTAGACAAAAGTATTAATCGCACGAAAAAATCAATAGTTAATAATGTTTTTCATAAATCTATAATAAACATACATTCATTTCAAACCTAATAACCTGGCCGTTACCGAGGAGTAGGCTTCAGAAAGTCACTGTTTTGCACATCTCGGGCGCTTGGGCCTTAAGCACCGGCCACACAGAACAGACGCAAGGCACGGACCCGTCGCAGTCGCGGCGCCCGTTTCATCTACTTGCATATAAAATGTATACAGCCGTCGCGACGGCTGTTTACATGTGACGGGACGCCGTCTTTTCTGTATGTATCTTTTCGCGACTGCGACGGGTCCGTGCCTTGCGTCTGTTCTGTGTGGCCGGTGCTTTAAGGCCTTAACTTTAAGCCATATTAAGGTATGCTTCCGAAGTTTTTATTAAGGCCAATCCATTTTGGGTTTATCTACATATATAGGTGAGTTTCGAAGAATTAGTCGTTTGTCTCCTTTGTGAGGTCAAGAACAGCCAGAATAAAATTGAGGCCTAACGCCTTACAAGACCGTAACAGAATCCCTCTTCGGCAAAACGCTCTTGGGCGGAGCGGGGTGTTAGACTCTTACTGACTAAAAACCCACCCCGTTCCATCTAGCCTTCATACCGGGGCTCGAGCTCCGTTTCAGATAACCCTGGCCCTAGTAGGCTTCGACCCAGCTGGGCCCCTACTGTTGCTAACAACTCCTTGAGGCGCGCGGGAACAGTGCACGCCGTCGACGTCTTGGGCTCGGACCAGACAGTTACCGGACGGTCGGACAGCGAGCTACCCAAGGCTCGCTGTCCGCAAGCTCGCGTCTACGGTGGCCGGAAATCGGGATCGGAATGTCGGCGGCAGCTGGGGCACTGTGAGCGCCGCCGTTGCCTGATGCGGTCGGCCTCCCCTTTTGCCGCCTCAGTCGACCCCTGCCACTCCTTCTCGCTCCGGACCATGGTCTGTACCAAGGCTCGACGCTTGATGATAGGATTCTGAATCAGTCCTCAGTTTCCTCAGTTAGTTGGACCAACAGATTGGAATGCTACATTATTGTAAGTTACTAGTTTGTTTAGTTTTTATTTAACGCTACCTTTGCCCCCGGAAGGCAGCGCAGATCCTGTGCAGACCACGTGTTGTTGTTGTGGCACAGCGCGGAAGCAAAACCTGCGTAAAAAACGTAGTAAAACCAAACAAATATTAGTCACAGAAGTAAATAAAGTCAACGCCCGCGTTCCAAGTCATATCAGCTTGCTCGATCATCATCATCATTGCAGCTGAAAGGGCCAGGGTCTAGTTCCCAGACATGGTGGAGCACACAGTCGAGGTGTGCCCTGCCTGAGCGGAACATCGCCGTGCCCTGCTGCCGCCGGGATTCCGATCCCGATTTCCAGCCACCGTACACGCGGGCTTGCGGACGGCAAGCCATGGGTAGCTCGCTGTCCGATTTTCCGGTAACTGTCCGGACCGAGCCCAAGTCGTCGACGCCATGCACTGTTCCCACGCGCCTCAAGGAGTTGTCACCAACAGCAGGGGCCCAGCTGGGTCGAACCCTACTGGGGCCAGGATTAGCTTTGAGAGAAAGCTCAGCCCCGGTATGAAGCCATGAAGGAACGGGGTGAGTTTTAAGTCAGTAAAAGTCTGACACTATCTCGCGCTCCGCCTAAGAGCGGGGGTTGTCATTGAATGATTTTCCCACCATAAAAAAAGTGTCATTGAATAAGGGCAAGAAGAAGCACTCTGTTATACTATCTACTCTTATAACTAAAGTAAGCCATCCAATACATTACAATACAATATCAATAATTGCCTAAAATAGACTCAGTTTCATCAATAAAAATAGATAATAGGTGCTAATTCATTTTGTGTGTGCTTATAATATAGCATCAATCGTCTGTCGAATAGATGCTAATGTGACAAATCAAGTGTTCCTAAGTCAATAGCAACAGTAACTAACTAGCTTTTACCCGCGACTTTGGCTGAACAAATACTTTTTCATGATGGGAAATCATCGAATGACTTCTCCAGGGCAGAGCGGGAGGACGTGCCAGACTTTTACTGACTAAAATCCACTCTTAAATTCCATTTTTACCTGCGTTTCAGGACCCTGGGTTTCTCTTTCGGAAGTCAACCCCAGTAGGCTTCAGACATAGGTATTGGACCCTTATCATTTTGCTGACATCTCTTTGAGGCACGCAAGAAACATTACACATCATCGACAACTTGGCCTCAGTCCAGACGGTTACCACATACCGATCGGCGCAAGCCCACGCGTGCGATGGCTGGAAATCGAGGTCGGGATTCCGACGGATGGGGGCTCTTTCGCTAGCGTTACAGCTTCGCAAAAGAAGGCGACCTCCTGCCATTCCTCCTTGCTCCAGACTATAGCCTGTCCCAGGGCCCGGCACGAGATGTCATTGCCACCGATCGCCCCCATGAGGACATGGCGGTGCTCCAAGCGGAGCACACCTCCACTTTGTGCTTCAGGTGGTCCCGAACGTTTTTTCCGCACGAATCAGGTGCAGAAACCTCCCGAGCTTACCATGTGCGGTGAGGACACCGTGACGTCTTTCCAGCCACTCCTCAAGGAGGAGATTTTTTTAGGTGGGAAAATCATCCAATGACATCCCCCGCTCTTGGTGGAGCGGGCGAGTGTCAGATTTTTGATGACTTAAAATTTACTCCTATTCCTTTGTTGCCTTTCGTTCCGAATGGTCCTTTGAGAAGCAGATCCTTGACCCCAGTAGGCTTCGTTGGGTCCTACGATTTGCTGACAACTCCTTGAGGCGCGCGTGAATCAATACACGCCGTCGATATCTTGGGCTCGGTCCGGACGGTTACCAGACGGTTGGACGGCGAGCAACCCATTGCTTGCCGTCCGCAAGCCCACGCCTACGATAACTGGAGAGGAAGAGACTTACCGCCATGATTATGTCGTAACACCCTACAACAGTCGGTGTGACCTCGATCAGCAATACTTACCTTGAGCGACCGTGAACATCGACCCGAACAAGTTTTAATTATTATCTAATACTTCACCTTGATTTCCGCTATCAGTTATACTTAAGAACCAACATAAAAACCGTAGGTAGCTAGATTTTGTTTTTTTTTTATCGATTTTTAAAATAGGAACTGATTTTATTTTTTCCTCCCTTAATTTTTTTGTTTTTTTTTTTTGTCTATCCGGTAATTTTTTCGTCATTTATGAACCGATTTAAAAAAATAGTTTTTAGTTGATAGAGCGTAGGTATTTCGAGGTGGTCCTATTGTCACCAAGTCAGGATCTAATGATGGAATCTCACGGAAATCGAAATTTTATAAGCACATAATCCTTACTAATATTATAAAAGTAAAAGTGAGTTTTACGTCTTCACGCCTAAATGGCAAAACCGATTTTGATGAAACTTGGTACACGGATAAACCATGTCCTGGACTAGGACATTGGATACTTTTTGTCCCAGAAGTATGTTCCCTTGGGATAATTTTCAGCTATCACGCGGGCGAAGCCGTTGGGAGCAGCTAGTCCCTACTATAATATTATAAATGCGAAAGTAACTCTGTCTGTCTGTCTGTCTGTCTTCTGCTAGCGACTTCGCTCGAGCAAAAGTAGGTTTCTCCAGACAAATATCGAACCCCCGTTACATCCCCTTAGGGGGTGCTTCCGCCAGTGACTGCTCGCTTGAAAGTAGGGTTCTACTACAAACTTTAAATCCTCGTATCTAACCAATCGGAGGCGAATTTTGTAAAATCCTCGCTTTGAGATAACATCCCTACTAATATTATAAATGCGAAAAGTAACTTTGTCTGTCTGTCTGTCTGTCTGTTACGCTTTCACGCAAAAACTACTGAACGGATTTAGATCAAATTTGCAAGGTAGGTAGAAGAGACACTGGAATAACACATAGGCTACCTATAATTCCACTGCTGAGCACGGGTCTCTGCCCGCGCGATATAAACTGTAGTCCACGCGGGCGAAGCCGCGGGCGGAAAGCTAGTATTATAATAATAATATGTTTATTGTGTTAATCATATTTTAGTCGTTAGTTCTTCGAACGCTACACCTAGTGTTGCGGGTTTTTTGTGACAAGTTAATCTTGTCTGTGTCTTATTTTAAAATTAACACAAGTGCGTCATTCCGTGATTGAATTACATACATTGAAATGTCAAGTCCTACCTACCAGGTATAAAGCTAACTTTTATCTTTTTTGTTTCTTTAAAAAAAATATGCTGCCCTACTTTTATTACTCCTGTATCGTGGTACCTGTGCGTTCACAAACATGTAAATTTGTTTTTCCGGCAGGAGTGGGAAATCCTCATGGACGGCTAGGCTGCCTCACATACGAGCCAGTCGGGGCAGTGTCAGGCTCCTACTGACTAAAACCACACTCCTGCCCTACATTTAAACCACAGACATGGCGACCGTGCTCTTTTTTATGGTTGTACAAGTACATTGTTTGCTTCTGGGCAACTCCACGTGCAAGTGGCGTCACTCCAGAGCATCTTCCAGCAATTATAACAAATCCCGTCAGAATTTCAGAGCTGAGAGGCCACCAACCCGAAGCAAAACTCAAGCAACATCGAGCTTTACACGCATCAAAAATCAGGGAATCTCCCAACCTTCAACACACATACAACCCTCCGCCGCCCAAAATGCCGCACCAACAAATGGCCCCCGAGCTCCAGACTTAACTATAATTAATACTATATACCTTATAATACAAACTTGTACATTAACAATTAATTCATTCGTTCATATACACAAGATACTCGAACCCGGAACAACTATCTACACAGTAGGTCACCAGTACAGTAGGCCTTACAAATATTTGATCTGTGCGGGAATCGAAACCACGACACGTAAATCAGTAGGTAACCGCTCCACCACTGCCACAACCGTACCATTAATTTGATTTTAAATTATTTAGATCTAGATTCATCATTTTATTTTAGCCGACAGACGTCCACTGTTGGACATAGGCCTCCTCCAAGTGTCGCCACAAATCTAGATTACTAAATAATAAAGCATTAATCTAAATCCCAAATCTGTCTCCTTACGTACAGTCTGTCCTAAGGTTGTCTGTAAGAAATTCCCTGTGCGATAACCTTGGTTTTTTGCAAAGGTTCATCCTTTCTATAAATCTATGTAGTTATATAAAAATGAACCCCTATATCTCGGTCACGCTATAACTTACGAATGACTGGCTCAATTTTTTTTTTTTTATCATTTATTTATTTTTTAACTTCATGCAACACAAAGGTATAAAGGCGGACTTAATACCAGCACACAGGGTAGGGTGAGGTAGGGCAGGGAAGAGTCGGGTGGATTCGGATAGAGTAGGGAAGAGTAAGGTAGATTCAAAACATTTTATTTCAAATAAACCATTTACAGGCACCTCGGAATGTCAAAAAGTCAGTCATTCAGAAATTCCTAGGATAGTAGCTAGTAGTAGGGTACAGTAGAATAGAGTATAGTCAGTTGACGGGAGCGAAGCCACGGGCAAAAGCTAGTCAATAATAACATAGTATAGTCGGCCTTATAATGTTCCCACTGTTGGGACTCAGGCCTCCTCTCTAGGATAGGGAATGGGCCGTAATCCAGCACGCGGTTAAAAATGTTAACCCTTCAGATACCGTCGTCAATTAGAGACACAATAGTAAGACAATAGATGCGCGGCCACCGGTGGTCGCTTGGGGATTCATGAATTAATAAACAAATAAGTTACTAAAAATAACAAAATGTACAGGCTGAAAAAAATAAAGGATGCGAAGAACTGACTGGTCATCGACAAATATATGCACATCGCTGTCACAACAGGAAAGTGGCCAGAACTTTGGCAACATTGCCACGTTGAATGGCAATGTTGATTCTTTTGCCGAAAAAAAAGTTAACCTCTGGTCACTTAGTCACTTGAAGAGTCGATTCAGTGCTTGTTGATGTCACAAAAAACTCAATGGGCACTCGAACCTCACGGCCCTAGTGCGTCAACCCCAAGTTGATTACTGTTACTTTAGCTTAAGGTGGTGCATCACGACACACATTTTCATACAACCGCTCATAACTGATAATGACGTTATTACACATTTTTCATTAGATATTTTGGAAACACAGTACCTATCTTGTGGATATTATCTAGGTTTCTAAAGAAACCTATTTCTAAATTTGTGTAGAACTAATCCAGTAGAGACCTCTAAAAATCTCCTATTTTGTATGAACTTTGACACTTCAAAATTTGCCTAAAAATTAAAAAAGTCAAAAAAGTAAAACTAGAGAAGTCTTGCAAATTATATTAAAATGTAACTTTTTTCAAAAAACATTTAAGGGTTTAAAAAAACAGTTATTTCCTAGAGCAAGTTTTGTGAAATATTTGAGTAAATATCGGAATTACCGAATACTAAGAGAGTTTTCAGGCGTTATCTCTCTTTTTTTGCATTGCCTTTTCGTCAAACATCGCGTTGGATGAAGTAACAAGCTTTTAAACCATTTTCAATGTTGACAATAGGCGAGTGGAAAAGGACCCTCTTAAGCATAATCGTCAAACTTAAGAAGCAGTGGGCAGGGCAGGTTGCTTGCAGGACAAAGTTTCGATAGAGCTGAAAACTCAAACTCAAAATTATTTAATTCCAAATAAGCCTATAATATGGACTCTTTTATAAAATGTCAGAAGCTAGCGCACGGTTCCAATGGTCGTTTCCTATGGGAAGAACCGGTAAGAAACACCATAGTTTCATATGACAGTAAATATACCAACTATATACCTAATATACCACAAAAGATCCATATGGGTCGAAGTGTCCGAGCTGTTTCTCGGCCCCTCAACAAGATAAGATAAATATATCTAGTCTATGTTACTCAGGATGAATGAAGCGTTCCAATGGTGAAAGAATTTTTGGAATTGGCATAGCAGTTTTTGAGTTTATTAATTAAAAACATACACACACCCAAAAATATTTTGCCCTCTTTATAATAAACTAGCTGTAAACCCGCGGCTTCGCTCCCGTTCTACCCTATTATACCTTACTCTACTCTATTATTCCCTACTTTACCTTAATCTACCCTCATTTTTTTTTCATAACTACCTGCTCTTCACTATAACAAACACAACAAAAAAAGAATTAGCGAATTCGGTTCAGCTGTTCTCGAGATTTGCGCTTAGCAACACATTTAGCAATTCATTTTTATATTATAGATAAGTTTATATGTTTATATGCTCGAAATATTACTATTTATTTATGTTATTGTAGTGTTTAATATTGGCAATTTTTTTTTCTTTACTTAATTTATTTGTCGAAATAAAAACACGGCGTGGCAATGCTGCCAGCGTTCTGGGCACATTTCCCATTGACATCGATGTGGACGAATTTTTTGACGCCCTATAAGTTCCTTTTGTTTTTTACCCGTTTGTACATATTTTTTCTTTAATTCATGAATCCCCAAGCGACCACCGGTGGCCGCGCATCTATTGTCTTACTATTGTGTCTCTAATTGACGGTATCTGAAGGGTTAAGTTTGTATATTTATTTTTATATACCTATTAGTTTATAATATTTAATAATTAAGATGTATATATTTATTAAACAAATTGAAAGAAAAAAAAATCAATAAAAACACGGCTTAAACTATTTATTCCAGTTTATTACCTCTCAACTAATAACACTGATATTTGTTAGAGCCCGTACTTATTGTCTATTCCAAATGGATACCATTGTGTCAACTAATTAAAAGAAATTCAAGAATAGAATAAATAATTTTTAATAATTTTTTACTCGTTTGTACATATTATTATTTTAAGTTTGTATATACCTATTAATTTATAATATTTAATAGTTAAGATGTATATAATTATAAAATAAATAAGTATAAAAAAAAAATAAAAAAAAGAATAGAATAGAATAGAATATTGATTTATTTGCTCAGAATGTAGGTAATTTACAATAAGGTGATAAAAATAATTAGAGTATCCTTGTACATTCTACCATTTTGGCATGCAAATATTGATGCAAGTTCATCATCAAACATATTAAACATTATACACAATTAAAATTTTTCAGCTAGAAAATCCGTTACAGAGTAATAACATTTGTTTAACAGAAGTTCAGTTAGTTTCTTTGTGAAAATTCTTACTGGTTCCTTTTTTATAGAATTAGGAATGTGGTTAAAAATAGCCGGTGCCATACCAAAAATACTTTTCCTTACAAGAGCAGTCCTATATCTACCTGTGCACAACAGGTTTTGGTATTGAGATCTTAAAGTTATATCACGGTGTCTGCTTTCCGATAAAGTTAAGAATAGTTCCTGATTACATTTAACAAAAAGAGCAATTTCTAAAATGTAAAGGCATGGGATGTCAATAAATTATGACCTTTGAAAATTGGAACACAGCTGTCAGGCAAGGATCTACAGTACAGTCAGCTAAAATGCTTTGTATACAAAGCGACGTAATTACTTACTTCTACATACTCTTCAAAAAAACTATAAAATTTGAGCATTGCCCTCGATTTCTCTAAGATCCCATCATCAGATCCTAACTTGGTGACAGTGGGACCACATCAGAACTATCTACTTTCAAACAAAAAAATAATTAAAATCCGTCCACAATTGGCGGAGTATTCGATGTACAAACATACAACAAAAAACATTCAAACGCCTGAACGTAGTACCTCCTCCTTTTTGTGAAGTCGGTAAAAATGTAGTCTGCTACTAAAATGATTTAATCGCTCGCCACGCAAAGCGCTGCATTTTAGCTCTTTCCCCATTTCGGTAGACATTACATTCACTACTAAGATGCTGTCAGACTAGTGCCATGACGTGTCGTGACGTTCAAGGATTGTTTTGTGTTGAGTTTCCTCAATTCCCACAAATATTAAGGAAATAAAAGTGACCAGTCATTACAACTAGTTGCTCAAATCCTTTCAAGGATACGAAGTCGAACGCAGTAGGCACACGGAGCACACCGGCCATCTTGATGAAAAAAGGTAAACTTTGTTTTTTGTAGTTTTCTTTTGTTTGTAGGTGGTAATCTTTGAAAATACAGCCCCCCTAGCCAAGTTACAACCGTTTCGCTTGTGTCAAACGCTTCGAGTTGACTTTGCCGCCAATTCTTTTGTTCTAACAACGTGACTGAGCGTTGAGACGACGTCGTTCCCGTACATTTGAAGCTTTCTATTAGCGATAACTATTGCAGATTGGCAACTTGGCTAGGGGTACTGGTCCCATTGACACATCAAATTTTTTTCACCGATAGAAAGCTGCTTTATTCCTGAGTGGCATAGGCTATATTTTACGTACGCGGGTGAAGCCGCGCGCAAAAGCTAGTAAGTAATAACATGCAACTCCGCGCAAACGTCATCACATAAGTTCGTTTACCTCCAGAGAGTTATGACGCACGTACCTAAGTTATAGGTGTGTGGCTAAATATAGACTTGTAGTCCTTCTCAAGCGACGCAGGAGGTTCACCTATGTAGCGGGCTAAATATAGACTCTACTACATGCAGCCTCCTTGCTTTTTTTATGGTGGGCAAAAATCATACAATGATAACCCCCGCTCTTGGGCGGAGCGGGAGATAGTGCCTCTTACTTACTAAAAACCCACCCCGTTCCTTCTAGCCTTCATACAGGGACTCGAGCGCTCTTTCGGATAACCCTGGCCCCAGTAGGCTTCGACCCAGCTGGGCCCCTCCTGTTGCTGACAACTCCCTGAGGCGCGCGGGAACAGTGCGCGCCGTCGACGTCTTGGGCTCGGTCCGGACAGTTACTGGACGGTAGCACAGCGAGCTATCCATGACTCGCCGACGTGGCCGGAAATCGGGATCGGAATCCCGGTGGCGGCGGCGAGGGCGCCATTGCCTGATGCGGTCTGCCTCCTCCTTTGCTAGCATCACTGTTTCGCAGAAGGAGGCCATCGCCTGCAACTCCTCCTCGCTCCGGACCATAGCCTCAACCAAGGCCCGGCGCGAGAGGTCTCAACCACCGATCGCCCCCACGAGGGCACGGCGATGCTCCGCCCAGGCAGGGCACACCTCGACGGTGTGCTCCACCGTGTCCTCCGGGCGTTCCGCACAGTGGCGACACCCGGGCGTCTCTTCCGCTTGAACCCGATGCAGGAACCTCCGGAACTTGCCAAGTCCGGTGAGGACCTGCGTCATGCGGAAGGTAAGAACGCCGAAAGACCTCAGTCTTTCCAGCCACGCCTCAAAGAGGGGATTTACCGCCATAATTGTGGCGTGCCCAATAGTTTGAAGGGTGATAGGACAGAAAGGAGCTCCGACCTCAAGTAATATGGGATAAGGTCATGAAGAAGAAGAAGACAGGTAAGTTTGTACGAAATCTTCAGAGCGCGAGTCCGACTAGCACTTGCTCAGTTTATTTTATATTTTTGATAGATTCACGCTTGACCGCTATCTCACCTGATGGATAGGACGATGCGGTCGACGATGGAGCGCGATTACCTTGTATCTAACGATCAAGAGGAAAGATATTGCACATCAAGAAGTATGTTTTTAGGGAAAAACAATTAAAAATTAGTCATCCTAATTCCTAAGATAATGTAGGTGTTTCCTTCCTTAACGACACCTGCTTGTTAGATATGGAATTTTTCGGATATTTAAATAATTTCTGCAAAAACCCCAGCGAATATGTCACGCAGTTCGCCGAAAAGGTAATAAAAAAATGTAGCTCGATGTTAATAACAATTTATACATAATCAACCTTATAATGTTCTCACTGCTGGGACTCAGCCCTCCCCTCTAGAAGAGGGAATGGGCCGTAATCCAACACAAGAGCTCAGTCCCCGCACTGGGCCCCGGGTTCATCTAATGCATGTTTCATAAATTGATATTATCTAGTCCCGTATAAATTTTTCATACCTAGGTACATAGACATAAATTTTTTTGATCGTGAGAATTACTTCTCAAAAAAATCACAAAAAACATTTTATATTTAATTGCAATGCAATTTTTTTTTTAATTGTTGATAGGTTTGCCCTTGACCGCTATTCTCACCTGATGGAAAGCGACGATGCGGTCTACGATGGAACGCTCTTACCTAGAAGAAACCTATTCACTCTCGACTTAAAGATTCCCGGGTCGTAGCTATCTGGAAACACAGACTCCGGCAAGGAATTCCTCTCCTTAGCTGCACGCACAATGAATGTGTTTCCAAAACGTTTGGGGTTGAAACTCTTGGGTCATGGAGCCCAAGTGCTCGTGCGCTTTTTAAACAATTATCCAAATGCCTTGTTGACACTTCGCGCTACCCAAAGGCTGGATTTTACCTTGGTCAGAGATTAAGCATTGCCATACAACGTGGCAATGCCGCCAGTCTTTTGGGCAAATTTCCAGTCGACAGCGATGCGGAGGAATTTTTTTTTTTGACGCCATATTTTAGGTAAGAGTTATTGTGTCTACCTATATATAGATTTAATCAGTTAAGTGGTTTTTATTTTTCATGTTCTTCCTAGTTTAAATAAATAATTACAATGCTAATAAAACTATAAAAAATATAAAATAGCATAAAGACAACTAGTTTTATGTCTGTGTCTTCTAAATATTAATTTATTTTCATTTTATATCCATTTATTTAATACGAAAAGTAGTTTTAAAGCTTCTTTTTTTCTAACTGATTTATATAATGCATAAAACTTGTTTTAAGCTGTGTTTTTATCAAACATATTGTGATAAAAAACGCAGCTACGGTTGACTGAATGCCGTTATATTTATAGAATTCAATTTAATTTAATGATAATTCAATGTAATAATCAATTCAAACTTTTTATACGTGTGTTTTAAAACATATTTTTTTATCTCATATAAACTAGTACTTGACTGCGATCCAACCTGATGGTAAGCAGTGATGCAATCGTTGATGGTGAGGCGCACTAGTTTATTAAGAGCCTATTCACTTTAGCCTTGAAGACGCTTAAATTGTAATCGGACGGGAAGACCGCAGCAGGCAAATTGTTCCAGTCCTTCGATGTACGCGGTATAAATGACGGAGCGAAACGCTTAGTCCGGACCATTGAGGTTTCAACAACATCAACTTTTATCTTGTTTTAATCATGCCAATCCTGCTTCTCCCACTCTAGGTGGAGCGGGAGGTTGTTTGACTTTTACTGTGTCATTCTGTCACCCGTTCTACGACTACGGGTTTTCCCTACAGAAATTCCCCACGGTATCAGTGACTGTGCAGTCAAGGATTATAAATTATGCGGAATTGCTTGGTTATTAGGTTTATCATAAAAATGAATAGGTTACTTCTAGGTAAGCGCGCTCCATCGTCGACCGCATCGGTGTTTCCATCAGGTGAGATAGAGTTCAAGCGCAAACTTATTTATTGTTGATAAAACAATAAAAAAAAAACTGGGCAAGTGCGATTCAGACTCGTGCCCTGAGGATTCTGTAAAAATATACCTGTTTTCTTTTCTAGACAAACCTTCTTCTCCTTCTTATCTAACTTCTCAAATTCAATTCCTTTGCTCTGCACATACTAAAAATCTCCGTTCAACGAATAATCGTCTACCAAGATGTCCTTCACACCGGTCTGGGTTTATCCGGTCCTCTTTCTTTGTCCAGGCGATCTTTCTCTGGAATGCGTTCCCATTGAACATCAGGATGGCATCCAGCCGGTTCTCTTTTAAGGTAATGGCACGTGAACACATTCGGAAGAAATTGGCAGAATCTTCACAGCAGTGATTTATTATACTCATTTCTCATAATTATTTTGTTTATTTGTATGTATTTATATAAGTATTTATTTTTATAATTATGTATTAATTTTTCTTTTTTGTTTACTTTGAAGTTCGCACCTACCATGTTATGTTTCTGCACCACCCTAAGGTCGACTGGTAGATAATGCCTAAGGCATTAAGTCCGCCTTTGTACAGTTTATGTGCAATAAGCATTAATAAATAAATAAATAAATAAATAGTTCAATTTCGCAATAGAGTCATGGAAGAGTTTTCCGAAACGCAAAAAAAAAATTATGATGTAAGGAACAACAAATTTGCAGTTTTTTAATTTATTCCTATACTTGAGCTATAAGAACTTACTTTATGTCAAATTTCTGGATTCTTGTTCAACGGGAAGTATTTTGCCACATAAACCGAAGTATCTTTTTTTCTCTTTAACCTGTAATTTTGATTTTTTGCAGCTTAAATCGTCCGCAGACTTGAGTGTATGGTTTTAATTTCAACTCAATACTTCCACGCGTTCCCGAGATAAAGAGTCTTGACATACAGACAGACAGGTTATGGACTTACTTATAAATATTACAAATAACTGTTAGTGAGCAATAAAACTAAAAATAGTTTGAACAAAGATTATGAACAATTATTTAATACTAGCGACCCGCCCCGGCGTCCCTCGCGTGCAATATTATACATACAAACCTTTCTCTTGAATCATTCTATCTATTAAAAAAAACCGCATCAAAATCCGTTGCGTAGTTTTAAAGATTTAAGCGTACATAGGGATATAGGGACAGAAAAAGTGACTTTGTTATACTATATACTATGTAGTGAAATGCAATGTATAACCAGTTGAAATGAAAGTTAACCTAACAATTATTTTGGAACAACATAAAATTTGTTACAGAATCTAGTTTGTAAATTTAGTAATAGGAAACCTCAATATCGATTTGGACTAGTCTGTAAGGTTGGGAATAAAAAATTTAAAAAAAGTGTTTTAGACATGAATAAAAGAACTTCTTCGATAGAATTTAGGCGTATATAATCAAGTATTTTTGGGTTTACAAATTGTATGCGTGTGCGTTATCGATGAATATAAAGAAAAAGTGCCACAGTAGCGCACGCGTAAGACATTGGAACTACACCCCGCGCTTCTCCTTTGAACTATCCAATCGGAGGAACTCGCTGTGATGACGATGCGTAGACAAATAGAAATTACAATTCATAAAATGAAAGAGTGTATAACTACCCAACCCGCCAATATAAGACAAAGAAGTTCCAGGCCCCTAAGATGAATAATGACTACGGTAAGCGTGCGAGACGATGGATTGCACCTACACTTGTTAATGAGTTACCTGATGAATTAATAAAACGAGCCAAAAATAGAACCCAATAAAAAATGTTCTAATGAAACTTTATCTGTCTATGTGCGTATAGTTGCAGCGTTGCGTTGTTCTCGGTCGGCTAGTGTTGTGGGGCTTTTTATTTTTGTCGACGGGGAAAATCATCTTTGACAAAACCCGCTCTTGGGGGAGCGATAGATAGTGTCAGACTCTTACTGACTAAAAACTCCGCGCCGTTCCTTCTAGCCTTCATACCGGGGCACAAGCTCCCTTTCGGACAACCCTGTCCCCAGTAGGCTTCGACCCAGCTGGGCCCCTCCTGCTGCTGACAACTCCTTGAGCCGCGCGGAAACTGCGCGCCGTCGATGTTTTGGGCTCGGTCCGGACAGTTACCGGACGATCGGACAGCGAGCTACCCATGGCTTGCCGTCCGTGAGCCCGCCTCTAAGGTGGCTGGAAATCGGGATTGGAATCCCGGTGGCGGCGGCGAGGGCGCCGTTGCCTGATGCGGTCGGCCTCCTCCTTTGCTAGCATTACTGCTTCGCAAAAGGAGGCGACCGCCTGCCACTCCTCCTCGCACCGGACCATGGCCTGTACAAGGCCCGGCGCGAGAGGTCTCCGCTGCCGATCGCCCCCACGAGGGCACGGGTGGGGCTACATCTGGTTACCTCACAACGAGCTACCTACGATTTTGGGGAGTGACCGGATGTGGTCTTATAAGCGAAATTCACGAGAACGCACTGCTGACAAACCGTTATGCAGTTTGGCAGATGTTATCTTAACAAAATTTTTTTTTTTAAAGACGGTTGGACTGGCGGATCGACAACAAGAAAGAACGAAATAAAAATAATTTAGTGATATTTGAACGGCCCCATAGACAGACGGACAACAAAGTGATCCTATAAGGGATCCGTTTTTTCCTTTTGAGGTGCAGAACCAAAAGTCAACAAAACGCCTCAACCCTGCCACGGAAAGCGACAGACTCGCGGAGCTTCATGCGCCAGCAACTATGCTAGACATTGTTACGAACACGTGGTCATTCACGTGAACCGCAACAAAACGGTCACGCCGACGCGACGAGTCACCGACAACGGTCGCGACGACCACGATACCTAGGCAATAGGGTAGTTTCCAGGGTCAAAATAACTACATTTTATTCAGTCCGTATTTTAGATTATAAAAAAAATATTGGACACGTATTTTTTCTTTTTTCGATTAAACAAAAAATTACAAAGATGTAAAATTACGTGTGACGTCACCACGTGCGCAAAAATGCAGCATGGCGTGACGTTGTACGTAAATTTAATTGGCTATATCTTCGTCATTTTTAATTTAATTTGCAAGTGAAAAATCTAAAAGACGGACTAATTACATTTTTTTAGGCAACTAGCCTATTATCTCGTGCAGATCACCTGATGATGAGCGGCCACTGTTGACTCGTAGTGAGCAATAGTTATACAGTCGCTTATGAAAGAGGCGTCTAAGCGTGACGTATAACTAAACAAATATCTATACTAAAGCTAGAACTAGGTACACAAATGTAGTAGAAGCTTAGGGAAGATGGCAACAGTATTCCAAGCAGAAACACTTATGCCATAATAACCTGTGCTCAAGAGAATATAGAAAGACAAACCAAAGGTAAATCCATTTATATTCTAAGTGACAGTCAAGCTGCAATCAAGGCCATGGCGTCTCACAAGGTGGACTCCAAACTTATTCTGAACGCTATCCGGGCCCTGAACAGGCTTGGGAGGCGTAACAGGGTAAAGTTGATGTGGGTCCCAGGGCATAAAGGAATCCATGGTAATGAAATGGCGGATGAACTGGCAGGAGAGGGCTCAGCAAATAACTTTGTGGGACCAGAACCATGTGTAGGCATCTCGACGTGCCTCGTAAGGGCCGCATTCAGGGAGTTTGCAGATCACAGCCAAAGAATACACTGGCTGTCTATTACAGGTCTGGAACACTCCAAAAAATTCCTGGGCTCTACGTTCAAGGCACGGGAATGTATCTGGAATATGAGCAGAGGGCAAATCCGCTACCTGATGGGTGCCTTTACAGGGCACTTTGGAACCAACGAAATGCTCATGAAAATGTGTCTAGCCGCGACTCCCATGTGCAGGTTGTGTGAGGAACATACAGAACGCATGGAGCACCTGCTGTGCACATGCGATGCTTTGGCTAATAAGCGAATGAGTCTTCTAGGGGTAGGATATCCAAGACCAGAGGATTACAGGCTCTTATCTCCGCAGCTCGTTGTGAAGCTTATGAAGGAGATTTTCAACGAGGTTGGGGAGAAGTAATCTATCTAGGGGACCACAAAAGATCCATATGGGTCGAAGTGTCCGAGCTGTTTCTCGGCCCCTCATAAGATAAGATAAGATAAGAAAGCTAGAACTACATTAGACCGACGCACGCGTGTAACACACCTGATTTGTACGTAGAACGACGTCACGTGGAGTTGATCTAGTGTAGTTTTACAAGTCCAGTTTCCATATAAAATGTATTGAGACCGACGTGCCCAGATCGGCGTGTGTGGCAGACGTGTGTGCAGTGTAGTCAAAGTCAAAGTCAAAGTCAAAATATTTTATTTCACATAGGCCTACATGGGCACTTATAAAACGTCAGAAGCTAGTGCACAGTTCCAAATTGGTCGTTTCCTATGGAGAAGAACCGGCAAGAAACTCCATGGTTACTCTTTTTAAAAAAAGTGGTAGGTGTTACAATATGATAGTATGTAAGAACAGTGTATATCAATACTGTACACAAAAGCAAAAAATAAAAAAAGTAATTCAAATAAAAAAGTAATTTAAATAGGAAGTAATCTAAAGGTTTGTAAGGTATACAGTGTTCTCACATTCACATTACAAAACGAAAAAAGGCTTTATAAAAAAAAAGCAAGAAAAATATAGATAATTGCAACTATCAATAAATTGTTAACAAAATAAATTATCAACGAATTTAGTTGAAGTCTCAAAAATTAAAAAAAAAAGTATTGCAAAAGCAATATCCTATAGAAAAAAAAAATATACAAATAAAAAATGTATATATATTAAAACTTTAAAACAGAGGTGGAGCAGTTAACAGACACAATATTGGTGAGTTTCCAGGGAGCCACATGTGCAGAGGTAGTCATTGCCAAACAAGCGTGTCTTCGACATAGTCTTTAACCTTGTAATATGCTTTTTTGGTTAAGACACGCTTAATATGCGTTTTGAAATTTCCCTCACTAAGTTCAGTTACCGCCTTTGGTAACTTGTTGTAAAAGCGTATGCTGTTTACTAGGAATGACTTGCTGGTCTAAGCTAATCTCCATTTGGTCCTGACGGCGCGCACTGTTCCCGCGTGCCTCAAGGAGCTGTTAGCAACAGCAGGGGCTCAGCTGGGTCAAAGCCTACTGGGGCCAGGGTTAGCTCAGCTCCGGTATGAAAGGCAAGAAAGAACTGGGTGGGTTTTTAGTCAGTAAGAGTTTGACACTATCTCCCGCCCCGCTCAATGGCGGGGGATGTCGTTTGGATGATTTTTACTCACCAAAAAATAAACCTAGAAATCATTAGCTATAATTTGGTATTTAAGCCAACTACATGCTCCTGTAAATAGTGTCTACTAACATAGTTGTTAAGTTTTTGTGTTACTAACATCTATGTTTTTTGTATTTGTTTTTGTTTACTAACATAGTTTTGTAAGTTATTTTGATACTAACAAATTTATTACGGAAGGGTTTTTTTTTCTGAAATAAATAGATTATTATTATTTCCTTTATTCATTCTACAAACATATAAATTATTATTAGAAGATTTCCAAGCTTTAATAAAATATGGCTAGACATGTAGATTACTGTTCAGGTAGTAAAAATCAGGAATTTCCAGTTTGATCTTTATTAACTGTATCTTTCCACTGCAGTGGTTTTTAACCTCGGCTAATTAATAATTAATAACATGTAGGTAGGTAGTTACGTCAGTTTATTTGTGGCGAAACCCATCATTGTTGCTGAGCTTTTTATTCATGTTATTGATGTTCTAATAATAATCCATTAAGGGTCAGCGCACACCAAGAGCAGAGCAGAGCAGAGCATTTTCTGAGATTGAGAAATGGCTCGCTTATGGTCGAGCTGACTGGTGAAGTGGATTGTTGGTGTAGTGGTTAGTGACCCTGACTGCTATGCCGGAGGTCATGGGTTCGATTCCCAACCAGGACAAACTTTTGTGTAATAAGCATGATCATTTATTCTGTGTCTGGGTGTAATTCATCTATTTATTTAGAAATATATAAGTATGTTTATCAGTTGTCTAGCACTTATAACACAAGCTCTGCTTAGCATGGGTCTAGACGGCGTTGTGTGATAGTTGTGGAATATTATATATTATTATTTATATTATATTATTATAGCATGCCGCCTGCGTGCTTAAGCAGTAAAAATGTTGGTCGACCATGTGCGAGCACTTTACACTTTGGTCTGCGCTGACCCTACGTTGTACAAATGTGTTTATGGTCTATTTTTAGATACTTAGATTAAGCTTTACGAATAACAAGGTCACAGTAATACGATAGATTTAAAGGTCACCAGGCTGTGTATGCAAGCTCTATGAGATATAATATTGTTTCTTAAGTTTTAGTACCATAAACAAAGAAAAAACCTTTTTAGGGTTCCCCACATCAAAAGGAAAAACGGAAACCTTATAGGATCACTTTCTTGTCCGTCCGTCCGTCTATCAACCTGTCAAGACCCTTTATCTCGTGGAGACCTGAGTATATATTCAGGTCTGCAAACTCTTGAAGCTGTAAAAAAATTAAACTTGTAAGTTAATGAGAAAAAATATATTTCGGTTTATGTGGCAAAATTGTACATCTACACACTCGAGGAAATCAAAATTCATAGGTACTTCTTGTTGACCCAGAATTCTACCATTTGGCATAAAGTTAAGCAAGCAAAGCTTATAGGACAAGTACAGGAACAAGTCTGTAAACTGTTGATCGTTGTTAAGTCACAACTTTTTTTACGACCCGGAAAAATCTTCCGAGACTCTATTCCGGAATTGAACTATTTACATAGGTAAGTTTGTACGGAACCCTCGGGGCGCGGGTCCGACTCGCACTTGCCGACTTTTTAGTCAAATCAAATTTATTTATTTTAATTTAATGTATCGATTGTCGTGTCATGTGACGTTGTCTCGTTTCAATAGGTATTAATGTACCCACAATGAAACATATTTCTAGGCTTTAATCTTTCTAATTGATTAAAAGCTAATTTATTTTAATTTAATGCTGACATTTAATGGAATTATAATTTTATGCAATTTATTTTAATATTTAATGCATTTCTTTTGTTGTTTGACTGGCTACCGTTATAATTAGCATCTAGATTGAAACTTAATCTAATTTTAATTTTGTGTAATTTATAATTTGCTTTGTCTGTATGTAAATGATTTGTCACCAAAATGAGTTTCTGTTACTTGATAATAAATTAATAATCATTTTGGAATTGAATGGATTTATTTTTAATTCATGAATCCCCAAGCGACCACCGGTGGCCGCGCATCTATTGTCTTACTAATGTGTCTCTAATTGACGGTATCTGAAGGGTTAATACATTTGAGCAAAAACAGCGGGCTTGCGGATGGCGAGCATCGGGTAGCTCGCTGTCCGACCGTCCGGTAACTGTCCGGACGGAACCCTAGTCGTCAATGGCTTGCACTATTCCCGTGCGCCTCAAGAAGTTGTCAGCAAGGGGCAGGGGCCCAGCAGGGTCGAAGCGTACTGGGGCCAAGGTTCTGCTTCTGAAAAAAAGAATCGGCCCTGGTATGAAAGACAATGAAGGAAAAAAAGTGGGTTTTTAGACAGTAAAAGTTTGACGCGCCCTGCCGCTCTGCCCAAGAGCGGGAGATGTCATCGGATGATTTACCCACTTACAAAAAAAAAGTTGGGAAAAGGCTATCGAGATGTGAGCACTCTTTGACGACGGAACCCTAGAAACATGTTAGCCCACGTTTTGAACATACGACATCTAGATCAGAAACAACAACATGATAAAACTACAAAAAATTAGTATAAGCTGTCTAGCGAGTGTATTTCTAGCGAGGTCTTACGCAGAAACTATTTATAAAATAATAAATAATTCATAAATACAACAGAATTATCATTTTACAATTAAATGAAATGTCACACGTCAATAATATAACTGCCACAGATAGTTCCCGGTGCCCATAAAAGTAGAACTACACTGCGCACACGTGTTCGTAAGTCTCCATACATTTTATATGGAAACCAGACGACTTGTAGAGCTACACTAGATCCACGCCACGCGACGTCGTTCTACGTTCAAATCAGGCGTGTTACACGTGTGCGTAGGTCTAATGTAGTTCTAACACTCGCCGCATCACCTCGCAGTCACCTAAGCTGATCCAAGGAAGTGTACTTCAGCCTTTTTTACCCGACTATGGCAAAGCCAAAGGAGGGTTATGAGTTTGACAGGGTATGTATATATGTGAATACGTTCATCGGTAGCCTGATTCACGTAAAATCAAACAAGACAAATATCGTTGAAGTTTTATAGTCGCTCCATCGAAGTTCTATCCAAAATCGGTATTTACGTGTTCTACAATCAGGATTGGATAGACCGAAAATTGAACTGGATCGAAACTAAACGATCTATCAACATTAATATACAAAAAACCCGGGTTTTTATAATTCAATGTCTGTCAACGACTTGCTGCCAGATACCAGAGAGTACTACTATGTTACAAAGTACTCTGTGATTTGAACTGCAACATTTGACGTTTAGTCGTTAGCGTCCGCCCTACAACATTTGTCTACGAGAATGAGAATACCTCAAGCCAACGATTGAATGCCGATTCACATAGCTGAATACGCTTCAACGACTCTTCGATCGAGTAATTTCAGAATCAATGTCGTCCAAACTCGATTGATGGTTGTGAATACGAAAATTACAAAACGACTAAGTCGCTACGATATCGTTACGGTTTTGATTACATTAATTGGGCTACTGTTCCCTTATAGCTCCTAATCTACTTATCGGAAAACCGATTTCACATACACCACAGACAGACAGACGCACGGACAATAAAGTGACCCTATAAGGGTTCTGTTTTTTCCTTTTTAGGTACGGAACCCTAAAAGCGACGCTAAAAAAGTATGAAAGAGGATTTTCAGGATTGATGGAGATCCGACCTCCTTAAACAATGCAGCATCATACATAAGCGTTGCTAAGTGTTGTTGATTCGTGTAACGTCAGTGTAAAATATACGCCTGTGATACAAAAGCTGTGCTGTTTGTTTTCTGCTACTCTGCTAAATAAGAGTCACATCTTATAATATTCTAATAGGTTATGGCAGTTCGATTTCGATAACAAACGAGGTAACTAAATCGCTTTTCCGAAAATTTTCATTTTTGTGCGACGTCAATTGTTTTAAGATGTCAGAGGACGAAAATCCCTCATCATCTACCATATGTGGCATCCAGAAGCTAAGAGGAGCCTCAGATTTTGGTAACTGGAAGTTCGTCGTAAAAAAACTACTTAGAGTCAAAGAACTGGTGGATTGCTGTAGAATCCAGTGACGTCAATACCACACTAAAAGATGTAGATAGAAAGGCGAGAAGCACGTTATGCTTACTGATAGATCCATCCTGCTTTGCACATGTGTATACTGCAAAAACGGCCCGAGAAGTTTGGCACAATTTGTGCAACGCATACGAGGATAAAGGATGGGGCAGGCGAATAAGTTTACAGCGTCAACTGTGGCAGTGCAGACTCGAGGACTTTACGTCAATGGAGAAGTATATATCCAGAGTCGTATTTTTAGCACAGCAGCTAGCTGACATAGACGCAAAAGTTGCAGACGACTGGATTATTTCCATACTATTGGCTGGTTTGACAACGGACTATAACCCGTTAATAATGGCTGTCGATAATAGTGGAAAGGAAATAAGTTTGGAACAGTTAAAGACCAAATTACTCCAGGAAGGCAACAGGCAAGCTGAAACAGGCGCAGGAACTGGTGAACAAGCCTTTGCTACAACCAAGGGACACGCTACAAAAACTAAAGCACAAGTTCGAAAGCCAGTGTACAAATGCTTTAGGTGCCATAAGATAGGGCATAAAGCATCTGAATGCAAAAAATCTCCGAATGTGAATGTATGTATGAGCATGGCCGATAGCATCAATAAAAACGGATGGTATGTCGACAGTGGGTGCTCGAATCATATGACAAATAATGCCAACGAGTTATTCGATTATAAAAAGCAGAATAACAATATGAAAATTCGGGTGGCAACTGGAGAAGAGATTCCTGTAAAAGGAAAAGGAAATGCTTCGCTTAAAGTGAGCGAAGATGTGATACTTCCACTGAATAATGTTTTTCATGTACCAAATCTATCGATGAATTTAATCTCGGTGAGCGATCTTGTGAAAAAGAATTTCACAGTAAATTTTGACAAAAGAGGTTGTTTTATCAAAAACCAAAATGACCAAATAGTTGCGACATGTAATGAAGTTGGTGGAATTTTCAAACTGAAAGAAAAAGAAAATGTCGTGGTCAACTTGACAATGTCAAATGAAATTTTGTCAAATTTATGGCATAGAAGATTAGCTCATTTAGGTCGAAAATATATGATTTCTTTAAAAGAAATGACCACCGGAATTAATTTTAAAACGACGGATAAAGTTGAACCCTGTGTCCCGTGCATAAAAGGGAAGAGCACGCGATCTCCTTTTAAAAAACAAGGTATGAGAGCTGATCATGTCCTTGATCTGATTCATATGGACATATGTGGCCCGATGGAAGAGCCGTCATGGGCTGGCTCCCGTTATATGTTGCTGTTCATTGATGATTATACACGTAAGACACATGTCTATTTCTTAAAGAAAAAGAGTGAAACTTTTAAAAAATTCAAGGAATACAAAAAAGAAGTCGAGTTAGAATGTGAAAGAGCAATTAAATGCGTAAGAAGTGACAACGGCAAAGAATTTGTCAACAATATTTTTGAAGATTTTTTAAAAGCGTCTGGGATAAAACATCAGACAACCGTAACATACACGCCTGAACAGAACGGTGTTGCAGAGAGGGCAAACCGAACAATTGTAGAAAAAGCCAGAACATTACTTTGTGAAGCAAATCTAACCAAGAAGTTTTGGGCTGAGGCAGTATGTACCGTGGTATATCTGAAAAATAGGAGTCCAACCAAGGCTGTCACGAACAAAGTACCACAGGAATTATGGTCTGGTAAGAAAGTCGACCTAAGCCACTTGAGAGTTTTTGGCTGTTTAGCACATGCTTTGAAACCTAAGCAGAAAAGACTGAAGCTAGACATGAAAACGGAAGCTCTAATTTTTATTGGCTATTGTGAGACTACAAAAGGTTACCGATTAATGCATCCAAAAACTGGTAAAGTAACAATTGCAAGAGATGTGAAATTTATTGAAAACGTATTTCCTGGTGATGGTACAAAGATGACGAAAAGCACAGTTGTTCCTGTAAACATAGAGGAGGAACGGATAGAACCAGTGCGTACCCCTGATGGTCACTCTGACTCGGACGGTGAAAATATTCAAGATGCGGAAATTGTGAGTACCGAATCCGCTACCTTTCAGCAATCGAGTGCTGAAACAAGTACTGACACGTTTGTAGCACCAAACCCTGTTGCAAGTAACGAGTTGAGTACTGAAGCAAATGCTGAGCCGAGATACAACTTACGTGCACGAGAGCGTGTAGACTATACATGTACATGCGTGAATGCTCTAGCTGACATTGATGGTGATCCAACATCGGTTGAAGAGGCTCTTATGAGGCCTGATAAAGAACTTTGGCAGAAGGCCATTGACGAGGAACTTAAGTCGTTAAAGGAAAATAAAACGTGGTCACTAGTTGACTTGCCAAGTGACAAGAAACCGATTCAATGCAAGTGGGTGTTCAAAATCAAGCGCAACAGCGACGGTAAGGTGATCAAATATAAAGCTAGGCTGGTAGCGAAAGGATTTACACAGGTACGTGGAATCGATTATAACGAAACCTATTCTCCCGTCATAAGAAGTTCGACATTACGGTTGTTATTTTCATTAGCTGCAGAATATGATTGGCTGATTGACCAGTGGGATGTTACCACTGCTTTTCTTTATGGTAAACTGAAAGAGGATATTTATATGCTTCAACCTAAAGGAGCAATCGCTAAAGGCCAAGAGAACAAAGTATGTAAGTTGCAAAAGTCTTTATATGGACTGAAGCAAGCGTCGAACGCTTGGTATTATGAGTTAGATAAGGAGATGTTCAATTTAGGTTTCACGCAATCGAAAATAGAGCCATGTTTATATCAAAAAGCGATAGCAGATAAGGGCAGACTTGTTGTAGTAATTTATGTTGATGACATATTTGTGTTTTATACTCGTAACTGTGAAATCGAAAAACAAAGCTTAAAAAACGGTTTGTTAAAAAAGTTTAAAGTCAAGGATTTAGGTCCTGCTAGACATGTTCTAGGTATCAGGCTTAGAAGAGATAAAAATAGTATTTACCTTGATCAGGAGCAATATGTTCAAAATGTATTAAAAGAATTTGATATGACGGACTGTAAACCAGTCAATACTCCGATGGAAGTAGGTCTTAAATTAGATAAAACTCCTGAATCTACATGTAGATTGCCATATCAAAATCTGATAGGATGTCTAAATTATTTAGCACAAAACACTCGGCCAGACATCGCGCACGCAGTTAGCTATTTAGCACAGTTTAATTCGTGCTATGACGAGATACACTTCAAGTGTGCTAAACGGGTGCTGAAATATTTAAAAGGAACATCAGATTTTGCACTGGTTTTTCAAAAGTCAGGAAAACTAGAGCTATGTGGCTACGTAGATGCGGATTGGGGTGGGTCATATGATAGAAAATCTTTTTCGGGTCTAATGTTTAAGTTAGGCGAAAGTTTAATCGCGTGGGAGAGTCGAAAACAAAGATGCGTGGCGCTCTCATCTACGGAGGCAGAGTATGTAGGTCTTAGTCAAGCATCGAAAGAAGCCATTTATTTGCAGACTCTGTTAAAGAGTTTAACAGATGTTAAAGATGACAAACCTGTTATTATTTATAACGACAATCAGTCTGCACATAAAATCTCTCAGAACAAAATGAACCATAACAGGACAAAACACATTGACATAAGGTATCATTTTATCCGCGAAGCTATCTCTAATGGAGCGGTTGAAGTACGTTACATGTCGTCGCAAGACATGATAGCAGATATGTTGACAAAAGCTTTGTCAGGCCCGAAACTTAAGTCATTATTAGAGAAATTATCCATTAAGGGGGCGGGTAATCTAGACCTAGGTTAGTTGTTAAAAATGTTTTGTTCTATAGTTCTTTGATATTGTTTTTGTTATAATGGCTAATTTTGTTTTTGATAGACCCAATGTATTTTATATGCACAATTAAAGGTGCAGCTACAAATTACGGTGTTAAGGGTGCGTACACATGTAAGAACGTTAAAGGTCTATGCACACTGTGTATTTATACATGTTGATGCATTGAGGGTGCGTGATGGAGATCCGACCTCCTTAAACAATGCAGCATCATACATAAGCGTTGCTAAGTGTTGTTGATTCGTGTAACGTCAGTGTAAAATATACGCCTGTGATACAAAAGCTGTGCTGTTGGTTTTCTGCTACTCTGCTAAATAAGAGTCACATCTTATAATATTCTAATAAGGATGCTATTTTATTTTTATTCTTATTGATAGGCTCGCGTTTGACCTCCATCTCACCTGATGGTAAGCGATGATGTGGTCGACGATGTAGCACGCTTGCCTAGAAGTACACTCTTTATTTAAAGACCCCTAAGCTGTAGCTATCACGAAACACAGACTCCAAATAAATAAGCTAACTGGAAAAACAAGAACCCGCTAGAAGCCACAGTCACCCGTTATAGGTAGTATAGGTACCAACCGAAACTATAATAACGTGTCGTAGTCGGGTTTTAGTCTTTTTTTTACTTTTTTTTCTGCAGCGTCAGAGGCAGTGAGCATTTAAAATTTGAATTAATATTATCATTGGCCACTCTTGTTTAAATTTTCGGACATTACCAAAACTTCGCTATCCGTCCATCTGTCTGTCAATCTTTCAGCGGGCTGTATCTTGCAAATTATAAAAGATAGAGAGTTCAATTTTTCACAGAAAATGTATTTCTATTGCCGTTACAATAATAAAAGATGTATCCATATAAGGAATAGTACATTGTTACACTAGGGGTGAAAGTTACTTATTTCGTCCCGAGAAGGAGTTGGCTTTTCATTACGAATACAAGAAGATAGACCTAGTTTTTTTTTTTAAATAATTTGACAGCTGTTAGTTGAAAGTAAAACTCCCTAGGGATGAAAAGTGTGGTACTTTTCAGCCCGCTCCTCAGGCAACTTCAGACCTACTTTAACAGTATGAGTGATGAAAAGTTATTTTGTCGGTTTTTTGCTGGACTATTATCCGAACACATATTGTGACATTCACCAACCTGTAATGTTCTATATTATTGTGCTTTATACCTTTGTGTGGAGTCTTATTCGTACTTGGCCTTTTTTTATATTGATACGCTCGCGTTTTACTTTTTTTTTGCCTTGAACCGATGTTGGAGGTAAAAACCCCCAGGTTTTCGGTGTACTAAATAAACATGTTTTCTTTCTTTCTAGGTAAGAGACAACATAGTATTCGGCGGGAAATTCCACCTCAAAGTGGAACTAACATTAAAGTGTTCCCAAAGTGTATGAATCACTCTATCTATTTATAATAACTACATGGAAATTTGTTTAGTAGTTTTTGAGTTAATTGCGAACAGAACACACAGACAGACGTAGTAGAGTACCTACTTTGTTTTATTATTTGTATGGATATGGAAAACTAAATTTAAAGCCTAATCGTAGTTCTGTAATTTATATATTTAATTTACTAGCTTTTGCCCGCGATTTCGCCCACGTACATAAAATATAGCCTGACACTCAGGATTAAAACAGTTTTCAACTGGTGAAAATATTTTAGTAATTGGACACTGATCCGATTACTAAAGAAGGAGGATTTCTAATGGTAATCTCTGAAAGTCAGTATTTACAGAGATTATACCATTACAAACTCAATACTTTCAGAGATTACCAAATTTTTTCAGTGCAGTAACTTTTTGAGTGATTAAACTCAACAAATACTTACCTAGTTTTAGAGTTACCTAGATAGGTGATGCTTTTTTACTTCATTTTATATTTTAAAATTTTTGTATCTGACTGTACTAAACCGCTTCATTAAATTTGATAGTTCCCGATTCGTCACCAAAAAAAATGATATTATAAAGTGTCAATTCGGACATTGTGTCCCAAAATGACGTGTCCGAAACTACAGTAAGCCAACTAATTCTATTAAATCTCCACATTTCTGGAAAACTCTAATTTTAGATTATATTAATGTGTCACATAATTACTTTGAAATCGGTTTTTTTAATTGCTTTTTAATATTGTTTACGTTTGTATATTGAGTGAAATAATTGCGTTAGTATTTAGATACTACGTTGTCGAATGGTCAGATAAAGATTTAATTGAGTTTTTAATAAAGTAATTATGTACATATTATGTCAATATTGACGTGGATCAGTAAAGTTCCGTTTTGATAATGACTGACGTTCTTTTTTTAAACTTTGCCCTACATTAGGAATAACTCAAGTCTTGTATCGTCAAAGGAGGAGACCGACCGCATCACGCAACGGCGCTCACAGCGCCCCAGCCGCTGCGCCGCCAGGATTGCGTATGGCGAGCAATGGGTAACTCGCTGTCCGACTGTCCGGTAACTGTCCGGACCAAGTTGATAGCGTCCATTGTTCCCGCGCGAAAGGGGCCCAGCTGGGTCGAAGCCTATTAAAGCCAAGTTTAGCTCCGAAAGGTAGCTCAGCTCCGGTACAAAAGGCAACGATGGATAGGAGTGGGTTTTTAGTCAGTTAAAAGCCTATCTCTCTCCTCCCTATCCTCCTCCCAAGAACGTGGGATGTCATTAGAAAATTTTCCAAACGAAAAATAAGTCTTGTATCGTAATACGTTCACAAACATGTAAAATCTGTAGCCTTGATGATGATTAAATATAAGACAAAAAGATCGTTATTACAATTCACGATGTACGCGGTATAAACAACGAGACGCTTAGTCCGGACCGTGGACACAAAATAGATAGGTACAGAAGACAATCTCATGTATGTACTTCATTTTTTATACCTACGCTCGGTGGACGCACACTACTGCGCGTTTGAGCCGGAACTGTTCGACGAGTAGTCCGAGGCGCTCCGAGATGTCGTGTCCGTGTGCGGTGTCTATGTGCGTTGCTCGAGCGCGCTTTGTATGTAGATTGACTTCTGTACCTATATATTTTGTGCTTGGACTTTGTTCCAGTATGAGGTGAGCCTGACGTGCATTGTTTGCGTTACACTGCCAAGATTAAGATCTTTATGTAACGTGTCTCGCACCAATTACAGGCATGTTACATTATAACCATCAATCCTCCTTTCTCAAGATAATAATAATAATATAATTGGCAAGTGCGAGTCGGACTCGCGCACTGAGAGTTCCATACAAATTTACAAAAACAATTCAATTCCCAAATTGAGTTACGAAGATTTTTCGGCAGAATCGCAAAAAAAGATTTTTTTGTGATGTAACTACAGACGTAACTTCATTGAGTTATATTTAAAAATTAAATTTATTATGTATTTAGATTTACTAAACAGAACAACAATAATATATTCCACAACTATCACACAACACCGTCTAGCAAAAATTCCCTATAGCCTACGCACGTATCGACCCTTCTGGGCCCCCTACGGCTTTGCTGACATCTCTTTGAGACGCTCGTGGACTAGGAGCCGTCAATGACTTAGGTTCTGTCTTTACGAGCTTCTCATTGCTCGTATTCCATGAGCCCGCTCCTACAGTAGCTATAGGAGTCGCCATCTCCTTCGCTAGCATGACTGCTTCGCAAAAGGAACCGGTCGCCTCTTATACCCTCTCGCTCCAATACCTTAGTAGACTGACATACAACATGAACTTCCCTGTCTAGGGCGATTTCTGGCCATATTTGCCCCGCAAACATGACCAGATCGTCACACCACTTTCGCTTAAAAACCTAACGCATAAAAAAAAACAATTATTCCAAAAGTATACAATAATTTATTAGATACTTAAATTAAAATAACATTCAAACCCAACGAAAAACATACAGCACAACATACAATATGAAACTTAAAATCTTATACAACACATAGATATATAGTCCAGCAGCGACATAGTGCACTTTATGAAGCCAGAACTGCTTCCTCCTAGCATACTCCGTGTCTTTGATCCCATCCTTCATCAGATACTTCCTGAGTCCCACACACCACAACGTGACATACTCCATGATGTTAATGTCAGTGGTGTCAAAGTTGAAGATGAGTTTGTCATCAGGTGACAACTTCTGGTACAGGCTGTCAGTGTTGTCATCTTTGAAGACCCAGCTGTGGGTTGTGAAGTAGGAGAGGGCCATAGATGCTCGGTAGACGCGGTTGTAGAGTTTTATGAATCTAGAAGTTAGAAATAGTCTTTAAATAACATGAATAACATAAGTATAATCAGCTTTATAATGTTCCCACGCCTTAGACTCAGGCCTCATCTCTAGTAGAACGAACAGTATTCCACAACGCGGGCCTACAGTGGGTTAGTGGGTGTCACGTTTTTCTCAAAATTCATCCAAATGCGTTCAGCTGTTCGAGCCTGAATAATAAAATCAACTAACACACACTCCTAAACTTTCCTTCCTTTATAATAGTGTGATGTGTCATTATTATAATTACAACCGATAGATTGCTTCTAGGCAAGCATGTTCCATCGTCGGCCACATCATCGCTTACCATCAGGTGAGATAGTGGTCAAACGTGAGCCTATACATTATATTACAAAAAAAATACAACCGATAGACATTCAGTGCAAGACATAGGCCTCTCCTAAGTACCAACACAACGGCCGGTCCTGTGTGTCGCACATCCATCGTATTCCTATGACCCTCACTAGGTCCGCAGACCGTATATCTACCTTATAGGGGGCCTACCACCGCCTGCAGCCCTGCCCTATCGACCATCTTTTCTCATATATGATGTGTATATTGTGCTATCTTTAAATAGGCAAATTAATCTAGATGCTTACATAGGTGGCTTCCCCAGCAGCATACAGCCCCCATCCAGGATGTAGCCAGGTATGTAGTGTAGGAGCCACGTGAGGATCAAGAAGAGAGGCTTGTTCGCCGTGTTGACGATGAACATGTACCAGACGGCCAGCGGCGTGGGCAGGACGCGGCCGATCTCGCGGATCTTCGAGGAGACGGGACCTGCGGAGGAGAAAATAATTCATCAGTTCAAAAGACACCAGTACCCCTAGCCAAGTTGCTAATCTGCAATAGTTGACTCTTGTAGAAAACTTCAAATGTACGGGAATAACGTCGTCTCAACGCTCAGTCAAGTGGTCAGAACAAAAGAATTGGCGGCAAGGTCAACTCGAAGCATTCGACGCAAGCGTAACGGTTGTAAATTGGCTAGGGAGGCCGGATACCAGCTTTTTGCACTTGAATCAATTGAAAAGCATGGTAGACATCCCACCCATACTTACAAAGCGTTTTGGGAACACATTTATTATGCGTACAGCCAAGAAGTGGATTTCCCTACCGGAGTCTATTTCCTAATAGCTACAACCTAGGAGTCTTTAAGTTTAGAGTGAGTAAGTTATTTCTAGGCAAACGTGCTCCATCGTTGGCCAAATCGACGCTTACCATCAGGTGAGATGGTGGTCAAACGTATTCGCGTTAAGATTAGATATTTGAAGAAACCTTTTTGCTGTCATTTCAACCGATTTTAACTTCTTTCTCATAGGCATAAAAATAGTATTAAAAGCAAACAAGCTTTTCATGAAAATCATTTTTTCATAGCAAGCTTTTATAGCTCGGTATACCTCGGTATATAATTAATACTCGTTAAGACGAATCATACGAGCCCAAACTCGATGGGCTAACTACCAAGTTCCTATAGCCACCTTCCGGTTCCATCATCAGATCAGCTCGATGTCATAATAATCTTGCATTGTCATCTGATTTACACATGCATGTAAAATTTCAGCGCAATCGGTAACCACGAAGTGGGTCAAATTTAATTTACAAGATTTGATAACAGACAAACATCGGGACAGGTGAAACTAAATAAAAGCTTGTAAAAAAGTGGTTACAATACCAACTATTTACTGCTCGCGCCATGCGTCATGCCACTAACGTAATAAAAGTCAAAATCGGTTGAACGGACAGTAATAAAAGGTTTGCATAAATGTCTAACGTTATTTTGAATAGAGTATAGGCAAGCGTTCTCCATTGTCGACCACATCATCGCATACCAGCAGGTGAGATAGTGTATAAACTTACGCCAGTGGAACAGATTCCTGGCGCTGGACACGGAGTAGATCTGGATGTCGTTGTCAGACTTAGTTCCCGTATACCAGCCGGCCACCAGGATGGCATTGTTCACGTAGTCGACCGGTACCAAGCTGTACCGCTCATTGTCTCCTGCGTAGGTCGCGTGGATGAGGCCCGTGGCTGGACCTAGGATGAGCTGGAAGAAGAGACAATATTATTAAATTTATTTATTTCAGGCTTGGAATACATAGTCATAGTTATTATTACTACTTTATGTGTAAATACATATATCTCAAAACCCTAAGGTCCTGGTCCTTTGGAAGGCGTACGAAGAGCCGAAACCAGCTCGCAGAGGCCCTTAAGATACTTTTAATAGAACGTGGTCGGTTGCTACCGACAATTATCCCTGCATACGCTATGATTGTGTACCCAAGGACAACCCCCGGTTGGTGAAAAACTATTGTGACATAATGGAAAACAAAGATAATAGGGCTATGGTTATTGAAAACTTAATTGGACTGGTTACCAGGAACTATATTAAGACAATGGCCCCTTATTATTGTATCTAGCCCATACTCTCCCACAGTTGGGCAAAGGCGGGAGGCCTTTGTCCAACTGTGGGAGAGTCCATTCCTTCCAATGTTGCCGGTTTTGAGCCACTTCTTTCCAATTCCCAAGGAAAACATCCAAGTCGTCCCGCCATCTCCATCTTGGTCGCTTAGTTACATTACTTATATTTATTAGGGTAAGGTCAGTATTAAAATAACAAAATAAAACTGGCCAAGTGCGAGTCGTACTTGCGCACGAAGGGATCCATACCGTCCCTAGCAAAAAATGGCATAAAAATCACGGTTTTATGGGAGCCCCACTTATTTTTTAATTTTTTTTTATATACAAGGTTATTTGTAAAACACTGGTAACCTTTCAGGACTACTTTTGTTCTATGGCTTTTAAAAATTTCTTTTTTTGTTCATCAGATTTTCATACAATAGTAAAAATATTCAAATTGAACGTACACGTAACGAACTAAATATTACGAAGTCTATGCGAAGCAAGCGATAGTACAATAGCGTAGTGTAGTGGCGCTGGGATCGGGTGGCAGGGGTGCTTACTCCGCTTACGTCACGTCATACAGTCGTAGGTAGGTATAGCAAAATACAGAGTTGAAATGTATTAAATAGAACAACGAAATCTTGAAGGTTCGTTTTTGTTAAATTAATTGTTTTGTAAAAACTCATAGGGCAAAAGTTGTTGTTATTGATGTTAGATATAAACACTAACCACAGTTCTATAAACAAATAACTCTGTATAGGCTTATTTTTAGGAAGCAGAGTCGACTCTCAATGTAAAGTCAGTGAATTGGTTCTTCATCATCATCATCATTTCAGCCGAAATGCGTCCACTGTTGGACATAGTCCTCCCCCAAGTGGCGCCACAATGACCTGGTCAGGGTTGCGGGAATCCGATGGATGTGAATTGGTTGGTCTCATTTAATATCATCTATGGTAAAAGGAGAAACGGACCAAAAGCCATCAACGCGCACTTGCAACAACTGGGCCTAGAAACTTGGGGTTACTATTAATAATTATGCTTAGTTTTATTTTTATGATGTTGGCGAGCACTAAATCGGGGCCAATAAACTTGAAACTTAGCATAAATAGCCATAGTCATAATAGTTTATTGGTAAAGGATTCTTACAAGTCAAATACAGAGTGTTACGTTATACTTAATCAACAAATGATTAAATACAATGTCAAACATAAAAGATAATCCTACTAATATTATAAATGCGAAAGTTTGCATGTATGGATGGATGTATGTATGGATGGATGTATGTATGGATGTTTGTTACTCTTTCACGCAAAAACTACTGAACGGATCTCGATGAAACTTGGTACACGAGTAGACCATATCCCAGAATAACACATAGGATACTTTTTTATCCTTGGATTATGTACGCGGGTGAAGCCGCGGGCAAAAGCTAGTACAAAATAAACAAACCAATAAATAGAAGTCAAAATCAAGAATTAAAATAAAAAATAAATCATAACAAAAGTACATAATATACAGTCCAAATTAATAGAATTCAATCGTCAAAGTTAAATTAAATTAAATCATAAATTCGTCACAAGAATAAAAAGCTTGCTCGATAAGCCATTTTTCAAACGAGCTTTGAAGCTCCCTATAGTCGGGGCACCAGAAATAGCCGCAGGCAGCTGGTTATATACTGTCGGGCCCATAACATGAGTAACCCAAGTCTATATATTTAAAAGAAAGTCGTGTTAGTTACACTATTTATAACTCAAGAATGGCTGTACCGATATGGCTGAAAATTGGTGGGTAGGTAGCTTAGAGCCAGGTGACGGACATAGAATGTAGAATAGGGTAGAGTAGGGTATAGTAGGGTGGAGTAGGGAAGAGCGGGAGCGAAGCCGCGCGGGCAAAAGCTAGTAATTAAATAAAAAAGGTTTCATAATTTGTTGAATCCGAAAGATGCAAACCACACAGGATGGGTCGTGGTGTCAACGATTGGGGGAGGCCTATGTCAAACAGTGGACGTTTTTCAGCTGAAATGATGATGATAGTTTGGAGGTATGCGGAACAGAGAGTAAAGTCCCACAAAACTCCTTTGAAAAGGAAGGAACCTCCGACCAGACAGGTGTTATAGTCTGGTGGGCAACTGCCCGATAGTTGTTGTCGGGCTGTCGTATATACATAACGTGTCGTGTATATATGACAGCCCGACAACAACTATATTTAATGCATCGCGACAACAGCTATATTTATAACTTTGATTGCGCGATGCAGTATTTCGTATTTTCTTTGTAGTTCTTTTGTGGTGTCATAGATGTCGCTACAGTAGTAATACTACCTACTGCTTAGCTGTGTGTACATCTACATACCCCACTGGCGCCGTACGCGCAGCTCGTGTCCGCCCAGCCCGGCATCGGCTCCCGGTACGACGAGATTACTGGAAATATAATCATTTATGAAGCTTTGCGTTTTATTCGTCGATGGTGGGTTATTCAAATAATTTTCATATACAATGTTCACAAAACTCAACAATTCAGTTGAGTTTTGTGAACATTAGTCTCAAGCTAAACAGTGTTTATGCCGTGAGCTAGTACTCACGGCATAAACACTGTTTAGCTTGACCACTGATAAACTCATTTTTATATTTCTTAATATAATAGGTACAGATAAATATAGATAAATTCTAGACACCAAATGAATGATCGCGCTTATTACACAAACATTTGTCCTGGGTGGGAATCAAACCCGTCGCTTTGGTACAGCAGCCAGAGTTATTAACCACTAGATCCACAGGCCAGTCTAAGGGCACGTCCCCAACACCACAGCGCGGCGCTGCCAACATACAATGGCACCGCGCCGTGCCTTTACACTGTAGGCGGTTGGTTGGGAATGAGTTTTATATTTTATGACTGCACGTGCTTCCATTAACGAAACAAAGAATCGATAGAAGTATCAATATTTTCTACCATTTTTAACCGACTTCGAAAACTGAATGTATATTTTTTTTTGTATGTATGTTCACCGATATCTCGGTCAGTTGTGGACCGATTTTGAAATTTTTTTTTTTTGATTGAATGATTATGCTTCCAAGTTGGTCTCATAGAAATATTGTTATGATCTTCGAAGATATGGAACAGAACTCCTCATAGAATCATAGCAGAATTGTCGTAACAAGTAAAATTGCTTTGTTTATACGTGTATTCGATGACTGACTGAAAGAAAAGGGGGAGGGGATGTATCGAACTGATCTGGAGATAAAGCCGGAAGGTAAATTCATGTAATATTACCGTATTTGGGATTATTACAATCGTTATGAGACGCACTCTGGCTATAAGGTAATTTATGTTTAGCTGAAGGGTATGTACTTTTTAGTGGTGCTACCATAACTAAAAAGTGAAGAATAAAAAACTTTTTACAAAAAAAAATTAAACCGGCTTCAAAAAGTACAAAATAATATTAATTTCGGAAGTCGGTGTTAAATAACGAAGAGACAAAATTAATCTTATTTTGTACTTTTTGAAGTCGGTTTAATTTTTTTTGTAAAAAGTTTTTTATATTTTACACACATGTGCGCACGCTAAATACACGTTACCTACGTAACGCACACATTGTACGATAGCGGCGCCTCGTCGTGGTGACGGGGACGGGCCCTAACTTAGGGTGCTTTCAATTTAGGCGTTTCATGTCGGACCGCTGCCGCACGTTTACCCTTGCAGTACGTTAGCATTCCAAAAAAAGCGCCTAAATTAAAAAAGTATCTGGTTGCCATGCGTTTGTATGCCAGTGATGCGCTATTCAACACGTGCGGTGTTGAATAGCCCATATACAAAGTGTAACGTTAAATGCGCAAAACCCCAGACACCCCAAATGATTTTTAATTCGATTGACTGATTTTTATGTGATACTGATTTTTATGTGAGACAAAAAAAAAACAATTAAAAAAAGTTAAAGGTTTTATGAGCAGTTTTGGTTTGTTTAAAATTCATATCTGCATTGAAATAAGAACTTTTATTATCCCGTGTATGAGAAAATTTAATTGGATTACAACTACCTATTTGTGTTTGTTTACCTATTTCAGCGGGGTGCGCACGTGATGGCTTGACCTAACTATTGCTGCGATGCGATGGCTGACTATTCATAAATAGACAGGGCGACATTTATTATTTATTATTTATTTTCTTGAAAAATGTAACCTATATTAAAAAGTGGTTTAATTGATTCAGCTCGTTATTCTGATCAAACTATTTTCAGATTTTGCGCATTTAATGTTACACGTTGTAGAACACCGAACTGGACACGTGGTGCTTGTGACATTGCTGTCCTGTTGTCGACCGTTTCATATAATGCCAGCTTTAGCCTCGTTTCTTACCGACGGCAGGCCTCACGATGCTGACGGGCATGTCGCCCGCCCTGCTCCGCACCACCTCCTCCGCGATGGCCTTCGCGAACGTGTACGTGTTCGGGTAGCCTTTGATGAGACTGAAATAACAATGATATTATATTATCTATAAAGTATCTGGCACCATCTTGCTAAAATGGTCAATTATACAGGTCACCCTAATATAGTCTTGAGAGGTTGCCTTTGTAAAACACTGGCAACCTTTCAGGACTATGTTACTAACGTCATAAACCACAACTTTTGTTTAACTTTTTAAAATTTATCATATTTTTGTTCATCAGATTTTCATTCAAAAATAAAAATAAATTAATTAATGTCCTAAATATTACTAAATCTATGCGAAGCATGCGATAATACAATAGCGGAGGGGAAGGGGTTTGATTGGCGGGGGTCCTTGATGTGCTAGCGTCGCGTCAAGCACCCCCGCCAAATAGAACAAGGAAATATTGAAGGATTGTTTTTGGTAAATGTATTATGTTTTAAAAAGTCATAGAACAAAAGTTGTTCTTTATGATGTTAGTAATACAGTCCTGGGAGGTTGTTAGTGTTTTACAAATAACCCTGAATATATATTTATATATAGTTCGAGTACATGTTTTCGCGAATCAACAAGCAATTTATCTATTTAAAACTTACAATAACTTATAAATTCGGGTTAGGCCCATAACTTATTAAAACTCGTTGGGTATTCGCAACACACAGACTTTATTGAACCTCTTACAATATGTACATAGGTTAGTTACAAACTTACTAGATGGCGTTAGTGGTAGCTTAAGCAAAGGTGTAATCAAGACAGGTACTAACAAAAATGATGTGCGTTTTTGTTTGATACTACGTCGGCGCCGCATGACGTTTTTTTTTTTCACAGTAGAAAGAGGGGCACATCGTTCACTTACTCGTTGGCTATAGCGTCGAATCTCTGTTGGTCGAAGGTCTCCGCCATGCCGATCATGAGCTCGGGCTGCACGGGGCTCTCGTAGAACTTCTCCAGCACCTCCTTCTCCACGAAGCGGTCCGTCGCGTTGGCGTATGTCGTCGACACGTACACGAACGATCTGGAATGTGGGCGGGACGCAAATATCAGGAAGGAGCTTAGTCGTGCTGTACACCAACATAACTTAAAAAAAAAACGCCGCTTCTAGCTTCTTTTTGTGGCGGTCTTTTTTGTGGCTCGTGTGCGGCGATGCCGCCACAAAAAAACGCTTGAAGCCGCTTCAAGCTTCTCCGGCCACTAGCTGTCGCGCGCTTTTGTTATTTTTTGCGGCGGCTTCTATTGTTTTTTTTTTGTTACGGCGTTTTTATGACGCCCGTGTGCGGGGACAAGATATTACAAGATTCTTTGTTTAATAATAATAATAATAACTTTATTTACACCAAATACACCAAATAGTAACAATTTATAGAAACTTAAATCTATGGGTACAATGTATATGTATAAGGTGGCTGTGATATGCCTCAACAGTTTGGATCCTATCCCCTGAACTAGGTGGTAACCTGTATCTCAGGGGGTAGTGTTCAGCCAATAGTTTGTACAATATTTATCACGAGTGCCACTACTATGTAGATGAGTCAGTATTAAAAGCGTGAGGATAGTGTGTAATTGCAAAAATGTGAGTGTAAGTGAGTGTAAGAATGTAAGTATGTTTGTATATGTACATATGTGTCTGGAGAGTGTGCGAGTGGGTATGGTATTGGATTTATGTAACAAAGATAATGAGATTTAGGAATGTATGTGTATATATGTATGTGTATGGAGAGTGTGAGTAGGCATAATATTGGGGTATGTAATAAGATTATAAGATTGCAATGTATGTTGGTGTATGTGTATGGAGAGTGTGAGTGGGAATGATATTGGGGTTATGTAATAAAGGTAATGAGATTTTCTGTTTCCGAGTAATCTAATTGTAATAACCAGCTCCTAACAGTAAGCTTTGCATTATGTCTATTTAGTTTAATTATGTTTGTTATCTTATTAACTTTTCTATACAGGTAAGAGCTTAGAACAAAGTATTGCCTTTTAGCAAAAGCTGTATTGTGAGGAACACTGGGACAGGCTGGCGAAATTCCACGCCTTCCAGTAGCGGGAGGGGCAACCGTTCGATGCTTTCTTAGAATAGATTGGAGCACAAAGAGTTTACGGACAGTGAGCACTTTACAGTCGTTGTATAGTTGTGCAGTAGGGTATCGATATGGTTTCTTTATGATAACCTTAAGAACCGCTCTTTGGGCTCTCTCCAGGGCAAGGAACAGCGTCTTAGCTGCCCCACCCCACACCGAAACACAATAACTTATCACAGACTGACACAGTACTATGAATATTTTTGTCAGAAGTTCTTGTGGTACTGATTCTCTAAGAGTTTTAAACAAGTATATCATAGTTCTCAACCTAGCATTGACTTTACTTAGTTGTTTATCCCATCTTAGTTGTTCATCAATTTGCACTCCTAGGTACCTAACAACACTGGCTGGAGTCAGAGTTTTACATTGACAGGTCTGTGTAGTATCCCAACATGTATGTGCAGTTATGTTAAACTCATTCGACGGTTTGCTATTTTTCTTTATCGTGAAGGTTACATAGTTGGTTTTTTTAATATTTAGTGTCAATAGGTTAAAGTTTAGCCACTTTAGTATTTTTTTAAGGCAGTCTTCGGTTTTAACTTTTATAAAATCCCAGCTTGGTCCGTGAACCACAATGGCAGTGTCATCCGCATATGTAAACATAGTTGCGTTCGAAAGTGACATTTTACAAAGGTCATTTATATATATTTTGAACAATGTAGGACCTAGAACGCTCCCTTGTGGCACACCGAAAGTAATATTTTGCTCGTCACTAAGTATAGAATTAACTATGACCTGTTGTGTCCTATTTGTTAAATAGCTCTTGAACAACAAAAGAGGCACACCCCTGATTCCTATTTGCTCAAGTTTACTTAGAAGGATAGGGACAGAGACCGTGTCAAATGCCTTTGCCATATCCAGGAAGACACCAAGACACTTGTTCTTTGTATCAAGTTGTCTTGCAACAAACTGTGTTAAATCTAGTACGGCGTCTTCGGTGGATACGCCGCGACGGAAACCATACTGATTATCAGAAATAATACTGTACTTGTCCAAAAAACTATTTAGCCTTGTGTTCAAAACTTTTTCTAGGATTTTGGACAGCGCCGGCAATACAGATATTGGCCTATAGTTGTTAACACAGTCTCTGTCCCCTCCCTTGTATATAGGATGGACTAAGGCTTTCTTAAAAGCCTGGGGAAATATACCTGTTCTTATGGACCGGTTACATATGTGTGTTATGGGAAGCGCTAAAGAGTCCTTGCATTGTTTTAGTACACTCGTTGATATTTTATCCCAACCCGTAGCGCAATCACTACGCAATTGTAGTATTATGGAGTCTACTTCAGAAACGTCAGTTTCTAGAAGTAGAAACGAATTACTGATAGATGAATAATTTTCATTTGTTATTGGATTTGATGGTCTACCTTGATTCGCAGTTATTATCTTACTAGCTAGATTACTACCAACATTTGTAAAAAAGGAACAGATTTGGTTAACAGCAAGCCTAGAATTATTTTGGTTATTAAGTAGTTCTACAGGTGATGAATACACTTTTTTTGTATGGGTAATATCTTTGATGACATTCCAGAGAGCTTTAGGATTTTGACCAGCTTTTTCAATCTCTTTTTTTTCATATTCTTTTTTTAGCTTTCGTAAAAGACGATTACAAAAATTTCGGTAACGTGTATATGTAAGCTTTAGAATTAAGTTGTCAGGACTTTTAGATGATTTATTATGTAGCCTATCCCTGTGTTTTATACAGCGTAAAAGTCCCGGAGTTATCCAGGGTTTTATATTTCTTTTTCTTCTAGATACAGGGACAGAACGTGTATATTTAGTTATTACCGCACTTAATTGCGAAACGAACTTGTTTGTAGCCTCATTTGCGTCTTCAATCTGTAATACCTCTGTGAAGTTCATCTCTTCTATTTCTTTTTTGATCGTTTCGCAATCAAGTCGGGTTACTACGTTATTGTTTGGTTTATGACTAGTGTTTGCATTTCGTATAGATAACATGACTGGTGCGTGATCAGTGATGTAAGTTTCAAGGACCAAACTAATAGCTGGTAGCGTGGACTTAAGTAAAATGTGGTCTAAGCAGTTATTATTTCTAGTTGGAGAAGTATGAGTTGGTGTTAGTCCGTGTGACGCATTTAATATTAGGTAATCATTGCATCGTTCGTCCAATGTGTTAGGTTTTATGTCTATATTAATATCTCCTATGAGTGCAATAGTGTTATACTCAGTTATTGTGTTATAAACATCGTTTAGGCTATCTAAGAAATTTTCTAAATTTTGTCTGTTTCTGTAGGAGGGTGAACGGTAAATAGCCACAAGGGCCAATTTATTATTTACGCAGCAGACCAGGCAATTAGCATCTTTAAACTCTGGCTCTGATATTTTGTAGTTTAGGTTATCAGCAATATAAATTATTATACCATCATTCTGATTTTTAGTACGCATCGTGTAATGTGATGTGTATCCATCCAAAATAGGTATTTTGTAGACCTTACTCAACCAGCACTCCGTCAGTATTATGATTTCACATTTGACATTTATTAAAGATAATAGTACTGTTAGTTCATTGAAGTGTTTGTTTACACTTCTAATGTTTAGATGTAGTATTTGTATAGCCTTGTCATCCGTGGGTAAGTACATGGTACAGTTCTCGGGGGGGCAGCAAAACAATTCAGCCCGAGATATGGATTCCAATTCTTCATTTAATTCTATTAAATTATCCATTTAAAAACCGATTTGTGTAAGGTCCACAACAATGTATCCAAACATATTTTTTTTTTTTTTTTTTTTTTTTTTTTTTTTATATTATATATCTTTATTTTATAGTGGATATGGTGTATCTGATTTGAGTATGTTCCACTCTTTATGTGTTTAATTGTACTTAAGTGTGTGATGTGTTGTAAGTTTTCATTATTTTTAGTGTGGTGTGAATAGAGTAAGTAGGTAAACAACAAAATATAAATTAAACTTTGCAAAAGTAATAGTAAAATGAACATGCAAAAAATAAAAATATAAAACAATAAAAATATCATGCTATTCGTACTCAAGAAAATACTGTTACTGACTGTGACCATTAACAATTGTAGTCATACAACTTTCCCTTCTAGGTCATTTAAGCACTTCTCAGACTGAATTAAAATTTGCTTTTCACCTTGCTCTTTACGTAAGAAAATAGTACCATTTCTTGACCAGCAAAATTTGTAACCGTGCCTCTTTGCGAACTCCCTAGAAAGGAAAAACAACTTTTTTGCACTTGACGGTAGGAAGTCGGAAACATACACAGGCTGACACTGTCCAGGAATACCTGCAAGCTCAGTATTCAACTTGCCTTCTTTGTTTTTCACCTTTTTGTTGAAATTTCCAACAGCGGACAACATGTTTTGCTTGGCTTTCACTGTTGAAAACTCCACAACAATTGGGCGCGTTGTACCAGGTTTGCCCGGAAGCCGGTATACATCCCGTAGTTCGAATGACAGTTCCGGCATCCCAACAACCTTCCCGATGTTGCCCACGATGCACTTGAGCTCATCGCAGTCCTCCTTCTCTTTATGTGGGACATTTCTGATCTCAATACAAGATGACCGCGATTTAAACTGAAGATCCTGAACTTTTTTTTCAAGGTTCTCAATGTAAGCTTTCTGCTCTTGTCGCTCCTTTTGCAATTTTAGAACTTCCTTCCTGAGATCTTCATATTGATTGCTAATGAAATCGGCTGATTGCTGAATCTGTGAGTTTTGTGTCTTTAACTCTGCTATGTCAGCTACTAATCTCAACATTGATGCATTTTGTTTCTCGATCATTTGCTTTAGATGTTCTTCTTGCTCTGACTTCCACAATGCCAGCATGTCCATGATTTCATTTTTCAGCTCTTCAAGCTTACTTTCTTCTTTTGGAGACACAGACTTTTCCGTACGCAGCCGTTTGCTTCTGTTTACGTTAACAAAACTCACATCGCTTGTCGAAAGAGTATGTAAGTCAGGTTCAGATTGAGTTATAATGTTTGTGGGATTGGACGGCGGCGGCGGGGTGCGTTCAAGCCTCGACATCTTTCAAGAAGTCTGGTTCCCACGGGGTTTTTACAGCTGCGCGTATAGAGTACTTTTATACTGTTATATGTTAAAAAAGTATTAATTACTATTTTACTTATAAATCAACTCGGCAAATGCACGATCTCGAACTTATGACGACCCGTAGCAGCTGTGCGTAGCCGATAGCATCGGACGCAATGACGTAGTCGTTGTCGTAGCAGTCGTAGCTCTCGTAGCACTCGTAGCACACCTTAACAACGCTACGTCATTCGCACAAGTAGCACTGTGAGATTTCGCCCGCTTACGTCAGTCGCTCGGTGGCTCGGTGGTGAAGGACTGGACTGCGGCGCGTCCCCACCGCTGCGCTCGGCGGTTCGAATCCCGGCAAATCCTTGCACTTTATTTCGGTAAATTTAAAGAGGTATTCACTTCTATATTGTTATCACTCTCTAGGCCCACCCAGTAGGAGGAGTCGATAGGTAAGAATACACGATGTGTGACAAGGAATTAAAATCTCAGTTAATTAACCAATCAAATCAGAGACTCAAAAAAATTGTTATTAATGTACGCGGAGCAGTGACACACGTCCGTTCGCTATACGGCTGTGGCCGGAACTCAACAACAGATTAAAGACTATGTCGAAGACACGCTTGTTTGGCAATGACTGCCTCTGCACATGTGGCCCCCTGGTAAATCATTAATATTGTGTGTATTGACTGCTCCACCTTTGTTTTAATTTATATATATTTATTTTTCCTTTAACACATTGCTTTTGCAATATTTTTTATTTTTATTATTTAGACTTCAACTGCATTAAATTTGTTAGTAATTTATTATGTTAACAGTTGTAATTATTTAAATTTTTCCTGCTTTTTTATGTAGCCTCTCTTTGGAATGTGAATGTGAGAACACTGTATAATCCACAAACACTTAGATAACTTTCTATTACGACTTACTTTTTTTATTTTATTATGATTAATTTTGTGCTTTTGTGCACAGTGTTGACTAGTCTACACTGTTCTTACATAAATCAATGAATATTGTAATAAACACATTTTTTAAAAGAGTAACCATGGAGTTTCTTGCCGGTTCTTCTCCATAGGAAACGACCAATTTGGAACCGTGCACTAGCTTCTGACTTTTTATAAGTGCCCATGTAGGCCTATGTGAAATAAAATATTTTGACTTGACTTGACTTGACTTGACTTTGACATGACTTGACAGTACTTGAGACGGCTGAAAGGTTAATGAATTCAATATTTATGTTATTTTTATTTTAGTATTTGTTATTGCGGCAACAGAAATATATTATCTATAAAAACTACAACCGTCAAACTATCACAGTTTATGAGAGTCTTAGTAATAGTCCCAATTTATTCTTTGAATCCAAAAGGAACCCTAATATATACTTATAGGTGGCAAAATGTTAGATACATTTTGCCTTATTTGAGATCAAACTTCGGGTTTCGGGCAATAAATAGACTCACTGTTTAACTTTTTTCTTCCATTTAATAGCAAGAGATGGAATGAATCGAGGATAGAACGTCCAAAGTTCCCAGATATAAGATGTAGTTATTAGACTCGTTTGTTAACGTTAATGTTTCAATAGCAATGTGTGTATTCAGGTATTTTTGCCTACGAATTTTTGCAAGGCGCTTGTTGGTGCATCTTTGCAAGTTTTTCACTTTTTATTTTAACTAACAGTATTTACGTGATTGTTTTGGGTTAAATATTGGAAACTAAATTAATTTTATGAATTTTTAGAAGTATCTAATATATTTTTATAAAAGAGCAAAATCTCAACCATACTAATAATCCGAAAGGTAGCTCAACCCCGATATAAAAGGCATGAAGGAATGGGGTGGGTTTTTTAGTCTTACTGACTAAAAAACCCACCCCTAAAGTCTGACATTACCTCCCGCTCCGCCCAAGGGTGGGGGTTGTCATTTGCTTGATTAGTTATGATAAAAAAAAATACTAATATGCAGTATCTTTGTGCACTTCTATCTGTATTTTTTTATTTATTTTTAAGTGTTTATGTGTACATAAATGAATAAATAAATCATTTCTTTTAAAGTCAAGTTTTACAAGTACTAGGAACACAGACTTTGAAAGAATGTTAATAAACCAAACTTTACTTACTTGAGTTTATGGCAAGCCTTGCCTAGCAGCACTGCTTCCCTAGTACCGCGTACGTTGATCATCGTGGAGATGCGGAGCGCCTCGTCAAACCTGGTCGTCGCTGCCATGTGGAAAATTACGTCCACCTGAAATATTTTACATTGAAAAACGACTTTCTGATCTCCACAGCTTAGTTACTCTAGACTAATCACTACATAGTATAAAACAAAGTCGCTTTTTCTGTCCCTATATCCCTATGTACGCTTAAATCTTTAAAACTACGCAACGGATTTTGATGCGGATTCAAGAGGAAGGTTTATATGTATAATATTGCACCCGAGCGAAGCTGGGGCAGGTCGCTAGTAAATAATAAAAATAAATAAATAAATAGACTAACCGCATTAGAAAATTGGACCTCCCATTTTTTTCACTCGATCTAAATACGTTAGCAAAGCTACGTGAAGAGGTATACAGGGCTATGGTTTATTAATATTGTAAAGATAGATGTAAGATGAAATAAATAAATAAATAAATAAATAATTCCTAGTATTATATACCTGAGTCGTAATAGTACCCCAGTCTTGGTCACTAAGACCCAGCCTTATCTCAGACACGTCGCCTTCTAAGGGAACTATCTTTTCGGCGAAGTTCGGCTTCTTTTTTCTGACCATGTTGTATACCTGCAAATGATAACTCTCGGTAATTATTTATTATTTTATTTTGAACTTGTAACGCCTGAATAACTTGAATAGAATGAAGTGGAGCGTGTATGTTACATTGCTATTGTAAACGGTCAGGCGATTAACGCAAGCGCATCAAGCACCCCTGCCGCCGATACCCGCTCCCCTCCGCTATTGTACTATCACTTGCTTTGCATAGACTTCATAATAATTATTCAGAACGATCAATTATTTTTAATATTTGTATGAAAATCAGATGAATTAAAATATGATAAATTTTCAAAAGTCATAGAACAAAAGTATTTGTTTATGATGTCAGTAACATAGTCCTGAGAGGTTGCCGGTGTTTTACAAACAACCCTGTATAGATGAATGCTTCGATGTTGGTTTTTGAAATCTTCTTCCTCTTCCTGCCCTTATCCCATATTACTCTGTTGTCGTTGTATCAGTAGGTTGTTGATTTTTGAAGTAATGATAACAAAAAATAAATAACACAGCCAGTGATATGTTTAAGTTACCGGGTCGCACAGCATCTCGTCCACCCTCTGTTGAATGGTCATGCCCTTCTTCGGTCGCAGCAAGAGGTACACCTTGTCGACGTCGCACGCTCTGCAAAGTTGACATTTAGTTTAGCAAGACTTCACAAAATGTTCAAAACAGTGGAGCCAATCTAAGTACCTGTTAATATGGTAATATTGTAAAAAAAAATGTCATAAAAATATAACTTGTAAAAAAAGCAAGGCGTGCAACTCAGTTCTTTTGCCGTAAACTTTTGTGAGATCTATGTAATACCAAGTCGGTTAATTTATTCAATAGGACCTTGATGACCTACACTGACTTGACACTTCGCCTTAAAGTTTTGTTGAGAAGAGTTTCTCAACGAGTTGCTTGCCGAGGAAGCCGGAGCCACCCGTCACCAGCACTGTGCTGTCCCAGTAGGACTCCACCACATCTTTTGTCCCTTTCTGTTGCAGTAGAAGCATGCGCTGTCTCACCTGAAGAGTTTCTCGACGAGCTGCTTGCCGAGGAAGCCGGAGCCACCCGTCACCAGCACGTTGGAGTCCCGGTAGAACTGCTGCACCGCGGAGGACCCTCGCTCCGTGGCTTCGATCATCGCCTTCTGTCGGGACAGGGCTTCCAACTCTATCGCTAGCGCGGGATCCATGCTGATCGGCTTTTCTTCTGGTTTCCTGTGTTAGGAAATAATATAGTTGCAAGAATAGTAATCTAACTGGTCTAGACTTTAAATTGTTTGTATCTAATGAAATAAAATTTGTTTTAAAGGAGGATTAAAAAAATTAAAAAAATATTTTATTTGTGATTCGTACAGGACCAAACAAAACAATTAAAATATAATTTTAACTAATAATTTATATAACGTGTAACGTGTACAGGTGAGATAGTGGTCAAACGTAAGCCTATCCATTATAAACAAAAAAAATTGCTATGCTCGCATATCCAAAAACAAAAGACGTTCTGTTCCAGTTCCGTTCCGTAGATATAGTCATATATCCGAACGGTTTACTCGCTGGACACTGACCTGACTGGCTGCACTGCCCACCCTGGCACTGACTGACAACACAGGCTGCACTGCCCACCCTGGCACTGACTGACAACACAGGCTGCACTGCCCACCCTGGCACTGACTGACGACACTGGCTGCACTGCCCACCCTGGCACTGACTGACAACACAGGCTGCACTACCCACCCTGGCACTGACTGACAACACAGGCTGCACTGCCCACCCTGGCACTGACTGACAACACAGGCTGCACTGCCCACCCTGGCACTGACTGACAACACAGGCTGCACTGCCCACCTTGGCACTGACTGACAACACAGGCTGCACTGCCCACCCTGGCACTGACTGACAACACAGGCTGCACTGCCCACCCTGGCACTGACTGACAACACAGGCTGCACTGCCCACCCTGGCACTGACTGACAACACAGGCTGCACTGCCCACCCTGGCACTGACTGCTCGAGCGCACTCGCGCATATAGAATGCATACTCGAAAACGCAGTCGACTTGCTCGAGCATGGTCGACCATCAAATGGCGTGTATTCAATTTTGCGTTGTATGGAAATAATCATAAGATATTTTTAAACGACTTCTAAAAAAGGAAGAGGTTCTCAATTCGGGTATTTGAATTGTTTTTTTTTATTGTTCATTCGTCCATGACTTGCCAACCGATTTTTTTTTGTAAATAGGTTTTCTTTATTTTCAATAATCTCAGAATATGCTCAGCTTTGCTCTGCTCTTGGCGTAAGCTGACCCATAAGCAATGGTTTATTATTAGAACATCATTAACATGAATAAAAAGCTCAGCAACAATGATGGGTTTCGCCACAAATAGACTGACGTAACTACCTACAGGACCGTTCATTGTGGTGGCACTTGGGGGAGGCCTATGTCCAACAGTGAACGTCTTTCGGCTGAAATGATGATGATGATGATGAACTACCTACATGTTATTATTAATTTGCCGAGGTTAAAAACCACTGCAGTGGAAAGAGACAGTTAATAAAGATCAAACTGGAAATTTCTGATTTTCGCTATCTTTTATCTACATGTCTAGCCATATATTTTTAAAGCTTGGAAATCTTCCAATGATATCTAGTTTTTTTTTTGGTTGGTAAAAATCATCCAAATTTTATAATTACCGACTTCCCAAAAAGGAGGAGGTACTACGTTCGGCTGTTTGTATGTTTTTTTTTTTTTTTGTATGTTTGTTCGTCGGATACTCCCCCAAATGTCGACGGATTTTCAAAATTCTTTTTTTGTTCGAAAGTAGATAGTTCTGAGGTGGTCCCATTATCACCAAATTAGGATCTGATGATGGGATCTTGGAGAAATCGAGGGCAACCCTCAAATTTTATAGGCTCACTTATTGATTTTCGCATATTTTATGAAGTATCTTGTGTATTTGCGTATGGTCGTCACCATCTCAGGTAGCTGGGCTGATGATGGAAGGTACAACTCCTTAACAGTAAGAAGTTACTCGAACAGGCAAGGACTGTTTTAGTAAATTGTTTTGATGTTTGATAGGGCATTTGCCACATTTGGTCTCATGATCATCAAGTCATGACCTGATGCTGCAGTCAGGATATTCTGCAGATTACCTAAGTCCTCGACAACAAACAGCAGATATATCGAGTTTAGGCTCATTGAAAACGGCTCGATGTGTGGATAAACGTACTGCTAATAAAGAACACCGAAGTACATAGAGACCTGATGCTGAAGCCAGGAGCATCAGGAAAAGTACAAACCTTGAAATTACAGCAACGTAGTCGTGTTTGGGCCACGAAGCAAGTACAAAGAGGAGATGTTGTAATAAGATTTCCGTAAGTAAAAAAGCGTGACATTTTGCGGGGTGAGGGGTGTTAGACTCCGCCCATTTTTTTATTTGCCATCTGCCGGTCAATAGCAAAACTACTTGCTCGTTCTGTTGATTTTATTTTGTAGTTACGTAACTATCTCACACTAGATGTCATTAAGTGCAGGATGCAACAGGGTCGCACTCAGAATTACCAGGGATATTTGCTTTTTAAATTTATTGTGTAAGTGTAAACCATCCGATACGTATATTTTTCATTGAAATAGTTATACTATTATTTGATGAATGACGAATGAAGATCATTCGAAATTCATCAAAAACCTTTTTATTGTAACATTTTTTTAAATTCTATTTTTATTAGGTTTTACTTTTTTAAAGGCTTATTTTTATAGAAAGAATGATCAAGATTGATTAAAAAGCTAGTTTAAAAAAATACTTTAAATTCCGAAACCATTAAATAATAGTAAATTATGTGACTAGGGGATAAAGCAGTGTCTTAAAGTCGCGTGTCGCAGTCGGCATGTTGAATTCCGAACGTTAGTGAGGGATTTATATAATTAACTCCCGAGCATTGAGAGGGAGATTATAAAGAAACCAGAGTGAAGTGAGAAATTCAAGCCGCCCAAGACAAAGACAGCGTTATTCCCGTGTTGCATACTCTACTTTTTACACCAAATGTGAGGTAATTAAAAAACAATTTGGTCGACCAAATCATATATTAAAGAAATATAAGTATTATACTCGTATTTACAAGTTCATAAGCCGTGGGACATTCGGTAAAATAATTGGCTTCTAAATACTGCCCTGTATTTTTGCTATTTGACGATAGATGGCGACCTGTTTACAAAATTATATAAAAACTACAAAAATAATATTTTGGCGATTAAAGGACCTTTAGGAATGAATGTTGATCAAATTTCAGTACGTATAATTATTAAAATATATTAATACTGAGCTCTACGTGCCTAAATATATTTAGTTCCCATGACACAAAGTGTCGCCATCTAATGTCGAGTAGAAAAATATTTGGAAATGCTGACTTTAAGAGATTGTTCTAGAAGTATTTTAATAAATTATGCCTAAAATTACTTACAAATGAAATGTGATGGCATCCATAGCATCAGAACGTCTATCCAAGTAGTTTTTACAAGATAAAATATAACATTTAATTTTTATGTTTTTCTATCGCGAGTATAATGCCAAATAAGTAGGTTTACGAAGTTGTGCACAGGACGAACGCCAACAATACACTGATTTAAGCCACGCCCACCGTGATGACGTCAGGACTCAGTTGAGAGTCACAGTGCACAGTTGTTTAGGCCACCTCCTCTTCTATACTTACTCCGTGGTTTGGGCTCATTTTAAACAGGACTAAATTTTAAGTTCATTGCAATGTTGACATAAATCTGGCCTGATGCTACAGCCGGGATTATCAGCATCTAGTCTAATGACTGATTGAAAGATTTATCTTTCGGCTTCATCATCAGATCAGTTCGATATATCCTTTCCCTCTCCAGCATCTAGTCTAATGACTGTTTGAAAGAAGAGGGGGAGAGGATATATCGAACTGATCTGATGATGAAACCGAAAGGTAAATTAATGTAATCTAACCGTGTTTGGGATTATTAGAACCGTTATGAGATGCGCTCTGACTATAAGGTATTTAAGTTTGACTGAGGGTTACTTTTTAGTGGTGGTACCATAACTAAAAAGTGTAAAATAAAAAAAACTTTTTACAAAAAAAATATAACCGACTTCAATGATAAAAAACACTGAAAAGTATCAAATAACTTTAATTTTGGAAGTCGGTGTTAAATAACGAAGAGACTAAACTATTATAGAAACACCGACTTCCAAAATTAAAGTTATTTGATACTTTTCAGTGTTTTTTATCATTGAAGTCGGTTATTTTTTTTTTGTAAAAAGTTTTTTTTATATTTATAATATTGAGCTCCAATATTTTCGTCAGAATAAACTTCGTACACCCGTGTGTACAGTACGACGATTGAGCGTCTTTCAAGGTCATTCAAATTATACAAATACAATCGGTGCGCAAGCAAATATTTATATCAAACATTAATTTTAACAAATATCAAAAAAGTAAAAAAAAATCATCAATATCAAAATTGTTACAAAATTTAATATAAAAACTACAAATAAAATAAAACATTACAACAATAGGGTAGTTTCCAGGGTCAAAATAACTGCATTTTATTTAGTCCGTATTTTAGATTATAAAAAAATATTAGACACGTATTTTTTCTTTTTTCGATTAAACAAAAAATAACAAAGATATAGCCCATTGAAGTTACGTGTGACGTCACCCCGTGCAAGAAAATGCAGCACGGCGGCGTGACGTTACACGTACCTAACTTTAATGGGCTATATCTTTGTCATTTTTGGTTTAATTTACAAATAAAAAAATGCGTGTCCCTTATTTTTTAATAATCTAAAAGACGCACTAATTACATTTTTTACGGCAACTAGCCTATTGTAGTGCGCGCTGTATTAGGTCAATCCCAAGCCTTATTGTCCTCAATATAATTCTTTACAGTGTAAAAAGACAATTCGCGTGACCCAAGGACTGGCTTTTACTTCGGACAAAGCGTGGCAATGCCGCCAGTCTTTTGGGTACATTACCAGTCGACAGCGGAGGAACTTTTAGATTGCTCTTTTTTAGTTCTTTAGGGGTTTTATTTTTCAAATTAGTTTTAATTAGGTTAGGTTAAATTAATTGATTATACAAGGTGTAACGTTAAATGCGCAAAACTGAAATTAGTTTGATCAGAATAACGAACAGAATCAATTAAACCACTTTTTAATTATTATAGGTTACATTTTTCAAAATAATCTTCATTAAAATCTTCGACCCGTCTATTTATGAATAGGTCAAGCCATCACGTTACCCGCTGAAATAGGTAAACAAATAAAAATAGTTGTAATCTAATCAAATCTCATACACGGGGTAATAAAACTTCTTATTTCAATACAGATATTAATTTTAAACAAACTAAAACTGCACATAAAACATTTAATATTTTTTTAACAGTTTTTTTTTTCTCACATAATTAGGTCAATAGGATTAAAAAAGTTTTTCCAAAAAAATAAAAAATAACCGACTTCATCAAAAAATTGAATTTTTTTAGTGATTTCGGTTATTTATTACTTAGGTCTGCGGTCCCTTGAAAGTGTGTAAAAAAAACCTTTTTATAAAAAAAACTAGCTTTTGCCCGCGACTTCGTCCGCGGAAAATTTCTTGTTTTAAAATAAGATTACACTCGATTAGACGAAGCGCACGTTCAGCGCTAGATTCCTGAGCACGGGCCTGTGATGTTATGGCATTTTGCCTAGCGAGCCGCTGCGAGCGCTCAGCGCTAGTTTCCCTATCCCTTGTCTCAGAGACATGCTGCCTTAAATGAGATAGACGCTGCGCACGTTCAGCGCTAGATTCCCGAGCACGGGCCTGCGATGTTATGACATTTTGCCTACCAAGCCGCTGCGAGCGTTTAGTGCTAGTCTCCCTATCCCTTGTCTCAGAGACATACTGCCTTAACTCAGATAGACGGTGCGCACGTTCAGCGCTAGTTCCTCGAGCACGGGCCCGCGATGTCCTCACATTTTGGCTAGCGAGGCGCTGTGAGCGCTCGGAGCTAGATTTTCTAGCGCGTGCTTGCGAAATATATTCTCTATTTCTCGAGAGGCGCTGCTCATTTTCAGGGGCAGATTCTTCCGTACGGCGTACTCGAGCGGCTCTTGTCTGTGATGTCTGCCGGGACAGTTGAGATTTCCTTTTAGACATGCTCTCAACAAACTACGCACAGACTTGAAAACAATTATGAACAAAAGGAGAGCGACTCGAACACCGTCCGCCTTTACAAAACAAAACAATCGTAATATCGAATAACTCGTATCGATTATTACGATAGAACGAAGTACGAAACTACGAACATACAAAAACGTACAACGAAATTACGATATTTTCGATTATGAGGTATCTATCAACAACAACAACCATACGAACGAACCAACCGAAACCAATAAGCAACTGACAGAAGAACTCCCAACTAACGACAACGTGGGCATAATAATTCGAGAGGGTCATCAATCCACAGAAAGTCTTAACACCGCGATTCAGAAAAATTACGTAATTGCAGAACGCCATCTATGGGCAAATAGGTGAAACGTTGGGCACGCCACAATTATGGCGGTAAGTCCCCTCTTTGAGGCGTGGCTGGAAAGGCCTCACGGCGTCCTTACCTTCCGCATGACACAGGTCCTCACCGAACATGGCAAGTTCGGGAGGTTCCTGCACCGAATTAAAGCGGAAGAGACGCCCGATTGTCGCCACTGTGCGGAACGCCCGGAGGACACGGTGGAGCACACAGTCGAGGTGTGCCCTGCCTGGGCAGAGCATCGCCGTGCCCTCGTGGGGGCGATCGGCGGCGGACACCTCTCGCGGCGGGCTCTGGTTGAGGCCATGGTCCTTAGCGAGGAGGAATGGCAGGCGGTCGCCTCCTTCTGCGAAGCAGTAATGCTAGCAAAGGCGGAGGCAGACCGCATCAGGCAACGGCGCCCCCGCCGCCGCCGCCGGGATTCCGATCCCGATTTCCGGCCACCGTAGACGCGGGCTCGCGGACGGCGAGCCATGGGTAGCTTGCTGTCCGATCGTCCGGTAATGGACCGAGCCCAAGACGTCGACGGCGCGCACTGTTCCCGCGCGCCTGAAGAAGTTGTCAGCAACAGCAGAGGCCCAGCTGGGTCGAAGCCTACCGGGTCCAGGGTTATCCGAAAGGGAACTCGTGCCCTGGTTTCCCTGGTTTGAAGGCTAGAAGGAACGGGGTGGGTTTTCAGTCAGTAAGAGTCTGACACTATCTCTCGCTCCACCCAAGGGCGGGGTTGTCATAAGATGATTTTTGCCCACCATAAAAAAAAAATAGGTAAAACGTCTGCACAATGAAAGTTACGCTAGGGGCATTTTGCGTTTTAGTAATTTTATATTATCTTCGAAACTGTATGACCAATTGCTATGCTGTAAATGGCAAATCTTATCTGTATAATGTTCTTGTGATACTGAAATAATTTATTGTCATAAGAATTAATATTTTGTTGCTCAAATAATCAACCAAACGTAAGTATGCCGAAAAAAATATTTTTAATGCAATAAAAGAAGTATAAAAGATGAAATATAAAAGATAGAGATATAGTACCGCGGACTTTTTTGTAGAAATAATTAAGACGAACCAGGTAGCCATACATTGTTTTTAATTTTAAGCAACTGTTTAGGCAGCGCACGCAAATAATTCTATTTTATAAGGTATTTTTTTCCGACTTGTTAGACAAAAGTTGTGATAGCTCGGTTAATATACATGCTATAGAAACAATTTATAGCCTATAGCACTCAGGAATAATGTAGCTTTCTGCCAGTAAAAAAAATTTTAGAATTGGATTATTAGTTCCAGAGATTACCCCCTACATACAAACTTACAAACTTACAAACTTACAAATTTTACCTCTTTATAATATTAGTATAGATAACCGACTTCACAAAAAAAATTAATTGAATTTGAAGAGTTCCCTCGATTTCGCCAAGATTCTATCATCAGATCCCAACTTGGTGACTATGGGACCATTTGGGAAGTATACCCTTTTCAATAAACAAATAATTTTCAAATCGGTTAGCAAGCGACGAAGTTATGTGCGAACAAACATAAAAGAAACATACCAACATCCGAATTGAGAACCTGCTCCTTTTTTAGAAGTCGGTTAAAAATCATTTGAGTGTCCGAGGTTTTGCTCATAAAAAGTCTTTTGGGAAAATTATAGGCCAAATAATTACAGTAAACAATAAAAACTACTTACTTTACGTCAGAAACCAACCACTCCCACGTACCCAACAGCCCAGCAGCTACCAATATTACTTAACACTCATAAGCCACGTACTCGCACGACACTAACTTATCCACTACTATATTTTTATGTCACTACATGTCCGAGAGAATTCTTGTCCTTCGTTGTTCGCTGACACAGATTAACTAGCTAATGGAAAGCTCGCAAACTCCACAGGTCACATACTTACTTTACCATCGTGGTAATTTCTGCCTAATCACTTAAAAAAAATCACTTGAATCCTGTGGCGCGGCGCCAAACCAATCCCTTTGGAGTTTTCATTTCAAGTGCGAGCAAAAATTTACTTAGCGGTGGTCAGGCAGAAGTACATTTGATGTTACCTACCGAAAAAAACCCAATCGAAAGCACTTTTTAATTGTCAAGAAGTCAGTCAATCCGAAAAAATATGTTAATTACACATATTAAATCGTAACCCTTTATGGAGAAGAATATGCAAACTCTATGAACATTCTTTTAAATCTAGTTATATATTACAAATATCAGTGTGACGATATGCGTTTTGATATACCTTCTCACTGGAACTTAAACTCCAACTGCAAATAGATTGGCATTCTCAGAAACCCATAATGTGTCATGTTGTTTTGCGTAGTGATAACAAATTCGTTAACTCACTTTCATCAATAAACTTCTTTCACTTTCTAGTAGGTTTGTCATTTTGACTAAAAATGTGATACCACTTCGATTCGTGAAATTTCACATTGCATAATTGTTTCATACCACATATCGGTATTGTGTTTGCTAAATATAAGCAATCAAACCAGTACTTTCCGAGATTACCTCCTACAAACAAATAAAAATATTAAAAAAAACAAACTGTACCTCTTTGTAATAATTAAGTGAAGGAGTAACTGAGGTTTTAATGTGATCAGCTAATAAACTAAGAGGTTAGTTTCAGGGACGTGCGAGCAATACAAGCAAAAAAGCCCGGCTTGCGGTAAAATTTCATGACACCTAACATCTAAGTCATTGAACTTAATAAAATAATTATTTAAAATAAAATCTAAACTTTAAACTTCGCGCGTAATTGAAAATTCATTCATTAGTTACGCTAATACAAGTTCTATGCAACTTACCCAGCGTTCCAAATCGAGATAAAAGTGAATCGCGAATCCGACTAAATTAAATAGTCACAACATATAAGGACAATTGAATAATAATTGTGACGTTGCGCGTTGGTCGGGTTCGCGGTATGGTCACTTTCGTCCGCAATCCGAAACGCACGGGTGATGGAACGTAACAACGTTGCCATCTCCGGTCTCGCTCTAACGCATAGGGCATTTACCGGGCTTGCTTTTCCATTTCACTTTTCCCTATAAAAACACAAAAAATGTGAGTTTGTGTGAGTAAATATTATAATGTGTGAAAACACTCGTCGAACAGATTTAAGGTCAAAAATGCCAGGCTTCGGAAATTTTATCAATGAAATTTTTACGCATGTTACGAAAGCGAGGCGCCCTCTATGACGCGCGTACTATAATCAGTTCAAATTTGCTTTGAGCGGTTATCGGATTATGTTTTGATTGTTTTTTTTAGTTTTATGTCATTTAAAGTGTTTTAATTAGATATTGCTGTAACTTACTTGGTTTTGAAGTGATTAAAGTTAAAGTATCTTTGAAATGAATTCGGAAACACATGCAATTGTTCCTTGTGAAGTTGTGACGGATTAAAATGTGTGGAAAAAATACTTAGCCAGGTAAAACCTTTGAGTTTTAAAGATAAATATGATCTCGTAACTTCACCTAAACCTACCCCTGATTTGAATATTTCTCAGAAAACTAAATCACATAGTAGGCAATTTCATCGCTCAGTTTACAGTGGATTGTAGGTTGCTCGCATTTAAATAAATAATTATTCTGTTGGTGTTGCATATTTTTCTCAAATGAATACTTGGAATAAATACTTCAGGTTATAATGACTTAAATAATTTCGCTGGTGCCATGAAAATACATCAGAATTCTCAAAAGCACTTGAATTCAATTATTTCGTTCTGCAGTTTTGGTAAAACGCGAATAGAAACTTCTATTTCTCGACAGTTAAAGGTACCTAATTTCTCTTTTTCGACAGTTAAGTGTTATGTGTGTGATAAAGAACGAAAAGCTAATAAATGCTGTTTAAATTGTGAGTATTTGCCAATAATATTACATATCGTAAACAATTATTTTTAATGATGAATTTTTATTAAAAACTACGTACGGATTAATACATTCTTTTGTGCTCCATCTAGTGGATTTTTCTGAAATCAACTAGAATGTTTTGAGCGAGTTGCCAAAAATATCAATAGATCGCTCTTTTTCTCTTTTTTTTAAGTACCAATATATATTTACTTAATTTCTAACAGTAAAAAAAATCAAATGTACCCATTAATTCATGAATCCCCAAGCGACCACCGGTGGCCGCGCATCTATTGTCTTACTATTGTGTCTCTAATTGACGGTATCTGAAGGGTTAAAATCAGCATTACAGTAAGAAATTTTGTTTTTTCGGGATATTAGGTATAGGTAGGTAGATGAGTCAAGATTCCTTGGCTTGCCCCCTCTAAAGGCACCTGGCACGCCACTGGTTAGTTTAATTGATTGTTTGGTAAGAAAGAGGTCAAAGACTCTGTCACAAACTCGTTAAAAGAGAGAACTACACGAGGTATATAAATAGGATAGGCCACACGGTGACACCGGTGCAACGGCGGTGTGTTTTTTATAACTCAGTTGGTCCACGAAGAAATGCCTCGTTAACATTCCATTTACTACTCACTCCGTGTATTTTCCTTGTAACAACGAATACGCAAGCTTGCAGAAAGTTTGTTTTATTTATAAAATGCATTATGTGAGCGTTCAGCGTTATTTGGCCGTCTACATCACGTGCGAGCATGTACTGAGATAACAGTCACGCATTTACGGATGAGTTGAACGATAATATCTTAAGATAATGTATGTTTTACTTAAAACCGATATTTTTTAAGGAAAAAGGTGAAAATCATTAAAAAAAAACTCCTCCTGAGAGCAGTAGTGGCCGAGTGGTAACTGCCGCGACTTACGAGTTGTAGGTCGCGGGTTCAAACCCAGCCAGGCGCATTACTTTGTGTAATTCAATTTCATCATAACTTCTCTCTAAACGGCGAAGGAAAACATCGTGGGAAAACCTGCCTACCTAGAACCAAAAATTCAAAAACATGTGACATCTTCCAACAAGCACTGGGCTCACGTGGTGGATTACGTCTGGCCTGAGGCCTGAGTCCCAACAGTGCGAATATTATAAAGCTGACTTACTCCTCCTTCTTTGGGTGGAGCAAGTGTCAGGCTTTTACTGAATGAAGCCCACCTGTGTTCCTTCAGAGCCAGTTGTAGTCACTGATTATTTTGTATGAATATCGCCCGGGACTATGTCGATTTCGCGACCCCGTCACTGCGGTTTTAGTAATATTAAAAAAAAATTAATGAATATGTATATATATATGTTTATTTTGTTTTTTAACTTTTATTTATTTTTTTATGCACCTGCCACGTTTTTCTCTTTACCACCCTAGGTAGACTGGTAGAGAATGCCTAAGGCATTAAGTCCGCCTTTTTAATGAATAAATAAATAATATTTATCATAATCAAATAACAGATGAAGGAAGAGATTTCTTCTATTGGATCTTCGATCATGTTGTCTTTCATGCCAAGGCCGAGATTTCCTTTCAGAAGCAGACCCTTGAGAGACCCCAGTAGGCTTCGACCCTGTTGGGTCCCTACGATCTAGTCTAAGTATTCTGTCCATTGCAGCGTGGTTGGTGCTACATTAGCACATTGGTGGAGCGATTAGCTGCTGCGGTTTGAGTTGCGATTTCGATTCCTGCTCGGAACAAACATTTGTAGGGCTAAAAGTGAGTATAGACTACAACATTTACTTGTAACAGAACAACGAGCCGCTCTATGATATGTTCTAGTGTATCATCCTTTTACGAACGAAACGTCGAGCACGCTCGCTTCTTTGTTACAAACCAACGAGCATATTGGTGTAACATTTTGTCGCGCATATTGGTGTAACATTTCGTCGAGCCACGAGTGCGGGCGACGCGCGGTTGCGGGGTGACATTTCAAAAAAGAATGAACGCAAGGTACAACGAAATGTTGATAAATGCACATTCGCTGTGAGCATTTACCCGTAGCATAACGCCGAGCATTCGCAGGAACGTTATATTACATGGAAATGCTTTGGAAATTGACCTTTTGCCTGTATTGTACCATTCGTAAACATTACACAGAAATGTTCCAGAAAATGTTGTAGTCTATACTCACCTTTATAGATAAGTGTTTCGGGTTTCAAGTGTCTAAAGAAAAAACTATGTAAGTACCTTTAATTCTCATTGATGACTCGCATGAGCTCAAGATTACGTGTCGCCGAATTCAGCGCCTGACCTTATATCATAACCAGATTTATTGTGAGCTCCCTCGTAAGGCCGCGCCAGTGTGCCGTGGCGCGAACTTGACCGCAATCTTATTATTTTGCAAAAAAACAGCAAAATTTATTTTTAAAACTGAGCAAGTGCGAGCCAGACTCTCGCCTTGAGGGTTCCGAACACATGTCTAGTCAAATTAGCAAAAAGATTGGACTTAATTCGTGTAGTTGTAATTTTTTGTGGAATCATTAGAAGACATGAATATAAGTCATCTCTGAGTTTGCACCATTCCTGTTGTGTACGGAACATCGTTTAATATTAGGTATTAACATTAAAGTCCCAAAATTTTGAAATTTCATTAGTAACTAGTTGTGGTAAGTTTAGATATCTGTAGATACACCTTTGGTGTATAAATACTTTTCGCGAAAAAAGTGTGAGGTGTATGAAACACTAATAAATCATTATTTTTAATTTGCGGCTCAAGGGAAATTTTGCCTGTTGGTGCAAACTCATAATAAGCTTATTAAAGCATCATAAACACCCAGTTATAATTGCACCCTTTTGCACCCCAGGGAAACCAGTATTTTAAAATATTTGTAAATTGTACTTCGGGGCAAATTAGTGTAGTCATGGATTTTTTTATATATGATGTATTCTAAATATTCCACATTTGCACTTAATAAAAATAAGAAATATATAACTGGAAGTTTATGTAGATTTAACGTGGATACAATACTGCGCCACGTGACGTTCGCAGGGCGAAAGCGGGGTCGAAGCAGCGGCGCGGGCGGCGGCGGGGCTCAGCAAGTTAGCGTGCAAATTGTATGCGCTTAGATTCGGACTGTTGATATTTTTTAAATTAACGGACTGTCGATATATCGATATTTTTAAATATATCAATATAATCTATATTCTTTTTCAGTGATAAATAATTTATTTCTTTGTGTCCAAAAAATACTCAATAGGTACTTGACGATTATTACAGAAAATGAAACAAAATTTGAGTGTTCAGAGCCAGGATATTATCTAACAAACTAAGCGACTATTTTGTACGTTATACTTTTTTTTACGGTGGGCTAAAATCATCTTATGACAGCCTCCGCTCTTGGGTGGAGCGGGAGGTAGTGTCAGACTCTTACTGACTAAAAACGGGTTGGCCGTTCCTTCTAGCCTCCTCATACCGGGGCTCGAGTTTTCTTTCGGATAACCCTGGCCCCAGTAGGCTTCGACCCAGCTGGGCCCCTCCTGTTGCTGACAACTCCCTGAGGCGCGCGGGAACAGTGCGCGCCGTCGACGTCTTGGGCTCGGTCCGGACAGTTGCCGGACGGTCGGACAGCGAGTACGTTCTACTTCAGCGTCCATCATGTCGATGTGGGCTAAGTCTACTAGTTGAGAGCTGGGCGAGCATTGGGATTCAAGGCTGTCGGCTACTCATTCCGCTTTTTCAGAGTCGTTGAAAGTGTTATTGGACACATTCTTAGTAAAGACAATTTATTAGTTTAGAATATTATTAAATTACTTACTAATTCTTTTTTTTTTTATTATGGATAGGCTAGCGTTTGACCACTACCTTACCTGATGGAAAGCGAAGATGTGGCCGACAATGGAGCACGCTTGCCTAGAAGCAACCATTCACTCTTGGCTTAAAGACCCCTAATTTGTAGGTATCAGGGAACACAGACTCCGGCAGAGAATTCCAATCCTTAGATGTACGCATGTGTTCCTAAAACGCTTTGTACGTATGGGTGGGATGGCCGCCATGTACCAGTAGCGCAACGCCCGCGCCGACTTGGCGGATTTAAGTAAATTGTGCAATTGCAATACACAATACAGTCTCCAAAATGTAAACGATAGAAAACCGACAGGCTAGCAACTCGACATCGATGCTCTTGATGACGATGATGCCTTTGGAATTTTGACTTGACAAGTGTATCATTGCCTTGTGTGTGTTCTTGGATTGCTTCTCAATCGACTCTAGTGCATCAAGCTGGTATTTGGGAGACCCATTCCAAAGATGAGAGCAGTATTCCATACACTATCGAACTTGCGCTTGATAGAGATTGAGCAGCTGTTCTAGCGTGAAATACTGTCTCACCTTTGCTAAGATCCCCAATTTTTTGGCTGCCATTTGAGCTTTTGCCTCGATGTAGGAGCCGAAATTGAGAGTAGATGACAGCGTTACCCCAAGAAGATCAAAGTGGTCGGTAATCGACACGGTCACACCCCGGATAGATGAAGCCGAGTAGAATTGGCTCCGAACTGAATTGGCCGGAACTTATTAGTCTAAATACGAGTATTAAACTAAATTGTAATAAAAACTAGAGTTCATCCTTTGGATGTACTCGAGGACTAGGGTAAAAAAAGAGGCTTTGAAAGCGACACTCTTATCGGGGCGGGGAGGTAAGTACAGAGGACTTTTCAATAGTACGTAACCTTATAATTATGAAGTTGCCAGAAAGTGATATGGGTATGTATGACTGAGCGTCTTGTTCCAGCGAGCGGAACGCAGCACAGTCTAGCTTTATTCCTTCCTCTAGGGTTGGTTGTCTTGCTGTTAGCCCGCTAATATAATGGAGTTACTCAAGCCAATGAGGGCAGTGAGTACGCTGGTGAGAGCGAATTGTCTGGCATATGAGGCGAGAAAGAGGATGGCGGGTAGTAGGCGGAGATGACAGTGATCGACTGAAGACCAGTCATGCCTACTCGACAAGCCAAGTATTCATGGAGAGATAGTGGTGCGGGTGGAGCTAGAATAATACAGTACAGTTCCTTTCTGTAGTAAAGGAGGATGCCACCACCGTGACAGTGAGTCCTATCACTGTGAGTTACGCGATAGTTGGCAATTTTAAGATCTTTGCGGTGGGATTTGAGGAATGTTTCCTGGATGATGTCTTGTTTTGTTGTTGTTGTAATTGTCTCCAGGAGGATATCTTGCTGATGGTCGAGGAAAGTGACGATCTCATCACGGTGGTTTATGATGCCATTAGCATTAAAATAGTTTTAGAAGGATCGGGATTTGATACAACAAATTCTCTGTTGTTTATTCCATTTCGGGTAACACAAGGCAATTTGTCGAGTTCTAGCGTGACGGACTCGTACGCTTGAAATAATTCACTGCGCTTCCCATTGTTGAGTTGCCCAGTGTATTTAGCGAAGTGTAGCTCGTAGACCAAGTTTCTGGCATTCTGCGTGATGAACATGACGTAGTTATCCAGGATGACCTGCTAGCTGTTTCTGGATCTGTGGTATAGTCTTTACGTGCGAGTGCGTAACTACAAATGGTGCGTGGGGTTGTAACGTCGGGACAAATCGTGCACTGTGGACAGAGCTCCTGAAGAATCTCATGTCAATATAGGGACAGCGACTGTCGCAACCTAGCCCTGAGTACGCTGGGTACCACAATCTCGGCAGAATGCACTTACTGTCACGGTTTTGTGAGGAGTCTGAAACCTGGCTACAGAGGCGTCGGGCGTTCACGTTTTCCACTTTACACAGGCCCTCGACGGTCATAGGTGTTTCGGGAGGTAACTGTTTCTAATTTGGCAAGAAGAAACGCCCAGGTATCCATGCAGCCATGAACCATTAATGTAACCATTGTGCGGACTGTGTGCCGAGCTTGGGTGGAACACCGTCGTGTCCTTGTGGAAGCATTCGGCGGCGGCGATCTCGCACGCCGTGCCCTGGTTCAGGCCATGGTCCGGGGCCAGAGAAAATGGGATGCGGTCACCTCAGCCTGGAAGCAGTAATACTGGCGTAGAAGATGGCCGCAACCGGACATTACACTTTAGCAGCTGCCAGGAGACGCCCCGGAATTTAAGAGTCGTTGGATAATTTCTGGCCAAAGTAGCACAGTGTCGCGGACAACGAACTATGGGTATCACACCGTCCGCTAGTCACTTAAGGACCAAGCCAGAGTCATCAAATGCGCGTGAAGATTTCGGACGCATGCCTCAAAGGGATGTCTGCAAAACAGTAGGGGCCTAGCAAGGCCAATGCCCGTTAGGGCCGCGGGGTATTCCTGAAAAGGAAACCTGTGGTCCTGGTCCACACAAGTCTGACACACCTTCTTGCTCCACCCTAGAGTGGTAAAAGTCATTAGGTGTTCTTTCATAAAAAAACAGATACTTTTTCGTAAATACATGGATTGCTTCGATAATAGCATTATAAATCCCAATAAACAGACATCGACTTTCTGAGCAGCAGTAATTAAAAACGCGGGTGAAACCTCGGGTTTACCTAGTAGTTAATAAACCCTAGATTTATTTTGTGTATTTTCGTACGAACATGAAATGCACGCGCGCAGTTCGCAGTGCGCCGCTCGCAAGCCATTCGCCAGATCTTCTGACGCACCGTTACAATGCCCCCTTCTTCCCATCCTGTCCATGTATTGCGTATCTTATCTTCTCTGTCGATCTGACTCTTGAAGCAGTGGAGATGGAGCCGATAGTAATTTTCATATATTTTATTGAGATTTTACTCCACATTTTTTTCTATAAAGTAAAATGTTTTATATCTACCTTACTTGATGACGTAGAATAATCAGCACAGTCATACGGTCTATAGCTCCCACATAGCTCCAAAGACAATCGAAATATAATTAATTTCAGTACCTATTTGAAATAAATAAAGTACATGCTTGGAAGACACTGACACCTTTTTTTTCTTTTTTTTGTATTATAAAAAAAAACTTTAGGTTTCTTTACTAAAACTTACTAACAGAGCATTCACAATCAGTGAGTACTCGTCAACACATCCCACAACGCGCATACGTGATGACGACGCTTATCTCTTCTTGTCAGTTTATTATTCCGTGTCGCGCGCTTGTCACTTCCATGGCGTAGTAGCTCTTTGACAATTACTACAATACTAGAAAAATGAATGTTCCCTATAAAAATTCAAATTTTTTATAGGGTGCAAATATAAAGGAAACCAAATGAATATGATTGTGATGATTTTCAAAACTACACTAATTTCCCCCGAAGTACAACAGCCAAAAATCGTGAAAAACTAATTTCCGTACGTCGCACTAGGGTGCAAAATCAATCATGTATTAGGTCAAAATGTATAAATCCTTTCCTCAGTTTACAAAACTACACTATTTTCCCTAAAGCCGCAATGACCAAAAATAACATTTTTATTGTTTTTATTTTTTTTCTAACGCTGCTTTGGTCCGATTAAAATAAATAAAATGTAATAATGTAGATTGAGGTGTAATATACCATATAAAAAATTACGCTGAGCCCAACTGTATTCTCCGGTTAATTATAACCAATTAACAGTTTTCACCCCCTTCCGTAGGGGTGCAAAATGATTTTTATTTTTTATACACCATTTTTCATTCCTACAAAACCATCAGAAACGTTTTTTCCTCTCCAGAGAATTTAATCCAATCTTTATTAAAAAATGACCTAATTTGACTATACTCCACAAACTTAGCTAGGTAAATAGTTCAATTCCGGAATGGAGTCTCGGAAGATCTTTCCGAATCTCAAAAAAAAAAAAAAAATTGCGACAACAATAAATTTACAGTTTTCAGATTTATTCCTATGCTTGTGCTATAAGATCTTACTTTATGCCAAAATTCAGGATTCTGGGTCAACGGGAAGTAACTCCTTTCTTATATCTATGGGATGGGAAGTACCCTATGAATTTTGATTTCCTAGAGTGTCGAAATGTACGTTTTTTGCTACATAAACTGAAGTACCTATATTATTTCTCGTTAACTTACAAGTTTGATTTTTATAGCTTCAAGAGCCCGCAGACCTAAGTAAGTATGTGGTTTTACTTGAAGCTTGTGCCTGTGCAATAAACTTTCTTCTTGTGTACTGTGGACTTTGCCTTATCTATCCTCGCTACTTCACTCTTCACACACATCAAGATTCCCAGTTTTAATTTCAACTCGATACCTCAAGTCGTTCCTGAGATAAAGGGTCTCTACAGACAGACCGGGTTCCGTGTTTTTCCTTTTGAGGTACGGAACCCTATAAAAGACCTATAGGGACTTACTGGATGGTCGTTGGACTGGTTTGTCGGCACGCCACGGCTGCGTGTCGTAGGTTCGAGTCCCGCGCACAAATTGAGCTCTGTAGGCCGTTCTCAACCTTGAAGCTTGGCCCATGCTGCGGTGTTACTTGCTAAGTAGCCAATAATATTTGTGCTAAATGACTCGTCACACGTCGTATGTGATAGGTAATCGACAAAATATATCCACATCTACACTAATTTACAGTACTATTATACAGAGGGAAAAGTCTTTTTGTGTGTATGTTTGTAATGAGTAAACTCAAAGACCAGTGTGCCAATTATAATTTAATCCCACCAAGTCCATTCCATCATCGGACCACAAGACTGATAGCTATTACCTAGGGGTCTTTAAGTCAAGAGTGAGCTTCTGGGCAAGCGTGTTCCATCGTCGGCCACATCGTCGCTTACCATCAGGTGAGTTACTGGTAAACGCGAGCCTAACTATTATAAAAATAAGTGTGGCCAACTCGAGGCACCTACACTTCCATACCGCTCTTACGTGATTATGATGGTGTAATAACATCTTCTCTAGAATAGAATAGAATAGAATAGAATAAACTTTATTGTACACCAAAAAGTAACACAGCTTATACATAAAATTAAATTTATGTATATAAATAATTATAATTATTAATTTTATTAATTATAGTTATTTATTTATTTTATTTTATTTATGGATATTTATGGTTTATTTTTTTCTCTAGATATGTTTCTTGTGGATAGTGGATTTTCTAGGCTTCTATAGAAATCAAAACATAAAACTAATCTCAAGATCTCTGAAAATCTGCCATTTTACGTGAACTTTGGCCCTCCATAATCTACACTAATATTATAAAAAAATTAAACCGACTTCAATGTAAAAAACACTGAAAAGTACAAAGTAATTTTAATTTCAGAAGTCGATGTTTCTATAATAGATACCTAATTTTGTCTCTTCGTTATTTAACACCGACTTTCGAAATTAAAATTATTTTGTACTTTTCATTTATTTTTCACTTTTTAGTTATGGTAGCACCACTAAAAAGTACCTACCCTTTAGCTAAACATAGCCAGAGTGCATCTCATAACGATTCTAATGAATGGTTCTCGTCTGCAGAAGACTTGTGGATTACTATCACCCTTCATAGGAAAAGACCGCGCATATCATATAAAATGCATATATGTGTAGTGTACATCTGCAATCAAAATCTTGGGCACTCCCAGGCAGGTCAGTTAACTATTTTTTCCAATAATCTGACAGATATTGTTCAGAAGCACGCTTCTGACCAATTCTTAGTGCTCGGCGATTTTAACCTACCAAACATAAATTGGAAACCAAACGATGATGGCCAGTCCTTCTCACCTAGTAATGTCCAAGGTCATGTTCAGATAAGTTTGTTTGATAATTTTACCCTCTGCAATTTATCGCAATTTAATTCACATGTAAATATAAACAAGAAAATTCTAGACTTAGTTTTATGTAACGGTGAGGTCTCTGTCGCGAGTTGCGACGACCCTTTGGTTCCGGAAGATCCACATCATAAAGCTCTTTGTGTGTCCGTTGAATTTGTAGAACTTCATACTCTTCCTGCACTGTCTCGCATTAAATTCCTATACGGTTCAGCCGATTATGCGGCCATTAATGACCGGCTTAGCGAGATCGACTGGCACAGCGAAGTGCGTACTGGAACACTCGAGGACGCCATAACATTTTTTTACAACACTATCAATGATTTGCGTGATTCTTATGTACCTACTAAGAGAGTCATAACATCCAGCAAATATCCTCTCTGGTACAAGCAGCCTTTGATTAAAATTATTAAAGAAAAAGCAAAATACCATGCTAAATTTAGGAAATACGGTAACATTAGTGATTATGAGTCGTTTGTCTTGCTTCGACAGCGTGCTAAGGAAGTTGAAAACGAAATGTTTAGTAATTATATTTTAAAAATTGAAGAAAGTATATTTAAATCCCCCAAAGCGTTTTGGTCGTATGTCAAATCAAAAAAACAAACTAACCTGTATCCCTCTCTATTAAAATACAAGGATCGCAGTTCAGGGGACGGGGAGGCTATCTGCAACATGTTTGCGACTGTTTTTATTCGAATTTTCTTAATTCCGACGGCGCCAATAATGACAACAATCATTCTAATGATGGCTCACGGGGTTCTGACACGCCGTTAGGTGATATCGTCTCAGATATACATTCAATCGAAGTTAGTGAGTTGGAAGTGTTTGAGCTACTTAAAGGAGTTGACCTGACGAAATCTGCAGGACCAGATAATATACCGCCGTTTTTTATACATAAGTGTGCTAAAAGTCTATCTATTCCGCTTTCACTTTTGTTTAGGCGCTCTTTGGAGGTGGGTCAGGTACCTGCAATTTGGAAGTCGGCATTAATTACTCCTATCCACAAAAAAGGACCTAGGGACTGCGTGGAAAACTACAGACCTATCTCTAAACTATGCATATTTGCGAAAATCTTGGAAAAAATAATATACAAGCAGCTATATGCTACTCTTAAATTAAGTTTTAGTAGCCGCCAACATGGTTTCCTGCGAGGTCGGTCCACAACCACTAATCTTGTCCTTTGTAGTGATTACTTAGCTGAATGTATGTCACGTCGCACTCAAGTAGATGTTATCTATACTGATTACAGCAAGTGTTTTGATCGCTTGGATCATTCTATACTACTGAAAAAGCTTTTGGCTATAGGTATCAGTGGAAGTCTGTTTAGGTGGTTCTCGTCGTATGTAGCCAACCGATGCCAAACTGTTGTTCTAAATGGATACACTTCTAGGCCAATTTTTGTCCCCTCAGGAATTCCTCAGGGATCGTTACTTGGACCCTTGTTGTTCAATATCTTTATCAATGATGTCTCTTCATGTTTTTCTTACTCATCAGTTCTTTTATTTGCGGATGACATGAAGATTCTGAGTGAAATTAGAACTGAAGAAGACGCTGAACATCTCCAACATGATTTGGACAGATTTCAGAATTATTGTGTTGCCAACCGGTTAGATTTAAATGTCTCTAAATGTTATTTATGTACGTTTACTCGCAAACCTAAACCTGTTCTTTACGATTACAAACTAAGTAACACCTCAATAGCTAGAGTTAACACAATCAGAGACTTAGGCGTCACTTTTGATTCAAAACTACTCTTTGACACACACGTTGATAATATGATTAAAAAAGCTTCTAAAGCACTAGGTTTCATTTTGAGGATATCAGCCGATTTTAAAAACATTAAAACACTCAAAATTCTTTATTGTGCTTTTGTGCGTAGTCATCTCGAATACTGTTCACCGGTATGGAACCCTATTTTCAACTGTTACATCAATCGCATCGAAAGTATCCAAAAGAAATTCTTGAGGTACATTCAGTTTAAATCAAAAACTTACCTGCCTAACTATCATAGTCGCTGCAGGAAGTTCCACATTCTACCATTAATTGAGCGGAGAAAAATTGCTGACATGACACTTTTGTTTAATATTGCTAATGGTTCAGTCGACTGCTCGGAACTGATCGGCAAAATTGGGCTGCGTGTTCCATCTTTTACTTTTAGGAATCATCGACCTCTATATGTTCCCTCAGTGCGGTGTATTTACAGGCAGAACTCTTACATGATAAGAGCTAGCAAAGCGTACAACGCAATGTGTGTAAGTGTTGATGATCTTGACCTGTTCTCCACCAGCACCAATAAACTTAGAAAAATTATGTATGCTAGATTCTTTAATGATCGCTAAAACTGTCGTGTGTGTAAACTATACTTAATTATAATTATGTACTGGCTCCGAGTATTTTTACTCTTTTCTTTTTTGTCTGTCTACTGTCTCTTGTATCTGTGTGTAAAATTATCTGTGAAAACTTGTAATTGGCCTTCTTTCAATATTTTCCAACTATCTGTATCCTAGCTGTAAGTTTTCCAAAAATTGTAAAAATAAAAATAAAATAAAATAAATAATACCTAATCCCAAATACGGTTATATTACATGATTTTACCTTCCGGCTTTATCACCAGATCATTTCGATACATCCCCTCCCCCTTTTCTTTCAGTCAGTCATCGACTGCACGTATAAACAAAGCAATATTACTTGTTACGACAATTCTGCTATGAGGAGTTCTGTTCCATATCTTCGAAGTTCATGATACAATCGCTCTTACGCGATTATGATGTTATTACACATCTTTCTCTAGATATGTGGATTATGGATTATCTAGGCTTCTATAGAAATTCATCATCTTCCTCCCCTTGTCCCGTTTTATTAGGGGTCGGCGCAACACGTTTTTTTCTTCCATTCTGTCCTGTCACTCGTCATGCTATCACTAACTCCCTTTTCTTTCATATCACTTCTCACACAATCTAGGCTTCTATAGAAATTAAAATATAAAAATAATCTAAGTGAACTTTAGCCCCCCATAATCTATATTTACACTATATAGATATTATAAAGAGGTAAAGTTTATTTAGTTATTATTTGGTTTGTTGAGGTAATCTCGGAAAGTACTGGACCAGTTAGGAAAAAATTTTCACCGATAGAAAACTGCTTTATTCCTGAGTGACATGGGCTATATTTTAAGTACGTGGGTGAAGCTGCGGCCAAAAGCTAGCTAGAACATAATTTTGTTTTGCATCATTCAATAGTTGACTGGATTTGCTTGAGGTTTAGGATGCCTACCAACGCTACGTCTTTCGGTACGTGCTTGCCATTCCAGAACCTTTCGCCCCCTTCGACCATCTATTCTGCGAGCAATTTGCCCTGCCCACTGACACTTAAGTTTGGCAATTCTTCGGGCTATATCGATAAGCTTGGTTCTCCTGCGGATATCTACATTTCTGATGTGATTACGCAGGGAAACTTCGAGCATAACCCTTTCCATTGCCTTTTGGATGACATTAAGCCTTCTGATGAGGCTCATTGTAATACTGACGTATTATGTCCTCACTGGCAACACGCACTGGTCATAGACTTTCGTCTTGAGACACTGTCGTATATTGGACGAGAAGATACCGCGCAGCTTCTCGAACGCTGCCTAACCAAGTCGGATTCGATGAGCTCTTTCTCGAAATTAGACCTGCCCAAATAGACTGTCTGTCCCAGGTAAACCCAGGTAAACACTAGACTTCATTCACTAGTGAATGTGACGGCGACTAGGGTCAATTCCTTATGCGAACATCAAAACCTCGATCGTCGCAAAACCTACCATCATATTGCGTTGCATGACGATTTTTAGTACTGATTGACGAAAACCATCATGCGCCATCATTCACGATTCATAAAATTGATTGACGCTAGCATGACCGTGTAATGGTCGCATCAGGAATGTGCTCGCAAAATTTAACTTCAGCGGTTATTCGTTAAGAGGTCCATCTATGTCCAGGCTCAACCATGCTCCACATTGTCGATATATACAACCTATCGTCAACATTAAGCATGGTTTAAAAGCTTGTTGCTTCTACTAACGCAAACCAACGTGATGTTTGAGATGAAGAGGCAATGCGAAAAAAGAAAGATAACGCCTGAAAACTCTGTTAGCATTCGGTAATTCCGTGATTTATTCGAATATTTCACAAAACTTGCTCTAGAAAATATGTGTTTTTTTATTCCCCTAATTTTTCTAGGAGGTAATCCCAGGAATCAAGCTCCTTTCTATTAGTGAAAAAATTTTAGCAATCGGACCAGTATCTACTTCCAGAGATTACCTCCTAAAAACAAAAAAATAAAAAAAAAAACAAACTACCAATTTATTATATTAGTGTAGATTACAATAAAAGATAAAAAAGGGAATCAATCAAAGTCATCATTTCAGCAGAAAGACGATCTATTTTTAGACATAGGCCTCCCCCAAGTATCGCCACAACGACCGGTCCTGTGCGTCTTATAACCATCGGATTCACGCGACCTTCACCAGGTCTTCGGTCCACATTGTTCCCACAATAAAATTTTATAAATAAAAAATCTCCGAAAAAAAAAGAATAAAAATAATACTAACCTTTTTGTCACTAATCCGTCACATTCACTTATACCCTATTCGCATTAAAAATATAAAGAAACCTTTTTACCGTCTGTTCAACCGATTTTAACTTCTATCTCGTAGGCATAAGGATGGCATTAAAAGCAAAAAAAGTGGTTACAATACCAACTATTTACTGCAGCCGCCATTTGTCATGCCACTAACGTAATAAAAGTCAAAATCGGTTGCACGGACAGTAATAAAAGGTTTGCATAAATTACTAATGTGATTTTGAACAGAGTGTTAATTCATTCAATAAATATTCTAATTTAATATTCACTGACCAATCAGGATTTAATAATAAATAATAATTGACGATCACTATATTTTTATTATTTAAAGAAAAGTTGATTGAGCACTGCATTGGCTGCAGTCCCTCGACTGAATGCGAGTGCCTTGACCGCATAAGCTACTTTTTAAAGCTATTTTCTTTGCTCACCTAAAGCGTGTTCCTTCCACAGTTCGGGTTAAAGTTAGTTGGTGACGAAAAGCTAGGCTAAATTAGCTCAGCTCACAAAGATGAGGATTATTTTCATATTGTGAGGCTACAAAATATCTAAACAGACTGGTCTGTTGGTCTAGTGGTTAGTGGCCCTGACTGCTATGGTGGAGGTCGTAGATTTCACTCCCTCCCAGGACAAAAATGTTTATGTGATGAGCATGATGATTTGTTCTGTGTCTGGGTGTAATTTATGTACTTATGTGTCGCCACAATGAACGGTCCTGTGCGTCTCGCATCCATCTGATTCCTGCAACCCTTGTACTTGTTCACGTTGAAACGCGCGGGCGCGGTGGTAGGTGCGGTCGCGAAGATATGGCGAGTTCGTGTTCATATTTGGCCACCAGGCGTTTGCGCGTCACACCCGCGCGGTGTGACGCGCAAACGCCTGGCGACAAGTTTATACCATTTGAACTTACTGACGACGCGGGTGGACCGCGCGCTCCGCCGCTAGTTCAACGTGAACACACACAAACATTTCAAGGGTTTGATATAGCCGCGAGCTCGCCGCGGGCGCCACTCGCTAACTTGCCCGCTACTTAGATCGCACGTGCGAAACGTACGTGAACACTATATGATATTACGCCATAATATGTTAAGATATATATATCATATCCGTCAAGATGACATATCAAAATTTTTCGTACATTTAAATTTAAATCAATTTCTTTAAAAAAACTCATCAACAAGAGCTTTAACATTTTAAAATGTGTTCGACATGGGATTTTGTACATGTGGAATCCTGAAGGAGCGCTGGCCTGATGCTGCGGATGCGAGCGTACGTGACCCACCGCCGCGCCGCCCCTGCGATGACTACCACTCCACTGCGGTAGCCGATTCTGAATTAAGTGCTCCATTGGTGTAATTGCTGCAAGGCGTTCCGATGCGAGGATAAATAAATAAATAAATGTTTGATATTTCCTGTCCGCGCCCGCCACTGCGCGCGCCCGCGATTCAACGTGAACGAGTACTTACCAGGTCATCAGCCCACCTACAAGGAGGCCTATGTCCAACAGTGGACCTCTTTCGGCTGAAATTATGTTTTTTTTATGGTGGGGTAAATCACCCAATGACAACCCCCGCTCTTGGGTAGAGCGGGAGATAGTGTCAGACTCTTACTGACTAAAAACCCACCCCGTTCCTTCTAGCCTTCATACCGGCGCTCGAGCCCTCTTTCGGATTACCCTGGCCTCAGTGGCTGAAATGATGATGATATACTTATGTATTTAGAAATATATAAGTATATTTATCAGTTGTCTAGTACCCATAACAGAAACTCTGCTTAGCTTGAGACTGGACGGCGTTTTGTGATAGTTGTGGAAAAAAAAAAACAACGCCGGTAGCCGCTACACGCTACAAATCGCCGCTGCTCGATTTTTGTGGCCCGAACTATCAATGATAATTGACTGAATAATTGGTTAACATAACATAAAATACATGGGTAAGTGCGAGTCTGTACAAATTGAACTGACCTATGTTAATTGTTAAATCCCCAAATGGAATTTGGATTTTTTTCCGAAACGCAAGAAAATGTTTTTTTTTTTGTGACGTAGCTAACAACATTTTTACTGTTTTCAGATTTATTCCTATATCTTTGATATAAGACCTTGCTATGTGGCAAATTCTGGGTCAACGGAATGTACCTTATGTATTTTAATTCCCCCGAGAGCGTCAAAATATACGTTTTTTTGCGACATAAATGGCCATATCTTTTTTTTCGTTAACTTAAAACTTTGATTTTTTCTCAGCTTCAAAGGACCGTAGACAGACAGACAGCAAAGTGATCCTGTAAGGGTTCCGTTCTTTCCTTTTGAGCTACGGAACCCTAAAAACTCCTAGGGTTAAAAAAAAATGAGCAAAATTGTTCCAGCTGTTTTCGTGTGACGACTCATTTAAATCGATACTTTTATTACAGCGCCAGTACCACTACAATCATGCGCCTGATCGAAATGGATAGCAATAAGTAGCGTGCGCGTGTTATTTGAAGCAAAGCTCGCAGGCGCAGACAAGTAATCATAATCATCATCTCCTCAAAAAGCTAGTTGTAGTAAAATAGATTTTTTGTTTTAGGTGGGAAATCATTTAATGACTTCTCCCGCTCCAAGATGACGGTGTGTCAGACTTTCACTGACTAAAACCGATTCTCATGTTTTTTTTTTTGTCGACGGGAAAATCATCTTTGACAAAACCCGCTCCACCGTGACCGATTCTCATGTTCATTCTTAGCTTTGGTTCTACGAGCCTGGGCTTCTCTTTCCGACAACCCATGGCCCCAGTAGGCTTAGACCCTGCTGAGCCCCTACGGTTTTACTGACATTTCCTTAAGGCGAACACTAAGCCTCATCAACGACCAGGGCGGTTACTGGACGGCCGGACGGCGAGCAATGGGTAGCTCGCCGACCCCACAAGCCCACGCTAAAGTGGCTGATAATCGGGTTTTTTTTTTTGTCGACGGGGAAAATCATCTTTGACAAAACCCGCTCTTGTGTGGAGCGGGAGATAGTGTCAGACTCTTACTGATTAAAAATCCCGCGCCGTTCCTTGTAGCCTTCATACCGGGGCACGAGCTCCCTTTCGGACAACCCTGTCCCCAGTAGGCTTCGACCCAGCTGGGCCCCTCCTGCTGCTGACAACTCCTTGAGGCGCGCGGGAACAGTGCGCGCCGTCGACGTCTTGGACTCGGTCCATTACCGGACGATCGGACAGCGAGCTACCCATGGCTCGCCGTCCGCGAGCCCGCGTCTACGGTGGCCGGAAATCGGGATCGGAATCCCGGCGACGGCGGCGAGGGCGCCGTTGCCTGATACGGTCGGCCACCTTCTTTGCAAGCATTACTGCTTCGCAGAAGGAGGCGACCGCCTGCCATTCCTCCTCGCTCCAGACCATGGCCTCGACCAGGACCCGGCGCGAGAGGTCTCCGCCGCCGATCGCCCCCACGAGGGCACGACGATGCTCCGCCCAGGCAGGGCACCTCTCGACGGTGTGCTCCACCGTGTCCTCCGGGCGTTGCGCACAGTCGTGAGGTCTTTTCAGCCACGCCTCAAAGAGGAGACTTACCGCCATAATCGTGGCGTGCCCAGGCTGATAATCGGGGTCAGTATCTCGGCGGCTGGGGAGTAAGAAAGTTTGTTTCCTCACGCGAGCGGCCGCCTTCTTCCCTAGTAATACTGTATGGATAGACTGCTGGTCAGATTTTATGGCATCTGACTACCTGTCGCCTCCTCCTCCTTGTGTCGTTGATCCTTAATGCTGAGGGTCGTTACCTTGACGAATAACTTGTGGACTATATTACGCCATGTTGTCCTATCTCCGGCGATGTGGATGGCGTCGCAGACTGTGGTCTCCAGTGTAACATGGATTCGGTCTGACCAACGTATCGGACTCCAGCCCCTGCGTCTTTTCCCAACTACTTTTCCTGTCAGAAACAACTTTTCGAGGTTATCACCTCTCTTTCTGGCTATGTTGCCAAAGAAATCAAAGATTCTTCTTTGGGTTATGATGGTATCTTATGGGACTGCATCTGACTACCTGTAACGACTGTCAAAGATCTACGCATGACTACCAGGACCGATAGCTTTAAATACTCTCCGAAGAGAACTAATGTCCTAGATAAACTTAGCAGACAAGTAATCATCATCATCATCATATCAGCCGACAGACGTCCACTGCTGGACATAGGCCTCCCCCAAGCGTAGCCACAACGACCGGTCCTGTGCGTCACGCATCCATCAGATTCCCGCGACCCTGACCAGGTCATCGGTCCATCTTGTTAAAGGCCTTCCAACGCTGTGTCTTCCGGTACGTGGTCGCCACTCCAGAACCCTTCGGCCTTAACGGCCATCTGTTCTGCGAGCAATGAGCCCTGCCCATTGCCACTTAAGTTTGGCGACTCTTCGAGCTATGTCGGTAACCTTGGTTCTCCTGCGGATTATCTCCATGTTTGATGTGATCACGCAAGGAAACTCCGAGGATAGCCTTTAAGAAGACTCAAAGTCACCCAAAGTACGATGGACAATTAATCATTTAATAGTATTGTTGCATAAGAATCTAAAATTCAGGGTCAAGTAGCTGACGTACATTTTATGTTTCCGCATTTGCGTTGATGTTACATAATTAATAAAACGCATACTATCAGTGTCGTACGTAGCCAGGGCGGTGCTAGCGTAGTCCAAGCTTGTGTCACGTGACCCCAACAAATGGATTTAGAAACACCGACTTCCGAAATTAAGGTGGTGCATCTCGACACACATTTTCACAGTTTTTCATATAACCGCTCATAACTGATTATTACATTAATACACATTTTTCATTAGTATTTTGGAAACACAGTATCTTATTGATATTATCTAGCCTTCTATAGAATTCTATTTCGAAATTTGTGTAAAACTAATCCGACCAAAAACATTCTGTAAAAAACTAGCCAAGTCTCGATGGAGCTGCTTGTTTATCTCTAAAAAGTAATGAAATCTAAACAAAGTCGTACCAAGTCTAAGGTTCCTTACTGCGATTTCTTTATTATTATAGTTAATGTTGTGACACTTGGCCGTTGAACATTCTATATACGTTAGTGGGTACAAGTCAATTTGGTTTACACGTCTGTTGTAACTACCTATGTTTTTTAAGCGAGATAATAGCCCACACTGGTATTGGTAATTGGACGCTAGCGTCTCATTTCAGGCTGTTGTTGATTGTGCAAATGTGTTGCACATTCAGCATTGACAATGCTGACTTCTGCTCTCTTCTTTTTGGAGCGTCAAATCGACCACTGATCTAACATAAAATAGACGTATAGACGGATTTCTATCAATGATTAGAAGTCCGTCTGTACAGGAAATATTTTTTTTATACTGTTTGTTTCAGGCTCGCCTATACATAAGTACTATTGAAATACGCAGCTTTATCAAGCCTTAAATTGACTGGTTATTGAATCAACGTTTTCCAAGTGGCAATTTTCCATCTTCAATGGGTAGCGGTTTTGACGACACATTGGTGCAATGGTGTCATGGAGCAACTGGTTTTGTACCCTTGTGTACCTTTCAACGGCCAAGTCACACAACATTAACTATAATAATAAAGAAATCGCAGTAAGGAACCTTAGACTTGGTACGACTTTGTTTCGATTTCAATACTTTTTAGAGATAAACAAGCAGCTCCATCGAGACTTGGCTAGTTTTTTACAGAATGTTTTTGGTGGGATTTCACTTCTTTTTGTAGAAGCGTGAGCATATTGATTTATTTTATTAGAATTCCTATTTGGCACTTTTTTTTCTTTTTGGGAGTAGTTTTTTTTTATTGTTACAAATCTTTGTTTTCTTTTTTCCGGTTCTGATTCTTATGGAGTAGCAACAGTTTTTCGTATTGCCCATTCGCGTTCATTATTAGATTTCTGAAAAATCGGCGCGGTATTTACGCCTAAGGCAGTTGTATTCGGTGATCGCTGAAGCTTGAGCTTTTTACTCTTGAAGTCAAAGTTTATGAGGTGCACCCCATGAAGATTAGTCGTACTCGTGAAAGCGCCACGTAGGCTAGGCCACAAGAGAATATGGAGGTGCCAATGTCCATGAGGGCATTTTTTAGACTTAGGGTTCATACGCACTATGCGGTTACCCGCAATGCGGCTAGACGTCCGGGTGACCGCAGGATGCGGTTGCTAAAGCGGCCAGCCGGCTCGCGGGCAGCCGCATTCGCAACCGCAACGTCCGGTTGAAGAACCGTTCCGATTTGCGGTTATATCGAGCCATTTAAAAGTATATTCTTTTTTTAATATATATAATGTATAGGCTCACGTTTGACCACTATCTCACCTGATGGTAAGCGATGATGTGGCGGACGATGGAACACGCTTGCCTAGAAGCAATCTATTCACTCTTGACTTAAAGACCCCTAGGTTTTAGCTATCAGGAAACACAGACTCCGGCAGAGAATTCCACTCCTTAGCTGTACGCATAATGAATGTATTCCCAAAACGCTTTGTACGTATGGGTGGGATGTCCATGTCTTTGTATTCTATCGGAATACTCTGGTAATTTGGTGTTCCAAATTGCTGGCCGACTCTGGATTTCGATGATAAATTTTTCGGTATCGAATTCCATTTTACCAGACGTACCACGTGCACACACTCACTCAATGGCGGGCAGCCGCAGACTGAGCCGCACAGTGCGTATAGCAACCGTCCGGGTGGCCGTCACTCGGGCCGCAGCCCTCCGAGCGACCGGAGCGGTCGGCAGGTAGCCGCATCGCAGTGCGCATAGAAATGAATATTACGTACATAATTGTGCTTGCGGTCAGCCGGACGGCTAGCCGCATTGCGGGTAACCGCATAGTGCGTATAAACCCTTAAACCTTGGCTCTTGTGAATTGTTACGACATACGCCACACAGATTGGGAACTGTTCTCTGTACACGTTTGCCCGGAGTATGATCTCAAATTTTGACTGAATAGGCAATAATTCGTGAATCAAATTATTAGCGAATTTTACGACCAATTGTTTAGGCTTTGTTTGTTCTTCCAGGTCCCACCTCACTTTTTGTAAAAACGCCTATCGACCCATTCACTAAACCTAAACTAACATCAAGCATAACTTTAGCTCCCTCTTTAATGATTATAGTTTCTTCCAGTCCAGCAGTCATCGACGCATCATCTTCATATATTTGTAAACACGCCCGGGCTTTCGTTATCCTACATTTCGAATAATCCAAGGAATCTTTAGTAACTAACTTTATCTCGAGGTGCAGAATCACTTTTAACATAGCATTATTTAACTGCATCGACATATTTCTAGTCAGTAGTGAACAAACAGTATCCTCTGGTAAGTCCCTCAAACATTGTGCTATTTCCATCAACCTTCTTGCATTGGAATTTAATTATTAGAGAAGTATCAATATAATTAATTATCAATAAACTTTGTACTAAAGGTATTACCTACCTAGTACTGAAATAAATCCTACTAATATTATAAATGCGAAAGTTTGATACACGGGTAGACCATGTCCTAGAATAACACCTAGAATACTTTTTATCTTGGGACTATGTTCCCTTGGGATAATTTTCTAACCTGCTGGCAAATGACAGCAACTGTGTCTGTGTGTAAAAAATTTCTGCGTTCTAGTCTTATCCAAAGGTTCTCAAATAGAGGCCTGAAAATGCGGCGAAATGGTTCCAGTAAAGGATGGTACGGCAGTGTTTGCTTCGCGCTTGACTTGGCGGGGGCACTGCCGTGCCTCCCGATTAGGTGAGCCTTGTACAACCTACCTTATATTAGGCATGCAAATATTAATGAGGTCGTTAACAATCAGTCAATAACAAGCATCCTATAGGTCATTGCGCACAAGCAGGGCTCAAATATTCTGAAAACATTTATTTATGCCCAAATTGTATACTGTGGGTGTGGTCTGAAATAAGGATTTATTATTATTATTCTATTTATTTATTATATTATAGTTAGCTCTTATTGTCCCACTGCTGGGCAAAGGCTCGCTTTCTCATATCAATTCTTAAGGAAGCCATCCAGGTCTTTTCACTATTTCCTTCGTGGTCCCCATCGGCTCCGCGTTGTTTTGTCCGGGCACCAATCCTACGTGAAAGCGCCCACAGCTTGTTAGACATGCGGCAGACATATCCTGACCAGTCCCATTTAAGCTGGACAGCTTTTTGAGCCACATCAATGATTTGCGTTTTGGAGCGCAATTTTGTGTTTCGAACATGATCTGTTAATTTGACACATAGTATGCTGTGCTCCATTGCACGCTGGCAAACCTTGAGTTTGGACTTTTGGATGTTAGTCAAAGACCAAGTCTGTGCACCATAGGTCAGAATGATGAGAATAGACATGCCCATCAGCTTACGCTTCAGTAATAAGGGCAAAGTGCCCCTAAATCACCGCGGGCCCTAACAGAATACCAGCGCTGCGTTATTTATTTTTATAGATATCGCAGCATATGCTGAGTTAGGTGCCTTTTTGACCTTGCACAAATTCTTCTGTGTTTATTGTACCTATTTTTTAATTTATATTTTTAATATGTGTGAGGTTCGAATAAACGGTTTTTCTTTCTTTCTTTCTTTCTTAAATAGTTCCTTCATGGACCAGTAGCTCTTCCAGGCGTTTTCTGTTCGGCGTGTTATTTCTTTGTCTTGCCTTGCCTGGAAAGAGACTACTTGGCCCAAGAAGATATATTCTTGGACGTATTGTATATTCTCCCCACCTACGAGTATGTTCCTTTTGGAGTTTTTGGTCATAACTTTGGTCTCCATTCCATTTATTTAATTTCATAATATATGTATTTACTTTTTTTATAGTTTTTAACTATTTCTTACAAAAAAAGTTAGAAAATATAAAAACTGTAGCCCACCGGTATCGGGAACAGGGTTAAAGCTACCAGTGGTCAGCTACCAGTGGTCAGGGCTCTTGATCGAGGAATCTCTTATCAATACGCGCCGTTTCCAGTTACTGCTTTCTGGATCATATATTGAATCGCTTTATTATATCGCGACATTCACAAGCTCTCAAGAGGATTGTTGGATCCAGGTTCAGCACCTAAATTATGCCTGAAACGAAAACTGACCCCTAAAAAGGGCTCGTTGTCCGACCGTCCGGTAACTGTCCGGACCGGACCCAAGTCATCGAGGGCGCGTATTGTTCCCGCGCGCCTCAAGGAGCAGTCAGCAACAGTAGGGGCCCAGCTGGGTCGAAGCGACCTCATAATGCTCAGCAGACGGTCTTCAAGTAACAAGAGCTGGAGGTGGAAGTTCTCCGTCATCCACTGTGCTAACCAGGCTTTCCCTCTACAGACTTCTGCTTTCCAGAATTTGTATAACTTCTTGGTGGGGAAAAAATTCAATAACCGAGAGGCAGTTCAAAACGCCTTTGAAGATTTTTTTGCCTCCCGTCCAGCCAGACTTTTTCAAAAAGCGCTTCAATAAGCTGCCACTACGTTGGTATAAATGCATTAATTGCATGGGGAACTACTTTGATTAATAAAAATATAGAGAAAAAAGAGCGTTAACTTATTTCTTGAAAAAACGGCAATGTCTTAGGTAAAGACCTAATTTAAACTAACAGGAAACATTATAATGATGAAAAGGCATGACTACTTAAGTAATGGGAACGACTACGAAATAAAATGAAACAAGTGTTGATAAGTACATATTTACAGCCAATTTAATTAAAGACATTGTCCTTGATAACTTCAGTGCTAACTAAAAATCAAAGAGCAGAGCCACGCCGGAGCAGAGCATGGCGACCAGCTTCCATATGCAGTACGCGTACAACGAGAGGAACACTATATTCGCGTAGAACAGCCACTGCTGCTTCCTGTAGCCCACGTCGCTGCCGACCAGCCCGTCCTTTATGATATACCTGAAATAATTTAATTTTTTTAGAAGAGTGTGCACAGGAATTGATTTCGTCATCGCCTCTCTACTATCGAACAAAGCGACGTACGGCGAGTATCCATCCTTACATTGTTAGTATCTCTATGGTTAGGACTAAGCGTTTTGCCTCGTCATTTATACTGTATATATCGAAGGACTGGAGCAATTTGATTGCTGCGAACTTTCCGCCCGAATCTAATATAGTTGTATTCAAGGATAGGAGGATATAGGCTCTTAAACAATTAGTGATCGTCACCATCAACGATTGCATCACTGCTCACCATCAGGCAGGTTTGGGGTCAGTAACGTAGAGTTTGGTTATACCTCCTCCCTCCTAATTTCCTGAATCATGTACCTACCTACATGACTATTAAAACCTGGGATTGTCCAGATTCAGTTAAATCTATGTTATTTCTTCTTCTATGAGTACCTCACGTTTCAATCTCTGTTATACAGAATAAAGTTCTAATGTAATTGGCGCACACGCTTTTTCTTAGAAGTTAAAAAGCCCTAAAAAAGTACGGGTTACTTCAAAATCAACCTTTAATACACAATGTTAGGCTCACAGAACAGAAAATATAGGTAGAAGTGCCCTTAACGTGGCTAAGCACGGGAACCATTGTCGCCAAACTCACACATTTGCATATCAAATTGTACATTACACACATAAAAAACAGTAGTATGATTGGCTACGAAGCTACGAATTACAAACTTAATTTTTACAAATCATGTTCTTATTGCTTTCATAAATTAGGTCTTATTACAACGTAAGAAAGTTGTTATAATTTGACATGACACAAACAATAAAGAAGTTCGTCGTCTAAAAACCAATTTACAACGAGTTCGGCTACTCAACGCTAGATGGCACTGTAACCAATTTATTCTATTCAGAACGCTAGTGCCTTTGAAATAGATGCCATATTCACCTGTACATGTAATCTGCGAATTTCGCTTGATGTTGACACGCGCGCGATATCTAAGGGGCACTTCCTCTACATTTCTTTATTCCGTGGTTAGGCTCGATCTTAAGTTGTGTGTATTGTTACTTCTACCCACTCCAACGAGTTTGAATGATGTACACGGGTAGATTATGTCTTGAAATAGCACATAGAATAACATGTTTCCTTGGGATTCTTTTTTACTATCACTCGGTTGAAACTGCTGGCAGCAGCAAATTAATATGCTACATAATAAATGTTTATGGGCTAGCGACATGATGTTGGTGATGAACCATGTGAAGATGTAGTAAGCATTTTTTTTGTATATGTCTTTATTTAATTCATGAATCCCCAAGCGACACCCGGTGGCCGCGCATCTATTGTCTTACTATTGTGTCTCTAATTGACGGTATCTGAAGGGTTAAGTTGCACCTGCCAGGTTCTGTCACACCAATCCAAATCCACCAAGGACGTGTACTATCGATCGACAAACGATCGATTGCTCTGGTAGAAACTGTCGATCGACGTCTACTAATCCATTCTACTGCCACTACTAATCCGTCTACTAATCCATTCGATGCCATCGATCGACGATCGATCGACTGGTGTGGTAAAACCCAATGGACTGGTATAAAATCCCAGGTCCTTATTCGTAGTGTTTTTACTTCAGAATAGTGTTAATAAATTATGTTCGAACCTTCGTATACCGATGCAGGCGGCTTTTAAATAGTCAATAAATACTATTTGACCGACGTCACAGGTGTAGATCGCCTTGTCTGCAGGGGAGAGGCGGGAGATCATGCTTTGCAAGTTGTCGTCTCGGAAGTTCCAGTAGTTAGACAAGAAATAGCGGTACACGTCCAACATACTGTCGACGCGGCTGTAGACCTTTACAAGCCTGAAAAGTTTAAAAGAGATTTACTTTAAAAAATGGTTTACAAATAACTCTAGATAAAGGGGTCTAGAGCAAAAAACAAATAGAGTTTCTACTATTACCAGAAACTTACTTATTATCAGGTGAGATGATGGTCAAACGCAAGGCTATCAATAATAATAAAAAAAAAACTTATGTCCATGAATACTACAATCAATGTAAAAAAACTGTATATCAGTCTGTTTGTTAACTCATCACGCTTTAACGGCTGAACAAATTTAGAGCGAAATTTCAAACAGTTAGCAGTGTTTTGGTATAGAAAAATATATATTTAGTTGGTCTCCGTTGGCAAAGGTACTCACGAAGGTAAGCCCTTAGGCTTGACGCCGAGAATAGAGACCACGGCGTCGAGGAAGTAGCCGGGGATGTAGTGCAGGAACAACGTCAGCAGCCAGTAGAGCACCCTGTTGTTGGTCAGGATGCCATAGGCGGACCACACCGCCTTAGGTGTGCTGAGACGATAGATATCGTCCTGATGCATCCTGGTAGCAAAATCACCTGTAATTAGGGAGTAATTTCTTTAGGGTTGGAATTCCCTGCCAAAATATGTATACGTGTTGTCATTATTTTTATTTACTCGAAAATTTCACAAAACTTGCTCCAGGAAATAGCTGTTTTTTTTAACCCGTAAAAGTTTTTGGAAAAAATTTTCGTCATTTAGAATCTTAATATTTGCAAGGCTTCTATAGTTTTACTTTTTTGACTTTTTTTAACTTTTAGACAACTTATGAAGTGTCAAAATAAGATATTTTCAGAGGTCTTTACTAGATTAGTTTTACTCAAATTTAGAAATTGATTTCAATGGAAGCCTAGATAATATCAACAAGATACTGTGTTTTCAAAATATTTAATGAAAAATGTGTAATAACGTCATAATCGGTTATGAGCGGTTGTATGAAAAACCGTGAAAATGTATGTCGAGATGCATCACCTTACGATGTAAAATAGAGTGACTATGATCCTTTAAAGAAAAAGACAAGATAACCATGGCAACGGCAAAAACAAAAGCTCTGGACAAAATATACGACATGCTAGACAGTCTGGCAGGCCAAAAAAGTACTGTACTGGTTTACTAAAACAAAAGAAAGAAAGGCGAGGGATGTTTGTCAAATAAGATGTATAAGAAAGTAGCTTTCGCCTTGGCTACATAAAATATAGCTTAAGTCACTCAGAAATAAAGCAGCTTTCTATAGGTGAAAAATTTTGCAATCGGACCAGTGCTTTTGTAGATTACATCTTACAAACAAAAAAAACCACTTTACTTCTTTATAATATTATAAAGGTAGATGAAACCGGTATGATTCTATCAAAAAACATCAAACAACAGTTGAAGGACTATTTTGAAAGAATTGATGAATGAGGAAACAGCTGCAATGGGGGTTTAAAGAATAAAGTAGTAAACATGGAGTTAGTTACAATGAAATTATGAAAAAAAAAACTTTACAAAATGTAGAATGGTAAGGCAATTTGTCCTGTTGAAGTGTGGAATTTAGTGCGCGGGGAATGGATGGACATAGTTGCTTTGTGCTTCAATAAGTTGTGGTGGAAAAAGCTATTCCTGATGATTGACGCAATAATTATAAATTAATAAAATTAATGACATAAACTATGATAGCCTGGAAAAAGTTAGCAAAAAATAGCTGAAAGAAGAGAGTGAAGTGCAGAATCAGTCCTGTTTTTTACCCGGACAGGGTACAACGAATGACATTTTCGTTATAAGCATACAACATACAACTTGGCGAGAAATACAAAGGTGCGCATAGAATCTTGCTCATGGTATTATTTGACCTCGTGAGGTTTTGTGATGAGCTGTTAAGGAGAAAAGGATATCTGGGAAGTATGTGCACTTGATCCGAGCTATGTACACTCGATGCACCCCAGTTCAGTCTGCAGCCACATTGAAGATACCAGCTGGCCGGTCAATGTGGCTGTTGGCTTACATAAGGGATTCAGCAGGGTAGCTGATGTTAGAAGGACGTGGATGCTCTTTATGATCGAGGCTCTGATGATGTTCGAGGTGGTGTGACAGTGCATGGATCTGTAGCGAACTTTTTGTTGTTGCATTTAAATTCATCTATTATTATTAGTACATACCCCACGTGATGCCAGAACGCGAGCTGCTGACGGTGTATAAGGGGATGTCTCCGCCCCACAGCTGGCGGTTCCGGACCGAGTCCCAGCCGGCAGCTATTATGGCGTTGTTCACATAGTCCACCGGTGCGAAAGACACTACTAAGTCCTTTGCTCCTGCGATAACGTGCAACACACCAATGCCCGCTCCGAATAAAAGCTGGAAATAAAACAGAAAAATCTTGACTGATCCATTAATATTTGGGCTGGAAACTTGGACTTGGAAGACTTTTTTTGTACAGTTTTTATGATATATAAATATATATACACAGTGTAAGGGACAGCCCCCCGCAAACTTTAAGGGCTTGCTCAGTAGGCGAAACTGAATCACCTTCTATATCATTCTTTACAGTAAACGAAAAAATTATGGTTCGATAACTTCATGGTGTTACTATATTATCTATATATATAATAATAACACGCTTTCTTATTTTAAATTATTATAAATATATTATTTTTATAATTTGGCAAGAAAATGTCATTTCGCATTATTTTCAGCAAACCCTTTCATTTTATACCTAAATCATAGGGCTGCATTTCAAATAGCCAATCCGCCACCTTGGGACGGCCACCATGTTGGATGTAGGTTACGTGATTATTTTTTTCGTATCCCATTCAGCAAACCCTTTCATTTAATACCCATATCATGGGAGTGCATTTCAAATAGCCTGTCCGCAATGTTGGATTTAAGTCACGTGACTATTTTTTCATATTCCTGACAGCAAACTCTTTCATTTGATACCCATATCATGGGGGTGCATTTCAAATAGCCTGTCCGCCATCTTGGACGTCCGCAATGTTGGATTTGAGTCACGTGACTATTTTCTCGTATTCCTGACAGCAAACCCTTTCATTTAATACCCATTTCATAGGGGTGCATTTTAAATAGCCTGTCCGCCATTTTAGATGTCCGCCATGTTGGCTTCAAGTCACGTGACTATTTTTTTCGTATTCCTGACAGCAAACCCTTCCATTTGATACCCATATCATGGAGGTGCATTTCAAATAGCCTGTCCGCCATCTTGGACGTCCGCAATGTTGGATTTGAGTCACGTGACTATTTTCTCGTATTCCTGACAGCAAACCCTTTCATTTAATACCCATTTCATAGGGGTGCATTTTAAATAGCCTGTCCGCCAGTTTAGATGTCCGCCATGTTGGCTTCAAGTCACGTGACTATTTTTTTCGTATTCCTGACAGCAAACCCTTCCATTTGATACCCATATCATAGAGGTGCATTTCAAATAGCCTGTCCCCGCCATCTTGGACGCCCGCCATATTGGATTTGAGTCACGTGACTATTTTTTTCGTATTCCTGACAGCAAACCCTTTCATTTGATACCCATATCATGGAAGTGCATTTCAAACAGCCAGTTCGCCATCTTGGGGAGGCCACCATATTGGATTTGTAATGACGTTTCTTAGCTAGTCATGTATTGTCATCAGAACTCAGAGCGTGTGCAAAATTTCATCGTGATCAAAGACCAGAAAGAGGGTCAAATTAAGATTCCAAGATTTTCTTACATACAAGTGAAGCTAATATATTATAAGCGTGTTAAAAAAAAAAACGACTTCTCCATACAAACTGTCCAATCAAGTTTATAATTTTGTATGGTGAGGCTGATTTTTTTTTTCGTTCCCTGAAAAGAAATCTTGTGGACGGTTGTTCAGTTTCATCTACCGAGCAAGCCTTCAAAGTTTGCGGAGGGCTGTCCCTTGTATATATATAAGGGTGTCCCTTATTTTTCAAAGTTTCTATTTTTGAACGCAAGAATAGAAACTTTTTATTTTTGTTCATTTGCGCTGAAAATTTATTTCCGAATCTTTTAGACTCGGAAATAAATTTTTAACATTATTTGTAGTACGACAACCCGCGCCGACTTGGATCGAATCATGTTCATATTAGTTGCTCGAAAGTAGCGGCGCGCACTCGTCGTGTTGGTTTTTTTTTCCAGTTATTCTTGTGATTAATGCATATGGTTTTATATGAAGATGGCAGTAGAATTATAAAAATATTTTCCTAGTTGGTGACGTGAATCATCAAATAAAAGGCGCAAAGTTTCCATCTATTTGTCAAGTTCTTGTAGTACTTTTTTTATTACTCGCGGAGTTATATCATCATCATCTTCCTGCCCTTGTCCCGTTTTATTTGGGGTCGGTGCAACACGTTTTTTTCTTCCATTCTGTCCTGTCACATCACCCTTTTCTTTCGTATCACTTCTCACACAATCCATCCATCTTTTCTATGGCCTCCCTCTCTCCCTCCATCCATCTACATGTAAACTCATAACTTTTTTAGCAAGCTGCTTTTCGTCCCTCCTATTCGCGGAGTTAAATTGTCTGTTAATGAAAGTGCAAATCTCGTCATTCGAGAGTGTATTATGTTTTGGAAAAAAAAGCTAGAATCCCTATTAGAGGTACACCTAACTGTGAAAAAGAACTTGTGGATACTAGAGCTACATTTAACTGTATAAAAAAACCTTGCTTGGAGAGAGTTGCAAAAAAATCTAAGTAATGTGTTTTCCCAATAGACGCAAGAAATTAATAAAATTATTATCTACCTCGGGCTCTAAAGTCATATTATTGTTTGTTTGAAGATTTGAAAAAGTCATATTATTGTTACGGTTTTCTCTCGTTCTATTTTTATATTTCTCTTCTCATCTTCTTGTTTCATTTGCTTTTAACGAACCGCAAATTTTGTTGTTTAATTTTTCCTTGATATTTTTTCATATTTTTTAAAATATTTCGTTACTAGCTTTCCGCCCGGGGCTTCGCCCGCGTGGACTACAGTTTATATCGCACGGGCAGAAACCCGTGCTCAGCAGTGGAATTATAGGTAGCCTATATGTTATTCCAGTGTATCTTCTACCTACCTACCAAATTTGATCTAAATCCGTTCAGTAGTTTTTGCGTGAAAGCGTAACAGATAGACAGAGTTGCTTTTGCATTTATAATATTAGTAGGGATTAAAGAATTTTCTTTTTTGTTATTAGTATCATCAATAATATGAATACTCTCAATAGTTTACGACAGTTTTTATGCCTTTTGAGAGTCAGTGTTTGTTATAATTTGGATTTAATTTAATTTATTGTAATTTTAAGCACCGATTTAAAATGTAAATTAGTAAATGTAATTTATTTTAAATGTTTCGTAATTTTGGCAGTAGTAATTATATCGTTAGAATTTCATTTCCTGATTGTAATACCTCTATTGTTGAGCCGTTTCTTTATGTAATTTAATATAATAATACGTAAACATTACTACTTTCCATGTATATGTAAATTTACCCGAACAAAAATTACATCAGGAAAAAAAAATCGGCCTCGCCATTCAAATTTACAATTTTGTATGGTGAGGGTGATTTTCATTTTTCATTTCTTGAAAAAAAATCTTGTAGAAGGTTGTTCAGTTTCATCTAGTGAGCAAGTCCTAAAAGATTGCGAAGGGCTGTCCCTTATACCTTGTAGATATACGGCAAAGATGATCAATGGTTAATTATATATTTACATCAACACAGTTACCATTGGTGTTGACTTTTTTTACTGTACATCATCCTTTTACTGACCAATTCAATCAACAGCGGCCGGTTTTTTAGATGTTTTCTTGCTGTTCTATATGTCTATGTTATCATTATCGCGAAATATTTATAAAATATTAATAATATTTCTATAAGTCTGTTGTAGTTAAGTGTGTGATAATTGTGGAATATTATGTTTACAGTTATTTTATTATTGCAGTTACGAGTACTTACCCCAGTAACTGAAGTCATGATCGTTTGGCTGTCTATCCACCCCGGTGTCGGTTCGACCATTGACCAAACCACTGAAAATAATAAATAAATGGTTTGAATAAAAATATAGGCTTCTCCACTGCCATGCAAGCGATGATAGCTCAGTCTTGACAATTTTTTTGACAGAATTTTACTCTGCTTCATTTCCATTAGTGACATTCCATATGCAAGAACATCCGCAAGCAAAGATTTTATATATCCTAGTATGTGAGAAAGGGACACAGAGGGTTTATCTCAGTGTCTTGCTTTAGGCCATTTGTGAACACACATGAACTTAATGCTAATGAGAATAAAGAACATTTTAGAGAGTGTAATATTTCTTCGTAGTCAGTCTAGTCTACTCTAGTAGGATATATAAAATCTTTGTCCGCAAGTGGCCGAATATCAAATAGCGAGTGTCAAATTTTCCTACTTTTGACTTCAAAAGGACTGGATATCTATGAAAAGGATTGACAAAGAATTATAAATCCTGGCACAATCCGTAAGACAGATAGATATATTCTTTATGCACACCAAAAATAAAAATTACATGTGGAAACTACACGGAAGCCTGCTTACTATTATTACGAGAACAGTGCACGGGAGCTGTAAGTAGATACAGAAAAATACAGAGTTGAAATGTGTTAGATAGAACAACGAAATCTTAAAGGTTGGTCTTTGGTAATTGTGTTATGTTTTGTAAAACAGTCATAGAACAAGTTTGTTGTTTATGATGTTCTAAACTAGCAACTAAGAGGTTGCTAGTATTTTACAAATAACCCTGTATTAGTTAGTAACGAAGCTATAAGTTTACCCCTTGCCTTGACTATTCAAGTTAGTTACAAAGCTATAAGATTACGTACGGGCGCTTAGGGAATACAAAATTTAATAAGAAAGCTGTACGATTACCTACGGGCGGCTTCACTATGCAGACGGGCAGGTCGCCGGCGCTTGTGCGCACCAACTCCTCTGCGATCGCTTTTGTGAATGTGTAGGTGTTCGGCCAATCTTTTATTAAACTGCAAAACCAAAATATATTTTAAGAAAAAAAAGCCATGTATCTTATTCCTCTGAAGTAGAGGATGTAAGCAGCCTTTATTTTAGTGACTATCAGTGATGAACTGACAGTCACTAATGACTATGTTTTCGTAGACTTACGCAGGCGTTATATTAGTGAGCCTCTCTTCGCCGATGCTGGCTATCAAGTCGAGAAAAACATCTGGAGGCACAGGGCACGGGTAGAACTGCTCCTTGACGTCATTATTTATTTTAGGCACAGTTGCGTGGGCGAAGGCTGTTGAAACGTGGTTGAAGAGTCTGAGAACGAAAACACAATACTAATTAGTATTAGGAAATATACTTTTATGTAGAAATACTACGAGGACATTTTTAAGTAAAAAATAACTTCTTTTTCTACCAGCTGTTTTTAAAATTTAATTTTTTGTGATGAAAATATCACGGAATACTTATTCATATTTAAATAAAACATTTGGTAGAAGCTCGTGGCTAAGAACAGCCTCTCGGATCGATCTCCAAGGTAAAACTATGCTTGCCTAGGTCGGGCTGCGGATGGGTGACCATCTTAACATAAAAAGATTCTTATATGCCTCAGAAAATTCATTGCAAGCTGTTGTTGGTCTCGGCTGCAATTTTTAGATCTCTATCAGTCGTTACGGATAATCAGAATCCGGTGATTGTGAGTGAATGGTGATGCTGGGTTGTGAAGATCAAGTAGGCAGTCGTTCCATGTATAATACTGGTGCTCAACTGTATACTAGAAGCTGACTCTAACGGAACTAGGAAGAGGCAGGAAGATTGATCGCCTGTAGCACATCACCAGAAGTGACATAATGATGACTGAACTGAATGTTGTGAACTCACTTGAGGTTGTGACACTGCTTGCCCAACTCGAGCAACTCTCTGGTTCCTCTCACATTGGTGATCCCTGCGATGTGGAGTGGCTCTTGGAAGTTCACGGTGGCTGCCATGTGGACTATTACGTTCACCTGGAGATTTGTACAGAGCCATCAGTGTGCACGTCAGTAGTCGCAACAGTATACGCTGGCCTCATAAGATATTCAAACATTGTACTACGCAGTACAATGATGTTCGATTATAGCAAATCCCATTTTATTTACAGGTCGTAGCTATCACCGTAAACTGGAACAGTTGTACCAACCTCCTTCGTGATGTTGTCCCAGTCCTTGTCAGTGAGGCCGAGCCTGATCTCCGCCATGTCACCTTCCACCGGCACGATGCGGCCGGCAAAGTCGGGTTTCTTCTCACGTAGATTATCATATAACTGCAAAAAATCAAGAAATTCTAAGATAGAAAGTTTCAAAAATAAATAGAGTTGCTAGAGATAATACATTCAGTCAAAAAAGTATCGGGAATGGATGATTTGTTTATGGTTCCAAATTCAAATTTTTGTTTTTTTTTTGTAGTTGTTAGATTGGCACAACTGTTTTCCATTTTGGCGCGGAGTTTGAGTTGCATCTGTTATTTATATTAAATACAGTGCTGGCTTTAGTAATATCATATATAGTGTGTATTGCGAATTTCATAATGGACAAAAATATCGAACAAAGAGTTTGTCTTAAATTTTGCATCGCCGATGGAATTGCGTGTCCGGAGTCACTGAAAATATTACAGAAGGCTTACGGTGAATCGACTTTATCAAAAACTCGTGCTTATGAGTGGTTCAAAACGTTCAAAAGCGGTCGAGATGTGATGGAAGATTTGCCTCGCTCTGGTAGGCCGTCAACGTCTGCAACTGAAGTTAACATCGCAAAAGTGAAGGAAATAGTGACTGAAAATCCCCATTCAACTCTGAAAGAGATAGCCGCTGAACTTTCTGTATCTCACGAGTCGATCCGTACCATTTTAACTAATCATTTGGGTATGAAACATGTTGCTGCTCGGCTAGTCCCAAAAGATCTGAATTTTCTCAAAAAACTCAATCGCATGAAAGTCGCTGAGGACATGCTAGAACGAGTCAGTTCGGACCCAACATTCATGAAACGCATTGTTACTGGTGACGAGACGTGGGTTTACGAGTTTGACATGCAAACTAGTCAACAAGCTTCGGAGTGGCGCCTTCCAACTGATCCGAAACCGAAAAAACCACGCCAAAGTCGATCAAAAGTCAAAGTCATGTTGACTGTTTTCTTTGACTATCGCGGTGTTGTGCACTCTGAATTCTTACCGGAAGGTCTAACGGTAAATAAAGAATATTATTTGAGCGTTATGCGGCGTTTAAGAGAGCAAATTCGACGAAAAAGGCCAGATTTGTGGAAAAAAAATTCTTGGATTTTGCACCACGACAATGCGCCTTCGCACAAGGTTATCATTGTGAACGAATTTTTGACCAAACACTCAACAAATACCATCCAGCAACCACCATATTCACCAGATATGGCTCCTGCTGACTTTTTTCTTTTTCCTAAACTCAAATTACCACTTTGTGGCACCCGTTTTCAATCGATAGAAGACATAAAGGAGAATTCGCGGCGAGAACTGAACTCAATTCAGGAAGCAGCGTTTAAAAAATGTTTTGATGAATGGATTATTCGTTGGCGCAAGTGTATCGTTTCTAAAGGAGCATACTTTGAAGGTGATAAAATAAATTTGGATGAATAACAGACATTTTGTGTATTATTGATCTTTTCCCGGTACTTTCTTGACAGAGTAGTAATATGAAAAAAAATGGATTTTGCGGGTTTTCAAACTATACCCTTAAAATTATAGATAGAGTATGATGAAGCTGCGCTTCGCGAATGGCAATTGAAATGTATTATGTTTTGGTACTGTTGAGGGTAAGCAGGTTCAAATTGAGCCATTTTATTATTTCACTTTTGCCAATTCAACACTACTTTGAACCTTATCCCATATTGACCCCTCAACTATGTCATCGGCATATACAAAGATCCTGAAGTTGGGTAGGGGTATTCTGTATTCACATATATTTGAAACAAATAAGGACCCAAAATGCTACCTGGAGGCACTCCGTAGGACAAGGTTTGTTTATCACTAAAGTAATCATCAATTTTTATTCTTTGGGTACGATTGTTTAGATAATCTTAAAAGATTTGCAATGTTATACCTTTAGCACCAAGCAGCTCCAATTTGGCGATAAGTACGAAAACAGAAATTGTGTCAAATGCCTTCGTGAGATCTAGAAATATATCTAGATCTTTGGATTTTCTAAACTGCATTTTCAGTCGAAACAGAAATCGAACTGATTATTTTGCTAAGATCTTATATCTATCCAAGAAGCTTTTAAGCTAGTTACTAAGAATACTTTCCAGAATTTTACATAAAATAGTCGAAATCGAATATAAAATTACTTACAGGATCTTTAAGTATATAAGCTAATCTCTGTTGAATGGTTTTTCCTTTCTTTGGTCTCTGCCTTCGTGAGATCTAGAAATATATCTAGATCTTTGGATTTTCTAAACTGCATTTTCAGTCGAAACAGAAATCGAACTGATTATTTTGCTAAGATCTTATATCTATCCAAGAAGCTTTTAAGCTAGTTACTAAGAATACTTTCCAGAATTTTACATAAAATAGTCGAAATCGAATATAAAATTACTTACAGGATCTTTAAGTATATAAGCTAATCTCTGTTGAATGGTTTTTCCTTTCTTTGGTCTCAGCAGTAAGTAAATTTTCTTGATATTACATGATCTGAAACATAAATAAGACTAATAAATAGATAGGGCCACTTTTTTTTTTACAAGTCAAATTATTATTTATAATTATGAGGCTGACTTAAAAACGCTGGCGTCACCAACCTCACAGATTGAATAGAGACTACAAAACCTAAAAAAAAATTGAAAGATATAGGGAATGTTACTGCCCAGCAGTACAACAAAGTGGGCAATGATATTTTTTAAATAGTGAAGAAACAAATCACCGACTTCCGAAATTATATTTGTTTTGTAATTTCTTTTTCTTTTTAATTGGTGTGATGATTTGGTATTTAGGAGCTCGCTTTTGGCTCATTCCTTATGTCTTGAAAATTTGGTCCATGTTATGGCAATACGTCTGTTTTAATTTAATTTCTTTTAAGGAAATTGGTTTATCTGAATAATACCCACTGCAGCATTATCATGCTGCTTAATTCGTTTAGCTTAATAAAAACTTTTCCGTTTGCGTTAGTTTACCTTTTTCTAATATTTTTTTTTTGATTCGAACTTGGAATAGAAAAATTTGTTTGGTTGACAAGGAAAAATTTATATTTGTCAATCGGCGACGAAATTTTCTGGAGGAAAGTGCTTGATGAACACGATTTGAAAAGGAAATGTGATTATAATGATCTAACTGCAAAATGTTTTGTGAAACTCCGTAGTAAATAAAAAAAAAGGATAAGTTTTATTGAATATAAAGAACCGATTATTTGTCAATCGGTTCTTGGAGCATTCCATATTCAGGGAGAAATTAACAGAAGTGGACTGTTCTCCATTGGAATTGATTAATACGTGCGCCAACTAGCGCATGACAATACCAAAACTAGAGAATACCCCGGTGGACATCGTGACGTCACTCCACGTGAAGTTTTTCCTGATCCATTTTTTTTTTCTAATTCTATAGCAGTAGCAAAGTATTATTTGAGTAGTTTTTTTTTTACGCTATCTGTTTTATATAATCACAGCAATTCGTGTCAAAAGGTTGCGGAATGAACTGATTTCTTTGATAGTTTACGATCATAGTTAGTTCGCGCCTGAGGCTCAGTGATTGCAATCCCTTACACCTATAGGCATTATTTCAAAAATTATAAATTTTTATTTTTTTTCATATCCATTTCGCCACTTTATCGAAACCCTTTTTTTATATTTAAAGTCACCGATTTTTTTTATTCCCTTTTATAATTTTTCTATGTTGGTATTTTTTATATGCAAACTATACGTATACAAGTAGTGATTTTCTTTTTTTTTTAACGCTACACCACGTACGTTCATACGTACTTTGAGGTGGTGCATCATGACTCACATTTTCACTGTTTTTCACACAACCGCTCATAACTGATTATGACGTTATTACACATTTTTCATTAGATATTTTGGAAACACAGTATAATGTAATATCTACAAGATATTATCTAGGTTTTTAAAGAAACCAATTTCTAAATTTGTGTAAAACTAATCCAGTAAAAACCTCTGAAAATCTCCTATTTTGTATGAACTTTGACACTTCATAATTTGCCTGAAAATTTAAAAAGTCAAAAAAGTAAACCTTTAGAAACCTTGCAAATTTTATTAAAATTCTGAATGACGACCACTTTTTCCAAAAACTTTTAAGGGTTTAAAAAAAACAGCTATTTCCTGGAGTAAGTTTTGTGAAATTTTCGAGTAAATCTCGGAATTACCAAATACTAACAGAGTTTTCAGGCGTTATCTCTCTTTTTATTTGCGTTGCCTTTTCGTCAAACATCACGTTGGTTTGCATTAAATGAAGTAACAAGCTTTTAAACTATTTTTGATGTTTACGATAAGTGAGTGGAAAAGGACCCTCTTAACAGCGTTCTTTCAGCAGTGACGGTAGTATCAATACGAATTGTTGCTACATATGTTTTGGAAACGTTTAGTTCAGTACTATTGCTGCACTAGTTGTAATGAAGCATGGTTGTCTAGAAGTTTCTCATCCAGTTTTGACCAAAAAACCCCAGTTTGTACAACCTGATTGTATCAGAAAGTACAGACATTGGCAAAATACTCCATACCTGTACGTATACTAAAAGAATCCCTAGCACGTTTTGATCGTATGTGAAAGAGGTCTACCATGTACGGCCTGAAAGATGATGATTTCTTACCTGAAGAGTTTTTGGATGAATTGCTTGCCGAGGAAGCCGGAACCGCCCGTGAGAAGCACGACGGCATCGCGGTAGAACTGCTGCACGTCTGAGTCCCCTCTGTCTATGACGGCGTTCATCGGCTTCTGCAGCTCCAGTATATCTAGCTCGGTCTGCTGGGCGATGTCCAGCGCTGGAGTAGAACGTGATGCTTTATTATTACATGCCCAAAAATGATAGATTTATCGAATAAACTTTCATATGCGTTTAGTGAAATAAAAAAACATCTTCTAAACAGTCTACCGAACTGACTTTTCCTTCAGAAACTTGAAGTATATTGTAGCGCTTATATGTATATACTGTGAGACATGCTTTACAGTAAAACAGACGTTTTGAACGTCTTTAAATTCAAATAATTTCAAGGCTATATAAGACCTTGCTTTGTGTCAAATTTCAGGATTCTGAGTCATGGGAAGTATGAATTTCGATCTTTGACAGTATCAATATATACGTTTTTTTTGCGACATAAACAGCTGTGTCTTTTTATTCGTTAACTTAGAAGTTTGATTTTTTCACAGCTTGAAAGGACCGCAGACTTAAGTATATGGGTTTAATTTCTACTCGATGCCTACACGCGTTTTTGGGATAAAGGGTCTTGACGAACAGACCGACGGACGGACAACCAAGTGATTCTTCCTATAAGGGTGCCGTTTTCCTTTTGAGGTACGGAGTCCTAAAAACAACAATTATTGGTCAAGGTGCAGTTGACTTAACACGTGGACTGAAGTCCACGTGCTACGATATATACACAATGACATGTTCAAAGCGATTTAATTTATTTAAAAAAAGAAATAAAAATGTATGCTTAAATCATGACTTGAATATTTGCAAGTAATCTACAAACATAATGAAGCCAAATGTTCTTTCAGAAATAGAAACAACAACAGTTAGTTTAGCAAGTCACAAGTGCGATTTTGAATAGAATGTTCTGAGGTCACGTGTAATTAATTTTAATTAGGCATCGGTATCTAATAATAAACACACGCGCGTTAGAGGAGCACAGCAGCAGGCACACGCAATGTGGAATTTGTTAATGCATTATATCTCATCTATCATATACATTCAGTCAAAAAAGTATCGGGAATGGATCATTTGTTTATGGTTCCAAATTCAAATTTTTGTTTTTTTGTAGTTGTTAGATTGGCACAACTGTTTTCCATTTTGGCGCGGAGTTTGAGTTGCATCTGTTATTTATATTAAATACAGTGCTGGTTTTAGTAATATCATATATAGTATGTATTGCGAATTTCATAATGGACAAAAATATTGAACAAAGAGTTTGTCTTAAATTTTGCATCGCCAATAGAATTTCGTGTTCGGAGTCACTGAAAATGTTACAGAAGGCTTACGGTGAATCGACTTTATCAAAAACTCGTGCTTATGAGTGGTTCAAAGCGTTCAAAAGCGGTCGAGATGTGATGGAAGATTTGCCTCGCTCTGGTAGGCCGTCAACGTCTGCAACTGAAGTTAACATCGCAAAAGTGAAGGAAATAGTGACTGAAAATCCCCATTCAACTCTGAGAGAGATAGCCGCCGAACTTTCTGTATCTCACGAGTCGATCCGTACCATTTTAACTAATCATTTGGGTATGAAACATGTTGCTGCTCGGCTAGTCCCAAAAGATCTGAATTTTCTCCAAAAACTCAATCGCATGAAAGTCGCTGAGGACATGCTAGAACAAGTCAGTTCGGACCCAACATTCATGAAACGCATTGTTACTAGTGACGAGACGTGGGTTTACGAGTTTGACATGCAAACTAGTCAACAAGCTTTGGAGTGGCGCCTTCCAACTGATCCGAAACCGAAAAAACCACGCCAAAGTCGATCAAAAGTCAAAGTCATGTTGACTGTTTTCTTTGACTATCGCGGTGTTGTGCACTCTGAATTCTTACCGGAAGGTCTAACGGTAAATAAAGAATATTATTTGAGCGTTATGCGGCGTTTAAGAGAGCAAATTCGACGAAAAAGGCCAGATTTGTGGAAAGAAAATTCTTGGATTTTGCACCACGACAATGCGCCTTCGCACAAGGCTATCATTGTGAACGAATTTTTGACCAAACACTCAACAAATACCATCCAGCAACCACCATATTCACCAGATATGGCTCCTGCTGACTTTTTTTCTTTTTCCTAAACTCAAATTACCACTTCGTGGCACCCGTTTTCAATCGATAGAAGACATAAAGGAGAATTCGCGGCGAGAACTGAACTCAATTCAGGAAGCAGCGTTTAAAAAAATGTTTTGATGAATGGATTATTCGTTGGCGCAAGTGTATCGTTTCTAAAGGAGCATACTTTGAAGGTGATAAAATAAATTTGGATGAATAACAGACATTTTGTGTATTATTGATCTTTTCCCGGTACTTTCTTGACAGAGTGGTATATCTATCCATTTCCAACACACGACCGAGAAGATGAAACTCTTGCAGTTTTTAAAAGAAGAGTGAAATAATAGATACTATCTATCCATTTTGTCATAGTTGCATCATCATTTCAGCCGATACACGTCCACTGCTGGACATAGGCCTCCCCCAAGCGTCGCCACAACGAACGCTCCTGCGCGTCTCGCATCCATCGGCTTCCCGCAACCTTCACCAGGTCATCAGACCACCTTGTTGGAGGCCTTCCAACGTTGCGTCTTCCGGTACGCGGTCGCCACTCCAGAACCTTTCGGCCCCAACGGCCATCTGTTCTGCGAGCAATGTGCCCTGCCCATTGCCACTTAAGTTTGGCAATTCTTTGCGCTATGTCGGCAACCTTAGTTCTCCTGCGGATGTATTCATTTTTGATTCGATCACGCAAGGTAACCCCGAGCATAGCCCTTTCCATTGCCCTTTGGGTGACTTTAAGCCTTCTGATGAGGCCCATTGTGAGCGACCACGTTTCGGAGCCATATGTCATCACTGGCAACACGCACTGATCATAGACTTTCGTCTTGAGACACTGTGGTATATTGGACGAGAAGACACCGCGTAGCTTCCCGAACGCCGCCCAGCCGAGTTGGATTCGACGGTTGACCTCTTTCTCGAAGTTCGACCTACCTAACTGGACTGTCTGTCCGAGGTAGACGTAGTCTTCCACAACTTCGAGTGTAGAGTCTCCGATCTTGATAGGAGTAGGCGCTACATGGTTGTTAATCATGATTTTGGTTTTATCCATGTTCATTTTAAGACCCACTCTTTCGGAAGCTCTACTGAGGTCATTGAGCATTGTGCTGAGCTCCTCCATAGTCTCAGCCATGACTACTATGTCGTCAGCAAACCGAAGGTGAGTGATGTACTCGCCATTGACATTAATGCCTAGTCCACTCCAGTCCAGAACCTTGAAGACATCTTCCATTGCGGCGGTGAACAGTTTCGGAGAAATAACGTCTCCCTGCCTCACACCCCGCTGCAAAAGGATAGGTTTCGAGATCTGGTCCTGTAGTCGGACTGACATAGTGGCGTTTTCGTACAAACACTTCAGCACCTCGATGTACCGATAGTCAATTTGGCACCGTTGGAGAGACTGCAGCACCGCCCAAGTCTCAATCGAATCAAAGGCTTTCTCGTAGTCCACAAACGCTAGGCAAAGAGGCAGGTTATACTCCTCGGTCTTCTGTACAACCTGCCGCAGCGTATGAATGTGGTCTACGGTGCTGAAACCTTTTCGAAATCCGGCTTGTTCGGGAGTTTATTGTCCACAGGTCCCTCGTGAACAATGTGGTGAGGATCGAGAGTGTGTCGGCCAGGGTGGCGTACCTTATACTCAGAATATCTTCAAGATATTCGCTGAAGGTCATACAGGTTTACGCCCCGACCTCGGCACACCCCGACGACGAAGTGGAGTCCATGTATGAGGATATATCCAGAGTCATGCATGGCTCTAAGACTCACTTCACCGTGGTCATGGGGGACTTTAATGCGAAACTGGGCAAACGAGACGGTGATGAGCTGCGAGTGGGGCAATTTGGATTTGGACATCGGAACCGCCGGGGACACCTACTGGCTAGTTTTATGGAGAAGGAGAGCCTCTACATGATGAACTCCTTCTTCAGAAAGCGTGAGCACAGGAAGTGGACGTGGCTAAGCCCTGATAGTGTAACTAAAAATGAGATTAACTTCATCATGTCGACGAAGAAGCAAATATTCAATGATGTCTCTGTGATCAATACGGTGAAAACCGGAAGTGATCACCGTATGGTAAGAGGCACATTGAATATTAATGTCAGGCTTGAAAGATCTCGACTGATGAAGTCTACGCTCCGTCCTGCACAGATCCAGATCCAAAACTCCGAGAGCTTTCAGCTCGAACTTCAAAATCGTTTCGAGTGCCTAGAAAGCTCCGTGGACAAATATAATGATGGGTTCGTGGAAGCTGTCCATACAGTCGGGTCGCAGTTCTTTAAGACTCGTACAAGTAAGACCAAAAGGCTTACAGATCAAACTCTCGAGCTCATGAAGAAGAGGCGTGAAATAACTTTGCAGTCTTCAGATGACGTGTGCACGTACCGGCGGCTCAATAAACGGATCTCGAAGTCTCTGAAACGCGACCTTCGCAGATTTAATACCGAGAGGATTAAAGACGCGATTGAGCGGAATAAGGGCTCCAAAGTATTTGCACGGGATCTGTCTATTGGGCAGATCCAGCTCACGAAACTGAAGACCGATGATGGCAGAGTTATATCCGCCAAATCGGAGCTTCTGGGAGAGATCGAGGCTTTTTATGGACAGTTATACACGTCAGTCTCCAAACCCGATACAAATCTAGCAAACGACCCAAGAGCTAGATTGACTCGACACTACACTGAAGATATCCCGGACGTCAGCCTGTACGAGATAAGGATGGCTCTGAAGCAGTTGAAGAACAACAAGGCGTTGGGTGAGGACGGAATTACGGCTGAGCTCCTGAAGGCGGGTGGAAAACCGGTCCTAAAGGCCCTTCAGAAGTTATTCGATTCCGTCATACTCGAGGGAAAACGCCGCAGGCATGGAGCAGAGGTGTGGTGGTACTTTTCTTCAAGAAGGGTGACAATACCCTGCTTAAGAATTACAGGCCCATCTCACTTCTGAGCCATGTCTACAAGCTGTTTTCAAGGGTCATCACGAACCGTCTCGCGCGCAGGTTTGGCGACTTCCATAGTTGCATATTAGTATATATTATTTTATTATATTTTTTAGTATGTATTTTTGTGATATTTATTTTACTCTATGTATGTACCTATATAATAATATTAGTAGGTATATCTCTTTTTTGCATGTTGTACTCATTTTCGTTTTACTTTTACACACAGTGCCTACATCTCTGTTTTCTCCAATTTTCCTTTCGCATACCTGCTGGAAGAGATGTCTTTAGAAATAAGCATTTCTAATATTCTTTGTAATATTCTTCTGTTCTTTTATTATTGTGTGTACAAAAATGGTTAAATAAAATAAATGAAAAAGAAGAAAGCTCATGGCCCCTCAAGTTTAAGAATTCTAATGAGGCCCTTGTGAGAGACCACGTTTCGGAACCATATGTCGTCACTAGCACTAGCAATAGATGTGTTATTCGTATGTATTAGTTTATTATTTCTAAGATTATTTTATGTATAGTGTCTATGGACCATAGTAGCCTGAAATAAATTATTATTAGTTATGCACACTGGTCACAGATTTTTGTCTTGAGACTCTATGTTTGACAAGATGAATTATGTTACCAAAATTATATGTAACTCATAATATGATTTCAAAAGAGTCTCAATGGAGTTTCAGGCACGTTCTACTCCATACAGATCTACACTTTGGAACGTGCAATTTAGCTTCACTTTTTTTGGACTGACCGATATTTAACTATTCAAAAGTGCCTGTAAATGGTCTATTTGAAATAAATGCTTTTGATTTTATTGAAGAAAATAACACATAGTTTCCCGAACGCTACCCAGCCGAGTCTCTCATCGCGTAGCCGGGGCGCCCTGCGGACTCTCCGACGACGTACCGGCCCATTGTGCTGCTCGACGAGGTGGGCAAGCTCTTTGAAAGAGTCATTGCAAACCGCCTTGTCGCGCGCGTAACACGGATGGAGCCGGACCTTTCAGACGGACAGTTCGGCTTTGCAGGATGCACTCCATGGTGGACGCCATCATGCGCGTGCGAGCCCTCACGACGGGGGACGCGGTGTCCCGGGGTAGGTGTGTCGTGGTAGTGTCCTTGGAAATTGCCAACACTTTTAATTTCCTGCCCGTACGATCCGGAGGGCACTCCGGTACTACCGGATTCCCGAATACCTCTGTCAAGTGGTCGTGGTCTACCTGTCATACAGGTATATAGTTTACCCCGGTCACCAGGGAGAGTGGAAATGGCAAGAGATATCGTGTGGTGTTCCGCAGGGATCGGTACTAGAACCACCCTTGTGGAACATCGGGAACGACTAAGTGCTGCGCGGCGACTTCCCTGACGGGGTCAGCATGGTCTGCTACGCAGATAACTCGCTGGTTCTAGCGCAGGGAGAGTTGTACCAGGCGGCGGTCGATATAGCGACACGCGGTGTCGCGATAGTCGTTGATAGGATCCAGCAGTTGGGACTCGAGATGGCGCTGCACAAGTCCGAGGCTGTGTGTGCATGTGTTTTCACGACCCTCGGAACGCGCCACCATCGGGTTTCCAATTAACAGTAAAAGGAGTTCACATCGGCGTCGGGTTGACGATGTCAACTCTTGGATACGACGATGGGACATCCCTTATTCATTAGTGACACGATATGACATTAGGCATACATGGCGGCTGGCGGATATTATTAGTTGCGTAAATTACTATACTAAATGTACATTTTGGCATACAGCTAGTCCGTGTTACAGAAGTATTTGCAACTTATTTAATAACAAAATACCATTAATTATTGTGTTTTCCGATACTCTTCATTGCACAGAGCGAGTTTTGCTGGTATATATATATATATATTTTTTTTTTGCGTCTTATGATGAAAAATATACAACAGATTAAATTTCTAAACAATTTTGTCTTCTAGATACCAAGTAATAAAAACGATTTGACTTTTATGAAGCTGCGTTGGCAGTTATATTTTTGTCGAGGTCCGAGTGTTCATATCGACACCTCCAACGTATGTTATCGTAACTATCAAATTAGCGAAAATTACATTTTTAGATTTACAACTACTTTATAACATAGACTTTCGTTTGATTTAATAAAAAAATATATATTTACAATAGAACCAAAGATACGAAGACTGCATATTATCGTATTTTCATCTTTACCGTAGTAAAATATTGTATAGTGCAGTTAATGCACTATACGCGGGGCGTGGGGGGCCGCTGCGCCGCGCGACCGAATAGTAAGTATTACTACCGATTGATTACGCGGGAGTAGTGCATGAGCGCTGTTACCGCCACATTTTTTAAAAAATAATGTGATTTCTGTTATTTAATAGACTGTATAAGATAATATAGCTATCAACCATGTCATCTAGGTCAAACCGAATGATTTATGCAGTAATACAATATGATACGTTTGATTCGCATAAACCGGTAAACGCTAATAATTCAAATTATAATGATGATTTGTGTACCTCCAACCCTTTTGTGAAAGATGCTACAAGGATAGAAGGTAAGTGACATGTTTTACAATTTTAATAACGAATAAATAAAATAATTGTATAAATAACATGAAATGGTCTAATACCCATAGTAAAATGTCGTAAGTATAACTTACGATAATATACATCGAATTAAGATATTTCTCAAATATCGTAAGTACTTACTTACGATACTTTACTATTAAAACAATGTATAATTGTGCTTCGTATTTGTACTTACGATATTTTTCGTTGGAATTTCTTTCTCTTTTTATATCCTATGTTGCACTTAAGATATTTTACTTCGATATAAAACATAATTTACTATAGTATTCTTTTAAAAAAATCTCAATAAAACGATATTCTTGTTTTTATTTTACAGAGTCGCCGCTTCCTTTTGATGCAGATAGTGATGAGATAAAACAATTAATAGATTTGTAAACTGAGTCAGATGAAATACGTCATAGTATTTCACTCACGGAACAAAGTAAGTGCCAGTGTATTGATAGAATAATAGTTAGTAGTAGTGTCTAACGTTTACACCTAAAGTTTAAAAGTCGACTCGTAAATTAATTAGGACATTAATTTACGAGTCATAATTATTGTAAGTTTAACTATATTCTTCTTTGAGTTTGAATTAATCGATATTAATATTATAAAGCAATCCAAAAGCTACTGTACCTGTCTGTTACGCTTTCATGATAAACAGATAAATTAATTTTGATATTGAAGTACCTTTAACCTTAAGGAAAGACATAGGTTCCTTTTTAGCGACATACCATGCGGTCAAAGTTGCGAGCAGAAGTTAGTATTATAGCATAATATAAAACTATTTATTCTTTATTTTAGACCCCGGTAAAGAATCTCCATCAGCTGTTGAAAATATAACAGGACATCCATCTCCGGAATGCACATAAATAAATCATCTGAATTTTGATTGTAAAAACCACTTTGGCCCCTAGTTCGTTGAAAAAGATATTCCACCATTACAACCTGTTGATACAACTTTTACTGATTTAGTTTATACTTCGCAAGCGAATACGCCTCTATCTTCGATGTCAGAGGCGACACCACAAGCTTCTAGAAAACGGAAGACCAAGCCGAGAAAGGACAAGGGAAATATCTGACGTAACCATGTTACCGAATTGAAAGACAACAAAAGGAAAATGGTAAGTAAGGCGTGGTAAAACTTTGGGTTCTATGTGTCAAACAAAAAAAAACGAAGGATTCTAAGGGGTTGGAATCTAGGCATAAGTTTACTTTAATTAACAGACTGCCAAGGTCTGTTGTAGAAGACCAGTTAAACTATTTGACTGTATGCAAAAAGATGTTTCTAAACACATTTTCTTTAAGTGAACAGTATGTCTATACAACAGTTTTTAATATGGCTGAACAGGAAGGTACTGAGCCTCAAGTCTGCTATTACAATAGTGTCAGAATGGTCTATCATTGACTTCATAAATGTTGATTTTGACAAGTTTTGGTAATCTACTAATATAATGGCGTCGTAATGACTTTCCAATGGTCAAACACACTTCATTGAAAGAAGTGGCCTAAAATGGTAATCTCGTACATAATGACAAACGAATATCTGACGTATGTGGTAATTTGCAAAACTTTTGACAGTTATTTTGAGCAGTGACCTACCATTAGAACGTTATTGTGCAGTTATTGGTTTTAATAAGCTCGATATTGTCATTCTACCACCACTTTATTACGAGACCATTGACCGATCAATGATTGATCATTATGATTTAACAGATTACGAACTTTTAGCAAAATGACAATGGGATCATGTTGGAATGGCGAATTTATAAAAATAGCAGACTCGAGCCCCTGGTTTCATGTAGCATGAGGTGCAAGGGAGACGCGGGGTATTCACCATGCATTTTTTCAAAACCTACCTGAAACTGGTAACAAAATTATTTCGGATTCAGATTCGCACTAATTTAAAAAAATAAAACTAGTTTTTATTTTTGTACTGACTTTCAAAGACTAAGGACAGAAAAGAGTGGAATAAAGGAAGGGAGGCTTTTGCCCTGCAGTGGGACACAACGGGCTCATAATAATAATAATTTCAAAGACTGAAGAATTTTGATTAATTTTTTTATGAATGTATAAGTAAAGTTTATCTATTTAAGTTTATGAAAAAGGTTGTTGTTAAGTTGATAAGGAATCTTTTGATGAATAAGCAGAGAATTCATAATAATATTTAAGTTTTTGAGAGATTTTGTTTATTGATTTTATGAGTTTTTTTTAAATACTATTTACTTTGTATGATAATGATTTTATTTGTTATTGTAAATTAAAGCTACTATAATAAATTACTAATTTAACGAAAATACTATTGATAAATATTTTAAGTTTTTTATTTGTCTGACAGAGAATATCTATTTGGACTATTTATATTATATATTTTAGTATAATAGAAGATGTTTTATTTAAATTTTCCCCGTTTATTAACGATGCTATTGCACTTACGATACGAATTAACATTTTTGTACCATTGTATATCATGGTAACTGTAACCTACGACTAAATATCATTTTATTAGTTCCAAAGTAAGTTATCGTACGTGTAACATACGCTACTTAATCCTAAAAAAATATCGACGTAAAGTATAGTAAGTACTACATACAACCAAATACCACTGATATTTTCCATAGTAGAAATCCGTAAGTGACTTTTAAGAAATTCTAATAACAAATTCAATAATCCTTTTTGAAGATAATATTCCATTCTTAAAAATATATCTGTATGGCAATTTTGGTTCCTAAATGAGGTTATTTGACTTCACTGTCATCAATAAACTGTTTGCATACCTTTGAATTGCGATACTGTAAAGTTGATCAAATACAGTTACGATATTATACGTAGGAGGTGTCGATATGCTTTTTAAAGATTTATCCAAACGCTTATTTGACTCTTCGCGTGACCCAAGGGCTGGCTTCTACCTCTGTCAAAGATTAAGCATTGCCATATAACGTGGCCATGCCGCCAGCCTTCTGGGCATACTAGCAGTCGACAGCAATACGGAGGAGCTTTATGACGTCATATTTAGCTAGGCCTTTAGTGTACCTATATTATTTTTAATTATTTAAGTTTATTTTATAATTTAATTTGTTTAATTATTGTCCTGAAATAAATAATTACTCTCAGTTAAAAAAAAAGTAACACAGACATTCCACGCTAATTCTGACTTCCGCAGTTTCTGGAAATGTACCAGTAAAATGAGCGCGGCGCAAGGTCTCCCCGTGAGCGTGGATGGCGTTACTGAACCTCAGTCAATAGCGGAGCTGTTCAAGGACCATTTTATGTTTAGGTCAGGGTTGGGACCAGCGCAGCGGGTGGTTGATGCTGAGACACAAGCGGGACCCGTTTCAACTCTTATAACAGCTAAAGATGTTAAGATAGCTCTGAAACATATAAAAAGAGGGAAATCCCCGGGTCATGATGGTCTCAGTATTGAGCACTTGCTGCATGCAGGCTGTCACCTGCCTAGGGTTTTGGCATTACTCTTTAACCTGTGTATCGCGCACTCTCACCTGCCTGAAGGTATGATGAGGACGGTGGTCGTGCCAGTAATTAAAAACAAAACGGGAGACTCGTCAGATCGGTCGAATTACAGGCCTATCTCACTGGCAACGATCGTCGCTAAGGTGCTTGACAGCGTGCTTAACGTACAGCTAGAGAAATACCTGCAGTTACATGATGCTCAGTTCGGATTCCGACCCGGTCTATCCACTGAAAGTGCAATCGCTTGCCTCAAGCACACTGTCAGGTACTACGTTGACAGGAGTACATCAGTACATGCAGTTTTTTTAGATCTTTCCAAGGCCTTCGACCTGGTTTCATACGACATACTCTGGGATAAGTTAAAGGCTACAGGGTTGCCCAAGGAGTTGTTGAACGTTTTTAGGTACTGGTACGGCAACCAAACAAATCTCGTAAGGTGGGGGAATGAGTTTTCCGTACCATACAGGTTAGAGTGTGGCGTGAGGCAGGGAGGCTTAACCTCCTCAAATCTCTTCAACTTGTACCTGAACTCATTGATTGAGGAGCTTAACAGTGCACATGCGGGCTGTTTCGTTGACGGTTTATGTTTCAACAACATAAGCTATGCAGATGATATGGTGTTGTTGGCTCTTTCGGTCGGTGCTCTCAGGAAACTCGTTAAAATCTGTGAGAACTACGCTGCCAGCCACGGGTTGCTGTATAATGTAAATAAGACTGAACTCATGGTTTTTAAGGCTGTTGGTAAGAAATGTCCAGTATTTACTGGAACGACAGAGAAAAAACGGCAAATCTACCTGTATTAGTAGTGCAAAAAATCCCTAACTAGGACTTAGGGATTTTTCGAATTGGGGCACCCATATAGTTATTTGTGACCAGTTCTTAAAACGACGCGCTCCAAAATCTTCTCCACATCGATATAGTACATTCGAGAATTATATTCATTTTAAATATAATAGTCTATTGTCTTTAAGTTTAGTCCTTAGGTAAGTCGCACACAATGCTGCACGTATGTGGCTTAACCGTTAACTACTAGTAATATATTATTTTTTATGTTTTGTTGTAGATTTCCAAGAAACGAGAACCATCAGAAACAGTGGCTTTGAAGTTGTGCCATTTAAATTTTTTTTTTCAGCTACAGTTTTATTTGTAGTCGTCTCATTAAGTCTGAAGATGTAAAGTTAACAATCATAACTAACATCAACACTAAAACCTAATTCTATTCCATCTGTATACCCTTTTGTAAGTTCATCCGTTGTTAAAAATCCGTTCAGTAGTTTTTGAGTTGATTGCAAACAGATATAGACAAACGAACATAGTGGGGGACTTTTTTTGATATGGTAAAATCTCCAATAATTTATCCTGCTCTAAGGTAGAGCGCCTTACGCTCCATCTTAGAGCGGGACAAGTTATTTGAGGTTTATACTGAATAAATCTACCCGTGTCTTTCAGTTGCCCTTTGTGTTCCAGGACCATGGTTTCCCTTTCGGAAATTCGCTGTGGCGCTACTGGGCATCGGCAATAATTAGTAGTAGTAGTTAGTATAAATAAATTTATAAACCAGTCGAGGATCATTTACTTAATGTATTATTTATTGTTTATTTGTTAGTTAATAAGTGCAATTTAACCCTTCAGATACCGTCAATTAGAGACACAATAGTAAGACAATAGATGCGCGGCCACCGGGTGTCGCTTGGGGATTCATGAATTAACGTAATAAAAAATGTTCAATTTGATGTCACGCATCAGTCTATTTTTAATAAAGTAAAAATAAAAGAACAACATTAGTTTTATTATAAACTAACTAGTTTTTTCTTTCAGACAAACCTTATTCTGATAGGTGCAGCCGTTCTGAAGTGATCTTCTTACGGAGGTACACACACATTAGGCATTTTTTTATCAATGTAGGTATTTCATACTCGCATAAGAGGATATTGCTATTATAATATATACGGACATCAGCTATTTCCTAGTAATTAACCCTTCAGATACCGTCAATTAGAAACACAATAGTAAGACAATAGATGCGCGGCCACCGGGTGTCGCTTGGGGATTCATGAATTAAAGAGAAAACTCACAGTTCCCTTTTGGTAAGCATATTATACATATTAACTGTTTTTGAACTTGCATGTCTATTTTAATGTATCAAAAATATCTTTACCTAACTTTTGAGCAAAATTGTCCCGCAGTATGTAGCTAGTGTATGGACACACTAGTAGAACGAGATGACAGGACTCTTTCTGACTTTCCTTTTCGGGTACGCTTTTGAGGTAGTCGTAGTCAATCTAGTACTCATCATCATCATCATTTCAGCCGACAGACGTCCACTGTTGGACATAGGCCTCCCCTAAGTGTCGCCACAATGATCGATCCTGCGCGTCTCGCATCCATCGGTTTCCCGCAACCTTCACCCGGTCAATCTAGTACTAGGATATATAAAATCTTTGGCCAGCTGAAAATCAGCACTGGGAGTTTGACGTCCAGCAATTGCTGAGTTGGTGACCCTTTCGGTTTCAGGCACATTCAATGCAACTGTATTGTATTTCTGTAATTTTTTTTTATTTTTTATTATTATTTTATGTTGTGGTATATTGTGTGCTTGCGCCGAATAAGTGCTATTCTATTCTATTCTATTCTAAATGTTATGTTTTCTTTTTATGTCATAAGGCTGGATGGCTGCTGAAATGTCTAATATCATGCTTTGTCTAGTGATGTGATTCTCGATATAATATTTATTGTAGTAACAACGACATAATTGTGTCATTTTAGCCACTATATTCTAAGCAAAGACAGTTATTTTAATTTTTATGTTTATTATCTATTTCGGAAATATATTTCCTAAGTATTTATTATCAATAACTAAAACCAAGCATATTATGTTACTTGACCAAGATTTACAGTAGCAACATTAATTCATGAATCCCCAAGCGACCACCGGTGGCCGCGCATCTATTGTCTTACTATTGTGTCTCTAATTGACGGTATCTGAAGGGTTAAAAATTCAATTTAACCAAAAGCTATGAAAGTCTAGCTATGGCTTAGTTTTGTTTAAGAGCATAAAAAAACCTAAACCATGTTTATTTATTTTCGTAAAAAATCTAGTCAAGTTAGTTCCCGATTATGACGATTTTTTTGCAGTCCTTAGACTGGCCATAACCTTGCTTAGATAAGATAAAAAGTCGATTATTTGGTTGGAATATATCATGGTAACTTATACAAGTACGTACGTACATAAGCAGACACTTAATAATTTCAGCAACAATTTCCTCGCCGTTGTTAAAAACTACTAGAATCGTTTTAAAAAAATCTTGGGGTGCTACCACACAAGTCGATCGATTGTCGATCGATGGTAGAATGGATAAGTCGACGTCGATCGACAGTTTCTACCAGACCAATCGATCGATTGTCGATCGATGGTAGAACGCGTCCTCTTGTGAATACATTTCGAAAGAAACTGTTAGAGTATAGCCGGAGTTAATCGATCAACGTCGACCGATGCCATCGACCGGCAATCGATCCATTTGTTTTGTCGACCGGTTTCCATCGATCAATTAAAGCTACCACACCAATCGATCAACGTCGACCGATGTCGATCGATGGTGTCGATCGACGATCGATCGATTGGTCCTTGATCGTACCGAGTAAAAGGCGAGACAGTATAATGTTGCTCGGCCGAGACAGTGATGTAAGCGAGTTGTAGAGATAAGCGCCCGGCCGATCACTCGGCACTGTGTTTACACGTACCGAGTACTCGGCCGAGAGCACTGTCTCGACTTTTGCTCTATACGTGTGATCAAGACATAAGTGTGTAGCGACATCTATGACGCCACATAAGAACTACGAAGAAAACACGAAATCCTGCATCGCGCAATCAAAGTTCTCCGCGCGATTTGGACATATACGACAGCCCGACATCAACTATCGGGCAGTCGCCCACCAGACTATAACACCTGTCTGTTCGGAGGATCCTCCCTTTTCAATGAAGGTTTGCGGGACTTTACTCTCTGTTCCGCATACTTCCAAACGTGACAACGCTTTATTTTATAGGAGAAACCTATGATTAAATTTTAATAATTTAAAAAATAAAAGTACTCACCCATGTTGTATGATTTACAGAAAAAATATCTCACAGATTATTGATCAACACACTACTACTATGCGCCTAATTGTTTATTACCCAATCACTGAAATTTCTGTTCATATGGCATAGAGGTATATGTCAGCCAAGATGGCACTTATATCAAATTTTCGATTTGATTTTGTAACTAAAAAAGTATGTTTTAATATAATTGGAAAAAGAACAAATGACGATCAAAAACGTTCCAATTTTAAATTGTAAGTAATAACAGGAAGACACTATTTTATCAGTTAGAGAGTAGCTCGGTTGTGGTCGGAGCCCACTCAACGCTGGACAACAGAAGACTGAATGAAAATAAATAATACACTCTAATATATTATAATATTATGTACTCTTTATTTTTTTCAACAAATAGAAAAACTTTTATTGAACGATTTTTACATAATATATGGACTAACAAGTACGTTTCATCAATATAATTATACCCGCTTATATGTCAATTAGTATTCAATATATTTAACATTGACCCATTATGTGAAGACTTGAAAAACGTACGTCATATTAGCTACATGACCGTGTATTTTTAACCGACTTCCAAAAAAGAGGAGGTTCGCAATTCAGTTGTATTTTTTTTATGTTTATTACCTCAGAGTTCCGTCGTGAATGGACCGATTTGCAATTAAAAAAAAAAAATTATACTTTCAGATCGGGCCCATTTTTTTTCTTCAAAATCCATCCCTCCCCAGCCAAGTTACAACCGTTTCGCTTGCGTCGAATGCTTCGAGTTGACCTTGCCGCCAATTCTTTTGTTCTGACCACGTGTCTGAGCGTTGAGATGACATCGATCCCGTACATTTGAAGGTTTCTACTAGCGTTATCTATTGCAGATTAGCAACTTGGCTAGGGGTACAGTTCTGATGATGAGATCCATGAGGAATCGAGGTTACTCCTCAAATATTATAGGCGACCATATTATTGTTTTGGCATTTTCATCAAGGACTTAGAGCATTAGAGTCAAACAGCGACATTTGATGAAGTGAAATTGGTGAAGAAAACCAGAAATGTCCAAAGAAACTTTTAAACTTACACAGATATCACAATGAACATAGTTAAGTGACTATTCAAATTCAAATTCAATATATTTATTTCAGACATAGTCCATATACATTACAAAACATTACAATTACAATGATTAGAAATTATTAGTAGGTACAAATGAAACAAACAAAAAATAAAAATACAATTAAATTAAAATATAAAATCAATTAAATTTACAATTCAAATAAAATAACACACAATCACAAAATTAAACGAACACAATAATAACAATTATTTTCCACACACAAAATGTCATATTATACGAGGAGAGCCGCTAACATGAAGCTGCATCCACCTCTGTATCAGGGATAGATCCCACCGCTCGGACAACACCCTCAGGAGACTGTTCGAGCTGTTCCGTATGCGACTTAATAGTGAAGCGCTCCGTTTTCTTATGATCGCGAAAAAATCATCCGTTCGCGCCTCAGCAAACATAGTTGAAGCACTACAAAACCGCGGAAGCCCTAACAGTATCCTGAAAGCGTTATTATACTGCACGCGCAGTGCGCTGTACGCCCGCTGCGTAAAGTTGGTCCACAGGCTGCACGTGTAAAACGACTGACAATATGCCTTAAATAATGTCACCTTAACAGGTCTAGTACATCGCGCAAACCTGCGAGCCAACATATTACACCGGACAGACAGCGCCCTGCGCTCCCGCTCAATGTCCAGATCGTCGCACAAGTCGTCAGAGACCCAGTGGCCCAAGTACTTGAATTGCGACACTCTTTTTAAAGGAGTGCCACAAAGAGTGACTATGATAATACAAATAAATGAATGGTTCTGAATATTTATGTTGAAACTGGTAATCGAAGTGATCTGATGATAATGGAGCCGAAAGATAGGAATTCCGTAATTAACCAATGTATCCTTGCCGTGTTTGGGCTTATTAGAATTGTCATGAGATGCACTTTGGCTATAAGGTACTATCGAATTGATCTGATGATGGAGCCGGAAGGTGGAAGGTGGATATGGAAACTACATTATAAAACAATGTATCCTAGCAGGGTTTGGGTTAATAGGAATTCTCAGGAATAAGTGTATCGCTACTTCTTCTTCTTCTCGTGTCGATTCGACTCAAATTTTGTCTGACCAATATTTCGTCACCTGAACAGCTCTGTCGTTGGCCTCGTTCAAATCATTTAGGGAGGAGGTATTTGTGCATGCTGGGCAGGAAAAGAGATGGCACATATCCTGTGAAGGAGCTCCACAATGTGTATTTGCAATGGGTCAAGGACCCCCTCCCCCCCCCCCTTTTTAGTATCGCTACTAAAAAGCGTGAAATTAAAACTATTTGCAAAAAAAAAATAAGACTTCACTAAAAAAACACTAAAACAAACAAAATAACTTTAATTTCGGAAGTCGGTGTTAAATAAAAAACAAACAATACCGAGAAACACCGACTTCTGGAATTAAAGTTATTTTAAACGTTTTAGTGCTTTTTTTAGTGCAGTCGGTTATTTATTTTTCAAAAAGTTTTTTAAGCAACAATAATTACTGTTAAATAAATGACAACTTATGTGCTTTTTTTGGTGGTATAGCATCCAAATGACTTCTCGCGCTCTAAGGTAGAGTGAGAGGGCGTGTCGGACTTTTACTGGCTAAAACCACACTGTTCCCTTTTTGCCGTTTGTTCCTGGATCCCTGAATTCGGTTTCGGACTACCCATGGCACCGGCAGGCTTCGGCCTTGCTGGGCCCCTACGGTTTGTTGACATCTCTTTTGAGGCGTAGGTGGAACACTACGTACCATCGACAACTCGGGCTCACCGTAGGCGTGGGGTTGCGGACGGCGAGCAATGGGTAGCTCGCTGTCAGTACCTTGGGAAACAAATTTGGGAATAGCCGGAAGAAAATATAGAGTAGTTAATATTATAATGGTACGAAGGTACATAAAATAGGTGTAAAAAATAACATTACAATCGTGACGTTAATTAATTTATATTAATAAATTTAAGAAGTTTCCCAAAAAAAATAACTTTATTGCTGACTAAATAGTAAAGAGCAGAGCCACGCCGGAGCACAGCATGGCGACCAGCTTCCATATACAGTACACGTACAACGAGAGAAACACTATATTCGCGTAGAACAGCCATTGCTGCTTCCTGTAACCCGCATCACTGCCGACCAGCCCGTCCTTTATGATAAACCTGCGACAAATTATATATAGTAATCCATAAATTCGAAGTACGCAACAATAAACTCAATTATCATGATAGTACAAAGTTCTAATTCCATTTACATAAGTACTCGTACTGCTAATGTATGAAGTCATATTGTTGAAGCTGGAATGATTATATCAGACGGTGAAAAAATCAAAAAGAGGTTAAAGGCATATTTAAAAAAAATTATGAATAAGGAAAACAACAGGAAAGAAAACAAACCAGTGAATGTGGGGTTCGTGAGAATTATTATAGTAGTTAGATATTACTTCAACCATGAAGTCAGAAAAGCAGTAAATGAAATAAAGATTGATAAGGCGATTGGTCTAGATGGAATTATTACGAGTAGAAGGATGGACGTGGTTAGTTTTAGCTTTATTAAAATGTTGCGGGAAGAAACCACACCCATGCTTTAAACAAGTGTTATTTGATTGAGTACAACAATTATAGAAAAATAAAACTAATATCACGTACTATGAACGCCTGTAAGAAGAGGGCAAAATTGCACAAAACTAATTTGGTTTTATGCCTGGTCGGTGTACAATGGATGCAAATTTCACTATTTGCCAGCTGTGCGAAAAATACAAATGTGCGCAGAGAAATTAATATATTAGACAAAGTTTGAAAGTGGCGTCAGTTACTAAAAAGTTGAAAAGGAATCGTTTATCTTGATACAGTCATATAAAGATACATGGTCATGAGATGATACGCATATTACTAAAAGAGTTATGCAGAATAAATGTGGATAAGTGTTGATATATGGAGAGACTGAAGGACACCAAATAATAGATTTATGGATTGTGTAAAGAGTAATAATGAAAGAAAAAAGAATTAGTGATAGCACGACAAGTGACAGGACAGAATGGGAGAAAAAAACATGCTGTACCGACTTTAAATAACACGAGATAAGGGTAGAAAGATAATGGAAAAAGTTTTAATAAATTATGTTCAAACCTTCGTATGCCGATGAGGGTAGCTTTTATGAAATCTTTGAGTACCAGTTGACCGACGTCACAGGTGTAGATAGCCTTGTCTGCAGGCGAGAGGCGAGAGATCATGTTTTGCAAGTTATCGTCTCGAATGTTCCAGTAGTTAGACAAGAAGTAGCGGTACACGTTGAACATATTGTCGATGCGACTGTAGATCTTAACGAGCCTGAAAATTTTAAAGAGATTTTTTAGCAGCAACATACACAATGTTAGTTTAATTTCATTAAGTTTTGATTCAAGAAAGATATAGATAATAATTTCGGTTCGTGTAAATAGTGCATGGTATGCGCGCGGCCTATTGCTGGAACTCCGTGCGCTTGGATACTCACGGAGGCACGCCCTTTGGCCTGACGCCGAGGATAGAGACCACGGCGTCGAGGAAGTAGCCGGGGATGTAGTGCAGGAACCACGTCAGCAGCCAGTAGAGCACCCTGTTGTTGTTGGTCAGCAAGCCATAGCCGTACCACACGGCCTTCGGTGTGCTGAGACGACGGACCTCGTCCATTCGCAACACGGTAGCTATTGTTCCTGTAAATTAGAGAATAGCCCTGTGTAAGATATGGTGCAATATTGATAATTGTCTTGTTAGAAGTAAAGCAACAGTAGATAGCGTAAATAAAGATATTTACTTAAAAATATAGTTTGCTTATAATTTTTGTAATTCTTTCACGATCGAAATCGATTTTATCAAGCATAATAAAATTATTGTAATCAACATCAACTTGTATTACACACATTATAAGGCTGCGAAGTGATCCGAGGCAGCAAGCGAACTCTTTACAGCTGTACGCACATATATTCATATGTTGTTAGGACTCACCCCACTTGATGCCAGAACGCGAGCTGCTGATGGTGTATAAGGGGATGTCTCCACCCCAAAGTTGGTGGTTCTGGACCGAGTCCCAGCCGGCTGCTATTATGGCGTTGTTCACATAGTCCACCGGTGCGAATGACAACACCAAGTCCTTTTCTCCAGCGAACACGTGAATCACACCCATGATCGCACCAAAGATTAACTGAAATCAAAATGGAAAAGTTTTGACTGACCCATCAATGCCTGGGCTAAAACCATGGATTTAGAAGACTGATTTTTGCAACTTCCCATTCATAATCACCATCATTGCAGCCGAAAAACGTCGACTGTTGGACAAAGACCTCTCTAAGTGTCGCCATAATGACCGCTCCAGTGCGTCTCGCGTTGGTCGGATTCCTGTGACCCTTACTAGGTCATCGGTCTACTTTTAATTATTTTGACAAATAGTTTCCATGAAAGGGCTTGTCTATCACTAGAATATGAGTCGATAGCCAGTACTTAATAAACTTATTCCTTACCTTATCACAAATAATATAAATACTGGCTATAGCACTGTAACGACCCTTGTCAAAATAACCGATGACATTAAACTGGCCATGGAAAATAAATGTGTTACAATATTGGTTTTATTGGTCTTCAATAGTGCATTTAATCTGTTAATTTTGATATCCTCTTTGGAATCCTTTCCTCCCTTTTAATATTTCTGGACCAGTAATTGGGTGGTTCATATCATATGTTCGGGGTCACTCGCAGTCAGTTCGGTCTGGTGAGAATTCCTCTGAATGGTGTGATTTCAAAATGGATTAAATAAAAAGATTTTATTTTATTTTTGCAGTTACCTACCCCAACAACTGACGACATGATCGTTTGGCTGTCTATCCACCCCGGTGACGGCTCAACTAAAGAGCTAGTAACTGAAAATAACAAAGAAATAGAGTCAAATTCATGTAATTCTAACTCTTCAAAACGACCGACAAACATCTACCTAAGCTACTCGACTTAGAATGGTGGTTGACTTTAGTTGCAACTCAAGTCAACTCGACACGCTCGGGTCGACGTAGTCAGCTCGATTAGTCAAGTTGCGTCGCGTCATCACCGTTACCGACCAAGTCAACTTGAGTTGAAGGAAAAGGTAACTCGGTTGGTTACAGGAATTGACTCGGATTAACTAGTCGTCGTCGGAGTAGCTCGGTCAAAATAATTCGACTCGGCCATTGCAAGCTTGCCGTTGCAAAGCTAGCTTGGTTCAACGCCTGAGCCATTCATCATTAGGAAAAGCCACACATTTACAGTAGGAAAAGTTTAGGTCCTAAAACGCTTCCTTGAGGTACGCCAAGTGATACTGACGTAAGTCATTGCTGATTTATGTCTCTATCAACACTCTGTTTTCTGTATGATAAATAATTTTTAAAAAATCTAAGAGAGGTACACCTAATTCCAATTCTTTCTAGCTTTTTTTTTCTGTCGACGGGGAAAATCATCATTGACGAAACCCGCTCTTGGGTGGAGCGGGAGACAGTGTCAGAGTCTTACTGACTAAAAACCCCGCGCCGTTCCTTCTAGCCTTCATACCGGGGCTCTAGTTTCCTTTCGGATAACCCCGACCCCGGTAGGCTTCGACCCAGATGGGCCCCTCCTGTTGCTGACAACTCCTTGAGGCGCGCGGGAACAGTGCGCGCCGTCGACGCCTTGGCTAATTCTTTCTAGCTGAGATACAAGGATTGGAACAACAACGGTGTCAAAAGCTTTTTTAAGTTCAAGGAATACTGTAATTTTTTCACGAATTGACTTAATCTGTTACTAGCGAGCTGACCGCATACTCAGTTGATATTTGCCGTCTAAAATCAGATTGTTTTGCTAATATATATGTAAATGATGTAATCCTCCTTTAATTTTACTTATTTTCTGTAAGGAGTTTACGTTCTGGTAAAATTAAACTATCAATGTCAAATAAAAGATCATTAAGAAAGCTTGTTGACAACATGAATATTTTTGGATTGTTACATAAAAATGGAATTACAATTTAAATAATAACTTTAATTGTCGTTTCTTTGCATTTTCAGAGCAACACAATTGTTTATTTTTGCAATTCCTAAAACGGCAATAAATTATCTTACAAAACGACAATTCTCGTTAAACCATGGAAAAGCTACGATTTAAATTTGTAATAATGGGAGCGGCAGATGGAAAAACAAATGTCATATGCATAACAACTATTGAGACAATTGACGGACGTATTTTTGAGGTTCCTGATGATTTAAAGCTTGCAAGTAAACACAATGCCATAGTCTCATCAGATGTGTACATGAAAATAAAAAACTCTCTAAAAAAAAGGCACCAGACACGCTCAATCTGGATCCCTCTCAGTAAGGAAGTGAAAAAAGTATATCTAGATGAAGGCGAAAATTTGCAATTTGGTGACCAATATTTAGAAGAAATTACAGGTGCTTTACATAATACTGTTACGCCGTTAAATTTCAACACGTCATATCTCCGACAAGTTAAAGAGTAGCAACGAATAATTAAAACGCATTACTGTTCGAAAGCTCTAGAACCAAAGTACCTACCTAGCCTGGCAAGATCTGGAACATTCCGTCATAAGTACTTGTTGTACCCACTATTTAGTAGGTACGTAATCTATAGGTATCTGTAGGTGGATAAGGGAAATGGTTCTTTCCTACATTCACAATAGAGTCGAAATTCGCGTGAGTGACTCGCGAAGGACAAAGCAATAAAATTGATTTATGGCCCCGCGACGCGACTCTATTGTTCTGGAACTATCCTGAGACGTCAGTATCTAGAATTTTCTTTGCTCCGCGTATAAATACGAGCCCCCGAACGGAAGTGAGTCAGTTCTGATTTCGACTGCGATCAAGAGCGATCTACCTAAGTGTGCGAAGTGATTTTATCTAACGACCGAAGCGATAGTATAACGGAACTCTAGTACTAACTGTGATTTGGATTATTGTTGACTGGACTAATTATTTATTGTTTGTGGTAAATAAAGTTCTTTATTGGTAAATCGGCATTTAATTACCTACGTACGTAACAACTGGTGTCAGAAGTGGAATGCCGTTACCACAGAAGGACGACGAACAGCGAACACGAACAAGGAGGCAAGCAGAGATGGATGCTGCGCGTCATCGTATGGAGGAGGAAGATCAGGCTGGCATGGGAGCAACGGCAGCTGCTGAGGTGCCAACAGGACCATCCTCAGAACTGAACCTCGCTGCGGTGTTGGCCGCCATGCAAGCTAGTATGGAAGCCGCTCGCCGCGAACAGGAAGCCGCTCGCCGCGAACAGGAAGCCGCTCGTCGCGATCAAGAGGCTAAGCAGAACCTGATCCTCGATAAAATCGACCACGGCCTCGTTACGTTGGGTGAGAAGGTAAAGAATCTCACCTTAGAGGTAAAGGAGGTTTCCGCCCGAGCTGATAGCCTCGAAACAAGAATTGATGGCCATGAAGATCGACTGCTGGACATCAATAAAAAAATTGTCAAGCTCGAAGCACGCGAGCCCATTGCTGTTGGCTCACCATCGCACACCCCCTGTGCATCGGCCGCAAAATTTGATGTGCCGCGTTTTGATGGCACGTCTTCCTGGACGGCATTTAAGTACCAATTTGAGACATTGGTTGAAACAAACCGCTGGGATGATAAACAGTCTTTTGCGGCATTAACTTTGGCTCTACGAGGGGACGCTCTGCTAGTCCTAGAGAACCTACCTCCGGACGGCAGGACATTGGCGCGCCTCATGGAAGGACTGGACACTCGCTACGGTGACAAGCACCTCGAGCATGTTTTCCGTGCGCAACTTCGCGAAAGAACGCAGAGGTCGAACGAGAGCCTGCAGCAGTGGGGAGTCGAGGTTGAACGGCTGGTTCGGCGTGCGTACATGTCGATGACACCAGAGACGGTGGAAGTAAATCTGGTGCAAGCATTCATCGACGGTCTACGGGATTCTGAAGTCAGGGCTACGGTGCGGCTCGGACACCACCAAACTTTAAAGAGTGCGATGGCACACGCTTTGGAAGTAGAAGCCGTACGACAAGATTCTCGTACGCACAGAGTTCGGGAAGTGGTGGTCTCGCCTACAACGCAGCCACGTCAACGAGAAGTGGTGGCTTCTTCCTCGACAAAGTCCCGCTATATTCCGACATGCTACGGGTGTGGGGAAAAAGGGCACATTCGTACCGATTGCCCCAAGAAGAAAAGGGGAAGTGTGGACTCCGGAACTCAAGTTAACGAGGGGTCGTTAAACTAAAAGTCGCCAGGGCCGCGGGGCGGGTGCTGGCTGGTCAACTGAAGGCCCCAACCATCACCATCAATCAAGTTCACGACGGAAATAGTTTGATAGTCGAAGGGACGCTGAATCATAGTGCTTGCAATTTTACCGTTGACACCGGGGCGTCGCGAACTATTGTAAGACCTGAGTTGCTGAAACGAACCATCTCGTGGCAAAGAAAGTCTCCATCCTGCCGACTTCAGACAGCAACCGGCCAGTCAGTCTCCGTCCTCGATGATACAGAAATCAAGTTCAAAATTGGTGATCAAGTGTATACCCACCCTGTTTTAATTGCAAATATTACGGACGATTGCATACTGGGTCTCGACTTCTTGCAGAATAACCGATGTATTCTAGATATCGATAGGGGAGTACTGAAGTTCCCAGATCAAGAAGTCTTCCTGCGAGGAAATAACTCATGCAACCTGTATTGTTTAAAGAATGTTACACTGGCTCCAAGAACCGAAACCTTAGTCGAAGTAAAATTTCCTAAGAAAATCAGGCAAACAAGATGTGTTTTGGTTGAAGATACTGGCCGGCACCCGGAGCTCATCACCGCGAGAACATTAGTAATGACGAAAAGGAGATCCAAGGTAAGGATTGTGAACCTTGGGAAAGAAGAGGTCCAACTAAAGAAAAACAGTGTTGTTGGGAGATGTGAAGGATTGAATTATCTCCGGCAAATCAATACATCTTCAGTGAAACAAGACGTAATAAAAGGTGAACCTGATCACATCCAGCAACTTCTGGAAAATTCTAAGAACAATTTATCGGCTTCGGAACTACAGCAAGCCAGGGAATTTCTGCTACGGTTTCGAGATATCTTTGCAACGGGAAAAGACTGCGGAAGAACAGGTCTCGTCAAGCATGAGATAGATACAGGTGATGCTAGACCAATTAAACAGAGACCGCGCCGTATACCCTGGGCTAAGGAAACTGAGGTAGCAGAAATGGTAAAGGACATGGCTGATAGCGGAATAATTGAGCCTTCTACGAGCCCATGGTCTTCTCCAGTCGTTCTGGTGAAGAAGAAGGACGGCAGTACAAGATTCTGTGTTGACTACAGAATGCTGAATAATGTGACGAAGAAGGACAGTTATCCTTTGCCGCGGATAGACGATACGCTGGATATGCTCAGTGGTATGAAGTGGTTTTCTACCATTGATTTGAAAAGTGGCTACTGGCAAGTGGAGATCAGCGAGAAAGATAAAGAAAAGACAGCGTTCAGTACTGGCATTGGCAACGGCCTGTGGCAATTTAACGTAATGCCTTTTGGGTTGTGCAATGCTCCAGCGACATTTGAACGCCTCATGGAGAGAGTCATGGTGGGCCTTCTTGGTGACGTCTGTCTGGTTTATTTGGATGACGTCATTATAATGGGTCGCACTTTTAAGGAAAACCTAAGGAACATGGAGAAAGTGTTCACCAGGATACGAGGGGCTAACCTAAAACTAAGCCCGAAAAAGTGTGCCCTGTTCAAGAAGGAGGTCAGCTACTTGGGACATGTTATTTCCGCCGATGGGGTGAGAACCGATCCTGAGAAGATAAAGGCTGTCCAACAGTGGCCAGTTCCAAGGAACAAAACAGAATTACGTGCATTTTTAGGGTTGTGCACATATTACAGACGATTTGTTATGAGTTTTTCGGACATTGCAAAACCGTTACATCAGCTGACTGAGGATAAACGAGATTTTATCTGGGACAAGAACTGCGAGTCATCATTCAACGAGCTGAAACAACGGCTATGTGAAGCGCCTATACTGGGGTATCCGAGCAGAGACGGAAGATTTGTCGTTGATACCGATGCCAGCAACACGGGAATTGGAGGAGTGTTGTCACAAGTGCAAGGTGACAGACAGGTCGTGATTGCTTACTTCAGTAAGGCACTTTCAAAGCCAGAAAGGAACTACTGCGTGACTCGACGAGAACTGCTGGCTGTGGTAAAGACCTTGCAGCATTTCCACAAGTACCTCATAGGAAGGCAGTTTATGTTAAGGACGGATCACGCTGCATTAAAATGGCTTCTACAATTTAAAAACCCTGAGGGCCAAGTCGCAAGATGGCTCGAGCAGCTGCAAGAGTTTAACTTTGTGACGGAACATCGCAGTGGAAAAGGGCATAATAATGCTGACGCCTTGTCGCGACGTCCGTGCAATGAGGACTGTAGACACTGCCAACAGAATGAAGCCCGAGAACACGTGAATTTAATTAGGACTGAAGGCAACTTCAAGAAGTCCCAGGAAGAAGATGAAGATATTCGACCTATACTGGATTGGAAGCGTAGCGGAACTAGGCCTCAGTGGAGTGAAGTATCGTCACATAGTCCCGTCACAAAGAGCTACTGGGCACAGTGGGACAGTTTAGTCCTAGAAAATGATGTGCTTTGTAGGAAATGGGAATCGAACGATGGCAAGGAGGTGACCACACAAGTAATAGTACCACGATGTGAAGTGGTCCCTCTGCTACAGGAGATACACGATGGTGCTTCTGGAGGACACCTGGGAATCAAGAAAACTCTACTGAAAGTGAGACAGCGGTATTACTGGCTCAATTGTAGAGATGACATAGAGCAATGGTGTCGGAAATGTACAGCGTGCGCATCTGTGAAAGGACCACAGACTAGAAGCAGGGGCAGGCTTCAGCTGTACAATGTGGGAGCCCCCTGGGAACGCATTGCCATCGACGTCGCTGGACCTTTCCCAGTTACAGATGACGGAAACAAGTACATAGTGGTGATCCAGGACTACTTCACAAAGTGGCCCGAAGTCTTCGCCATACCCAATCAGGAAGCGACGACAGTGGCGAAGAAGGTGGTCGAGGAAGTAGTATGTCGGTATGGTGCACCTTTGGAAATCCATTCCGATCAAGGCCGTAACTTCGAATCAGCGCTGTTCCAGGAAATGTGTACTCTTCTGGGAATTTATAAGACACGCACAACACCTGCGCATCCTCAGTCGGACGGAATGGTGGAAAGGTTTAACCAAACCCTGGAGAATCATCTGGCTAAGGTTGTCGATGACCATCAGAAAGACTGGGACCGGTATATTCCACTATTTCTGATGTCGTACCGATCGGCAGTGCATGATAGCACGGGACATACCCCAGCAAGGGTGAACTTCGGCAGGGAAATGAGACTTCCAGTCGATGCCATAACTGGCGTGCCACCTGATAAGACTAAGCCAGTTACGGACTACGTAAGTGACCTTCAAGATCAATTGGACGAAGTGCATAAACGAGTACGTGAGAATAGCATGAACACCAGCGTTAAAATGAAAACGAGATACGACCGTAATGCCAACGCCCAGGGATTTGAGGAAGGTGCACTGGTTTGGCTCCACAACCCGCTTCGACGAAAAGGGAAGTCGCCGAAACTTCAAGCTCGATGGGAGGGACCTTACACCGTACTAAAAAGGATCAACGATTTAACCTACCGCATCAAGAAAGGGTTAAGAGGGAAGCCTAAGGTTGTCCATGTGGACAGATTGGCGCCGTATCACGGATCTAATAATGCTCGGGACGAGCATGACTAAGAGGGGGGCACTGTTACGCCGTTAAATTTCAACACGTCATATCTCCGACAAGTTAAAGAGTAGCAACGAATAATTAAAACGCATTACTGTTCGAAAGCTCTAGAACCAAAGTACCTACCTAGCCTGGCAAGATCTGGAACATTCCGTCATAAGTACTTGTTGTACCCACTATTTAGTAGGTACGTAATCTATAGGTATCTGTAGGTGGATAAGGGAAATGGTACTTTCCTACATTCACAATAGAGTCGAAATTCGCGTGAGTGACTCGCGAAGGACAAAGCAATAAAATTGATTTATGGCCCCGCGACGCGACTCTATTGTTCTGGAACTATCCTGAGACGTCAGTATCTAGAATTTTCTTTGCTCCGCGTATAAATACGAGCCCCCGAACGGAAGTGAGTCAGTTCTGATTTCGACTGCGATCAAGAGCGATCTACCTAAGTGTGCGAAGTGATTTTATCTAACGACCGAAGCGATAGTATAACGGAACTCTAGTACTAACTGTGATTTGGATTATTGTTGACTGGACTAATTATTTATTGTTTGTGGTAAATAAAGTTCTTTATTGGTAAATCGGCATTTAATTACCTACGTACGTAACAATACCACTAAGGTGTCCGAGCAAAAAAATATAGGTAAGATTTCTGAAAGGTTCTTAATGGAAAAATTCTCAAATAAAACAACAAACGCAAACCAATGGATCATTGAATTTGAACAAGAATGTGATAATAAAAGATGACGAAATGAGATAATAAAAGATGACGAGAAAATAGAAGTTCTGAAACATCTCTTGGAAAAACAATGCCTAGATTGGTATACTAGCATGTTAATTAAATTAACGGTGAGTTCAGAATGGGCACTATGGAAAACTAACTTTTGTGAAACATACGGAAATAAAGGTTGGTCTCAAGTGAAATATGCTTTTACGTTCAGATTTCAAGCCGGATCTTTATTAGAGTATGCTACAAAAAAATAAAAACTGTTATTAGAGGTTAACAAGAATATAGATACTGAAACAATGATTAACCTTATCGCAATGGGACTACCAAGTCATATAATGGATAAAATTGATAAAGAATCAGTAAGATCAACTGCAAACCTTTTCAATGAAATTGGGAAATATGAATATGTAGCAAACAAAACAACAACACAATTGTTTATTTTTGCAATTCCTAAAACGGCAATAAATTATCTTACATATATTTTAGTTTTTTAATGACTTTAAGACGTGTCTTATATTAATCAATTTTACGAAAACCTTGGATTAACCCTGGTTAGACAGAAATAGTTCTGCAGTTATTGACATTGTCACTATTGAGGAAACAGTGAACCAGAATATTAATAATAGATTGGTTTAGAACTGTTGGAAAGATATTTTTTCAAAAACATAGATTTATCAGAAGAGTAAAGATTGGAACAATTTTTAAGAAAATTTAGGAATTTATTTGGAATGTTATGTTATTGTGGAACACTTCCGGATTTCAAACACTTCAGAATACTTCCTACTACTAAGTTAACGAAGCTATAAGATTACCACACAATGGGCAGATCGACTACACAATGTAATAAGAAAGCTGCACAATTACCTAGGGGCGGCTTCACTACGCAAACGGGCAGGTCGCCAGCGCTTGTGCGCACCAACTCCTCTGCGATCGCCTTTGTGAATGTGTAGGTGTTCGGCCAATCTTTTATTAAACTGTGAAACCAAAATGGTTTTTAAGAAAAAAGGAATTCATGGCTGACTATACCAAGTCCTTATAACATTTTACTCCTTGGAAGCAGAGGATTTAAGCCGCCACTTTGTTTGAGCACTATTGCTGAACTTTTGCTGAACCGAACAGTAACTAATGAAAATAATGTTGTAGACTTACGCAGGCGTCATATTAGTGAGTCTCTCTTCGTCGATGCTGGCTATCATGTCGAGGAAAACATCTGGAGGCATGGGGCACGGATAAAACTGCTCTTTGACGTCTTTATTTATTTTAGGCACAGTTACGTGGGCGAAGGCCGTTGAAATATGGTTGAACAGTCTGAGGACGAGAACACAATAAATATTAATTAGGCAATATGAATACTTTAAAAAAAATATAACATTTTTCTACCAACTGTTTTTACGGTTTAATTTATGTGATGAAAAAATGTCAGAATATCCATTCATTCATACATACTTAAATTATCTTCCTAACATTTGTACGAGAGACATTTTTTAAATTGAAAGTTAGTAACGTTTTTACCAATTATAGTTGATGTTCTTTTTCAGTTTAAAAATATCAAGTGTTTCAGGTCCTTCTAGTCATTTTGAAAACTTGAAACATTTGATAGAAGCTCGTAGCTAAGTGACAACAGCCGCTCGGGTCAATCTCCAAGGTAAAGCTATGCTTGACGAGGTTGGGCTGTGGATGGGTGACCATCATAACCTAAAAAGATTCTTCCATGCCTCAAAAAACTTATTGCAAGCTGTTATTGGTCCCAGCTATAATTTGTAGATCTTTATCAGTCGTTATGGATAGTTAAATTCTAGGAAATCCGACACCAGTCTTGAAATGTTGGTGATGCTGGGTCAGATCAGGTAGGCAGTCGTTTGTTATGTAAAATACTAGTACTGGTACTCAACTGCGTTTAAGTTAGACTAGAACCTGATACCGCAACGTAATTAAGAAGAGGCAGGAAGATTAATCGCCTGTATCACATCACCAGAAGTGACATAATGATGACTGAACTAAATGTTGTGAACTCACTTGAGGTTGTGACACTGCTTGCCCAACTCGAGCAACTCTCTGGTTCCTCTCACATTGGTGATCGCTGCGACGTGGAGTGGCTCTTGGAAGTTCACGGTGGCTGCCATGTGGACTATTACGTTCACCTGGAGATTTATACAAAGCAATCTATTGAGCATGTCAGCAGTCACAACCAGTATACGCTGGCTTCGTATGCTACACGCGTATTACGATGTCAGAATATCGCAAATACCATTTTTTTGACTTAACAATGCACTCACACTTGTACAAGGAATTGCACAAAAATGAGTTCAGTTCTATCTAGCGAAAATGGCTACGCTCGAACCCGTTGCCATCACCATAAACTGGAGCAGTTATTCCTACCTCTTTCGTGATGTTGTCCCAGTCCTTGTCAGCGAGGCCGAGTCTGAGCTCCGCCACGTCGCCTTCCACCGGCACGATGCGACCGGCAAAATAGGGCTTCTTCTCACGTAGAGTATCATACAGCTGCAAAAAAGCAACAAATTAAAAGATAGTTCAGGAAGTTTATATAAAAAGAACTTCTAGAGATAAAAATATTGTGACTGAAAAAAATGGACTTAGCAGGTTTCGAAACTATACCTCTCGCACTTCAGATGGATGGCGAATGAAATGTATAATGTTTTGGTACAGTTGAGAGTAAGCAGGTTTAAGTTGGGCCATTTTAGTATTTCTAGCTCCTGTGGGATCTCGTTGTGAAATGGCGTCAGCGACTATCGCAACCCAAAGCTGGGCACGCCACAAATATTTTGGTAAGTCCCTTCTTCGAGGCCTGGCTGGAAAGACCTCACGGCGTCCCTACCTTCTGCATGACGCAGGTTCTCACCGGACATGGTAAGTTCGGGAGGTTCCTGCACAGGATTCGTGTCGCCACTGTGCGAAATGCCTGGAGGACACGGTGGAGCACACAGTGGAGGTGTGCCCCATTTTGGCAGAGCATCACCGTGTCCTCGTGGGGGCGAGCGGTGGCGGCGGCAATCTCTCGCGCCGGGCTATGGTACTGGCCATAGTCCGGAGGGAAGAGGAGTGGCAGGCGGTCGCCTCCTTCTGCGAAAGCAGTTATGCTGGCAAAAGAGGAGGCTGACCGCATCAGGCAACGGCGCTCACAGTTTCCCAGATGCCGCCGGGATCACGATCCCGGTTTCCGGCCACCATAGGCGTGGACTAGTGAACGACGAGCAATGAATAGCTCGCTGTCAGACCGTCCGGTAACTGTATAGACTGAGCCCAAGACGTCGGCGGCGCGTACTGGTCCAGCGCGCCTCAAAGAGATGTCAGTTTAGAGGTAAGTGGGACAGAGTGTAAAGTCCCACATACCTCCTTTGAAAAGGGAGGATCTTCCGACCAGACAGGGTGTTATAGTCTGGTGGGCGACTGCCCGATAGTTGATGTCGGGCTGTCGTATATGTTCAAATCGCGCGGAGAACTTTGATTGCGCGATGCAGGATTTTGTATCTTCTTCGTAGTTCTTATGTGGCGTCATAGATGTCGCTACATCAGCAACAGCAGGGGCCTAGCTGGGTCAAAGCCTACTGGGGCCAGGGTTAGCTCCGAAAGGTAGCTCAGCCCAAGTTTGAAAGGCAAAAAGGAACGGGGTGGGTTTTTTAGTCAGTAATAGTCTGACACAATCTCCCGGTCCGCCCGAGGGCGGAAGACGTCATTTGGATGATTTTTACTTACCAAACGCCATCCCATATTGACACCTCAATTATAACAACATTGTGGTTGGCATATAAAAAGATTCTCGAGTTGGGTAGGAGTATTCTGTGTTCACAATGTTTGAAACAAAATAGGGCCCAAAATGCTACCTTGGGGCACTCCGTAGGATAAGGTTTCTTTATCTCTGAAGTGATCATTAATTATTATTCTTTGGGTACGGTGGTTTTGATACTCGTAATCTTAAAAAAAATGCATTGCTATACATCTAACACCAAGCAACTACAATTTGGCGACAAGTACGAAAACAGAAACTGTGTCGAATGCTTTCGAAAGATCTAGAAATATTCCTAGACCTTTGGTATTATAAAGTATTGCATCTTCAGTCGAGACACCGGAACGGAAATCGAACTGATTATTTTGCTATATTTCTATCTAAAAAGTTTTTAAGCTAGTTGCTAAGAATTCTTTCCAGAATTTTAGATAAACTACTCAAAATTAAATAAAAATTTTGACTCACAGGATCTTTTAGTATATAAGCTAATCTCTGTTGAGTGGTTTTTCCTTTCTTTGGTCTCAGCAGTAAGTAAATTTTCTTGATATCACATGATCTGAAACAGAAATAAGACGAATTAATTGATAGGGCCATAAATATTTTTACATGCCAAATTATTATTTACTAGCTGCTCCCAGCGGCTTCGCCTGCGTGATAGCAGAAAATTATCTCCAGAGAACATACTTCCGAAATAAAAAGTATCCTATGTCCTATTTCAGGACATGGTCTATCCGTGTACCAAGTTTCATCAAAATCGGTTCTGCCATTTAGGCGTGAAGACGTAACAAACAAACTCACTTTCGCTTTAATAATATTAGTAAGGATAATTTTACGAAGCTGACTTAAGGGGATGCAACTCGACACACATTTTCACTGTTTTTCATACATACTCTCTTATCTGATTATGATATCAAACATTTTTCATTAGATAGTTTCGAAACACAGTATCTTGTGGATATTATCTAGGCTTATATTGAAATCATTTCTAAATTTGTTTAACACTAATCCAGTAAAAGCCTTTGAAAATCTGCTATTTTGCATGAGCTTTGAAACTTCATAATTTACTCAAAAATTAAAAAAGTAAAGCTTTAGAAGCCTTGCAAATTTTATTAAAATTGTAAATGATGACAATGTTTTTTGAAAAATTTTAAAGGTTAAAAAAAAACAGATATTTCCTGGATAAAATATTCGAGTAAATCACGGAATTACCGAATACTAACAGAGTTTTCAGGCGTTATCTCTGTTTTTTCGCGTTGCCTTTTCGTCAAACATCGCGTTAGATTGCATTAGATGAAGCAACAAGCTTTTAAACCATGCTCGATGTTGATGATAAGCGGGTGGACAAGCAGCCTCTTAAAAACGCTGTCGGTATCAACTCGAACCCGACAGATTGAATGGAAAATACAAGAACTAAAATGAAATGGAAAGATATAGGGAATGTTATAAAAAATAAAATAGTAAATATATCACCGGCTTCCAAAATTAAGGTTATTTTTGTTTGTAATTTTTATTTTTATTTTTTTGGTGTGATGTTTTAGTTTTTAGGAGCTCGCTTTTTAGTCATTCCATAATGTACCCAAAATTTGGCCCATGTTATGGCAATGCATTTACTTGTTTCGTTTAAATTATTTGATGGAAATTGGGTGATCTAAATTCGATGGATGCGGGACACGCAGGATCGTTCATTATAACGATACTTGGGGGAGGCCTATGTCCAACAGTGGACGTCTATCGGCTTCTACGACTGCCTGTTGCGACTTCATGCAACATTAAGGTAGAAAGGCGGACTTATCTAAATAATACAGCGTACTGTAACAGCATTCTTTCGACAGCGATATTTTCTATACGAATATTTGCTACTTCGGTTTTGGAAACGTTAACGTTCAGTACTATTGCTGCACAATCTATGATTAAACATAGCTGCCTAGAAGTTTCTCATTCAGTTTTGACCAAAAAACCTCAGGGTGCTTCAACCTGGTTATATCAGAAATTACAGACATCGGCAAAATACTTTATAGCTGTACTCACACTGAAAGAATCTCCAACACATTTTGATCGTATGTGTAAGAAGTCTGCCATATACGGATTAAAGGATGATGATTCCTTACCTGAAGAGTTTCTCGACAAATTGCTTGCCGAGGAAACCGGAGCCGCCCGTGAGCAGCACGACGGCATCGCGGTAGAACTGCTGCACGTCTGAGTCCTCTCTGTCTATGACGGCGTTCATCGGCTTCTGCCGCTCCAGTAGGGCTAGTTCGGTCTGTTGCGCGATGTCCAGCGCTGGAGTAGAACATGATGGTTTTCTTTATATCCATTCATACATAAACATTCCCTAGTGAGCACACTAAAGAAGTAACGACTACGATCCTTTTTTTTAAAGAGTAGTAAATAATATTATCAAACTGGCTCTTGCCTACGATTTCATTTACATCAGACCAAAGATTTTATATATCCTAGTACTAGATTGACTACGGCAACCTCAAAAGCGTACCTGAAAAGGAAAGTCAGAAAGAGTTCTGTCATCTCGTTCTACTAGTGTGTCCATACACTAGCTACATACTACGGGACAATTTTGCTCAAAAGTTAGTTAATGTACATGCACTTACCAAAAGGGAACAGAGTTTTCTCTGTAATGACTAGGAAATAGCTGATGTCCGTATATATTATAATAGCAATATCCTCTTATGCGAGTATGAAATACCTACACTGATAAAAAAATGCCTAATGTGTGTGTACCTACGTAAGAAGATCACTTCTGAACAGCTACACCTATCAGAATAAGGTTTGTCTGAAAGAAAAAACTAGTTAGTTTATAATAAAACTAATATTATTCTTTTATTTTTACTTTATTAAAAATAGACTGATGCGTGACATAAAATTGTACATTTTTTATTACGTCAAATTGCACGTATTAACTAAAAAATAAACAATAAATAATACATTAACGCGCCACAGGGAATTTCCGAAAGGGAAACCATGGTCCTGGAACACAAAGGGCAACTGAAGGACACGGGTAGATTTATTCAGTATAAACCTCAAATAACTTGTCCCGCTCTAGGATGGAGCGTAAGGCGCTCTAACTTAGAGTAGGATAAGTTATTGGAGATTTTACCACATCAAAAAAGTCTCCTACTATGTTCGTTTGTCTATATCTGTTTGCAATCAACTCAAAAACTACTGAATGGATTTTTAAAAACGGATGAACTTACAAAAGGGTATATAGATGGAATAGAATTACGTTTTAGTGTTGATTTAACTTTGCATCTTCAGACTTAATGTGGCAACCACAAATAAAACTGTTGCTGAAAATAAAATGTTTAAATGTCACGACTTCAAAGCCACTGTTGCTTATGGTTCTCGTTTCTTGGAAATCTACAACAAAACATAAAAAATAATATATTTCTAGTAGTTAACGGTTAAGCCACATACATGCAGCATTGCGTGCGGCATTTATTAGGGACCTACTCTTGTCCACATCGATATAGTACATTCGAGAATTATATTCATTTTAAATCAATGAATATAATTCTCGAATGTACTATATCGATGTGGACAAGATTTTGGAGCGCACGCGCGTCGTTTTAAGAAGTGGTCACAGATAACTAATACTGAATAGGTCCGAAGACACGTCCCGCATGCCGCACCTCTGGCCGCCGCTGCTCGCCGCTTTCCGTTGTGTCATGAGAGCAGCCGAAGATCGCCGAGCGGCCAAAGGCGCCCGATCAACAGAAAAGATAAAATTAGTAAAATTGGTGGGCGCTTGATTTACTAAAAAAAAAAAAAATTGAGCCTTCTCAGATATTTAGAAATTTGCTTATAATAATATAAAACTTGAACAGTAGACAATCGAATTTTATAAAATTTTGCACCTAGTCAAAAAAAATTCAAAACGATGTTTGTTGTCACCCTACATAAATATTTTGTAAACAAAACAGAAAACTTACCAAAAAAAATAAAATTCCACAACCAGGATACCCATCGCTATTGCGAAACTTTACACAGCATCGTTTTGAACATCTTGCACACTTTATACTTTACTAAACATTGAGATAAAAACTTGTAACAATTAAAAATACAACTTTAGTCTAATGAAGCATCAGCCATATTGTTTATTGATGTCAAATTCTGTCAAATTGAAACTTCCTAAATGTTGCCTTTTATAATTTGAAAATTACTACGAATAGCTACTAAATCTAAATGAAATCATCATTAAATACAAGAAGAATGCGTATAAAATTTCAAGAAGCAATATTTAAAATAAAATATTTAGTTACAATTCATTTTATGTTGCATAAACCTATCAAAATGCATGAACACGGACTATTTAACGATAACTGGAACAATCTAAAAACTACCATCTGTTTCTTATTTTTTTCTGGTAGTATGTGCGAAAGGGACAGAGAGGATTTATCTCAGTGTCTTACTCCAGGCCATTTTTCCCTTTTGAGTGTCAATAACACACATGAACTTAATGCTAATGAGAATAAAGAACACTTTAGACAGTGTAATATTTCTTCGTAGTCAATCTAGTCTACTCTAGTAGGATATATAAAATCTTTGCATCAGACTCGAATACACATTGCCATTTGGTCATAATTTCAAAAAGTTTTATTTCGAACAGAACGTAATCATTATTTTTTTAAATATAAAAGTAGCCAGCATTACTCCTTGTAACCTTATCTACAGTGCGTTTCACGTAAGACGTTCCTTTGCCGTAATGTTGGCAATACGGAAAAACAGTGTTGCAATATTTTTAGCAATCAAATTACTTAATATTAGGGAGATTAATTCTATTTCGTTACTTTTAACAATTGCGTTTTTTTTTTGTTTTTTTTTTCACTATTTTTGAATAAAGTATAGGGCGCTGGACTCCATTCCGATCGTCTTGCAATTCTTTCAAATTCCGAAAACACCATGCCACAATATCGTATCTCTCTATAACGACGTCCTTTTAAACATGCTTTTAAATAAATTCCCATTCCTCTCATAATTCTCCAAAAAGTGCTGCAACTACCGTTAAAATCGATTTCGTTGCGCATTTCGAGGAACAATTTGGTAGAGTAGGCAACTTTTTCCTTTTTCCCTTCTTTTTTGTGTAGACAGACAGGGGAGCCAACATTACGCCAAAGGAACGTCTTAAGTGAAACGCACTGTAGCCACCAGTTCCATAAAGAATTGTGTGGCCAAATTGGTGACTTTTTAACCGACTTCGAAAAGGAGGAGGTTCTATATTCGGCTGAATGTATGTTTTTTTTTTTTTGTATGTATGTTCACCGATATTTCGGTCAATTGTGGACCGATTTTGAATTTTTTTTTTTTTGATTAAAGGTTATGCTTCCTAGTTGGTCCCATAGAAATATTGTTATGATCTGATCTTGAACTTCGAAGATATGGAACAGAACTCCTCATAGAATCATAGCAGAATTGTCGTAACAAGTAAAATTGCTTTGTTTATACGTGTAGTCGATGACTGACTGAAAGAAAAGGGAGAGGGGAAAGGGGAAGGGGGTAAATTCATGTAATATAACCGTATTTGGGATTATAAGAATCGTTATGAGATGCACTCTGGCTATAAGGTAATTTATGTTTAGCTGAAGGGTAGGTACTTTTTAGTGGTGCTACCATAACTAAAAAGTGAAAAATAAAAAACTTTTTACAAAAAAAAATAAACCGACTTCAAAAAGTACAAAAACCTTTAATTTTGGGAAGTCGGTGTTAAATAACGAAGAGACAAGATTAGGTATCTATTATAGAAACACCGACTTCCGAAATTAAAGTTATTTTGTACTTTTTGAAGCCGGTTTAATTTTTTAAATAATAATATTCAAGTAGAACTATAATCATCTCAAGAAACAAGTGAATTACAACTAAAATTCGCGTTGCTAACAGATTTCCTTCAAAAATTCCCAAGTCGTTCGACTTTTTAAACAGACCATAACAGATCGATAGCCGGACTATACGTTAAAATACATTTTTGTCATAGGTATCGAATATACTTTCGATTCTATTAAAAATATTCTAAACAGTCGTTACCGAAGTGACTTTATCCCTCTTTTAACTTGACTATAGCGCATATTCTGTGTGATGTGAGACAAGGTTTACAGTAAAACAAACGTTTTGATCGATTCAAATTCAAATGTTTTCAAATGTTTTTTATTCTCTCGTTAGTGGCAACCAGTGAAGATCTGAATTGCAACAGTTCATCGCGGAGCAGCTGAAATTTGCTTCTAACTGAAATTAAAAAGTCCTCCCTGAAGATGTCCAAGCTGAGCTCTTGTGTGGCGTTTATGGCAACGCCATTTATAGGGCTTGATTCTACCAGCGCAACAGGGCTATCTTCGTGCGCGACTGAAACACGCCCCCTTACCAGTGTTTCCCAATTATCTCTTACCACATTTTTCTTGCATTCAGGGCAGTGTCAAGTGGCAGCAGCCGGTCCAGCATTTGGCAGTCCCACTCACGCTTTGTGATACCAGCATTTGGTGCAGTTAGCGGCCTCTGTCGATGAGAGGAATATACCGCAACCACTACATTTAGCCATTCTTACTTACTCACGCTTAGCACAATCGATCTTCCTAATGAGTTCACCTGTATGTCAACTGAAGGCGCTGTGTTAAAAAATGCATTTATGGCATTACGGTGCGCTATGGTGCAGGTGCGGATGTGGACAGATAGAGGGTTGAGTCACTCTGGTTTTCCTTCTTTTCTTTCTTTCTCTATCGACCGACGTAAAGCTGCGCACACACTGAGAGTTAGGTTACAGTTTATATCTTTGTACAAATAAGATATTGATTCTTAGTTTATTTTGAGTTTAGGGTACTCAAATATTAAAACTGGAGATCGAGATATTGTTTTTAGATATTTTAATATTTTACATAGCACATAATATACACTCGATAACACTGTCACTTGAATGTTAAACAAGATTTGTATGATTAGTTTCACAATAAAATCATTTGAATCTAACTGTTGTTCATTTTTATTTATTTGAGAGAAGTACCCGTTAGAACTTATGACTGATCCGTGACTAGTGATGTTCAAATCCGCTATAAACTATAGACGCGTTACAGACTTTTGAATATATTTTTATAGCGCGCTAATTTTATACGCTATAATTATAACACGTTATAACAAAACTCAACAGTAGTCTGAACGCGGAGACGTTATCATTTTATCCGGCAACGCGCTAAACGGGCGCAACAATCACGCACGACGAGAGCCGACTGCAGTCCCATGTTCACCCGACGCGCTACGGACGGGGCGTTATCGCGCTATGTTGCCATCCCGCGTTTTGACCCCGCTATTGGCGTTTTGTTGAACAAGACGTTATAATATAGCGCATAGGCAGAGTCGATCTAGCAAACGCTATGCGCTATGAACAAATAGCGTGTTATATTTTGACGCTGTACATTATATTAACCACCTCTATCCGTGACGTCCTCCCACTCTATATGCACTTTAGCTATAAGCCACTCTGATTTGATGATGGAACCGGAAGGTGAAACGTAGGCACAACTGCATAATAAGACAATGCATCCTAGCAGTGTTTGGGCTTATTGGAATCGTCATCTGCTGTACATAGGTACTCTGGTTAGAGGTGTATTACAACTAAAAAGTGAAAAATAAAAAATAAACAGTTATAAAGAAATATTTGTAAAACCAGTTTGGTTTATTTCTACAGTTTTTTTGTAATACTTCACTAAACCAAACAAACCATACTAATTAACGGTTATTTTTTAATAAAAACTGTCTAAATATTATAACAATTTGTTAGTTTTATCAGTTTGGTGTGTCAGTTTTTACTGAATATAAACAAACCTGTATCCATCAACTGATGGATACAGTCATCATCTTCCTGCCCTTATCCCGTTTTATTTGGGGTCGGCGCAACATGTTTTTTTCTTCTTTTCTGTCCTGTCACTCGTCACGCTATTACTAACTCCCTTTTCTTTCATATCACTTCTCACACAATCCATCCATCTTTTCTTTGGCCTCCCTCTCCCCCTCCATCCATCCACATGTAAACTCATAACTTTTTTAGCAACATGCATTTCGTCCCTCCTTTTTACATGACCATACCAAGACAAACGATTCTCTTTCAACTTTTCAGTCACTGGCGCCACTTTCAAACTTCCCCTAATATACTCATTTCTCACTTTATCCATTCTTGTCACACCACACATCCATCTTAACATTCTCATGATGATCTCTCAACTGATGGATACGGGTTTGTTTATATTTCCATTATCATACCCATTGCATTCTAAGAGATCACGGGTTCCCTTTTCAGAAATTCCTCCCTTCTAAAAAAATTGTTGCGTTCACCATTTTTATTAACACGCTTTTATTAGTTTCACCTGTATGTTTGTATGTATGTTTGTAACCGACCCCTTTGAGCTCGATTTTTTTCTACTTTGAACAATCAGATTTAATTCAAACTTTGCACACCTGTCAAAGATCGATGACGATGCAATAATCCCATCAAAATATCCGATTATCCTAATTCGATTCGCCGGGATTAATTAATTTCTTTCTACTAAAACTAAAAAATTAAAAATAAATAATAGTTTAAAAAAACTAAAAAAAAACACACTTTTATAGGAAATCAAACTAAAAAACAGAAAATAAAATTCAATAAATTTGGATTAAGAATAGTGTAAAAAGGAAATAATTGTATATTACTGTAAAAAAGCATTTAAAGATATTATCAAAGTGTTGATCCCTCTACTCATATCTGTCAATGAAATGTGAATATCTATTGACACTATGCATGCACCACACGCTTTACACTATTCTTAATCCAAATTTATTGAATTTTATTTTCTGTTTTTTGGTTTGATTTCCTATAAAAGCCTGTTTTTTTAGTTTTTTTTTCACGTGAACTTAAGTACATGTGTATATACATACAATGTTCAAAACTATTTAATTTATTTAAAAAACAAGAAAATAAAAATCAATATATGCTTATATCATGACTTGAATGTTTGCAAGTAATCTACAATGTAAACATAATGAAACCAAATGACTATGCAAGTCATAAGTGCGCTTTTGAACGTTATAATGTTCTTAGGTCACGTATAACAATAAATTTTAATAAGGTATTGGAATATCAAACAATACCTAAATAAACGCGCGATAGAGGAGGAAACACAAGCAATGCGGAAATTTTTGATGCATTATACATAATTCTAACACGGAACTGGAGAGATGAAGAAGAAAGCCCCTGGACCTTTGGGTAATTTTAAGCCTTCTGATTAGTCCCATTGTGAGCGAACACGTTCCAAAAGCATGTGTCGTCACTGACAACACATACAGGTCATAGATTTTCGTCTTGAGATACTTTATGTTAGACGAGAACATCATGAACGCTACCCAGCTACGAGAGAGAGAGTTCAAGATTTTTTTTATTTCGTTTGGTAAAAATCATCCAAATGACATCTCCCCGCCTTTGCGCGGACTAAAAACCCCACCCCGTTTATTCTTGCCTTTCATATCAGGACCGAACCTTTTTTTCGGAAACAGACCCTGACCCCAGTAGGTTTTGACCCAGCTGGGCCCTTACGGTTGCTGACAACTCCTTGAGGCGCGCGGGAATAGTGTGAGCCGTCCACGACTTGGGCTTGGTCCGGACAGTTACCGGACGTTCGGATAGCGAGCTCATTGCTCGCCGTCTGCAAGCCCGCACTATGGTGGCCGAAAATCGGGATCGGAATCCCGGCGGCGGCTGGGGCGACCGCCTGCCGCTCCTCCTTGCTCCGGATCATGGCCTGTACCAAGGCCTGGCGCGAGAGATCGCCGCCGCTGATCGCCTTCGCATCGCAATGCTCTGCCCAAGCGGGGCACACCTCTCGGTAGAGTTCACACGGTGGTGCTCCATCTTGTCCTTCGGGCGATTCACACAAGGCCTTTGATTGGAGGCAAATCCAAGGCCTTGAAACTTTAATTAGGAAATTACGCAATTACTGAATTCGGAACTCCTCTCTGGATCTTCTTCCTTCTTATTTAAATGATGGGATTCGGAGAGAGAGAAATTATAAAGTGGGTACATAATAATGGCAGATTGCTGTATTTTATTGTGCGTCTATTCGAGCGAAATAAATATGTTTTCTTTCTTTCTTCTTTCATCATGTTTTTTTTTTTTTCAATTGTAACGCAGTGTATTTTAAAATGGAAAAACTTGTAGTTTTTTAAGTAAAGTATAGATACATTTAAAAACTACTAGACCAATTTAATTATTCTTAAAAAAAATCTTATATCACTGTAATGCTAGATACCTTTTTACTGAGGGAAATAGGCTTTATTTTATTTTGAAAAACTGTAGGGTAAGCCCTATAATCAAATTGTATTAATTTTAATAATAAAAGTACTCACCCATGTTGTATGATTGACGAAAAAGTTGACGCACAGATAATTATTATTACCTTTGATCAACACACTACTGTAGTCTGTCTAAAAAGTCAAACGAATTGGGAATTTTGCATAATATTAAATCATTTAAAAATATTTATTTTCGATACTTTTTATAAGGTTCTTCTATTAGTAAACAATGATCAAGATCTCTTAATCAACCTTGATTATTGACCTAGTGTTGACTACATCAGATTTCATTTTACCCTTATAATTACCCAAGTCTTTTGACTTTTCAGATGGACTCTACCATGCACAGAATGGTACCCAATCACTAAAAGTTCAATTCTTACTTAAAGTTCAATTCTTAAAAGTTCAATTCTTACTACAATTCTGGCTTAAAGGTATACGCCAGCCAAGATGGCACCTAAACCAAATTTTCGTTCTGATTTGGAAACTGAAAAAGTATATTTAAAAATAATTGAAAAAAGAACAAATAACGATCAAATACGTTGAAATTTACACGAAGTAATTACAGGAAGACACTATTTCTCGTCTGTGGTCAGAGTCCACTCAACGGTAGATAATAAAAGACTAAATGAAAATAAAATGAAACACTCTATTAATATACAATATAATCTTTATTTTTGTTAGTGAATTAAAAAAGTTGTTCGCTGAATGATTTTGCATAATATATGGACTAACAAGTAGGATTCATCGTTTGTAGTCGCTTATATTTCAATAATACTAGAGTTACGTATATTTAACGTTGACCCATATTTAATGCAAAACATCAACTTTACTAGGATGTACCTAAAATGACTGCGTATTTTATGCAACAATTACTGTCGAATAAATGACACATCTTATCTGCTTTCTTTGGTGGTATATCATCCAATGACTTCTCGCGCTGTAGGGCGTATCAAGAAGGCGTGTCAGAATTTTCCTTACTAAAACCACACCTATGTATGTTCTCTTTTTGACCTAAGTTCCTGAATCCCTGGATTCGCTTTCGGATTACCCATAGCCCCAGCAGGCTTCGGCCCTGTTGGGGCCCTACGGTTTGCTGACATCTCTTTGAGGCGCGCGTGGAATACTAAGCGCCGTCGACAACTCGGGCTCAATCCGAGCGCATATTGGATGGCCGGACAGCGAGCTAACCATAGCTCGCCATCCGCAAGCCCGCGTCTACGGTGGCCGGAAATCGGGACAATCTCGTCCTACCACTGGAAGCACGGGTGACCTCTCTTTCTAACGCCAAACGATTCCTTCCATTTCGTGATGTTGATTATTCATCGACTGTCATCATATCTCGCCACATGGTCAGCTCACCTCCGTTTTCGGTTGGCTGCCTGTCCTGCTGTTGCTGATAACCGTTATCAAAGTCAAAGTCAAAGTCAAAAACGTTTATTTCAAATAGCCCAATTACAAGCACTTTTGAATTGTCAAAATGTCGGTCAGTCAAACAAACAAGTGAAGCTAAAATGCACGTTCCAAAGAGTAGATCTCTATGGAGTAAAACGTAAACGAAATGGAGCTCAAGCCCCGGTATGAAGGCTAGAAGGAACGGGGTGGGCGGGGAGATTATTATATTATTATTATATTATATTGTATGATTATACCGAACATAAAAAAAGACGAGATTGTGGCCTATGTAGGAAGGAACTGGATGACTACCGCCAAAAACAGGTAAATTGAATTCTTTGGAGGAGGCTTTTTCCCTGACACACATAGATAAATTAAAATATACACGATTGTATCATTACTTGTGATTTCAATATCTTATTATAAAATTATTCAATTTTTAATTTTTACTATGTGGCCATAATGTAATTTATTTTTTGTGGAATGAATAAAGCTGTTTTATTATTAATATTATAATGGTAAATAAATACATAAACTGCGTGTATAATAGTTATTTGTAAAGCAAGCGAAGGATTCTTAAATTTAATCACCGGAGCGAGTATTCAAAAATTAGAATCCTGAGCGTTAGCGAGAGAATCAAAAGAGCACGAGGTGAAAAATCTTTGCAGTCGAGTGCAACACGTAACTTTTCATCCCACCTCAGCGAGGAAATGACTAAATGCAAAAAAAAAGTACAGTTTTTAAGAAATTAACCCTTCAGATACCGTCAATTAGAGACACAATAGTAAGACAATAGATGCGCGGCCACCGGTGGTCGCTTGGGGATTCATGAATTAAAAAAGAGTTGTATGACAAATTTGGTTCCATGAAGGTAGAAGTAAATAGGTTTAATGATGTTTTGAATTCATATTCATAGTACACGCGATGTTCTAAATTCAGTTTATTTTATCTATCTACTACTCTCATTCAAAGTACACCTCTCAAACATTAGAGGACTGCACTCCAATCTCGATGCGGTCCACCACCATCTAGAGACTGACAAGCCACACTTGCTTTTCTTGACGGAGACGCAGATTAGATGTCCGTCAGATGCGGCGTACCTCAACTACCCGGGATACTCATTGGAGCATCATTTCCTGCAGCGTGCCGGGGTCTGTGTGTACGTCCGTAACGACATCTGCTGTAAGCGTCTCCGTGACCTAGAGGACGCAACACTTTCCATGCTATGGCTGTTGGTGGACACTGGTATGGATAAAATTATCTATGCCTGTGTCTACCGATCGCACAGCGGTGATCAGGAGACGACTCGAATGTTTTACCACCTCAGTGAGGCCGCCGATAAGGCTCTGCATCGGCACCCTGATGCGCAGCTGGTCACTCTGGGGGACTTTAACGCCTGTCACCAGGACTGGCTTTTCCCTTACCAGAAGACCGACCACGCTGGGAGAGAAGCACGAAACTTTGCGGTGTCGATGGGCCTTTCCCAGCTGGTGAAGCAAGCGACTAGGGTGCCTGATGTACCTGGTCATACTGCAAACTGTCTGGACCTTCTGCTGACCACCGACCCGGATAGATGTATCGTAACAGTTTCCTCACCACTTGGAACTTCGGATCACTGTCTGGTGAAGTCTGTATCGTCCTTCTCCCCTCTTGACTGCGACTCTCGTGGTGAACGGCGAATGTGGCGTTACAGGTCAGCAGATTGGGACGAGATGCGTCACTTTTTTGCGTCGTATCCTTGGCAGCGGGTCTGCTTCTCTTCTGAAAATCCGTCGATCTGTGCGGATGCTGTATCCGATGTGATACGTCAAGCTATGGAGTATTTCATACCTTATAGTGATGTACCCATCGGAAGCTCAGCTCACCCATGGTTCAATGCTGATTGCGTTCAAGCTGAAGAGCGTAAGCATTCGGCGTTTTTAACTTGGGTTGACGCTCGTGACCGCAAATCCCCGGATCTGAGCTCAAAGAAGAGAGCCTTTAACCGTGCTGCCAAGTCCTACAAAAAGGCACTAAAGAAGGCTCGCTTTGACCGCATTACCCATATTGGCACAAAGCTCTCTGCACAGCCATCCGGTAGTAGAGCGTTCTGGTCCCTTGCCAAATCGGTCGAAGCGAACTTCTGTCGGCCCACATTGCCTCCGCTGGTTAAACCTGACGGAACACTGGCTCATACGGCGAGAGAGAAAGCAGGTCTCTTTGCATCTCTCTTCGCCCATAATTCTCGTCTTGATACTGGCAGTGCTACTCCACCGACCCTACCTCACTGCGGCACCTCGATGCCCGAAGTTCGCATAAGGAACAAAGATGTTCTGAGAGCACTGTGTCGTCTAGACGTGAACAAAGCTAGTGGACCAGATGGTATACCTGCGATAGTTCTCAAGGCTTGTGCGCCCGAGTTGTCTCCTGTATTGACGCGCTTGTATCGCCTCTCGTTTAGGACTGGGATAGTGCCCGAATCCTGGAAGCTTGCCAACGTGCAACCCGTGCCCAAAAAGGGCAGTCGTGCCGATCCTGCCAACTATCGGCCGATTTCGGTAACCTCCATACTCTGCAAGATTATGGAGCGTGTATTGAACTCGCGCCTCATGGCATACCTAGAACGTAACGATCTCCTCAGTGACCGGCAATACGGGTTTCGCCGCATTCGGTCTACTGGGGATCTACTAGCGCATGCCACCCACTTATGGGGCGAGGCCCTCGAGAAGAATGGGGAGGCGATTGCTGTCTCTTTGGACGTCTCGAAGGCCTTCGACAGGGTATGGCATGCTAGTCTCTTAAGTAAGCTTCCGGCATATGGCATATCCCCTGGTCTGATTAACTGGATAAAAGACTTCCTGAGAGAACGGTCTCTTCGAGTTGTTGTCGATGGATGCTCATCAGAGCCCATGTCGACTAATGCCGGAGTTCCTCAGGGGTCAGTTCTCTCTGCAACTCTTTTCCTGTTGCATATTAATGATCTGCTGATGCCCGGTATCTATGGGTATGCAGATGATAGCACAGTTGTAGAGAGATACCTGCCAGGTACTCGGACTAGTAAGGAACAAATCCGGTCCGAACGAGAGGCTATGGTAGAGCGTGTGAATATCTCACTTCAGGCAGTCTCCGAGTGGGGCGAAACCAATCTGGACGAAACCAAAAACCGCCAAAACACAGGCGTGTCTGTTCACCGCCAAAAGGAGCCCGTTCACCTCGGCTCCTACTTTTCAGAATGTAACATTGGATTGTACCAACCGCCTTCAGCTCTTGGGTGTTGAAACTTCCTCCGACCTCAATTTTGGGCGGTTCATTGAGTCCAAAGCCAAAGTTGCTGCTAGGAAACTAGGCGTTCTAGCAAAGGTCCGGCGGTACTTCACACCGGGACCGCTTTTAATGTTATACAAAGCACAGTTCCGATCGTGTGTGGAGTACTGCAGCCACATATGGGCTGGTGCTGCAAAGTGCCACCTGGCAGCTTTGGACTCGGTGGAAAGGAGTGCGAAGAGACTGATTGGTGATCCAGATATGGTTAAGTCCAATCTTCAAAGCCTTGAGCACAGGCGTAGGGTAGCCAGCCTTTCGGTGTTTTACAGGTTGCATTTTGGAGAGTGCGCGCAGGAATTGCATGACTTGATTCCGCCTTCCCATTTCTACCACCGGACAAACCGACGTACGGCGAGTATCCACCCTTACGTTGTTGAAATCTCCACGGTCCGGACTAAGCGTTTCGCTTCGTCATTTATACCGCGTACATCGAAGGACTGGAACAATTTGCCTGCTGCGGTCTTCCCGTCCGATTACAATCTGAGCGTCTTCAAGGCTAGAGTGAATAGGCTCTTAATAAACTAGTGCGCCTCACCATCAACGATTGCATCACCGCTTACCATCAGGTGGGATTGCAGTCAAGTACTAGTTTATATCAGATAAAAAAAAAAAAAAAATCTATATATATAAAAATGACCCCCGTTTTCCGTTGTCACGACTTGGCATGAAAACGGCTTGACCGATTTGGCTGTTTTTTTTTTTGTTGTGATTGTTATTGTGAGGAGAAGGTTCTTATGGAAAAAAAATTAGGGTAGTGTAGGGTAGAGTAGGGTAGAGTAGGGTAGAGTAGGGTAGAGTAGGGTAGAGTAGGGTAGACTAGGGTAGAGTAGGGTAGAGTAGGGTAGAGTAGGGTAGAGTAGGGTAGAGTAGGGTAGAGTAGGGTAGAGTAGGGTAGAGTAGGGTAGAGTAGGGTAGAGTAGGGTAGAGTAGGGTAGACTAGGGTAGAGTAGGGTACACTAGGGTAGAGTAGGGTAGAGTAGGGTAGAGTAGGGTAGAGTAGGGTAGAGTAGGGTAGAGTAGGGTAGAGTAGGGTAGGGTAGAGTAGGGTAGAGTAGGGTAGAGTAGGGTAGAGTAGGGTAGAGAAGAGCGGGAGCGAAGCCGCGCGGGCAAAGCTAGTCTAGAGAATAAAAACGGTTTTTGCTACCAGATATCGAAGAGCAAAAATACTCTTTAATAATAATAATAATAATAATAAGGAAGCGTTAGGCATCAATGCCACTGACATGAAGCAATCGTTGAAGGATCGCTTCTTTGGCCGCCTGAAGAAGGTACTTAATAGCCTTCTGTCAGGTGGTAACAAGGTGCGTGCCTTCAACGGTTGGGTCATGCCGGTATTGATGTACGCTTTCGGTGTACTCAAATGGACTCAAACGGAACTTGATGCCCTGGATAGGAGGGTTCGTACACTGCTGACTGCATATCGAATGCATCACCCTCGGTCGTCGGTAATGAGACTGTATATCCCGCGGAAGTGTGGGGGTCGAGGCTTTTTAAACGCTAAGACCCTGCACAATCGCGAGGTATGCAGTCTTAGGGAATACTTCCTAGCCGCCGACGTGGGTATGCATCGTGATGTAGTGGCAGTGGACAAGGGACTCACCCCGCTCTCCTTGGCTAACGAGAACTGGCGCAAACCTGTAGTGCTTGACACTAACGTACGCAAGGAAGTATGGCAGAGTAAGGAACTTCACGGACGCTTTTTCCGGGCCCTTCATGGGCCCGATGTAGACCAACTAGCGTCCGTAGCCTGGCTGCGCGTCGGTGACCTCTTTGGGGAAACCGAAGGTTTTGTCTGTGCAATTATGGACGAAGTTATCATGACGAATAACTACCGGAGATTTATTGTGAAGGACGGCACGGTTGACATCTGTCGGGCATGTCACCGACCGGGTGAATCAATCCGCCACATTATCTCTGGTTGTTCTCGTCTAGCTAACGGGGAATACTTGCATAGACATAACCTTGTAGCCAGGATTATCCATCAGCAACTTGCTCTGAAGTATTCTCTTGTGGAATCGGAGGTGCCATACTACAGATATGTGCCCGACCCAGTTCTCGATAATGGCGATATCACGTTGTACTGGGACCGGTCCATCATCACTGACAGGACTATTGTAGCCAATAAGCCTGATATAGTGGTGGTGGACCGAAGCGAGAGGCGTGCAATGATTGTTGACATATCCGTTCCACATGACGAGAACCTCGTGAAAGCCGAGAAAGATAAACAAATCAAGTATATTGACTTGGCTCGCGAGGTTGTCGACATGTGGGAAGTGGATTCAGCGATTATTGTACCGATAGTCGTTTCAGCCAATGGCTTAATAGCCAAGAGCCTCGACCAACACCTTAGGAGGCTCTCGTTAGGCGGCTGGATCAAGGGCTTGATTCAGAAAGCGGTACTCCTGGACACGGCTCGTATAGTCAGGAGGTTCCTTTCTCTGGAGCCCTGACCGCCGGTAGCTTGGACCCTGTTCCCGAAACCGGTGGGACACTATTTTTTGTATTTTTAAATGTTTTTTTAGTTTTTATTTAAATATTTAAAAATATAATTTATATGTTTGTACAACGAATAAAGGAAATAATAATAATAAAATCTTTATTAAAACCTTTACACAATATTTTTTTACATATTTTTGCAACAAGTAAATCTTAAATTAATAACTATGCTAGTATCCAGCAAATAACTATGTGTAAAATTAACTTTATATTAGGACTTATGAAACTAATACTTTAAACCTAAAGTTATGTAAAATTAGCGACTTTCCTGAGCTAGGTTTATAAAAACCTGTGTTTCAGGTCACCACTTTCCGAGATGGGGGGATGTTATAGTACATTGTTACACTAGGGGTGAAAGCTACTAAATAAGTTACTTTCACAAACGGAGTATCCATCTGGGCCGACACATTATTCGCCCGGAGGAAATTAAAACTCTTAAAGCTAGGAGTATTCTAGACTTCCTGGAAGTCTCCCGGCTAAGAGAGTTACTCTAACAAGGTGGCGAGTCACAATAGATCTTTTAGGTCGCAGTGACTACATCTCCTACACTACGGGAGATGCATAGCCCCTTATCTTTAAAATAAATAAATAAGCACTGTGCTTTTCATTACGAATACAAGAAGATAGACCTAGTTTTTTTTTTTTAATAATTTGACAGCTGTTAGTAGAAAGTAAAACTTCCTAGGGATGAAAAGTGTGATACTTTTCAGCCCGCTCCTCAGGCAACTTCAAACCTACTTTCAGAGTATGAGTAATGAAAAATAACATTACAATCGTGATGTTAATTAAGTTAATAAAATAAGTTTTCTTAGAAAATAACTTTATTGCCGACTAAAAATCAAAGAGCAGAGTCACACCGGAGCACAGCATGGCGACCAGCTTCCATATACAATACACGTACAACGAGAGGAACACTATATTCGCATAGAACAGCCATTGCTGCTTCCTGTAGCCCGCGTCGCTGCCGACCAGCCCGTCCTTTATGATAAACCTGCGACAATTTATTTATTTTAACAAGTAAATTAAGATATGAAAAAAATACAAACGAAATATTCGGCACTACGGTAATTTCTGTGGGATAAAATAAAATCGAAAATCGGCAAACGATCCCGAGTGAACTATCAAACCTCCTCACATAACTGATAATCAGTTCGGTATCACACCGGTAAAAAATTCTACAGATGCTATTAATGTTATGATTATCTTATGAGTTATTCGATATAAGGGCCAGGTTATCTTTATTTTTTACTAGCGACACGCTCCGGCTTTATTCGGGTGCAATATTATACATAAAAATCTTCCTCTTGAATCACTCTATCTATTAAAAAAAACCGCATCAAAATCCGTTGCGTAGTTTTAAAGATTTAAGCGTACATAGGGATATAGGGACAGAAAAAGCGACTTTGTTTTATACTATGTAGTGACGAGCATTTTGTGCACGTAAAAAATAAAGATAACCTGGCCCTAATATCGAATAACTTTTTAACCGGGGAGTAGATATGTTTCTTTGGTGAATATGTTTATGATATTACTCTCCACCGCCGATCGCCCCCACGAGGGCACGGCGATACTCCGCCCAAGCAGGGCACACCTCGACTGTGTGCTCCACCGTGTCCTCCGGGCGTTGCGCACAGTGGCGACACCCGGGCGTCTCTTCCGCTTGAATCCGATGCAGGAACCTCCCGAACTTGCCATGTCCGGTGAGGACCTGCGTCATGCGGAAGGTAAGGACGCCATAAGGTCTTACCATCCTAAGATCGACTGGTAGAAAATGTCAAATCCAGTGTTTCTTACTTCTGGATAAAATTTTCGTAAATTATATTCGAACCTTCGTAAACCGACGCAGATGGCTTTCGCATAGTCTTTGAGTACCAGTTGACCGACGTCACAGCTGTAGATCGCCTTGTCAGCAGGGGAAAGGCGGGAGATCATGCTTTGCAAGTTGTCATCTCGGAAGTTCCAGTTGTTAGACATGAAGAAGTTGTACACGTCCAACATATTGTCGACGCGGTTGTAAACGTTTATAAGCCTGAGAACATTCCAGAAATTATTTTGAAGATGTTAAAAATAAACAAGAGTACTAAGTGACTTTTTAGACAAACCTGAAAACAAGCTCTTAACCCTTCAGATACCGTCAATTAGAGACACAATAGTAAGACAATAGATGCGCGGCCACCGGGTGTCGCTTGGGGATTCATGAATTAAAGAAAATATGTTTTTCATAGCAAGCTTGTATAGCTTGGTATACCTATATAACTAATCAAGACGAATCATACGAGCCCAAACTCGATGAGGTAATGTCGTATAACTGCCAAGTTCCTCTAGCCACCTTCAGGTTCCATCATCATATCAGCTCCATGTCATAATAATTTTGCATTGTCATCTGATTTACTCATGCATGCAATATTTCAGATCAATCGGTAACCGAGAAGTGGATCAAATTTAATTTGCAAGATATATATGATGACAGACAAACATCAGGATAGGTAAAACTAAATAAAAGCTTGTAAAAAAATAGCTTTACTTACACAAATTAGTTCAGAAAGCGCTTTTACAAATAAATCTAGACGGCAGGGTATAGAAACCTATGTGGCTAAGGGATCTGAACAGAGACCTTTGGTGACCCCCCCATCAACTGGTACGTCATAAACTCCGCACCTGAGCTCCCCCAATGGCGCACAGTCTCTAGCTTAAGCTCACGGAGGACATATGGAACGTGCTGTTCTCTTTGCGAAAGAATAATTCTCTCCCACCCATGATATGGCCACTTACGTTAGCGCACAACGGGCGATGACGCCGATACTCCTGAGATGACTGAGGTAGAGAGAGGGGCGGTACAAAGGTTGAACGCCAAAAATACTGCCTCAGGACCTTGGCATACCTGGGCTAAACTGGCATCGGAGGCTCACTGGGAAAACTTGCCCTCATTGAAGAAATGGGGCGCCTTGAGGACTGTTTTTCATATACAGGCCTTCTGTGCTGCTCAAAAATTAGCCAAGCTCTTTAAAAAAGTAATTGTCTCGACTCATGATTGGTGGGGGTGGGGTCGGATCTTACGGACAACTACATAGTTTAGCTTTCGCAAGAAGCGTTCTAATCTGAATTCCATCATGCGCGTCCTCAAGCGTCTCCTGCCCAATCTATGGGGTTCAGACGCTTCTTGCTGGAAGTTCTATGCAAGGATCGTGCAGTCCATGACCCTTTACAAAGCACCAGTGTGAATCAAAGGTTTTCTATACTACTTATTACTCCACATATCTCTGATATTATTGACAGATGTTCTGGTAATGTATGAAGTTGTAGGATGCTAATTAAAAACAGTTTCAAAAATGCAAATGAATTGATGACTTCGAATGAAAATCGCAAATGCTAGGAAGGCTCAAAGCATCGAGGCTTTTCATCAATATTTTTTTTAATTATAAGTATTTAGTTGGTCTCTGTTGGCAAAGATACTCACGGAGGCACGCCCTTGGGCCTGACACCGAGCATTGAGACCACGGCGTCGAGGAAGTAGCCGGGGATGTAGTGCAGGAACAACGTCAGCAGCCAGTAGAGCACCCTGTTATTAGTCTCGACGATATAGCAGTACCAAACTGCTTTCGGTGAGATGAGACGGTAGAAGTCGTCACTTTGCATCATAACGCTCAAATCGCCTGTGAATTACGGAATAATTTCTTTGAAAATGAGTTTCCCTGTTTCCCAATCTTAATATCTAACTAATTTTAAGTGCATGGTCACGAGGTGGTGCGAGATGGCGAGGTTGGTGTTAGTCAGTGGGGAAGTACGTGGTGGTGTAAGTTGGTGTGGTGGAGCGAGGTGGCGAGGTGATGCAAGTTAGTGGGGAGGTGCGAGATGACGAGGCAGTGGGAGTTAGTGAAACAAACAAAAACAGTCTTTTCAACAGTACACGCATAATATATTCAGTGGTTGTTAGGACTCACCCCACGTGATGCCAGAACGCGAGCAGCTGACAGTGTATATGGGGATGTCTCCACTCCAGTGTTGACGATTCTGGACTGAGTCCCAGCCGGCAGCTATTATGGCGTTGTTCACGTAGTCCACCGGTGCAAACGACACCAGCAGGTCCCTTCTTCCTTTCAAAACGTGAAGCACACCCATGCCCGTCCCTAATAGGAACTGGAATGGAAACAGAACAGTGTCAACTGGCCCTGTAGAATTATAAACATAGTTAGCCCATTTATGTCCCACTGCTGGGCGAAGGCCTCCCTCTCCCTTTTCCACACACGTCTGTCTTCGGCCATTGCGGGCCAATCCCTCCGGTATTTATCAAACGCATCTCTCCACCTTCGCCTTGGTCTGCCGCGATGTCGCCTTGCGTTTATTGGGTCCCATTAAGGTGAAAGCTCCAACCAGCCCGCGAAATTCAAATTTTCTAACGTTTTTTGCAATTTGCAGGCCAGTGACATGTTGTAACTTTACCAAAAATGATTCGCGGCAATAACAAGTATAATTTTAAATATAAAAATGATCAAAACATTCGCTCCACATAGAAAAGGTGTAAATTGTTAAAATCTCCGAAATCTAACTTACATGCAACTTTCATTCATTCTTCTATTTAAAATTATACTTGTAATAACAAGTATAATTTTAAGCGGCAATAGCCGCGAATCGTTTTTGGTAAAGTTACAACATGTCACTGGCCTGCAAATTGCAAAAAACTTAAGAAAATTTGAATTTCGCGGGCTGGCTGGGGCACTCACATTAGTGGCTCTTTAGACCACAGTTCATCCGACATGCGGCAAACATGTCCGGCCCAATCCCACTTAAGAGTGGCAGCTTTTCGGGTAATATCTTCGATCTTAGTTTTAGCGTGCAGCTCTGTGTTCCTTACGCGATGGGAAATTCGAACACCCAGGATACAAACATAACTTAATACTTATTATAAACATAACTTAATATTGATTTATTTATCCTCTTAAGACCTTAACCTAATGTGATAGTGCAAATAACAACTAGTATAATGTAGTCAAAGTACTTTTTTTAGGTGGGTTCAAAGTCAAAGTCAAAATATTTTATTTCACATAGGCTTACAATCCTACATGGGCACTTATAAAACATCAGAAGCTAGTGCACGGTTCCAAATTGGTCGTTTATTATAGAAAAGAACCGGCAAGAAACTCCATGGTTACTCTTTTAAAAAAAAGTGGTTGTTACAATATTGATAGAATTATGTAAGTACAGTATAGACCAGTCAACACTGTACACAAAAGCACAAAACAAATAATCATAATAAATAAAAAAGTAAGTCGTAATAGGAAGTAATGTATGAGTTTGTGGATTATACCTACTATTCTTTTTTTTTTTTGTCGACGGGGAAAATCATCTTTGACGAAACCCGCTTTTGGGTGGAGCGGGAGACAGTGTCAGACTCTTACTGACTAAAAACCCCGCGCCGTTCCTTCTAGCCTTCATACCGGGGCACGAGTTCCCTTTCGGACAACCCTGTCCCCAGTAGGCTTCGACCCAGCTGGGCCCCTCCTGCTGCTGACAACTCCTTGAGGCGCGCGGGAACAGTGCGCGCCGTCGGTCCATTACCGGACGATCGGACAGCGAGCTACCCATGGCTCGCCGTCCGCAAGCCCGCGTCTACGGTGGCCGGAAATCGGGATCGGAATCCCGGCGACGGCGGCGAGGGCGCCGTTGCCTGATGCGGTCGGCCTCCTCCTTTGCAAGCATTACTGCTTCGCAGAAGGAGGCGACCGCCTGCCATTCCTCCTCGCTCCGGACCATGGCCTCGACCAGGACCCGGACCTACAGTGTTCTCACATTCATATTACAAAAAAGAGGCTATATATGTATAAAAAAGCAGGAAAAATATAAAAAATTGCAACTATAAAAAAAAAATGTTAACAAAATAAAAAATCATTCAATGGCATCCATCATGGTGGAGCGTAAGATATTGTCAGACTTTCACTGACTAAAACCCAATCCTGTTCCTTAATTGCCTTTCGTACAGGGGCCAAATCATCCTTTTAGAAACTAATCCTTGGCTCCATTAGGCTTCGACCCTGCGGCCCAGCACTACGGTTTGCTGACAATTCCTTGAGGCGCGTGGAAACAATACGCACCGTGTAGCCAAAGTGATTAAATTCGAAGCTGCAACTTTGGCTTTGTTTAGGATTTGTTTTTCGATTTAAATAGTCTGAGCGGTCAAGTCAATTCTGTCGCCCGCGGGCCAGCCCGTTGGCTGAGAGACAGTGGCGTAGCTAGTTCCAAAGGAGCCCCATATCAAAAGTTATCGAAGTTTTTTTTACAATATTGACCTACTAGTACGGAGATATGAAACAGGGTCATATTAGTCCTTGAAAGATATGACCTGACTAACTGCAAAAAGTCTGCCTATGTCCGAAATACAGAAGAAAGATTAAGTTTTTTTTGTGATACAAGATCTTATATCTTATTTTTCTCTTTCTTTTCTGTAGAGAAAATTAAAATGTAAGGAACGAGCTATAAAAATGGAACGTCCTATCATTTAGTAATTATTTTATTCATTTACTACGCACCTCTTATCACTTAGAGAAATGAAGGTTGTGGATAACTTGTTACGAATTTTCACATGGGGCCCCTGCAGAATGGGGGCCCCGTATCATCGATACAGCTTATACAGCAGTAGCTACGCCACTGCTGAGAGATAGCTCGGATTTACCGCCTCGCCCACACAGAAGCCCGTCGAGTCATCTCAATATTGAACATTTCAAAAATATGGACTATCTACCTACTTCTTTTTTCCATACCAAGCAGTTAATGAGGAGTTGCCTTCAGAAAGCAACGGTGTTAGTACTTACCCCTAAAACTGATGTCATGACCGTTTTGAGGTCTATCCAACCCGGTGACGGCTCAACAAAAGAGCCACACACTGAAATTAACAAATAAATTGTTTAGTTGATATACAACGTGTAACGTTAAATGCGCAAAACCTGAAAATAGTTTGATCAGAATAATAAACCGAATCAATTAAACCACTTTTAATAGGTTACACTTTTGGAAAAAATCTTCATTTAAAATGTCGCTCTGTCTATTTATGAATAGGTCAAGCCATCACGCGCTCAAATCCGCTGAAATAGGTAAATAAACACAAATGGTTGTAGTCCAATAAAATTTTCTCATACACGAGATAAAAAAGCTCTTATTTCAATGAACATAAAACCTTTAATTTCTTATTTAATGATTTTTTTTTAATGTCACCTATATTAAAAAATCTTCGAATAGATTCTGCTCGATATTCTGATCAAACTAATTTCAGGTATATTTAGATAATTCGCTAAACAGAAAAATAGTATAGTGATATAGTACTGCCCCCCTAGCCAAGTTACAACCGTTTTGCTTGCGTCGAACGCTTCGAGTTGACCTTGCCGCCAATTTTTTTGTTCTGACCACGTGACTGAGCGTTGAGGCGACATCGTTCCCGTACATTTGAAGCTTTCGTCTAGCGTTAACTATTGCAGATTGGCAACTTGGCTAGGGGTACTGTCTATAGAGACTACTAATCATCTGCGTGTTATGCATTGAGGATATTAAGAGATAAAATAAATGTGGCATAGCAAAAGATCATCATATTCATATCACATTCAATACCGATGCTGAATAACGAAGCTGTTAGATTACGTACAGGCATATTGAGTATACATGCTAGTCATATCAGCCGAAACACGTCCACTGCTGGACATAGGCCTCCCCCAAGCGTCGCCACAACGACCGGTCCTGTGCGTCACGTATTCATCGGATTCCCGCGATTCTGACCAGGTCATCGGTCCACCTTGTTGGAGGCCTTCCAACGCTGTGTCTTCCGGTACGTGGTCGCCACTCCAGAACCTTTCATCCCAATTGACTATCTGATCTGCGTGCAATGTGCCCGGCCCATTGCCACTTAAGTTTGGCGACTCTTCGAGCTACGTCAGTACCTTGGTTCTCCTGCGGATATTTTCATTTCTGATGTGATCACGCAAGGAAACTCCGAGCATAGCCCTTTCCATCGCCCTTTGGGTGACTTTGAGTCTTCTTATAAGGGCCATTGTAAGTGACCATGTTTCGGAGCCATAAGTCATCACTGGCAACACGCACTGGTCATAGACTTTCGTCTTGAGACACTGTGGTATATTAGACGAGAAAACACCGCGCAATTTCCCGAACTCTGTCCTGCCGAGTCGGATTCGACGATTGACCACTTTCCCGAAATACAAATTAGTAGTAAAGCTATAAGATCAACAAATGGCGCCTTGAGTATGCAAGTTCATAAGAAAGCTACAAGATTGCCTACAGGAGTCTTGACTACACAATGTAATAAGAAAGTTGTGCGATTACCTACGGGTGGCTTCACTATGCAGACGGGCAGGTCACCAGCGCTTGTGCGCACCAACTCTTCCGCGATCGCCTTTGTGAATGTGTAGGTGTTCGGCCAATCTTTTAGTAAACTGCGGTACCAAAATGCATATTTTATGAAAAAAAGAAATTATATAACATCTTATTCCTCAGAAGCAGTGAATTTAAGCACCAGTGCTGAACTGGAAGCCACTAATGATTGTGTTGTCGTAGACTTACGCAGGAGTTATACAAGTGAGCTTCTCTTCGTCGATGCTGGCTATTATGTCGAGGAAAACGTCTGGAGCCACGGGACATGGGTAGAACTGCTCCTCGATGTCACTGTCTATTCTGGGTACAGTTGCGTGGGCGAAGGCCGTTGAAACGTGGTTGAAGAGTCTGAAGACGAGAACACTATTAGCTAGTATTATGAGATTAAATACTTTTTTAAATGTGTTTTTTCTGCACCATATTTTTCTATTTTGCGATGGAGTTATTAAAACATTAAAATTTTCTTTGAACAAATGCTAGTTGTGCAAAATACATTTTTTTTTTATTGAAATTTAGAAACAAATATAGAAATGATGACAGTTGTGTTCATTTTTCTTTAAAAAATATTAAGTGTTTTAGGTCCTACCAGTAAATTTTAAAAATGAAACATTTGATAGAAACTTGTAGCGACATCTATGACGCCATATAAGAACTACGAAGAAAATACGAAATCCTGCATCGCGCAATCAAAGTTTTCCGCGCGTTTTGATTAAATACTACAGCCCGAAATCAACTATCGGGCAGTAGCCCACCAGACTATAACACCGGTTTGGTCGGTGGATCCTCCCTTTTCAAAGGAGGTAAGTGGGATTTTACTCTCTGTTCCACCTTCTTCCAAAAACTCATGGCTAAGTAATAATAGCCACTCGGGTCGAACTCCAAGTTAAAGCTATGATTGCCAAAGTCAGGATGTGGATGGGTGACCATCTTAACATAAAAACATTCCTTCATGCCTCAAAAAACTCGTTAAGCAGTCGTTACGGATAATCAGAATCCAGGAAATCCGACACCAGTCTTGAAATGCTGGTGATGCTGGGTTATGGACATCATGATAGGCAGTCGCTTCATATAAAATACTGGTACTCAACTGCATCCAGTTAAACTAGAAGCTGACTCCATTGTAATTAGGAAGAGGCAGGCAGATTGATCGCCTGTACCACATCACCAGAAATTACACAATGATGACTAAACTGAATGTTGTGAACTCACTTGAGGTTGTGACACTGCTTGCCCAACTCGAGCAACTCTCTGGTTCCTCTCACATTGGTGGTCCCTGCGATGTGGAGTGGCTCTTGGAAGTTCACGGTGGCTGCCATGTGGACTATTATGTTCACCTGGAGATTTGGGCAAAGACTTCAATGAGCACGTCAGCAGTCACAACCAGTATACCCTGGCCTCGTATACTAACAATTGAATCATTGTGCTACATACAGTAAACATGCATTGGAAAGTCAGATTATAGTACACACCATTTTTTTAACATATACAAATGCCACTCAAAATAAAATAAAACTAGTTTATATTAAAACTAGTTTAGTTTATATCAATTTTTAAAAAAAAGTTGAGTTCTGCGCAAAGATTTTATATATTCTACTAGAGTAGACTAGATTGACTACGAAGAAATATGGCAGTCTCTAAAGTGTTCTTTATTCTCATTAGCATTAAGTTCATGTGTGTTATTGACACGCAAAAGGGAAAAATGGCCTGGAGCAAGACACTGAGATAAATCCTCTGTGTCCTTTTCTCACATACTACCAGAAAAAAATAAGAAACAGATGGTAGTTTTTAGATTGTTCCAGTTGTCGTTAAATAGTCCCTGTTCATGCATTTTGATAGGTTTATGCAACATATAATGAATTGAAACTAAATATTTTATTTCAAATATTGCTTCCTGTAATTTTATACGCATTCTTCTTGTATTTAATGATGATTTCATTTAGATTAGTAGCTATTCGTAGTAGGTAATTTTCAAATTATGAAAGGCAACATTTAGGAGGTTTCAATTTGACAGAATTTGACATCAATAAACAATATGGCTGATGCTTCATAGGGCTAAAGTTGTATTTTTAATTGTTACAAGTGTTTATCTCAATGTTTAGTAAAGTATAAAGTGTGCAAGATGTTCAAAACGTTGCTGTGTAAAGTGCCGCAATAGTGATGGGTATCCTGGTTGTGGAATTTCATTTTTTTGGTAAGTTTTCTGTTTTGTTTACAAAATATTTATGTAGGGTGACAACAAACATCGTTTTGAATTTCATGCGGGAATTAAAACATATTAACAGCCTGTAAAAATACATAGAGAAGGGTCATCATAAACGACTCAGAAGACGGACTGGGTGCTAAATTTTATAAAATTTGATTGTCTACTGTTCAATTTTATATTATTATAAGCAAATTTCAAAAAATCTGAGGAGGCTCAATTTTTTTTTTTTTAAATTCATGAATCCCCAAGCGACACCCGGTGGCCGCGCATCTATTTTCTTACTATTGTGTCTCTAATTGACGGTATCTGAAGGGTTAATAAGTCAAGCGCGTACCAATTTTACTAATTTTATATTTTCTGTTGATCGGGCAGCTTCGGCCGCTCGGCGATCTTCGGCTGCTCTCGTGACACAACGGAAAGCGGCGAGCAGCGGCGGCCAGAGGTGCGGCACGCGGGACGTGTCTTCGGACCAATTCAGTATATTATAGTTATCTGTGACCACTTCTTAAAACGACCCGCGTGCGCTCCAAAATCTTCAACATCGATATAATAATAATAATAATAATAATAAATTATTTATTGACACAAAACATTTCACACATAAATGAAATTCCCTGGCTCCTGCGCTAGTTATTAACTGTATTACAGGAGCCAGTGTATTCCCCATATAGTTATTACAGATTTGTCATATATAAAGTTAAAAAAAAGACATATGTAAGTATATAAAAATTATTCAAAAAAAAAAGAAAAACTATTAAAGTGAAAAACATGTCATGTTAAATAATTATTAAAAACTTTGGTCAATGAAATATTACACATGTATCACAATTCAATAATTGTTAAAATTATAATTTTAAAATATATATATTGTTAGAATCCAAAATTATGTCAAAAAGAAAAAAAAAAAAGAAAATTAAAATCAATGTCCAAAATTCTAATCCACAGAATAAGATCATAATTAAAATTAAAACCCAAAAACAAAATCAATATCCAAAATAAAATCAAAAATTAAAATCCAAAATAATATGTATAATATATAAAACAATGTAAAAATAAATAAAATAAATTAGACTAAAAATTCAAATAAAACGCCTCTTATTGTTTTTTCAGTGTCATCATTTTGTGAGGTGTAATTGTGTATTCTACTTAGCCAAGTTCAGTAAGTTTTCAGTACCTTCATAGTCAAGATCTTTCAACCACGCAAGGAGGGCCCTTTTCAGCTGGTGGTGGTTAAACTTCCTTGTTTTTATTATTTGGTTTAATGCGTTGTAGAAACGCGGTGCCATTGCTGAATAGTGTTTTTGGGCAAAGCGAGTTCTGACACGGGGGACGGGACAGGTAATCACTCTTTTGGTCTCATCAAGTGGAAGTGTTGGTATGGTGTGCCTGTGGTACCTCCTAATTGTTTCCATGACATATAGTTTCCTTACTGACAACACCTCGGCCTTAGCATAGACTGAGGTGGTGGGATGCCTATAAGGCAGGTACATAAGCACTTTGAGTACCGCCCGTTGGGCTCTTTCTGCAGCGATAAGGAGGGTTTTACAAGCACCACCCCATGCGCATATGCAGTACCTAATTAAACATTCACACAGGGCTCTATATGTTTGGATCAGAAGTCGAAAATTGGCTACAGCACGTAGGTTTTTAAAAATGTATATCATTCTTCTAATCCTCCCAACCAGAGCTGCTATGTGGATGTTCCAGGCAACCCTCTCGTCCAGTAACACTCCCAAGTATTTGATACTCTCAACACGAGAAAGCACTGGGCAATTACAGTTAGAGTGTTCTAGGGTGCGGTTGCATGGGTATGTGTGTATCTTCAGCGTGAGGCCAGCTCCAGCTTTGGTTGCTGCTGTTTTGGTGAAACAGATGTATTTTGTTTTGTTGGGATTAAGTGAGAGAAGACTGTTTTCAAGCCACTTGGTTACGGAGGCTAATCCTGTCTCAGCCAACTGGAAAACTCGCTCCCAAGTCTCACCATGGAACAATAGGACTGTGTCGTCTGCAAACATGAAAATGTCTTGTCCCGGCAAGGCGCCACACAGCTCATTTACGTAGATCAGAAAAAGCGTTGGGGCCAGTGTGCTACCTTGCGGAACGCCGACACCACATGCTGCATCGTCACTATCGTGCCCTTCAACCCGTACTTGCTGAGACCTGCCTGATAAATAGTTTCTGAACCATTCCAGAACCAGACCCCTTATTCCAACATTTTCAAGCCTGGCAAGCAACAAAGGCACCGACACTGTATCAAAGGCCTTCTGTAAATCAAGGAAAACTCCCATGCATCTTTCACCTTTGTCTAGTGATGATGTTAGGGCCGTTGTGAATGCAAGAACCGCATCTTCCGTCGACTTTCCCACCCTGAAACCATATTGCCCACTGTGCAACAGCCCATTATCCTCCAGGTAACTAATCAATCTCTTATTCACGACTTTTTCAAGTATCTTTGAGAGAGATGACAGGAGTGATATCGGCCTATAATTGGACGGAGTCTCTTTTGGGCCTGACTTGTGAATTGGGCATACAACAGCTCTCTTGAGCATTGCCGGAAATATTCCCTTCTCAATACTGAGGTTACACATATGCGCGATAGGAGCCGCTAGGTACATAATGTTCTGTTTTAGGATATTCGTTGGTATATTGTCCCATCCTGGGGCACTTTGCGTCCTGAGTCCAAGAACAACGTTTCTCACCTCAATGGGATCTGTTGGTGCCAGCGACATAGATTTCAAAGGCTGGCTAGATGCCTTTGTTTGCGCTACAAGCTCGTCTTCGCTTACATTCATTTGTTTTAGTATTTGATCAGCAAGTTTTCTCCCTACTGATGTAAAATATGTATTAACTTTGTTTAGAGAATCCACAGGCGAATCGCCGATATCCAAAAGCTCCTTTGCGGTAACTTTATCAGTTTTGGTATTACATATCTCTTTCATTATTTTCCATGTCTCTTTTAAGTTTCCTTGGTTCTCAGTAAGTTTTTCCTGATAGTATTTGATTTTAAGTTTCCTAATTATGTTATTACACGAGTTCCTGTAGCGAACATATTTTTCTTTCAGTTGTGTGTCGTTTGGCATTTCTTTAACTTGTTTGTGTAATTTGTCTCTTTTCCGTATGCACCTAACTACGCCGTAAGTAATCCATGGTTTCAGCGGTTGATAACGTTTTGACGAGTTTTTCACCTTTGTGTTTTTTTCTATTATATCTAAAAGTCTCGTTACAACAGTGTCACAAACATTGTTGGGGCATTCAGATTCATATAAATCCTGCCATTTTTCATTACTTAGTGCCTCCTTGACCGCATCATGGTTGATAATAGTTTTTAGGTGTGGTGTGTTTCTATTTTTGACTTGGGCGTTGCCAATATAAAGCAGAATAGGCGAGTGGTCGGTAAGTTGCTGTTCAAAAACAATGGTCTTCCATTCCCTAGCACTATAGTACATTCGAGAATTATATTCATTTTAAATCATAGTCTACTGTCTTTAAGTTTAGTCCTTAGGTAGGTAGGTAATGCTGCACGTATGTGTTAAGCCACATCGCGTTAACTACTAGTAATATATTATTTTTTATATTTGTTGTAGATTTCCAAGAAACGAGAACCATCGGCAACAGTGGCCGAAGTTTTGCCATTTAAAAATTTTTTTTTCAGCAACAGTTTTGTAGTCGCCACATTAAGTCTGAAGATGTAAATCAATACTAAAACCTAATTCTATTACATCTATATACCCTTTTCTAAGTTCATCCGTTGTTAAAAACCCGTTCAGTAGTTTTTGAGTTGATTGCAAACAGATATAGACAAACGAAAATAGTGGGGGACTTTTTTTGATGTGGTAAAATCTCCAATAACTTATCCTGCTCTAAGGTAGAGCGGGACAAGTTATTTGAGGTTTATACTGAATAAATCTACCGGTGTTCTTCAGTTGCCCTTTGTGTTTCAGGACCATGGTTTCCCTTTCGGATTTCCTGTGGCGCTAACGGGCATCGGCAATAATTAGTATTAGTTAGTATAAATAAATTTATAAACCAGTCGAGGATCATTTATTTAATGTATTATTTATTGTTTATTTTTTAGTTAGGTAATAAGTGCAATTTAACGTAATAAAAAATGTACAATTTGATGTCGCGCATCAGTCTATTTTTAATAAAGTAAAAATAAAAGAATAACATTAGTTTTATTAAAACTAACTAGTTTTTTCTTTCAGACAAACCTTATTCTGATAGGTGCAGCCGTTCAGAAGTGATCTTCTTACGTAGGTACATACACATTAGGCATTTTTTTATCAGTATAGGTATTTCATACTCGCTTATGAGGATATTGCTATTATAATATATACGGACATCAGCTATTTCCTAGTCATTACAGAGAAAACTCACAGTTCCCTTTTGGTAAGCATATTATACATATTAATTGTTTTTTTAACTTGAATGTCTATTTTAATGTATCAAAAATATCTTTAACTAACTTTTGAGCAAAATTGTCCCGTAGTATGTAGCTAGTGTATGGACACACTAGTAGAACGAGATGACAGGACTCTTTCTGACTTTCCTTTTCAGGTACGCTTTTGAAGCTGTCGTAGTCAATCTAGTACTAGGATATATAAAATCTTTGGTTCTGCGCCATCTACAGTGCGTTTCACTTATGAGGTTCCTTTGCCGTAATGTTGGCAATACGGAAAAACAGTGCTGCAATATTTTTAGCAATTAAATTACTTAATATTCGTTACTTTTAACAATTGCCTTTTTGTTTTTTTTTTTTTTAACTATTTTTGTATAAAGTTTAGGACGCTGGGCTCCATTCCCATTGTCCTGCAATTCTTTCAAATACCGAAAACGCTACGCCACAATATCGTACCTCTCTATTAACGACTTCTTTTTAGACCTGCTTTTTTTTAAATAAAATCCCATTCCCCTCATAATTCTCCAAATAGTATTGCTATTACCGTTAAAATCGATTTCATTTCGCATTTCGGGGAACAATCTTGGTAGAGTAGGCAACTTTTCCTTTTTTCCCTTCTATTTTGTGTAGACAGACAGGGGAGCCAACATTACGCCAAAGGAACTTCTTAAGTGAAACGCACTGTAGTGACCGTGACTATGCTCGAGCCTGTAGCTATCACCGTAAACTGGAGCAGCTTTACCAACCTCCTTCGTGATGTTATCCCAGTCCTTGTCAGCCAGACCGAGCTTGAGCTCCGTCACGTCGCCTTCCACCGGCACGATGCGGCCGGCGAAGCCAGGCTTCTTCTCACGTAGACTGTCATATAACTATAACAAAAATAATTTTTAATAATAATCTATTCACGTACTTCTCAAAAAAAAAAAAAAAACTAACTTAATAGTACTACGTTCTAAAAATATTGGTTTAATTACCAAATTACATATATAAAAACTAGATTAATTTACAAAATTTTTCTTCGCAGTATTTATTCTTATAAACTTCCAGATTAGTTTACTATCTTTCTCACCTACTTGCAGCTCATATAGAAATTCCGGTACCTTTTATGTTATGCCAAGTACCTTGTTACCAGGTGTGAGATTAATGGAAATAAAATCAAATGTCATCATCATCATATCAGCCGAAAGATGTCCACTGTTGGACAAAGGCCTTAAATCGAATATAATTTCTTGAATTATAGGATAGGAACCACATTAATTTGGCGGGTATTTTTCTTGGTATAACGTTTTGGTATAACTGTCATAAGCATAATAATACTTTTGGGATAATGTATTCTCAGAAGGCTCAAAGTCACCCAGAGGGCAATGGAAAGGGCTATGCTCGGAGTTTCCTTGCGGGATCGAATCAGAAATGAAGATATCCGCAGGAGAACCAAGGTTGCCGACATAGCACGAAGAATCGCCAAACTTAAGTGGCAATGGGCAGGGCACATTGCTCGCAGAACAGATGGCCGTTGGGGCCGAAAGCTTCTGGAGTGGCGACCTCGTACTGGAAGACGCAGCGTCGGAGGCCTCCTACAAGGTGGACCGATGACCTAGTGAAGGTTGCGGGAAACCGATGGATGCGAGACGCGCAGGACCGATCATTGTGGCGACACTTAGGGGAGGCCTATGTCCAACAGTGGACGTTTGTCGGCTGAAATGATGATGATGATGATGATGAATGTATTATCAAGTGGTGTGGTCGTCGTACTAATTATTCTATAACTTGTTTATTGCTTCTAACCCACTCATCATCAACACAAGATGTTCTCTAAAGAAGATTCCCACCGTAATCAGCATCCTGAATCAATAACTACTTTTATTAAAATAAATGAATTTATAACTCACAGGATCTTTAAGTATATAAGCTAATCTCTGTGCAATCGTTTTTCCTTTCTTTGGTCTCATCAGTAAGTAGATTTTCTTTATATCACATGATCTGAAATATAAATAAGATAAAGTAACTGTTAGGATCACTTATACAGGGTTATTTGTAAAACACTAGCAACCTCTTAGGACTATGTTAAGAACATCATAAACAACTTTTGTTCTATGACTCTTAAAAATTTATCATATTTTAGTTCACCAGATTGCCTTTTTTAACCCAAAGGTTGACTGGTAGAGAATGCCTTGTTGCATTAAGTCCGCCTATGTACCACTACTGTACATGAAGTTTAAATAAATTAAACAATAAAATTTTCATACAAAAATAAAAATATTTAAATTGAACGTTCTAAATATTACGAAGTCTATGCGAAATAAGCAACAGTACAATAGCGTAAGGTAGTGGGGATCGGACGACGAGGGTGCTTGATGCGCTTGCGTCGCTTCATACAGACGCATGTAGATATAGCAAAATACAGAATTGAAATATATTTGATAGAAAAACGAAATATTGAAAAGGTTTGTTTTTGGTAAATGAATCATGTTTTGTAAAAAGTCATAGAATAAAAGTTGTTGTTTATGATAATAGTAATACAGTCCTGCAAAGTTGCTAGTGTTTTACAAATAACCCTGTATTTTTGATATGGCCAATTATTATTTTGGATGTCATGACATGTGTGGGTCTACCACGTACGGGCTGAAGGTTGATCAATCCTCACCTAAAAAGTTTCTCGACGAATTGCTTGCCGAGGAAGCCGGAGCCGCCCGTGAGCAGCACGACGGCATCGCGGTAGAACTGCTGCACGTCTGAGTCCCCTCTGTCTATGACGGCGTTCATCGGCTTCTGCAGCTCCAGTATATCTAGCTCGGTCTGCTGGGCGATGTCCAGCGCTGGAGTAAATATGATGCTTTCTTACTACACGTCCGTACATAAGCTAACACCTTTTTCTATTCTGAGTGAAACTACGATCCATTTTTTTTAAAGTAGTATTTCATCAAAATAATTTCTCCCGTTCTGAATGGAACGAAAGCTGCAAGCATTTGTGACTAAAATGGGTTTCCACGACTCTCACAAGCTGTGAGGGTCGCGAAAGACCGATACAGATCTACCTATTGGAAACCTTCCAGTACGTGGACTTCATCATCATTTCAGCCGACAGACGTCCACTGTTGGACATAGGCCTCCCCTGAGTGTCACCACAATGATCGAATGATCGATCAGCACGTGATCGCCAATTCATAATTATAATCTTTCGGCCCTTCGACCACGTTCTGTAGGAAATATGCTCTACCCACTGCCACTTAAGTTTGGCGATTCTTCGGACTATGTTTCCAACCGTATTCTCCTGCGGATATCTTCATTTCTAATCCAATTATGCTAAGAAACTACAAGCTAGTCTTGCCCTTTGGGTTGACCTTAAGTCTATTGATGAGTCTCATTGTGAATGACTCTAGGCAATACACTACATAATATCTTAGAATATACCTTTTGCAAACAGAAATTAATAATGAATATCCAAATGCAAGTAATCTGCAAACCTAATGATTTTTCCTGTGCATAAATAAACGACAATCAATATATTTTAGCAAGTCATGTGTGTTGAATTCACGACCTCTATTCGTTTTGAAATAGGTTATATAATATATATTGAATGACCTTAAGTCCTGTTACAAATAAAATAAAATAAATTCATTAAAACTAATCTAATAGTTTTAGAATAGAATTTATGGCTTCGCCGTTTCGCCACCGTCCACGTCGTGGAGGTGATGCAAATATTTAGTTTCTGAAGTAACTAACGAAACAGCCAAGCCATACATTTTTACTGATATGTAGAATTTGTGAAGGTCGGTAGAGTTAGGCCGTGTAGATTCAGAAGCTTAGCTCTACATGAGATCTGATATCTTTTTCATAGGGCAAACCTTATGTAGTCGTCTTGGCAACATTTTACATGAAATGTTTTTGGTGGGATTTCAGTTCTTTTTGTCAGTTCCTAGGCAGTCTTTTTTTTTCTTCTTTATTTCGGCTTTCTTGCACTTCAGGAATTACCCTAACAGTTTGAAGTCTCATACAAATTTCCACCTCCCCATTTTAGAGGATGGGGGGCGAAAGTTATAAATTTATGTTTTTTTTTGTTGGTTGTATACTAAACTTAAATTACATACCAAATTTCAGTTTTTTTTCAGGAAGTAGCCAAACATTTTGATGATCATCAGTGTGTCAGTGACGAAATCGGTGTATTTTAGATATCAATACTCGTAAAATCTAAATTATTAAAGCTATTCAATTGAGACTTCGTATGTTTAATTAGTCTATTATTGAAATCATATCCTGAGAATATGAATTATCTGGTGCATCGGAAACCAACTTTATGAGGGTTCAAAAAAACGACGAAACACTTCGAGAAAAGGTAGGTAGTGCCTTTGCGCTTCGCTTGGCTCGTCTATGATGGGGGTACTGCCGTGCCCCCAGATTTCTTACATGTTATAGAAATTTAAAGCAAAAATTACACACTTCTACTCAATGAATGGAATGTGTGAGAAGTGACATGAAAAAAAAGGGAGTTAGTGATAGCGTGACGAGTGACAGGACAGAATGGAAGAAAAAAACGTGTTGCGCCGACCCCAAATAAAACGGGATAAGGGCAGGAAGATGATGATGACTTAGCTTAATACAGGCCTTTAAGCGATAAGGATACCACTTCTCAATGAACACATAATTGAAAACTTGTCCACTACTAATCGTAAAGATTATTTTCATTACTCATACTCTGAAAGTAGGTCTGAAGTTGCCTGAGGAGCGGGATGAAAAGTGTCACACTTTTCATCCCTAGGGAGTTTTACTTTCAACTAACAGCTGTCAAATTATTAAAAAAAAACTAGGTCTATCTTCTTGTATTCGTAATGAAAAGCACAATGCTTACCTCGGGGTTAAAGTTACTTATTTCGTCCCGAGAAGGAGTTGTCGGCCGAGCGTAGCGAGGTCGCTAATTCGAGGGACTAAATAAGTAACTTTCACCCCTAGTGTAACAATGTACTATTAAATGATTTCAAATAATTGTGTCATGTAGAGTAGATCATGACACTGACTACAATTTTTTAGTTAAGGGGATTGAGGTTTTTTTTTTACAGATAGGAAATCCTCACAGTTCTCCTTCACCTTGGGTTAGATGAATGGGAAACCACCCTGGTGTTCCCTCGCACACTTGGGTCGGGGGCTGCGGGTAGAGATGGGTTTCTAACCGGTAAATACCCAAAATACCCAAATGCAGGGTTTTGCCCGGGTAAATACCTAAATGGTGGGTATTTAATTTTTGGTATTTTTTTTGATATTTATACATTTTTAGCAATAGAAATTTTTCTACAAATATGTTTTATGCATGAAATGTACATGGTGTCGGCAAAGAATAGTTTTCTTTTTTTTTTTTTTAATTCGTATAAACTAGTGCTTGACTGCGATCCCACCTGATGGTAAGCAGTGATGCAATCTCTGATGGTGAGGCGCACTAGTTTATTAAAAGCCTATTCACTCTAGCCTTGAAGATACCCAAATTATAATCGGACGGGAAGACCACAGCAGGCAGATTGTTCCATTCCTTCGACGTACGCGGTATAAACGACGAGGCGAAACGCTTAGTCCAGACCGTAGAGGTTACAACAACGTATGGGTGGATACTCGCCGTTCGTCGGGTTGTCCGATGGTAGAATTGAGATGGCGGAATCAAGTCATGCAATTCCTGCGCACACTCTCCAAAAAGCATCCTGTAAAACACCGAAAGGCTGGCTACCCTACGCCTGTGCTCAAGGCTTTGAAGGTTGGACTTAACCAAATCTGGATCACCAATTAGCCTTTTCGCACGCCTTTCCACCGAGTCCAAAGCTGCCAGGTGGCATTTTGCAGCACCAGCCCATATGTGGCTGCAGTACTCCACACACGAACGGACCTGCGCTTTGTATAACATTAAAAGCTGTTCCGGTGTGAAGTACCGCCGGACTTTTGCAAGAATGCCAAGTTTTCTAGCAGCTACTTTGGCTTTGGACTCAATGAACCGCCCAAAGTTAAGGTCTGAGGAAATTTCGACTCCCAAAAGCTGAAGACGGTCGGTACACTCCAGGGAAACATTCCGAAAAGCAGGAGCTAAGGTGAACGGGCTCCTTTTAGCGGTAAACAGACACGCTTGCGTTTTGGAGGCGTTGAATCCCACAAGATTGGCTTCACCCCACTTGGAGACTGCCTGAAGTGAGATATTCGTACGCTCTACCATAGCCTCTCTTTCGGACTGTATTAGCTCCTTACTAGCCCGAGCACCGGGCAGGTATCTCTCTACAACTGTGGTATCATCTGCATACCCATAGATACCGGGCACCAGCAGATCGTTGATATGCAACAGGAAGAGAGTTGCAGAGAGAACAGACCCCTGAGGAACTCCGGCATTAATCGTCATCGGCTCTGATGAGCATCCGTCGACAAGAACTCGAAGAGACCGTTCACTCAGGAAGTCTTTTACCCAGTTGATCAGACCAGGGGAAATGCCGTACGCTGGAAGCTTACTCAATAGGCTAGCGTGCCATACCCTGTCAAAGGCCTTCGAGACGTCTAAGGATACGGCAATCGCTTCCCTATTCTTCTCGAGGGCCTCGCCCCACAAGTGGGTGGTATACGCTAGTAGGTCCCCAGTAGACCGCTTGCGGCGAAACCCGTACTGCCGGTCACTGAGGAGATCGTTACCTTCCAGATATGCCATGAGGCGCGAGTTCAGCACACGCTCCATAATCTTGCAGAGTATGGAGGTTACCGAAATCGGCCGATAGTTGGAAGGATCGGCACGACTGCCCTTTTTGGGCACGGGTTGCACGTTAGCAAGCTTCCAGGACTTGGGCACTATACCGGTCCTAAACGAGAGGCGATACAAGCGCGTGAGTACAGGAGACAACTCGGGTGCACAAGCCTTGAGAACAATCGCTGGTATGCCATCTGGTCCATTAGCTTTATTCACGTCTAGACGACGCAGCTCTCTCAGTACTTCTCGGTTCCTACTCTACAAATCATGTAAAAATTGCACGTCCGTATTTTTTTTTTATATTTTACGTCTGTATTTGATTTGGGACACTTACATAATATAGAAAATTAAGAAAAAACATGTAGAACACTTAAGATAAAAAAAAAAATTAAAAACAAAAAGAGAACAAAAATTTAAAAAAAATACATTGTATAAGTTATTTATTGTTACAAACTTGAAAATCAGTTGAAATTTTACATTTATGCAAAAGTTACAGTTAAACTTCATTTAACAAAAGGAGCCCAATTTATAACATGGAGGTGTTCAAAACATGTAAACGATCTAAAATTCAACTAAACTTTATTTAATAAAGCGTCCCAAAAAGTGTTAAAGGTTTATACCCATGGTTTTGGGTATTTACCAGGTAAAAACCATGCTTATACCCAAATTGGGTATTTACCCGGTAAATACCCGATGGGTTTTTACCCACCGCCCATCTCTAGCAGCGGGTGCTGATTGACTTCCGCTGCCCTGGACCAGTGGTGACCCGATCCTTGTGGGTCTCGTTCCGTATTGCAGCGTAGTTTTCCTAAATATGTACGAGAGGCGCACATAGAACACTAAACGCTGCCATCTCGGGAACAGATTGATGGGCCGACAGATGTCCCTTGATCCGTCGACCCTGTGCCTGCAGGGTTACTGGTAACCCACGTATTTCTTGCAGGAAATCATGGTAGAACTAAAATGAAACTGCCCCCGTTAGTAAAAACACGCATATAACATTTTTTCCAGAGTTTTAAACATTGCCGGAATCAGGAAAAAAAGCGCATCTGCCTGTATTTTTAATATTTTGCTAACACTCTCCAGTGCGGTTTTAACACAAGGAAAAAAGGCCCGATTTGCCGTATCATTCATTAAAACCTTTTTTATCCATTTTTACTAATTGTTAGATACGTCTTTTTAACTATCTATCAGGGGCAGAAATATCCTATCGATTGAACGAACGAACTGACTTCGAAAAGGAGGAGGTTCTATGTTCGGCTGAATGTATGTTTTTTTTTTTGTATTTATGTTCACCGATAATTCGGTCAATTGTGGTCCGTTTTTAATTTTTTTATTTTTATTGTAAGGTTATGCTTCCAAGTTGGTCCCATAGAAATATTGTTATGATTTGGTCATGAACTTCGAAGATATGGAACAGAACTCCCCATACAATCATAGCAGAATTGTCGTAACAAGTACAATTGCTTTGTTTATAAGTGTAGTCGATGACTGACTGAAAGAAAAGGGGGAGGGGATGTATCGAACTGATCTGGTGATAATGCCGGAAGGTAAATTCATGTAATATAACCGTATTTGGGATTATTAGAATCGTTATGAGATGCACTCTGGCTAGGTAAAAGGTAATTTATGTATAGCTGAAGGGTAGGTACTTTTTAGTGGTGCTAAAATAACTAAAAAGTGAAAAATAAAAAACTTTTTACAAAAAAAAAATCGACTTCAAAAAGTACAAAAAAAAAATTATTTCGGAAGTCATTGTTAAATAACGAAGAGACAAAATTAGGTATCTATTATAGAAACACCGACTTCCGAAATTAAAGTTATTTTGTACTTTTTGAAGTCGGTTTAATTTTTTTTTGTAAAAAGTTTTTTTTTAGTTAGTAAGATTTATTGATTTCTTATGCAAAATCAGAGATTTAATCATTTGAAGCCAATCCGAAAATTATTTACGTCGCGCCAGCATTGAAATTTAAGATATTATCATAACAGATACCGCAGCAGATCTTTCTTAGTACTTATAAGTCTCTAGAAATGATTAAAACTTTGGCAAATATCATTAAGGTGCATCATAACTCACATTTTCACTGTTTTTCATACAACCGCTCATAACTGATTATGACGTTATTACACATTTTTCATTAGATATTTTGGAAACACAGTATTTTGTGGATACTATCTAGGTTTCTAAAGAAACCAATTTCTTAATTGGTGTAAAACTAATCCAGTAAAAACCTCTGAAAATGTCCTATTTTGTATGAACTTTGACACTTCATAATTTGCCTAAAAATTAAAAAAGTCAAGTAAGTAATCCTCTAGAGACCTTGCAAATTTTATTAAGATTCTAAATGACGACAAATTTTTCCAAAAATTTTTAAGGGTTTAAAAAAAAACAGCTATTTCCTGAAGCAAGTTTTGTGAAATTATCGATCAAATCTCAGAATTACCGAATACTAACAGAGTTTCCAGGCGTTATCTCTCTTTTTTTGCGTTGCCTTTTCGTTAAACATCGCGTTAGATTGCATTAAATGAAGTAACAAGCTTTTAAACCATTTTCGATTTTTACGATAGGCGAGTGGAAAAGGACCCTCTTAATCACAGATTTCTTTTTTGTGGATTTGTTAATACTTTTTGGAGGTATGCGGAAAAGAGAGTAAAGTCCCGCAAAGCTCCGTTGAAAAAGGAGAATCCTCCAACCAAATGAGTTATGTCTGGCGGGCATTTGATAGTTAATTTTGTACAAAATTAAGTGCGCATAAACCTGGGGAGTATACAATCTTATCATTCTTTTCTTCATTTTTCTTTTATTTTTGTTATTTTCTTCTTTTTTTTCTATTTTTTTTTTTTTTTGGACGGATATTTTTCATCCTAGATGTCGTAGGACTTGATGCCTAGAAATGGTTCTTGCGATTATAACAGTGCAAAAAAAAACATATTTTCAAAAAAGTGGAGTTACTATTGTATACCTCTGACAGCACAGTAGCATTCTAGCCTCACTTTTAACTGATGAGGCAAGAATACTTTATCGTATTATTATGGGTATAGGGTTGCGGATAGACTATTAAACATGTATTTAAAATATTTGCATTAAATCATCGGACAGGTATATCACTATATAGTATAAAACAAAGTCGCTTTTTCTGTCCCTATATCCCTTGAGACTATAGTCCCGAGACTTGTAAATAATAATGACTTGTAAGATTAGGTTAGGTTAAAATAAAAATGGTTTATAATTATTAAACCCCATACTTTTGAGATATGTCGGCATAAAAGAAAACTTTATTCAACTAGACGCTTTGAATGACACCTGTTGTTTTGGTGTCAGTTTTGGAGACAATTTAACGCAATGCCCTTTGTCAAATATTTTTGCAGAATCGCAAAGCCACATTCAAAAATATATGGCAATACTATACTATGAGTGAGTATATTAAGGTCCAAAACACTTGGGTTAGATTAGGTTAGGACAAAATACAATGTTGAGTCTACTACTATTTAACTAAACGCTTTGAACGACACCTGTCTCATGTCTGTTGGAGGATGGAGACAGTGCCCATACAAAATCCGGCACTCTCCTTTATTGAATTAAAAAATATATTTATTATACATTGGAATGTAAATGGTTTGACTGCATAAGAATTGATAAGTAAGGTCAAAAACTAAAACTGTTTTGTATTCTAATAGTGTTAGTTTATTTGAAGCAGTCTAGCATTGATGCATAAAAAATTGCACAATCGACAAAGTGCCCCCGCGCCCGCCAGTGTTTGCATGAAATTACTAAAATTTTGGCACTACAAATTGTTAAAAGTAATGTAGCATAAGTTAGAAAACTAAATAACTCCTTTTTTGTTCCTGGTGCAACAAAGTCACAATACAGTACACTTTTTTTGTTATGTCTTTTATTTTTTTTACTATATCATTTGTTTTATTTATTATATTCTTTATTGTACACCACATAAACAAATATACAGGACAAACGTTTAAAGAAAAAAGTGTACAATGGGTGCAAATATGTACATTTAAAAAAACTTAAATACTAAATAAACTATTTATACTAAAACCTAACTATGTACATAAATATAATACAAAAAGACAAAGCACGCTCAGGCGTCAAAGTACTCCTCCACATCGCTGTCATCCGGAAATGTGCCCAGAAGACTGGCAGCATTGCCACGTTGAATTGCAATGCTAATACTTTGGGCGAAGAACGAGCCAGCCAGTGAAATATCCTTGAAAAGGAGACGCGCAATATCCTTGTCTTTTATTAGGATTTTTTGGTAATTCAATATAAGATTTTTACGTTAATCCATAGCAAACAAAAAATACATAATTTTTATGAAATTTATTAATATACATCCGTCATTTGCTCCCAGTTTTGAAGGTATGTGAGTCGAAAAGCTACAGCATTACCTTTTATGACATATACTTATGAGTTTTTAAACAAAATATCGTGTCGAACAAAAATAAACGCCTAAGACATAAAACATCAATTAGAAATCGGTTTATTTTTACATAGATCCATATTTTTATATAGGTCATGACAGTTTAACTCCTCAATCGTGATAATTAGAGACAATAGAAAGACAATGGGTGCGCGAACGCTGGCGTTCGCTTGGGGTCTGATGAATTAAAAAACGATAAATCGCCCAGATTAAATTGCCTAATTGTTGAACAAAATACACAATTATGATGCCCTTGAGGAAATGAAAGTTGAGCCAGAAGGATAATTGGCGGTGATACACTCGTCGAGTCGAAGCTTCAAAGACTTGAGCATCGACGCATATTATGCAGTATGGTGTTCTGGGACCTCCTTTATTTACGTGATTTTCCTATAATGTATTATGGTCTTTCTAGCTGGGAAGGCAGTAAATCTAATAGGGATCGGTGGGACACGTTATAAATAGGTACAAGAAAAAACCAAAAAGGAATTACATACAAAGGGAAGTTGGCTGCGGCACACCAAGGTGTAAGCGTGACAGGAGGGACCCAGCTGGGTCAAAGTCTACTGGAGCCAGGGTTATCCGAAAGGGCGTTCGAGCCCCGGTATGAAGGCTAGAAGGAACGGGGTGGGTTTTTAGTCAGTAAGAGTCTAACACTATCTCCATCCCAACCTAAGAGCGAGGGTTGTCATTGGATGATTTTTGCCAAACAAAAAAAAAGGTGTAAGCGTGTAAATCAATTAAGTAGTTTGTTCAGTTCTTCTTCAGGAAGTATTTAGTAGTGTTCAGATTCGGTGTTAAAGGTAAATAACAACTACAATATTGTATTAGGTTATAAAATTTATTGTCCAAAGTGAAACTGTAGTTTAGGTACAAATGATTCGACATTACATTGTTTAATGAAACATAACCTATTTTACATACATTTACATACAGTACATTGCATTATTCTACATACATTTTAAATACTTCGAATTTTCCTAAAACAGTAAAAATATTAATAGTTTAGTATATACTTCTTTAGTAGTTTGTTCGAACCTGGCGCCGTAGAGTGAGGAGACCTGACCCCAGATAACGGGAACAGGGACGGAAGAAGAAGATGAAGAAGATACTTCTTTAGTAAATATTAAAGAGTAGAGCCACACCGGAGCAGAGCATGGCGACCAGCTTCCATATGCAGTACGCGTACAACGAGAGGAACACTATATTCGCGTAGAACAGCCACTGCTGCTTCCTGTAGCCCGCATCACTGCCGACCAGCCCGTCCTTTATGATATACCTGTAACAATTTATTTATTTTTATTTTTGTATTCTAGATATGGAATAACAAACTTTATGACAAACAGGAATAGGTAGGTTATTATTTACCAAGTATAATTATGTGATTCTCATTTTTTTTTAATGCTTTATGCACACAAAAGTACAGAGGCGGACTTAATGCTTTAGGCATTTTCTGCCAGTCAACCTTTGGGTGATGCAGAGAAAAATAATGGTAGAATAGGATAAACTTTATTGTTCACCAAAATAGTAGGTGCAATAAATGAGAAAGAGAAGATGAATATAAGAATTAACATAAGTACTAATAAACCATATCACTACATCGTACAAAACAAAGTCGCTTTTTCTGTCCCTATATCCCTATGTACGCTTAAATCTTTAAAACTACGCAACGGATTTTGATGCGGTTTTTTTTTAATAGATAGTGTGATTCAAGAGGAAGGTTTATATGTATAATAACATCCATTAAATAGTGGAGAAATACTGTTACCCGAGCGAAGCCGGGGCGGGTCGCTAGTAATATATAAAATACAATTCTACAATATATACTCAAATTAATAAACTACATACCTAACTATACTATGCTACTACTTACTATATTATGTCACACACAGAGATTGGAACAGGCAGGTTATTATATATATACTCTTAGTTTAGTTTGCCTCTTTCTTCCTCCTAAATTCCGAAATCAAGTCAAATACACGTATATAACTATCAAAATCTAGGATTATAACAAGAACTGGACTTCGAGTATTAGTGGCAAATATTATTGATTTGACGAATCATAATTATTTCAATGTGGTTTAAATACAAGTTAAGAAGCCCTAAATAAATGTTATCCTATCGTATTCTATTCCATTCCATTCCATTCCATTCCATTCCATTCCATTCCATTCCATTCTATTCTATTCTATTCCATTCCATTCTATTCTATTCTATTCTGTTCTATTCTATTCATGTTTGGTCTCTGCACCATCCTAAAATTAGCTGGTGCTTAATCCCAGGTCTGTATTTGAAATGTTTTTACTTCTGAATAAAGTTTTACTAAATTATGCTCCAACCTTCGTACGCCGACGCAGGCTGCCTTCATGAAGTCTTTGAGTGTCATTTGACCGACGTCACAGGTGTAGATAGCCTTGTCTGCAGGGGAGAGGCGGGAGATCATGCTTTGCAAGTTGTCGTCTCGAATTTTCCAGTAGTTGGACAAGAAAAAGCGGTATACGTCCAACATGTTGTCGACGCGGCTGTAGACCTTTACTAGTCTGAAAAATTAAAAATATATTTTTTCAAATACCTATATAAATATAAATTGTTCAAACCATTAAGGTTTGAACAGATTTTGAAAAGTTATTTTACAGAACAAAATAATTTTTGAACTAAGTTTGTAATTTAACTGTATAAATGGTTAAATTGTATTAAATCAAACATTTTTTTTTAAGTTCGTTTACATGTTTTGTTATTCTGAACATTAAAATTGGTTCATGCAATCCAAAATTACCACCGAAAACCCAAAATACATAACCCGTCTAGTTTGTATAAATTAGTAACCCAATTCCCAGAGAGATGGCGCTGTACTTTGGGCTACTTCGCGCTGTTAAGATTTTTTCTTTGTTGATGGGGTCGGGACGGGTATGAGCTATTATATTGTCGAATTGTTCGATGGGTCTCTCGTAGGCATTGGTGGTATTTGTTCTTGCTCGTTGTCTGTTGTAAATTATTTTAACTCTAAAGTGGGGACACTTATTGTGACGGACGGGAACCCTAGAATGAGCGTGGACCAACACGCTCTTAGCCGGTTTTTTAGCATTTTATACAGCATCAATACAGTCCACAATTTTTATTTGAAGAACTACCACTCCTGTGCCTTGGAGTAACTCATTTTATATGCAATATATTTCCTCACACAATAACTGGTGCTAGGCGTCACAACCTATCAAATTTTGCACTTAGATTCTTTACATAAAAATACTAGATAAGTGTGAAACACCTAGCATATACAAGGTGTAAGGGACAGCCCTCCACAAACTTTAAGGGCTTGCTCAGTAGACAAAACTTAACAACCTTTAAAAAAATTTGATTTCAGGAAACGAAAAAGAAATCGGCCTCGGCATACAAATTGTCCAATCAAGTTTATAATTTTGTATGGTGAGGTTGATTTTTTTTTCGTTTCCAAAAAATCAATCTTGTGGAAGGTTGTTCAGTTTCGTCTACTGAGCAAGCCCTTAAAGTTTGCGGAGGGCTGTCCCCCTTGTATTAAAAATAATGTTGTATTTAGTTGGTCTCTGTTAGCAAAGGTACTCACGAAGGCAAACCCTTAGGCCTAACGCCGAGAATAGAGACCACGGCGTCGAGGAAGTAGCCAGGAATGTAGTGCAGGAACAACGTCAGCAGCCAGTAGAACGCCCTGTTATTGGTCCAGACGCCATAGGCGTACCACACCGCCTTCGGTGTACTGAGACGACTGAACTCTTCCATCCGTATCATATCAATGAAGTCGCCTGTGAAATAGGGAATGGTTTTGTTAAGAGTGGAATTCCTTGATTAAGTATATGTGTTTTCTGATTGCAACCTTTTTAACCAACAGGCCAGACCACATTCAATGAAAATTCGCAAAATTTCACAAAGTATGGGGTCCTTTACCCTCTCCTAGATAAGAGGCCTGAGTCCCAATAGTGGGAACCTATAAGGCAGACTGTGCTATGCTATGGGGTGTTTTTCCATCAAAGATTTGATTTCAGGTGGCAAGGCAGTGCGAGGATGCATAGCGAACTCTTTTCAGCTGTACGCGTTTAAATTCAGCTGTTAATAGTACTCACCCCACTTGATACCAGAACGCGAGCTGCTGACGGTGTATATGGGGATGTCTCCGCCCCATAGCTGGCGGTTCTTGACCGAGTCCCAGCCGGCAGCTATTATGGCGTTGTTCACGTAGTCCACCGTTGTGAATGATACCACCACGTCCCTTGCACCTGTCAAGACGTGCATCACACCCAAGGCTCCCCCGACTAGAAACTGGAATTCAAACAGGAAAGTTTGACTGATCCATCAATCATCATCATCATCAGCCTTTTTAATGTTCCCACTGCTGGGACTAAGGCCTTCTCTCTAGGAGAAGGAATGGGCCGTTATCCACTACGCGGGCCCAGTGCAGATTGGTGAATGTCACATGTCTTCGAATTTCTGGTTCTTGGACATACCGATTTCCTTACGATGTTTCCCTTCACCGTTTTGAGAGCAGTGGTAATGAAATAAAGTACACAGTAATGCGCCTGGCTGGGGTCGAACCCGCGATTTTAATTAATTTTATTAATTTAAGAGGGGACGCTCTTAATTCATATATTTTCCCTCAGGAATCTGGTCTGGTTTCTCAACAATTTACCTTCAGGATGCTATTGGAGCGTCCACGTATCCTATGCATCACTGATATTAGTTATATTAGTGCTGCACTATATCCAACTAAATTACTGTATTCACGAAGTATGTGGTTGATGAGACTGTACATTCAATGAAAATCAAATTAAATATGGAAACAATTTAGCTGATCCCGATTTTGTTTGTTTACTTACACCAATAACTGAAGACATGATTGTTTGGTTGTCTATCCATCCCGGTGTCGGCTCAACCAAAGAGCTAACCACTGAAAATAACAAAGAAATAGTTCAATTAACAAATAGAGACTTCTTTACTGCCATACAAGCGATGATAACTACGCTTTTTGACAATCACAATTTTTGATAGAATTTTCCTCTGTTCTACTTCGATTACAAAGTGACATTTCATCTGCTAGGATGTCCGCAAATAGCCAAAAGTTTTTATGAAGCGAGTGTCAAATTTTTCTACTTCAGCGTCCAAAATGTGAAAACACGAAGTAGTTTTGCAATTAATGAATGAATTAATAACGAAAGAATGATATTTATTTCGCAAATAGAAATAAAAATACACTTTTGCACGTAAATGTTTTTTTTTTTTTCGTTCCTTTATATTAGATGAGGCTGATGTTTCTTAGCTGGCAACTAAAACAAACTCAGAAGTCAAATTCTCTTTTAAAGTCCATACAGATATAAGAGTAATGGTCAAATCACGTGTGACCATGCAGACTTGTATAAAATAGTCTTTTGAAGAAATAATTGTATAGATTTGAGTGAACCTGTCCAGTCAGAGCAAGCATTTGTCAGTATTTGTAAAGCTCAACTATAAGGAGCTCTGAAGAACAATACCTAGATATTTGGGTTAACCATAACAAAAATACCCAATTTGCCAGACATACGTTAAATTTACCGAAAAGAAAAGGAAAAACAAATCAACATAGTCCTCACATTCATAATAATAAAAAGAAATACAAAATGTAATACTTAGTAAAGTAAACATTTAAGTCAAAAATTAATTGATAAAAAATGTCAAATTAAAATTATCTACGATGTCGAATTATGAAAAATAAAATACCAATATCAAAGCGTAAAACTAAACATCGATGTCAAATTGTAAAAAAGTAATAATAATGAAAAGTACAATTGAAAATAAAAACAAAGGAATAAAAAAATAACTGAGTGTACAAGTTTATAACGAGGCTGTAAAGTGATCTACGAGCAGTTTGACTACAAAATAGAATAAAAAGTTGTGCGATTACCTACGGGTGGTTTCACTACGCAGACGGGCAGGTCGCCAGAGCTTGTGCGCACCAACTCTTCCGCGATCGCCTTCGTGAATGTGTAGGTGTTCGGCCAATCTCTTATTAAACTGCCAAACCAAAATAAAGTTTAAGGAAATAGAAATTCATGTATGCTGACCATACACGTACTTATAACATCTTATTCCACGGAAGCAGAATTAAGCAACCTGTTGTATTTGAGTACCAGTGCTGAATTGACAGTCACTAATGACCATGTTGCCGAATACTTACGCAGGCGTTATCCTAGTGAGCTTCTCTTCGTCGATGCTGGCTATCATGTCAAGAAAAACGTCTGGAGCCACGGGACACGGGTAGAACTGCTCCTTTACGTCACTATCTATTCTGGACACAGTTGCGTGGGCGAAGGCCGTTGAAATGTGGTTGAAGAGTCTGAGGACGAGAACACAATATAAATCAGTGGTGACATATTCACTGCCATTCTGTAGAAGAAGAAAGATTTTTATTTTTTAACCGGGAAGTTACCTAATAACTTTTCCCGTGCTAGGTGGAGTGAGAAAGCGTGTCAAATAGAGAAAAAAAAAATATTATTTGGCATACAAAGATACACACTATGGAAGTAACAGCATTTAGATTTTGATGTAGATTTTGTTTCTGTGAAATTGTTACTATTTTGGTGTATTAAGTTTATTCTATTCTATTTAGAAACTTAAGATTAAAAAAACCACTGACATACTATGAATCTCACGGCTGCTCGAAAGGTGTCAAGCATAAATGCCAGATAACAACGTAGTTCTTATCTAACGCTGGTTTTCAACTGCGCCTTACTGAGAGTGTTTGTTTAACATTAGGTTAGGTGTAAATATTCCGAAACTGTGGAAATGGACTAAACTCAATGGATTATGAAACCAGCAAAGCCTTTTAATTGCCACAAAAGCTATCGGCTTATATCCCTACTATGCCACACATACAAGCTATTTGAAAGGCTACTGCTGAATCATCTTACTACAGCAGTATAACATGAGCTCATCCCCGAGCAGGCTGACTTTAGATCTGGTAAGTCTTGTTCCGGTCAAGTCCTCCGACTAACTCAGCACACTGAGGACGATTATGGGGCTCAAAAAGTTACAGGTGTCGTATTTGCGGACCTATCAGCAGCATACGACACCATTAAATATAAAGAAACCACACGGTAAAGTCCTACCTTAACTAACGACCAAGGGTTTGTAATATTTTAAGCGAACTATTGCACAACCGTCGCTTACAAGTTTGTTTCCAATCAAAAAAGAGCAGATGGTATTGACAAAAAAACGGTCTCCCTCAAGGCAGTATGTTGGCTCCTACGTTGTTTAAAATTAATATCAACGAACAGCTACAACGCAGCATACCAACATTAAAGCTTTTTGTTGGTGCATAACTTAGCTACAGCGGCGCAATCATTTATTTTTACAGAGGTCTAAACTACATTAGTACAAGCGCTGGAGTCACTTGTTAATGCTCTTCGCCTGAACGCATCCAAAACTCGTTCTTGCGTGTTCCACGTCCGTCAGATAAACAGTCATTAGGGTCGTTCTCTAAGGATATGCTACGCTTGCTGGGGTCGGTCTGTGGATGGGTATCTTAACATAACAAGATGCCTCCGTGTTTCACAAAACAGACAAAATCAAAGAAATCTGACAACATCCTGTAGTTGCTGATATGTCAGATGCAGCCGATTTGACTGGAAGTTGACTTAACATAATTGGGAAGAGACAGGCCGATTAACTGCCTGTACCACATCACCAGAAAGGAATGATGACTGAACTGAATGTAGTAAACTCACTTGAGGTTGCGACACTGCTTGCCCAACTCGAGCAACTCTCTGGTTCCTCTCACATTGGTGATCCCTGCGACGTGGAGTGGCTCTTGAAAGTTCACGGTGGCTGCCATGTGGACTATTATGTTCACCTGGAGATTTGAGCAGAATCATCAGTGAGCACGTCAGTTGTCAGAACTGGTATACGCTAGCCTCTTAACTTAATAATGCTCCCATAAACTCAAAACTTTGTAGCTTTCACCGTTAACTGTAGCAGTTGTACCAACCTCCTTCGTGATGTGGTCCCAGTCCTTGCCAGCGAAGCCAAGTCTGAGCTGCGTCATGTCGCCTACCACCGGCACGATGCGGGCAGCGAAATTGGGCTTCTTTTTACGTAGAGTGTCATACAACTGAAAGCAAAAATAATTTCTTGAATTATAAGATAGGAACTACATTATTTTGAACTCTCTTCATGGCATACAATTTCTAGGCATAATGTTTTCGTATAACAAAATAATTACCATCAACATCATCATGAATAATGGTTTTTGTATTTAATTATATTATTATTATATTATGTATAACTAAATAATATGGTATAATGCAAGGTTTAACACAATTATCAAGGAGCGTGGTCATCATCACCATCATCATTTCAGCCGACAAACGTCCACTGTTGGACATAGGCCTCCCCCAAGTCTCGCCACAATGATAGATCCTGTGCGTCCTGCATCCATCGGATTCCCGCAACCTTCACCAGGTCATCGGTCCACCTTGTAGGAGGCTTTCCGGCGCTGCGTCTTCCAGTACGTGGTCGCCACTCCAGAACACCTCGGCCCCAACGGCCATCCGTTCTGCGAGCAATGTGCCCCGCCCATTGCCACTTAAATTTGGCGATTCTTCGTGCAATGATGGTAAACATACTAATTATTCCATAACTTGATTATTGCTCGTTACCCACTTATCATCTACACAACATGTTCTCTGCAGAAGATCCTCACTGTAATCGAAATCTTGAAACGATATCTACTCTTATAATATTTGAATAAATAAATGAATCTGTAACTCACAGGATCTTTAAGTATATAAGCTAATCTCTGTGCAACAGTTTTTCTTTTCTTTGGTCTCATCAGTAAGTAGATTTTCTTGATATCGCATGATCTGAAACAAAATAAGACACAGTACCTGTTGGGGTCACTCATATTTTTTAAATGTCAAATTATTATTTATATAATTACAAAGTGGACTTAAATACGATGGCGTCATGATCTGAACTCGTACTTGACATGTTGGTCTGAGAAGAGAAGACCCAAAAAGAGATGGAAAGATATGGGGAATGTCATTGTTCTGCAGAGGGACAGGACGAGCTGGTGGAATATTTAAATAGTAAAGAAAACAAAACACCGGCTTAAGAATTAAAGTTAAAGTTATTTGTAAAAAGTTCTTTTTTCTCGTTTTGGCGGAGCTTGCTTTTGACTTTTTTCTAATGGCCCCAAGCTTTTCAAAATTCCAAGAACGAGATTTTTTTTTCTAGATACATACAAGGTGTAACGTTCATCATCATCATATCAGCCGAAAGACGTCCACTGCTGGACATAGGCCTCCCCCAAGCGTCGCCACAACGACCGGTCCTGTGCGTCACGCATCCATCGGATTCCCGCGACCCTGACCAGGTCGTCGGTCCACCTTGTTGGAGGCCTTCCAACGCTGCGTCTTCCGGTACGTGGTCGCCACTCCAGAACCTTTCGTCCCCATCGACCATCTGTTCTGCGTGCAATGTGCCCTGCCCATTGCCACTTAAGTTTGGCGACTCTTCGAGCTACGTCGGCAACCTTGGTTCTCCGCCGGATATCTTCATTTCTGATGCGATCACGCAGGGAAACTCCGAGCATAGCCCTTTCCATCGCCCTTTGGGTGACTTTGAGTCTTTTTATAAGGCCCATTGTAAGCGACCACGTTTCGGAGCCATAAGTCATCACTCACTCTTGAGCGAAGAGTAGGTGGAACGTTACATGCGCAAAACCTGAAATTAGTTTGATCAGAATAACGAGCAGAATCAATTAAACCGCTTTTTAATATAGGTTAAATTTTTCAAAAAAATCTTCATTAAAAACTTCGATCTGTCTATTTATGAATAGGTCAAGCCATCACGTGCGCAAACCCGCTGAAATAGGTACACAAACACGAATAGTTGTAATGCAATCAAATTTTCTCATCATCATCATCATATCAGCCGAAAGACGTCCACTGCTGGACATAGGCCTCCCCCAAGCGTCGCCACAACGACCGGTCCTGTGCGTCACGCATCCATCGGATTCCCGCGACCCTGACCAGGTCGTCGGTCCACCTTGTTGGAGGCCTTCCAACGCTGCGTCTTCCGGTACGTGGTCGCCACTCCAGAACCTTTCGTCCCCATCGACCATCTGTTCTGCGTGCAATGTGCCCTGCCCATTGCCACTTAAGTTTGGCGACTCTTCGAGCCACGTCGGCAACCTTGGTTCTCCTGCGGATATCTTCATTTCTGATGCGATCACGCAGGGAAACTCCGAGCATAGCCCTTTCCATCGCCCTTTGGGTGACTTTGAGTCTTCTTATAAGGCCCATTGTAAGCGACCACGTTTCGGAGCCATAAGTCATCACTGGCAACACGCACTGGTCATAGACTTTCGTCTTGAGACACTGTGGTATATTAGACGAGAAGACACCGCGCAACTTCCCAAACGCTGCCCAGCCGAGTCGGAATTTTCTCATAGATAAATAAATATATAAATAAGAACTTTTATTATCCCGTGGGATAATAAAAGTTCCTATTTCAATGCAGATATTAATTTTAAACAAACTAAAACTGCTCATAAAACCTCAAATCTTTTTATATATACTCGTACATTTGGGGGTCTGAGGTTTTGCGCATTCAACGTTACACGTTGTATATCCGCGTATTTTAACAGCGTTCTTTCTTCGTTGCTACTATGATTTTAGAAACGTTAATGTTCAGTTTAATTGCTGTACTAGCTTTATTGACTTAAAAAACTCCAGGTTATAACATCCAGATTATATCTTTCGGCATGAAAGTACTCCTTAGCTATCCTCAACACGTTTCCATCATATCTGTGATATGATGAAGGATGATGATTCCTCACCTGAAGAGTTTCTCGATGAATTGCTTGCCGAGGAAGCCGGAGCCGCCCGTGAGCAGCACGACGGCATCGCGGTAGAACTGCTGCACGTCTGAGTCCCCTCTATCAATGACGGCATTCATCGGCTTCTGCTGCTCCATGAGGGCTAGTTCGGTCTGTTGGGCGATGTCCAGCGCTGGAGTAGAACAAAGAAAAAAGTTTATTGAATTCGAATTTCGAATTGAATAAATAAATGATAAATAATATAAATTCATGAAAATAAAAATTTTGTACTTTTGAGAATTTTACTCATTTTTTAATATGGAGTGGACGCTTAAAGAAGACCCAAACGTAAACAGAAACTGTTGGCCCTTCAGATGGGGTTAGGCAGAACCACGGTGAAAAGGATGTTAAATGAAGACTTAGGGCTTCGGGCATATCAAAGAAAAACAGGACATCGTTTGAATGCTCGTTTAATGAACCTGAGACTAAAGAAATGCCGCGCTTAGTTGAAGCGGTACGCGGGCAAAAAATATCGCTAAATTTTTCGGATGAAAAAATTTTTACAGTAGAAGAGAGCTACAACAAACAAAATGATAAGGTGTACGCACACAGTAGCGAAGAAGCAAGCAACCGTATTCCGCGTGTCCAACGAGGTCATATTCCATCCTCGCTCATGGTTGGAAGTTTCTTATTGAGGCTTAACTGAGGTAATTTTTTGTGAGAAAGGTGTAAAAACGAATACATTTGTGTATCAAAATATAGTTCTGATACACAAATGTATTATGTTAGATTACAAGATATGGCAACACTTCGAAGAAAAGGCCTGCTCAAAGCCTCATCGTGATTTGGAGTCACTGAAGGCATCCTTGATTAGGCAGCCGCCGTTATTGACATGGACCTTGTTCGTGCTGCGATAGACGACAGGCCGCGCATATTGAAGGCCTGTATACAAATTCGCGGAGGTAATTTTGAATAAACTTTATTATCATAAGAATCTATGTTTTGTTATGCTCATTTTGGTATATAAATGGTTATATAATGAATAAACTTGTCTCAATTATTTCATATTAAATATGTGACAGAATTTATGACCTAACAAAGTGTATTGGAATACTGCTCCTCTGTGTGGTCTCCAGTATTTAACACTCATATAGATCGCATAAAATCTGCACGGAGAAGATTTGTCAGAGTTTTAAGCGCAAAATGTGGCCTCATTCGCAAATTAACTGCCCAATTACAATCGGCGACTCACGCTTTCACATGAAGGGTCTTAAAAGGAGGAAATAGTTTAATGGTAATTTATGTTAATTGCATAAAATTGCTAATGACTTCTTTGAAATTCAATTTATTTGACAAGTCACTTTAAAATACCAATTCAATCTGTTCGTACACCATAATCATTCAGTATTCCCGCTAGTAACAATAATGTTTAAAACAATCTGTTATTCAGAATATTCAGTCAATATACAGCAATTTATACTGCCTGTACTAATATTAATTTTTTTTTTGTAAAAGGTAATCTCTGAAAGCACTGTACCCCTAGCCAAGTCGATAATCTGCAATCGTTAACGCTAGTAGAAAATGGAATGTTCGAGAATGACGTTATCCCAACGATCAGTCACGTAGTCAGAATAAAAGATTCGGGGGCGTGGCCAACTAGAGGCGTTTGATGCAAGCGAAATAGTTATGACTTGGCTAAGGGGCTGGTACGATTCTCACCAATATTAAGCTGCTTTCTTTCTGAATGACTTGGGCTATATTTTATGTGTGCGAGCGAAGCCGATGTCAAAAGCTAGTATAATTTAAGTTAGACTGGTTTTTGAACTGTTTTAACTAATTTAGAAATTATTTATGGAATGAAATTACTTAATCCTTACTAATATTATAAAAGCGAAAGTGAGTTTGTTTGTTTGTTTTTTACGTCTTCACACCTAAGTGGCAAAACTAATTTTGATGAAACTTGGTACACGGATAGACCAAGTCCTGGAATAGGACATAGGATACTTTTTATCCCGGAAGTATGTTCCCTTGGGATAATTTTCTGCTATCACGCGGGTGAAGCCGCTGGGAGCAGCTAGTTTATTATATACAGTAATAAATTGTTATTTATCAACTTCTCCATATGGTTTCACTTTTATTGCTACTGATAAAGTATACTAGTCATTGAGTGCTTTAATTACATGTTTATTAAACAAACTGTTACAAATCTGTGCGTACCGCTAACACTAATATTTAACCAATCTATTACACAAGGAGCATTTCCACGATCATGAAAGTTTGCTAATGTAACTTCAGAGCACAAGTCAGGGTCTGGCCGGAATGTGGAAAACTACTGACCTATCTCAATATTGACAACTTATTCGAAAGTCTAGTGCACGACAGAGTGTACCCTCTTGGTACTACATAACGGTATTATGCAAGTGTAGATCAATTACTACCAATCTTGTCACATTCGTTGACTATCTTTTCAACAACATGGACTCTTGCATTCAAATTGACGCTATCTATACTGACTTCAAGAAGGCTTTCGATAAAATTGACCACAATCTGCTCTTGCAAAAAATTGCATTTAATGGAATACGTGGCGACCCCCTAAGATGATATTCCTCTTACGTATCCAATACTCAAAGAGTGGTTATAAATGGTTTTAATTCTTCTATTATGGATTTCATTTCTGAGCTGCCTCAGGGTTCTATTTTAGGACAACTTTTATTTATAATATTTATAAATGATATTAATAAGTGTTTCACATACTCATAAACACTTTTATAGGCAGAAGATCTTAAGATAATCAGACCTATACGTAATTTAACTGGAGTCTTAGTCGTCAGATTGTAGACACCACCACATCTACCTGATGGCAAGCAGCGATGCAATCTCTGATGGTAAGGCGCACTAGTTTATTAAGAGCCTATTCACTCTAGCCTTGAAGACACCCAAATTATATTCGTACGGGAAGACGGCAGCAGGCAAATTGTTCCAGTCCTTCGACGAACGCGGTATAAACGACGAGGCGAAACGTTTAGTCAGGACCGTAGAGGTTTCAACAACGTAAGGGTAGATATTCGTTGTACGTTGGGTTGTCTGATTGAGATGGCGGATTGAAGTCATGCAATTCTTGCGCACACTCTCCAAAATTCATCCTGTAAAACACCGAAAGGATACCCTACGCCTGTGCTCAAGGCTTTGAAGGTTGGACTTAAACAAATCTGGATCACCAATTAGCCTCCTCGCACACCTCTCCACCGAGTCCAAAGCTGCCAGGTGGCATTTTGCAGCACCAGCCCATATGTGGCTGCAGTACTCCACACACGAACGAAACATTTACTCTGGTAAAACCATAAGTTATAAAATAATAAGAAGTACTCACCCATGTTGTATGATTTAAGAAATACTGGTCGCACAGATAATATTACTCTTGACTAACACACCACTACCATGCACCTAACAGTGTGATACTCAAAAATTAAATGTTATATACGACTAATGCCAAGTCACTCGGAGTTGGCTAGAGACCTAACTCGACGCTGACTAATGAAAGACTAATTAAAAATAAAATAAAACTAAATATTAATAAAACATTAACTTTTAGTTTCTTCAAGTTAATCGCTAAACGATTTTTCCTTTCAACAAAACAAAAGGTTACATAGTTCATATTAGTAGTAGTCAAAAAAAAATATCTATACACTAGCTTTTACCCGCGGCTTCGCTCCCGTCAACTGAGTACCTACCCTACCTTACCTACGCTACCCTACCTACCCTACCCTACCTACCCTTAAAAGGGTATTTAAGGTTATTAATATATATTATATAGAATTAATTATAGTTAAGTCTGGAGCTGGGGGGCCATTTGATGGGCGGCGGAGGGTTGTATGTGTGTTGAAGGTTGGGAGTTTCCCTAATTTTTTATGCGTGTATGGCTCGTTGTTGCTTGAGTTTCGCTTCGGGTTGGTGGCCTCTCAGCTCTGACATTCTGACGGGATTTGTTGTAGTTACTGGAAGGTGCTCTGGAGTGACGCCACTTGCACGTGGAGTTGCCCAGAAGCAAACAATGTACAATCAAAAAAGAGCACGGACGCCATGTCTGTGGTTTAAATGTAAGGCAAGAGTGCGGTTTTAGTCAGTAGGAGTCTGACACTGCCCAGACTGGCTCGTATGTGAGGCAGCCTGGCCGTCCATGAGGATTTCCCACTCCAGCCAAAAAAAAAATCCTACCTACCCTACCCTACCCTAACCATTTTGTGCTTTTGAACCTTCCTTGTATGTAGGTGAACAAAAGAAAAAAGGAATGATTAAAATCGGACCAGCCGTTCTCGAGTTTTAGCGATACTAACGAACAGCAATTGATTTTTATATATGTAGATTACAATGTAAATGGTTTGACAATACATAATGTATGAACTAACGGCTGACTGGACTCTACTAGTCCAAAAAAGAAACTATTTTGTATTTTAATAGTGTTAATGTACATTTAAGTATTTTAGAATTGACGCATAGATTAATAAATGCGTAGACCTACCTCAGCCTACCTTTTTTTTTCGGTGGAAAAAATCATCCAATGACAAAACCCGCCCTTGGGTGGACCGCGAGATAGTGTCAGACTCTTACTGACTAAAAACCTACCCCGTTCCTTCTAGCCTTCATACCGGGGCTCGACTTTCCTTTCGGATAACCCTGGCCTCAGTAGACTTTGATCCAGCTGGGCCCCTCCTGTTGCTGACAACTCCTTAAGGCGCCCGGGAACAGTGCACGCCGTCGACGTCTTGGGGTCGGTCCGGACAGTTACCGGATGGTCGGACAGCGAGCTACCCATGGCTCGCCATCCGCGAGCCCGCACCTCAGCCTACCTCAACCTCGTGATTGTGCATTTTGTTTAACAATTAGGTTGACTGGCCTGTTTGTCTAGTGGTTAGTGGCCCTGACTGCTATGCCGGAGGTCGTGGGTTCGATTCCCACCCAGGACCAATGTTTGTGTGATGAGCATAATAATAATAATAATAAAAAGCTGGCAACACCATATGTCAACGAAAGTTGTTTTTTTCATTCGAGAATTTTTAAACGTTTATATTCATTTCTGGACCCATTTTTGTAAAATTATACTGTAATAGCAACAAGAAATAGATTACATACCTAATAAAAACTTAATGAAATCAATCATTGTAAAAACCACCAAGAAGAAAAATGTTAACCGGACAGATGAGAGATGTCATTATCAAGAATATATACCTACATAATGAAATGGAATTCCGATTGAGAAAATAGCTATGTTGACGAGAGCAGCAGCCCGTCGCGCACGCCTTTCACCCCCGGACTCGCCGCTCAGCTCCGCCTCGCCGTCACCGGACCCCGGATCACCAGTGTCACCGGTGGCTGCAGTCGCGTCGAGCTCGAGCCACGAGTATTTCTCCCCACCGACGTCGCCAACACCTGTACGTCGGCCAGGGAGAGGCCGGCCACCGAACGGCTTGGGACTTAGGGGCCAACCGGCCCCGAGCCGGGTCCCCGCTGCCGGTGGTTGTGTGCAGCGCATGAAATGGACTCAATCCATGAATGAGAACGTCATGCGCGCATATTACGGATCTACAGAGGGGGGAACCAACCACACTGCGTACCGTGTTAGAATGCTGTCTCTGTTTCAGGACCTTGAACCAACCGTTGACGTCTCGGCGCAACGATTGTCAGATCAGGTGCGGGTTATTCAACGCAACCACAGGTTGGACGACGCCGCACTCAATCGGCTGCGCTCAGAGGTACTAAGCAACCCTATCGTCTCGACACCGACCCAGATACAAACCGCGGGACCATCGACTTCTGTCACGTCCACGCCGCGGTATAATCATGTTGAGGATGAGGCAGATGATAGGGTTAACAGAGTAAGTAGCCAGTGCAATGATAGATTGAGGAGCGCACTGGAGGATGCGCTTCGCGAATATAGATCGACTCCGACTGAACTTAGGCACCGTTTACCTCGGTTGCCTATGCACAAAAAAAATAGGGCACTAGTGTGTGCTCTGGACTCGTTGCTTAACAATGTTTTTGAGAGCAGCGAGAGCCTCCTTGATACGCACTCCATCCTGTACTGTGGAGCTGTTGCGGCATGTCGTCTTGCTAATGTAAAGTTCCCAAGTTACGGTATAGCTACACGACCAGCGCCAGCCGCTCCAGCCTGGCAGTGCAGAATCGAGAGGCATATTGATGAGGCCAGAGCACTCATTGGCAAACTATACTGCTTCAGGGAGGGCAACACACGTCCACGTGTGATGCGTTTCGTGAGACGAGCGTTTTCGGGGACTGAAATACGTCCCCGAGAATACATGTTACGTGTCACGGAGCGCATCGACTTCCTGAAGCAGAAAGTTTGTGCATGGGCCAATCGCATCCGGCGGTATAAGCGACGGGTCGATCGGTATTTGCAGAATCGCATGTTCTAGAGCGATGAGAGATGGGTGTACAGAGCTTGGGAGCGACCTGAACAAAGTGTGACTGACGGGCTTCGTCCGGACTGTGCTGCCACAAATACATTCTGGCGTAGCATCTGGTCGGAGCCCGTATGTCACAATGAAGGTGGCTGGATGCGTGATGTTGAGCACGTGTGCGATGCTATACCAGAAATGGATAAAGTTTTCATCACCCCATTAGATGTGGCCAGAGCAGTTTGTCCGTTACCAAATTGGAAGTCTCCAGGACCGGACGGACTGCAAAATTTCTGGCTTAAGTGGTATAGCAGCTCACACGTGATTCTGGCATCACAATTCCAGTCATCCTTAGAGTCTGGGTCGCTGCCTGAGATTTTAACAACTGGAGCCACCCACCTGCTCCATAAGACAGGTAGCACCGCGGACCCCAAGAACTATAGACCGATTACATGTTTGTCGACGGTCTATAAACTTCTTACATCCATCCTGAGAGTGAAAATTAATCTACACATTGAGAACCACTCAATTATGTCTGCCTCTTAGAATGGATGTAGGAACGGGTCACGCGGCACTAAGGAGCTACTCCTCATAGACATGGCCATAAGCCAACAGGTTCGTCGATCCCGCAAGGATCTGTCGACATGCTGGATAGATTATAAGAAGGCCTACGACTCTGTCCCGCATACATGGCTCATGAAGGTGTTGGAGTTGTATAAAATAGATGCAACTCTACGCACCTTCCTTGAGTCATGTATGAGGCAATGGAAAACGGTCCTTCGCTATCCAGGATGTCGACCGATCCAGGAGAATGATGAACCAATATGGATTAAACGGGGAATATTTCAGGGCGACAGTTTGAGTCCACTTTGGTTTTGCTTAGCCCTGAATCCTCTAAGCACGTTGCTGGAGGATTCAGGCCTGGGCTATCGGTTGAGAAGAGGTGGTCAGGTCCTATCTCATCTGCTTTACATGGATGATCTGAAACTCTTTGCCCACAACAATTCGCAACTGATGGAACTACTGAAAGTAACTGAAACTTTCAGTAGTGCCATCAGGATGGAATTTGGTGTGGACAAATGTGCAGTCATGCATGTAAGGCGAGGGGAGATAGTGGAATCTGAGGGAATTCAACTCTCGGATTCTATTCACCTTAGAACCCTCTCCTCGACCGAAACTTATAAGTATTTGGGTATGTCGAAAGCGTTAGGCATTAACGTCGCTGACATGAAGCAAACGTTGAAGGAGCGCTTCTTTGGCCGCCTGAAGAAGGTTTTAAACAGTTTTCTATCGGGCGGAAATAAGGTTCGTGCCTTCAACGGTTGGGTCATGCCGGTTTTAATGTACTGTTTCGGCATACTCAAATGGACTCAGACTGAGTTAGACGCCCTGGATAGGCGGGTCCGTACATTGCTGACCACAAATCGGATGCATCACCCACGATCTTCGGTGATGAGACTGTACACCCCGCGGAAGTGTGGAGGTCGTGGCTTTTTGAACGCAAAGACTCTACACAACCGCGAGGTGTGCAGCCTCAGAGAATACTTTCTCAAAACCGACGTGGGTATGCACCGCGATGTGGTCGCAGTGGACAAGGGACTCACCCCGTTGTCCATGGCTAAAGAGAACTGGCGCAAACCTGTGGTACTTACTATTGATGACCGCAAGGAAATATGGAAAGGCAAGGAGCTTCACGGACGCTTTTTTCGGGCTCTTCATGGGCCTGATGTAGATTTTTTGGCGTCCGTGGCCTGGTTACGATTCAGCAACCTCTTCGGGGAAACTGAAGGTTTTGTCTGTGCGATAATGGACGAAGTTATCTTGACGAAAAACTACCGGAGACATATTATGAAGGACGGGACGGTTGACGTGTGTCGGGCATGCCATCGTCCGGGTGAGTCTATCAGACATATTATCTCTGGTTGTTCTCGTCTAGCTAACGGCGAGTACTTGCACAGGCATAACCAAGTAGCCAGGATTATTCACCAGCAACTTGCTTTTAAATATAACCTAGTGGATTCTGAGGTACCGTACTACAGGTATGTGCCCGACCCAGTTCTTGAAAATGACCATGTCACGTTGTACTGGGATCGGTCTATCATCACTGACCGGACTATTGTAGCCAATAAGCCGGACATAGTGGTGATAGACCGATTAGCGCGCCGCGCAATGATAGTCGATGTCACCATCCCACATGACGAGAATCTCGTGAAAGCTGAGAAAGAGAAACAAATGAATTATCTCGACTTAGCTCACGAGGTTGTCGACATGTGGAATGTGGACTCAGCTATCATTGTGCCGATTGTCGTGACCGCCAATGGCCTCATAGCCAAAAGCTTCGACGACCATCTGTCGAAGCTGTCGTTGCGCGGTTGGATCAAGGGCCTGATACAGAAGGCAGTACTCCTCGATACGGCTCGCATTGTGAGGAGGTTCCTGTCTCTGGAGCCCTAACCACCGGTAGCTTGGACCTTGCTCCCGACACCGGCGGAATACTATTTTTTTTATATTTTTAAATATTTTTATTTTTTATAAGTGTCCTTAAGAAATACTTAAAAATGTATAAAATATGTGTAAAATGAAAATAAAGGAGATAATAATAATAGAGGATAAGGAGGGAATAATAATAATCACTCCTTATTACAATTACGTCCCACAAACTATTTTAGAAAATACTACACACAAACTCTACTACGATCGCGCCATTCTAACCGACAAAACTATTCACTACAATAGACCAGACATCATTCTCCAAGATAAAGTTAATAGAGTTACATACCTCATAGATATTGCAGTCCCCAATACGCATAATTTACAAAAGACGATAGGAGAGAAATTAAGTAAATATGCAGAACTTAAAGAAGAAGTAACAAGAATCTAGAGGCAAGAAAAAGTATATGTCGTGCCTGTAGTTGTCTCTTCTACAGGAGTTATACCCAACCATCTTCACAATAGTCTCAAATTAATTGATTTAAAAGATTCTACCTACATTTCTCTCCAAAATGCTGCAATTTTGAACACCTGCAGAATAGTGAGAAAGTTCATGCAGATAGAGGCAAATGAAATTTCTCCTCATAACATCCACTCTACACCAACTACACATACGCTACATTGACTTGGCTTGTCCCGTTAATGTAGCTAAAAACTAGCCAAAGAGCTAAGTAACAATCAACGTTTTTCTAAATAATAATAATAATAATCGTTTTTTTGCTTAGAAAGTAGGTACATAAAATAAGGTGTTTGCAATGAGTTGTGATCCTGATACAATCTACCTTAAATTAGGCATGCAAATATTATCAAAGATTTGAATCGAGACAAAAATTAATAAGATTAATGCAATTCATAGTGATCATAATAATATATGGAAATACACAATGTCAAAAACGAAATCTATATAGTAGCGTCATTTGAAATAATCATAAGGAAATATCAAATACATAATGTCAAAAACTAAATCTATATAATATCGTAATTTCAAACAATAATAAAAATTGTAAACATAATATGGAAATATCAATACATAATGTCAAAAACTAAATCTGTATAATGGCGTCATTTGAAAATATTATATTGAGGATCATGATTAACTATGTCAATAACTAAATCTATATAGTAGTGTCATTTAAAAAATCGCTAATTGAATAATAACATTTGTCAAGTAATAGGGCTGTCAGTTTTTTTTTAAACATTGGAATGGGATCATTTTTTATAGTATCCGGTATTTTATTATATATTGTAGGACCCATGACTAAAACACTTTTCTTAAGTAACGCTGTCTTGTAACTACTATATTGTAATAGGTTCCTATATTGGCTTCTAACAGGGCCCTTGCGAGTTTCTGATACAGTTAAAAAGTAATTCTTATTTGTTCTTACAAAAATGGCTATTTCCAAAATATATAATGCTGGAAACGTTAACAATTTTAGAGACTTAAACATAGGAACACAACTGTCGGTCATTTTTAAGCCACACATTGCCCTTATGCAACGTTTCTGGGCCTTGAAAATTTGTTCTCTCATGCTACAATTTCCCCAGAATATGATTCCATAACGCAATACGGATGCCACCAATCCATGGTAAGCTAATAATGTAGTGGCTGTACTCACTTTTTTGTTCAAATTGAATAGCACGTACGCAGAAGTGCTTAATTTTTTACATACCTCTTCGGCTTGGGGTTTCCATGTTAGCTGACTGTCTATCAGTATTCCCAGAAATTTTGCCACCGTTACTTTGTCAATTTCCTGCCCGCTGTATTCTATAGTCATTTGTTATAATGTTAAACGTTGATAGAAGTGCATTATATTGGTTTTTGAAAGATTAATCATTAAATGTTATTGTCAAGCCACTACTACTATGTCCGTAAGTGTATTATTTATGTCTTGTTCATACGTATTTTTGTCAGTACATTTCACCAATATAGTGCTATCATCAGCAAATAACACCATTGGATGTTCAATGTAGCGAGGCATGTCATTTATATAGACTAAGAATAGTGGTGGCTCAAGCACACTGCCCTGTGGCACACCATATCTAATAATTCTACATTCAGATAAGTATTTATTTTCCCTTCTGGTCTTAACGCAAATTCTTGATATTTCAGTATATTGCTTTCTGTCACTAAGGTACGACTTTATTAGGTTCAAGATGTTACCTCTGATACCATAAGCATTGAGTTTACTAAGTAATATTTCATAATGGACACAATCAAACGCTTTAGTCATATCAGTAAAAATTGCGCATGTATGTACTTTATTGTCGACGTTTTTCATGACAGTGTTAAGTAATGTGTACACTGCCGTATTAATACCTACGTTTTTTCTAAAACTCATTTGTTCGTCACATAAAACATTACTAGAAACAAACATAAATTTGTAGTTCCAGCAACCAGGCTCAAAAAAATAGGGGGCTCATTTAGATGTCAATGTATACGCTTCTATAATAAACTGCCTAGTCATATTCAACAACTCAGCCTTAATAAATTCAAATCATTTGTAAAGCGAAAACTTTTCCAAAAAGCTTTTTACACTGTAAAGGACTATGTTGATGACGAAAAGGCTTGGGACTGACCTGCTCCAGTACCCTCTAATTCTTATAACATAACTGTTTTTGTTTTAAATTGTGTTTATTATTCATTCATTTTTTTATTCATTTTGACATTAATGTTTAGTTTTTACAATTTGACATTGTAATATTATTTTATTTTACAATTTGACATTGTAAATTATTTTATTTTACAATTTGACATGTTACATTAAATAATGTTTATTATTATTAATTTTTGACATAAATATTTACTTTGTAAGTATTTTTACATTGTAAAAATTAACTTTCTTTTTATTATTGTGAATGTGAGGACTATGTTGGTTACTTTTTTATTTCTCGTTATCGTTTGTCTGGCAATTTGAGTATTTTCTGCGGCCTACCCAAATGTCCTTTCATTGGTATTGTTCGTCAAGTCGTTGAGCTCCTTAGTAGTCCTGAGTTGAGCTTTGCGAGTACTGACAAATGCTTACACTGATTGGACGGGTCCACTCAAATCTGTATGGTTCTTTCATCAAAAGACCATCTCAGATTAATCGGCATGGTTCTCATGTGATTTGACCATTACATATTTATTGTATGGACTTTAAAAGAGACTTTGACCCCTGAGTTTGTTTCGGTGTTTCTTCTCAGGGTAGTCAGCTAGGAAACACCGGCCTCATCTAGCTTAAACAGACAAAAAAAAAATAAAAATTGACGTGTAAAAGTGTTTTTTAAACCTATTTGCAAAAATAAATATCATTTATCATTTATCATTATCATTTATTGAATTTATTTAAAAACACGTTAAGGGATTCTGAAATTATCTTTTCTATGACTTTGGAAAATACAGGAATTAAAGCTATCGGCCTGTAATTGGCTAAATCTTGGTTACTGTTATTTTTTTAAAAAATTGGTTTGACTACAACAGATTTTAAGGCTTTTGGAAAAATACCTGAGCAGACGCACAAATTTATAATGTGGCTCAGGTGTACAGCAATACAATCAGATACAAATTTTACAACTTTAGTTGATATGCCGTCGTACCCGACACTCTTTTTATTTTTTAATGATTGAATTGCTCTCATTACATCTTGAGGTAATACTGGAGGCATAAACATAGAGAGCATGATCATTTGTTCTGTGTCTGGGTGTAATTTATCTATAATGTGTATGTATTTAGAAATATATAAGTATGTTTATCAGTTGTCTAGTACTCATAACACAAGCTCTGCTTAGATTGAGACTAAAAAGCGTTGTGTGATAAATAGTTGTGGAATAATATTATAAAATTAAGACTATTTTCAAACCTGTCAACTTATCATTTTTTAAACATGTAATAACGAATATATACAGGGTTTTTTGAAAAACTCTAGCAACTTCTCAGGACTATGTTACTAACATCATTATATTTTTATTATCTACATTGTGCTCACATAATAGAAGCAACAAGAAATAATCAAAGTCTTTCTTGTTGCTTCTAGCAACAAGAAAGACTTTGATTACACTTATAAAACGTCAGAAGCTAGTGCACGGTTCCAAATTGGTCGTTTCCTATGGAGAAGAACCGGCAAGAAACTCCATGGTTACTCTTTTAAAAATGTGTTCATTACAATATTGATTGATTTATGTAAGAACAGTGTAGACCAGTCAACACTGTACACAAAAGCACAAAATTAATCATAATAAAACAAAAAAAAAAAGTAATAGAAAGTTATCCAAGTGTTTGTGGATTATACAGTGTTCTCACATTCACATTCCAAAAAGAGGCTATATAAAACAGCAGGAAAACTTTAAATAATTACAACTGTTAACAAAATAAATTACTAACAAATTGAATGCAGTTGAAGTCTAAATAATAAAAATAAAAAATATTGCAAAAGCAATTCTTTAAAGGAAAAATAAATATATGTATATTAAAACAAAGGTGGAGCAGTTAATAGACACAATATTGATGATTTACCAGGGGGCCACATGTGCAGAGGTAGTCATTGCCAAACAAGCGTGTCTTCGACATAGTCTTTAACCTTGTAAAATGCTTTTTTGGTTAGGACACGCTTAATATGAGTTTTGAATTTTCCCTCACTAAGTTCAGTTACCGCCTTTGACAGCTTGTTGTAGAAGCGTATTCTGTTTACTAGGAATGACTTGCTGGTCTTGACTAATCTCCATTTGGGTAATACAATTTCGTGTTTACTACGCGTATTTTTGTTATGAAAATCGCTTCTAATTTTAAAGAGTCCTAAGTTTTTACGAACATACAAAATGCATTCTAAGACATAAAGAGAAGGCAGAGTGAGAATGTCGATTTCTTTAAATTTAATTCTGAGGGACTCGCGAGGACCCATCCTATAAATAGCCCGGATAGCTCTCTTTTGCAATATGAAAATTGAGTCTACATCAGCTGCAGATCCCCACAGTAAAATGCCATAAGACATAATATTGTGGAAATAAGCATAGTGTTACATATAATGTAACCAAACATTATATGGAACACATAATATGATTTAAAAGAGTGTCCATGGAGTTTCTTGCGCGTTCTTCTCCATAGAGATCTATGATTTGGAACGTGCAATTTAGCTTCACTTTTCTTGGACTGACTGACATTAGACTATTCAAAAGTGCCTACATTTGGTCTATTTGAAATAAATTATTTTGAATTAACAACAACTTTTGTTCTGTGACTATCATATTTTAGTTAGAAGGTATCTAAATCATGACTTGCAAGTTAGCTATAGCAAGTAATTTATTTTAACTGTTCAAAAACTAAAATAAACAATAATCAGTTAACGCAAGTCATAAGTCCCAACTTTGATTATAATGATCTGATGTCACTTCTGTTAATCAAATCATTTATTTATTTAATTTTCATGCAGCACAAAGTACATAGACGGACTTATTGCCTTAGGCATTCTCTACCAGTCAACCTAGGGAGGTGAAGAGACAATATGGTAGCCGCACAAAAAGAAAATTTTGTTTTGAAAACAAGAGTAAAAAGTATATATATAGGTATAGTTAAAATATGTAAGTGCATATTATAATATTTAATATAATATATATTACATATATATATTTACATAAAGTAAGGAAAGTAGTAAAAAGTGAAGTGAGTGAGTGAGTGGGAAGGCATTGGTGTTTGAATAACGAATAGCTATCACAGGCAATGTGAAATTTACTAATGCATGATATCTAACTTATCACAAAGAACTGGAAAGATGATAAAGAAGCAGTCAGTCAAGGTGTTTCTGGCTGATATGGTGATGGAGGGCCTCCAACAATGTGGACTTGATGCAAAAATACAGAAAAATAGCGATCCTTATGGCTACGATGACGAGTATCTAGATGAGATGACGAGACCTGTATCTAATAGTGGATTAGAATGGCAATGATGATGCGTGACTTACAATTTCGGAAGGTTCCTGTTTTGGATTTGGTGAGAAGAAAGAAGAATACAGGTCGCCGAGAGGACACGGTGGAGTACAAGGTGGAGGTTTGCATTATTTTTATACTTTCATTAATTTTCTGACACGGCTAGTAAGCAAGTGTATGTGGGGTTAAAAAGAGAAACAAATTAATAATAATAATATTCCACAACTATCACACAACGCCGTCTAGTCCCAAGCTAACCAGAGCTTGTGTTATGGTTACTAGACAACTGGTAAACATACTTATATATTTCTAAATACATACATAATATGGACAAATTACACCCAGACACAGAACAAAAGATCATGCTCCTCACATAAACATTTGTCCAGGGTGGATATCGAACCCACGATTTCCGTAATAGCAGTCAGGGCCCCTAATCACTAGACCAACAGGCCAGTCAATTGGGGTGGGGTTTCACAGAAGTTTTTAAATAATAAAAAGTACTCACCCATGATGTATGATTTAGGAAATACTTGTCGCGCAGATAATTATTATCCTTAATTTTAACACAACTACCATGCACCTAACAAAATGGTGCCCAATCACTAAAAGCTCAGTATGTATGGCTTGTAAGTCAATCACTGCAAAACTACTGCCGCGCTAGCGATAAGAGCATTAAGTATTTTACGAGTTTTGAGTAACTGTCGCGCAATATTTTTTTCCGGACTTCTTTTTTTTTTAAGTTATATGTATTGTGATAGTTGAAACGTGTAGCTCAGATAAAGCACTTTTATATTCTTCACTCAATAAAACTGAATATATATTAGAACAGTTTTTAATGACGGAATAAAAGGATTGTCCCTTTTTTCATTGGTCTTTGATTGGTATGCAAAGTTTAAAAATAAAAATTTGATTGCCCAAAGTTGGGCAAAATCGAGCTCAAAGGCGTCGGTAACAAGCATACAGGTGAAGCTAATAACAGCGTGTTAAAAAGCCTGTTTTGTACTTTAATAGTGTTAGTCTAGCATTGATGCGAATCTCAAGTGGACTGATTGTTGCCGACCAATCTTCACTAAGAATCGTTTGCTTACACTACGTCTTTGAAATGTGTAAATTCGTAAGAAACCATCTTTCACTCTTTGAGCAGGATGATAAGGCCCAATTTAAAAAGAAAATTGTACAAAACCCTCTAATAGGGTTTCAAACAGATTGAAGTTGTGTAACAAAAACTGCTACACCATGGTGGTGAAAATTTATAATAAACTACCTGAAAAAAATCGAAAATTTAATGACTTGGAATTTAATAGAACTTTGAACAATTGGCTTTGTGACCAATGTTTTTATTCAATAGATAATTGTTTAAATTTTAAACAGGCTTAATGTATTACTATGTACCTATATTATTACCTACGAACATTCATTAAAATAAATTATAACTATTGAATTATTTTTAAATCAATAAATTCTACACTAATTTAAATATGGTATGTTCCCAATTAATGACAGTGATGTAATTTCATTACATTATTATATTTTTATGCATGTTCTAAATACATTCTCAAGTCGAATATAGTAAGTCTAAAAAAAATTTCAACATGTTAATATGTGTACCTATGTTCTAGCAAACAAATAAATTTCATTTCCTATTCATAATATACCTGATGACGTACCTCAGCGACCGGATCGTGCATTTTGTTTATAAGTTAATAGGAAACTAAGACTATTTTTAAACCTGGCCATTTATCCTTTTATTAAACAGAGATGACAAATAAAAATATGGATCTAAAATAAACCGATTAATAGTTGATACTGTGATATGATTTAGGCGTTTGATTATATTCGACACGATATTTTGCTTGAAAAACTCATAAGTTTATGTCGTAAGAAGTAATGCAGAAGCAATTTTTGACGTAAATACCTTCGGCATTGGACGCAAATATCGGAATTCATTAGAAAAAAAGATAGTCAAATAAGACACATTGCGTCTCAATTGCAAAAAGTTATATGTAGTATGGTGTTCCGCAGGGACGTGTTTTGGGACCTCCTTTATATACCTGATTTTCCTATAACGTATTATGACCTTCCTAGCCGGGGTCAACAGGAAGTTTAAAAAATGGGAATCGGTGGGACTCGTTATAAATAGGTCCAACAAAAATCATAGAGGAATAATGCAAAAAGAAGACGACTGCCAGCGGGATGTCCAGGAGTTAAGTGAGAAGGTCAATACAGTAGTTTCACTCAGTACTCTCTTCTTCAGGAAGTATTTAGTAGTATTCAGTTAAAAGGTCAATAACAACTACAATACTGAATTAAATTACAAAATTTATTGTTCATAGCGTGACTTACTGTAGTATCGATACAAATATCAAAATCTAACTAACCGATTCGACATTTTATCGCTTAAAAAAACAAAACTATTTTACATACTCGTATTTTAAATACTCCTGATTCTCGCGAAACCGACAAAATCAAAAGTCCTTATAAATAATTTTATGTCTAACTACATACTAAAAAGCATAGTCACAACTGACCACAGCATGGCGACCAGCTTCCATATACAGTAGGCGTACAACGAGAGAAACACTATATTCGCGTAGAACAGCCACTGCTGCTTCCTGTAGCCCACATCGCTGCCGACCAGCCCGTCCTTTACGATGAACCTGAAACAAAGTATTTATTTTAATCTGTTAATTTGAGATCTGGAACAACAAACTATATAAAACGAAATACAAAATCGAAATAGATCAAGTATGATTACCTCAAGTTTGAAAAAAGTTACATAGAGTTATGATACTAAGTAAGACACCACGTCAGATGATTGATGTTATATCCTAAATATACATGATGATTTAAACTCGGGACTATAAAAACATGAACTGGACCTAGAAGATGGTTATAATTTATTGATTTGAAGAATAAAATTGTATTTGCATTTATTTTTTTTCAATTTTTTTTTTTCGTGACACTGCTTTTGCAATGATCTTTAGAGTATTTTTATCATTAAATTCATCATCTATTATATCATTAACTTCGTAATTTATTTATCACTAACTTCGTAATGATATAATAATGCAGTTATATAATCAAATTCAATTTTATTATTGCAAACTAAATGTCGGGTGCGTAATTGTAATTGGTTTATTTTTATGTCGCTTTTTTTTTATAATGTGAATGATTTTTTCATCATTTTTAATATTTTATTGGTTTTATTTTTCTATTTCAATATTTTTATTTATTATATATTTTTTTAATTATGTGACATTATATAGGACTGGTGTACAGTCATACACTGTCTCCTTACATTAGTATTGAATTATGGAAATACACAATGTTAGAATCGATGCTTGAGTTGCTGAGGTTGTCACCCTAACATTATATGTACATATTATATAAAATATGATATAAAATTATATATTTAATACATATAACAATATTATTGAGAACATCAGTAATATTATAAGAGTATATCTAAGGGTGACTGGTAATTAGTGACCGATATTTAAACACGTGATTGTACTCCTGATTACGAACAACTTTCCCAAAGAAACTTTTTTTTTGTATTTTTTTTTATCATGGATTTTTTTTGTAATATCTTAGTCTTAAAAACTTAAGACTAAGATATTACAGTTTTTCTTTCTTTCTTTTCAATCGTTTTATCACAATAACAAAACAGCTGTTTGAAATTCGCGAACGCGTGCCTGCAACCAATTAACTGTTAGCTGCGTTTTGACATTGTGATAAAGCATAAAATGAATGAGTAAAAAGAAAAGTTCCTTTGGGAAAGTTGTTTGTAATCATGAGTACAATCACGTGTTTAAGTATCGGTCAATAATTACTAGTCACCCTATATAATACAAGTATGTATTTTTTTCTATTTCCACACCACCCTAAGATCGACTGATACAAAATATAGAAAGAAGAAGGAAATACATTGGCGGAACAAGGCGCTAAAATTATAAGACATACTTTGTAAAACATGAAAACATATAACAAGTCTGTTTTTGTACTGTGTTTCCTCCAGATAAAGTTTTATACATTATGTTCGAACCTTCGTATACCGACGCAAGCGGCCTTCAAGAAGTCTTTGAGCGCCATTTGGCCGACGTCACAGGTGTAGATCGCCTTGTCTGCAGGGGAGAGGCGGGAGATCATGTTTTGCAAGTTGTCGTCTCGGAAGTTCCAGTTATTCGACAAGAAGTAGCGGTACAAGCCCAACATATTGTCGACGCGGCTGTAGATCTTTACAAGCCTGAAAAATTAAGAAAAATATTTTTTAGTAAAACCACCCACATAAAACTTTTGCAAATTAGTTTGTAATTGGGTTGTTGGTTACAAACTAGCGTTCCCACCAAGGCATGGTAATAGTATCATACAGTATTGTAACTCGGCCGTATCTTTGAAATAAATGCCTACAGCCGCGTGGTACGTAAACATGCGATAGGGCTGCCCGCCTCCAGCATTCTAATTACATTTGCCTACTTTGTTTCCATTTATTTTTGTGATTATAAATATACTTACTTTTTTATATAAACAAAATACTTTGTGGATTGAATAGGAAGTGTTAAATAAAAATGCGTGTAGTTTTTTGATTGGTAGATTTAAATAAAATGCTTTTTTCTAGTATTATTCACACACATAGTACAATAAACCACTATTATTAATAATAAAATGCCACATCTTTACTTTGAATTATACAAACTAACAATAATCGCGCGATTATTGTTAAAAAAAACCGTCGTGTCCGTTCGTCACTGCGGCACAGTTGCGACGGTCGCGACTGTCTACACGCCGAGCCCATGCTACAACCGAGGCGCGTAGGTATAGCTCGCGTTTCGTCCGTTTGTATGAAGTTGGAATACTGTATGATATTATTACCGTGACCAAGGTGACCTTGGTTTGTATATTTGGTTTATGTTGCGGCTACATGGATGTAATCTACGAAACTAGCATGACGATTGACAGGACAGAAAGGAAGAAAAAACGTGTTGCGCCGACCCCAAATAAAACGGGACAAGGGCAGGAAGATGATGGTGACTTTATAAAACCGATCCTACCTCAGAAAAGGGCATTAACCACGTCTGCAGCTTATAGAGCACTACATTGATCTCTTGATAAAGCATGTGTACTTACTAGGTAGCCAGCCATGAGGCTCCACGCTGAGGAAAAAACCACGACATAAAATCGATAACGTGACCACGCTGGCTCACTGCTCACTTTACGCTCCAGACCGACTGCGGGCATCGCACACCTGTGCCATACGGTGCCTGTTCGTTGCCCCTCCATTACGTAGGTACACTAACGGCTCGATATGCTCCTACAGCTCAGGCGCTCAATCTGCTAAACGCCCTGATTGCTCAGGAACCGGAACTTGACATATATATGTATAGCAAAGAAATGATAAGTGTCTGTATAATTTTTTTTAGTTCTTAGATTGTTGTCTTGCTATACGCTTTGGTGCATACTGTAAGTAAATAAATAAAAGAAACAGCCTGGGATGTAGACCAGATCAGCTTGCTATTTAGACTTTTTCTAAACTTTATACATGGAGAAGGTACGTGTAAGCCGTACGCCTAACGCCGGGAATAGAGACCACAGCATCGAGTAAGTAGACCAGGATATAATGCAAGAGCCACATTGGAGACCAGTAGAACACCGTGTTATTGGTATCTTCGTATAATATCATGTACACTCACGAAGGCACTTCCTTAGGCCTGATGCCGAGGATAGAAAATACAGCGTGGAGGAGCTTTGGATGTAGTGCAGGAACTTCGACAATAGTCATTATATACACAGGCATTTAGTTGGTCTCTGTTGATAAAGGTACTCACGGAGGCACGCCCTTGGGCCTGACGCCGAGAATGGAGACCACGGCGTCGAGGAAGTAGCCGGGGATGTAGTGCAGGACCCACGTCAGCAGCCAGTAAACCACCCTGTTATTAGTCTCGAAGACAAAGCTGTACCACAGCGTTTTCGGTGAACTGAGACGGTAGAACTCGTCGCGTCGCATCATAGAGCCGAACTCGCCTGTAAATTAGAGAATAGTTTCTTTAGGAGTATGCATTTCTTGATCGCTGCCACCTTCTATTAAGTTTTTCATGTTTAATTTTATTTAAACAACATTTTTGACTCGCCACAATTCACAGATGAGAAAAAGCTCGTTAAACATTCACAATAAATTAAACTATTTTACTACCTCATGATGATGACTGGCCAACACAACTTTCGGAACAATGACTGCTTCCCACATGTCGGCAACTTTGCGAGCTAAGTCAAGATACTTAGTTTGTTTACCTTTTTCAGCTTTCACGAGTTTCTCGGCATGAGAGATCGCTGCATCAATAATCATTGTGCGATACTCCAGTTGATCTATCACCACTAAATCAGACTTATTTGCAAGAATAGTTCTGTCGGTGATGAAAGATCAATCCCAAATATCATCACCTCCCTACCCTTGACCCATGTTGTTAAATTCAACTGTTGTTATTACTTACACCACTTGATGCCAGAACGCGAGCTACTGACGGTGTATATGGGGATATCTCCACCCCACACCTGGCGGTTTTTTACCGAGTCCCACCCAGCAGCTATTATGGCATTATTCACGTAGTCTGCCGGTGCGAAGGACACCACCACGTCCTTTGCAGCTGCGATAACGTGCATCACACCAATGCCCATCCCGAATATAAACTGAAATTAAAACAGTAAAAATTATTGACTGATTCATCAATTGTTTAAATTATATTGTAAATAAGTCGTTGGTGTGCCTATGCAAATAAATAAATAAATAAATAAATAAATGCCTGGGCTAAAACCTTGGATCAAGAAGGCAGAATTTTGTAGAATTTTGCCATTATGATATATTATGGGTATGTTGTAGCCAACTAGGCTTTTAGTCAAAAGCTTTTTTGCTAAACGACGCATGCAACAGGCGGCGCATTCAAGAATCAAAATCACATAAAATATGCACTCATTTTGTTCGATCCTAATTCTGTTTGATGGGCTTGATCGAGGCCTCTTCAAATACAAAGATTTTTTTTTGGCCGGAAGACCCATACTAATCTGCTCCAACTATCGGTTGCTTGTCCAAGGTAATGGTCATGTAGACCGAAAAGTAACACATCGGATCAACTCAAGATGGCGTCAAGTGTTTAGAACAATTTGTGCTCCACGGATGGATCAGAATGTTGGGCCCTGAAAATGACGAATGATTAATGTTGAAATGGATATTTGGAGGGACAAGAATGGATGAGGTGAGGAATGAGTAAATCAGAGGAAGTTTGAAAGTGGCGCATATCATCAATAATCTGCATACAGTTGACTTTTGGCGTGATGAATTATTGAAGTTCGTAAACCGTTATTAGTTCATTAAACCCCGAGCGAACGCCGACGTTCGCTCTCTCATTGTCTTTCTATTGTGTCTCTAATTACGGTATTCGAAAAGTTAAAAATAGAAGTGGTCCTAGGATTGATCCTTGACTGACTCCGGAACGTGTATGATAGGGTTATATGGGTTAGCATTCACAGATGTCAAGCCTGAGAAACTGTTGGTAATTATGGGATTAGTCAGCGAGAAGCTGCAAGTGGATAAACGATAGCACAAAGTTTCGCACACAAAATATCACTATTGATCTTATCAAAAGCCTTCCGGAAATCAAAATACGAGACATTAACCTAGTGAGTGGTAATCAAACATTTTGATGCGTAGACTACTAGAATAAGGGGTAGTCTATGTGAAGAGGACCTGTTACTAAAAAGTCATGAATATACATGTAAATGGCTGGAGAGGGAGAGGGAGGCCAAAAAAAAGATGGATGGATTGCTTTTTTTTCGTAGTGATATGAAGAAAAAGGGAGTAAGTGGTAACGTGACAGTGACAGAATAGTATGAAAGCATAAAACCGTGTTGCACCGACCCCAAGTGACAAGGACAGGGAAATGAAGATGATAGTGATAATTTTTGTGTTTGCAGTTACCTACCCCAATAACTGAAGACATGATCGTTTCGCGATCTATCCACCCCGGTGATGGCTCCACAAGAGAGCTAACCACTGAAATTAAAAATGAAATGGTTTAATTAAAATCCGAAGGTCGGCTTAATAACAGGACGGCAATGGTGTACTACATTACATTACAACCGCACAGACGCGGTCCCGTCTTCTCGGTCGGCAGTCACGTGGGCAACACTACTCTACAAACTCTCTCACAATTGAAGGGTTAAGTAGACAAAGGTGTTATCTGACAAAATCAAAAAACCTGACTTTCTTGCATGAACAAAGGTTTTAACGGTCAATCAAGTATATATTCTAGATTTAAAATGTGCTAACAGCAGAAATATTACCAGAGAATCGTAATAGTAGTTAATACCTTGGTCCACGTACCCCTTCAATAATTGTGTATTCAGTAGTAAATTGAACACTTAAAACCTACATTATTATAAATCAGTAGTGTGGTCTGAAATAGTTGGTTTACTGCTAGTTACCCACACAAAAAAGTCTACTCCTCGGTAACGGCCGGGTTAATAAGTTTGAAAAAAATATAATAATATAGATTCATGACCAACATTATCAACATTTGATTTTTTCGTGTGATTAATATTTTTGTCTAAAAAAAAATATTTCATTCAACAATTCAAATTTGCCACTTTTCTCTACGCGTTCGAAACGGCTTGGATCTTTAGAAACATTTTTACAAATTAAAATTAGTGGTTAAATATTCTTCAAAGTGAACATAGCATATGTAAATCAATCAATATTTCGCAAAGAAAATGGATTTTAAAGTCAGTGGGGCTCTGTCCGGGCGCAGCTGGCCACAAATAAATGCACAGATAGTTCTATTGTCGCCTAGGCGGGTACGAGATTTGTGTCCATTTAATTTCGGTCTTATGCTCAAGGGACTAAGTTAAACAACTCTTGTGTGGCTCTTATAGCTCAGACACAAGCCAATAGCAATTTAATAAGGAAGGCGACCTAGCTACTGTGTAACAAGAGTAGTTTCAACTAAAATGAGCGGTATAAGACTAGACTATATTATAAGTTAATAAGGAAACTTTAAGATTACAAACGGATGTTTTGAGTATCTACACAACTTAGTAGCAAAGCTTACTTACTATAAGATTACCTAGGGTCGGCTTGACTATATAATGTACTAAGAAAGCTGTACGATTACCTACGGGTGGCTTCACTACGCAAACAGGCAGGTCGCCGGCGTTTGTGCGCACCAACTCCTCTGCGATCGCCTTTGTGAATGTGTAGGTGTTCGGCCAATCTTTTATTAAACTGCAAAATCAAAATACATATTAAGAAAAAACGACATTCATGTAATGCTTACCATGCAGTACTAAGTTTTTTTTTATGGTGGGGAAAATCATCCAATGACAACCAAAGCTCTTGCTTGGGCGGAGCGGGAGATAGTGTCAGACTCTTACTGACTAAAAACCCACCCCGTTCCTTCTAGCTTTCATACCGGGGCTCGAGCTCCCTTTCGGATTACCCTGGCCCCAGTAGACTTTGACACCGCTGGGCCCTTTGCTATTGCAGACAACTCCTTGAGGCGCGTGGGAACAGTGCGCGTCGTCGACGTCTTGGGCTCGGTCCGGACAGCTACCGGACGGTTGGACAGCAAGCTACCCATGACTCGCCGTCCGCAAGATGCAGTACTATAATATTTTGTTCCTCGGAAACAAGATATTCAGTGTCAAGTACGTACAATAATTTGTTTCTGTATCCACACATGTCTTCCAAGTCGTTGTTATTCATAGCAATTCTTGATTTGTGTTCATTACTGGGCTTGACCACAAGGTAACAGTACCAGCCAACAAATACAACTCTAACTATACTCGGCATATTTCGATTATTTTTTCAATGAGGATCAATTACATAATAGCAAATTCGATTTTTACTGAGTACATTTTTAAATTATTAATTTTTTAAATGATTAAAATTCGACTAGAAATTGTACTTAGAAACGCGCGCTCTCGCTGAACTGTTTACGATGACGTCATCTGTCATGATCCGTGTGACGAACGAGCGACGGCAGGCTGCGCTGCCGTTTTAATCGAGAGGATAAGACTGATCATGATAGATGACGTCACAGCGAGTCGTTTTATTTTCGGGCGCGTTTCTGGAACTAATATACTAAAATTGCTGTGTCTTCGTCATTTTTGGTCAGGTATATAATTTCTTAACAGTATTGACTGTTTTTTATTTTTTTGACGCTATATGTTTAAATACCTACTCCACAAAAATCATGACTGATCCTCATTACTTTACGACGTAGGATGCAAGTCCTCGACACCGTAAATTTTATAGTATGTCAAGATTCCGCCAGTTTTATTAAGCTTTAGTGTTAAGCCCGCGTGGAGGGTTACGGCCCATTTACTCTCTTAGAGAGAAGGCCTGAGTTCCAGCAGTTTTGAACCAACCAACTAATTTTTCAACAAATCAGCCAGTACCTATGTACCCATGTACTGGCTGGAAAGCGATACCAAAAATCGAATCATTTCAATTTTTTTTTACGTCATACGGTTTGTCCATTTAGCCAGTGTTTAGTTTAGAAAGAATTAAGTTTTCAGTCACTTTATGTTACTTTGGAATCTATTAGAACGCATAGATGTAACACATTCTAATGTTTTTGCCAATGACGTTTTATACACTCACGCAGCAGCGGCAGCACGCTACACTATCTAAACACACACGAAAGCATTTTTTTATTTAATCTCGTAGCAGCGCGCAGCATATGACTAGATCCGATGCGTCACGCCTAAAGGAAAAGATCCGAATTAGGATCCTTTCGAGTCCTCACGAGTGCGCGCTCATAGCAAATCTTTTTATTTAAATATCATTAGTTTGTGCAGTATTTTGCAACAAATATGTCGGGTCAGCCTTTTCGGTGAGCTCAGCTGTGGGAGTAAATACTACAATAATTCTCAGCTCCATTTACCGAGATTCCACACATTATCCAGTTGCGCAGACATTTAGAATACAAAACGAAGGGAACATTAAAAAGGCTGATGGTAACTAGAGCTGAACTGACAGTCACTAATGACTATGTTGCCGTAGACTTACGCAGGAGTTATACAAGTGAGCTTCTCTTCGTCGATGCTGGCTATCATGTCGAGGAAAACGTCTGGAGCCACGGGACATGGGTAGAACTGCTCCTCGATGTCAGTGTCTATTCTGGACACAGTTGCGTGGGCGAAGGCAGTTGAAATGTGGTTGAAGAGTCTGTGAAGAAGGACATAATATAAGTGAGAGGCATCATCTTTAGTGCCAAATACGACTACTCTGACGTACTAAGTACCGGAATCTTACTAGAACTTCGCCTATTCTAAGTGGAAAGAGAGAGTGCTAGACTTAACAAAACAAGACCAACCACAACCACCACCACCAACTAGTTAAGTAAACTACATTATTTTTATTTTATGCGAAACCTAAATGTAGCTTGTTCAGAATCAGTAACTAAATGGATTCCAATATTTTTTACACCATGTTAATTTTTTTCCCTAAAATATTAAAAAAGGTCACAAGTTTAACACCACCGACGCTAAATACGACACAGGTCCCGGCAGGCCATAGCGGGTAATAGATGCCATCAAACAGCTGGAAAATCAAACCCTTAGTCGCCTGAATGGCCTGGTGACCTTGAATTCTTGCTGACAATCACACCTTGTAATTTTACATGATACATTCATGAAATTTTGTTCATAGTTTCTTTACATTAAAATACGGGACACGTGTTTTGAGTTTCGCATAAACTAAATCTGATTGAACTGAATGCTGTGAACTCACTTGAGGTTGCGACAATGCTTGCCCAACTCAAGCAACTCTCTGGTTCCTCTCACATTGGTCATCCCTGCGATGTGGAGCGGCTCTTGGAAGTTCACGGTGGCTGCCATGTGGACTATTATGTTCACCTGGAGATTTATAAACAGGCAATATAAGCTATCCTCATGTGACATTGAAACAACTTTATACTAGTCTAGCGTAGCCCAAGTTCAAACTGTACCACCACCATATGTATATATAGATATATATAAACTTTTAAAAAGAGACAGCCAATTTAATAACCATTTTTTTTTTACACAATTGAACTATTGGTTGACTGATCCCACCTGATGGTAAGCAGTGATGCAATTGTTGATGGTGAGGCGCACTGGTTTATTAAGAGCCTGTAGCGACATCTATGACGCCACATAAGAACTACGAAGAAAATATGAAATCCTGCATCGCGCAATCAAAGTTCTCCGCGCGATTTGAACATATACGACAGCCCGACATCAACTATCGCCCACCAGACTATAACACCTGTCTGGTCGGAGGATCCTCCCTTTTCAAATGAGGTTTGCGGGGGTTTACTCTCTATTCCGCATACCTCCAAACTGGTGACCCTCGACATAGAACGTCAGCGCAGCCTTCGTGCAGCTACTACTACGTGACTTTATCATCACTTCCTCAAGCTTTCGAGCAACGAGTCATACGGCCAGCACCCACGGCTAAGGGTATCCTGACCATCAAGTACCTGGTCATACCTGGTCATCACCTCAGCCACATCAGCGACCTTGGCTTAGCACACCGCATCTTCAGCCAGTCATATGAAGAGCCATGAAGAACCTCTCCTGGTCGACGCCAGCAATCAAGCCCTACGTCGCACAAGCACCGCTCCAACTCACTGGAGCCAACAGCACTATTCCGACTAACTGGAGCCTGCAGCATCATCCCGACTCACTGGGGCATAATCCCGACTCACTGGGATAACTCTAGCTTTGAAGACACTCATTAGTATATGGAAACACTATTAGGCCAAGATAAGTATAACGAAGATGAAGAAAAGAAAGTGGAGCAGGAGACAAGTATTTACTGAAATTGGACATTCTACTAACAACAAAATAACCCTCTCAAGCCCGCAGTTTCACCGTTAACTGGAGCAGTGGTACTGACCTCCTTTGTGATGTTATCCCAGTCCTTGTCAGCGAGGCCGAGTCTAAGCTCCGCCACGTCAGCATCCACCGGCACGATGCGGTCGGCGAAGCCAGGCTTCTTCTCACGTAGAGTATCATACAACTGGAAACGAACAAGAAATGATTACACAGAAACCTTATTAATTTGTCTTCAGTTCATCACCATCATCATTTCAGTCGAAAGATAACCTACTATGACACTGGCCGCTCCTACGTTGTCGTCACTACGTCGTAAGCTTACCAGAACAAAAAAAGAGATAGAGGCCGCCCGTCCTTTTTTGACCTTTTTTTTTCGATGGGGAAAATCATCTTATGACAAAACCCGCTCTTGGGTGGAGCAGGAGATAATGTCAAACTCTTACTGACTAAAAACCCCATCCCGTTCCTTCTAGACTTCATACTGGGGCAGGAGCTCCCTTTCGGACAACCCTGTCCCCAGTAGGCTTCGACCCAGCTGGGCCCTTCCTGCCAGTCATTGCTGAGTCCTGGTGGTCAAATAAAGAAAGGGACCTCAAGAAAGCACAGTTGTCAAAATTGACAACCCAAGGGGACCCGACTTAACATAATGGTACCAGGGAACGAAGAAGAAGAAGAAGATGTTACTCACAGGATCTTTCAGTATATAAGCTAATCTCTGTTGAATGGTTTTTCCTTTCTTTGGTCTCAGCAGTAAGTATATTTTCTTGATCTCACATGACCTGAAACAAAAAACGACCAAATGAGTTACTTGCCAAATTATTACGAGTAAGTATATCGTTAGCAACTGAAGAAGAGTTGACATCCTAGAGTAACGTCATCAGCTGACTACCGATGGTAGTTTATAAAAAGAGGCACGCGGCGGGACACCTCCACAGAACCGTTTACTCCGAAAGATCCTCGGAGCCCCCTATTATATCCAAAAAGAGAATCCACATCTAGATCTCAAGATTTCCACCATCCAGCAGTTCATGAAGCGCCTGTGCAAGCGCTTCTTTGATACTGCTGTGAAGCACCGCAACTCCCTTATCGCATCGGCAGCCCAAGATCCGCAGTCCTAGGCATACTCTAGTTACTCCTGACGACCCCATTACCCTGCTCCAAGTGAGCCGTAGGGAAACCAGTACAGTGAGAAGACACTATACATACTGCCTTCTTTCAGGCCCCGCCGCTGAGGCTCGTCGCGACAACCTCGTCAACGTCCTCCCCGACCCTTGCTTGAGCCAGCCCGCGCCGCTGAGCTAGTAGTCTAAAATTCCTTCATAATAATAATGTATATTTTTGCTCGATCCAGCCCGTCCCTTTGCTGGTTTCCCCCAGCAAGGCCCTAAGCCCTTAGCGTAGTTGCTTAGTTATTAAGTAGTTTAGTAAGCCCTGGCTTAGGATGTCTGGAGGCTTTAATTATAAATATCAGGGCCACCACAGGCAAGTCCAGTTAAGCAGACGACAACCTTCTAGACAGACTTGCGAGAGGCCACACACAAAAAAAGCACCTTCTCTTTCTGGCTTGGACGGCGTTCGGAACGGACATGCTACTTGAAAATTATCGTGTATAGTTATTTTTGGGTTGCGTTTATATTCGTGTAGGCACTGATATCAATTATATTTTCATAGCTCCATTCTTCAGATATAATATTACCATGTAGTTTTCCTAACGTACTAGGTAGTGTCGCACTTTTAGATTTATATCAATTGTACTACTCGATTTTCGATGGTGATCCATCACTAGCGCTCCTGTGCTTTGCTCATTCCTTTTTTTGTGCGCGGTAGTGAACGCACGCACTTCAAAAAAAAAAAAAACGCGTTACCGTCACATTACAAATATGCCGAAACGAAAGGCTGAAGATAAAATAAAGCGTTACAGAGAAAAAATCAAACGTTTAGAAGGGAAACAAAACGTACATAAACGTCGACGAAATATTATAATGTCCGATTCAGATTCTGATATCGAAAACCAGGATAAGTAAATATATTGTTTACAAGTGTTATTGAATCACAAAATTATTAGTACGAAATAAATGTGTGCAATACAGAGTCTATAAGTTTGCCTGGAGGGTAACCGCGAGTTATACACGATGTCTAGATATGACGCAAACAATCTAAGCCTGGAGGTTGACCGAGAATCATACACGAAGGCAAAATACATGTACCTATTGATACATTGTGAGCATTTTATAAATTTAAAAAGTGCATTGTTAAAATTTTGCAATAACAATAAAAATCCATATGGGTGATATTATTTTTAGTTTTCAAAGTAAAAACTATATTTTTACCGTATACTTTCAGATGGCGAAATACCCGAAAATTACTATGTTGTGGACGTTGAAATTATGCACCATGATTACCCTCATATTGAGGATGAATCATTACCTACGATACCTTTATCTAGTACACCAGTTTTATGCGACCCATCGCAGTCGCAAACCACATGCGTGGACAAAAATCCCGAAAATGATACGGTTCCTGAAACCTCAAATGAAGTACCTATAGAACTTGATGCAGAAATACGTCTTGCATTGGGGGATCCCATTGAAGACAGTCCTAAATATGGACCTAATATTCACAACGACTTGGCACAGCGCTGGTTGCCAATACTAAAGAAAGGCTTAACAAAAGATGTTAAAGAAAACTTGTTGAAGGAACACCATATTCCTGATAATTGCAGATTACGAAAATCACCCAGTTTAAACCCCGAGATAGCCGCTGCTGTTGCAGAAGCAGTTCGAAGTAGAGACAAAAAGATGGTAAAACAAAATCAATTAGGGTTGGGAATCACTACTATTTCAAGAGCTTTGGAAATAATAATTAATGAGGGAAGAAAAATTGAAATTATAAAACATCTTTCTGAAGGATGTAGAATATTGACAGATCTTCATTACACAGAAACACAATTTCGGACTAAATGTATTACTCCGTGTCTAGATAAATCTATACTGAACATAATTTAAGAAGAGGAAAGAGATGAGTTCTTATTTGGCAGTCAATTATCAGAAAAAATAAAGGCTGCCAAAGCCATAGAAAAGCAAGGTTCGCAAATTAAAAGAAATATACCGCAAATAAATAATCAGAATCAGTCGCAATCCAAAGGCAGATATACGGGAAACTGGACACCTCCTCCTCGATATCTGTCGTCGTCGAGGGGGGGGCGCGGAGCATACATGACGAGCAGAGTACAGATGAACAGGCAATTTCGCCCTCAAGCACCGCAGCCGCCGCTGCCGGCAGCGCTGTCGAAGGCGAGGACGATCACATTTTCCAAACAACGTGCCCAAACACGTCAATAGTTCAGGTACATGCAGGTAGATTAACTTTTTATTATGATTGTTGGCTACACATAACAAAAAATAAAACTGTGCTAGATTATATTTTAAATGGCTATCGTATACCATTAATCAATAATGTTTCACGGCCGCAGAAACAAAAAATGCAAATTGCTATTATTTATTTATTTATTTAAATCTTTATGCACAAAGTTGTACAAAGGCGGACTTAATGCCTTAGGCATTATCTGCCAGTCGACCTTAGGGTGGTGCAGAAACATAACATGGCAGGTGCAACTTAATAAATGAGAAAACAAATGAGAAAAAAAAATATGTAAATACATACTTAGATACATACATATAAATAAACAGAGCTAGAGTGAAAAAAAGAAATCAGTGCGATGATGATTCTGCCAACATCCTGCGAATATGCTCTCGTGCCTTCACTTTAAAAGAATATCGGCTAGTCGCCATCCTGATATTCGGAGGCAGCGCATTCCAAAGGGATATCGCTTGAACGAAAAAGGAGGAGTGGATAAGCCCGGAACGGTGTGAGGGACATCGTAGAAGTCGATTATTGGTAGACCGAAGATTTTTATTGTGCCCAGAGCAAAGAAATTGAAGTTCTGAAATCAGATAAGAAGGGGAAGAAGGATTATCTAAAAAAGAGAACAGGGTAGTTAAGGCCCTTAGCGCTCTGCGCTGACGAATGGGTAACCATTTTAAAAACGAACGATGCTCAGATACATGATCGTACTTACGTAGGTTGAAAACGAATCGAATGCAGTTATTCAGAAGACGGTCAAGTTTATTGAGGAGATCTGCATTCAGGTCGTAGTAGCACACATCAGCATAGTCGATTATGGGAAAGATTAGGGACTGTACAAGCATTGCCTTAATGTGAGCTGGGAGAATATTCTTCAAACGATAGAGAGACCGTAACGTTCCAGTGACTTTTTGACTGACATTTGTGATCTGCTTCCGCCAATCAAGACAAGCATCGACATACAGACCAAGATCCTTGACCTCCGAACCAAACGGGATCACCGTGTTGTTGAAGATTACGGGTGGTACGGCTAGTCCATCCAGCTTTCTCAGGCTATGAGGGCTCCCAACTATAATAGCCTGACACTTCGTAGGATTTACCGCCACCCCGAATCTATCTGACCAGTTTTTAATTACTTGTAAATCCCGATTTAGCTCCTCGATCGCATCCGATATGTTGTCCACACTTGACCGACAATACAGTTGCAAATCGTCAGCATACAGATGATACGCACACTGAAGCTTAGTAGTAATAAAGTTTATAAAAACAGAGAATAAAAGAGGAGACAAAATACCGCCTTGAGGGACGCCGGCTACAAGGTCGCACCACCCTGAAGCAGAGTCTCCAGCACGAACTGACTGCTGGCGCCCCCGAAGATAGGAAGAGAACCATTCCAGTACCTCGTGAGAGACCATGAGACAAGAAAGGATTGATAAGAGGACTTCGTGACTGACGGTATTAAAAGCATTAGAGAAGTCGATTAACACCAAAGTAGTAACTTTGGTGTCTTCCATTCCCCGCCTTATATCGTCAGTCACTTTAAGGAGGGCTGTCACAGTACTATGCCCAGGCCTGAATCCAGATTGGAATGGGCTGATGAGAGAGTTCTGGTAAATGAAGTTGGAGAACTGTTTATGAACACAGGCCTCAAGCACCTTTGACAGGAACGGTAGGATAGAAATTGGACGAAAGTGCCCGGAAAGGGAGGGGTTAGGAACCTTGGGTAATGGCCGAACATAAGCTTTACGCCATAGAGAAGGAAATAAACAAGAGGATAGTGAAAAGTTAACAATGTGGGATATAGCAGGAAGGAGTTGATCCAAAGCAGAAACGATCATGTGACGACTGATGTTATCACAACCCACTGCTTTGGATTTAATGGAGAGGATAATCTTTTTGATCTCTTCCGGAGTGACTGGGGTGAAAACAAATGGAGTGATGTTGGGACGCGTCAGACCAGTAAGATAACCAATAGTTTGACATTTGGTTGGATTATCAAGCATAGGAACAGTGGAGAAAAAACAGTTTAGCTCGTCCAAACCAATTGTGTTAGGAAGGTCTGAATGTGCGGGTTTACCGATGCCTAGAGTTCTGAGGAACTTCCAAATATCGGCAGAAGAAGAGGAAGTGATATTATTTAGAATATGTCGGCGTTTTGCGTTACGTATCATCTGGTTGCACCGGTTCCTGGCAGTCTTAAAGAACGCCCAGTTGTCCTCCGAGCGATCCCTCTTAAATTTCCGAAATGCACGGTCCCTCCGTCGCATAGCCATCTCAATTTCTCTGTTCATCCAGGGTGCAGGAGGGCGCTTCAACTTAATTCTCCTAACAGGAGCATGCTTGTCGTATAGCTTGGTCACAGTATCGTTGAAAACACTAACTTTGTCGTCAACCGTAGTAGCTTCCTGTAAGGATGACCAGTTAATATCTAATGCATCCTTCTGAAGTTGCTCAATATTCATACGTGCAAAGGCACGCCTGTACTGGAACATGGGTTTGGGCTTAGGAGGTTTAAGGACGTAGGACAGATAAATGAGATCGTGGTGGGAAAAGCCAGGGGCATCGAGTTGACCATGCGAGGACACTAAGGAAGGATTAGAGGTGAGGATCAAGTCAAGCCAAGTGTCATCACCATTTCTATTATGGTGCGTGGGTTGGAGAGGCAATATATGTAGGCTGGCTGACTGAACAAGATGTAGGAGTTTACGGGACCGAGAGGAGTTGTGGGCAAGGAGATTGGTGTTAAAATCTCCCATGATGATATGATGTGCATACTCCGAACCCAACGATTCAAGTACCGATTCGAATTCAGTGAAAAAATCAAGAGTAGGGGGACAATAGACGACACCTAAAACAGCTTTAGCACCCTTCACACAAACCTCAAGAAAAAGAAACTCGGCAGCATCAGTCGAAGAAGAAGTTGTTAGGATTTTAAAGGGGAAATCGCCGCGAATGTATATGGCTACACCACCCCCTCTCCTACCGATCCGATCATTCCGAAGAAGTACGAATCCAGGGAGAGAGTAGGTTGTAGATAGGAGTTCAGGTTTGAGCCAGGTTTCTGAAATCAGGACAGCGTGAACGTTATTACAGGAAAACGTATCGTACAGTTCACTATGATGACTGGGGACACTTTGGGCATTGATATGGCAAACGTTAAACAACCGGCCTGGATTTGAGTCGAATTTTTGACGTAATATATCACCGAGGGTGTCCGTCAAAGAGCTAAAACTATCATCGCAAGAAGAGGCAGTTGACCTGTTAGCAGAATAAAAAGATTCATCGTCAGAAGACATAAAAATAATATATATATATACAAACTACAACTTATACACAAACAATCTAATACGGCGTTAGCGTCACTGCATCACCCGCCAGCTAACATCACATAATTTAATTTGATAAAAAGATAAAACTACTGAAAACACTAACTTACATTAAACAATACGTACACATATTTAAAAAAAAAAAAAAAGGTTTGAAAACCGACAACAGCACGTTAGCAAAAAAAGTAAAAAAAGTTTTTAAGTGACATCGGCAATAGTTCGAACGCACCTTGCGAAATAAAACTTTTCGTGAACGTATCCGAATCACATCAAGCAAACGTCAAACCAAATAGCAAAAAGTAAACAAACATAACCTACAATTTTTGAAGCTTGAAATTACCTGCTTTGTCATTTTCTTATTTTTATCGAAAGTGGCGTGTTGAGGGTAAATACAATAAAATAGTTTTGTAGTGGTCAAACTGTAAAAACAAAATTACATTCGACAACAAACAATCCACACATTATACGTATGAAGCAAGACAAAAGAAAAACAAAAAAAAAGTTAAAAACAAAAGTTATGAGTTATGAAGTTATGCTATTAATAACCTTCTTGACTTAGGAGCTATTACCGTATGTGAAAACCACACTGAACAATTTCTCTCACCGACTTTTTTGATGCCAAAACCTAATGGGACAGATCGTTTTATTTTATATTTAAAATATTTTAATAAATATGTAAATAACGAACATTTTAAAATGGAGGATTACAGAAGTGTATGTACATAGAACCTCCTCCTTTTCGAAGTCGGTTAAAAATAACGAAGAGACAAGATTAGGTATGTATTATAGAAACACCGACTTCCGAAATTAAAGTTATTTTGTGCTTTTTGAAGTCGGTTAAATTTTTTTTGGTAAAAAGTTTTTTATATTATTAAAAAAACAGTTACATGGCTAGTATTGACCTGAAAGAGTCGTACTTATTAGTTCCTATACACCCCGAACATAAAAAGTATTTAAGGTTTCAAATTGAAGACGATTCAAAAAATTCAATTACGTATGAATTTAATGCAATCCCCTACGGTTTATCATCAGCCCCAAGAACATTTACAAAAATTATGAAGGAAGTGATTGGTTACTTAAGAAAACGTGGTTTTAGTTCAGTAACATATTTAGACGATATCTTGTGCATCGAGAATTCTTATGAAAAATGTCTTTTGAACGTAAATGAAACTGTCAGAATCCTCGAATGTTTAGGCTTTATCATAAATTTTGATAAAAGTTCGTTAGAGCCAAAACAAACATGCAAATTTTTAGGTTATATGTTTGACACACAAAATATGACTATGTCCTTACCAGAAAACAAACAAACTCATATATTACATTTGGTGAAAAAATTCAAAACATTACAAAAATGTACCATTCGAGAATTCTCTCAATTTATAGGCGTTTTAACAGCCGCATGTCCGGCAATAAAATACAGCTGGCTATACACAAAGAAATTCGAAAGAAAAAAGTATCTCGCCCTGAAAAAACGCAACTTGAGGTTATTTGCATCTTATATCAACTCGAAAGAAAATAAAGAAGCTGACACGGAATCCCTCAGAGTCAATCCCGACACCGAAATAGAACTATGTTCAGATGCCTTTCAAAATATTATCAATAAACTAGGAAAAATCGATATAGACTTGTTTGCATCTCGCACCAATGCCAAATGTAGGGTATACATATCCTGGAAGCCAGACCCGGATGCGCTTATGGTAGATGCCTTTACGATATCATGGTCAAAATATTATTTTTACTGTTTTCCTCCTTTTGCAATAATTCAAAAATGCTTACAAAAAATTATTAGCGAACAGTCAACTGGAATTTTTGTTTTTCCTTATTGGCCCACACAAGTGTGGTTCCCATTGTTAAGCAATATGATAATATCAGATAAAAAAATTCTAAAAAATGCAATTCGGTCGGATTGCAGGATACATCTACCCGCGCAGACTACCCTGGTAGCAGCCATTGTCTCCGGGAAGCCTTCACAAAACAAGGCATTCCATCAGAAGCGTTACATTTGACTGGCCTGTTGGTCTAGTGGTTAGTGACCCTGACTGCTATGCCGGAGGTTGTGGGTTCGATTCCCACCCGGGACAAATGTTTGTGTGATGAGCATAATCATTTGTTCTGTGTCTGGGTGTAATTTATCTATAATATGTATGTATTTAGAAATATATAAGTATGTTTATCAGTTGTCTAGTACCCATAACACAAGCTCTGCTTAGCTTGGGACTAGACGGCGTTGTGGGATAGTTGTGGAATATTATTATTATTATCTCTTTATTTATTTTTTATACATATAAAATTACATTTTTAAATATTTTTTAACAAAATCATATTAAAAAAAAAACATTTAAAAATATAAAACTATAGTTTCCGCCGGTGTCGGGAGCAGGGTCCAAGCTACCGGTGGTTAGGGCTCCAGAGACAGGAACCTCCTCACAATGCGTGCCGTATCGAGGAGTACTGCCTTCTGTATCAGGCCCTTGATCCAACCGCGCAACGATAGCTTCGACAGATGGTCGTCGAAGCTTTTGGCTATAAGGCCATTGGCGGTCACGACAATCGGCACAATGATAGCTGAGTCCACATTCCACATGTCGACAAACTCGTGTGCTAAGTCGAGATATTTTATTTGTTTCTCTTTCTCAGCTTTCACGAGATTCTCGTCATGCGGGATGGTGACATCGACTATCATTGCGCGGCGCGCTAATCGGTCTATCACCACTATGTCCGGCTTATTGGCTACAATAGTCCGGTCAGTAATGATAGACCGATCCCAGTACAACGTGACATGGTCATTTTCAAGAACTGGGTCGGGCACATACTTGTAGTACAGTACCTCAGAATCCACTAGGTTGTATTTTAAAGCAAGTTGCTGGTGAAGAATCCTGGCTACTTGGTTATGCCTGTGCAAGTACTCGCCGTTAGCCAGACGAGAACAACCAGAGAAAATATGTCTGATAGACTCACCCGGACGATGACATGCCCGACACACGTCAACCGTCCCGTCCTTCATAATATGTCTCCGGTAGTTGTTCGTCAAAATAACTTCGTCCATAATCGCACAGACAAAACCTTCAGTTTCTCCGAAGAGGTTGCTGAATCGTAACCAGGCCACGGACGCCAAAAAATCTACATCAGGCTCATGAAGAGCCCGAAAGAAGCGCCCGTGAAGCTCCTTGCCTTTCCATACTTCCTTGCGGTCATCAGTAGTTAGTACCACAGGTTTGCGCCAGTTCTCTTTAGCCATGGACAACGGGGTGAGTCCCTTGTCCACTGCGACCACATCGCGGTGCATACCCACGTCGGTTTTGAGAAAGTATTCTCTGAGGCTGCACACCTCGCGGTTGTGTAGAGTCTTTGCGTTCAAAAAGCCACGACCTCCACACTTCCGCGGGATGTACAGTCTCATCACCGAAGATCGTGGGTGATGCATCCGATTTGCGGTCAGCAATGTACGGACCCGCCTATCCAGAGCGTCTAACTCGGTCTGAGTCCATTTGAGTATGCCGAAAGAGTACATTAACACCGGCATGACCCAACCGTTGAAGGCGCGCACTTTATTTCCGCCTGACAGAAGGCTGTTTAATACCTTCTTCAGGCGGCCAAAGAAACGCTCCTTCAACGATTGCTTCATGTCAGTAACGTTAATGCCTAACGCTTCCGACATACCCAAATACTTATAGGTTTCGGTCGAGGAGAGGGATCTAAGGTGTATGGAATCCGAAAGTTGAACCCCCTCAGATTCCATAATCTCCCATCTTATTAATTATTATTATTATTATTATTTAATGATTTCGTCGTTGGCAGCTAACACTATTAAACAATACAACACAACGTTCAAACTGTGGTGGAATTATTGTTTAACCAACCATATCAACTACTTAGAAGCACCAAAAGCAGCGGTAACTTTATTTCTTACGAAACAATTTAAAAATGGCGCTTCTTATGGGACACTAAATAGCCATCGTTCAGCTATATCACTGCTTCTTGGTAATAATATAGGTTCTAATGAACAAGTTTCACGGTTACTAAAAGGAGCCTTCAAATGTAGACCTAGTATACCTAAATATAATACTATATGGGATCCACAGGTACCTTTAGATTTCATGGATAAATGGTACCCTCATACAAATTTATCACTATGTCAATTAACAAAAAAGTTGGCCACACTTTTGGCTCTTTGCACAGCTCATCGCGTACAAACATTTTCTAATAGTATCGTAGTCCATCAAGATCAAATCATTATAACTATTTCAAATTTAATTAAAACCTCGGCAATCAATCGTGAGCAACCAACCTTAGTTATACCTTATTTTACTGACAAGCCTAGTATCTGTCCTGCAAAATGTTTGGAAGATTACTTAGAAATTACAAAACATATTAGAAATGACTCTTCTAACTTATTTCTAACTTACAAACGTCCACATAAACCGGTGACGTCACAAACCATCATAGTGTATCACTGGACACGATTCGGAAAACAGCTGGATGGACGTCTACATCACAGACGTTTGCAAAATTTTATAATCGTCCCATTATTTCACAAGAATTGGCTAGGTCTGTTTTTGAAACAAACAATTAAGTTTTATTGAATATTGATAATTTACAGAGTAATTATATAAAATTGTACAAGATTATCAGTTAAGTAAGTTAAAAATTGTTATTTTGTTTTAAAGTTATTGAAATAAGAATCATTTTAGTTTCAATAATCCTTGTTTTATTTAACCCTTCAGATACCGTCAATTAGAGACACAATAGTAAGACAATAGATGCGCGGCCACCGGGTGTCGCTTGGGGATTCATGAATTAAATACAATTTCCTACCAAAACTTTGAGAATAATATGCATTACTTCAGTTCTCTAAACATCTACATGGTAATATTATATCTGAAGAATGGAGCTATGAAAATATAATACATGATCAAACGAACTTCTAGAAGGAAGTTCGATCATTATTATATGAATAGCTCCATTTGAAGATATAAGAACCCACCCACCTCAACCATTTGTTCAAGTTTTTGTATCTCTAAAAAATGAGCAAAGCACAGGAGCACTAGTGATGCGTAGATGACGGATGACGGTTTGAAATCGAAAATCGAGTAGTACAATCGATATAAATCTAAAAGTGCGACACTACCTAGTACGTTAGGGAAACTACATGGTAATATTATATCTTCGAATGGAGCTATTCATATAATAATGATCGAACTTCCTTCTAGAAGTTCGTTTGATCATATATTTTGGTTGTGTAAGTTTTATTTGCTTGATAAGTATCAAGTACTGTAAGTACAGTATCATGATGATAATTATGTAAAAGCGCAAATTTAAGGGAATTGAAGATTGTTTATTTTTTTAATCTGTTTCCCTTCTGATTCCTAAAAATATTCTTTTTTCCTTTCTATGATGCAATCTGTCCACCTTGACATTCAGCATCTGTTGTGTTTTAATTTATTGTTGTGCTGCTTGGTATGCGCCCACTGGTGCACCCAAATCAATCTGTTCCATGGTACCGTCACAGTGTCAAGTCTTGTGGGCTTAGCCTTTTGAGCCTCCTAGAAGTTTTATTTCTCATCAGGTTTGATGCCAATTTATTTGAATGGGTCATGCATGATCCTGTTCTTATAAGCGTTTACTGCCTGTTTGATTTCTTCTTTTACGCTTGCTATTTTTAAGAAAAAAGACATTGATCTTAGCAAGCCCCATCGCTTATGCTGATATTTCTTTAATGGCAGAGAGTTCCGCTCCTTAAACTGTATGCTTATTATTAAACTATTCGTTTAAAGTTTGGATCGTATAAGTTAGAGGTACACCATGTACGGGCTGAAAAGCGATGACTCCTCACCTGAAGATTTTCTCGACGAATTGCTTGCCGAGGAAGCCGGAGCCCCCCGTGAGCAGCACGACGGCATCGCGGTAGAACTGCTGCACGTCTGAGTCTCCTCTGTCTATGACGGCGTTCATCGGCTTCTGCCGCTCCAGTAGGGCTAGCTCGGTCTGTTGGGCGATGTCCAGCGCTGGAATCACACAATATTAAAAAGATGAAAGTTTGTGATGGTGACGTGTGTGTGTATTTCCGCATGACGCAGGTCCTCACCGGACATGGCAAGTTCGGGAGGTTCCTGCATCGGATTCAAGCGGAACAGACGCCCGGGTGTCGCCACTATGCGCAACGCCCGGAGGACACGGTGGAGCACACCGTCGAGGTGTGCCCTGCCTGGGCGGAGCATCGCCGTGCCCTCGTGGGGACGATCGGCAGCGGAGACCCCTCTCGCCGGGCCCTGGTCGAGTCCATGGTCCGGAGCGAGGAGGAATGGCAGGCGGTCGCCTCCTTCTGCGAAGCAGTAATGCTTGCAAAGGAGGAGGCCGACCGCATCAGGCTACGGCGCCCTCGCCGCCATCGCCGGGATTCCGATCCCGATTTCCGGCCACCGTAGACGCGGGCTCGTGGACGGCGAGCCATGGGTAGCTCACTGTCCGATCGTCCGGTAATGGACGGAGTCCAAGACGTCGACGGCGCGCACTGTTCCCGCGCACCTCAAGGAGTTGTCAGCAGCAGGAGGGACCCAGCTGGATCGAAGCCTACTGGGGACAGGGTTATCCGAAAGGGAGCTCGTGCCCCGGTATGAAGGCTAGAAGGAACGGCGCGAGGTTTTTAGTCAGTAAGAGTCTGACACTATCTCCCGCTCCACCCAAGAGCGGGTCTTGTCATAAGATGATTTTCCCCGTCGACAAAAAAAAAAAAAAAAAACAAAAAACGTGTGTATTTGTTAATTCTTCACACTCGGAAGGAATATTTTTATCCTGGCGTGCTATTCTTTAAGAAAATAGTTTTGGGCACAGTGCTGGCTGCGGCGACCAAATCTACATTCATAGAATTAACAATCCAATGGACCGCATTTACCTATACCGCAGTACTGCTGGAATAATGGCGCCGATAGATCTGGCAGTCGGACGGCCAGTGCAAATCTCAAATTAGCAGTAACAATAATTCTACTTTTTGTGGTGTGTATCGCTCTGTGGTTTGTGGACAAGTAATTGACTCTATATTTCTACAATATTAAAAAAGCAAAAATTAAGGCACCTCTACATTATAACATTATTTAAGTGCCATCCGATACTAGTATCTACATTTTGATTACCTATTGTTAGTCGCCTTTCATCCATCCTCATTTGCTCACGCTTGCTGTGATTCACCTCCTTGATGGGTGATAAGCTTTTTAGAGAAACCTTCATACCTAAGCTAATTATTTCTAAATCTTTCTTCTTCTTCTTTTTGTGTCGATGCTCTCAAACTATACTTTTTCTGACCAATATTTGGCAACCTGTACGGCTCTATTGTTGGCCTCGTATAGATCCTGAAAACTACAGGTGGTAATGCAGGAGATGTCTCAAACTCTAAATCTTTTAAACTGTAGTTACAAAACTGACTGTTATGTCTATAGTAGATATTATTACGCTAAATAATATCTACTATAGACATAACACGTGGTTTTGATCACGTAAAGTTATACGTACGTAATATCGTTCATCATCATCATCATCATCAGCCTTTTTAATGTTCCCACTGCTGGGACTCAGGTCGCCTCATGCATGGCAATCCACCACGCGGGCCCAGCGCGATTTGGTAAATATCACATATCTTCGAATTTTTGATTCTAGGATATGCCGGTTTCCTCACGATGTTTTCCTTCACAGTTTTGAGAGCAGTGGTAATGAAATAAATTACACAAAGTAATGCGCCTGGCTGGGTTTGAACCCGCGACGAACAACTCGTAAGTCGGAGCCATTACCACACGGCACCACTGCTCTAAATACGTAATATGTTACCAATCAAACATTTATTTTACAAACAGCAATTAACAATGAATATTAAAATAATGACCTGTGTGTTCGCAGGTAATCTACATACGTAATGAAGCCATCTATCAAGGCTGGCTCTTTTACTGTACAATTAAATTAAATATTATTTTAGCAAGTCATAAGTGAGATTCTGATTGTAATGTTCTGATGTCACTACTAATAAATAATGCATTGGTGTTCCTTTAACTAGACTTACAAGGAGTAGTTTAATAGTAGTTTATGTGACTAGGGGATAAAGCAGTGTCTTTAAGTCGCGGGCAGCATGTTGAATTCCGAACGAAACGAAGGTTGTTGATTTTAATCCTGAACGTCAGTGAGGGATCAATATAATTAACTCCCGATCATTGCGAGGGAGGTAATAAAAAAACCTGAGTGAAGTGAGGAATTCAAGCCATCCAAGACAAAGACAGCTTTATCCCCGTGTTGCATAGTCTATTTTTTACACCATCTGTGAGATAATTAAAAGACAATTTGGTCGATCAAATCATATATTATAGATACATGTATAAGTATTATATTTACAAGTTCATCAAACAAACAAAATTCATTAAGTACTCCAAGATTCTATAGTTTCAATTTTCTAAATGGATAACCGTTTTTAAATGATAGCCCCGAAACTGGAGTTATTTTTAAGCTCCTTGCAAAGGAAGTCATGGTTACAGTTCCTGGCACGTAAGTTGGCAAGAGTCGTTGGATGCGCAGAAAACGTTTTTTAGATCTATTTGGTGGTGAAGTGAGACGCGGGGTATGAGGTAGCGCCGAGCCGAGCGCGCGATTGGTGCGTTAGTCGACCTTTGCCCCCCGCATAAGTGCACCATGCGCGAATTTACCCCCACTACGTCAAAATATAAGCTAGTAATATTATAAAGAAAAGCAAGATCAGTGGTGGCCGAGTGGTAATTAATGGCCCAGACGTACGAGTTGTAGGTCACAGATTTGAACCGAGCCAGGCGCATTACTTTGTGTAGTTTATTTCATCACCACTGCTCTCAAAACGGTGAAGGAAAACATCGTGAGGAAACCGGCATGTCTCAGAACTAAAAATTCCAAGACATGTGACATTCACCAACCCGCACTGGGCCCGCGTTGTGGATTACGGCCCATACCCTCTCCTAGAGAGAAGGCCTGAGTCTCAGTTGTAGGAACATTAAAAAGGCTGATGTTGATGAATATTATAAAGCTGAAGAGAAGAAAGCAAGAAATAATTATGAATATTTGGCACGCAATAAACAAACAAGTATTGAATACTTAAATTTAGAGCTAAGAGTTTGTTTGAACGCGCTAATCTCAAGAACTACAAGTTCGATTTGAAAATTCTTTTAGTGTTGAATAGCCATATACACCACTATTTTCAGTTTATACAAAACCTAAAAATAGTTTATTTAGAATCAGCAACTGAATGGATACCAATAGTTTTTACACCATTCGGTCCTCAGTTGACCGAGGTATCGGTGAACATGCATACAAAAAAAAAACATTCTACTGAACATATCAAATCAAATCAAATCAAAAATGTTTATTTGTCAGAATATGGTACATAGATGTGTTATAATTTTGGTTCCAGCATATCCTGCCATACTATGGCGTACAAATATGTCTATGTTATATGAATTAATTAACTAATATTATTTTATTAAGATTGAAATTGTATTGAATTAATTACATCATGTCAAATTATTTAAGCCATGTCATTGATATTGAATAATTATGTCATCGTTGGATAGAATAGAATAGAATAAACTTTATTGTACACCAAAATAGTAACAATTGAATAAATAAAAAAGAATTGAATAAAATATTGTAGAATAAAGCCTATTTTTTATGTTATTAACGACTTGTCCTCTAGATATACTTTAACACTGTAATAGTTTTTCTCCAATAACGGATAACACCCTTTTGAAGGACTTGAATGTTATTTGGTAAATGGTTATATATAGAAAAAGAGGAGGCTTTTCGAAGTCAGTTAAAACTCAACTTTCACGCGGGCGAAGCTGCTGACAGAAGCTATAGTCATTGATAAATACTTTCTTGACCTGTAACACCTGGCCGTAATTTAATTAACCTCATTATTTTGTTATTTTTTTGAACAATGCAACAACCTCTTTCAGGTCAAAAATCAGACATCGCCGTGCCCCCGTGAGGGCGATCGGCGGAAGAGACCTCTCGCGCCGGGCCTTAGTTCAGGCCATGGTCCGGAGCAAGGAGCGGATGACGCGCACTATTCCCGCGCGGCTCAAGGAGTTGTCAGTAACAGGGGGGGCCCAGCTGGGTCGAAGCCTAACTGGGGCCAGGGTTATCCGGAAGAGAGCTCGAGCCCCGGTATGAAGGCTAGAAGGAACGGGGTAACTATCAGGAAACAAACTACGGCAAGAAATTCCACTCCTTAGCTGTACGCATAATGAATGTGTTTCCACCGTCCGCTTGTTGCGTATTCGTCGCGTACGGTGTACGGTGTACGGTGGTCACTCACACATTCCCCGCGCGCTTGTAGTAGTGCAACCGATTCGAGCGGTTGTTTGAAGCTTTGCCTCTGTACGGTTTATCTACTCATGTGACTGTATTGTATTGTAACTGGAAAGACAAACCAACGAAATCGGAATGAATTGTCATTAAAAATTGACAACAAAATCGTCTCAGACACGTCAAAAGTGGCCGAGACATTAGAAAACTCTTTCACTAATATCCCAATAGAAGTTACGAAATCTCTCCCTTCTTCATCTTTGTTAGCTGAATCATTTTTAAAACAATATTTCACTAAGGATATACCAACCTTTGAATTTAAGCGTATCTCTGTTGATACAATTATAAAAACGTTCAAAAGACTTAACATAAAAAACACTGAAGACTTATGGGGTATATCTGTTAAGGTTCTCGGAGATATTATTGATTCAATTGCTCTTGTCTTAACGGGCATATTCAATCAATGTATAGACAGTGGTACATTCCCTGATTTAATGAAACATAGTAAAGTAGTACCAATTTTTGAATCAGGTAGTAAGAGTGATCCCTCTAATTATAGACCAATATCTGTGCTTCCAGCATTGAGTAAAATCTATGAAAAAATCATGCTCGACCAGATGTTGTATCATTTTAATTCTAATTGGATTTTGCATAGTCATCAGTTTGGCTTCACGAAAGGAAAGTCAACGACGGATGCAGGAGTGAAACTCATCAGTCACATTTTGGAATCCTGGGAGAAATCCCAGGATGCTATTGGCATATTCTGTGACCTCTCTAAAGCATTTGACTGTGTTGACCATAATACTCTGATCTGTAAATTACATCATTACGGAATTCGTGGCCGAGCTGCTGATCTTGTTTATTCCTATTTATCTTATAGGCAGCAAAAAGTATCCATTAATGGGGCGATGTCCTCGGGATGTTTAGTAAAGATGGGCGTGCCTCAGGGTTCAATTCTTGGCCCTTTCCTTTTTCTGATTTATATTAATGACCTTCCTTACATGATGGCTAATTTATCCGATATAATTCTATTTGCTGATGACACCTCTCTTATTTTTAAAGTAAATAGAAAAGATGGGGATGTCTTGCATGACAACGAAAGTCTGGCTGTTCTTTCGAAATGGTTCGCAGCTAATAATCTCCTATTAAATGCGAATAAAACTAAATGTATAAAGTTTTCTTTACCGAATGTTCCTCAAGTTGGCGTCAGTCTAATTCTAGATGGCAAAAAACTTGATGTTATTGCGGACACTGTGTTCTTAGGTATAACTATCGATTCTAAACTACAGTGGGGCGCTCATATTAGAACTCTCTCGGGAAGATTAAGCTCAGCTGCATATGCAGTTAGAAAAATAAGGCAATTGACAGATGTAGCCACAGCTAGATTAGTTTACTATGCTTATTTCCACAGTATTATGTCTTATGGCATTTTACTGTGGGGATCTGCAGCTGATGTAGACTCGATTTTCATATTGCAAAAGAGAGCTATCTGAGCTATTTATAGGATGGGTCCTCGCGAGTCCCTCAGAAATAAATTCAAAGAAATCGACATCCTGACTCTGCCAAAGTCAAAGTCAAAACATTTATTGCGAACTAAGTGTACAATGGTGTTGTTGTTATCATGTCAGTACTTTTGACTCTTTAAAATTAGAAGCGATATTCACAACAAAAATACGCGTAGTAAACACGAAATTGTATTACCCAAATGGAGATTAGCTAAGACCAGCAAGTCATTCCTAGTAAACAGCATACGCTTTTACAACAAGCTGCCAAAGGTAGCAACTGAACTTAGTGAGGGAAAGTTCAAAACTCATATAAAGCGTGTCCTAACCAAAAAAGCATATTACAAGGTTAATGACTATGTCGAAGACACGCTTGTTTGGCAATGACTGCCTCTGCACATGTGGCCCCCTAGTAAATCATTAATATTGTGTCTATTGACTGCTCCACCTTTGTTTTAATTTATATATATTTATTTTTCCTTTTTTTAACGCATTGCTTTTGCAATATTTTTTTTTTAGTTTTTATTATTTAGACTTCAACTGCTAACTGTATCAAATAAATTACTAACAAATTTAATATTTGTTAGTAATTTATTATGTTAACAGTTGTAATTATTTAAAATTTTCCTGCTTTTTTATGTAGCCTCTTTTTGAAATGTGAATGTGAGAACACTGTATAATCCACAAACACTTAGATAACTTTCTATTACGGCTTACTTTTTTTATTTTATTATGAATAATTTTGTGCTTTTGTGTACAGTGTTGACTGGTCTACACTGTTCTTACATAAATCAATGAATATTGTAATAAACACATTTTTTAAAAGAGTAACCATGGAGTTTCTTGCCGGTTCTTCTCCATAGGAAACGACCAATTTGGAACCGTGCACTAGCTTCTGACGTTTTATAAGTGCCCATGTAGGCCTATGTGAAATAAAATATTTTGACTTTGACTTTGACTTTGACTTTGACTTTGACTTTATTGGAGCTGCCTCGTGCCTCGCGCACCAAGGACGCGCACCGCTTGCGCACGGTGGTGTGAAAACAGCCGGTGCACGCTTCCGCAAACATGCTCGAGGCACTGCAATCTAAATTTAGCTAGATACATATACAACGTGAAACGTTAAATGCGCAAAACCTCAAATTAGTTTGATCAGAATGATGAGCAGAATCAATTAAACCACTTTTTAATATAGGTTAAATTTTTCAAAAAAATCTTAATTCAAAACTTCGACCCGTCTATTTATAAATAGGTCAAGCCATCACGTGCGCAAACCCGCCCAAATAGGTAAACAAACACAAATAGTTGTAATCCAATCAAATTTTCTAATACACAGGATAATAAAAGTTTTTATTTCAACGCAGATATGAATTTTAAACAAACCTTTAATTTTTTTTTAATGTTTTTTTCTCTCACATAATTAGGTCAATCGAATTAAAAATCATTTGGAGTGTCTGCGGTTTTGTGCATTTAACGTTACACGTTGTATAAGGACAACATCTGTCGGCAATCATCGCCAGAACTGTGTTGGAGCTGCCTCGTGCCTCGCGCACCAAGGACGCGCACCGCTTGTGCATAGTGGTGTGAAAACAGTCGGTGCGCGCTTCCGCCAACATGCCCGAGGCACTGCATTAATGTTTAATCTAAATATAGCTAGATACATGTTTGAGTCATATTTAACCCTTCAGATACCGTCAATTAGAGACACAATAGTAAGACAATAGATGCGCGGCCACCGGTGGTCGCTTGGGGATTCATGAATTAAAAAAAAAAACTTTTTTCTTTTCATATTTAGGAACAATTCGCCTCTTTTATTTATTTATTTATTCATTTATGTACACACAAACACTTAAAAAATTAAATTAACAAATACAGAAAGAAGAGTACAAAGGTACTGCTTATTTCAAGTGAAATTTCTTCCAGCAGACCTGCGACAGGAGAGTTGGATGAGAGATGTAGACACTGTATACAAATAAATCTCTTTCTTCCATATGTAATCACTTCACACATTAACGCAGAGATGAGCAAAATTGAAAAACTGGATTCTGATGAAACTTTTTCGTTCATAATTCGTAAATAAATTAAAATTATTTTAGCATTTCTTGTTTTGCTCACCTACCGAATTTTTCCATTGGACAGCTATGGCGTCACAATATGGCGTAAAAATCGATCATGTTCTTATTTTAAAACGCATTGTACCTCTTACGAGTCATGAGGTAAAGCTCATTTATAGACGAGCAGATAGACTGGGCACGCCACAATTATGGCGGTAAGTCGCCTCTTTGAGGCGTGGATGGAAAGACCTCACGGCGTCCTCACCTTCCGCATGTCGCATGTTCGGACCGAGCCCAAGTCGTCGATGGAGCGTAGTGTTCCTGCGCGCCAGGAGTTGTTAGCAACAGTAGTGGCCCAGCTGGGTCGAAGTCGACTGGGGCAGAGTTAGTTACGAGAGCTGTAGCTCAGCCTCGATATAAAGGCACAAAAGAACGAGGTGGGTTTTTAGACAGAAAGAGTTTGACACTATCTCCCGCTCCGCCCAAGAGCGTGGGTTGTCTTTAGATGATTTTCTTTTTAGTTTGATTTTTACAAAGTATCATATTTTAATTCATAATATTTTCATACTAAAATAAAAAAAAATAACATTCTAAATATTACGAAGTCTATGCGAAGCAAGCGATGGTACAATAACAGAAGGGAGTGGAAATTAGGTGGCAGGGGTGCTTGATGCACTTGTGTCGCATCATATATAGCAAAATACAGAGATGAAATATGTGGAAATTACGTTAACATATACCATAGAGAGAAAGCCAGAAAATAATATATTATGTATATTATCATTTTCTGGTTTTCCATTACGTGGGTAAACCACGTAATATTCACGTAATTTCCACATATTTCATCTCTGTATTTTGCTATATATGATGCGACATAAAAAAAATTAAACTACTCACCCATATTCACAAATAAATGGTCGCACAAATATTGCAGATCCCTTGTTCAACACGCTACAGTTCTACCATGCATCTAACAGTAAGGCAGCCAATCACTATAAGCTGAATTCAAACGGCTTATGCCAAGCCAAGATTGCTACAAAACCAGAGATACGTTTAGAATTAAGAAAAACTAAAAAAAGTAAATTTGAAAATAGTTGAAAAAAAAAACTAATAATTATCAAAATATTATCGAAATGTATGCGAAACAATAACGCGAAGACACTATTTTTCAGTTGAAGAGTAGCCCTGATCAGGCCAACGACCCCACTCAACCCTGGACGATTCACGACTGAGCAAAAATAAAATAAACCAAACTATTAATAAACATTAATTTTCATTAAAAAATTATACGATACAAGCTCTTCACTGAACGCTTCCATGCAACAGAGTGGAACGTTGCATGATCCATAATTATTAATTCTAGTAAACAAAAACCACACAATTAGCTGCATTAATTATATATATTACTAGCTTTTGCCCGCGCGGCTTCGCTCCCGATCTTCCCTACTCTACCCTACTCTACCATACTCTACCCTACTCTACCCTACTGTACCCTACTCTACCCTACTCTACCCTACTCTACCCTACTCTATCCTACTCTACCCTACTCTACCCTACTGTACTCTATTCTACCCTACTATACCCTACTCTACCCTACTCTGCTCTGCTCTACCCTACTCTACCCTACTCTACCCTACTCTACCCTACTCTACCCTACTCTACCCTACTCTACCCTACTCTACCCTACTCTACCCTACTCTACCCTACTCTACCCTACTCTACCCTACTCTACCCTACTCTACCCTACTCTACCCTACTCTACCCTTTGGTGCGAGGCCCTGTCATATCAGACAGATAGATGCAGTGCAGGAGTTTATCAGGGTCATCCCAGAACCACCGAAACAAAAGCGACCAACATCAACAAGAGCCGACAGAGGGCAGGTCACCCCGCCGAAATTCAGGACGGTAACAGAGCCAAGCGATCACGTGGCGAATGCGTTTCTCGAGTTTCAAGCGATAACAAAGGCAACCAACTCGGTCAGTCTCATGACTTGCCGTAAAATTATGCAGTCATACCAGAAGAGACTAGAGACCGAAGAGTTGCTTCAGGAGAGACTCGAGGAGGCAGCGGCAGCCATATATAATAATGCTACCTCCCAAGTCATCAAGGGAGAAATGACTGGTCAATATATGGCTGCATACAACGCCACGTGTGGGTTTATACCGTTGGACGAGTCGATAACGTCACGTTCTGGCCGTATTACTTTTGTGACACCCGAAAGTGACCCAATTGTAGTGGTAGCTCGATGCACTAAGATTATGCTGGATGACAGGATCCTCGAACAGGCGGAAACCATCTCAAGATCGATAGACCAGCCTGGAGGCTGGGCTTTGCCGGGCATCAGCTGGATAAACGGTGTCCCAGGGTGCGGCAAGACCACTTGGGTGATCAATAACTTTGATAGGGACCGCGACGTCATAGTCACTACAACAACCGAGGCGGCGAAAGACCTGCGGCAAAAGTTAGCGCACAAAATTGGTGAAGACAACAGAACCAAGGTGCGCACGATGGCCTCAATTCTATCGAACGGGTGCAAAGGATCTCAAAAATGCAATCGCATTCTGGTAGACGAGGCACTCATGAACCATTTCGGGGCCATCGTAATGGCAGTCCGATTGTCGGGCGCTAGTAGCGCGGTCCTTGTCGGAGATATTAATCAACTGCCCTATCTGGACAGGGAAAATCTTTTCCCTATTAGTTACGCTCGTCCGGACTCAGTTGTGACCATCAGCCACGAACTGCCCTGCTCGCACCGGAATCCAATGGATGTTGCGTATGCCCTAGGGGAGGTGTACCCTGGCATATATTCGTCAAAAGACCAGGTCCACTCCCTACAGCTAAGGAGTTTCACGGGCGCGCATATTCCCAACACTCTTCCCAACACGCTTTTCCTGGTCTACACGCAGGGGGAGAAAAAGACCCTCATTGACCAGGGTTATGGGACTGGGGTTGGATCATGCGTCCTAACCATACACGAAGCTCAAGGGCTTACCAGCGAATCAGTCATCATCTTGAAGACAAAATCCACCAACATCCGGATTCACAACAGCGTCCCCCACGCAGTGGTGGCAGTCTCCAGACATACTGCCCACTGCGTGTACTACGCTGACAACGCTGACGACGCTATTGGAAGGTTTGTGAGGAGGGCACAGGAGGCGTCGACCAGTGACATTATCAATAACAACATGAAGAACGCCATGCGGCATCGGGACAGAGCAGTCGTCGAGGCACTGATCCGCCTACTTAGGCAGTGATGATCTGAAGTAGCTTTGGATGACGCGGGTATTGCTCGGGGCGGTCGGTTCTTAGCAGGGAACAGTGACCGGTCTTGGGGTGGAAACCCATAGTTATAAATTTAACATAGCGTTACCTAAAAAATACATATATATATTAAAAAAAAAAAAAAAAAAAATTATATATAATAATAAAAAAAAAAATTATATATAATAATAAAAAAAAAAAAATTATATATAATAAAAAAAAAAAAAAAACTGAAAAAAAAAACACTATTTACAGCATATTGTAGTTTAAGTTATTGATATTTAAGGTTATTAATATGTATTATATAGAATTAATTATAGTTAAGTCTGGAGCTGGGGGGCCATTTGATGGGGGGCGGAGGGTTGTATGTGTGTTGAAGGTTGGGAGTTTCCCCAATTTTTTATGCATGTATGGCTCGTTGCTGCTTGAGTTTCGCTTCGGATTGGTGGCCTCTCAGCTCTGAAATTCTGACGGGATTTGTTATAGTTACTGGAAGGTGCTCTGGAGTGACGCCACTTGCACGTGGAGTTGCCCAGAAGCAAACAATGTAAAATCAAAAAAGAGCACGGACGCCATGTCTGTGGTTTAAATGTAAGGCAGGAGTGCGGTTTTAGTCAGTAGGAGTCTGACACTGCCCAGACTGGCTCGTATGTGAGGCAGCCTGGCCGTCCATGAGGATTTCCCACTCCTGCCGAAAAAAAAAAAAAAAAAAAAAAAAAAAACCCTACTCTACCCTACTCTACCCTACTCTACTCTATTCTACCCTACTATACCCTACTCTACCCTACTCTACCTTACTCTACCCTACTCTACCCTACTCTACCCTACTGTATCCTACTCTACCCTACTCTACTCTATTCTACCCTACTATACCCTGCTCTACCCTACCAAACTTCAAATAAACTAAATAGTCCGCACTAAACCTTAACATTTGGTTTGGATAGGTGAGCCCGTTCTTGAGTTCTAAAATAACAACGAAAAGTGGCATTGATTTATATATACGAGTATATAGAAATTTGAATGATGTAAAATTGTAAACACTATGTTGCACAGAACTACGGCGCGGCGCCATCGGTTCCTACATAGTAGACATCCCATACGTACAAAACTGTAGCGTTGGGAACACATTTATTATGCGTACAGCTATGGAGTGGAATTTCCTGCCAGAGTATTATTATATAATTATTATTGGGTTACGAATTTTTATTCTCTTTGTTTTTGACATTACAAGCATGGCAGTTAGGAGTTGGTCATGCTCACTTAAATGTCTCGCTGTTGGTGGCGCGTGTATTGGGTCATTCGGTTCCCTTGAAAATGGTTGAGCTGAGCGGGGCTGATGCACGCGTCATGCTCGTGAACGGGTGCCGTCAGTTGAGACTGGTCATCTCTTAGCTGCCAGCAGCTTAATTCAGTTTTTATCTTTTAATATATTTTTAATTTTAATTTTATTATCTACATTGTGCTCACATAATAGAAGCAACATGAAATAATGTAAACAAACATTATATGTAACACATTAAAAGAGTGTCCATGGAGTTTCTTGCACGTTCTTCTCCACAGAGATCTACGCTTTGGAACGTGCAATTAAGCTTCACTTTTCTTGGACTGACTGACATTTGACTATTCAAAAGTGCCTACATTTGGTCTATTTGAAATAAATGATTTTGAATTTTGAATTTTTTGAAAGAGTCTGTGTTCTCTGATAGCTACAACCTTAAGGTTCTTTAAGACAAGAGTGAATAGATTGCTTCTAGGCAAGCGCGTTCCATCGTTGGCCACATCAACGCTTACCATCAAGTGAGATAGTGTCAAACGCGAGCCTAACCATTATAAAAAAATGAACTAGCAAGTAAGTTACAAAAAAAAAACATATATAGCTGGTCTTCCCTTGACTCCGGTAGTAGTTAAAGGCAAAGTAAGAAGTAGGAAGAATCTCAGAACATTTATAACATTATTATAACACGCGAACACTGGGGACCGATGAAAATATCTCTGAACTCGAGGAAGAATTCGGCTGGGGCCTTACTATGTGCTAAATGTCAAGCATGCGAACAAGAAGCAGTAATAGAGCTATACATCCTATATAATAATAATAATAATGTCCCCATCGTCGTATCTCCACGTTGACGTCGTGGTGGGGCTTGTGTGCTCCAAAATACCCTAGGTCTGTATCGGTAGAATTTTCTTTGCCGTAACATGCCTAGGGTGAGGGGCCAGACTAAGAGAGATACAATCCGCAGGGCAGTTTTGTGGCGAACTGTTGGGTATTAGCGACCCCACGGACCCGATCTCCCGGGAGAATTCTTCTTCATCTCCGGCTTGCCTTCATTGGCCGGCCGTAGTGAACAATGACGAGGAACAGAGCTCCCACCTCTCTCTTGCCTTTATTGGCTGGCTTGAGTGGAGATTCGCAAGAGCTCGTGCTCGGGAGAAGGATGTATAATCCAGTAAGGTGCTGGTAGGGATCTTGACCGTACTTCCGGGATTGTCCTGATAGCCGTGGTATGCCTCTCCACTCCTCAAGCGCCTCAGGATATGTTGCCCTCTAGTTGCTACGTCACTTCGTGCTAGCGGCCGTTTCTGGGGGCCCATTTATTGAGTGTGCAAGTCACCCCCTGCCTTTTATCGATGGATCTTAATAACATTGTTCAGGCAGGGGCCATAGTCTTAACATAGTTCCATGATATCAGTCCACCTAAGACTCCAAAAATCATAGCCTTATTATTTTGTTTTCCATATTGTATCGCAATAGTTTTTCAAACCGGGGGTTGTCCTTGGATGCACTAGCATAGCGCATACAGGGATAATCGCCGGTTGGTACCACAATCCATCATTAAAAGCATCTAAAAGGGCCTCTGCGAGTTGGTTTCGGCTCCTCGTACGCCTTCCAAAGGTCCAGGACCTTAGGGTCCTGAGATAAATAAATAATAATGTATTGAATTAAAACATTTTGTCACAGAACTGCACACAGAAATGCTCACCGCCGGCGTACCTGCCGTATTAGAACCAAATGGCTTAGTACGTGACGATGGAAAGAGACCAGATGGTATAACGTTGCTACCGTGGAAGGTCGGTAGGCCTCTGGTGTGGGACGCAATCTGTGTCGATACCCTTGCGCCATCCCATATTCCAAGTACGGCGAGCTGTGCTGGTGCTGCTGCTTCTGCTGCTGAGACCCTTAAATGGCGCACACTGGGACCCGTTCAAACAACGTAATGCTCAAAACTCAATTTTCGAAATTAGGGTATTTACAAAAAAAACTATGTAAGGGTAGACTTAAGAATGTGTTACATCATTTCTACAAATACTAAATCAGTACCTACTGTGCGTTCCAAATGAGAATAGGATAAATTTTTTGTTGTGACGTCACGATTTACTGTCAAATCTAAGAAATTTGGTCAAAATTGAGGAACTTGGAGATGAGTAAAATTGAAGAACTGAATTCTGATTAAACTTTTTTCGTTCACAGTTCATAAATAAATTAAATTTTTCGTAAAATAGTTAAAGTTTCAAAATTTCTTTCTTCGATTTGATAGTAAATCGTGACGTCACAACATGCAATCGATCCTATTCTCATTTGGAACGCATTATAACTGCTATCTGCTGTCCAGTGCATCAGCTCAAAGTTTACTCTAGAGCCACATTAATAATTATCCGATAACATTCGTGAGTTTGTAGCGCATATTAAATTATTTATTTCTGCAAGTAATCGTCATATTTAAATGAAGTGCATCATGACTGCAACTAAGCAAGGTATGCTTATTCTATCATTGACTTCATAATTGTTGATTTTGACAAGTTTTAGGACTCTACTAATATAATAGCGTCATAATGAATTTCCAATGTTGGCCTGAAACTGAGTAGAACCAAAACGGAGTACTTGTTCTGCGATTTCGGCGGTCTCTCCACTCCAGTGCCTTTAGCTCTCGCCGGAACGCCCATACCGATCTGTTCCGACTTTCGGTACCTCGGGTCGTTTGTCCAAGGGGATGGTGAGGTAGACCGGGACGTAACACATCGGATCAACGCAGGATGGATGAAATGGCGACAAGTCACGGGAACAACTTGTGACCCACGGATGCCCCTCAAGTTGAAGGATAAAATCTACAAGTCCGTGATAAGGCCTGTTGTACTTTATGGATCAGAATGTTGGGCTTTGAAAAAGACGGATGAAAAAAGATTGCATGTAGCGGAGATGAGAATATTAAGATGGATGTGTGGTGTGACGACAATGGATAAAGTGAGAAATAGTATATAAGAGTATATTAGGGGAAGTTTGAAAGTGGCGCCGGTGACTGAAAAGTTGAAAGGGAATCGTTTGTCTTGGTATGGTCATGTAAAAAGGAGAGATGAAACGCATGTTGCTAAAAGAGTTATGAATTTACATGTGGGTGGATGGAGAGGGAGAGGGAGGCCAAAGAAAAGATGGATGGATTGTGTGAGAAGTGATATGAATGAAAAGGGAGTTAATGATAGCGTGACGAGCGACAGGACAGAATGGAAGAGAAAAACGTGTTGCGCCGACCCCAAATAAAATGGGATAAGGGCAGGAAGATGATGATGATGATAATGACTTTCCAATGGTCAACCACTGACACTTCATTGAAAGAAGTGGCTTATAATGGTAATCTCGTACATAATGACAAATGAATAACTGACGTATGCGGTAATTTGCAAAACTTTTGACAGTTGTTTTGATTAGTGACCTACCATTAGAACGTTATTGTGCAGTTATTGGTTTTAATAAGCTCGATATTGTCATTCTACCACCACTCTATTACGAGACCATTGACCGATCAATGATCGATCATTATGATTTAGCAGGCTACGAACTTTTAGCAAAATGACAATGAGATCGCGTTGGAATGACGAATTTATAAAAATAGCAGACTCGGGCCCCTGGAGTCTTTCTATCGGTGAAGTACCGAAAAGTATGCTTGAGGCATACTCGTAGAATCACTATTTCTGTCGATAGCCCCTAAATGAACCGAACTGGGCGTCGCTCAGCTTTATGTGAGTACACAATATGCGATCAAGCAGACTGTCCAGCACCTTAGCCACGGTCGTAGCCAAAGAGATGGGCCTATAATTGCTATTGTCGGATGTATCGCCCGTTTTATTTTTTATTATTATTGGCACAACCACGGTCTTCATATACTCGACATTCGACAGGGAGGAATGTCTCAGACAAAATGTATAAAACATTCGAGAACTGCAAGTGAACCCCCTGCGTGCTGCAGATGCTACCCCTGGTCATGCTCGAGATAACAAAAATGTATTTGCTGTAAAATATGCTACTACTGGTGGCCCCAATGCATTTCGCCTGATGTCTTTAGCATCGAACAGCCCGCTGACAGGCTCTAGAGATTCCCCAACCATATTCATAATGTCACGCGGCTCGGTTACTCTGTTAACATTAAGAGGGACAGTGGCTTCGTAGTTCAATTTTTTCGTGCCTATCCAAATTTTTTTCATATTTTTGTCAGCGTGTTGTGATGGGAGGATATCCATCTTAATCTGTTCAAGGTTATTTGACACCGTTTTAGTTTTAATTTCAACCTTTATGAAATTTTTGACTGGCCTGTTGGTCTAGTGGTTAGTGACCCTAACTGCTATGCAAATGTTTGTGTGATAAGCATAATCATTTGTTCTGTGTCTGGGTGTAATTTTAACTATAATGTATGTATTTAGTATGTGGTATGTTTATCAGTTGTCTAGAACCCAAAAAAACAAGCTCTGCTTAGCTTAGGACTAGACGGCGATGTGTGATAGTTGAAGAATATATTATTATTAATTCATGAATCCCCAAGCGACCACCGGTGGCCGCGCATCTATTGTCTTACTATTGTGTCTCTAATTGACGGTATCTGAAGGGTTAATTATGAAAACGTACAACAAAATAAACATACAACAAATTTATCAAAACATTCTTGTGAATTGGAAAAATACTAGTCATTCATAAACATTTATTTGCTAATATGGCTAATTATACTAATTACATAATAATACTTGTTAAAATAACATTAAACCTTGTGTAAACAGAACACTATTTATGGAATAACAAATAAGCTTTGAAAAAAACAGTGTGACACTTATATTCGAATAGAAATCGGGATCGGAATCTCGGCGGCGGCGGCGAGTGCGCCGTTGCCTGATGCGGTCTGCCTTCTCCTTTGCTAGCATTATTGCATCGCAGAAGGAGGCTCGCGTCTGCCATTCCTCCTTGCTCCAGACCATGGCCTCGACCAGGGCTGTGTAGTCGAGGTGTGCCCTGGTTGGGCGGTGCACCGCCGTGCCCTCGTGGGGGTGATCGGCAGCGGAGACCTCTCGCGCCGGGCTTTGGTTCAGGCCATAGTCCGGAGCGAGGAGGAGTGGCAGGCGGTCGCCTCCTTCCGCGAAGCAGTAAAGCTAGCAAAGGAGGAGGCCGACCGCATCAGGCAACGGCGCACTCGCCGCCGCCACCGGGATTCCAATCCCGATTTCCAGCCACCGTAGACGCTGGCTCGCGGACGGCGAGCAATGGGTAGCTCGCTGTTTGACCGTCCGGTAACTGTCCGGACCGAGCCCAAGTCGTCGACGGCACGCACTGTTCTCGCGGGACTCAAGGAGTTGTCATTAACAGCAGAGGCCCAGCCGGGTCAAAGTCTACTGGGGCCAGGGTTATCCGAAAGCGAAGCTCGGCCCTGGTACGAAAGGCAAGAAGGCATGTGGTGCATTTTTAGTCAGTAAGAGTCTGACTCTATCTCCCGTTCCGCCCAAAAGCGGGGGATGTAATTTGAATGATTTTTACCTACCATACAGTTTGCACATTCCCAATTAGTGATGTGCCGTTGCCAGCAATATTGCCGTGAAGTGGGAATATTGGTGGGAATAATGCCGGGAATATTGCCCGAAGTATGAATATTTGTGGCAATATTGCCGGCAACGGCACATCTCTATTCCCAATACACTGAGTGTGCCATGTCGTAATTGTTATTAGATGAATTTTAATGTCTATGAATTACTAGCAGCTTAAAATTTATGGTACTTAAAAAGATGTTTTTAGATTGAATTCAAATTATGAAGAAAAATGGCTTGTAGGAAAATTTAATATGTCACGGTTTTGGTTTTGCGAATTCTTGAGCAAGACGTAATTTTTTTATAGTAATGTTATTTTAGAGAGATATAATGTATAAGTATTAAAGGAGTGAGTTGAAGATGTGAATATGTGTTTCTTTTGGATCCCAAATCTAAAAATAACCCTGTGAAGGCGTTTTTTTTTTTTCAATAATAGTAATTTAAACGTAGCTTTAGTTTATATAAATAAAATGATCGTTGACACATAATTAATGCTAAGACGTATGTTGTACGTGGGTATGTAATGTGAAACCTACGTCAGTCACATGATTGTGCATTTTGTAACAATAAGGTATTATTATACCTATTTAAAAAAAAAACTAATTCTAATAAAGTTTTTAAAAACTCGATTTTTTTATTCAATCGATAAGTGCTGTAAAAAACCTTTTTTTACATTTTCGCGCGTAATTTAACGAAAACACAGGACGCCATGTTGTTTTTTCTGTCATGACGTTGTTTGGTCATGAAAACAAATGCAATGACATTCAAATTAAAGTACCTAATATAGAGGCGTCAGTTCATTTGTTTTCTTTTTGTTTTCGTTTATTTTGTAGTTTCCATACAACACATTAGTTTAGGCTGTAATGTTGTACAAGTAAATTGTAAATCCATACTATAGTATTATAAACGGGAAAGTTTGTGTGTCTGTTTGTCCGTCTTTCACGGTTAAACGGAGCGACGAATTGACGTGATTTTTTTAAGCGGAGATAGTTGAAGAGATGGAGAGTGACATAGGCTACTTTTTGTCTCTTCCTAACCCTCCACTTCCCTAAAATGGGGGAATTTAACGAATTTAACGCGAGCGAAGCCGCGGGCAAAAGCTAGTAAATAATAGTACATTGTTACACTAGGGGTGAAAGCTACTTATTTCGTCCTGAGAAGGAGTCGTGCCCTCGTGGTCGCTAATTCGAGGGATAAACTCCTTAGGGATGAAAAGTGTGATACTTTTCAGCCCACTCCTCAGGCAACTTCAGACCTACTTTCAGAGTATGAGTAATGAAAATGCTATTTATAACAAATAAAAACCGAAGCCTGGTTTTTCATGACAATTCCAATTAACTCAACCACTGATATGGTATGATACGTCGACGGCGCGCACTGTTTCCGCGCGCCTCAAGGAGTTGTCAGCAACAGGAGGGGCCCAGCTGGGTCGAAGCCTACTGGGGCCAGGGTTATCCGAAAGGAAACTCGATCCCCAGTATGAAGAGACTAGAAGTAACGGGATGGGTTGTTTAGTCAATAAAAGTCTGACACTATCTCCCGCTCCATCCAAGAGCGAGGGTTGTCATTAGATGATTTTGCCCACCGTAAAAAAAAACTATCTCTGTACCAAAATTGATCATCGGTTTTGCCATTTAGGCGTGATTACTTATAGTTGGGACCCTGGAGATGGACATAGGCAAATTTAAAAAAAAAAGTGAGAAAAGGGAAAGAATGAGTAAAGTATATTAATAAACGCGGATGAAGCCGCGGGTAAAGTCTAGTTTAGTTGTAAATAAATAAATTTGTTGACTATTAATACTTACGCGACTCTTTGACGTAATATGTTGACGATTACTATTTTGCATATTAAAAACAGAATAAAAAGTAGACCACTTTGAAATAAATTTTGCCGTTTATGACAAAAAAAATAACTGAAGCCTGGTTTTTTCATGACAATTCCAATTAACTCAACCACTGGTATGATATATTGTTTTATAATGAAGCCACCGCGTCTTCCTTCAACCTTCCGGGGCTCCATCGTCAGATCAGTTCGAAAGTATCGTAGATCTGAAATATATCTCATGACAATTCTTACAAGCCCAAACACGGTTAGGATACATTGATTAATTACCGAGTACCGTTTCCAACCTTCCATCTCCAACATCAGATCAGTTTGATAGTACTTTACCATTATTGGTCCGGAGGAAATTAAAACTCTTAAAGCTAGGACTTTTCCTAGACTTCCTGGAAGCCTCCGGGCTAAAAGAGTTCTCTAACAAGGTGGCGAGTCACAATAGATCTTTTAGGTCGCAGTGACTACATCCCCTACACTACGGGAGATGCATAGCCCCTTATCTTCAAAAATAATAATAGTACTTTACCATTTCAGTAAAAAAAAATTGCAAGTCGGTCCATAAACAACGGAGTTCTTAGTTCTCTCGCTCCACGGTTCGGACTTTGGTCAATACAATGTAAGTGTCATTGAAGTCCGAACCGTAGAGGTATTGAACTTTACGGTCTGGACTATGCGTTTCACCGCGTCATTTATACCGCGTACATCAAAAGATTGGAACAATATGCTGCGGTCTTCCCGTCCGACTATAATTTAGGTGTTTTCAAGGCTAGAGTGATTAGGCTCACTCTAGTAATAGCCCAATTACAGGCACTTTTGAATTGTCAAAATGTCGCAATAGTGAAGTTAAATGGCACGTTCTAAAGCGTAGATCTCTATGGAGAAGAACGTACAAGAAACTTTATGGAGACATGCATTTAGTTTTTTTCTCATTTAATACTAAATTATTAACGGTAAACGGGCTTGTAAAGGATGGTCAAATGTAATAGTTATGACATATTCCGTCGAGTTTTCTATTTCTGAAATTCCAATACAATCAGTTACGTGAGTAATGCACTCGTAAATAACAATGAACTGAAATGCTGGGCTTCAAGTCTGCACAATAGTGTCAGAATGGTCTATCATTGATTTCATGATTGATGATTTTGACCAGTTTTGGTAATCTACTAATATAATAGCGTCATTATGACTTTTCAATGGTCAACCAGTGCCAATCTATTGAAAGAAATGACCTAGAATGGTAGTCTCGTAAATAATGACAAATGAATGTCTGATGTATGCCGTAATCTGCAAAAAAGATTGATAATTCATTTGATCAATGACCTACCATTAGAACGTTATTTTGAAGTCACTGCTTTTAATAAGCTCGATATTGTCATTTTTACCACAACTCTATTACGAGACCATTGACCGATCAATGATCGATCATTATGATTTAGCAGATTACGAACTTTTAGCAAAATGACAATGAGATCGTGTTGGAATGACGAATTTATAAAAATAGCAGACTTAGGCCCTTGAGCTATCGAAACGGATGTCTGGACTATAAATAGGAATATTCACTAGTTTTGACGAGTTAGCGGGAATTATCTTAACTAATAGATCCTTTACTTTGATAAACACCTAGGGATTGTTGTGAAATCCGTAATTAAATAAATCTTCTAAATCAATCTGTGCTCCGTCGAGTAAATCTAAACCTATTAAGCCATGGAAGTAATTATGAAAATAGATAAAAAGAAAATTACGAAAAGGACTGATTAGCTCCGGTGTTTACTAACAATTTAAGTGGTGGGTCCGTTATCTTTATAATGTAACGTAATTCTGTTTCGGACTGGAGACGATTAATTTTATTTTAAAACTTTTTGCAGGAGAAGGATTCCTTGCGAAAATCCTCATCTGCTTTAAAAGTAGGTTTTGCTTCTAAGCATTGCATATTATACCCTTCAGATACCGTCAATTAGAGACACAATAGTAAGACAATAGATGCGCGGCCACCGGGTGTCGCTTGGGGATTCATGAATTAATTGGTCCGGTAGTCCTTTTTTTTTAGGTGGGAAAATCATCCAATGACATCCCCCGCGGATCCGCGCTCTGCGTGGGCGGAGTGGGAGATAGTGTCCGACTTTTACTGACTAAAAACCCACTCCTATTCTTTCTTTGTCTTTGTTCCAGGGCCCTGGGGATCTCTTTCGCATCACCCATGGCCAGTACCACAAGGACCCTGCTGGGCTCCTACGGTTGCTGACAAGTCCTTAAGGCGCGCGTGCAACCCCACGCACTGCGGACGACTTAGGCTCGGTCCGGACGATTATCGGACGGTTGGACGGCGGGCTACCCATAGCTCGCCATCCGCAAACCCGCGCCTAAGGTGACCGGAAACTGGGATCAGAATCCCGGCGGTTGCGAGAGCGCTGTTGCCTGATGCGGTCGGCCTCCTCCTTTGCTAGCAATACTGCTTCGCAGAAGGAGACGCCCGCCTGCCACTCCTCCTTGCTCCAGATCATAGCCTGAACCAAGGCCTGGCGCGAGAGCTTTCCGCCGCCGATCGCCCCCACGAGGGCACGGCGTTGCTCCACCCAAGCAGGGTACACCTCGATTGTGTGCTCCACCGTGTCCTCCGATGTCCATCATGTCCTTTCTTTTTCGGTGGCAAAAATCATCCAATGACAACCCTCGCTCTTGGGTGGAGCGGGAGATAGTGTCAGACTCTTCCTGACTAAAAACCCACCCCGTTCCTTCTAGCCTCTTCATACCGTTTAGGATGCTGGCAGGACTGCCGCGGTTTTGTAGCGCGTCAACGATGTTTGCTGAGGCGAGGATTGACGGCTTTCATGCTATCATCCGAAAGCGGTCTGCCTCGATCCTGAAGCGGGTGCGTGCCAGCTCCCACGGTATCCTGAGCGTGTTGTGCGGTAGGTGGGATTGCCCAATGCTGCGTCACTGGATCGGACTTCATACATCAACGAGTATGTACTATATACTCCGTGGATAGTGTGGGGTTCGATTCCAAACAATTAATATTTTATTAAAAATAAATGTAAAGGACACTAACATTAATTTTTAAGTTTTTACTAACAATTTTATATGGATTTATTGTGGTCTGAAATAAACATTATTATTATTATTATTATTATACCGGGGCTTGAGTTCCATTCGGATATCCCTGGCCCCAGTAGGCTTCGACCCAGCTGTGTCCCTCCTGTTGCTGACAGCTCCTTGAGGCGCGCGGGAACAGTGCGCACCATCGACGTCTTGGGCTCGGTCCGGACAGTTACCGGATGGTCGGACAGCGAGCTACCCATAGCTCGCCGTCATCCATCATGTCCTGGGTTTTGTCTTCGTTTAATTTATAAAAAGTTACACTAATTATATTCACGAGAAGTAAGTGTAGTAGTCACAGCACAATCTATTGACGTCATTTGGTTACAGAAATACGGAAATTGTAATAAATTGTCATTGAGCAATAGTGTCACGTCATAGACTAAACTTGTCAAAGAATATTAGTAAAGAGTACATAATACAACATTAGTTTTGGTATATGCGAAAACCGAAACACGTGTCTAGTGTTTCACGCTTTTCATACTGACTCATCTACATAGTAGTGGCACTCGTGATAAATATTGGACAAACTAATGGCTAAACACTACCCCCTGAGATACAGGTTCCCACCTAGTTCAGGGGATAGGATCTAAACTGTTGAGGCATATCACAGCCACCACGTTATATACTGCAGTAAAATTAAACTGTATGCTTTGTACCCCACATTGTATGCTTTGTATCGAGTACTTTTAAATTAAGTTACTATATTTTTGTAAACCTTTTTTTAGTGGTGAGTATAAACAATTATTATTATTAATTATTATTTCCTTTCTTCATGGTACAGACATATAAATATTTAAATAAAAAATAAAAAAAACATTTAAAAATATAAAAAATAGTGTCCCACCGGTTTCGGGAACAGGGTCCAAGCTACCGGCGGTCAGGGCTCCAGAGAAAGGAACCTCCTGACTATACGAGCCGTGTCCAGGAGTACCGCTTTCTGAATCAAGCCCTTGATCCAGCCGCCTAACGAGAGCCTCCTAAGGTGTTGGTCGAGGCTCTTGGCTATTAAGCCATTGGCTGAAACGACTATCGGTACAATAATCGCTGAATCCACTTCCCACATGTCGATAACCTCGCGAGCCAAGTCAATATACTTGATTTGTTTATCTTTCTCGGCTTTCACGAGGTTCTCGTCATGCGGAACGGATATGTCAACAATCATTGCACGCCTCTCGCTTCGGTCCACCACCACTATATCAGGCTTATTGGCTACAATAGTCCTGTCAGTGATGATGGACCGGTCCCAGTACAACGTGATATCGCCATTATCGAGAACTGGGTCGGGCACATACCTGTAGTATGGCACCTAATTATTATTATTATTAGTGTTTTTATCTAAAAAATCTATTTACAAAATTTCATAACTGAATTATGAAAAATTACAAAGTTATAAGCTTGTTATGTCAGCAAAAATACATTGTCATCCAGGCAACTGAGAGTTATTTTGCACTTGCTCCCAACTGTACGCTGGCTCCTAATGCCCGCCATGACGCTCTATGTCCTGTGTTGTACTTTCATCGTTTCAGCTGATAGACGTCCACTGTTGAACATAGGCCTCCCCCAAGCGTAGCCACAACGAACGTTCTGTGCGTCTCGCATCCATCGGTTTCCCGCAACCTTTACCAGGTCATTAGTCCACCTTATTGGAGGCCTTCCAACGCTCCGTCTTCCGGTACGCATACGCCACTCCAGAACCTTTCGGCCTAACGGCTATCTGTTCTGCGAGCAATGTGCCCTGCCACTTAAGTTTGGCAATTCTTTGTGCTTTGTAATGTCGGCAACTTTAGTTCTCCTGCGGATATCTTCATTTTTGATTCGATCACGCAAGGAAACCCCGAGCCCTTTCCTTTCCAAGCTTGTTATATGTCAGCCTATTCACTCTTGACTTAAAGATTCTCGGGTTTAAGTGAATAAAATAACAAAAACTTAATCAAAGTGAAACAGGCTCTAAATGTAACATTTTTCTATTTTTTACACATCATAAAATATTATCAGTCTTTCAATAAAAGATACAATTAACAGATTTTGATAAAATTTTAATTAACTACGTTTGTACGTAATAACTGAAGAGAGGTTATTTTAGTGTTTCTAATTATAATTAAAAAGGGTAAAATAACCTTTATTTATTAGTCGAGCGAAAATGTTTCAGCATGTAAGTAGTTTTACAATCCGTAGTTTATAGGTATTTAAGAGTAACCAAACAGAAAGAAGAAAGAAAACAAGCAAAACCTTTTTATAAAAAAAATAACCGTCTTGAATTTGAGGAGTTCTCTCGATTTCGCCAAGATTCTATCATCAGATCCAAACTTAGTGACTATGGGACCATTTGGGAAGTATACCCTTACCAACAAAAAAATAGTTTTTCAAATCGGTTGGCAAGCGACGAAGTTATGCGCGAACAAAAATTAAAATAAATATATAAACATCCGAATTGAGAACCTCCTCCTTTTTTAGAAGTCGGTATGTGCCTCGCGAGTTCGCGACTGCGATGCCAAAAAGGTCCGGTGATACAATATTCATACGGGATCCCTTCTTTTTGCATAATATTCTTTGTCCTAATATACTTTGGCATAACGATTTTGGCATAATTTGTTTTGCCATAATAATACTTTGCCATATTTTTTTTTTGGCATACAGTTTATGTTGGCATAATCATCTTTAAGGCTAATTTGTTTTGGCATAAATTTAAAATCATTATTATGACTAGAAAAATATTATGCTTAAAAATTATGCGTAAGCTGTTAGATTATTAGGTCTTAAAATTTTATGCAAATGGATAGGGAACCTATCCATACAACCGTACTTACGTCATTATGACTTTATTACACAATTATCTTTCTCTATACAGGGTTGTTTGTAAAACACTGGCAACCTCTCAGGACTATATGCACAAAATACATAGGTACAGAAGTCAATCTACATACAAGCGCGCTCGAGCAACGCACATATAGACACCGCTCACGGACACAATATCTCGGGAGGTCTCGGCCTGCTCTTCGAACAGTTCCGGCTCCAACGCTCATTAGTGTGCGTCCACCGAGCGTAGGTAAAAAAAATGAAGTACATACATGAGCTGATTGTCTTCTGTACCTATTTATTTTGTGCTATATGTTACTAACATCATAAACAAAAACTTGACTATTCTTTAGAGGTTGCCAGTATTTTACAAACAGCCCTGTATAGTTCCATACCTTTAACAATTCAGTTTAGGTCGTCAAATGGATCACATTTAGAGCTCGTGGTAGCGCCTCAAGTCAACGATAGAAAGGTTGGGAAAGACCCTCTTAATGAATTCCCATCTCACTATACAAAAACCTATATAAATAACAATAGTACATTGTTACACTAGGGGTGAAAGTTATTTATTTCGTCCCGAGAAGGAGTTGGCGGCCGAGCGTAGCGAGGTCGCTAATTCGAGGGACTAAATAAGTAACTTTTCACACCACCTGCTCGAAAATGTCAAATTATATGTCAAGCAACCTTAACCTAAAGTGAGTCATTAGTGGCCGGGGGCACAGCCGGTCAATAATGTGACTTATTTTCTCACAGTAGGTGTAAAAAGTAGAGTATCCTCCTCTGGGCTAAAGGTGTCTTTGCCTTGGGCTAGCTTGAATCCCTCGCTGCATTCAGGATTCTTGTATTAACTCCCTCGCTTTGCTCGTGAGTTAAATCCCGAATCCTTCATTGCGCTCGAGATTCAATATGACGCCCGTGACATAAGACACAACTTTAGCCCCTCGGTGCATAATCTACTATTAACCCCGAGGTAAAGGTAAGCACTGTGCTTTTCATTACGAATACAAGAAGATAGACCTAGTTTTTTTTTTAATAATTTGACAGCTGTTAGTTGAAAGTAAATCTCCCTAGGGATGAAAAGTGTGATACTTTTCAGCCCGCTCCTATGAAATGAAAAATTTATTTTTTAAATAATTTTTATGTTTTTTTTTTCCTCTTTACTAGTCAGCCAGTATCAGAGTATTGAGAGCAGTGGTGGTAACGGCCCCGACTTACGAGTTGTTCAAACCCAGCCAGGCGCATTGCTTTGTGTAATTTATTTCATCACCACTGCTCTCAAAGCGGCGAAGGATAACATCGTGAGGCAACCAGCATGTCCTAGAACCAAAAATTCTACGACATTGTGACATTCGCCAACTGGGCCCGCGTGGTGGATTCCGGCCCATTCCCTCTCCTAGAGAGGAGCCCTGAGTTCTAACAGTGGGAACAATGTAAGACCGACTAATAATGCTCCCACTGTTATGTTGGAAAGTGGGAACATTATAAGGACGACTATGCTATGCTATGCAGCGTCAAGTGGCGAGTGCTTCTTCTTCTTCTTAGCGTATCGATGGCAAAATTAGTCAAATTCCTTGCCCAGCCCAGAAATCGGCCACGGCAATGCCGTCCGCTGATGCTGTCATTAGGTCCTTACGTAAGCAGGTAACCGGGCACGTAATGCAGGACGGAAGGTGAGACATCGTCTGCGGAGTGACGCCGCACAAACACTGATGATCGGAACCATCCGAGAATTGTTACCTGTGGAGATTGTCTTTGCTGCGCCTAACCTAGGTGCGGAGTCTGTTTGGAGTTTTCCAGGTTGACCATAGCAACTCGTGTCCACGAGAGAGGCTCTCCGATGGCGAGTGCTGACGGCAGCGCTCGTCTTTAGGCGATTACCACGCTGTATTTTGCGTGTCAACGCACTTACTCGCGTACTTGCGGAAGTGCAGATCTGCATCATCGTGCGGGTTTTACGCACTCATGCGGGTAGTTGCGTTTTGTAGATTCACGCAGGTTCTGATTCATTTCATCTAAAATCACGCACGGCACTACGAGACTCAGTGTGCCATACCTTGCGTCTCGACTCGCACCTCCGCGCGTGTGCGCATGTTTCTCCGCTAGTAGGCGCGTGATCTCCATGTACGCGCTAGGATGAATATAGTCTTGGCTGGCCTGTTGGTCTTGTTGTTAGTGGCCCTGACTGCTATGGCGGAGGTCGTGGGTTCGACTCCCACCCAGAAGAAATGTTCATTTGATGAGCATGATCATTTGTTCTGTGTCTGGATGTAATTTATTTATATTATGTATGTATTTAGAAATATATAGGTATGTTTATCACTTGTCTAGTACCGATAACATAAGCTCTGCTTAGCTTGGGACTAGACGGCGTTGTGTGATAGTTGTGGAATATTATTATTAGTCTTTCGTGTTTTCTAAACACAAACGAAGATACTTACAAGCAACGTTAAAACAGGCATTCATGCGCTACGCTGCGTGGTGCGTGACAGTGTGATACTCACCTTAGGTGTACCATCGAACCTTCCACTGTCTGGAAGAAATTAACAAGTTACTCGTCTTACCCAGAGATGCTCGATCAGCATGCTGGTGTTGTCAGCTGCAGTGACGCTGGGTCTGCAGCGCACTGGCTGGCTGGACCGCGTGGTGCAGTACCAGAAGGACAAGCTCTTCAACGAGCTCGCAGAAATGGCGCCCATCAAGATTAATGGTATGACGCTTCTTTTTTTAACTATTGATAGACTCCGTGTCCTCGTAGGGGTGATCGGTGGCAGCGATCTCTCTCGTCAGGCCATAGTCTGGAGCGAGGAGGATTGGCAGGCGGTTGCTTCCTTCTGCGAAGCAGTAATGCTAGCAAAAATAGGCACACGCGCGAGGAAACGGCCCTCAGGGCCCGTCCCCATTACTACGGCGCGGCGCCGCCACCGTACAACGGCACGGCGCCTCACTTTTGCACGGTGGCCGGTTGATGGGGATTACGAATGAGATTTTTTTTTAATATTTTAGAATGACTGGACGTGCCTCCATTAAAGAAGTCTGTATCGATATTTTCCACCATTTTGTTTTACAACTGAAATATGGACTGAGAAATCTGTGAATACGCGCGTGGCGCACCGTTCGTGGCACCGTGCGACGGCACGACGCCGTGCCGTTGCATTGTGATGGCGCATTTTCTGGCCGTCAGTCATTATCAACGGAGCGTAGTGTTTCACGCGAGCCTCAAGGAGATATCAGCAAAACCGTAGGAGCCCAGCAGGATCGAAACCTGCTGGAGCCATGGGTTCACTTCTGAAAGAAAAACCTGGCCTTGGAATGCAAGGCAACGAAGGAACATAGGAGTGGGTATTGGTCAGTAAAAGTCTGACTCGCCCTCGCGCCCCGCTCTGCTGTAGAGCGGGAGAAGTCATTGGATGATATCCCACCTAAAAAAAAAACCTCATGCTTGAGAATCACAAATAAAATATTGCTATAAACTGTCTGACTTAATTTTGTAGACTGGCCTGTTGGTCTAGTGGTTAGTGACCCTGACTGCTATGCCGGAGGTCGTGGATTCGATTCCCACCCAGGACAAATGTTTGTGTGATGAGCATGATTATTTGTCTGGGATTAATTTATAATATATATGTATTTAGAAATATATAAGTACTAGCTTTCCGCGTGCTCAGCAGTGGAATTATAGGTAGCCTATGTGTTATTCCAGTGTCTCTTCTACCTACCTACCTACCTACCAAATTTGATCTAAATCCGTTCAGTAGTTTTTGCGTGAAAGCGTAACAGACAAACAGACAGACAGACAGACAGAGTTACTTTCGCATTTATAATATATGTAGGGAAGTAGGGATGTTTATCGGTTGTCTAGTACTCATAACACAAGCTCTGCTTAGCTAGGGACTAGATGGCGTTGTGTGATAGCTGTGGAATATTATTATTATTGTTTTATTTGTCTCTTTAATTATTTGGTTTTTTTTTACTCCCATGCACGAGTTTTTTTCATTACATTAAAACAAATGAAATTATAAAAACCCTAAAGGGCAAAGGTGTTCAGGCCAGGTCAGAGTCAATATGTATGTTAATTAAAATATGATTTGCGACCGTAATATGTTTTTATTTCCGGAATTATAATCATTATAAAAAAAACTTTTTACAAAAAAAATATAACCGACTTCAATGATAAAAAACACTGAAAAGTATCAAATAACTTTAATTTTGGAAGTCGGTGTTTCTACAATAGTTTAGTCTCTTCGTTATTTAACACCGACTTCCAAAATTAAAGTTATTTGATACTTTTCAGTGTTTTTTATCATTGAAGTCGGTTATATTTTTTTTGTAAAAAGTTTTTTTTATTTCACACTTTTTAGTTATGGTACCACCACTAAAAAGTACCCCTCAGTCAAACTTAAATACCTTATAGTCAGAGCGCATCTCATAACGGTTCTAATAATCCCAAACACGGTTAGATTACATTAATTTACCTTTCGGCTTCATCAGTTCGATATATCCTCTCCCCCTCTTCTTTCAAACAGTCATTAGACTAGATGCTGGAGAGGGAAAGGATATATCGAACTGATCTGATGATGAAGCCGAAAGGTAAATCTTTCAATCAGTCATTAGACTAGATGCTGATAATCCCGGCTGTAGCATCAGGCCAGATTTATGTCAACATTGCAATGAACTTAAAATTTAGTCCTGTTTAAAATGAGCCCAAACACGACTACGGTGCTGTAATTTCAAGGTTTGTACTTTTCCTGATGCTCCTGGTTTCAGCATCAGGTCTCTATGTACTTCGGTGTATTAGCAGTACGTTTATCCACACATCGAGCCGTTTTCAATGAGCCTAAACTCGATATATCTGCTGTTTGTTGTCGAGGGCTTAGGTACTCTGCAGACTATCCTGACTGCAGCATCAGGTCATGACTTGATGATCATGAGACCAAATGTGGCAAATGCCCTATCAAACATCAAAACAATTTACTAAAACAGTCCTTGCCTGTTCGAGTAACTTCTTACTGTTAAGGAGTTGTACCTTCCATCATCAGCCCAGCTACCTGAGATGGTGACGACCATACGCAAATACACAAGATACTACATAAAATAGGCGAAAATCAATAAGTGAGCCTATAAAATTTGAAGGTTGCCCTCAATTTCTCCAAGATCCCATCATCAGATCCTAATTTGGTGATAATGGGACCACCTCAGAACTATCTACTTTCGAACAAAAAAAGAATTTTGAAAATCCGTCCACATTTGGGGGAGTATTCGACGAACAAACATACAAAAAAAAAAAAAAAAAAAAAAAAACATACAAACAGCCGAACGTAGTACCTCCTCCTTTTTGGGAAGTCGGTAAAAATTAAATTAAAACAGTTTTAAGCTAAAACCAAAGACGTTTGGGGTCGGTCACGACATGACGTTTTTTCGGCCACCATAGGCACGGGCCTGTGGAATGTGATTAATGGGTAGCTCACCGTCCGACCGTCCGGTAACCGTCCAGACAGAGCCAAAGACGTCAACGGCGCGTATTATACCACGCACGCCTCAAGGAGTTGTCAACAAACCGTAGGGGCGCATCAGGGTCGAAGCCTTCCGGGGCCAAGATGCTCCTAAAAGGTAGATTCGGCCCCGATACGGAAAGCAACGAAGGAACAGGAGTGGGTCTTTAGTCGGCAAAAGTCTGACACTATCTCCCGCTCCGCCCAAGGCCGCAGAGATGTCATTGGTTTTTTTTTCGATGGCGAAAATTATATATAACCCTGGCCCTAGTAGGCGTCGACCCAGCTGGGCCCCTCCTGTTGCTGACAACTCCTTGAGGCGCGCGGGAACAGTGCGCGCCGTCGACGTCTTGGGCTCGGTCAGGACAGTTACCGGACGATTGGACAGCGAGCTACCCATGGCTCGCCGTCCGCGAGTCCGCGTCTACGATGGCTTGAAATCGGGATTGGAATTCCGGCAGCGGCGGCGAGGGCGCCGTTGCCTCATGCGGTTGGCCTCCTCCTTTGCTAGATGTCATTGGATGATTTTTCCACCTAGAAAATGGCCATGAAGTTTGAGCGTGCATCACCTTTTCAAGGAACCACATCGACTGATCGACACTGCGTGACCAGAGGGCTGACACTTACCTAGACAATTGAAAACATAGCTTCAAAACTTTGTACATGTACTGGTGATGTGCAATGAGCAATGTTGGTAACCACAAGCCCTTGAGTCACGCGCCGTATCAACAAGGAGTTAAACACTCATCATCATCATCATATCAGCTGAAAGACGTCCACTGCTGGACCAAGGCCTCCCCCAAGCGTCGCCACAACGACCGGTCCTGTGCGTCACAGGACGCATCCATCGGACTCCCGCTATCCTGACCAGGTCGTCGGTCCATCTTGTTGGAGGCCTTCCAACGCTGCGTCTTCCGGTACGTAGTCGCCACTCCAGAACTTTTCGCCCCCATCGACTATCTGTTCTGCGTGCAATGTGCCCTGCCCATTGCCACTTAAGTTTGGTTAAACATTATACGCTGATAATGCTAAACTTTGTTCGCAGCCGAAATCCAACCGAAACCAGAAGGCTACGTGGACTCCGATCATTGGGACTTCGACTCAGTCGCTCGCTTGCTCACTCTCATAAGAGAGAGCGAGACAGCGAAGCCCGTCCACAAGGCGTTGCGACGGATGCTGGGACCTACCAGACGTCTCATGATGTCTATGAAGCAGAGCAAGATCAAGTTCCCAAGCATTAAGGTAATACTAACGCTCCGTCTAAGTACCGTCACAGATGGCGAGACACCATCAATAAAACAATATTGTTACGTACGTGGGTAATTAGATGCCGATTTACCAATAGAGAACTTTATTCACCACAAACAATAAGTAATTAGTCCAGTCAATAATAATCCAAATCACAATTAACACTAGAGTACCTACCGTTACACTATCGCTTGGGTCGTTAGATAAAATCACTTTGCTCACTTATGTAGATCGCTCTCGTTCGCAGTCGAAATCAGAACTGACTCGCTTCCGGTCGAGGGGCTCGTATTTATATGCGGGGCAAAGAAAGTTCTAGATACCGACGTCTCAAGATAAATCCAGAACAATAGAGTCGCGTCGCAGGGCCATTTTTAGTACTTAATCCATCGCGAGTCACTTGCACGCGAATTTCGACTCTATTGTTAATGGCGGAAAGTCCCATTTCCCTTATCTAACTACATATCTACCTACCATTATGATAGTAGTAGGTACTACTTATGAAGGATTGTTCCACATTTTGCCAGGCTAGGTAGGTACTTTTGTTCTAGAGCTTTCGAACAGCAATGCGTTTTAATTATTCGTTGCTACTCTTTATTTTGTCGGAGATATGACGTGTTCAAGTTTAACGGCGTAACAATATATTCCACGACTATCACACAACACTGTCCAGTCTCAGGCTAAACAGAGCTTGTGTTATGAGTACTAGACAACTGATACACTTACTTAAATTTTCTAAATACTTACATAATTAGAAACATTACACCCAGACACAGAACAAATCATTGTGCCTATTACACAAACATTTGTCCTGGGTGGAAATCGTACCCACGACCCCTGGCATAGCACTGGGGCTAGGGTCTATTTCCGAAAGGGGGGCTCGGCCCCGGTATAAAAGGCAAGAAGGAACAAGGTATATTTTTTAGGCAGTAAGAGTGAACAATCCCGCAACCCCATTGACTTATATTCTAGTGATAGACAAGCCCTTTCATGGCAATTTGTCAAAATACTGAAAAATTTAAACAAAAGTTCGCTGCAGCGCTACATTGGTGTTATGTCATCTAACAGAACTATTAAAACATGCAGCGCTAAGATAGCTTTTAGAGGATATCTTATCGCGACCAAAATATCTTTAGCGCCATGAATTTCGTGGCACTTACGCGTTTCGTTCAACATAGTGTAATGTTCAAAGTGTACAGTCGACATTACACCTGAGTCGAATGGAGTGAGTGTTTGGCACGCCTAATCTAGTGCGGACATTGACTTATATTCTAGTGAAGTACATAAATATATCGATGAGTGCGTAGTAGTATATACAACGTGTAACGTTAAATGCGCAAAACCTCAGACACCCCAAATGATTTTTAATTGAATTGACCTAATACAGTGAGAGAAAAAAATCATTAAAAAAACAATCAACGGTTTTATGTGCAGTTTTAGTTTGTTTAAAATTAATATCTGCGTTGAAATAAAATCTTTTACTATCCCATGTATAAGAAAATTTGATTGGACTACAACTATGTAGCGACATCTATGATGCCACATAAGAACTACGAAGAAAATACGAAATCCTGCATCGCGCAATCAAAGTTCTCCGCGCGATTTGAACATATACGACAGCCCGACATCAACTATCAGCAGTCGCCCACCAGACTATAACATCCTGTCTGGTTGGAGGATCCTCCCTTTCCAACGGAGGTTTGCGGGACTTTACTCTCTGTTCCGCTTGCATCCAAAACCATTTGTGTTTGTTTACCTATTTCGGCGGGTTTGCGCACGTGATGGCTTTACTTATTCATAATTAGACAGAGCGACATTTTAAATAAAGTTTTTTTTCAATAATAATAACCTATATTAAAAAGTGGTTTAATTGATTCTACTCGTTATTCTGATCAAACTATTTTCAGGTTTTGCGCTTTTAACGTTACACGTTGTATATCGATTCGCAGCCCTTTCAGGCCTTCACAGGTGTCATTCATTTTGCTGACAGCAGTACGCATTAAAAAACTGTTTATTCTAGAAAGAAGACAACGACTTCTATTATGATGGCTACGACAGTTCCAAGGAGAACGAGATCCCAGCTCCACCTCCAGTCCCCGAAGACCAGGTGGTACTCGTGGTCTCTAACCCGGTGGAGGCGCGGCTGCCCAGCGCCAGAATCAGCGTCAAGCTGCTCAGGTCAGTTACTAGATCAACGTTCCTATTTTCACTTACTTTTTTAGGGTTTAGTACCACAAAAGGGAACCCTTACGAGTATGGGATCATTTATGGTTCGTCTATCTCTCTGTCTGTCTGCGACCCTTTATTTCGGGAACGCCTGAAGGTATCTGGTTGAAATTAAAACCATATACTCAAGTTTGAAGTCCCTTGAAGTTGTGAAAAAATCAAATTTCTAAGTTAACGATTCAAAAAATATACGGCCGTTTATGTCGCAAAAAACGTATAGATATTTTAACACTTAAGGAAATCGAAATCCATAGGGTACATCCTGTTGACCTATAATCCTGAAATTTGGCATAAAGCAAGGTCCTATTAGCACATGTATGTGAAAAGTTTATAGTAGTTAACATTATTTAAAAAAAAACTTTTTGCGATTCGGAAAAATCTTCGATTCGTAACTCAATTCAGCAATTGAACTTCAGTTTCTACAGAACCCTCAGTGCGCAAGACCGACTCGCACTTGCTTTTTAGGGATCCGTACCTCAAAAGGAAAAAGCGGAACCCTTATAGGATCACTTTGTAATCCGTCTGTCTGTCTGCCTGCCTGTCAAGACCTTTAATCTTAGAAATGCATGAAGGTATCGGATTGAAATTAAAACCATATACTTAAATGAAGTCCCTTAAAGCTATGAAAAAAATCAAACTGCTAAATTAACGAATAAAACAGATATGTACGGGCGTATATGTCGCAAAAAACGTATATTTTATTCTACTTAGTATTCATAGGGTCCTTCCCGTTGACCCAGAATCCTGAAAGGCTTTGTGCCTTTCAGGATTCTGCAAGGTCTTATAGTACAGGTATAGGGATAAATCTGAGAACAGTAAATAAATATATATAGACATCACTACCAAGTTTAATATCTGTGAATTTACAAAAATAGTATCCTATACTAATATTATAAATGGGAAAGTGTGCGTGTCTGTTTGTCCGTCGTTCACGATAAAACGGAGCGACGAATTGACGTGATTTTTTAAGTGAAGATAGTTGAAGGGATGGAGAGTGACATAGGCTACTTTTGTCTCTTTCTAACCCCCCACTTTCCTAAGATGGGGGAATTTTACGAATTTAACGCGAGCGAAGCCGCGGGCAAAAGCTAGTACATTATAACACAAGAACCCAGCACTAGATACCTGCTTTAGTTTCTCAGGCATACAAGCGTGATGTCATCGTTTTATTTGCAGAGAGATCCTGGAGGCGAGAGCTCGCGCCGCCCGACAGTTGGACACCACCACCAAGATACCGTAAGTTCATCATCATCATCATCAGTACGGCCAGCGTAGACGCAGGCTTGTGGACGGCGAGCCACGGGTAGCTCGCTGTCCGACCGTCTGGTAACTGACCGGACCAAGCCCAAGACGTCGATGGCACGCACTGTACCCACGCGCCTCAAGGAGTTGTCAGCAGCAGCAGGGGTCCAGCTGGGCCGAAGCCTACTGGGGCTTGGGTTATCTGAAAAGGAGCTCGAGCCTCAGTATGAAGGCTAGAAGGAACGGGACGGGTTTTAAATCAGTAAGAGTCTGACACTATCTCCCGCTCCACCCAAGAACGGGTGTTGTCATTGGATGATTTTTGCCCACCAAAAAAAAAAATCAGTACAACTACAAAATAATGATGGCGCTTTACACCAATTAGCATAGCATAATAAACGAACGGCGAGTATCCACCCTTACATTCTTGACACATCTACGGTGGGCGAGGCGCTTGGTCCAAAACCAAGCGTTTCGCCTCGTCGTTTATAAAAAAAACTTTTATTTCAAGTACCATTATTAAGACCCATAGAAAAAAAAAAACATTCAAATTTACATTAAAATAAAATTAAAAATAAATAAACACAATTTTTTTTAAATATTCAATACTTACGTATAAAAATTCCACAATTCATTAAACTATAAATAGAACAATTTGCCTACAGCGGTCTTCCTGTCCGTATAATTTAGGTGTCTTCAAGGCTAGAGTGAATAGGCTCTTAATGAACTAGTGCGCCTTACGATTGCATCACTACTTACCATCAGGTGGGATCGCAGTCAAGCACTAGTTTATATCAATAAAAAAACAGCCTTTTAAAGATTCCACTGCTAGGACACAACAAACACACACACACATAGTATACAACAAACTACACAGACTACATACACACTACACACACACTACATACATACACACACTACATACCTACATACACCATACATACCATACCATACCATACATACCATACATACTTGGACTACATAGTATAAAACAAAGTCGCTTTTTCTGTCCCTATATCCCTATGTGCGCTTAAATCTTAAAAACTACGCAACAGATTTTGATGCGGTTTTTTTTAATAGATAGAGTGATTTAAGAGCAAGGTTTATATGTATAATATTGCACCCGAACGAAGCCAGGGCAGGTCGCTAGTTATAGATAAATTACACCCAGACACACAATCAATGCCACATGCCAATGTCACATGTCTTCGAATTTTTGGACATGCCGATTTCCTCACAATGTTTTCCTTCACCGTCTTGAGAGCAGTGGTGATGAAATAAATTACCTACAGTACTCATTATCTCATCATAGTCACTCAATATAACTACAAAACAATGATGGGGCTTTACACCAATTATTTGCGTGGAAATATGAAATTAGTTGTGAGTGACTATCCCAGACGTAAGTCAGCTCCGACCGTCTGGTAACTGTCCGGACCGAGCCCAAGACGTCGACGGTGTGCACTGTTCTCGCGCGCCTCAAGGAATTGTCAGCTACAGGAGAGGCCCAGTTGGGTCGAAGCCCCCCGTAGGCTAGGGTTATCCGAAAGGAAGCTCGAGCCCCAGTATGAAGAGGCTAGAAGGAACGGGGTGGGTTTTTAGTCAGTAAGAGTCTGACACTATCTCCCGCTCCACCCAAGAGCGGGGGTTGTCATTAGATGATTTTAACCCACCGTAAAAAAAAGACGTATGTCAGCCAATTATTTTTTCATTTTAAACTATTATGCAATGCAAAATTATTATGAGCTGATCCAATGATGGAACCGGATGGGCACGCCACAATTATGGCGGTAAGTCCCCTCTTTGAGGCGTGGCTGGAAAGACCTCACGGCGTCCTTACCTTCCGCATGACGCAGGTCCTCACCGGACATGGCAAGTTCGGGAGGTTCCTGCATCGGATTCGAGCGAAAGAGACGCCCGGGTGCCGCCACTGTGCGGAACGCCCGAAGGACACAGTGGAGCACACAGTAGAGGTATGCCCTGCTTGGGCGGAGCAACGCCGTGCCCTCGTGGGGGCGATCGGCGTTGCATGATGGAACCGGAAGATCGCTATAGGAACTTGATAGTTAAATGCCACAACCCCATCAAGTTTTGCTTCGTATGATTCGTCTTGACGAGTCTTAATTATATAGGTATACCGAGCTATAAAAGCTTGCTATGAAATAGTACATCGTTACACTAGGGGTAAAAGTTACTTATTTCGTCCCGAGAAGGAGTTGGAGCTAATTCGAGGGACTAAATAAGTAACTTTAACCCCGAGGTAAGCATTGTGCTTTTCATTACGAATACAAGAAGATAGACCTAGTTTTTTTTTTAAAAATAATTTGACAGCTGTTAGTTGAAAGTAAAACTCCCTGGGGATGAAAAGTGAGATACTTTTCAGCCCGCTCCTCAGGCAACTTCAGACTTACTTTCAGAGTAAGAGTAATGAAATAGTAGATTAAGCACCGAGGGGCTAAAGTTGTGTCTTATGTCACGGGCGTCATATTGAATCTCGAACGCAATTAAGGATTCTAGATTTAACTCACGAGCAAAGCGAGGGAGTTAATACAAGAATCCTGAATGCAGCGAGGGATTCAAGCTAGCCCAAGGCAAAGACACCTTTAGCCCAGAGGAGGATACTCTACTTTTTACGCCTACTGTGAGAAAATAATAGTCACATTATTGACCAGCGGGTAATAATGAAATCCAGTACAACATTATTGACCGGCTGTGCCCCCGGCCCATAGATATAATATATTTCTATGCCCCGGCCACTAATGACTCACTTTAGGTTAAGGTTGCTTAAGAGGGTCCTTCTCCACTCGCTTATCGTAAACATCGAAAATGGTTTAAAAGCTTGTTACTTCATTTAATGCAATCCAACGCGATGTTTGACGAAAAGGCAACGTAAATAAAAAAATTTTTACAAAAAAATTAAACCGACTTCAAAAAGTACAAAATAACTTTAATTTCGGAAGTCGGTGTTTCTATAATGGATACCTAATCTTGTCTCTTCGTTATTTAACACCGACTTCCGAAATTAAAGTTATTTTGTACTTTTTGAAGTCGGTTTAATTTTTTTTGTAAAAAGTTTTTTATTTTTCACTTTTTAGTTATGGTAGCACCACTAAAAAGTACCTACCCTTCAGCTAAACATAAATTACCTTATAGCCAGAGTGCATCTCATAACGATTCTTACAATCCCAAATACGGTTATATTACATGAATTTACCCCCTCCCCCTTTCCCCTCCCCCTGTCCCCTCCCCCTTTTCTTTCAGTCAGTCATCGACTACACGTATAAACAAAGCAATTTTACTTGTTACGACAATTCTGCTATGATTCTATAAGGAGTTCTGTTCCATATCTTCGAAGTTCATGATTAGATCATAACAATATTTCTATGGGACTAACTTGGAAGCATAACCTTTCAATCAAAAAAAAAAATTTCCAAATCGGTCCACAATCGACCGAAATATCGGTGAACATACATACAAAAAAAAAAAAACATACATTCTGCCGAACATAGAACCTCCTCCTTTTCGAAGTCGGTTAAAAAAGAGAGATAACGCCTGGAAACTCTGTTATTATTCGGTAATTCCGATATTTACTCGAAAATTTCACAAAACTTGCTCCAGGAAATAGCTGTTTTTTTGGAAAAAGTTTTTGGAAAAAGTTGTCATCATTTAGAATCTTAATAAAATTTGCAAGGTCTCTAGAGGATTACTTTTTTGACTTTTTTAATTTTTAGGTAAATTATGAAGTGTCAAAGTTCATACAAGATAGGACATTTTCAGAGGTTTTTACTGGATTAGTTTTACACAAATTTAGAAATTGGTTTCTTTAGAAACCTAGATAATATCCACAAGATACTGTGTTTCCAAAATATCTAATGAAAAGTGTGTAATAACGTCATAATCAGTTATGAGCGGTTGTATGAAAAACAGTGAAAATGTGAGTCATGATGCACCACCTTAACATATAATTTGACATTATCGAGCAGGTGGTGTGAAAAAAATATTTTCATTAAAAGCTTGTTTACACGATACGTTTTTGATGACTAGATAAATTAGACTCAGACACTGTACAAATGATCATGCTCATGACACAAATACTTGTCTAGGGTGGGAAAGGAAATTAAAAGTAACCTGTCTCTATTGCAGGGCCTGGATAGAATTCATAAGGAACCGCACCGAAGGTCCAGACGGCGGCGCAACCACCGATGCCACAGCTACTGACCCTATCGATGACCTCAATCATAACTATGAAGATCCTAATAAGCCTACCACTGATTCTCCTCCTGATGGTGACGGTGACGGTGGTGAGAAAGATGAAGCTGCTACTACTGCTAAAGATACCGATGGTGATGCTACTACCGCTGCCGCTGAAGAGGGTGAGGCTGAGCCCACTGAAGCGGCCGAGGACTAATTAAAATTATTTAAAAAATAATTGTTTGTTCCTTGTATCTGCAATCAGCATTAGCTATATGGAGATGCGCTAACTTAAGAGGGTCCTTTTCCACTCGCCTATCGTAAACATCGAAAATGGTTTAAAAGCTTGTTACTTAATTTAATGCAATCCAACGCGATGTTTGACGAAAAAAGAAACATAACGCCTGAAAACTCTGTTAGTATTCGGTAATTCCGAGATTTACTCGAAAATTTCACAAAACTTGCTCCAGGAAATAGCTGTTTTTTTTTTAAACCCTTGAAAGTTTTTGGAAAAAGTTGTCGTCATTTAGAATCTTAATAAAATTTGCAAGGTCTCTAGAGGATTACTTTTTTGACTTTTTTTAATTTTTAGGCAAATTATGAAGAGTCAAAGTTCATACAAAATAGGACATTTTCAGAGGTTTTTACTGGATTAGTTTTACACAAATTTAGAAATTGGTTTCTTTAGAAACCTAGATAATATCCACAAGATCCTGTGTTTCCAAAATATCTAATGAAAAATGTGTAATAACGTCATAATTAGTTATGAGCGGTTGTATGAAAAACAGTGAAAATGTGAGTCATGATGCACCACCTTAAGTGGCAATGGGTAGGGCACATTGCTCGCAGAACAGATGGCCGTTGGGGCCGAAAGGTTCTGGAATTATTGTGTGACGAAGCGTTGAAAGGCCTCTTACAAGGTGGGCAGATGACCTGGTAAGGGTTGCGGGAATCCGATGGATGCAAAACGCACAGGACCGTTCATTGTGGTGACACTTGGGGAGACCTATGTCCAACAGTGGACGTTTTTCGACTGAAATGATGATGATGATGATGAGATGCGCTGTATGTAATGGCAGTTCGAGTGAGCCGTTCAGTGACACCTCTTCTTGATTGGCTATATTTATTTTATACAGGGTTATTTGTAAAATACAAGCGACAGATAAACACACACACACACAACCACACACACACACACGGACCTATACTTGTACAGGCATCCATACGAGGACTATAGTCATAAGTCACAATCCGAGGACGTCCTAGAAAACTAGGTTAGCGACGACTTATGACCTTATTAACAAGTCAGAAAGAAAGAGAAAACAATATTTGGGGTGATGAGACTATTCGTATAGCGCTATTTCAAATTTTTTTGGTATTATTTTCTGTGAACGATGCGGGGACCTAAATACACTCGCAAACCCGCCTGGGTAGTACCATCCGAGGACCTGTGTGTGAGCCAAACGAGGACCTAAAAGACCATTTGACCAGAGACGCCTATACGAGGACTTAATTTTTCACACTTTCTTATTACTTGTATGATACGAGGACTTAGTACTAGACTATTCACGAACGATATGAGGACGTTTTTGGAAAAACGTCCTCATATCGTCCTCGTACTTAGAGGTACGGCTTGTACTAAACGAGGACCTAAAAGCTATTGAGAAGTTAGCGATAGCTGTCGACACATCAGGAACGCTATCGACACATCAGGATAGCTGTCGAAACGTTAGCGATAGCTGTTGACAAGTCAGCGAAAGCCATCGACACATTAGCGATAGCTATTGACAATTCAGCGAAAGCTATTGACATGTAAGCGAAAGCCATCGACAAGTCAGAGAAAGCCATCGACACGTTAGCGATAGCTGTCGACACATCAGGACAGCTGTCGACACGTTAGCGATAGCTGTCGACAAGTCAGCGAGAGCTATCGACACGTAAGCGAGAGCTATCGACAACTCAGTGAAAACTATCGACATGTCAACGACAGCTGTCGACAAGTCAACGACAGCTGTCGACAAGTCAACGACAGCTGTCGACAAGTCAACGAGAGCTATCGACACGTAAGCGAAAGCTGTCGATACGTTAGCGAAAGCTGTCGACACGTTAGCGATAGCTGTCGACAAGTCAGCGAGAGCTTTCAACACGTTAACGAGAGCTGTCAACACCTAAGCGAAAGCTGTCGATACGTTAGCGAACGCTGTCGACACGTTAGCGAACGTTGTCGACACGTTAGCGATAGCTGTCGACAAGTCAGCGATAGCTGTCGACAAGTCAACGAGAGCTATCGACACGTAAGCGAAAGCTGTCGACACGTTAGCAAACGCTGTCGACACGTTAGCAATAGCTGTCGACAAGTCAGCGAGACCTATCGACACGTTAGCGATAGATGTCGACACGTTAGCGAGAGCTATCGACTAGTCAGTGAAAGCTATCGACACGTTAGCGATAGCTGTCGACAAGTCAACGAGAGCTATCGACACGTAAGCGAAAGCTGTAGACACGTTAGCGAACGTTGTCGACACGTAAGCGATAGCTGTCGACACGTTAGCGATAGCTGTTAACAAGTCAGCGAGACCTATCGACAAGTCAGTGAAAGCTGTCTACATGTTAGCGAACGCTGTCGACACGTTAGCAATAGCTGTCGACAAGTCAGCGAGACCTATCGACACGTTAGCGATAGATGTCGACACGTTAGCGAGAGCTATCGACAAGTCAGTGAAAGCTATCGACAAGTCAGTGAAAGCTATCGACAAGTCAGCGATAGCTGTCAACAAGTCAGCGAGACCTATCGACACGTTAGCGATAGCTGTCGTCAAGTCAGCGACAGCTGTCAACAAGTCAGCGATAGCTATCGACACGTAAGCGAAAGCTGTCGACACAATAGCGAAAGCTGTCAAAACGTTAGCGATAGCTGTCGACAAGTCAGCGAGACCTATCGACACGTTAGCGATAGAAGTTGACACGTTAGCGAGAGCTATCAACAAGTCATTGAAAGCTATCGACAAGTCCGCGATAGCTGTCGACAAGTCAGCGAGACCTATCAACACGTTAGCGATAGCTGTCGACAAATCAGCGATAGCTGTCGACAAGTCAGCGAGAGCTATCGACACGTAAGTGATAGCTGTCGACAAGTCAGCGAGACCTATCGACACGTTAGCGATAGCTGTCAACAAGTCAGCGAGACCTATCGACACGTCAGCGATAGATGTCGACACGTTAGCGAGAGCTATCGACAAGTCAGTGAAAGCTATCGACAAGTCAGTGAAAGCTATCGACAAGTCAGCGATAGCTGTCAACAAGTCAGCGAGACCTATTGACACGTTAGCGATAGCTGTCGTCAAGTCAGCGATAGCTGTCAACAAGTCAGCGATAGCTATCGACACGTAAGCGAAAGCTGTCGACACATTAGCGAAAGCTGTCAAAACGTTAGCGATAGCTGTCGACAAGTCAGCGAGACCTATCGACACGTAAGCGATAGCTGTTGACACGTTAGCGATAGCTGTCGACACGTTAGCGATAGCTATCGACACGTAAGCGATAGCTCTCGACACGTTAGCGATTGCCTTCGACACATTAGCGACAGCTATCGACACGTAAGCGATAGTTGTCGACATGTTAGCGAGAGCTATCGTCAAGTCAGTGAAAGCTATTGACAAGTCAGCAATAGCTGTCGACAAGTCAACGAGAGCTATTGACACGTAAGCGATAGCTGTCGACACGTTAGCGATAGCTATTAACAAGTCAGCGAAACCTATCGACAAGTCAGTGAAAGCTGTCGACACGTTAGCGATAGCTGTCGACACGTTAGCGATAGCTGTCGACACGTTAGCGATAGATGTCGACACGTTAGCGAGAGCTACCGACAAGTCAGAGAAAGCTATCGACAAGTCAGCGATAGCTGTCGACAAGTCAGCGAGAGCTATCGACACGTAAGCGATAGCTGTCGACAAGTCAGCTATTGCTGTCGACACATTGGCGACAGCTATCGACACGTAAGCGATAGCTGTCGACACGTTAGCGATAGCTGTCGACAAGTCAGTGAAAGCTATCGACAAGTCAGCGAGAACTATCGACACGTAAGCGAAAGCTGTCGACGCGCTAGCGAAAGCTGTCGATAAGTCGGCGAGACCTATCGACACGTTAGCGATAGCTGTCGACACGTTAGCGATAGCTGTCGACACGTCAGTATAGCTGTCAAAACGTTAGCGATAGCTGTCAAGACGTTAGCGAGAGCTATTGACAAGTCAGCGATAGCTGTCGACAAGTCAGCGAGACTATCGACACGTTAGTGATAGCTGTCGACAAGTCAGCGATAGCTGTCGACAAGTCAGCGGGAGCTATCGACACGTAAGCGAAAGCTGTCGACACGTTAGCGAAAGCTGTCGACAAGTCAGCGAGACCTATCGACACGTTAGCGATAGATGTCGACACTTTAGCGAGAGCTATCGACAAGTCAGCGATAGCTGTCGACAAGTCAGCGAGACTATCGACACGTTAGCGATAGCTGTCGACAAGTCAGCGATAGCTGTCGACAAGTCAGCGGGAGCTATCGACACGTAACGAAAGCTGGCGACACTATAGCGAAAGCTGTTGACAAGTCAGCGAGACCTATCGACATGTTAGCGATAGATGTTGACACGTTAGCGATAGCAGTCGACAAGTCAGCGAGACCTATCGACACGTTAGCGAGAGCTATCGACAAGTCAGGATTGCTGTCGACGCGTCAGAATAGCTATCGACACGTAAGCGATAGCTGTCGACACGTTAGCGAAAGCTGTTGACAAGTCAGCGAGAGCTATCGACACAAGTGAAAGCTGTCGACACGTTAGCGATAGCTGTCGACAAGTCAGTTCGAGCTATCGACACGTAAGCGATAGCTGTCGACACATTAGCGAGAGCTACCGGCAAGTCAGCGATAGCTGTCGACAAGTCAGCGATAGCTGTCGTAAAGTCAGCGAGAGCTATCGACACGTAAGCGATAGCTGTCGACACGTTAGCGATAGCTGTCGACAAGTCAGCGAGAGCTATCGATATGTAAGCGATAGCTGTCGACACGTTAGCGATAGCTGTCGTTAAATCAGCGAGAGCTATCGACACGTAAGCGAAAGCCATGGACACGTTAGCGATAGCTATCGACAAGTCAGCGAGAGCTATCGACACGTAAGCGAAAGCCATCGACAAGTCAGCGAAAGCTGTCGACATGTCAGCGATAGCTGTCGACACATCAGGATAGCTATCGACACATTAAGTGGACACAAGAAGTCTTGACATAAAAATACTAGACACCTGTTTCGGGTTATCGTTGGCGTCACCATTGTGTGAATGGCCCGTAAGACAAGGTGAGGCAAAACGTAGAGATGTACCACACTTGAGTGGAGTACCACCGTGTCCTCGTGAAGGCGATCAGTGACAGTGAGTGAATATTGGTGGCAATATTGCCAGCAAAAGTCCAGAGTGAGGAGGAATGTCGGCGGTCGCCTCCTTCTGCGAAGCAGTAATGGTGGCCAAGAGGACGATCGGTAATTTATTCTCCATTAATGTTTGATGGCTCACTAGTTACGGCAATCGCTTCTCATACACAAAGCTGTGGGATCGTAACTGGGAAAATACTAATGTAAATATTTCCATTTATTTATGTACTTTTCTAAATCTTCTTCTTTTCTTGTCGATGCTCTCAATCTATACTCTTTCCGACCAATATTTGGCAACCTGTACTTTTCTATTGTTGGCCTCGTATAGATCCTGAAAACTGCAAGTGGTAATGCAGGATGGGCAGCATAGCAGGTGGCGCATGTCCTGTGGAAAGGCACTGTGCTAAATTTATCTAGGACATTACTGACACCCCTTACCTTACGGCATTGCCACCGGTACATAGTAGACATCTCACCCATACGCACAAAGCGTTTTGGGAACACATTTATTGTGCGTACAGCCAAAGAGTGGAATTCCCTGCCGGAGTCTGTGTTTCCTGATAGCTACAAAGGGGTCTTTAATTCAAGAGTGCTCTATCATCGACCACATCATCGCTTACCATCAGGTGATATGGTGATCAAACATATGCTTATCAATAATAAAAAAAAACTGATACTTGGCCTGGGGAAAACCACTCTCTCACACAGAAAGGAGAAATGTGTCCCAGCAGCGGAAACGTTATATGCTGATTATGGTTACGCGGTGAAGGTCAAAACGAGGAAAACAGACCGGAACAGTCCTGTAATAAATAAAAAACAATTAATTCCTAGGCATTGTATTGTATACACACGTAACGTAAGGTTAGGTTCAAGAAATAATTTAATACTAATGAGACCTAGTTTCTATAAAGCATTGCTATAAAAATATAACGGACTTGCTATGTCAATATTTAATCGTCCGTGTACAGTTCCAGTCTTGATATCCGACTAGTTTTTGATCGTGACAACCGCCTAGCTGGTCAAAGTTAAAAAAAGTTGCTCTACTGAAGAGACAGAAGCAGCTGGGACGCTAAACCAGCGAGCAAGCAGACCTCTGCTCATGTTAAGCCAATGGTTTTCTTTTATAAATAAGTGAGACTGAGCAAAAATCGTGTTAATAGAAATTTTGGACCAAGAAGTTGTATACATAGAAGAATAGAAAAATAAAATATGGATGCAGGAGAAGAAGTGATATGGAAAGCTCTGGAACGCCAAAAAGGGGCAAAAGATGTGATGGAACGTGGAGAATCGACGGTCCAGCAGTTCTACAGGGATGCTGCTGTGCTAGTGACAGGTGGAACCGGCTTCCTCGGCAAGCAGCTCGTTGAGAAACTCTTCAGGTGAGACAGAGCATGTTTTTTACTATGATAAAAAGGGACAGGAGATGTGGGAAAGTTCTACTGGGACAGCGCTGTACGGGTTACAGAAGCCTTAGGCTTTTTGGGACAGAGCATGTTTTTACTATGACAGAGAGGGACAAAAGATGTGATACAGTCCTACTGAGGCAGCGTCATGCTGGTGACAGGTGACTACGGCTTCCTTGGATAGCAACTTGTCGACAAACTTGTCAGGTGAGACAGCTATGCTTCTACTGCGACAGAAAGGGACAGAAGATGAAGTGACGTTCTATTGGGACAGCACAGTACTGGAACGGAAGGCTTGAGCTTCTTCGACAAGTAGCTCGTCGAAAAACTTTTCAGGTGAGACAGGGCATGCTTCTACTGCGACAGAGAGAGACAGAAGTTATGGTGGAGTCCTACTGGGACAGCTCTTATCTGATGGTAAGCGATGATGTGGCCGAAGATGGAGCACGCTTGCCTCGAAGTAACCTAATCACTCTTGAAAAGCCATGCCGATAAAATTTTACAATGCTGTTTCAGGACCTGCAAAATAAGGAGAGTGTTCATGATGATGAGAGCCAAGAAAGGGAAGACAGTTGAAGAAAGACTTGCTGAGGCATTGAAGGATCCTGTGAGTAACTATTACTAATTTTTCAAACCCCTCTGCTACCGTGCCGCTTTTAGGCTCGCACTGTAATGCATTTTAAACTAGTGCAGAAGACCAAGGTGGCTTGGCCCACCAAAATTTATTGTTAAGGCTAATCGCCGGACAATCTTCACTACTTCAAGTTGCTAATCTGCACTAATTAACGCTAGTAGAAAGCTTAAAATGTACGGGATTTACGTTATCTCAACGCTCAGTCTCGTGGTCAGAACAAGAATTGGTGGCAAGGTCAACTCGAAGCATTCGACGCAAGCGAAACAGTTGTAACTTGGCTTAGAGAGATGAAGTTATTCCCATATATTTGAAGCTTTCTAATAGCGTTAACTATTACAGATTAGCAACTTGGCTAGGGGTACTGGTTCTCCTGATTATTTAAATGGTTAATTAATTAACTAATATTTTGTTTTTTAGATATTTGACACGCTCCGTGAATATCAACCAGGTTTTGAAAACAGAATAGTGCCTGTAGTCGGGGAACTGGCTGACAAGGATCTCGGTATCAGTGAAAAGGATAGACGGCTTCTAATCAAGGAGGTGCGTATATATTTAAAAACCATGTAAATACTGGTGGTCCATACCGACGTTAGCATAGTCGGCCTTATAATGTTCCCACTGTTGGGATTCAGGCCTCCTCTCTAGGAAAGGGATTGGGCCATAATCCACCACGCAGGCCCAGTGCGGGTTGTTGGAACTCACAGGTATTCGAATTTTTGGTTCTAGGACATGCCAGTTTCCTGATTACATGATGTTTTTCTTTTCCGTTTTGAGAGAAGTGGTGATGAAATAAATTAAACAAAGTAACGCGTCTGGCTGGGTTTGACCCCCGACCTACAACGTACGTAAGTTGGGGCTGCTACCACTCGGCTACCACTGCTCTAACACAGACAGAGTGTTATTGTATGTATGTTGTGCTCAAAACGGTGAAGGAAAACGTCGTGAGGAAATCGGCATGTCCTAGAACCAAAAATTCCAAAACATGTGACATCCATCAACCCGCACTGGGCCTGCGTGGTGGATTACGGCCCATTCCCTCTCCTAGAGAGGAGGTCTGAGTCCCAGCAGTGGGAACATTAAGAAGGCTGATGATGATAATGATTACTGACCTCTACTATTTCTTAACATCGTTGTCAGGTTCTCGACACATGCCCCGCACCTGCGACCCCGGTCTCTCCTGAAAAAGAAACAAACGACTCTTGCGCACGCGCTCTGATCGGTTTCTAAAAATTTTGTGAAAATATATTAATAAAACCCTACACTTACCTTTTCAATCTCTTCTTCGTATACCTATAAACAACGATTTCCCTTTTATATTGAGGCAGTCATAAATTATTTCCTGTTGCCCCCTCAGGTAGACGTGATATTCCACGTAGCAGCCACGATATCGTTTCAAGAGCCACTGCGGTCTGCTACGCTCACCAACGTGCGAGGGACCAGGGACCTCCTCGCTCTGGCTAAGGACTGCAAGAAACTGAGGTATCGGTAGTTAATCCAACGTCCATTGGTTTTTCTTTTAATATTAATGATAGGCTCGATATTAAGGGATATTAATGATAGACTACGGAAGAGGTCAGCACAACAATCGAGACAATCCAGTTGGGTAGAGCTAATTTCGAGAAAGAGGTCAACCGTCGAATCCGACTCGGCTGGGCGGCGTTCAGGAGGCTGCGCGGTATCTTCTCGTCCAATATACCACAGTGTCTCAAGACGAAAGTCTATGACCAGTGTGTGTTGCCAGTGATGACATATGGTGCCGAAACGTGGTCACTCACAATGGCCCTCTTTAGAAGGCTCAAAGTCACCCAAAGGGCAATAGAAAGGGCTATGCTCGATCAGAAATGAAGATATCCGCAGGAGAACCAAGGTTGCCAACATAGCACGAAGAATCGCCAAACTTAAGTGGCAGTGGGCAGAGCACATTGCTCGCAGAACAGATGGCCGTTGGGGCCGAAAGGTTCTGGAGTGGCGACCGTGTACTGGAAGACATAGCGTCGAAAGGCCTCCTACAAGGTGGACCGATGACCTGGTGAAGGTTGCGGGAATCCGATGGATGCGGGACGCACAGGATCGATCATTGTGGCGACGCTTGGGGGAGGCCTATGTCCAACAGTGGACGTCTGTCGGCTGAAATGATGATGATGATTGGCTCGCGTTTCACCACCATCTCACCTGATGGTAAGCGATGATGTGGTTTACGATGGAGCACGCTAGCCTAGAAGTAACCTATTCTATAACGGCCTGACTGAAAAGTTTAAACGGAATTTATTTATCTTGGTATGATCATGTGAAGAGGAGAGATGAAATCTGTATATAAAAAAAGAGAAACAGACTAACTGACAAATCAACGCACAGCCGAAACTATAGGGACGATCCTTGTGTAAAATTTCACGCTCCTAGAAAATTTAGCACAAGGATTTCTTTTACGAAGCATGTGAGCACCAAGATTCTCAAATTCAAAAATAATATAATATTACACTATCACACAACGCCGTCTAGTCTCAAGCTAAGCAAAGCTTGTTTTATGAGTACTAGACAACTGATAAACATACTTATATATTTCTAAATACATACATAATATAGATAAATTACACCCAGACACAGAACAAATGATCGTGCTCATCACACAAACATTTGTTCTGGGTGAGAATCGAACCCACGACCTCCGGCATAGCAATCAGGGTCACCAACCACTAGACCAACAGGCCTGTCAAAAAATGAAAATGGATGAAACTGAAACAGGGCTCAAAGGGTCCATGTTAGCATAGAAGAAAGAAGAAATCTACTTTTACGTAAAAAAAGCCGCTGGCAGAAGCTAGTTATCTAGATTTAATCAGCGAAACCCCTTTTTTCCAGAACCTTCGTGTATGTATCGACGGCATACTCCCACGCGACCTTCAGCCGTCGTGATACTGAGGTGTTGGAGCAGTTCTACCCCAGCCCCATGCCGCCCGCGCTGCTCATCCGCATGGCCGAGACTATGGACGAGGAGCGGCTTAACCTGATCAAGGATGGGTGGGTAGTATAGATATATCAATTGGCCAAGCCTTTTCCTAACTGTGTTGAAAATATTGAGTACTAGTTTTACATTGAAGTGTCCTTTAGCATAGGAGACATGGAATTCCTGAAGGAAAATTCTAATGTATAATTAAACACAGGTTCCTCGTCTATTGAGAGCAATGGTGGCCGAGTTGTTACAGCCCCGATTTACTAGTTGTAAGTCACAGGTTCAAACCCAGCCAGGCGCATTACTTTGAAAACACGCACGCTTAGAAAACATCGTCAAGAAACCGGCATATCCTCAAAGACATTTGACATCCACCAACCAGCACTGGACCCCACGATCTCCGGTATAGCAGAGAACAGTGGATGCAAGACGCACCGGAACGTTCGTTGTGGCGACGCTTGAGGGAGGCCTATGGACAGGACGATCCAACAGTGGACGTATATCGGCTGAAATGATGATGATGATAATGTGAAATCCACCAACCCGCACTGGACCCCACGATCTCCGGTATAGCAATCAGGGTCACTGACCAATAGACCATCAGGCCAGTCTGAAGTTAGTAATTGTTTCTAGGTTAATAACCGACTGGCCCAACACGTATTCATTCACCAAGGCACTAGCTGAAGAGTTGGTACGTTCCAGTGCAGGAGACTTCCCCATATGCGTCATCAGACCTTCTATTGGTGAGTTCAGTTTAAATGAGATAGCTTCATCATCATCTGTCTGCCTTTTCCATACCATGGCTTCCAGTCTAGGCTTGAGGAATGCGAGCAATGGGTAGCTCACTGTCCGACCGTCCGGTAACCGCCAGAACCGAGCCCAAGTTGCCGACGACGCGTAGCGTTCCACGCGCGCCTGGAGATGTCAGCAGACCGTAGAGGCCCAGCAGGGTCGAAGCCTACTGGCGCCAAGAATTTGTTTCTGAAAGGAAAACTCGGCCCTGGTATGAAAGGCAACGAAGGAACAGGAGTGAGGTTTTAGTCAGTAAAAGTTTGACACACCTTCTCGCTCCACCCAAGAGTGAGAGACGTTATTGGAAGATTTTAAACGTAAAAAAAAACTGGCTTCCAGTCTAATCGTATGCCTCAATACCAGTTTTTTACATAGAGCGAGGTGCTTATCTGACTTTCAATAACCATTTTTATTGCTATAATCCTAATGTCAGTCCAGAAGTGGATCGATAACTGGTAAGGGTCGCGGGAATCTGAAAGACGCGAGATGAACAGGACCGTGTGTTGTGACAACCCTTGGGGAGGCTTATCTCCTACAGTGGACGTCTTTCGGGGAAGGATGATGATAAATCCTAATGTATTAGTCGTCGATGCAATACGCCTTCTTTTATCTGGCAGCATAACTGCGAGATAATTTGTAGGAGCCATAGCGACCTCAGCAGGTTTCTACCTTTTGGGGAGCCTTCCTTATATGCCTTATAAAACCTTATTTTTAGTACATGCGAAACCTGATACACCTGTCTAGTATTTTTATGTAAAGAATCTACGTACAAAATTTCAAAACTGTATCATGGAAAATCACAAAGTTATGAGCTTGATATGACAGCAAAAATTCAAGGTCACCGGGCCATCCAGGCGACTGAGGCATTGATTTTCCACTCGCACCCAGCTGTTGGATGGCGCCTGATGTCCGCTATGATATGCCGTGACCGGGGTTGTGCTTAGTGTCGATGGTGTCCTTCTTGTGACCTTTTTAAATATATTTGGAAAAAATATAACATGGAGTAAAAACTATTGGAATCCATTCCGTTACTGATTCTGAACAAACTATATTCAGGTTTCACATATACTTAAAATAATGCTGTTTATTATATGCCTTATATATTTGGTATGTATATGGATGTATGTGTATGGACTGAGTTTTATTTGTTTTCCAGTGGTTTGTGCGCGAAGAGAACCTTATCCAGGCTGGATCGATTTAAGCAGTGTGTTTGGACCAAGCGGGGTAAGCATTACTAGGGTTCCGTACCGCAAAAGGAAAAAATGGAACACTTTGTTGTCTGTTTATCTGCTGTCTGTTGAGACCCTTTATCACGGGAATGTGTAAAGGTATCGTGTTGAAATTAAAACCATATACTCAAGTCTGTAGTCACTTGTAGTTGTAAAAAAATTAAAACTTCTAAGTTAACGAAATGATATAAAATCACAAAAAAAAAGCATACCTATTTTGACACCACAGAATACAGAAATCATACATTGACACTCTAAAAAGAATCAAAATTCATTGAGTAGATACTTTGCGCTGATCCAGAATCCTGAAATTTGTCATAAAGCAAGGTCTCATAGCACAGGTAAAGGAATAAATTTGAAAAAAAATTGTTGTCATTAAAAAAATCTTTTTTGCGATTTGGAAAAATCTTCGAGGTTCCATTCGTTGCGGGCCTGGTTCTTACCGAACGGCCATCTCGATATCGCTCTGCAATTTTCTGCAACAATTTGTTGGTTATTGACATCGTTTAGTTCAACTTAAAACTACTTATTTGTTTACGTTATCTTTGTTGCATTTCAGATAACTCTGGGCTGCATGCTGGGCGTGATCCACGCTCTGCAGTCGGTGCAGGGCATCCGCATAGACTTCATTCCGGTGGACTACGTGAACAACGTGGCCATAGCGGCCGCCACCACTGCGGGGAACCGTATCAAGATCTACAACGTTGGGAGCAGCAAGAGGAATCCTATTACTTGGGGTATGTAACTGATTATCTTCTTCTGCGAGAATGATGACACGCAGGAGGCCGCGGAAAAGAAACGGGAACCTACAAATTTTCTCCCTTAACGACCTCTCAGTGTGTTGCCAGTGATGACATAATATGTCACTGTAACATGGTCGCTAACATTGGGCCTTATTAGAAGGCTTCTTATCTTATCGTTGTGGTCTGGTTTCCGTACTTAGTCCTTATCGGACCATTGTGCGTGGGCCATGGCGGCCTTTACTCCAACCAGCCCACTTCATTCCAGAAACAAACGAGTCTCTTCAGTTAGCTCAGGGCGTCCATCAGTGAATTCGGTGCAGACTCTGGCAAGGAATTCCCTTCCCGGAAGGACTCCTTAGCTGTTCGCACAATGAATGTGTTGCCAAACTCCCAAGTGGGTTTTGAACAACCGGCCAATTGATGGATTTCTTCCATCAATATAAACTGGACCAAAAAAAAAATACCAGCGCTAAAACATATTTTTCCAGTAGTTTTAGTTTTTTTATATAAGTATATTTAAACTAGTGCTTGTCTGCGATCCCACTAACAGTAAACAGTGATGTATAAGTTAATTAAAGGCACACTCAGATAAATTATTTCCATTTTTCGATACATTAAACAAAACTTACGAGACCAAGGGAGCGTAGCCACTAAAAAATATACATTTTCAACAAACTTCCTCCGCAGGTGGCCTCTCCCACATCCTGAACAACTCGGCGCGCAAGACAGTGATCTCGCCTCAGGCCATCTGGTACTGCTTCGTGATCCAGTCCCCGTACCGCTGGGTGCACCTCCTCTTCAGCTTCCTGCTGCACACCGTGCCCGCCTGCATCGCTGACGGCGTCTGCGTGCTGCTCAACAAACCTCCACGGTATGATCTCTCCCGCCGCCACCTGGTACTGCTTCATGATCCAGTCCCCGTACCGCTGGGTGCACCTCCTCTTCAGCTTCCTGCTGCACACTGTGCCCGCCTGCCTCGCTGACGGCGTCTGCGTGCTGCTCAACAAACCTCCACGGTATAATCTCTCCCACCGCCACCTGGTACTGCTTCATGATCCAGTCCCCGTACCGCTGGGTGCACCTCCTCTTCAGCTTCCTGCTGCACACCGTGCCCGCCTGCCTCGCTGACGGCGTCTGCGTGCTGCTCAACAAACCTCCACGGTATGATCTCTCCCGCCGCCACCTGGTACTGCTTCGTCATCCAGTCCCCGTACCGCTGGGTGCACCTCCTCTTCAGCTTCCTGCTGCACACCGTGCCCGCCTGCCTCGCTGACGGCGTCTGCGTGCTGCTCAACAAACCTCCACGGTATGATCTCTCCCGCCGCCACCTGGTACTGCTTCGTGACCCAGTCCCCTTACCTCTGGGTGCACCTCATAAGCAAAAGTACAGTCTTGCTCGGCGGCAGGCTGCGAGGGTTGGCTTTCGTTACCCTTAGCATTAGGTTCCTATTTTTACTCTCTGCTGTCCGTCTGTCTATCACCAGACTGTATCTAAAGCACCGTGAGGAACCTCACCCACGGTGACTTTTTGTACGTTTCGTAAGCGCGCGACAGCGTCGGTACTAACGCGCGTTAGTCGCATTTGCAAGCGCTATTGAAAAGATGCCAACGCGCTACAGCATCGTGACTTTATCGATGCGAACGCACGACAGCATTGCGACTGCATCGCTTTGTAAACTCAAGAACCAAAAAAAATTCGAAGCCCTGTGACATTTACCAAGCTGCACTGGGCCTAAGTGGTGGAATACGACCCATTCCCTCTCCTAGAGAGTAGGCCCGAGTCCCAGCAGTGGGAACATTTAAAGCCTATAATTATTAGCCTTTGCTTAGCTTATTATGCTAACTCACGGACTAAATGTAATTATTATTCCTTTAAAATCTCTACATATTTACAGATTGAAGAAAACCTACGCAACCATCACCAAAATGGCGACGACAACAGCTTTCTACACGAACAACAACTGGATATTCAATGACAACAACACAGTCGCCCTTTACAACAAATTGTCAGAATCTGACAAAGTCATATTTCATTTTGACATTACCGACGTGGAGTGGACAGAGCAAATCGTACTTTGGTGTGCTGGTCTAAGAAAATATATTGTCAAAGATGGGATGAAGAACACCGCGTGGGGGATGAAGAAACAGTTTTATTATCGCATCGCACATTATACTTTGAGCGTGTCATTTTGTTTATTATTGTTATATTTGTTAAGAGTTGTTTTTTTGTTTTTATTTGTTTGAAGTTTGGTTTTTAAATGGAATTTTTATTATAAGTTACATTTTTTTAAATGATTTTGTTTCATTTTAGACTGGGCCGTCTTTTTGTATCTGCTTTTACTGACTGTGTTCTCATACGTTAATACAACAATATACGCATCTACAATAAACATGGAAATATTGTAGAATCAATCATTGGGGTTCCGTAAAACTGGACTTATTACCAAGACTCCAGTGTCTATCCGTCTGTCACCAAGCTATATCTCATGAACCTTTTAGAAGTTAGCGCACGGTTCCAATCAGTTCCAATATTGGTCGTTTTATAAGTGCCCATGTAAGCTTATGTGAAATACAATGATTTTGAGTTGACTAAAACCCACACGTGTTCCTTCAGCTGCCTTTTGCGTTCCAGAACCCTTAGGGTGCCCTTTGGTCAATCCCGCAGGCGATTATGATTGTAGCGACATCTATGGCGCCACATAAGAACTACGAAGAAATACGAAATCCTGCATCGCGCATAGTTCTCCGCGCGATTTGAACATAGCATTTGCACAGCCTGAAAATTATGTATTGGGCAACTGCCCGCCAGACATAAGACCCGTCGGGTCGGACGATCCTTCCTTTTCAACGGAGCTACGTGGGGCTTTACACTCTGTTTCACACACCTCCAAAATAATTATCTAAAACTAGAGCAGTGGTGGCTGATTGGTAATGGCTCCGACTGACGAGTTGGAGGTCGCGGGTTCAAACCCCGCCAAGCGCACCACTCTTTGTACTTTAATTCATCACCACTCTGCCATGCTCAAGCTATAATGCCGTTATATGATAAAATCATATTTTGAGTTACGCACAAAAAGCAGCGTAGAATTATTTATAAATCAGGGGAACTTTACGACAATTTTATTATTTTATCTGAGTTACAATTAATATTCGAAAAATACTGCTTAGGGAGATCGATATAGAATTAAAAGCGTCTAAAAACGAAAGCCCGCCAAATGTCAGATAACGGCATTATAGCTTGAGCACGGCAGCACTGCTCTCAAAACGGTGAAGGAAAACATCGTGAGGAAACCGGCATGTCCTAGAACCAAAAATTCGAAGACATGTGACATTCACCAACCCGCACTTGGCCCGCGTGGTTGATTACGGCCCATTCCCTCTCCTAGAGAGGAGGCCTGAGTCAGCAGAGGGAATATTAAAAAGTCTAATGATGATGATAGTAAAAGTACTTCAGTTATAAAAAATATATACATATAATTAAAAAACAACAGATATTTTATGTACAATCTCATTATCAACGAAGACGTTTGTGTCATTTAGCTTCTTCCGTCTTCTCCTGGTAGGATATCACTCCCTTTTCTATCAGCTCTGGTATTTCCACCGCCAGCCAGGGTCCGAGCTGAAAAGAATAAACAAAAATTAAAACCTTGCTACTGGTGCCCCTTACGAGTTGCAAGTCACAGTTTCAAACCTGCCTGGACTGTTGGTCTAGTGGTTAGTGGCCCAGACTGTTATGCCAGAGATCGTGGGTACGATTCCCACCCAGGACAAATGTTTGTGTGATGAGCATGATACTTTGTTCTGTGTCTGGGTGTAATTTATCTATATACATATTTAGGTATGTATTTAGAAATATATAAGTATATTTATCAGTTGTCTAGTACCTACTCAAAACACAAGCTTTGATTAGTTTGGGACTAGACGGCGTTGTGTGATAGCTGTGGAATAAAAAAAAACTCCAACCAGGTGCATTACTTTGTATTATTTATTTTATCACCACTGCTCTTAAAACGGTGAAGAAAAACATCGTGAGGAAACCGGCATGTCCTAGAATAAAAAAAAATCGAAGACATGTGACATCCACACTGGGCCCGCGTGGTGGATTGCGGCCCATTCCCTCTCCTAGAGAGGAGGCCTGAGTCCCAGCAGTGGGCACATTAAAAAAGCTGATGATGCTGATGACTCCTCTCCCTCTTCTTAGCATTCCATTTACTAAACAATAACATTATCATCCAAACTCACCCCTAGCGCCATAGCATGTGCTATGCCAAACCTCGGCGTGTTCCTTGCCCACAGCGGCTTGAAGTGGTCTGTCAGACAGATCTTGCCTCCGCGGTACATCTTAGCTGTCTTGCCGTCCAGACCGGGCAGTGCCAGCTCGGGGGCCGTTGTCGGATACGTTATGGGAATCTGAAAGAAGAAACATAAGTTGGAGACTGTATTTACCGAAAGGATATCTATGCAGTCTGGTAAGGAAACACACTAGAGATCTACACCACGGACTGTGGGTAGACCGTAGTGAGTGCAGGCAGGCCAAGGAGGGCTTGCGGACGGCGAGCAGTGCGTCCGACCGCCTGGTAATCGTCCGGACCGAGCTCAAGACGTCGACGGCGCGTATGATCCCACGCGCGCCTCAGAGTTGTCAGCAAACCGTAGGGGTCCAGCAGGGTCGGAGCCTACTGGGGCCAAGGATTCGTTTCTGAAAGGATGTTTCGGCCAGGGTACAAAAGGCAACGAAGGAACAGGTCAGTAATGGAATAAGGCATTTTATTTGATATGAATTGACGAATATGTATATTATGTATGTTAAAATTGATGTTCAAAATAATTTACTATACTTAAGTAATAATTCCCTTAATGATTTGTTTGTTTTTATTTTTTTATGCAATCTTTTTCTAATTATCATGTTTTTTTTTTTACTAATACTGTAACATTTAAGTTAGTTTATTGAAATTTGTAAAAATGTAATGAAATTCCATTTTAATGATATCGATGAATCTTTTTTAATTTAATTTAAATTTATATAAAATATGTGATTATGTAATTATAAATTACTACTGTGAATGTTGTGCATGCCTATAATTGATTAGTTTACATGGAACCATACTTAGAATACTCACTCTGAAATTTTATTTTGTGAACAAATTGTTGATGTGCCATATTAATAAAATAAAATAAAAAGGCGCTGCTGGCTTTTCTTGAGGAGCTGGGGTGGATCGAATGACACATTTGTCCGCTTTAGTCGTGGAGTTGGGGATACCAGACCGAAATAATACAAGTTCCTAGAGCAATTTTATTTTTGGTCTTCAATAAAGAGTAGGTATATCTATCTAATAAATAATACTTACGTCAAATTCTAAGTCAAACTCGTACTTCAGCAGGTTGTGCACGTACCAGCACTTGCCGAACCACTTCGTGCCAGTCTTGTCAGACTCCAGCCGGAACCAGTCATTGTCAGCTGCCTTGTTGTTCTGTACGTACTGGAAATTAAACGCAATAGCGGTGAGTTATCATGTGTTGGTTGATGTTTCTTCGTACGTTGGAGTTGATGAATGTCTTTAGATTGTTTGGGGTTAAACCTTTCGAATACCATAAATGATATTTATTTGCAAATAGGTTTAAAAAAACACTTTTACACGTCAATTTTTTTTTTTTTTTTTGTCTGTTTAAGCTAGATGAGGCCGGTGTTTCCTAGCTGACTACCCTGAGAAGAAACACCGAAACAAACTCAGGGGTCAAAGTCTCTTTTAAAGTCCATACAATAAATATGTAATGGTCAAATCACATGAGAACCATGCCGATTAATCTGAGATGGTCTTTTGAAGAAAGAACCATACAGATTTGAGTGGACCCGTCCAATCAGTGTAAGCATTTGTCAGTACTCGCAAAGCTCAACTCAGGACTACTAAGGAGCTCAACGACCTGACGAACAATACCAATGAAAGGACATTTGGGTAGGCCGCAGAAAATACTCAAATTGCCAGACAAACGATAACGAGAAATAAAAAAGTAACCAACATAGTCCTCACATTCACAATAATAAAGAGAAAGTTAATTTATACAATGTAAAAATACTTACAAAGTAAATATTTATGTCAAAAATTAATAATAATAAACATTATTTAATGTAACATGTCAAATTGTAAAATAAAATAATTTACAATGTCAAATTGTAAAATAAAATAATATTACAATGTCAAATTGTAAAAACTAAACATTAATGTCAAAATGAATAAAAAAATGAATGAATAATAAACACAATTTAAAACAAAAACAGTTATGTTATAAGAATTAGAGGGTACTGGAGCAGGTCAAGCCTTTTCGTCATCAACATAGTCCTTTACAGTGTAAAAAGCTTTTTGGAAAAGTTTTCGCTTTACAAATGATTTGAATTTATTAAGGCTGAGTTGTTGAATATGACTAGGCAGTTTATTATAGAAGCGTATACATTGACATCTAAATGAGCCCCCTATTTTTTTGAGCCTGGTTGCTGGAACTACAAATTTATGTTTGTTTCTAGTATTAAAATTATGAATATCACTGTATTTTTTAAACATGTTTTTATTTTTATGTGCATACAAAATGTTCTCGTAAATATACTGAGAAGGTACAGTCATTATATTGATATCCTTAAATTTATCTCTAAGGGAGTACCTGGGACTTAGTTTATAAATCGAACGAACAGCCCTTTTCTGCAAAACGAAAATTGTCTGGACATCAGTGGCATTACCCCACAGTAGAATACCGTACGACATGACACTATGGAAATAGCTAAAGTAAACTAAACGGGCAGTCTCTACATCAGTTAAATTTCGAATTTGTCTAACAGCGTATGCTGCAGAGCTAAGTTTTTTTGATAATTTGTCTATATGTGGGCCCCACTGAAGTTTAGCATCTAGAGTTATGCCCAAGAACACTGTAGTATCTTCAGGACTCAACTCTTTACCTTTTATTAGCACACTAGTTTCTACTTGCCTAACATGAGGCATGATAAACTTAATACATTTAGTTTTCTTTTCGTTAAGAAGTAGGTTATTTACATTAAACCAGTGTACTATTTTTGAGAGAGCTATATTTATATCGTCAGTAACCGCTTGCTGACGTTTAAGTTTAAACAAAAGTGAAGTGTCGTCTGCAAACAACACTATATTATGGTTATCCTTTATGAGGTAAGGTAAGTCGTTTATGTATATAAGAAACAAAAACGGGCCAAGAATTGAGCCCTGGGGGACACCCATTTTAACTACAGATCCAGGAGATCTTTTTCCGTTTACATCAACTCTCTGAATCCTTTCACTAAGATATGATGTAAGAAGATCCAGGGAGGAGTTCCGGATTCCGTAATGGTGAAGTTTCCTGATTAATGTTTCATGGAGAACGCAATCGAAGGCCTTAGACAAATCGCAAAAAATGCCCAGGGTATCGCATTTGTCTTCCCATGCATCATAAATATGTCCTAAAAGTTCAACACCGGCATCGGTTGTTGAACGACCCCTTGTAAAACCAAACTGTTTGGTATGCAACAATTTATGTCTGTTAAAAAATCTTTGAAGTTGCTCTAAAATAAGTTTTTCAAATATTTTACTAAAAGTGGGTAGTACAGAAATGGGTCTGTAATTCGTGGGGTCAGATGTACTACCCGATTTGAACAATGGAATTATTTTACTATTCTTCATTAGGTCAGGAAACTCACCACGATCGATACAATTATTAAAAATATAAGCTAAAGAAGGAGCTACAATATGGATTATAGACTTAACAACTTCCACAGAATTACCCCATAAATCTGCAGTCTTTTTTACATTCAAGGAGTTAAACGTCTTAATAACATCTACATAAGTCACATGTTCGAAACTAAAATCCGAATCGCAAACTTTAACATTTTCTTTAAGCAGAGACTCTGCAGCAGTGGGTGATGAGTTCAGAGATTTTGTTGTTGATATGGGGATCTCTGAAAAGAAGTTCTCAAAAGCCGCGGCAACCTGTGAGTCCGAAGTGATCACATTGTCATTAATTACAAGTCTATAGTCACTAGATGGTCTTGTAGATCTTCCAGTTTCACTATTTATAACATTCCAAGTGGTTTTAATTATATTATTACTATTTTTAATTTTAGAACTCAAGTAACGCGATTTCGCTACAGAACAAAGTTTTTTAAATAATTTTGAATAATTTCGCACATATAAACTAAATTCAGCAGTATTGACAAGAATCCTTTCTTCATACAATTCGTAAAGCCGAGTTCTACTTTTATGAATACCATAATTAGAGATACAATATAGTTTTTTCTCTCTCATTTATTGCACTTACCACTGTTTTTCTCTGCATAGGCGGCAGAAAATGCCTAAAGCATTAAGTTTGCCTCTGTACTTTTGTGTTCATAAAGCATTAAATAAATAAATAAAAAGGCAAGGAGAGAGCGAATGCGAATTCGTTTTGGGTTTAACCTATCTTAAGATCAAGAATGCAAATTACAGTGTTGGTATTTTTTAAAAGATGAGAAGTCATCAAAATACTTCTCCCTCTCTGGGGCAACAAGCAGAATATCAAACTGCGGACTCTTTGCATTTTGTAGCCAGCTGTTTTGCTCGGACATGGCGCATATATTTTTTGTTTTGTCATGTAATATGTTAGTCTTAAAATTGTGCCTTTTCCGGCAAATAAAATTCTTTTCTTTTCTTTTTTTCTAAACTTTCCCAACTATGTTCCTATAGCCCTTTGAATTCCAGGGCACCAGTTACTATGTCAAACAATCTTGCAACTCAATTGGGTTACATAAATTTCATTATGTTGCTTGCATTATGTTTTAAAAAAGTTAGTTACTCAATGTTCAGTGAATCAGTACATAACTTCTGCCTTATAATCTTACTTCCTATTTTTATTTTCTTTTCCCTTTCCTCCTATTAGGGAAGGAATATTTTTACGAACTTTGGTAAATTATGGAACAATTTGCCAGCTGCGGTCTTCCCGTCCGATTATAATTTAGGTGTCTTCAAGGCAAGAGTGAATAGGCTCTTAAAAAACTAGTGCGCCTCACCAACAACAATTGCATCACTACTTACCATCAGGTGGGATCGCAGTCAAGCACTAATTTATATCAATAAAAAAAAATGTGCTTTAACTGTGCTAAATTTAAGTGTGTTAAATTGGATCAAAATCCGTTGATTTTGATCCAATTTGGCATACGAGCATGTGTGACCTGGATTAAGGCAATCATAGGACTTTTTATTCTAATATTGTTCCAGTAGAACCATTTTCGCCTATAACGCGGGCGTAGTCTTGGTCACTGGCAAGTCAACAGTTCGTTCTTAATATAAAATATAGCCCATATTATTTCCATAGTGTCCAAAGTATAAACTTTTTTTACCTTGATCAGTGCCTGGTATTCTTCTTTCAACCTCGTAGGCCACAGCTCCTTATCCCTTGGTCCTGCCTTAGTTTGAAGCAAGGGTATACTGCTTAACGTTTTCCTAGTACCTTCATCTACCATTTTGATTGTTTTAATTTATTATTTTGTAACAATTCAAGAAACTTTCGAAATACTTAATTTCCTTCGAATGGTCAGTAAACGAGGACAATGTCAACATGAGTGGACGTGTAACCACAATATGTCAATGTCACTGTCAAAGTGACAACCAGACTAGAGATTGATTAGCTTCGACTTACCTACTAAATAGCCTAATTAAAAAAAAAAAACTACTATATGAAAATAATATTTTATGTTTCAAGCATCATCTAATGCAATGGATGACACACATGGTGCGCGAGATTTCATGCATTAATTTATTTTTGAAATTTCATGTTCGATTGACAGGACAAGTAAAGACAACTCAGAGGGAGTTGTAACTTGTAGTCAACTCTCTTCAATAATCAAGGTTGACTAGGAGATCTTGATCGTGGTTTACTAATAAAAAAAACCTAATAAAAAGTATCAAATATAAATATTTTTTAGTTTTAGTTTTAAGTCTTCACATAGATAGAGGTCATAATCGCCATCAGCCAAGTCGTTAAAAATGTCAATGTCAACAAGTGTCAAAGTGACAGCAGAATAGGGATGGAGATTCGTCTTATAAAAAGCGATTTTCGAATCTTCGAATATTTTGTAAATGTAAAGGATCGATTCAAAAATAAATTGAGTTTTAAATCATTGTTTCCTTAAAGATCGATGCGTCGATTACCCTGCAGGTACTGAATCCTAAAAAGCTTGATTCAGATTAGCCTACAATGCTATGTTTATCATGAATCGTAAGTAATCGATTTTAGGTACATAATTAACATAAAAGCTTGCTAAAAATTAGGGAATTATTAACGTTTTTAAATAATAATTTGTTCATATACTATGTTTGTATATAATAATATGTTTGCATTCCACAGGTAAAAATCGATTTCAAGTTTCTGAGATTGACATAATTGATTTGTTTATTAATATTTATTTATAAAATCGATGTTCTAGAGTTTTAAATCGATTATACGACTCTGATCAACATCCCTACGGCAGAATTGATTATTTTCGTACAGAATCCAGAATTGCAGAATTCTAGTTAGATTAGATTTGTGTGATCTTGTTTCTGATTATATTGAAGTAATTAGCATAAATTAACTATTTGTGAATTATTACAAGAAATGGGTCAAGTGTAATACGTATTCCTTGCGCTGTACACCTTGAATTACGTGAGTAAAAGTGCAGGTATGTGTTTAAGTCTTTTTGCAGCCAACTGAAATATATCTCCCCAATATTATTATTTAGAAATCAAATTAGATCGCTTATTTATCTCCGGGCCTATTCCAATTGGTCAAATAGCTTTAAATTGTACTTATAAAGTTATAATATAATTTTTCTATGAAGAACCACAATGGGATCGGAACAATCGACCCTGCCTCCTAAGAAGCAGGCTCAGAGAGCGCCGCCCGTCCGGAGAGGTCACACCATAGCTGTGCCTAATTCATCAGGTAATTTATTTATTTACATAACTAAAATGGACTATGGTATAGTCCTTATAACCATAAGGTTGACTGGTAGAGAATGCCTTGTTGCATTTAATCCACTGTTTTTTGCATTGTTATCAGGAATGATATCTGCAAGAGAACTAAGGTCGCCGGCAGAGGGCAGGTCGTAGAACGGATGGTTGATGAGGCCGAACAGTTCTAGAGTGGCCACCTGGTGTTCACATGAATGTGCTGGCTTCGATACACACAGGACCGGTCGTTGTGGTGATGCTTGGGGAGGCCTATGTCCAACAGTGGACGTATTTCGAGTGAAATGATGATGATGATAATGTACAGTTACTATGTAATAGTTGAGTTTAAATAAATAAATTTGTGCTTTGATGAATTGATATGAGCATACTTGGAACATATTATTATCAACAATAAGCAGACGGCTAGCTATGGGTAGCTCACTGTCCGATCATCCGGTAACTGTCTCCACTGAGCCCAAGACGCGCAGTGTTCCCGCGCGCCTCCTGGAGTTGTCAGCAACAGCAGGGGCCTAGCTAGGTTGAAGCCTACTGAGCCCAGAATTATCTGAAAGGGAGCTAGAGCCCTGGTATGAAGGCTAGAAAGAATGGGGTAGAGTTTTAGTCAGTAAAAGTCTGACAATATCTCCTGCTCTGCCCAAGAGCAGGGGTTGTCATTGGAATTTTCCCACCTTAAACAAAAACCCCAAGTATATTTTTGCATGGGAATAATGATGATAAAATAATTCCAGAGCCGTCAAGGTCCACAGACCTCCCCACCAGTGGCAACAACTCTCCTGGCACAAGCATCTGCTCAGACTCTGAGCTACCGTACATATCCTATACTGTGGACCGGCCAATCGGAGGTATGTTACAATACCAACATATGTTTATAACAGTTTCTCTGGTACATAGCTGATGTTGTAAGGAGTAACTTAGGCTTTTATGTTAGAAAATGAATAAGATATTCAACACAAAAAAATCTTCAAACTTATGTATGTCTTAAGGGTAAACCCCCTGGGAGAGGGCTGATCCGTCTCGGAGAAGAAAGCGTCGAGGAGGCAACCGCCTCGATACCTAACACGCCGAAACCCCGCTTGCATTATCCAATACAGAAGGGACTTTGCAAACACGGGCGTGCAGAGTGGGGACACTGCCCTCCTATTGAGTGACGCCAAGGAAGACAGTGGCACAGTGATCACGTGCTGCCGTGCACAAAGAGGCTCAGGAGAGACCACTGTACAGTCTCCTCAGGGATGTGCCCTAACAGGTGTTGCACAGAGGGGGTTCCGGAATGGTCTTTTAAGAGGTAACGGTGCCCCTTCCATGTGCTGATGGTGATCACTGGGTTGGTTTTAATGAGGTAAAAATCCCACACTCCCCGGACTTATCCCCGAAGTCCGGGCGCCTTTTGAAGGTTTCCCCTCGAAAAAAAAAAAAGGGGTAAAGTAAAGACCTCTAAGAAATAAATTCACTCTAGACTCAAAGAACTTATTGCTAAACTGGAACTCGTCGGTGTACGTGGAATACCGCTTGAAATGTTCAAAAATTACCTTACAAATCGAACACAAGTGGTCAAAATTGACACACACTACAGTGATGAGGCACTAGTAACCTATGGCGTCCCTCAAGGAAGCATACTTGGACCTACACTTTTCCAAATTTATGTTAACGACCTGTGCAAGATGTGCCTTACCAACTGTAACATCTACGCGTATGCTGATGATACCGCGATTCTTGTATACGGACCTACATGGGATATGGTCAAGGCTACCGCAGAAAATGCCATGTGGAAAATAATGGAATGGCTCAGTTCAAACCTCCTGACACTCAACTTAAGCAAAACAACATACCTCCCTTTCGCAATCCGACGTAACACCGCACCTTCTCATACTTTCTCTGTAGTTGCTCACTCATGCCCCAACTCAAACGAACCCTGTGTCTGTCCAGCACTCGCCAGAGCTGACAGTGCAAAGTACCTTGGAGTGCAAATTGATAGCGGCCTAAGATGGGACAAACAGATTGAAGCAGTTACCTCAAGAACAATGCGCCTTATCCACATCTTTAAGTCCCTTAGAGATTCGGCCAATCTTGACACACTGAAGATGGTTTATTATGCTTTGTGTCAGTCAGTTCTTGGATACTGCATAACTGCGTGGGGTGGTGCAACCAAAACTAGTGTTCTGAGAGTGGAAAGAGCACAAAGAGCCATTCTCAAAGTCATGACTAAGAAACCTTACAGGTACCCGACCACAGAGTTGTACGCTGACTGTAAAGTTCTGACGGTACGGCAACTCTATGTGCTCCGATCACTTCTAAGAATTCATCTCAGTCTGCCTCCGCCAAACCCAAATAAGCGTGTAAATCTTCTTCCAAGAATCCAACACAAAACTACCTTCGCAACACACCAGTTCTACACACTAAGTACACACATATACCAAAAAATTAACTCACAAATAAATATTATAAATCTAAACATACACAAACTTAAACCTGTGGTAACAGAGTGGCTATTACAAAAGGACTATGCCTACACAGAGTCTTTACTCACATACATTGTCTAATAACACAAGTACTCATTCTCTAACACATACCAACAACTAAAGGACACATACGCCTATATTCCCTAACCATCAACTCATACTCGCACTACACTTCATCTATCATACACATACGCATGCACACACACACCGACACACATTCACGCTCACACGCAATGTACTCACCTATCACATACACATATACACACTTCTCTATCACACTTCACACAAAAAAATCTACAACACAAATCCTAATTTACTTGTACCGTCCACCTATTGTAATAAATTATGTTTAAGGAACTGCTCGGCCGAACACTGTCTCTTAAAATACAGGTGATCCTAGTTTAAGAGGCAGGGTTATATAAATTATTGTACTGATTTTGCAACATTTGTATTGTTATATGTATATCTGTGGCTTTTGATGGTTAATAAACAATTTATTATTATTATTATTATTATTAAAGAAGTCTAGAGTGAATAGACAAGCGTGCTCTATCGTCGACCACATTATTGCTTGCCATAAATAATAATTAATATTACAAAATCTTGTACAACCTCACAGATTCGCCAAAAGCCTCAGCAAAGTCCACCCGAGGTCCGGACAACAAGAAGTCCCTACTGCAACGCAGACAGTTGAGTCTGCAAGCAAGGAAGAGCAAGCGAACCCGCGACATAGTGGTAGTCAAGCAACCGACTGATGAACTCCTGGATGAGCACATACAGAGATTGCAGGTACAAATATTAAACTAGCTCTCTCCAACTGAAGAACTTTTGGTTCAGAGCTGCCAACTTGAGGTAAATTTTCATACAACAGCTCTTACACATCTTTCTCTAGATATTTTGGATACACAGCTCATCATCATCATCTTCCTGCCCTTCTTTCATGTCACTTCTCACACAATCAATCCATCTTTTCTTTGGCTTCCCTCTCCCCCTCCATCCATCCACATGTAAACTTATAACATTTTAAGCAACATGCGTTTCGTCCCTCCTTTACACATGACCATACCAAGACAAACGATTCCCTATCAACTTTTCAGTCACTGGCGCCACTTTCAAACTTCCCCTAATATACTCATTTCTCACTTTATCCATTCTCGTCACACCACACATCCATCTTAACATTCTCATCTCTGCTACATGCAATCTTTTTTCACACAGCTATCTTGAAAATATTATCTAGCCTTCTGCTGTTTGTTTTTGTTTCAGGAAATATCAACATTTCTTCCTATAATGAGGGGAACTCTTGGTCTGCCCGGCGCAAGAGACCCAGAGGTGCTTGAAGGTAAATTTTGAAACTTTTACTCCATAGCTCATTTAGTAATTGTGACAGTAGCTTCTTTAGATACAAACATACTAATTGAGACATCTCATCTTCCTGCCCTTGTCCCGTTTTATTTGGGGTCGGCGTAATACATTTTTAACCGACTACTAAAAAAGAAGGAGGAGGTTATCAATTCGGATGTTTGTATTTTTTTTTTAATGTTTGTTCGCAAATAACTTCGTCGCTTGCCAACCGGTTTGATAAGTTCTTGTTTTGTTGGAAAGGGTATATTTCCCAAATGGTCCCATAGTCACAAAGTTGGGATCTGAAGATTGAATTTTGGCGAAATCGAGGGAACTCCTCAAATTCAATTACATTTTTTAGTAAAGTCGGTTATTTTTTTTATGATAAAGTTTTTTTTTCTTCCATTTGCAAAATTGGATAACGTTACTTTTTGATACTCCTACAAATAATTTTAAATACATCAACCTTACTTCTGGCTCAGTCGGGTAAAAAATAAGTGAAGTACTAAATCAGGCTGACCAATGTCAACTACCATGACCAAGGTCGACAGGAACGAGTGGTTCTAAGTTTAGAGGGGCGACCACGCATCGGAAGACGCAAATTTGGAAGGCTTCTTACAAGATGGACCGATGACCTGGTGTGAGTTGCGGGAATTTTGTAGATGCGAGACGCAGAGGACTAGTCATTATGGCGATATTTCGGGGAAGCCTATGCCCAATAGTGGAAGTCTTTCAGCTGAAATGGTGATGATGACGAGGATTATACGTGTGTAGGTCTGGACTACCGGCCGTGGGTTCGCGTGACGTCACGCCTGCAGGCGCACCTGGCGGCGTGCGCGCACCCGCTGGCCGGCGCTGAACAGGGGCTGGCCGTCAAGATCAAAGAGGTAAGTTTACTGTGTCGGCGCTTAGTGTGACAAAATATTTTATTTTACACACACAGTAGTGTTTTTTTAAACAGTAAAGCAGACGCGTGATCCCATACTGCAGTCACAAAAAAGAAATTGTTCTATGACTTAAAAAAATCATAATTTTGGTTCTATAGACTTTCATATAAAAATAAAAATATTTGAATAAAACGTTTTAAATATTACGAACTCTATGCGCAGCAAGCGAATATATAATAGCGGAGAGGAGCGGAGATCAGGTGGTGGGGGTGATTGATGCGCTTGGGTCGCGTTATACAATTCAATTCAATTCAATTCAATTCATTTATTCACTCTTAACAATAGGTTTTTTTGACAGTTAACAATGTGACTTACAAACTATATTCCACTATTGTAAGAGTCTGGTGCCTGAAATAGGTTTTTGGAGAAAAGCCTGTGGTACAGGTCACCAGGGCTCCCCTACAGTAAAAAAAGGAAAGTACAGTGTTAGACGACCTTGAGTGACAGCAATACGATTTATGGTTGCAGAACATCAGACCATCAGAGGGGTAGTGAAAAAAATAAAATAAAATACACAAAATGAATTGTAAAACCAGGTAAAAAGTAAATAAAATAGAGAAACAGACATTATTGAATATGCAGAGGAGGGTATTGGTAGTGTCATGTGGGATGTGTATGTGAATGTCATAGTGTGTGAGAGCGAGTATGAGGAGTAGATCAGCCGTGGAGAAAAGGAAAGAATAATTGAATGGATGGGAATTAATGAATGAGTTTATTTAAGAACTTTTAAAAGATTCTCTGTTTCCTGGTAGTCCAAGGTTTTGAGAAATGCCTTTACTGTTTTGTGACAATTTAATTTGGTTTTAGAGTATAGGTTGAGAGTAACATTTAATTTGTTGTATAAGAACTGACCAAGAAAACAAAAGAATCTCTGAGGGAGTGTGGTTTTGAAAGGCGATGAGGGGCAGACTCTTCCCATACGGCGTTTATCTTTAAGTAGCTTTGGGTCGAACTGAAGCTGGGAGTGTTTTTTATTTATTGCATGGAGAATGAACGTTTGTCTAACCGTCAGAATGTCCCAATCTTTGTATAACTCGATAGTCGGGAAACGAAAAGGAATACCAGCACTAACCTTAAGTATAGCGCGCTGTGCCCTCTCTACCTCGATGAGGTGCGTTTTGGCGGCACCGCCCCATGAGGTGATGCAATACTCGACTAACGACTGGCAAAGCGCAAAGTAAATTAATTTAATGGTTTTTCGATCTGCAGTGCGTCTCAGAATTTTGAAAATATATATAAGTTTGCGGAGCCTTGGAACAAGCACATTAAAATGAGGTTTAAAAGAAAGATGAGAGTCGATGATAATTCCAAGGTATCTCATATTTGCAGTCCTTTCGAGTGTGTGACATGTGCATCTGGAGCTTGTAGAACCACACGAGTGCGCCGTAATAGAAAGAGCTGATGGAGGAAGAAGATTAGCTCTGTGCGCAAATGTTACGTATTTAGTTTTCGACACATTCAAAGTCAATAGATTGTTTTGCAACCAATCACTAACAGTGTTTACGCCCAGTTGAGCAGCATCAAACACCTCATCCCAGCTATTGGCACTAAAAAACAGGGCGGTATCATCTGCAAAGGTGACTATTTTTCCTTTGGCTAGAGAAAGCCGACAGAGGTCATTGATGTACACTAAGAAGAGCGTTGGACCGATAATACTACCTTGTGGTACACCAAAGTTGACCGTCAGCTCATCACTAAGCCTATTATTAATTGTCACTCTTTGCTTTCTTCCAGTAAGATAATCCTCTAATAATTCAAGAGGAGTTCCTCTAATACCAAGCCTATCCAACTTTTCCAGAAGGTGTGGAATAGAGACTGTGTCAAACGCTTTTGCAAGATCGAGGAACACCGTTAAGCATTTCATCCTATCATCCAAACTAACAACAATAGAGTTCACCAGCTCATGGACAGCATCACTCGTACTCTTACCGGTTCTGAAGCCAAATTGTGAAGGAGAGAGCAGTTTGTTGGTTTCCAGATATTTTATAAGACGTGAATTTATTAGGCGCTCCAGGATCTTGGAAAGTGTTGGTAGAATGGAAATGGGTCGGTAGTTATTTACACAGTCTCTTTCACCAGCTTTGTGGATAGGCTTGATAAGTGCAATTTTAAATGCTTTTGGAAAAACCCCTTTAGATATTGCCAGATTACAGATGTGACAAATGGGAGAGGTAAGGATGTTTGCATATCTCTTGATTATTTTGCCACTTATATGATCGATTCCTACAGCGCATTTATCCTTTAACCCGTTAATTAGTGTAAAAATCTCTTGCTCATCAGTAGGAAGGATGACCAGCGAATTTACGGGCGGTATCGAATTATGATCATTACAGTATTTGGCCGGATCTCGTATATCAGGGGAAATTTTGTTCGCTAGGTTGACACCGACGTTTGCAAAGAATCGATTGACGTTGTTTACGTCCATGTCGGGATTATCAGATGTCAAGAGGGATGCCGAGTGGTCTATTTTCTTATCAGAGCCACTTAATCTTTTTATAGCTTCCCATAACTGTTTTTTGTTGTCTTTAGCATTATTTAACTCGTGTTTGTCGTACATTATTTTTGTTTTCTTGAGTAGTGTGTTACAATAGTTACGGTAGCGTTTGTATGTAGTTTTAATAATCTCGTCGTTAGGGTTTCGCTTTAGTTTTTTATGTAAATGATCCCGGTTTTTCATACAGCGTAATAGCCCGTTAGTGATCCACGGTTTAGAAATCAGCTTTCTTTTGTTAGTTTTTCCTATTCGGGTATTGTTTTTAATTGCCGTAGATAAGTAAGAAACAAGTAGCTCAGTAGAGATATTTGCGTCTTGAGAGTCAATAATGGGTTGAAAATTTATATTCAACATATCTCGATCGAGATTATCATAATTTATTGAGCTATATGATTCGTTTATGTAATGGGGACGCGACTTTGGTTTACAGCTAATAGCTACACTGTCGTGATCAGTAATGGATGTTTCAAAAACAAAACAAGACACCTCCATATTGGTCTTCAGCACCATGTGATCCAAACATGTCAGCCCATGAGTTGGCAGAGTATGCCCGGGGAGCATACCGTGGCTGGCTAACAAGTTTAGGTAGTCGTGAGACCGTTTGTCAGGACTATTTGGGACTATGTTAATATTTATGTCACCACAAAGGACAATGTTTTTAAAAGTTTTCATGTTTGTGAGAAGTACGTTAAGAGAATCGATAAATTTAGTTATATTAGTCTGACTTGGTGGGCGATATAATCCTATTATGCAAGTATCTTTGTTTAATTTCAAAACTAGACAGTTAGCGTCGGCAACTGAAGGTTCTTCGACAGTGGCTTGTAGATGTTTATTGTAATAAATGACAACTCCTTCGTTTTGTGTTTTGTTTGAAGTTGTAGCTACATGATTAAGGTTGTCGATGGAAGGAATATATTTTGCAGACGGAAGCCAGCATTCAGAAAGGACTAATATATCCCAAGATAATTTGGATCTCTGGAGAAGAGTGATAAGGCTTGGCATATTACGATTAATGGAACGAATATTTTGAGATAAAATATTGATAGTGTGCCTATTACTACTCATACTTATATGTTTTTTTACGTGCTCTATGTCGCAAGTGATAGCATTAGCTACACGAAATGCGTCCAAATCTAAGTTCATTACGTTGTTTTGCATAATACCTAGATGTTATATATTACTTTAGAAATAAAATAAGAGTCACGCATAGTACGTGACAGCAAATAGAGTATAATTGTTATATATAAACTTATATCCGGACCACAAATCGCTTCAACCATCAGAATAAGACAAAGTGCAAGAGTTTGTACATATCGCTCGTGTGTGGTGTGTGTTAGTGAGTACTTGTAAGTGTAGTGAATGTTTGAAGAGTTTATGTGTGTAATTCTGCAATAACAGTGAGAACTTAAAACCTTATCGTAAAACATAATCTCGAAATATAATAGTAAACATTTATAAAAACATGCTATAGTAAAAATTAAATAATGGGAATAATCAAAATCTAAAACTAGTCACATCATCAGTTTCAAAAGATCGATTTCGTCGTTAATACGCACTGGTGTTGTATTTTCATTTTTCTTGACATAAATCTTCCCGAAAGAACTCCAAGCCGCGTAGATCTTCTTGTTCTTAGTATTTAGTCGAGCAAGATAGAAAAGGTGCCTTGCTTTGGAAGTTAGGTATTCTGAGATGTATATGGTGCGAGGTGAGCCTGGTATATTAATAAGCTGTGTGTTCAGTTGTGGTTGCTTATTCTCACGCTTATTTTTGTTGAATGTTTTATATTTCGACAACAATAAATCTTTCCTCATGGTAGTGGTAAAGTCCACAACTAAAGTTTCAGACTTGGAACGAAATATGTCTCGAATCTCTGAATTTTGTATGCCTTGTTCAAGTCCCAGAGTCGAGCCCAGCTGCTGGATGGTATCAACCAATACTTTCTTAGTCTCGTTTTCTTGCTTGGGCAGGTTGCGAATTTCTATGGTTGAAGAATGCACCTTTGATTCCAGATGATTTAAGCTACGTTCCAAAGCCAACACTCGTTTTTTATACTCGAGATTTTCTTGCTCTAAATCATTGATTTTTATTAGAAGTTCACTATGTTTAGTTGTCAAGCTTTCAATCGAACTTCGTATTTCTTGGTTTTGGTTTGTAATAGTAGTAAGAGAGTTATTCAATAATACGAACTTAGATTCTTGCTGTGCCCTAATTTCCTCGAGGATATATTTTATTTCGGACGAACATTCTGGCGAACACTCCGAGGACTGCTCGATATCATCTGAAGAGCGTTTAAGGCGTTTTGCGACTGAGTCCGTGGCTATAGACATTGTATTCTGAGCCGAGTCCGAATTATAAAATACTGGGTAGCTCGGAGGATTTAGTTGAGTTAGGGCACCTGGTGGCGAGCGCTGTACCGCCATAACAACTTTGTGGGAACAGGCAGTACGCGCACACGTTGGTTAGGAAGTTTAGTTAAATGTTGATACGCGGCGCAGACACGCAAAAGGCCACACTTGCAATTCTTAATAGATCAAACTTCCAGTACCAGGCAGGCAATCCACACGAGCAAGCGACAGAAACACTCTGTTGTAGACAATATTGATGTGGGGGTTCAACCTTAGCTGGTCGCAATCGAGAGATCAGAACACAACTGCTTTCCGTCCACTATAAGTTGACCTCAAACTATCCTTTTTTAATTACGTATGTCTGTCTCTATTTGCGCTTTGCATTGAATGACACGCACGGGCAAAGATGCGACTAGTTCATTAATATCTGCGTATCTCGTTAATGGGAGATCGTAAGAGGGCGGAGTCATTAAATAGTAGCAGCTACGTTGGTATAAACTCACGCGCAGAGATGTAGGTAGTGTGCGTGGACCACGCAGCGCTCGCTATACTCTTGAGTCGGTCTGCACTCCTAGTACTTCGCACAATTATTTATCTTCAAATTTTGTTAATTAATATTTAAAATAAAGAAATTTGTTAACTCAAAAGACGTCCGAACTGCTCAGATATCCGAGGGGAAGGGGACAATACAAACGTAGCTAAGTATAGCAAAATACAGATTTGAAATGTGTTAGATAGAACAACGAAATCTTGAAGGTTTATTTTTGGTAAGTGAATTATGTTTTGCAAAAAGTCATAGAACAAAAGTTATTGTTTATGATGTTAGTAATACAGTCCTGCAAGGGTGTTAGTGTTTTACAAATAATCTTGTATATTATGAAGTGGTCAAAAATTAAAGCACATAACGTGATATCTATAATAATGTAGAATTTCAGAATGTTTTTTTCATCTCCAGGCCGATACAGAAATATCTCGGCTGTACTCCATCATGGTGGAAAAGCAGAGATCGAACGCGCGCCACGCGGAGAGGCTCGCGCGCGTACACGAGGTGTCGCACCAGCTCACGAGGTGCAACTCTCTGCTCAACCAGGTAACAAATACATAAGCATCAGGGGAGTTTTTCATGAAATAGCCATTCAATTAGGTTAGGTGCGAGGGTTGTGTTAATAATTTTAATGAGTAGCGATGTATAAACATGCAACTTGAGACTGACCTCTAAACTCACTTTTAGAAGTTCATCGGTTCTTCACACTCACTTTTGGAAGTTCGTCAGTTCTTCATACTCACTTTTAGAAGTTCGTCAGTTCTTCATACTCACTTTTAGAAGTTCGTCAGTTCTTTATACTCACTTTTAGAAGTTCGTCAGTTCTTCACACTCACTTTTAGAAGTTCGTCAGTTCTTCATACTCACTTTTAGAAGTTCGTCAGTTCTTTATACTCACTTTTAGAAGTTCGTCAGTTCTTCACACTCACTTTTAGAAATTCGTCAGTTCTTCATACTCACTTTTAGAAGTTCGTCAGTTCTTTATACTCACTTTTAGAAGTTCGTCAGTTCTTTACACTCATAAAAGTTCTCCAGTTCTTTACGCTTATTTTTAAAAGTTTAATAGCTCTTAACACTCACTTTTAGAAGTACACTAGCACTTTATGCTAACTTTTAGAAGTTCATCAATTCATTACACTTTTTTTTAGAAGTCCATCAGTTCTTTATACTCACTTTTCGAACTCCATCAGATCTTTACACTCAGATTTAGTAGTGCATCAGTTTTTTGATTTGATTATTTAATTGTGATTTGATTTTTGTTTTAATTGAATTTTAATAATTACAATGTAATTTTTATTATAAGGAAAAATATAATCTAAATTTGTGGTATGAACAATGTAAATATGAACTTTATATGATTTTAATTGTGACTGTATTTTGTTTTATTATGTTTGTATATGAGACAATGTTACTTGAAATAAATAAATAATAATTATTATTATTTACAATCACATTTAGAAGTTCATCAGTTCTTTACACTCGCATTTAGAAGTTCATCAGTTGTATCATGTCCGCTTTAGACTTTTAATTCAGTTTTCAAGTAAGCTTTATTCTTTTTTTCAGACTTTACAAGACATAGAAGAATTGAATGCCTTGTTACCAGAAGATAAGCGTTTAGAACCTTTTGTTTGGTCGGAATGATGTCATGGAAGACAGTGAACTTCCCACTGCTGGGCAAAGCCTTCAAAATGTCATTATCTACCAGTCTTGGGCTCGGCTTCCAGTCTCACCAGATGCAGCTGGGTACCAGTAAATGGAGCGACTGTCTATCAGACCTTCACAACCCAGTAATTAATGGTTACCCATCCATAGGCCGATCTCAGTTGGTGTTGCTTAACCGACTGGCTACTCGGCGATTTCATCCTTTAGCAACAGAAAGAAGAAAAACATTATTTTGTTATAAGAATTCATTTCTACCATCGGGGAACTCAACGAACGGCGAGTATCTACGCTTAAGTTGTTGAAACCTCTAACGGTCCCCCCCGTTTCGCCTCGTCGTTTATACCGCGTTCATCGAAGAACTGGAACAATTTTCCTGCTCCAATCTTTCCATCCGATTAAAATTTAGTTCTCAAGGCTAGAGTGAATAGGCTCTTAATAAACTAGTGCACCTCACCATCAACGATTGCATCACTGCTTACCATCAGGTGGGATCGCAGTCAAACACCACATTATATTAAATGAAAAAAAAAAGATCTAAGTCTGTCATGTCATCGTGACCGTGGCGTGGTTCAAATGGTTGATTTTGAAGATGGGCGCATGAGATTGAGCCATGAATACCTCTTGTTAAATTTCTAATGAATAAATAAGTCTAAATTATGACAAAAAATCGCAAGAAAATGCTTTACGTACTTTAATGTAATTAAATGAGTAAGAAAATTATATGTTATGCTCATTACAAGCTTTTATTTAGTTTCACCTGTCCCGATGTTTGTCTGTCATCAAATCTTGCAAATTAAATTTGACCCACTTTCCGGTTACCGATTGAGCTGAAATTTTGCATGCACGTGTAAATCCGATGACAATGCAAAATTATTATAACATGGAGCTGATCTGATCATGGAACCGGAAGGTGGCTATAGGAACTTGGTAGTTAAACGACACAACCCCATCGAGTTTGGGCTCGTATGATTCGTCTTGACGAGTATTAATTATATAGGTTAGTGGCCTTGACTGCTATGCCGGAGATCGTGGGTTTGTTTCCCACCCAGGACAAATGTTTGTGTGATGAGCATGGTCATTAAATGCTGTTGCGCTTGCCGCGTCACTCGTCGCTAACATCGAAGTGACCAGGCCTTAGACTTAGATCTCATCAGTGCTTATAATCTGTATCTAAGTTTTTATATATAGATAATTACTATAATGTATAAGGAGTTAAGTTATTACATAATAAATTGATGTAATCAATACAATAGAGTTTTATTTCCCGTATTCAGGTTTAATGGCCTCATTAAAGGCTTAAATTCACCCAAAGGGCAAAATGGTTCAGACATCCTGACGTCAGAATGTCTTGGTCCTTTTCTTTGTCGACGGGGAAAATCATCTTATGACAAAACCCGCTCTTGGGTGGAACGGGAGATAGTGTCAGACTCTTACTGACTAAAAACCCCGCGCCGTTCCTTCTAGCCTTTATACCGGGGCTCAAGTTTCCTTTCGGATAACCCCGACCCCGGTAGGCTTCGACCCAGATGGGCCCCTGGCCAAAGCGTTTTCTCGCTGTCAATAGAGATACCAAATATTTGAAGGTAGATATCAAATAGTAGCAAAAAGGTACCTAGTAAATTTATTTATTATTTATTTCATTTTATTATATTTGGAAAACTTACAGCTAATGGCGGGTCCAACTTTTGTAACCGAATAATTCTAGCATGCATAATTAGTACGATTTTGTACGCTTCCTGAAATTTTTTTTTTTTTTGGCCATATGTGTCCCCTGAGTGTCGCCCACAATTGGACATAAGTCCGGCTTCCCCTCGTTATAATGACCTATGTCCATTGTTGGATACAGGCCTCCCCCTCGATAGGATGACCGATGTCCACTGTTGGACATAGGCCTCCACCTCGCTATAACGGCCTGTGTCCACTGTTAGATATAAGCTTCTCCTGAGTATCGCCATTTAGGCGCTATAATGACTGCTGTCCACTGTTGGACATAGGCTTCCCCCTCGCTATAGTGACCGATATCCTACGTTGGATATAGGCTCATAAACTAGTGCGCCTCACCATCCGATTGCATCACTGCTTACCATCAGGTAGATTGCAGTCAAGCGATAGTTTATATTAATTAAAAAAAAATACGTATTAGAAAAAATTAAACATGAAGTTTTCGGTTCTTTTTATATTTTTCAGTTTTTTCGATATATTGAAAAAATACATGAAGTTATCTCTAATCTACTCTACCCTACCCTACTCTAACCAACTCTAACCTACCCTACTCTACCTTATCCTGCCCTACCTACCCTAATCTATACTGCTCTACCTTACTCTACCATATAATATCCTGCTATACCTTACATTACACAAATTTTTATTTTCTTTTCCATAAGAACCTTCTGTAGAGTAGGTAGGGTAGCGTCAGGTACAGTAGGGTAAAGTCATTTATAGTAGGGTAAAGTAGGGTAGAGTCGGGTACAGTAGGGTAGAGTCGGGTACAGTAGGGTAGAGTCGGGTACAGTAGGGTAGAGTCGGGTACAGTCGGGTACAGTAGGGTAGAGTAGGTAGGGTAGCGTCAGGTACTGTAGGGTAAAGTCATTTACAGTAGGGTAAAGTAGGGTAGAGTCGGGTACAGTAGGGTAGAGTCGGGTACAGTAGAACAGAGTCGGGTACAGTAGGGTAGAGTCGGGTACAGTCGGTTACAGAAAGGTACAGTCGGGTACAGTAGGGTAGAGTCGGGTATAGTAGGGTACAGTTGGGTACAGTCGGGTACCGATGTGTACAGTAGGGTAGCGATGGGTACAGTCGGGTACCGATGGGTACAGTAGGGTAGAGTTGGGTACAGTTGGGTACCGATGGGTACAGTAGGGTAGAGTTGGGTACAGTTGGGTACAGTCGGGTACCAATGGGTACAGTAGGGTAGAGTTGGGTACCGATGGGTACAGTCGGGTACCGATGGGTAGTAAGTGTAAAAGTGTTGAAAGTGAAAGAGTGGGTCTAAAAATGAATGAGAACAAAACAAAAGTAATGACGAACAGCATAGCCATTCCAATCATACTAAATGGCAAAGTTTTAGAATATGTCAATGGTTATGTGTACTTGGGAAAACAGTTATCATTCAAGAGCAAAAATACCGAAGATGAGATAGAACGAAGGATAGACCTAAGTTGGAAAAAATTTTGGGCTCTCAAAGAAATATTAAAAGGCGACTTCTCTCTCCACCAAAAAAAGGTCGTAATGGATTCATGCATCCTACCGTCTCTCACTTACGGATGTCAGACATGGACGTATACCTCAAAAATACAAAATAAGCTAGTTGTATGCCAAAAAGCTATGGAAAGAAGCATATTAAAAATTAAAAAAATACAAAAAGTCAGAAGCGAATACGTCAGACGAAAAACAAGGCTTACTGATGCTCTCCGTTACGCTCTAAAACTCAAGTGGAAATGGGCCGGACACTTAGCCCGGTATACCGACAACAGATGGACCATAGAGGCGACCCGATGGACAGGACCCAGAGGCAAGAGACGACAAGGGAGACCAAGGAAACGCTCGGCTGATGACATAACAGCAATAGCGGGAAAAAATTGGATAGGAGAAGCCGTAAATAGAGAAGACTGGAATACGCTGGAGGAGGCCTATACCCAAGAAGGGGTTCCTATCCATTAGATAAATAAATAAAAAAAAAATTAAGAGAAATGTATGTTTTTGTAGTTAGCAAGGATATGAAATAAAAAGGCTTTATTATTATTATTATTAAAGTATGGTAGAGTCGGGTACAGTAGGGTAGAGTCGGGTACAGTAGGGTAGAGTCGGGTACAGTCGGGTACAGTAGGGTAGAGTAGGTAGGGTAGCGTCAGGTACAGTAGGGTAAAGTCATTTACAGTAGGGTAGAGTCGGGTACAGTAGGGTAGAGTCGGGTACAGTAGGGCAGAGTCGGGTACAGTCGGTTACAGAAAGGTACAGTCGGGTACAGTAGGGTAGAGTCGGGTACAGTAGGGTATAGTAGGGTGCAGTCGGGTACAGTAGGGTACAGTAAGGTACAGTTGGGTACCGATGGGTACAGTCGGGTACCGATGTGTACAGTAGGGTAGCGATGGGTACAGTCGGATACCGATGGGTACAGTAGGGTAGAGTTGGGTACAGTTGGGTACCGATGGGTACAGTCGGGTACCGATGGGTACAGTAGGGTACTGATGGGGACAGTCGGGTACCGATGGGTAGAGTCGGGTACCGATGGGTACAGTAGGGTAGAGTTGGGTACAGTTGGGTACCGATGGGTACAGTCGGGTACCGATGGGTACAGTCGGGTACCGATGTGTACAGTAGGGTACCAATGGGTACAGTCGGGTACTGATGGGTACAGTAGGGTAGAGTCGGGTACAGTCGGGTACAGTAGGGTAGAGTCGGGTACAGTAGGGTACAGTCGGGTACCAATGGGGACAGTCGGGTACCGATGGGTACAGTCGGGTATAGTCGGGTACCGATGGGTACAGTCGGGTACAGTAGGGTACAGTCGGGCGATGGGTACAGTAGGGTAGAGTTGGGTACCGATGGGTACAGTAGGGTAGAGTTGGGTACAGTTGGGTACCGATGGGTACAGTCGGGTACCGATGGGTAGAGTCGGGTACCGATGGGTACAGTAGGGTAGAGCTGGGTACAGTTGGGTACCGATGGGTACAGTCGGGTACCGATGGGTACAGTAGGGTACCGATGGGTACAGTCGGGTACCGATGGGTACAGTAGGGTAGAGTTGGGTACAGTTGGGTACCGATGGGTACAGTCGGGTACTGATGGGTACCGATGGGTACAGTCGGGTATAGTCGGGTACCGATGGGTACAGTCGGGTACAGTTGGGTACAGTCGGGTACCGATGGGTTTAGAACATCAATTAGAACCGATTTTGATGAATTTTGGTACAGAGATAGTTGGGACCCTGGAGACGGACATAGAATATATATCTTTTAAGTGAGAAAGAGGGAAGAAATGAGGAGAGCAATTAAAGTATATAAAAGCGGGCGAAGCTGCGGGTAAAAGCTTGTGTTGTATAAATTGAACAGGATGTTGCAATATCCCTACTAATATTATAAATGCGAAAATAACTTTGTCTGTCTGTCTGTTACGCTTTTACGCAAAAACTACTGAACGGATTTAGATCAAATTTGGTAGGTAGGTAGAAGAGACACTGGAATAACACATAAGCTACCTATAATTGCACTGCTGAGCACGGGTCTCTGCCCGCGCGATATAAACTGTAGTCGACGCTGGCAAAGCCGCGGGCGGAAAGCTAGTTACAAATAATTAACCCTTCAGATACCGTCAATTAGACACACAATAGTAAGACAATAGATGCGCGGCCACCGGGTGTCGCTTGGGGATTCATGAATTAAAAAAAAAAGATTTCAAATTAAATCTTTATATAAATTTGGCAGGATTTCGCAATCTATACTCTAATCACCACATAAATACTTATCAAAATAACCAAACAATGGTTTCGCGCCCATCTTCACATTGTCTTCTTGGTAATATAATTTGAAGTACATCGTCCCGCAAAAACAAGATTTGATACCTGAGCTGGTCAGTCAGATGGAACGCCGTGACGCAATAGTGACGAAAGACGTGGTTCACAATTAAATAATATGTTACAAAACTGTTATCAAAGGCCAAAACCCGAGGTACGGTTTGTAGCAGGATTTTACGAGTGTTATTCAATGACTAATATAATTATAGAGCAGTGGTGGCCGAGAGGTAACAGCCCCGACTTATGAGTTGTAGGTCGCGGATTCATACCCAGCCATTACTTTGTGTAATTTATTTCACCACACTGCTCTTAAAACGGTGAAGGAAAATATCGTGAGGAAACCGGCATGTCCTTGAACCAAAATTCGAAGACATGTGACATCCCCCAACCCAAACGGGGCCCGCGTGGTGGATTACGGGCCATTCCCGTACCTAGAGAGGAGGCCGAGTCCCTGCAGTGGGAACATTGTAAGGCCGACTATGCTATCCGAACGTCCGGTAACTGTCCGGATCGAGCCCAAGACGTTGACGGCGCGCACTGTTCCCGCGCGCCTCAAGGGGTGGTCAGCAACAGCTGGGCCGAAGCCTACTGGGGCCAGGGTTATCCGAAAGTGTGCTCGAGCCCTGGTATGAAGGCTAGGGAACGGGGTGGATTTTTAGTCAGTAAGAGTCTGACATTATCTCCCGCTCCGCCTAATAAGAGCGCGGGTTGTCATTGGATGATTTTTCCCCACCATAAAAACCCTTCTTTCTGACGCAGTTGGGTAGGTGAGTACATTAAAAAACATAAGATGAGACCTTGACCGCACATGCGCAGTGACGTAAGTACCTTCATTACGATATTGTGTGCAAGCTGCCTTCTTGAACTAACAATAATGATGGCGATATGTTTTGTCGGTAATTATGGAAATACCCCATACTGTCCGACTTTGAAATCGGACCTTGGAACCTTTGCTCAATGGACGGAGTGGTTAGAGGAGTGTTAGATTTTTACTGATACAGAAGTTCCTTATTCACGGTATCCACAAAATAGATAGGTACAGAAATCAATCTACATACTGTGCGCGCTCTCACAACGCACACATAGACACCGCTCACGGTCACGATATCTCGGTAGTGTCTTGGCCCGCTCGTCGAACAGTTCTGGCTTAAACGCTCATTAGTGTGCATCCACGGCGTAGCTATAAAAAGTGAAGTACATACATGAGATTGTCTTCTGTACCTATCTATTTTGTGCCGTTAGCCGACAAGCAATGGATACATTACCAAGGGTCTATTACACGACGCGATATTTAGACCGTTTTAGTCTATGGTTCGATGTATCGCGTAGTGTAATAACGGTCAGACTGTCTTACTTGGGAAGAAAAATAAGACGAGTCTGAATATCGTACGCGTTATTCAGCGTAGTGTAACAGGCCCTTTACTGGCCCCAAAGGCAGACGCGTAGCGTGGACTAATTTAGACGTGGGTGAAGTCGCATCAGCGAAACCTTTTTGCTTTCATACATTTGGAAACGAGATAGCGACTGTCGCAGCCTAGTCTTTGACAACATTGTCACTTACCATCAGATAAAATAGTGGTCAAACGTGAGCCTAACTACACTAATATTATAAAGAGGGAAAATTTGTTTTTTTGTGTGCATGTTTGTAATAGATAAACTCAAAAACTACTGTGCCGATTTTAAAAATTTTCTCACCATTGGAAAGCTACATTCACCCTGAGTGACTTAGGCTATATTTATTGCCTATGCGAAGCCGGCCGCTAGTAAATTATAAAACTAAACCCTCGTTGGTGTAGAGCCCTTACACTCGCGCGGTCCTTTTGGGTGCAGCTATACAAATATAGCTATACAATTATATACAACGTGTAACGTTAAATGCGCAAAACCTCAGACACCCCAAATGATTTTTAATTTGATTGACCTAATTATGTAAGAAAAAAAAATTAAAGGTTTTATGAGCAGTTTTAGTTTGTTTTAATTCATATCTGCATTAAAATAAGAACTTTTATTATCCCGTGTATGAGAAAATTTGATTGGACTACAACTATTAGTGTTTGTTTATCTATTTCAGCGGGTTTACGCACGTGATGGCTTGACCTATTCATAAATACACAGGTCAACGTTTTTAATGAAGTTTTTTTTTGAAAAATGTTACCTAGGAATATATTAAAAAGTGGTTTAATAGATTCTGCTCGTCATTCTGATCCAACTAATTTCAGGTTTTGCGCATTTGACGTTACTCGTTGTATAGGTATAGAAGTCAATCTCCATATTGTGCACGCTCTCACAACGCACACATAGACGGGATTCCAATCCCGATTTCTGGCCCCAGTAGGCGTGGGCTTGCGGCCGGCGAGCAATGGGTAGCGCGCTGTCCAACCGACGGTAACTGTACGGACCGAACCCAAGTCGTCGACGGCGCCTACTGTTCCCGCGCGCCTCAAGGATTTGTTAGCAACAGCAGAGGCCCAGCTGGGTCGAAGCCTAATGGGGCCAGGGTTAGCTCCGAAAAGTAGCTTAGCCCCGGTACGAAAGGCAACGAATGAACAGGAGTGGGTTTTTAGTCAGTCAAAGTCTGCCACTATCTCACGTTCCGGCCAAGAGCGGGGGATGTCATTAGATGATTTTCCTAACAAAAAAAATAGGCCTCCCCAAGTCTCACCACAATGAACGGTCCTTATCGCCTGGTAAGGACATCGGTCCAACTTACACAGTTACAGTGTTTTTAGCATTTAAGAGGCCTTAAAACGCTGTGTCTTCCCGTACGCAGTCGCCGCCCAGAAACTTTCGAACCCAACGGTCATCTGTTCTGAGAGCAATATACCTTGCCTGATTCTTTGCACTATGTCGGTCGTCGGTTCATGGTATCGTACATAAATAACAATGGAAATGGAAAAAAAGCAACGGTAAAAGATCTTTACAGAAATATGAACAGTTATATAATTAAAAAAATCAATTCTTACTTCATTATTGGAGCAATAAAAGAGAAAAAAGAAACTATTTACAAAAAAAAAAAAAAAATAACCGATTTCACTAAAAAGACAATAAAAATAACTTTAATTTCGGAAGTCGGTGTTAATCGGTATTGTTGGTTTTTTGGAAAAAAATGTGACCAATTTGAAAGCATATCACACACACAACTTCGAGTGTTGAGTCTCCGATCTTGATAGGAGTGGATGCTACATGGTTGTTAATCATGAACCAGAATCGCACATTCCGAAGTAATGAAAGGTGGGTTTATAGGGCTTGGGAGCGACCGGACCAAGGTGTGACTGACGCGCGCCTCCCAGATGATGATGCCATGATTTCATTCTGGCGCAACATCTGGTCGGTGCCAGTCAGTCACACCGAGGGTGACTGGACTCGGGAGGTTGAACGTGCGTGCGATCGGATACCACAAATGGGGGCAATCGACATCAGCCCCCAAGATGTAGCTCTTGCAGTCCGTCCGTTGCCTAACTGGAAATCTCCAGGGCCGGATGGGCTGCACAATTTTTGGCTTAAGTGGTTCCAAAAGTCGCACGCTCGCTTGGCATCTCAATTCCAGTCTGCTTTAGAATCAGGGTCGCTGCCTCAGTTCCTAACAACAGGAGTAACCCACCTGCTCTATAAATCAGGTAGTACTGCGGAGCCTAAAAAATATAGACCGATCACGTGTTTGCCGACGGTCTATAAAGTTCTTACATCCATACTGAGAAGCAAAATTAATAGTCATATTGACAAAAATTCGATCATGTCACCTTCTCAGAATGGATGTAGGAACGGGTCTCGCGGTACTAAGGAGCTGCTCCTTATTGATATGGCCATTAGCCAACAGGTTCGACGTTCCCGAAAGGATCTGTCGACATGTTGGATAGATTATAAGAAGGCCTATGACTCTGTTCCTCATACATGGCTCATGAGGGTGCTTGAACTGTATAAAATTGATACAATTCTACGCACCTTCCTGATGTCGTGTATGAGGCAATGGAGTACGGTCCTCCGCTATCCAGGATGTCGAAATATCCAGAGGAATAGCGAACCTGTTAGGATTGAGCGAGGTATATTCCAGGGTGATAGTTTGAGTCCACTTTGGTTTTGCCTAGCCTTGAATCCTCTGAGCACACTGCTGGAGAATTCAGGTCTAGGCTATAGGTTGAAGAGAGGTGGTCAGGTTATATCTCACCTTCTTTACATGGATGACTTGAAACTGTTTGCCCCCAACAATCTGCAACTGATGGAGCTACTGAAGGTAACTGAAACCTTCAGTAGTGCCATCAGGATGGAGTTTGGTGAGGACAAATGTGCAGTCATGCATGTAAAGCGAGGGAGGTTGTGGAGTCCGTGGGCACTCAACTCACGGATTCCATAAACCTGAGGTCCCTCTCGTCAACCGAAACCTATAAGTATTTGGGTATGTCGGAAGCTCTAGGCATCAGTATCACTGACATGAAGCAATCGTTGAAGGAGCGTTTCTTTGGGCGCCTGAAGAAGGTATTCAATAGCCTTCTTTCAGGCGGAAACAAGGTGCGCGCCTTCAACGGTTCGGTCATGCCGGTACTGATGTACTCTTTCGGCATACTTAAATGGACTCAAACGGAACTTGACGCCCTGGATAGGCGGGTCCGTACATTGCTGACTGCATACCGAATGCATCACCCACGATCGTCGGTGATGAGACTGTATATCCCGCGGAAGTGTGGGGGTCGAGGCTTTTTAAATGCTAAGACCCTACACAACCGCGAGGTATGCAGTCTCAGGGAATATTTCCTAGCTACCGACGTGGGTATGCATCGAGATGTAGTGGCAGTGGACAAGGGACTCACCCCGCTCTCCTTGGCTAACGAGAACTGGCGCAAACCTGTAGTGCTTGACACTAACGTACTCAAGGAAGTATGGCAGAGTAAGGAACTTCACGGACGCTTTTTCCGGGCCCTTCATGGGCCCGATGTAGACCAACTAGCGTCCGTAGCCTGGCTGCGCGTCGGTGACCTCTTTGGGGAAACCGAAGGTTTTGTCTGTGCAATTATGGACGAAGTTATCATGACGAATAACTACCGGAGATTTATTGTGAAGGACGGCACGGTTGACATCTGTCGGGCATGTCACCGACGGGGTGAATCAATCCGCCACATTATCTCTGGTTGTTCTCGTCTAGCTAACGGGGAATACTTGCATAGACATAACCTTGTAGCCAGGATTATCCATCAGCAACTTGCTCTGAAGTATTCTCTTGTGGAATCGGAGGTGCCATACTACAGGTATGTGCCCGACCCAGTTCTCGATAATGGCGATATCACGTTGTACTGGGACCGGTCCATCATCACTGACAGGACTATTGTAGCCAATAAGCCTGATATAGTGGTGGTGGACCGAAGCGAGAGGCGTGCAATGATTGTTGACATATCCGTTCCACATGACGAGAACCTCGTGAAAGCCGAGAAAGATAAACAAATCAAGTATATTGACTTGGCTCGCGAGGTTGTCGACATGTGGGAAGTGGATTCAGCGATTATTGTACCGATAGTCGTTTCAGCCAATGGCTTAATAGCCAAGAGCCTCGACCAACACCTTAGGAGGCTCTCGTTAGACGGCTGGATCAAGGGCTTGATTCAGAAAGCGGTACTCCTGGACACGGCTCGTATAGTCAGGAGGTTCCTCTCTCTGGAGCCCTGACCGCCGGTAGCTTGGACCCTGTTCCCGATACCGGTGGGACACTATTTTTTATATTTTTAAATGTTTTTTATTTTTTATTTAAATATTTAAAAATATAATTTATGTTTAATGAGAAATAAAGGAAATAATAATTTATTTATTCAAAGACAACTTTTGGTCCACATTATATGTTAGTTTCCCTTATTACTATGTTAGTTCAGACATGGTTCAGACGCTCAATAATGATGATGACATTTTGGAACCTTTAGTTTTTTTTTCCTTATAGAATATAGTAAACCTTGAGTTATGGGATATCAAAAACAACACATTATATAATGTAGTTATACTGAAATGAATAAATTAAATAGGTCTACACGATTAAGTTATAACAATATGTACAAACAATAAATAGACGCAGACGCGTAGCTTGGGCTAATCTAGACGTGGGTGAAAGCGTATCAACAATGTCTTCTTTTACAAATTTGAAAAAGTAAAAAGAAAACTAAAACTCGACTACGAACTACGAAAAAAAAGAACGGCGCTGAAAAAGTATGAAGTAAGATTTTCAGGATGCTGAAATAAATTAAGTTACTGGAGAAACAAGAAATTCAATTCATCCCAAGATGCCCATCAGAGTGAAGGAAAAATTATACAAAATAGTAGTACGACCAACAATGACATACGGAGCAGATTGCTGGACCATGAACTATGCACACAAACAGCTTCTCCAGACGAGCGAAATGAAAATGCTCAGATGGGCGGGAGGTGTAACCTGGTTAGACAAAATGCGAAATGAATACATCAGAGGATCATTTAGGGTGGTACCGATTGCCGAAAAGTCAAAAGAAAGTCGCATGCGATGGTAAGGTTATATCCTTAGACAAAATGACAATCACCCAGGCAAAAAGCCTAAAATATTCGAGGTCTACAAGGAAGGGGACGACCACCCGCCACCTGGTGGTCAAATATGCATAAAGAAATCCAGCAAGCGAGTCTGAGTGCACAGACAAGCCAAAACAGAGCTCTCTGGCGCAAACGTACAAGGAAACCCGACCCCAGCTGAACTGGGAAGAGGGTTGGACAAAGAAGAGACTGGAGAAACAAGAACAGAACAAAAAACAGAGCCGTAGTCAAACGTTATTAAAGTGTTACGGTTGGTACTTATATAATATGTGACTACAGCTTTCTTGCCCTTTCTTAACCTTGTGTATTTCAGCATCTTGAAAATCTTGGTGTACGAGCTGCGCTGTACATTGAACTTTGTGATAGTTTGTACGTCATACTCATGAATATTGTTTACCTGTGCATTTAACATAGCATTTAAGTCGTATTATTATGTAATTATATCAAGTAGCAATAAATGCCGTTTGTCTACTCATTTACATAACATAACTTATCACCCTTCAACAGGAACATAACTTTTTCATTGTTGGGAATTATTTATTTATTTATTATAACTTCATGCAACATAAAAATACATAGGCGGACTTAATGCCTTAGGTATTCTCTACCAGTCTACCTAGGGCATTAATTACCAAGTATTACAACCCCAACATTTGAGTTGCAATAAATCCATCAAGGAAAACGTTCTTCTACTCATTTACATAACAACGTGTTCGATCAGTATATTGTCCAACACTGAAATAGTAGTCAAACGCTAGTTTATGAGTTATAAAATACCTCCGTTCTAAAAGAACCCCTGCTTGCGCGGGGCCCCATAGTGTGCGAGTTCAGTTCGTACGCAAGGGGTTCCTTCGCCCATGCCTTCTTACGCTACTGATTGGACGATATTACTACCAACTTCTTACGATTAAGTTCATTAAAAACTTCGAAGGTTAATCGGCTGGTTCCCAGGCGGATTTCATGGGGAAGTCCAGGTAATAGAAAAAAAGCCTATACGTAAAAAAAACCGGCCAGTTATAACTAAAATTTTAAAAAATTAGGAGATCATTCGATTTGTTCTGGAATTCTATTATTGTGTTTTAATTTTAAATTTCGAATACCGTAAATAGAGATACAATAGAAAGACAATGAGAGAGCGAACGCCGGCGTTTGCTTGGGGTTTAAAAAATTAAAAAAAAATTGTGAACGTCTGTTTTTTTTTTCGGTGGGAAATTCGACTAATGACATCCCCCGCTCTTGGGCGAGATATAGTGTCAGACTTTTACTGACTAAAAACTTACTCCAGTTCCTTCGTTGTCTTTCGTACCGGGGCTGAGCTACCTTTCGAAGCTAATCCTGGCCCCAGAAGGCTTCGACCCAGCTGGGCCCCTGCTGTCGTTGACAGCGGCGAGAGCGCCGTTGCCTGATGCGGTCGGCCTCCTTTTTACTGCTTCGCAGAAGCCTGCCACTCCTCCTCGCTCCGGACCATCGATGTGGAGGAGTACTTTACCTGAGTGTACTTTGTAATTTTGCATTATATTTATATAAAATTTTGTACATATTTAGGTTTTAGTATAAATAATTCAAGTAATTCTTTTTTATGTACCTAAGTAGATATTATTAAAAATAAAGAAATAAATTATTATTGCAATACAATATAATAATGTTAAACAACTATAAAATATGATGTATAAATTATTCATCAATACAAATTAGTAATTTTGTTTGACATTAAACAGAAATAGTCTGTATCTTATTATTAGTATAGAAAGAAAGCTCGCCATGCACTTTTGGGGTAGAAGAATTTTGGGGTGTTTTTTTTTTAAGCTGTTTAGGGTTCCGTACCTCAAAAGGAAAAATCAGAACCCTTTCTGGATCACTCTGTTGTGCGACTGTCTGTCTGTCAAGGACTCAAGACCCTTTATCTCGACAGAGCGTTTTTTTTTGCGATGGGGAAAATCATCGTATGACAAAACTCGCTCTTGGGTGGAGCGGGAGATTGTGTCAGACTCTTACTGACTAAAAACCCCATCCCGTTCCTTCTAGCCTTCATACCGGGGCACGAGCTCCCTTTCGGACAACCCTGTCCCCAGTAGGCTTCGACCCAGCTGGGCCCCTCCTGCTGCTGACAACTCCTTGAGGCGCGCGGGAACAGTGCGCGCCGTCGACGTCTGTCTTGGACTCGGTCCACTACCGGACGATAGGGCAGCGAGCTACGGTGGCCGGAAATTGGGATCAGAATCCCGGCAACGGCGGCGAGGGCGCCGTAGCCTGATGCGGTCGGCCTCCTCCTTTACAAGCATTACTGCTTCGCAGAAGGAGGCGACCGCCTGCCATTCCTCCTCGCTCCGGACCATGGCCTCGACCAGGGCCTCCGCCGCCGATCGCCCCCACGAGGGCACGGCGATGCTCCGCCCAGGCAGGGCACACCTCGACGGTGTGCTCCACCGTGTCCTCCGGGCGCCACGCATAGTGGCGACACCCGGGCGTCTCTTCCGACCTTATCTGAAACAGGTACCTCCCGAACGTGCCATGTCCGGTGAGGACCTGCGTCATGCGGTAGGTAAGGACGCCATGAGGTCTTTCCAGCCACGCCTCAAAGAGGGTCGAGAGAGCGTTGAGGTATCGAGTTGATAAAACCAAATGTCTAAGTTTACGAAACAAAAGATACCTACGGCGTGTGTGTCGCAAAAAAACGTTTATTGCAACACTCAAGGGAATCAAAATTTATAGGATAGAATCCTGAAACTTGGCATTTAAGCAAGGTTTTATAGAAATAAATCAGAAAAAAGTTTTGTTGTTACGTCACCAGAAAAAAGGAGTTTTGCGACTCGGAAAAATCTTCGAATGCATCGGGAATCGAAAAGTAAGTTTACACGGAACCCTCAGTGCACGAATCTGACTTGTCCGGGCCACTTGTCTAGTTTTATGTCATGCTTTTATTATTATAAATTTATAATGCGCTTTTAAAATCTTTAAAACGTGGCAGTCAAAACTATTTAGCAAATCAAATCAAAGCATTCATTTTGAATTACAGTCGGCATCCACCGGCACGATGCGGTCGGCGAAGCCAGGCTTCTTCTCACGTAGAGTATCATACAACTGGAAACGAACAAGAAATGATTACACAGAAACCTTATTAATTTGTCTTCAGTTCATCACCATCATCATTTCAGTCGAAAGATAACCTACTATGACACTGGCCGCTCCTACGTTGTCGTCACTACGTCGTAAGCTTACCAGAACAAAAAAGAGATAGAGGCCGCCCATCCTTTTTTGACCTTTTTTTTTGTCGACGGAGAAAATCACCTTTGACAAAACCCGCTCTTGGATGGAGCGGGAGGTAGTGTCAGACTCTTACTGACTAAAAACCCTGCGCCGTTCCTTCTAGCCTTCATACCGGGACACGAGCTCCCTTTCGGACAACCCTGTCCCCAGTAGGCTTCGACCCAGCTGAGCCCTTCCTGCTGCTGACAAAAGCACTTTGAAATTTTCAAGATGTCAGTCAGAAAAATGCCAATCGCACATTCTAAAGCATAGATCTCTATAGAGAAGAACATACTAGAAGCTTCACGAACAATCTTAAATCATGTTATGTATTACAAATATCCTGGTTAGATATTTCTTGTTGCTTCTATGTAAGAACAGAGTAAACAAACAGAGTAAAAAAAAGAATTCACAACAAGTTATTGTTGTGTTATAAGTTGTATACGTCATCATTCGTTTTTACAAGTACCAGAATAAATGTATGTACAGTCGAACACGCGATTTGATGTACTAGTAGGACCTTTACAATATGGCGGCAAGCGAGACGATATCAGTACTAATATTATAAAGACGTAGTTTGTTTTTTTGTTTGTAGGAGGTAATCTCTGAAAGTAGGTACTGCTCCGATTCAAGGGCGGACCGTTGTCGCCAGGGGGGGAGGGTCACATAGACGTGGTCAAGTCATGCGAAGTTATTTTTTTTTTTAACAATAAATACAGGTAAAAAGTAGGAATTTTATCAATGAATGTAAGTACTATATAGACAGGGGTTACAGGTTTACCCTGGTCACCAGGGAGAGTTTAGTCTCCCTGGTAACCGGGGAGAGATGTCGTGCGGTGTTCCGCAGATCGGGATCGGATCGAGTATGACTACGTGCTGCGCGGTGACTTCCCTGATGGGGCATCGTGGTTTGCTACACACGACACGCTGGTTCTAGTGCAGGGAGAATCGTACCAGGTAGTGATCAATCTAGCGATACGCGGGGTTGTGATAGTCGTTGACAGGATCCAGGAGTTGGGCCTCGAGAGCTACGTATGGTATTCCGAAATACCGCTCACCGAATGGATGGTTTTCCGATAACACTCTACTCCGACGGTTAGTTGAACGAAAAAATAATTGGCTGATGAAACGTTTCGCCGAAAATATTATTTATCGACGGTTGGTAGTCCGAATGAATCCTTCGCCGATGTAACGGTTCACCGAAAACACTCTTCAACGACGATTGGTTAAACGAACGAATCTTTCGCCGACTTCGACGGACGGACGGATCGTCCGTCGAAGTCCGGTAGTCCGGCCCAGCAAGGTCGAAGCCTACTGAGACCATGGTTGATACGAAAGTGAACCTCGGGGCCCTGGAGTAAAGAGAAAGAAGGTACCGGATTGGGTTTAAGTCAGTAAAAGTCTGACACAGCCTCCCGCCCTGACCAAGAGCATTGAAAGATTTCCCCTTAAAAAAAATGCTAAATAAACCAAACACCAAATCATTAATTCGCCCGTACTTAGCCGTCTCGCCGCCGACTAAAGTTACTCGCTTGCGACAGACTTGACGAACAAACCTGGGCATACGCAATAGTGTAGCAATGCAGGCTAACGCTGCAACTGAGCGCGCATGAGCACTGGAGGATCAGTCCACCGTCGTGTAATGTACTGAGCGAACGGCTAACACGGAATCAGTTTAAATTTTTTGGGATTTTATTTTATCGTGATTTTGAAAGGTGAGTGATTTATTCTTTTAATATTTCGGCGGGTCCTAAGATCTAAATCTTATGAAAAAAATAAGATGTTTGTTATTGAATCTACTGTATGATGCTTAATTGAAATATATATTTTTTAATTCGTAGATCGCAGTCAAGCACTAGTTGTGCTTGACTGCGATCCCACCTGATGGTAAGCAGTGATGCAATCGTTGATGGTGAGGCGCGCTAGTTTATTAAAAGCCTATTCACTCTTGCCTTGAAGATACCCAAATTATAATCGGACGGGAAGACCACAGTAGGCAAATTGTTCCATTCATTTGATCGTTTTTTTAATTACAATTAAATAGTATTAAACATGCATGATTATATTATTCTGTAAAGATAACTTGTAAAGAGATGTAAGATAAAAATTAATTATACTTAGCCTACTTAAAAATGTTACGTTTGTGTATTTTTTTGGAAACATAAAGATTTTTTTATTATTATCATTATAATCATGCATATTTAATTTTTTTTTTAATTTGTGTCTTCCTCTGGGTAAAAAAAAAAATCTATAATGATGCAACCTATAATGCATTTTATTTTTGTGGAATAATTATAGTTATTTTATTATTTTGCTATTTATTATTATTCTACTGTATACTAAAAAGTATATGGCTCTTTGATTCATATTCTTATGATTATTGAAGTAACAAATCAAAAATATATTATTATTTACACAGAACTTCAAAGAATCTTATCATAAATTGATTGGTCCCTGCTGGGTCGAAGCTTACTGGGGCCAGGGTTATCCGAAAGGAACTCGAGCCCCGGTATGAAGGCTAGAAGGAACGGGGTGGGGTTTTTATTCAGTAAGAGTCTGACAGTATCTCCCGCTCCACCCAAGAGCCGGGGTTGTCATAGGATGAATTTTGCCCACCGAAAAAAAAACATAGATCGAAAATTTTTCGTAGTCGATTTTGTTCTTGGGGTCCGTCAGTGTGTTATTTTGTTTTATATTTTATAGTGGTTTTAGAATTTAAATACTTCTTACATAGATAGATAGATATATTCTTTATTGTAACCCATAAATAAAAAAAAAATACAGTAGGAACTTCAAATTAATAGGGTATCACAACGGGCGGTATTGTCTATAGGTAAACAAAGGTCACGGTAGGCGCGGGCTTGCGGACGTCGAGCAATGGGTAGCCCGCCGTCCGGCCGTCCGGTACAACAACTGAAGGACACAGGTGTGGTTTTAGTCAGTAAAAGTCTGACACGCTCTTTCGCTCCACCCAGAGCGGGAGAAGTCATAGGATGCGGACGAGCATAGATAGGAGCATACCTGTAACTTGGTGAAATATGTCTCGGTCTACAACTGTCACTGTAACAACTCCTGTACCATATTTGTAGCAAATAAATGATTGATTGATTGATAATTTCCACCCTTAAAAAAAAGTTCTTCATAATATTAGTTCTTTAATTCTATATTGTACACTAAAACAACTTATTAAATTAATATTTGGATAACAAAGTTCATGTACATAGGCGAGCTTCACTCAAAGTTGAGTTTTCTTCGAGCAAACCATTGAGTGTTAGAGAGAGATGATAAAATAGTGTAGATTATGTATAAATAATTCTAATTAACCAATATTGAGAATAATAAGGTTCAAGTGAGCGGGTCACGGCTCCTGACTTACATTTTATATACTAATGTTTAGCAATATATGGACTTCAATGATTTATTAAGAAATCATGATAATTAGGTAGGTAACATTTTGCCTGCTGCGGTCGTCCCGTGCGATTATAATTTAGGTGTCTTCAAGGCTAGAGTGAATAGGCTCTTAATGAACTAGTGCACCTCACCATCAACGATTGCATCACTGCTTACCATCAGGTGGGATCGCAGTCAAGTACTATGCGTAACAAATGAGAATAGGATCGATTGCGACTTTTTTTTTTTGATGATTGTTAGCTTTATATTTTATTATAACAGCACCTAATTTTAATGATAGGTACTTCATCCAATTTTTAAATATTTAGTATTAATTTTTTGTGCAAACCTACCATGTGTTAACTTTTTTAACCTAAAGGTGGTCTGGTAGACAATGCCTCATTGCATTAAGTCCGTCTATGTATCACTACTGTACAAATCAAATCAAATCTTTCTGTATTTTAACATGATGTCTGGCAGTTTTGAGTATTTGAAGCGGCCTACCCAAACGGCCTATCTTTGGTATTGTTCGTCAAGTCGTTGAGCTCCTTAGTAGTCTTAAGTTTGAGCTACACGAATACTGACAAATGCTTGCACTGACTGAACAGGTCCACTAAAATCTGTGTGGTTCTTTCCTCAAAGACCATCTGAAACACTAATCTGCATGATTCTCATATGATTTGACCATTACAATAATGTTTTTTGCTGTATAGACTTTAAAAGAGACTTCGACCCCTGAGTTTGTTTCGGTGTTTCTTCTCAGGGTAGTCAGCTAGGAAACACCGGCCTCATCTCGTTAAAACTGACTGAAAACAAAATTGACGTGTAAAAGTGTTTTTTGAAAACCTGTTTACCAAATAAAGATCATTTATCATTTAAATTAAAATCAAAGCATTTATTTTAAATAGAGCATTTGAACAGTGAAATGTCGGTCAGTCCAAGAAAAGTGAAGCTAACACAATGCACATGAAATAATGAGGCACATGTTTACATAATTTCATGAAGTTTTAATAAATAAACAGTGTTATTTCATGAAAAACGTAGCTATAAGTATTCTCTTTTAAACGCGTAACAAAAGTAGGTAGGTAATTTTATAATTTTAATTATCTGCTCGTTAAATGCATTGAATAACTCAAGCATTTCATTTTAAAATAATCACCAAAATTAAATTTAATTCAAGTGCTGAGAGTAATGGTGGATTGAAGGTAGGCGATCGTAGGTTGCGGGTTCGAACCTAGCCGGGTACGTTACTTGCCAACCCGCACTGGGCCCGCGTGGTGGATTACGGCCCATTCCCTTTCCTACAGAGGAGGCCTGAGTCCCAGCAGTGGGAACAATATAAGGCCAACTATGCTATGCAGGTGCATTACTTTGCGTTATTTATTTCATCACCACTGCTCTCAAAACGGTGAAGGAAAACATCGTGAGGAAACCGGCATGTCCTAGAACCAAAAATTCGAAGACATGACATGTGACATTCACCAACCAGCACTGGGCCCGCGTGGTGGATGATGATGATAATGATGATAATAGTTCCTACAGCTTTTGCTGACATCTGTCTTTGCCCCTGAGGTAAACCTTCGGCCTAAGTTTAATACTAATAAGAAAACCGAACAGGTACTCTGTTTACCGTATTTCTGTAGGCTAATGAACTTGGGCTACAGTCATACCTCAGGGCAAAAGTTAGATATTACGGTATACCTAATCTTAGAAGGAAGTTCTTAGAACAGAATAGACTTATTTGTTTAAGTTGTTGCAAAACAAACATTTCATTGTTTTAAATTAATTATACGGCCACGGTTTTTTTTACCGCAACAATTTATGAATTATTTCAATCATCATTTCAGCCGATAGACGTCCACCGCTGGACATAGATTTTGTCCAACAGTGGACATCTATCGGTTCCACCAAGAGTCGCGTTTCCAAACCTTTACCAGGTTATCGGTCCACCTTGAAGGAGACCTTGATAGGCTAGTTGCCGTAAAAAATGTAATTAGTCCGTCTTTTAGATTATTCAAAAATAAGGGACACGTATAAATTAAACCAAAAATGACAAAGATATAGCCCATTAAAGTTACGTGTAACGTCACGCCGTGCTGCATTTTTTTGCACGGGGTGACGTCACACGTAACTTTAATGGGCTATATCTCTGTTATTGTTTGTTTAATCTAAAAAAGATTAGATAAGTGTCAAGTATCTTTTTATAGTCCAAAATAAAGACTATAAAAGATATTTGACCAGAATAAAATGTAGTTATTTTGACCCTGGAAACTACCCTATTATCTAGGACATTACTGACTCCCCGTGCTTCGCAAAGCACGTAAAGCCGTTTTAAACCTAATCTAACCTAACCTTTGCATTAATTCAAAGTATAATTATGCAGCAGTATTATTATGCTAATAAAATTTATGCGAAAACGTTATGCCAAACTATATTATGCATTAAAATTGTATGCCAACAGGGGTATTACAACAGAACAGAAAAATTTAATAAATAATTTTCTGTTCTGTGGTAATAACCACCGAGTTACTAGCTTGTTGGTTTTCTATCGTTTACATTTCGGAGAGTGCGCACTGGAATTGCACAATTTAATTCCGCCAAGTTTGTTCCATCATCGGACCACAAGACGTACGGCGTTGCGCCACCGGTACATAGTAGACATCCCACTTATACGCACTAAGAGTTTTGGGAACACATTTATTGTGCTTACCTACAGCCAAAGAGACACACTCACTGCCGTACTTTATGTTTCCTGATAGCTACAACTTAAGTCAAGAGAGTATAGGTTACTTCTAAGCAAGCGTGCTCCATGGTCGACCAAATCATCGCTTACTTTTAGGTGATAAGGTGGTCGAACGCGAGCCTATCAAAACTGGGCTATGACAAATGATAAATGATAAATGATGATAAATGATAAATGATGATAAATGATGATAAATGATAAATGATAAATGATAAATGATAAATGATATTTATTTTTGCAAATAGGTTTAAAAAAACACTTTTACACGTCAATTTTTTTTTTTTTTTTTTTTGTCTGTTTAAGCTAGATGAGGCCGGTGTTTCCTAGCTGACTACCCTGAGAAGAAACACCGAAACAAACTCAGGGGTCAAAGTCTCTTTTAAAGTCCATACAATAAATATGTAATGGTCAAATCACATGAGAACCATGCCGATTAATCTGAGATGGTCTTTTGAAGAAAGAACCATACAGATTTGAGTGGACCCGTCCAATCAGTGTAAGCATTTGTCAGTACTCGCAAAGCTCAACTCAGGACTACTAAGGAGCTCAACGACTTGACGAACAATACCAATGAAAGGACATTTGGGTAGGCCGCAGAAAATACTCAAATTGCCAGACAAACGATAACGAGAAATAAAAAAGTAACCAACATAGTCCTCACATTCACAATAATAAAAAGAAAGTTAATTTTTACAATGTAAAAATACTTACAAAGTAAATATTTATGTCAAAAATTAATAATAATAAACATTATTTAATGTAACATGTCAAATTGTAAAATAAAATAATTTACAATGTCAAATTGTAAAATAAAATAATATTACAATGTCAAATTGTAAAAACTAAACATTAATGTCAAAATGAATAAAAAAATGAATGAATAATAAACACAATTTAAAACAAAAACAGTTATGTTATAAGAATTAGAGGGTACTGGAGCAGGTCAGTCCCAAGCCTTTTCGTCATCAACATAGTCCTTTACAGTGTAAAAAGCTTTTTGGAAAAGTTTTCGCTTTACAAATGATTTGAATTTATTAAGGCTGAGTTGTTGAATATGACTAGGCAGTTTATTATAGAAGCGTATACATTGACATCTAAATGAGCCCCCTATTTTTTTGAGCCTGGTTGCTGGAACTACAAATTTATGTTTGTTTCTAGTATTAAAATTATGAATATCACTGTATTTTTTAAACATGTTTTTATTTTTGTGTGCATACAAAATGTTCTCGTAAATATACTGAGAAGGTACAGTCATTATATTGATATCCTTAAATTTATCTCTAAGGGAGTACCTGGGACTTAGTTTATAAATTGAACGAACAGCCCTTTTCTGCAAAACGAAAATTGTCTGGATATCAGTGGCATTACCCCACAGTAGAATACCGTACGACATGACACTATGGAAATAGCTAAAGTAAACTAAACGGGCAGTCTCTACATCAGTTAAATTTCGAATTTGTCTAACAGCGTATGCTGCAGAGCTAAGTTTTTTTGATAATTTGTCTATATGTGGGCCCCACTGAAGTTTAGCATCTAGAGTTATGCCCAAGAACACTGTAGTATCTTCAGGACTCAACTCTTTACCTTTTATTAGCACACTAGTTTCTACTTGCCTAACATGAGGCATGATAAACTTAATACATTTAGTTTTCTTTTCGTTAAGAAGTAGGTTATTTACATTAAACCAGTGTACTATTTTTGAGAGAGCTATATTTATATCGTCAGTAACCGCTTGCTGACGTTTAAGTTTAAACAAAAGTGAAGTGTCGTCTGCAAACAACACTATATTATGGTTATCCTTTATGAGGTAAGGTAAGTCGTTTATGTATATAAGAAACAAAAACGGGCCAAGAATTGAGCCCTGGGGGACACCCATTTTAACTACAGATCCAAGAGATCTTTTTCCGTTTACATCAACTCTCTGAATCCTTTCACTAAGATATGATGTAAGAAGATCCAGGGAGGAGTTCCGGATTCCGTAATGGTGAAGTTTCCTGATTAATGTTTCATGGAGAACGCAATCGAAGGCCTTAGACAAATCGCAAAAAATGCCCAAGGTATCGCATTTGTCTTCCCATGCATCATAAATATGTCCTAAAAGTTCAACACCGGCATCGGTTGTTGAACGACCCCTTGTAAAACCAAACTGTTTGGTATGCAACAATTTATGTCTGTTAAAAAATCTTTGAAGTTGCTCTAAAATAAGTTTTTCAAATATTTTACTAAAAGTGGGTAGTACAGAAATGGGTCTGTAATTCGTGGGGTCAGATGTACTACCCGATTTGAACAATGGAATTATTTTACTATTCTTCATTAGGTCAGGAAACTCACCACGATCGATACAATTATTAAAAATATAAGCTAAAGAAGGAGCTACAATATGGATTATAGACTTAACAACTTCCACAGAATTACCCCATAAATCTGCAGTCTTTTTTACATTCAAGGAGTTAAACGTCTTAATAACATCTACATAAGTCACATGTTCGAAACTAAAATCCGAATCGCAAACCTTAACATTTTCTTTAAGCAGAGACTCTGCAGCAGTGGGTGATGAGTTCAGAGATTTTGTTGTTGATATGGGGATCTCTGAAAAAAAGTTCTCAAAAGCCGCGGCAACCTGTGAGTCCGAAGTGATCACATTGTCATTAATTACAAGTCTATAGTCACTAGATGGTCTTGTAGATCTTCCAGTTTCACTATTTATAACATTCCAAGTGGTTTTAATAATATTATTACTATTTTTAATTTTAGAACTCAAGTAACGCGATTTCGCTACAGAACAAAGTTTTTTAAATAATTTTGAATAATTTCGCACATATAAACTAAATTCAGCAGTATTGACAAGAATCCTTTCTTCATACAATTCGTAAAGCCGAGTTCTACTTTTATGAATACCAGTGGTAGCCCATTCACTAAACGACACGTTACTATTGACCGAAATATTCTTAGGTATAAAAGTAGAATTAAATTGATTACAATACATGTTAAAGAAACCTTCATATTGATGATTGAGATCATCATATGTAGACAAGTCTGGTAAATTATCAATGAGTTTAGTTTTAAAATTTTCAAAACGACGTGCAGTTTTAGGGTTAACAGTGATATTCTTTTTAGCCACTATGTGATTTTGATTCTGAAAAATAATTAATTGTCCAGAATGATCAGAATCTAATAAATTTATAATTTCTTTGTGAGTTGGTACAACATCCGTATAAATATTATCTATGCAAGTAGCACTAGTAGGAGCTATTCTTGTGGGCTCCAAAAATAAGTTAACAAGATTGTAGGACCGAAACAGACTTATAATTTTAGTACATAAACCTGAGTTTTCTAATAAATTAACATTAAAATCACCACAAGTAATTATGTATTTGTTTGAATTGCAAATCTTGTGGAATACTTCATCCATTACCTTTTCAAAGCAGTCATACAATCCAGAAGGGGGTCTGTACACACTTAATATAATAAACTGCTCCAATTCAATACAGGCTATTTCAACTGACCGCTCAACAGATAGGCTCACAATATCCTTACGTTCTTTGAATTTAAGGTTGTTGCTTACTAAAATTAGTGAGCCACCCCGTATGGCATCACATCTACAGAAAGAACTACCAACCTGGTGATTACTAAAATTGAACATCAACTGGTGGCTCTTAAGCCAATGTTCTGTTAAGCAAAGAATATCAATATTATTGCAATTAAGGAATAAGTCTACTTCTAAATCCTTGTTCATAAGTCCTTGTATATTTTGATGCACCAAGTTGATACTACTTAACGATTTTAAAACTTTAATGGAAATATTTTGGTTTACATTTATGCTAGAGATTGACTCTGTTGTCTTTATTTCTAATTTAAATTAATATTTGATGCCAAGTTATTGGCAAAATCAATTATTGTGGTGTTGCGTTGCTCAATAGGAGCAATTTGTTTAGCCAAGTTCTTGGCTGTAATAGAAAAATAGTATTGTAGCAGCCTATAACTAACGGGCATACAACACGTCCGACCGCGACGGCGGCCGGCCGGGCACTGCCGAGCGACCGGCCGATCTCTCAAGTCTGTGCGCCCGCGCTGGCGGCGCGCGCGCCTCCACTAACGTACCGCGGCACCTCCGCCACACCGCTACGTCATCGGACAACATGCCTCCTTGGAGTTTGGTGCGCTACTGAATGACGAGCCTCAGAGCGACATATTTATATGAATTTATATGCGCAGTTCGAGACGATGGTCGCTAGCCAAAAACTAGGCGATGAAGCTAAGTTCGGTCTCGTGGTAGCACAGCTGACGAAGGCCGACGTAGAACATATTAGCGACATCATCATGGCAGCGCCGAACACTGGGAGATACGTGGAAGTAAAGAAACGCTTAGTATCGGTCTATGAAGAAAGCGAAAGTAAACAGCTGCGCAAGTTGCTAACGGAAATGGACCTCGGAGACCAGCGCCCATCACATTTACTTCGGCGTATGAGGGACTTGGCGACAGGCAAGATGACCGACCCCACCCTACGTTTGCTCTGGATGGAGCACCTACCCGTTTCGACACGTGCAGTGCTATCAGTTAGCAACGAAGGTAGCTTGGAGACTTTGGCCGTCATGGCAGACAAAATGCACGAGCATCTGAAGGAGGTCAGTACAGTGTGCTCGTGTCAACACCAGCCATCAACATCACAAAAACCGGCAACTAGCGAAGGCGACCGGACCATAATGGACAAGCTTGAGGCCCTGACCAAGGAGGTTGCCTCACTCAAAATGAGCCACGCAAATCATCATCAACGTCGTCAACGCTATTACCGAGATCGCTCCCGTTCCCGTTCCCGTTCAAGATCGCAAGGAAGACACAACCAAATGTGCTATTTCCACCGCAAGTTTGGAAAAGCAGCATACCGGTGTAGAAGTCCATGCAATTTTAAAAAGCAGCAAACACCAAATACGGAAAACTAATTATGACCGAAGCTCAGGCGGTAGCTGAGGTCGATGAAATATCCTCATACCGTCTATTCATAAAGAACTATTTCACCGGACAAAACTTCCTCGTCGACACAGGCGCAAATGTCTCCGTACTACCCGCAACCGCACGGGAGAAGAAGCAGACGCCAACTAATTATCTGTACGCAGCAAACGGAACACAAATACCCTCATACGGTGAGCGTACAGTGTCACTCAACATCGGCATGCGACGACCCTACAGCTGGAGTTTCGTGATCGCAGCAGTCAGTAGGCCAATATTAGGCGCCGATTTCCTGCGTCATCATGCCCTCATGGTTGATCTCCATGGAAGAAGGCTGGTAGACAAGAAAACCAACCTATCAACACACGGAACCGTGACAACCGCACCAGAAGGAAGCGTCAGAACGATCGACGACAAGTTACCTTATCACGACCTACTCGCAAAATATCCAGACATTACAAGACCCAGTATACGGAAGATATGTCTCGGTGAGGTGGAACATTATATCGAAACCACGGGCCCACCTATCTATACAAGGGCAAGACCTTTGCCACCACACAAATACAACGCCGCTAAAGAAGAGTTCCAGAGTATGATGGAACAAGGCATTTGTCGTCCTTCCAACAGTCCATGGGCAAGTCCACTTCACCTCGTGTTGAAGAAGGACGGCAAATATAGACCCTGTGGCGACTACAGAAGACTCAACGCAGTGACAACTCCTGATCGGTACCCAATACCTCGGTTACACGACTTCACCCATAACCTACAAGGCAAGAAAATCTTCACCAAAATAGATTTACAGAAAGCATACTTTCAAATAAAGAACCGAGAAGAAGATATCAAGAAGACGGCAGTCATAACGCCATTCGGCCTGTATGAATTTACTCGAATGTGTTTTGGCTTAAGGAACGCCGGCCAGACCTTTCAACGCCATATCGACAACGTCCTGCGCGGCCTACCCGCATTCCCATTTGTCGACGACATACTTTTGGCATCAGAAAACGAGGAAACGCACAGAAGCAACCTTGAAGAACTGTTCAAGCGACTCAACGAGTACGGTCTGCAAATTAACGTGGCTAAATGCGTCTTCGGGCAATCGCAACTCGACTTTCTGGGTTATACAATAAACTCAGAAGGTATCACGCCAACCGAAGAGAAAGTCAAGGCCATCAGATCGTACCCACTACCTAACACAGTAGAAGAACTTCGCCGTTTTGTCGGAATGATAAACTTTTATCGTTCGAACATACCGCAAGCCGCCGAACACCAACGAGAATTGAGCAAGTACTTCCACAACGCAAAGAAACGCGACAAAACCCCAATTCAATGGACCACAGAAGCCAAAGAAGCGTTCGACAAATGTAAGAAGGACGTAGAAGACGCAGTATTGCTATCATACCCATCACCGAGCGAACCCTTCGCGCTGATGACAGACGCATCGAATACATGTGCTGGAGCCGTAATACAGCAAAAGATCGACGGCAAATGGAGACCTCTGGGTTTTTTCTCGAAGAAATTTAGTGACGCTCAACAAAAATACAGCACATACGACAGAGAATTGCTGTCCATTTATATGGCAATGCGTCATTTCCGTCGAGTGTTCGAGGGACGTGAACTGATAATATACACGGACCACAAACCACTGTTACACGCCTTAACAGCTGACAGTAAATCAGAAACTCCACGACGGACCCGTTACCTCGAGTACATCGGACAGTTCACATCGAACATTCAACACGTGACCGGCAACGACAACCAAGTGGCGGACGCACTATCTCGAGTAGAAGCCATAACCTGCCCCACTCCAATCGATTACACCGAATTGGGAAAAGTGCAAGCTCAAGACCCCGAGTTGAAAGCGTTAAAAAGTACCGGAAAGTACAAATTCAAATACCTTACAATGCCGAACTCGAACACAAAGATTACCTGCGAGATGTCTTCAAATACTGCTCGACCATACCTACCACCAGACTTCAGAAAAACCGCATATCACGCCATTCACGACCTTAGCCACCCTGGAATAAGGACTACAAGGAAACTGGTTACGTCCCGTTACTTTTGGCCGTCAATGAATCGTGACGTAGGCAACTGGGCTCGAGCCTGCGACCCGTGTCAGCGAGCAAAAGTACAACAACACACAAAGTCACCCATGGCAAGCTTTCAACAAGCAAATCGGCTGGAACATGTACACATCGACATCGTCGGACCGTTACCAACATCCAACGGGTACCGATACTTGCTGACGATGATTGATCGGGCTACCAAATGGCCAGAAGCCTGCCCACTGGAAGAAATAACCGCAGAAAAGGTCGCCAGCACATTATACGAGTGTTGGATATCGAGATTTGGCTGCCCTGTGACAATTACCACCGATCAAGGCAGACAATTTGAGTCGGAGTTGTTCAGGAAACTAATGCATCGCATGGGAGTACATCGCACCCGAACCACCGCCTACCATCCGCAGTGCAACGGTCTCATAGAACGTTGGCACCGAACCCTCAAGACCGCACTAACTGCGCGACTAAATACATCAACATGGGCACAAGAACTACCCACCGTGCTACTAGGACTGCGTGCATCAATTAAAGAGGACGTCGGTGCGAGTACGGCAGAGTTATTATATGGCCAATCACTACGATTACCCGGCGAATTTTATCAAGCATGCACCTTACATAAGGACACAACTTCGAGTCTAATGCATAAACTGAACGAGGCATTCAAGAGGGCGCAGGCGCAGCGGACATCAAATCAACATCGAGCAATATTTGTCCACGACGAATTAAGACACTGCTCCCACGTATATGTCCGTAATGACTCATCGCACAAACCTCTAACGCCGACATACGACGGGCCGTTCGAAGTCATTAAGCGCAGTGATAAATATTATACTGTACAGCTACGCAACAGATGTGCCAATATAACCGTCGACCGATTGAAGCCTGCATTTCGGTTAAATGTGGAGCCAGAAGCAGCAGTTCAACCCTCAACACCTACGTACGCACACATTACCAGATCAGGCAGGGTATCGAAACCCCCGGTACGCTTTGCTGGAGGGGAACCATGTAGCAGCCTATAACTAACGGGCATACAACACGTCCGACCGCGACGGCGGCCGGCCGGGCACTGCCGAGCGACCGGCCGATCTCTCAAGTCTGTGCGCCCGCGCTGGCGGCGCGCGCGCCTCCACTAACGTACCGCGGCACCTCCGCCACACCGCTACGTCATCGGACAACATGCCTCCTTGGAGTTTGGTGCGCTACTGAATGACGAGCCTCAGAGCGACATATTTATATGAAGCGATCACTGACGCTCTCGAAGCCAAGAGCGTGTGGTGCGCGGAGGACAACGCGCGACCGTCCCTGATTGGTCTATCCAAATATCAAGTTAGGTAGGGTTGATGTACCACTACTTACCGAATTGTAGAAACCTATATAACTGGCCTAAATAAATAAATTCTATTCTATCGCATTACTACAATCGTATTTTATTCTGAATCCAAGTACCGACCTCTCTAAAGTATGATAGCGACATAGCTATCTGTCTCCTACAATACTTTGAAAGATAGTAATTATCTACAAGATTACTATCTTTTGTCAAATAATAGTCCTTGCCAACATAATTGTTGGAATCAATTAAATGAAATAAATTATTATTTAATGTTAAATTGTACAAAGTTGTATTGATCTTATATCTAAAGAGATTTTCTTCCTGTGGCAAACTTTTACTATATGGGAATGTAAACATTACTATTTTTTTTACACTCAGGTTACACAAGGTGCTATAATATTGCAATAGTTCTCCTTTGTTTACATAACCCCTATTACCAACAAAAATTAAAAGTATGGTATCCTGGTGAAACTTACATTTTATAATTTTTTTCATAATATCAAATAATGAACAGCCAGGCATACAGTTATTTATTAATGAGTGTCCCGGATATTCATGTGCCAAAAAGTGGCCTAAACCTTTTCCAATTTCATCACAAAATATAACTATTTCTTTATTTACAATCTGTTGTGACAAACAATTAGTAATTTCCACTGGCAAATTGACATTAGACTGGGGTAAGGTGGGACTACATATTGTCAATGAATGATCCAGCGCAGAAGCAATAGATGGTAATTGACAATGCTCGCAATTCGTTTTTTGTGAGCTCACCAGCTCATTCATTGCCAATACATATTCCTTCATTTGATTTTCAGAGGCTGTGTATTTTATGGTCATTGAACTCAGTTTGTGTTGAAGACGGTTTAATTCACTCTGCAAGTCTTCAGTGTCAGTTTGATATTTTCTAGTACTTTTTTCTAAGTTTGAAGAATAAATGTCTAATTGTTTCAGTAGATGTAACCTTTCCCTATTTAGTTTGACATTTTTGATGAAGAACTTTTGTTTTTTGACCATTTTCTTGGTTCTCACAATATATTTGTTGATTTTAATATATTTTTTCAGTTTATTTTTACTAGTAACTACCCTCACTCTCTTACATGATGTAGAATCATCATCACTAGTCAAATCTATAGTATAGGAGGGCATAATTTGCGAAACCATTGATGGGGCAATAGGCACCAACTCGCTGAATAGGCTTTGATTCAACGAGGCAGTAATGTTAAGATTAGTGGTCTCTAGTTGAGAAATTTGAGTTTTAGCCTCTTGCAGCTGTTGTTGCAATAAGTATTTGTGACTCAGAGCATGTTCATACTCTGTGCTACATTGGCTGAACCCGTCCACAACAAGTTGGAGCCTATCCCGGTCTTCTATGGCCTCAGTGAATTGAATATATAACTGAGCCATTTCACTTTTTAACTTTCTATTGTTTTCATGGGCTTCGAAGAGGACGTTCTCATTGTCATCTATTTCCTTTTTTAGTTGGTCACAGCACTCCCTCGAAGCCTTTAATTCGCTCAAAGCCAGACCGAGTTTGGACTCCTCCTGACGAGCATAGGCACTACGAGTCATAGTCATGATTATGAAGGAATTAAACTAGAAAATAGAATAGACTAGGTCGATTGTAATAGAAGTTTAAAAGATAGGTAGTAGTTAGTGAAAGAAAATAAACTTTAGAAAGTTAAGTTCTGTCACCAACCAAAATTAAGGTTATGTTTATGTTTAACAATTGTCATTCACAACAATAAGCAGCTGAATCAAAGTACTAGGAATGTAAAAATCATTAAATTAACTGATCACAAACAATATGCAGCAAATCAAATGTAAAAAATTGTACCTGATAATAAGATGACAATGAAAAAATCACTCGTACCGGTAACCTCTACCTGTCACAGTTTGATTGATATTTTTGCACTTATTTATATCTAATTGCACGACTCTAACACGTAATACACTTAGATATCTTATTTACTTGATGAGTAATTATGAATTATACATAAAAAACAAAGATATTTAATATTTAAAATAAAAAATTTATGGAACTAATTTAAGTCAGCTGTTAGCTGTAGTGTTGCCACAGGAAAAAAAAACAGCTGACAGTACCGAACAGCTGCTTCTAGTCTTGTCTTAGCCCTAAACTTATGTTTATTAGTATTATTTCATTGATTCACATCACCTATGAGTCTATGAGGGATCTGGTACTCAAACGTACCTACACCACTACACACAAACACGCTCACAACCACAACCCACACGCATAGAACCACTTCTCGTCTCTTTTGATCTTCCTTCATGTGTTTAAAATTGTGCACAAACTCAGATGTTTCCCTTCGACCTGAAGGTTTATTTTGTATTCTTTAGGGTGAGGCCTGGAGATCCGTAACACAGGTCTCCCTAGTACGAACTCTACTCATACGCTACTCATTTATGTAGAAGATTACTTAGTTACGGAAACCTTTATGAAGAGAGAACAATATATTTTTTTTACAATAATAATAAAAAAAAGTTGATAACCCTATACATTACCAACTTTTTTGTAATTTGTAGAAGTAACTGACGGCCTTAAGACTTGCCAAAATGTAATATTTGCAATGCTTACATCGTTGCTTCCTCGTATTAGCACTTGAGAACGCAAGAATTACCTTTGCACCTACAAAACTTGAAACTTTTTAAAACCGACTAAAAGGAGGCTTCTATATTCGGTTGTATGTATTTTATTGATTACAATTATTAGCAAGTAAATTGCTACCAGCCAGGCGCATTACTTTGTCTAATTTATTATATCACCACTGCTCTTAAAACGGTGAAGAAAAACATTGTGAGGAAATCGGCATGTCCCAGAACTAAAAATTCAAAGACATGTGACATTCACCAACACGCACTGGACCCGCGTGGTGGTTTACGGCCCATTCCCTCTCCTAGAGAGAGGAGGCCTGAGTCCCGGCAGTGGGAACATTAAAAAGATGATGAAATTGCTGCCACAAACTGTAACAAAAAACAGAAATATGACTCTACGGAAATAGATAGGTACAGAAAACCATCTACATACAAAGCGCGCTCGAGCAACGCACACATTGACACCGCTCACGGACACGATATCTCGACTCTAACCAGCTCATTGCGAGCGCGTATGCATTCGCTTGAGACACGCGTCTGTGAACTGTTTTGTGAAACAATGAAACAAAAAAAGTTTTAACTGGGTTAGTAACATGAATTGCTGAACTATCGTTTTTTAAGTTACCAGTCATAAGACGTAATTAGGCAGGTGTAATTAGGCAGGTATTTGCTTGCACTTTGATAGTTGGTTTTTACTTAACGCAGAACAGTTAAATAGGTAGATAAGTACATGTGGCCATATAATGTAAAAAATATAAATATAAAACCAGATTTTAATGAAAATCACTTTTTCATAGCAAGCTTTTATAGTTTGGTATACCTATATTAATACTCGTCAAGACGAATCATAACGAGTCCAAACTCGATGGGGTTGTGTCGTTTAACTACGAAGTTCCTATAGCCACCTTCCGGTTCCATCCAGATCAGCTCCATGTTATAATTTTGCATTGTCGTCTGATTTACACGTGCATGCAAAATTTCAGCTCAATCGGTAACTGGGAAGTGGGTCAAATTTAATTTACAAGATTTGATGACAGACAAACATCGGGACAGGGTAAACTATGTAAATAAAAGCTTGTAATAAAAAGGTATGAAGAGTGATGTAAGTTCATACATGGTAGGCGTGTGTAACTCTTTACTTAACCGACTCACTGTTTCGAAACATTTTAGTGTTCCGAAAGATTGAAAGAAAGAAAGAAAAACTTATGTGTGTATGTTTATTCGAACCTTACACATACATTTAAATTAAAAAGCAGTTGAATAATATACAATTCAGAAAATACCACACAATTTAGTATGAAAACAAAATAACTTTAAAATTTGTGTAAGGTCAAAAAGGCACTTAACTCAGCATATGCTGCGATATCTATAAAGATAAATAACGCAGCGCTGGTATTGGAATATCAGTAATGTTTTAAATGCATCATTTTTTAATAATTGCAACACTGAAACTCTCTTTACTTTAAGCGATCAGCAGTCTTTTTAAAATTCAAACTGAAACGTAAATAGTGTAATATAATTTACCTAGACTAAAAAAACTGCTTTAAAATTATTCTCAATTCCAAATAAAATTAAATTAAATTTATATTGTGACAATTCATAACATTTGTTAGTCTATGTTTCAAATGTTCCATTTATATCTTTTGAGCCGATGTTCCAAATGTTCTGTGTATCTTGTAAGTCGATGTTACATGTTATAAAAATTAAAAATGTCTAAAAATATTATTATTCAACGTGTAACGATAAATGCGCAAAACCTGAAAATAGTTTGATCAGAATAACGAGCAGAATCAATCAAACCACTTTTTAATATAAATTACATTTTTGAAAAAAAAAATTCATTAATAATGTCGACCTGTCTATTTATGAATAAGTCAAGCAATCACGTGCGCAAACCCGCCGAAATAGGTAAACAAACACAAATGGTTGTAGTACAATCAAATTTTCTCATAGACGGGACAATAAAAGTTCTTATTTCAATGCAGATATTAATTTTAAACAAACTAAAACTGCACATAAAACCTTTAATTTTTTTTAATGATTTTTTCTCACTGTTTTAGGTCAATTAAATTAAAAATCATTTGGGATGTCTGAGGTTTTGCGCATTTAACGTTACACGTTGCATAAAATTGTTTTACAATTACTAGGTATTTACTTAAAATGATGTTAGGTAATTAACAAAATTTATATAATCTTTGTAAGTATGTCTTTTATACGATTTATTTAAAATAAAGAGAGACAACAAAGTTTACGTTTTAAATACCTAACCAGATGGAGATATCAAATAAGTAAAAAATTAAGCAAATTTAATATTTCTATAAAAGTTATTTATGTAGCTGTACCCCCGCGGCTTCGCTCCCGCTCTACCCTACTCCACCCTACTACATCCTATTCTATCTTACTCTACCCTAGTCTGCCCTACTCTACCCTACACTACATTTTTTTTCCTTAAGGTGGTGCATCACGACTCACATTTTCACTGTTTTTCATACAACCGCTCATAACTGATTATGACGTTATAACACATTTTTCATTAGATATTTTGCAAACACTCTTGTGGATATTATCTAGGTTTCTAAAGAAACCAATTTCTAAATTTGTGTTAAACTAATCCAGTAAAAACCTCTGAAAATTTCGTATTTTGTATGAACTTTGACACTTCATAATTTGCCTAAAAATTAGAAAAGTCAAAAAAATAATCCTCTAGAGACCTTGCAAATTTTATTAAGATTCTAAATGACGACAACTTTTTCCAAAATCTTTGAAGTGTTTGAAAAAAATAGCTATTTCCTGGAGCAATTTTTGTGAAATTTTCGAGTAAATCTCGGAATTACCGAATACTAATAGAGTTTTCAGGCGTTATCTCTGTTTTTTTGCGTTGCCTTTTTGTCAAGCATCGCGTTGGATTGCATTAAACGAAGTAACAAGTTTTTAAACCATTTTCGATGTTTACGATCGGCGAGTGGAAAAGGACCCTCTTAACAACCTTCTCTTTACACTAACAAACACAACAAAAAAAGAATTACCGAAATCAGTTCAGCTGTTCTCGAGATTTGCGCTTATAAACTCATTTAGCGATTCATTTTTATAATAAATATTATAGACTAGCGACCCGCCCCGGCTTCGTTCGGGTGCAATTTTATACATATAAACCTTCCTCTTGAATCACTCTATCTATTAAAAAAAACCGCATCAAAATCCGTTGCGTAGTTTTAAAGATTTAAGCGTACATAGGGATATAGGTGATAAACAAAGAGTGCTTATAAAAATATATTAGTAGTAAATTGAACTAAAGTAGGCGCCAGATAACCGCGGAATAACGGTCATTGACCCTCCTACATTTATTGACATTCTAATTTCAAAAACAGAAATAAAGACATAGTCTTAAATTGATATCTATCGTGATCCTTCACATGATCTAGTGATAAAAAGCAGTTCATTGTTTGTTTTTCGGGTACCTACGCAGAGATATGAGGAAAGAGTCAATTTATTTAATTCCACGCTTATCTGGCGCTTTCTATAGACGCCTTACGTCTCCACACATTACAGTACCTAAGGATTTGAATCCAAGATTAGATTTCTGTCCCCATAGTTACCCGAAACTGTTAGATACCTAAGTGCATAGAAATCTCCTTTCTTATATCTATGCCTAAATGTCTCTCACACACGGGCTACAAAAAAGCCGCTTCAAGCTTTTGTTTTGTGGCGGCGCTTTCTTGTAGCGGCTAAAATGCCATGCCATTTGCGTATTTAATCCATCTTTAATTCTTTATTGTACACCATGATAATATACAAAAATATGTGGATATCAGAGTTCATGTACATAGGCGAGCTTAACTCAAAGTTGAGTTTTCTTCCAGCAAACCATTGAGTGATAGAGAGAGATCACAGTAGAGGGTAGGATCCAGTGCACAATTCTTCTTCTTTATCCTTCTTCGTCAGAGTCCATTACGATACTGCATGCATGGCCACAAGCTGTCGCGCGCTTCAGTATTTTTTTTTTGTAGCTACTTCTAGCTTTTTTGTGACCACTTCTAGCTTTTTTTTTTGTGTCCGCCTAGTTGTGTGTGGCAGGAGAAGCTAGAAGCGGCTTTTAGCTTAACACATGAGCCACAAAAAGAAGCTAGAAGCGGCTATTTTTGTGGCCCGTGTGCGGGGACGCCGTGTACCCGCCTAGTTGTGCGCCTTAGTATGGCAGGAGAAGCTAGAAACGGCTTCTAGCTTCACACACAAGCCACAAAAAAAGAACGCCACAAAAAGAAGCTAGAAGCGGCTTTATTGTAGCCCGTGTACACTAACTAGCAAGTTGAATGCCACTGAGACCTACTTACTTACATCAAACAATGCAGTTTTTGCAATTTAATTTAATTATGAGAGGTTGATGCACATGTAATTATATATTCAAAATTATTAAAGCAGTTATTTTTTTTTCCTATTTTTTTTTTTATAAAATCTTTTACCCACGCCAAGAACTAAGTACTCCTGTATCATGGGTATGATCACAAATTATTTGTGCTTATTTATGCTTGTATTATTTAATTTATGCTTACATAGAGGGAGTTACGTATGTAGGTATTTTCATTTTGCCTGAGGTCCCTAAGCTCGGGGGTCCCCAGAACCTCATTAAGGCAGGAGGAATTTTGCTATGTTTCTGATAGACATCCCACCCATACGCACAAAGTGTTTTGGGAACACATTTATTGTGCGTACAGCCAAGAAGTGGAATTGTTAGTCTATTTTTCCTGATAGCTATAACTTAGAGGTCTTTAGGTCAAAAGTGAATAGGTTACTTCCAGGCAAGCGAGCTCCATCGTCGGTCACATCACTTGCCAAACCTATCAATAATTAAAATGAAGTGTCATATATTTTTTTTCTGTTTTTTAAATTCTTCTCAGGATTTGGGGCATATCCATTAAATTTTTTCGCTGTATGAAATCAGTTTAAGTACATAAATAACTACCCACAGAAAAGATGAAAAAGGTTAGAAAATAAATACTTTCCGATTTGTACTACAACGAGTGTCGCCGCTTGTCTCCCACCCTTTAACTCCACCACTGGCAATAAACCAATACGAACGCGCATTACGCAACTAACAGACCACGCACACTTAGATCGCAAGTTTGCTATTGGTAGTTGAACTATGAGCATTGCCCTACTTTGTGGCACGCCCGCCCCGCCCACAAGTCCATTCTAACCTCTTTCATCTGTTCTGTGACTCTACCTAATATTCCGACCTTTTCTTTATCTTGGTATTACGGCGCCATTAACCTCGGACTTCCGGACGTTACCCCAGGGGAAAAGAACAAATTACACAGAAAACAGTCACAAGTTAATGTACCTACATCTTCCATACGTCAGGTACAAAGATTACCGGAGACCTCTCGCGCCGGGCCTTGGTTCAGGCCATGGTCCGGAGCGAGGAAGAGTGGCAGCCGGTCACCTCCTTCTGCGAAGCAGTAATGCTAGCAAAGGAGGAGGCCGAACGCATCAGGCAACGGCGCCCTCGCCGCCGCCGGGATTCCAATCCCGATTTTCAGCCACCGTAGACGCGGGCTTGCGGACCCTGAGCCATGGGTAGCTTGCTGTCAGACAGTCCGATAACTCTCCGGACCGAGCCCAAGACGTCGACGGCGCGCACTGTTCCCGCGCGCCTCAAGGAGTTGTCAGCGACAGGAGGGGCCCAGATGGGTCAAAGCCTACTGGGGCCAGGGTTATCCGAAAGGAACTCGAGCCCCGGTATGAAGGCTAGAAGGAACGGGGTAGGGTTTTTAGTCAGTAAGAGTCTGACACTATCTACCGCTCTACCCAAGAGCGGGGGTTATCATAAGATGATTTTTCCCTCCGAAAACAAAGGTACAAAGATTACATCTGTTGTTGTTATTTTTAACATAAAATTACATCACCTTCACGTTAAGTACCTAAAAAGTTAAACAGAGGTGCTTGTAAGTAAAATAAAAAACTCTTTACAAAAAAAATTACAACCGACTTCAATGTAAAAAAAAAACCATGGAAAAGTACAATAACTTTAATTGCGGAAGTCAGTGTTTCTACAAATAGCTTTGTCTCATCGTTATTCAACACCGACTTCCGAAATTGAAATCATTTTGTGCTTTTCAGTGTTTTTTTTTTATATTGAAGTCGGTTGTTTTTATTTTTGTAAAAAGAAAATATTTATGGTACCATAACTAAAAAGAACCCAATAGCCAAACTTAAATACCTTATAGCCAGAGTGCATCTCATAACGATTATAATAACCCCAAACACGGTTATATTACATTATTTTACCTTCCGGCTTCATCATCAGATCAATTCGATACATCACCTCCCCCTTTTTCAAAGACCCCTATTATAATTTTGAAGATAAGGGGACTATGCGTCTCCCGTAGTGTAGGGGATGTAGTCACTGCGATCTAAAAGATCTATTGTGACTCGCCACCTTGTTAGAGTAACTCTTTTAGCCCGGGAGCTTCCAGGAAGTCTAGAATACTCCTAGCTTTAAGAGTTTTAATCTCCTCCGGGCGAATAATGTGTCGGCCCAGATGGATACTCCGTTTGTGGATAAGGGGCCCACATTCACACAAAAAATGCTTAGGTGTCTCCCTCTCCTGATTAAGGTACCGGCAAACATCAGTGTCACTCAGTTTCATGTGAATTGGTGCCTGTTTAATTTGCAGTGGCCGTACAAGGCGCGGGCTATCGCACAGATGTTCGTCCTGCTAAGCTCAAGAAGCTCGGCAGTTCGTTTTTGTGAGTAGTCTTATATACGAGATTTGGCGTGTAGTAATCTCGGTTGTAATAACCAGTGCTTTTTTGAATCGCCAAATAGGTTGCCCTTAAAGGTCTGCATGGCCTGGTTCTTTGAGATACCACAGAAGGGTTCTGGTCCTATCTAATGACCTTGAGCTCCAGTCCTTGCAAGTTCGTCGGCTTTTTCAATTCCAGAATGACCCGGTACCCATATCAAAATAACTTCATTCCTTTGCCCCAGGTCATTTCACAAATACCCCTAAGTTGTAGCTATCAGGAAACATAGACTCCGGCAGGTTTACGTGTTTGTGAATACACGATGCTTAATATTAAAAAAAAAAATGCGAATATAAGTACTTACCTATAATTAGCAAGCAGAAAACAGCTAACCGTCGAGATGTCAGTAACAACATTGTACATACGTCATTGGATGTTACAAAAACCTGTTATAAAATTTAATATAAAGGTATCTAACCATGTTGCTTGCAGTAAAAAACGTTGCAAGTAATCATGGTCAGGTTTTTCCCCATTGGTTTTACTGATATTGTTGTATTTTTTACTAACATAGTACAGGGTAATCACCCATTATGCAGTACTAATAATAATATTCCACAACTGTTCTATCACACAACGCCGTCTAGTCTCAAGCCAGCAGAGCTTGTGTTTTGAGTACTAGACAACTGATAAACATACTACTCTGTCAAGAAAGTACCGGGAAAAGATCAATAATACACAAAATGTCTGTTATTCATCCAAATTTATTTTATCACCTTCAAAGTATGCTCCTTTAGAAACGATACACTTGCGCCAACGAATAATCCATTCATCAAAACATTTTTTAAACGCTGCTTCCTGAATTGAGTTCAGTTCTCGCCGCGAATTCTCCTTTATGTCTTCTATCGATTGAAAACGGGTACCATGAAGTGGTAATTTGAGTTTAGGAAAAAGAAAAAAGTCAGCAGGAGCCATATCTGGTGAATATGGTGGTTGCTGGATGGTATTTGTTGAGTGTTTGGTCAAAAATTCGTTCACAATGATAGCCTTGTGCGAAGGCGCATTGTCGTGGTGCAAAATCCAAGAATTTTCATTGCGAGGCAAATCTTCCATCATATCTCGACCGCTTTTGAACGCTTTGAACCACTCATAAGCACGAGTTTTTGATAAAGTCGATTCACCGTAAGCCTTCTGTAACATTTTCAGTGACTCCGAACACGAAATTTCATTGGCGATGCAAAATTTAAGACAAACTCTTTGTTCGATATTTTTGTCCATTATGAAATTCGTAATACACACTATATATGATATTACTAAAACCAGCACTGTATTTAATATAAATAACAGATGCAACTCAAACTCCGCGCCAAAATGGAAAACAGTTGTGCCAATCTAACAACTACAAAAAAACAAAAATTTGAATTTGGAACCATAAACAAATCATCCATTCCCGATACTTTTTCGACTGAATGTACATATTATATTTCTAAATACATACATAATATAGATAAATTACACCCAGACACAGAACAAATGTGTATGTGATCCTCAAATTATGTCAGAAGTATGCGGTCTATCCTCACACAATCCCTCAATCTTTTCTTTCATCCCTCTTTCACTACGTTTATGTTCGAGTATTTTATGAACGGGTAACTTCTGTGCCTGATCTCATATCAACATCATACATATATATACAATGCTATATTTGGTTTATGCGCAACCTCATAGTTTGTTCAGAATCAGTAACTGAATGGATTCCAATAGTTTTTACACCATGATATATTTTTTTACTAAAAATATTTAAAAAGGTCGCAACTTTAGAATAGAATAGAATAGAATAGAATAGAAATACTTTTATTCGGTACAGAACAGACACAGCACAGCACAACGGATTATATACAAAGTAAACAAAAATAAAAGTACTTACAAAGTGCGCCGAGCGTGCCCGCACCGAAAGGGTGACCACCTCAGCATTTTCTGGTTTAACTTTGTTACCACGGACACCAAGTACAACACAGGTCACGACAGATCATAGCTAGCATTAGGAGCTAACAAACAGCTGGTTGCAAGTGTAAAACAACCCCTCAGTTACTTGGATGGCCCGGTGACTATGTATTTTTGCTGACATAATAAGCTTATAACTTTATGATTTTTCATGATATAGTTATGAAATTTGGACACGTGTTTCGGGTTTTGCATATACCTACTAAAACTAATGTTGTATACAAGCTGTAAGGGACAGCCCTCCGCAAACTTTAAGGGCTTGCTCAGTAGACGAAACTGAACAACCTTCCACAAGTCTTCAAAGAAAATCAGCCTCACCATACAAAATTATAAACTTGTTTGGACAATTTGTATGACGGGGTCGAGTTTTTCTTTCGATTCTTGAAAAAAAATTTTGTGGGAGGTTGTTCAGTTTCGTCTACTGAGCAAGCCCATAAAGTTTGCAGAGGGCTGCCCCTGGATATCTATGGCTGTCCCTTACACCTTGTATGTATGTATACAACGTGTAACGTTAAATGCGCAAAACCTCAGACCTCCCATATAATTTTTAAATTAAAAGACCTAATACTGTGAAAAAAAAAAAAACATTTAAAAAAAGGTGTGCAGTTTTCCTTTGTTTAAAATTAACATTTGCATTGAAATAAGAACTTTTATTATCCCGTGTATGAGAAAATTTGATTGGACTACAACCATTTGTGTTTGTTTACCTATTTCGGCGGGTTTGCGCACGTGATCGCTTGACCTATTCATAAATAGACAGGGCGACATTTTAATGAAGATTTGTTTAAAAATGTAACCTATATTAAAAAGTGGTTTAATTGATTCTGCTCGTTATTCTGAACAAACTATTTTCAGGTTTTGCGCATTTAACGTCACACGTTGTATATGTACGTATGCCTTCCGGGTATTACTTACAATTTTAGTTATATAAGTATCTACAGCGTGGCGATTAGGTTATCACATTAAATGATGCAGCAGGCATTACAAGTTGTTATTATTCCGTTAAAATAATAAAATAAACAATTTTACTAAAATTAAAAAAAATAATTTTTCAAACAAAATAAATAGCATTATAATTGGTAAAAAATAAAACATCCTTTATAATAACAGTTTACTGACCTCTAAAAGCGGCAACGCCGTGGCGCTGGCGAGTACGCGCCGTACCTACGCGTACGCGAGTTATGAATGAATACCTACTTGTGAATGTAGGCCCGCGCGCGTGGTGCGATAGTACCTACATTAACATTTTGACAACATAGGTATTTTATGATATTGTTTTATGAAACAATCACAAATTAAATTTTAAAATCTACACTATTTTAAAAAAATCTAAGTACCTACTTCTAGTACACACAGCACAGGACGCACAGGATCGATCATTGTGGCGACACTTAGGGGAGGCCTATGTCCAACAGTGGACGTCTGTCGGCTGAAATGATGATTATGATGATGATGACTTCTAGTACACACACTATTTTCACTTATGTAGTACAATGTGCAACTAATAATACTATCGTATTATTAATCTACTTTATTTTACAAAAATAAAACTAACACAAAACAATTTCCACAAAATAACAATAATATCTACGAAGGGCCGGCGCGCAGATAGTTTACTCGTCAACTATCCCTCAAGTATTTTGGGCTGGCGGCGGACTAGACTCATTCATAGGACACACCAAAGATATCGCGCATAGAGATTTAAACCTTAAGTCGTCAATTGTAAGAATATTGTTGCATATTTTTTCATACCTCCCATGCGGTCCATTTACATCTTTTAATTTAGCACACAAAAATCACCTTCAGTTATTAGTCATAAGGACATTTTTCGCTTGAATTGTTTACGTTTGTAGTAATGATTAGAAGAAACATAAACAATTCAAATGTAAACAGTTTGTAAAATGATAGTTTAGAGCTTGTAGGTAACACGGAATGGCAACGTTTGAAGTTGTGAACTAGGTATCTTCACCAACCTCGGGTCTTTGACCTACTTTTATTGGTCAGCTGATTAAGTTCATGCAATACATGATGTTGAGAAATATTAAAACGAAAAAAAATCTCCCACGGGTATAATATTGTTTATTATTAAATTATTTTAACCGAATATGATAAAATACCTAATAAAGAGTATGTGGCTTCAATTAATGTGATAACCTAATCGCCACGCTGTATATTGATGTTCATTGAGTATGTAATAGAACTCCAAGATCACGAAGATATTAATAGTATATTATGATAACCACTATGACATTTTGTCTAGGATATAATCAGCTTGGCATCCATACAGTACATTATGATATAAGTGTGTAATTCAATGTTAGTGATTACCGTCGAGGCGGTATTTAGTCCCGAGCCATGGCGAGGGTCTTAAGAGTGCTGAGAACGGTAATCATTAATTACTCACGCGTATCATGCGATGTTTTTCAATACACTTGTGAAGGAAATAGCTGTAAAACTAGTAAACTTTTGTGGTGCTAAAAATCTGTTATATGAAGCAAATCTCGGAATTACCTCACCGAGTTTTCAAGCGTTATCTCTTTTTTTTTGCGTTGCTTTTTTGTCAAACATTGCTTTGGATTGCGTTAGATGAAGTAACAAGCTTTTAAACCATTTTCGATTTTTATTTATTTATTTAAACTAAAAAGATGAAGTCAATCTCGTTTCTAGTTGAACCAGCAGGACATTGCCAGGTCCACCACCAGGTACCTTAATAATATTAATCATCATCATCATCATCTTCCTGCCCTTGTCCCGTTTTATTTATTTGGGGTCGGCGCAACACGTTTTTTTCTTCCATTCTGTCCTGTCACTCGTCATGCTATCACTAACTCCCTTTTCTTTCATATCACTTCTCACACAATCCATCCATCTTTTCTTTGGCCTCCCTCTCCCCTTCCATCCATCCACATGTAAGCTCATAACTTTTTTAGCAACATGCGTTTCGTCCCTCCTTTTCACATGACCATACCAAGACAAACGATTTCCTTTCAGCTTTTCTATTTGCTTTTAGCTTTTTAATATTAATATTAATTTATAATATTATTATTTTTTGCCTTAAGCCACCCAATAAAATAAAATAAAATATTCTGACAAATAAATCATTGACTAATTCTTTCATAAAACACGCGTAATAGATTCTTAGCCTTCATCTTTTACTATATATGCAACGCAGATACAAAAATAAAAACTTTCTAACCAGATACAGACACCAATTTTAAAATTGGTTACCAAAATACCAAATCTATTTTCGTACTCTCTACAACCGCAAACGCGAGATCACTATTTGGCAAAATTTTATTTCGATAGACATGGGCGTTTCTAATAGCGTTGCCTAACTAAAAATAATATGTTGCCAGAGCGATTTATTAGCTAACCATCGACCTTGCGTTATTTATAAACTTACTAATATTCCCATTAAAATACCTGTAGGCATGGGGTCAATATAATGAAAAGGCATCTTTTACTGTTACACGGGCCTCAAAAAAACGCCGCTCCAAAACCTCAAATAAACGCTAGAAGCGAACACAATAAAAGCTTGAAGCCACCGCAAAGACAGCTGAAGCGCGCGACTGCTTGTGGCCGGAGAAGGCCACCTCAAAAAGAAGCTTGAAGCTGCGTTTTTTTGAAGACTGTGCGAGGTCACTTACTGTGACTGACCGGGTTCACGGTTGTTTCTTTTGCCAAATGTTTATCACCTACCCTCAGCAGCCGGGATAGACCCCGATTTCCAGCTTGATGCTTGGGGCTTGCGTACGGTGAGCAATAGGTAGCTCGCCGTCTGGTAACACCGAGATCGAGTCATGGTTGAGTCATGGGTAGTGCGAAAGAACCTCGGGGCCCAGAAGTGAAAAAATAAAATAAAAAGAAACAGAAAGTAAAAAAGAGAAAGAAAAAGGTAGAGAAAGAAAAGAAAAGAAAGATAGAGAAAAAGAGAAACAGGAAGATAAAAAAAGAGCTAGAAAGAACAAGAAAGTGCAAGAAAGAGTAAGAAAGAGTACGAAAGAGCAAGAAAGAGCAAGAAAAAGCAAGAAAGAGTACGAAAGAGTACGAAAGAGCAAGAAAGACCAAGAAAGACCAAGAAAGACCAAGAAAGACCAAGAAAGACCAAGAAAGACCAAGAAAGACCAAGAAAGACCAAGAAAGACCAAGAAAGACCAAGAAAGACCAAGAAAGACCAAGAAAGACCAAGAAAGACCAAGAAAGACCAAGAAAGACCAAGAAAGACCAAGAAAGACCAAGAAAGACCAAGAAAGACCAAGAAAGACCAAGAAAGACCAAGAAAGACCAAGAAAGACCAAGAAAGACCAAGAAAGACCAAGAAAGACCAAGAAAGACCAAGAAAGACCAAGAAAGACCAAGAAAGACCAAGAAAGACCAAGAAAGACCAAGAAAGACCAAGAAAGACCAAGAAAGACCAAGAAAGACCTAGAAAGACCAAGAAAGACCAAGAAAGACCAAGAAAGACCAAGAAAGACCAAGAAAGACCAAGAAAGACCAAGAAAGACCAAGAAAGACCAAGAAAGACCAAGAAAGACCAAGAAAGACCAAGAAATAAAATGAAAGAGCAAGAAAGAGCAAGAAAGAGCAAGAAAGAGCAAGAAAGAGCAAGAAAGAGCAAGAAAGAGCAAGAAAGAGCAAGAAAGAGCAAGAAAGGGCAAGAAAGAGCAAGAAAGAGCAAGAAAGAGCAAAAAAGCAAGAAAGAGCAAGAAAGGGCAAGAAAGAGCAAGAAAGAGCAAGAAAGAGCAAGAAAGAGCAAAAAAGAGCAAAAAAGAGCAAGAAAGAGCAAGAAAGAGCAAGAAAGGTAACGAACGATAACGAAAGAGACAGAAAGAAAAAGAAGAAAAAGATTGAAAAGAAAGAAAGAACATACTAGTATGAAATACTTTGCTAGCATTCTTCTTTTTAACTTCGCAGAAAGTTAGTGGCATCTTACTTATGAAATAGCAAAATTTTCGAAATGAGGTTTCAAAAATGCATGATGGCTGAGTTTTTAATATTGCTACATGCAGAATGAATCACTTGATCTGCTTCATCAACAAATTAATATTTATTTACTCAATGATAGCCTTGAAGATAATCCGGAAGATTGCGTTTTGCTATAAAAAGATAATAAGATTCTTGTAACTCATTAAATGCTATAAAAATACAATTAATGAACTTTGAAAACTGCAAAAAAGATGACATAATAGACTTAATGATCAGAAATGAAAATATCCGCAGGAAAACCAAGGTTACCGACATAGCCCGAAGAATCGCAGAACTTAAGAGCAGTGGGGAGGGCACATTGCTCGCAGAATGAGTTCGAAGGGGCCAAAAAGTTTGCACCGGTAGATACAGCGCTGGAAGATTTCCTACATGGTGGACGGAAAGACCTGGTGAGAGCAGCAGGAATGCAATGGATGCCAGACGCACAGGAGCAGTCGTGGTGGATGTCTTTCGGCTGAAATGATGATTTTTCTTTTTTTACGGTGGGCAAAAATCATCCTATGACACCCAACGCTCTTGGGTGGAGCGGGACATAGTGTCAGACTCTTACTGACTAAAAACCCACCCCGTTCCTTCTAGCCTCTTCATATCGGGGCTTGAGTTCCTTTCGGATAACTCTGGCCCCAGTAGGCTTCGACCCATCTGGGGCCCTCCTGTCGCTGACAACTCCTTGAGGCGCGCGGGAACAGTGCGCGCCGTCGACGTCTTGGGCTCGGTCCAGATAGTTACCGGACGGTCAGACAGTCCTCCTCGCTCCGGACCATGGCCTGAACCAAGGCCCGGCACGATGATGAAGATGATGACAGCCTGGGGCTAAAGTGTGGTATTTGTATAAATTCGTCATTCCAACATGGTCCCAACAAATTCATAATTATCGAACATTGATCGGGCAATGGTCTCGTAATAGACTTGTGGTAGAATGACAATAACGAGCTTATTAAAAGCAACGACTGTACAATGACGTTCTAATGATAGGTCACTGATCAAAGAAACTATAAAAATTTTTAGCAGACTACCGCATCAAACATTGATTTGTCAATAGACCATTCTGATACTATTGTAATCAATGACCTCTTCAAAGTGACTATTACAACGAGGTAGCTATTACTATCAATGACCTCTTAGAGGTCGTAGTGATTGTAATAGCCACAGAAAAGATGAAAGGGGTTAGAAGGTCATATTTTACAATTTGTACTACGAGTGTCGCCGCTTGTCTCCCACCCTTTAACTCCACTACAGGCAATAAACCAAAACGAACGCGCATTACGCATCTAACAGACCACGCACACTTAGATCGCAAGTTTGCTATTGGTAGTTGAACTGTGAGCATTGCCCTAATTTGTGGCACGCCTGCCCCGCCCACAAGGCCATTCAAACCTCTTTCATCTGTTCTATAGTAATAGCAGACTTGAGGCCCAAGGCGTCTGTAGGTCAAGAATGATATTTCTAGGCAAACCTGCTCTCTCATCGACCACATCACTGCAAAAAAACGCGGTTATACTGGCTGCCGATTCCAACATAAGAAACGCCTAGAAAAAAATTGCCAAAGTGTAGGAACCTGGTACTGCATAGTGTGTTGTCATAATAAGCTATTTATAGGCTGTATATTTATATAAGAAATCTTGCGAAACGCATAGTCATGTATATTAATGTGTGGCTAGTGACGTATGAATTCGCGGTCAAATCAACGCTGCCGGCGCTCGTCACCGTCGGTCCTAAGACGAGGATTATAGCAACCAATAAATAATATATGCTTTTTTTATTGCGGTAAATATTGATGATCTTTAACCATATTGCAAAGTGCGTCCATGTTTCTTGCGATATAAGTTTTTACAAGCTTTTATTTAGTTTCATTCGTCCCGATGTTTGTAAGTCGATAATCACACATCGTGCAAATTGATCCACTTCCCGGGGGTGGCCACCCTTCGCTTGATTTAAAGCAAAACAGATGTGCCAGTCCAAAGGGGTAACTGGTCCGCGGTCCCAGTTCCATAGCGGGCCGAACAACCCCTAACCCTGTGTGCCCTCGTGAGTCTCGGGTCACACTTGATCGTTTTTATTAGGCTATCAATCCACTGTTCATCTGTCTGTCACCAGACTGTATCTCATGAACTGTGACAGCCAGACAGTTGAAATTTTCTCAGATGATGTATTTCTGTTGCCGCTATAACAATGACTAAAAACTTTAAATGGGGCTCCCTTATAAAAAACATGATTATTTTTTCCGTTTTTTTTTTTTGCTACGGACGGTACGGCACCCTTCGAGACCAAGGCTGACTCGCACTTAGCAGTTTCGCAGTTTTTTTTTTAAATGTACGGATAAGGATGTACTTAGGTACGTATTTCGCCAAATATGTTTAAGTTTTAAGAGATAAGGGTCAAGCCTATCACCATATTTGGGCACACACACGTTGCTTATTGTTTGAACAGTGCGTCAATAGAGGCCGGTGGGTCGAGGTCGAGCAAACCGCAACACAAACAAACATACCTGTACCGTCATACCGCATACCTGTACCTCGCAATACTACATGTTACCTCATCCGCAGTTGATTTACACAACTATTTATTAAGTGTCACTTCTAACACCTGTTTTAAAATTGTTAAGCTCTATCTGCTATTGACAGGCAGTTACTAACTTAAGTATTTGTGATAAATGTTAGGTATGTATTTCACAAATTAAGAACTGGTTCATCATCATCATTTCAGCCGATATGCGTCCACTATTGGAAATAGGCCTCCCCCAAGCGTCGCCACAACGAACGTTCCTTCGGTTTCCCGCAACCTTCACCAAGTCATCGGTCCACCTTGTAGGAGCCCTTCCAACGCAGTGTCTTCCGGTACAGAGTCGCCTCTCCAGAACCTTTCGGCCCCAACGGCCATCTGTTCTGCGAGCAATGTGCCCTGCCCAGTTTGGCAATTCTTCGTGCTATGTCGGCTACTTTAGTTTTTCTGCGGATGTCTTCATTCTTGATTCGATCACTGAGTATTTTGTATAAACTCCTGCCGGGTCTATGTCGATTTCATTACCTTTTAACAGCGATTTTATTTATTTATTTAAACTTCATGCAATACAAAGGTACAAAGGCGGATTAATGCCTTAGGGATTCTCTACCAGTCAACCTAGGGTGGTGAAGAGAAAACATGGCAGGTGCATAAAAAAAAGAATAGATTACTAAGAAAATAAGGGAACAAAGATATAATAAACATACAATTTATGCAATATAATATAAACTTGCATACATATAATAATATACTAGTTTTTGCCCGCGCGGCTTCGCTCCCGAACTTCCCTACTCTACCCTACTCTACCCTACTCTACCCTAATCTACCCTACTCTACCCTACTCTACCCTACTCTACCCTACTCTACCCTACCCTACCCGACTCTACCCTACTATACCCTACTCTACCCTACTCTACCCTACTCTACCCTACTCTACCCTACTCTACCCTACCCTACCCGACTCTACCCTACTATACCCTACTCTACCCTACTCTACCCTACTCTACCCTACTCTACCCTACTCTACCCTACTCTACCCTACCCTACCCGACTCTACCCTACTATACCCTACTCTACCCTACCAAACTTCACATAAACCATCTACTAAATAGTTCGAACAAAGCCTTTGGTTTTTATAGGTGTGTAGCGACATCTATGACGCCACATAAGAACTACGAAGAAAATACGAAATCCTGCATCGCGCAATCAAAGTTCTCAGCGCGATATGAACGTATACGACAGTCCGACATCAACTATCGGGCAGTCGCCCACCAGGCTATAACGCCCGGTCTGGACGGAGGATCCTCCCTTTTCAACGGAGGTATGTGGGACTTTACTCTCTGTTCCACCTACCCCCAAACTGGTGACCCTCGACAAAGAACGTCAGCGCAGCCTTCGTGCAGCTACTACTTCGTGACGTCATCATCGCTTCCTCAAGCTTTCGAGCAACGAGCCATACAGCCAGCACCCTCGGCTAAGGGTATCCTGACCACTAGTATGCCTACCTGGTCATACCTGGTCACCACCTCAGCCGCATCAGCGACCTTGGCACACCGCACCTTCGGCCAGTCATATGAAGAGCCATGAAGAACCTCTCCTGGTCGACGCCAGCAATCAAGCCCTACGTCGCACAAGCACCGCTCCGACTCACTGGAGCCAGCAGCACTACTCCGACTCACTGGAGCCAGCAGCACTACTCCGACTCACTGGAGACTGCAGCATCGTCCTGACTCACTGGGACAGCACCACCCCGACTCACTGGGGCATCATCCCGACTCACTGGGACATCATCACCCCGACTCACTGGGGCATTATCCCGACTCACTGGGATAGCAACACCCCGACTCACTGGGGCATCACCGCAGACAGTTCCGACTCACCGAGAACTATGCGGCATCGGTTCCGACTCACTGGAACCAACCTACCGCTGGCCTGGCACACATCAAGAACCATCGATCTCCGATCTCCGGAGGGGAGTGATGTAGCGACATCTATGACGCCACATAAGAACTACGAAGAAAATACGAAATCCTGCATCGCGCAATCAAAGTTCTCAGCGCGATATGAACGTATACGACAGTCCGACATCAACTATCGGGCAGTCGCCCACCAGGCTATAACGCCCGGTCTGGACGGAGGATCCTCCCTTTTCAACGGAGGTATGTGGGACTTTACTCTCTGTTCCACCTACCCCCAAAGGTGAGCCCGATCTTGAGTTATAAAATAACAACGAAAAGTGGCATTGATTTTTATAAAACTATATAGATATAGATTATTTATATAAGGAAAATGAAAGGATTTTTGAGACTACTCCGCTATTTGTGTAGAAAATAAAACCGTATCTTGCACCCAAATGCATTCTGACTGACTGGTTTTATTTTTATATAAAAAAAAAAAAACAATAATTTATTCAAGCTTTTTGTCTTTGCGAGGTCTTTCGAAAAACCAGCTTTATTAATATTTTTGTAACTTACAAAATTTCCATGACGTAAGCTCGTAGACATACCACGTTTGAAATCGTAAGTTAGGTTTTTGTATGACTTCTCTCGCTCTGGGTGGAGCGAGGGGGCGTGTCAGACTTTTACTGACTAAAACCATACCTGTGTCCTTCAGTTGCCCTCTGCGTACTAGGGTTACGGGTTTCCTTTTCAGAAATTCCCCGCGGTCCTAGCTAGCGAGCATCGACCCTACTGGGTCCCTACGGTTTCCTGACATCTGTTTAAGGAGCGCGTGGGTCACTACGCGCTGTTGACGAGTGGGCTCGGTCCGGTTGACTACCGGACGGCCGGACGGCGGGCTACCCATTGCTCGTCGTCCGCAAGCCCGCGTCTACCGTGGCTTGTAGCCGGGGTCGGAATTTCGGTGAATCGTAAGTTAGGGTTAGATTCGCGTTTTTCTTGGCTTCAAAGTTTTCGATCGCTTTTGAAGTCCATACAGCAAATAAATGTAACAGTCAAATCATATGAGAACCATGCGGATTAGACAAAGCCTTGTTAGAGTTTTTGGCAATTACGAATGATGAAAATAATAATAACAATTTTCTATTTCCCGATGAAAGTAGATTATGTGCGATTCTAGATCACCTGTCTAGACTCTTCGGTATACAGACTAGAACAATGTAGAAAGACTACTTGAACATATTTCGTCGAGAAATTTGTAATACATAACATGATTGAAAAGAGTGTCGATAGAGTTTCTTGCACATTCTTCTCCATAGAGATCTACGCTTTGGAATGTGCAATTAGCATTTTTTTTTAACTGACAAACTTCTTGAAAATTCAAAAATGCCCGAAAATGGATTATTTGAGTTTGATTTTTTTAAATCCTATTTAAATACAGTGAAGAAGATATGAAACGTTTCTGAAAAAGTTATGAGTATACCGATGGACGTGGGTGACTGGAGACAGGGCCAGCCTGAGGTTTTTTTTGAGCGGGACTGGAAAGGTGAAAAGAGTCGATTGGACGGTAAGTTACTTTTTGCTCGTCGTCTACAAACCCACGCCTATAGAAAATAGCTAACCTTTTTTTTTTTTTTCTCGACGGGGAAAATCATCTTTGACGAAACCCGCTCTTGGGTGGAGCGAGAGACAGTGTCAGACTCTTACTGACTAAAAACCCCGCGCCGTTCCTTCTAGCCTTCATACCGGGGCACGAGCTCCCTTTCGGACAACCCTGTCCCCAGTAGGCTTCGACCTAGCTGGGCCCCTCCTGCTGCTGACAACTCCTTGAGGCGCGCGGGAACAGTGCGCGCCGTCGACGTCTTGGGCTCGGTCCATTACCGGACGATCGGACAGCGAGCTACCCATGGCTCGCCGTCCACGAGCCCGAAAAAAATAGCTAACCTGATCCTGATAGCTATAACCTAGGGGTCTTTAAGTCAAGAGTGAATAGATTGCTTCTAGACAAGCGTGTTCCATCTTCGGCCACATCATCGCTTACCATCAGGTGAGATAGTGGTCAAATGTGAGCCTATACAGTATATAAAAAGACTACCGATGGGTTGGTAACTTGTCAAGGATAAAATTGTATGTACTCATCCATCTCACACATATACGTGTCCGTTCTCTTCTTACATAAGAATTTCGCAGAATTTCTCTCGAAACTAATTAGTACACTTGTAACTAGGGGCTTGCGAGCGAAACCGGTGAATATACTTAGTTGACCAAGTTGGTTGTGTTACGTAAACTAGCAAATACACACATGTTTGCTTATTAGATTACTTAGGAATTATCAAGTGATTTACAATCGGCGGCGGAGACCTCTCGCGCCGGGCCTTGGTTCACGCCATGGTCCGGAGCGAGGAGGAGTGCTAGCAAAGGAGGAGGCCGAACGCATCAGGCAACGGCGCTCTCGCCGCCGCTGCCAGGATTCCGATCCCGATTTCCGGCCACCATAGACGCGGGCTTGCGGACGGCGAGCCATGGGTAGCTCGCTGTCCGACCGTCCGGTAACTGTCCGGACCGAGCCCAAGACGTCGACGACGTGCACTGTTCTTGTGCGCCTCAAGGAGTTGTCAGCAACAGCAGGCGCCCAGCTGGGTCAAAGCCTACTGGGGCCAGGGTTATCTGAAAAGGAGCTCGAGCCCCGGTATGAAGGCTAGAAGGAACGGGGTGGGTTTTTAGTCAGTAAGAGTCTGACACTATCTCCCGCTCCACCCAAGAGCGGGGGTTGTCATTGGATGATTTTAGCCCACAAAAATAAACAGCGATTTACAATGATGGTGGTGGAATAGTCACCCAGCAGTATGAGCCAGCAGTGTGGCTTCATAGCCACGACATAACACCCGTAAGACGGAGGAAATCCAGGCCGGGTATGAACTCGGCCTGGATTTCCTTTTTATTGTTAATAGGTTCGTGCTTGACTGCTATCTCACCTGATGGAAAGCGACGATGCGGTCAACGATGGATCGTGCTTACCTAGAAGTAACCTATTCTTTTTTGACTTAAAGTTTTTTTTCTTTTTTATTATTGATAGGCTTGCGTTTGACCACCATCTCACCTGATGGTAAGCGACGATGTGGTCGACGATGGAACACGCTTGCCTAGAAGTAACCTATTCACTCTTGACTTAAAGACCCCTTAGCAGAATGCACAATGAATGTGTTTCCATATCATTTTGTGCATATAGGTAGGTGCCCGGTGGTGGTCCGATGATAGAATGCGCTAGGCACGCTAGGTTATGCAATTCCGACGCACACACCCCGTAATGCAACCGGTAGAAAACCGACAAGCTAGCGACTCGACGTCGATGCTCAAGACTTTGAAGCCGCGACTCGATGAGTGCATCATTACCAATGACCCTCTTGGTTCACCTCTCAATTGTCTCAAGTGCATCAACCTGGTATCGGGCAGATCCGTCTCAAAGATGAGAGCAGTACTCCATACACGATCGAACTTGCACTTGTAAAGTTTGAGCAGCTGTTCCGGCATGAAGTACTGTCTAACCTTTGCGAGGATTCCCAGCTTTTATGCAACCAGTTTGAACTATTGCTTTCAAAACTGTGAAAGAAAACATAATGTGGAAACCGGAATATTCTAGAACTAAACTGAGAGAGATACGTGACGTCCACTAACCTGCACGGCTATGTAGAAGGACTAAGTCGTGCTGTCCCAGCATGATCCCAGCAGTGGGAATATCATATAGCTCATCATCATCAGCCTTTTTTTTATTCTTCCCGATGCTGGGATTCAGGCCTCCTCTCTAGGAGAGGGAATGGGCCGTAATCCACCACGCAGGCCCAGTGGAGGTTGGTGAATGTCACATTTCTTCGAATTTTTGGTTTTAGGACATGCCTCATGATGTTTTCCTACACCGTTTTGAGAGTAGTGGTGATGAAATAAATTACACAAAGTAATGCGCCTGGCTGGGTTCGAACTCGCGACCTACAACTCGTAAGTCGAAGCCAAAACTACTCGGCCACTACTTCTCTCATCATAAGGCTTATTTTATAATATATATATATATTAAAATATAATATTTTATATGGATAGTAGACTTGTAGAGCTACACTAGGTCCACGCCACGCGACGCCGTTCTACGTAAAAATCAGGCGTGTTACACGTGTGCGTGTTAGCTGTGTAGTTCTAGTTTTATTTATTTATTTATTATTATGAGGAACACCAACGACGTATTAACAAATTCTTATACAGATAGGCAATTTTATAGACATTAAATTCTGTGTAAATATGTCAATTGAAAGCGTCCACAGTTTATACAATGTGACGATATATAAAAATTATAATTATAAATTGAAATAATAATAATAATAATAATTTGTATTTTTAAATGTTTTTTTTTTAATATTTTTTTTAAGAAATATTTAAAAATATCAAAAATATGTATAATGGAAAAGTAAAGGAAATAATAATAATTTATTTTTCAGATAATAAAATCCATTATTGTTAGTAAACACATAAACCACTTATAAACTAGTGTTAGTACATTTATACATTTGTCAATTAATAAATACATAAATCCAAAAAGCATGTCAACAATAATAAATAAATCACACAATCAAATAACATTAACAACAATAACAACAAACAACAATATTATAATATTACTTAACATTAATATTGGATTTAAATTACATAAGATTTGATAAAGTTCTGTAAATACATGACCGAATAATCAAACATAATATATGGATAATTAAATAATCGAATATAATTTCATATGCATTTAGTTTATTAAATTGAGTATATATTAGTATATAAATATATAAAAGAATGAATATTTTACAATAAAATGTAACGTCACGTGTCAATAAATAACCCGCCCCTGATCGTTCCCGGTGGAAAGGTGCCCATAACACTCGCCGCATTACCTCGCTGAATAGCGATGGCTATCCTTTGCACCAAGAACGACCCGGACCGGGAGTCACCCGTTGCCTCGCTATTAAATAAAGCTTTATAGTAAGTACCTAATGTTGCACTAACTTAAAGGATATACGCAATTTTACTATAATATAAAACCATGTCGAAACGTTGGTTGCGTAGTGAAAGTCCAGCACATAAGACAGTCCTTGGGCACTATATATAACATAAAGCCGTAAAAGCTGTTTCTAAGCCAACAGCGTTCAAACTCTTAGCTAATCTAAGCTGTTACTATTATTTATAGAGCATAAATTATTAATTAATAGATAAAAAAACATTATTTATTAGTTTATGCGAAACCTGAATATAGTTTGTTCAGAATCAGTAACTGAATCGATTCCAATAGTTTTTACTATGTTTCAAAAGTTTACAAGTTGGATACCACCGACACTAAGTACAACGCCGGTCATGGCAGATCATAGCGAGCATTAGATGCCAGCAAATAGCTGGGTGCAAGTGCCAAACAACCCCCTCACAGAGAATTACCTCAAACTTGCGTTGCCTTAAGTAGCAAGTACCTTTTTTATGGTGGGCAAAAATCATCTTATGACAACCCCCGCTCTTGGGTGGAGCGGGAGATAGTGTCAGACTCTTACTGACTAAAAACCCACCCTGTTTCTTCTAGCCTCTTTATACCGGGGCTCGAGTTTCCTTTCGGATAACCCAGGCCCCAGTAGGCTTCGACCTAGCTGAGTCCTTCCTGTTGCTGACAACTCCTTGAGGCGCGCGGGAACAGTGCGCGCCGTCGACGTCTTGGGCTCGGTCCGGACGGTTACCGGACGATCGGACAGCGAGCTACCCATGGCTCGCGTTACCTGTACAGCCAAGCCGACCATTACACGGTCATGCAAGCGTCAATCAGGCTAGTTACCGTAAAAAATGTAATTAGTCTTTTAGATTATTCAAAAATAAGGGACACATTTTTATTTGTAAATTAAACCAGAAATGACAAAGATATACATTCAGTTCCCATTACAGTTACGTGTAACGTCACGCCGCCGTGCTGCAATTTTTTTTCGGGTTTACATCGCACGTAACTTTAATGGGCTATAACTTTGTCATTTTTTGTTTAATCGAAAAAAGTAAAAATACGTGTCTAATATTTTTTTATAATCTAAAATGCGGACTAAATAAAATGTAGTTATTTTGACCCTGGAAACTACCGTCTTTCATCAATCAGAAATTATGGTTTTCATCATTCAAAAACCGTCAATCATCGCATTAGACGGTAGGTTTTTCATCAATCAAAACTTTGACAGTGGCAAAACTGTCAATAAAACCAAAGAGATTAAATAGATACAATAGAGCGGCCATCAGAAGAAATGTCTTAGAAAAACTGTCATCCTATGCTTCAGTGAAGATGAAAAATATTTACGAAAATAAACTGGAGTTAGGTCCAGTCGTTTTGCCATAATACGATTTACAATGGTGCAATGCGCAACTCGGCATATTTTTCCAAAAAATATTTATTATTTGTGCGTATAGCGGACACAACTTGCTAGCGACTTGTTACTACTTTAGTAACAAGTCTCTGATGAGAATCTTGTTCGCTATGTCCTGTCTATTGGTAGTATATGTTTAATGTCTTTGAGTAAAACCTATCGTGTAATGTCGCCTAAGGAGTGGAATTCCCTACCGGAGTCTGTTTCCTAACAGCATTAATCTTTAAGTTAAGAGTGGTTACTTCTAGGCAAGCGTGCTCCATCGTCGACCATATCATCGCTAACCGGCAGGTGAGATAGAGGTCAAGCGGTAGCCTGGCATTTATTTAAAAAATAAATTTAGCTAGTTTGGTTAATTATTGCTTAAGTGAAGTTTACAGACGGCCGTGTGGATAAATACTTAGATATCTTTACTACTCTTAAGTGTGTGTGCAATACCTACTGTGTTGAATTAAAGTTGTAACACTTTTTCATCGGGTTGTGTCATTGTGTGTGTCAAGTGTTGTGATGGCCCTGAAGTTATGGCTTAGTGCATGATATTGCGGGTTCGAAACCAGACAAGTACCAATATGAATTTTTAATACACTACATACAATTTGGTCGACCAAATCATATATTAGAGATATATAAGTATTATATTTACAAGTTCATCAAACTAACAAAATTCACTACTCCAAGATTTTATAGTTTCAATTTTCTACAACGCTGAGTCAGTAAGCAGGTTTTATTATTTTTTCTTTTTTTTTTTGTTAGTGGCCAAGTCATTATTCCCTAGGGAGATAATGCGATAGGGATCGGCCAATCTCTAGGGAATAATGAGATTTCAATTTGGAACATCAAATATCGTCAACATTGTGAATTAAAATGTACGTGCATCGAAAAAGTTGACTCGAAATTAAAACTGGCCACTATCAAAAAAAAAGAAAATAGAATAAAACCTGCTTACTGACTGCGAACTGGGAGCGTTTTAGAAAATTGAAACTATAGAATCTTGGAGTAGTGAATTTTGTTTGTTTGATGAATTTGTAAATATAATACATATATATCTCTAATATATGATTTGATCGACCAAATTGTCTTTTAATTATCTCACAGATGGTGTAAAAAGTAGACTATGCAACACGGCGATAAAGCTGTCTTTGTCTTGGGCGGCTTGAATTCCTCACTTCACTCAGGTTAATTATATTAATCCCTCACTCCCGTTCGGGATTAAAATCAACAACCTTCGTTTCGTTCGGAATTCAACATGCCGCCCGCGACCCAAAGACACTGCTTTATCCCCTAGTCACATAAATTACTATTTTTTGAGATTTGGGAAAATCTTCGAGACTCCATTCGGGAATTGAACTATTTACATAGATAAGTTTTTACGTATCCCTCGATGCACGAGTCTGACTCGACTTGCATTTGTTTTAACTTCTATGCATTTGTTACTTCATAATGCGTGTGCTAAATAAACGTAGCAATTTTCTGTATTTTTTCTATGCAACCACAAGCTCGCAAATATCGGCCCGAACATGTGAAATATTGCCCACAATACTTTCGACGTCATAACATTTCAAACGCGATCGCAACATCCGTAATTACAATACAGCGGCCAGTTTCCCAACGTTGGGCCACGAAGTGACCTTGTAACACTGGCCTTACATGCTACCATCTAAAAATAGTGTGGACTATGGTTGGAACTCTTTGCCTGAGGCCCTGTCTCTAGTGATGTGCAAGTCAGGTCAAGGTGACTATGATCTTTGGCTTTTTTTGGCGGTATTTCTTTGAACAAAGTCCAGTGACTACCTTAATTATTCGCAAATAGATTCCTAGTGGATATTGTGATGTGAAATTGTTGTAGTTTTGTATCTCAAGAGTCTGCGCGACTGGACAATATGTGGAATCATTGAAACGGGCGCGATCACGGTAAAATGAAACTGAAATTTTTAATTTCCAGCTCCAAAAAAAAAAAAAAAATGAAAAATTAGCTTTACCATACAAAATTATAAACTTGATTGGACAGTTTGTATGGGGAGGCCAATTTTTTTTCGTTTCTAGAAAAAATATTTTGTGGAAGGTTGTTCAGTTTCGTCTACCGAGCAAGCCCTTAAAGTTTGCAGAAGGCTGTACCTTACACCTTGTATACTTTTGCTTATACCCGTGAGAAAGAGGTGTGAAAAATAGATATATAGATATATTCTTTATTGTAATAATAAAATTACCATAGAAACTTTGAACGTGATTATATGTACCTACCTACATATAAATATGACTAATATATCTTTCTATTTTGTCCACAGCGCCACAATGCCTACAGAGACCACAATGTCGAGCGCCGACCTGGACGCCCTGCCCGACAGGATCGCAGACACCTTCACAGGGCTGAAGGTGCTCATCACGGGAGGCACCGGCTTCATGGGGAAGGTGCTCGTTGAGAAGCTGCTCAGGTACATGATAAAAAGTGACATTTTACAAGCATCATCATCTTCCTGTCCTTGTTCCGTTTTATTTGGAGTCGACTGATTTTTAATTAGCAAAATTAAATGTGAACGCTAGAGGAGTTTTGAGATAGAGGAAGATCCTAGTGAGGTGTAATTTGAATAAGAAAGAGAAATCCCTTCTTCTTCTTCTTCCTGCCCTTATCCCATATTACTTGGGTTCGGCGCACCACGTTTTTTTCTTCCATTCTGACCCGTCAAACTATCACTAAATCCCTTTTCTTTCATATCTCTCCTCACACAATCCATCCATCTTCCTTCGGCCTTCCTCTCCCTCTCCATCCATCTACACGTATACTCAGGACTATTTTAGTAATATGCGCTTCAACCAACTACCAACCTACCTACAACCTTTCAACTTTTCAGTTACTAGCGCCACTTTCAAACTTTCCCTAATATACTTCTCACTTTATCCATTCTCGTCACACCACACAATCATCTTAACATTCTCATCTTCGCTACAAGCAATCTTCATGAAATCCCTAACAATATATATTTATATCGTTCTTTCAGGAAATGCCCAGACATCGACCAGATTCTCCTCTTCGTTCGGCAGAAGAAGGGAAAGAACCAGAAACAGAGGCTGGAGGAGATCTTCAATGGAGTCGTAAGTGCAGCACATCCTAGTTAGCCTATTTGTAAAAATCTTTTTAGTTATTTTTTAGCTTCTGCTGAACCAAGTCCTCATGACGTTTTTTTTTTTACTATTGATAGGCTCGCGTTTGACCACCATCTCACCTGATGGTAAGAGATGATGTGGTCAACGATGGAGCACGCTAGCCTAAAAGTAACCTATTCACTCTTCACTTAAAGATCCCCAAGTTGTAGCTATCGGAAAACACAAACTCCGGCAGAGAATTCGACTTCTTAGCTGTACGCACAATAAATGTGTTCCCAAAACGCTTTGTGCGTATGGGTGGGATGTCTACCATGTACCGGTGACGCAAAGCCGTACATCTTGTGATCCGATGATGGAACGGACTTGGCGGAATTAGATTGTGCAATTCCAGTGCAAGCTCCCCAAAATGTAAACTATAGAAAACCTACCGACCAGCAACTCGGTGGCGATGCTCAAGGCTTTGGAGCTTCGACTCTACAAGTGCATCATTGCCGATGATTCTCTTAGCTAGCCTCTCAATTGACCCCAGCGCATCAAACTGGTATTTGGCAGATCCATCCCAAAGATGAGGACAGTACTTCATACACGATCGAACTTGGGCTTGATAAAGATTGAGCAGCTGTTACTACCCAAGCAGCAAAATCTTTTCCTAAAGCAACCTATAGAACGTTTTCCAAGATCTAATTAGTGTTACTGAGCGGCTCTATAATAGACCAAAGAACGTTTACACGACTTATAAGCGCAGTTATATTATATTATATATATATAAAAAAAAAAAAAAAAAAAAAAAAATATTTTGACTTTGAGTTATATTGTTATTCGCTGATATAATAGTTCTATAGCAGCTTTCGGCGTATCATTTTTGACCTGTAAGATCGATGTTACAGTGAGGAATGTCACCAAAAGGTGATGTAATAGCCAGCGGTAGTACTGTTAATGTACTTTTACGTTTTATAACAGTGATTGTGATTCTTTTACAACACAATATCATACAAATTCATTCAATCTTATTCAGACAATCTTGTTAAAGTGATTGTGTGTGTTTTTTTATTATAACGGTGGGCGAAAATCATCTAATGATAACCCCCGCTCTTGGAGCGGGAGATAGTGTCAGACTATTACTGACTAAAAACCTACCCCGTTCCTTCTAGCCTCTTCATACCGGGGCTCGAGTTTTGTTTCGGATAACCCTGGACCCAGTAGTCTTCGACCCAGCTGGGCTCCTCCTGTTGCTGACAACTCCTTCAGGCGCGCGGGAACAATGCGCGCCGTCGACGTCTTGGGCTCGGTTCGGACAGTTACCGGACGGTCGGACAGCGAGCTACCCATGGCTCGCCGTCCGCGAACCCGTGTCTACGGTGGCCGGAAATCGGGATCGGAATCCCGGCGGTGGCGGACTTAATGCCTTGGGCATTATCTACCAGTTGGCCTTAGGGTGGTGCAAAAACATAACATGGTAGGTGCGAACTTTAGAGCAAACAAACAAAAAGAAAATTAAAATCAAAATAAATACTTATATAAATACATACAAATAAACAAAATTATTATGAGAATTGAGTATAACAAATCACTGCTCTGATGATTCTGCCAATTTCTTCCAAATGTGTTCACGTGCCGTTACCTTAAAAGAGAACCGGCTGGATGCCATCCTGATGTTCAATGGGAGCGCATTCCAGAGAAAGATCGCCTGGACAAAGAAAGAGGACCGGATAAACCCAGACCGGTGTGAAGGACATCTTAGTAGACGATTATTCGTTGAACGGAGGTTTTTAGTATGTGCAGAGCAAAGGAATTGAATTTGAGAAGTTAGATAAGAAGGAGAAGGTTTGTCTAGAAAAGAAAACAGGGTAGTCAAGGCCCTTAGTGCTCTACGCTGACGAATAGGTAGCCATTTCAGAAGCGAGCGATGTTCAGATACATGATCATACTTACGGAGATTGAAGAAGTAAGTAAAATTATAATACCAAGACATTTATTATGGCGACGATGCAATAGTAAAGTGCGCTAGTGGTAGAGATGCAGGCAGTGAAATAGAGTTACGTCGGCATAGTTTAGCACTTCATTTTTAAAGCCCCTCTCAAATGAGAGGCTGATTTGTAAAAAGTCCCAGTTAAACAGAAAAAGTATAAAAAAAGCCTTTTTATTAAAAAAAAAAAACCGACTTCACACAAAAAAATGAATTCAATTTGAGGAGTTCCCTCGATTTCGCCAAGATTCCATCATCAGATCCAAACTTGTTGAATATGGGACCATTTGGGAAATATTATACCCTTTCTAACATAAAAAGATTTTTTCAAATCGGTTGGCAAGCGACGAAGTTATGCCCGAAAAATATAAAAAAAAATACAAACATCTGAATTGGGATCCTCCTCCTTTTTTAGATGTCAGTTAAAAATGGCTGTTTACAAAACCATTTTAAAGTCAGTTTGGACATATGGAATTGAGATCTGGGGAACGAAGACGTCCACTGTTGGACACAGGCCACCCCAAATGTCACCATAATGACGGGTCCTGTGCGTCTCGCATACATCGGATTTCCGAGACCCTCACCAGGTCATCGGTCTGCCTTGTGGGAGGCCTTCCTTGTGCAAACCAATGCAGTTTTTTCGATTCTTATCTACTTAAACTGTTAACAGTTTTGTATGGAACTCTCAATACACAAGCCCGACTCACACTTGACCGTTTTTTTAATGAATCAGCTAAAGCTGAAAGACGGTATTTCCTAACGCTGTTGGAACACTAAGATTTCATCAGAACACTAAATGTAGTAACCCACTTACAATGAATATTTCGTAATTACCGGAAAATTATTTAGCTCAGTAGGTCACCAGTGCTTGCAGTTTTATGACAGACGTCTTAAAACTTAGCGGTAATTACGTGGTCCTTACTCTTGTATTTGTACCTAGTCAAGAGTGAATACGTTATTTCTAGGCAGGCGTGTTCCGTCTTCGGCCACATCAGGCGATATATGGGTCATACGCGAGCCTATAAAAAAAAAAAAAACTTTACTCAGTTAAACCTCGGTGGGATATTCATCATTATCATGTGACGTAAGACGTCCACTGTTGGACATAGGCCTCCCGAAAGTGTCGCCACAATGAACGGTCTTTTGTGTCTCGCATCCATCGGATTATTATTGATATCAGGTCATCAATCCACTTTGTGAGAGCCCCTCCAATTTTGTATCTTCCGGTATGTGTTCGCAACTCCAAAACATTTCTCTCCAACGGCCATCTGTTCTGCAAGCAATGAGCCCTAATCGTCATTATCATTTCAGCCGAAAGACGTCCACTGTTGGACATAAACCTCCCCCAAGCGTCGCCACAACGACCACTGCATTCCCGTGACTCTCACCAGGGGCCCGAGTCCGCTATTTTTATAAATTCGTCATCCCATTGTCATTTTGCCAAAAGTTCGTAATCTGCTAACTTATAATGATCGATCATTGATCGGTCAATGGTCTCGTAATAGAGTGGTGGTAGAATGACAATATCGAGCTTATTAAAACCAATAACTGCACAATAACGTTCGTATGGTAGGTCACTGATCAAAACAACTGTCAAAAGTTTTGCAAATATACGTCAGATATTCATTTGTCATTATGTACGAGATTGCCATTTTAAGCCACTTCTTTCAATGAAGTGTCAGTGGTTGACCATTGGAAAGTCATTATGACGTCATTACATTAGTAGATTACCAAAACTTGTCAAAATCAACAATTATGAAGTCAATGATAGACCATTCTGACACTATTGTAATAGCAGACTTGAAGCCCGGGTCGTTGGCACAGAAGGAATATTATTAATTCATGAATCCCCAAGCGACCACCGGTGGCCGCGCATCTATTGTCTTACTATTGTGTCTCTAATTGACGGTATCTGAAGGGTTAAGATTCTATCTTAATAATATTTGCAAGACTTCTGTAGATTTACTTTTTTTTACTTTTTAAATATTTGAGTAAATTATGAAGTGTCAAAGTTCATGCCAAATAGCAGATTTTCAGAGGCTTTTACTGGATTAGTGTTACACAAATTTAGAAATTGATTTCAATAGACGCCTTGATAATATCCACAAGATACTGTGTTTCCAAAACATCTAAAAAAAATGTGTGGGTACTTAAGAGTTTTACGTCATAATGAAAAACAGTGAAAATGTGTGTCGAGTTGCATCGCCTTAAAAGAAGTTCCCATACAAGAAACTTTATTTTGTCGGCGTTTTTTGAAATTTCGCGCCTTGGAACCCTTTGTATGGGAGTGCGACTCGCACTCGCAATTTTTAAATTGTATGCTTAGTGTTGACAATGCCATCTCCATTTCTTCGTTGCTCTGTGGTAACAAGCTATGTGACAGCAACAGGGTCATCATGCCAAGGTCGTTCACAATAACTTCTTATGAGGTGGATGAGGTTGTGTGTAATTGCTCGACTGTGACACGGATGATTATGGCTTTGTGGTCTTTGCTGTTTGATCTGGAATTATATGGGTTTCTGAACTGCTGACATTACTCCTTTTTCTATGATTATTATTTTAATTGTGCATTTGGGTAATAGGTATGTTGATATAATGACAAAACACATAGAGCACATGGCCACTTATAAAACGTCAGAAGCTATGGAGAAGAACCAGCAAGAAACTCCATGGTTACCCTTTTACTCATTATCCTCTCATCCTCAGCATTTCGTCATTTATCAAACAAAATCAAACTCACTCCTGTGCCTTCTTTGCCTTCGTCCCAGGACTCTTTCACACTACCCATGGCAGGATTGAAGCCTACTGGGGCCCTACGTTTTGTTGGCATCTCTTGGAGGCGCGTGTGGAACACTAGGCGCCGTCGACGACTTGGGTTCGGTCCGGACGGTTACCGGACGGTCGGACAGTGAGCTATCCATTGCCCGCGTCTACGGTGGCCGGAAATCGGGACACCGACGGCTAAGGCGTGAGGGTCGTTCCCTCAAGGCCTCCTTGGCTAGCATTACTGCTTCGCAGAAGGAGGCGGCCGCCTGCCACTCCTCCTTGCTTCGGTGGGCTTATAAGGTTGATTAAATGATCGGATAAGCATATCATACTTATGTTTACTCGATACTTTTGGTTACGGTTTCGAGCCTCTGCAGGCCTAGCAATTTTCGATTCTCTTGCGTCGAACGCCTCGAGTTGGCCACATCTCCGATTGCTTTGTTCTGTCGTCATCTCAACTTTCAGTCATGTGGTCAGAAGAAAGGAAACGGAGACGTGGCCGACTCGAGGCGTGCGACGCAAGAAATCGAAACGAGACGGTTGAACTTTTTTTTTTTTTTTTCTCTCGACGGGGAAAATCATCATTGACGAAACCCGCTCTTGGGTGGAGCGGGAGACAGTGTCAGAGTCTTACTGACTAAAAACCCCGCGCCGTTCCTTCTAGCCTTCATACCGGGGCTCTAGTTTCCTTTCGGATAACCCCGACCCCGGTAGGCTTCGACCCCGATGGGCCCCTCCTGTTGCTGACAACTCCTTGAGGCGCGCGGGAACAGTGCGCGCCGTCGACGCCTTGGCTCGGTCCGGACAGTTACCGGACGATCGGACAGCGAGCTACCCATGGCTCACCGTCCGCGAGCCCGCGTCTACGGTGGCTGGAAATCGGGATCAGAATCCCGGCGGCGGCGGCGGGGGCGCCGTTGCCTGATGCGGTCTGCCTCCTCCTTTGCTAGCATTACTGCTTCGCAGAAGGAGGCGACCGCCTGCCACTCCTCCTCGCTCCGGACCATGGCCTGAACCAAGGCCCGGCGCGAGAGGTCTCCGCCGCCGATCGCCCCCACGAGGGCACGGCGTTGCTCCGCCCAAGCAGGGCACACCTCAACTGTGTGCTCCACCGTGTCCTCCGGGCGTTCCGCACAGTGGCGGCACCCGGGCGTCTCTTCCGCTCGAATCCGATGCAGGAACCTCCCGAACTTGCCATGTCCGGTGAGGACCTGCGTCATGCGGAAGGTAAGGACGCCGTGAGGTCTTTCCAGCCACGCCTCAAAGAGGGGACTTACCGCCATAATTGTGGCGTGCCCAGCACTGGGTTGCGATAGTCGCTGACGCCATTTCACCGTGAGATCCCGCCGGAGCTCTGTCCGCCATACCTCGACCTGTCGCGGTAGTGGACTTTCACCCCGGCGTTGCATCTCCACGCGCTTATCGTGCATGTGTGCAAGGACTGTTGCCTCCAGATCCCACGGTGGTAGGCCAGCCAGAAGGCTCGCCGCTTCGCGGGAGATCGTGCGGTAACCCCGCACCATCCGTATTGCCATGACCCTCTGGCAGGCGTTCAGTATGGACGCCGGTCGCTTTGCCAGCGACGGCGCCCACACCGGCGCCCCGTAGAGGGCCATGGACCGAACGATCCCCGCGTAGAGACGGTTGAACTTGGCTAGGCTGAAATAACCCTAGTACATGCGAGTAGTATTCGCATTTTTTTTTGTTATCTTTAATAAGGTATAGTTTTACCCAACAATGCCATCCCAATTATATATTTCTGGCATCACAATATCATATAGTACACTGGGCACACAATACTGTAGTTACATCACCGTCGGCATCTGTCGCAATAGTTTCAAAATGTCTGCCTCTGAAGCAACGGAGCGGTGGTTAGACCAGCCCAGTGAGCCGTGAACAGACATAAATGCATTGTTTTTACTTAGTTTGTAGCTAATTATAGGTTATTTGTTGATGTTGGTACAATAGGGCTGGAATGTGGAGTAATTGGAGTGTAAAAACACTGTCGCATACTCCGAGATATCCGCAGGAGAACTAAAGTTGCCGACATAGCACAAAGAATTGCCAAACTTAAGTGGCAATGGGCAGGGCACATTGCTCGCAGAATCATGCGCGTGCGAGCCCTCACGACAGGGGAAGCGGTGTCCCAGGGTAGGTGTGTCGTGGCAGTGTCCTTGGACATTGCCAACGCTTTCAACTCCCTGCCCTGGAGTACGATCCGGAGGGCACTCCGGTACCACCGGGTGCCCGAATACCTCTGTCGAGTGGTCGAGGCGTACCTGTCAGACAGGTACATTGTCTACCCCGGTCACCAGGGAGACTGGAAACGTCGAGAGATGTCGTGCGGTGTTCCGCAGGGGTCGGTTCTGGGCCCACCCTTGTGGAATATCGGATACGATTACGTGCTGCGCGGCGACTTCCCTGACGGGGTCAGCGTGGTTTGCTACGCAGACGACACGCTGATCCTAGCGCAGGGAGAGTCGCACCAGGCGGCGGTCGCTCTAGCGACACGCGGGGTTGCGATAGCCGTTGGTAGGATCCAGGAGCTGGGACTCGAGGTGGCGCTGCATAAATCCGAGGCAATGTTCTTCCACGGCCCTCGGAACGCGCCACCATCGGACTCCCAGCTTACGGTAGGAGGAGTTCGCATCGGCGTCGGGTCGACGATGAAGTATCTGGGACTCGTCCTCGACAGCCGGTGGAATTTCGTAGAACATTTTCGACGTCTGGCTCCCAAGCTTCTCCGGGCTGGGGCTGCTCTCAAGCGGCTCCTGCCCAATCTTGGGGGTCCAGACGCCTCCTGCCGGAGGCTCTACGCGGGGATCGTTCGGTCCATGGCCCTCTACGGGGCGCCGGTGTGGGCGCCGTCGCTGGCAAAGCGACCGGCATCCATACTGAACGCCTGCCAGAGGGTCATGGCAATACGGATGGTGCGGGGTTACCGCACGATCTCCCGTGAAGCGGCGAGCCTTCTGGCTGGCCTACCACCGTGGGATCTGGAGGCAACAGTCCTTGCACACATGCACGACATGCGCGTGGAGATGCAACGCCGGGGTGAAAGTCCACTGCCGCAACATGTCAAGGCATGGCGGACAGAGCTCCGGCGGGATCTCATGGTGAAATGGCGTCAACGGCTATCGCAACCCATTGCTGGGCACGCCACGATTATGGCGGTAAGTCCCCTCTTTGAGGCGTGGCTGGAAAGACCTCACGGCGTCCTTACCTTCCGCATGACGCAGGTCCTCACCGGACATGGCAAGTTCGGGAAGTTCCTGCATCGGATTCAAGCGGAAGAGACGCCCGGGTGTCGCCACTGTGCGCAACGCCCGGAGGACACGGTGGAGCACACCGTCGAGGTGTGCCCTGCCTGGGCGGAGCATCGCCGGGCCCTCGTGGGGGCGATCGGCGGCGGAGACCTCTCGCGCCGGGCCCTGGTCGAGGCCATGGTCCGAAGCGAGGAGGAATGGCAGGCGGTCGCCTCCTTCTGCGAAGCAGTAATGCTAGCAAAGGAGGAGGCAGACCGCATCAGGCAACGGCGCCCTCGCCGCCGTCGCCGGGATTCCGATCCCGATTTCCGGCCACCGTAGACGCGGGCTCGCGGACGGCGAGCCATGGGTAGCTCGCTGTCCGATCGTCCGGTAATGGACCGAGTCCAAGACGTCGACGGCGCGCACTGTTCCCGCGCGCCTCAAGGAGTTGTCAGCAGCAGGAGGGGCACAGCTGGGTCGAAGCCTACTGGGGACAGGGTTGTCCGAAAGGGAGCTCGTGCCCCGGTATGAAGGCTAGAAGGAACGGCGCGGGGTTTTTAGTCAGTAAGAGTCTGACACTGTCTCCCGCTGCACCCAAGAGCGGGTTTCGTCAAAGATGATTTACCCCGTCGACAAAAAAAAAAAAAAAAAAAACATTGCTCGCAGAACAGATGGCCGTTGGGGCCAAAAGGTTCTGGAGTGGCGACTGCGTACCGGAAAACGCAGTGTTGGAAGGCCTCCAACAAGGTGGGCTGATGACCTGGTGAAGGTTGCGGGAAACCGATAGATGCGAGACGCACAGGAACGTTTGTTGTGGCGACGCTTGGGGGAGGCCTATGTCCAACAGTGGACGTGTATCGGCTGAAATGATAATGATGATACTCCGAAATATATCTGCGTTTTTTTTCCGGTGGGTAAAAATCATCTTCATCGTCATCAGTCATCAGTGTCAGACTCTTACTGACTGAAAAACCTACCCCGTTCCTTCGTTGCCTTTCATACCGGGGCCAAGCCTTCCTTTCTGAAGCAGACCCTTGGCCCCAGTAGGCTTCGACCCCGCTGAACCCCTACGGTTGCTGACAACTTCTTGAGGCGCGAGTGGTAAATACGCACCGTTGAAATATTTAGTCTATACGTTTGAGTTTTTGGTTACTGAAGACTACTAACGACATCTGTTGGTAGTTTTTATTATCATTCGTGGTTTTTGTAGTTGGGTTCTGGTGTCAGTTCTTTACCTAGGTATGTAATTGTTGTTTTATGGAATGACACTATTACTAACGCATATTTTAGTGGTAAAAAAAGTAATTGTATTCATACAAAGACATGGCTCAAAGGACTTGGTACCTATCCAAGCACAAATATTTATAAAAAATGAGTTAACGAGAGAAAAAGATACGGCCGTTTATGTCGCAAAAAAAGTATATTTCAACAATCTCAAGGGAATCAAAATTCGTAAAGTACTTTCTGTTGATCTAGAATCCTGAAATTTGCCACGAAGCAAGGTCTCATACATACAAGTACTTCAGGAAAAAATGTAACAGTTACTGTTTTTTTTTGCGACTCGGAAAAATCTTCGTAACTTAATTCGGGAGTTGAAGTCCGACTCACACTTACCCGGTTGTTTTTGTAATCGGCATGTTATTCCTATTTTCAAATTAGTTATTCATTTGTTTCTTTGGGTTTTGGTTTTTCTCCGCACCGCTGTTACAGTAAATAGTATATTGTTACACTAGGGGTGAAATTTACTTATTTCGTCCCGAGAAGGATTTGGCGGCCGAGCGCAGCGAGATCGCTAATTCGAGGGACTAAATAAGTAACTTTAACCCCGAGGTAAGCACTGTGCTTTTCATTACGAATACAAGAAGATAGACCTAGTTTTTTTTTTAATAATTTGACAACTGTTAGGTGAAAGTAAAACTCCCTAGGGATGAAAAGTGTGATACTTTTCAGCCCGCTCTACAGGCAAGTTTAGACCCACTTTCAGAGTATGAGTAATGAAAAAACTATTTATAATTTCAAGTCAATCTAAAGATGGTGAACTATGTTACTTCACAGTCCACATTGCGTGGTGGATTAGACAAGCCCATCCCTCCAGAGAGAAGGCCTGGTACCCTACCAACTGCTACACTAAACCTATTCTAAGTTCCTCCCCTTCTTTCCTTCCAGCTGTTCGACAAGCTCCGCGACATGAGAGGAGGCGTGGAGCCCCTACTGGCCAAGGTGACCCTGGTGAACGGAGACGCGGCGGAGCCCGACCTGGGCATGAGCGAGCAGGACCGGACCATGGTCATCAATGATGTCGATGTTATCATCCATGCTGCTGCTACTATCAGGTACCATACTTCCTTCTCCTTCCTTATCTTCTTTCTTCTCATTTTTCTTTCTTTTTCTTTTTGCACCACTGAACTCATTCGCTTCGAGTCGGCCACGCCTCCGAATCCTTTGTTCTGTCGTTATATCAACGCTCAGTCACATAGTCAGAACAAAGGAATACGAGGCGTGGCCGACTCGAGGCGATCGACGCAAGAGAATGCTTGGCTGAGCCTGCTGGTCCAGTCACTGGATAGCAAAGTAGGAAAATTTCTTAGTAAGGCTCATGGTCAGGTTCATGGTTGTCTTTCAGCTTTCCAGCCCAGTAGAGCATAATAATTACAATAAAAAATGTAGCCTAGAGTGACGCAAGAGTTGCAAGTGGCAAGCGCGCGCACATCAATCGCGCGCACATCAATCGCGCGCATAAAATAACTGTCACACCTGATGGTAAGCGATGATGTGGTCGATGCAGTGTCTGATGGAGCAGGCTTGCCTAAAACTAACTTATTGACTCTTACCTTAAAGACCTGCAGGTTTAATTGTGGTGTTCTGGTTACAGGTTCGACGAAGAGCTGAAAAAGGCTGTTCTTCTGAACGTGAGAGGCACCAAGCTGATGGTGGAACTGGCAAAGGAGTGCAAGAACTTGAAGGTAAGACTTATGAATTTTATTGTTGGAATACATAAAAGTTATTTGATGGGTTGTATTCCTTTTATAGACATTTTGGAGGTATGCGGAAAAGGGTGTTCAGTTCCACAATCATCATCATCATTTCAGCCGAAAGACGTCCACTGTTGGACATATGCTCCCCCAAGTGCCGCCATAATGAACGGTCCTGTGCGTCTCGCATCCATCGGATTCCACAAACCTCCGTTGAAATCGTGGATCCTCCGACCAGATGCGTAGTGTATCTGAACTACCCGATAGATGATTTCGGGCTGTTCTATATGTTCAAATCGCGCGGAGAAATTTAATAGAGTGAAGCAGGAGAACTAAGGTTGCCAACATAGCACAAAGAATCGCCAAACTTTTAGCGGCAATGGGCAGGACACATTGCTCGCAGAACAGATGGCCGTATGGGCCGAAAGGTTCTGGAGTGGCGACCGCGTACCAGAAGACGCAGGAAGACTTGGTAAAGGTTGTGGGAATCCGATGGATGCGAGACGCACAGGATCATGTCTAACAGTGGACGTCTATCGGCTGAAATGATAACTATGATAATGCAGGATTAGTTCTTATGTGAGGCCATAGATGTCGGTACATATAATATACTGTGCTCCTTTGCTCGTTGACAAACCTTGAGTTTGGACCAGAACTCCTATTCCAAAAAAGTTATTCAAAGACTATAATATCAATGTAATAACACCTGGTCTCCATCCACAGCTGTTCATCCACGTGTCCACGTCCTACTGCCACCTCCACGAGAAGCTGCTGGAGGAGAAGCCGTACCCCCCTCCCGCCAACCCGCACCAGATCATACAGGCGGTCGAATGGATGGATGAGGAGACCATAGCCAGCCTTACTCCCAAGTAAGTGTAGTTTATTAACCGACTTCAAAAAGTACAAAATAATTTTAATTTCGGAAGTCCGTTTAATTTTTTTTTGTAAAAAGTTTTTTATCATTATCGTTTTAGCTGAGAGGCGTTTGGCTCACAGCGGGAGACTCAAGAAATACTGAGTTTTAGTTTGTAAAAGTCTAGAGTAGTAGAGTCATACGACGATTTATAAGAATTCCTTTTCTTCATCGCTAACTTTTCTCTCCCCTCCCTCCCCCTTTCTGAGACAAATCACTACAATTTGCAAAAAAATAAATATAATTTCGCGAGTTACCCAATCACATTCACACACATTGTTGACATTGAAAATGTCAACAATGTGTGTGAATGTGATTGTCAATGTGTGTGTGTGACACTTTTACTCACAGTAATCATAAACTAGCAAGTTCTACGGCGTCTTGGGTCAAGGCCGCACCATATACTATGGCATGCAAGTCACCATCATTTTTGTATTTTTAATGGGACTTTTTAAATTATAAATGTCTATTTATTTATGTATGTACACACAAACACTTAAAAAAGAAAAGAACAAATAAGAATAGAAGAGTACAAAGGATCTGCTTATCTCTAACGAAATTTCTTCCAGCAGACCTGTGACAGGACAGTTGGATAAGAAACGTAGACACAGTGTGTATAAATTTAAAAAAATAAACAAAAAAAGTAATGAAATAGACTATAATTATCCAGAATAAATCTCACAATACATACATATATAACAACAACAGTAAATAAATATACAAATGAATAGATACAATAGGTAAATTATAAAAATACATATATCTATAATAAATATCTTTACGAGATAGTAGAGAGGTAGTGTTCTTTGACTAGCCTTTTGAAGTCAGAAATATTTTTAGCGTCACGGATCTTAGCTGGAAGTGAGTTCCATAGTCGTACTGCATGAAAAGAGAAGGAATTGGAATAAAAATGGGTTTTATGGGCTGGGAAATTGAGATGGTATTTAAGGTGGGATCTGCATGGGGCATCGGCAGGGCGAGTGAACGAAAATCGATCACGCAAGTAGCCAGGATAAGCAGGATTGAATAGGATGTTGTACAGGAGACATAATACCCGAGTGTTCCTACGAAGACGGATAGGGAGCCACTTGAGATCCTTGCGAAACTGGGAGACATGGTCGTATTTTCTTAAACCAAAAACAAAACGAATGCACAAGTTTTGCAAGCGCTCAAGCTTATTTAATAGCTCCTCAGTGGCATCCAGATCTTTATTTTTTGTCTATTTTGGAGTAGTTTCCACGATAGTTCAGTTGCTATTTAGTAATAAAACTTTCAAACGGATTTACATGCACTTTTCATCAATATACAGTACAGAGTGATTCATGAGGAAGGTTTAATGTCAAATAATATACCTATGCATCTTATAGTACAAGACAGTGGTAGAAGTGAACTTCATAGAAATGACGAATGAAATTGAAACGGTTGCGTTGGGGTTTTATAGGGGTAGTTTGTGTACCATAGTGAGAACATTTTCTTGTGCGTCGAAATTAAATTAATTATTAACAAAAGTATTTAGTGATTTTTTTCAAACAGTTTAGTATTATTTGAAGAAAAACTCTGCAAGTGTGCATTGTACGTCAACTCGATTTGGTTGCTCGCGAGTGTATAACGAGGACGTAAAACTAGAGACCTTTTTTTAAGAGTCTATTCTATTCTCCTACAAATTGACTACGCCGTAACTCAAAATGAGACGTTGGTTTTCCGAATCTTTTCAACACGGGGACGGAGTAAAGAAAAAACACACAGTCCTACTCAAAATGGAATGTATGGTCACGACAAGCATGCAACAGCGAGTGACGACAGATGGGGTCGTTGACACACTTCTCAAGGCCACTTAAATTTAGATGTGGTGTTGCGTGCGTCGGAGCCGGTGAATGGCAGTGTTGCAATAATGTGTGTGAGTGCGAAATGTTGCTCAGGGGATTTGGACAGGAGGCTTTTTATTACCTGTTTTTAAAAGTACTACACTACTAAGCTGACCCGCCGTACTTCGGACCGCCTTACAGTCAATGAATGTAGTATATCTTTCGATTAGTCAACCGATGGCGATGAAACCAAGCCTAAGTAATATATACAGTTACACACAATTTTAATGTATAAAAGTTATCTGCTTCGATTTCGTACATTTCACGAATTGCGCGCACAACTAAAAACTTCTACAGATTTATTTTGTATCGATTACCGAGTCACCGCCGTCTGTCTCTAGAGTATTGTGGTCTATCTCTCTAGATTTAGACCATAATACTCTTATAAGGGTTTTTGGTTTTTCTGATCTCCACCAAAAATGTGTCAATAGGTTCCCGTTTAGCGACGCTCGTAGGCTCGCTCGTGGTGGCCGAGTAGAGAGCAGTGGTAGCCGAGTGGTAATGGCCCCGACTTACGAGTTGTAGGTCGCGGGTTCGAACCCAGCCAGGCGCATTACTTTGTGTAATTTATTTCATCACCACTGCTCTCAAAACGGTGAAGGAAAACATCGTGAGGAAACCGGCATGTCTTAGAACCAAAAATTCGACGACATGTGACATTCACCAACCCGCATTGGGCCTGCGTGGTGGATTATGGCCCATTCCCTCTCCTAGAAAGGAGGCCTGAGTCCCAGCACTGGGAACATTAAAAGGCTGATGATGATGATGACGCTCGTAGGTATATGATAGTAAGTTTTGATGTGATCATGTGTATGTGGTCGATCGGCACGCTTGCTTGGAAGTAACCTATTCACTCTTGACTTAAAGACCCCCTAGTTTATAGCTATCAGGAAACATGGCAGAGAATTTCACTGCTTATTATTCTTCTTCTCGTATCGCATATCAATGAATTTTAGTTTTTAACTAGTATTTGAAAACCTGTACAGCTCTTATTAGCCTCTTATAAATCCTGAAAAGTGCAGGTCGTTGTGCAGGATGGGCATGTCCTGTGCAGCGGTTCCACACTGGCACTGTGCTAGAGATGGGTCGAGAGTACTAAGTATATTTAATATTATTGATTGTGCACACTTACCATAGTGTTGTCTCTTTTAACGCAAAGGTTGACTGATAGAGAATTGTTGCATTAAGTCCGCTAAGTACCTCTATTATACGTGAAGTTTAATTAAATAATAAATTGTGGTTTATTTTCAGATTGCTAGACAAGCTGCCGAACTCGTACGCCTTCACGAAGGCGCTCGGAGAAGCCCTGGTGGTGGAAGCTATGGAACACATACCCGCCATGGTGCTCAGACCATCCATTGGTAAGCCATTTTATTATATTTAACGTCAGCGGTGAGTTTGACCCCGTACGGAACATATTTGACTGGCCTGTTGGTCTAGTGGTTAGTGGCCCTGACTGCTAAGCCAGAGGTCGTGGGTTCGATTCCCACCCAGGACAAATGTTTATGTGATGAGCATGATCATTTGTTCTGTGTCTGGGTGTAATTTATCTATATATGTATGTATTTAGAAATATATAAGTATGTTTATCAGTTGTCTAGTACTCATAACACAAGCTCTGCTTAGCTTGGGACTAGACAGCGTTGTGTGATAGTTGTGGAATATTATATTATTATATATTTGTATGACCTAGAGATAACTGTTCCGGATTAGGTTTATTTTGTATTTATAAAAGAGTTTACATGTTTGTGAACGCATCCATGATAGAAGAGTCATTCCTTATGTAGGGCCAAGTTTAAAAAAAAGATACCTTTTCAAATAATGTTTCTTTGTATTTCCCAGTGATCCCAATCTGGCAGGAGCCTGTTCCCGGCTGGACGGACAACATCAACGGACCTACTGGATTACTTATCGGTGAGTTTCAGACTCCAATATTGATGAGAGCTGTCAGTGATGAATTAAAAACACTTCGAATCCTACATCCTGAACTTTAATTTTTTATTGTAAATACTACAACTTCCTAACTGTAACTACAACTTAATTTTTGCTTTATAATTATCTCACAGTAGTTGTGAAAAGTAGAGTACTAACCTCGGGGATAAAGATACCTTCGTCTTAGGCTAGCTTGATTCCCTCGCTACACTCAGGATTCTTAGCTCGCTTTGCTCAGAAGTTCATTCCCGCACTGCACTCGGGTCTAATCCTTCGTGACACTCAGGTTTCAATATGTCCGCGACATAAAACACTGCTTTATATCCTTGGTGAAAAATTTACTGTTATTATGTTGCTTATCCTATTTGTTAAAATCAACCTTTCGTTATACTCAGGACTTTTAGCTCGAAGTGCTCAAAAATTAATACCCTTGCTACGCTCAGGGTCTAATCCTTCGTGACACTCGAGTTTCGACATATTCACGACATAAGACACTGCCCTATCCCCTTGGTAAAAAATTTGTCCCTTTGTCATATTATTACCACTTTTCTGTATAAACGTTTAAAATAGATGCATATGCTTAAGCTCCTTTTCATTGTCTCGTACAGGCGCTGGCAAGGGAGTGATCAGGTCAATGTACTGCAAGAGTAACAGCTACGCGGACTACCTCCCCGTCGACGTGTTCATCAACGGCATCATGATCGTCGTCTGGAACTACTTGAAGAACGGGTAAGCTTGTTTGTACTCCAGGATAGCACGCGACATTCAATTGGCAGTTTTTTTCTATGGTAAAGGATTTCTTGACTGCAATCTCGCCTAATGGTAAGCAGTAGCGCTAGTTTATTAAGAGCCTATTCACTCTAACCTTGAGAAATTCAGGGGACTTTTTTTATGGTGGGCAAAAATCATCTAATGACAACCCACGCTCTTGGGCGTAGTGGGACATAGTGTCAGACTCTTACTGACTAAAAACCCACCCTGTTCCTTCTAACCTTCATACCGGGGCTCGAGCTCTCTTTCGGATAACCCTGGCCCCAGTAGGCTTCGACCCAGCTGGGACAAATCCTTGAGGCGCGCGGGAACAGTGCGCGCCGTCGACGTCTTTGGCTTGGTCCGGGCAGTTATCGGACGGTTGGACAGCGAGTTACCCATGGCTCGCCGTCCGCAAGCCCGTGTCTACGGTGGCCGGAAATCGGGATCGGAATCTTGGCGGCGGCTGGGGCGCTCTGAGCGCCACCGTTGCCTGATGCAGTCGGCCTCCTTTACTTTTACTTACCATTACTGCTTCGCAGAAGGAGTCGACCGCCTGCCACTCCTCCTCGCTCCGGACCATGGCCTGTACCAAGGCCCGACGCGAGAGATCGCCGAAATCCAGGGGATTTAACATGATGTGTTAAAATATCAGTGGTTTGAGTGAGAAAGAAGGATTTAGCTATACGCCTTATAGCTCCATCTGCGGTCTTCCCATCCGATTATAATTTAGGTGTCTTCAAGGCAAGAGTGAATAGGCTCTTAATAAACTAGTGCGCCTCACCATCAACGATTGCACCACTGCTTACCATCAGGTGGGATCGCAGTCAAGCACTAGTTTATATCAATTTAAAAAAAAACCTCTGGCGCATCACCGTAAGTCTGATAGTCCGATGAAGGAATGGGCACGGGTGGAATCAAATTGTGGCACATGCCTCACAAAACAAAACTAGTGTACTGTCTTGATTTACTACACTTATGTGTTCTTCTGTTTCAGAGACAAGAAATCAAACATAGTGAACTTCACGTCGTCTGCTGAGATCAAGGTGACGTGGTCGGAGATGATAGAAGCTGGCAGGGAGATCATCATGCACAGGGTGCCTCTGAACGGCGTCGTGTGGTAAGTACCTCACTAACTTATGCTTTTCAGGAACTTTAATATAAGTATGTCTGGCAATTTGAGTATTTTCCGCGGCTTACCTAAATGTTCCAACCCGCACTGGGCCCGCGTGGTGGATTACGGCTCGTTTCCTCTCCAAGAGAAGAGGCCTGAGTCTCAGCAGTGAGAACATTAAAAAGGCTTGATGAGGCGTGTAAATAGCCTCATCTGAAGCTGTGGGGGTTTTAAGACCTCCCGAAAATATGCGGGTGTATGTAGATTTAAAATTATAAAAATCAAATCTCTGTTGAGGATCCTTCTGAAACCAATATCCTCTACATCTATTGCAACAAGACAGCCCACGTACCTTGCGAATCCAGAGAGACGGGAAATCACCTTATTCACGGGTTTGTCGTCGTTGCGTGTGATGCCGGCCGGCGAAATATCAGCATTCATCCACCGGTGGACTGGTCAGAACTCGTGAAAAAACACACTGCACTAGAAGTTTATAATGTCTCACGGCAGCAGATGCACTTATTTCACGAAAATTGTCCGGTTTTCAACAGATATGGGATTTTTATTGCGGAGCGGGTGAACATAACGTATTGAAGATCGCGCGGGGCGGACAAGAAGAGGTCGCCCTCTGTCGGTCGTTCGCAAGCATCTCAAGGAAACGTTCGATTCCGACCAATGGGCTCCTGCGGTAGTGAATATTTGGTTTGCGGAATTCAACAGAGACTCAATTGTCTTACCTTTAAACGAAATAATGTTTTTGGAATGCGGGAAAGTAACTAAGATATTATATAAATCCTTTTAAAAAATATATCGGTAATTATAAGAGGCATTGACGCTTCACCAAGGCTGATGGTGATGATGACCCAAATGTCCTTTCCTTGTTATTATTCGTCAAGTCATTGAACTTCCTAGCAGTCCTGAGTAGAGTTCTGCGAATACTGACAAATGCTTGTACTGACTGGACACTTGGACAGGTCCACTCAAATCTGTATGGTTCTTTCTTAAAAGACCATCTCAGACAAATCTGCATGGTTGTCGTGTGATTTTGATCATTACATATTTATCCAGGTACCCCGGCGGCTCGATGAAGCATTCCCGACTCTACCACAACATCTGCGTGTTCTTCTTCCACTGGATCCCCGCCTTCATCATCGACACCCTGCTCTTCTGTCTCGGATACAAGCCAGTGTAAGTAATCGTCTTCTAACCCAGCGTAGCATGTATCATAAATCATAAATATATTAGGTATAGGAATATAAAGAAATATAGTAGGTGCCAGAAATGTTATACATAATAATAAAGCTATACTCCTGAACACGGCTCGTATAGGGCTCCAGACTGCCGGTAGCTTGGATCCTGTTCCCGACACCGGTGGGATGCTATTTTTTATATGATTAAATTTTGAAATATTTAAAAATATAATTTATATGTTAATGAATAAACTGAATAATGATAAACGTTTATTTAAGATAATTATGTTCCAATTTGATAGTAAAAACAAATATTCCAACTCTGAAAGATCGAAACTTCTGATTGATTTTTCACTTTCAATTCCGATTTCAAAACTTGTATCAGAGGTATTAACAAGTTTACTTGTCGCACTGGGAACTTCTCTCCGCCTACTTGATCTGATGTGATCATCGCTGTGAAGACCCAGTATGGACTGTGCGTTGAAATGTCAGTCAGTCAATTTCTCCTTTTATTAACAAGAAAATGTGTTCCTTCCAGTCTGTGCCGCGTCCAGCGCCGCATAACGAAAGGCTTCGAAGTCTTCGAGTACTACACCAACAACCAATGGGACTTCAAGTCCGACATCGCACAAACTGTCCGGCAGCAGCTCAATGGCAGAGAGAGACGGGACTATAAGGTCGACGCTGTGGGTGAGTGAGATGGCATGATTCTGTTTGTTACGCATTGATATAAATAGAAATAGCTAGAATACAATAGACAGAAGCTCAACGGCAGAGAGAGACGGACTGTGAGGTGAACGCTATGGGTAAGTGAGATAAGATGAGCCTGGTTGTTATGCATAGATATAACTAGAAATAGGTGATAATGGGCAGGAATACAAGGCGGAAATTGTGGCTGTGGTCTAGATAGTACATAGAAAGTAGGCAGAAGCTCAATGTGAAAGAGAGACGGGCTGTGAGGTGGAGGCTAAGAGTGAGTGAGATGACATGAGTCTGATTGTTACACGTAGATATAACTAGAAATAGCTAGAAGATAATAGATAAAAGTTCAAAACGAAAGAAAGGACTATAAGGTCGACGCTGTGGATGTGTGTGATGACGTGATTCTTGTTAAAAGTAGGCAGAAGCTCAATGTTAAAGAGACGGGCCGTGAGATGAAGGCTAAGAGTGAGACAGATGAGATGAGTCTGACTGTTTCGCATAGATAGCTAGGAGATAATAGACAATAGTTTAAGTCAAAAGAAAGAGACGGAAAGATAAGGTGGGGACTGTGGGTGAATGAGATAAAATGATTCTCAGGTACTTCAAGCTTCAGTGTATCGAGTTTTTTCTGGCATAAGGTATAGAGGATGCTGTGACTAAAGATAGCGAGGTGGGCTCGTCCCTCTCTCCTCTGCTCTGCTTCAAAGCTTTTGAGATATGAAAAATGTAAAATTTTACTTATGTTATATCCATCAGGTCTGGATATCTCCAAATATTTTGAGGACTGCATCAGGGCGGCCAGAGTGTTCATCCTAAAAGAGTATGACGACACCTTGCCTGCTGCCAGGAGACATATGAGAGTGTGAGTATTATCATGGTTGATGTAGCATAGTAGCACCTACTCTACTCCAATCGAGTCACGTAAAAAGACCTTTTTACAAGCTTTTATATTTTAGTTTCACTTGTCCCGATGTTTCTCTGTCATCAAATCTTGTAAATTAAATTTGACCCACTTCCCGGTTATACCGATTGAGCTGAAATTTTGCATGCTTGTGTAAATCAGATAACAGTGCAAATTTATTATGACAAGGAGCTGATCTGATGATGGAACCGGAAAGTAGCTATAGTTAAACGACACAATCTTATCGAGTTTGGGCTCGTAAGATTCGTCTTATTTATATATTAAAGAATAGAATAGGAATAGGATAAACTTTATTGTACACCAAAATAGTAACAATGTCACAGAAACTCGAAGCTTGTTTACTGTCCGTTCAATTGATTTTGACTTTTATTGCGGAAGAAATCGGAAAGTGTTTCCTTTCTAACCTCTTTCATCTTTTCTGTGCTATATCTATCTGCTTTATTCCAGTATGTACTGGGTGGACGTGATCTGCCGCGTGCTGTTCTGGGGCGCGCTGCTGTACTGGACGCTGGGCTGGTTCTCGTCCCCGCAGGCGCTGGTGGCCGACCACAACGCGGCGCCGACGGTCATCGCGATGGACGCTTAACGCGCCCATCTTGATTTGTACTCAAAATGGCGGGTGTATTGTTATGTCATAGGTTAAATTTAAATTTGGAAAATGTATCGAAATTGAGTTGAGAACGTGTATATTTCTAATGTCAATTTATGACAGGTTTTGAGGCTAAAGAAATACTCATATAAAAATACAGATGTTTCTTTATTCTTTTGCTTTTAAAAGAAGATTTTTCATGTTGTGGAATGTGATATTTATGAAAAAATCGCAAAATGGCCGATTACTTGTTTCATTTCGCATCTAATGATAAATGCTAAAGAAACCGGGGGCTTAGATTTCTCTGGCTAACTTGTGAAAACGGTCAGAAAAGTGGAAGAGAGATGAAACGACCGCGTGACAAGTTGTTGTCTTTTCTAGAGTCTGATTGGTTCACGCCACAGTCTGTCAGTCTCGCCTTCGTCACTACATCCCACACGATAGAGACTGTTACCTGTATCGACGGTTCTGTTTCTTTGCGCACCACTATCTCATTTTAATTCTCTGTCTATGTATTTGCTCATAATATATAATGCTGTAAGAACCAACAATTTAGAAATATCAATAATAATGGTTTGTAAAGTCTTCAAAGAGAAATAGGAGCAAATAGGTTTGTCCTTGTTTTAATTGGTATTTAAAATTAGCTTCATCAATTCATCGTTTATCACAATTAAATCAAGAGTTTCTTGATGCAAGTGATAGGCAATCTATGCGCAGTCTAGTTTCACCTCTGACATAATTTTATATTTCTACCTGTATGTATCAGACTGCAAATAACTATTGTGTAAATAGTTTAATATTGTTAATGTAAATTCTAGTTCATAAAGCCTTCCTATCTTAGTAAAATATTTGTAAAAAGACTTGCCTTTTAAAATACGTATTGTTAAAAAAATAATCTTTTTCTTCCAATAATGATTGAAATTTTCAATCGATTGCAGTAATTGTGTGATACAATTTATTAGGGTACCTACGTGAACAAAATGTTGTATCACAATTAGGGTTCACGAATATAATTGTGTAACTGAATTAGGGTTCACAAATATAAATTGTGTAACTGAATTAGGGTTCACAAATATAAATTGTGTAACTGAATTAGGGTTCACAAATATAAATTGTGTAACTGAATTAGGGTTCATGAATATAATTGTGTAACTGAATTAGGGTTCACAAATATAATTGTGTAACTGAATTAGGGTTCATGAATATAATTGTGCAACTGAATTAGGGTTCACAAATATAATTGTGTAACTGAATTAGGGTTCACGAATATAATTGTATAACTGAATTAGGGTGCACAAATATAATTGTGTAACTGAATTAGGGTTCATGAATATAATTTTGTAACTGAATTAGGGTTCATGAATATAATTGTGTTACTGAATTAGGGTTCATGAATATAATTGTGTAACTGAATTAGGGGTCACGAACATAATTGCGCAAAGCCATTTGGGCGCATCAAGTAAGAGTTTCTACTAATATATTTTATATCATTTAGATAGTTTAACAAGGCGTTGTATAAAATTTACATAAATTCTAAATTGCTTGAAAATATTAAGGTGTAGGCTATTAATTCTAATTATATGTTCACAATGTAAAGTATTATAGATTATAGGGATAAGTATAACTTGTTTTATGGATACTCAAAAGACTTTATGTACTTACATAAATGAGAATGTATAAGATTTTCCTAATGATGTAGACTTATGTTTGTATTAAAACAATGTATTTCTGTAAAATAAATAAGAAGAAAAATATTTTTTTGTTTTTTATTTTTTAAGTTGGGTTACAACATTATATACCTATACCCTATTCGTGTTAAGATTATAAAGCTTCACTTGTTTGATTGACCGACATTTTGACAATTCAAAAGTGCATCTTAGACAGAGTCCATTATAGGTACTACTGCGCACATGGGTTAAAAAAAGTTGCATCCACTGGGCACAAGTGGCTTGTGGCCGCTTCTTGCTTCTCTTTGACTATTTGTGTCTGTAGCATGCGTCGTAGGGCCGCAAAAAAAGCCGCCACAAAAAAAGATAAAAGCGGCCACAAAAAAAAAGCTGAAGCGCGTGACGGCTTGTGCCTTGCGTGCAGTAGGTATCATAATGGACTCTGACGAAAAAGGATTAAATGCGCGAATGGAATTTTGGCCGCCACAAAAAAAAAGCTAGAAGCGGCTTCAAACTTTTTTTTGTGGCTGCACCGCCGCACACGAGCCACAAAAAGCCGCCTCAAAAAGAAGCTTGCAGCGGCTTTTTTTTGTGGCCCGTGTGAGGACACCTAATTTGATTTGCTTTGATTGTCAGTAGGTATTGGTCAAGAATTAAAAACTATTTTTTTAATTTCATTTGTTTATTTTTACAGATCTGCTATATGATATTTTTTTAGCCTAAACAATATTTTAGAATTTAGTGGCTTATACGATAATAGTGCATTTTCTATCAATTATGAAACTTGCAAAGTATACCGAAAATCTTTTTATTACACATTACTTAGTGACGGAAATTTTCTTTAAATTAGTCTTCTAATTTTCCAAAAATAAATCAGCATAAAAAAAAATAAAAAAAAAATTGCACAAAAAATTTCGCCATTTTTATTGTGACAGGTGAAAAAAATAATGTTCATAGTAAATTAGTATACAGTCACTGAAATTATTTATACTTAAAATACTTCTACATTGTGAAATTATCTAATTTCTTTTCTTACATTTAAAGAATAACCTTATTCAGTATTATTGTAAGTAAAAAAATAATAACTTAAAAATGTACTTTGATATTTAATCATAATTTCTGAATATCAACATTTGTTCTTAATACAAAAATGTGATACAAAAAATATGTTAAGAAAATAATATAATATAATACAATAAAAATTTGATTTACAAACAGTGGCGTAGCTAGATCAATGGCCCTGGGCCAAAAAAGGAGGCCTCTTTTTTTAAGTGGGATCTGATAACTATAATCTAAAAACTACTTTTGTTCTGGGTAGAGCGAGAGAGAGTCATCATCAGCCTTATTAATATTCCCACTGCTGGGACTTAGGTCTCGTCTCTAGGAGAGGGAATGAGCCGTAATGCACCACGCGAGTCCAGTACGGACACATGTTTTAATTTTTTTGGTTCTAGAACACCGGTTTTCTCTTCACCGTTTTGAGAGCAGAGGTGATGAAATAAATTACTCAAATTAATGCGCCTGGCGGGATTTGAACCCGTGACCTACAACTCGTAAGTCGGAGCCATTACCACTCGGCCGCCACTACTCAACATACTGCTCGAGAGAGAGTGTCAGACTTGTATTGATTAAAACAAGTTGCTATAACTTACTAGTGTTGCCACCTATTTTATTTAAATTTCGAATGTGGGAGAAGTTTTCGGTAGTTCAATAAAAAGTTTTCCCACCTTTTTTTAACCACTTGCGTCAGATTGGGTCGACGAGTATTATCATGTCCTATTCGGTCGTGTGTTAGCGACTGGGCACTTCCTTCGTTTAGCTCTTCAATCCCCATAGGTAATAGAAGAGCTGACGAGTTGGAGTATTTGGTCGTGGATGTGCGACCCTGGCGGAATAAACGCAAAAGTGTTTGTGTCGATGTGGGCGGTTAAAACTGAGCCCCAAGCGCCCCGGGGCGCTGGCCCAACCAGCCTTTCGCTAGTTACGCCACTGTTTACAAAGTAAAATATTTGGTAAAAATATTCTGAAAGGATTATAGTAACAGAATTTAATAATATTTATATAATATTACAGGTACATCAATGTTTCTTAAAACTATCATAATGAGGTTGTTCAGCGCCATCCAGTGAGACTGGAAGCTGAACCCAACACAGTTGGGATAAGACTGGGCAGATTATGATAAAATTTGGTTAAAAGTGATAAGTTTAAGCTGACAGAATTTGCACTAGTGGCATCTATCCTATTTTAGGGCCTGGATTTATGAAATAGTCTCATTTGAGAGCACTTTTGTATGTAACGATCAAAAATCATACATAAGCATTACGTAAAAAAAAAAAAAACAAAATATAGTAGAAAATGTTTTTTTGGACAGCACAGCATAACAGCATCAAACAAGAATATCACAGAATTATACAATAGAACAGCACTGAGAGTATCCATATCGATATAATATTATAATAATAATATGTCAAAAGTCCATCTGGGTCTAAGCTCATCATCATCGCTGAAACTGAAAATCAGCGTCAGGTGGTGGTCTTGTGTTACAACTTGGCATTATGCTGAGCTGAGGCCTTTTTGGTATTACTCAGTGTACCATTCATTTGTTTAATCTCAAGGTGTCCCGTTTTTGCAATGCTAATAAACGCAATTTTCTTTCTTCTTTTTTTCATCATCATTTCGAAAGCAATAGCATTGAGTGTATGTATATCTTTACGAATGTTTCACCGCAGTGCCTTAACTCCTGAACCGGTTTTGACGAGTGAGGTGTACAACAATTTGTTATTATTATCCGGGAAATGTCATCAACTCATCGAAAGAGGTGGCGGGACGACTTAGATGTCTTGCGAATTGGAAATAAGTGGCTCAAAACTGGGAACATTGGAAGGCATGGAGGGAGGCTTTTGCCCAGAAGTGGGACAGTGTGGGCTAGAATAATCAACTCATCAACGCTCAGCCCAAACTCTTGGACCAAGAACGCTGAAATGAAGCGAGGTTCCAATTACAGTACACTCAATGAATAAGAAAGAATTTGCTAAAATTCATCTGACAAGGTCATGAAACGAGGGTCAAAATTTGTATGGAGGTTTCTCTTTACTTCCACCCTGGTGAAAACCCTGACAGAAGCAGAAGTTTGTATAGCGGTTTTTCCATACTGTCATACTGATGAAAACGCTGTCTGAAGTTAGAAGTTTGTATAGCGGTATCTTCATAAAGTCATACTGGTGAAAACCCTAGCAGAATCTAGAAGTTTGTATAGCGGTTTCTCCATACTGTCATGCTGGTGAAAACCCTGACTGAAGCTAGCAGTTTGTATAGCGGTTACTCCATACTGTCACGCTAGTGAAAACCCCAGCAGAATCTAGAAGTTTGTAAAGCGGTTTCCACATACTGTCATACTGGTGAAAACCCTGGCTGAAGCTAGAAGTTTGTAACGGTTTCTACATACTGTAACACTGGTGAAAACCCTAGCAGAAGCTGGAAGTTTGTAACGGTTTCTCCATACTGTCATGCTGGTGAAAACCCTAGCAGAAGCTAGAAGTTTGTTAAGTGGTTTCTGAATACTGCGATGCTGGTGAAAATCCTTCCAGAAGCTAGTGGACTTTATTTTATAAGAAAAATCTTTAACCAGCTCTCAAATGAGGGTCTAAATTCAATACGCAGTCCTCAATAAGCCTCAGTGCTCTTTCAGTTAACTATGTTTTTTACTTAAAGATAAGTTGACCATTAGATCTTTTACAAAAGTGCTATGTTCTACCGCAGGCGGCCTGCTAGGAACCTGAAGAGGTAGTATCCTGTCGCCGCTTGGAATAGTTTGTGCACCCAGTATAGTCTGAAACAGTGGAAAACAATAATATTATCATCTGGTTGAATAGAAAGGAAATAAAAGTACAAAAACAAAGAAGGAAAAAGAGAGAAAGAAAAATAACAAAGAAAAAGAGAGAAAGCAGGAAAAGAGAGAAAAACAAAAAAGTAGAGAAAAAGAAGAAAGAAAACATAATCTAATAATCTCCTACTGCTCTGTCCTTCTCATACTTCTGATTTGGTTCATTCTTCCTTCTATATACAGTCCATCCTTCTGTGGAATGCGCTTCCTCTCGATATCAGGACGGCCAAAAGTCGGTATGCATTTAAGCGGAAGTTGCGGAATCATTTTCTTCACCAATAGCAGAATCGTCTCAAAACTTCTGTCCTTACTTTAAATTAATATATATGTAGTATATATATATTATATTAAATATATATGTATGTTTATTTTAAATATATGTATTCTTTTTTTGCTCTTTCTTAAATAAATTTTTCTGTATATGCGCCTACCATAATGTCTCTGCACCACCCTAGGTTGACTGGCAGAGAATGCCTAAGGCATTAAGTCCGCCTATGTACTTTGTGTTGCATGAAGATTAAATAAATAAATAAATAAAACATTATTTATTCTGCCCGAATAGATGCACAACAAAATACAATAGATCACTAACTAAAACAAATAAAAACCAGTTTCGTTGTCAGACTATGTGTGGACTGGGTCTTAGATACGCAGAATCCTTTTTTTGGATGGGAAATTATCAAGTAACTTCACCTACTCTGGGTAGAACAAGATGGAGTGTCTTTTACTGACAAAAAATCCACTTGTATCCTTTCAGTTGCTTTTTCCAAGGCTGCGGGTTCTTTAGAACAATCACGCAGCCCTGGAGGCTTATTCTGCCTGCATCTGCCTAGACAAGCATAAGTATAATCAGCCTTATAATGTTCCTACAGCTGGGACTCAGACCTCTCTCGGAGATGGAATGGGCCGTAATAACGCGGGTCCAGTGCAGGATGGAAGATGTCACGTGTCTTCGAATTTTTGGTTTTAGGACATGCCGGTTGCCTCACGACGTTTTCCTTCGTCGTTCTGAGAGTAGTGGTGATGAAATAAATTGTACAAAGTAATGCGCCTGGCTGGGTTTAAAACTACAACCCTCAAATCGTAAGTATTGTTGTATTTTGACTAATTTATTTATTTATTTATTACGGCACTCCAACGAATAGTTCGCTAAACATTTACAAAAGAATAATCTTAATAATAACAATTATCACAGCGAATTCTCCACTTAAAGGTGTGCACAGCACTTACAGAATTTGGTAAACTAATATTATAATAACAAAGTACGACACAATAACAAAGAAAAAAGAATCAACAAAATACGAATGAAGGAATTATTGAAGATTAATCAATTAAATAAATTATGTCAGATTGCATTAAAATTCAGTAAAAAATTATGTCATAATAAATTAATTAATAATAATAATTGAATTGTATTCGGACATTTTGAAATGTATTTTGACTATTTGAATTGTATTCGGACATTTTGAATTGTATATTGAAATTTTGTATTGTACATGGACATTTTTTTTGTATTTTTATTATTTGACATTACAATTACTTATGACTTAAGTCGGTGCAATGGTAACCTAGTCCACCACTGCCCCTAGTTAGTCAAATCAACAAGACAAACTCACCTTCTTAACTTAGTCCGCGCCACAGGCAATGACTCCGCCGTATCTTTCAGTATATACCGCCTGATGCCGAACATATAGGCACCGATGTAGGAGTCCCAGTCGAAATCAGCCGGCCAGTGGGGGAAGGCGCCAGAGTCCCTGGCAACGTTCGCGTCGTCGTGGAGGGCGGACAGCTCGGCGATGCCGAACTGCCACTCGTGGTTGGCGAAGTATTCGCCAGTGGCGGCGGCCATTTTGAAACGGCGGGCGAGCTTCATCATTCTGGTGGAGGAGAAATGGTTTAAGTAAATAAAGATAACATATATATTTTTTTTTAAAGTGGGAATCATCCAATGACTTCTACCGCTCTCGGTGAAGGGGAAACGAGTGTTAAACTTTTACTGACTAAAATTACACGTCCTTAGACGCTGCGCAAACAGAGACACTTTTTGTTCCAGTTATCGATACCAACCTACCACTTTTTGATCGTCATGAACACAAAATATATAAGTACAGAAGTCAATCTACACACGAAGCGCGCTCAAGCAATGCACACATAGACACATATCTCGAAGCGCCTCGGTCCGCTCGTCGAACAGTTCCAGCTCAAACGCTCATTAGTGTGCGTACACCGAACGTAGGTGTAAAAAGTGAAGTACATACAAGAGATGGTCTTCTGTACCTATCTATTTTGTATTGATACTCACATGGCCTTCCTCCCCTGCGCTCTCAGCAGCAGGTCGTACATGAAGGCCGGTAGGAAGTGGCAGCTGATCTCCCAGAACGTGTTCATGAAGCGGGACTCCGTGAAGGAGAAGTTCGGGTACCACATCACGTATCTGTTGAAGAAGTCATGAAAATTATACATTGCAGTGACATCTATGTTTTCTGATAAGAACTATTCTGCATCTATCAAAGTTCTCCACATTATAAAACACTAGCTTTCCCCGCGGTTTAGCCCGCGTCCATAAAATATATCCTATGTCACTCAGGAACAAAGCAGCTTTCTATCGGTGAAAACTTTCAGCTATCGGACCATTACTTCCAGAGATTACTTCCTAGCAAAAAAAAAAACATAAAAAACAAAAGAAAATACAATATCTATTCAAGACTTTTGTTTTTACGAAGACCTTTTACAAAACAAGCTTCTGTATTTTCTTATCCGTTTGTTGTAGACATACGAATTGATGATCCGGTGGTTGGTAATATCATCATCATCATCATCATCATCTTCATATCAGTCGAAAGACGTCCACTGTTGGACATAGGCCTGGTTGGTAATATAATCAATTTTAATATAAAAATTTTTCATGGAGTTCTCTTTTATATTTGTGGATTTCCAGAGGTTTAAAAAGTTCAGTTTGATATTACGAGCATGGCAGTTGAGAGTTTGTCATGCCCACTTAAATATCTCGCTGTTGGTGGCACGTGTTATTGGGTCATTCAGTTCCTTTCAAGGTTGAACTGAGTGGGGCTGATGCACGCGTCACGCTCGTGAACGGGCGGCGTCAGTTGACACTGGTCATCTCTTAGCTACTAGTGACTTAATTCAATTTCTATTTTTTAAATTATTATTTCTTTTTTATTGTGTTTACTTATATTATCTTCATTGTGCTCACATAATAGAAGCAACAAGAAATATGTAACGAAGATTCATGTAACTCATAATATAATTTAAAAGAGTGTCCATGGAGTTTCTTTCACGTTCTTCTCCATAGATCTACGCTTTGAAACGTGCAATTTAGCTTCGCTTTTTTGTTTGACTGACCGACATTTTGATAATTCAACAGATTTCAAAAGTTAAGTTTCTGATTTCTGGTTTCAAAATATGGCCCTAATGAGTAATGAGACTGCTAAGTAAAAAAATAAATGAGACTTACTTGGTAGGGTTCTCTAGAGCCCACTTGATGCAGAGCCTGGTGAACTGTCCCCACTGCAGCGGGTTGATAGACCCTGATGTTACATTGTAGACTGGACAGCGGCCGGGCCTAGAATATTAATGGAACAGTTATGATAAATGATTTTTACTTTGTAAATAGGTTTTCAAAAAACACTTTTACACGTCAATTTTAACAAGATGAGGCCGCTGTTTCCTAGCTGACTACCCTGAGAAGAAACATCGAAACAAACTCAGAGGTCAAAGTCTCTTTTAAATTTCATACAGTAAAGAACATGTAATGGTCAATTCATATGAGAACCATGCAGACCAGTGTCTCAGATGATCTTTTGAGGAAAGAACCACACAGATTTGAGTGGACCTGTCCAGTCAGTGCAGCATTTGTCAGTATTCGTGTAGCATAAACTTAGGACTACTAAGGAGCTCAACGACTTGACGAACAATACCAAAGATAGGGCATTTGGGACAGTTAGTTTAGGGGATTACTGTTTCGTGGAAGAAAGCAGATTTAAGGAGGTACTGGAGTTCTCAAGGGTAACCAGAGGAACACAGTAAGTTTTAGTCAGTAAAAGTCTGCCACGCTTTTGATGATACGTCAATCCTCGTTTGGCCATATCATAGATGTAGGATTTCAATAATAATAAAAGTTCTAAAGAAAGTAGACCAAAAGAAAATTGTCAAACTGTCAAATTATCACAAAATTAACGTTTTTTTACTTGACCATATCAAAAAAATACAACCGAATTGAGAACCTCCTCCTTTTTATGGAAGTCGGTTAATGAAGTGATCATTTTCTAAGATATGGCCATGACTTCGACATAAAGATGTTGGAACGGTATTGGGTGATGTGATAATAGATTTGAAGAAAAAAAAAACAAATAAGGAAAAAAACAATAAAGAATTAATAAAGAGGAGAGAAATATTGATTTATTCAGTTTTAATACCAAAAACTAATAGGTATCACTTTTTTTTTTAAACAACTTGATTTTTGGTATTTGGTCAGCTTAGTCAGAATCCTAAAAACCTAATCAATATAATTTTTAAATATAAGTCCAAACAAATACCAGTGGTATTAGTTGTTGGTATTAAGGCGGAATATTCGGTGTTCAAGTTATAATACCATATTAAAGTACGTAACTTGACGAATTTGTTCACACTTTTGCAATAAATTAGTTCTTAATTCGAATAACAGATGGCGTTGTGCAATAACGTCATTATTCTGAATCGCGATGTTAAGAATCTCCGGGCATTAATGACCCTCTATGGTATTTCTATGACTTTTAAATCCAAGAGTTCAAGTTCAGAAATAAATCTATGAGTTGAAATATATATTTATTTTTAAACTTAAACTGTTGGATTGGTTTTTATTTAGCTTCCTGATCTCAAACTTGAAGCAAAAAATGTTAAATTCAATGTCGAAAGGCCACCTTCAAAAGGTCATCAGAACTTTGATGTGACATTGCAAAATCAATAATTTTGTTGTTTTACTTTGGACATTCCCTTTTTTGTCATAACAAGATAGCTTATGACAGACCACCCCCTTTTATAGTTTAATGGGGTCTTTTTTTTTCTATGGGTAAAATCATCTTATGATAAAACCCGCTCTTGGGCGGAGCGGGAGATAGTGCCAGACTCTTACTGACCAAAAACCCCATCCCGTTCCTTCTAGCCTTCATACCGGGGCACGAGCTACCTTTCGGACAACCCTGTCCCCAGTAGGCTTCGACCCAGCTGGGCCCCTCCTGCTGCTGACAACTCCTTGAGGCGCGCGGGAACAGTGCGCGCCGTTGACGTCTTAGGCTCGGTTCAGACAATTACCGAACGGTCGGACAGCAAGCTACCGCGAGCCCGCGTCTACGATGGCCGGAAATCGGGATCGGAATCCGGCGAGAGCGCCATTGCCTGATGCAGTCGGCCTCCTCCTTTGCTAGCATTACTGCTTCGCAGAAGGAGGCGACCGCCTGCCACTCCTCCTCGCTCCATACCATGGCCTGAACCAAAACTCGGCGCGAGAGGTCTCCACCGCCGATCGCCCCCACTAGGGCAGAACCCTTAGAGCTTACACAATACATTAGAGACAGAAGACCACATCCACCCCTCAACCAGTAAGGCTCAGGTACTCACTGCCGGACGCCCTGTCTCCACGCAGCCACGATGCAGGAGTTGACCACCATGTCGACGGGCACCAGGTCCACCACATATCGTTCCCGGCAGTACCCGGAGCGGTAGGTGCCGCGGGATATCTCCATTATTAGACCTGGAACATTAAAAAGTTTGTACAACATTAGTTTTAATATATGCGAAACCTCTCCCTCAGGGTAGTAGAGGAAACACCGGCCTCACCTAGTTTAAACTGAAGAAAAAATAAATTGACGTGTAAAAGAGTTTTTTCATTACTCATACTCTGAAAGTAGGTCTAAACTTGCCTGTAGAGCGGGCTGAAAAGTATCACACTTTTCATCCCTAGGGAGTTTTGCTTTCAACTAACAGCTGTCAAATTATTTAAAAAAAAACTAGGTCTATCTTCTTGTATTCGTAATGAAAAGCACGTTGGACGTTGTTATAGAGAGGAACGATACTGTGGCGTGGCGTTTTCGGTATTTGAAAGAATTGCAGGACAATCGGAATGGAGCCCAGCGCCCTATACTTTATTCAAAAATAGTTAAAAAAAAAACAAAAATAGAAATGTTAAAAATATTGCAACACTGTTTTTGAGTATTGCCACACATTAACACTTTTCTTTTTCCCTTCTTTTTTGTGTAGACAGTCAGTGGAGCCAACATAACGCCGAAGGAACGTCTTAAGTGAAACGCACTGTAGTCAACATTATAATAAAAGTGTCAGGTCTATTTTACCTAACGATATCGTGCGTGCCTGATTCGAGATTTCACTTATTGTCCAGTTGTGCAGACACCACAGAGTACTTTGTAACATGCTGAAAGCACTTGAAATACTAAACAACGTCTATTTTACATCATAATATTCAATAGGGATCTATTAGTGAATATTTATAATAGACATTGAACATCGTCCCGAGAAGGAGTTGGCGGCCGAGCGTAGCGAGGTCGCTAATTCGAGGGACTAAATAAGTAACTTTCACCCCTAGTGTAACAATGTACTATTTCATTACTCATACTCTGAAAGTAGGTCTGAAGTTGCCTGAGGAGCGGGCTGAAAAATATCACACTTTTCATCCCTAAGGAGTTTTACTTTCAACTAACAGCTGTCAAATTATTTAAAAAAAACAAGGTCTATCTTCTTGTATTCGTAATGAAAAGCATAGTGCTCACCTCGGGGTGAAAGTAACTTTCACCCCTAGTGTAACAATGTACTATTTAAAACCTATTAGCAAAACAAAAATCATTTCAAGCTTTTATTTAGTTTCACCTGTCTCATTGGTTTGTCTGTCATCAAATCTTGTAAATTAAATTTGATCCACTTCCCGGTTACCGATTGAGCTGAAATTTTGCATGCATGTGTAAATCAGATGACAATGCAAAATTATTATAACAAGGAGCTGATCTGATGATGGAACCGGAAGGTGTCTATAGGAACTTGGTAGTTAAACGACACAACCTCATCGAGTTTGGGCTCGTATGATTCGTCTTGATAAGTATTAATTATATTGGTAAGTATACCGAACTATAAAAGCTTGCTTTAAAAAAAATATCTTCATTAAAAGCTTGTTTATCATTTAGACCTTTTTTTTCCGTAATACTTTCGCAAAACTTGATTGCTTTGTGAACTAAATTGAGTTCGATTTTCGATATTTTGCAATCAATTTCAAATATTGCGTCGTCACGCATTTTTCTTTTCTAGTCAGATAGCGGGCAGGTCAAGGCTTTAGGCCAAAAACGTTTCTTATAATTGCGTTACACATCTTATAACATCTCTTCTGACATTTACTTTCATTTTTGAGTGTTAGGTAATATTAAATTTAGCACACAGGGCTTTTATTATATAACTACTTTATTTTACTTAAGTTTGACTGGCCTGTTGTTCTAGTGGTTAGTGGCCTTGACTGCTATTGCCGGAGTTCGTGGGTACGATTCCCATCTAGGACAAACGTTTGTGTGATGGGCATGTTCATTTGTTCTGTGTCTGCATGTAATTTATCTATAATATGTATGTATTTAGGAATATATAAGTATGTCTATCCGTTGTCTAGTACTCATAACACAAGCTCTGATTAGCTTGGAATAAATAGCATTGTGTGATAGTTGTGGAATATTATATTATATTACTTTTTATGGCAATTTTTAGATTTGATAATTTTACTTCATATGACAATTTTATGTTGCATAATAATTTAAATAGGAAAAGAGAGTAAAGTTACGTATGCCTCCGTAGAAATGGGCTAAACCCACGACCAGACGAGTATTATGTCTGGTGGGCAACTGCCCGGCAGATAATTTCGGGCTGTTCTATAATGTTCATATCGCGCCGATACAGGATTAGTTCTTATATGACGGCATAGATGTTGCTACAATAATTTTTGTACACTCATTTATACCTACATATAATGATATACATTTATTTATTTACCTCACACCAAACAACTGATTAACATTCGTAAACTCATAACAAGGTTCAGTTGAAAACCAGCGTCAGGCAACAGCTACGTAGTGGCCTGGCATCATGCTGAACTGGACCTATTTGGCGCAGCCATGAGACATACAATGTAGTCTATTCTATGTTTAAGTTTGTAAACCATAATTATAGTGTCATCTTATTGTGTGTACCTGTGTGCCAAATAAACGTGTTTTCTTTCTTTTCTTTTCTTTTAAAATTTATAACAATTGTATTTAAATTAATTTCATATTTTTTGTAATATCTTATTACCGTTTTGGTTTCACTAATTACTGTCAGCATAATTAATGTATATTACGAAAAAAAAAAAATGTGTTACCTGTGACTCCGTAGACGTTGTCGATCCATCCTGGGTATGGCTCCTGCAGGGCGGCAGTCACTGGAAAGAACACAAACACGCTATTATAACACTAGGTCCAAAAAACTATTTCAAGGTCTAACTCCCCAATCCCAAGACTTTGTAGACTTCTTAATAACTGCGATGTAAGTTTGGACATTTTTTGCTCATCTATTCAGAAACTAGCTGCTCCTAGCGGCTTCGCCCGCGTGATAGCAGAAAATCATCCCAAAGGAACATACTTCCGGGATAAAAAGTATCCTATGTCCTATTCCAGGACATGGCCTAACCGTGTACCAAGTTTCATCAAAATCGATTTTGCCATATAGGCGTGAAGACGTAACAAACAAACAAACAATCAAACTCACTTTCGCTTTTTAACCGACTTCTAAAAAAGGAGGAGGTTTTCAATTCGGATGTTTGTATATTTTTTTATGTGCATAACTTCGTCGCTTGCCAACCGATTTGAAAAAATATTTTATTGTTGGAAAACTGTAATTGTACTTCACAAATGGTCCCATAGTCACCAAGTTGGGATCCGATGGTAGAATCTTGGCGAAATCGAGGGAACTCCTCAAATTCAATTAAATTTTTTAGTGAAGTCGGTTATTTTTTTTTATAAAAAGGTTTTATATAATATTAGTAAGGATTTGAGACCTCAAATGATTCACCTAAAATGATTAACTACTAGCCTATCTTTGTAACAAAGTAACTCAATCTGCATTATTTTATTTGTAAAATCTTTTTATTATGGTTTTCTGCATGCTGTGTCTATCGTGATTGCACACTTGGTTTGTATAAGGGCAAGTACAGCCTTTCGGTGTTTTACAGGTTGCATTTTGGAGAGTGCGCGCAGAAATTGCATGACTTGATTCCGCCATCCTATTTCTACCACCGGACAAACCGACGTACGGCGAGTATCCACCCTTACGTTGTTGAAACCTCCACGGTCCGGACTAAGCGTTTCGCTTCGTTATTTATACCGCGTACATCGAAGGACTGGAACAATTTGCCTGCTGCGGTCTTCCCGTCCGATTACAATCTGAGCGTCTTCAAGGCTAGAGTGAATAGGCTCTTAATAAACTAGTGCGCCTCACCATCAACGATTGCATCACCGCTTACCATCAGGTGGGATTGCAGTCAAGTACTAGTTTATATCAGATTAAAAAAAAAACATTTTCAATGCAATGTGTAACAATTGTTGATAGGCCAATAAATAAATAAGTCATAACATAGGTACATTAATAACTATGTACCGACCAAAGCTCTAGCTCTAGGGCTATACTCGGAGTTTCCTTGCGTGATCAAATCAGACATGAAGATATCCGCAGGAGAACCAAGGTTGCCGACATAGAACGAAGAATCGCCAAACTTAAGTGGCAATGGGCAGGGCACATTGCTCGTAGAACAGATGGCTGTTAGCGTCGACAGGTTCTGGAGTGCTGCACGCGTACGTAGACGCAGCGTTGGAAGGTCTCTTACAAGGTGGACCGATGGATGCGGAACGTGCAGGATCGTTCATTGTGGTGGCACTTAGGGGAGGCCTTTGTCCAACAGTGGACATCTATTGGCTGATATGATGATGATGAACGAACAAGGGACCGCAGACCTAAGTATGGTTTTAATTTTAACTGGATACGTCCACGCGTTCCCGAGATAAAGTGTCTTGACAGACAGACAGACAGACGAACGGTCGGACAAAAAGTGATCATATATTGGCCCCGTTTTTATTTTATTGTTGATAAGTTTGCGCTTGACCGCCATCTCACCTGATGGAATGCTTTTGAGTTACGATACCCTGAAAGGAACTTTTGCTTAGCTGTGGGTACTGTATGTACCCCTTCTTGAGAACAGGTGTGATAATATGTCGCATTGCGTTATGTACCAAGAAACTAGAAACTTAGACCAGTTAATGGTTAATGCTGGAGCCACATTTGCGTGTATCGTTAGAACCCTTGCGCTTTGAGACGATACTCGTAGATGACACCGACTATTATTGACTATCTATCAGAAAATTATATCCTCGGCACGAGTGGCAATTTACGTTTTTACTAGAAAGAGATTTTTTCTTTTCTAATTTAAAAGTATTGGTGACAATATCGCTCATTTGGTACAACAACGACGTATCTACACTTTTTTCAAAATAAGTTTTATAATGTCAAAATGTGCGGAAAGACTATTTACATCGGGAGAAACATCATTTACGTTGATTTTATTCAATAAGACGACCCACTGATCAACGATTAGAATCGTAATAAGTTTCGCTAAAATGCCATAACCATTAATGTTAATCTTTGACTGCATCTCCTGTAAAATTTCTAAAAGTGTAATTACGCCATTTTTGCACCAAATGAGCGATATGTCAATAAGAACTGTTGTCATTGTATGAATAATGAGTCATATTTTTCTATTAAAGATAGGTATTACAAAATATATTTAAAAAAAAAGAAAAGAAATCCCTTATGGTAGATAAAAACTAGTAATAAATAAATAATACGCTCAAAAGTGAGCGCACAAAACTTCGGCATGAACTGCATCGTAACGAACTGACGATACACGCGAATGCGGCCTCAGCATTACCGCTTTCTCAACCATGATGCACTTAGGTCAGCCTTAGATGCTATGCAACAGGTTAGAGAGGGTCTCGAGAAAGTAGAATTACCTTTGACGATAACATTCTGAGATTACGTAACTAATAGACGCAATGAAGGTATTCACAGGCGTAACATTTATGTATTTACTGGCTGACCCGGCAAACTTTGTTCTGTGGGCCTTTTAGGTAAGCTGACAAAAGATAACGTCATCTACAGGCATTATCAGAACCAGCATAAATCATTTCAAAATGACATTTTAATTAGAGATGGAATTTCTTTTTTTCGAGATTTTTTCCAGATTTTCTCGCCGTTTTAAGCGCAGGCCACACCGCCAGCTAGCGGGCGGGCGGGCTAGGCGGGTGGGCGAAGCGAACGAAGGAAACTATACAAACTACGCGAAATATTATTACCGAAAATTATTATTACACTGCTATTCGAAAGACGAGCGAGGTGAACGAGTAGCTTCGCTGGAATCGTCGGATATTTCGTTAGCTTAGCTCGTTAGGTTAGTCGGTAGCTCGCGGTGTGAACCGAAGTATGTAAAGAGGTGAAACGATGTTCGCCCGCCTAGCCGGTGGTGCCTGGCGGTGTGGCGCTTAAACCTTCCCTGGACTATCACAAATATTCCAAGACCAAAATGAACCCATTCCGTCCAGCCTTTCTGGGGTTTTAGCGACACTAACGAACTGTTCTTGCATGAAACCACTGAAAAATACGGCATTTTAAATTTGTTTACGATCACGTATCGCGAGTCTCACAAGATCAAAACTGTCGGCCATTTTTGCCGAAAATGCACATCGAATGCAATTCGCGCGGACATGCACACGCCCCCTGGCTACTTCTCCTGTTATTTATATTTCAATAAACGAACTGCTATACATTTTTGTATATAAAGAAGAAGAAGATTTAACCAGAACGTTAAAATGCCAATTATATCTAGCCCATATTGTCCCACTGCTGGGCAAAGGCCTCCCTCCACTCCTTCCAATGTTCCCGGTTTTGAGCCACTTCTTTCCAATTCCCAAGGAAGACATCCAAGTCGTCCCGCCATCTCCTTCTTGGTCTGCCTCGACCCCGACGTGCGATTTCAGGGCACCAATTTTGCGTTTTCCTTGCCAACCGCTCGATCGGCATGCGACAGACATGTCCAGCCCAGTCCCACTTAAGCTGGGCAGCCTTCTGAACTACGTCAATGATATGTGTTTTGGAGCGCAGTGTAGTGTTTCGAACGCGATCCGTTATTTTAACACCTAGTATGCTGCGCTCCATAGCACGTTGGCAAACCTTAAGTTTGGACCTTTGCAATGCCAATTACACTAATTAAATTAGCGCTGTAGATGTCGCTATAAAAATAATTATGGAAAAATTATGGAGTTTCTTGCACGTTCTTCTCCATAGAGATCTATTCTTTAGAACGTGCAATTTATGTAGCTTCACTTGTTTGTTTGACTGACCGATATTTTGACAATGCAAAAGTGCCTGCAATTGGTCCATTTGAAATAAACGTTTCTGATTTCTAATCTATACATATAATAAAATCGTAGGAAAGTCAAAACTGTACATTGAATATTTTTATAAAAGAATACTTGGAGCGTGATCTACAATCGATATCGAAGTAAAAAATATAGTTTTTAGAATTTTTGTCTGTTTGTCTGTTTGTCTGTATGTATGTCCGGGCTAATCTCAAAAAGTACTGCACAGATTTACTTCAAATTTTGCATGAATATTACTAAGAGGTCGGGTCAACATATAGGCTACATATTATCACGCTATCACCTACGGGGGAGGAGCTGTGAATCTTTATTTTTCTTACGCATTCTGTGACAGCGTGTAATCTAACGACGCATATTTAAATGTTGTTTTTGAGTAAGCCATACTATTATCTAGCTTTACACTATAAAAACTACACCATTTAAGTAACTTGGGTAGAGAAACAGTTATTTTAATAAATGTTAGTAGTATAGAGACAATTTTAAAACAGCGCCATCTATGAGATTTCATAAAAATCAAATCAAGTTACATGACACTTTTTGGAAATTAATAATTTAAATTTGATCCTGTTGCGAGGTTAGTAGGTAGTTATTCTTAAAATTCATAGATGGCAATGTACATTTTCTCCATAAAAGTTGTATCGCATATTTTGTTTTGACAAATTCAAGCTCCAACAAAACCCTCAAAATCTTGAGCAGAGTTGAAGAAGACAATTTAATAAAAATGCTGTGTTAAGTATTACAAAAGAGTTATGTTCATTGATGATCATCAATTTCATGTAGTTAGTACAAAATAAACATTGACTGTTAATACTTTTGTTCGGTACCTATTTATCTATGCGATTATTGCATGTCGTATGCCTACTTATAAACTTTACTCAATCGGAGACATTTATTTTATGTTAAAATAGTGTAAAGTTATAATAATTTTTCACCATATCAAAATGTTTCCTTTTCCAACAAAAGGAGCGATCAAGCGACGTTTGCTTACAGAGCTCTGATAAAGACGAGGTGACCGAAGTCTGGTCGCTACATCAGCACGTCTGAAGCGGTTTGGCGGATACTGGCGTTCTCTATACATGACAGGCATCCTACCGTCATGCATGTAGACGTCCACCTAGAGAAGAAACGGCCAGCGCATATATTTTGATCCCGAAAACGTTGCTGAGCGCTTGGAAAATCCGCGCCAACCAACTCTGTTAACATTTTTCAGGCTCTGTAAAGTCGACCAGTTTGCGAGATCCCTTACGTATGACGAGGTGCCTTCATACACTTACGACAAGCAAAGGGGTGTATGTAACCTACATCAACGAGGAGGTGCTGTGGAAGGTTTTCCGGGAATTTTCAAGGACACCGCATTGGGTAGGGTTTATACCGTGCATCCGAATAATGGCGAATGCTATTTTCTGCGGTTGTTACTTCACACTGTCCGATGGCCAACATCTTTCGCTTTTCTGAAGACATTTGATAGCGTGGAGTATCCCACTTACCGCGCAGCCTGCGTAGCACGTCACCTTTCCGACCGTGACAAAAATTGGGATGACACCCTCGTGGCGAGCGTCAGTTAACAGTCCCAGCCGCATGCATCATCTGTTTGCCGACATCTTGGTGTTTTGTGGAGTCGCGAATCCGGTAGCTTTGTGGGAGAAGTATTGCCATCATCTGTCTGAAGATTTTCTACGAGCTTTGAAGCGTGCTACTGGAGATGAAATCAAAGTAATTGATAAACGCGTGCTGAACACCTGTCTCAGTTCACTTCAAGATGTGGTCATTTCTATCGGCGGCAATACACTGATTAATTATGGGTTACCAGCTCCCCAATCATCACCGCATCAAGATTGTAGAAATCGGAAGTATAACGCCGAGACCAATTACGGTCCGAGTGAAATGACCACCGTGACCACCATACGAAATTACCATATCGCTTCGTCAGAACAAAAACTAATTTACGACACCGTCCTTGAAATCATTGGGCAAAACCAGATCTTCGTTGTGGTCATGAGTTCGTACGCTGCGCTTGACCATTAATATGAGAGCTCGGCTCGGTGGCAATGCACGTGCTCGAGAATTGTCCGATGTCCTTCTAAGTCTTGGCGAAGGCACTCTACCAGAAGACAGAGGTGTAAAGGTGATGCTTCCAGAGTCTCTCGGTAGAGTGGAATCCAGCTTAGAAGAACTCATTCGCTGTGTGTACGGGGACATCAGTCGTATACCGCACCAGCAGAATTCTTGGATGTGTGAGCGGGCCATTTTGACGCCCAAAAATGCTGCACCAATTAACGAATGCATTTTCTTGGAAATTGAGGGGAATGAAGTAGTCTAAACTTCGGTAAATACTGTCGTCGTGCAAGATGACGCCACACATTATCCCGTGCCTACCGGGTTCTGGGTTATCCGAAAGGAAACTAGAGCCCGGTATAAGGGCTAGAAGGAACGGCGCGGGGTTTTTAGTCAGTAAGAGTCTGACACTATCTCCCGCTCCACCCAAGAGCGGGTTTTGTCATAAGATGATTTTCCCCGTCGACAAAAAAAAACAAAAAAATAAAACAGATTATCCCGTGGGATTTCTGAACTCCCTGTCAGCGCGTGGACTTCCAGCGCATACCATCAAGCTGAAGGTCGGTGTCCCGATTATGCTTCTTCGGAACCTATCTCCTCCGAAGTTGTGTAACGGGATTCGCCTTAAAGTTATCACGCTCCACAGACACACCATTGAAGCGGAAATTCTTTTGGGTTGTGGCGTCGGCGAGGCAGTATTTATACCACGCATTCTCCTCATACCTCATAACTTCCCGTTCCGATTCAAGCGCGTACAGTTCCCCGTGAGTATTTGCTTCGTGATGACCATCAATAAGTCACAGGGGCAGACACTGAGAGTAGTGGGTGTCGACCTCAGGACGAGTTGCTTCTCACACGGGCAACTGTGCGTTGCTTGGTTCCGCATCACCAGTCCTGACTCTCTTTACATTTTGGCTCCTGGCAGCATAACTACGAACGCAGTTTATAGGGAAGTGTTGTAAAGTATGTATGTATTTTTACTCTTTTATTTCCTGGAATGTATTCCTGCATTATTGTCTCTATTTCCTTCAGTCACATCTTATGACTGAACGCAGCAGAATTCCCATATAACTCTCTTCACTTGCAAAAAAACTTATATTTTAATGCTATTTTAAAAGCTGTGTAATTATAATGCTATAGTGACACTGGTATCTTAGGTATTTTTGGTGCTGTAGAGCCTTCACGCAGACGACGTCGCGGGCAGCAGCTAGTTTCTGATAAAAAAACGTAAAAAAAAACATCTCAAATCAATATTTTTGCGTTCCACATCGGCTGTTGGTTCATACATTTTTAATTTAAATAGTTGAACAGCCATGTGGGGTCAATCGATATGATTGCTTAGACGTCGAAGGTTGATGAATATGTTATGAGTGGGTGAGTGGCTTTCCAACGGGTGAGGATCTTTAAATATTATTGGATTGTGGCAACCCAATTCCACCAGGCTCCATCTTTCCGGGGTGCGACCGTGCCAATTACGGACAATCTTGAGCTTCTTGGGGTAACGCTTTCATCTACCCTCAATTTCGGCTCCTACATCGAAGCAAAAGCCCAACTAGCTGCCAAAAAATTGGGGATCTTAGCAAAGGTGAGACAGTATTTCACGCCGGAACAACTGCTCAATCTCTATCAAGCGCAAGTTCGATCGTGTATGGAGTACTGCTATCATCTCTGGGATGGGTCAGCCAAATACCAGCTTGCTGCACTGGAGTCGATTGAAAGGCGTGCCGAGAGGATCATAGGCAATGATGCACTTGTGAAGTCAAAACTCCAAAGTCTTGAGCATCGACGCCGAGTTGCTTGCCTGTCCGTTTTCTATCGTTTGCATTTCGGGGAGTGTGCACTAGAGCTACACAATTTAATTCCACCAAGTCCGTTCCATCATCGGACCACAAGACGTGCGGCGTTGCGCCACCGGTACATGGTGGACATCCCACCCATACGTACAAAGCGTTTTGGGAATACATTCATTATGCGTACAGCTAAGGAGTGGAATTCCCTGCCGGAGTCTGTGTTTCCTGATAGCTACAGCCTAGGGGTCTTTAAGTCAAGAGTGAATAGATTGCTTCTAGGCAAGCGTGTTCCATCGTCGGCCACATCATCGCTTACCATCAGGTGAGATAGTGGTCAAACGTGAGGCTATACATTATATAAAAAAAAACCCTGTGAAGGGTGAAGACCGCATCTAAAGAAATAAAGATAACTCAAACGGCGTAATTATAATAACCTTAGAAGTTATGTGTTTGAGCCGTTTGGGGTTGAAACACTAGGGCCATGGGGTCCGAGCGCTCATCGAGTTGTTAGGCATATCAGCAAACGGTTGGTCGACTCTTCGTGTGAGCAGGGGGCTGGGCTGTTCTTCGGTCAACGAATCAGCATATAATATATATACCAATATTTGATAATGATACCTATCATTATCAAATATTGATTATTTTGACTTTAATTAAGTGTTTTATTTACTATTCTGCTAGAAATTTTATTGAAATATATCGCTCATTCAGTGCAACAATGACGTAATTACATTTTTAGAAATTTTACAGGAGATGCAGTCAAAGATTAATAATAATGGTTATGGCATTTTAGCGAAACTTATTACAATTCTAATTGTTGGTCAGTGGGTCGTCCTATAAATAAAATCAACGTAAATGATGTTTTGCCCGATGAAAATAGTCTTTCCGCACATTATAACATTATAAAACTTGTTTTGAAAAAAGTGTAATTACGCCGTTGTTGCACTGAATGAGCGATATTTATACTACCTGTTCGGTTATGGTTCTGGAAATTAAGATCCTTAGGGGAGGCGTATGTCCAGTTAAGTAGTAGACTCTTTTGGTTGAAACGATGATGACGACAACCCTTAATTTTTTTTGGAACTTTATGAAATTTTCTAGTAACATAATATATAGTTTATTGGTGATCTCTTTCAATTAGTTTGCTTAAATGCTTATTAGGACAAACCTATTAAAATATATATGTACAAAAACAATTATTTGGTACTAGACCTTATATCTCCATGATTTTAGGTAATTTATTGTGGAATTGATTTTACATTGTTTGGTGACTACATTTTGGTGACAAATCTACTATTTTGCGGGCAAACCCTATTATTTAAGAAACAAAAAACTAATTAAATTGGCCATAGCTTAAATGATACACAAGAAATTTTACTACAGGTTAAATTAAAATTAAAAAATGATTTCGCATAAACTAAAAATTATGTTGTACATAAAATGTAGAAACTAACTGACTGACATATCAACACACAGACAGCCGAAACTACAAGCAAATACATATATTATCTTGATTAATGATAACCATAAAAAACTATTACGTCTGTATATAATACAAATTGTTTTATAGTGACAATCGAATTCTATTAAATTAATTGTACGCATATTACAAGCTTGAATCGGTTTGTCTCTTTAAAAGGACGCACCATTTTGGCAATGTCCTTGGAATAGGTCAAGTGTACAGTAGGCTGCAGGCCAGTAGTGACTTACTAGACTAGAATAATTTTTATTTAACACCAGCTTTTGCCCGCGGCTTCGCCCGCAAACATGAAATATAGCCTATGTCACTCAGGAATAAAGCAGCTTTCTATTGGTGAAAAAATTTTAGCAATCAGACCAGTACTTCCAGAGATTACCTTCTACAAACAAAAAAATAAACTTTTCCTCTTTACAATATGAAGTGTACATATGTATGTATTTAAAAATATATAAGTATGTGTATCAGTTGTCTAGTACCTACTCATAGCACAAAATCTGCTTAGTTTGGGACTAAATGGCGTTTTGTAAAAGTTGTGGAATAAAACCTTTTTATAAAAAAAACTAGCTTCTGCCCGCGACTTCGTCCGCGGAAAATTTCTTGTTTTAAAATAAGATTACACTCGATTAGACGATGCGCACGTTCAGCGCTAGATTCCTGAGCACGGGCCTGTGATGTTATGGCATTTTGCCTAGCGAGCCGCTGCGAGCGCTCAGCGCTAATCTCCCTATCCCTTGTCTCAGAGACATGCTGCCTTAAATGAGATAGACGCTGCGCACGTTCAGCGCTAGATTCCCGAGCACGGGCCTGCGATGTTATGACATTTTGCCTACCAAGCCGCCGCGAGCGTTTAGCGCTAGTCTCCCTATCCCTTGTCTCAGAGACATGCTGCCTTAACTCAGATAGACGGTGCGCACGTTCAGCGCTAGTTCCTCGAGCACGGGCCCGCGATGTCCTCACATTTTGGCTAGCGAGGCGCTGTGAGCGCTCGGAGCTAGATTCTCTAGCGCGTGCTTGCGAAATATATTCTCTATTTCTCGAGAGGCGCTTTTTTTTTTTTTTTTTTCTCTACGGGGAAAATCATCTTTGACGAAACCCGCTCTTGGGTGGAACGGGAGACAGTGTCAGACTCTTACTGACTAAAAACCCCGCGCCGTTCCTTCTAGCCTTCATACCGGGGCACGAGCTCCCTTTCGGACAACCCTGTCCCCAGTAGGCTTCGACCCAGCTGGGCCCCTCCTGCTGCTGACAACTCCTTGAGGCGCGCGGGAACAGTGCGCGCCGTCGACGTCTTGGACTCGGTCCATTACCGGACGATCGGACAGCGAGCTACCCATGGCTCGCCGTCCGCGAGCCCGCGTCTACGGTGGCCGGAAATCGGGATCGGAATCCCGGCGATGGCGGCGAGGGCGCCGTTGCCTGATGCGGTCGGCCTCCTCCTTTGCAAGCATTACTGCTTCGCAGAAGGAGGCGACCGCCTGCCATTCCTCCTCGCTCCGGACCATGGCCTCGACCAGGGCCCGGCGCGAGAGGTCTCCGCCGCCGATCGCCCCCACGAGGGCACGGCGATGCTCCGCCCAGGCAGGGCACACCTCGACGGTGTGCTCCACCGTGTCCTCCGGGCGTTGCGCACAGTGGCGACACCCGGGCGTCTCTTCCGCCTGAATCCGATGCAGGAACCTCCCGAACTTGCCATGTCCGGTGAGGACCTGCGTCATGCGGAAGGTAAGGACGCCGTGAGGTCTTTCCAGCCACGCCTCAAAGAGGGGACTTACCGCCATAATCGTGGCGTGCCCAGCACTGGGTTGCGACAGCCGTTGACGCCATTTCACCATGAGATCCCGCCGGAGCTCTGTCCGCCATGCCTTGACATGTTGCGGCAGTGGACTTTCACCCCGGCGTTGCATCTCCACGCGCATGTCGTGCATGTGTGCAAGGACTGTTGCCTCCAGATCCCACGGTGGTAGGCCAGCCAGAAGGCTCGCCGCTTCGCGGGAGATCGTGCGGTAACCCCGCACCATCCGTATTGCCATGACCCTCTGGCAGGCGTTCAGTATGGACGCCGGTCGCTTTGCCAGCGACGGCGCCCACACCGGCGCCCCGTAGAGGGCCATGGACCGAACGATCCCCGCGTAGAGCCTCCGGCAGGAGGCGTCTGGACCCCCAAGGTTGGGCAGGAGCCGCTTGAGAGCAGCCCCAGCCCGGATCTCGAGAGGCGCTGCTCATTTTCAGGGGCAGATTCTTCCGTACGGCGTACTCGAGCGGCTCTTGTCTGTGATGTCTGCCGGGACAGTTAAGATTTCCTTTTAGACATGCTCTCAACAAACTACGCACAGACTTGAAAACAATTATGAACAAAAGGAGAGCGACTCGAACACCGTCCGCCTTTACAAAACAAAACAATCGTAATATCGAATAACTCGTATCGATTATTATGATAGAACGAAGTACGAAACTACGAACATACAAAAACGTACAACGAAATTACGATATTTTCGATTATGAGGTATCTATCAACAGCAACAACCATACGAACGAAACAACCGAAACCAATAAGCAACTGGCAGAAGAACTCCAACTAACGACAACGTGGGCATAATAATTCGAGAGGGTCATCAATCCACAGAAAGTCTTAACACCGCGATTCAGAAAACATGGCAAGTTCGGGAGGTTCCTGCACCGAATTAAAGCGGAAGAGACGCCCGAGTGTCGCCACTGTGCGGAACGCCCGGAGGACACGGTGGAGCACACAGTCGAGGTGTGCCCTGCCTGGGCAGAGCATCGCCGTGCCCTCGTGGGGGCGATCGGCGGCGGACACCTCTCGCGGCGGGCTCTGGTTGAGGCCATGGTCCTTAGCGAGGAGGAATGGCAGGCGGTCGCCTCCTTCTGCGAAGCAGTAATGCTAGCAAAGGCGGAGGCAGACCGCATCAGGCAACGGCGCCCCCGCCGCCGCCGCCGGGATTCCGATCCCGATTTCCGGCCACCGTAGACGCGGGCTCGCGGACGGCGAGCCATGGGTAGCTTGCTGTCCGATCGTCCGGTAATGGACTGAGCCCAAGACGTCAACGGCGCGCACTGTTCCCGCGCGCCTCAAGAAGTTGTCAGCAACAGCAGAGGCCCAGCTGGGTCGAAGCCTACCGGGTCCAGGGTTATCCGAAAGGGAACTCGTGCCCTGGTTTGAAGGCTAGAAGGAACGGGGTGGGTTTTTAGTCAGTAAGAGTCTGACACTATCTCTCGCTCCACCCAAGGGCGGGGGTTGTCATAAGATGATTTTTGCCCACCATAAAAAAAAAATAGGTAAAACGTCTGCACAATGAAAGTTACGCTAGGGGCATTTTGCGTTTTAGTAATTTTATATTATCTTCGAAACTGTATGACCAATTGCTATGCTGTAAATGGCAAATCTTATCTGTATAATGTTCTTGTGATACTGAAATAATTTATTGTCATAAGAATTAATATTTTGTTGCTCAAATAATCAACCAAACGTAAGTATGCCGAAAAAAAATATTTTTAATGCAATAAAAGAAGTATAAAAGATGAAATATAAAAGATAGAGATATGGTACCGCGGACTTTTTTGTAGAAATAATTAAGACGAACCAGGTAGCCATACATTGTTTTTAATTTTAAGCAACTGTTTAGGCAGCGCACGCAAATAATTCTTTTTTATGAGGTATTTTTTTCCGACTTGCTAGACAAAAGTTGTGATAGCTCGGTTAATATACATGCTATAGAAACAATTTATAGCCTATAGCAGTCAGGGATAATGTAGCTTTCTGCCAGTAAAAAAAAATTTAGAATTGGATTATTACTTCCAGAGATTACCCCCTACATACAAACTTACAAACTTACAAACTTACAAACTTACAAACTTACAAACTTACAAATTTTACCTCTTTATAATATTAGTATAGATAACCGACTTCACTAAAAAATTTAATTGAATTTGAGGAGTTCCCTCGATTACGCCAAGATTCCATCATCAGATCCCAACTTGGTGACTATGGGACCGTTTAGAAAGTATACCCTTTCCAATAAAACAGTTTTTTTTTATCGGTTGGCAAGCGACGAAGTTATGCGCGAACAAACATAAAAAAAATACCAACATCCGAATTAAGAACCTCCTCCTTTTTTACAAGTCGGTTAAAAAAAACTTGGTCAAACCTGGGGATTATGGCTAAAATCTCTTGTTTCGAAGCATAAGACTCTAATACTATTAAACAAGTCATATCATTGTACTCATTCAAATTTATATTCGGCCATCTTGTTTACTAAGTAGTGTTCGAATATGGCGAGACTCGATGATGGATCATGAATAAAAACTATTAGTATTGATGTGATACGTCGCTTGTAATGTTAAGCTGAATTTAATCATTAATCATTATGAAATGATTAGTTAGATTATGAAAGTGAATATATACATGTCATAAAATAAATCTGCAGAAGTTTTTAGCACAACTAAAAATTGTCCAATCAAGTTTATAATTTCGTATGTGAGAAATGAGTATATTAGGGGAAGTTTGAAAGTGGCGCCGGTGACTGAAAAGTTGAAAGGGAATCGTTTGTCTTGGTATGGTCATGTAAAAAGGAGAGATGAAACGCATGTTGCTAAAAGGGTTATGAATTTACATGTGGATGGATGGAGAGGGAGAGAGAGGCCAAAGAAAAGATGGATGGATTGTGTGAGAAGTGATATGAATGAAAAGGGAGTTAGTGATAGCGTGACGAGCGACAGGACAGAATGGAAGAAAAAAACGTGTTGCGCCGACCCCAAATCAAACGGGATAAGGGCAGGAAGATGATGGCGAGCCTGATTTTTTTTTTCGTTTTCTAAAAAAAATCTTGTGGAAGATTGTTCAGTTTCGTCTACTGAGCAAACCCTTAAAGTTTGCGGAGGGCAGTACCTTACACCTTGTATAAAGGCGAAATTTGTATGTATATGTGCATACAAAATACGAGTATGAACATTAGTTCTCCCTTTTCGCTGAAACGACTGAACGAATCAACATGAAAAACGAGACTCTTACAGAAGTATGAGTGAATAAGAATTCATGGTTGGACATAGGCCCTAAGAGGCGCCATATTGAACGACCCTATGCGTCTCGCATCCACCGCATTCCCGCGACTCTCACCAGGTCATCGGTCCACCTTGTGAGAGGCCTTCCAACACTGCATTTTTCGATGCGCGTTCACCGCTCTAGCATCTTTCGGTTCCATCAACCATCCATTCACGAGCAATGTGCCCTGCCCACTGCCACTTAAGTGTGGCGATACTTCGGGCTATATCGGTGACCTTGGTTCTCCTGCGGATATCTTCATTCCTGATGCGATCACACAAGGAAAATCCGAGCATAGCATTTTCCATTGCCCTTTGGGTGGCTGTAAGCCTTCTGATGAGGGTCATTGTAAGCGACCACGTTTCAGACCCATAAGTCATCACTGGCAACACGCACTGGTCATAGACTTTCGTCTTGAGACACTGTGGTATGTTAATCGAGATGATACCGCGTAGCTTCCCGAACGCTGCCTAGCCGATGTCATATTACGTCATCACTAACAACACGCACTGGTCATAGACTTTCGTCTTGAGACCCTGTGGTATGTTGGACGAGAAGATACCATGCAGCTTCTCGAACGCTGTCCAGCTGAGTCGGTTCGTGTAAAACCTTGCAAATACTTTGACCAAGAAGATAGATAGATAGATAGATAGATAGAACCACCGAAGAAGCTATCGATACTGAACATATCGATTTAAATATATAATTGTTTCTACCATCAGCCAATCATGGCTTATTGATCGTCTTATGACTAGTTTATGAATGTCATGAGAAGTAGGGTGGTGCTGGCGGCTTGTGGGAATTGTAGGTACGGACACAGTTGGTGGTGGGTGTCGTGTAGCCACCATGCTCCAAGAAAGACCTTTCTTACCTAAGTTCTTAATAATAAATGATTCTTTGTTATTTTAGAAATAGGAAGATACCATTGGTGCGTTCTTCAAAATAACATGATAAAATATTTTCCAATGAAGTATTGTTATATTTATTTTTAGTAGCGTTATGTTATTTATAATCATTATATATTCCATCTATACACACGCAACGTTTTAGTTTCCCCAAACCCGGGCCTCAAAAATATCGCCGCCACAAAAACGCCGCAAAAACCAGCTGAAGTGCGCGACAGCTTGTGGCCGGAGAAGCTTGAACCGGCTTCAAGCGTTTTTTTGGTGGTGGCATCGCCGCACAAGAGCCACGAAAAAAGGCCGCCTCAAAAAGAAGATTGACGCGGCGTTTTTTTGAGGCCCTTGTGCCTGGGACACGTAAGAACACATTTATTGTGGATACAGTTAAGGAGTGGAATTATCTGCCGGAGTCTGTGTTTCCTGATAGCTACAACTTGGGGGTCTTTAAGTCAAGAGTGATTAGGTCGCTTCTAGGCAAGCGTGTCCACATCATCGCTACCATCAGGTGAGATAGTGGTCAAACGCGAGCTTATCCATAATAAGAAATATATATATATATTATCATGCTAATAATATAAAAGCAACATTTTATATGTATGCTTATTATACCTTCACCCTCAAAAGCCTGAACGAATTTAGACGAAATCTGGCACACGGATAAATCATGCCCTGAACCTGTAGCCAAGTTACAACTGTTTCGCTTGCGTCGAACGCTTCGAGTTGGCCACGCACCCAATTCTTTTGTTCTGACCACGTGACTGAGCGTTGAGATGACGTCATTCCCACACATTTGAAGCTTTCTACTAGCGTTAACTATTGCAGATTAGTAACTTAGCTAGAAGTACTGGAATAGTACATAAGATTTAGTCTTCCAATAATATTTATTTAAATTATATGGAGGACTTACAGCTAACACAAACCCAGGTAAGAAACAGTGAGTTAGACTGACAGTCAATAATAAGTCTTCACTTGTAAAGTACAGGATAATACAAAATATGTATGTCTTTTCACGTGAGCGGAGGTACTAGCAAACTCCAATAAAACGCGCAGTTTTCAATAAACCCGTCCGATTTTACCAATAAGAATATCGTAGAATGTTCAGTCAGAGGAGCAAAGAGAAAGAGACAAGAAGTTTATGCAAGTACTAAGTTAAAACAGGTAAGGAATGAAAAGAGAAGACAGTCCATTTACTAAGAAAACAGTCTCCCTAACTGTACATAGTCTTGACAATTCAAAAAATAACACGATCATGGCCATCAGTTTCTAAGCATAAAGACTTACCTATAGAAGGTCGCACGATGCAGACAGGTAGGTTGGTGTGACTGTACACGATGGACTCCGCCAGCGCCTTCGTCAGGGTGTAAGGGTTGGGGTGCTCGCCCTGGAAGACAATGATTCATCACTTATCACTGTAAACACTTAACTTACAAATTAGTACAAATATTTGTAACCAATCTGGTACAAATAAAGAAAAAGAAAGAAATGCGGAAACAAAGAAAACAAGAAGGAACAAATGCAAGATAGAACGTAACAGAAAGAAAGTAAAAGAAAGACAGGATCAAACAACGAATGAAAGACAGAATGGAATTGAAAAATATAGGTAAAAACAAGTGTGCCTGCAAGAAGTCCAGAACCAGATGCTGCGACGCTATGAGTTGGCCATTGTCCAGCGATGGACATTTTGATCATTAGCCTTAACTATTTAGTTCAATAAAAGATCGTACAGTCCCGGAGTCGACATCCACAATCTTGGAAAAAAAAACTTGGTGCAGCGCATGATGGTAGAAGTATAGGGAGCATATACTCTCTCCTTGATGAACGAGCTGCAGCCTGTAGAGACTAACTGCCCACTTGCGTAGGTCTCGCAGATCTGTAAAGTCTCGCAGATGACCTTCACAGTCTTAAATTGGCAACATCTTGGTGCACAATACTATCAGTGTCGTATGGAATAGGATACACACTATTCTCAATAAACGAGCTTGACTCGTTACTGTAGCCTTGGGAAACTACCTGGCTGCTGGTATTTGCTTCCCTATCGACTGATTTTTTGTTACGTTTGTTATTTAGCTATAAGTATGCGTCTAATTCACGTAAATAAAATGTTTTTCTTTCTTCTTTCGTTCTTCTTCTGGTGTACTAAGCTTTAAAGTCTCCGAGATGACCTCCACAGTCTCAGGTGGCAACATCTTGGTGCAGCGCACGATGCTATCAGAATCATATAGGGAGGATACACTCTATTCTCGATGAGCGAGCTCAGTGCTTTGCTGTTGCCTTTGGAGACTACCTGGCTGCTGGTGTACTGACCTGTAAAGTCTCGGAGATGACCTCCACAGTCTCAGGCGGCAACATCTTGGTGCAGCGCACGATGCTGTCAGGATCGTACGGGGGAGGATATACTCTCTCCTCGATGTTCGAGCGTGGCGCGTTGCTGTACGCTGTGGAGACGTGTACCAGGGCCTGGTGGGAAGAGGTACATGCTACATAACAGTTTGTAAATAGTGACCAACATGAAACCAGGTTGCTTAGACCTCATCAGAAGGCTTATAGTCACACAAAGTGTTCTCAAGTTCTTAATATAAAAAAGGCTATACAAAAATTAAAATAAACCAATCAATAAGTCTTCAAGGCTAGAGTGAATAGGTTCTTAAACTAGTGCGCCTCACCATCAGAGATGGCATCACTGCTTTCCAGTCGGATCGCAATCAAGCACTAGTTTAAATCAATGAAAAAAATGAGATAATATATGACTATGTGACTGTTTCCTGATGCTACGACCTGACAGTATTTAACTAAAGAAGGTTCACCACATCATCGCTAGCCACCAGGCGAGATGGTGGAAGATCCTAAGGTATAAAATAAAAATAAAATAAAAAAGCTTTTATATTTCTTTCAACATAACAGATAAGTACAAAGTAAAATACAAACTAAAAAAAAACCTATTTGGTGCAAAGTAAATTAATCCTAATCTAATAATAAATTTGCTTATTTTGCAAGAACCCCTCCGCGGGTGAAGGCCTCCTCCAAGGAAATCCATCTTTCCCTATCCTGTGCTGTGTCCATCCAGTTTGAACCAGTCGTTTTCAAAATGTCGTCCGCCCATCTTGTCTTACACTTACAAGATACAAGATCCTAAGGTATACCTTCAACTTATGCATATCCTCAGCCAGTTTTAGCAGCGAGGCAGTTCCTTGCACGTTCAGCGTGGTGGCCGCATGTAGGGGCTCCGTGAATTTTACCGTGGCTGCCGAGTGGAACAGGGTGGTCACCTGAGTGCAGAAAAGAGAAGAACGTCTTTTAAGTGGTTAGAGATGTTGGAGGTGGTCCTGGCTTAGTTCTGGTAGTTACATGACATTGGTCTTAAAGGTTTTCGACTCGTTCATGACCTTGGTGCTGTGAGCGGTAGCTAAGCGCAGGGCGGTGAGCGGTAAGAACAAAAGTATGAATATGTGTGAAGTACGTCACAGGACGTCGCTTATTATAGCGCCGTGCGCCCGCTTACCTATACCGCACCGCTCGCCGCGCTGTTTGCCGCTAAGACTTACCGTGGTTGTAAACAGACCGTTCATCATTTCAGCCGACAGACGTCCACTGTTGGACATAGGCCTCCCCCAAGCTTCGCCATAATGATCGATCCTGCCTGAACAGGCCGTTACTAACGGTTTTTTTTTTACTTTCATTACTACATCCATAAATTCTGCCAAATAGTTTGTCGACAGTTTTTCCCGTTTCATACCTTTTGACTGTTCGGAACATTTTCAAAAAATATATTTTAAAATTGTCGGGAATTAACTATTTATTTAAATTAAATGCCCAAGCCTTTTCTAAAGTTATACATTTAGTGTTCACTTGACAGTTGAAGTAACCCATCCATAGCTTACCATCAGGAGAGATAAAAGTCAACATTGAGAAGAGATTAAATGAAAATAATAAATACCTTGCCCAGCAGTTCTCTCTGTTCAGGGCTGACTCCAAGGTTGGGAGCGGAGACGTCACCAGTGATGGGGTAAAGCTTCCCGAGCCGCTCTGGCCAGCGGGTGCGGATGCGGTCGAACACCTGGGGAGGACAGGAGCTTTACGTCTTTGTTCGAGTTATTTGCAGGCTCGGTTGTTCTTGTGGTTGTAAGAACCAGCGCTGAACGTGAAATCCGATACAAAATTGGCGTTTCCATCAAAATTTTCTCTATTCCAACTGGAAGCTTTAATAATCTTTATTGTTTCTAAAATAGAAATCGATCATGATCCATACAGTTTGGCTCAGAATGTTAAGCTGTAAAAACACGGTTGAAAAGAAATTGCATGTAGCGGGGAAAAGAAGTTTGATATGTTGTTCTAGCTTCTGACGTTTTTTATAAGTGCCCATGATTTTTTTATAAGGTGAGAAATGAGCACATTAGAGGAAGTTTAGTGGCGTCAGTAAATGAATAGTTGAAAGAGAATCGTTAGTTTTGGTATGGTCATGTGTTACTACAAGAGTTATGAATATACTTGTGGATGGATGGAGAGGGAGAAAGATGGACGGATTGTATGAGGAGTGATACGAAAATTAATGATAGCGTGACTGCTGACAGAATAGAATGGAAAAAAGAATTGCACAGACTCCAAGTAATAGGGGATAAAGGCAGGAAGATGATGATGATGATATGGCAAAATAAAACAAATGCAATATAATACATAACTTCTCTAAGAAATATTGAGATACGAGAACTGCTTATCATAATTATAATCGGAACTGGTATGAATCCAACATCACTGACAAGACTATTTCAGCCAATAAGCCTGATATAATTGTGATGAACTGAATCAACAGCCATGCAGTGATAGTTAATGTAACCATCCCGCATGACGAATACCTTGCTAAAATCGGAATAAATAAGTAAGTTACGTCTTTTGACTTGCGTGGAACACCACGCAAGTCTTGTATCAAGTATTTGCAACAGCAAATATGCGTGGCGAGAAAGCAAGAAGCACTTTAAGAATGCCGTAAATAGAGAACGCACTGCTTTGACCATCGATAGAGATCGGCTCGATCAGCTCAGCAGATAAGATGCTGAATGGCCCAATTTTTTTATTTTGGTATAGAAAATTGCTGTGCCCTAATTAATTATTTGAAAACACTGTGATTTGCAATAAATTGAATTGAATTGAACTGAACTGAACTGAACTGAACCCAACCGAACCGAACTCAACTGACCTGAACGGAATTGAATTTTACTAAAGTACTTAAGTAGTTTTTATTTTATTGTTGTTAGTCCTGTGCGCGTCTCAAATAGAAGTTTTCTTTCTTTTCAACTAAATCACAATTGAAAAAATAATAATTTTCGAAACATACATACCTTTCAACAACAAAATAAAAATCTAAGGAAACATACCAACCTGATTCTTAAGCAGTTCCTTATACCTTTGCTCCACAGTCAGACCTCGCTTCGGCCGCATCAGCACATATATCGTCTTGATCCCAGGACAGCTTCTCAGGAGTTTCTCCAGCAGGGCCTTGCCAACGAAACCTGTTCCTCCAGTGACCATGACCACAGAGTCCTCGTAGAAGTCCGCGATGGCTTCCGAGGACTTGTCAGGGTGTTCCAAGTTGATGTGGCTGCTTTCGTAGTTCAGGTTCAAAGTATTTAGGTCGTTTCCGTTCAACATCTCTATGTGTTTTCTAGAAAGAGAGGAGGGCTTTGAAATTTAAGTCTTATTATGGTACGGTCAAGGTCGAAAGTTGCTGGGAAAAGTTCGAAGTCACCACAGCCCTAGAACGCAAAGGGCTGTAGGAACATAAGTGGGTGTTAGACAGTAAGAGTCTCCGTAGCGAGGGCAAAAAATATATAGGTACAGAATTCAATCTACATACAAAGCGAGCTCGAGCAACGCACACATAGACACCGCTCACGGACACGATATCTCGGAGCGCCTCGCCCCGCTCGTCAAACAGATCCAGCTCAAACGCTCATTAGTGAGCGTCCACCGAGTGTAGGAATAAAAAGTGAAGTACTTACATGAGATTGTCTTCTGTACTTATCTATTTTGTGCCAGTACTGTCAAGTACCAATTATTGCATGGTTTGGAACCGTCAACCTCATTAATGGTCTTGACCACTGCCCCCCTAGCCAAGTTACAACTGTTTCGCTTGCGTCGAACGCTTCGATTTGACCTTGCCGCCAATTCTTTTGTTCTGACCACGTGACTGAGCGTTGAGATGACGTCATTCTCGTACAAAGACATTAAACATATACTACCAATAGACAGGACATAGCGAACAAAATTCTAATCCGAGACTTGTTACTAAAGTAGTAACAAGTCGCTGTCACCTGTACCTGTCAAGTCGCGTTTGTGTCCGCTATACGCACCAAAAGAAAATATTTTTTGGAGAAATATGCCAAGTTGCGCATTGCACCATTGTAAATCGTATTATGGCAAAATGACTGGATCTAACTCCAGTTTATTTTCGTAAATATTTTTCGTCTTCACTGAAGCATAGGATGACAGTTTTTCTAAGACATTTCTTCTGATGGCCGCTCTATGTATCTATTTAATCTCTTTGTTCCCGTACATTTGAAGCTTTCTACTAGCGTTAACTATTACAGATTAGCAACTTGGCTAGGGGTACTGGGTCATCATGACACTTAGCAAATAATATTCATGAATTAATAAATATGATGCTTACTGATATTCGTCCATTTTGGCGGTTGACATAAATTTTGCGTCCATTTTGAACCGAAGTCGCTTCCAATATATTCTTAGGTCTGAAACAAAGGAAATAAATCTTTATAGTAAATTATTACTAAATAAAAAATTAAGAGGCTCCTTTTCCACTCGCCTATCGGAAACATCGAAAATGGTTTAAAAGCTTGTTCCTTCATTTAACCCTTCAGATACCGTCAGTTAGAGACACAATAGTAAGACAATAGATGCGCGGCCACCGGTGGTCGCTTGGGGATTCATGAATTAATAAAATTTGCAAGATTTTTATAGTTTTTAAATTATGAAGTGTCAAAACTTGCCTAAAAATTAAAAAAAAGTTCATACAAAATAGGAGATTTCCAGAGGTTTCTACTGGATTAGTTTTATACAAATTTAGAAATTAGGTTCTATAGAAACCTAGATAATATCCTCAAGATACTGTGTTTCCAAAATATCTAATGAAAAGTGTGTAATAACGTCATAATCAGTTATGAGCGGTTGTATGAAAAACAGTGAAAATGTGAGTCGTGATGCACCACCTTAAGCTACTTTTGGCGTCAGTCTCAAAACCTAGCTGGTAAACGTTGTTCTGCTATATAAATTATTTATCAAAGAAAAATAAGGGGTGTGGGCCATGGGGCTTGAAGGGAAATTTCGCCTACGACCTATTCTTAGACCTATCAAATATAACAAAACGAAAAAATCGGAGGAATTCGATAGCAAACACTATGGGTCGAGATTTTTATATATTTGTTTGATTACGTGTTAGTTACCTCCTTAGGGTGGAGTTCTAACTCACGACCTTTAGCCCACCTGTCCAACTCTTAACGGTGAGCTACCTAATGCTCGTCATCCGTAAGCCGCTGAAGTTTAACGTAGATTATTGGTAAAGGCCACAGAAGAAGCACTGGGCATCGAAAGTCATTAGTTTTTTTTTCAGTGGGTAAAAATCATCCAAATGACATCCCCTGCCCTTGGGTGGAGCGGGAGATAGTGTCAGACTCTGACTAAAAAACCCACCCCATTCCTTCGTTGCCTTTCATTCTGGGGCCGAGCCTCCCTTTCGGAGCTGGGCCCCTGCTGTTGCTGACGGCTCCTTAAGGCGTACTATACAATGGGCGCCGTCGACGACTTGGGCTCGCCTGGGTCCAGACAGGTACCGGACAGCGGGCTACCCATTGCTCGCCATCCGCAAGCTCGCGCATACGGTGACCGGAAATCGGGATCGAAATCCCGGTGGCTCCACAATCCCACTCAGGATTACCGTAGTTGTTCAACAGTGAAAGATTCATGGTAAAGGCCGCAGGAGAAGCACTGGGCATCGAAAGTCGCAGGTTAGATCCTGGCCATTCGGTAGCTGACTGTCCGAGGGACCGAGCCTGGGTCGACGACGTGATATTTTCCACGCGTGTCTCGAAGAGATGTCAGCATAAAGAACGGGGTTAATGCCTGTCAAGGTTGAAGAAACTTGCCCTCGCAAAAAAAGCAACTGAAGAAACACTGTACACTTTAATCAGTAAAAGTCTGATACTCCTTCCCGCTCCAATCAGAACGAGAGAAGTCATCAGATGACTGCCTCATAAAAAAGTGGTCTATCTCAAGGAACACAGGGGATTTTAGTCAGGAAAAGTCTGACTGTTCCTCTCGCTTATCCCAGAGAGGCTGGTTAGCATATCCGGCCTTATAATGTTTCCACTGCTGGGACTCAGGCCTCCTCTCTAGGAGACGGAATGGGCCGTAATCCACCACGCGGGCCCAATACGGGTTAGTGAATGTTTCATGTCTTCGAATTTTAGGTTCTAGGACATGCCGGTTCCCTCACGATGTTTTCGTCCACCCTTTTAAGAGCAGTGTTGATGAAATAAATTACAGAAAGTAATGCGCCTGGCTGGGTTTGAACCCGCGACCTACAACTCGTAAGTCGGGGCCGTTACCACTCGGCCACCACTGCTCTCCTTACGGAAATCTTCGGTCTACTAATAATTGTCTTCTACGATGTCCCTCACACCGCTCCGGGCTTATCTACTCCTCATTTTTCGTCCAGTCTATATCTCTTTGGAATGCGCTCCCTCTGAATATCAGGCTAGCCGTTTGCACGTGAGCATAATTATTCGCAAGATGTTGGTATCACGTCGGGGTCACCAGTTTGGAGGTATACGGAACAGAGAATAAAGTGCCACATATCTCCGTTGGAAAGGAAGGATCCTCCGACCAGACAGGTGTTATAGTCTGGTTGGCTACAGCCCGATAGTTGGTTACGGGCTGTCGTATATGTTCAAATCGCGCGGAGAACTTTGATGCAGGATTTCGTATTTTCTTCGTAGTTCTAATGTGGCGTCATAGAGGTCGCTATATCAGCACTGATTGGTTTGATTTGTTTTTTTTTTTTCACTACCGCTTTGTTTATTTATATGTATGTATCTAAGTATGTATTTACTATTGTATTTGTTTTTCTTCTGTTTGTCTATTTAATAAGTTGCACCTGCCATGTTATGTTTCTGCACCACCCTAAGGTCGACTGGCAGATAATGCCTAAGGCATTAAGTCCTCCTTTGTACAGTTTTTATGCATAAAGCTTTAATAAATAAATAAATAATAAAACTGGTAAGAGGATATAAAAACCAAGCAATATTTGTCTCTCTACATAATATTGGTTTAAATAAGTAAACTCGTCACGAGCTTGTCTTATGTAAAATACAAGCCAGTATACAACTTATTGCTTCATTCAAGACCAAAATGAGGTTTTTGGATCTTATTAACATACTAATAATTTCACATGGTTTCACTCGCTTTGTTGACGAACTTTACGAGCTAACTTAATTCATGAATCCCCAAGCGACCACCGGTGGCCGCGCATCTATTGTCTTACTATTGTGTCTCTAATTGACGGTATCTGAAGGGTTAAGAAAGCTTGTATTGGACTGACCAAAAATTAAAATTTATTATTAAATATAATTCGCTAAAAAACTCGTCTCGTCGTCTACCTAGCCTTTTCCCAACTAGCTTTTTTGTGTTAAAATCAACCAATGACATCTCCTGGTCTCGGGCGGAGCGTGAGGGTGTGTTAGACTTTTACTGACCAACAACTCACTCATGTTCCTTTTTTCCATTGATGTTCCAGGGCCGGATTGTGGTCGGAAATCGGGATCGGGATCCCGACAGCTGGAACGCGAGGGCCGCTCCCTTCCACGTGCACATTCAGCCTCCTCCTTTGCTGGCATAACTGCTTTGCAGAAGAAGGCGACCATCTGCCACTCCTCCTCGCTCCGGGCCATGGTTTGTACCAAGGCCCAGCGCGAGAGATCACTATCGCCTCCCAACTGGCTTGGGGTCACCTTTTAGTCTAACTTTCTGCTCGTGTTTTACATGGAGCAACTGCCTATCAGACCTCCAAAACCCAGTTACTGGGCAACATGATACTCCTTGGACAGACTGATGGTCAGACATTCTGGCGTCTGACTAACTGTAACGACTGTCAAAGATCTACGAATGACAACCGGGACCAACTGCTTTATGCGCTTTCGCACAAGGTGTCAGTAATGTAGTAATGTATGTATAAACTAGCTTTAGCCCGTGGCTTTGCCCGCGTAATAAAATATAGCCTATGTCACTCATGAATAAAGCAGCTTTCTATCGGTGAAAAAATTTTAACAATCGGACCAGGGGGTTTAAACGCTGTTTCCGAAAAACGAAGTTTCGATTGAAATTTCGCGTGTTTCCACGGTTCCTTTCGTTCCCAAAATTTCGCACGAATGAAAATTGATTGACGTACCGAATCTCTAATCCTACTCTAATTAGTGGTTTCGAAAAAAAAAATAGTTATGACAGAGGATTGTTTGCAATTATTTTAACGTCAAATGAATATCGTTCGGTTACGAAAGTTTCGTTTCGGATAAAGCGAGGAGACCCCCTGTATTTCCAGAGATTACCTCCTACAAACAAAAAAACAAACTTTACCTCTTTATTATATTAGTGTAGAGTGTAGATTGAAAAATTCACATCTACAGTAATAAAATTTTAAAGAGGTAAAGATTTAAAAAAAAAAATTTTTATCGATTTTTTTTATCGATTTTTTTTATTAAAAATAATATAGTATTTTAACTTTCTGATCGTTTGTATAACTATACTCGATTATATAATATATTTAATGAAAAGTGAATTGCATCTCTAAATATTTATTACCTTGACCCCGCTAATTTGCATCTCCACTAGACTATACCAATATCATAAAAAGGTAAAGTTTGTTTTTTTGTTTGTAGAATGTAATCTCTGAGTTTACATGTGGATGAATGGAGGGGGAGAAGATGGCCGCAGAAAAGATGGATGGATTGTGTGAGAAGTGATATGACAGGACAGAATTGAAGAAAAAAACATGTTGCGCCGACCCCAAATAAAACGGGACAAGGGCAGGAAGATGATGAGGAGGTAATCTCTGAAAGTACTGGTCCAATTGCTAAAAATAATTTACCGATAGAAAGCTAGTTTATAGGAATAAAACAGCTTTCTATCGGTTTAAGTCTCTCAGGAGAGTGACATAGAAAGAACCCACGAGCAAGAGTTAGTAAAATCTTGGTTTTGAGCCCGCGACATGCATTAGGCGGGTGCCTCAAACACGAAGCCATCACGACACTTCATTAAAACGAAAACAAAATCTTGTTTAATAGTAACAACAAACCATTTCACTCGCGGATGTTGACCCCGTCGTTGTAGTATCTAATATACATAATTGAAATTACGAATTAACCCTTCAGATACCGTCAATTAGAGACACAATAGTAAGACAATAGATGCGCGGCCACCGGTGGTCGCTTGGGGATTCATGAATTAAGAAACAACAAAAAAAATCGTGCCATTTATTCATTTTTAGGGTCCGTACCTCAAAAGGAAAAAACACAATACTTATAGGATCTTTTTTTTTTGTTTGTGTGTTTGTTTGTCTGTCAAGATCCATGGAGTTTCTTGCACGTTCTTCTTCATAGAGATCTACGCTTTGGAACGTGCAATTTAGCTTCACTTTTCTTGGACTGACCGACATTTGACTATTCAAAAGTGTCTGCAAATGATCTATTTGAAATAAATGCTTTGATTTTGATCCTTTGACTTGGAAACGCGTAGAGGTGCCGAGTTAAAATTAAAACCTTGTACTCAGCTTTGTGGTCCCTTGAAGCTGTACGAAATCAAACTTCTAAGTTAACGCATAGTCGCAAAAAAACTTATATTTCGACAGTCTCAAGGGAATCACAATTCATAGGGTACTTCACGTTGACATCATCATCATCTGCCTTTTTTAACGTTCCCACTGCTGGGACGCAGACCTCCTCTCTAGGAGAGGGAATGGGCCGTAATCCACCACGCGGGCCCAGTGCGGGTTGGTGAATGTCGCATGTCTTTCGAATTTTTGGTTCTAGGACATGCCGGTTTCCACACGATGTTTTCCTTCACCGTTTTGAGAGCAGTGGTGATGAAATAAATTAAACAAAGTAATGCGCCTGGTAGGGTTTGAACTCACGACATAAAACTTGTAATTCGGGGCCAATATTTTGGAGGTATGTGGAACAGAGAGTAAAGTCCCACATACCTCCTTTGAAAAGGGAGGATCCTCCGGCCAGACCGGGTGTTATGGTCTGGTGGGCGACTGCTCTATAGTTGATGTTGGGCTGTCGTATATGTTCAAATCGCGCGGAGAACTCTGATTGCGCGATGCAGGATTTCGTATTTTCTTCGTAGTTCTTATGTGGCGTCATAGATGTCGCTACATCACTCCCCTCCGGAGATCGGAGATCGATGGTTCTTGATGCTTCTTGATGTGTGCCAGGCCAGCGGTAGGTTGGTTCCAGTGAGTCGGGGTGTTGCTATCCCAGTGAGTCGGGATAATGCCCCAGTGAGTCGGGGTGATGATGTCCCAGTGAGTCGGGATGATGCCCCAGTGGGTCGGGGTGGTGCTGTCCCAGTGAGTCGGGATGATGCCCCAGTGAGTCGGGGTGGTGCTGTCCCAGTGAGTCGGGACGATGCTGCAGGCTCCAGTGAGTCGGAGTAGTGCTTGTGCGACGTATGGCTTGATTGCTGGCGTCGACCAGGAAAGGTTCTTCATGGCTCTTCATATAACTGGCCGAAGGTGCGGTGTGCTAAGCCAAGGTCGCTGATGCGGCTGAGGTGATGACCAGGTATGACCAGGTAGGTATACTGGTGGTCAGGATACCCTTAGCCGTGGGTGCTGGCTGTATGGCTCGTTGCTCGAAAGCTTGAGGAAGTGATGATGACGTCACGAAGTAGAAGCTGCACGAAGGCTGCGCTGACGTTCTTTGTCGAGGGTCACCAGTTTGGAGGTAGGCGGGACAGAGAGTAAAGTCCCACAAACCTCCTTTGAAAAGGGAGGATCCTCCGGCCAGACCGGGTGTTATGGTCTGGTGGGCGACTGCCCTATAGTTGATGTTGGACTGTCGTATATGTTCAAATCGCGCGGAGAACTCTGATTGCGCGATGCAGGATTTCGTATTTTCTTCGTAGTTCTTATGTGGCGTCATAGATGTCGCTACAATATCACTTGGCCACCAATGACACATACACTCACGTTGACATAGAATCATGAAATTAGGCATGTAGTCAGGTGGAACCTTCAATACGCGAGTCCGACTCGCCCTTGCCCAGTTTTTTTGTAACCTAATGCACTGTGGTAAAGTAGTGGACTTATCTAAGTCGTGTACCCAAGTAAAAAAAAATCATTAAAAAAACTTTGTAGTGGAGTGAAGCCGGGGCAGACAGCTAATCCTTACTAATATTATAAAAACGAAAGTGAGTTTGTTCATTCGTTTGTTTGTTGGTTACGTCTTCACGCCTAAATGGAAAAACCGATTTTGGTGAATTTTGGTACAGATATAGTTGAGACCCTGGAGACGAACATAGGCTAATTTTTTTTCAAAGTGAGAAAAGGGGGAGAAAGAGGGAAGAAAAGGGGAGAGGAATTAAAGTAAATTAATAAACGCGGCCGAAGCCGCGGGCAAAAGCTAGTAGTAGTAGTACATATAAGAATTATACTCATTCACCCACGTTACAAATAGTTACAAAAAAAACAGACATAAATATATACTCGTACGTTCGCCTTTATAATATTAGTGCGAATGTCAAGCATGTTTCAAATCGACCGATTCTAACCGTTACCATCGTGCAAGATGGTTGCAAACACAAACTTGCGCAAGTCCGTCAGTAAACTTGCATCAGGCGTCATTGCAATAACTTGAGCTATGACACACTGAGTTCTAGAATGAGACTGTCATACAGAATGAATGACAGACTATTGCTAAAAACGAAACTTTTGGCGATCAGATTTTCTTTAAACTTTGCACACCCATCAAAGATCAATGATAATACAATAATCCAATTATTCTGGTTAGATTCGCAAAGATTAAAAAAAAAAAATTTGAAAAATTATTCACTAAAAAAAAAACTTTTTACAAAAAAAATATAACCGACTTCAATGATAAAAAACACTGAAAAGTATCAAATAACTTTAATTTTGGAAGTCGGTGTTTCTACAATAGTTTAGTCTCTTAGTTATTTAACACCGACTTCCAAAATTAAAGTTATTTGATACTTTTCAGTGTTTTTTATCATTGAAGTCGGTTATATTTTTTTTGTAAAAAGTTTTTTTTATTTCACACTTTTTAGTTATGGTACCACCACTAAAAAGTACCCTTCAGTCAAACTTAAATACCTTATAGTCAGAGCGCATCTCATAACGGTTCTAATAATCCCAAACACGGTTAGATTACATTAATTTACCTTTCGGCTTCATCATCAGATCAGTTCGATATATCCTCTCCCCCTCTTCTTTCAAACAGTCATTAGACTAGATGCTGGAGAGGGAAAGGATATATCGAACTGATCTGATGATGAAGCCGAAAGGTAAATCTTTCAATCAGTCATTAGACTAGATGCTGATAATCCCGGCTGTAGCATCAGGCCAGATTTATGTCAACATTGCAATGAACTTAAAATTTAGTCCTGCTTAAAATGAGCCCAAACACGACTACGGTGCTGTAATTTCAAGGTTTGTACTTTTCCTGATGCTCCTGGCTTCAGCATCAGGTCTCTATGTACTTCGGTGTATTAGCAGTACGTTTATCCACACATCGAGCCGTTTTCAATGAGCCTAAACTCGATATATCTGCTGTTTGTTGTCGAGGACTTAGGTACTCTGCAGACTATCCTGACTGCAGCATCAGGTCATGACTTGATGATCATGAGACCAAATGTGGCAAATGCCCTATCAAACATCAAAACAATTTACTAAAACAGTCCTTGCCTGTTCAAGTAACTTCTTACTGTTAAGGAGTTGTACCTTCCATCATCAGCCCAGCTACCTAAGATGGTGACGACCATACGCAAATACACAAGATACTTCATAAAATATGCGAAAATCAATAAGTGAGCCTATAAAATTTGAAGGTTGCCCTCGATTTCTCCAAGATCCCATCATCAGATCCTAATTTGGTGATAATGGGACCACCTCAGAACTATCTACTTTCGAACAAAAAAAGAATTTTGAAAATCCGTCCACATTTGGGGGAGTATTCGACGAACAAACATACAAAAAAAAAAAAAAAAAAAAAAAAAAAAAAAACATACAAACAGCCGAACGTAATACCTCCTCCTTTTTGGGAAGTCGGTAAAAAGTGAATAATAAATATAGTTTAAAAAATAATAATTAAAAAACACGGTAAATAATAATAATGAACGATGAATATTATTGTGAAAAAAGCGTGGGGTGCTCGATTTACGAAAAATATGGCACAAAGCGCCCCACGCTTTTATCACAATAATATTTTTCGTTCATTAATATCATCATATCATAAAACTCTGACATTCCTTTTAGCACCACTCAGAGCGAGAGAAGTCATTTAATAATTTCTAACGCCCAAAAACAAAAAGGTATCTTTTTCCACTAAACTCGACTCAACTCAGCCGGTATATTCAGTGGCGATTAAGGTATGATTCCGAACTCGGCAACAAGCAGCAGTGTTGTTGCCGCAGTGCTGCCACACATTGCCACACTGCCTACATTGCTGCCGCGACATTGTTGCCTAGCTCGGAAAGTAATCTCATATAAGCTTATAGAAATTGTATGGGGACCAGTAGTGTCGTGGCAGCACTGCGGCAACAACACTGCTGCTTGTTGCCGAGTTTGGAATCATACCTTTTGTCAAACCCTATCACGGAATAGATACTCTGTTATCTATTTCGTAAAGCTCTTTGTTGAGAACCTTGGTAAACAATGGCAATATTTTTTTTAAAATAATATAAACTAGTGCTTGACTGCGATCCACCTAATGCCGCCGCCACTTAGTGCTTGACCGCTGTGTTACTTTTCGGTGTACAATAAAGTTCTATTATATTCTATTCTGTTATATTCTGATGGTAAGCAGTGAAGCAATCGTTGACAATGAATTGCACTGGTTTATTATGAGCCTATTCACTTTAGCCTTGAAGACACCCAAATTATAATTGGACTAGAAGACTGCAGTAACAATGTAATATCACGCCTGTATTGCATGAAGGATCAACAGATATGGTATGGTCGCTATTTCAGGTGGTAATATGGAACCCGGGCGAAACTGCCTGTGGTAAAGCTTGAAAAATAATTGTAGATCCAAACGCTTAGTTGACTCTTCGCGTGACCCAAGGGCTGGCTTCTACCTCGGTAAGGGATTAAGCATTGCCATACAACGTGGTAATGCCGCCAGCCTTTTGGGCACACTTCCATGCAGTCGACAGCGATGCGGATGAGTTTTATGACGTCATATTTAGCTGGCCTTTAGTGTATACATAGATTATTTAAGTTAAAACTAACCACCGACACTAAGCACAACACAGGTCACGGCAGATCATAGCCGACATTAGGAACCCTTTTTTAATTGTGGGCAAAATCATCCAATGACAAGCCCCGCTCTTGGGAGGAGTGGGAGATAGTGTCAAACTCTTACTGACTCAAAACCCACCCCTTTCCTTTTATCCTCCATACCGGAGCTCGAGCTCCCCTTTTGGATAACCCTGGCCCCAGTAGGCTTTTTTTTTCTTTTTTTTTTGTCGATGGGGAAAATCATCTTTGACGAAACCCGCTCTTGGGTGGAGCGGGAGACAGTGTCAGACTCTAACTGACTAAAAACCCCGCGCCGTTCCTTCTAGCCTTCATACCGGGGCACGAGCTCCCTTTCGGACAACCCTGTCCCCAGTAGGCTTCGACCCAGCTGGGCCCCTCCTGTTGCTGACAACTCCTTGAGGCGCGCGGGAACAGTGCGCGCCGTCGACGTCTTGGGCTCGGTGCGGACAGTTACCGGACGGTCAGACAGCGAACTACCCATAGCTCGCCGTCCGCAAGACATTGGGCACCTACAAAAACAACCCCTCAGTCGCCTGGATAGCCCGTACATAACAAGCTTATAACTTTGTGATTTTTCATGATACAGTTATTATATTTTGTACATAGATTCTTTACATAAAAATACTAGACACGTGTTTCGGGTTTCGCATATACTAAAAAAATAAGGTTGTATATTATCCAGGGTCGTGGGAATCCGATGGACGCGTGACACACAGGACCGGTCATTGTGGCGACGCTTGGGGCGAGGCCTATGTCCAACTGTGGACGTCTTTCGGCTGATATGATGATGATGATATTATTACGTTTGAATTGAATTCTTTTTTCGGTAGTAAAAATCATCCAATGACAACCCCCGCTCTTGGTTGGAGCGGGAGATATTGTCAGACTCTTACTGACTAAAGGAACGCGGTGTTTCTTCTAGCCTCTTCATACCGGGGCTCGAGCTTTTTTTCAGAAAACCTGGCCCCAGTAGGCACGCTTGAATTGCCTGAGGATGGGCAGAAGTGAGGTGTGATTACCAGTTACAGTAGTTCATTGCAGTTGTATTAAAATGATGGCGTAAACTAAACACTTCTTATATCACGCAATGCCCACTAGTGCCTACTTACGCCTAGTTAAATATGAGAAAGTTTTTTTTTTCTTTGCGCAATAAATGTAAATTAAATATTAGATCACTTATTTAAATAAAATTTAATATTCTTTCGGTAATAGCAACAGACGTAGCAACGAGATTTATGAGAAAAATTATAAATTAAAAGAGAATATGTCTTGATTCCACCATCTCACTTCTACCATCGGACAAGCCGACGAACGGCGAGTATCCACCCTTATATTGTTGAAACCTCTACAGCCCGGACCAAGCGTTTCGCCTCGTCGTTTATACCACGTACATCGAGGGACTGAAACCATTTGTCTGCTGCGATCTTCCCGTCCGATTATAATTTAGGTGTCTTCAAGGCAAGAGTGTTAAAGCTCTTAATAAACTAGTGCGCCTCACCATCAATGATTGCATCACTGCTTACCATCAGGTGGGATCGCAGTCAAGCACTAGTTTATATCAATTAAAAAAATATATTCAAAAACACAACACTAATTTCAACTGCTAAAAAAAACATTATTAAACACTTGCTTTTGCCTGCGGCTTTGCCCACTTGAAAGTAAATTTTTCCATACAAACTTGAACCCCCATTTCATCCCCTTAGGGGTGGAATTTCGTAAAATTCGTTCTTAGCGGATGTCTACACCCTATAAGAAACCTACCTGCCAAAATTTAAGTTTCTAGGCGATATAGTTTCTGAGATTTTGTGATTAATCAGTGTGTGGTATTTTGCTTGTATTTCGCTCGTATACAAGGTGTAAGGCTGAGGCTACATTAGGCCGCAACGCGACCTGCGACACATGAGCGATTAAAACAAGTAAATGAATGCTCACGTATATGGCTACACCGTACATCAAATATTACTAGCGATCTTTGATTTCTTTATGCGATAGGAATAATCACGGCTTCGGCTACATCAACATATGAGCGAAATTGAAGCGAATTTATTAGAAAATTTCTCACTTGCACGACTAGTTCAATAGTGCTGCTAAATATGCGTGTGGCTACATTATGCGTATAGTAAACCGCGATGGATGATTTGATCGCATTCTAAGAAAACGACCGATCCATTCAGCATGTGTACTGTAGCCATGTCATCGCCGAATATACGCCGGAATTTCGCTTGTAATGTAGCCATACCATGTTTTTCTCGTTTCGCTCTTCCAGTCGCATCGCAAATCGCTCCTTACTGTAGCCTCAGCCTAAGGGACAGCCCTCCACAAACTTTAAGGGCTTGCTCAGAAGACGAAACTGAACAACCTTCCACAAGACTTCATATCAGGAAACGAAAAAAAAAATCAGCCTCACCATACAAAATTATAAACTTGATTGGACAGTTTGTATGGAGAAGCCAATTTTATTTGAGTGGAAGGTTGTTTAGTTTCGTCCACCGAGCAAGTCTTTAAAGTTTTCGGAGGGCTGTCCCTCACACCTTGTATAGATATATACACTATATTTACGGGAACACCCAATGTAATAGTTATTTCCAACACACACAAAAAATTTAAGAAAAAGAAATATCTTACGGCTAAAACAATTACTAAAAAATCTAAAACAGCACTAAAGTCTTTTACAGTATGTAAAATCTAAAGGTCACAATACACTTATTATATTATCAGACTTTTTCTATGCTTCGAAATCCAACTTTATATAAATAAATATCACTTTTCTATTGTATAATAAAACATAAGTACCTAATGTCACGGAAATTAACAGACCATATCGTTTTATGACATTCAATTTAATTTAATTTAAATATTAATAGAGGAAATCATTTCTCTGATCGTAGATTATTTCAAAATAAATTATATTTGATAATAAAAATATAATATATATATATATATATATTTAATAACCTATATCAAAATCTTACGTCGCAGTGTTTGTTATCGATATCCTCCGAAACGGCTTGACCGATTTTTATGTAATTTTTTGTATACGTTTTGTAGGTCGTAAACTATTTTTACCGTCCTACCCCCAACCCCAATTTGTATGCTTTCATAAATTATATTACTGAACAACGTTTGTTGTCAAATATCACTACATAGTACCTATACAAAAAAGTCGCTTTTTCTGTCCCTATATCCCTATGTACGCTTAAATCTTTAAAACTCGGCAACAGATTTTGATGCGGTTTTTTTTAATAGATAGAGTGACTCAAGAGGAAGGTTTATATGTATAATATTGCACCCAAACGAAGCCGGGGCGGATCGCTAGTTAATTTATAAAAAGAACACAACAATACTGATTTACAAACAAAAAAAAAACACGTTTTAAAATATTCAATAAAAAAAACACCACAAAAAAAAATGAAAAACATACGTACCCAAATAAATCGAAGCTCCGCGACGTTCGGGAATGAGGACTCAAATTTTTTTTTTTTTTTTAAACTATATCATTTTTTCTGTTGTAGAACGCACGTCAGCTGCCTCGCGCCACGGCCCGGCTTTCACTGGCGAGGTTCTCACGTAATACCCGCTGTAACGGTGTGGATACACACGGGCGGGTATTGCGAACTGGCACGCGGGTACTGCCAGGTTTTGTTAGATCACAGAACAAAAGAATGGTATGATTCCTGTGTTTTGTGTGTGACACATTCATTATGCGTACAGCTAAGGAGTGGAATTCATTGCCGGAGTCTGTGTTTCCTGATAGCTAGGAGTCTTCGGGTGCTAGATTAACAAAAAATATGGCAGAAGGCGACCCATGCTTTTATCACAATAATATTAATATTTTTCGTTAATTATTATTATTTATTGAAAATTATTTTACACTTTTTAGTTTGATACGCTACGAAAGCGTGTTTTTTTAACTATATTTATTAAGAATCATATAGTAAATGCATATTGCGTAATGTTTTCGAGTAACCGCATAGTTACCGACTTCCCAAAAAGGAGGAGGTACTACGTTCGGCTGTTTGTATGTTTTTTTTTTTTTTTTTTTTTGTATGTTTGTTCGTCGAATACTCCCCCAAATGTGGACGGATTTTCAAAATTCTTTTTTTGTTCGAAAGTAGATAGCTCTGAGGTGGTCCCATTATCACCAAATTAGGATCTGATGATGGGATCTTGGAGAAATCGAGGGCAACCTTCAAATTTTATAGGCTCACTTATTGATTTTCGCATATTTTATGAAGTATCTTGTGTATTTGCGTATGGTCGTCACCATCTCAGGTAGCTGGGCTGATGATGGAAGGTATAACTCCTTAACAGTAAGAAGTTACTCGAACAGGCAAGGACTGTTTTAGTAAATTGTTTTGATGTTTGATAGGGCATTTGCCACATTTGGTCTCATGATCATCAAGTCATGACCTGATGCTGCAGTCAGGATAGTCTGCAGAAGTCCTCGACAACAAACAGCAGATATATCGAGTTTAGGCTCATTGAAAACGGCTCGATGTGTGGATAAACGTACTGCTAATAAAGAACACCGAAAAACATAGAGACCTGATGCTGAAGCCAGGAGCATCAGGAAAAGTACAAACCTTGAAATTACAGCACCGTAGTCGTGTTTGGGCTCATTTTAAACAGGACTAAATTTTAAGTTCATTGCAATGTTGACATAAATCTGGCCTGATGCTACAGCCGGGATTATCAGCATCTAGTTTAATGACTGTTTTAAAGAAGAGGGGGAGAGGATATATCGAACTGATCTGATGATGAAGCCGAAAGGTAAATTAATGTAATCTAACCGTGTTTGGGATTATTAGAACCGTTATGAGATGCGCTCTGACTATAAGGTATTTAAGTTTGACTGAGGGGTACTTTTTAGTGGTGGTACCATAACTAAAAAGTGTAAAATAAAAAAAACTTTTTACAAAAAAAAAAATAACCGACTTCAATGATAAAAAACACTGAAAAGTATCAAATAACTTTAATTTTGGAAGTCGGTGTTAAATAACGAAGAGACTAAACTATTAAAGAAACACCGACTTCCAAAATTAAAGTTATTTGATACTTTTCAGTGTTTTTTATCATTGAATTCGGTTATTTTTTTTTTGTAAAAAGTTTTTTGGAACACCTAAATGGCCAACCTATTTTGACTATACTGTAGTATATGTGCGGCCTTAAAATCTATTAGATTAGATACAAAACCTGATTGTGACGTGTTCGCGGATGAATGGAAGAACATTTTGTCTGTCTGTTTGGAGTTTTGTGAGATGAGTAGACTGTGGTGTAGTTATTATTTTGTATTGTTATATCATAATTTTTCCAATGTCTTTAAATAATGTAATATGGCCATTTGGCCGTGTTATGTTAAAGTAAATAAATAAAAATTAATTTAATTACTTTTAGACTTTATTTTTAACCTCATGAAGCTTTTAATTAATACTATCACAATATGAATAAGTTTCTTTATTAGTTGTAGTTTTCAAGATAACAAGATAAACGATTTCAAGGGTATAAATATTTTTTTCTTAAATTATACTAAAATATTAAAGTACTTTTTTCTTTCTTTTTCTCAAAATAAAACTTGAGTTTTTGTTTTTCATCTTTTATTTAAGCAGCGTTCCCTGGTATTTTTAATCCGTTTCATATGCCTTCTCTATTTTATTTTGCATTCCTCGCGACCATCGTAGTCATAACATTATTGTTTTATTTATTAAAATAATAATATAGGTTACAAGGAAAGAACAGAAACAAAAGTCAGCATCGTCGCTTTCCATCAGGTGAGAAAGCGGTCAAGCGCGAACCTATCGACAAGAAAAAAAAGGAAAAAAGTAGTAATTTTCTCCTGCATTTTGAATACAGGAAGATTAGGGATAGTATCTTCACCAACCCTAATCTTCTTATATTCTTCTTCTAGAAGGTTTCATCTAGGCTAGCATGCTCCATCATCAACCACATCATCGCTTATCATCAGGTGAGATAGCGGTTATGAGCAAGTTTATCAATAATAACAAAACAAAATTTCTGCTTCTTTAGAAACACATTTTATTGTCTTTTTTCTTTATTACTTTTTTTCATTTAATTATGAAAATGTATGCCTTCGCATTTCCACAAAACCACTAAAACCGCTTCAGCGTGTCCGCCCACAACACAAGCCCGTGTGTTTCTCAATTACGCGTAGCTTACGTTCAGCACCATTCATTAGTTATTTGCCAATGCATAGGGCTTTTCCAATTTTGACATAATCTTACGTCACCCTTATGGGGTCCGGTTTGTGGGCTTAAAGTAGTCCACTGCTGGGCTTAGACCGGAACTACTAAATAATCAAAGACCAGAAAATTTTATTGGTCCTTATCGACATCATCATATCAGCCGAAAGACGTACACTGCTGGACATAGGCCTCCCCCAAGCGTCGCCACAACGACCGGTCCTGTGCGTCACGCATCCACGCGCACATGGTACGCGGCCGCCACCAGAACCTTTCGTCCCCATCGACCATCTGTTCTGCGTGCAATGTGCCCTGCCCATTGCCACCAGTTTGGCGACTCTTCGAGTCGCCAAACTTCAAAGTCGCCTTGGTTCTCCTGTGGGTATCCTCATTTCTGATCGACAGGTACCTAATTACTAGCTTGTCGATAAAAAATAAATGGCATTTATTTTGCAAATATGTAAATTTTTTCGTCAGTTTAAACTAGATGAGGCCGGTGTTTCCTAGCTGACTACCCTGAGAAGAAATACCGAAATAAACTCAGGGGTCAAAGTCTCTTTTAAAGTCCATACAGCAAACTTATTAATTAATATTTGTCTGGCCTGGTCTAGTGGTTAGTGGCCCTGACTGCTAAGCCGGAGGTCGTGGGTTCGAGTCCCACCCAGGACAAATTTTTATGTGATGAGCATGATCATTTGTTCTGTGTCTGGTAGTAATTAATCTATAATACGTATGTATTTAGAAATATATAAGTATGTTTATCAGTTGTCTAGTACTCATAACACAAGCTCTGCTTAGCTTGGGACTAGACGGCGTTGTGTGATAGTTGTGGAATATTATTTGAAAAAAATAATATATACATATATTATATTGTTTTTTATTTAATAGTTTATGTACTTACATTGTTTGTTATTTTTTTGTAGTAATAGTATCACATTGGCTTTAATAGCTCTAATGGTGTTTGTTATTTACATAATTTTAAACAAATAATTCCTTGCCGGAGTCTGTGTTTCTTGACTGTGAGCGCGTTCCATCGTCGCTTTCCTACAGGTGAGATAGCGGTCACAATGCGCCGTTGCCGGTTCGCTTTCCTACAGGTGAGATAGCGGTCAAGCGCGAACCTAGCAACAATAAAAAAAAATGTAATGATCCAATCATAATGACAACCATGCAGACTGGAGTCGGGGATGGTCTTATTTATTTGTATATCCTTACTAATATTATAAAAGCGAAAGTGAATTTGTTTGTTTGTTTGTTACGCCTTCACGCCTAAATGGCAAAACCGATTTTGATGAAACTTGGTACACGGATAGAAAATGTCCTGGAATAGGACATAGGATACTTTTTTATCCCGGAAGTATGTTCCCTTGGGATAATTTTCTGCTATCACACGGGCGAAACCGCTGGGAGCAGCTAGTTTTTAATAAAAGCTTGTTTGAAGGCTTAACCCTTCAGATACCGTCAATTAGAGACACAATAGTAAGACAATAGATGCGCGGCCACCGGTGGTCGCTTGGGGATTCATGAATTAAAGCATAAATTAGGAACATCGTCGAGAGAATTGCAAGCGGCGCGGGCGTCTTACTGTCTACTATTGGTACCTTCTGCAATCACCGAGCCGTCTGCGAAGCAATGCCATTAATTATCGCTAATATACTCTTAACCGACTTCAAAGAACTGGGTAAGAGCGAGTCGGGCTCGCACACTGAGGGTTCTGTGCAAACTTATCTAAGTAAATACATAATTCAATTCTTGAATGGAGTTTGTTTTCAGTTGCGGCCTAGAACTTAACTTTGGACTTCTGCTGCCTGTCCGTCTGTCTGTCACCAGGCTGTATCTCACGAATCGCGATGGCTAGACGGTTGAAATTTTCACAAATTATGTATTTCTGGTGCCGTTATAACAACAAATACTAAAAATAAGCATTTAATGAAAATCATTTTTTCATAGCAAGCTTTTATAGCTCGGTATACCTACATAATCAATACTCGTCAAGACAAATCATACGAGCCCAAACTAGATGGGGTTGTGTCGTTTAACTACGAAGTTCCGATAGCCACATTCCGGTACCATCATCAGATCAGCTCCATGTCATAATAATTTAGCATTGTCTTCTGATTTACACGTGCATGCAAAATTTCAGCTCAATCGGTAACCGGGAAGTTGGTCAAAAATATACAAGATTTGATGACAGACCAACATCGGGACAGGTGAAACTGCTTGTAATAATAACAAAATAAAATAAATATTTCCCATACAGTAAACGCGATTTTTTTGCAGTTTTTTTTCTAAGGAACCAAGGAACGCGAGTCCAACTCGGATTTGTCCATTTTTTTTAACTCAATTTTGATATAGTGGCACGCTCTTCGTGTGCAAGTTGGGCTCGCACTTGACCAGTATATTTTCCTCATCACAGATATTCAGGGTTTCATCAACAATCAATTGGTAAGTGGCACACACAGTAAATAATATCCAGCAAGAAATGGCTACGTTCTATTAACTAAATGTAATAGAAAACTTGTTTCGATCGAAAATTACGGCAAGTCAAGCGTGAACCGGCGCACTGGGTGTACTGAACATATTGCAGTGTTCACTTACTGACACAGTTCCATTGAATGAAATATCAGACCTGAAGGTATACATCCAGGTCACACGTCCAAGGGGATGGTGAGGTAGACCGGGACCAGGCGGTCGCCTCCTTCTGCGATGCAGTAACGCTAGCAAAGGAGGAGGCCGACCGCATCAGGCAACTGCGCCCGCGACGCGATTTCCGGCCACCGTAGACGCGGGCTCGCTGACGGGGAGCCATGGGTAGCTTGCTGCCCGACCGTCCGGTAACTGTCCGGACCGAGCCTAAGACGTCGACGGCGCGCAATGTTCCCGCGCGCCTCAAGGAGTTGTCAGCAACTAGAGGGGCCCAGCTGGCCCAGCTGAGAAGCTAGAAGGAACGGGGTGGGTTTTTAGTCAGTAAGAGTCTGACACCATCTCCTGCTCCACCCAAAAGCGGGGGTTGTCATTGGATGATTTTTCCCGCCGAAAAAAAAAAGAAACGGTAGACCGGGACGTAGCACACCGGATCAACGCAGGATGGATGAAATGGCGACAGGTCACGGGAAAAACTTGTGACTCACGGATGCCCCTCAAGTTGAAAGGTAAAATCTACAAGTCCGTTAGGCCTGTCATACTGTATGGATCAGAATATTGGGCTGTGAAAAAGACGGACGAAAAATGGATACTCCGTTTGTGGATAAGGGACCCGCAATCACACAAAAGGTGCTTAGGCGTCTCCCTCTCCTGATTACAGTACCGGCAATCATCAATGTCACTCAGTTCCATGTAAAATTGGTGCATGTTTAGTTTGCAGTTGCTGGTTAAGGCGCGGGCTATGTGTTGTATATATGCCATACAAATATTTTCCCATGTAGGGATCGAACTCGCAGATGGATGGATGGTGTGAGAAGTGATATGAATGAAAAGGGAGTTAGTGATAGCGTGACGAGTGACAGGACAGAGTGGAAGAAAAAAACATGTTGCGCCGACCCCAAATAAAACGGGATAAGGGCAGGAAGATGATGTAGGGATCGAACTCGCGACAGACAGTGCAGCAGTAAATCGCTCTACCACTGCGCTAACCATACCATCAACCAAACATAAAAAAACTTACACAGACAGCAAAACGAGGTGCACGTGTTTTTTTTATAAAAAAAAAGAACGCCATTAAGTAAAGTCAAGTCCAAAAATTGTCGGTTGCGCGCCCATCCGTCTGTACCACTGACCCCGAAATCATCGGTTATGTAACGAACGAGGTAGGCTGTTGTAGATAACTGTGGGCCGAGGTTTCCGACTGATATCTAAAGTTGTATCGTTAAAATGTAGAATTGTTTGTTTGTAGATTCTGGTAAAGTTATCTTTTTTTTTTGAGTATGAGGTTAACACGCACTGTTCATAGACTTTCGTCTTGAGACACTGTGGTATATTAGACGAGAAGACGGCGATGGAAAGTGCAATGCTTGGTGTTTCCTTGCGTGATCGAATCAGAAATGAAGATATCCGCAAGAGAACCAAGGTTGCCGACGATTCTGCAACCGTTCTCCGACAACCGTTTCTCCTTTGGACTGTTCACCGACAGGACGTTTCGTTTTTGAGAGATTCGTCGATAGAACGTTTCACCTATGGATGTTTCGCCGACAGAATGGTTCGCATTTGTTAGTTTCGACGACAGGACTTTTCAACTATGGAATATTCGCCGTCAGATCGTTTTGTCTACGATTGTTTCGACATGGCTTTTTCACTATTAAACTACAAAGCCACCAAAAAGCTACTAGCTTGCTACAAAGACATGAAGAAAGAAAATGTTTTAATGGAAGACCGCCTTTACTTTTAATGAATGGTATTTATCTATTACCTATCCATATTCGTTTATTTTGTTACTGCAAACATTGGGGAAATAATAAAACAAAAGATTAATGAAACGTATTTATTTATATTATAAAGTGTGGATTACAATGTGATTAAAAAAAAAAATCTTTATTCAGTTTTAATATAAATAAATACGTTTCATTAATCTTTTGTTTTATTATTTCCCCAATGTTTTTTTTTTTTTTTTTTTAATTGATATAAACTAGTGCTTGACTGCGATCCCACCTGATGGTAAGCAGTGATGCAATCGTTGATGGTGAGGCGCTCTAGTTTATTAAGAGCCTATTCACTCTTGCCTTGAAGACACCTAAATTATAATCGGACGGGAAGACCGTAGCCGGCAAACTGTTCCAGTCCCTCGATGTACGTGGTATAAACGACGATGCGAAACGTTTGGTCCGGACCGTAGAGGTCTCAACAACATAAGATAGTAACAAAATAAACGAATATGGATAGGTAATAGATAAATACCATTCATTAAAAGAATAGGCGGTCTTCCATTAAAACATTTTCTTTCTTCATTCCATAGTTGAAAAGTCCTGTCGTCGAAACTAACAAATGCGAACCATTCTGTCGGCGAAACATCCATAGGTGAAACTTTCTATCGACGAATCTCTAAAAAACGAAACGTCCTGTCGGTGAACAGTCCAAAGGAGAAACGACTGTCGGAGAACGGTTGCAGAATCGTTACCGACATAGTACGAAGAATCGCCCGACTCAAGTGGCAATGGGCAGGGTACATTGCTCGCAGAACAGATGGCCGTTGGGGCTGAAAGGTTCTGGAGTGGCGACCGCATACCGGAAGACGCAGCGCATAGGAAGGCGTGTAGGAAGGCCTCCTACAAGATGGACCGATGACCTGGTGAAGGTTGCCGGCATCCGATGGATGCGGGACGTACAGCATCGATCATTGTGGCGACACTTGGGTGAGGCCTATGTCCAACAGTGGACGTATATTGGCTGAAATTATGATGATGATGATGATGACCACTATCTCAAATCTCAATTCAATCCGATCTTTGTAGCATAGCATAGCATAGTCGGCATTATAATGTTCTCGCTGCTGGGACTCAGGCTTCCTCTCTATGAGAGGGAACAGAATTGGTCGCCACCACGCTGGCCCAGTGCGGGTTGGTGGATAAATCTTCAATTTAATAATCAATCTTTTTAACCGACTTCGAAAAGAGGGAGGATGAATGTATTTTTTTTAATGTATGTTCACCGATATCTCGGTCAATTGTGGACCGATTTCGTTTTCTTTTTTAGATTAAAATTTTATGCATCGAAGTTAGTTCCACAGAAATATTGCTATGATCTAATTATGAACATACATATCAGCCGATATCTTTGACTGGCCTGTTGGTCTAGTGGTTAGTGACCCTATATTATAATAATTATTGTTATCTCATTGTGCGTACCTGTGTGCCAAATAAACGTGTTTCCTTTCTTTCTTTCTATATCGGAGGTCGTGGGTTCAATTCCCACCCGGGAAAAATTGTTTGTGTGCTGAGCATGATCATTTGTTCTGGGTCTGGACGTAATTTACCTATAATCCTTCCTAATATTATAAAAGCGAAAGTGACTTTGTTTGTTTGTTTGTTAAGTCTTCACGCCTAAATGGCAAAACCGATTTTGATGAAACTTAGTACACGGATGGACCATGTCCTGGAATAGGACATAGGATACTTTTTATCCCGGAAGTACGTTCCCTTGGAATAAATTTCTGCTATCACGCGAGTGAAGCCGCTGGGAGCAGCTAGTATGTGTATATTTAGAAATATATAAGTATGATTATCAGTTATCTAGAACCCATAACACAAGCTCTGCTTAGCTTGAGACTAGACGGCGTTGTGTGATAGTTGTAAAATATTATATTATATTATTATTATATCTAACTCCGGTATCAAACACGCGAACCGCAGTCCTAGCTTGACCCGCGTGTCATTTGATGGCTTGCGAAATCTTTATGGATTATGTTTCATGAAATATTTTGCAACAAATAACTAAGTAGATAGAGTAGTAGATATATATAACCTAGGGGTCTTTAAGTCAAGAGTGAATAGATTGTTTCTAGGCAAGCGTGTTCCATCGTCGGCCACATCGTCGCTTACCATCAGGTGAAATAGTGGTCAAACGTGAACCTGCAATAACGTACAATGGTACAATAACTACTAGGGTTTTCCTCGCGGCTTCGCCCACGTACATAAAATATAACCTATGTCACTTAGGATATAGATAGATAAAGCAACAATAGTACATTGTTACACTAGGGGTGAAAGTTACTTATTTCGTCCCGAAAAGGAGTTGGCGGCCGAGCGTAGCGAGGTTGCTAATTCGATGGACTAAATAAGTAACTTTAACCCCGAGGTAAGCACTGTGCTTTTCATTACGAATACAAGAAGATAGACCTAGTTTTTTTTTTTAATAATTTGACTGCTGTTAGTTGAAAGTAAAACTCCCTAGGGATGAAAAATGTGATACTTTTCAGCCCGCTCCTCAGGCAACTTCAGACCTACTTTCTATATGGAGTATGAGTAATGAAAACAAACTTTACCTCACTAGTCTCGTCATTTGATGGCTTGCGAAATCTTTATAGATTATGTTTCATGAAATATTTTGCAACAGATAACTAAGTAGACTTTTATGATTTTCCTCCTTTCATTTTAATACTTTGTAATTGGGGAAAACGGAATATATATATATAATACCATTTACGGTCCACTAGAGGCTATACCAAGTCGCCTGTGAGTTTATTACTTCAATAATTGAATCGAATAATTGATTTGTATAATTGAATTTAATGATTGAATTGTATAATTAAAATGAATAATTGAATTGTATATTTAAATTATGTAATTGAATTAAGAATGTTTAAATTGTGTTACCAGAGGAACCAAGGTTACCGACATAGCACGAAGAATCGCCAAACTTAAGTGGCAATGGGCAGGGCACATTGCTCGCAGAACAGATTGCCGTTGGGGCTGAAGGGTTCTGGAATGGCGACCACGTACCGGAAGACGTAGCGATGGAAGGCCTCCTACAAGGTGAGCCGATGACCTGGTAAGGGTTGCGGGAATCCGATGGATGCAAGACGCACAGGACCGTTCATTGTGGCGGCACTGGGGGGGGCTATGTCCAACAGAGAGACGTTTTTCGGCTGAAATGATGATGATGGTGATGAAATTGTGTAATTGAATTTAATAAATGAATTGTATGTTTGAATTGTATAATTATTGTAATTAATATTGCATTGAATGGAATATAATAATATAATATAATATTCCACAACTATCACACAACGCCGTCTAATCCCAAGCTAAGCAGAGCTTGTGTTATGGGCTTGTGAATAACTGAACATTGGAAATACACTCAACGTTTTTTAAGACTTAAACAAGTATAGAGGGGCCCCTAGGCATAAATTAACCCTTCAGATACCGTCAATTAGAGACACAATAGTAAGACAATAGATGCGCGGCCACCGGGTGTCGCTTGGGGATTCATGAATTAATATAAGTTATCATATCTTTTGTTTTCAATTTTTTTATTCCAATTATTTGTGTGTCATCCTCTGGTACATTGTTACATAATAGGTAAATGTCCCTTATGTTATTTCATATTTCTAGTATCGATTTGTTCCCTGCGGAGTTCGAACCTGCGACACGCAGCGTCGCAGCCAATCGCCCGCGAACACGCTTTACTGCTTTAGTTTCGAACCTTGCACAACACGTAGCCTATTAGCGGGGTCAAGGTAACAAATATTTAGAGATACAATTCACTTTTCGTTAAATATAAAAATTGAGAATAGAAAACGAACCACCAGAAAGCTAGCGCTCACAGCGCCTCAGCCGCCCACCATCCCGATTTCCGGCCACCGTAGGTGCGGGCTTGCAGACGCTCGCTGTCCGACCGTCTGGAAACTGTCCAGACCGAGCCCAAGTCGTCGACGGCGCGCACTGTTCCCGCGCGCCTCAAGGAGTTATCAGCAACAGCAGAGGCCCAGCCGGGTCGAAGCCTACTGGGGCCAGGGTTATCCGAAGGGGCGCTCGAGCCCCGGTATGAAGGCTTGAAGGAAGGGGGTGGGTTTTTAGTCAATAAGAGAATGACACTCCGTCCAAGAGCGGGGGTTGCCATTGGTTGATTTTTGCCCACCATTAAAAAAAAACCACCAGAAAGCTAAAATACTAATTTCGGCGACTGACCTCGCTCGTGTTAAATTCTAGAAATATCCCTAGAGTGTAGCGAAATTTATTTTGCAATATGAATGCGATTAATTTGATGAAATAGTATATTTAAATTATTATCATTCTGTTAAGCTGTCATAAAATGTCCAAACTGCATCGCTCATAAATCGATTAAAAAAAATATATATTCGAAAGAGTCAAGGTGGCCTTGGATCGCAAAGAACAAGTGAAAGAAAATGAGTGGGTCAGCAAAAAATACTTTTTTTTTATTATTGATAGGCTCGCGCTTGACCACCATCTCACCTGATGGTAAGCGATGATGTGGTCGACGATGGAGCACGCTTGCCTAGAAGTAACCTATTCACTCTTGACTTAAAGACCCCCAAGTTGTAGCTATCAGGAAACACAGACTCCGGCAGGGAATTCCACTCCTTGGCTGTACGCACAAGAAATGTTACTCCTTTTAGTTCAACTCAGAGTTAGAAAAATAATCTATATCTATACAGGGTTATTTGTAAAACACTGGCCACCTCTCAGGACTATGTTACTACATCATATATCCTCATTCTTGATTCGATCACGCAAGGAAACTCCGAGCTAGCTAGATAAATTATACCCAGACATAGATCATGCTCATCACATAAATATTTGTTCTGAGTGGGAATCGAACCCACGACCATAGCAGTCAGGGCCCAGGGCCACTAACCACTGGACCAACAGGCCAGTCAGAGATCATATCATATTTTCATCATCATCATTTCAGCCGAAAGACAAAGATAGCGAATGTGTCTACAAGTGTTTTTTATTTAAATAGTTCACAAGAAGTTCTCAATTCAGATGTTTGTATTTTTTATTCGCGCATAACTTCGTCGCTTGCCAACCGATTTGAAAAATTATTTTTTCGTTGTATACTTCCAAAATGGCCCGTCCCATTGTCGCCAAGTTGGGATCTGATGATGGAATCTTGGCAAAATCGAGGCAACTCCTCAAATTTAATTCAATTTTTTGGGGCCAGGGTTATCCGAAAGGAACTCAAACCCCGGTATGAAGAGGCTAGAAGGAACGGGGTGGGTTTTTAGTCAGTAAGAGTCTGACACTATCTCCCGCTCCACCCAAAAGCGAGGGTTGTCATTGGATGATTTTTGCCCACCAAAAAAAAGTGAAGTCGGTTTTTTTATGAAAAAGTTTTTATAAACGAGTCCAGAGCAACAGGCCAGTCAAATTACTTGATAAACACTTAATAAACAAAAAAAAACTGCTCTATAGCGAGTAAACAACGCAATACTACGTACAGTCTAGCTCATCTGTTGCACACTAGATCAGTCGGTCACCGGTCCCCGGTCTGCACGAACGTATGTTGTGATTGCATAACAGCTGTGTTCATTCTTTACTTGCACGCAAACGGGCAACTTTTTTTTATTATTGATTGACGCTTGACCGCTAGCTCACGGTAAGCGATGATTTTTTTTAGGTGGAGAAACATCCAATGACTTTTTCGCGGAGCGGAACGACGTTACAGACTTTTACTGACTAAAAACCAATCCAATATTTTTTTTTAGCCGATTGATGCGTAACGCACAGGATCGTTCGTTGTGGCGACGCTTGGGGGCGGCCTATGTCCAACAGTGGGCATATATCGGCTGAAATGATGATGATGATATTTCTTTGCCTTCTAAGTGAAGCCATATAGTAAGCAATGATATGGTCGATAGTGGAGCACGCTTGCTTAGAAGTAACCTATTCATTGTTGACTTACAAACCCCTGGGGAAAATACCCCTTGAGACAGTTTTCTACATTCACGCGAGTGAAGCCATTGACAGAAGCTAGTAATTTATAATCCAGTGTTGCCATGATATTTGACAAAAGTTGCCCGAAATGGAACAATCTAAGTTGCCCGTATAAGTGAAACTTTTTTGTTAAAATCTTCGTCATTTAATTAAATACTTTAAGATTCTCGTATGATAACATGAATAGTCATAATATATATTTATATGCAAGAATTTTTATAACTGTTCCATAACTATTTGCTTTCGCACAGTGACTTAATTTTGTGTTTAATATTTCACAAATTTAAGTGGCAATGGGACACACTGCTTGCTCATAGAACAGATAGTCGTTGGGGCCGAAAGGTTCTGAAGTGGTGACCACGTACCGAATGAAGCTGCGTTGGAACGCCTTCTACAAGGTGGACCGTTGACTTGGTAAAGGTTATGGGAATCCGATGGATGTGAGACGCATAGGAATGAGAATCCCATGGATGCGAGATGTACAGGAGAACACACGTTCATTGTGGTGACTATTAGGGGAGGCCTATGTCCAACAGTGGACGTCTATCGGCTGAAATGATGATAATAAATATTTCATAATCAAAATTTTTATTCCATTTGTTCTTATTGTAATTAATATACTTTGACATAATTTATTAGTTTTAAAACATTTATTATTAATGATTCTATTCAATAGCCAATGCATTGTATTTTAAGGCTTGAATTTATGATAGGCTTGTTAGTCTAGTAATAAGTAGCACTGACTGCTATGCTGGAGGTCGTGGGTTTGATTCCCACCCAGATCAAATGTTTGTTTGTTTCGCCGACATGGTTTCCCGGCGAAATATAGCCCTAAGCTACCAAACTAGACCGAGCTGGTCGCCCCACCAAATTGGTTGCGCAACCAAACGGACACCAGGTGAGTAACTCTCTATAGAGCTGTATACATTTTGTTGGTAGCGGCGACTGGTCGCACCGCCATGGTATCTCGATAAAAATATAGCCCTTAGAGTAGAGGCCTGAGTCCCAGAAGTAGGAACATTACCTATAAGGCTTATTAATATTATGCTATCATCACCCTCACAGTATAATTGACGTTGACGGCACGCATTGTTCCCGCGCGCCTCAAGGAGCTGTCAGCAACAGCAGGGGCCCAGCTAGTACGAAGCCTACTGGGGCCAGGGTTAACTCCGAAAGGTAGCTCAGCCTCCGGTACGAAAGGCAACGAAGGAACTGGAGTGTGTTTTTAGTCAGTAAAAGTCTGACACTATCTCCCGCTCCGGCCAAGAGCAGGGGATGTCATTAGATGGTTTTGACAGTTGAATAAAGAGAAAACTAGTCTTAGAATCATAATCACGTTTTTCTCACGGTTGTGACGTACCCTAAACACTTACATAAGATTATAATTTGTGCCAAAAACGTGTTCACAGAGAAATAGTGGGTTAAGTACCTCCATAATGATAATTACATGGTTATTGTTATTGAGATTAGATGTGTGCCAGTGACTGAAAATGGTCGGATACTCCATTTTCAGTCACTCGGATAATATATATTTTGTGACCAGAGCATGAAGGTCTTTTTAGAACCCTAAAAAGACCGTACCTCAAAAAGGAAAAAACGGAACCCTTATGGGATCACTTCGGTGTCCGTCTGTAGACAACGGGGAGTGTGAGAAGTAAGAATCTGTCTGTCAAGGCCCTTTATCTCAGGAACGAGTGGAGGTATCGAGTTGAAATTAAAACTACATACTCAAGTCTGCGGTCCCTTGAAGCTGTGAAAAAATCAAAATTGTGAGTTAACGAAAAAAAAGATACGGCTGTTTATGTTGCAAAAAAATGTATTTCGACACTGTCAAAGGGAATCAAAATTCATAGGGACTGCAGTCCTGAATACCTATGTATATGGTTTTAATTTAAACTCAATAACTCTACGCTTTTCTAAGATAAAGGTTACGACAGATAGACAGGCGAACAACAAAGTAATCCTATAAGAGTTCCATTTTTTCCTTTTGAGGTACAGAACCCTAAATATGTATTACTTCTATGCAAGCGTGCTCCACCATCGACTACATTGTCGCTTACCATCAGGTGAGATAGTGGTCAAGTGCGAGCCTACCAATAATAAAAAAAAACCTTTGAATAAAAAAAAAATAACCGACTTCACTAAAAAATTTAATTCAATTTGAGGAGTTCCCTCGATTTCGCCAAGATTGCATCTTCAGATCCCAACTTGGTGACTATGGGACCATTTGGAAAGTATATACCCTTTCCAACAAAAAAATATTTTTTCAAATCGGTTGGCAAGCGACGAAGCTATGCGCGAACAAACATTAAAAAAAATACAAACATCCGAATTGAGAACCTCCTCCTTTTTTAGAAGTCGGTAAAAAATAGGCGATTTTTTTTTTGTGCATACAGTTAGGTCATTAATGTTTTTTGTCAAAGAACTCTTTAATACTATAAAAACTATTAGTAGACAGCCAATCATCTGGTATTAAGAATTTTTAAGTCACTCGGTATCCTATTAAATATTTCTACACACATATACAAACAGCTTTTATTATATTTAACTAGCCTTGGCATGACATCCAGTACGAGCCTGTGAGGGTCACTCCGGATTCGAACATGTACATCATCCGCTTTTGTAAATAATTCCTTATTCTTCCACACAAACAACATCATCATCGGCCTTTTAATGTGGGAACATGCAGGGACTCAGGCCTCCTCTCTAGGAGAGGGAATGGGCCATAATCCACCACGCGGGCCCAGTGCGGGTTGGTGAATGTCACATGTCTTCGAATTTTTGGTTCTAGGACATGCCGGTTTCCTCACGATGTTTTCCTTCACCGTTTTGAGAGCAGTGGTGATGAAATAAATTACACGAAGTAATGCGCCTGGCTGGGTTCGAACCCGCGACCTACAACTCGTAAGTCGGGGCCATTACCACTCGGCCACCACTGTTCTCACAAACATACATATCTCATATACCTATATAGAGAGACGGTAGCGGTAACAAACCAAGTTTTTTAAATATCGGTCGACAAGAGTCGTCGGTTTGAAGCCCGTAGATTGCTCGAATGCATTTTTTTTGTGCAACGAATGCTCTACCTGTATTTTGATCAGTGCTATTGCCCCACATTATTAATCCATATTATACCAAGAACAGATAAAATAGGCGCAATGTGACCAGGTAGAGGTGCGATACGTACCTATGTATAATCTAGGTAATAACATTATGTCGGTAGGCCGCGCGCGTGCACAGGGCACTGAGTGAAAGTAGATTCGCTTCATTACGCGCCGCTAGGGAGGGGACACGGTTGTTGATGTCGATAGTTTTGTTAAGTTCCTCGATGGTTTTGTATCATTGAAGATGATTGTATTGTTTTAAGTGATTTTTAGTACGCAAAATACGCACCTTAGTCGTGGAGTTGCGAATAACAGCCGGTTTTACCTATACCTAAGTGATTTTTTATGTGAGGATTTTGAGGAAAGTTCTTAAAACGTTTAAATGATTTAACAGTTTGTCTTTGATCTTTATTTCGTAGGTAACAGTAAAAGTGGCTTTTGTAGTTAATTTTGACTTTCAAAACGCATGCTTTGCAAGAATTGTTTTAATAAAACTACACTAATATAATATTTTGGCAAAGTTTTTTTTTTGTGTTTCTTTTTTGTTTGTAGGTGGTAATTTCTGAAAGTACTGGTCACATTACTAAATTTTTATTTTATTTTATGTACGTGGGCGAAGCTGCTGACAATAGTAATAAATAAATTACAACTTTTATGATTGGTTGACTGAAATATCAAACAATTTGACTCAACAATGCAAAGAAACCAATGAAATCTTTTGAAGTAACAAGAATAATTGATTTTGTTAAATAAATTAATTAAACCCCAAGCGAACGCCGACGTTCACTCTCTCATTGTCTTTCGATTGTATCTCTAATTACGATATTCGAAAGTTTAAACGTCAAGCAATTACCCCGCAAGTCATAATCCGAAACAGTTCGACAGCGCAATCTTTCTCTTCAAAAAAAATCGATATCGACAAAAATCCGCGATAGCATTGTCCCCTCCCTACCTCCAAACCGGTCTCCGGTATAATCGCGTATGTAGACAACGTTACGTCACTCAGCCATCGCTTCGTAAGACATTACAAACGCTTTTTTCCACCAACTCTATTCGGATTGGGAAACTCAACCGTGTGGTGAAATTAGGTAAACTGTGGTATTTAGGGGCCGAAAGGTTCTGGAGTGGTGGGCGCGTGCTAGAAGACGCAGCGTTGGTAGGCCTCTCATTAGGTGGGCTGATGGTCTGGTGAGGGACACGGGGATCCGATGGACTCCACGTTTCCATCAGCTTATTTGAAGAGGTGAAGTTTGTTTTTTTGTTTGTAGAAGCCTAGAAGGTAATCTCTGAAAGTACTGGTCAGATCGCTAAAATCTTTTTCATCGATAAAAAGCTGCTTTATTCTTGAGTGACAAAGGATATTTTATGTGAATATCTTTAAATTTTTAAAGGTGACTGGGGCCTGGGCACATTGCTCGCAGAACTGATAGTCGATTGGTCTGAAAGGTTCTAGAATGGCAACCGCGTTCTAGAAGACACATCGTTAGAAGGCGTCCCACAAAGTGGACCGATGATCTGGTGAGGGTTGCGAGGATGCTATGGATGCGCGACGCACAGGACCGGACGTTGTGGCAACACTTGGGTGGGATCTATGTCCAACAGTGTCACTCGTCTTTCGGATGAAATTATGATGATAGTATTTAGTGGTAGTTCGCAAGTTTGTGTGCAGCCACAGATGCACTCGCTGTTCATTTTTTTTATGTCTCTTTATTATATTTTCGCTATCAAATATATTTTGCCCTGGTCACCTTACATAGTTTTGTAATCTTTTTGCTCTCACCCACTTAGCCATGTTACTATGTATTTTTTTGGAAAATAATGATTTATTATTGTTAAGAAAGAAAATATTTCCAGTCACAAGATCAACCATGGTCTCAGTTTTTTAATACGTTGCCCCACTCTAGGATTTACTCCTGTATCTTAGGTGCGTTCACAAACATAATAAACTCATATACGCAAGGTACCCAAACCCGGAACAACTCTATACTTCCACAAATTGTTCCGTGCAGGCATCGAACCAACAATACGCAGTGCAGCAGCTAATCGTTTAACCACAGCGCCGACCATGCTGTCTCAGAAACACGTATTTTTTTAGGTGTGAAGTCATCAAATTACTTCTTCCGCTCCTGTGCGGAACAGGAGGGCTTGTCAGACTTTTACAGACTAAAACCCACTCCGGGTTTCTTTTCCTTGCGTTTCAAGGCCGGGTTGGATTAATTTATTGTTGGACAGTATTATTAGGCAGTATCCATTATTCTAGAGAGGAGGCCTGAGTCCCAGCAGTGGGAACATTAAAAAGGCTGATGATGATGATGACTGATGATGATAATCCTGGTAATAAAATGTGAGTACCAGTGGTGAGAATATTATGATGAGATAATTAAGTATAATGACCTAATTGATCATGATATATATTTATTAAAAAAAACCTTTGAGTTGATCCAGAGCTTTTTTTATAAAAAAAAAAATTGTTTAGAGTAGGTAAATATAATTTATGCCATTAAATTATTTATCGTCTTAAATAATTATTTGGGATGCCATTGAACGCGTGTGACGTAACCATAGCGCGATTCAGAAAAAGGAACAACGCCATCTATCGAGCCAAGAGGTACTAATTGGACACATGGTAAGATAATTTAAAAATTCGCAAAACAAGCAGTGTTTTTCCTAAAAGATGTCAGCAGGAAACACACTGTTTGCAAATATAAGCCTAAGGCGGTTATCACCCCCGCAGCGTAGTGCGTGAATGCGTGTCCTAACGTTGCTTGTAAGTATCTCCGTTTGTATAGAAAACACGCACAGTCCAACACACTAAAACTGCAACCACGCGCGTTCATGTAGATTACGCACCTACATGCTTAAAAACACACTCACGCGCCAGACCAGACCAGACGGCCGGACGGTGAACTACTCATTGCTCGTCGTTTGCGAGCCCGTGCCTACGGAAGCCGTGAGTGCCCTGTGTCTCCTGTCGCTGGGGTGTGAGGTTGTCCGTCCCCTCACGGCTGCGGCCATTTCCTTCGCTTGCATTATTGAAGTCTTGGCAGGTGACTCTGCAGGAGATCGAGGAACTGGAAAAATAGATGTACAGTAGATTGTCACCAATCCGACACTTCAATAGATCGATACGTTCAATAAACGGGCACTTTCCGCAGATCTTTTCTATAACATCCAATAATCCAAACATTGCAATCATCCGGCCATCCTCGGGTTGATAATTATTAATAGTGCCAGATTAATGAGATTCTTATGTAGTTGGTTTATGATCAATCAATCAATCAATCAATCAAAACGTTTATTTGCATAATACAGGTAAGTATAAAAAGTTGTTACATGTAGGTATAATAGGTGCGCTGTACTATGACCTTATAAGGTGTGCAAATTTATTAATTAATTTAAAATATAATTCTGACAAAACCAGACACCAATTATTGAGTCAAGATTAAATTCACATTAAAAGTGGTATGTCATTTGTAAAAAAAATAAATAAAATAAATAAGAAATGTCAAGATGAGATTATATACTTATGTCACATTAAACAATCAAATAAAAAGAAAAAAAAAAGCAGAGAAAAAAAAAGTCAAAGATTAATTTAAACATTACAATAAAAATTGGTCCAATTAAATTATTAAATCATGTCACATTTTTGTTGTTGTCATAATTTTATAATACATTACTATCATTATTAATAAATATACATTGTGTGAGCTGTTACTGCATATCAAAATTATTATCCTGCAAATAGTCCTTGACGTTATAGTAACATTTATTTACTAAGACTTTGTGCAGTTTCGAATGGACTGTGGAAAAGGTAATTGTTTAATATGGTCAGAGTTTGTTGTAGATCAATGATGTCTTACAGATAATACTTTTATTGACAAGTGCTGTTTTTCCATATGGTATTTTAACTTCTAGTCTATTTTTGTCACGCAATTGTCTATAATAGCTTTTAAAAGCAGTCTTAAAATAATTTGGATTTAATTTGACAAATAAACTTATTTCATAGATATATAGCGAGGGCAATGTTAAAATTTTTAAGCTTTTAAAGTATGGCTCACAGCTCGTAGTATGGTCTATATTGCAAATTGCTCTTATGCATTTCTTCTGGGCTCTAAATATGGTCTTTATCAACGGAGTTGCCCCAAGATATAATACCATATCTTAAGACAGGTGCAACAATTCCGTGATATGCAGATAATACGGCTTCTTTATTTACAATTTTAGATAACTTGTAGAGAGCTGTGCTGATGTTCTATATGTGAATGTCGATTCCTAAAAACTTTGTGTTCGTCACAGGATGTACTGTTTTGTCATGGTAACTGACATTTATATCGATGGGTTGTGTTCTTTGATGAAAGTGAATAATTTTTGTTTTGTCCATATTTATCTTGAGATTATTTTCTGTTAACCATTGTATTATTGTATTTAATGTTTGATTAATTACGTGCTCATAGTCATTGTCGTTTTCGCATTTTATTAGTACTGTGCTATCATCTGCAAAAAGTACCATCGGTTGAGTTATATGTTTAGGCAGATCATTGATGTATATCAAAAATAGTAAGGGTCCTAGAACACTACCTTGTGGGACTCCAAACTTTTATAGTTTTTGTGATTGACCTATGTTTGATCTCTCTACGTGTTTTTTGACATATGTGGGTAATTTCTGTTATTTGTTGTCTATTATGCAAGTATGAAGAGAAGAGGTCTAGCGCTTTACCTCTTATGCCATACATGCTTAACTTTTGTAGCAGCTTATTATGATCAACACGGTCGAAGGCTTTACTCATGTCCATAAAGATAGCACATATTGGGTTTTGTAGCGTTAAAAAAAAGAAAATCACTACTTGTACACGTATAATTTTGCATGTAAAAAAAAACCAACATAGAAAAATTATAAAAGGAAATAAAAAAATCGGCGACTTTAAATATAAAAATAGGGTTTCGGTAAAGTGGCGAAATGGATATGAAAAAAAAATAAAAATTTATAATTTTGGAAGTAGTGCCTATAGGTGTAAGGGATTGCAATCACTGGGCCTCAGGCGCGAACTAACTATGTTCGTAAACTATCAAAGAAATCAGTTCATTCCACAACCTTTTTACACGAATTGCTGTGATTATACATATAAAACAGATAGCGAAAAAAAAAACTACTCAAATAATACTTGCTACTGCTATAGAATTAGAAAAAAAAATAGGGATCAGGAAAACTTCACGTGGAGTGACGTCACGATGTCCATCGGGGTATTCTCTAGTTTAGTATCGTCATGCGCTAGTTGGCGCACGTATTTATGAATTGCAGTGGACTGTTCTGCCACTTCTGTGAATTTCTCCCTGACTGTGTCCAGAATGCTCCAAGAACCGATTGACAAATAATCTATCGTGAGAAGAAAAGGAAAATTACACCAAGAGACACGAAACTGAACCTTCAAAGCAGCCAAAACTTAAAATATTTAAAATACATACCGGTTCTTTATATTCACTAACACTTATCGGTTTTTTTTATTTACTACCGAGTTTCACAAAACATTTTGCAGTTAGATCATTACTTATAATCACATTTCCTTTTCAATTCGTGTTCATCAAGCACTTTTTCTCAGAAAATTTCGTCGCCGAATGACAAATATAATTTTTCCTTGTCAACCAAACAAATTTTTCTATTCCAAGTTCAAATCAAAAAAAATAATATTAGAAAAAGGTAAACTAACGCAAACGGAAAAGTTTTTATTAAGCTAAACGAATTAAGCAGCATGATAATGCTGCAGTTTCTTCTGTCCAAAGCAGTCAGAATAGTTCTAAGTAAGTCATAAATAGCTGTATTAATTGATTTACCTTTGCGAAAACCCTTCTGTTCTTCTGCTAAAATATTGTATTTTTCTAAATATTTATACAGTCGGCTATATATGACTTTCTCAAATATTTTTGAAAATATTGGGATCAGTGCAATAGGTCTATAGTTCCCCATTTTTCTTTTGTCATCTTTTTTATGACATTTTTTATTCAAAATCATTTATTTCAAATAGACCAAATGTAGGCACTTTTGAATAGTCAAATGTCGGTCAGTCCAAGAAAAGTGAAGCTAAATTGCACGTTCCAAAGCGTAGATCTCTACGGAGAAGAACGTGCAAGAAACTCCATGGACACTCTTTTAAATCATATTATGTGTTACATATAATGTTTGTTTACATTATTTCATGTTGCTTCTATTATGTGAGCACAATGTAGATAATAAAATTAAAATATAAAATATATTAAAAGATAAAAACTGAATTAAGCTACTGGCAGTTAAGAGATGACCAGTCTCAACTGACGGCACCCGTTCACGAGCATGACGCGTGCATCAGCCCCACTCAGCTCAACCATTTTCAAGGGAACCGAATGACCCAATACACGCGCCACCAGCAGCGAGACATTTAAGTGAGCATGACAAACTCCTAACTGCCATGCTCGTAATGTCAAAAACAAAGAGAATAAAAGTCGTAACCCAATAAAAAATGCTTCATGGTACCTCACATTCACAAATAGGAAAAAAAAGTGCTTCTACATTAAACAATGCTATGGTTTTCAAAAACAAAAGTAATAAATGATCACAAGTTTAAACTATATTTTCAAATTACAAAAAAATAAAAATAATTATAGTTTCCAAGCTAATCAATACACCCTAGTGTGGTAGTGGAGCCGGGCCAGTATTGAGCCAAGCATTTTTATCTTGTATATAATCCTCCAACTTATAATATGCCTGCCTGCATAGTGTGCGTTTAATACAAGATTTAAATTTTGTTTCATTGAGTTCTAAAATTTGGGGAGGTATTTTATTATAGCATTTTAAACAGTACCCCATGAAAGAAGAGGCCACTTTTGCCAATCTGAAGCCTGGTTGAACTAACTGGTTCCTATGTCTTGTAACATAGTTATGTCTATAGCCTCTTTTGCTAAAGAGATGAAGATTTTTTCTAACGTACATGATGTTTTCATAGATATATTGACAAGGCACCGTCATGATGTTAATATCCTTAAACAGCTGTCTTAGAGAATCGCACCGGCGGAGATTGTAAATAGCTCTGATGGCTCTATGGATTGGTGGTTGTGAGTGGACAATGGAGGTTTTGAGTTTTTCCGGATATATTCCGTTATATATACATAAGTTAATTATGTAGCTCAAATGAGCTGCAATAGCCGAGGATACATATTTTATAACTTTGGTGCAGATACCATCGTTACCCACACTATGAGTATTTTTGAGTTGCCTTATTTCTCTATCTACCTCTATAGGTGTTGTAGGAGCAAGGAAAATTGAATTTGAATTTCCATTAGTATTGATTTTGTGATTCGAGGGTTGTGTGTTTGTGTTGTTATTATTGGCGTTGTTTAAATTATTTATTTGGTTTGGTTCTGATGCTTGGTCAATGAAAAAATCGTTAAAATGATTTGCGATAGATTTAGGATCAGTGACTTTCGTATTATCGTTCAGTATTTCAGTTATTGGTTCTTTGGGAAAATTAAATTTAGACTTGTTTATAACTGACCACGTAGCTTTTGTTTTGTTTTGTGATGTACTTATGTAATGATTATTTTGTGACTTTTGAGTGAGTGATACTATTTTTTTGAACCTTGCGGCGTACTGCTTAAAGGTATCTTTGTTTACTTTTGTTGGATGTTTTCTGTAATGCCATAATATTTTTCGTTTGATTTGACTACACTTTTTTAGACCTTTGGAGATCCATTTGGTTTTTTTGTTTACTGTTTTTGTTATAATTTTGAAAGGGAAACATAAATTATAGAAACATGAGATGTCGTGAAAGTAGTTAAACGCTTCGTCAGGGTCATTTGTACGATAAATGTCAGTAAACGATAAGCTGTTTATGCAATTTTTAAATTTAGCTAGATTTTCAGTACTATAGTCGCGTCTTTTAATGCGCCAAGATTTTATCACACAAGTTTTTTTAACAGGGCATTGTAATAATTGCGCTGTGTGATCGGATATTCCAAATTCACTGACTTCACTTTTGCTTCTAGGAATATTGTGTGCAAAGTTATCAAGACAAGAGTTACTGCTAAGCCTAGTAGGTTGTTTAATTTCTAGTTTTAAATTGTGACTTTCCAATTGATATTCAAAGTCTAGTGCATGGCGGTTTCGTTTGAGTATATTTATATTGAAATCTCCGCATAGAACAATTTTCTTATTGGTATTATTAAATATTTGGCGTAATAACTTCTCTAAATTATTGTAAAATAAGTTTATACATGAATTTGGGACACGGTAAACACAAACTATTATGAGTTCATGTTCACTTAGTTCTACAGCGCTACATTCTATGATACCTTTAATGGAGCAATTAGTTTTTATTATTGTATACTCAAGTCCAATTCTAGTTAGTATGATGCGTCTCAATCTGGAAATTGAACCCAGTGCCTTGCTCAGCCGTCGTGCACACGACCACAAAGAATCTAAACGACAGTGCCATCTAGCGACAGTTTGGGGAAGTATTTAAACTTATCCTTAGCCGTAACTACTTTTTTACAAACATTTATTTTCGCGACAGCATTTCATGTCACTTGCTAAGAGTATTATTATATATAAGATCGTATAGTTATATTCAGCACTAGATAGCGTTAATATCACACGCTTATACTGACATCTATTATCAAAATTATTAACCATTTGTTTATACTACTCACCATAAGATGGCAGTAAAAGCATTCTTTTAACGCCATCTATCATCATAAATAATAAGGTTATTAATATGTATTATATAGAATTAATTATAGTTAAGTCTGGAGCTGGGGGGCCATTTGATGGGGGGCGGAGGGTTGTATGTGTGTTGAAGGTTGGGAGTTTCCCCAATTTTTTATGCATGTATGGCTCGTTGCTGCTTGAGTTTCGCTTCGGATTGGTGGCCTCTCAGCTCTGAAATTCTGACGGGATTTGTTATAGTTACTGGAAGGTGCTCTGGAGTGACGCCACTTGCACGTGGAGTTGCCCAGAAGCAAACAATGTAAAATCAAAAAAGAGCACGGACGCCATGTCTGTGGTTTAAATGTAAGGCAGGAGTGCGGTTTTAGTCAGTAGGAGTCTGACACTGCCCAGACTGGCTCGTATGTGAGGCAGCCTGGCCGTCCATGAGGATTTCCCACTCCTGCCGAAAAAAAAAAAAAAAAAAAAAAAAAAAAAAGACACTAGATGGCAGTAATCCATTAGTGTCTTACACTCGCCAATAGATGGCAGTAAAAGTGACATAAGCAAAATTGCGTAAGTTTATTCCGCAACGTGATTAATGTTGCGACACATATTGTTGTTCTTTTATTTTGCGTAAGACATTTATGACGCTGTATTACGTCACACGGTCCGATATAACGCGTGTTTGGGCGCGAATTTGATTATCTCGGCGAAGGTCGACAGATAGATAATATTGGTGTGTAACTCGGTCTTTCTTTGAAACATGTTCCTTTCAAGCTATCGTCACTGGCAGAGTTGCGAAACTTTAAAATAATTGGACGCGTGTATGCGCATATTTGCGATGATTATACACATCTGTAGCGTGAATTTTAGAGCTGGGATGTGTTGACAGAAGATACGATTTCTACATCTGTGTTTCCTGATAGCTACAACCTCCCCCCTAGCCAAGTTACAACCGTTTCGCTTGCGTCGAACGCTTCGAGTTGACCTTGCCACCAAATCTTTTGTTTTGACCACATGACTGAGCGGTGAGACGACATCATTCCCGTACATTTGAAGCTTTCTACTAGCGTTAACTATTTCGGATCAGCAACTTGGCTAGGGGTACTGGAGTCTTTAGCTAAGAGTAAATAGATCCTTTTTTTTCCATGGGCAAAAATCATCCAATAACAACCCCCGCTCTTGGTTGCAGCGGGAGATAGTGTCAGACTCTTACTGACTAAAAACCCACCCCGTTCCTTCTAGCCTTGGGTTTCTTCTAGGCAAAAGTGGTCCATCGTCGCCCACATCGTCGGCCATCAGGTGACATACCGGTGAAGCGTTAGCCTATCGATAAAGAAAAAAATATAAGTAAGTAGTTAGACATTCCAATAGATATCGTCATCGAATTGTTGAACATTGACCACTCCCAAAATATCTAAAAGGTCCCTGTGCTCTTGAAAACCTTGATGCTAAACCTTCCTCGACACATTTTTATACATATTATAAAACCAATTCCCCACTGCGTCTGTCTGTATATATTATAAACGCGATTAACTCAAAAACTGCTGAACGAATTTTCATGAAGTTTTCATCAATAGACAGTGTGATACATGAGGAAGGAGGAGAGGAGAAGGAGGCTTGTCTGTGCTTCATCTAACGTTTGATGAAGAGGCAATGCAAAAAAAGAAAGGTAGGTAACGCCTGAAAACTCTTTTGGCATTCGGTAATTTCATTATATACTCGAATATTTGAACCCTTAATAGTTTTTCAGAAAAATTGTCGTCATTCAGAATGTTGGTTAAATGTACAAGAGTTCTATTGATGCACTTTTTTTATATTTTTAATATACGAGTCAAAAGTAAAAAAAAAAGTCAAAAACATGAGTATCTCACTCATGTTTTTGACTTTTTTTTTTTTTTGAAAACATGAGTATCTCTACTCATCTTTTTGACTTTTTTTATTTTATATGTTGCATGTGCATTTTATTATGTACTAGTACATTATGAAGAACTAAATTTAACGTAAAATGGCAGATTTTCAGAGGTCTTTACCAGATTAGTTTTACACAAATTTGTTTTGATTTCTATAGAAGTCTAGGCAATATCCACAAGATAGCTGTGTATCCATAATATCTAGAGAAAGATGTGTAATCCTACTAATATTATAAATGCGAAAGTTTGTATGTATGGATTGATGTATGGATGGATGTATGGATGGATGTATGGATGGATGTATGGATGGATGTATGGATGGATGTATGGATGGATGGATGTATGGATGGATGTATGGATGTTTGTTACTCTTTCACGCGAAATAACACAGGATACTTTTTATCCTAGGATTATGTTCGCGGGTAAAGCCGCGGGCAAAAGCTAGTAACATCATAATCACGTAAGAGTGGTTGTATTAAAATGTACATAGCTAGGATGGGTAACTAGTTACAGTTACAACTTATTATTTTAACTGTTTAGCATCGCGTGGCAAACGCAACATTTTTTTTTTTACGGTGGGCAAAAATCATCCAATGATAACCCCCGCCTTGGGTGGAGCGGGAGGTAGTGTCAGACTCTTACTCACTAAAAACCCATCCCGTTCCTTCTAGCCTCTTCATAACTCGAGCTTGCTTTCAAATAACCCTAGCCCCAATAGGCTTCGACCCATCTGGGCCTTTCCTGTTGCTGACAAATCCTTGAGGCGCGCGGGAACAGTGTGCACCCGCGACGTCTTGGGCTCGGTACGGACAGTTACCGGACGGTCGGACAGCGAGCTACCCATGGCTCGCCGTCCGCGAGCACAAACGCAACATCGAGTTGTTTCCACAGTTGTCCACCTGACCACCGCTAAGTTATTTTTTTTTGCAATCGAAACGATTTTTTTTATTATTTCTATTATGGTTTAATAGTTAAAAAAATAAATAAAAAAACAGTAGTCAAAATAATCGATACTATCACGATTTATACTCATTAAAAGTAAATTTAGTCCACACACTATTTTTTTATATTTAAGGCTCTGTTAAATATTTTGCTTTCCAATAGGGTTCTGTAAGAGAAAAAGTTTGAGAGCCGCTGCTATAATAATAATAATAACATTATAGGACTCGCACCACAAACGCTTTGAAATTGGCATTATGGTGCGACTCCAGCAACTGCACCCTCAGTGTGTACTTCGACTTTTGGCGCACATACTCGACGATGTCCTCCACCTTTGTGGTGTAATGCAGGCGGGAGATATACACCGGCGTGTTCGGCTGAGCGGCACGCGCACTCGCACTAGGAGGAACTGGTGCTTTGCCGCAGAGGTTCCGGTTGGCTTGCTTTCGGCGCTTCTTCTTTTGCACCGTAACGAAGCCATCGTCGTTACTAGCCTTATTCATTGCCTTATCAGGCAAAGGCTTCGATATAGGAGCAGCAGTGGCGCTCGCGGTGACGCTGACGAAATCCCGATGACGCGGATTCGCGGATGCTAAAGGGTGTACCTAGGTACAAGTACAGCTCCATCCCTCTTTCTCGCTCGCTTGCCACGTCACTTTAACACGTCATGGTAAGCCCCCAGTTCTGTTGGCCATTTGTTTGAATAGCCCAGCCGTTGTAGCACAAAATATATAGGTACAGAAGTCAATCTACATACAAAGCGCGCTCAAGCAACGCACACATAGACACCGCTCACGGACACGATGTCTCGGTAGCATAATTATCGGACCGCTCGTCAAACAGTATAGTACTGATTAGTGTGCGTCCACTGAGCGAAGGTATAAAAAGTGAAGTACATACATGAGATTGTCTTCTGTACCTACCTATTTTGTGGTTGTAGTCTACACAGGCACAGCAATATATCATACAGTATTCCAACTTCATACAAACGGACGACACGCGAGCTATACCTACGCGCCTCGGTTGTAGCATGGTCTCGGCACGTAGACAGTCGCGGCCGTCGCAACTGTGCCGCAGTGACGAAAGGACGCGACGGTTTTTTTTTTTTACAATAATCGCGCGATTATTGTTAGTTTGTATAATTCAAAGTAAAGACGTGGTATTTTATTATTAATAATAGTGTTTTATTGTACTATGTGTATGAATAATGCTAGAAAAAGCATTTTATTTAAATCTACCAATCAAAAAACAATACGCATTTTATTGAACACTTCCTATTCAATCCACAAAGTATTTTGTTTATATAAAAAACTAAGTATATTTACAATCACAAAACTAAATGGAAATACAAAGTTGGCAAATGTAATTAGATTGCTGGAGGCGCCAGCCCTATCGCATGTTTACGTACCGCGCGGCTGTAGGCATTTATTTCAAAGATACGGCCGAGTTACAATACTGTATGATACTATTACCGTGACACAGGTCAAAGGTCGAAATGTAAACCACGATCGATCGAAGGCCTGTCTCGATGACTTCTCGAGCGCAGTTCAATAATAACAGCGAACACGTGATATTAGATAGTAAGGATGATGAGTACCAATAAACGGTGCGACATTGAGATTCGTGCGCAAATTGTCTTCAACAGATTTGTTTGGTTTGCTTTGGTTTTACGTGCGGGCAATTTTAAATTAATTCCTGTTTATTTATGAGTTGATTCGAGTAATCAGAGGGTTCCGTAGTTCTATGGCGTCTCACTAAGCAGTGTACTTAACGTTTTATAATGACTGGCCTGTTGGTCTAGTGGTTAGTGACCCTGACTGCTATGCCGGAGGCCGTGGGTTCGATTCCCAACCAGGACAAATGTCTGTGTGATGAGCTTGGTCATTTGTTCTGTGTCTGGGTGTAATTTATCTATAATATGTATGTATTTAGAAATAGGTATATAAATATGTTTATCATTTGTCTAGTACCCATAACACAAGCTCTGCTTAGTTGGGACTAGACGGCGTTGTGTGATAGTTGTGGATGTAAGCGCGTTCCATTGTCGAACGCATCGTCGCTTTCCATCAGGTGAGATAGCGGTCAAGCGCAAACCTATCAATAAAAAAAAAAAACGTCGACGATCTGTTCTGCGAGCGAAGTGTCCTGCCCACTGCCGCTTAAGTTTGGCGACTCTTCGAGCTATGTTGATAACGGTATCGGCATGGATCTTGAGCACTCGGCGTCAGAGTGGGGAGCGCTTCGAGCATTGCGCGTTGTTAGATACATGCAGCAAGCGCAGGGAACGAATCACGAGTGACGTCTATGACGCGATGGCGCGGCGAGCCAATCGCTGACGCTCCTCGCCCCCGCGTCTCACTTCATACCACTAAAGGCTCGATATTTGACTTCAGTGCAACTTGAAGCCAACACTCAAGATTTGTGCCGGTACCTATAGTATAGGTGTAATCATCATTATTTCAGACGATAGACGTCCTCTATTGGACATCGGCCTCCCCCAAGTGTCACTACAATTAAGGGTCCTGTGCGTCTCGTATCCATCGGACTCCCGCGACCCTCACCAGGTCATCGGTCCACCTTGTGGGAGGCCGCGCCAACGCTGCGTCTTCCGGTACGCAATCGCCACTATAAAACCATTCGAACCCATCAACCATCTTTCCTGCGAGCAAAGTGCCCTGCTTACTGCCGTAAAGTTTTTTCAATTCTTCGGGCTATGTCAACTCAAATTTGAACATAGTACCAACCTAAGCAGCAGTTGATCTCTGCAGCATTGCACCACACACAGTTGAGAAGGACAACACCTTTTTCAAAGGTCTTTGTAATAAATCAAAAAATACTTGTTTGTTGTTGGTTTTTTTAGGGTTCCGTACCTCAAAAGGCAAAAACGGAAGCCTTATTGGATCACTTTGCTGTCCGTCTGTCTTTCTGTCAAGACCCTGTATCTCAAGAATGTGTGGAGGTAACGAGTTGAACCATATACTCAGGTCTGCAGTCCCTTCAAGCTGGGGAAAAATCAAACTTCTAAGTTAACGAATAAAAAAGATACGGCCGTTTATGTCGCAAAAAAAACGGATATTTTGATACTCTCAAAGACCGAAATTCATAGGGTACTTCTCGTTGAACCAGAATCCTGGAATTTGGCACAAAGCAAGGTCTTATAGCATAGGTATAGGAATAAATCTGGCAACAGCTAATTTGTTGTTACCTACGCATTACCCTCGTCACAAAAAAAAAAAATTGCAATTCGGCAAAATTTTCGAGAGTCAATTCGGGAATTGTAGTTTGCACGAAACCCTCAGTGCGCCCAGTTTTTTAGGGTTCCGTAGTATCGTACCGATTCCAATGTCCATCTGTCTGTCGCCAAGTTTTGGCGGTGACGTCAGTTTTCAGTATGTGCATTGTTATACTATTATTTGACAGTTTCCCTTTTCCACCAGATTTGACAGGTTTCTAGGTCGAATAAATATTGAATGAATTTGAAAATTTCTTTCTATTTGCAATTTTGAATAAAGTTACTTTTCGATAATAAAAAAATCAAGTACTCAATTGGAGATATTTACGCAAGAATTATAATAGAACTGTTATTATGTCGAGCAGAATTTTAAACGTGTAGGTTAATAATGGCAACTCTTCTTCTTCTTCTTCCTTGCCTTATCCCATTATTTGGGGTCGGCTCTCCTCGTCTTTAGGCGCCAGGATAATTTGGATACGGTTGTCAACCACTTAGCTAGAGGGCGCCCTCTGCCTTTTTTTCTTTCCGGGATCGCTAAGGCCTTCTTTACTGGGTACTCTTCGTCTCTTCTCATGACATGTCCGAACCAGCGCATACGTCTCTCTGACAACTTATCCGCTATGGGTGCAACTTTGAAGGAGCCTCTGATGTATTCGTTGCGTACCTTATCAAGTCTCGTAAAAATGGTAAAGCATCCTTCGTGCGCCCTTGCGGACGGCAAGCAATGGGTAGCTCGCCATCCGACCGTTCGATAACCGTCTACACCAAGCCCAAGACGTCGACGGCGCGTATAGTTCCACACGCGCCTTAAGGAGTTATCAGCAAACCGTAGGGCCCAGCAGGGTCGAAGCCTACTGGGGCCAAGGATCTGCTTCTGAAAGGAAGATTCAGCCCCGGAAGGAGTCGGTTTTTAGTCAGTAAAAGCCTGACAATATCTCCCGCTACGCCCAAGAGCGGGGGATGTCATTGGATGACTTTACCCATCTTTATTTATTTATTTCATACTTTATGCACAAATGAGGCGAACTATGCCTTAGGCATTTTCTGTCTTTCTATCTTTTTTTAAAAAAAAAAAAACCCTTTGTGCGCAAGTCCGGCTCACACTTGGCCAGTTATTTTCAAAAGAGGTAGTACCTGTTTTATCTCAGCCGTAGTATTTCAAAGGTCATCGAAATCAAAATATCTTTTGAGTGTTGGTTTTTATTGAGGCTAGTAAGTAGTACTCGTGTGATTTGAAGTAGCTGTTGTGTTGTTTATTGATTTAATTATTTATGCACACAACAGTACCTACATAGAGTGTCCTTTTCGAGGTACATTTTCAAACAAGCGCTCATTATTATTATTATAATAAATCATTTACTTTCAGGCATCTTGGCCCATAGATATTACCTTACAGACTAACATACCTAGTCCATACATAACATACCATACACAGTCTTATGAGCACATTGTGTCCCACTGCGGCGCAAAGGCCTCCCTTCCGTTATTCCACTCTTTCCTGCCCTTAGCCACTTCTGACCAATCCTTAAGGTAGGAGTCCAAGTCGTCACGCCATCTCCTTCTGGGCCTACCGCATCGCCGGCTCCTGCTGTTCGGAATCCAGTAAGTAGGTAGTTGCTTTCGCCCAATTCTGTTGCGACATGCGGCAGATGTGACCTGCCCAGTTCCACTTTAGTTTGGCGGCTGAGTTACCTACGTCTGCGATTTGTGTTTTGGAACGAAGTATACTGTACCTTATGCGATCGGTTCTTTTGACCCCAAGAATACGTGCGCTCATAAGTGATTATAATGTTATTACACAACTTTCTCTAGATATTTTGGATACACAGCTAGAGAGGGAAGTGTCAGACTTATATTGACTAAAACTCACCTGTGTTCCTTCACCACAATAACCAATAACCCTTTGCAAAACTCCAAAAGCTTTCAGCTCGAACTTCAAAATCGTTTCGAGTGCCTAGGAAGCTCCGTGGACAACGATGGGTTCGTGGAAACTGTCCATACGGTCGGGTCTAAAATCTTGTTTGTGCGTAACACACACATTGCTGTTCAAACATTGTTCCTAATCATTAGTAGGCAGATACCTACTCATAGCCAGCAAGGTTGCACCACAAACATCCTAATTGAATCGACCTAGAGTATCAAGAAATATGTGACATGACACCTCATACAATTTTCTCTAGCACGACCAACCGCACTTGATCTGCTAAATACACCCTTATTACTGTGACATTAAGGCGTTTTTTAAGGTAAAAAGTGGACAGTGAATGTTGTATTTACCAAGAGTTTTAATTTGGGAAATCCATGTGTCGGGGATTAGTAATTGGAATTATGAAATGTTCTCAAAATCTTCCCAAGGTCAAGGTTGAGCATTGATCAGTCAGTGTAAAAACACTCTGAATCACCGCGGCCAATCTTAACAGATACCAAGTATGCAAGAGAGAGAGAGACCGAAAAACTGCCACTCTAAAGTGGAATTGGGCAAGCCACGATTATGGCGGTAGCTCTTTGAGGCATGGCTGGAAAGACCTCACGGCGTCCTTACCTACCACATGACGCAGGTCCTCACCGGACATGGCACGTTCGGGAGGTACCTGTTTCAGATAAAGTCCGATAATGGACCTAGTCCAAGACGTCGGCGGCGCGCACTGTTCCCGCGCGCCTCAAGGAGTTGTCAGCAGCAGGAGGGGCCCAGCTGGGTCGAAGCCTACTGGGGACAGGGTTGTCCGAAAGGGAGGTCGTGCCCCGGTATGAAGGCTAGAAGGAGCGGCGCGGGGTTTTTAGTCACTAAGAGTCTGACACTATCTCCCGCTCCACCCAAGAGCGGGTTTTGTCATAAGATGAATTTCCCCGTCGACAAAAAAAAAAAAAAGAAGTGGGTTTGGGCCGGACATGTTTGCCGCATGCCGGATTAGCTGTGGGCTAAAAGAGCCACTTATTGGGTCCCATTGAACGCAAGGCGACACCGCGGCAGACCAAGGTGAAGGTGGAGAAATGAGCTTGATAAGTACCGGAGGGACTGGCCCGCAATGGCCGAAGACTGACGTGTGTGGAAAAGGGAGATCGGCCTTCGCCCATCAGTGGGATATAGATGGGCTAACTAACTAACATGGAAGAGATATTATAGTGCTTCATCATTTCAGCCGAACGACGTCCATTGTTGGACATAGGCCTCCTCCAAGTGTCGCAAAATGAATGATCTTGCGCGTCCCGCATCTATCAGATTCCCGCAACCTTCACCATGCCATCGGTCCAACTTGCAGGTGGCCTTCCAAGGCTGCGTCTTCCGGGTCGCTGTCGCCATTCCAGAACCTTTCAGCCTCAACGGGCATCTGTTTTGCGAGCAATGTGCCCTGCCCATTGCCACTTAAGTTTGGCGGGCCTCAAAAAGAACGCCGCCACAAAAATACGCGGAAGAAGAGGAAGAAGCCTACTTGTCAGAACCAGTGCGGTACCGCGCTGGCAGGACCCAACATGCTGCTGCGTCCAGCAGTGCCCACGACGCAGCTGTACGTTTCTAGGCTACATCAAACCACGAAGGTTGAGGAGATCGTGGAGTATGTGCGAGTCAAGACGAACTGGACTTTGAGAGTCGTGCAGTTGGAGCCGCGTAATAACACTAATTTCAAGTCGTTTGTGGTGCGGGTGCTGACTCATCATTTGGAGACCTTCTTCAAAGGAGAGTTCAGGCCGAAGGGTGTCGTGTATCGAAGATTTCGCGGAAGGATACCGAGTTACCGACCTTGCAGCGGAACACGACGTCGAGTGCAATACAAACACTTCGTGAGCAATAGTTTAGTTAATAGGTAGATAAGTTGTAATTTTATTCATATGTATTAGTTTGGTATTTTTTAAATTATTTTATGTGTAGGCTATGGTCTATTTTTTCGGTGGGATAATCATCTAATGACTAAAAACCCACTCCAGTTCCTTCGTTGCGTTTCGTACCGGGGGCTGAGCTACCTTTCGGAGCTAACCCTGACCCCAGTAGGCTTCGACCCAGCTTAGCGCCTGCCGTTGCTGACAACTCCTAGCGGCTCGGTCCGGACAGTAACCGGACGGTTGGACAGCGAGCTACCCCTTGCTCGCCGTCCGCAAACCCGAGTCTACCGTGGTTGGTAGTCGGGTTGGTCGCTTTGGCTAGGACGTGAGGACGTCCGTTCTCTCACGTGTGCGGACGTCTCCTTCGTTAGCTTTACGGCTTCGCACAAGGAGGTGACCGCCTGCCAGTCATCCTCGCTCCGGCCCATGGCCTGCCCCAGGGATCGGATGCGGGAGTTTTTGTATATAATTTTACCTAGATTATGTGACTAGGGGATAAAGTAGCGTGTTTAAGTGGGGGGCGGTATATTGAGGTTGCTGAAAGTTTTAATCCCGAGCAGCAGTGAGGGAAATAAATAATTAACTCTCGAGTAATGCGAGAGTACTAAAACTTGTTTAATACACGTAATTTTTTTTTCATCATAGTGGTTTTTGACGTTTCATATTCAAATCTCAATATTCCCTAGGGATCACCCCATTTTCTCCCTAGAGACAGAATAACTTGCTTTAAGTGATGGTTGTATGACACATAAAAATGCATTTATCGAGCAGGTGTACAACACCATACAAAAACATAATAGGTACATATTATTACAGTCGCAAGAAATACTATATTGGGAAAGATAAATACTATCTTCTAATATATAGAATTTCCATGTCACAATGTTAGTTACCGTACTCCTCCGAAACGGCTTTACCACGGAGTTAGTATAGAAGAGGAGGCGGCCTAAACACTCCCACTGATGGGCGAAGGCCGATCTCCCTTTTCCACACACGTCAGTCTTCGGCCATTGCGGGCCAGTCCCTCCGGTACTTATCAAGCTCATCTCTCCACCTTCGCCTTGGTCTGCCGCGGTGTCGCCTTGCGTTTAATAGGACCTTCTATACTAACTCCGTGGGCTTTACCGATTTTTAGCAAATTTTATATGCGTATTCAGTAGGTCTGAGAATCGGCTACTATCTATTTTCCATACCCCTAAATGATAAGGGTTGTTCACCCTTAATTTTTTTTTTTGACTAAATTATTTGTTTTTATTTGTTTACTAGCTTTTGCCCGCGCGGCTTCGCTCCCGCTCTTCCCTACTCTACCCTACTCTACCCTACTCTACCCTACTCTACCCTACTCTACCCTACTCTACCCTACTCTACCCTACTCTACCCTACTCTACCCTACTCTAAACTACTCTACCCTACTCTACCCTACTCTACCGTATCCTATGTCCGTCACCTGGCTCTAAGCTACCTACCCACCAATTTTCAGCCATTTCTGTACAGCCATTCTTGAGTTATAAGTGTTGTAACAAACACGACTTTCTTTTATATATATAGATAATGTGGCATCAAAAAATACATACAACCCTAAATTTTTACTTTTTTATCACCAACCCCTATTTTTTTATAGCAAAAAATCCCTACTAATATTATAAATGTGAAAGTAACTCTGTCTGTCTGTCACGCTTTCACGCAAAAACTACTGAACGGATTTAGATCAAATTTGGTAGGTAGGTAGAAGAGACACTGGAATAACACATAGGCTACCTATAATAGGGTAGTTTCCAGGGTCAAAATAACTACATTTTATTTAGATTATAAAAAAATATCGGACACGTATTTTTTCTTTTTTAGATTAAGCAAAAAATAACAAAGATATAGCTCATTAAAGTTACGTGTGACGTCACCCCGTGCGAAAAAATGTAGCACGGCGTGACGTTACACGTAACTTTAATGGGCTATATCTTTGTCATTTTTCGTTTAATTTACAAATAAAAAAATACGTGTCCTTTATTTTTGAATAATCTAAAAGACGGACTAATTACATTTTTTTAGGCAACTAGCCCATTCCACTGCTGAGCACGGGTCTCTGCCCGCGCGATATAAACTGTAGTCCAGCTAGTAATTTATAAGGCAAAACAACGTTTGCTGGGTCAGCTGGTATACCTATAGAATAATACCAACTGTAAAAAAATTATAGCTATATATAAGTTATAAGTATGGACTGTTTAATAAAGTTATCTGTTGCCAATATACTGTCGCAAATTTTAAGCAAACAATAATTTAATATCACTTATAACACTTATTATAAGTTTATTTATTATCTTTTGTGAAATTCAATTCAGTTAGGTTTCTAAATAATGATAGGTTTAGTATTAAGTAAGTACAGTGTCATAAATATACTTTGATCGGTTTCATCAACTTTAAACTTACGGTTTTAGCAGAGAATAAGTTACTACTACTCAGATGTATTTCTATTGGGCACGCCACGATTATGGCGGTAAGTCCCCTCTTTGAGGCGTGGCTGGAAAGACCTCACGGCGTCCTTACCTACCGCATGACGCAGGTCCTCACCGGACATGGCACGTTCGGGAGGTACCTGTTTCAGATAAAGTCCGATAATGGACCGAGTCCAAGACGTCGACGGCGCGCACTGTTCCCGCGCGCCTCAAGGAGTTGTCAGCAGCAGGAGGGGCCCAGCTGGGTCGAAGCCTACTGGGGACAGGGTTTTCCGAAAGGAATCTCGTGCCCCGGTATGAAGGCTAGAAGGAACGGGATGGGGTTTTTAGTCAGTAAGAGTCTGACACTATCTCCCGCTTCACCCAAGAGCGGGTTTTGTCATAAGATGATTTTCCCAATCGCAAAAAAAAATGTATTCCTATACCTGTGCTATAAGACCTTGCTTTGTATCAAATTTTCGGATTCTGGGTCAACGGAAAGTAGACTATGAATTTCGATCTTTGAAAGTATCAAAATATACTTTTTTTGAGACATAAACGGCCGTAACTTTTTTATTTGTTAACTCAGAAGTTTGATTTTTTCACAGCTTAAAGGAATCTCAGACCTGAGTATATGGTTTTAATTTCAACTCGATATCTCCATGCGTTCTTGAGATAAAGGGTTATGGCAGACAGACGAACAGCAAAGCGATTCTATAAGAGTTCCGTTTTTTTCCTTTTAAGGTTCGGAACCCTAAAAAGACTTTTACATTATACAATACTACAAAATTGTTTTCAAACTTCAAAGAAAATTAATAATATAATTGACTGGCCTGTTGGTCTAGTGGTTAGTGACCCTGACTGCTATGCCGGAAGTCGTGGGTTCGATTCCCACCCAGGACAAATGTTTGTGTGATAAGCATAATCATTTGTTCTGTGTCTGGGTGTTATTTATCTATAATATGTATGTATTTAGAAATATATAAGTATGTTTATCAGTTGTCTAGTACCCATAACACAAGCTCTGCTTAGCTTGGGACTAGACGGCGTTGTCTGATAGTTGTGGAATATTATTATTATTATATTAATAATTGCTTTTAACAATGTCAAAAACAACATTATTTTCTTACAATTTAACTTTAACACCTCAGTTACAAAGTCAATGATGTCTCTTTTCTTACTTCTAAACTATTACCTTTAAACGCTAACACTGGTCTTATAATTACATGTTTTTCTTGTTACTGATGTCATAAGATGCTTGAAGGTTGAATCATTTGTTGCTTAGGTCATTCATTTGTATAAATTTCTTCCCATACTTCATAATCATCTTCCTGCCCTTGTCATATTTTACTTGTGGTCGCCGCAACACATATTTTTCTTTCATTCTGTCCTGTCGCTCGTCACGCTATCACTAACTCCCTTTTCTTTCATATCACTTGTCACACAATCCATCCATCTTTTCTTTGACCTTCCTCTCCCTCTCCATCATCTCCGTCTACATGTATAATTTGTATACTCATACCTGTTATAGACATACATACACACACATGCCATACATGTATAATTTGTATATCATACCGTACACGTGTTTCATGCAATGCCCAAGCAATTCACATGACCTTACCAAGACAAACAGTTTTATCAACTTTTCAGTCACGGAACACCAGTGACTGAAAAGTTGAAAGAAACCGTAATTAGTATGTAATAAAACATATATAGTTTTATTATAGTATCTGCGAAACCCGAAACACGTGTCTAGTATTTTTATACAAAGAATTTATGTACAAAATTTCATAACTGTATCATGAAAAATCACAAAGTTATAAGCTTGTTATGTCAGCAAAAATACATAGTCATCGGGCCATCCAGGCGACTGAGGGGTTGTTTTGCACTTGCACCCAATTGTGCTCTGGCTCCTAATACCCACTATGATCGGACTTAGGTTGTACTTAGAGTCGGTGGTATCCAAAAAATATAATATGGTGTGAAAACTATTCAAATCGATACAGTTACTGATTCTGAACAAACTATACAAGATGTAACGTTAAATGCGCAAAACCGGAAATTAGTTTGATCAGAATAACGAGCAGAATCAAGTAAACCACTTTTTAATATAGGTTACATTTTTCAAAACAATCTGTATTAAAAACTTCGACGGGTCTATTTATGAATAGGTCAAGCCATCACGTGCGTAAACCCGCTGAAATAGGTAAACAAACACAAATAGTTGTAATACAATCAAATTTTCTCATACACGGGATAATAAAAGTTCTTATTTCAATGCAGATATGAATTTTAAACAAACTAAAACTGCGCATAAAACCTTAATTTTTTTTTAAATGTTTTGTAAAAATCATTTGGGGTGTCTGAGGTTTTGCGCATTTATCGTTACACGTTGTATTCAGGTTTCGCAATACTAATAATGTTGTATATTATAGGAAATCCCCACAAAAGAATCTCATTAAGAAATGTTGTTAATGAATGAAACAATATAAATATTTCGCTAATGAAGTAACAAGTTAAAAGTGAAAGTATCTATTTCACATAACTACAAGCATTAGGTACTAAAAACTTTAGTAATTACATAAATGGAATTTTATGAACAGAAAAGTAGATGTTTCGAAATCATTTACGATTTTGACATTTTATATTTCAAAGTAAATCTATGTACTTATGTCAGCATTTTGAAAAGGTTAGGTTCCTTTTATTATAGTCATTTGTCTCCAATTCATTGATCATGTTTCAACACCACACCCACTCTAAGGTCGACTGGTAGATGGGCACGCCACGATTATGGCGGTAAGTCCCCTCTTTGAGACGTGGCTGGAAAGACCTCACCTCACGGCGTCCTTACCTTCCGCATGACGTAGGTCTTCACCGGATATGGCACGTTCGGGAGGTACCTGTTTCAGATTAATACGGAAGAGACGCCCGGGTGCTGCCACTGTGCGGAACGCCCGGAGGACACGGTGGAGCACACAGTCGAGGTGTGCCCTGCCTGGGCGGAGCATCGCCGTGCCCTTGTGTGGGCGATCGGCGGCGGAGACCTGTCGCGCCGGGGCTTGGTCGAAGCCATGGTCCGGAGCGAAGAGGAATGGCAGGCGGTCGCCTCCTTCTGCGAAGCAGTAATGCTAGCAAAGGAGGAGGGCAGACCGCATCAGGCAACGGCGCCCTCGCCGCCGCCGCCGGGGTTCTGATCCCGATTTCCGGCCACCGTAGACGGCGAGCCATGAGTAGCTCTCTGTCCGATCGTCCGGTAACAGTCCGGACCGAGCCCAAGACGTCGACGGCGCGCACTGATCCCGCGCGCCTTAAGGAGTTGTCAGCAACAGGAGGGGCCCAGCTGGGTCGAAGCCTACTGGGGCCAGGGTTATTCGAAAGGAAACTCGAGCCCCAGTATGAAAAGGCTAGAAAGAACGAGGTGGGTTTTTAGTCAGTAAGAGTCTGACACTATATCCAGCTCCACCCAAGAGCGAGGTTGTCATAAGATGATTTTTGCCCACCGAAAATAAAAATAAAAACCCTAAGGTCGACTGGTAGAAAATGCCTAAGGTGATTATATAACACTGCCACGCATCGCGCTGCATGATGCGTCTCAATGCACATTTTTATTTTATTTTTGTTTTCGAGGGGAAACCTTCAAAAGGCGCCCGGACTTTTTTTTTACGGTGTGCAAAAATTATCTTATGACAACACCCGCTCTTGGGTGGAGCGGGAGATAATGTCAGGCTCTTACTGACAAAAACGCACCCCGTTCCTTTTAGCCTCTTCATACCGGAGCTCGAACTTCCTTTCGGATAACCCTGGCCCCAGTAGGCTTCGACCCAGCTGGGTCCCTCCTGCTGCTGACAACTCTTTGAGGCGCGCGGGGACAGTGCGCGCCGTCGACGTCTTGGGTTCGGTCCGGACAGTTACCGGACGATCGGACAGCGAGCTACACATGGCTCGCCGTCCGCGAGCCCGCGTTTACGGTGGCCGGAAATCGGGATCGGAATAACGGCGGCGGCGGCGAGGGCGCCGTTGCTTGATGCGGTCGGCCTCCTCCTTTGCTAGCATTACTGCTTCGCAGAAGGAAGCGACCGCCTGCCATTCCTCCTCGCTCCGGACCATGGCCTCGATCAAGGCCCGGCGCGAGAGGTCTCCGCCGCTGAGGGCACGGCGGCGCCCGGACTTTGGGGGTAAGTCCGGGAAGTGTGGGATTTTACCTCACTAAAGCCACCCCTGTGATCACCATCAGCACATAGAAGGGGCGCCATAACCTCTTAAAAGACCATTCCGGAACCCCCTCTGTGCAACTATTAGGGCACATCCTTGAGGAAACTTTACAGTGGTCTCTCCTGAGCCTCTTTGTGCAAGGTAGCACTTGATCACTGTGCCACCGTCTTCCTTGGAATCACTCGATGGGCGGCCAGTGTTCCCAGTCTGCACGCCCATGTTTCTAAAGTCCCGTCTGCATTGGATGATGCAAGCGGGGTTTCGGCGTGTTAGGTATCGAGGCGCTTGCAACCCCGACGCCTTCTTCTCCGAGTGGGATCAGCTCTCTCCCGGTCTCGCTCAGCCGCCTCCATCTGGACCGTTACGGTCTCACAAAATGAGGCAACTTCCTTCCAGTTATTTGGCTCAGCCAGCATAGCCCTCACTAATGCTGGTAGAGACAGATCCTGCCCAATTCTGGCGACCAGGACTCGTTGCTCAGTGACCTACGCTGGACAGTTTTCCAGCATGTGCTGTGCAGAATCCATCACGCTTCCACAACGGTAGTAATTTGCCGTGGCCTCCCGCCCAATGTATCAACGCACCCGTTGCCGAGTGCAGCCCCCTAGCCAAGTTACAACCGTTTCATGTCGAATTCCGTTCTCCAATCGGTAACCCCTCGGTGTCGGCAATTGTAGAAAACGATAAGTTGGTAGCAAAGACATTAAACATATACTACCAATAGACAGGACATAGCGAACAAAATTCTAATCCGAGACTTGTTACTAAAGTAGTAACAAGTCGCTGTCACCTGTACCTGTCAAGTCGCGTTTGTGTCCGCTATACGCACCAAAAGTAAATATTTTTTGGAGAAATATGCCGAGTTGCGCATTGCACCATTGTAAATCGTGTTATGGCAAAACGACTGGAGCTAACTCCAGTTTATTTTCGTAAATATTTTTCGTATTCACTGAAGCTTAGGATGACAGTTTTTCTAAGACATTTCTTCTGATGGCCGCTCTATTGTATCTATTTAATCTCTTTGGTTGGTAGCCATGTTAATGCGCCTGACTCGGCCGCTCGTTCTACAATGTAGTGTTTTTATAACAAAGGATGTAGCGTTGAACATTGTAGAAACGATAACAATTCATTCTATCATTTTGAACGATGTGAACTTTTCTATTCGTCAGAATAGAATAGAATAGAATCGTTTATTTCTGAGTTCATAGTACATGAAGATCTTAATATTAAACGGAATCACATATACTACTTTGGAGGGTATACGGAACAGAGAGTAAAGCCCCACATACCTCCTTTGAAAAGGGAGGATCCTCCGACCAGACAGGGTGTTATAGTCTGGTGGGCGACTGCCCGGTAGTTGATGTCGGGCTGTCGTATATGTTCAAATTGCGCGGAGAACTCTGATTGCGCGATGCAGGATTTCGTGTTTTCTTCGTAGTTCTTATGTGGCGTCATAGATGTCGCTACATCACTCCCCTCCGGAGATCGGAGATCGATGGTTCTTGATGCTTCTTGATGTGTGCCAGGCCAGCGGTAGGTTGGTTCCAGTGAGTCGGAACCGATGCCGCATAGTTCTCGGTGAGTCGGAACTGTCTGCGGTGATGCCCCAGTGAGTCGGGGTGTTGCTATCCCAGTGAGTCGCGATAATGCCCCAGTGAGTCGGGGTGATGATGTCCCAGTGAGTCGGGACGATGCTGCAGGCTCCAGTGAGTCGGAGTAGTGCTGCTGGCTCCAGTGAGTCGGAGCGGTGCTTGTGCGACGTAGGGCTTGATTGCTGGCGTCGACCAGGAGAGGTTCTTCATGGCTCTTCATATGACTGGCCGAAGGTGCGGTGTGCCAAGGTCGCTGATGCGGCTGAGGTGGTGACCAGGTATGACCAGGTAGATATACTGGTGGTCAGGATACCCTTAGCCGAGGGTGCTGGCTGTTTGGCTCGTTGCTCGAAAGCTTGAGGAAGTGATGATGACGTCACGAAGTAGTAGCTGCACGAAGGCTGCGCTGACGTTCTTTGTCGAGGGTCACCAGTTTGGTGGTAAGCGGAACAGAGAGTAATGTCCCGCAAACCTCCTTTGAAAAGGGAGGATCCTCCGACCAGACAGGGTGTTATAGTCTGGTGGGCGACTGCCCGGTAGTTGATGTCGGGCTGTCGTATATGTTCAAATTGCGCGGAGAACTCTGATTGCGCGATGCAGGATTTCGTGTTTTCTTCGTAGTTCTTATGTGGCGTCATAGATGTCGCTACACTACCTTTGTTTGTGTAGAAATATTAAATGAGTATAAAATTTACAAATTTACATATTTAGAATGAAACTAACAAAAAAAAAATTAATATGCGTAACTTTATGGACTGCGTTATTTTTATGCGTACATAATTAAAAAATTAGATGTTATTCAATGTTTACTATTTTACATAATGTCAATATGCAATAAAAAGTAATCCAACAATGTTATAATAATGTTAAAGAGTATGCCAAATATGTCAAAATGTACTATTAATACAATGTCAATGTTTATTATAAATACAATGTCAATGTTTATCACTACATAGTATAAAACAAAGTCGCTTTTTCAGTCCTATATCCCTATGTACGCTTAAATCTTTAAAACTACGCAACGGTTTTTGATGCGGTTTTAGCTATAGATATTAATAGATAGAGTGATTCAAGAGGAAGGTTTATATGTATAATAACATCCATTGCAGGGTCGAAGCCTACTGGGGCCAGGGTTATCTGAAAAGAAGCTCGAGCCCCGGTATGAAGAGGCTAGAAGGAACGGGGTGGGTTTTTAGTCAGCAAGAGTCCGACACTATCTCCTGCTCTACCTACGGGCGGGTTTTGTCATTGGATGTTTTTTCCCACCGAAAAAAAAAACCCAGGCTCTGACTCATTTTACCCAAAGTCACGCACGGTACTACGAGAGTGGAAACCGACGCCCAGATCGGCGTGTTTGGCCCACGTGTGCGTAGTGCAATTCTAGCTTTAGTAATCTATCTAGGCTGTTACCTGAATGGACTATAAAACTAGTTGGCTACGACCTAGTTTGGCCATAAATTTTGTCTCACTTAAAATAGTAGCATTTTTTCTGTTGTAATTTATATTTGGAACGAGACTAATTTATGCATATACGGTAAATAGTTATGACGCATTTCCATGTTTTTATTTCCCGTTAGGTATTTGTAATAAATTAAAATTTATTAAAGAAAACAAGCTTTACATGGAACCGCTTGATATCATTCAAGATTTTTTTTATTAGTTAAAAATCATCCAATTTACATTTTTTTTATAATAGATAGGCTCAAACGTGAGCCCGTTTGACCACTATCTCACCTGATGGTAAGCGATGATGTGGCCGACGATGGAACACGCTAGCCTAGAAGCAATCTATTCACTCTTGACTTAAAGACCAGAATCCCTCTCCCTTGGGTGGAGTGGGGGATAGTGTCAGACTCTAACTGACTAAAAACCCACCACGTTCCTTCTAGCCTTCATACCGGAACTCGAGCTCCCTTTCGGATAACCCTGGCCCCAGTAGGCTTCGATCCAGCTGGGCCCACGCAAAAAAAAAAATTATAAGGCAATTGTTAAAAGTAACGAAATATCAATCTACCCAATATTAAGTATTTTCATTGCTAAAAATGTTAAAAAAACACTGAAAAATACCAAATAACTTTAATTTTGGAAGTCGGTGTTTCTATAATAGTTTAGTCTCTTCGTTATTTAACACCGACTTCCAAAATTAAAGTTATTTGGTATTTTTCAGTGTTTTTTAACATTGAAGTAGGTTATTTTTTTTTTTGTAAAAAGTTTTTTTTATTTCACACTTTTTAGTTATGGTACCACCACTAAAAAGTACCCCTCAGTCAAATTTAAATACCTTATCGTCAGAGCGCATCTCACAACGGTTCTAATAATCCCAAACACGGTTAGATCCAGTTCGAAATATCCTCTTCTTTCAATCAGTCATTAGACTAGATGCTGATAATCCCGGCTGCAGCATCAGGCCAGACTTATGTCAACATTGCATTGAACTTAAAATTTAGTCTTGTTTAAAATGAGCCCAAACACGACTACGGTGCTGTAATTTCAAGGTTTGTACTTTTTCTGATGCTCCTGGCTTCAGCATCAGGTCTCTATGTACTTCGGTGTTCTTTATTAGCAGTACGTTTATCCACACATCGAGCCGTTTTCAATGAGCCTAAACTCGATATATCTGCTGTTAGTTGTCGATGACTTACGTACTCTGCAGACTATCCTGACTGCAGCATCAGGTCATGACTTGATCATCAAAACAATTTACTAAAACAGTATCAAACATCAAAACAATTTACTAAAACAGTATTTGTCTGTTCGACTAACTTTTTACTGTTAAGGAGTTGTACCTTCCATCATCAGCCCAGCTACCTGAGATGGTTACGACCATACGCAAATACACAAGATACTTCATAAAATATGCGAAAATTAATAAGTGAGCCTATAAAATTTGAGGGTTGCCCTCAATTTCTCCAAGATTCCATCATCAGATCCTAATTTGGTGACAATGGAACCACCTCAGAACTATCTACTTTCGAACAAAAAAAAAAAACTGAAAATCCGTTCATATTTGGCGGAGTAATCGACGAACAAACATACAAAAAAAAAAACATACAAACAGCCGAACGTAGTACCTCCTCCTTTTTGGGAAGTCGGTAAAAATACAGCAACACAGTTTTTCCGTATTGCCTAAATTACTGCGAAGCAACTTCTTATGTGAAACGCAATTCGTAGCCAACTTCACATCGTTCAAAATGATAGAATTAATTGTTATCGTTTCTACAATGTTCAACGCTACATCCTTTGTTAGACAAAGGCTACATTGTAGAACGAGCGCTCGACTCAAGCGCGTCAACATGGCTACCAACTTATCGTGTTCTACAATTGCTGACACCGAGACGTTTAACGTTAGCGATGGGAGAACGGAATTCGACACAAAACAGTTATAACCTGGCTTGTCATTATTTAAATAAAGACTCATTAAAACTATTAATAAACAGCATAGTTTTTAGCGTTTATTTATATCCTACAATATCACTAATTTATGGAAATATTGTACAGACTACTGATTTATGAATGAATTAATGCCGATCAGAATGGAAAAACACTGCGCGCAGTATTTCCTCGTAGAAATTATTATGAATGATTGATTTAATTACGAATTTTTTTAGTTTTTTTGTTCACTTTTTAATACACAAATTATCATCAGTAACGGATATGAATAGGAATACAGCTCCAGTTTCTTCCTAACAACAAAATAGCCTTCAAATGGATTATTTATTTATTTATTTATATATACTTTATTGCACGTCAAGTTTAAAAACTTACAAAAGGAACCATATAATAAAAAAACACACAATTGGCGGCTTTGTCACACCAGGACGATTTCTTCCAGGCAACCTAGAATGGACAGAGATTGCCTGGACGCAAAATGGGGTTGCACTTGGTGCAAATAATTATAAAAGTAAACAAAACTTATTCAATACTTAATGCTAAAATAGATACCCATATACATACATACAAAATATATATAAGCAAGAGAGTAAGTGAAGAAGTGAAGGCAAGATCATAGTGACAAGTAATGATCCTTCACAAGCCTTTTAAATACCTAATAGCCTGCCATACCTAATACCTGTTTGCAGTGGATTTTTTTTTCGGAGGGTAAAAATCATCTAGATGACATCCGCGCATGGAGCCGGAGAAAGTATCAGTACCCCTAGCCAAGTTGCTATTCTGCAATAGTTAACGCTAGTAAAAAGCTTCGAATGTACGGGACTGTCGCCGTATTAACGCTCAGTCGCGTCGTCAGAACAAAAGAATTGGCGGCAAGGTCAACTCGAAGCGTTCGACGCAAGCGAAACGGTTGTAACTTGGCTAGGGGTGCAGACTCTTACAGACTAAAAACCCTCCCCATTCCTTCGTTGCCTTTCATACCAGGGAATAGCCTCCCTTTCGAAACTTAACCCTTAGCCCCAAACTTAACCCTTGGCTCCAGTAGGCTTCGACCCTGCTAGGACCCCCGGTTGCTGACAACTTCTTGAAGCACGCGGGAACAGTACGCGCCGTCGACGACTTGGGCTCGGTCTGGTTGGTGACCGGACGGTCGGATCCGCTACCCATTGCACGCCGTCCGCAAGCCAGCGCCAACGGTGGCCGGAAATCGGGATCGGAGTCCCGGCGGCGGCTGAGGCGTGAGTGCCGTTGCCTGATACGGTCGGCCTCCTTTGCTGGCATTACTACTTCACAGAAGGAGGCGACCGCCTGCCACTCCTCCTCGCTCCGGACCATGGCCCGTACCAAGGTTCGATCGTCAAATAGATCGCTCGTGTTAGGGCGTCCAATCTACCTCCATAATAGTACCGGTCACGCTTCACATCCCATGTAGGTTGAGAGCAATTTGTGAGGCTATTAAAATTGAGAAGAAATGGTGAAGGTCGCATTCAGACGAATGTGCGTGCTCTGTCGTGGTACAATAACGTTTTGGTGTGTCGACAGAACACGTGCTTACGATATTTAAAACTAGCTTTTGAACGTGGCTTCGCCTGTCTTTGTAACTTAGGAATAAAGCAGCTTTTCTATCGGTGAAAAAATTTTAGCAATCGGACCAGTACTTTCAGACATTATCTTCTACTAACAAAAATCAAACTTTATCTCTTTATAATAATAGTATAGATAAGTAATCTATTTACAGGAATTATATTTTTACAGCAGTGATGGCCGAGTGGTAACGGCCCCGACTTACGAGTTGTAGGTCGCAAGTTCAAACCCAGCCAGGCGCATTACTTTGTGTAATTTATTTCATCACCACTGCTCTCAAAACGGTGAAGGAAAACATCGTGAGGAAACCGGCATGTCCTAGAACTAAAAAAATCGAAGTCATGTTTTTTTTTTTTTTTGTTGACGGGGTAAATCATCTTTGACAAAACCCGCTCTTGGGTGGAGCGGGAGACAGTTTCAGACTCTTACTGACTAAAAACCCCGCGCCGTTCCTTCTAGCCTATAAGGCTAGAAGGAACGGCGCGGGGTTTTCCGGGGCACGAGCTCCCTTTCGGACAACCCTGTCCCCAGTAGGCTTCGACCCAGCTGGGCCCCTCCTGCTGCTGACAACTCCTTGAGGCGCGCGGGAACAGTGCGCGCCGTCGACGTCTTGAACTCGGTCCATTACCGGACGATCGGACGCGAGCTACCCATGGCTCGCCGTCCGCGAGCCCGCGTCTACGGTGGCCGGAAATTGGGATCGGAATCCCGGCGACGGCGGCGAGGGCGCCATTGCCTGATGCGGTCGGCCTCCTCCTTTGCAAGCATTACTGCTTCGCAGAAGGAGGCGACCGCCTGCCATTCCTCCTCGCTCCGGACCATGGCCTCGACCAGGGCCCGGCGCGAGAGGTCTCCGCCGCCGATCGCCCCCACGAGGGCACGGCGATGGCGATGCTCCGCCCAGGCAGGGCACACCTCGACGGTGTGCTCCACCGTGTCCTCCGGGCGTTGCGCACAGTGGCGACACCCGGGCGTCTCTTCCGCTTGAATCCGATGCAGGAACCTCCCGAACTTGCCATGTCCGGTGAGGACCTGCGTCATGCGGAAGGTAAGGACGCCGTGAGGTCTTTCCAGCCACGCCTCAAAGAGGGGACTTACCGCCATAAAATCGAAGACATGTGACATTCACCAACCCGCACTGGGCCCGCGTGGTGGATTAAGGTTTTTGAGTGGCGATCGCGTATACTTATCAAAACACACTGTGCTGGAAAGCCTCCCCTCCTTGTAGCCAGCGAACTTCAGCGAATCACCTGGTGAGAGTCGCAGAAACCAAGAGATGCGAGACGCAAAGGACCGTTGGTTGTGGCAACACTTGGGGAAGGCCTATTACGGCTGAAATGATGAGGTCATGTATTTACTTTGTGTACATATTATTTACATTTATAAATAATACACGTTTATTATTTCCTTCATTGCGTATAATTTAAATTTTGAAATAACATAATATAAAAAAAAAATAAGATTTTTTGTTGATTCCAAAACTTACATATAATTTACATTTTTAATTATATGTTTTAATAAAAAACTATTTAAAAAATATTATTAGTTATTATTTAAATAAGACCCGGAATAGGGTAGTTTCCAGGGTCAAAATAACTACATTTTATTTTAGATTATAAAAAAAATATTGGACACGTATTTTTCTTTTTTCGAATAAACTAAATAACAAAGATTTATAGCCCATTAAAGTTACGTGTGACGTCACCCCGTGCGAGAAAGTGCAGCACGGCGTGACGTCACACGTATCTCGTATCTTTGTCATTTTTGGTTTAATTTACAAATTAAAAAAATACATCATCATCATCTTCCTGCCCTTGTCTCGTTTTATTTGGGGTCGGCGCAACACGTTTTTTTCTTCCATTCTGTCGGTATGAAGGCTAGAAGGAACGGCGCGGGGTTTTTAGTCAGTAAGAGTCTGAAACTGTCTCCCGCTCCACCCAAGAGCGGGTTTCGTCAAAGATGATTTCCCCGTCGACAAAAAAAAAAACATGACTTCGATTTTTTTAGTTCTAGGACATGCCGGTTTCCTCATAATGTTTTCCTTAACGGTTTGAGAGCAGTGGTGATGAAATAAATTATACAAAGTAAAAAGCCTGGCTGGGTTTGAACCCACGACGTCATTCCTTATTTTATCACCAACCAGGTAGATATTGAAAATCATCATCATCTTCCTGCACTAGTCCCATATTACTTTGTGGCCATCGCAACACGTTTTTTTCTTCCATTCTGTCCTGTCACTCGTCACGCTATCACTAACTCCCTTTTCTTTCATATCACTTCTCACACAATCCATCCATCTTTTCTTTGGCCTCTCTCCCCCGCCATCCATCCACATGTAAACTCATAACTTTTTTAGCAACATGCGTTTCGTCCCTCCTTTTCACATGACCATACCAAGACAAACGATTTCCTTTCAACTTTTCAGTCACTGGCGCCACTTTCAAACTTCCCCTAACATACTCATTTCTCACTTTATCCATTCTTGTCACATCACACATCCATCTTAACATTCTCATTTCTGCTACATGTAATCTTTTTTCATCCATCTTTTTCACAGCCCAACATTCTGATCCATACAGTACGACAGGCCTTATCACGGACTTGTAGATTTTACCCTTTAACTTGAGGGGCATCCGTGGGTCACAAATGGTTCCCGTGACCTGTCGCCATTTCATCCATCCTGCGTTAATCCGATGTGTTTGGTCCCGGTCTACCTCACCATCCCCTTGGACGAGGTACCTAGTACCTAAAGTCGGAACAGATCGGTATGGGCGTTCCGGCGAGAGTTAAAGGCACAGGATTGGAGAGACCGCCGAAATCGCAAAACAAGTACTCTGTTTTGGTTCTGCTAAAATAAAAAAAAATACATGTTCCTTATTTTTGAATAATTTAAAAGACTGACTAATTAAATTTTTTAGGGCAACTAGCCTATTTCGAGGATAACTGGTCAATATTATAGTACCTATTAAGTATTACTTACAAAATAAAAAAGTATTCAGATCAAATTATTGTCTATGCCGTAGGCTCGTAGCTAGTGATCAATTTCTAAGATCTAGAAATGATACATATCACTTCATGATATGGCCAACTAAAACTCAAGTTTGATGGGGAGCTCGATTTACGAAAAATATGGCACAAAGCGCCCCACGCTTTATTCACAATAGTATTTTTCATTCATTATTATTATTTAGTGTGTTTTTTAGTTTTTTTTTTTTTTAACTATATTCATTTTTCACCTAATTATAAATAATTTCTTAAATAATTGAAATTTTAAATCTATTTTTATTTTTATTTTTTAATCCTGGCGAATCTAATCAGGATAATCGAATATTTTAAACTGATTATTGTATTGTCATCGGTCATTGATGGGTGTGCAAAGTTTAAAGAAAATCTGATCGCCCAAAGTTGAGCAAAATCGAGCTCAAAGGCGGTGGTTACAAGCAAACAAACAAACAAGCAAAATATTATTGTGAAAAAAGCGTGGGGCGCTCGATTTACGAAAAATATGGCACAAAGCGCCCCACGCTTTTTTCATAATAATATTTTTCATTCATTATTATTATTTAGCGTTTTTTTTTGTTTTTTTTTTTAAACTATATTTTTTTACACTGAAGTCAGTCGTAATTATTTTTGTAAAATGTTTTTTGAACTAAAAGACTTGACAGGTATTATTTAATACTAGAAGTGGGAACCAATTAGATCAACCTCGATACAGGTTAGCTAAAATATACAATGCTTTTAAAAATGTCACTTGATATTTAGCAACATAATTATGACATAAAATTTTAGTCCTGCATAAAACGCATACTATGTAGACAAGCATATTATTAATTGTAAGATTATATCCTTGTTAAACATGCTTGGGTGCATCTTCTCATTTTTTAATCCACTACCCTCATCCCCGGTTTTTTTCCCAATCGAACGATCCCAGCTCCCCACCGCCACCCACTATTGTACTATCGCTTACTTCGCATAGACTTCGTAATATTTCATCATCAGCCTTTTTCATCATGTTCCCACTGCTGGGACTCAGGCCTCCTCTCTAGGAGAGGAAATGGGCGGTAATCCACCACGCAAGCCTAGTGCTGGTTGGTGAATGTCACATGTCTTCGAATTTTTGGTTTTAGGACATGCCAGTTTCCTCACGATGTTTTCCTTCACCGTTTTGAGAGCAGTGGTGATGAAATAAATTACACAAAGTAATGCGCCTGGCTGCGTTCGAACCCTCGACATACAACTCGTAATTGTCAGCGAGCCATTACCACTCGGCCACCACTGTTCTACGTACGTAATATTTAGAACGTTCAATTTAAATATTATTATTTTTGTATTAAAATCCGATAATATGACAAATGTTTAAAAGTTGGAGAATAAAAGCTGTTTATGACGTAAGTAACATACTCCTGAGAGGTTGCCAGTATTTTATAAATAAATCTGTATAAAAAACAAGTTTTATTGAAAATACATTTTTCATAGCAAGCTTTTATAGCACGTTATAATACCTATATAATTAATACTCGTCAAGACGAATCATACGAGCCCAAACTCGATGAGGTGGTGTCGTTTAACTACCTACCAAGTTCCTATAGCCACCTTCCGGTTCCATCATCAGATCAGCTCTGTCATAATAATATAGAATTGTCATCTGATTTACACATGCATGCAAAATTTCAGCTCAATCGGTAACCGGGAAGTGGGTCAAATTTAATTTGCAAGATTTGATGATAGACAAAAAAAAAGACATTTATTTGCGTACTTACACAGCCAACAATACTCAACACAACAATTTGAAATCACAAACAGCTTTACTAGCTAAGTCATATTGTTAGTTCACACAGAACTGATTCACCCTGTTCCCCGTACTAGTATAAACTGTATTACGATGAAACAGTATTCATCGGCCGCGATTTATATTAGTTCATACGTTAGACTAGTGGCACTAATAATGTAAAAAATAATTAATTCAATTAGACAAACATCGGGACAGGTGAAACTAAATTAAAGTAAAAAAAAAACAACTCATGCGATCTCCTTTCGATATCACAATATCAACTCGTACTCAAGCTCCACCGGTTTCTTACGACTGTCCCTAAAAATAACACACTTCCTCAAAAGGCTCAGACTCGTCGTGAACAATGCAGGTATTTGTCACGACCCGAGAACCGAACCTGCGGCCGTGACCTGGATAATGAGACAATCCGCTCAATCTGCCTATACCTTTGTCAGGTGACCAAAAAAAGTAAACGTTGTGAATGTTGTCTTATGGTGTGTCTAAAAGGGCCTGCGCTCTTTTAAGACAAGAATTCTTAGACAGAACTATCTAAGATGTCTCAGACCAGTCTGAGACAGTTAGACAAAACTGTTTTGTCTAAGACGTCTCTGACCTGTCAAAAACTGTTTTATCTCAGACAAAACGGTGCATTACACGGGGCGCTAGGGCTGTTGATAAATTGTCGATATATCGAAATATCGTATATAAGACAGGTCTGAGACGTCTTAGACAAAACTGTTTTGTCTGAGATATCTCAGATTAGTCTGAGACGTCTCAGACAGTTCTGTCTAAGACTTCTTGTCTCAAGTGTGCGCAGGTTCAAAAACTAGTCAAGTGGGACTCCCTTTTTAGAGTTCCGTATCTCAAAAGCAAAAAACGGAACCCTTATAGGATCACTTTGTCTTCCGTCTGTCTGTCTGTCAAGACCCTTTATCTTGAGAACGCTTGGGGGTATCGAGTTGAAATTACCGTAATTAAAGACACAATAGAAAGACTATGAGAAAGGAAACACCGGCGTTTGCTTGGGAATTCTGCAACGCATTCAAATAAAATGATGAGAATGTTGAGATGGATGTGTGGTGTGACGAGAATGGATAAAGTGAGAAATGAGTATATTAGGGGAAGTTTGAAAGTGGCGCTGGTGACTGAAAAGTTGAAAGGAAATCGTTTGTCTTGGTATGGTCATCTAAAGAGGAGAGATGAAACGCATGTTGTTAAAAGAGTTATGAATTTACATGTGGATGGATGGAGAGGGAGAGGGAGGCCAAAGAAAAGATGGATGGATGGTGTGAGAAGTGATATGAATGAAAAGGGAGTTAGTGATAGCGTGACGAGTGACAGGACAGAATGGAAGAAAAAAACATGTTGCGCCGACCCCAAAAAAAACGGGATAAGGGCAGGAAGATGATGATTCAAATAAAATGTCAAACAGTTCCAAAAAAATATAAGTATAACATGGTGTAAAAGTTATTGGAATCGATTTAGTTACTGATTCTGATTAAACAATATTCAGGTTTCGCATATACTAAAAATAATATTGTAAATAATAAGTCCGTTTATCAGTTGTCTCATAATATAAGCTCTGCTTAAGAGGCTCCTTTTCCACTCGCCTATCGTCAACATCGAGTATGGTTTACAAGCTTGTTAGTTCATCTAATGCAATCCAACGCGATGTTCGACGAAAAGGCAACACAAAAAAAGAGAGATAACACCTGGAAACTCTGTTAGTATTCGGTAATTCCAAGATTTATTCGAATATTTCACAAAACTTGTTCCAGGAAATAGCTGTTTTTTTTTTTAAATCCTTAAAAGTTTTTGAAAAAAGTTGTCGTCATTTAGAATCTTAATAAAATTTGCAAGGCTTCTATAGATTTACTTTTTTGACTTTTTAGGCAAATTATGAAGTGTCAAAGTTCATACAAAATAGGAGATTTTCAGAGATCTTTACTGGATCAGTTTTACACAAATTTAGAAATTGATTTCAATAGAAGCTTAGACAATATCCACAAGATACTGTGTTTCCAAAATATCTAATGAAAATCGTGTAATAACGTCATAATCGGTTATGATCGGTTGTATGAAAAACAGTGAAAATGTGTTTCGAGATGCATCCTCTTAACTTGGGACTAGACGGTGGATGGCGTAGTTTATTATATTACAGCTAGCTCACGCTACGCATTGCATAATATCTCTGAATGGTGAATACTAAAACGATATTAAAATTCGTACCAATATTCTTTAAATTACGACATTTCAAAACCTTGAAAATGAACTGTCTTACACGAAATCGAAAACCAGATATACGAGGACCTAATAAGACGTTTTTAACCTTTTTCGAAATGGTTATTTTTTTTTTAAATTCCTGATACCTGATGGTAAGCAGTGATGCAATCTCTGATGGTGAGGCGCACTAGTTTATTAAAAGCCTATTATTATATTTTTTAAATAATATCGTCGATAGGTAAAATCGTAAAGGAGGGGTGATCCTAGTTATTTAATAGAATTACTGGTCCAAATGCCAGCCATATACGCTCAGGTACGACTTCATAATAGCCGAACTCAGGTCACCCATGAGGGTCGAGGCCATGGTCCGGAGCGAGGAGGAATGGCAGGCGGTCGCATCCTTCTGCGAAGCAGTAATGCTAGTAAAGGAGGAGGTCGACCGCATCAGGCTACGGCGAGCCATAGGTAGCTCGCTGTCCGACCGTCTGGTAACTGTCCGGACTGAGCCCAAGACGTCGACGGCGCGCACTGTTCCCGCGCGCCTCAAGGAGTTGTCCCCGGTATGAAGAGGCTAGAAGGAAAGGGGTGGATTTTTAGTCAGTAAGAATCTGACACTATATCTCGCTCCACCAAAGAGCGGGGTTGTTATTAGATGATTTTTGTCCACCGTAAAAAAAAGGTCACCCATGAGACTCACCACCATTTGCCAAAGAAGAATCTTTGATTTCTTTGACCAGATTGTCAGAAAGAGAGGCGATAACTTGGAAGCAGGGGCAGGAGTCCATTACGTTGGTCAGAGCAAATCCGTGTTACACTGGATACCACAGTCTGCGACGCCATCCACAACGCCGAAGACAGGACAACATGGCGAAATGTAGTCCACAAGAAAATTATTCGTCGAGATCACGACCCTCAGCATTGAGGATAAACGACGCAAGGAGGAAATACGCTAAAGTATACCGGACAGGTTTGCCTGTACAGTTGAATTGTGCAGGTAAACCAGAGCGTGTATGTTGTTGGTTGTTGTGCAACCACAACTGTTTAGTTTTTCATACAAGCTTACCTGACAAGCCCCTCTAGCCAAGTTACAACCGTTTCGTGTCGAATTCCGTTCTCCAATTCAAACTGGCCATACCCTTCAGATACCGTCAATTAGAGACACAATAGTAAGACAATAGATGCGCGGCCACCGGTGGTCGCTTGGGGATTCATGAATTAACAAAAAAAAGAAAATAGAATCAAACCTGCTTCCTGACGGGAGCGTTATAGAAAACTAGCTTTCCGCCCGCGGCTTCGCCCGCGTGGACTACAGTTTATATCGCGCGGGCAGAGACCCGTGCTCAGCAGTGCAATTATAGGTAGCCTATGTGTTATTCCAGTGTCTCTTCTACCTACCTACCAAATTTGATCTAAATCCGTTCAGTATTTTTTGCGTGAAAGCGTAACAGACAGACAGAGTTACTTTCGCATTAATAATATTAGTAGGGAGTAGGGGGTAGGGGGTAGGTAGTGAATTTTGTTTGTTTGATGAACTTGTAAATATGTATAATATAATATATATCTAATATATGATTTGGTCGACCAAATTTTCTTTTAATTATCTCTTTATTTATTTTTTACACATATAAAATTACATTTTTAAATATTTTTTAACAAAATCATAAAAAAAAACATTTAAAAATATTAATAATAATATTAATAATTATCTTATTATTATATTTTTTTGATAGTGTAAAAAGTAGAATATGCAACAAGGGGATAAAGCTGTCTTTTTTTTTGTTTGATTTTTGGGACATGCGTCATGTTGGGCGCAAATAAACTCTCTTTCTTTCTTTCTTTCTTTGTCTTGATCGGCTTGAATTCCTCACTTCACTCAGGTTTCTTTATAAATTCCCTCACAATGCTCGATCGGAGTTAATTATATAAAGCCCTCACTGACGTTCGGGATTAAACTTAGCAACCTTCATTTCGTTCGGAATTTAACATGCCACCCGCGACTTAAAGACACTGCTTTATCCCCTAGTCACATAAACTACTATTAGAGGCATCTTTGTGTTTTTTTTTTCGTACTAAACTTTATTATATATATAATATACTAGCTTTTGCCCGCGGCTTCACCCGCGTACATAATCCCAGGATAAAAAGTATCCTATGTGTTATTCTGGGATATGGTCTACTCGTGTACCAAGTTTCATCGAGATCCGTTCAGTAATTTTTGCTGCGTGAAAGAGTAACAAACATCCATACATCCATCCATACATACAAACTTTCGCATTTATAATATTACTAGGATTCCGAGGGACTGGAACAATTTGCCTGCTGCGATCTTCCCGTCCGATTGTAATTATATTAAATTATCTCCAAAAAAATACAAAACATAAAATTATTATAGACCTTGTTAACATTCTACATGATTTATGTGGTAGTGAGGAACATCTGTGTTTAAACTAGATTATAAAATCCGTATTTTAGACATCAGCGCTCTTAGCCCTAGATCTAGGCACCACTTAAATATAGATAATAATTTAGGCGTCTTTTTTTACGGTGGGTGAAAATCATCTTATGACAACCCCCGCCCTTGGGTGGAGCGGGAGATACTTTCAGACTCTTACTGACTAAAAACCCACCCCGTTCCTTCTAGCCTTCAGACCAAGGCTCGAGTTTCCTTTCGGATAACCCTGGCCCCAGTAGGCTTCGACCCAGCTGGGCCTCTGCTGTTGCTGACCACTCCTTGAGGCGCGCGGGAACATTGCGCGCCGTCGACGTCTTGGGCTCGGTCCGGACAGTTACCGGACGATCGGACAGCGAGCTACCCATGGCTCGCCGTCCGCGAGCCCGCGTTGACGGTGGCTGGAAATCGGGATCGGAATCCCGGCGGTGGCGGCGAGGGCGCCGTTGCCTGATGCGGTCTGCCTCCATTGCTAGCATTACTGCTTCGCAGAATGAGGCGTCCGCCTGCCATTCCTCCTAATTTAGGTGTCTTCAAGGCTGACTAGGCTCTTAATAAACTAGTGCGCCTCACCATCAACGATTGCATCACTGCTTACCATCAGGTGGGATCGCAGTCAAGCACTATTTTATTTATCTAGCATTTATCCTAAAACGTATATTTTTTCTTACTTTTTTTACTACACTGAATAATATATTTTTGCGCATTATAAAACTCGCGTTTAGCGTTAGATTATTCTCCTCAATACCTTAGATCGAACAGAGAGGTTACCCTAGAACATTTAATGGGTACTTTAGATGTGGCTGAGCAGTAATCGGTACGGCAATCGACATTCAGTAGGTTGCTAGCGCGAAGCACGGACGATAAGACGCGCTGCGAAAAAAAAAAATCGGAACTATATTTTTTTTTCATTTCGAACTTTTGTTTTTTTGAATGTGGAATTTGAAGTGATAGTAACTAGTGTGTGATTGGAAGATTATTGTTTGCGTTTTTTTGGTGCCATATTTTTGTTCGGTGAGTTTTTTTTTTTTCATTTATTATTAGTTTTTTGTTTGTTTTTTTTTTTCTTGTGTCTTTGTTTACTTCGTGTTTTTGTTTTGGCTTGTGTTTTTCTGTAGAGATTTTAGTTTTGGATAAACAGTTGGGTTAATACGCCATTAAGAGAGGGTATCTTTAAATGTTTCTCATTATTTTCGATTTTTGAGTTTACATAAAGTTTAAATATGATAAAGAGGCGATCAATGGATCTTAACAATAACCGTTCATTTTAATGTTACTTGATATTTTATACTTTTACTTTTTTTACTAACAATATTACAAGTATTGTAGGTTACATCCCAAAATAATCATATACTAGCTTTTGCTATTAGCTTCGGTCGCGTGAAAGCGTGAATAACTTATATCAGTCAGTTATAAAATAGCATTCTTCTGATGAAAGAATTTTTAATTTCTTTCCAGTGGTTTTTGAGTTGTTTTCATTAAAAAAAAAACTTTATAATAATAATAATAATAGGTAGGTACTACGTTCCATGAAAAATGTCTGAAGGGTATCTGCAAGTTGGATCCGGCCCCTCCCACGCCTTCCGAAGGTCAAGGACCTCGGGGTCCAGAGATAAATAAGTAGGTACGTGTATTACAACAATAATATATTAAGTCTAGATTCCACATTAAATAAAAATCTGGTTATTATCATAATCAATAATTATGATTTAATGTATTACTTCATTATTAAGGAAGTTTTAAATTTATTTTGTTTTATAATTATATACATCTTAACTATTAAAATTAAATTATAAAATAAACTTAAATAATTAAAAATAATATATACACTAAAGGCCTAACTAAATATTACGTCAAAAAACTCCTCCGCATCGCTGTCGACTGGAAGTGTGCCCAAAAGGCTGGCGGCATTGCCGCGTTGTATGGCAATGCTTAATCTCTGACCGAGGTAGAAGCCAGCTCTTGGGTCACGCGAAGAGTCAACTAAGCGTTTAAATAAATCTTTAAAAAGCATATGAGCACTCGGACCCCCCATTATTAAGTCATTTTAATTATGAAGATAAGATTACATAATATTTTTAACGCAGGCGCGAGACACACTTTGTTCTTATTTTTTTTTTTTGTTGATTCTACATTGTGTGCATGTACTACACTGCGTTCCAAATGAGAATAGGATCGATTGCAAGTTGTGACGTCACGATTTACTGTCAAATCGAGTAAAGAAATTTTTAAACGTTAACTTTTTTACGAAAAAAATTATTTATTTACGAACTGTGAACGAAAAAAGTTTAATCAGAATCCAGTTCTTCAATTTTATTCATCCCTGAGTTCCTCAGTTTTGACAAAATTTCTTCGATTTGACAGTAAATCGTGACGTCACAACATGCAATCGATCCTATTCTCATTTGGAACGCATAGTATGTATGTGTGCCAAATAAAATATTTTTCTTTCTTTAATAACTAGCTTATGCTAGCGGCTTTGTCTGCGTGGTAATGGGTTTCTTCATACAAACTTTGGACCGCTGTTTTATCTCTTTAAGGGTTTTTTTTGGTTGCTAAAAATTATCCAAATGACATCCCCCGCTCTTGGGCGGAGCGGGAGATAGTGTCAGACTATTACTGACTAAAAAACCCACCCCGTTCCTTCGTGCCTTCGGAGCTAACGCTGGCCGCAGTAGGCTTCGACCCAGCCCTTGCTGTTGCTGACAACTCCTTGAGGTGCGCGGGAACAGTGCGCGCCGTCGACGTCTTGGGCTGGCGTTCCGTGTCCTCCGGGCGTTCCGCACAGTGGCGACACCCGGGAGTCACTTCCGCACGAATCCGGTGCAGGAACCTCCCGAACTGACCATGTCCGGTGACTCCCGAACTGACCATGTCCGGTGAGGTGAGGACGCGGTGAGATTCACGCTCCTATACCCAGTAGTTGCGGGTGTGCGTTGATATGTCAATCAGTCAGTTTATCCTTTTATATTGATTGATTATCATATTTTAAAATTAGAGCATTATCATATTTTAAAATTAAATCCGCCCCTAAGACAACCCACTAACCTACAAAAGAAAAGGGAGTTAGTGATAGCGTGACGGGTGCCAGGACAGAATGAAAGCAAAAAAACGTGTTGCGATGGCCACAAAGTAATATGGGACTAGTGCAGGAAGATGATGATGATTTTCAATATCTGCCTGGTTGGTGATAAAATGAGGAATGACGTCGTGGATTCAAACCCAGCCAGGCTTTTTACTTTGTATAATTTATTTCATCACCACTGCTCTCAAACCGTTAAGGAAAACATTATGAGGAAACCGGCATGTCCTAGAACCAAAAATTCAAAGACACGTGACCTCCACCTACGCACACTGCGCCCTCGTGGTGGATTATGGCCTGAGCCCCAGCAGAGGGAATATTTTTTTTTAATTATTATTGATAGGCTTGCGTTTGACCACCATTTGGTGGCCTATGATTATACATAGAATTGTCCATTTGTTTGTCACATTGGTTGGAACGCTAGTTTTCAACCGTGAGGCCAACCCTTAACCCTTCAGATACCGTCAATTAGAGACACAATAGTAAGACAATAGATGCGCGGCCACCGGTGGTCGCTTGGGGATTCATGAATTAAAGGTAGCCATGGGTAGCTCCCTGTCCGATCGTCCGGTAATGGACCGAGCCCAAGACGTCGACGGCGCGCACTGTTCCTGCGCGCCTCAAGGAGTTGTCAGCAACAGCAGAGGCCCAGCTGGGTCGAAGCCTACCGGGGCCAGGGTTATCCGAAAGGAAACTCGTGCCTTGGTTTGAAGGCTAGAAGGAATAGGGGTGGGTTTTTAGTCAGTAAGAGTCTGACAACCTCTCCCACTCCACCCAAGGGCGGGGGTTGTCATAAGATGATTTTTGCCCACCGTAAAAAAAAAACCCTAAGATGCATAGCTAAGCGACTTAATTATCAAGTGAGCGACTAAAAATAAAATTGAGGGTTTTACTTATCGAACGACTAAAAAGTACACTTTAAAAAATGTTTTCACCATTGTCTAATTATCTAGTGGAATTCCCTGCTGGAGTCTGTGTTTCCTGATAGCTACAACTTAGGGGTCTTTAACCCTTCAGATACCGTCAATTAGAGACACAATAGTAAGACAATAGATGCGCGGCCACCGGTGGTCGCTTGGGGATTCATGAATTAAGTCAAGAGTGAATAGGTTACTTCTAGGCAAGCGTGTTCCATCGTCGACCACATCATCGCTTACCATCAGGTGAGATGGTGGTCAAACGCGAGTCTATCAATAATAATAAAAAATCTAGTCGCAGGTGGATTCATCAGGTGGGGTTTAGTCAGCAAAAGTCTGTCATTACTCCACCCAGTGAGAGAAAAAGGAGTTATCTAAAGATTCCCACCTCCAAACAAATGTCTACCTCACTCAAATGTTTTTGACTTTATGTCTATGAGTCATCACTCACTCATTTCACCTTCCAGTTAATTGAGTACCAAAATCATGACACGTGTTCCTATTAGGTATTACGTAATGGTGTTTTTTGTATAAAATAAACATAAAAAACCTTTGTAAAATAAAGACGAAAAATCAAATATTAGAGAGAATCAAATATTCAAATTAAAACTATTATGGGCCGTTCGTATGTTTAATGATTTTAATGAAAGGGCCTCCCAATGGGGGGGCCCCTAGGATTTTTTAATGTTGCTACGCTGTCTTTAAATATTTTATATTTTACGTTATACAATATTGGTGGTGTTATATAGGTGGCGAGTCACAATAGATCTTTGAGGTCGCAGTGACTACATCCCCTACACTACGGGAGATGCATAGCCCCTTATCGTCAAAAATAATAATAATATACAATATTATTTTTAATATATGCGAAACCTGAATATAGGTTGTTCAGAATCAGTAACTGAATCCAGTCATATTTATACCATATTATATTTTTTACCGAAAATATTTAAAAAAGGACACCAGTCGGATACCACAGACACTAAGTATTACACAGGTCACGGTAGGTCATAGCGAGCATTAGGGTGTTGGAGGAAAACCACCCCTTAGTGGCTCGGATGTTACGTAATTTCTTAACCGATAAGGCTTACTTACTTACGATCCAGGATTTCCTAAATTAATGAATAATTACGTATTTTTGACATTTATAATTCTTTTGACTCAATTATTTTTAAATATTTTTTAGTATAATCGTTGGAAGGAGTGGAGGGAGGCCTTTGCCCAGCAGTGGGACAATATGGACTAATTATAATATAATATAATAAGTATAATCTGTATTTATTATTTTATGCCTAACTGGCAGGACATAATGGAACTATAATTTACTAGCTTTTGCCCGCGGCTTCACCCGCGTACATAATCCCAGGATAAAAAGTATCCTATGTGTTATTCTGGGATGTTCTGGGATATGGTCTACTCGTGTACCAAGTTTCATCGAGATCCGTTCAGTAGTTTTTGTGTGAAAGAGTAACAAACATCCATACATCCATACATCCATCCATACATCCATCCATACATCCATCCATTCATACATCCATCCATACATCCATCCATACATCCATCCATACATCCATCCATACATCCATCCATACATCCATCCATACATCCATCCATACATCCATCCATACATCCATCCATACATCCATCCATACATCCATCCATACATCCATCCATACATCCATCCATACATCCATCCATACATCCATCCATACATCCATCCATACATCCATCCATACATCCATCCATACATCCATACATCCATACATCCATCCATACATCCATCTATACATCCATACATACAAACTTTCGCATTTACCTATGGCCACAATAAAGACATTCTGATTCTGATGTTTTGCGGACAACCAAGTAACATATAACGCGCTTATAACTTTGTGATTCTTTATGGCACAGTTAAGAAATTTTGTACATTTGGTCTTTACATAAAAATACTAGGACACGTGTTTCGGGTTTCGCAAATACTAAAACTAATCTTGTCGAAAAAGTAGTTATAAATCCGAAATAACTGTCAAATTGTTGTGTTGTTTGACTGGCTTGTTGGTCTAGTGGTTAGTGGCCCTAACTGCTATGCCGCAGGTCGTGGTTTCGATTCCCACCCAGGACAAATGTATGTGTGATGAGCATGATCATTTGTTCTGTGTCTGGGTGTAATTTATCTATAGTACCTATATATATATTTAGAAATATATAAGTATGTTTATCAGTTGTCTAGTACCCATAACACAAGCTCTGTTTAGCTTGGGACTAGACGGCGTTGTGTGATAGTTGTGGAGTATTATTATTTTTATTTGTTTATTTATCCCAGGACCATGAGGTTTAGGTTATTATAATGAGACGTGATACCAACCGACAATTATCCCTGTACGCGCTATACGAGTGCACCCAAGGACAACCCCCGGTTTGAAAAACTATTGCGATACAATATGGAAAACAAAATAATAGGGCTATAGTTTTTGGAGTCTTAAGCGGACTGGTAATATGGAGCTATGTTAAGACTATGGCCCCTGCCTGAACAATGTCATTAATATCCATCGATAAAAGGCAGGGGGTGTCTTGCACACTCAATAAATCGCACCTTTGGTAGAACAAGGGCACAATTGCAGTTTTTGCAATTTTATAGGAGACTCATTTTAAGATATTTTTTGTACTTAATGTGGTCTAGCTATGTTAATAATGTTCTGCTTTGTATGACATAAACTATATACTATATTCTTTTAGATGTATCGTTCACAAATATTAAAAACTATTAATACACAATTACAATTATACCCTTGTTCTACCAAAGGTGCGAAATGGGCCCCCAAAAACGGCCCCAGCACGAAGTGACATATTATTATTATTATTATTTTTACCATAGAGGCACAGATGGCTATAGAGAGTATCAATGACAGAAAGAATTCATTAAAAATTCATATACTTAATTAGTGATTGACCCTCAAATCTCTCCGATCTCGAAGATTGCGCGATCGCGCGGATGGTGTGCGTGGCCTCAACCTTTTGAGTCGAGATCACACATCAATATACATGATCAAATGTTAATAAGAATGTTTGTTACAAAATCCTATTCAAGTCCACAATTTTGGTTTTTGGTAATACTGCCCCCGACAGTGAAAAAGACGCATCTAACATTTTTCCAAAGTTGAATTTTATACATTGCCGGAATCAGGACATAATGGCGTGCGGGCTCGCGGATGGCGAGCCATGGGTAGCTCGCTGTCCGATCGCCCGGTAATGGACCGAGCCCAAGACGTCGACAGTGCGCACAATTCCCGCGCGCCTCAAGGAGTTGTCAGCAGCAGAAGGGGCCCAGCTGGGTCGAAGCCTACAGGGGCCGAAAGGGAGCTCGTGCCCCGGTATGAAGGCTAGAGGGAACGGGATGGGGTTTTTAGTCAGCAAGAGTCTGACACTATCTCCCGCTCCACCCAAGAGCGGGTTTTGTCATAAGATGATTTTCCCCATCGAAAAAAAAAGAAAAAAATGGACATAACGGCTCATCTGCCAGTATTTTTTATATTTTGCTAACTTTCTCCAGTGCGATTTTAACACAATGAAAAAAGGCCCGATTTCCCGTTTTATTCATTAAAACATTTTTTTATCCGTTTTCGTTTTTGTTACATACGTCTTTTTAACTATCAGGGGCAGAATATGTATATTATGCACTAGAGCTGTAACGGAACTTCGCGTCCGGTTCTGTTACTGCGGATGTTCCGTAAGAAATCGTATCTTCGCATCCGCCACCGCCTCCGCAAAAATGCGGAATTATAAGGGTGTTACCACACCAATCGATCGATCGTCGATCGAAAATCGATCGATGGTAGAATGGATTAATCGACGTCGATCGACAATTTCTATTTGTTCTTTAATGTTTACCAATAAATTTGTTTATCTGTTTATCTGTTTATCTGAAAATTTCTTTTTCGACTAGGTTTTGTGCGATAGTTGTGGAAAATTAAAAAAAACCAACGTAACTGGATCAGTAATGTATATCTGTTATGATGACACATAACAAAAATTTAGTAATTCAAAAATTTAATGTGCTATCATTACCAAATTACATATTTGGTAACGATTGCACATTTTTGAATGACCGCAATGCTGACAATCCAGTTTACTGATTAGTTTAACTTAATTTGTCAATTATAATTACAATGATATTAGGAAGTCATTAAAGATAGAACTACATTGGCACACGTATTGCCACGTACGCCAATCTGTGCGCGTCGGTCTCCATACCTTCTATATGGCAACTAGACTTGTAGAGCTACACTAGATCCACGCCACGCGATATCGTTCTACGTACAAATCAGGCGTGTTACACGTGTGCGTCGGTCTAATGTAGTTCTAGTCACCTGTATGTTATTAATTAGGTACTTCCAAGGCCCTTTTTAGGGTTCCACAGCCAAAGGGTAAAATGGGAACCTATTGCTAAGGGCTTGCACACACTTTAGACAAGACAGTCTTAGACGGATTTGTCGCTGCGCAGTTTTTGTTGTCGTTAGACAATTTTGTCTATTAGACGTCTTGTCTCAAGTGTGCGCAGGCCCTGTACAGCTGTCTGTCCGTCTATCTGTCTCCTGTTCATCTATCAACAGGCTGTATGTCATGAACATGATCGCTCAACAGTTGATTTTCACCGATGACTTATTTTTGTTGCCCCTATAACAGTATAAAATAAATATTTAAGGGATCCCATACAATAAACGTGTTTTTTTGCTATCGACGATACACGGAACCCTTCGTGCGCGAGTCCGGCTCACACTTGGGCTTTATTTTTTAATTTGATAGGCTCACGCTGGACCACTATCTCACCTGATAATAAGCAATGATGAGATCGATGGTGGAACAAACTTGCCTAGGAGTAAACTCTGTGTATTATTAATCTCTTTGTATTATGTGAACACAATTTTAATAAATAAAGAAAAAAAATTAGAAAAATATAGATTGAAATAAGCCACTGGCAGCTAAGAGATGACCAGTCCCAAACGTTTTTCTTGTAAGTCGAGACGTAGGTATCTTACAGTTCATTCACCTTATAATTAGCTTACGTTAATAATTAACTAATACCTACTTGTCTATCAAAGTCACTAATGAATGAGTCATGATCAGAGATTTAACCCTTCAGATACCGTCAATTAGAGACACAATAGTAAGACAATAGATGCGCGGCCACCGGGTGTCGCTTGGGGATTCATGAATTAATCGGTAAAGTAATTAGATACCTAAAGTTCAAGGAAGTAACACAGAATTGATAATACCTCCTTTAATTGACTGTTCTGTCGGCCTAGTTGTCGGTGACTCTAAGGGCTATACAAGGTGTAAGGGACAGCCCTCCGCAAACTTTAAGGGCTTGCTCAGTAGACGAACTGATCTTCAATATAATAATTTTAATCAAATTTTTAATCTACCTTAATACGGGGTTACTTCGACCCCGTATTAACTTAACGCCACTTAACGTTACGGGGTCTAACAAGCCCCGTACCGCCATAGTTATAGTTTTCAAACGAGGTCTAAAACGCCCCGTACCCCAGAAAAGGAAATAAAACAAAAATGAGTGCCGCTATCTACGTATTAAGTTTGGCTTAATTAATAACCATTTAAAAGCGGGGAAGTACACAAGTATTTTGTGCCAAAACATGATGAAAGCTAAAAATAAAAAATAAACTAACAAAAACTTAGCGGTTCATCCAGTTTTAACATAGGTATTATAACTAATTTACATAATGGGAAATTTTACGTCGATCTTGTGGTTTGATGCGGTATTAACTGACGAATGGTTTGGAATTTCCATGTCGGGAGTAATACCCACTTTTAAGATTTTTAACCGACTTCCGAAAAAAGAAGGAAGTTCTCATATCTACCAAAGATTTTTTTAGAAGAATATTTAAGCATGTGTATTAGAAGAAGATTGAAAATGATGCTCTGCCCTTAAGTTTGGCTATGTTGGTAACCTTGGTTCTTTGCAGAGTTTCTGATGCGATCACGCAAGGAAACTCAGAGAATAGCCATCGCATTTCCATTACAGTTTGGGTGACTTTGAGCTTTCTGATGAGGGCCATTGTAAGGAACCACGTTTCGGAGCCATATGTCATCACTGGCAACACGCATTGATTTTCGTCTTGAGACACTGTGGTTAATTAGTTAGTTAGCCCATTATGTCCAACTGCTGAGCGTAGGCCTCCCTTTCTCTTTTCCACACACGTCTGTCCTCAGCCATTGCAGGCCAGTCCCTCCGGTAGTTGTCAACTCAACTCTCCACCTTCGCATTGATCTGCCGCGATGTCACCTAATAAATAGCCCACAGCTTATCCGACATACGGCAGACATGTCCTACCCAATCCCACTTTAGATTAGAGAATGACGTTCCCACGTTCGCAGAAGGAGGCGACCGCCCGCCATTCCTTCTCGCTGTTGACCATGACCAACACCAAGGTCCGACGCGAGAGATTACTACCACTGAGTGCCCTTGGACACAGACGGGGTTATACCTCTACCGTATGCTCCACCGCGTCTTCTGTCCGGTCCGCACAATGGCGACACCCGGACGTCACCTCGGCATGAATCCGGTGAAAAAACCTTCAGAACTGGTCTCGAGACACTGTGGTTTATCCCAAAAAATAGGGGTCTATAAATGGCATTCAGGGTCAACGTCTTAGCGTGTTTACGGAGTTCAAGACACAACAGCGTCATGAAAAACGTCGTCTGAATTACGAACCCAAATGAATAAATAATGTTCCAAAGCGGTTGGGTTTTTTGGCCTTTGTGGTTTTTAATTAAATAAAAACAACTTGATTGCTACAAAGATGCCGTAGAAAACTAGATGATTATGAACCGTAACTGTATAATTTGGAAAACAATATTTATTGCCAACTTTTTTTGTGTTAAATTCATAATTCTTGATTGCTAACGTTTATGTGTTGTTTTTTCCTTAAAGAATTCACGTGAGTTAATAGGATAACATCACGTGAGTAGTTCAGCACATGATCTACCTACACAGGTCCGGCTTGCGGACGGCGAGCAATGGGTAGCTCACCGAGCCCAAGTCGTCGACAGTGCGTTCCACACACGCCTCAAGGAGATGTCAGCAAACTGCAGGGTCGAAATCTATTGGGGCCACAGGTTGTGCAAAAATGAACCCTGGAGCCCTGGAATTAAGACAAGATTTCATCTTTTTTTTCACACTTAAAAAAAAACTACACATGTACTTTTTCACACTAAAAATGTAATTCGATTAAACTTGTTGTGATTAAAGTCATCCAAAGGGAAATGGAAAGAACTGTGCTCAGAGTTTCCTAGATAATAAGTGTGATTTAACCTGATATTCAAATTTCAAATTTCATACCTGAGTGATACAACTAATTCGTTCATATTGATTTTAGTGTTATAGACAGAGTCTTAGAATGACGCTAGTTTTGGTTGTTTGTATTACATTATTTATGTATTGTATATATACATATATTATGTAAATAATACACCACGAACTACCTGCGTATCTGTTTCTCGTTCTCTGTGAAATCTGTAAAAATCACTTTTAGCGATAAGACCGCCCATTGTGACGCCCTAATAAATTATATTCCTATTGTATTTTTTATTATTGGTATACATATAATAATTATCTACCTATTTATCTGTCTAGTTTTTATAAACATTAAAAGGGGCCTTCTCCAGTCGTCTATCGTCAACATGCCTTAAAAGCTTGTTATTTCATCCACCGCAATGTTTGATAAAAACGCAACGCGAAAAAAGAGAGATAACGCCTGACTCTGTTGACATTCGGTAATCCCGTCAGAAAGCTTTTTTATTGATATAAACTAGTGCTTGACTGCGATCACACCTGATGATATACAATGATGCAATCGTTGATGGTGAGGCGCACTAGTTTATTAAGAGCCTATTCACTCTAGCTTTGACACCAAGAAGACCGCAACAGGCAAATTGTTCCAGCCTTTCGATTATTTCGACAAATGTCTTTTTTTAAAAAAACCTTACAAGTTATTAGAAAAAAACGGTTTATTTAGAATCCGAGATAAAATGTGCAAGGTTTCTATAGTTATAATTATATAATATAATATAATATATAATATAATATTCCACAACTATCACACAACGCCGTCTAGTCCCAAGCTAAGCAGAGCTTGTGTTATGGGTACTAGACAACTGATAAACATACTTATATATTTCTAAATACATACAAATTATAGATAAATTTCTTTATTTTTTAAATTTGTGAGTACATTATGAAGTGCCAAGGTCAGAGGTCTTTATTGGATTAGCGTTACAAAAAAATATGAATAATATGACTTCAATAAAAACCCAGATAATATCCTCAAGATTTCTTTTTTTAGATGTAAAATCATTTAATGACATCTCCCGCCTTTCGTATTAGACTTTTACTGACTAAAATTCACTCCTGTTCCTTCTTAGCCTTTGTTTCAGGGCCCCGGGGTTCTCTTTCACATATCACCCTTGGCCAATAGATATCAGTGTTTCCAAAATGTTTAAAGAATGATGTGCAATAACGTCATAATCACGTAAAAGCGGTTATATGGAAATGTATCTCGGATTGAACGCTTTTAAGAGCTGGTTGTAGTCACTGAGTATTTTGTATGTACTCCGCCCGCGTCTATGTTGGTCGCGATCCCGTAACAGTGGTTTTATTTTTATAAAATAATAATAATAACTATTCAAGATTTTTAATTTTGCGAGGCCCTTTTGAAAAACAAGCTTTATTATTTTTTGCAACTTTAAAATATTTCTCGATCTCATAGACATACACGTTTGAAATCGTAAGTTAGGATCAGACTCGTGTTTTTTTTTTTTTCGATATCACTTTTCGATTTTTACTCAGCGGCGCGGTGGCGGTTGCTCATATAGTCAATTTTAATAAAATAAATCATGGTGTTCTTTTCAATATTAGTGGATTTCCAGAGGTTTAAAAATGTTCAAAATGAGTAAAATCTAGCCTTAAGAATATGAGACAATGATCACATACAATCCATCAGAATAGGCGCGGTTCACACCGGACCACTAAAAATTGCGCAACACTCAAATAACGGACACCACACAGATCTCGAGACATTGGCCTCCTTTTTTGATCAAAATTGATGTGAATTGTTAAACAGGTTCCGATGAGAATGTTACATAATATAAGAGTAACAATATAGTATTGTATAATGTAAAAGCACTTTTTCAAAGTTTGTAAGTGTGAGTACCATGGAGCTGGAGGAGGCCGCTCGTGCAGGCGCAATGGAGCGGCCCTCGCGGCCCAGCCACCGTAATCCCAATCCCATTTTCGGCCAACGGAGGCGCGGGCTTGCGGAGGGCGAGCTACCCATTGCCCGCCGTCCACAAGTCCGCGCCACGCAATCGTCTGGTAACCGTCGACCCAAGTCATCGACGGCGCGTAGTGAACCTGCCTTCGTTCTGGGGCCCCGCCCTAGAACGAAGGCAAAAGATCAGGAGTGGGGTTTAATCAGTAAAAGTCTGACACGCTCTAGCTTTAGCCCCAGCATTATGCTGAGCACTGGCCGTTTTGCGCTGATGTGACGCATATCCTATCTAGCTGATAGTTTTTAGTTTGATATTGTTTCTTGTTACATTTATTTATTTTTAAGATATGCGTCATGTTGGACGCGAATAAATTCTTTTTCTTTCTTTCTTTTTTCTTTCTTTGCTCTCTCGCTCTGCCCAAGGGTGGGAGATGTCATAAGATGATTTCCCACCTAAGGACGTGTTAGCATTGTCTCCGTTATGATATACATTGTATATATATTATAAATAAATTAAACCCAGACACAGAACAAATCATCATGCTCATCACACAAACATTTGTCCTGGGTGGGAATCGAACCAACAACCTCTGGGATAGCAGTCAGGATCACTAACCACTAGACCAACAGGCCAGTCGACAATGTAAATCACTTTTATAACCTCAGGAGCAAACAGTCTTGAACTTGTTCGCTGTATAATAAATAATATTTTTTATGACCAATAAAACGTTTTGTATGACAAGTTTAAATATTGACTGGTTACGTAACTTACTTGAAATAACTAAGCTACTCATTTTTAAATCAGTATTTATTGTGCGTACAACCAAGGAGAGGAATCCCCTACCGGATGCTGTGTTTCCTGATAGCTACCACTTAGGGGTCTTTAAGTTGAGAGTGAATAGATTACTTCTAGGCAAGCGTCTCTCCATCATCGACCATATCATCGCTTACATCACCCTTCAGGAATAAAGTAGGTTTCTATCGGTGATTCTAAAAAAACAAAATCTCTGCTTTAGGTCTTAACTTCAATTTTGCCCAGTTTATGAAAATGATATAATTGTCTAAGATGCCTAAAGACACTATTGAGTTATTTTTTTTTTAATTTAACAAAAATACTTTTTGACTGAAAAGTTGAAAGGAAACCGTTTGTCTTGGTATGGTCATGTGAAAAGGAGGGATGAAACGCATGTTGCTAAAAAAGTTATGAGTTTACATGTGGATGGACGGCGGGGGAGAGGGAGGCCAAAGAAAAAATGGATGGATTGTGTGAGAAGTGATATGAAAGAAAAGGTAGTTAGTGATAGCGTGACGAGTGACAGGACAGAATGGAAGAAAAAAACGTGTTGCGCCGACCCCAAATAAAACGGGACAAGGGCAGGAAGATGATGATGATGATGATGACTTTTTAGTTTCGGAAACCTTACGGGGTCTAATAAGCCCCTTACCGTACGAGGTCTTAAACGCCCCGTACCACAAAAATGAAAATAATACAGAAAATGTGTGCAGCTGTCTACGTGTATATAAATAAATTATAATCACATACATTACCTACCTACTTTATTGTTGGAAAAATTGTAGCATTAAAACAACGTCATACAAGCATAATCTAATGGAATATTAATGATTATTGTAATTAAAATGCTTTAGTTTAACGCGTATTAAGATTATCCATTTCCGTGTATAATTGGAATATTAATCCGTCATTGTATCATCCTTTGACATATCTCTCATGAGTCATTATCATGATAATCTATACTTATAATAAATCTGTAGACAGGGTCAATTCTGTACATGAAATATATTTCCAAAATAACTATCAGGGGGTGATTAGTGATCGATACTGATGCTAAAAATGCAAACAGTAAAATTTTTGTCTGTCTGTCTGTCTGTCTGTCTGTCTGTCTGTCTGTCTGTCTGTCTGTCTGTCTGTCTGTCTGTCTGTCTGTCTGTCTGTCTGTCTGTCTGTCTGTCTGTCTGTCTGTCTGTCTGTCTGTCTGTCTGTCTGTCTGTCTGTCTGTCTGTCTGTCTGTCTGTCTGTCTGTCTGTCTGTCTGTCTGTCTGTATGTTCTTTATAGAAACAAAAACTACTCGATGGATTTTAACGAAACTTGGTACAATCATTCTTCATACTCCTGGGCAGGTTATAGTATACTTTTCATCACGCTACGATCAATAGGAGCAGAGCAGTGAAGGGAAATGTTGGGAAAACGGGAGAAATTACTTCATTTTTTAAGCTTCCGTCGCGTTTGCAGCCTTAATGGTTAAAGCTACACAGAAAACATGTACAACGGAAATATTCTCCTCAAAATTATATAAAAAATGTCCCACGACAGCATACGTCTATCTTTTATGGTTAACTCACAATAACACGTGTAACTCCCGATAGCTTAGCAGTTCTGAGCTTTCTGTTTATTTTTGTCTACTCTTACGTTTATAACACTGAATGTCGCTGGCATAAGAAACAGGATCCGCGTACGAAGTCACTGGCAGAAGCTAGTATAATAATAATAATATAGTCTTAACATAGTTCCATGATACCAGTACACTTAACACTCCAAAAACCATAGCCATATTATTTTGTTTTCCATATTGTATCGCAATAGTTTTTCAAACCGGTGGTTGTCCTTGGGTGCACTAGTATAGCGCGTACAGGGATAATTGTCGGTAGGTATCACGTCTCATTATAATAACCTAAAGAGCCTCTGCGAGTTGGCTTCGGCCCCTTGTACGCCTCCCAAAGGTGCAGGACCTCAGAATCTTGAGATAAATAAACAAATAAATAATAATATTCCACAACTATCACACAACGCTATCTAGTCCTAAGCTAAGCAGAGCTTGTGTTATGAGTACTAGACAACTGATAAACATACTTATATATTTCTAAACCGCAGGCCGTTGTGTGCTACTTGCGTTTTCCTAATTGATTTGTGTCATTGCACGGTGCTAATGAGTAAGTTCTCTAGAAAAATCAACTATGTGAAACTATTGCGTCTAAGTAATCACGACCTAATTGCGTTGGGGTTATGGTCTTATTTCGAATACGTTGTTTTGTGTGTTATTACTTTGTTATGTTGGCAGCAATCCTTATCTTACTAGGGTAAATACGCCAAATGTCGGCCCCCCTTAGCGATTTTCTGACTGCCGATCGCTCTAGCACCTTCAGTTTCCAACGAAAGATAGCTTCTTATGCGGTTTTGGATAGTTTAACTAATCTATTTTATGTTTATAGGCATAAGATCGACATTTCTACTAAAAGAAAAAAGTAATAAGGTTTAGATGCGTCGAGAACAGAAAAACCCTAAAGTCGGCCATTCATGGCCCATGGTCGGTCGCGTTTTTCCCAAATGTCGGCCGGGTATAGGGTGTTTTAAATTAAGAAAGTGACCAATATTATTAATGTGATTTATTTTGGCAGGATTCTAATATAGCACTTTGTTTAATAGTTAAATATATGTATTTTTATTTCCCCTCATCAATATTAGATAAGTACTAAAATTATAACAAATTAAAACATCAAAATGAAATAAAACAAGAATTAATAACTTTAGTATGTGATAAAAATATTACTTAAAACAAAAATAAAATAGAATTTTAAATAAGTCTAAAAAATTAAAATAATACTTCAAAAGTAATTGTTTAACGTCTTCGGAACAATATTTATTAATTATTTTTCAAACAAGTCGGTAAACATTTAAAAAATTCGTAACCGCATAATTTTCTTTGATTCCGTGAAGGCTTTAGATCTCCCTGTTTTGTCATTTTAGTACCTACCTTAAATTAAAATCACTAAGTGAAAACAAACTTAGTACTTATCTAAGGGCCGCTTTTTGGTACAACAAAGATTCTCGATCAACCATTTATATATTTTAAGCTAATAAGAAGTGTTTAATAGATAGCAAGTTCCAAAGAGAAATTCATATTATTTATATCTTAAATTCCAAAACCATAAAGCTACCATAAAATAATGTCTTCTTTAAATAAGTTTGATAAACAGATAAAAAATCACTACCCAATCAATGAAGAAATTCAAAAGCATTTTTTCATCAACCTGTATAGTGGCCCTCGAATTCGAGGCTGGTCGACATTACGATCTTTAATGTTTCTAATGTCGGCCCGTATTCCTTGTACCTTATTTCTCGAGATTCGATTAATATCGCCCCGGCCGTTATTTGGCGATTAAACGTAAAATAGATTTATTTATCTAGAAGCTTTGCAAAGTCTCTTATTTAGCTAATGGAATTGGTACAATTGGTATTTATAAAACAGACTGCATTTACTTTAAGTCGGCCACGGCCGAGAATCAGGTTTTAAGTCAAAACTGTTATCCTAATGGCGGCCTCCTATTTTGCCCTGAAAAATATACGCAAAACGCTGAAAAAACTATCTCAAAATATAGTAAAAATAACTCTTTAGTGATAATAAAGCTTAAAACAAAAATAAAGAAATGTCTTATCGTTGTAATATCAATCCCCGAAGTGTGAGTATTCACATCAAGTAAGCTACTTTTAATGCAAACTTGACGCTTCAACGACGCAATCCCTGCTGATGCTCAGTGTGCGAAAAGCAAGTGACTTAATCAGATAATAATGGTTTGTACATATAGAGTATGAACTAAAGTTGCAATTCGAGAGGTAAAATTGTCACTTAATTACCATTTGAATGAATGCAAGCTGAAATCGTGCAGACGGCCGACAATTGGGGGGAGGCCGACGTTTGGCGTATTTACCCTACCGCTCGACACCTTTTGTTTGTATTCAAAGCTCATATGATTTATGCTTTTTGAAGTTATTTATTTTTGGACACTGTGCTCTGCTGTGCCTAATAGTTTATTGCAAGTCATTGCCTTTTACCTCCGTAATTTTATTTTATAAAGTAAATGAAACTAATTTGCGTTTTTTAGCACGTAACTTGTTTATGCTCGCTTTTTTTTATGTGTTTATTTTATCTTGCCTTTGTTTTGACTAGTGATGGCTACTCTTAGTGTTTATTATCAGAACGTGCGTGGTCTGCGTACGAAGACGAACGATATATTTCGTAAAATATCACAGAGTGCATATGATTTAATTGTATTGACGGAAACGTGGCTTGTGGAAGATATCTTTAGTAGTGAGATTTTTGATAGTCGTTATTTAGTGTGGAGGCGCGATCGCGATTATTCTCGAACGTCTCAAAAGCGCGGTGGTGGCGTATTGATAGCGGTGAGAAGTGAACTAACTGTTGTAGAACGACAAGATTGGCGAAGTTCTGCTGAGGATATTTGGGTCTCAATTATCTTAAAACGATCTAGGCCTGCAACTAATTATAATTTACACATTTGTGCTTTATATCTTTGCAAAGAAAACCTTGGCAATTCGTATTATGATCAATTACGTAATTTTAGTCTTAATGTAAATCACTTGACCTTGACACACCCATTAGACAAATTCATTATTATGGGTGATTTTAATTTTGGTAACAATGTTGACTGGATTTATTCTGACGGTAATGAACTTATCCCGCAAAATATATCGTGTAGCCACTTAGCCGAGTTTTTTGATGGAATTCTCACTTCTAACCTATCTCAATATAACGGAGAAAGAAATAACAATGGTAGATTATTGGACTTAGTGTTTTCTAACGACTTGGTTAATGTTACTGAATGCCATGACGCCTTGGCATTACCTATTGACATGCATCATAAACCTTTGACGATCACTGCCGACTTTGTTGAGATCCATAAATTGACCGATAAATTGACTACAAAATATGTATTTTCTAGGGGCGACTACACTGCTATTAATTCTGAACTCGATAAAATCAATTGGAATGAGTTTTTACTTACTGATTCGTTGGAAACTGCTGTTGAACTCTTTTATAATAAGCTATATGAGCTCAGAAATAAGTATATCCCAATTAAATCACTAAGACGCTCATCTTATCCGCCCTGGTATAGTTCTGCATTGATTAAAATATTAAAAGAGAAATATAAATATCATCACAAGTTTAAAACATACGGCAACTTGTCAGACTTTCACTCTTTTTCTATTTTACGGAACAGGGCGGATAACTTGGAGAAAATTTGTTTTAATACGTATATGGACAAGATAGAATCGTCCATTATTGAGAACCCTAAGTCTTTTTGGACATATGTCAAAAGCAAAAAAAACTGTGGTACTTTTCCAAAAGTAATGCATTATGGTGATAAAACCGCGAGTACAGGTGAAGAGATCAGCAATTTATTTGCATCCTATTTCCATTCTACTTTCCAGGAACCTGATCCTGTGCCCGCTACCTCTGGCGTCACTTGTTGTGTTGAGGACAGTGTGTCATGCATTGGCTCAGTTAGTGTGTCTCAATCTCAGGTTCTAAATTTATTAAAGACCTTGGATTTATCCAAATCTGGTGGTCCTGATCTTATACCTCCAGTATTTATTGTAAATTGTGCCAATAGTCTTGTACTACCATTGTGTATTTTATTCAGACGGTCTCTTTCAGAAGGCATAGTCCCAAAAATTTGGAAATCAGCATTTGTCACCCCAGTTTTCAAAAAAGGTAATAAGTCGGATATCTCTAATTATCGACCAATATCTAAGATATGTTTGTTCTCCAAAAAATAACGTATACGCTGCTATGAAATGTAGCTTTGGTGATGAACAGCATGGCTTTCTAAGGAAGCGGTCTACTACATCTAACTTAATCTTATCCCATGAGTTTATATCCCAAGCTATGGATCAGCGTGCACAAGTTGACGTTATTTATACTGATTACAGTAAATGTTTTGATCGTATTGACCATAGACTGCTCTTGGAGAAGCTACTAAAAGCCGGAATACACGGAGATTTGTATCGTTGGTTCTCCTCTTATATTGATAATAGAACACAGGCTGTGGTGCTTCAGGGATATACGTCTGGATGGAGTTTCGTCCCCTCTGGTGTTCCTCAGGGTTCAATATTAGGATCTTTATTATTTACTCTCTTCATTGCTGACGTAAAACACTGTTTTGAAAGTAGTTATATTTTACTTTATGCTGACGACATGAAAGTTCATAAAATTATTAGAAGCATCTCTGACACACACCTATTGCAGGCCGATTTGAATAGGTTTGAAGAATACTGTAGACTTAACAGGCTAGAATTAAACGTGTCAAAATGTTTTCACATGTCTTTCACACGTCAAAAGTCTACAATTGATTCCACATACAAACTTTACAATAGTGATATAGGGAAAGTTAATAGTATTAGGGATCTTGGTGTAATACAGGATAGCAAACTACTTTACGATCAGCATATTGATGGTATAGTGAACAGGGCATCAAAAGCTCTTGGCTTCATTATGAGAACCTCGGCCTGTTTTCGATCACTAAAACCGATCAAAGTCTTATATTGTTCGTTCGTACGCAGCCACCTCGAATATGCATCACAAGTCTGGAACCCTCAATATGGGATATATAAGTCTCGTATTGAGGGTATCCAGAAAAAATTCCTTAAGTTTCTTGACTTTAGAGCAAAACAAGTATCTGATAACTACACTCATCGATGCAGAAGATACCATTTTCTACCTCTTGACCAGAGACGTGATGTTAGTGATGTGTGCTACTTGATTAATATCGCAAATGGTTCAATTGACTGTCCTGAGCTTATCTCAAAATTGTTAATACGCACTAATCAGATGGGGCTGCGACAGCGACCACTTCTGCATGTACCTAATGCAAATACTAATTATAGGCGTAATGCATTTTTTCTTAGAGCCAGTCGCAGTTTTAATAAGATTTCATGTGAACCCGGCATTGACCTCTTTTGCACGAAAGCGAGCACAGTTAGGAAGCACTTAGCAAAGCCATTTTTTGAACAACCAGCATTGCATACTACAACTATTAGCACTTGAATCACAGAATTAATATTTATGTTAGAATTATTAAGAGTTAACAACTTTGTGTTAACCTGTTGTTGGACCAACTCTAGTTTTTGTTTTTTTTTTTTTTGTCACTATAGCTACCTACATGTGGAAGCTTGTAATTAGCAATTTAATTACCTACTATTGTCTTTATGTAGTTATTAGTCTGTAAGCTTTCCTAAAATGTGAAAAATAAAATAAAATAAAATAAAATAAATAATATGTATTATAGATAAATTACACCCAGACACAGAACTAATGATCATGCTCATCGCACAAACATTTGTTCTGGGTGGGAATCGAAACCACGACCTAGCCTACTGGGGCCAGGGTTAGCTGCGAAAGGTAGCTCAGCCCCCGGTACGAAAGGAAACGAAGGAACTGTACCCCTAGCCAAGTTGCTAATCTGCGATAGTTAACGCTAGTAGAAAGCTTCAATTGTACGGGAACGACGTCGTCTCAACGCTCACTCACGTGGTCAAAACAAAAGAATTGGCGGCAAGGTCAACTCGAAACGGTTGTAACTTGGCTAGGGGGGCTAGAGTGAATTTTTCGTCAGTAAAAGTCTGACACCATGTCCCGCTCCGCCCAAGAGCCGATCTCAATAGATGATTATCCCAGCGAAAAAAAACCCACGACCTCCGGCATAGCAGTCAGGGCCACTAACCACTAGACCAACAAGCCAGTCATAGTCTAAATATAATCTTTTATTTGCCAAAACATGTTAGGTTACGGTCAAGCTAGAACTACATTAGACCGACGCAAACAAACCAAAGACATTAAACATTTATCTCTTTAAATCTCTTTGCGTGTCACACTCCTGGGTGTCTACTCGCTTTCTCTGAAAAACGAAGTTTCGATTGAAATTTCGCATGTTTCCTACCACGGTTCCTTTCGCTCCCGGAATTTCGCACGAACGAAAGTTTTTTGACGTACCGAATCTCTAACACCCGGGCGATTGTTCCGCACCAATGCGATGCAGAAACTTTCCGCACTGACCATATTGTCCGGTGAGAACCTGCGTCATGCGAAAGTTGAGGACGCCGTGAGGTCTTTCCAGTCACGCCTCAAAGAACACTTATCGCCATATTTAAGGTGTGCCCAAACCGCAAGTTGGTAGGCTAAGTAGATGATGACGTATGACGTGTATCTACTGTTTTTTATATAAAATTATAATATTCTAATATTATAATATAAAATTTTATTTTTAACCTCAATCGGCGGAAATATAATAGCCTCGTCGGCAGTTATATTTTTAAGCCGTTTGGGGTTGAAACTCTTAGGCCGTGTGGTCCGAGGGCTCATATACTTTTTAAAGAATTATCCAAACGCTTAGTTGACTCTTCGCGTGACCCCAGGGCTGGCTTTTACCTCAGTCAGAGATTAAGCATTGCCATACAACGTGGCAATGCCGCCAGCCTTTTGGACACACTTCCAGTCGACAGCGATGCGGAGGAGTTTTATGACGTCATATTTAGCTAGGCCTTTTGTGTATATATTATTTTTAATTATTTAAGTTTATTGTATAATTTAATTTGTTTATACTTGGAGATTAAAATGAATTCATTGACCTACAAATTTTTGACATACTTCTAAAAAAAAAAAAAGATTTTTATTGGATACTAGCTTTTACCTGCGGCTTTGCCCGCGTTTATTAATATACTTTAATTCCTCTCCCCTTTTCTTCCCGCTTTATCCCCCTATTCTTACTTAAAAAAAAATATTCTGCCTATGTCCGTTTCCAGGGTCCCAACTACCTCTGTACCAAAATTCATCAAAATCGGTTTAGCCATTTAGGCATGAAGACGTAACAAACAAACAAACTCACTTTTGCTTTTATAATATTAGTAAGGATTGTATGTGGAGAACTGGTAACATAGAAATCGCGACAGTTCTGTGATACACAGTTTTTCTTTGCTCGATTTAATTATTCAGTAATTACACGGATACTGACGTCTTATATAATAATCGCAAGAAAACATCTGCAATGGTTTTTCTTGTGAGATCGTTCCTATTCACATGGAGGAGGGAATTGGGTCGTGAGACGGAAATTTCTTATTTATCACGTTCAATTTTCCTGTAGAAGAAAAGAAGTACACAGAAGAGATAAAGATTTTTGCCTGTTTTTAGAGTACCTCAAAAGGGATAACCTGCAAAGCCAATTAGGGCCATCGATTGTGCGAAAGAGGGGGTGAGAACCTCCTTTTTCGCATAACCCATGGCACCAATTCGCCTAATAGGCTTTGACCCTGAAACGAAGGCAGTGAAGGAACATGGCAGTGGGTTTTTTGTCAGTAAAGTCTGACACGCCCTCCCGCACCACTCTAGAGCAAGAGAAGTCATTGAACAATTTCCCACCTAGATAAAAGCTATCTACAACGTGTAACGTTAAATGCGCAAAACCTGAAAGTAGTTTGATCAGAATAAGGAGCAGAATCAATCAAACCACTTTTTAATATAGGTTACATTTTTCAAAAAAATCTTTTTTAAAATAAAATAATAAAAATGTTGCCTTCTCTATTTATGAATAGGTCAAGCCATCACGTGCGCAAACGAATGGTTGTATTCCAATCAAATTTTCTCATACACGGGATAATAAAAGTTATTATTTCAATGCAGGCAGATACGAATTTGAAACAAGCTAAAACTGCACATAAAAACTTTATTTTTTTTTTCTCACAGAATTAGGTCAATTGAATTGAAAGTGGGGTGTCTGAGGTTTTGCGCATTTTTGTTACACGTTGTATAATATTCCCACTGCTGGGTCGCATGCCTCTTCTCTGCGAGGGGGAGTGGTCTGCCTAAGACTAAATCTCGGAGTCCTGGAACGCAAACGAAAGAAGGAAGGTGTGCCAATGACTTCTCTCCGGCTTAGAGCGGAAGAAGTAAACAGATGATTTCCTACTATTAATTCATGAATCCCCAAGCGACCACCGGTGGCCGCGCATCTATTGTCTTACTATTGTGTCTCTAATTGACGGTATCTGAAGGGTTAAAAAAAGCCAACATGATGTAACGTTATATAAGCATCATAATGAACTCATAGAACCACGAAATTCGCATGAAAGGCGAGCCGAACGAGGTCCATGTACTGTTACATACATTTTGTAACTCTAAGCATTTAATGCTGTCGTTATACCATCTTATAGCCGCTTCATGACCATGCATAACATATCTACATACGTTTGTACACCACCGTGATACTGGGCAAGAGGAATTTTGTTTTTACTTTCGCTCACACTCGGTATGTCAATCCTTTTTGACATTATTTAACTATTTGACACCACAATGACATTCTTTAACCTTTCAGATACCGTCAATTAGAGACACAATAGTAAGACAATAGATGCGCGGCCACCGGTGGTCGCTTGGGGATTCATGAATTAAATGTTAGACTACATTTTGACTATAATATAATCACTACATGGTATAAAACAAAGTCGCTTTTTCTGTCCCTATATACCTATGTACGCTTAAATCTTTAAAACTACGCAACGGATTTTGATGCGGTTTTTTTTAATAGATAGAGTGATTCAAGAGGAAGGTTTATATGTATAATAACATCCATTAAACAGTGGAGAAATACTGTTACCCGAGCGAAGCCGGGGCGGGTCGCCAGTAATCTAAGTATTATTATATCGTAATCCTTACTTCCTTACTAATATTATAAAAGCGAAAGTGAGTTTGTTTGTTACGTCTTCACGTCTAAATAGCTGAACCGATTTTAATGAAACTTGGTACACGAATAGACCATGTACTTGGAATAGGACATAGGATACTTTTATCCCGGAAGGATGTTCCCTTGGGATAATGTTCTGCTATCACGCGGGCGAAGCCGCTGGGAGCAGCTAATAGAGATATAATTTTTCTTTTCTTCTTATTTAGGATAATAAGTACAATATTTATTAGTGATGCATCAGTAAGGTATTTGCCTTGAATGGTAGGTTTTTGTCGATAAACTGCACATTAGTGTGAAAAAAAATGACATTGTCCCCACCCTTATGTCATAGAAGTAAGAACTATTTTCTTACTGCAATATTTGCTATCAAACAAAAAAATTGCTGCGAATTTTGACAAATAAAAGTCACCCTGATCATGTAAGCGTTTGTTAGTATTTTTTGTTTTGTAATATTGAAATTGAAAGATTTATTAATTAACTAGCTTTTGCCCGCGCGGCTTCGCTCCCGCTCTTCCCTACTCCACCCTATTATACCCAATTCTACCCTACCCTACTCTACCCTACTCTACACTACTCTACCCTACTCTACCCTACTCTACCGTACTCTACCCTACTCTACCCTACTCTACCCTACTCTACCCTACTCTATCCTACTCTACCCTACTCTACTCTATTCTACCCTACTATACCCTACTCTGCCCTGCTCTACCCTACTCTACCCTACTCTACCCTACTCTACCGTACTCTACCGTACTCTACCCTACTCCACCGTACTCTACCGTACTCTACCCTACTCCACCGTACTCTACCCTACTCTACCCTACTCTACCGTACTCTACCGTACTCTACCGTACTCTACCCTACTCTACCCTACTCTACCCTACTCTACCCTACTCTACCCTACTCTACCCTACTCTACCCTACTCTACCCTACTCTACCCTACTCTACCCTACTCTACCCTACTCTACCCTACTCTACCCTACTCTACCCTACTCTACCCTACTCTACCCTACTCTACCCTACTCTACCCTACTCTACCCTACTCTACCCTACTCTACCCTACTCTACCCTACTCTACCCTACTCTACCCTACTCTACCCTACTCTACCCTACTCTACCCTACTCTACCCTACTCTACCCTACTCTACCCTACTCTACCCTACTCTACCCTACTCTACCCTACTCTACCCTACTCTACCCTACTCTACCCTACTCTACCCTACTCTACCCTACTCTACCCTACTCTACCCTACTCTACCCTACTCTACCCTACTCTACCCTACTCTACCCTACTCTACCCTACTCTACCCTACTCTACCCTACTCTACCCTACTCTACCCTACTCTACCCTACTCTACCCTACTCTACCCTACTCTACCCTACTCTACCCTACTCTACCCTACTCTACCCTACTCTACCCTACTCTACCCTACTCTACCCTACTCTACCCTACTCTACCCTACTCTACCCTACTCTACCCTACTCTACCCTACTCTACCCTACACTAACCTATTTTTTTTTCCATAAGAACCTTTTCCTCACAATAACAATCACAACCAAAAAAGAATTGGCAAAATCGGTCCAGGCGTTGTTGAGTTATGCGCTTACCAACACATTTTGGGATTCATTTTTATATTATAGATATATATATATATAGATATAATTCTAAATCATACTTTGTGAAATTTATTTCATCACCACTGCTCTCAAAACGGTAAAGGAAAACATCGTGAGGAAACCGGCATGTCCTAGAACCAAAAATTCGAATACCTGTGACATTCACCAAGCCGCACTGGGCCCGCATGATGGATTACGGCCCCTTCCTTCTCCTAGAGAGGAGGCCTGAGTCCCAGCAGTGGGAACATTACGGCCCCTTCCTTCTCCTAGAGAGGAGGCCTGAGTCCCAGCAGTGGGAACATTACGGCCCCTTCCTTCTCCTAGAGAGGAGGCCTGAGTCCCAGCAGTGGGAACATAACGGCCCCTTCCTTCTCCTAGAGAGGAGGCCCGAGTCCCAGCAGTGGGAACATTAGAAGGCCTTTGAAGGATTATGCTATCTTTTTAAGTGATATAGGTACGTGTATGTATGATGAAATATTCATAGCAGCAATTTAACTTACTATAGAACATAAAAACATGACGCAAATCCCAATATTGTTTTAACTAACAAATTAAAAATGTATTTAATAAAACAAGTCATTGTTAACATTTTTAACTGCAAATCGATTTTACCTTGAACTTTCCGACAGTCCATAGAGATACTCTCTCGGTGGTCTTTGGTCTTTTTACAAGCTTTTATTTAGTTTCACCTGTCCCGATGTTTGTCTGTCATCAAATCTTGCAAATTAAATTTGACTCACTTCCCGGTTAGCGATTGAGCTGAAATTTTGCATGCATGTGTAAATCAGAAAGAAAGAAAGAAAACAAGTTTATTTGGCACACAGGTACACAATGAGATAACACTAGAATTATTGTAAACAAACTTTTAAACTTAGAATACATCTACATTGTATGTCTCACGGTTGCGCCAAATAGGTCCAGTTCAGCATGATGCCAGGCCACTACGTAGCAGTTGCCTGACGAATGATGAATGGAACTGGAAGGTGGCTATAGGAACTTGGTAGTTAAACGACACAACCCCATCGAGTTTGGGCTCGTATGATTCGTCTTGACGAGTATTAATTATATAGGTATACCGAGCTATAAAAGCTTGCTATGAAATAATGATTTTTTTAAAACGGCCTTCCAACGCTGCGTCTTCCAGTACGTGGTCGCCACTCCAGTACGTTTCGTCCCCATTGACCATCTGTTCTGCGTGCAATGTGCCCTGCCTATTGCCACTTAAGTTTGGCGACACTTCGAGCTATGTCGGTAACCTTGGTTCTCCAGCGGATATCTTCATTTCTGATGTGATCACGCAAGGAAACTCCGACCATAGCCCTTTCCATGGCTCTGTGGGTGACGCCTTTGGTTACGCTTAATTATAATTACACTAAAAGCAAATAATAAAAATAAAAACCCTCTAAACAAAACTAAAAAATAATAGGAATTAACTATCTACATTATTAACTAACTACATTGTTATCTAACTACATTGAAATAATTATAGATACCATATTAATTCATGAATCCCCAAGCGACCACCGGTGGCCGCGCATCTATTGTCTTACTATTGTGTCTCTAATTGACGGTATCTGAAGGGTTAATTTGACAGATATCATTAAAGATGTCACTCATAATAAAATGGTATAATTAATAAATGAATGATGATGTCAAAATGTCATTTAAGTATCTACTCATTTAAATTATATAGGCTGAATGGTCTATAGATCGATGCCTGCCTTTTCTACGGGAGAACGAAAAAAAAAAAAAACATTCAAATTATAGCTACATTAATTTATTACATTTTTTTTTTAAACACCAAGCGAACGCCAGCGTTCGCTCTGTCATTTTCTTTTTATTGTGTCTTTAAATACGGTATTTGAACAATTTGTTAGTTCTTTTTAATTATCTTCTTTATTCATTTTTAGCACATATTATATTACATTTTAAAATATTTTTAACTAGAAAATATAAAATTATCCCAAGGGAACATACGTTCGGGATAAAAAGTATCCTACGTCCTATTCTAGGACATGGTCTATCCGTATACCAAGTTTCATCAAAATCGGTTTTGCCATTTAGGCGTGAAGACGTAACAAACAAACAAACAAACAAACTCACTTTCGCTTTTATAATATTAGTAATGATATTATAACTTTCCGTTAACCGCCGTTGTTGAGTTTATCGTGTTCATACAGATAGGCAGACGCAGTAGGGGTCTTTGTTTTATATTTTGTGAGCAGTGGTGGCCGAGTGGTAACAGCCCCGACTTACGAGTTGTAAGGTCGCGGGTTCAAACCCAGCCAGGCGCATTTTCTGTGTAATTTATTTCATCACCACTGTTCTCAAAACGAAGAAGGCAACCGACATGTCCTAGAATCAAACATTCGAAGACATGTGACATCCACCAACCCGCACCAGGCCCGCGTGGTGAGTTACGGCCTATTCCCTCTCCTAGAGAGGAGGTTTGAGTCCCAGCCGGTTTCCTCACGATGTTTTCCTTCACCGTTTTGAGAGCAGTGATAATGAAAAAAATTACACAAAGTAATGCGTCTGGCTGGGTTTGAACCAGCGACCTACAACTCGTAAGTCGGAGCCATTACCATTCGGCCACCACTGCTCTCATAAATACAAAATATTATGAAGTGTTTTGTGTGGGATTTGGACCGTAGGCTAGGTATACTTCTCAAATGGTCCCATAGTCACCAAGTTGGGATCTGATGATGGAATCTTGGCGAAATCGAGGGAACTCCTCAAATTCAATTATGTTTTTTAGTTAAGTCGTTTTTTTTTACATATATCTATTATTACTAGCTTTCCGCTCGCGGCTTCGCCCGCGTGGACTACAGTTTATATCGCGCGGGCAGAGACCCGGGCTCAGCAGTGGAATCATAGGCAGCCTATGTGTTATTCCAGTGTCTCTTTTACCTACCTACCAAATTTAATCCATTCAGTAGTTTTTGCGTGAAAGCGTAACAGACAGACAGACAGAGTTACTTTCGCATTTATAATATTAGTAGGCATGTATTATCTTTTTCTGATAAAATATTTTTATTTGCACCTTATTATAATATATTAAAAACCAAATACGAAAAAACAAAATTGAAAACTATATAACATTGATGATTATTATTATTGAATATAGAGGTCGCTACTCAGCCAAAAACCGGAGGTGTGTCATTTTATTACCGAAGTTACGAATTTCGTTGCAAAACCGAGTTCGCGCAAGAACGGCGATTATAAGAATTTAGGCGGCCTTCGGATTCACGTAAACTTTCGTAACCGAACTCTTACGATTATTGCCGAAGACTATATACAATCTTTCTATGATCAAGTTGAAAGTCTGTATACAACATTTTACGAAGAAACTTTTTAATAGGACAATAATTTGCAAGGGCCCAAGTCTGCTATTTTTATGAATTCGTCATTCCAACACTACCCCATTGTCATTTTGCTAAAAGTTCGTAATCTGCTGACTCACAATGATCGATCATTGATCAGTCAAAGATCTCGTAATAGATAGAAATCTGACATCAATGACATGTCAGCACTTTGCCTTTTATATACACCCTAAATTTTGATCGCAGTTAGTGAAGTAGTTAGTACGTGGCCAACTTAAGTAGTCGGCATTGCGTACTAACTACCTACAGGTCATTGGACTCGTCCAGCTGACGTTTTCTTGAAGAAACAAATTTCGTACATGCGTAAATTAATACGAGTTTAAAAAAAGGTACCTTATTATTTAATTTTATCGTTACAAATCAATAGTGTTCCATGTACGGCCCTCCACTGAATTAAAACGATCATTTAGCGGTGTATTAGATACAAAAAACAACCGTCAAAAAAAAAACAAAACAGTAATAGATCACCCTACCTTACGCTGGCCTACCATAATACCAAGTTTTAATAGATTTAGAGTTCATTATATATTGGTTTTAAATATCGCACGTGAGGTGGATTTTTAACTATAAAAACCTGTAACGATTCAAATTTTAACATTTAAAAAACCTGTATTTTTATTTATTGGTTGAATAAGATATGATATGTAAGATTCTGGAGTGGCGACCATCGGAAGACGGAGCGTTGAAAGGCCTCCTACAGTACATTTTTTTTTATTTTATGGTAGGATAATCGTCTAATGACAACCCCTGCTCTTGGGCGGAGCGAAATATAGTGTCAGACTCTTACTGACTAAAAACCCCACCCCTTTCCTTCAAGCCTTCATACCGGGGCTCTAGTTTCCTTTCGGATAACCCTGTCCCCAGTAGGCTTCGACCCAGCTGGGTCCCTTCTGTTGCTGTCAACTCCTTGAGGCGCGCGGGAACAGTGCGCGCCGTCGACGTCTTGGACTCGGTCTGGACAGTTACAAGACGTCTTGAGTGAGTGCAGGCCCTTAAGACGAAGAATTTTACGTGTGATTAATTCTAGAATTGTTTAATCGACGGATATTTATTGTTATTTTAGTTTAGTTGAAAATTGATCAAAAATAATTGATCAAGTTTTCAACTAAATTAAAATTTGGGTGTCTTCAAGGCTAGAGTGATTAAGCTCTTAATAAACTAGTGCGCCTCACAATCAACGATTATATCTCTGCCTAAGTGCCTACCAGCAGGTGGAGTCGCAGTCAAGCACTAGTTTATATCATCGAGTTATGTTCTAGTGATAGTGTGAGTATAGACTTCAACATTTTCTGGAGCATTTCTGTGTAATGTAACGTTCTTACGAACGGTACAATACAGGCAAAAGCTCAGTTTCCTAAGCATTTCCATGTAATGTAACGTTCCTGCGAATGCTCGGCGTTATGCTCACAGCGAGTGTGAATTTACCAACATTTCGTTGTACCTTGCGTTCATTTTCTTTCGTGGCTCGACAAAATGTTACACCAATACGCTTGACGAAATGTTACACCAATATGCTCGTTAGTTTGTAACAAAGAGGCGAGCGTGCTCGATGTTTAGTTCGTAAAAGGCTGATACACTAGAACATATCATAGAGCGGCTCGTTGTTCTGTTACAAGTAAATGTTTTAGTCTATACTCACCTAAATACAAGCCCTTTCATGGAAACTATTTGTCAAAATACCGAAAAGTTAAAACAAAAGTTCGCTGCAACGCTACATTGGCATTATGTCGTCTAACAGAAGTATTAAAACATGCAGCGCTAAGATAGCTTTTAGAGGATACTTTTTTCGCGACCAAAATTTCTTTAGCGCCATGAATTTCGTGGCTCTTACGCGTTTCGTTCAACATAGTGTAATGTTCAAGGTGTACAGTCGACATTACACCTGAGTCGACTGAAGTGAGCGTTTGGCACGTTTCATCTAGTGCATAGTATATATCTATGGTTTTTATAAATAAAAAATATATATTGGGTTTTCCAACCAAACCCAAATTAAGTTTTTCTTAAATTAACAATTTTACGGACATAATTAAATAAATTGATTGAGCCCCTTAAAAAATTAATACGTATATCATATATTTTAAATTACAAAATTGACCAATACAATTTGGGACAAAAAAATGCAACGATATCGCAGTTTTTTATTTCACTAATCTAAAACTAATTAAGATTGAAATCATACGGATGGTATATGGCGCAGTGGTAGAATGTTTTTTTTTTACGGTGGGCAAAAATCATCTAATGACAACCCCCGGTCTTGGATGGAGCGGGAGATAGAGTCAGACTCTTACTGACTAAAAGCTCTGCTGACAACTCCTTGAGGCGCGCGGGAATAGTGCGCGCCGTCGACGTCTTGGGCTCGGTCCGGACAGTTACCGGACGGTCGGAAAGCGAGCTACCCATGAATCGCCGTCGGCGAGCCCGTGAAGGTTTAGTGTTTGGCTGCTGGCACGGTTTCGATTCCCGTATAAAACAAATATTTGTAGAGTTTGGCAAAGGGTATCTTTGCCAAATATTATCGCGCCATCGCTGTGCAAAAGAAAAAAATAATATGTGACAACTTGAGAACCTCGTCCTTTTTTAAAAACTCATTTAAAACCTGCCAAACAGGAAAAACCAAAATATAAAAAGGTCTAAAGATTTTTACCTTTCAGAGAAGAAGGCTAGAAGGAACGGCGCGGGGTTCTTAGTCTGTAAGAGTCTGACACTATCTCCCGCTCCACCCAAGAGCGGGTTTTGTCATAAGATGATTTTCCCCGTCGACAAAAAAAAGAAAAGAACTCCTGAGTTTGTTTCAGTGTTTCTTCTCAGGGTAGTCAGCTAGGAAAAACCGGCCTCATCTAGTATGAACTGACGAAAAAAAAATTTGACATGCAAAAATGTTTTTTTTACCATATTTGCAAAATAAATATCATTTCAGACTCACAACCAAAGACATTAAACATATACTACCAATAGACAGGACATAGCGAACAAAATTCTAATCCGAGACTGGTTGCTAAAGTAGTAACAAGTCGCTGTCGCCTGTACCTGTCAAGTCGCGTTTGTGTCCGCTATACGCACCAAAAGTAAATATTTTTTGGAGAAATATGCCGAGTTGCGCATTGCACCATTGTAAATCGTATTATGGCAAAACGACTGGACCTAACTCCAGTTTATTTTCGTAAATATTTTTCGTCTTCACTGAAGCATAGGATGACAGTTTTTCTAAGACATTTCTTCTGACGGCCGCTCTATTGTATCTATTTAATATCTTAGCTCACAGCTCACAACAGACGAATTTGAGTTCGAAAGGACATTACCGAATTTAAATATTATAAAGTTTATTTGACTTACAAAAGGATCAGATGCGTATTTTCAAGCCACCGCGTGTGTCAAGAATACTGCGATTGACGTCCTAAGTAGGGAATGCAATCTCGATCTCGCGAGATCTCGGCCTTTTTAGCGAGATTGATCTCGGCCGAAAAAAGGGCGAGATCTCGCGAGATTAACGAGATTGTACTCGAGCATAAAAACGTCTTATTCGAAGCGCGGATTGACACGGACGTTAAAAAATTATAGACAGATGCGTTAAACAATGTTTGATGCAAAAACTGGATTGGAAATTTTCGTGAAAATAAATGTTTACCTTACAATACTTGTTTATGGTGGGTAAAAATCATCCAAATGACATCTCCCGCCCTTGGGCGGAGCGGGAGATAGTGTCAGACTATTACTGCCTTCGTCATACTGGGGCTGAGCTACGTTTCGGAACTAACCCTGGCCCCAGCAGGCTTCGACCCAGTGCGCGCCATCGACGACTTGGGCTCGGTCCGGACAGTTACCGGACGGTTCGACAGCAAACTACCCATTGCTCGCCGTCCGCAAGCCCGCACCTATGGTTATCTTATAATACTTATAGTTTTTTTTTCCTAATTTAATGAAATATTGTGAATATTTGCAAAAAAAACACACAAAACTGCCAATCTCGGCTCTCTGCGACTCGACTCTCAGCGGCAAAATTGGCAGTTTTGATATTGTTATTCGTAATCTCGCGAGATCTCGCTCGAGCCCCAATCTCGCGAGATTTGCATTCCCTAGTCCTAAGTTTTCGAACCAAACCCATAACAATCTACCATCGGACAACCCGATGTACGGCGAATATCCACCCTCATCCGAAAGAGAACTCAAGCCCCGGTATGAAGGCTAGAACTTCTAGCCTAGAAGGAACGGCGTGGGTTTTTGGTCAGTAAGAGTCTGACACTATCTCCCGCTCCGCCCAAGAGCGGAGGTTGTCATTGGATGGTTTTGGCCTACCATGGAAAAAACCCTTACGTTGTTTAAACCTCTACGGTCCGGACTAAGCGTTTCGCCTCGTCGTTTATACCGCGTACTGAAGGACTAAAACAATTTGCCTGCTGCGGTCTTCCCGTCCGATTATAATTTGGGTGTCTTCAAGGCTAGAGTGAATAGGCTCTTAATAAACTAGTGCGCGAAACCATCAGAGATTGCATCACTGCTTACCATCAGGTGGGATCGCAGTCAAGCACTAGTTTATTAAATATCAATTTAAAATAAAAAAAAAAACAAGTTTTTCCTTAATGAACAATTTCATAGATAATTATAATTAAGTAAATTGATTGAGCCCCTTAAAAAATAACAGGAATATCTAGTAATTTAAATAACTAAATTGACCATTACCATTTGGGACAAAAAACAAAATAGTAATTAGTGTTATTTCACTGAACTAATACTAATTCAGTTTGAAATCATCCGGTTGTTAAATTTATAAACGTCCTAATTAAATAATCTACACTAATCCCTACGAATATTATAAATGCGAAAGTAACTCTGTCTGTCTGTCTGTCTGTTACGCTTTCACGCAAAAACTACTGAACGGATTTAGATCAAATTTGGTAGGTAGGTAGAAGAGACACTGGAATAACACATAGGCTAACTATAATTCCACTGCTGAGCACGGGTCTCTGCCCGCGCGATATAAACTGTAGTCCACGCGGGCGAAGCCGTGGGTGGAAAGCTAGTGTTGTATAATATCATAAACCCTATAATTTTCCCACTGCTGGGAATCAAGCCTCTTCAATATACTCAGAGATCTCCAAGAATTAAATCAATTTGCCTGTCTCCATAATCGTAGAACGCAGTACATTATCGCCACGATTCGAATGACCATGAATGACTTAATGACAGATTATAATTGTATAATGATCTGTCATCATCTAATAGCCTCATACAAGTTCATACAACGAATGATTAGTCATTGGGAAAATCAGGGTACTGACATGATGTTATTTTCTTGGTAGTGATGTAAAAAAGTGGTCGATGTTATGGGAAATTATTTGTATGGAATAGTACGAGGTGTGACTTGCAATTTTATTATGGTCGAGGTATACCTTTTTTGCGCAAAGAATTGCCAAACTTAAGTGGCAATGGGCAGGGCACATTGCTCGCAGAACAGATGGCCATTGGGGCCGAAAGGTTCTGGAGTGGCGACCGCGTACCGGAAGACGCAACGTTGGAAGGCTTCCAACAAAGTGGTCTGATGACCTGGTGAAGGTTACGGGAAGCTGATGGATACGAGACGCGCAGGAGCGTTCGTTGTGGCGACGCTTGGGGGAGGCCTATGTCCAGCAGTGGACGTGTATCGGCTGAAATGATGATGATGATTATGATACCTTTTTTTAGGAGCCATATCTTATTTTTTAGTCATCTACATTTTACACTTTTACACTATCTACATTAATAAAAAAAAAGAAAATTTGTATTTTTGTGTGTATGTTTGTAATGAACAAACTCTAAAACTACTGTGCCAATTTCAAAAATTCTTTCACCATTGGAAAGCTACATTCACTCTAAGTAACATTGGCAGTATTTATTGACTGTATGATTAAGTTTATTTTTATGTTTTTTATTTTGTCGGAGGTAATCTCTGAAAGTATTGGTCCGATTGATGAAATTATTTCACCGCTAGAAAGCTACTGGGGACAGGGTTGTCCGAAAAGGAGCTCGTGCCCCGGTATGAAGGCTAGAAGGAACGGCGCGGAGTTTTTAGTCAGTAAGAGTCTGACACTATCTCCCGCTCCACCCAAGAGCTGGTTTTGTCAAAGATGATTTTCCCTGTCGACAAAAAAAAATCGCTAGAAAGCTGCTTTATTCCTGATTGACATGGGCTATATATTTTGTACGGGGGTGAAACCGTGGGGAAAAGCTAGTATTATTATAAAGAGGTAAAGTTTGTCGTTTTGTTTGTAGGAGGTAATCTCTCGAAGTACAGGTCCGATTGCTAAATTTTCTTCACTGGAAGAAAGCTGCTTTATTCCTCAGTGACATAGGCTATATTTTATGTACCTACGCGGGTGAAGCCGTGGGCAAAAGCTAGTTGCAAAAAAACTAAATTACGATACAAGACTTTTTCCACGGTACTGTCGCAAAAAAGGGGTCGATGTAATGGGAAATTGTTTGTATGGTATGGTACGAGGTGTGACTTGCAATTTTTGTTGTAAACTTTTTTTTGGAGCAATATTTTTTAGTAATTGCAAATTAACTAAATTATCTTGGAAAAAAAATATCGTGCTTTCAATGACTCCTACGTATTCGTAAAAAAAACATCAAAACAACAACATCGAAAATAAAATGTGTTGATTCGGTTTTCTCCGAACATATTGCGTCCAAATCGTTAGCAACAAAAAATTAAAAAAAAAAACCAAAAAGTCCAAAAAACAATGCTAAAAGGGTTTTAATATACCAATTAAAAGCAAGTTTATTTATAAATAAGGAACTTTTAAGCGTATCTTTTTCTTTTCACGGTTTTCCAAAAATACACCCACGTCATTCTACCTGAGTATTTTTTTATAGCTACAAAAACATCTTTAAAATAATTGGCCACCTTCATTTGACCTTCCAGGTATAATATCTCCCTGCAACAGAAAGCAAAGTAAGAGGGTTAGTGACACTAACCCTGTCTTAAACCAGTTTCTAAATCTTGGGTTAAACCAAGAACTTGACTCGTATATTAGGTTTTAACCCTTCAGATACCGTCAATTAGAGACACAGTAGTAAGACAATAGATGCGCGGCCACCGGTGGTCGCTTGGGGATTCATGAATTAATAAAATAATAATAATATTCCACAACTATCACACAACGCCGTCTAGTCCCAAGCTAAGCAGAGCTTGTGTTATGGGTACTAGACAACTGATAAACATACTTATATATGTATATCTAAATGCCCTTCCAGGGTGCATGTTAATACTGTGTTAAGAAATTTTTATGCATACTTTATATCCAGTGTTTTACATGTCAGCAAATGAGTAAATAAATAAATACATACATATATCCTTACTAATATTATAAAAGCGAAAGTGAGTTTGTTTGTTTGTTTGTTACTTGTTGTGTCTTCACGCCTAAATGACGGAACCGATTTTGATGAAACGTGGTACATGAGTCAAAGTCAAAGTCAAAATATTTTATTTCACATAGGCCTACATGGGCACTTATAAAACGTCAGAAGCTAGTGCACGGTTCCAAATTGGTCGTTTCCTATGGAGAAGAACCGGCAAGAAACTCCATGGTTACTCTTTTTAAAAAAAGTGGTAGGTGTTACAATATGATAGTATGTAAGAACAGTGTATATCAATACTGTACACAAAAGCAAAAAATTAAAAAAGTAATTCAAATAAAAAAGTAATTTAAATAGGAAGTAATCTAAAGGTTTGTAAGGTATACAGTGTTCTCACATTCACATTACAAAACGAAAAAGAGGCTATATAAAAAAAAAAGCAATAGAAATATAGATAATTGCAAGTATCAATAAATTGTTAACAAAATAAATTATCAACGAGTTTAGGGTAGTTGAAGTCTCAAAAATTAAAAAAAAAAGTACTTATTGCAAAAGCAATGTCCAATAGAAAAAAAAAATACAAATAAAAAATGTATATATATTAAAACAGAGGTGGAGCAGTTAACAGACACAATATTGGTGAGTTACCAGGGAGCCACATGTGCAGAGGTAGTCATTGCCAAACAAGCGTGTCTTCGACATAGTCTTTAACCTTGTAATATGCTTTTTTGGTTAAGACACGCTTAATATGCGTTTTGAATTTTCCCTCACTAAGTTCAGTTACCGCCTTTGGTAGCTTGTTGTAAAAACGTATGCTGTTTACTAGGAATGACTTGCTGGTCTTAGCTAATCTCCATTTGGGTAATACAATTTCGTGTTTACTACGTGTATTTTTGTTATGAAAATCGCTTCTAATTTTAAAGAGTCCTAAGTTTTTACGAACATACAAAAATGCATTCCAAGATATAAAGAGAAGGCAGAGTCAGAATATCGGGCAATATCGGGCACGGATAGACCATGTCCAGGAATAGGACATAGGATACTTTTTATCCCGGAAGTATGTTCCCTTGGCATAACTTTCTGCCATCACGCGGGTGAAGCCGCTGGAAGCAGCTAGTTATAGATAAATTACACCCAAATACAGAACCAATGATTATACTCATCACACAAACATTTGTCCTGGGTGAGAATCAAACCAACGACCTCCGGCATAGCAGTCAGAGTCAATAACCACTAGACCAACAGGCCAGTCAATTTATTATTTATTAATCCACTTAGCCGTTAGCTTAGCCTTTTGGCAATGCTGAAGCAGGTTTTCTATCTGACCGAATGCAGCTGAAATTATTAACTAGCTTATACCCGCAGCTTCAGCCGCGTAGTTAAAATGTAGCCTTCTAGCGACCCGCCCCGGCTTCGCTCGGATGCAATATTATACATATAAACCTCCCTCTTGAATCACTCTATCTATTAAAAAAACCAAGTTTCATAAAAATCGGTTTTGCCATTTAGGCGTGAAGACGTAACAAACAAACAAACAAACTCACTTTCGCTTTTATAATATTAGTAAGGATGACATAGGCTATATTTTATATACGCAGGCGAAACCGCGGGCAAAATCAAGTGTTTTATATAGGTACTAGCGACGCGCCCCGGCTTCGCTCGGGTGTTTCTCCACTATTAAATGGATGTTATTATACATATAAACCTTCCTCTTGAATCACTCTATCTATTAAAAAAAACCGCATCAAAATCCGTTACGTAGTTTTAAAGATTTAAGCGTACATAGGGATATAGGGACAGAAAAAGCGACTTTGTTTTATACTATGTAGTAATGTCGCTTAGGAATGAAGTACTTCCCGTTGACCCATAATCCTAAAATTTGGCACAAAGTAAGATCTTATAGCACAGGTATGTACGTATTGGAATAAATCTGAAAACAACAAATTTATTGTACGTCAGAAAATCCATTCGGGAATTGTAGGTTGCACGAAACCCTCAGTGCGCGAGTCCGACTTGCACTTGCCCAATTTTTTTATCATTGATAGCCTTTTTTAATAGCATTCCTTAACAGTTCAAAGATGGTTGTGAATAGCCTGCTTTATTGTCTATGGTTTAAAGAAAAGAAAGAAAAAGAAGAGTTGTCTATAGTTTGTAAATACGAAAAATACATTTAAACGTCTTATTTTTATTTGTAAATATGTATTTGTTTTGTGCGAAAATCCAACAAGCGACATTTCGTCAACTGTGGCGTCGAAGCTAAGTAAAGATGATTTTGTGGGCTCAACTAAGATAAAAATAGGTATTTATTATTTTCAAAATATAAAGTGTACAATCATCATCATCATTTCAGCCGAAAGACGTCCACTGTTGGACATAGGCCTCCCGCAAGCGTCGCCACAACGACCGATCCTGTGCGTTTCGCATCCACCGCGGCTGACTCTCACCAGGTCGTCCATCCACCTTGTGGGAGGCCTTCCAACGCTGCGTTTTTCAGTACGCATCGCCACTCTAGAAACTTTCGGCTCCATAGAATAGAATAGAAGAATAGAATAGCATTTATTCGGAGCAAGCAACACAAATTACCACAACATAAAAAATAATAAAAACAACAAGAAAGAGAAAGAGTACAGAAATACAATACAGTTGCATTAAATGTGCCTGAACCGAAAGGGCCACCAACTCAGCAATTGCTGGGCGTCAAACACCCAGCGCTGATTTTCAGTTGGCACCCCGCAATGACGCACGGATGATGGTAAATAAAATATACTTAATATATACATACAACCTATCCATCGACTATCTGTTCTACGAGCAATGTGCCCTGCTCACTGCTCTTAAGTTTGGCGATTCTTTGAGCTATTTCGGTAACTTTGGTTCTCCTGCGGATCTTCATTCCTGATGCGATCACGCAAGGAAACTCCAAGCATAGCCCTTTCCATTGCCCTTTGGGTGACTGTGCTAGAGTTACACTGCGGACACGTGTGCCACACATGACTATCTACATCAGTCTCCATACATTCTATATGGCAACTAGACTTGTAGAGCTACACTAGATCCACGCCACGCGACGTCGTTCTATGTACAAATCAGGCGTGTTGCACGTGTGCGTCAGTCTAATGTAGTTCTCTCATTATTTGGGCGAAGAACGAGCCAGCCCTCTGACGCAGTATCGATCAGTCGACTTAGGTATATCCTTACTAATCCCTATCCCTACTAATATTATAAATGCGAAAGTAACTCTGTCTGTCTGTCTGTCTGTTACGCTTTCATGCAAAAACTACTGAACGGATTTAGATCAAATTTGGTAGGTAGGTAGAAGAGACACTGGAATAACACATAGGCTACCTATAATTCTACTGCTGAGCACGGGTCTCTGCCCGCGCGATATAAACTGTAGTCCACGCGGGCGAAGCCGCGGGCGGAAAGCTAGTAAATATTATAAAAGCGAAAGTGAGTTTGTTTGTTTGTTACGTCTTCACGCTTAAATGGCAAAACCGATTTTGATGAAACTTGGTACACGGATAGACCACGTCCTGGAATAGGACATAGGATACTTTTTTCCGGAAGTATGTTCTCTTGGGATAATTTTCTGCTATCACGTGGGCGAAGCCATTGGGAGTAACTAGTAAGTTAATATTTAAGTTCCTTATATACATATATATGTAGTATATTATAATTTTAAAATAAATATCCACTGGGTCTCCATTTTCGCTATTTGCAAAACACTTGACAAACAGCGCTAAGAATAATGTCTGTATGTTTGTTCGAACGCGTCTCGGAAACATGCAAATATCGTACTCGTGTGTAGTCATGCGATATTCATTGACAAGAAGCCTAGACATGCTGTCATACAAGTTCATACAACTCATACAGTAGGAACTCGCAGAGGTGTAACGCTTTAAGTACATATAAATACAATAACAATAATATAATAATACTAGCTTTTGCCCGCGGCTTCACTCGCGTACATAATCCCAGGATAAAAAGTATCCTATGTGTTATTCTGGGCTATGGTCTACTCGTGTACCAAGTTTCATCGAGATCCGTTCAGTAGTTTTTGCGTGAAAGAGTAACAAACATCCATACATCCATCCATACATACAAACTTTCGCATTTATAATATTAGTAGGATTCCACAACTATCACACAACGCCGTCTAGTCCCAAGCTAAGCAGATCTTGTGTTATGGGTACTAGACAACTGATAAACAAAAAACACACAAAACATACATATTATAGATAAATTACACCCAGACACAGAACAAATGATCATGCTCATCACATAAACATTTGTCCTGGGTGGGAATCGAACCCACAACCTCCGGCATAGCAGTCAGGGCCACTAACCACTAGACTAGACCGACAGGCCAGACAAATAGGTGTAACACTCTCCTCGAGCGCCGATTGTACCATCAAAGACACTTGATCACCGCTTTTTTGCTTGCAATCATAACGAAAACTCAAAGGGTTTGGTTTGGCACCGCGTCGAAGGATTCAAGCGAATTTTTTTTTAAGTGATCAGGCAGAAATGACCGCGATGGTACATACGTCATTACGTGTGTACAAGTTGAATGAACTTGAAAAACGTTTAATTTTTTTTTTGTACATACATTCAAGGCCAAAGAAAAGATGGATGGGAAATAAAGATATCTCAAACCTCATATGAAAGAAAAGGGAGTTAGTGATAGCGTGACGAGTGACAGGACAGAATGGAAGAAAAAAACGTGTTGCGCCGACCCCAAATAAAACGGGACAAGGGCAGGAAGATGATGATGATGACACACGTTCATGTACGAAATTTACTTGACCGAAAATTATGGTTCTCTTATTTTTTTTTCTGGGAAAATCCACATAAAGTTTTTTTTGTAATTTACGTAAAAACGGCAATTTGCCAGGACACTAAACCTCTAGCGCTCGACGGGAACACATAAATACTTGAGGATTGAAATATCATCAAACTTTAACGTTTCAAACGATCCGGCTAGTTTTACTTGGCCATATCATGAAGTGATCAGTTCCTAAGATTTGGCCATGACATACACAAACTTATGTCTTTTAAAGAAAAAACGGAACCTGATCAGCTTCTAACATTTGGCCATGACATACACAAACTTTTGCCTTTTTTTAGGGTTCCGTATCTTGAAAGGAAAAAACGGAACCCTTATAAGATCACTTTGTTGTCCGTCCGTCTGTCTGTATTTGAAAACTTCATGCAACACAAAGGTATGCTGTACCTTTGGCGGACTTAATGCCTTAAGACCATTTATCTCGGGAACGCGTGGAGGTATCGAGTTGAAATTAAAACCATTTATTCAAGTCTGCGGTCCGTTTAAGCTGTGAAAAAATCAAACTTCTAAGTTAACAAATAAAAAAGATACGGCCGTTTATGTCGCAAAAAAACGTATATTTTGATACTTTCGGAGATCTAAATTCACGTACTTCTCGTTGACCCAAAATCCTGAAATTTGGCACAAAGCAAGGTCTTATAGCAGAGGTATAGGAATAAATCTAAAAACAGTAAATTTGTTGTTACCTACGCAACAAAAAAAAATTGCAATTCGGCAAAATCTTCGAGACTCTCTCGTAGTTTGCACGGAACCCTCAGTGCGCGAGTCCGACTCGCACTTGCCCAATTTTTTATTATTGTGTGCGATATTAAGCTTACCCTTCCCAAAATAACATCAACCATAATAAAGCCGCTGACCAATTTATTAAGGTTTATTATTGAACAGGGTTTTCCCATACATTATGCGTTGTGCGTCAGTTTCTACCTATACATCTATCTCTTTCGCACATCCCCACTACTCGCGCTCGTTGACAAGCTAGTGGCGACGAGAGCTTTGGACTTCATTCAGTTGTTACTTTCCACTGTGATAACTTGTGTTCTGTGCTCTCAGTATTATTATTAAATAATTTAAATAAAAAGTAGTGTTTACGATAAGTGTTGTCTCATGTAAGTTACATTTTATCTAAAGTCATTTTCTCTACATAGTATAAAACAAAGTCGCTTTTTCTATCCCTATATACCTATGTACGCTAAATCTTTAAAACTATGCAACGGATTTTGATGCGGTTTTTTTTAATAGATAGTTTAACCCTTCAGATACCGTCAATTAGAGACACAATAGTAAGACAATAGATGCTATGATGACAATAGAGTTTCCATTCGTAAGATTTGTAAATTCGTTATATTATGCCAATAACGAAGCTCACAAACATAAGTCGAAATGATGTTGGCACGAAAGAGCTATGTTTAACGCTTGATTTACCAAACATAATACGCCCAAATTGACTTAAAAAAAAATAACTGGCTACTACTCATACGATGGTTAAATATGTGCTATAATAATATTTCAAGTTGTTTCATTATTTTGTTCAAAAAAAGCATACAAAGATGCGCTAATAATTTGCCGCGGATGAATTTTTAAAAGACCGCAGCCTTAAATAGTGGAGAAATACTGTTATTTTTGAGGTTTTTAATGTGATGTCGTATATATAACCCGAGCGAAGCCGGGGCGGGTCGATAGTTTAAACAAATAAAAGTGATTTGATTTCCAATTTTTTTTAACCTTAACGTTTTTTTTTTTTTATTTAAACTGTATAAAATCTTTAGTTTTAACATTTTTAGTGAAAAAAATGAATAAATTATTTTTTTAAATAAAAATGTCATCAGGATTATTAGAATAACGATTTTATTTACCCTGATGACATTTTAATTAATAAATTATTATGATAATGATAACGGTAATAAGAATTTTTTTTTTGTATTTTTTTATTAAATATATCATCAGGGTTGATTAGAATAACGATTTTACACAGTTTAAACTTTTTTTTAAATACAAATAAAAAAAAAACTTCAATCCAATATCATGTAGGTATTGGATCTGATGGTATTCGTTTGTGCGTCGATCGACGATCGACGGTGTTTGTGATATCGATCACAAACACCGTGTATAATAATAAATACTGCATTGAATAGGTATCTTTATTTTTAGACTAGTATCTATACAATAGTAGTAGTATATAGCTAATGTTTATAAGACAATGTCTCGGCTGTATTTCACCTTTATGAGACATCCTTACTAATATTATAAAAGCGAAAGTGAGTTTGTTTGTTTGTTACGTCTTTACGCCTAAATGGCAAAACCGATTTTGATGAAACTTGGTACACGGATAGACCATGTCCTGGAATAGGACATAGGATACTTTTTATCCCGAAAGTATGTTCCCTTGGAATAATTTGCTGCTATCACGCGGGCGAAGCCGCTGGGAGCAGCTAGTATAGGTATATTTTTAAAACTTTTTATTTATATTTTTAAAACATTTGTTAGATAAATTCAGAAAATAGTTGTCTTGTTTATGTGAGTTTATATTTTTTTTTATTGCCTATACTGTCTCAATGCTGGGCAATGGCCTCCACCAACTCTCCCCTCTCCCCAAGAGTTTATATTTTATTAAACACAATAATACAGCAATAATTTAATATTGATAGCAATAATTTAATATTTTAAGCCACGCCACCCAAGAGCGGGTTTCGTCAAAGATGATTTTCCCTGTCGACAAAAAAAAAAAAGACCGAATTCGCAAGAGTTTTATTAAAGTTTATTTGTATTCGTATTAACTGTTGATTTTATTTACTTACATGTAGGTTAAGGTTATATTATTATTTTTGTATTTATAGTTCTTTAAGATTTTTATAGTTTTAGATGAGTGTTAGAGATAAGTTAATTTATGTTGTTCCTTTTTAAAACCACTATTGCATTGGGTCCAGCCTGTTAAGATAGTGTGTGTTTTTAATAAATAAATAAATAAATTTCTAGTGCATTGGCAATTTTTTTTTTACAAAGATGGATTTTTTGTTTTTAACAAGAACCGGTACAGTTGATTCAGTGTTTATAAATTTAACCTTGCTTGCATAATTTAATTTTTTACAGTTTAGTCTCTATACTGTACAGTTATCTCGGATTGATTAATTCATCTATATATATAAAAATCAATGCCACTTTTCGTTGTTATTTTATAACTCAAGAACGGGCTCACCTATCCAAACCAAATTTTTAGGCTTTGTTCGGACTATTTAGTAGATGGTTTATGTGAAGTTTGGTAGGGTAGAGTAGGGTAGAGTAGTGTAGAGTAGGGTAGAGTAGTGTAGAGTAGAGTAGTGTGGAGTAGTGTAGGGTAGGGAAGAGCGGGAGCGAAGCCGTACGGGCAAAAGCTAGTTCATTATAGATATGATGTAGTCCAATCTTGTGACTAAAGTTTTTGTACCGGTTTTAGTGCAATTCTTATTATGATTACTGAGTTTCATCTTATAAGCCTTCATCATCATCATCATCATATCAGCCGAAAGACGTCCACTGCTGGACATAGGCCTCGCCCAAGCGTCGCCACAACGACCGGTCCTGTGCGTCACGCATCCACCGGATTCCCGATTTTAAGCCTTGTTGATACTTTATTCAAACAAGAAAAAAAAACTTCATACTCTATTATAGTTAGGGTTGATTGCCTAAAACTATAAACAAACTCCGTATTTAATTGGCTGTTTATTTTAATTTCGGTCTCTACGGTCCGGACTAAGCGTTTCGCCTTCAAGGTTAGAGTAGACAGGCTCATCATAAACTAGTGCGTCACTGCTTACCATCAGGTGTGATCGTCGCAGTCAAGCACTATCTACGTTATAACAAAAAATATATTTTTCTTGATTACCTACTAAACCAAATATCCATTAATATACTTGTAGAATCTTATTTTTAGTATATTTGAAACCTGAAACATGTATCAAGTATTATATGTAAAGAATCTATGTACAATAATTCATAACTGTATCATGAAAAAAAATCACAAAGATAAAAGCTTGTAATGTCAGCAAAAATACATGGGTTAGGGTTATCCAGGCGACTGAGGGGTTGTTTTGCACTTGCATCCAACTGTTTAGTAGCGCCTAATGCTCGCTATGACCTTTCGTGATCGTGTTGTACTTAGTGTCGGTGGTGTCCAATTTGTTACCGTTTTAAATATGTTTGGGTAAAAATACAACGTGTAACGTTAAATGCGCAAAACCTCAGACACCCCAAATGATTTTTAATTCGATTGACCTAGTTATGTGAGAAAACATTAAAAAAAGGTTTTATGAGCAGTTTTAATTTGTTTAAAATTCATATCTGCATTGAAATAAGAACTTTTATAATCCCGTATATGAGAAAATTTGATTGTATTACAACTATTTGTGTTTGGTTATCTATTTCGGCGGGTTTGCGCACGTGATGGCTCGACCTGTTCAGAAATAGACATTTGGAGGTATGCGGAACATAGAGTATAGTCCCGCAAACCTCCATTGAAAAGGGAGGATCCTCCGGCCAGACAGGATGTTACAGTCTGGTGGACGACTGCCCAATAGTCGAAGTTTTTAATGAAAATATTTTTGAAAAGTATAACCTATATTAAAAAGTGGTTTAATTGATTCTGCTCGTTATTCCGATCAAACTGATTTCAGGTTTTGCGCATTTAACGTTACACCTTGTATAACAAACATGGCATAAAAACTATTGGAATCCATTCAATTATTGATTCTGAACAAACTATATTCAGGTTTCGCATATACTAAAAATTATGTTATATAAAAACGCATATTTGAATCCCGGATTTAGGATCGCGACTTCAACAATTTTTTTGCAGATCAATCAAATTATAATACCAATTAGTCTTATTGGCATATTCAACGTTCACGAGGCGATTTAATAGCAGTATTTTGCGGGAAATAAAACGCATATTATTATACAGGGCGTCTTTGACATCGACGTACAAACGAATACCATGGACCCAGTACGTGATTGATCCCCAGTGGTGGAATTATTGTCGGTTTTTCCTATTTTTAATTTTTTACGTTATTTCATTTAACTCTTCAATCGTGATAATTAGAGACACAATAGAAAGACAATAGGTTCGCGAATGCCGGCGTTCGCTTGGAGTTTAATGAATTAAATTGTATAATTCGTTGACTTTCAAATATGTATAAAAGTAAAAATCTGGCATGCCCTCACACGCGGCCCTAGGGTAGGTACGATAAGTTACTAGATGATTTTCCACCGAAAAAACGAGGCCCCGAGATAGGCCCAATTAAACTACCGTGGAGCCCGCAGCAAATTCTGCGGGCCCCACGGTAGTTTAATTGGGCACTGTGCATGGGCCGACCCCAGCCAACGCCTGTGTGCGAATCCTATAGATTGCTGCAACTTTTATGTTATCTTTTTTCAATATGGAAATAGTGGGTCAATTCTAATAGTGTAAAACAAAATAGTAGAGGATACGATTAAGAACGACCTTCACCGGTCTGTCTATTGGATGAAACGTAGTTTATGACAAACTAGCGACCCGCCCCGGCTTCGCTCGGGTGCAATATTATACTATAAACCTTCCTCTTGAATCACTCCTATCTATTAAAAAAAACCGCATCAAAATCCGTTGCGTAGTTTTAAAGATTTAAGCGCACATAAGGATATACGGACAGAAAAAGCGACTCTGTTTTATACTATGTAGAGATCTGCAAAAGGCCAGGAATTTCTTAGGCAACTCACCCGCGTTATATTATTTAATATACTAGATTTGATGGATGCGTGACGCACAGGACCGGTCGTTGTGGCGACGCTTGGGGGTCCAACAGTGAACGTCTTTCGGCTGATATTTGTCATAACATCAATAAATAAAAACAGACCGGTGAAGGTCGATCTTAATCGGATCTTAAACTAAAATAACAGACATAAGTATTATCTTAGCAGATTTCACCGATGTACTTATCTTAATTCAACTATAAAGAATTTGTTGTGCTGCTGCTGTAACCAAAGAGATTAAATAGATACAATAGAGTGGCCATCAGAAGAAATGTCTAAGAAAAACTGTCATCCTATGCTTCAGTGAAGACGAAAAATATTTACGAAAATAAACTGGAGTTAGGTCCAGTCGTTTTGCCATAATACGATTTACAATGGTGCAATGCGCAACTCGGCATATTTCTCCAAAAAATATTTACTTTTGGTGCGTATAGCGGACACAAACGCGACTTGACAGGTGCAGGTGACAGCGACTTGTTACTACTTTAGTTACAAGTCTCGGATTAGAATTTTGTTCGCTATGTCCTGTCTATTGGTAGTATATGTTTAATGTCTTTGGCTGTAACAAAAATATTTAAAAAAATTGGCGCTGGCATCCGGCGCCCCTTATGCCTTGGCGCCTGTGTGCGCCGCGCACTTCGGCCCACTGTGCACCTCTCCAAAAACATCCGCACACTGGAGTGGAACACGGCTACATCCGGATGCTGAGCAGTTAGCGTGTTGACTAATAACACTGCTTTTATCTAAAACCCTGCTTTGTTTTATGTAAATAAGGTTATTTGCATACCAACATGACCTCATCTTTTTTCCCAATTTTTTTTGGTCGGAAATCATGATCGGAAAAAAGATTACATGTAGCAGAGATGAGAATGTTAAGATGGATGTGTGGTGTGACAAGAATGGATAAAGTGAGAAATGAGTATATTAGGGGAAGTTTGAAAGTGGCGCCAGTGACTGAAAAGTTGAAAGGAAATCGTTTGTCTTGGTATGGTCATGTGAAAAGGAGGGACGAAACGCATGTTGCTAAAAAAGTTATGAGTTTACATGTGGATGGACGGCGGGGGAGAGGGAGGCCAAAGAAAAGATGGATGGATTGTGTGAGAAGTGATATGAAAGAAAAGGGAGTTAGTGATAGCGTGACGAGTGACAGGACAGAATGGAAGAAAAAAACGTGTTGCGCCGACCCCAAATAAAACGGAACAAGGGCAGGAAGATGATGATCTTGATTTATTTTTTTATTGCTTCACTGTTTACCATCAGGAGGGATCATAGTCAAGCACTGGTTTATATTATTATATCTAGCCTATATTGTCCCACTGCTGGGCAAAGGCCTTCCTCCACTCCTTCCAATGTTCCCGGTTTTGAGCCACTTTGTTCCAATTCCCAAGGAAGACATCCAAGTCTATAACCTTGGTCTGCCGCGACCCCGTCGGGGCATGTCCGGGCACCAATTTTGCGTTTTCCTGGACCACCGCTCGATCGGCATGCGACGGACATGTCCAGCCCAGTCCCACTTAAGCTGGGCAACCTTCTGTACCTCATCAATGCTATTACTGTCATATCACTCTTCACACAATCCATCCATCTTTTCTTTCGCCTCCCTACTACACTATCATAAATGGTACACGGTGTCAAAGACATCGATGCGAAAACAAATACCTATGTATATTTTGAATTTAAACTATTTAAAATCGTTATTCTTACCAACCTCGATGATATTTTTAGTAAAAAAAGAACAACAAATAGTTAAACAAGTGCACATAGAGTAGTCGGGCACAGCAATTTCGTAAAGGTAAGTAGAAAGAAGTGCAAAATTGTAAATATCAAAATAAATTCACTATAAATGTCAAAAAGAAATTAATTTTAATGTCAAAGATAAATAAATTTTAATGTCAAAATAAATTCATTATGATGTCAAAATAGATTCATTATAAATGTTAAAATAAATTCACTATACAAGTCAAAATAGATCCCTACTAATATTATAAATGCGAAAGTAACTCTGTCTGTCTGTCTGTCTGTCTGTTACGCTTTCACGCAAAAACTACTCAACGGATTTAGATCAAATTTGGTAGGTAGGTAGAAGAGAAACTGGAATAACACATAGGCTACCTATAATTCCACTGCTGAGCACGGGTCTCTGCCCGCGCGATATAAACTGTAGTACACGCGGGCGAAGCCTCGGGCGGAAAGCTAGTTCATTATAAACGTCAAAAATAATTCATTTCACATGTTAAACCACCATCAGGTGAGTTAGTGCATCTGAAAACGAACAAACGTACCACAGTAGTCTGACCAGCTCGACCTTTCCGAAGCCTAATTTAATTCCGTGTAATATCAAATCAAAATAATTCACTTCCCCTCTCAGTTAGTATGCTATGCTCGTCTCCGGCAGATGCGTTGCCAAGGTGAATGCGTGGCTCTCATACAAATAGTACGTAATATGTTATCATTGCTATAGACGTCGTTATGTCATGGGCTACAAGTTTCCGAGGGGCTCATGACTAATAATAACAGTTTGCAAGTTAGCTTGCGATTTTTACTTGTAATTAGAATAAAACCTTAGCTTACAGTTTTTTTTTTAGGTGGGAAAATTATTCAATGACATCCCCCGCTCTTTTATTTCACATAGGCCTACAGTGCGTTTCACTTAAGACGTTCCTTTGGCGTAATGTTGGCTCCCCTGTCTGTCTACATAAAAAAGAAGGGAAAAAGGAAAGAGTTGCCTACTCTACCAAAATTTTTCCCCGAAATGCGAAACGAAATCGATTTTAACGGTAGTTGCAGCACTTTTTGGAGAATTATGAGGAGAATGGGACTTTATTTAAAAAAAGCAGGTCTAAAAGGACGTTGTTATAGAAAGATACGATATTGTGGCTTGGCGTTTTCGGTATTTGAAAGAATTGCAAGACAATCGGAATGGAGCCCAGCGCCCCTATACTTTATTCAAAAATAGTAAAAAGAAAAACAAAAAAAGACGCAATTGTTAAAAGTAACGAAATAGAAGTTAATCTCCCTAATATTAAGTAATTTAATTACTAAAAATATTGCAACACTGTTTTTCCGTATTGCCAACATTATGGCAAAGTAACTTGTTAAGTGAAACGCACTGTAAATGGGCACTTATAAAACGTCAGAAGCTAGTGTACGGTTCCAAATTGGTCGTTTCCTATGAAGAAGAACCGGCAGGAAACTCCATGGTTACTCTTTTTAAAAAATAAGTTTTTCTTACAATATTTTCATATTACAGTATTAATAGATATTGTGTAAGAACAGGGTAGACATATAGACCTATATTGTACTCAACAGCACTTTAAAAATAATCATATTAATAAGAATCTAAAGTGTTCTTCCATTTACATTATAACAAAAAGGCTAATTTTTTTCATTTAAGATGGTTGGGGATAATGGGAGATAGTGTCAAACTTTTACTGACTAAAAACCCACTCCTGTGATCCTGTCCCTTCGTTGCCTTTCGTACGGGGGCCGAATCTTCCTTTCAAAAGTAGACCCTTGGCTTGCTTCGACCCTGCTGGGCCGCTACGGTTTGCTGACAACTCCTTGAGGCGCGTGGAACAATACGTCGTACGTCTTGGACTCGGTCCAGACGGTTACCATACAGTCGGACGGCAAGCTAGCCATTGCTCGTCGTTCGCTAGCCATACCTTCTTTTTTTTTAAAGTCGATTAACAAACCAAGATTCTAGTCTATGATCTACGTTCTACCATAGTACAGCTAGACAATGGAATAATTGCATCGCGTGATATCAAGATATTGTCATAAATACCTGTTCTGTTTTTACATCGTTAATCAATTAACTTTAATTGACAGTATCTGGTATTAATTGCATCATTGGTCTGAGAAAATGTTGATATAGTTTCACATCTTACCAAATACACTTCTTACTAAACATCGTCTTCAAAGGCCTCCCCCAAGTGTTCCTACAATGAACGGTCTTGTGCGTCTCGCATTTGACTGGCCTGTTGGTCTAGTGGTTAGTGGCCCTGACTGCTAAGCTGGAGGTCGTGGGTTCGATTCCCACCTAGCACAATTTTTTAAGTGATGAGCATGATCATTTGTTCAGTGTCTGGGTGTAATTTATCTATAATATTTATGTATTTAGAAATATATAAGTATGTTTATCAGTTGTCTAGTACCCATAACACAAGCTCTGCTTAGCTTGGGACTAGACGGCGTTGTGTGATAGTTGTGGAATATTATTGTAGAATGTTATATATATCGGATTCCCGCGACCATCACACGGTCTAGATTTCGTTGTTCTATCTAACTCATTTCAAATTTGTATTTTGCTATACTTACCTACATCTAAAGGACGTGGCGCAAGCGCATCAAGCACCCAAGCCGTCCAATTCCCGTTTCCCTCTGCTATTACACTATCGTTTGCTTCGAATGTAATTCTTAATATTTAGAACGTTCAATTTAAATATTTTTGCATGAAAATCTGATGGACTGAAATATGATAAATTAAAAGTCATAGAACAAAAGTTGTTGTTTATGATGTTAGTAACATAGTCCTGAGAGGTTGCCAGTGTTTTGCAAATAACCCTGTGTATATAGAATACTAGCAGCTCCCAGTGGCTTCGCCCGCTTGATAGCGGAAAATTGTCCCCAGGGAACATAATTCCTGGTTAAAAAGTATCCCATGTCCTACTCCAGGACATGGTCTATCCGTGTACCAAGTTTCATTTATTTATTTATTTAATTTTCATGCAACAAAAAGTACATAGGCGGACTTAATGCCTTAGGCATGCTCAACCAGTCAACCTAGGGAGGTGATGAGACAATGGTAGGCGCACAAAAGAGAATTTTGTTTTGGAAACAAGAGTAAAAAGAATACATATAGTTAAAATACACATACATATATATTTAATATAATATACACCCCTATTTTTTAATTAGTACACAAAAAAATAGGCTTAATCCGTCCCTGTTACTGGTCATATTTGTGTAGTCAAAAGTAAAAAAACGAAATTCCAAAATTGGCCACAAAATTTTTCATAATTGGTAAATTCGTAATTGGATCATAACAATTACTACTAGGAAATACTACGCGCAGTGATTGTCTATTGTTTTTCATTCATAATCAATAGCCTGTACAATATTTTCGTAAATTGAGTGACATTTTAGGACATAAACAAACTCTAATAAGTTTAATGTTTATGAATATTATTCATTAAAACTTTACCTAAATAATAACGAGACCTATTCTAATAAGCCCTTTAACTATTTGTACTAATTAAAAATTAGTGGTGTATATACTACCTATGTCCAGCAGTGGACGTGTATCGGCTGAAATGATGATGATGATACTACATATATATATTTATATAAAGTAAGGAAAGAAGTTTTGCCCTTTAGGCGTGAAGACGTAACAAACAAACAAACAAACTCACTTTCGCTTTTATAATATTTGTAAGGATATAGATTTCTGATTCTTATCACCGTACTTTTTATGCAATCAGTCCACCACACCAAGCCTAAGATTTGGCTTAATTACCAGTAATTAAACAACTGATGGCTGCCTTGCGACACTCGTGTCCATGCAACCTTCAGTGTAATGCATGTTCTATATTACTTATCGAATATAAATTGTCTAATTATTGAACAGCTGATTTAGGTTCATGTTTTATAGGTGTGTTTTTTTTTGTCTTGATAGGCTCATAATTGATCACTATGTCAGCTGATGGTAAGCGATTTTAGCACCACCTGTGTAGCCACAAAGGAACTAAAACCTTTAGTAGCCCATTACATGTATCCAGGACTTTATAAAACCTTTTTATAAAAAAAAATAACCGACTTCACTAAATAATTGAATTGAATTTGAGGAGTTCCCTTAACTTCGCCAAGATTCCATCCAACTTTCCAACAAAAAAATAATTTTTCAAATCGGTTGGCAAGCGACGAAGTTCAGAACAAAAAAAAACAATCATCCGAATTGAGAACCTTCTCCTTTTTTAGAAGTCGGTTAAAAAGAGACTTTGACCCCTGAGTTTGTTTCGGTGTTTCTTTTCAGGGTAGTCAGCTAGGAAACACTGGCGTTATCTAGTTTAAACTGACGAAAAAAAATACTGTTTTTTTTTTTTAAACTTATTTGCAAAATATAATTTACCAATACTTATATTTTTTTTTGTTTTGTTTAAACGCGTTTATCTTAGAAACTGCTGGTTGGAATTAAAAAATTCTCTTAGTATTGGATAGCCCATTTATTGAAAAAGACTATAGGCTATATAACATCATACTACGACCCACAGAAGTGCAGTAATAACCAAAGATGCGGGCGAAACCGCGGAGTCAAAGAGTTTTTTTTTTAATAATTTTAGATACAATTCCACACTATTTTGAATAGAGACAACAAGGAAAAAAAATTATCTAACCAGTTTATATATAAATATATGCAAAAATAGTTTAGTAGGTAAGGTGAAATCAAACCCAAAAAAAAAATTGAAATTCATCAAAAGGAAACGAGTTTTTTTTTTTTTACCTATTAAAATATTAATATAGGTAATAAAACTTGTCTCTATCGCAGAAAAGCCGTCTAATAAGTTTTTTTTTTTACTCATAACCTGATCTGCAAAAAGCCGAAAAAAATATAAGTACAAATAAAATCCAAAGTCTTTGTTGTTTTTTTTTTGTTAGTAAATAATCTAATGACATGTCGCCCGCGCTTGGGCGGAGTGTGAGGGCGTGTCACTTTTACTAACTTAAACCCACTCAGATTAATTTAAACAATGAAACAAAACCATTCACGCCGAGTGTCAAAATTAAAGTTATACTTGTTGCACTTTTTAGGTTTTTTTGTACAAAAAAACTACTTTATGAAAGAAAGAAAGAAAGCATGTTTATTCTGCCTGAATAGACGCACAAATCATTACAGAAAATTCCCCGCCAGGCCGTGTATACAGGGCTTAACTGTATTCTCTGCGTATTGCACCATACACCATAGACAACACAGTTGTCTAGGTTATCACTTTTGCAATTTTGCACTTTTTACTATTTTTCTTTTATTTATTTAACCTTCATGAAACACAAAGTACAAAGGCGGACTTAATGCCACAGGCATTCTCTACCAGTCTACCTAGGGAGGTGAAGAGACAATATGGTAGGCGCACAAAAAGAAAATCTTGTTTTGAAAACAAGAGTAAAAAGTATACATATAGTTAAAATACACATACATTTATATTTAATATACTACATATGTATATTTATATGAAGTAGGAAAAAAAAACGTTTTTAACTCTTTAGTGTTTTCTTTTGTATTGAAAACAATTGTATTGTACAATTGTATTGTACTGAAAATATACAAATAAAAAAATTTTATATTTTTTTATTTGTATATTTTTTTTTTTACAAAAATAAAGTGCATAAGCATTCTTTAATCCTTGAAGTTTTGTGCAAAAATGCACAACGGTACTCTCTCATATTGGGACGAGATTTGGCCAGACATAATCCAGTCTTCGGTTGCAGATATTATGTCTTACGGTAATCCCAAGCAACGGGGTGCCCCTGACCTAGGAATCATTATGGAACCTGTTTACGATCGCTAGACTATTGCCCCAGCTATTATAGATCATTGAACCTTATCACTGACCTAAGCATCCACTGGCTATCTATCTGACTGTCCGTCTGTGTTAGCGACCTGTACCTTAAAAACAGTAAGAGGAATCTATATTATAAAAATCAATGCCACTTTTAGTTGTTATTTTATAACTCAAGAACGGGCTGACCTATCCAAACCAATTTTTTTTTTTTTAATTCGTATAAACTAGTGCTTGACTGCGATCCCACCTGATGGTAAGCAGTGATGTAATCTCTGATGGTGAGGCGCACTAGTTTATTAAAAGCCTATTCTTAGTCTATTTTTAGGCTTTGTTCGGACTATTTAGGAGATGGTTTATGTGAAGTTTGGTAGGGTAGAGGTAGAGTAGGGTAGAGTAGGGTAGAGTAGGGTAGAGTAGGGTAGAGTAGGGTAGAGTAGGGTAGAGTAGGGTAGAGTAGGGTAGAGTAGGGTAGAGTAGGGCAGAGTAGGGTAGAGTAGGGTAGAGTAGGGAAGAGCAGGAGCGAAGCCGTGCGGGCAAAAGCTAAAAATATTAATATAAATTTTCACACAAAACACACTAGCACAATCAGCTTTAATATTCCCACTGCTGGGACTCAAGCCTCTTCTCTAGGAGAGGGAATGGGCCGTAATCCACCACCAAGCGGGCTCAATGCGGGTTGGTGAATGTCACATGTCTTCGTTCTAGAACATTCCTGTTTATTATTTATTTAACACTTTGTGCACAGAGTACAGAGATCCGATGTTTTGTGATGAAATAAATAACACAGAGTTATGATGCTCTTAGCTAGGTTTGAACCTTTGAACCCGCGACTTACAATTCGTAAATCAGGGCCTAGAAATTTTCACAGAGTGCGTATTTCTATAACAACATCTGAAGCCTAGGGCCATAATACTATGTCGACTTCTGAAAGGGACTCGTGGTCCGCAAAGTGCAACTGAAGGAACATAGGTGTGGTTTTAGTAAGTAAAAATCTGACACAACTTTACGCTCCGACCTAAAACGGGAGAAGTCTTTATTTCCCACTACAAAAAAAAAACAAGCTTTTAATAAAAATCGTTTTTTTATAGCAAGCTTTTATAGCTCGATATACCTACCTATATAATTAATACTCGTAAAGACGAACCATACAAGCCCAATCTCGATGGGGTTGTGTCGATTAACTACCAAGTTCCTATAGCCACCTTCCAGTTCCATCATCAGATCAACTCCATGTCATAATAATTTAGCATTGTCACCTGATTTACACATGCATGCAAAATTTCAGATCAATCGGTAACCGGGAGGTGGATCAAATTTAGTTTGCAAGATTTGATTACAGACAAACATCGGGACAGGTGAAACTAAATAAAAGCTTGTAAAAGGAAAAAGTCAGACTCAGAGTTTTATACCTAATGGTATGTAAAGATAAAGAAAACACGTGCCGCAAAAAAAAAACATAGATCACCAACAGAGAACAAAATTCCATAGCTCCAATTTGCGTCATCGAAACAGCGAAATCGGTCATTACTCGAACGTTGAACGCGTTGGGTGCGTCGAGTTTCGGGTATTTATAAGTTTGTGAACAATTAGTAACTAAATCCGTTAATAAATAAAAGCCTCGTTTTGACAAACTGCGGGCAAAATCTAATAAATAATAAAGGTTGTCATTAATATTCCACAACTATCACACAACGCCATCTAGTCCCATGCTAAGCAGAGCTTGTGTTACGGGTACTAGATAACTGATAAACATACTTATATACTATATTTCTAAATACAAACATTTTATAGATAAATTACACCCAGACACAGAACAAATGATAATGCTCATCACATAAACATTTGTCCTGGGTGGGAATCGAACCCACGACCTCTGGCATAGCAGTCAGGGCCACTAACCACTAGACCAACAGGCCAGTCATTATTTATTTTTAGAACTGAAAGAGAATTGACGACGTCGACGATTGGCGTTGTTGATTGAGGTAGAATGGAAGAGAATGCCTAAGGCATTAACCCTTCAGATACCGTCAATTAGAGACACAATAGTAAGACTATAGTTGCGCGGCCACCGGTGGTCGCTTGGGGATTCATGAATTAAGCAAAAAACTCACCCGCACACACAAAACCCACCCCACTCACACCACTTGTCAAAATCACTCACTCACTTCAAAACACACTCACTCAGTCACACCCACTTGTCAAAATTCATCCGCGGAAAATTATTAGTGCATCTTTGTATGCTTTTTTTTGAACAAAATAATGAAACGACTTGAAATATTATTATAGCACATATTTAACCATAGTATGAGTAAAAGTCAGTTATTTGTTTTTAAATCAATTTGGGTGTATTATGTTTGGTAAATCAAGCTATTTCGTGCCAACATTATTTCGACTTATGTTTGTGAGCTTCGTTAATGTCAACAATATAATGAATCTACAAATCTTTTGAATGGAAAATTAGCGCAACATTATCATCTTTGAAATGCATTCATGGCTAGTTCTAATTATGTTTGATTTTCTTATTTTTTAAGTCACAATTTCATCAAAATTCTCAACATTTGGCTCTTATTAAATAACTACGATGCGTAGTTATTGTGAAAAAAAGACGTGTGGCACTCGGAGACTGCCGCGGTAAAGCTATTGCATAGCATTTTTTATCAACTTATTTGTGATTGAAGTTGACAAGTTGCCATGACAACCATTTAATGGAGGGTGTTAGGTTTTTTTCGTTACGGAATTTCTGGATTCGGTCTCCACGCTCAAGGCCCGCGATAGAAGCTATGCAATAGCTTAATAAACTACCCTCAATGTAATAATTTAGTCGGTGGGATTTATTTAAAGTTGTTATATGATTGTTAGCTAGTTATAAGATTGCGTCGTTTTTCGCGTAAATAAAGTGTTTTTCTTTTCATTCTTTTTTTCTTTCTATGTTCTAAAGATTGTATGAAGGATGCCTATATTTTGGGTTAATAAACTTAAAACTTGACACCGCTTGTAATCAAAATGAAAAACTAAAGACTGACATTATTAGATTTTCAAAACTACCCTCAAAATATGATATAAGGGGTGTATGTTTTTATGAAAACATTCTCATGAACAAAGTTTGATGTTTGTCCTGTATTTTTTTTTTTTTTTTGTTTATGTGAATTACAATAAAGAATATAATAAATAAAGTCAACAATGGCAAAGTGCTAGTTTACATACCTAATATAACTGTGTAATGCACCTGACTAAATAATTATTTTCTATTCTTCATCCACAGAAAATGGCGCCCTCTGTGAACATAGCAGAGTACTATGCCGGCAAGACTATATTCATGACCGGTGCGACCGGTTTCATGGGCAAAGTCATGGTGGAGAAATTCCTAAGATGCTGCCCTGATGTCAAGAAGATGTATTTACTCATGAGACCCAAGAAAGGACATAGCAGTAAAGAACGGCTGGATGACTTGTTGAGTTTTCGGGTAAGCAGCGCCATCTCGTATTGGGTAGCAAAACTAATTTTCAATTAGTAGATAACTTTTTTAAATTGTTGATTAATTTATTTAGACAATATTATAAAGTAATGTTTATAATTGTTTTTTTTTTTAATTATTATCTACTTATCCTACGTTGTCATATTTTTTAGCTCTATGTCTGATCTTTTTCGAATTCTGAATTTCAAGTACGAAATTTTATTTTACTGACAATAAGTAATAATCATAATTAAGATTTAAAAAAAAAATACATTCGGGTTAGCAACATTCATATTGGTAAGTAAACAAGAAAGAAAACTTATACCTACTCATATGTTAATATGGAGATGGACGTGCCCAGATCGGCGTGTGTGCCCAATGCAATTCTAGCTTAACACATCTCAAAATATTCCAGGTATTCGACCATCTAAAAGCTGAAAACCCCAAGCTATTCAACAAGCTGCACGTGATCCCAGGTGACATACTGTCAGAAGACCTGGGAGTCTCCGACGAGGACCGCGCGCTCATCCAGAGAGAGGCTCAGATCATCTTCCATTGTGCTGCGTGCGTCAGGTTGGTAACATTAACAATTAGCCTGTTATAGTGGAATCTGGTTTAGTTTTTTTATAATTATACAGGGTTATTTGTAAAATACTGGCAACCCCTCAGGACTAGTACTAACGTCATAAACAACAAATTTTGTTCTATGACTTAAAAAATTATCATATTTTAGTTCATCAGATTTTCATACAAAAATAAAAATATTTAAATTGATGATGAATATGTTCCCAAAATGTTTTGTGCGTATCGTCGTAGGTCTAGTGATCTGATGATGGAACGGGCTTAGCGGAATCAAGTTATTGAATTCCGAGGCATACTCTTTGACATACCACTGGTTAAAAACCGACAAGCTAGCAACTTGGCGTCGTCCCAAAATAATTGAGAAACCTGTAACGTGCTGCTAATAAACAAGTAGTTCCCAACCACTTTTTTACAATTGATAGACTTGCAGTTGACCACTATTTCACCTGATAGAAAACAACGATAGGGTCTACGATGAGCGACACTTTTTACCGACTTCCCAAAAAGGAGGAGGTACTGCGTTCGGCTGTTTGTATGTTTTTGTTTTTTTTTTTTTTTTTTTTTTGTATGTTTGTTCGGCGAATACTCCCCCAAATGTGGACGGATTTTCAAAATTCTTTTTTTGTTCGAAAGTAGATAGTTCTGAGGTGGTCCCATTATCACCAAATTAGGATCTGATGATGGGATCTTGGAGAAATCGAGGGCAACCTTCAAATTTTATAGGCTCACTTATTGATTTTCGCATATTTTATGAAGTATCTTGTGTATTTGCGTACGGTCGTCACCATCTCAGGTAGCTGGGCTGATGATGGAAGGTACAACTCCTTAACAGTAAGAAGTTACTCGAACAGGCAAGGACTGTTTTAGTAAATTGTTTTGATGTTTGATAGGGCATTTGCCACATTTGGTCTCATGATCATCAAGTCATGACCTGATGCTGCAGTCAGGATAGTCTGCAGAGTACCTAAGTCCTCGACAACAAACAGCAGATATATCGAGTTTAGGCTCATTGAAAACGGCTCGATGTGTGGATAAACGTACTGCTAATAAAGAACACCGAAGTACATAGAGACCTGATGCTGAAGCCAGGAGCATCAGGAAAAGTACAAACCTTGAAATTACAGCACCGTAGTCGTGTTTGGGCTCATTTTAAACAGGACTAAATTTTAAGTTCATTGCAATGTTGACATAAATCTGGCCTGATGCTACAGCCGGGATTATCAGCATCTAGTCTAATGACTGATTGAAAGATTTACCTTTCGGCTTCATCATCAGATCAGTTCGATATATCCTTTCCCTCTCCAGCATCTAGTCTAATGACTGTTTGAAAGAAGAGGGGGAGAGGATATATCGAACTGATCTGATGATGAAGCCGAAAGGTAAATTAATGTAATCTAACCGTGTTTGGGATTATTAGAACCGTTATGAGATGCGCTCTGACTATAAGGTATTTAAGTTTGACTGAGGGGTACTTTTTAGTGGTGGTACCATAACTAAAAAGTGTAAAATAAAAAAAAAACTTTTTACAAAAAAAATATAACCGACTTCAATGATAAAAAACACTGAAAAGTATCAAATAACTTTAATTTTGGAAGTCGGTGTTAAATAACGAAGAGACTAAACTATTCTAGAAACACCGACTTCCAAAATTAAAGTTATTTGATACTTTTCAGTGTTTTTTATCATTGAAGTCGGTTATATTTTTTTTGTAAAAAGTTTTTTTTACATTGATGTACCTCTGTTACTACATCAAAAATTACGTTCTAAAAGCTTACTGATAAATGCTTGCACTGACTGGACGGGTCTACTCAAATCTGTGTGGTCCTTTCCTCAAAGAGCATCTCAGACTCTAATCTGCACATGGTTCTCATATGATTTGATCATTACATGTTTGTTGTATGGACTTTAAAAAAGACTTTGACTCCTGAGTTTGTTTCGGTGTTTCTTCTCAGGGTAGTCAGCTAGGAAACACCGGCCTCATCTAGTTTAAACTGATGAAAATATTGACGTGTAAAAGTGTTTATAAAAACATATTTGCAAAATAAATATCATTAAACCTTTAATATTTCAGATTCGACATGTTCCTTCGCGATGCAGTCGTAATGAACACAATGGGAACCAAGAAAGTCTTGCAATTGGCTGAAGGCGTCAAAAACTTGGAGGTAAGAAACTTGTATCCATTAAGTGTCCATTATATTGCAATTTTATTAACTATGTGGCTCCTTGGTCAACCACCTAATCCTATAATGTATCTATCATAATAAGCATAATGTATCTAGTTTGAAGCGTTCAGAAGAAAATATAAAGAAAAGAAAGAAAATACTTCTACTCGACCAATACTCAACCGAATATCGACCTTTAAATAACATGTGAAGTGGTTTTACTATCTAATCTTTGCCATTCTCGTCGCGAGTGCTGCAGAGACAGTGCGGAATAGTGAATGATTAATCTATTTAAACTTCATGTACAGTGGTGGTACATATGCTACAAGCCATTCTCTGACAGTCAACCTATGGGTTAAAAAAGACAACACTATGGTAGGTGTGCACACAAATAAATAACAGATATAGAGAGCAGTGTAGTTAGATTAAGAGGGTCCTTTTCCACTCGCCTATCGTAAACATCGAAAATGCTTTAAAAGCTTGTTACTTCATCTAACACAATCCTATGCGATGTTTGACGAAAAGGCAACGCAAAAGATTTGATTTTGTTTGCCATAAAACACTACTCTCAAAGCTTGAACATTATGGGATTCGCGGTAAGGCCAACGACTGGATCAAAAGTTACCTTTCAGAAAGAGTACAATGCGTGGAAGTAACAAAAACATATCAAAATGGAAAAAAAAACTTTAGGTCACAATACAAGCAAAACAACTATGGCACCCCACAGGGAGGAATCTTATCCCCGCCACTCTTTCTGGTTTACATTAACGACATTCTAGAGGCGATAGGAAAAGATTGCATACTATTTGCTGATGACACGACAATTATGCTTAAGAGTGACACTGACAAAAATTTAGAAAATGATATCGTTCAGGCGTTGGATAATGCAATCAATTGGCTTGAAAAAAATAATTTGAAAATAAATATGACTAAAACAAATATCATACAATTTCAGACATACAATTCAAACATAAATAAACTTGACATTCAATATAAAAATTCTCACTTGACAGCTATTGATAATTGTGTATTTTTGGGTATAACAATCGACAAAAATTGCAACTGGAAAGCACATATAGATAAAATTCTTTCAAAAATAGATCGTTTTATATATGTCTTAAGAAGAATTAGACAAACGGTAAACCATGATACTGCAATGCTGGCTTACCATGGTTATGTATCATCCGTACTAAGATACGGTATTATAATATGGGGTAACTCAGTAGATTTTGACAGAGTTTTTAAAGCTCAAAAAAAATGTATTCGTGCCGTTTGTGGAGCTCACTTTTTAGACAGCTGTAAGCCACTATTTCAAAAACTTAAAATTCTACCTTTGCCTTGTTTATATATTTTTGAAATATGTGTTTTCGTCAAGAAAAACTCAAATTTATTCGAAACGAACATTGACAGGCCAAATAGCCGAACACGGCATAAAGACAGACTTCGACTGCCACCAATTAGGCTAAAATTATTTAAAAAAAATGTTTATTGCATGTCGATTATTATTTTTAATCATTTACCAAATAGTTTACAAGAACTACCATTGACAATGTTTAAAAAAATACTGTTTAATCTGTTATTAATAAAAAAATATTATACTGTAAAAGAATATTTAGAAGACAAGTCAATAGAACCTGTAATGTGCAAGTTAGATTAATTGACGACACTGACTGAATATATTTGCACGCCATGTAATGGCAGGATATGCTGAAACAAATTCACTGTAACACCTTATATATGTACCATATTCTAGCAAATAAATGTTTTGATTGATTGATTGATTGAAAAAAAGAGAGAAAACGCCCGAAAACTCTGTTAATATTCGGTAATTCCGAGATTTACTTAAATATTTCACAAAACTTGCTCCAGGAAATAGCTATTTTTTATAAACCCTTAAAAGTTTTTGAAAAAAGTTGTCGTTATTTAGAATCTTAATAAAATTTGCAAGGCTTCTATAGTTTTACTTTTTTGATTTATTAAATTTTTAAGCAAATTATGAAGTGTCCAAGTTCATACAAAATAGGAGATTTTAAGAGATCTTTACTGGATTAGTATTACACAAATTTAGAAATTGATTTCAATAGAAGCCAAGATAATATCTACAAGATACTGTGTTTCCAAAATATCTAATGAAAAATGTGTAATAACGTCATAATCAGTTATGAGTGGTTGTATGAAAAACAGTCAAAATGTGTGTCGTGATGCACCACCTTAAGTAACGTATAATAATAAAATACGTATATAAGCCAATATAATAAACTAATAAATATAAAAATATAACAAATATGACGAAGACCAAACTAAGTTTGAGAAGACTTCAAGTCAATGCAACAAATGCAAATCAAATGGATGTTCAAACGCATCTATTTCTACTTTTCGTTTTTCAGGCCTTCGTCCACGTATCGACTTCTTACTGCCGCTGTGAGATGGAAATCTTTGAGGAGAAGCTGTACCCTTCTAAGCACCGACCGGAGCACGTGATCCACTGCGTCGGCTGGATGGATGATGAGCTACTCGGACACCTGCAGCCTAAGTAAGTCAATCAGTCTAGTCTTCTCAATTCCATATACTAGTTTTTTTATAGGTAGCAAATCATCTAATCTTCCACCCTTGGGTGGAGCGCCAGGCCGTGTCAGAATTTTATTGACTAAAAACAAACTCCTGTTCCTTCTGTACCCTCGTTCCTGATCCCCGGGATTGCGCATCACCCATGGTCCTAGTAGGCTTTGTCCCTGCTGAGCTCCTTACGGTTTTCTGACATCTCCTTGAGGCGAGAGTGGAACACTTTGCGACGTCGACGACTTGGGCTCGATCTGGACGGTTACCGGACGTTTGGACGGTGACCTACCCATTGCCACCGTCCGCAACCCCGCGCCTACGGTGGCTAGAATTCTATATTAATATACCTTTTGAACTTTGACTTTTGAATTGTCAGAAGATCGGTCAGTCAAAACAAATGTGATGCTAAATTGCACGTTCCAAAGCGCAGATCTCTCTGAAGACGAACGTGCAAGAAACTCCATGGACACTCTTTTAAAGCATATATATTCGTGTGTTTGTTGGAACTTCTTCATTTAACTAGAAATATGAAGAAGTTCCAACAAACACACACAATCATACAAACTTTCGCTTTTCAGGTTTCCGAACCTCAAAAATAAAAAAACGAAACCCTTATAGGAATATAATTTAGGCGTCTTCAAGGCTAGAGTGAATAGGCTCTTAATAAACTAGTGCGCTTCACCATCAACGATTGCATCACTGCTTACCATCAGGTGGGATCGCAGTCAAAACGCTTCGTCTGGACCGTAGAGCTTTCAACAACGTGAGGCTGGATACTCGCCGTTCGTCGGCTTTTCCGATGGTGGAATCGAGTCTTATATTCCTGCGCACACTCTCCACAATGCATCCTGTAAAACACCGAAAGGCTGGTTATTTATCCAGTTTTTTTTTTGTGTTGCAATACTTTCATCACAAAATATGTTAATAACAGAATTCCTACTTTTTCAGGATAATCGAGCCACAACCCAACACATACGCCTACACCAAGTCACTAACTGAAGATCTAGTGTCATCGTATGAGGGCAAGTTTCCTATCGTGATCGCGCGGCCATCTATCGGTGAGTAGCGGTACTAATAGGTACATGTTTTAAATACAAGATGGCGCTAGTTTTTTTGCGCGCCAAAACTAGAGTTGCTATTTTTTTCTAATAATAAATTGTAATAAGTAGGTAGATTGTGTTTGGGAAATTTAAAAGATACCAATAGCTATTTTGGCTTTAAACTAGTTAGTTTCAGATGTTTTTCTAAGCATCTAGGAGCAAATATACTCCTATTATGCATCTTTGTAGAAAACTATAGTGGCTGTGGGCTGTGCTCTTGCTCTTAAAACTGAATAAACGCCATCTGGTGACAATAAGTCTTTAACGAGGTTACCATATTGTGTCGAAAACCCCATATCTAAATTCTAAAAATATATGTTTCGACCCTAAAAAATGTTCAACATCATTGCTATTCCTTTATGTATAGGGCAATTAATGCGTAACTCACCAACATAACTCACCCAACCCGCCCTAACCAACACTCACCCTAACTCCCTCTGTTTTCGTCAATTTTAATTTAAAACTTATATTCAGTTTGATCTAGCCCATACTGTCCCACTGCTGGGCAAAGGCCTCCGTCCACTCCTTCTAATGTCCCCGGTTTTGAGTTGATTTATATTATTGTTGTTATATTTACAGTGGCAGCAGCTTACAAGGAACCTATGCCAGGCTGGGTGGACAACCTGAACGGACCAACTGGACTACTAGTAGGAGCCGGCAAAGGTACGTCAAAATGCATACTTTATTTTGGGTTTGGAAATAATTGAATAACTTCTACGGCTCTGGGTGGCGAGCTACCCAAATGCTCATTGCTCGCCGTCTGCATCGATCATCTGCGAGCAATGTGCTCTGCCCCCTGCCACTTAAGTAATTTTATAGGCTACGTCAACTCTACTTAAGGTGGTGCATCACGACACACATTTTCACTGTTTTTCATACAACTATGACGTTATTACACATTTTTAATTAGATATTTTGGAAACACAGTATCTTGTGGACATTATCTAGGCTTCTTTTGAAATCAATTTTTAAATTTGTGTAAAACTAATCCAGTAAAGACCTCTGAAAAACTCCTATTTTGTATGAACTTTGACACTTCATAATTTGCCTAAAAATAAAAAAAAAATAAACTATAGAATCCTTGCTTTAATTAAGATTCTAAATGACGACAACTTTTTTCAAAAACTTTTAAGGGTTTTAAAAAAACAGCTATATCCTGGAGCAAGTTTTGTGAAATTTTCGAGTAAATCTCGGAATTACCGAATATTAACAGAGTTTTCAAGCGTTATCTCTCTTTTTTTGCGTTGAGGTCTATTTATTGGAAGCAACTTCTGCCTACCTTCACGGAGTACAATCGTGATGTTATTTTTATTTTTCCAGGAGTGATCCGCACGATGCATTGTAACGAAAATTACGCAGCAGATGTGGTGCCTGTCGATGTGACTGTCAACGCCTGCATCATTCTGGGATACCTAACTGGAATCGAGAAGTAAGTATTATCTGCAGCATTATTGTTTTACTTTTCCTATTAATAGGAAAAGTAGATGTAGGAAGTAGAAGAAATGTAGATTGCAAAAACCATGTCATAAATTTTATGACATGGTTTTTGCAATCTACGTTTCTACATATAATTCAAATTCAAAATCAATTATTTCAAATAGACCAAATGCAGGCACTTTCGAATAGTCAAATGTCGGTCAGTCCAAGAAAAGTGAAGCTAAATTGCACGTTCCAAAGTGTAGATCTCTATGGAGAAGAACGCGCAAGAAACTCCATGGACACTCTTTTAAATCATATTGTGTTACATATAATGTTAAAAAAAATAAAGAGAACAATTTTTTTTATGGTTTTTTGTTTGTAGGTGGTAATCTCTGAAAGTACTGGTCCGATTGCTAAAAGTTTTTCACTGACAGAAAGCTGCTTTATTCCTGAATGACATAGGCTATATTTTATTTACGCGGGCGAAACCGCGGGCAAAAGCAAGTGTTTTATATAGATATTATAACAATCGGACCAGTACTTTCAGAGATTACCAACAAACGAAAAAAACGTAAATCAAAACTTTACCTCGTTATTACATTATTGTAGAAATGTAGATTTGAGGCAACTTTAAAGAGTTGAACCAATCTTAAACTGATAGTGCTACTGTCAAATAATTCATTCGCATGGAGTTTTCATGTTTTTTTTTTTTGTAAATTTCCAGGCCCAAAGAAATCAGTATTTGCAACATCACACAGTCGGAAATCAACCCAATCACCTGGGGACAAGCTTTAGATATGGGTAAGTCACATTTTTTATTATTGACTAGCTTTTACCCGCGGCTTCGCCCGCGTTTATTAATATACTTTAATTCCTCTCCCCTTTTCTTCCCTCTTTCTTACCCTTTCACACTAAAAAAAAAGCCTATGTCCGTCTCCAGGGTCCCAACAATCTCTGCACTAAAATTCATCAAAATCGGTTTTGCCATTTAGGCGTTAAGACGTAACAAACAAACAAACAAACTGGCTTTCGCTTTTATAATATTAGTAAGGATAGACTCGCGTTTGACCACCATCTCACCTGATGGTAAGCGACGATGTGGTCGACGATGGAGCACGCTTGCCTAGAAGTAACCTATTCACTCTTGACTTAAAAAAAAAACAGACTCCGGCAGGGAATTACACTCCTTGCTGCATCGCCTACACTAAAAATAATGTTATATAGATATTTTTAGAGGAAGTTTGAAAGTGGCGCCAGTGAGTGAAAAGTTGAAAGGTAATCGGTTGTCTTGGTATGGTCATGTGAGAGGAAAAGAGTTCTGAGTATGCATGTAGATAGAGAGGGAGAGGAAGGCCGAAGAAAAGATGGATGGATTGTGTGAGGAGTGATATGAAAGAAAAGGGAGTTAGTGATAGTGTGACGGGTGACAGGACAGGATGGAAGAAAAAAACGTGTTGCCTGACAAGTAATTGGGATAAGGGCAGGAAGAAGAAGAGGTATTATTGAAACCACAGCCACCTTAACTTCCTTAGTAATTTATTACCTTAGGTTTTGTCCGCAGCATCGCCCGCGTACATAAATTTACCTCGTGCGTAGCCTATATCACTCATGATTAAGAGAAGAGTTTCACCTGTCCCGATGTTTGTCTGTCATCAAATCCCTCACTCATCACTTCCCGATTACCGATTGATCTGTAATTTTGCATGCATGTGTAAATTAGATGACAATGCAGAATTATTATAACAAGGAGCTAATCTGATGATGGAACCGGAAGGTGGCTATAGGAACTTGGTAGTTAAACGACACAACCCCATCGAGTTTGGGCTCGTATGATTCGTCTTGATGAGTATTAATTATATAGGTATACCGAGCTATAAAAAATGATTGTCATTATAAGCTTATTTCTCTTGCAGGCCGCATCCACGTCCAGGAGTTCCCCTTCACCGTGTGCCTGTGGTACCCCGGGGGCTCGCCCAAGAGCTCGTGGATCGCGCACCAGCTCGCGCTGTTCTTCACCCACATGCTGCCCGCCTACTTCGTGGACCTGCTCATGTTCCTCATGGGGAAGAAGACTTTGTAAGTTGTGGCTTTTTTCTTTACTCACTTAAAAGTTGATATACTGTCCCCACTGATACCTACCTCAAAGGAGTGTTTTGGCCGAAATACCTAAGGGTGTCGTGTTTAACAATTTCGTGGAAGGATACGACCTTCCGAAACCCGACGCCATCACTTCATGTTTAATCTTTATCTTTGACTTTTTGATCTGACTGCTATGCCGGAGGTCGTGGGTTCAATTCCCACCCAGGACAAATGTTTATGCGATGAGCATGATCATTTGTTCTGTGTCTGGGTGTAATAATCAGTAAATTATCTATAATATGTATGTATTTAGAAATGTATAAGTATGTTTATCAGTTGTCTAGTACCCATAACACAAGCTCTGCTTAGCTTGGGACTAGACGGCGTTGTGTGATAGTTGTGGAATATTATATTATATATTGTATCTGAATCGTCAGCAGCTCGTTCAAATGATCCCACAGCTCAGCTTACGTCATTGTCTAACCAAAACCATATCATTTCAGCATGATAAAGATCCAGAAACGCATCAACTACGGGCTGGAAGTCCTTCAGTACTACACCACCAAGGAATGGCATTTTGTGAACAACAACTTCGTGGCGCTACAGAATCGGATCTCCAAGAGTGATAACGAGACCTTCTATACTGACATGAAGGTAAGTTTCAGACAAAGCGTTTTGGGAACACATTTATTGTGCGTAGAGTGGAATTCCCTGCCGGAGTCTGTGTTTCCTGATCGCTACAACTTAGGGGTCTTTAAGTCAAGAGTGAATAGGTTACTTCTAGGCAAGCGTGCTCTATCGTCGGCCACATCATCGCTTACCATCAGGTGAGATGGTGGTCAAACGCTAGCCTATCAATAATAAAAAAATAGCTGCATTCCTTCATCGAATTCCCGCGACCCTCACGAGGTCATTGGTCCACCTTGACCGGCCTGTTTGTCTAGTGGTCAGTGGCCCTGACTATTATGCCGGAGATCGTGGGTTCGATTCCCACCCAGGACAAGTGTTTGTGTGATAAACATGATCATTTGTCCTGTGTCTGGGTGTAATGTATCTATAATATAAGTATGTTTATCAATTGTCTAGTACTCATAGCACAAGCTCTGCTTAGTTTGGGACTAGACGGTGTTGTGTGAAAGTTGTGGAGTTCTGGAAATTATCCATCTTTTCATTGACTTCCCTCTCTCACTCCATCCACATGTGAACTCATACCTCTTTAAATAACATGCTTTTCATCTTTCCTGTTTATTAACATTACCTATATTTGCAGGAAATGGACTGGAGTAATTACATCAGGAATTACATCAAGGGTGCTCGGGAGTATTGCTGTAAAGAAGACCCTTCAACCTTGCCAGCGGCCAGAAAGTTACAGAAACAGTAAGTGACACTACCTTATCAGTACAATAACTCCACTGAATGTTAAATCTTGAATGACAACCCCCGCTCTTGGGTGGAGTGGGAGATAGTGTCAGACTCTTACTGAAAACCCACCCCGTTCCTTTTAGCCTCTTCATACCGGGGCTCGAGTTTCCTTTCGGATAATCCTGGCCCCAGTAGGCTTCGACCCAGTTGAGCCCCTCCTGTTGCTAACAACTCCTTGAGGCGCGCAGAAACAGTGCGCGCCGTCGACGTCTTGTGCTCGGTCCGGACAGTTACCAGACCGTCAGACAGCGAGCTACCCATGGCTCGCTGTCAGTGAGCCCGCGTCTACGGTGGCCGGAAATCGGGATCGGAATCCGATAGCGGCGAGGGCACCGTTGCCTGATGCGGTCTGCCTCCTCCTTACTTATTACTGCTTCGCAGAAGGAGGCGACCGCCTGCCACTCCTCCTCGCTACTCAACTTCACTTGAAGACATCCCGCCAATAACCCTAATACTAATTTCTCTTCTATTGCCCACAGATTATACTACCTGGACAAAGCAGTACAGATCATGGTCGGGCTGCTAATATCGTACTTCATATACTACTATTTTACTAAGTTATACTCTTTTATAAGTGCGTAGGTAAATAAATAATCATTAAAATAATTATCGTTGAAAACGAGGCCACAAGAAGTGCCTTTTAAATTGGGTCAAATGAAATGAATCAGAGAAACTGTGCATTTGTGATGCATAGCCTTACAATGTTCCCACTGTTGGGACTCAGGCCTCCTCTCTAGGAGAGGGATTGGGCCGTTATCCACCACGCGGGCCTAATGTTGGTTGGTGAATGTCACATGTCTTCGAAGTTTTGGTTCTAGGACATGCCGGTTTTCTCACGATGTTTTCCTTCACCGTTTTGAGAGTTAGAATGGATATTAGTAACTAAGGACGATAAAATAAATAAACTACCAACGGTCGTTGACCTCATAATCAGCTGTAACTTTTCGCCATGCAAAGTTTTGCTTAGTTATAAAATTTTAATAAACACAGTCAACGGTCGTTGACCCCTGATCAGCTGTAGCTTTCAACTCTGTGTAGTTTCGCTGCTAAATTTAATTTGACCCATCCAAGTCATATTATGTAATACGTATCTCTTCAGAATTAAATTAAACTACTTAGTTATTTAAGGACAACAATTTGTCGCTTTATTCGGCAACTATTTGTGTCAAAGTGTGTAAACACCTTTATCTTATATTATTGTAATTACTTCCAAAAATGGATGCCTGAGACTCTTTGGGTTAAGACAAGAGTGAACAGGTCGTGTTTCATCATTGTGTCACCTTTTTTGAACTGACACTTATTTGAAAATATTAGATGTACGTAGCCAAAAAAAAAAAAAATTATGAGTAAAAATCATTAACAGATTTATTACTTGACTGTTCAGAAACCAAAGACAGGCCACCATCCCCGCAGCGTGTAGCGGACATTACAACCTGCCTAATACTCATTATCAATCTATTTTGTGCACTACTACTCTTACAGCCGTTGAAAGACGCATCGAGTTTTTGAAAGTTCATCCTTGGGTATCTCGGGTATCTCGAGACTAGAAACTCTCAGTTACTCATATCTGGGAGAGAAAGAGAGAGAGAGACTGCCAGTCTCTTTCTAAAACTCGAATTTTTTTAATAAATAAATAGGGTATTTGGTTCTTAAATTGCAATAGAGAACTAAAATTTTCAATTTATCGACTCTTTCTTACACGGTAGTAACACTCAATTTATTTCCCTTTTAAAAACATATTTTTACAACGACCTTTAGACTTCTAAAAGGCGCTCAACTGTAGAGCAACATCACCGCAACTGTTGTGCAACAAAATAGTTGCTCTGTACACAAATATCCTTATTATTTTTAATTGTATACCTCATATTAATAAATTGTAATACATAATTTTAATTCGAAATATAATAAATTAAATTAAGATAATTTATGTGTTTTATTTATTTCTTTATTGTATACTAGCGACCCGCCCCGGCTTCGCTCGGGTACAATATTATACATATAAACCTTCCTCTTGAATCACTCGTATCTATTAAAAAAAAAAAACCGAATCAAAATCCGTTGCGTAGTTTTAAAGATTTAAGCGTACATAGGGATATAGGGACAGAAAAAGCGACTTTGTTTTATACTATGTAGTGACTATCACAGTTTATAAGTGGATGACGTAGTCCATGTATATAGGCGAGCTTAACTCAGAGTTGAGTTTTCTTCCAGCAAACCATTGATCGATAGAGAGAGAACATATTTCTCGAATATTAAAACAGCCACTGAAAACTCCTGAAACATATCTATTTTTTATTAATAATGCACGGGAGATGGATGCATAATCCAGTAAGGTGCTGGTAGGGATCTTGACCGTACTTCCGGGATTGTCCTGATAGCCGTGGTATGCCTCTCCACTCCTCAAGCGCCTCAGGATATGTTGCCCTCTTGTTGCTACGTCACTTCGTGCTAGCGGCCGTTTTAGGGGGCCCATTTATTGAGTGTGCAAGTCACCCCCTGCCTTTTATCGATAGATATTAATGACATTGTTCAGGCAGGGGCCATAGTCTTAACATAGCTCCATATTACCAATCCACTTAAGACTCCAAAAATCATAGCCCTATTATTTTGTTTTTCATATTATGTCGCAATAGTTTTTCAAACCGGGGGTTGTCCTTGGGTGCACTAGTATAGCGCGCACAGGGATAATCGTCGGTTGGTATCACGTTCCATTATAGTAACCAAAAGGGCCTCTGCGAGTTGGCTTCGGCCCCTTGTACGCCTCTCAAAGGCCCAGGACCTCAGGGTCCTGAGATTAATAAACAGATGAAAATAACAAATAATTTGTTTACAGGCACTTGGCCCATAGATACCTTTACTTTCAGACTAACGTACATAAAGTAAATTAAATACAATTTATATAATAAAAATGAATCTATAATTCCCTTAGTCACGCCATCACGCGTGAATAGCTGGACCGATTTCGCTAATTCTTTTTTTGTTGTCAGGAGAAGGTTCTTATGAAAAAAATAAAAATTAGGGTAGGTTAGGGTAGTGTAGGTTAGAGTAGGGTATAATAGAGTAGAGTAGGGTATAGTAGAGTGGAGTAGGGAAGAGCGGGAGCAAAGCCGCGCGGGCAAAAGCTTATATGACTTATTGACTTATTGATTGAAGTAAAAGATTATCCATAGTTTTTTGTACGTTCTTCTCAACAGAGACCTAATTATAGCTTCATGATTTTGAATGACTGACCTTGTCTATTTTAAAGTATCTAGCTGTCCCACTTAACAAAGATCTAACATTTTGAAAGTCTAGATATTTGTTACTCTTCACGAGTTTCAAAGACTGAATAGGTTTTTATGTAACCTAGGACATGTAAAGAAATTGCACTTGATTAATGTTTTTATCCTAGATAATTATGTGTTTCTTTAGATCACCGGTTCTCAATCTTTTTAGGGTTTCGTACCTTAAAAAGAAAAACTCGGGCAAGTGAGTGTCGAGCTCGGGCTCTGAGGGTTCTGCACAAACTACAATTGCCGAATCGAAAATTTTCCTGAATTTTTCCAAACAGGTTTTTGTTGTGATATGGCCCAGTTAACTTCAAAACTGTTTTCAGATTTATATCTATCCTACCTGTTCTATAAGACCTTGCTTTGTGCCAAATTTCAGGATTCTGGGTCTACGGGAAGTACCCTATGAATTTTGATTCCTTTGAGAGTATCTTCAAGGGTTTGTAGATCTAGGTGTATGGTTTTAATTTCAACTCGATACCTCCACGCGTTCCTGAGATAAAGGATCTTCACAAACAGACAGAATAAATTAGAAAAGAAAAAAAAAACTTTTGCGGACCATATTTTAGGTATTACGAACCACAAGTGGTCCGGGGACCGTTTTGAAAACCACTGATTTTTAATAATAAAACAACAAATTTCACGAAGGTAACGCCGCAGAGAGAAGTGAACTATATTTATTTCTATGAATTGATTAATCTATATTTCGACTGATATGATGATAACGTGAGCAAAGCCGCTGGCAGCAGCTAGTTTTTAAATTAAACTGTCTTATTGTTAGTTCAGTCATCGTCAACTAATGTCAAGAGTAGTGATATTCAAATCCGCTATAAATTATAGACGCGCTATAGACTATTGAATATATTTTATAGCGCGCTATTTTATACGCTATAATTATAACACGTTATAACAAAACTCGACAGTAGTCTAAGCGTCCGCGCTTAGACTACTGTCGAGTTGATAACGACGCTATCACTTTATTCGGCAACGCGCTAAATGGGCGCAACAAACAGACGCGAGCCGACTGCAGTCCGAGTTCACCCGACGCGCTACGGACGGCGCTATCGCGCTATGTTGCTATTTACTATATTTTGGCGCCACTGTTGGCGTTTTGTTGAACAAGACGTTATATTATAGCGCGAAGGCAGAGTCGATTTAGCAAACGCTATGCGCTATGAATATTTTTTTTTTACTAGCCTTTGCTGTCCCACGTCCCACTGCTGGGCAAAGGCCTCCTTCAAGTCCTTCCAAAATTTCTTTTCTTGCAACGTCTCTAACCAGTCCTTGTGGTAGGCGTCCAAATCGTCCCGCCACCTCTTTCTAGGCCGGCCTCGACGGCGCTTTCCCTCAGTAGGAACCCACTGTGTGGCGACCCTTGCCCAGCGGTCCCTGTGCATGCGGCTGACGTGACCCGCCCAGTCCCATTTGAGCCTGGCAGCCTTTTTGCCCACGTCTATTATAACTGTTCTGGAGGGCAGCGTGTCGTTCCGTATTCGGTCTGTTCTTCTTACGTCCACAATGCTGCGCTCCATAGCTCTCTGGCAAACCCCAAGGCGAAACTTTTGTAGTTCGGTGAGAGACCAGGTCTGAGCACCGTAGGTTAGGATGGGCAGGATACACATGTCGATGAGTTTACGCTTCAGGGAGATCGGTAGATCACCACATGAATAAATAGCGTGTTATATTTTGACGCTATACGCTATTTTAACCACCTCTAGTCAAGAGCCATTGTTGTATAAATAAAAGGAAAAACTGTAACAAAAAATATTCCGACGCTACCATAAGTGAATTAGAATCTAATGTCACCTTGAGATCTGCCATAAATAGGTACGTCTGTTAGACGATTCGGACGTCTATTGGACGTGACCGGACTACAATAGGCGTAGACAAGTCAAACAGAATGATAATTATAGTCAATCTGACAAACCATTTCGAGTTGACAACCAACGTGACAAATTAATAATAATATTCCACAATTATCACACAACGCCGTCTAGTCCCAACCTAAGCAGAGCTTGAGTTACGAGTACTAGACAACTGATAAACATATAACTTATATATTTCTAAATACATACATATTATAGATAAATTACACCCAGGCACAGAACAAATGATCATGGTTATCACATAAACATTTGTCCAGGGTGGGAATCGAACCCACGACCTCTGGCATAGCAGTGAGGGCCACTAACCACTAGACCAACAGGCCAGTCAAAAAATTGACGAGCATTAATGTTAAAGTAGGGAGTCATCTAACAACTTCTTTCGCTCCAGCACGGAGAGTGTGTGTCAGACTTTAACCATCTTATTACAAAAAAAATTGCACGCAGAACAATTGGTCGATGGGGACGAAAAGTTCTAGAGTGGCGACCACGTACCGGAAGACCCAGCGTTTCAAGGCCTCTCACCAGGTGGACCGATGCCCTGGTGAGGGTCGCGAGGATCCAATGAAAGCGAGACACACAGAACCGGTCATTATGGCGACTCTTGGGGGAAAATTCCAACAGTGGACGTCTTTTGGCTGAAAGATGATGATGATGATGATGCTGAAGTGGGAAGTCATCTAACGACTTCTTTCGCTCCAGGGTGGAGCGTGTCAGACTTTTACTGACTGAAACCTGTATCCTTTACTTAAAGAAGTTTTATTATCAGTTTGAACAGATGCAAACCAACAACAAGCAATTCACGGAAAGAATCGACTAACACAACACTCGCTTTTAAATTACTAATATTATAAAATCGAAAGTGGGTTGTTTGTTTGTTTGTTACGTCTTGCAGCCTAAATGGCTAAACCAATTTTGATGAATTTTGGTACAGAGATAGTTGGGACCCTGGAGACGGACCTAGGCAATTTTTTTTAATAGTGAGAAAAGGGGGAGAAAGAGGAAAGAGAGGAATTAAAGTATATTAATAAACGCGGGCGAAGCCGCGGGTAAAAGCTAGTTATAGATAAATTACACCCAGACACAGAACAAATGATTATGCTTATCACACAAACATTTGTCCTGGGTGGGAATTGAACCCACGACCTCCGGCAGCGCAGTCAGGGTCACTAACCACTAGACCAAAAGGCCAGCCTTCAAATGATGAAGGGGTGAAATTATTATTTACCCGTAACATAACGCCGAGCATTCGCAGGAACATTACATTACATGGAAACTGAGCTTTTGCCTGTATTGTACCATTCGTAAGAACGTTACATACTCACACACCTTTACACGTTGTATAAAATAATAAAAAATAAATACTTTAAACTTCCAAACAAAATTAATCCGTACAAACGCTCAGACAAATGAACACGCTTCACATATCACGCGACCGCGTAACAATACGATCGACTCACGCGCATGAATTATTGCTCCGTTGCGCGCAGTCGGCCTAAAGTGGTCGAAGCAGCTTGATTGAGTGACAGTGCTATACCGGTGAGTGTTTCTCGTTTGTTTTTAAATGGGGTAAGCAGTTCTAGAGGATAATAGTACATTGTTACACTAGGGGTGAAAGTTACTTATTTCGTCCCGAGAAGGAGTTGGCGGCCGAGTGCATCGAGGTCGCTAATTCGAGGGACTAAATAAGTAACTTTAACCCCGAGGTAAGCATTGTGCTTTTCATTACGAATACAAGAAGGTAGTCCTAGTTTTTTTTTAAATAATTTGACAGCTGTTAGTTGAAAGTAAAACTCCCTAGGGATGAAAAGTGTGATACTTTTCAGCCCGCTCCTCAGGCAACTTCAGACCTACTTTCAGAGTATGAGTAATGAAAAATAATCTTTATAATTGTATCTAGATTTAAGAGCTAGTTGTAGTTACTGAATATTTTTTTATGAACTCTACCGGTGTCTATGTCGTTTTCGCAGATATGTAAGAGCGGTTTTATTTTTATATAAACAAAAAACATCAAATATTCAAGATTTTTGAATAGTTGTTGTTGTTTTTTAATAAATTTTATTGTTTAACATCATTGGCTCCAGATTTAGCTAGGCTATTCGGAATGTCTTAATAAACACATCGAATAAAATGAGGGAAGAGATTTTTTCTGTGTATCTCATACTATTACAAAAAAAAAAAAAAAAAAACAAGTCGACACCGTCCACTCATAACCATATCTTTTAGAACGTTATTGCGAAACACTGCCCCTTAATACACAGGATAACCTAGTTTAAGGGACAGAGTTTAATTAATTGTGTACAGATTACGGCAACTTCTAAATGTTTTTATGTAAACATAGATATAATCATCTGAAATTTTTTTGAGAAATAAAGATATTTATTATTATTATTATCTGTTTATTAATCTCAGGACCCTGAGGTCCTGGGCCTTTGAGAGGCGTACAAGGGGCCGAAGCCAACTCGCAGAGGCCCTTTTGGTTACTATAATGGAACGTGATACCAACCGACGATTATCCCTGTGCGCGCTATACTAAGGACAACCCCCGGTTTGAAAAACTATTGCGACATAATATGAAAGACAAAATAATAGGGCTATGATTTTTGGAGTCTTAAATGGACTGGTAATATGGAGCTATGTTAAGACTATGGCCCCTGCCTGAACAATGTTATTAATATCCATCGATAAAAGGCAGGGGGTGACTTGCACTCTCTTATTTATTATTATTATTATATAACAATGTCATAAATAAGTTTAAAGCAATAACATAAATCTGGAATCGTAAGAGAAATCATATTCTAAATATTCTACTCCGCTCACTGATTCATCATCATATTATGGTCACCCAATAGAGCGGCCATCAGAAGAAATGTCTTCCTATGCTTCAGTGAAGACGAAAAATATTTACGAAAATAAACTGGAGTTAGGTCCAGTCGTTTTGCCATAATACGATTTACAATGGTGCAATGCGCAACTCGGCATATTTCTCCAAAAAATATTTACTTTTGGTGCGTATAGCGGACACAAACGCGACTTCACAGGTACAGGTGACAGCGACTTGTTACTACTTTAGTTACAAGTCTCGGATTAGAATTTTGTTCGCTATGTCCTGTCTATTGGTACGAGTAGTATATGTTTAATGTCTTTGTGATCAACATATGTTGTAGAACTATAAGCATTTTAAGAAACAAATGAACAACAACCAAAATTCGCGTTTCCGACAACAGAATTTTTATCTCTTTTAAAAATTTCCAAGGCGTTTGACTTTTTAGACAGACTATAGCTTTTTTTTGCGGTGGGACTATCGTCCACTGATATCCCACCTCTTGGACGGAGCGGGAGATAATGTCAGACTTTTACTGACTAAAAACCCACCCCGTTCCTTCTAGCCTTCATACCGGGGCTTGAGTTACTTTCGGATTAACCCTGGCCCCAGTAGGCTTCGACCCAGCTGGGCCCCTCCTGTTGCTGACAACTCCTTGAGGCGCGCGGGAGCAGTGCGCGCCGTCGACGACTTGGGCTTGGTCCGGACAGTTACCGGACGGTTGGACAGCGTACTATAGTCTACTATAGTCTGTCTAGTTGACAGACTATAGGTCCAAATTTTACGCTTAAACGTTAGATGTCAAGGGGAAGCAACATTTTCAATATTTTTTCACATAATTTAGAAATTTGGTGTTTCCTAGCCGTCACTTTCAAAATTAAAGTTATTTTTAAATTGAACAAACTATATTCAGGTTTAAAAATTGCGACATGTATACTCATAACTGTTTTAGTAACATGCATTTCATTCCTGGTAGAAGAAGTGACAAATACAACGTGTAAAGTTAAATGCGCAAAACCTCAGACACCCAAAATGATTTTTAATTCGATTGACCTAAATAAGTGAGAAAAAAAAAAATTAAAGGTTTTATGAGCAGTTTTAGTTTGTTTAAAATTCATATTCGCATTGAAATAAGAACTTTTATTAAATAAAAAATAATGCTGATATATAAAGAGGTAAGATTTCTATTTTTAGTTTGTAATGGTTAAACTCAAAAACTACTGGAGCGATTTTAAAACTCCTTTCAACAGTTAAATGCTAATTTATTACTGAGCGAGTTAAGTATTATTTTTTTTTACTTTCACGCGGGCGAAATCGTTAGCTATTTTATTTAAAGGAACTGAGTCGTCAGTTCGTCACATCCTTATTATCCACATTTTTTTTTCTTTTTAATTGATATGAACTAGTGCATGACTGCGATCCCACCTGATGGTAAGCAGTGATGCAATCGTTGATGGTGAACTAGTTTATTAAGAGCCTATTCACTCTAACCTTGAAGACCTTTAAATATAATTGGACGGGAAGACCGCTGCAGGCAAATTGTTCTAGTCCTTCAAAGTACGTGGTATAAACGATGAGGCGAAAAGCTTAGTCCGGACCGTAGAGGTTTCAACAACGTATGGGGATATTCACCGTACGTCGAGTTGTCCGATGGTAGAATTGAGATGACGGAATCAAATCATGCAATTCCTATAGGTCTATCTTTCTATAGATATACATAATTGCAATAAATCTGTAGAAGTTTTCACTTTCAGTTGCGCGCGCATTACGTGAAATGTAATAATAATAATATAATAATAATATAATATTCCACAACTATCACACAACGCGATCTAGTCCCAAGCTAAGCAGAGCTTGTGTTATGGGTACTAGACAACTGAATGACAATGTGCGAAAACGATGTTGATAAATTGTATACATTAAAATTGTGTGTATCTTGATATATACCTACCTAACGTTTATTCAAAATAGACCAATTACAGGCACTTTAGAATTGTCAAAATGTCGGTTTGTCAAAAAAAAGTGAAGCTAATACTGACTGTTAGGCAGTACGAAGTTCGCCGGATCAGCTAGTACTCATAGTGTTTAATTCATGAATCCCCAAGCTACCACCGGTGGCCGCGCATCTATTGTCTTACTATTGTGTCTCTAATTGACGGTATCTGAAGGGTTAAGTCTAAGAGCTAATGCTAGAACTACACGGCGCACACGTGTGCCACACACGCCAATTAAGGCGCCTACGGTGGCCGGAAATCGGGATTGGAATCCTGGCGGCGTTCTGAAAGGACCACTAAAGGAACACCACCTGGGTATAGTCGGTAAAAGGCTGACACTCATTCTCGCTACACTCAGAGTGAAAGGACTTTCTTGATGATTTACCAACCCACAAATAAGAGGAATTGTGTCAAATGCTCAAACTAAAGTGGCAGTGGGCAGGGTATATTCCTCGCGGAACGAATGGCCAATGACACCGAAAGGTTCTAGAGTGACGATTTCATCACATCTTTATCACGTTAGAAGCTTACGCTGTCTCACCTGATGAGTTTATCGACAACATACTTGACGAAGAAGCCAGAACCACCCATCACCAGCACAGCGCTGTCCCAGTAGGTCTACTTCACATCTTCTGTCCCTTTCTGTTGCAATAGAAGAATATGTTGTTTCACCTTTTTTTGGTGGGCAAAAATCATGAAAAGGAGAGTCAGACTCTTACTGACTAAAAACCCACCCCGTTCCTTCTTGCCTTTCACACCGGGGCTGAGCTACCTTTCGGAGGTAAACCTGGCCCCAGTAAGCTTCGACCTAGCTGGGTCCCTACTGTTGCTGACAACTTGAGGCGCGCGGGAACAGTGCGCGCCTTCGACGACTTGGGCTCGTTCCGGACAGTTACCGGACGGTCGGACAGCGAGCTACCCATTGCTCACATTTAAAAAAAGGCTGATGACGATGATGATTATGATGGCAGCCGTACTGTGTGTCAAGTGTCACTATAGGTCGCGGAGGTATCGACGGCTACAGTTCCTTCTGCCGTTGGCAATGACCCTCATGTGTGCCAGCTCTCAGTAAATCGTAGTTGAATTTCACAAAACGCGTGCATATTTTTGCCCTTGACAGCAGTAGGTAGGTAAAATAATTGTACGATTCTGTTCGCTTACAGGATGGTCGGTAATAGCTAATAACATCTAATTTAATAGCTGGCAGATTTGCAATTACATGTATGACTAGCTGATACCAGTGACTTTGGCCGCGTGGATGTAAAAAGATCCCGAAGAAAATATTATTTGGAGGATTGATGGCTTTCATGCCATCATCCGAAAGCGGTCTGCCTCGATCCTGAAGCGGGCGCGTGCCAGCTCCCACGGTATCCTGAGCGTGTTGTGCGGTAGGTGGGATTGCCCAATGCTGCGTCACTGGATCGGACATCATACATCAACGAGTATGTACTATATACTCCGTGGATAGTGTGGGCTTCGACAAACAATTTATATTTTATTAAAAATAAATGTAAAGGACACTAACATTAATTTTTAAGTTTTTACTAACAACTTTATATGGTTGTATTGTGGTCTGAAATAAATGTTATTATTATTATAATATTACACTCTCCAGCTTTATATTATTAAACTGGAGAGATTGTGTGAAGAGTGATATGAAAGAAATGGGAGTTAGTGATAGCGTGACGAGTGACAGGACAGAATGGAAGAAAAAAACGTGTTGCACCGACCCCAAATAAAACGGGACAAGGGCAGGAAGATGATGATGAGCTTTATGTTATAAAACTCTTCAGTTTTATAACATTAAACTCTTTAGTTTTATATTATTAAACTCTTCAGCTTCATAATATTTGACTGTTAAGTTTTGTAATATTATCTAAACTTTTTTTTTTAAACTCTTCAGTTTTATAATAATAAACTCTTGAGGATCCTCCAATCAGTAATGTTTTGAGTCTGGTCGGGGCTACTGCTCAATGGTTGATTTTGGGCTGTTATATTAAAATCAAAAGCATTTATTTCAAATAGACCATTTGCAAGCACTTTTGCATAATCAAATTAATGTCGGTCAGTCCAAAAAAATGTAAAGTGAAATATCCTTTCTGATCGCGCGAAAAACTATAATACCGCATTGCAGGATTTTTAATTTTAGTATCATAGATATTATATCACTCCACTATGACTATGACGAACTGCTCCTGCTCTGGGTTGAGCGAGAGGGAGTGTCAGACTTTTACAGACTAAAACCCACCCGTGTTCCTTCAGTTGCATTCCAGGATCACGGCGATTCTTTCAAACAATCGCAGAATCCTCACGACCCACTCAAAAAGGATCCATTTCAATAGTACAACGAACGGAGTTTGAACCCACGACCTCTATGGGTTACAAGTCCAGTACCTTGATTACTGATCCATTGACGCTTTATGTGAATAATATTTACAATTCTGATTATTATTGATGGTTTATGACTGGCCTGTTGGTCTAGTGGTCAATAGTCCTGACACTACTATGCCGGAGGTCGTAGGCTCGATTCCCATCCTAGGCAAATGTTGGTGTGATGATTGCGCTTATTGTCTGTGTGTGATTTTTATAATATGACTAGCTGCTCCCAGCGGCTTCGCCCGCGTGATAGCAGAAAATTATCCCAAGGGAACATACTTCCGCCGGGATAAAAAGTATCCTATGTCTTATTCCAGGACATGGTCTATCTGTGTACCAAGTTTCATCAACATCGATTTTGCCATTTAAATGGCAAAATCGATGTTGATGAAACTTGGTAAGCGTGAAGACGTAACAAACAAATAAACAAACTCACAAATAAAACCTTATTTTTAGTGTAAATGTGAAATCAGAAACAACTTTTTTTTATTTTCGGTGCGCAAAAATCATCCAATGACAACCCCCGCTCTTGAGCGGAGCGGGAGATATTGTCAGACTCTTACTGACTAAAAACCCATCCCGTTCCTTCTAGCCTTCATACCGGGGATTGAGCTCCCTTTCGGATAACCCTGGCCCCAGTAGGCTTCGACCCAGCTGGGCCCCTACTGCTGCTGACAACTCCTTGAGGCTGACAACAGCGGCTGAAATCGGGATCGGAATTCAGTTGGCTAGGGCGTGAGAACGTCTGCCCACCTAGCCAAGTTACGACTTTTTCGTTTCCCCCCACGTGTTGGCCACGCCTACAATTACTCCTTTATTCTGATTGCCACCTAAAACTAACATGGATACTTACATATTCATTTCATAAAGAGGGCGTTGTCCTCAAAATGACAATTGCAGGTCAATAATTGTAATCATTTATTGATGGATAATTGTTTAATAAAAAATATATAAATTATCATAACATTGGCATATAAAATACTGATAATAATAAATTAATAATTCAGTTGCATCTAATTAGACAATTAAATGCAACTGAATTATTTATTTATCATTATAGATGGCTCAGACATATTTTTATGAATGGTCATTATTTTAATCAGGGATAATGGACTCTGTAATGTAGTGTGCGTAAAGAATAAATAAATAAACAAGCTTTTAATGAAAAACATTTTTTCATAGCAAACTTTTATAGCTCGGTATACCTATATAATTAATACTTGTCAAGACGAATCATACGAACCCAAACTCGATGGGGTTGTTCCGTTTAACTACTAAGTTCCTATAGCCACCTTCCAGTTCCATCATCAGATCAGCTCCATGTCATAATAATTTTACATTGTCATATGATTTACACATGCTTGCAAAATTTCAGCTCAATCGGTAACCGGGAAGTGAGTCAAATTTAATTTACAAAATTTGATGACAGACAAACATCGGGACAGGTGAAACTAAATAAAAGCTTGTAATAAATAAATGGCGATATCACATTATATTGGGATCGGTCCATCATCACTGACAGAACTACTGTAGCCAATAAGCCTGATATAGTGGTGGTGGACCGTAGCGAGAGGCGTGCAATGATTGTTGACATATGCGTTCCGCATGACGAGAACCTCGTGAGAGCTGAAAAAGATAAAAAATCAAGTACTTGGCTCGCTAGGTTGTCGACATGTGGGATGTGGACTCGGCGATCATTGTACCGATAGTCGTGAAGAGCAATGGCTTAATAGCCAAGAGCCTCGACCAATACCCGAGGAGGCTCGCGTTAGGCGGCTGGATCAAGGGCTTGATTCAGAAAGCGGTACTTCTGGACACGCGGCTCATATTGTTAGGAGGTTCCTTTCTCTGGAGCCCTGACCGAACTTGGACCCTGTACCCGATACCGGTGGGCAACTATTTTTTATATTTTTTAATGTTTTATTTTATATTGAAACTAGCGACCCGCCCCGGCTTCGCTCGGGTGCAATATTATACATATAAACCTTCCTCTTGAATCAATCTATCTATTTAAAAAAACCGTATCAAAATCCGTTGCGTAGTTTTAAAGATTTAAGCGTACATAGGGATATAGGGACAGAAAAAGCGACTTTGTTTTATACTATGTAGTGATATTTAAAAATGTAATTTATATGTTTATAAATAAACGAAATAATAATAATATTCCACAACTATCACAAAACGCCAGTCCCAAGCTAAGCAGAGCATGTCTTATGAGTACCTACTAGACAACTGATAAACATACTTATATATTTCTAAATACATACATAATTTAGATAAATTAGACACTGACACAGGACAAATTATCATGGTCATTACATAAACATTTGTCCTGGGTGGGAATCAAGCCCACGACCTCTGGCATAGCAGTCAGGGCCACTAACCACTAGACCAACAGGCCAGTCAAAAAATATTACCTTTTTTTTATAAATTCTTGATTGCATCACTAGCGTGCTCATGTCTGCGTGCGTAGACCAATACGGATGCGCTAGCATAATGTTTATCATATTTTAACAATTATTTATAATAATATTCAGTTATAAATAAAACGGAGACACTTAAGTATTATTTATTAGCTACTGCCCGTGGCTTTACCCGCGTTCTTAATTCATGAATCCCCAAGCGACCACCGGTGGCCGCGCATCTATTGTCTTACTATTGTGTCTCTAATTGACGGTATCTGAAGGGTTAAAATGTAGCCTGTCACTCAAAAATATATCAGCTTTCTATCGGTGAAAAAGTTTAAAATTTTTAACAAACAAAAATACTAAAAGAACAAAAAACAGGTTTTGAAAAAAAACACGTATTTTCACTAGAATTTTCAGGCGTTATCTCTCTTTTTTCACGTTATTCTCTTATCTCTTTATCAAACATTTATTTTTATTTTTTTATTTGCACACATCCTGTGAATAGTTGTTACATAATTATATTGTCTCAAACATGGACTCCGGAAGGGCACATCAACATTTAGTTATATTGTTTACATTGCATGCATTATATAATAATTACACTCTTAAATTAACTTATTTACGCTATCGTAATTTTTGCAACAGACTTCTGCATAGGCTTAAAAAGAATTACGAGAAAAATGAATTGGAGAAGGCCAAAAATAACCCAAAAAAAACCTGGAACGTAATAAACGGTATAATTAACAAAAAAACCTCTAAAACTTCTCCTAGGGAGTTGTTGTCTATATCCAGTCAAGACTGCAAGGTTTCATTGAGTATGGTCAACAATTTCTTTGCAAATATTGGCAAGGAGCTCGCGGCTAGGCACACTAGTGCAAGTACGAAACACGTGTTATATGTTAGGGACGATCCACAAGTGAATACAATGGTCCTACTCACTCCTCATCATGACGAAGTTGAATCTATCATTATGGGGCTCCGTGCTGATTCAGCCCCAGGATGGGATGGAATCAGTTCAAAACTTCTAAAGTTGAGCAGACAGATTCTCGTACCCCTTGTCACGCACATATGTGATCTGTGTTTCTCTGAAGGTATATTTCCGAAGGTTTTAAAAAGAGCTGTCGTACATCCTATCCACAAGAGAGGGGATAGATCCAGTGTCAACAATTATAGACCAATTTCAGTCTTGCCTGCTCTATCAAAGGTTTTTGAAAGGGTCCTTAATAATCGGCTACCTCTTTTTTAGAAGATCACAACATCCTTTCTAATAATCAATTTGGGTTTCGCAGAGGAAAGTCATGTGAAGACGCGTTCTCGGCCCTAATTGATGATGTTGTTGAAACTCTGGATAAAAAGTCCAAGTGCTTAGGATTGTTTCTGGACCTCTCCAAGGCATTTGACACTGTTTCTGTCCCTATCCTTCTGAGTAAGTTGGAGCAATGTGGAGTTAGAGGTCCTGCACTTGCAATCTTTTCGAGTTACCTATCGGAACGAACGCAGTGCGTGAAAATCGACACATATGTTAGTGACGAGTGTGATTTGACATATGGAGTGCCTCAAGGCTCCGTCTTGGGGCCTACACTTTTCTTAGTGTACGTTAATAGCCTATGTAATTTATCTCTTCCAAATTGTTCAATTTATTCATATGCTGATGATACGGCTCTACTTGTACATGCTGAAGATTGGGATGAAGCTCAGAAAAGAGCAGAATCTGTTCTTGATATTGTCATGTCTTGGCTAACAGCAAATAGTCTGACCCTAAATGTAGAAAAAACAAAATATATCACGTTCTCATTGAAATCTTCTTCGCAACCGGATGATTCATTTTTAATTAAAGCGCATACTTGTAACACCTACTTGAACCAATGCTCGTGCCTCTCTCTAACAAGAGCAACAAATGTAAAATATTTGGGCATACTAATAGACTACCTAATCTGCTGGAATGCCCAAGTTGGAGTTTTGTCTGGCAGAGTTAGAAAACTGATCTCCGTGTTTAAGAGCCTACGTTATAGTGCAGATGTGCACACCTTACGTATGGTTTATTTTTCTCTTTGCCAATCTATACTGACTTTTGGCATAACAGTTTGGGGGGGTGCTTCAAAAACATGTATGTTGCAGCTGGAGAGGGCACAGAGAGCGGTTCTAAAGGTCTTTTAAGCACTTTCGGTATAGTACTGCAGTATTATACGAAGAGTGCCAAGTATTGACTGTGAGAAAACTCTTTGTACTCAACTGTACGTTGCGCAGACACTCTCACCTGCCATTAGATCTGGAACTGTTGTCAAAACGTAGGATCTCTAACGTGTGCCCCATTATGAGGCACAGAACTACACTTGCTAAACGTCATTTTCAAATTCTTGGTAGTCGTATTTATAACTATGTCAACAGTCATTGTAACATTTACAAGCTAAATAAATTTAACTGCAAATCTCAAATCATTAATTGGATTATCACTCTTAGTTATGATGAAGTCGAAAGAATTATTATCAACACGTAAATTAATACCCTCCCCATTCCTTAACTTTCCCCCGTCCCACAAGCCCAAAAACACACACACACACCTACACACATTTCTAAACAAAACATCAACACTATACACAAATTTTTATCTTTATAAATGATTATTAATTTTACAGTTCAGTTTACTCCAATTTTTATAACTAAATCTTTTTTTTTTACCTTTGTAGGTTTAACTTTCAATATCTTTAAAAGAAACATTACGTTGGAACTCCGAACTCTGTTGTATTATATTTGTCAACTTAGAGAGCCCTGTCACCCATAATACAAGTTTAATCTTAGCTTGGGTGTCAGAGGTAATAACTGTGTGTTAATTTTACAATTTTCTACATGTATGTATTGCAAATCATGTATGAATACTATCTATTATGTACAATTGTAAACATGGAAATAAAGATTTATTATTATTATTATACAAATTAATTAATTAATACAACAAACAAATTATTACAGATTCATACATTAATTATTATTATACTGAGTCATTCGATATTAATATTATTGCAATACATCGCGTTGTATTGCGTTAGTATGGATCAGACAGAATGTTGGGCTGTGAATAAGACGGATAAAAAAAGATTGCATGTAGCTGAGAATATTTTATTTAAGATGAATGTGTGGTGTGGCGAGAATGAATAAAGTGAGAAATGAATATTAGGGAAAGTTTGAAAGTGGCGCCAGTAAGTGAAAAGTTGAAAGGAAACCGTTTGTCTTGGTATGGTCATGTAAAGAGGAGAGATGAAACGCATGTTGCTAAAAGAGTTATGAGTTTACATGTGAATGGATGGAAAAGGAAAGGGAGGCCAAAGAAAAGAATGAGAAGTGATATGAAAGAAAAGGGAGTTAGTGATAGCGTAACGAGTGACAGGACAGAATGGAAGAAAAAAATGTGTTGCGCCGACCCCAAATAAAACGGGATAAGGGCAGGAAGATAATGATGTTGATGATGATGCGTTGGATTGCGTTAGATGAAGCAACAAACTTTTAAACCATGCTCGATGTTGACGATAGGCGAGTGAAAAAGGACCCTCTGAATCGGTAACCGGAAACTGATTTAATTTGCGAGATTTGATTAGGTACAGGCAAACATACGTACATCAGGACAGGGGCCCAAGTCTGCTATTTTTATAAATTCGTCATTCCAACACGATCCCATTGTCATTTTGCTTAAATTTCTTAATCTGCTAAATCATAATGATCGATCATTGATCAGTCAATGGTCACGGTAATAGTATGATACAGTATTGTAACTCGGCCGTATCTTTGAAATTAATGCCTACAGCCGCGCGGTACGTAAACATGCGATAGGGCTGCCCGCCTCCAGCATTCTAATTACATTTGCCTACTTTGTGCTTCCATTTAGTTTTGTGATTGTAAATATACTTACTTTTTTATATAAACAAAATACTTTGTGGATAAGGAAGTTCTCAATAAAAATGCGTGTTGTTTTTTGATTGGTAGATTTAAATAAAATGCTTTTTCTAGTATTATTCATACACATAGTACAATAAACCACTATTATTATATTAAAACACAGTTGCGACGGTCGCGACTGTCTACGTGCCGAGCCCATGCTACAACCGAGGCGCGTAGGTATAGCTCGCGTTTCGTCCGTTTGTATAAAGTTGGAATACTGTATGATACTATTACCGTGGTCTCGTAATAGAGTGATGGTAGAATGACAATATCGAGCTTATTAACCCTTCAGATACCGTCAATTAGAGACACAATAGTAAGACAATAGATGCGCGGCCACCGGTGGTCGCTTGGGGATTCATGAATTAAAACCAATAACTGCACAATAACGTTCTAATGGTAGGTCACTGATCAAAACAACTGTCAAAAGTTTTGCAAATTACCGCATACGTCAGATATTCATTTGTCATTATGCACGAGATTACTATTTTAATTCATGAATCCCCAAGCGACCACCGGTGGCCGCGCATCTATTGTCTTACTATTGTGTCTCTAATTGACGGTATCTGAAGGGTTAAGCCACTTCTTTCAATGAAGTGTCAGTGGTTGACCATTGAATAGTCATTATGACGCGATTATATTAGTATATTACCAAAACTTGTCAAAATCAACAATTATGAAGTCAATGATAGACCATTCTGACACTATTGTAATAGCTGACTTGAGGCCCAGGTGTAAAAAACCACTACACCACCAGGGCAGTGGTATCATCACCGGGGATCGCGTAAGACATATCGGCTGTCGGTTGATTGATGAAATTCACAGGAAATTATAGCAATGTTTGTCCAATTATTTATTGCAACGGACGTTGAGAAAGTGCTAATAATCAACAAATAAAAATAATGCAAAAATATGTACGAACATTTTTTGTGGGGGCATGTAATTGAAGGTGTAAGGAAATATAGTGTTGTTTTGACATGTCCTGTTTGGAATGTCTATTGGTACGTCTCTGGCTCGTGAAAACATTTTTAACCAATTTAAAAAAAAGGAGGTTCTAATTTCGGCTGAATGTATGTTTTTTTTAATGTTTTATCACCGATATCTTGGTCAATTGTTCCGATTTTGAAAATTATATTTTAATTGAAAGTTGGTCCCATAGAAATGTTATGATCTGATCATAAAATTCAAAAATATGGAACAGAGCTCTTCATAGGATCACAGCAGAACTGTCGTAACAAGTAAAATTGCTTTGTTTATACGCGTATTCGATGACCGACTGAAAGAAAAGGGGATATATGGAATTGATCTGATGATGAAGCCTGAATGTAAATTAATATAAACGTATTTATTAGTTTAATTTAAGCTTTTACTAACTCTTCTTTACGTATTTCTGCACACTACTGTCTACATCTCTTCTAATCTTTTCTTTCGCAGGTCTGCTGGAAGAAATTTCTTTGTGAAATAAGCAATACCTTTGTACAAAGTTTTATAATTATGTTATCTTCTTCTGTATGTTGTGTGTTTGTAGGAGGTAATCTCTGAAAGTACTGGTCGGATTGATAAAATTTTTTCACCGATAGAAAGCTGGTTTATTCCTAAGTGACATAGGCTATAATTTATGTACCTACGTGAACGAAGTCGCGGGCAAAAGCTAATATTTTACATGGCAACTAGACTTAAAAGCTACATAAGATCCACGCCAAGCGACTTGACTCTACGACGTACAACTCAGATGTCACCCACGTGTGCGTGCGTCAGTCTAACGTAGATCCCGCTGTAATGTCATTGCAATACATTTTGTACGAAACCCGATTTCCTATTCACGACTTCGGTCTTTGGTGGTCCAAAATCGGAACACCGCAATTATGGCGTTAAGTACCCTCTACTTAACGCCATAATTGTGGTGTTCCGATTTTCCTTTTGCGATACGGTACCCTAAAAACTGAATTATTGTATAAAAACTGACTCATTTTTTAACTTGATTGACCTCACTGACCCCTTCTCAGGTCATATTATTTAAATAACCAACACCAATATTTTTTAATTAAACCCAGTCATTGTTCCAAGAAAATTCATTATTTATTTATTTAAATTACTTTATTCATGCAAAAAGTTGATGAAAATGTATTTAAATACTTTCACAGGACTTATTTACTTACTTTTATACAGGGTTATTTGTGAAACACTGGCAACCTCTCAGGACTATGTTACTAACATCATAAACAACAACTTTAAATTTTGGTTCTATGGCTTTTAAAATTTATAATATTTTAGTTCATAATTTTCATACAAAAATATTTAAATTAAACGTTCTAAATATTACGAAGTCTATGCGAAGCAAGCGATAGTACAATAGCGGAGGTGGCCGAGTATCGAGCGGCGGGGGTGCTTGATGCGTTTGTTCGCACCGTACAGCCGCAGGTAGGTATAGCAAAATACAGAGTTGAAATGTACCTATTAGACAAATTTTACGTAATCTTGAAGGTTTGTTTTTGGGTAAATGAATTATGTTTTTTAAAAAGTGATAGAACAAAAGATAACCATGTATAATAACAATTTTATTTACCAAAAACAAACCTTCAATTAATTTAACTTAATTAAAACTAACTTAAAAAATAAAAATAAAAACCCTAAAGAACTAAAAACAAAAATGGCAATATAAAGTAAGGCGTCGAAAAATTCCTCCACAACGCTGTCGATTGGTAATGTACCCAAAAGACTGGCGGCATTGCCACGCTGGATGGCAATGCTTATTCTTTGACTGAAGTAAAAGCCAGCCTTTGGGTCACCCTGTATAATAAGTTCAAAATTGTAATTTTATTTTTATCAATCGCCCGTACAAGGGCCTTTTTTATGGAGGGGATAATCGTCCAATGACAACCGCCGCTCTTGGTACGAGTGGGAGTTAGTGTCAGACTCTTACTGACTAAAAAACCCACCCCGTTCCTTCTAGCCTTCATAACTGGGCTCGAGCCTCCTTTCGGATTACCCTGCCCCAGTAGGCTTCGACCCAGCTGGGCCCCTGCTGTTGCTGACAACTCTTTGAAGCGCGCGGGAACATTGCGCGCCGTCACCGTCTTGGGCTCGGTCCGGACAGTTACCGGACGGTCAGACAGCGAGCTACCCATAGGTCTGCGTCTTGTCCCTTACACCCTATATTTTATGTATGCGGACGAAGCTGCGGGCAAAAGCTAGTCTTCTTCTTTTCGTGTCGATGCTCTCAAACTATACTTTTTCTGATCAATATTTAGCAACATGTACAGCTCTATTGTTGGCCTCGTATAGATCCTGAAAACTACAGGTGGTAATGCAGGATGGGCAGCATAGCAGGTGGCGTATGCCCTATGGAGAGACTCCACACTGGCACTGTACTAGAGATGGCTTGTTTCTTAATATCTTAGCAGTTTTTCATTGACCTCAAAACCTGTACATCTATGTACACGACCATCTATTTAAAAACTGTGTACCATGCAATGTTAACACACTAGCTAATGTTTTATACAAACAGTAAAAAAACCTCGTAATCAATTTCACTTGCAAAGGTGACAACACATTTCATAATCATTTTTATGGGGCCTTATTTGCCCTTGACTAGCTTAAACCCGTGGCTTTGTCCGTCAGATATTTTTGGATAGGTATAGGTATAGATAAGACGGGCTGTTGTCCACAACTCCACGACTAAGGCGCGTATTTTGCGTACGGGTGCGTACGACAAATGAGTCACTCGATCCACCCCAGCTCCTCAAGAAAGGCCAGCAGCGCCTTGGTGTCGCTGACCATTTCACGAAGGTTACCTGGGTTACCGAAGTACTTTGCCCTGTATCCAGCGACCACAGGGCAGCTTAAAAGCAGATGAGCTGCTGTCTCGTCCTCCTCCATGCAGGCTCTGCAGAGGGGAACGTCCGTAAGTCCTATGCCAGAAAGTGCTTGTTTAAGGTCCCGTGGCTAGTTGTAACGGCCGTCACTTTGCGCAACTGTAGTTTCGTCAGTCGTAGGACCTTTCGTAAAGCGGCCATCGATCGAGGGATTTTTTTGGATTAAATCACATCATCAGCACGGAACCTTTCATGTGCGAGTTTGACTTGCTCATGGCCGGTATTTTTCAGGGTTCCGTACCTCAAAAGGAATAAACGGAATCCTTATAGGATCACTTTGTTGTCCGTCCGTCCGTCTGTCTGTCTGTCAAGACCTTTTGTCTCGGGAATGCGAGGAGGTATCGAGTTGAAATTAAAACCATATACTCAGATCTGCAGACTCTTGAAGCTGTAAAAAAATCAAACTTGTTGGTTCACAAGATAAAAGATATTTCTGTTTATTTGTCCAAAAACGTACATTATGATTTTTGACACTCTCTAAGAAGAGTCATAGCCTCCATTATCATCAGGAAGAGATAAGGGTCAAGGGTCGGCTCTCAGCCCTTATCTCTTCCTGATGATAATGGATGCACTGACGTCGGACATCCAGGAAGCGGCGCCCTGGTGTACGCTGTTTGCCGATGACATTGTGCTGGTTACTGAAAGTGGCTTATAGGTCCAGAGCAAATTGGAGGTGTGGTGGCACAGACTGGAGAGCGTTGGCTTAAAATTGAGCAGAACAAAAACCGAATACTTGTTGTGCGATTTTGGCGGTCTCTCCTCACCTGTGCCCTTTGCTCTCGCTGGAACGCCCATACCAATCTGCTCCGACTTGCAGTACCTCAGGTCGCTTATCCAAGGAAATGGCGAGGTAGACCGAGACGTAACACGTCGGATCAATTCAGGATAGATGAAATGGCGACAGGTCACTGGAACAACTTGTGACCCACGGATGCCCCTCAAGTTGAAGTGTAAAATTTACAAGTCCATAATAAGACCAGTCTTCTGTATGGTTCAGAATGTTGGGCTGTGAAAAAGACGGATGAAAAAAGATTGCATGTAGCAGAGATGAGAATGTTAAGATGGATGTGTGGTGTGACGAGAAAAGATGAAGTAAGAAATGAGTATATCAGAGGAAGTTTGAAAGTGGCGACAGTGACTGAAAAGTTGAAGGGAAATCGTTTGTCTTGGTATGGTCATGTGAAGAGGAGGGATGAAACGCGAACGAAAGAGTTATGAGTATTCACGTCGATGGGTGGACAGGGAGAGGGAGGCCAAAGAAAAGATGGATGGATTGTGTGAGAAGTGATATGAAAGAAAAAGAAGTTAGTGATAGCATGACGGGTGACAGGACAGAATGGAAGAAAAAAACGTGTTGCGCTGACCCCTACTCCGTTTTGGTTCTACTCAATTTCAGGCCAACACTTTCCAGTCTGTGCCACCACACCTCCAATCTATTCTGGACCTCTTGGCCACTCTCGGCAACCAGCACAATGTCATCTGCAAACAACATACACCAGGGAGCCTCTTCCTGAATGTCCGACGTCAGAGCGTCCATTATCATCAGGAAGAGGTAAGGGCTGAGAGCCGACCCTTGGTGTAAGCCGACAGCCACATTGAAGCTGCCAGTAGTGCCCACTGTAGACCGGACTTCAACACTTTCTGGAATTGAATTATTTATATAGGTGAGTTTACACAGAACCCTCAGGGCACGCGTCCGACTCGCAATTGCCCAGTTTTTATTTTATTTTATTTATTAGGGACAAAGAAGTTACAATGTAACTGTCACTGTCATGTTATTTCATGAATCCCCAAGCGACACCCGGTGGCCGCGCATCTATTGTCTTACTATTGTGTCTCTAATTGACGGTATCTGAAGGGGGTGATACAAAATTATCCTTACTAATATTATAAAAGCGAAAGTGAGTTTGTTTGTTTGCTACATCTTCACGCCTAAATGGCAAAACCGATTTTGGTGAATTTAAAAGATAGTTGGGACCCTGGAGACCGACATAGGCTAATTTAAAAAAAAAAAAGTGAGAAAAAGGGGAGAAAAGGGGAGAGGAATTAAAGTATATTAATAAACGCGGGCGAAGACGCGGGTAAAAGCTAGTTGTATTATAAAAGTTGTGTAAACAATAAAGATTAAGAATTATGATAAATATTACAAAAATCTCGGTACGTATCAAATATAACAGTCGATAAACACAGTGCTAAGTGTATGAAAATAGTTGTCTATTAAGTAACTGTTACCGAATTACAACGCAACTACAATTAGCAGGAACAGGCGCATCTCTATTACGTTATATCGACAGCTAGTTACTACTTCCATAACTGTTAGTTTTGGTATTGTATACACCGCTAAATTTTTTGATCATTTTAATCCCGTGGAGGGTCCATTCTGTACATGGAACACTAGCAATTTGTAACAAAAAAAAAAAAACAAAATACCTTTTTTTCAACTCGTATTAATTTACGCATGTACGAAATTAATTTCTCTAAGAAAACGTCAGCTGAGCGAGTCTTGTAGGTGGTAGTCGGCGTTGCGTACGTACTAACTACCTACAGGTCATTGGACTCGCTCAGCTGACGTCCGATTGCTAAAAATATTTCACCGATAGAAAGCTGCATAATTCCTGAGTGACATAGGCTATATTTTATATACGCAGGCAAAGCTGCGGGCAAAAGCTAGTATATTATATTCTTTATTGTACACCACATAAACAAAATATAGGACAAATATTATTAAAACTAATTATACAATGGGCGGTCTAATCGCACAGGGCAAATCTTTGGATGGACTGAAAGAAAGGAGATACATGAATTTGTTTTTGTTTTTTTTCTGTACTACTTATTTATCCAAATAATCTCTCTATTTCAGACAAACAAGATGGCGCCCACAGTTTCCGAGTTCTACCGAGGGAAGACGATCTTCCTCACTGGAGGAACCGGCTTCGTTGGGAAGGTACGTTTATGCTATTGATGATCAACTGCTTTAGTTTTCTTACGGGGTTGAACTACAGGTATACTTGGTGTCTGATAGAGGAAGCGATTTATCAAAAAGATGCTGGGCATTTTATGTCAGAGACATCGAAGGAACTGTTGATTGAACAAACTTCTCCAGCATAGGTGCCGCCCACTCCAAATATGGGGTAGCATAGTCGGTCTTATAATGTTCCCACTGATGGGACTCAGGCCTCCTATGTAGGGGATAGGCCGTAATCCACCACTCGGGCCCACTGCGGGTTAGTGGATGTCACATGTCTTCGAATTTTTGGTTCTGAGACATGCCTGTTTCCTCACGATGTCTTCCTTCACCGTTTTGAGAGCAGTGGTGATGAAATAAATTACTTACACAAAGTAATGTGCCTGGCTGGGTTTGAACTCGCGACCTACAACTTGTAAGTCGGGGCCGTTACCACTCGGCCACCATTCTGCCCCCGTTAGTAAAAAAGACGCATCTAACATTTTTTCTAGAGTTTAATTATATACATTGCCGGAATCAGGATATAATGGCGCATCTGCCTAAATTTTTTTTTATATTTTGCTAACTTTCTCCAGTGCAGTTTTAATACAAGGAAAAAAGGCCTGTCTCTCCGTTTCATTCATTGAAAAAAAAATTACCCGTTTTTGTTTTTGTTAGATACGTCTTTTTAACTATCAGGGGCAGCATTGCTCTTACACGGGGTAGATCATTGTATTAATTGATTGTATACCTACGGTGCAACCGCACATTGAAAGTCAAAATTTTCAGTGTGTGATCTAGCAAGCAATCATTCAGACTGGATCACTAATATGTTAAGCAAACGAATAGTTCGCCTTGAAGGAGAACAACATATTTCATTATTTAATTCAATTAGACATTCATGTATTTTTAAATTTAAAATTCAAACATTTTATTTCACATCTAAGGCTTACGTGGCACTTATAAAACGTCAGAAGCTAGTGCACGGTTCCAAATTGGTCGTTTCCTATGGAGAAGAACCGGCAAGAAACTCCATGGTTACTCTTTTAAAAAAGTGGTTGTTGTTACAATATTTCTATATTACAGTAATAAGTAATAGATATTATGTAAGAACTACTTTCTATAATCTATATATATAAAAATGACCCCCGTTTTCCGTTGTCACGACTTTGGCATGAAAACGGCTTGACCGATTTTTCTGTTTTTTTTTTTGTTGTGATTGTTATTGTGAGAAGAAGGTTCTTATGGAAAAAAAAATAAGGGTAGTGTAGGGTAGAGTAGGGTAGAGTAGGGTAGAGTAGGGTAGAGTAGGGTAGAGTAGGGTAGAGTAGGGTAGAGTAGGGTAGAGTAGGGTAGGGTAGAGTAGGGTAGAGTAGTAGGGTAGAGTAGGGTAGAGTAGGGTAGAGTAGGGTAGAGTAGGGTAGAGTAGGGTAGAGTAGGGTAGAGTAGGGTAGAGTAGGGTAGAGTAGGGTAGAGTAGGGTAGAGTAGGGTAGAGTAGGGTAGAGTAGGGTAGAGTAGGGTAGAGTAGGGTAGAGTTGGGTATAGTAGGGTGGAGTAGGGAAGAGCGGGAGCGAAGCCGCGCGGGCAAAGCTAGTGTACTATAATGTTCCTAATTGTTTTTGTGTTGTTATTATTACTGACATAATTTTAATTATAAATATTCTCCTTGACATAAACAATGAAAAATAAACTTAATTTTCCGTGTTTTAAAACCAAATGTTGTCTGTAAGTGTAGCAGCACTTGAATAGTAATATAGATAAAATGAACCTGTAAATTCCAAGCGCCTGTAATGCTGACGATCCTAATAGAACAAACAAACAGTGTGCCTTGATAGCTAGAGGCTGCTCGCAGGGTGGTGTACTCTCTCCGCTACTGTGGAATCTGGGCCTCAAGTCTGCTATTACAATAGTGTCAGAATGGTCTATCATTGACTTCATAATTGTTGATTTTAGCAAGTTTTGGTAATCTACTAATATAATGGCATCATAATGACTTTCCAATGGTCAATCACTGACACTTCATTGAAAGAAGTGGCTTAAAATGGTAATCTCGTACATAATGACAAATGAATATCTGACTTATGCGGTAATTTGCAAAACTTTTGACAGTTGTTTTGATCAGTGACCTACCATTAGAACGTTATTGTGCAGTTATTGGTTTTAATAAACTCGATATTGTCATTCTACCGCCACTCTATTACGAGACCATTGACTGATCAATGATCGATCATTATGGTTTAGAAGATTACGAACTTTTAGCAAATTGACAATGGGATCGTGTTGGAATGACGAATTTATAAAAATAGCAGACTCGGGCCCCTTGTGATATGAACTGATCCCCACACTCATCGCGAATCGTTACAGTTAGGTTAAGATCCGATTAAAAACGATCTTCACCGGTATGTTGATTGGATGAAACGTATTTTATGACAAATCTAGTATAGTAAAAAAAACGTGGGTGGGCTGCCTAAGAAATTCCTGGCCAAACTATTATTAATTAAAAATTTAAAATTGAACTTTTTTTTTAAATGCACTGACACCGATGTGTTTGACAAATAAACTTATAACTATACTATGTTAAATGACCAACAGCTTTAGAGAGTGATGATGAAAATACAAGATTAAATATTTTTGGATTCTGTAAAACGTATGATATTGGCATTTGTAATACAATCCTCTCCAATGTCCGATAAAGCTAAACAATTGTTTGAGTTAGCCGGTAGATTGTAAGTTTTTGATACTCCCCGAAAGTATGAACACAAAAACGTTGGGTTCCCTATTTGTTTCCTGGCATAACTATGGGTTGCCAGGTATAAACAGGTATTTCAACCCTAGTTATCTTCACCCACTTGTAGGAGACGGGAAGGAGGTCCAGCAGGGTCAAGCTTACTGGGGATCATCAGAACTGGATTTCGAAAAAATGGGACTAATCTGAAAGCATAATTGTTAAGGTGAAAAAAACAAGTTTGGCCAGGAATTTCTTAAGCTGGGTTGCCTAAGAAATTCCTGGCCAAACTTATTTATTACCCGCGTTATATTATTTAATGTACTAGATTTGTCATAAAATACATTTCATCCAATAAACAGACCGGTGAAGGTCGTTCTTAACCCTTCAGATACCGTCAATTAGAGACACAATAGTAAGACAATAGATGCGCGGCCACCGGTGGTCGCTTGGGGATTCATGAATTAATCGTATCCTCTACTAGGTAGGTTATGCAGACGACCTAGCAATCCTCGTACCCAGGAGTTATGTTAGCACTTACGCAGTTTGCCATTCAACAAGTAAGCCAATTAATGACGTTGAGGAGAAAGTTCAAATACGCGGTATCGCTTAAAATTACCTACTGTTTGTATACGTTACATTATTTTGACTCGGTTCAGTGAATATATTTTTTATCTTTGCGCCATAGAACAGAAATGCTACAGAGGGGGCCATTGAGTTTTTTTTAATGGGTTCGTCGGCAGACTAGAAGAAAATGGCGTGACGACTGAAAGAGGTGGCTCAAAGTTGGAAACAATGAAAGGAATTGAGGAATTGTCCTTTTCCCAGCAGTGGGACAGTATAGGTACAAAATAGATAGGTAAAGAAAGAAAGAAAAACGTTTAATCAAACCTCATACATACATTTAAATTTACTAAAAAGGTACAGAAGACAATCTCATGTATGTACTTCACTTTTTATATCTACGCTCGGTGGACGCACACTAATGAGCGTTTGAGCCGGAACTTTAATGTTTTAATTCATGAATCCCCAAGCGACCACCGGTGGCCGCGCATCTATTGTCTTACTATTGTGTCTCTAATTGACGGTATCTGAAGGGTTAAAGAGCGTCACTTTTACGTCGGCTGTACAACATGCAAACCTGCGGGCGAAGACGCGGTCAAATGCTACTCAAATAATTATATGATCGTCTCTTCTTCCAGGCTTTGATCGAGAAGCTTCTGCGAAGCTGTCCTGAACTGGGCACCATCTATCTTCTGATGAGGCAGAAGAGAGGGATGAACTGTGAAGAGAGGCTCAAAGACCTTTGCAGTAAGCCGGTGGGTTTGTTTAAGTAAACACATGAAAACAGTCATCAGTCATCATCACCCCTTGGCCCCTCTTGGCTTGTCGGGCCCTTGTCCCGTTTTATTTGTGGTCGGCGCAACACGTTTTTTTCTTCCATTCTGTCCTGTCACCCGTCATACTATCACTAAATCCCTTTTCTTTCATATCACTTCTCGCACAATCCATCCATCTTTTCTTTGGCCTCCCTCTCCCTCTCCATCCATCCACATGTAAACTCATAGGTAACTCTTTTAGCAACATGCGTTTCATCCCTCCTCTTCACATGACCATACCAAGACAAACGATTCCCTTTTAACTTTTCAGTCACTGGCGCCACTTTTGCTTGCCCAAACACGAAGTATCAACAAGGCGTTTGAATGAGCACACGGACCCCAAAAAAAAAAAATACTAATTGATTATTGTAATGATATAATTTTTTCTAACAGATAACATTAATGTTTGCATAATAAAAATAATCTTTGCTATAGTATAATTCCTTCCTACCTCTTCAGGTATTCAACCTCCTTCGTGAGAAGAATCCAGAGGGCTTCAAGAAGCTCAAGATCATCAACGGAGACATTACAGAAGACGGGCTGGGCATCTCAGAAGATGATAAGAAACTGCTGCAGAAGGAATGTAACATCATCTTCCATAGTGCTGCTTGTGTTAGGTAAGATAGTTTTTTTAGAGTTCCGTACCTCAGAAGGAAAAACGAAACCCTTATAGGATCACATTGTTATCCGTCCATCTGTCTGTCTGTCTCTCTATCTGTCTATTATTATTATTTTTTTGTATCTTTCTATATGTCAAGACTCTATTTTGGGAACGCGTGGAGGTATGGAGTTGAAGTTAAAACCATATACTCAGGTCTGCGGACACTTGAAGCTGTAAAAAAAATCAAACTTTTTTTATGAGAAAATAGATACTTTGGTTTATGTGGAAAAAAATATATTTCGACACTTCCGAGGAAACCAAAATTCATTGGGTACTTCCCTTTGACCTAGAATCCTGAAATTTGGCATGAAGCAAGGTCTCTCAGCAAAAGTATAGGAAAACATCTAAAAACTGTTTTGTAGTGACGTCACAAAAAAATAACTTTTTATGATTCGGAAAATTTGTAACTCAATTCGGGAATTGAACTGTTTTCATTGGTAAGTTATACGGAACCGTCAGTGTGCGAGTCGGACTCGCACTTGCCGCTACCGAGGAGTAGGGTTCAGAAAGTCCCTGTTGACGTAGGGTCTTGACTTTGAGAGAAACTGAAAGACTTCTATAACTTACTTACTTATTGCAAGATGGAGAACAGTTACAAGCTCTTAATCGTTCTGTTTGTAGATTTGATCAGAAGCTGAAGGATGCTGTCAACATGAACACAACGGGCACATTAAGAATGTTGAGCCTAGCTGAAACCATGGAGAATTTGGAGGTAAGCAGTCACTTATGCATTTTAATTTATTTTTAGGGCTATTTAACTCAGTCGGTTAAAACGAGCACTGCTGTGTCCTCGCGGTGGCTTGCTCCCTGCCGGGCCCAGGAACAGGCGATTGTCTGAAGCGAGGAGGTGTGGCAGGCGGTTGCTTCCGCGTGCGAAGCAGTAATGCTAGCAAAGGAGAAAGGAAAGGAAACGGACGTCCTCACGACCCAGCCACTGAGATCCCGACCGTGATTTCCAGCCACAGTAGACGTGGGCAATGCTTTCCGTCTGTTAACCATCCGGACCAAGATCGAGTCATCAGGGACGCGTAGTGTTCCACACGCGCCTCAGAGAGATATCCAAAAAAGAGACCCAGTTGAAGCCTACTGGGGCCATGGGTTATGCGAAAGAGAACTCCGGAATCCAGGAAAGAAGGCTAAGAAGGAACATATTAGCAAACCGTAGGTGCCCAGCAAGGCCGATGCACGACAGCGCCTAGAAGAATTTCGGAAAGGAAAACCGTGATCCTTCGTGACTGGCCTGTTGGTCTAGTGGTTTATGACCCTGACTGCTATGCCGGAGATAGTGGGTTTGATTCCCACCCAGGACAAGTGTTTGTGTGAAGCATGATCATTTGTTCTGTGTCTGGGTGTAATTTATCTATAATATGTATTTAGAAATATATAAGTATGTTTATCAGTTGTCTGGTACTCATAACACAAGCTCTGCTTAGCTTGAGACTAGAGGGCGTGGTGGCCGTTGTGTAATAGTTGTGGAATATTATCCAAGAAGGCAAATGGTGACTGAAAGACACGCCCTCTCACTTTTCTCGTCATTGAATAATTTCCTAGCTCAAAAAAGATCCTGTTTGGTAGGCCAGACCTCAGATCTCATCCACTACATTTTCTTCTTTTCTCAATGTGTCCAGGTGTTCGTACATCTATCGACAGCGTACTGCCGCTGCGACCTGGAGGTGCTGGACGAGAAGGTGTACCGCGCCGTGCACCAGCCGAGGAAGATCATGGACATCGTCCAGTGGATGGACGATGAGACACTGGCTTACTTGGAACCTAAGTGAGTGCCCAACTTTCTGCATGACCCATAATATAACTTCCTTGGCGAGGTCCAGTTTCATGCAACCACTCTTTCGTGATTATGATGTTATTACAAATCTTTCTCCTGATATTTTGAATAAACAGAGCTCTTGTGAATATTATCTAGAGGGAGGGCTCCATAGTGTTCTCAAATATATTAAAAATATAAAAAAGTAGGCCTCCAACAAGGTGGACCGATGACCTGGTCAGAGTCGCGGGAATAAGATGGATGCGTGACGTACAGTACCGGTCATTGTGGCGACGCTTGTGGGAGGCCTATGTACAATAGTGGAAGACGTCTTTCGGCTGATATGATGATGATGAACTGCTATTGTTTTTTCCAGATTAATTTCATCAGAACCCAACACCTACTCATACACGAAGGCTATAACTGAAGACTTGGTAGCGGAGTATGCTGGCAAATTCCCTGTGGCCATCGCCAGGCCTTCCATAGGTTAGTACCAGCATAAATTCTACTTTGACTATAGATAGACCATCAGTCATCATCTTAGATGCATACGAAGGGCCCAGCTGGGTCGAAGCTTACTGGGGCCAGGGTTATCCGAAAGGAACTCGAGCCCCGGTATGAATGCTAGAAGGAACGAGGTGGGGTTTTTAACACGTTAACTGTCCCCATACATAATTATTCGACAACCCCAAATGTCCGAAACATTTTTTTAATATTCTGGCTCAAATCAATACAAAATAACTAGTTTCGGATAGATATACCTAATTAATAACAAATCACTCGGTTTTTCAAACTTTTTATCCGTGTACCGAATATGGTACACGGACTTGTCGAGTTGAAGCAGCGTGTACCGTGGACTTGTGAACGGCTAATTGATAAAAAAAAATAGCTTTTTTATTTATATTATTGTTTATGGTCACAAATTATCATTGAGGGAAAGTAAAAAAGACTTACATTTTGACAACTGTCAAAAAGTGACAACTCGCATTCAAATTTTGTTTACATATTGGCAATGTAAGGGGAATATCTGTACGTAGACGATGTGTTGGGTCTTATAAAAAACTTATTGATCTGGGAAGTCTTCCTAAGGAAGCGAGAGCTAAAGCTAAAAGAGTGACAACACACTGTAATAAATGTAAAAAGACGTATTGTCTTCAATGTTTTTCAGAAGTTCCTTTGCACAAATAAAGCCTTTTTAGTAACAAAACAGTTGTTTTTTTTTCCACTACCCACATTAGAAAGAAAAAAAATATGTCATGTTTTCCGTTTTTTCTATTCATTGGTTTCCTGTTGACAAGTCCTGATAAACAGAGCAACATAACACACAAGTCCATGAAGTTAGAACACATAGAAAGAGACGGGGGCGAGTGTACTGTTTTCGGTACACGGACGTGATGGACCCACGCGGCGTGTACTGTATTCAGTACATTGGACAGCTAACGTGTTAACCCTTCAGATACCGTCAATTAGAGACACAATAGTAAGACATTAGATGCGCGGCCACCGGTGGTCGCTTGGGGATTCATGAATTAATCAGTAAGAGTCTGACACTATCTCCCGCTCCACCCAAGAGCGGGGGTTGTCATAGGATGATTTTTGCCCACTGATAAAAAAATCATAATGCATCAGTAGAGCATACTATAGTCATCATATCTAGATCATCAGCTGCACTCAATCTTTTCGGCGATCTGTAGCAGTGATCTATCTTGCCGGGCCCTGGTTCAGACCATGGTCCAGAGCGAGAGGGAATGGGATGTGATAACCTCCTTCTTAGAAGCAGTATTGCCAGTGAGAGACATAGCTTCAACGGTGAAGAAAAAGACATCTTAAGGCTTAGCCACCACAGCAGGAGACATCCCTAGCGTCAGGAGTCGTAAGGCGATCTCCTTCCATCGTAGGTACAGGCTTGTTTACGCCAAGCAATGGGTAGCTCGCCATCCAGCCGTCTGGTAAAGACCTAGCTTGGGTCTATCTATATGGATTTGAGATGGATGTGTGCTGTGACGATAATGGATAAAGTGAGTTTTAGTATATTAGAAGAAATTTGAAAGTGGCTCCACTGGCTGAAAAATGGAAAGGGAATCATTTGTCTTGAAAAGCAAGTTTTTTTTTATTATGGATAGGCTCGCGTTTGACTTATAGCTCACCTCATGGTAAGCGATGATGTGGCGATGGAGGACGCCTGCCTTGAAGTAACCCATTCACTCTTGACTTAAAGACATATTACGTTACTAAGCCTCCTACAAGGTGGACCGATGACCTGCTGAAGGTTGCGGGAATCCGATGGATGCGGGACGCACAGGATCGATCATTGTGGCGACGCTTGAGGGAGGCCTATGTCCAACAATGGACGACTGTCAGCTGATATGATAATGTTACTAAGAGTTATGAGTAGACTGGTATCGTGCGATTTTCTGGCTTCTACAAGCCTTCCTAAGAAACCTTTTATATTTGCAGTGACGGCTGCCTGGAAAGAACCCATTCCTGGTTGGGTGGACAACCTCAATGGACCCACAGGACTGATCATCGGTAGTGGAAAGGGTGAGTTAACTTCGTTATTTTTAGGTTCTTGACAGACAGTCTGTAGACTTACGAGTTGTAGGTCGCGGGATCAAACCCAAGCAGGCGTTACTTTGTGTAATTTATTTCATTACCACTGCTCTCAAAACGGTGAAGGAAAACATCGTGAGAAAACCGGTATGTCCCAGAACCAAAAATTCGAAGACATGTGACATCTACCTACTCGTACTAGGGCCGCGTAGTGAATTACGGCCCATTCCCTCTCCTAGAGAGGAAGCCTGAGTCCCCCCAACAGTAGAAACATTTTAAGGCTGAATATATTATGTTAAACAGACAGTCAGACACCAAAGTGGTCTTATAAGGGCTATATTTCATCGGGAAACCATGGCGGCGTGACCTGCAGTTACCACCAAACCAAACTAGACACTATACAGACACCAGAGTCGCCACACGTCCGAGCTGGTCGCGCCACCAAATTGGTTGTGCAACCAAACGGACACCAGGTGAGTTACTCTCTATAGAACTCTATACATTTTGTTGGTAGCGGTGACTGGTCGCACCGCGCCGCCATGGTGTCCCGGTGAAATATAGCTGTAAGGATTTCGTTTTTTTTTTTCCTTTTGAAATACGGAAAAAAGTTTTGGAAAATATAGAACCACTTTTGAATGGTTGCAGGAGTGATTCGAACCATGCACTGCGAGCCTTCTTACAGAGCGGACGCCATCTCTGTCGACGTGGTCGCTAATGCTTGCATCCTGATCGCTTACGTCACTGGTCAAGACAAGTAAGTTTAGATCAAAATTCATCAGCAGGTCATCGGTCCACTTTGTGAGAGGCCTTCCAACACTCCGTCTTCCGGTACACCACTCCAGAAGCTTTCGTCCTCATCTACATTTTTTCGATGCTTTGTCCGCAAGAACCCTGGCCCCCAGTAGACTTCGACCCAGCTGGGCCCAAAATAAAGTGATCCATTTCTAAGATCTGCCCACGACATATCTAATATATCTAATAATATCCGTTTTATTTTCAGGCCTAAAGAAACACAGCTGTACAACCTGACTTTATCAGGAGCAATACAGATGACATGGGAAGAAATTATTCGATTAGGTAAGAAACGCCTCCAGTTCACTCAAATGCCTCCAGGGTTTCTTGCCTTTGAAAACGAAAATCTCATTGACCTAAACACTTATTCAGCCGATTATACAACGTGTAACGTTAAATGGGCAAAACCTCAGACACCCCAAGCAATTTTTAATTTAATTATAATAATAATAATATAATATAATATTCCACAACTATCAAACAACGCCGTCTAGTCCCAAGCTAAGCAGAGCTTGTGTTATGGGTACTAGACAACTGATAAACATACTTATATATTTCTAAATACATACAAATTATAGATAAATTACGCCCAGACACAGAACAAATGATCATGCTCATCACATAAACATTTGTCCTGGGTGGGAATCGAACCCACGACCTCCGGCATAGCAGTCAGGGCCACTAACCACTAGACCAACAGGCCTGTCAGTGAATTGACCTAATACTGTGAAAAAATTTAAGATTTTATGTGCAGTTTTAGTTTGCTTATAATTAATATCTGCATTGAAATAAGAGCTTTTATTATCCCATGTATGAGAAAATTTGATTGGACTACAAGCATTTGTATTTCTTTACCTATTTCGGCGGGTTTGCGCACGTGATGGCTTGACCTATTCATAAATAGACAGGGCGGCATTTTTAAAATAATGTAATCTGCATTAAAAAGTAGTTCAATTGATTCTGCTCGTTATTCTGATCAAACTATTTTCAGGTTTTGCGCATTTATCGTTACACGTTGTAGGTAGGAGGGGCCCAGCTGGGTCGAAGCCTACTGAGACCAGGGTTATCCGAAAGGGCGCTCGAGCCCCGGTATGAAGGGTAGAAGGAACAGGGTGGGTTTTTAGTCAGTAAGAGTCTGTCACTATCTCCCGCTCCACCAAAGACCGGGGGTTGTCATTGGATGATTTTTGCCCACCAAAAAAAAAAGCCGAATATAGATTATTATTTATTTAAACTTCATGTACAGTAGTGGTACATAGGCGGACTTAATGCAACAAGGCATTCTCTACCACTCAACCTTTGGGTTAAAAAGACAACACTGTGGTAGGTTTGCACAATAAACAAATAACAAATACTGTAAATGAAACCAAAAAGCAAATTATATAAAAAAAATTAACCGCCTACGCCTGCTACCTGGATGCTACTGAGGAGCTATTAAACAAGCTTGAGCGACTGCAAAACTTATGCATTCGGTTCGTTTTTGGTCTACGAAAGTCTGATCATATCTCTCATCTTCGGAAGGAACTCAAGTGGCTCCCCATCCGTCTTCGCAGAAACTCTCGAATTTTATGTCTCCTTTTCAACATCCTACCTTCTTATATCTCCTACCTGCGCGACCGTACTCCTTCATAGAAAGAAATTTCTTTGTGAAATAAGCAGTACCTTTGTACAAAATTATATAATGATGTTATCTTCTTCTGTATATTTGGGTGTAGGTACATAAATTATAAAATAAATAAATAAATATGAGGATCAGATTGCCTAGACCTAGAGCGAGTAAGGTTAGAGAAATGGGCAAGCATGAGTCGGACTCGCGCACTGAGGGTCCGTTCAAACTTTATAATATGTAACTAGTTTAATTCCAGAATGGAGTCTCCAATTTTTTTCCGAATACGATCTATAATAAAAAGGCCACAATTTATGCCAAATTTCAAGATCCTGGGTTTACGGGAAGTACTCGTATTCTATTAATTTCGATTTTCTTGAGAGTGTCAAATTATATGTACGTTTTTTGCGGCCGTATCTTTTTCTTCCATCAACTCAGAAGTTTGACGGCTTCAAAAGACCGCAGTCTTCAATATATGGTTTCAATTTCAACTTGGTACCTCTTCGCGTTCCTTAATTAAGAAGATAAGGGTTCCGTTTTTTCCTTTTGAGGTACGGTCCAGCACAGGACAACGCACTCCGCAGCGCTATGCGTTTCACTCAACAACCCAAAGACCAGCTCAGCCCATTAACCCATCTTTTACCACATGCTTGATTCCTGATCCACTTCTTTTCAGGAGAGAAATACGTGAACGAGTACCCGTACTCCGTGGCCCTGTGGTACCCTGGCGGCTCCATCAAGTCGTACAAGATCACGCACCAGCTAGACATGTTCTTCAGTCACATTGTGCCAGCTTATCTGGTGGATGCGCTGCTCTTCCTACTGGGGAAGAAGACTTTGTAAGTGCTTTTTTAAATTAATATAAACTAGTGTTTGAGAGTAGTGGTAGAGTGGTAATGGCTCCGACTTACGAGTTGTAAGTTGTCGGGGCTGTATCCACTAGACAACCACTGCTCAACGTTCTGCGACAGTCGTAGACATGCTTCAAAACTCTTGAATATAATTCCAACCTATCTCTTCCAGCATGATTAACCTCCAGAAACGCATCAGCCACGGCCTCAGCATAATCCAGTATTACACTACGAAGGAGTGGCACTTCCGAAATAATAACTTCAAGGGTCTTCGCACCAGGGTCACGCCTCAAGAAGATGAGATCTTCTTCACTGATCAATCGAAGATAGAGCCAGAGGATTATTTGAAAAACTATGTCCTGGGGACCAGGGAGTTTTGCTGCAAGGAGGATCCTGCGAACTTGCCAAGGGCTCGGAAGCTTCATAAGATGTAAGTATGATATTATGATATTATGATATTATGATATTATGATATTATGATATTATGATATTATGATATTATGATATTATGATATTATGATATTATGATATTATGATATTATGATATTATGATATTATGATATTATGATATTATGATATTATGATATTATGATATTATGATATTATGATATTATGATATTATGATATTATGATATCATGATATCATGATATTATGATATTAAAATATTATGATATTATGCTATAATAACATTATGTTTACGAGAAACAAAACGCGTCGTGAACTTTAAAATGTTTTCCGCAGAAGGTGAAAATAAACTGAGCAAGTGCGAGTCGGTCTCGTTCTCTAGTTCCGTACAAACTTACCTATTTTCTTTTTAGCTTGACAATATCAAAACTTATTTTAAATTCCTTGCCTGGCCCAGTATTCGGCCACGACAAATTCGTCTACTGATGCTATCATTCAGATCCCTGAACAGCATAGAGCACGTGATGCAGCATGGAAGATGGGACATGGTCTGCAGAGAAACGCTACACAAATACAAAAGATCGGAACTGTCCGAGAACCCCCATCTGTGGAGATTGGCTTTGCTGTGCCTAACCTGGGTGCAGAGTCAGTTTAGAGTTTTCCAGGACACCGCATCGCTTAGTAAACGCGTCTCTTTCTTCCAGCCGTTACTTCGCCGACCGGTTCTTCAAGCTGATATTCTTCGTAGTGCTGCTCTGGACGCTGTACAGCAACATGCACGTCTTCACATCCTCGGTGGAACTCCTGGACAGCACCCTGAAGAGTCTTCCGCCTATCCAAGCTAAGGCTGATGAAATAGGCGGTATAGAGCTTTAGCTAACGACTATTTAGTTTTTTTTTTTACGAAATTTTTGTAAGCAGTGTTTTAATCCTGTAATAGAATTGTCATAAAAATATGTTTAAAAAATTGGCTAAGTGTGTGTTGGACTCGCGCATGAAAGGTTCCGAATACAACTTAGACACTTTATTAAAACCATTTTTTAGTTTTTACTATTTATGGGGGTTTTTTATAAGTGATTTTTATTGCTTGTTTTTTGCTACGAACGGTACGGATTCTTTCGTGCAAGATTCTAGCACTTGGCTGTATTTATTTGTTGTTATAGTGGCGATAAAAATACATCATGTGTGAAAATTTCAACTCTGTAACTATAAAGGTTCATGAGATACAACCTGGTGACAGACAGACAGACAGACGGACGGTCAGCGGAATCTTAGTAATGCCCCTGATAGTTAAAAAGACGTATCTAACAAAAACGAAAACGGATAAAAAAATATTTTAATGAATGAAACGGGAAATCGGGCCTTTTTTCCTTGTGTTAAAACCGCACTGGAGAAAGTTAGCAAAATATAAAAAATACTGGCAGGTGCGCGCCATAATGTCCTGATTCCATTATATATATTTCAAACTTGGAAAAAATGTTAGATGCGTCTTTTTTACTAACGGGGGCAGTGTAATAGGGTCTCGTTTTACCCTTTGGGTGCAGAACCCTAAAACTCCTTTCTGATATTCATGAAATCCACCAAAGATGCTAGTCGATTAAGCGGCCGTATTTTTTGATAAAAGTAAAAATTTTACCGTTCGATTCGTCAATTTGCGAGTTATATTTTCGATCCCGTTTTCGATTCGATTTCGATAGCCCACATGACTATTTTTTGACTGGCCTGTTGGTCTAGTGGTTAGTGGCCCTGACTGCTATGCCGGAGGTCGTGGGTTCGATTCCCACCCAGGACAAATGTTTATGTGATGAGCACGATCATTTATTCTGTGTCTGGGTGTAATTTATCTATAATATAGGTACGTATGTATTTAGAAATATATAAGTATGTTTATCAGTTGTCTAGTACTCATAACACAAGCTCTGCTTAGCTTGGGACTAGACGGCGTTGTGTGATAGTTGTGGAATATATAGTTACTAGCACTTTGCCCGCGACCTCGTCCGCGCCACATTATTTCTTCAGCTTCAAATGATGTCAGCAAAATATTGCTGATAACAGCAATATTTATATTTGTGCAAGGTTTTGAGTTGATTGGCCGACAAAAAAATAAATTTCACACTTCAGAAATCCTCCCTTTTTACCCCCTCTGAAGCTGAATTTTAGAAAATCCTTTCTTAGTGCTCGCCTACGTCATAAAAGGAAGCCTTGTGCAAAATTTTACACTCCTAGTCCCAGTAGATTCGGCTGTGCGTTGATATGTCAGTCAGTCAGTTTCTCCTTTTATATATATAGATTGTTATATTGTTATTATTTTACGAATAACTACCGCCTCTCCATACAAAAATTATAAACTTTATTGGACAGTTTGTACGAAGAGGCCGATATTTTATTCGTTTCCTGAAAAAAAATAGTTTTTCAGTTTTGTCTACTGAGCAAGCCCTTAAAGTTTGCGGAGCCGGTGACCTTTCCTTTATGCCTTGATTACACGTACCGAGTAAAAGAGCGAGACAGTAAAATGTTGCTCGGCCGAGCACTCGCCGCTTTGTTTACACGTACCGAGTACTCGGCCGAGAGCACTGTCTCGCCCGTTTACTCGGTTTGTGTGATCAAGGCATTACACCCTGCTTGAGCATGTGTCGTTCGGCACGCACGCATAAATGTACCTTCGTATGCCTCAGGTTGAGGCATGCGTGACGAACCATTGGCGACGCACGCACCGCGATGTCTGTACGTGAGGTCGACCTGTCTATTTACGAATAGGTCAAGCCATCATGTGCGCAAACCCGCTGCAATAGATAACCAAAAACAAATAGTTGTAATCCAATCAAATTTTCTCATATAAGTACGGGATGATCAATGCAGATATGAATTTTAAACAAACTAAAACTGCTCATAAAACCTTTAATTATTTTTTTTGCAGAAGCACTCTTTGTCGCTTGGTAGTTTTTGCCTTTCAAGCGTCGATTTAGAGGGTTATTTATAAAACACTGGCAACCTCCACACCTCCACCTTACCCAAAAATAAAAATATTTAAATTGAACGTTCTAAATATCACGAAGTCTATAAGCAAAGTGAACGATAAGTAGTACAATAGCGTAGAAGTCGGGCGACGGGGTGCTTGATGCGCTTGCGTCGCATCATACAGACTTAAGTTTATGGTAAAGGTACTTATACCAAAATACATAGATAGTTGAAATGTATTAGTTATAACAACGGAATCTTGAAGGTTTGGTTTTTGTAAATGTATTATGTTTTGTAAAAAGTCATAGATCAAAAGTTGTAGACAGGACTGCAAGGTTGTTAGTGTTTTACAAATAACCCTGTACTTATATAAGATTTAATCAGTTTTCTTCTAGTGTGAAAGTAATAATCTTGGGCAAAACGATCATCATCATCATTTCAGCCGACACACGTCCACTGTTGGACATAGGCCTCCCTCCCCCAAGCGTCGCCACAACGAACGTTCCTGCGCGTCTCGCATCCATCGGTTTCCCGCAACCTTCACCAGGTCATCAGACCACCTTGTTGAAGGTACGAGGTTGCCACTCCAGAACCTTTCGGCCCCAACGGCCACCTGTTCTGCGTGCAATGTGTTCTGCCCACTGCCACTTAAGTTTGGCAATTCTTTGTGCTATGTCGGCAACTTTAGTTCTCCTGCGGATGTCTTCATTTTTGATTCGATCACGGAAGGAAACCCTGAGCATAGCCCTTTCCATTGCCCTTTGGGTGACTTTAAGCCTTCTGATGAGGCCCATTGTGAGCGACCACGTTTCGAAGCCATATGTCATGGGCAAAACGATAGGTACTAATAAAATAAAACCATAGATTTTTTTAATATGCCTGATGATAGTGATAGAGCAACGAATATAAAAACGTACTAATCTAGTATATTGCTATTAAGTATTTTACAGGGGTTTAAAGTTTTAATTAATTTGTTTAAGTTTAATTAAATAGGTACCCATAATACGTATAATTGTTGAAAGTTTTTTAGTAAGTAAGAAATAAAAATTTATACGACATTTTATTGAAATGTGTTTTCTTTTTTCTATACATTATTATTGTTCAATACACCTTGAGTTATGTCTCAAAATTGTTATAAGTAGTCAATGATACATAATTATTATTATCTTCGAGTGTGCTGAAAAACGTCTTTGGATACACATGGACAAATATTGTTTCCCGACATAGTTTTCCCGGAAAACTTTTTCCGACTTCCAAATGACCTCGCCTTTGGGTCGGGTCTGTATCTGCCTTGGCAAGAATCACTAAGTTGGTCCATTTGCATTTATCATCATCATCATCATATCAGCATTAAAATGCTCTATTCTCTGTGAATAACAGCTAATACTGAACAGTATCCAATATCTATTTAGACTTAATTCATGAATCCCCAAGCGACCACCGGTGGCCGCGCATCTCTTGTCTTACTATTGTGTCTCTAATTGACGGTATCTGAAGGGTTAATAAGTACCTAGTTTGATATCTAATTTACTTAGAGTACAGTATACCACACGTTAGTCGTTACTGCAATAAAAATATAACCTTTTTAACCTTCGCGTACGATGACCCAAACTCTACATAATAAAGTGTCTGTGCCTAGTGTATTTCTTTCCAAAGTTCAGACGGAAATTAATGGAACTATAAAATATTTTGTTGCTGTATTATTTAGTTCTGGTAACTTCGAGAATCATATCGACGATCATTCTGCGCCTTGTTAGTCACTATTTGACGTAATAACCAATCACAAAACATTTTCCATTGTCGTCCAATGACATCGTTTGTTTTTCTTATGTTTAGCCAATCGTAATTAGCTTTCGAAACAACGAGAACGGAACATGCGTCATCGAAAACCTACTATTGCATCAGAAAATATACAAGGGCAGCACATGGTCTTTGTTTCGTTCAAAATCGATAACAATATTACTCGATTCATTGATTATCATTCGCCATTGAGTCCGTCCCAAAAAGAGGTGGCAAGATGATAAACGCATACCACGACGAACGATTCAGGATGGGTGGGAGAAGAATCTCTGGAAGGACCTGGGGGAGGCTTTTGCTCAGCCGTGGGGCAGATAACGCTGGAAAAAAGAAAGTAAACGTATACTCGTTTCAAAAAATTTAAGTACTACATTTTTTTTTTTGAGACCATCTTATAGAACAATAACAGAATCATTGTGGATATCGTTTCCATAAGAAGAAATAAGATATGTTGGCTTAATTAAAAGGTGTTATTCAAAAATAAAATTAGTAACAAAAATTGTACTCAAAGAAAATTACGTTATATTATTACAACTAGAATATTAATATTATTCTTAAAATTTAATCTTATTGTTCAAACACCTCTCACTCAGTTTCAAATATCACGATTATTTGGAGTTTTAACTTACGTTCTTACTTTTAGTTACAAATTGTAATCGATTATTTTAAATCGATTTTATGTTAATGTCACATCACTATCAACGCAAGGACAACAAAACTAATGCTTTATCTGTCATTCCCTATATTTTTCACAAAATGGCTGAACTATAGAGACGTGTATCACAAGTTATATTCGTCATAATGGAGCTTAAAAACGTTGATTATTCAAAAGAAAACGAGTGCACAACTATTTTTTCGAACACAGACGTGTTGATTTGCGGAGATAAATCTTCAACAGTGTGTAAAACAGTGATTTCCTTCCGAGACCGTGTGTGGATTTCCCCGAGAGATTTTCCTTTGCAGTCTCTTCAGAACTTTATAAAGTGTTGCAGATTTGTACATAGGCCTTCTCCAGACATTGTTCAAGATTTTCGGGTCCCTACAATGTGTGCGTGAGTGAAAATGCCCTAACTGTGATCTAGTTTACGAGTGTATCTATAGATTTAGAAGATAGTGAAAAAAAACACAAAAATGAATTTTGCCATGAATCGGCCTGACAGGCGCGCTGTTTTTAGCCCTCCACATTATTCCATCGTCAACTACAGCACAGAAACAAAAAAGGACATGAGATCCACGTTTGGCGAAGACCTTTTTCTCAACAACCTTCATTTGATTCCGGATCCTTTGATGAAAAATTTGGCCGACACGATCATTACCGAGGAAAAAATGGCGCCGAAATCTAAATTAAATACTAATATTGATGTGAAAACAAACGATATGAATATGGAACCTGATTATTCCCCATTGTCAGGTATTACAAGTTTTTTTTCTGGTGTGATGAATGTCATTACGAGCGCAATGTTTAGTAAAAGGAAGCAGAGTGATTCTGTTGCGCAGCCGGGCGGAGAGATGGCGCTGCCGGAGATGTGGCATAGCGCCAAATTTGTGGATGAAAATAAAATTTTAGAAGATGAAAACTACGAAAACTCTAGTGAGCTACAGCCGTCAGAAATGACCGACGTAAAGAAAGCGGCGGCTCATTGTCAAAATAAAATCGAGCAGGTCCGTCTCCTGCTCAGCAGCAAGCCCGTTCCATGTAACTTCAGGGCTCGGAGACGTCCCAAGAGGGTTTTCGTTGAAGCCAGCTCCGTTGAAGACAGTTTCGAAGATGCCTTCTCTCCTGAAGACTTTGAAAACATTGCCAACAATTCCTTCATTGAGTATTCCAGCCCCGTATGTTATCATGACCACATGTTCCATGAGATTGATGGCCCGAAGACCAAAACTGAGACTGCCAAGACTGCTCAAATTATTCCTGAGAATCCTCCCATCTGTGAGACAACAGAAATTGTTAAAAATGTACCTGAGATTGTAACTACCAATGAAAATAATTTAGTATGTGATATGAAGCCCGAAGTGGTCGCTACGTGCGAGGATAAACTTAGTAAATTAAAGGCTCTACTCCAAGATAGAAAAAAGAAGCCTAAACCAATTGTTGAGTCCGAACCTATTGTTGAGCCCAAACCTATCCCGGTTGTTGTACCAGAGTTACCAAAGCCCAAAACAAAAGTGAAAGACAAGAAGTTCAAGAACCCTAACCGTACGTGCTCCAAACGAATGAAGTCCAAAATGAGAAAGAGTATTCAGGATGACTTACAGTTTGCTAACGAGATCATCATTGAAGACGCGTCCAGCGTTGAAAACTCCCCATCACTCGGTTGTTTAGACAAATTCATTTCGGCAACAAAACCTGAAAAAGAATACTTTGATGAGGTGTCTGGTCGTTTCCTCCCTGGATCCCTCCCTGAATCTGTCACAGAAAGCGAAGACTCGTTCCAAATCGTGTTCAATGACTGTCCAAAACTGCGAAGAACTTCAGACTGTGAATCCGAAGACTCGTTCATTGTCTTCGAAGACTCTCCGGACAGTTGCTACACGTCAAACGACGTTTTCGGAGAGACGAGTGACTCTGAGGACTACGATAGTGATTCGGACGTGAGTGATTCAGGATGCGGTTATTCCTCGTTTAATCTAGCCGCTTCCTTGTCTAAAAGTGTGTCTAACTTAGCGGATGATAGCTTGTACGTGGAACAGAGTGAGGATGAAGTGGATTGTGCCAACGTGACACGTGCCTGTGAGAGTGTGGACCTTGATACTGTGGAACCTGGTGGTGAGAAGACTGGACTCCTCATTGATGATAGGAAGAAACTGCTGAGGAGAGCTCTGCCATCTAAAAAGGTGAGTTGTTTTCACTATTTCTAGATTTTAAATGAAGTTTATATATATTTATAAGTTAATCTTTACCAAATATTATTATTTGGTATGTAACACTAGCAGCAATTGTAGAGGCTGATGCGTGTCTTTCATATAATTTGGAAACATTTAAAAAAGCTCAGAATACTAAAGGTTTGTTATGTCCATTAATTCATGAATCCCCAAGCGACCACCGGTGGCCGCGCATCTATTGTCTTACTATTGTCTCTCTAATTGACGGAATCTGAAGGGTTAAAACACCATATTTTAGTATTTTTTGTACTAAAGAAGGACCAGATGTTTGTGTGACCGTAGGTACTCGGGAAACAAACATTTTACTACCTTTCATTACTAGATCATGATACATGTCGATTCAGGACAGATTTTAGTCTTTAACCCTTCAGATACCGTCAATTAGAGACACAATAGTAAGACAATAGATGCGCGGCCACCGGTGGTCGCTTGGGGATTCATGAATTAATTCCATTTTTTAAATTAAGAATGTCAACAAATGTCGGAGGATCAATTACCGTTATTCTACGGTTATCTGGTACCTACCTGAACCAGTACAAACGTAAACTGAAAAAATTCTTCTACCCACACACATATTGGACCTATTACACTATGCGTTATTTAGATTCGTTTTGTCTATGGTACGACGTATTGCGTAGTGTAATAGGGGTTAGACTGTCTTTCTATGAATGAAAAATAGTACGAGCAGGCCCTTTAGGCAAACATTACATGGTAGGTTTTGCTGTCAGTTGTGCCAGTCAAAGTTTTGATTGACGAAAAACCTACAGTCTAATGCGATGATTGAAGTTTTTTACTACTTTTTGATGAAAACAATCATTCATGACTGATGAAATTTATTCACCATGCAGCACTTGGAAAAACATAAAATACTTAATGTACAGAAGACAATCTCATGTAAGCACTTCAGTTTTTATACCTACCCTCGGTGGACGCATACTAATGAGCGTTGAAACCGGAACTGTTTGACGAGTGGTCTGAGACGCTAGCGAGACAGCGGTGTCTATGTAGATTGACTTCTGTACCTATATATTTTATGGCAAAATGCTGGGGCTCATATAAGAAAGAGCCACAGAGCGGATTTTCATCATTTAATCTCATATTACAAATTTCAAAATAGTACAAATTAAAGTCGAAATAAATCTTGATGCACAACAGAAGTGGCCCAACTGGGTCGAAGCCTACTGGGGCCAGGGTTATCCGAAAGTAAACTCGAGCCCCGGTATGAAGAGGCTAGAAGGAATGGGGTGGGTTTTTAGTTAGTAAGAGTCTGACACTATCTCCCGCTCCACCCAGGAGCGGAGGTTGTCATAAGATGATTTTTGCTCACAGTAAAAAAATAAAAATAAATCTTGATGCAATTTCCACTAATATAAAGAACAACAAAAGTTTCTGTATAATATGCAACAAATGAGTCACTCAGAAAACATTGTTTAACAAAACAAACATTTCACAAGAAATGTTTAGTAAAAGTAAATTGAATTGCATCACCAAACAACAGATTATTATCTATTGACTAACAGAATTCTCCTAATCTATGGTGACTGGCAATAGATAAAGGATACTCTAAAAAATTCAATTACTGGAGTGAGAGAGAAACCTATTCACTCTTGACTGTTTAAAGATACCCGGTTGGTAGCCATCAGGAAACACAGACTCCAGCAAGGAATTCCATTCCTTAGCTGTACGCACAATACGCGGGCTCGCGGATGGCGAGCCATGGGTAGCTTGCTGTCCGAAAGTCCGGTAACTGTCCGGACCGAGCCCAAGACGTCGACGGCGCGCAGTGTTCCCGCGCGCCTCAAGGAGTTATCAGCGACAGGAGGGGCCCAGATGGCCCGAAGCCTACTGGGGCCAGGGTTATCCGAAAGGAACTCGAGCCCCGGTATGTAGGCTAGAAGGAACGGGGTGGAGTCAGTAAGAGTCTGACACTTATCTTCCGCTCCACCCAAGAGCGGGGGTAGTCATAAGATAATTTTACCCACCAAAAAAAAAAGCTGTACGCACAATAAATGTGTTCCCAAAACGTTTTGTGCGTGTAGGTGGAATGTCCACCATGTACCGGTGGCGCATTGCCGAACGCCTCCTTTTATTTAAATAGATTATGTAGTTGCATAGCCTAGTGAGACCCAAGAACATTTTGGGTTCACTATGCATTAAAACCGAACAGTCCGTCTAAAAAAACCGTTCATCATTCTTTCGTCTGGAAATTGGTAGAAATATCTAAAGATTTCAGCCTAATTTAAAAAAATATGAATGATTTCGTAATATGTCCATTTAAACGGCTAGTAGGCTGTAATACGAACTCATCCCTGCTGTAGCTGTGGGTTTGAGTAGCCATCTTTATTTTGGGTATTTAAAGGGCGCGTGGGCCTCACGAGGTTATAACAATATTTGGGTCCATTTTTCTTGAAAATTCTTTGTGGTCAATCGTAGGCAAAAGTTTTATTCAAACAGCGCCTTTATTTAGACGTCATAAGGTCGGTTTTTCTAGTTCCAATTAGTGGTTATTGACATGTGGTTGAAGTACGTCATACGATCATACCTATTGCATAGATAACTGTACCAATTTATTTACTGATAAGGACATTGTGTTGCTTGCTAGTAAATGTGGTGACAACTAAAAACGAAACTTAGTTAAAAGCCAAAACATTTTTTTAGCAGAGCAGGAGATAGTGTCAGACTCTTATTATATTATTATAACTAGCCTATATTGTCCCACTGCTGGCCTGGCCTCCCTCCACTCCTTCCAACGATCATGGTTCCTCGCTTTTCATTCCATTCTTAAGAAAGCCATCCAGGTCGTCCTTAGTGTCAGACTCTTACTGACTAAAAAACCCACCCCGTTCCTTCGTTGCCTTTCGTACCGGGGCCGAGGCTCCCTTTCGGACTTAGACCCTTGGCCCCAGTAGGCTTCGACTCTCCTGGGCATCTACAGTTACTGGCAACTTCTTGAGGTGCGCGGGAACAGTGAGCGCTGTTGACGACTTGGGCTCGGTCCGACGGTGGTCGGAAATCGAGATCGGAATCCCGGCGGCGGCTGGGACATAAGCGCTGTTGCTTGATGCGGTCGGCCTCCTCCTTTGCTAGCATTACTGCTACGCAGAAGGAGGCGACCGCCTGCCACTTCTTCTCGCTCCGGGACCATAGCCCGTACCAAGGCCCGGCACGAGAGATCGCCGCCGCCGATCGGGACACAAGGACACAGCGATGCTGCTACCATGTCCTCCGGGTGACAGTGGCGACACCTGGGAGTCACTTCCGCACGAATCCGATGCAGGTATCTCCCGAACTTACCACGTCCGGTGAGAACCTGCGTCATGCGGAAGGTGAGGACGCCGTGAGGTCTTTCCAGTCACGCCTCAAAGCGGGGACTTACCGACAACTGTGGCATGCCCAGCCCCATAATAGTTGAGAGTAAGCTAGATTTTTGCCAATGAGTACGACATCGACGTCATAAAGATACATTTGGTTTGATTGGTGCTACATTTTTCCGATAGCTTATCTATCGAAAAAAATGTAATTTCTTGACTGTAATAAAAAGATAAGTTTTAATTGTAATTTGATAAAGCTTTAACAATTTTAATAAGATTTTCAGTTTCGTTCCAAGTTACATTCTAGGGCCTTTTATTTTTTAACGAATTTATGAGGAAATGGGCCGTAATCCACCACGCGGGCCCAGTGCGGGTTGGTCAATGTCACATGTCTTCGAATGTTTGGTTCTAGGACATGATTTGCTCCGGTTTGAGAGCAGTGGTGATGAAATGTTACAGAAAGTAATGCGCCTGGCTAGAGATGTGCCGTTGCCGGAATATGGGAATATTGCTGGCAATATTGCCACCATTATTCATACTTCGGGCCATATTGCCGGCAAAACTTCCACTAATATTCCTACTTTACGGCAATTTTGCTGGCAATGGCACATCTCTACGCATGGCTGGGTTTGAACTCGCGACCTACAACTCGTAAGTCGGGGCCGTTACCACTCGGCCACCACTGCTCTCCTTTAGGTACTCCTGCTCGCTTAGGGGGTGAATTTTTTAAAATCTTCTCTTAGTGCATACGTCGTAAAAGGAAACCTTGGGCAAAATTTTACACTCCTAGAACAAAATAGATAGGTACAGAAGACAATCTCATGTATGTACTTCACTTTTTACACCTACGCTCGGTGGATGCACACTAATGAGCGTTTGAGCCGGAACTGTTCGACGAGCGGGCCGAGGGCGAGGAGATATCGTGTCTGTGAGCGGTGTCTATGTGTGCGTTGTGGGAGCGCGCACAGTATGTAGATTGACTTCTGTACCTATATATTTTGTGCTCCTAGGCCCTGAAATTTCGACTGTGCGTTGATGTCAGTCAGTCAGTTTCCCCTTTTATAGCATTCAAGATAAACTTAGAAAAGTACATTATCTAAACTAAAATTAAAAACAGGTAAAGTTCTTGTGTTTTGTTTGTAGGAGCTAATCTCTGGAAGTCCTGGTCCGATTGCTAAAATGTTTTCACCGATAGAAAGCTGCATTATTCCTGAATGAGATAGGCTGTATTTTATGTACTACGCAGGCGACGCCGCGGGCAAAAGCTAGTCAATTAATTCGCATTGGTACTTGCCCTAAAACACCTATTGCGCAGCATACCATTGCAACATACAGATACAACGTAAAAATACGATATATCATAATTCATTTAGCTGTTGCGCCAAAGATTACTTGTATTCCACAAAAGCACGCTATTATAGACCTTGCGACGACCACACAAGGTTCCTTGTCAGTACCTCAGTCACGTGACAACCTTGAAAGCCGTGTTATGAGGAAATGTTCTACATATTATTAAACAAAGTTGTACTGTTTGCATTAGATATCTTGTTTAAGTAAATGCGATCAGCCTTTTGAGCCGTGCATGAGTCAATATTGGACGTACTGTAGCGACATCTGTGCCGCTACGTATGAACTAAACCATGAAATGCTGCATCGCACATTTAATACATTATACAACTATAGCTTTTGCCTGTGGCTTTGCCCGAGTACATAGAATATAGCCTATGTCACTAAGGAATAAAGCAGCTTTCTAATGGTAAAAAAAAAATTAGAAATTGGACCAGTACTTTTAGAGATGGGTTCCCTACTTGAAGTCGAATGACGCGAGATCGAATAATACTTGCTCGAAAACGTTTACTCGATAGTACTTGAAATCGATAAATTATGAGCTCGACAGTTCACTCCCTCGATGCATCAAAATCTCGAATAACTACAAGCTCGATCGCTCAATTTTCACCACTGTTTACAATGTTACATTAGACAAATCGGCATTTTTATAAATGAATCATTGCTGACTGGACTTTAGAAGGTTGTTGTACCAGTGACTCAAGTTGTTTAGTTTTTTTCTGAGTGGCATCCTTACTAATATTATAAAAGCGAAAGTGAGTTTGTTTATTTGTTTGTTTGTTACGTCTTCACGCCTAAATGGCAAAACTGTTTTTGATAAATTTTGGTACAAAGATAGTTGGGACTCTAGAGACGAACATAGGCTATTTTTTTATGCGAGAAAAGTGGGAGAAAGAGTATATAAATAAACGCGGGCGAAGCCGCGGGTAAAAGCTAGTAGGCTATATTTTATGTATGCGAGCGAAGCCGCGGAAAAAGCTAGTTAATAATAATAAAAACGGGGCTCTCTTTTTAATTTTGGCGTTCAAAAAATTTTAAGTTTAGTAGAAATGTGCCGTTGCCGGTAATATTGCCGTGAAGTGGGAATATTGCCGGCAATATTGCCCGAAGTGTGAATATTAGTGGCAATATTGCCAGCAATATTCCCATATTGCCGGCAACGGCACATCTCTAGTTGGCTAGTTGACTTTTTAATTACCTTGTAATAAAAGACGAGCTTTGCCCTATTGACAAACTTTTTATTTAAAAAACTATGAATAAATAATTATGTACTAATATACCTACTTAATACAATGAAGAAAGAATTTGCGTTTAAATTATGTAATTTCGTTGACTTGAGGTCGACGTCTTTTGGCCATTATTTAAATGCAGTTTCGTCTTGAAGATATAATTGAAAGAAAGAAATATAGAATTGATGTTGTAAAACAAGCTTTTAATGAAAATCATTATTTCATAGCAAGCTTTTATAGATCGGTATAAGTACCTATATAATTAATTAATACTTGTCAAGACGAATTATACGAGCCCAAACTCGATGGAGTTGTGTCGTTTAACTACCACCTTCTAGTTCTATCATCAGATCAGCTCCTTGTCATAATAATTTTGCATTGTCATCTGATTTACACATGCATGCAAAATTTCAGTTCAATCGGTAGCTGGGAAGTGGCCCAAATTTAATTTACAAGATTTGATGACAGACAAACATCGGGACAGGTGAAACTAAATAAAAGCCTGTAATTGTGCCGGTTTAATTTGGTGGTTACTTTACCACACACTCATACCAAGCTTTAGAAGTATGCGGAAAAGAGTGTAAACTCCCGAAAACCTCCGTTGAAAAAGAAGGATCCTCCGACCAGTAAGCCCGATTCACGTAATCTAGTTTACTGTCGTTCTATCCAATCCCGATTAAAGAACACGTGAATACCGATTTTGGATAGGACTTCGATCGATCGACTCGAAAACTTCAACGATATTTGATTTTACGTAAATCAGGCTATAGACGTGTGTTATGTCGTTGGTTTAATGCTCTAAGGTTATGTCTGATCTGGGTCACTGCCGTTTATTTTGGACTGGACCAGCAAGTCAGATAAAAAAAATTTGCTGATAAATAAAATTGAATTGTCTGTTGGTAATCTTTGTAATATTAGGCAAGCGTGTTCCATCGTTGGCCACGTCATCCTTTACCATTAGGTGAGATATGGGTCAAATGTGAGCCTATCCATATAAAAAAAAATATAATAAGTAGATAATTTTTTTTTTATGTTTGCCGACTAATCTCCGAAACGCCTTAGCCGATTTTGACGAGACTTTTACTAGTAGATTGCTGATATAACGAGTCACTTAGGCTACCTTTATTAAAGACAATAGAATTAGGGGTCCGCACAAAAATCACGAAATTAAGACCGAATGTCACTGTTGTTACGTTATTAACAATAAAAAAATAATTTGGAACACAAAACGTCTTCAATCATAATAAAACAAAAGAAATATTTACTCATAAAATTACACAATTTAAATGAGTTATTTCTTTAGTTAACTATCAATGGCGATTCGCCACGTAATCCTGTCCAATGTTTACTATATTTCTCTGTCTATCTGTTGCACAATTACTCGGAAACGGCTGAGCAACATGGAGTAATTTTTACGTAAGCCAGTATCTAATGCATGCAATCTTATTGGTTCCAAGTTATGTGCAATTAGGTGTGTGTTAGTGAGTAGGTTTTTTTTCTGTGGGTAGGATATTCCAGAGTGGGATATTCCAGATGACATCCCCCGCCCTAGGGCGGAGCGGGAGATAATGTCAGACTCTTACTGACTAAAAACTCACCCCGATCATCCGTTGCCTTTGATACCGGGGCCGAGCCTCCCTTTCGGATGCCTGCATGGTACGAAAAGCATCGAAGAAACAGGAGTAGGTTTTTAGTCATTAAAAGTCTGACACTATCTCCCACTCCGCCCAAGAGCGGGGATGTTATTGGATGATTTCCTCCTCCTCCTTGCGTTGTATTCCTCAATGCTGAGGGTCGTGACCTCCCTGCTTCACCACTTTAACCCTTATGATCTCTTTCCATCTATTTCTGTCTCTGGCGATGTGAAGGGCATTGTAACATCGCAGTGTCAAGAGCGGTGCGGATCTGGTCGGACCAACGTATAGGGCTGCGCCCGCGAGGCCTTTTTCCATCCACTTTGCCGGTCACCATGAGCCTTTCGAGGTTGCCACCGTCCTTCCTTGCAATGTGACCCAAGTACTGTAGAACTTTGCGAAGGCACTCGGACGACAGTCGTGAGGAGATTAAATGATTTACCCACCTACAAAAAAAATGTCGTTGATGGCGCGTTTTCCACGCGCATCTCAGGCAGGGCCGATGTCCGCTCCCGCTTGCATCATTCAATACATGTGGGACTTCGGAACCACTGGCGCTCGAGTGGGGACTCTGCTTGCTCATCGAGGGATTCCAGGGAAGACGGTGGTACAGTGATCAAGTGCTGCCGCGCACAAAGAGGCTCGTTATACAGTCTCTTCAGGGGTCATCTTAAGACTGTCGTATCAAGCGTTGCACTGAGGGGGTTCCGGAATGGTCTTTTGAGATATAACGGGGCCCCTTCTACGAGCTGATGGTGATCACCGAGGTGGTTTTAGTGAGGTAAAAATCCCACACTCCCCGGACTTATGGCGACCATTACACGGTCATGCAAGCGTCAATCAATTTCATCAATCATGAATGATGGTTTTCGTCAACCAGTACTAAAAACTGTCAATTATCGCTTTAGACGGTAGGTTTTTCGTCAATTAAAGCTTTGACTTTGGCAGAACTGACAGCAATACCTACCGTGTAATGTTCGCCTATCCACAAAGTCCGGGCGCCATTTGAAGGTTTCTCTTCGCAAAAAAAGGGCCGATGTCTGCTAGGGCAGCGGGGAATTTCTGGAAAAGAAACTCGGGGAGTTTATCACAAACAGACAGACGCAGTAGGGGGTTTTTGTTATTTAGAATGTTAGGATAGTCGTTATCTACCCTCAATTCAATAATCAGTACGGTGATAGCGGTTTGAGGTTCCAACTGATAAAAAAACATTGATAATGTCATGAGTAGTAGCATCCTCCTGACTGATAAATTCATCTGTGTCTCTAGCACTAATATGATAAAAGCGAAAGTTTGTATGCATGTATGTTCGTTCATTGTGGCGACTCTTGGGAAAGCTTATATCCAACAGTACGTCTATCGGCTGAAATGATGGAGATGTTTTTTTTTTTCGATGAGTAAAATCATCGTATGACAAAACTCGCTCTTGGGCGGAGCGGGTGTTAGTGTCAGACTCTTACTGACTAAAAACCCCATCCCGTTCCTTCTAGCCTTCATACCGGGGCACGAGCTCCCTTTCAGACAACCCTGTCCCTAGCAGGCTCGACCCAGCTGGGCCCCTCCTGCTGCTGACAACTCCTTACCGGACGATCGGACAGCGAGCTACCCATGGCTCGCCGTCCGATGGAGATGATCATGATGATACAAGTGCAGAAAGTTTGTCAATGTGACCGAGGCAGCATTCAACCGAGCCTTGGCGAGGGTGTTATGGACCTGAGGGCTGCAGTGACAAAGCACGTGTATCAAACGAGTTTTTTCAATACACTTACGAAGAAATGTTTAAACGGGACTCGTGAGAGTCGACGCGCGCCTGCGAGCACAAGCTCGGCACTGCACTAGAGTGGAAAACAGTCCATTGTGTACCTAAAAGCGATGGGATAAAAGCGGCTTTTCGAGCAAGTGCATTGAAAAAGGCATTTTAAATACTGTCGGTATTTAAAATGCAAAAAAATATAAATGGCGCCCAGTTGGGACTATTGTGTTTCGTTCTGCCAATTGCCAGGTAACAGAGGGGTTGCGATACATTGTCTAGGCATGGCACGGTTGGCGCTGTGGTCGGTTGGTTGATCCACGCAAGGGACAAAAGTATTTGTTTGGCTACACTAACTACCTGTAGAGGGTAGTTTGTCCCGCGTCTCGCTGTCTTGTGTATGATAGAGTCTGTCTAAAAATTCAAACGACTTGGGTGATTATTTGGGTAAAACGAAATCTGTGTGCCTATTGCGAGTTTGTTTTACGTTAACGCGATCATAACGTTTATGACGTACGGCGCTGCGATTGGCCCGCTCCAAGTTCTTAACCAATCAGAGAGCATATTTTTGTCTTAACTGCCAGTGGCTTAATTCAATTTAGTTTTATTTTTTACTAGCCTTCCGCCCGCGGCTTCGCCCGCGTGGACTACAGTTTATATTGCGCGGGCAGAGACCCGTGCTCAGCAGTGGAATTATAGGTAGCCTATGTGTTATTCCAGTGTCTCTTCTACCTACCTACCAAATTTGATCTAAATCCGTTCAGTAGTTTTTGCGTGAAAGCGTAACATACAGACAGACAGAGTTACTTTCGCATTTATAATATTAGTAGGGATTACTTTATCCACATTGTGCTCACATAATAGGTAACCAAGATTATAGACACAACGTTAATTTAAGTATATGCGTCATGATACATAATGATATATAGGTATATCATAATGGTACACCTCAATATTGGTTGCACAATTTCTTCGTAACTTGCCCAGCATGCAACCGTGTTGGGAATTTTCATCATTTGACGAGTTCAAATTCTGAAGCTATCCCACTTAATAATTTTTAATAGCTTCTCTCTGTGTTTTTTTCAAACCTATTAACCTATCCGTTACCGAGGAATAGGCTTCAGAAAAGCACTGTTTTGTGGCAATTTTCGGGCGCTTGGGCCTTTAGACAATTTTCTACCTTCACGTCGACTTAGCCACTGGCAGCAGTGTGAGTGCATTTAGGTGCTGACATTTATAAGAGCAGTGGTGGCCGAGTGGTAATGGCTCCGACTTACGAGTTGTAGGTCGCGGGTCCAAACCCTGGCAGGCGCATTACTTTGTGTAATTTATTTCATTACTACTGCTCTCAAAACAGTGAAGAAAACATCGTGAGGATACTGGCATGTCCTAGAACCAAAAATTCGAAGACATGTTACATTCACCAACCCGCACTGGCCCGCGTGGTGCATTACAGCCCATTCCCTCTCCTTGAGAGGAGGCCCGAGTTCCAGCAGTAGGAACATTAAAAAAGCTGATGATGATGTTACTGTCATTATCTTTCAAAACCCATTAGCCCCTTAATTAAAAATCGCTTAAAGAAACGTTTTGTTTAATGGCTCAGCTACGTACCTTGGAATGTCTCTGTGCATCGTGGCATGCCTCTAATGACACCTTATTTGTGAGATGAGGTCACCCATTAAAGTTCCAACAGATATGTTTACAGTAGTTCAGCGTAGACGGGGAACTACATTATTATCTATATTGTTGGCAGAACATTCACTTTGGTGAACAAGATGGTTTTTAGTATATGAGAAATCTGAATATAGGTTCAGATTAGTAATTGAATCGATTCCAATAATTGTAACACCATGTTAATTTTTTCTTAAAAATATGACACCGCCGCGCTAAGTACAACACACTTACACTAACTACCTGTAGAGGGTAGTTTGTCCCGCGTCTCGCTGTCTTGTGTATGATAGTCTGTCTAAAAATTCAAACGACTTGGGTGATTATTTGGGTAAAACGAAATCTGTGTGCCTATTGCGAGTTTGTTTTACGTTAACGCGATCATAACGTTTATGACGTACGGCGCTGCGATTGGCCCGCTCCAAGTTCTTAACCAATCAGAGAGCATATTTTCGTCTTAACTGCCAGTGGCTTAATTCAATTTAGTTTTATTTTTTACTAGCCTTCCGCCCGCGGCTTCGCCCGCGTGGACTACAGTTTATATCGCGCGGGCAGAGACCCGTGCTCAGCAGTGGAATTATAGGTAGCCTATGTGTTATTCCAGTGTCTCTTCTACCTACCTACCAAATTTGATCTAAATCCGTTCAGTAGTTTTTGCGTGAAAGCGTAACATACAGACAGACAGAGTTACTTTCGCATTTATAATTTTAGTAGGGATTACTTTATCCACATTGTGCTCACATAATAGGTAACCAAGATTATAGACACAACGTTAATTTAAGTATATGCGTCATGATACATAATGATATATAGGTATATCATAATGGTACAGATCAATATTGGTTGCACAATTTCTTCGTAACTTGCCCAGCATGCAACCGTGTTGGGAATTTTCATCATTTGACGAGTTCAAATTCTGAAGCTATCCCACTTAATAATTTTTAATAGCTTCTCTCTGTGTTTTTTTCAAACCTATTAACCTATCCGTTACCGAGGAATAGGCTTCAGAAAGGCACTGTCTTGTGGCAATTTTCGGGCGCTTGGGCCTTTAGACAATTTTCTACCTTCACGTAGACTTAGCCGCTGGCAGCAGTGTGAGTGCATTTAGGGGCTGACATTTATAAGAGCAGTGGTGGCCGAGTGGTAATGGCTCCGACTTACGAGTTGTAGGTCGCGGGTCCAAACCCTGGCAGGCGCATTACTTTGTGTAATTTATTTCATTACCACTGCTCTCAAAACGGTGAAGAAAACATCGTGAGGATACTGGCATGTCCTAGAACCAAAAATTCGAAGACATGTTACATTCACCAACCCATTCCCTCTTCTAGAGAGGAGGCCGGAGTTCCAGCAGTGGGAACATTAAAAAAGGCTGATGATGATGATGATGATGATGTTACTAACATTATCTTTCAAACACATTAGCCTCTTAATTAAAAATCGCTTAAAGAAACGTTTTGTTTAATGGCTCAGCTACGTACCTTGGAATGTCTCTGTGCATCGTGGCATGCCTCTAATGACACCTTATTTGTGAGATGAGGTCACCCATTAAAGTTCCAACAGATTTGTATACTGCAGTTCTGAGTAGACGGGAACTTCATTATTATCTATATTGTTGGCAGAACATTCACTTTGATAAACAAGATGGTTTTTAGTATATGAGAAATCTGAATATAGGTTCAGATTAGTAATTGAATCGATTCCAATAATTGTAACACCATGTTAATTTTTTCTTAAAAATATGACACCGCCGCGCTAAGTACAACACAGGTCACGGCAGGTCATAGCGGGTATGAGGTGCCAGCGCAAAGCTGGGTGAGGGAGCAAAACAATCCCTGAGTCGTCCGGATGACCCGGTGTCCATGGATTTTTGTAGACAACCCGGTATTGCAAGCTTATAACTTTGTGATTTTTCATGGTAAGGTTATGAAATTTCTCAGTCATTGTCATTGGATAGTTTCTCACCTTAAAAAAAGGGCTGTGGTAAATCTTTCGAACTATCCCGCAGTCCTAGCAGGCTTAAATGGATCCTGTCCATTTTGTGACATCTCTTTAAAGCTAGAAATAACTACACCACCGTCACACACGCCGATCTGGGCGCGTCAGTTTCCGTGCATTTTATATAGAGACAAGACTTGTAGAGCTACACTTAATCCACGCCACGCGTCGTCGTTCTACGTACTTACAAATGCGTGTGTCGGTCTAATGTAGCTTGAGGTGCGCGTGGATCATAATGAAAACGCTGTCAAACGTCTACAAATGACAGTCGGCACGCATATGTCATAAACAACAGGATATCAAAACCATTTTTCAAACGACAATGAAGCCAGACCAAAAAACAATAAAAAAATGTCGGCGCCCCAATCGAAAGCACCTAGTTACTACTATCCATAACAAGGAGACAATGATCATAACCTTGGCACGGAGCTTGGACTAGCTCCAACACATTGTGTACATACTACAATACATTCTTTAAGCCGCCATCTTGATTGTTTGGCGAAGATAGCCGAATGTTCACGGGAATGCCCGATACTGTAGGGATGAAAAAAAAGACGGGCAATGTGGCGATACATTGTTCAAGCCGCCATCTTGTTAGTCGGAGATAGCCGAATGTTCACGGAGTCGCCCGAAACTGTAGGGATGAAAAAAAGACTGGCAATGTGTTCAAAAGTGTGTGGCGGATCCATCGTTAGCAATTCAAATTTCGGCTTTAACTTCGTGTGTTTAAAGTTGATTTTTAAGTAAACATTTTTGTTTTTAAAAGGCCCAAAAAAATTTGGGTTGCAAAGGATTTTTTTCCGTTTCGTCTACTTACGGTTTGTGCTTTGTGTTCCGTTCTGTTTTGTCGTATTTGGGAACAAAGGTATCGAGTCAGCCTTCTCGGCAAGCTTCGCCGTGGTTGTCAATACTACAATAAAATTCTCAACGCGCCTGTTTCAATGATTCCACATAATAATTGTCCATCATCATCATTTCAGCCGAAAGACGTCCAATTCCGGACACAGGCCTCCCCCAAGTGTGCGACTCGCATCCATCGCATGCCTGTGACGCTCACCAGGTCGTCGATCTATTGTGAGGCCTTCCCACACTGCGTCTTCCCAAACTCCTGAACCTTTCGGCCCCAACGACCATCTGTTCTGCGAGCAATGTGCCCTGCCCACTGCCACTATTTTATTTTGTATTGATATAAACTAGTGCTTGACTGTGATCCCACCTGATGATAAGCAGTGATGTAATCTCTGATGGCGAGGCGCACTAGTTTATTACTTTTTGCCGATTCTTCGTGCATATAGCACGAAGAATCGGCGTAACTTTAGTTCTCGTGTGTGTATATTTACATTTCAAGATCATTACTTCGTTCCATGGTACGCGGTCGCTATTCCAGAACCTTTCGATCCTATTGACCATCTGTTCTGCGAGCAATGTGCCCTGCACACTACCACTTCTTGGCGATTCTTCGGGCTATGTCCATAACTTTGATACTCCTTGGTTCCTGCGGATATCTGCATTCCAGTCTTTCGGCTCTGTCGACCAATCTGTTCTGCGTGCAATGTGCTCTGCCCACTGCCACTTTTTGGCGATTCTTCGTGCTATGTCCCTAACCTTGGTCCTCCTGCGGATATCTTCATGCCAAGGTTATTGTTTCGTTCCATCCACATCCTACGAGACGAAAGTTACTAGTAATAAACTAGTGCGCCTCACCATCAGAGATTGGATCACTGCTTACCATCAGGTGGAATCGCAGTCAAGCACTAGTTTATAACAGCTAAAAAAAAAACTATCCCGTATTAAACGTTGGCTTCTCGTAATAACTGTCCGTGATAAATCGTGCGGAATGATAAAACAGCTGGTTCTATTTTTGCGTCTTACGCTCATCGTTCAAATTAAATCTTTTGGCGGTTTGTCTCAAATAAAAAACAGCTTTTTTGTATACTACAGAGTTGCGACTCCTTAGTAGATAATATAATAATCGCACGTGTTCTTTAACGTTAAGCAACGCTTGCCGAGGTTTGTCTGTAGATGGGTGGCAGTCCGTGTCCCAGAAAGCATGTTAAGCCACTGATTCCGGCTGTCATTTGTAGATCTGTAACAGTCTTTACAGTATTCATAAACCAGAATAGCTGGTACCAATCTTACATATTAGGTATATGTTTTGGGTATTAATACATACTTCATAGTTGTTCCTTGACCTCCAGTGCTCGAAATCCTTCCTATATCGCCTGCTTAACCAGTCTCATCATCATCATTTCAGCCGATAGACGTCCACTGTTGGACATAGGCCTCCCCCATGTGTCGCCACAATGAAAGATCCTGTGCGTCACGCAACTATCGGATTCCCGCAACCTTCACCAGATCATCGGTCCACCTTGTAGGAGGCCTTCCGACGTCTTCCGGTACGCGGTCGCCACTCCAGTCTATTATTTTAAAATTATTTGAAACATCTTTCGTTTATTTGGATTGTAAAAAAAATATGTTCCCAGAAGACTGGCAGCATTGCGACGTTTAAAATCTCAATGCTAATTCTTTAGACAAAGAAAAGAGCCAGCCCTCTGGTCACGTTGAGTCAAATCATTTATATCAGATAGTGTCAAGGTCAGAAAAGTAAAACAAGTTATTCCTTATTAAATTATTATCGATATAAAACTAGTTCTGAGATTCTGACTAGTAACGACTGGTTTTTAAAGTGAAGTGAATCGGTTTCATCACATCAATCTCTACTGATAATAGCGAGTTGCGTAAGAGATAATACACATCTCTGCCCGCACTCTCATAGTCCGTTGGAAACACAGAACATATTCCATCTAGTTCCCGCGACCCAGACTAGTTCATAGGGAGACCTACACGGTCGCTACTTAAGAACCTTTCAACCCTGTTTTGCGAGCAATATTCCCCTGTCCACTCCGAGCTTAGCCCTTGCAATGCCCTATGGGTGGCTAAGCCTTCTGATGAGACCCATTGTGTGCGAGCACGTTTCAGAGTCATATGTCATCGCTGGCAATACGCACTGGTCATAGATGTTCGTCTTGAGGCACTGTGGTGTGTGTATGTCGGCCAAGTCTATATTGTCGGTAAGGTGTATCACGGGTAAACAGATGCTCGACAAGCTAAGCTGTTTGCGCCGATCAACTATAGCTAATAGAAGGCGCGGACTGCAAGATCTGGAAGTGGTACTGTCGCCCGAGCCCAGTCTCCTAATCCCTCGCGTAATCTCCGCGCTCAACGCTCTCTTGGATGCTAAACCTATTTGTGACGTGATTGCGGATGAATGGAAGATCTTGGCTGTCAATCTCTCTGGAATATTGCGAAATAAGCGATGACTGTATGTTTTAATTGTCACCTTGTTAATAGGTCACTTTGAAAACAGGTTATTTTGAACTGTGATATCTTCGCTTTTACACGTAATTTTTTTCGTCAGTTTACATTACATCTAATGTAAACTGACGAAAAAAGCAGCCTCATCAGGTCGGTGTTTCCTAGCTGACTATTCTGAAAGAAACACCGAAGCAAACTCTCTTTTAAAGTCGATACAGTAAATATGTAATGGTCAAATCATGAGATCGTGCAGATTAGTGTCTCAAATGGTCCACACAGATTTAATTGGACCTGTCGAGTCAGTGCAAGCATTTGTCAGTATTCGTATAACTCGACTCAGGACTAACGTGATCAGCATCATCATTATTGTCAAAAAGTAAAGTATTTGATATTCCGAAACGTGGTCGCTTACAATGGGACTCATAAGATGACTCAAAGTCACTCTTAAGGGCAATGGAAAGGGCTATGCTCGGAGCTTCCTTGCGTGATTGAATCAGAAATGAAGATATCCGCAGGAGAACCAAGGTTGCCAACATAGCACGAAGAATCGCGAAACTTAAATGGCAATGGGTAAGGCACATTGCTCGTAGAACAGATGGTTGATTGGGATGAAAGGCTCTGGAGTGGCGATACGTATTGGAAAACGCAGCGTTAGAAGGCCTCCAACAAGGTGGACCGATGACGTGGTGAAGGTTGCCTATGTCCAACAGTGGACGTCTATCGGCTGATATGATGATGATGTTGTAGATTGTAAATATCATGTGCAATTAGGGTTACCAGATGAGAAAATCAAAACTCCGGAGAAAAAGCCTGATTTCTATTGACAAATCCTGAGATTTTAACAGTTTCAGAATTTTCTCTCGAAAAATATTTAACAATTTTAAAAAGTCCGTAACATTATTGTTTTTATAGGAGTACATTGCGGATCTCTCTCACGTGTTAAACATCACACTAAGCGTGGGGGTTGGCAGTGGGCAAGGGGTGACCTTTACCAAAGGAAGATTAATTTTAGTTGTTTAACATTTTAATAGGCTTTTCTATTACTTAGTTTAAGTTTGTTAAACTTTTAATTGTGAGCTGTATTTTATTTATTGAATATTCTTAAAATCCTGAGATTTCACGAGATTTGCTAAATGCAGCCTAAATATCCTGAAATCTCAGGACAAATCCTGAGATATGGTAACCCTATGTGCAATGTAACTGGTGGCGCTCACCTTGACCGCACTTTGCAGGGCAGCTGCACATCACCTGGCCCAGATTGATTAAGGTCAAGCCCCAGAACCAAAGTCCAAGTTACGAAATCTTATGTTTATTTACATATTAGATGACCTTAGCCATACGTGCAAAACGTTAAGGTAACATTCATTTTGCGGAGTGGAATTCCCTGCCGGACTCTGTTTTCCCTTAAAGCTACAACAAAGACCCCTAGTCTTTAAGTCAAGAGTGAATAGGTTACTTCTAGGCAAGCGTGCTCTATCATCGACCACATCATCGCTTACATCAGGTGAGATAGTGGTCAGACGCGAGCCTATCAAAATTAGACAGCGCTTATATTTTGGAAACACCGTCTCCATACGTCATTATCGTGAGTCATAATTTAAAGTGATGAAGCTATGACGCATCATTTCGTCATTTGTTATTGTTGTTACAAACAATTCAATGAATGGGTTAACTGTAATAGAAGTTTTTGTCTGCATAGTATTTTTGGGGACCAAACGGCCTCTATATTAAAATAGCGTGGCGGTATGCTGGTGAAATGTTGCAAGGTCTGATTTACACGTTTGCGTGTAATGTTCACACAACAGCGTGATGCGTGAGCAATGGTGGCCGAGAGGTAACGGCCTGGGTTCAAACACAGTTGGGCGCATTACTTTGTGCAATTTATTTCATCACCACAGCTCTCAAAACGGTGAAGGAAAACATCGTGAGGAAACAGACATGGTCTAGACCCAAAAATTCGACGACATGTGACATCCGTCAACCCGTACTGGGCCCGCGTGGTGGATTACGGTCCATTCCCTCTTCTTCTAGAGAGATGGCTTGAGTCCCAACAAGAAATTAGCGTTTACTCAATACTCAATTATTTATTGCATTTTTTTATTGGTATTATAAAAATGGAAATACTGAGAGGATCGCCGATACGTGACACTCCAAGCATACCTTCCCTAATAGGGACGTCCGATGCACGCTCCCACCAGAATGAATGACGCCTACGTAATCATCATGGTGGCGTATTCTTAGCCACGATTCAGTGCTTGATGACGTTTACTCGGTGTTACGTCATCTGTTTATTTACGAGTTAAACCCGGCCCAAACTGACCGTGGGTAATGATTCAACGAGTTTTCTTAGTCATGTTTTTTTTTTGGATAGTCTCGCGGTTGACCACTATCTTAACTGATGGAAAGCGATAATGTGGCCGACGATGGACCACGCTTTGGACTAGAAGCAACCTATATCACAAAAAAGGCCGCCTCAGCAGCCGCTTTAAGCTTCGTTTTGGCGCGGCCTTAAAATAGTACATTGTTACACTAGGGGTGAAAGTTATTTATTTCGTCCCGAGAAGGAGTTGGCGGCCGAGCGTAGCGAGGTAGCTAATTCGAGGGACTAAATAAGTAACTTTAACCCCGAGGTTAGCACTGTGCTTTTCATTACGAATACAAGAAGATAGGCCTAGTTTTTTTTTTTAATAATTTGACAGCTGTTAGTTGAAAGTAAAACTCCCTAGGGATGAAAAGTGTGATACTTTTCAGCCCGCTCCTCAGGCAATTTCAGACCTACTTTCAGAGTATGAGCAATGAAAAGGCTTTTTTTGTAGCCCGTGTGTGGGGACACCTAGTCCCAATAATTTTGGCTGTACGTTGATATGTCAGTCAGTCAGTTTCTCCTTTTATGTAGAAGGCCAACCCTTTCAACAACCTTTAGGTTGTAAGGAAAAACCTACATTCAGGTCTAAAGACCTCCGTTTAATTCAGTTAGGGCCTAAATTTTGGAAAATCCTTTCTTAGTGCTCGCCTACGTCATAAAAGGAAACCTTGTGCAAAATTTTACACTCCTAGTCCCAGTAGATTCGGCTGTGCGTTGATATGTCAGTCAGTCAGTTTCTCCTTTTATATATTTAGATAAAACGCTTTTATTTTACTCACCGATTTCTTGGCCTTGATAGAAACACTACCGCTTTCAATGACAAGACATTTGGCCAATTTAAAACATGTCTCTTGCGATAGACCATTAAGACTATTTTATTTACCTCGTGTACAATAAATTGGCCACCATTCAAAAACATTAAGAGTCATGAAATCGTTTCACAGTCTATTAGGAATAAGAGCGTGAACTCTCGTGAGAATCTTGACACACTGACCGATATGTAATGTTAGGACACCTATGAGGTCGCTGGCTGCACACTGAAAAGATATGTACCTACCGCCTGTTGAAGACAACGACCTTACGGCCACTATAGCCTATTAGCGTTAAGACACCGCGACGTACGATGAGTATCCACCCATACGTTGTTGAAACCTCTACGGTCAGGACTAAGCGTTTCGCCTCGTCGTTTATACTACGTACTTCGAAGGAATGGAACAATTTGCCTGCTGTGGTCTTCCCGTCCGATTATAATTTGGGTATCTTCAAAGCTAGAGTGAATAGGCTTTTTTTTAATAAACTAGTGCGCCTCACCATCAGAGATTGCATGACTGCTTACCATCAGGTGGGATCGCAGTCAAGCACTAGTTTATACGAATTAAAAAAAAAAAGAAACTTAAAGAAACCTTTTTATTACAAGCTTTTATTGATTATTTAGTTTCACCTGTCCCGATGTTTGTCTGTCATCAAATCTTGTAAATTAAATTTGACCCACTTCCCGGTTACCGATTGAGTTGATATTTTGCATGCATGTTTAAATCAGATGACAATGCAAAATTATTGTGATATGGAGCTGATCTGATGATGGAACCGGAAGGTGGCTATAGGAACTTGGTAGTTAAACGACACAACTCCATCGTGTTTGCGCTCGTATGATTCGTCTTGATGTGTATTTAATTATATAGGTATACCGAGCTATAAAAGCTTGCTATGTAAAAATATTTTCATTAAAAGCTTGTTTACTGTCTGTTAACCGATTTTAATTTCTATTTCGTAAACATAAGGATGGCATTAAAAGCAAAATAGTGGTTACAATAAACTATTTACTGCAGCCGCCATTTGTCATGCCAACAACGTAATAAAAGTCAAAATCGGTTGAACGGACAGTAATAAAAAGTTTAATTGTTATCTTGAACAGAGTAGACGTGTAACAGGCGACGCATGTCTGTCAACACACATGATCTGAGGTCTCGACCAATCAGAAAGCAGTACCTCGGCTAGTTGACAGAATCGAGGCGTCTATAGAGGGCGCCTGATAACCGTAGAATAAAGGACATTGACCTCTTCCTAATATCTTTGTGTAGGTACCCGAAAAACAAACAATGACCTGCCGAAACACCGATACACGTCGATTCAAGAACGCTTTGTGTCTTTATTTCCTTTTTTTTAATTAAGAATGACAACAAATGTAGGAAGGTCAATGACAGTTATTACACGGTTATCTGGCATCTACTTTAGTGGCTGTAAGTGCGTCGGTTGAAATTGTATCATTTACAAAATGTTTGTCGTCAGACAAGCGACGGAAATGTGACAACAATTTGTCAGTCAGGAAAGTTGAATGACTGGCTAAAAACTACGTTGTCACGTCGTCTGATGAAAGAATTGATTCAGTAAACAAAACATTTTGTAGATCAGCCATTTGATTGGCAATTTTTCCTCCTTGCGTCGTATTCCTCAATGGTGAGGGTCGTGACCTCCCTGCTTCATCACTTTAACCTTTATGATATTCATCCATCTGTTTCCGTCTCTGGCGGTGTGAAGGGCATTGTACATCGTAGAGTCAAGAGCGGTGCGGATCTGGTCGGACCAACGTATTGGGCTGCGTCCGCGAGGCCTTTTCCCATCCACTTAACCGGTCACAATGAGCCTTTCGAGGTTGCCACCGTCTTTCCTTGCAATGTGACCGAAGTGTGAGTTAAGGCGATGCAACTCGACACACATTTTCACTGTTTTTCATACAACCGCTCTTACCCGATTATGACGTTATTACACATTTTTCATAACATATTTTGGAAACACAGTATCTTGTGGATATTATCTAGGCTTCTATTGAAATCAATTTCTAAATTTGTTTAACGCCAATCCAGTAAAGACCTCTGAAATTCTGCTATTTTGCATGAACTTTGACACTTCATAATTTACTCAAAAATTAAAAAAGTAAAACTATAGAAGCCTTGCAAATTTTATTAAGATTCTAAATGACGATAAATTTTTCCAAAAACTTATGGGTTTAAAAAAAACAGCTATTTCCTGGAGCAAGTTTTGAGAAATATTCGAGTAAATATCGGAATTACCGAATACTAACAGAATTTTCAGGCGTTATCTCTCTTTTTTGCGTTGCCTTTTCGTCAAACATCGCGTTGGATTGCGTTCGATGAAGTAACAAGCTTTTAAACCATTTTCGATGTTGACGATAAGCGAGTAACTACTTAACTAGTTTTGCCATCGATACGCTAAGAAGGAGAAATATCAACATGTATTTTGCTTTGAGTAGTTTCTCATGACATGTTATTACTTTACGAATTTACGATGCTTTAAACGTGACAATACAAACTATTTTCGAGTATTCAATGTGGCAACTGTTTTCGAGCCAGGAGCCATGTCAATGCGCTCGGGTTGTAATAAGAAACATAATGTTGCGGTGCCCTAGCAGGGTTCATGTACAAAACATATATTTAATTCATGAATCCCCAAGCGACACCCGGTGGCCGCGCATCTATTGTCTTACTATTGTGTCTCTAATTGACGGTATCTGAAGGGTTAAACCAAGACCGTAAACGACATGAATACAACAAATAGCGTGCTCCATCATCGACCACATCGTCGCTTACCATCAGGTGAGATGGTGGTCAAACGCGAGCCTATCAATAATAAAAAAAAGTATTGCAGAACCTTGCGAAGATATTCGGACGACAGCCGTGAGATTTGGAGTTCTTGCAAAATGGATACGTTGGTCCGAAATGCAGTCCAATAATAATTTTTACATTTTACTAAGTGTTACTTTTGAGTTTAGAAAGAAAGAAAACATGTTTATTCTGCCTGAATAGTTAACTCTAATGACGTTATTAGGTAATTACTCTACCCTGGAATTTTTGACATTCCATTCGATTCAAAGACAATCTCCCAAAATCGATTCCCAAATGTTTGTGTGATGAGCATAATCATTTGTTCTGTATCTGGGTGTAATTTATCTATAATATGTATGTATTTAGAAATATATAAGTATGATTATCAGTTGTCTTAACTGTGTCGTGAAAAATCACAAAGTTCTATTCTTGTTTTGACAGCAAAAATACATAGTCGGGCCATCAAAGCGACTGGGGGATTGTTTTGCACTTGCACCCAGCTGTTTGCTGACCTCTAATACCCGCTATGACCTTCCGGTGTTGTTGTACTTAGTGTCGGTGGTGACCTTTTTAAATATGTTTGAGAAATAATATATTATCGTGTAAAAACTTGGAATCCATTCAGTTACTGATTCTGAACAAACTATATTCAGGTTTCGCATATACCAAAAACAATATTGTAGATTACTCCTGTATCTTGGTTACATTCACAAACGTAAACTAACACACCCAAGCCACCGAGACTCAGGACAAACTACCTGTAGAGGCCAAACAAATACTTTTGTCCCTTGCAGGTATGAACCAACCAACCACAGCGCCCGTGCCGTGCCTAGACAATGTATCGCAACCCCTCTGTTACCTGGCAATTGGCAGAACGAAAGACAATAGTCCCAACTGGGCGCCATTTTTTTTACACTCGTATTTAAAATGCCTTTGAAAATAAGAAAGAAAAACATTTTATTTGCCCGAAAAGGCGCAAACTAAGACTAAAATCCTTACTAATATTATAAAAGCGAAAGTGAGTTTGTTTGTTTGTTACGTCTTCACTCCTAAATGGCAAAACAGATTTTGATGAAACTTGGTAGCTACACGGATAGACCATGTCCTGAAATAGGACATAGGATACTTTTTATCCGGGAAGTTGGGATAATTTCCTGCTATCACGCGGGTGAAGCCGCTGGGAGAAGCTAGTATTAAAAAAATAGGTACTACCACGGTAATTTCTGCTTGATCACTTAAAAAAAAATTCACTTGATCCTGCGACGCGGCGCCAAACCAAATCTTTTGTGTGTATGTTCGTTTCAGGTGCAAGCAAAAATGAACTTAGCGGTGGTCAGGCGGAAGTGTCTTTGATAGTACATTATTATATTACCTACCTTTCCCTATCGCGATGACGATCTTCATTGTTTTAAAATAATTGCTTTGTTTTTTTCGTTGATAACAACATGTTTCAATCCATATCTACTATACAAACAAAAGCTAATTGAATGACAAAGTTTAACGGTCCGGACTAAGCGTTTTGCCTCGTCGTTTATACCGCATATAGAAATTGGTACAATTTGCCTCAACCTACATTATGCCAACAGGGGTATTCACGTCCAAGGTCACAAAGATGTAACGTTCATACCTTCTTGTTTCCAGGTGCATTTCTCCGAGCAGCCTCCCAAGGTGCACGTGATGCGGGTATGGTCCTTCGCAGCGAGGCAGGCGAGGGCTGGCCACTGGGAGAGATATGCTATCGATCGGGAGAGGTTCAAGAGAAGGTATGTGGTGTCAAACCCCTAACCAAACCCCAAACCTAACCAAACCACAAATCATATCAAACCTCTAACCAAACCCCAAATATTATCAAACCCCAAACCAAACCGAACCCCATATTATATCAAACCCCAAACCTAACCAAACCCCAAATCATATCATACCTCAAACCTAACCAAACTCCAAATCATATCAAACCCCAAACCTAACCGAACCCCAAATCATATCAAACCCCAAACCTAACCAAACTCCAAATTATATCAAACCCCAAACCTAACGAAACTCCAAATCATATCAAACCCCAAACCAGAATCCAAACCAAACCCAAATCATATCAAATCCCAAACCAAACGAAACCCTAAAAGAACCCCAAATCAAACCAAACTAAACCCCAAACCAAACTCAATATAACTTCTCAATTTCCAGAATTGCTGACGTCGACGTAGCAGTATCGTGGGTGCTCAAACCCCAACACAGATCCAGGGTCATGTTCCAACGATTCATGCCGTGGTGGAACGCGCAGAAGAGAAAAGAACTAGCGGAAAAGAAGGAACGAGAGGCACAGGACAAGCTCAGAAGAGAGGAAGAGGCTTTAAGAACTAAACAGAACGAAGAAGAGGTACTAGTGCCTTCTGAAGACCAAGGTGATGTGAAAGAATCTTTAAACTCCACAGAAAATAAAAACACTGAGTCAAATGTCTTAGTTAATGGAGAAGTATTTAAAAATAATGTCACTAAAGTATATGATGATGCAGAATCAAAGGACAATGTAACTAGAACTGAAATTATTCCGATCCGTGATAAAGTCTTTGATTTGAAATCTGATTTGAAGCAAATCGTTTTGGATACATGACAGGGTTGATTTTTTTTTAAATCAATAAGTAGTATGATATTGGGTAATATTTTTTTTAATACACTTGCTTATAAAGTGATTCTTATTGCACTATACTTAGGTGACTAACGTGTGATATTTTGATTACCATTATGCACTAGTGCTGTAATGTGGTTAAAACCTTGTTGTTCAACCTCTCCCCGCCATCACTTTATTACATTATCGTATCAGGATGGGCCCGCGTCGTCCCCCACGAGGAAAAGAAAAAAATAACCCAATCGGTCCAGCCGTTCTCGAGTTTTAGCGAGACTAACCATAAAATATAGCCTATGTCACTCAGGAATAAAGCAGCTTTTTATCGGTGAAAAAATTTTTGCAATCAGGCCAGTACTTCCAGAGATAAACCCGAACAATTCGACAATATAATAGCTCGCTCATACCCGTCCCGACCACATCAACTTACAAACAAAAAATTTACCTCTTTTTTATTATATTAGTGTAGGTAGGATGACTGGTTGTGGTTTCCCAAAGTTGTATCCGTACCTACACTGATTACATACACCGCAAAATAGGGTATTTTTCTCTATATGAGAAAAAAATCTAAAAAATATATTATTAAGATAGCTTAGGCAAAAAGCAGTCGGTAAATGTTAGTTCATAAAGTAATAAAATATTTTTTTAAATTCAATACAAAGTTTTCAGTATTTATTATCTGTACTTTTACCACCATGAAATAGCCACCATGTTATTACGTCATTCAGCTGTGTAAATTAAAGTGACAGCTGTCAACTGTCAACTGATCGGCCATACTGAGCGCATTTGTTTATACAGCCAACTGCCTCCAGTACTAACCCATCAAGTGCAAGAATTTTAAGTCTTCAGTTGCTGTCCGTTTTCATTTTTTAATACTAATATTAATACACTACTTGCTTTTCTAATTTACTTGGACATTGGCAGAATAGTCGACATCGGCTCTATTTGCCATCAACAAAAAATAGAATAGAATAGCCAACTGCCTTCATGACCTCAGAGTAAATATGGCGTCCACAGCGTTCTGCATTACGCGCAAAATTTCAAAATGTAAATGTTAAATGCATTTTTAGGGTACTTAGCGACTAAATGAAAATTTTTGTAGTTTATTAGCACTATAGAATCTAATTGAGACACTTTTAAAAAATGAGTGTTTTTTGAAAAATGAGAATTTTACATTTACTCAACTCAAAAAATTGAGTAATAATTCTATAGTTTAAGTATTTCGGAGCGTGTCTGGCTATGGCGGGCTTGTCTTGCTTAAATTATGTTTTATACAAAATTGAAATGAGGCCAGGATAAAACAAAATTCATTTACAGGGTTATTTGTAAAAACTAATAATCTTGCTGGACTATCTCACTGAAACTTTTGTTCTATGACTTTTTATAATACATTTACCAAAAATAAACCTTCAAAATTTCGTTGTTCTATCTAACACATTTCAACTCTGTATTTTGACGCACTCAAAACGCATTAAGCGACCCCACCAACAAGCAATATGAAGCGTGAGCATTATCAACAGTTACCTAGTTGTATTACCCAATATCTACTCAAAAACTGTCAATGTGCCTATTAAAATCATGAACAAGAGACTGAAAAATATCTGTAGCGGAAGTGTTGATTTCTAACTGTAATGGTACTAACTCTAGACTAGCTAAGACATTATTTTTAAGTACTTTCCCTTTAGATTCATTGTACATTTTTATTGAATTTTTCAATTGAATTTTACCTTGAAATTTAGCCAGTCACTTCGCCTGGTTCGGAGGATAAAAAGCATCTATAGCGCCATGGGGTGAGAGCTAAAATGGCGGGTGTACCTTTGTGAAATAAATAAGGCGGTTATCACCTTGCCACCACCCACCACGCAGCGTAGCGCGTCAAAACGCACTTATGTATTTGCGGGAGTGCAAATCAGCATCATCATGCGGGTTTTTTACGCACTCACGAATTGGTCCGACGAGTGTTTTCGCGTCCTATTCGCCAGGGTCGTGTGTTAGCGACTCCATCTCGTTTAGCTCTTCAATCCCCATAGCTGACGAGATGCGAGTATTTGGTCGTGGATGTGCGACCCTGGCGGAATAAACGCGAGAGTGTTTGTCGGATATATCCGATGTAGGCGGTGGAATTCACGCAGGCACGCACATACAAAATCAGACACGGTACTACGAGACTCAGTGTGTCATACCTAGCGTAGTACCTATGCGCGTGAATGCATGTTTCTCCGCATGTAGGCGCGTGATCTGCATGAACGCGAGTGGATGCATTTTCATTGTGGTGGACCGTGCGTGTTTTCTATACAAACGGAGATACAAACAAAGTTAAGACACGCACTACGCTGCGGGGTGTGTGACAGTGTGATAACCACCTTATAAAATGTACCTAAAATGTACAATTCAGTACCTAGTTCTAAAATATCTGTACCTACTTCAGAATGAAATTATTTCAATATTAAAGTACACCCGCCATATTGACGTCAAGATGGCGGGTGTACTGTAATATTTTATTATTTAATCATTACTCATAAAATATAATTACACCAAAAATATGTACCCAAATAGTACCTCAAGTAAAAAAGACGTGTGGTCTTCATTGGCTTCAGTAGCCCGGGCCAGACGCAACGCCCGTCTGGTCGGAGGATCCTCCCTTTTCAACGGAGGTTGGCGGGACTTGACACTCTGTTCCGCATACCTCTAAATAACCTTGACGGTAATCTAGGTCATAGTTTATCTTTATTCAAAATTTCATCCAAATCTGTTCAGCCTTTAATCGTGATTTCCTAACAAATATACAGATTAAAATCGTTCATTGAAAAATTCAATAAAATAATTATATCTTCAAAATTATTGCACTTTTTGTTGATATAACTTCCTATTGTAAATAAAAAGATGGTATATTTATATAAATATGATATAACTTTGTATAAAGATTTGATTTAGCACTTTATATAAATCTTGCCTTTTTTTCGTTAAGATCAACTCGTGTCCTGAAAATATAGAATTGTATTTTATTTGCTATGTAAAGCATTTATTTTATGCGTAAAATAAAATGACAAATATCTAGTCTGTCTAAAAATCAAACAACTTGGGTAATTATTACAATAAAATGAAATCTGATGTAGTCAACACTGGTTCAATAATCAAGGTTGACTAAGAGATCTTGATCATTGTTTACTAATAGAAGAACATTATAAAAAGTATCAAATATAAGTATTTTTTAAATAAATGGTTATTTATTATACAAAATTCCCAAGTCGTTTGTCTTTTAAAACAGAATATTTGTATATTATTATTATTTTTAAATTTAATTTCATGGCTTTATCGAAATCAATTTATTTAAACTCATTGGCCTGAAAAATTATACATAAATTAATACTCAGTATATAGAACAAGTAACCATTGATGTATTCAAATATACGTCGTGTGAGCGAGACAGAAGTATGGAGCACTATAGCACAAAATATATAGGTACAGAAGTCAATCTACACAAAACGCGCTCTCACAACGCACACATAGACACCGCTCACGGACACGATATCTCGTCGCCCTCGGCCCGCTCGTCGAACAGTTCCGGCTCAAACGCTCATTAGTGTGCGTCCACCGAGCGTAGGTATACAAAGTGAAGTACATACATTAGATTGTCTTCTGTACCTATCTATTTTGTGACTATAGCGTCATCCCTTTTAAAAATTCAGTTTGTCAAATGAATCGCGTTTTTTTTTTAACCGTCTACGTCGGACTCGTATATAAAACATTACTTATAGTATATGCGAAACCCGAAACACGTGTCTATTATTTTTATGTAAAGAATCTATGTACAAAATTTTCATAAAAAATCTCATAGTTATAACCTGATGTCAGCAAAAATATATAGTCACCGCACCATCCAGGCGACTGAGGGGTTGTTTTGCAATTGCTTCCAGCTGTTTGATAGCGCCTAATACCCGCTATGACCAGCCATTAACTTAGTGTCGGTGGTGTCCAACTTGTGACCTTTTTAAATATTTTTGGGGAAAAAAATATAACATGTTGTAAAAACTATTGGAATCCATTCAGTTACTGATTCTGAACAAATTATATTCAGGTTTGGCATATACTGAAAATAATGTTGTATATTCCGATGACATACAAGGTGTAAGGGACAGCCCTCCGCAAACTTTAAGGGCTTGCTCGGTAGACGAAACTAAACAACCTCACACAAGATTTTTTTTAGGAAACGAAAAAAAAAAAATCAGCCTCGCCATAAAACTTGATTGGACAGTATAGCTGTTCATACACTTTAAATGATCAGCCTCCTAAGGCTCTTGCTGGGACTCAAGCCTCCTCCGTAGGAGAGGGAGTGGACCGTAATCCACCACGAAGCTTTAAATTCGTGAAAAAAAATGGGGTATAAAATTTACGTTGTAATTTATAATACTTATAAATTGTGTTTTAAAATTTATATTAATAAAAAAGAAATACTGTCACCGTTTTAAAAATTGTATACAGGGTGTAAGGTAGGGCCCGATCTAGATAAGCCGCTCCGGGCAAAGATAATTTTCGCCGCCCTTTACATACCCAAAACCATATAAGTTATGAGTCTTATGGCTAAAATATTTCCACTATCCAACCTGAAGTAGGTTTGAAGGTGGCACATAAAATTCTCAACCTCTTAACTCAGGTGTGGATAGCTAATGGCTAGGTTGGCAGATAGGAAGAAGTCAACTTTGCCACCCCTCTTTTTTACCGTTCTGGGTAAATGCCTGACTGGCTCCCCTTTAGATCGGACCCTGATGTAAGGGACAGGTCTCCATAAAAAGGGCTTGCTCAATAGACCAAACTGAACTACCTTACACAATTTTTTTTTTCGGAAATATACAAAAAAAAACCACCATACAAAATTAAAAGCTTGATTGGACAGTTTTTATGGTGATACTGATATTTTTTTTGTTTCTGTAAAAACAATCTAGGGGAAGGTTGTTCAGTTTCGTCTACTGAGCAAGCCCTTAAAGTTTGTTGAGGGCTGCCCTTACACCCTGTATTTTGTACTGTATACTGTAAAATTTTATAACAGCCGAATCGTTCAGTTGTTATGTATTTGTTTTCACATCAAATTATTATTATTCACGTATAATATAAGGATATGTATGTAAACTCGCAATTTACTTTAAAATATTTAGATATTATTTTACGAAATTGTGAAAATTCTTGATGTCTTACCGTGCAACCGATTTTGATTTCTATTCCGTTAGCATAAGGATGGCATTAAAAGCAAAATAGTGTTTACAATACCAACTATTTACTGCAGCCGTCATTTGTCATGCCACCAACGTAATAAAAGTCAAAATCGGTTGAATGGACAGTAAAAAGTTTTGTTTAAATGGCTAATCATATCACGCATAGAATGTAGTTCCCATATTATGCGTTTTAAAATTCTTAACATCCAAAATGTTGCCATTTAAGAAATATGTTTTGATGTGTTGCCACTTACAAGTTGGCGTTTTGTGTATTTTTCTGATTTATGTTAAGTTAAATTGCGATAGTTTAAAGGTTTTGGTGTTCATAAATATAAAGTATGTAACGTAATTTTATGATTTTGTTTTATTTTACTTACCATGATGACATGGCGAAGGTGGAGGGATGAGGTTGATAAGTACTGGAGGGACTGGCCCGTAATGGCTGAAGACAGACGTGTGTGGCAAAGGGAGAGGGAGGCCTTCGCCGAGCAGTGGGACATAAATGGGCTTACTAACTAAGCAAATGACTACACAGTCCTGTACATTACAAATAGGCCTGTGTACAGCAGTGCTATTCTCTAAGAAAATAGCCTTGAGCGCAGCCTTGGCCCTGCCCCTACGTATATTGATTTACGAATAATCCAATTTAATATTCTATTTAGGCGATTAGTGTCAATTAATTGTAGTAGCGAGCGTGAAAATAAAAGTCGCGTATTGTTGAGGCATTGTATTCTTCAAAACCGCCAAAAGTGAAGTGTCAAAAATTTTTTTTTTGTTTCTATTTACCACTTAGGGAAGGCTAAAGTCGATCGACCATAATGAAGTGTCAAAGAGAAGAAAAACCATACAGTGCGTTTCACTTAATAAGTTTCTTCGGCGTAATGTTGGCTCCCCTGTCTGTCTACACAAAAAAGAAGGGAAAAAGGAAAGAGTTGCCTACTCTACCAAAATTGTTCCCCGAAATGCGAAACGAAATCGATTTTACCGGTAGTTGCAGCACTTTTTGGAGAATTATGAGGGGAATGGGACTTTATTTAAAAAAAGCAGGTCTAAAAGGACGTTGTTATAGAAAGATACGATATTGTGGCATGGCGTTTTCGGTATTTGAAAGAATTGCAAGACAATCGGAATGGAGCCCAGCGCCCTATACTTTATTCAAAAATAGTAAAAAAAACGCAATTGTAAAAAGTAACGAAATAGAAGTTAATCTCCCTAATATTAAGTAATTTAATTGCTAAAAATATTGCAAAACTGTTTTTCCGTATTGCCAACACTACGGCAAAGGAACGTCTTAAGTGAAACGCACTGTAGGTTGGAATGTTGGATCTTTGATAATAATACCACAGAGTAAATAACGTATTTTCCAAATGGGCAGTCCTCGTGGGGGCAATCGGCGGCAGCGTTCTGTCGCGCCGGGTACAGGTACAAGTCATGGTCCGGAGAGAGGAGGAGTGGCAGGCGGTCACCTCCTTCTGCGAAGCAGTAATGCTAGCAAAGGAGGAGGCCGAACGCATCAGTCAACGGCGCTCACAGCGCCCCAGCCGCCCCGCCGGGATTTCGATTCCCAGCCACCTTAAGCGCGGGACCTACTGACGGCGAGCAATGGGTAGCTCGCCGTCCGGTAAGCGTCCGGACCGAGCTTAAGACGACTATAACGCGTTTTGTAGGGGCCCAGCAGGTTCGAAGCCTTCGAGGACTTCATTCGATTTGTTTCTGAAAGGAAGATTCGGCCCCGGTACGAAAGGCAACGAAGGAACAGGAGTGGGTTTTTAATCAGTAAAAGTAGGACACTATCTCCCGCACCACCCATGAGCGAGCGATATCATTAGATGATTTTCCCACCAAAAAAAAAGACCCTGGCACTTGGCAGGGAATTTCACCAGAGCGTACTTTGGAATTCCACTCCACACTCATACACCCGCATGCCACATGGGACAGGTTAGCAAAGAAAACTAGGCTAAAAATAATAAAACATATAATTATACAAAAATCTTTAATATTGACAATAAATTAACAATTACAAAACTTAAAACTTTAAACAACAAAAAGAAATATAAAATCATGACAACAGTTGTCAAAATTTTAAAAACAAATTGTTTTTTTCTTGCGTACACCGAGCCTTTTAAGCCGTCTTTGATTATATATTTTCTTAGTCCTAAACACCAAACAGTTATATACTCTTCCCAGTTTAATTTCGTAACATCGTAGTCAAATATTTCTTTGTCAATACTTGACAAGCTGTTGTATAGATCTGCAGTGTTATCGTCAACGAAATTCCAGTCGTTTACAGTGAAATAGGATAAAGCAGTCGACATTTTATACATTTTTGTGTATAACTTCACGAATCTGGAAATAAAAAAAAATTAGACTACCATAGACACATTAGGGTTGCCAACTCCCAAATTTACAAAACTAGGATTTGAATTTGAAACAACCAGGCCCAGTCATGAGTCGGTTTAAAAACTGGGTGCAGTAAAAGAGTTGAAATTAGTATTTTGTGTATTTCTTAATAATCATATTTGAGAATAATGAATAGTAGTCATATTTTTAAATGAAAGTAAATTAATTAAAATATGACACAACACTTTTGTTTGAAAACAGCACGGCAGCGTGGTTGTATCAGTGAGGCGTATTTCAAAATACCGTGTCGGGTTGCTTGCTTTAAGGTGATGCATCACGACACACATTTTCACTGTTTTTCATACAACCGCTGATAACTGATTACGACGTTATTACACATTTTTCATTAGATATTTTGGAAACACAGTATCTTGTGGATATTATCTAGGCTTCTGTTGAAATCAATTTCTAAATTTGTGTCAAATTAATCCAGTAAAGCCCTCTGAAAATCTCCTATTTTGTATGAATTTTGACATTTCATAATTTGCCTAAAAATTAAAAAAGTAAAACTATAGAAGCCTTGCAAATTTTATTGAGATTCTAAATGATGACAACTTTTATCAAAAACTGGTCTCGTAAGTCTCGGAATTACCGAATACTAACAGTTTTCAGGCGTTATCTCTTTTTTTTGCGTTGCCTTTTAGTCAAACATTGCGTTGGATTGCATTAGATGAAGTAACAAGCTTTTAAACCATTTTCGATGTTGACGATAGGCGAGTGGAAAAGAACCCTCTTAAAAGTCAGTTACAAGTTATCTACTAGTATGACCTGGCGAAAGTCGCAGAAATGCGATGAACAGGACCGTTGGTTGTGGTGACATTTGAGACAAGTCTATGTTTGGCTGTGGACGTCTTCCGCCTGAAATGATGATGAAAAAAAGACATGATCTTACCGTCTCTCCTTGCCCAGGATCAAGCAAATGCCATCGATGATATACGCTGGAATCAGATGCAGCAGCCAAGAATAAATCCAGAACAAGGTGAAATATTTCGTCTGCCAAGCAAAATTGAACCCTACTGCTGATGGCGTAGGGTAGTTAGGTTTTACTATGTTTTCCGCAGTCTTCTTATGTTGCCCTGTAAATGTAAGCATAGTATAGCATAGTCGGCCTTATAATGTTCCCACTGCTGGGACTCAGGCCTCCAATCTAGGAGAGGGAATGGGCCGTAATCCACCACGCGGGCCAAGTACATGACAAGCAAACTCGCTCACAGCATGTTAAGGTGAGTTTAAACTACAACATTTTCTGGAGCATTTCTGTGTAATGTAACGTTCTTACAAATAGTACAATACAGGCAAAAGCTCAGTTTCCAAAAAAAATCCATGTAATGTAACGTTCCTTCGAATGCTCGGCGTTATGTTACGGGTAAATCCTCACAGCGAGTGTGCATTTACCGACATTTCGTTGTACCTTGGTTCATTTTTTTTTTTAAATGTCACCCCGCAACCGCGCATCTCCCGCACTCGTGGCTCGACGAAATGTTACACTAATATTTTTTTTTTTTTTTATTTATTTCTCTTATAACTATTAACAATCGTTTAACATATTTTTAAACTCGCCAACTTTATAGTTTGATGGCGAGAAACGCTCGTTTACAATTTACAATAATAATATGCTTAATCCTTAATTTACACAGATTTAAATTTAAGTAGGTAATGTAATGTAGTTTTTTTTTTGATTATTACCTAATATGCTCGTTGGTTTGTAACAAAGAGGCGAGCGTGCTCGAAGTTTAGTTCGTAAAAGGATGATACTCTAAAACATATCATAGAGCGGCTCGTTGTTCTGTTACAAGTAAATGTTGTGGTCTATACTCACCTTTACATTAAAATTTAGCTTAATGCTATAATTTTTGAAATGTGGTGTTACCAGTATTATAAAGCTTTTTCAAAGTAAGTTTACTTTTTTTATATGTCGGTACTAGTGATAATATTTGATTGCACAGGTTTTGAAATTTTATTTATTTATTTTGGTTATTGGCTTTTCTATTCTTATTATTGGAACTCATTGTATAGATTTTGAGTCTTAGTTATAAAGAGCTTTTGCCCGCGGCTTCGCTCGCGTTAAATTCGGGGTAACACGGTTCCCCTTTCGCCTTATTTTTTCCCGACATCTTCAACAAATATCGTTAATGAACACAGAAATAAATACAAAAACTTAGCAAATTATTTAATAAACATTCCTCGAGAATCACACTATCGAGTGGTGAAAACCACTTGAAAATCAGTGAAGTAATTTTTGAGTTTATTGCGAACAGACAGACAGACAGACGCAGCGGGGGACCTTGTTTTATAATATGTATTGATACAATATATTCATCGTAAGATACGAAAATTGAAATATTATTTATTACCTTCGTCGTGTGATAGTCCATTGAATTGTATGGCAAGCGATAGATATTGTATTTTAAGATAAAATATTATAGTGTCTTAGCCGTGTGCAGCGCCCCTTAGTGAACTTCACTGCGGGTGTCGTACGAAAAACTTTTGCGGTTGGTACAGTAATCGGGTCTAGAGATCGAACCGTAAAATTAGGTTTGTTTTTTATTGTATATACTTTTCCGGGATAAAAAGTACCCAGTGTGGTGCCTAGGATATTAAAGAATAATTATACCAAAATACATCGTAATCGCACCGGTAGTTTTTGCGTGATGCCTGAACAGACAGACAGACAAAAAAATTTTTAATCACATTTTGGGTTCGGTGTCGGTCTAGTAACAAACCCCTGCCATTTATTTTTTTGATATTTTCAATGTACAGAATTTTCACTTCTACAGATTTATTTTAAGTATAGAAAATAATAATAATATAATATTAATCTTTATACATATAAGTATTATTATTATTAATACTCGATAAAGGCAACTCACACCAATACGCAGGATTCCTGCTCGTACACAAAGTATAGATCTTGGGTATCTTAGACCCTGCTGTAGCTTTCCTCGCGGTCTCGTATGCTGCAGTTATGATGGCGTTGTTCACATAGTCCACTGGTATGAGGCCTATGCGTACGTCCATATTGGCGAGGATCGTGTGCATCAGGCCCAGACCTGGGCCCAGGACTATCGGGAATGGTGGGAAGCAGGTACATGAACATACAGCATTTTAGAATCATCATCGGTCCAGCTGAAAGACGTTCAAGTTGAAGGGTAAAATCAAAGAACAGAAAATATAGGTAAGAAGTGCCCTTAACGTGTCTAAGCACGGAAACCGGTGTCGCCAAACTCACACATTTGCGTATCAAATTGTACATTACACACATAAAAACAGTAATATGATTGACTACGAAGCTACGAATTACAAACTTAACTTTTACAAATTATATTCTTATTGCTTTCATAAATTAGATCTTATTACAACGTAAGAAAGTTGTTATTATTTGACATGACACAAACAATAAAGTTTTTCGTCCTTAAGGTGGTGCATCACGACTCACATTTTCACTGTTTTTCATACAACCGCTCATAACTGATTATGACGTTATTACACATTTTTCATTAGATATTTTGGAAACACAGTATCTTGTGGATATTATCTAGGTTTCCAAAGAAACCAATTTCTAAAATTGTGTAAAACTAATCCAGTAAAAACCTTTGAAAATGACCTATTTTGTATGAACTTTGACACTTCATAATTTGCCTAAAAATTAAAAACATCAAAAAAGTAATTCTCTAGAGACCTTGCAAATTTTATTAAGATTCTAAATGATGACAACTTTTTCCAAAAACTTTTAAGGGTTTAAAAAAACAGCTATTTCCTGGAGCAAGTTTTGTGAAATTTTCGAGTAAATCTCGGAATTACCGAATACTAACAGAGTTTCCAGGCGTTATCTCTCTTTTTTCGCGTTGCCTCTTCGTCAAACATCGTGTTGGATTGCATTAAATGAAGTAACACGCCTTTAAACCATTTTCGATGTTTACGATAAGCGAGTGGAGAAGGACCCTCTTAAAACCAATTTACAACGAGTTCGGCTACTCAACGCTAGATGGCGCTGTAACCAATTTATTCTATTCAGAACGCTAGTGCCTTTGAAATAGATGCCATATTCACCTGCACATGTAATCTGCGAACCTGCGCTTGATGTTGACACGCGCGCGATATCAAAGAGGCACTTCCTCTACTTTTCTTTATTCCGTGGGTAAAATCTACAAATCTGTGATACGACTGTCATACTGTATGGATCAGAATGTTGGGCTGCGAAAAAGACGGATGAAAAAAGATTGCATGTAGCGGAGATGAGAATGTTGAGATGGATGTGTGGTGTGACGAGAATGGATAAAGTGAGAAATGAGTATATTAGGGGAAGTTTGAAAGTGGCGCCAGTGACTGACAAGCCGAAGGGGAATCGTTTGTCTTGGTACGGTCATGTTAAGTTGAGGGATGAAAGGCATTACTAAAAGAGTTATGAATATACAATTATACACGTGGATGGGTGGAGAGGGATAGGGAGGCCAAAGAAAAGATGGATGGATTGTGTGAAGAGTGATATCAAAGAAAAGAAGTTAGTAATAGCATGACGAGTGACAGGGTAAAATGGAAGAAAAAAACGTGTTGCACCGACCACATATAACACGGGACAAGGGTAGGAAGACGAAGAGGTTCAGCCGAAAGACGTCCACTGTTGGACAAAGGCCTCCTTCAAGTTTCGCCACAACGAACGGTTCTGTGCGTCTTAGGGATGTCGGCAGTGATGAAATATAACGATATATCGATGCATCGATATTTATATAAATATTGATATCGGCCTCGATATATCGAGGAAAAAATATCGATATACAGGGTGATTTGTAAAAAAACAAAACAACAAAATCTTGAAGGTTTGTTGTAGCTTGTAAATTAATTATGTTTTGTAAAAAGTCATAGAACAAAACCTTTTTATAAAAAAAAAATAACCGATATCACTAAAAAATTGAATTGAATTTGAGGAGTTCCCTCGATTTCGTCAAGATTCCATCATCAGATCCCAACTTGGTGACTATGGGACCATTTGAGAACTATACCCTTTCCAACAAAAAACTAGTTTTTCAAATCGGTTGGCAAGCGACGAAGTTATGCGCGAACAAACATAAAAAAAAAACTTACAAACATCCGAATTGAGAACCTCCTCCTTTTTTAGAAGTCGGTTAAAAAGTTATTGCTTATGATGTTAGTAATACAGTCCTGCAAGGTAGTTAGTGTTTTACAAATAACCCTGTATAGACAAGCTTATGACTTTGTGATTTTTCATAATACAGTTATGGAAGAACATAGATTAATTACATAAAAATACTGGATACGTGTTTCTGGTTTCGCATATACCTACTAAAAATGATATTTTATAGCTCCATCCCATAAACAGTTCAGTTTAGGTCGTAAAATGGATCGCATTAAAGCTCGTGGTAGCACTGTAAGTCCAATTCATATTGCAACGCTTGATGGGGGCGTTTAACCAGCAGAGGTCGTCGCACGGCTAAATTCTGCCAATGCTGATAAAGTGTATGACTTATACTCACACCACTAGCTCCATACACATTGGACATGTCCAGCCATCCAGGGTTGGGTTCCCTAGCAGCGCAGATTACTGAAAAAAAAAAGTTTTTTTTCATAGCAAGCTTTTATAGCTCGGTATACCTACATAATTCATACTCGTCAAAACAAATCATACAAGCCCAAACTCGATGGGGTTGTGTCGTTTAACTACCAAGTTCCTCTTCCAGTTCCATCATCAGATCAGCTCCTTGTCATAATAATTTTGCATTGTCATCTGATTTACAAATGCATGCAAAATTTCAGCTCAATCGGTAACCGGGAAGTGAGTCAAATTTAATTTACAAGATTTACAGACAAACATCGGTACAGGTGAAACTAAATAAAAGCTTGTAACAGTGTAACTGTAAGTATACATAGGTCGCAGGTTTAAACCTAGCCAGGGGCATTACTTTGTGTCATTTATTTCATCACCACTGCTCTCATATAAATGGTGAAGGAAAACATTGTGAGAAAACCGGCATGTCCTTTTTTTTTGGGGAAAATCATCGTATGACAAAACCCGCTCTTGGGTGGAGCGGGAGATAGTGTCAGACTCTTACTAACTAAAAACCCCACCCCGTTCCTTCTAGCCTTCATACCGGGGCACGAGCTCCCTTTCGGACAACCCTGTCCCCAGTAGGCTTCGACCCTGCTGCTGACAACTCCTTGAGGCGCGCAGGAACAGTGCGCGCTGTCGACGTCTTGGACTCGGTCCATTACCGGACGATCGGACAGCGAGCTACCCATGGCTCGCCGTCCGCAAGCCCGCGTCTACGGTGGCCGGAAAGCGGCGGCGAGGGCGCCGTAGCCTGATGCGGTCGACCTCCTCCTTTACTAGCATTACTGCTTCGCAGAAGGAGGCGACCGCCTGCCATTCCTCCTCGCTCCGGACCATGGCCTCGACCAGGGCCCGGCGCGAGAGGTCTCCGCCGCCGATCGCCTCCACGAGGGCACTGCGATGCTCCGCCCAGTCAGGGCACACCTCGACGGTGTGCTCCACCGTATCCTCCGGGCGTTGCGCACAGTGGCGACACACGGGCGTCTTTTCCGACTTTATCTGAAACAGGTACCTTCCGAACGTGCCATGTCCGGTGAGGACCTGCGTCATGCGGTACGTAAGGACGCCGTGAGGTCTTTCAGAGGGGATTTACCGCCATAATTGGCCGGCATGCCCTCAAAACCAGTAGGGTTCACCTCTACCATATAGTTTACTAGCTGCTCCCAGCGGCTCCGCCCGCGTGATAGCAGAAAATTATTCCAAGGGAACATACTCCCGGGATAAAAAGCATCCTATGTCCTATTCCAGGACATGGTCTATCCGTGTACTAAGTTTCATTATAATCGGTTTAGCTATTTAGGCGTGAAGACGTAACAAACAAAGTCACTTTCGCTTTTATAATATTAGTAAGGATTTACGTTTATCAACTCACACAAGACTCCACAATTAAAACACAACATTAACACAGCCACAGTAATATTATCGTGTACGTTTATTAATAACACTACACTATATTCACGGCATCCATAATGTTTAACATTATACTGTCGGGGGTGTCGGACACCCCAGCGCGCGGGCCAGCGTGCGCGGCGGTTGAGCGCCCCCGCTCAACCTCAACTTTTTGAGATGTGTGGGTCAGTCGGACATAGACCTCGCCGCCTACCGCCTGCGCCAGCGCATCGATCGTACTCGAAAATATGTGAGTTATGCGAACCTTTATTGTTTTTCATGTGAACTGGGCCTCAAGTCTGATATTACAATAGTGTCAGAATGGTTTATCATTGTTTTCATAATGATCGATTTGGACAAGTTTTGGTAATCTGCTAATATAAAGGCGTCATTATGACTTTTCAATGGTCAACCACTGACAATACATTGAAAGAAATGGTAATCTCGTACAAAATAACAAATCAATATCCGACGTATGCGGTAATCTGCTATAATTTTGACAGTTCCTTTGATCATTGAACTACAATTAGAACGTCATTATGCAGTTATTGCTTTTAATTCATGAATCCCCAAGCGACCACCGGTGGCCGCGCATCTATTGTCTTACTATTGTGTCTCTAATTGACGGTATCTGAAGGGTTAATTTGATATTGTCATTTTACCACAACTCTATTGCGTGACCTTTGACCGATCAATGATCGATCATTATGAATTAGCAGATTACGAACTTTTAGCAAAATGACGATGGGATCGTGTCATCGTGTCGGAATGACGATTTTATAAAAATAGCAGACTTAGGCCCCTGATGTTTTGAGCTGTAACTATTGTGTGTTAAATCTGTCTACTTCATGTACTCCTTCTGTGTTGTGTAATGTGTATGGACCAGTGCAGTAAACCGTGAGTACTAGCTACTAGCAGTGACATTTATTTTCGCTCACCCGCACTCCTGCTACATACATCTCACTAAAAACAAAAAATACTAAGACATGTGTGACATTCACCATCGCGTGCGCCCGCGTGGTGGATTACGGCCCATTTCCTCTCCTACAGAGGAGGTCTGAGTCCCAACAGTGGGAACATTATAAGGCCGATATGCTACTATGTAAGTATAAATAACATTACAGTTCAACTTCAGCTAGACTTTCTTAACATTCCTTTTACTCGCTTAAGCTCCTTACTGCACCACACGTGCCTTGCCAGGGCTACACCCTGGAGGTATTGTAACACCACTCGTGGCTTGCCAGGGCTATGCCCTGGAGGTATTACCACACCACACGTTCCTTGCCAAGGATACGCCCTGGAGGTATTACGACACCACGCGTGCCTTGCCAGGGCTACACTCTGGAGGTATTACCACACCACAGGTGCCTTGCCAGGGCTACTATCTGGCTGGAGGTATTACCACACTACACGTTTCGTGCCAAGGTTACGCCCTGGAGGTATTACTATACTACACGTGCCTTGCCAGGGCTACACCCTGGAGGTATTACCACACCAAACGTTTTTTGCCAGGCCAACTCCGGCCACCGCAGGCGCGTACGGTACTTGCATAAAATCTATATTGTGCTAAAAAATTATAAAAACATTATGTTTAACAATTTTAGTTAGTAGTCCATCTACGTCCTGGACCTAACCCGGAGGGGTGAGGGTAATGCCCTCATGACCCCCCACTGGATTCGCCCTTGGGTGGATGTCACATGTCTTCGAATTTTTGGATCTAGGACATGCCGGTTTCCTTACGATATCTTCCTTCACCGTTTTGAGAGCAGTGGCCATGAAATAAATTACACAAAGTAATGTGCCTGGCTGGGTTTGATCCGACCTACAATTTGTAAGTCGGAGCCGTTATCATTCAGCCATATTTTTATCATATGTTTTTATGATTTTTTACGAGTTTTTTTTTATCAACCTGAAATTTTGTGCAATTTAAAAACTGCACCTTATATTCTATGTAGGTGTGGACTTACCAATAGCAGGTCTAACAATGCACAGAGGCAGGTCGTCACACATGGATTTGACCGTCTCCTCAGCGACTGCCTTCGCGAACGAGTACGTGTTCGGCCAGTTCTTTATCAAGCTGAAATTGAGAAGAAGAAGAAATAGAATACCCTCGGCGTTCCGGCCGTATTGGGACCCTATGGTCTTCCAATGACAACCCCCGCTCTTAAGCGGAGCGGGAGATTATTATTATTATTTTTGAAGAAAAGGGGCTATGCATCTCCCATAGTGTAGGAGATGTAGTCACTGCGACCTAAAAGATCTATTGTGACTCGCCACCTTGTTAGAGTAACTCTTTTAGCCGGGAGGCTTCCAGGAAGTCTAGAATACTCCTAGCTTTGAGAGTTTTAATCTCCTCCGGGCGAATAATGTGTCGACCCAGATGGATACTCCGTTTGTGGATAAGGGGCCCACATTCACACAACAGGTGCTTAGGCGTCTCCCTCTCCTGATTACAGTACCTGCAAACATCAGTGTCACTCAGTTTCATGTGAAATTGGTGCCTGTTTAATTTGCAGTGCCCGGTTAAGGCGCGGGCTATCGCACAAATGTTCGTCCTGCTAAGCTCAAGAAGCTCGGCAGTTCGTTTTTGTGAGTAGCCTTCTATTAGAGATTTGGCGTGTAGCAGTCCTGGTTGTAACAACCAGTGCTTTTTTGAATCGCCAAATAGGTTGCCCTTAAGGGTCTGCATGGCCTGGTTCTTTGAGATACCACAGAAAGGTTCTGGTCCTATCTGATGACCCTGAGCCCCAGTCCTTGCAAGTTCGTCGGCTTTTTCATTGCCAGTAATTCCAGAATGACCCGGTACCCATCTCAGAATAACTTTATTCCTTTGCCCCAGGTCATTTAGTTTGTTAACGCAGTCTTTTACCAGTTTCGAATTTATTGTATTCGAGTTCAAGGCGTTAAGAGCTGCCTGGCTATCTGAGTAAATCAGAATTAATTGATTTATGTAGTTTCGTTGACGGTTGGCTTCCGCACATTCTATAATGGCGTATACCTCCGCTTGGAATATGGTGGCATATTTACCCAGATTCAAGCTTTTGCTGAATTTCGGGCTAATGCCAAATATTCCACATCCTACATTCTCACCCATTTTGGATCCGTCTGTAAACCAGATCAGGCTTCCAGCCTTGCAAGTAATGAGGTTGCTTGCCCAATCCTCTCTGCTCGGCAGTTCCACTGTGTAATTTCTTGTGAAGCTACACTGTGGAAGCATGACGTCTGTTGTCATAGCTAGCTGATCGTGTTCAAGCACTGATTCGTGTAGCGATCTCAGTGCTTGAGAGCGCCAGTTTACTTTGCCAGTGCTGTTTATTCTATACATGCCCGCTTTCGCCTCCTTCGCAATTAATAGATGAAGTGGCGGAAGGTTAAGCAGGGCATTTAGAGCAGCTCCTGGGGTTGTAGACATGGCGCCTGTTGATATAATGCATGCAAGTCTCTGCAAACCATTAAGTTTGTTAATGACTGTCACTTGGGATGTTTTCCTCCACCATACTACGCAGGCATACGTTATTATCGGCCTGACTATGGCGGTGTACAACCACAGGGCGATTTTAGGGTTTAGGCCCCATTTCGTCCCTGCTAAGCGACAGCATATTCCTAAAGCTATTTTAGCCTTTTGAATCACGTTATTAATGTGAGTGTTCCAGGTCAGTCTCTGGTCGATAGTTACGCCCAGGTACTTGACCTCATTGGAGAATGGTATGCGAGTCCCCTTTACAGTGGGCGTTACAAGTTTGTCCAACTTTCGCTTCCTAGTAAAGGGGACTATTGTTGTTTTACTCGGGTTAACCGATAAATTGTTCTCTGTGCACCATGTGTTTATAACGTTCAGAGATCTTTGCAGTATAGATGATACCGTGCTGTGACAGGGGCCGATAACACAAGCCACCACATCGTCAGCATAACTGTGTACATCTAAGTCTCTTTTAAAGGCTTCAACCAGCAATTGGTCAACAACGAGTAGCCATAGAAGTGGCGATAGAACGCCTCCTTGTGGGCACCCTTTAGTTGTTTTGAAGCTTTTTGTAGTTCCGTGTAAGGTAACACTGATAGTTCTGTTGAGGAGCATGAATTCGATCCAACGAGTAGTTGTCTCGTCAATCCCTTTCGCCTTCATTCCCTTGGAAAGGGCGTCTATGGTGACGTTGTCGAAAGCTCCTTCAATATCAAGGAAAGCACATAGGGCTATCTGTTTATCTTCCAAAGCCCTTTCGATCCTGTCTGTTAGTTCTAACAGAGCAGTTTCTGTGGATTTTCCTTTTTGGTAAGCATGTTGCTTCGGATGCAGAGGGTTAGCCCTTAATGGTCCATCCCTGATGCATTCGTCTATAACCTTTTCCATACTCTTGAGTAGGAAGGAGGTAAGGCTTATTGGTCTGAAGGACTTTGGTTGAGAGTAGTCTTTCTTACCAGCCTTTGGGATAAAACAGACTTTAACTGTAGTCCATTTCTCAGGTATATATCCCCAGGCAAAGCTTGCTCTGAAGATTTTGATTAAGATAGGGATGAGTATAGTCTTCCCTTGCTGCAGGAGAGCTGGGAAGATATCGTCATCACCTGCAGACTTAATCGGCTTGAATGAGTCTATAGCCCATTCTACCTTGTTTGGTCTAAAGTACCTCGCCGCTCTTCTCCAGTCTTCATTTGTAGGCCTGGAGAGGCGGATATGAGGTGAATATGGTACGATGATGTCTTGTGCCATCACCGAGCCAGGGAAGTGTGTTGACGCCAAAAGTTTCAGGGTTTCCTCCGCTGATGCAGTGAAGGCACCGTCTGGTTTCTTTAAGAGTCCCAGTTGATTCGTAGGCGATTTGGATAAGACTTTGTGGATTCTGGCTCCTTGAGGGACTTTAGTAATCTCCTCGCAGAACTTCCTCCATGAAAGTCTTTTCGCCTTTCGGATTTCTTTATTATAGGTAGTTAAAGCTTTCCGATACCGATCCCAGTCGTCAGTCGATTTAGCCTTATTGAACAACCTACGTGATTCCTCCCTTAAAACATCGAGCCTTTTGTTCCACCATGTCACTTTTCTGTCCCTCACAGTTCTTAGAGGACAGCTCTCTTGGTAAGAGGCTGTAATGGCTTCAGTAACTTGAGTGACAGCATAGTCCAATGTTTCAGGGGAGCGTATGGTTTTAGGGACGTCTAGGAGTCTCTCCTGGAGCTTTCGTCTGTACAAGTCCCAGTCCGTGGTTTTCGCATCCCTAAAAGTGATAGTTCCGCAAATGTTGGATGTATTCAAAGCGAATTCAATAAGTCGATGATCAGACATAGATGGTTCATCACTGACATGCCAATTGGTTATCAGCCTGGCAGTGTGAATAGTAGCGAGAGTTACATCAAGAACTTCCTTCCTCGATTTAGTTACAAAGGTCGGTTTACATCCCTCATTAACTATTTGGAGGCGGTTAGTTAGTACAAAATCATGAAGCAACTCACCTCTATCGTTGATGTCAGTGCTGCCCCAGTTGGTATGGTGGGCGTTGGCGTCACACCCAATGAGAAGCTCGGCATTGTTGGCATAGGCGTACTCTACTACCTTTGCAAGCTCCTCGGATGGGTCGGTTTTCGTCCCGTCCAGGTATGCCGAGCACACGATGAGGCGTCCATTTCCGCTCTTGACATTGACATAAGCTGCAATCAGGTCATCGCTGCACAGGCCTGGTATGCATAAGAAATCAATATTATTATTGAAAAGTATACACGCTCTTGGTTTGACTCCACCGATATGATGAGCGACCTTACCTGCAGAGCCCAGTCCAGACACCGTGAGCGGGAGATAGTGTCAGACTCTTACTGACGAAAAACCCACTCTGTTCCTTCGTGCCTTCATACCGAGGCTGAGCTACCTCTCGAAACTAACCCTGGCCCCAGTAGGCTTCGACCCAGCTGGGCCCCCGCTCCTGTTGCTGACAACTCCTTGAGGCGCGCGGGAACAGTGCGCGCCGTCGACGTCTTGGGTTTAGTCCGGACAGTTACCGGACGGTTGGACAGCGAGCTAGCCCATGGCTCGCCGTCCGCAAGCCCGCGTCTATGATGGCCGAAAATTGGGATCGGAATCCCGGCAGCGGCGGCGAAAGTGGTCGGCCTTCTCCCAACGTGACGGTTAAACCCATGCCCTGGCACGCGGCGATGGCAATAAACCGGACAGCATGTCATTATTCCCTTGGAAGATGGGTAGGCCTTCAGTATGGGACGCTACTTGTGTCGATAATCTTGCGCCTTCCCATCTTCCTAGCTCGTCGTGTCGTGCTGGTGTTGCCGCAGCGGCTGCAGAGATCCTCAAGTGGCGGAAATGTAACAACTTTGTTGGAAGTTACATTTTCGAAAACTGAGTGACGACTGAGAAGACTGAGGTGTGAGTGTTTACAAGTTGTTTAAAAATCCTGCCCCCCTAGCCAATTTACAAACGTTTCGCTTGCGTCGAACGCTTCGAGTTGACCTTGCCACCAATTCTTTTGTTCTGACCACGTGACTGAGCGTTGAGATGACGTCGTTCCCGTACATTTGAAGCTTTCTACTAGCGTTAACTATTGCAGGTTAGCAACTTGGCTAGGGGTACTGTTGATACTTCGCGTGACCCAAGAGCTGGCTTTTACCTCTGACAGAGGATAAGTATTGCCATACAGCCTAGCACCAGATTTAGCTAGGCAACCTATTCGGAATGTCTTAATAAACGCATTATCTAGTACATAATATTTCATCATCAGCCTTTTTAATGTTCCCACTGCTGGGACTCAGGCCTCCTCTCTAGGAGAGGGAATGGGCCGTAATCCACCATGCGGGCCCGGTGCGGGTTGGTGGATGTCACATGTCTTCGAATTTTTGGTTCTAGGACATGCCGGTTTCCTCACGATGTTTTCCTTCACCGTTTTGAGAGCAGTGGGTTCGTACCTGCGACCTACAACTCGTAAGTCGGGGCCATTACCACTCGGTCACCACTGCTCACAAAATACACACTGCACATAATATTTATCATAATTAAATAACAGATGAGAGAAGAGATTTCTTCTACGGGTCATAGATCATAGGCTACGTGGTCAGGTTTACTTACCTTGGAGTGATATCATTAAGCCTTTCCTCGTCAGTGGTCTCCACCAGTCGGATGAGTGCCTCCGGGTCCACGGGGCTGCTGTAGAAGTCCTCCAACACCTCGGTGTTGATGAGGTTCACGCAGGCGTGGGAGTAGGCTGTAGAGATGTGCACGTATGCCCTGAGGAGGAAATGGAACAGGATATTAGTAATAATATAATATTCCACAACTATCACACAACGCCGTCTAATCCCAAGCTAAGCAGAGCTTGTGTTATGGGTACTAGACAACTAATAAACATACTTATATATTTCTAAATACATACATGTTATAGATTAATTACACCCAGACACAGAAAAACTAATCGTACTCATTACACAAACATTTGTCCTTGGCGGGAATCGAACCCACAACCTACAACATAGCAGTCAAGGTACTAACCAACAGTCCAGTTAACATGGAAGGAGTTAGCTCTATCTCCAACTTACTTGAGATTCTTACAAGCTTTGCCAAGAATGAGAGCCTCCCTGGCTCCTCGCACGTTGATCATGGTGGCTACACGAAGACACTCGTCAAACCGGGTTGTGGCTGCCATATGGTAGATTATGTTCACCTGAGACACCAGAAAATCATGTGACTAGGGGATAAAGCAGTGTCTTTAAGTCGCGGGCGGCATGTTGAATTCCGAACGAAACGAAGAATGTTAAGTTTTAATCCCGAACTCCAGTAAGGGATTTATACAACGTGTAACGTTAAATGCGCAAAACCTGAGACACCCCAAATGATTTTTAATTTAATTGACCTAAATGTGTGAAAAAAAAAATCATTTAAAAAAAATTTAAGGTTTTATGTGCAGTTTTAGTTTGATTAAAATTAGTGTCTGCATTGAAATAAGAACTTATATTATCCCGTGTATGAGAAAATTTGATTGGAAAACAACCATTTGTGTTTGTTTACCTATTTCGGCGGGTTTGCGCACGTGATGGCTTGACCTATTTATAAATAAACAGGGCGACATTTTTAATAAAGATTTTTTTTTAAATGTATCCTATATTAAAAAGTGGTTTAATTGATTCTGCTCCTTATTCTGATCAAAATATTTTCAGGTTTTGCGCATTTAACGTAACACGTTGTATAATTAACTCACGAGCATGGTGAGGGAGTTAATATCGAAACGTGAGTGAAATTGGGAATTCAAGCCGCTAAAGACAAAGCTTTTTACCCGTGTTGGACACTCTATCTAAACTTTTTACACCACCTACACTCTATTTGCGATAGCATTGGACAGAAGTTAAAAAATCTGTTTTAGGGTATACTTTGTAATAAAAGTATAATTTGGATATTGAGTGAGAAAGTGGAGGCCTTTGTCCAGCAGTGGGACACACAATAGGGTATTTAAAAAAAAATACTGTGCCTCTCGTGTTTCAGTGTACATAATAATAACACGCGATCGAATTTGGTACAGCAGACAAAAGTTAGGTTGAGTTACACTCGACAGACCAAAACCGTCGGACCAAATTCACGCGTGTGTTAAGACTGTTAGTTACTGACCTCCTCGGTGATCATGTTCCAGTCCTTATTGCTCAGGCCTAGTCTGAGAGCTGCCACGTCGCCTGCAACCGGTATTATATTTTCTGCGAACTTCGGATTCCGTTCTTTAACCATATCGTATACCTGTACATAAACATACATACATAACTACCTAGCCTTTTTAATGTTTTCACTGCGGGGACTCAGGCCTTCTCTTTAGGAAAGGGAATGGGCCGTAATCCACCACGCGGGCCCAGTGCGAGTTGGTGGATGTCACATGTCTTCGAATTTTTCGTTCAAGGACATGCCGGTTTCCTCACGATGTTTTCTTTCACTGTTTTGAGAGCAGTGGCGATGAAATAAATTACACAAAGTAATGCGCCTGGCAGGGGTTGAACCCGCGACCTGCAACTCGTAAGTCGGGGCCGTTACCACTCGGCCACCACTGCTCACATGTTGGCGTTTTCGTACAAACACTTCAGCACTTCGATGTTCTGATAGTCAATCTGGCACCGTTGGAGGTACTAAAGTATAAGCCAAGTCTAGATCGAATCAGTGGCTTTCTCGTAGTCCACAAACGTTAAGCAGAGAGCCAGATTGTTAATCTGATGAAAATTAAAAGAGGAAAAGTAAAAACACCAATGAGAGCAGTGGTAGCCGATTGGTAACGGCCCCGACTTACGAGTTGTAGGTCGCGGGTTCAAACCCAGCCAGGCGCATTACTTTGTGTAGGTAATTTATTTCATCACCACTGCTCTCAAAACGGTGAAAGAAAACATCGTGAGGAAACTGGCATGTCGTAGAACCAAAAATTCGTAGGCAAGTAACATCCACCAACTCGCACTGGGCCCGCGTGGTGGATTACGGCCCATTCCCTTTCCTAAAGAGAAGGCCTGAGTCCCCGCAGTGAAAACATTATAAGGCCGACTCCGACGATGTTATGCTATTCTAAAAACACCAATAAATGTATACTCACGGGATCCTGAAGTATTTCATCCAGCCTCTGTTTGATGGGTTTCCCTTTTTTTGGCCTCAGCAGCAAGAATACTTTCGATACCTGTGTCGCTCTAGAAGAAAATAATCATCATCATCATCATCATCATATCAGCCGAAAGACGTCCACTGTTGGACATAGGGCCTCCCCAAGCGTCGCCACAACGACCGGTCCTGTGCGTCACGCCATACCTATACTGTAATGGCAATAGTCTCCCACAAAGTGGACTGATGGCCTGGTGAGGGTCGAGGGAATCTGATAGATACAAGACGTACAGGATCGAGTTTTGTGGGGACATTTGGGGTAAGACTATACAGGGTTATTTGTAAAACACTGCCAACCACTAGATTATATCACTTGAAAAAAAAACCTCTCAGGACTATGGTACTAACATCATAAACAAAATCTAACGACTACGACGACGACGACGACGACGACGACGACGACGACGACTTTAAAAAAAATATCATATTTTAGTTCATCAGATTTTCAGAGTTGTATACGGGGTTCTCGACATCTGTCGCGAATGTCAAAAATAATATTATTCAAATTGAACGTTCTAAGTCTATGTGAAGCAAGCGATAGTACAATAGTGGAGGGGAGAGGGATTTGGTGACGAGTGCACTTGATGCGCTTGCGTCGCGTTATAGAGACGTAGGTAGGTATAGCAAAATACAGAGCTGAAATGTGATAGGACAACGAAATCTTTAAAGTTTGTTTTGGTAATTTATTTGTGTGCGTTGTGTAAAAAGTCATAGAACAAAAGTTGTTGTTTATGATGTTAGTAATGCAGTCCTGCAAGATTTTTAGTGTTTTACAAATAACCCTGTTTATTCCTTATTAGACGTTTTTCAGCTAGTACCGTGATTAGGGCGGTGCCAGCCATGCCCGGGCTTCGAGCGCAGAAATGATCAAACCAAGGAGAACTTTTGTGTTATTAATTTTATCAGAAGAAGGTTACCTACTGTTTCCCATTCTCTTCGCCTTGGACTAAATCAGGGCGAGATGCTCAGGTAGACCCTTGAACGCCTTCAGGAGTAGAACTCCATCACATCTTATGTCCCTTTCTATCACAGCAGAAGCATGTTCTGTCTCACCTGAAGAGTTTCTCGATGAGCTGCTTGCCGAGGAAACCAGAACCACCCGTCATCAGCACGGTGGCTCCCTGGTAGAACTGCTGGACTGACGAGTCTCCACGCTCCGTGGCTTCGTTCATCGGTTTGTGTCGAAGCAGTAGCTTGGCTTCGAACTCCTGGGCGGGATCCATAGGTTCTGTTGCCACCATTTTTGAAGGAAACCTACACATTGTTTTAAATTATTATTGAAATTTAGAACAAGCATACGTTTAACGTTACACGTTGTATAATCATAATGATATGGAATTTAATTAATCAAAGAGTACTATGACGTCACTATGCCAAAGACTACACAACGACTCTTCCCGATCACTGTTTACCAAATAACTTATATTAAACTAAAGCATTTGTTGCAAACGTCATTTGAATTAGATAATCAACAGTAAATATACATATATGTAAATATATTTAGTGCACAATTAATACATATTCATTGCTTTTAAAGAAAATTGGGCTATTCATTTATCTACACTAGTATAATATAGAGGTGAAGTTTGTTTTTTTTTGTAGGAGGTAATCTCTGAAAGTACTTATCAGATTGCGATCATTTTTCCATCGATAGAAAGCTTATTCCTAAATGACATAGGCTATCTATATCCATACTAATATTATAAACTAGCTTTTGCCCGTGGCTTCACCCAAGTATCCTATGTGTTATTCTGGGATATAGTCTACTCGTGTACCAAGTTTCATCGAGATCCGTTCAGTAGTTTTTTCGTGAAAGAGTAACAAACATCCGTACATCCATCCATACATCCATCCATACATCCATCCATACATCCATCCATACATCCATCCATACATCCATCCATACATCCATCCATACATCCATCCATACATCCATCCATACATCCATCCATACATCCATCCATACATACAAACTTTCGCATTTATAATATTAGAAGGATGGGAAAGTGTGTGTGTCTGTTTGTCCGTCTTTCACAACAAAACGGAGCGACGAATTGACGCGATTTTTTAAGTGGAGATAGTTGAAAAAATGGAGAGTGACATAGGCTACTTTTTGTCTTTTTCTAACCCTCTACTTCCCAAGGGAACCGTGTTACCCCGAATTTTACGCGAGCAAAGTCGCGGGCAAAAGCAAGTTTTATATATTTTTGTGTGTTTTTTTATTATGGTAGCCTAGCGTTTGACCACTATTTCAACGTGATGGTAAGCGATCAATGACTATACAGGTTTTATTCTCTTTGTAAGCGATGATGGGGTTGACGATGGAGCACGCTTTTTAATGTGTGATCTTGAGTGTAGATTAAATAAAAGACGGGTGACGACTAACTTGTGTATTGTTCTTTACCAACGACACGTACAGAGAGAGCCACAACGACATACTGGGCAATGCTTATAAACTACGTACAAAATACAAACTTAGCTTATGCTACAACACGACACATCCTTAGTATACGCTATGCCGTTACACTATTCCCCCCCTTTTTAAAAGGAACACTATTTGACAAAACAACCCGGAAAGAGAGGAAAAAAAAAAAAAAAATGTAAACATCACTTAACACAAAATTACAGCTGAAATTAATAAAATACATTTGTTATTAAGTACTCATTCATTTTACAGTGGTTGAAAATTAGGTTGGTTTTACACAAATACACTCACTTATATCACTTATTAGACCTTGACTTTACACATCTTCACTTGGGCAAGTCTCAGTGGTTTGCTTCCGTCTAAAACTTTTACGAGCCGCTTCGAAAGCGGTCGACTGCAGAGATTGCATCTGCTTGGTCAACCAACTTTTCCATGTACCGATACACTGACGGAAAAATAGACATAAACACACTATGCCTATGAGTGCCAAAATCGAAGACCAACCAATGAATGTTATTAACTCTGCGTCATAGCTTTTGACCGTCTGGGGAGCGATAGCGGCTGAGGATTTGACCTCGTCCTTCACTACGTAGTTTCCCATACTCAGGTATGATACGTTATACCAGACAGAAATCAGAAATAATATTAACTTATTACAATACACTTACTTATAAATTGAAACGTACGGGTCTTTTGCTGACTCGGCCGCTGCGAGTTTTATGTAAAGGTGTGGTTTCATTAGCGGGCGCGGAGCGATCCTCGCTAATCGCTGTTTCCGGACCCGGACTTACGTCTATTTCCCTATTATCTAACTTATTGCTATTACTTACCATAGTGCTCGAACACGATTCTTTACACAAATATGCGGGTTTGAGTCGATCAATCGATATGTATGCTGCCCGACCCGAAAAATCTACCAAATACGTCTTATCTTTCCTGTTCAAAACTCTAAAGGGACCATCGTAGGGAGGTTCCAAAGGTTTCCTAACTCTATCATTTCGTACAAATACGTGTGTGCACTTATCTAAATCCGCATACACGAATAATGTGCGAGCGTCCTTATGTCGCATCGGCTTCGGTTTCAAGTTCTTGATAACGTTACGTAATTTCTCTACGTATTGACTATGATCAAAAATTTTTGAGTTCGAGTCGCTGCAAAAATCACCAGGTAACCGTAATGGCGTACCGAAAGTTAATTCTGCGGCACTAACACCAGTATCATCTCGAATGGCGGCACGTAAACCTAGCAACACTATTGGTAGCTCGTCTACCCAAGTAGTTGAATTTAACCTTGCCATTAAAGCTGCTTTTAGGGAACGGTGCCAGCGCTCTATCTTTCCGTTTGACTGAGCGTGATAAGGTGTAGTTCTCTTCTTATCAATACCTAAATAACGCATAAGTTCCTTAAAAATACTACTCTCAAATTGTCTGCCCTGGTCGCTTGTCAGCTTTACAGGGCATCCAAAACGTGCAATCCACCCTTCTAATATCACTTTAGCCACAGTCTCTGCTGTGATATCTTTTGTAGGGAACGCTTCGGGCCAACCCGTTTGGCGATCTATTATCGTAACCAAATATCTATAGTCATGTATAGAAGTGGGCAACGGGCCGACGATATCGACATGGATATGAGAAAATCGCTCCGCTAGAGGGAAAATTCCTAATTCAGTTTTTACATGCCTATACACTTTTGCACGCTGACATTTAACGCATTCTTTTGTCCATTTGGCTACGTCACTGTTCATTCCGTCCCAGAAAAATCTTTCCTTGACTAATTTTCGCGAAGTACGAATTCCCGGGTGACTTAAGTTATGAACTGATTCAAAAGCTTGCCTCCTAAAACTTAGCGGTATGTACGGGCGGACCTTGTCCGTTGATGTTTCACACGTTACCGGTAGGTCACTTCCAGGTAACGCTACGTCTTTGAATATTAAATTACATTTGTTATTGTTACGTTGATTGCGCATTAAGCCAAGGTTCGCATCGTAAGCTTGAGCTTGGGCGATCGTGGCGTAATCTAATATTGTAGCACATGTTATTGTCTCTAACCGCGATAATGCATCTGCTACAACGTTCTTATCACCGTCTATATGCCTTATGTCAGTTGAGTACTCACTTATATAGAGGATTTGCCTAACGCGACGCGGTAATTCGTTATCAGAATTGGATTTTTTGAACATGAATGTTAAAGGCTTATGATCCGTATAAATAATCAAAGTTCGTCCTTCTACCATGTTCTGAAAATATTTAATGGCCAAATAAATTGCTAGGAGCTCTCTATCGAAAGTACTGTATTTAGTTTGCGTAATTGACATTTTCTTTGAAAAATAGCCTAAAGGTACCCATTTATTGTTTACGTATTGTTGGAGAACAGCTCCCACGCAGGTGTTCGATGCGTCAGTCATGAGCGCAAATGGAGTATCGGGTTGCGGATACGATAACGTCACTGCGGTTTGTAGCGCCGCCTTACACCGTGAGAATGCCTCGTTTGCACTTTCTGTCCATGCTATTTTTGTTCTATCTTTTTTCTTTGATTTAACTAAGTATTGATTTAAATGACCTTGATATTCTACTGCATGAGGTAAATGTAAACGGTAGAAATTAACCATCCCTAAAAATCGTCTGAGCTGTTCGATAGTTATTGGTTTTGGAAAATTATTTATAGCATCCGTTTTCTCCTTTAGAGGTCGAATGCCTTGCGTGGACACTTCGTATCCTAAAAAATCTATCTTTGTTTTACGAAATTCACACTTTTCTAAATTAATAGTTAACCCAAATTTACTTAAACGACTAAAAACTTCTCGTAAATGCTGCTCATGTTGATTTTTACTTTTACTAAATATTGCAATGTCATCGATGTAACAGTAAACGTAATCTAAACCAGATAGAACAGTATGGTTCATAAACCGTTGAAAAGTTTGCGCAGCGTTCCTTAGCCCGAATGTCATTCGAGGAAATTCAAATAGGCCAAAAGGCGTGATAATGGCAGTCTTTTCCACATCGGCTGGATTTACTGAAATAAAATGATATGCACGGCAAATATCGATACGTGAAAAAATTCTTGCGTCAGCTAGCACGTACGTAAAATCATGTAATCTCGGTATAGGATAACGATCGGCCTTGGTGATTGCATTAAGCGCTCTATAGTCACCGCAAGGGCGTAACTGACCATTTTTCTTTGTGACGATGTGTAAAGGACTTGCCCACGCACTTTTCGACGGTCTACAAATCCCCAACTCTTGCATTATTCTGAATTCTTCCCTTACCTTAGCGTAGCGGTGAGGCGGCAATGGTCTGCATCGTGCGTGTACCGGCGGACCGCGGGTTTCTATGAAATGCGATACCGAATGTTTTGGTGGCTCCTTAAAAGAAATGGGTTTAGTGATATCGGGGAATTCAGCGAGCAAATCATGACAAGGGTGACTTACATCGACGGTTTTGATTGACGACTCGTTACTACTTACAACGGAAGCTAAAACTTTCAGTTTTGTGACTTCATCGATTAACTTACGAGCACTTATATCCACTAAAAGCTTATAGTTCGCTAAAAAAATCGGCACCTAAAATGGGCTGACGCACGTCAGCTATTACAAATGTCCACTGTAACGCGCGACGTAAACCTAGATCTAACTTTAAACTTTTGACACCATAAGTCTTTATTTTAGTCCCGTTGGCAGCGAATAGGCAATAGTCTTGACACTCACTATTCTGATTGTTTTTTAACACTAATTTACCGGGCAGCACTGAAATATTAGCACCGGTGTCCACCAGAAAACGTAAGCCACTGTTGCGATCCGTGACTCTAAGGCGGTGACAAGGGGCGATGGTACAAACCTCCGCCGCAGTTGGTACCTGGACTAGTTTTCCGAGGACGATTTCCAAGCACAGGGCTCATTGCATTTCCTTGCCTTTGCTCTGTACCGATGATGATAGAAACACAACCAATCAGGGCTTTCAGGAGTTCTACGTGCCGAAGATCGTGCTCGGTTTCCGGCTCTGGATGCTGATCTCGAACGGTTCCAATTCCGTCGCTGCGGCCTCGATCTAGAGTTCGATCTTTCCAATTGCTCGACCTTAAGGGTAAGTTTCGCTATTTCGGCCATGATGAGGTCTGTTTCCTTGGAAGTGCTTGGCTGCTGCTGGCTTACTTCGCTCACATGGGCTGCGCGCGTGGTCTCAAACACATTATCTGCTACGACGGCCAAGTTATCGAGATCTTTCGAATCCGTGACTGCCAAAACTGCTCGTACCGGAGAAGGCAGATGTCCTTGCCAAAGCATTCTTAAGGTGTCGTCGGGAATTTTCTCTAAGGCTAATTCTCGCATGCGACGCAAAAGCTGCGAAGGCTTTTGGTCTCCTAGGTCCATCTCGCTAATCAACTTTTGTAGTTGTCGGTTTTTCGATTCTTCATAAATAGCGAGAAGTCGAGTCTTCAGTGTCTCGAATTTTTTTCCTTCTGGTGGGTCCATTAGGAGGTCTGTGACCTGTTGGATGGCTTCCTTAGACAGTTTTGACACAACGATGTCGAAACGCGAGTCGTCCGATAATCTTTGCGGCGCCAGCATGGCCTCTATCCGGTAGAACCAGACGCGAGGCGAGTCGATCCAAAATTCGGGGATTTTGGAGGTCAGTGTGATCGCCGCGAGATCCGCTGATGGTTCTGATGATCCTTTCGCCATGATGTACACTATCTACACTATCACTGTCTATCAACTGCCGAAAAAAAAGAATCACGTCGGGATCACCAATTTAATGTGTGATCTTGAGTGTAGATTAAATAAAAGACGGGTGACGACTAACTTGTGTATTGTTCTTTACCAACGACACGTACAGAGAGAGCCACAACGACATACTGGGCAATGCTTATAAACTACGTACAAAATACAAACTTAGCTTATGCTACAACACGACACATCCTTAGTATACGCTATGCCGTTACAGCTTGCTTACAAGTAGAGAGGGAGGCCAAAGAAAAGATGTATTCATTATCTGAGGAGTGATATGAAAGAAAAGCGAGTTAAGGCAATAATCTACCAAACTAGAAACCATACAGACACCAGAGTCGCAACACGTCCGAGCTGGTCGTGCCACCAAACGGACACCAGGTGAGTAACTCTCTATAGAGCTGTATACATTTTGTTGGTAGCGGCGACTGGTCGCACCGCCATGGCGTCCCGGTCAAATATAGCCATTAGAGATAGCATGAGTGGTGACAGAGCAGAATAGAAGAAAAAATCGTATGCGCCGACCCCAAGTAATACAAGACAACGAGAGGAATATATATTAAACTAGCGACCCGCCCCGGCTTCGCTCGGGTAACAGTATTTTTCCACTGTTTAATGGATGTTATTATGCACATAAACCTTCCTCTTGAATCATTCTATCTATTAAAAAAAACCGCATCAAAATCCGTTGCGTAGTTTTAAAGATTTAAGCGTACATAGGGATATAGGGACAGAAAAAGCGACTTTGTTTTATATGTAGTGAAGTCATATTTTCAGAATAACCCTCCAATTTTACTATTAAATAAATAATTAATTATACCTAAGTACCTAGTTTCCTGCAACATTGTATTGTTTTTAGAGGTCCTCAAAACGAAAAATGGAACCCTTACAGTTGTGGGTGACTCACATATATTTACACAGTATACACTATACACGTACACAATAAATATATACTCACCTACATCTATTATGTCTATTTATACATTCATATATATTTATATATTTCAATATTCACCTCGAACACTAAAAAAGAATTACACATTGACGTGACGCATTGGACACGCGCACTGTCGATGAGGCGTCGGCGACTTATTTTCTTCCACCGCCAAATTGCAGCATAAAAGTTACATTTCGTTTCTCACCAGTCACGATCTACGCTGCCCGCGAGAGTTACGTGCGCTCGCGCCCTTTAACCCTTCAGATACCGTCAATTAGAGACACAATAGTAAGACAATAGATGCGCGGCCACCGGTGGTCGCTTGGGGATTCATGAATTAATAATATTGAAAGCGATATACCCGCGCTAAGTTGTCGCCGCAATTCTAAAGACTTTCGCTAACCGGTGTTACGGAAAACTCTATGCCGTTACTTGCTTGTGCCTAATATTGCGCCTTCTATAATAAATCGCGTTGTTGTGCTGTGTGTGTGAAAATATACCTGGAGGAACATCACGGACTTTTATTTACTCGCCACCTACCCAGTGAGTACCAATCACACATCACACAAACAACCAAATAGTCTTGCACTTTGTTATCCGCCTGAGTCTTTGTCTGTCAAGACCCTTTATCTTGGGAACGCGTGGAGGTATTAGTACCGGCACGAACCTTGAGCGCTGACCTTCACTTGCGCAGAAGTCAAATATCGGGCCTATTTAGTGGTATAAAGTGAAACGCGGAAGTGACAGTGATTGGCTCGCCGCGTCATCGTGTCATAGACGTCACTCGTGATTCGTTCCCTGCGCTTGCTGCATGTATCTAACAACGACGACGATTGGCTCGCCAATTTAAGGAATGCGCATAGCGATCCTCATTCTGATGCCGAGTGCTCAAGATTAGTGTCGGTACCTGTCAGGTTAAAATTAAAATTGGTTTGATTTTTTTAACAACTCCAAAGTTTAAGTAATGTGTGTGTGTGTAAGTAGTAGTTTAAGTTTTCTTTTTTCGTTAACTTTAAAGTTAATGAAAAAAAAGATATGGCCGATTATGTAGCAAAAACGTATATTTCTATTTCATAGGGTAATTCAAATTCATAGGGTATTTTTCGTTGATCCAGAATCCCGAAATTTGGCATAAAGCAAACTTTTATAGCACAGGTATAGGAATAAATCTAAACACAGTCCAAAAAAAAATTGCTACTTGAAAAAATCTTCGAGACTCCATTCCCGAATTGAATTATTTACATAGGTAAGTTTGTACGGAACACTCAGGGCGCGAGTGCGACTCGCACTTGCGCAGTTTTTATTAATATTCATTCGCTATTTTTAACAATAGAATAAAAATAGTCTTCGACCTGGAAATGGGGTATATGGGTTGTTTAGAATTCAACAAAAAGTACCATTTTAATGTAGCCAAAAAAGGTTAATTTGATTAAAATAGATTATTTAAGCAAATGAACCTGACTGCACCTGAGGGGATCGTTCATTAATTACGTAAAGTTCGAAAAGAGGAAAAAGGGGTTTTCCTTATTTTTCGGTTGTTAAAAATCATCCAAATGACATCTCCCGCCCTTGGGCGAAGCGGGAGATAGTGTCAGACTCCTACTGACTAAAAAACCCACCCTGTACCTTACCCGGTACCCGGATACCCAGCTGGGCTCCTGACTCCTTGAGGCGTGCGGGAACAGTGCGTGCCGTCGACGACTTGAGCTCGGTCCGGACAGTTGCCGGACGACAGTGAGCTACCCATTGATCGCCGTCCGCAAGCCTGCGCCTAAGTTGGCCGGAAATCGGGATAGCAATCCCGGTGGCTGGGGCGCAAGGGCCATTGCCTCACGCGTGCGACCGCCTTATTTGCTAGCATTACTGATTTGTAGGAGGTGATCGGCTGCCATTTCTCCACGCTCCGGACCAAGGCCCGGCGTGTGAGATCGCCGCTGCTGACCGCCCCCACGAGGACACGGCGATGCTCTACCCAAGCGGGGCACAAGGGGGGGAAGGGAGTTTGGTAAACTAAAGAAATATCACAAGGAGGAGGAGTATAGTGAGATTTATTTATTTATTTTATTCTTCATGCACAAAAGAGTCCAAAGGCGGACTTAATGCCTTAAGGCATTCTCTACCAGTCAACCTTTGGGTGATGCAGAGACAAATACATCGTGGTAGGTGCAATATTATCCGTTACATATTAATACAATTATTCATATAAATACATAACATACAGATACACAATACATAATATATATAATTACACATATACAACAACGAACAGAAAAATACAAGAATGGAAAAGAAGAACACACAAATCCAGAGGAACAATTGTACAAACAAATAATATGAAACATATTAGCGCTGTGACGAAACCACTGCCAACTTCCTACGAATATACTCGCGAACCTTCACTTTGAAAGACAATCGATTGGTCGCCATCCTGATATCCTGGGGTAGTGCATTCCAAAGAGAAATAGCTTGGACATAAAAAGAATTGTCAATGAAGTCTGTACGGTGAGCAGGACAATGAAGTAGACGGTTATGTGATGACCGTAGACTTTTGTTGTGATTGGCGCAAATGTATTGGAAGCGAGGGAGATAAAACAAATGTAACAATTTTCTAATTATTATTGAGCTTGCGTTTTCAAAACTAAAAAACGATGCGTGACTTTGACTCGTTATTGCTACGAAATGATTTCTTCGCTTAAGATAACATTCTGAAGAAATGTTAAAAATTACTTGTTCTAAATTTCAATAATATTTAAAACAATGTGTAATAGTTGAATAACATCACTGACTGATTTAATATTTATATTTATTCAAATTGTAATTAATTATGTTGTTAATATTATTTTATAATTGTAATGAATTGTTTTAACTACAATTATGGATCAAGGTTATCTGAATTAAATGAATTTTATTTATTTATCACGTTATTTATGGCCAAACCCTCGGGGCTTTATTATTTTAGGGCACGTACTATGTAGCGCGGGTCAGAGTGTCGGGTCACTGTCGCAGTGGCACGTGATACAACGTCGCGTGACATATCACTTTCTGTTCAACTAGTGGCTGCGCGCGGCTTCGCTTGCGTGATAATAGAACAAACAAAAAATTCATTGGCAGGTTTTTTTTTACGGTGGACAAATATCATCTAATGACAACCCCCGCTCTTAGGTGGAGCGGGAGATAGTGTCAGACTCTTACTGACTAAAAACCCACCCCGTTCCTTCTAGTCTCTTCATACCGGGGCTCGAGTTTCTTTTCGGATAACCCTGGCCCCAGTAGGCTTCGACCCAGCTGGGCCCCTCCTGTTGCTGACAACTTCTTGAGGCGCGCGGGATCAGTGCGCGCTGTCGACCTCTTGGGCTCGGTCCGGATAGTTACCGGACGGTCGGGCAGCGAGCTACCCATGGCTCGCCGACCGCGAACCCGCGTCTACGGCGGCCGGAAATCGGGAGCGAAATCTTGGCAGCGGCGGCGAGGGCGCCGTTGCTTGATGCGGTTAGCCTCCTTCTTTGCTAGCATCACTGCTTCGCAGAAGGAGGCGACCGCCTGCTACTCCTCCTCGCTCCGGACCATGACCTCAACCAAGGCTCGGCGCGAGAGGTCTCCGCCGCCGATCGCCCCCACGATGGCACGACGATGCTTCGCCCAAGCAGGGCACACCTCGACTGTGTGCTCCACCGTGTCCTCCGGGCGTTCCGCACAGTGGCGACATCCGGGCGTCTCTTCCGCTTGAATCCGGTGCAGGAACCTCCCGAACTTACCATGTCCGGTGAGGACCTGCGTCATGCAGAAGGTAAGAACGCCGTGAGGTCTTTCCAGCCACGCCTCAAAGAGGCCATGGCTAGGGGGGCTGGTATCACTGTATTTCAATACTCTCCTGTTGATTTAGTGATGACTCTGTTACTCTGATCGTAATATTGCTAAAGTTAATTATGCTTATTAAACTCATGTGATTAGGTTTTAGGTTAATAATAATCTTTATTATTTTTAAACGTAATTTTACTTCTGTTTTAATAATAGCATAATTATTCTGCATATTGTATCTCTTTTATGATTTATGCAGTGCGTTTCACTTAAGAAGTTCCTTTGCTGTAATGTTGGTAATACGGAAAAACAGGGTTACCACATTTTTAGCAATAAAGTACACAGGTATTTCGTTACTTTTAACAATTGCCTTATTTATAATTTTCTTTATTTTTTCTTTTGGAGACTGTAAAAACTATTTTTGAACAAAGTGTACAACGCTGGGCTTCATTTCGATTGTCCTGCAATTCTTTCAAATACCAACCGAAAGCGCCACGCCACAATATCGTACCTCTCTATTAACAACTTCCTTTTAGACCTGCTTTTTTTAATAAAATCCCATTCTCCTCATTATTGTGGTGACTACCTTTTTTTTTGTCGACGGGGAAAATCATCTTTGACGAAACCCGCTCTTGGGTGGAGCGGGAGACAGTGTCAGACTCTTACTGACTAAAAACCCCGCGCCGTTCCTTCTAGCCTTCATACCGGGGCACGAGCTCCCTTTCGGACAACCCTGTCCCCAGTAGGCTTCGACCCAGCTGGGCCCCTCCTGCTGCTGACAACTCCTTGAGGCGCGCGGGAACAGTGCGCGCCATCGACGTCTTGGACTCGGCCCATTACCGGACGATCGGACAGCGAGCTAGTGGTGACTACCCTTAAAATCGATTTCGTGCGTTTTTATTTTCTTTTTTCTGTAGACATGCCACGCAGTGATACAGTGCGTTTCACTTAAGACGTTCCTTTGCCGTAATGTTGGCAATACGGAAAAACAGTGTTGCAATATTTTTAGTAATTAAATTACTTAATATTAGGGAGATTAACTTCTATTTCGTTACTTTTAACAATTGCGTTTTTTTTGTTTTTCTTTTTACTATTTTTGAATAAAGTATAGGGCGCTGGGCTCCATTCCGATTGTCTTGCAATTCTTTCAAATACCGAAAACGCCATGCCACAATATCGTATCTTTCTATAACAACGTCCTTATATACCTGCTTTTTTTTTAATAAAGTCCCATTCCCCTCATAATTCTCCAAAAAGTGCTGCAACTACCGTTAAAATCGATTTCGTTGCGCATTTCGGGGAACAATTTTGGTAGAGTAGGCAACTCTTTCCTTTTTCCCTTCTTTTTTTGTGTAGACAGACAGGGGAGCCAACATTACGCCAAAGGAACGTCTTAAGTGAAACGCACTGTATAGACTACAATTTACTTGTAACAGAACAACGAGCCGCTCTACGATATGTTCTAGTGTATCATCCTTTTACGAACTAAACGTCGAGCACGCTCGCCTCTTTGTTACAAACCAACGAGCATATTGGTTATTTCGTTGAGCGTATTGGTGTAACATTTCGGGGTGACATTTAAAAAAAAATGAACGCAAGGTAAAACGAAATGTTGGTAAATGCACACTCGCTGTGAGCATTTACCCGAACATAACACCGAGCATTTGCAGGAACGTTACATTACATGGAAATGCTTTGGAAACTGAGCTTTTGCCTGTATTGTACCATTCGTAATAACGTTACATTACACAGAAAATCTCCAGAAAATGTTGTAGTCTATACTCACCTATACAAGCAATCGTATCTTCTTGAACATAGCATATAGTATCTCTTTTGTGATTAATATTTTTCTCTGACAACTCATTGACATTTCTAATTTCGCGTCAAAAGTTTATCTGCGTCAAAAATTTTAAGTACAATACAAACACTGGTTTTATACAATCTTTTATATCAAAAGTTTTATATAATTATATAAAAATTACTAATTGTAGTGGACGCAATGCTCCGGTCTTACCTACACGTTTCATTCCCCAAACCTTTTTTCCGATACAAGTTCAAAACGGTAGGGCATCATACAAGGCAGTGAAAACATACAAGAAAGTCACCCACTGTCTTTTTGATATGGACGGGACTATTATTGGTAAGCAAGGAATCATCATTTCAGGCGAAAAACGTCCACATTTGGACATCATCTTTTTTTTAAATTATTATTGATAGGCTCGCGTTTGACCACCATCTCACCTGATGGTAAGCGATGATGTGGTCGATGATGGAGCACGCTTGCCTAGAAGTATTCACTCTTGACTTAAAGACCCCCATGTTGTAGCTATCAGGAAACACAGACTCCGGAGAATTCCACTCCTCGGCGTGCGTAACTATGTGTTCATCACACACACACACACAATCATCATCATCATCAAGCCTTTTTAATGTTCCCACTGCTGGGACTCAGGCCTCCTCTCTAGGAGAGGGAATGGGCCGGCCCGTAACCCACCACGCTGGCCCAGTGCGGTTTGGTGAATGTCACATGTCTTCGAATTTTTGGTTCTTGGACATGTCGGTTTTCTCACGATGTTTTTCTTCACCGTTTTGAGAGCAGTGGTAATGAAATAAATTACACAAAGTAATGCGCCTGGCAGGGTTAGAACCCGCGACCACTCGTAAGTCGGGGCCATTACCACTCGGCCTCCACTGCTCTTTTGGACACAGGCCTCCCCAAGTGTTGCCATAATGACCGGTCCTGTGCGTCTCACATCCATCGGATTTCCGCGACCCTCACCAGGTCATCGGTCCACCTTGTCTGAGGCCTTCTAACGCTGCGTCTTCCGTTACATGGTCGCCATTCCAGAACCTTTCGTCCCCGTCAACCATCTGCTCTGCGAGCAATGTGTCCTGCCCACTGCCACGTAAGTTTGGTGATTCTTCGTGCTATGTCTGCAACCTTGGTTCTCCTGCGAATATCTTCATTTCTGATGTGAAACTCCGAGCCCTTTCCATTGCCCTTTGAGTGACTATAAGCCAAGAAATGAAAGAAAGAAAAATACCTAAGTATACAACAGTATATCTTTAGTATACGTGTGTGTGTCTCGCTCGCATTTAGCCGTTTTTTTTAAGGTGATGCATCTCGATACACATTTTCACTGTTTTTCATACAACCGCTCATAACCGATTAGGACGTTATTACACATTTTTCATTAGATATTTTGGAAACACGGTATTTTGTGGATATTATCTAGGCTTCTATTGAAATCAATTTCTAAATTTGTGTAAAACTAATCCAGTAAAGACCTCTGAAAATCTCCTATTTTATATGAACTTTGACACTTCGTAATTTGCCTAAAAATTTAAAAAGTAAAAAAAGTAAAACTATAGAAGCCTTGCAAATTTTATTGAGATTCTAAATGACGACAATTTTTTTCAAAAACTTTTAAGGGTTTAAAAAAAAACAGCTATTTCCTAGAGCAAGTTTTGTGAAATATTCGAGTAAATCACGGAATTACCGAATACTAACAGAGTTTTCAGGCGTTATCTCTCTTTTTTTGTGTTGCCTTTTCGTCAAACATTGCGTTGGATGAATTAGGTAACAAGCTTTTAAACCATTTTCGATGTTGACGATAGGGAGTGGAAAAGGACCCTCTTAAGAAGGTACCTAAGTGTTGTGTTTGTTGCAGACTCCGAATGCCAATATCACCGAATATTGAAAGAGATCTGCGCAAAACATGGAAAGAAGTACAGTAAAGAGTTGCAACATAAAGTAAGTGCATAGTACTGCCACAATAGTACATTGTTACACTAGCGGTGAAAGTTACTTATTTCGTCCCGAGAAGGAGTTGGAGGCCGAGCGTAGCGAGGTCGCTAATTCGAGGGACTAAATAAGTAACTTTAACCCCGAGGTAAGCACTGTGCTTTTCATTACGAATACAAGAAGATAGACCTAGTTTTTTTTTTTAAATAATTTGACAGCTGTTAGGTGAAAGTAAAACTCCCTAGGGATGAAAAGTGTGATACTTTTCAGCCCGCTCCTCAGGCAACTTCAGACCTACTTTCAGAGCATGAGTAATGAAAAATATATAACATGGTGTAAAATCTATTGGAATCGATTCAGTTACTGATTCTGAATGTTGTATACTTTTTAGTTTTTTAAATGCCGATTTTCTAAAAAAGTCATCACCGGCGTGCACTGTTTCCGCGCGCCTCAACGAGTTGTCAGCAACAGCAGGAGCCCAGCTGGGTCATAGCCTACTGGCCGACGATGTGGTCGAACACTGGATTGTGACAGTCACTGTTTCATTTTCGAATTGATTAAAAATAGGCTTCGCTGATGTTCCTTCGCTTACGTCTAAATTAATACTGGCTACGCCACTGCAGCAAAATGTACAATTACAAAATATATAGGTACTGAAGTCAATCTACATACTGTGCGCGCTCTCACAACGCACACATAGACACCGCTCACGGACATGATATCTCCGTAGCGTCTTGGCCCACTCGTCGAACAGTTCCAGCTCAAACGCTCATTAGTGTGCGTCTACCGAGCGTAGATTGACTTCTGTACCTATATGTATATGTCGGAGAAGTCAATAGTACGGAAGCTTGAGAACGAATGAACGAGCTAAGTGACAAGTGACACATGTCACTTGACAGAATCCGATCTGACGTTTGCACGAACCGAGCAGATAAAAGTGCCGAGCGCAGAGGCTTGGGGCTCATTCCTCTGTCGGCAGTCATGCGATGTGCAACGTTCTATTCTCACGGACTGCCTCACGGCTCGTTATGTGAAGTGAAAACCTAAAGCTTGCATCATAATAAATCAGTTGTGATCTGGAATAGTCTGTTTATTGCTCGATACCCAGCCATCGCCCACAAAACAGAGTCTTTGGAAAGAGCTTCAATGATAATCGGCATCCTCCGTCGACATGTACTCGTATATATTTTCATTTTGTGATATCACTCTGTACTCTTTGCCTTATACCTATACGTATTAGCATTAGCCACGACAGGACTTGTGCAAGTTCGCAGAAGGTTTAATCGACTGACTTAGGACCAGCGCTGGCTGTTGTCGCGGCATGGCCCAACACGGCACAGCGTGCTTCTACATAGAAATTTTGTACATAGATTCTTTACATAAAAATACTGCGCATCCGACATTATGTCGGATTTCACATGTACTAAAACTAAAGTTATACAGTTCCCGGCACGTAAGTTGGCAAGAGTCGTTGGATGCGCAGAAATCGTTTTTTAGATCTATTTGGTGGTGAAGCGGGACGCGGGGTATGAGGTAGCGCCGATCCGAGCGCGCGATTGCTGCGTAACTTCGTCCCCACTAGGAACATTTGTCGAGCGACATGTGTCTCCAGAGACATCGGGCGATGTCGCCCTACATCGCCCCACGTCGTCCGATGTCTTGTCTCCGTCCACATCAGTTCAGTCCAACCTATCATGTCTCCGGAAGAGGTAGTGTTGTACAGTGCGGCTTATATAATGATGAATGCATCAAGAACAAAAAAGAAGAAAAATTAGAAGAGGAATGCATCCCACAAATACTCATAGGAGCGATATAGTTCAATAAATCGCAGCGCTACGTCGTTTGACCACATCGTCGCAGGTTGCACGCACGTCCACACTCTACCACTACTCTTCATCGACTGAGCCATCAGGAACAGTTTCAACAATGTCGCGGCGATGTCGTACGACGTCGCCCGACATCGCCCGATGTCACCGGGGACACATGTCGCTCGACAAATGTTCCTAGTGGGGACGAAGCTTTAGTCGACCTTTGCCCCCCGCACAAGTGCACCATGCGTGAATTTATCCCCTTTACGTCAAAATCTTGCCAACTTACATGGGTAATGTACAAGTACTGGCTCCTCAATGCCTTAACATTCATCATCATCATTCCAGCCGAAAGATGTCCACTGTTGGACACAGGCCTCCTCCAAGTGTCGCCACAATGACGTCCTGTGCTTCTCGAATCCATCGGATTCCCGCAACCCTTAAGCCCCGCACGCACCATCCATACTGACGTACGTCCCGCCAAGGTCACGTTGCTGGATGTAGCATACGCACTATCCATCTGCTGGATGTCACCGATTATACATAGATGTAATTGTACCATTATTCTGAGAGGACGTGCCAAAAATTCATTTAATTTAATTAAATGAATTTTTGTTATTTTTAACCGACTTCTAAAAAAGGAGGAGGTTCTCAATCCGGATGTTTGTATGTTTTTTTTTATGTTTGTTCGCGCACTTCGTCGCTTGCCAACCGATTTGAAAAAAAATTTTTTTGTTGGAAAGGGTATACTTCCCAAATGGTCCCATAGTCACCAAGTTGGTATCTGATGATGGAATCTTGGCGAAATCTAGGGAACTCCTCAAATTCAATTAAATTTTTTAGTGAAATCTGTTATTTTTTTTTTATAAAAAGGTTTTTAATAAAAACTTTGTAATTCTTCGTTGTACGATCTTTTCCCTTCAAAATTTCCTTGGCATACGATTTTTTGTAGTTGTATTGTCGTACGATCACCCCTTTTTTGCACTTGGCAGCCCTGATTTATCGTTGATTTCATCTGTATGGCCTTGGCGGGACGTACGTCAAAATGGATGCTACGTACGGTGCTTCACCAGGTCATCGGCCCAACTTGTAGGAGGCCTTCCAACGCTACGTCTTCCGTTGCCTTAACATTACAGCGAGATAATAGTTTAAAACTCGTTTTCCAGAATTACGGTTGTACTGACAGAGAGATATGTTCCAATGTGGTGAAAGAACTCCAGCTGAATTTGAGTGTCACCAAGTTGGAGAAAGAGTTGGCAGTCATGTCGAAAAGAAGACTACCAAAGGCGCCGCTGAAGAAAGGTACTAGTATAGTTATTTATTTATTAAAACTTTATGCACTAAAACAGTACAATGGCGGAGTTAATGCCTTAGGCATTCCAAGACGTCGACGGCGCGCACTGTTCCCGCGCGCCTCAAGGAGTTGTCAGCAGCAGGAGGGGCCCAGCTGGGTCGAAGCCTACTGGGGACAGGGTTGTCCGAAAGGGAGCTCGTGCCCCGGTATGAAGGCTAGAAGGAAAGGCGCGGGGTTTTTAGTCAGTAAGAGTCTGACACTGTCTCCCGCTCCACCCAAGAGCGGGTTTCCTCAAAGAAGATTTTCCCCGTCGACAAAAAAAAAATGCTTTAGGCATTATCTACCAGTCGACCTTAGGGTGGTGCAGAAATAAAACATGGTACGAGTAGGTGCAACATAAAGGCAAACAAACTAATAAAAAACTAAAACTAAAATAAATATATGTCGAAGCGTTGGCGCATATCAGTCGGTCTGCATCAGCGCCACCTATCTTTCACTGGAGGAACTATGTAGTTAGATTGAACAGCTTACGTTTGGGAACGTCAAGTATTAACTTGGGGATGGTTAGCGTGGAGTAATAGCAACACCGAGCGAATAGTCGAGTCAAATGTCGATCCGGAGGTATAATCGATTATTCGACATTGACAGGTACTGACGTTGACAGGTAAATTGGCTAACCGGAATGGGGGTAGGTTCACGTGTCGGGTGACGGTTGATTTGGAGGGCACTTTGAATCGTTCCGTCGGTCCGAGCAGACGTTGGTTACTCCATGCTAAACTTCTCGCGTTCCTGAATTCTTAATCAAGCCATATCTCAGGCATCCTTGATTATTTTGTACTGAGTGTGTGTTACGAGTAATTAAAAGTGTTATCGAAGGTTTTTGTGAGTGTTATTTCCGATGTCGCGACCCACTGATATCGACCCTCCGTTATCAGAATTGGGATTGGACCACGACGACCCACGTGTTTAAAAAAATGAAAACACTAGCGACGAAAAATGGATGCGTTTGTTGGAACAACAGAACTGCAATTTTCTGACGCTGATTCAAGCCATGAAAACACCTACTACGTCGTCACATGGCCTTCGTTTACCGGATTTCGATCCTGAGAAACAAGATGTAGATGCACGTGCTTGGTTGACGACTGCAGAAATGTGCTTGACGGACCAAGACCAACATGGCGCCCTGCTTATGGTCGCTTTAAGAAAGTAAGAACCGGATTGAAGAGCTGACTTAAATGGTCTGATTAGGTTTTTTTCTGGGGTTGTTCCCTAATCCTGAGCAACAAATGTTGGACCATGGTACCGCTGTATCCCCAGAGAGCAAATTACAACGTACCACCCAGCTAGTGACCGGGAAAAGAGCGATGGGTGCAAGTGCTCGTTTACGATGTACTACTTTCCAATACGTGCTTCGCGTGTGTGTGTGTGTGCGTGCCTGAGGTGCAGTGTGTCGAGTGCGATACCAGATCAGAAAACGTTTCACACAAAACGCTTGAAGTCGTTTCAAACGCTACCTGTCAAACGTTACATTGTGGAATAATTGGACGAAGCAAGCGACGTGAAGGCGATGGTGGTGCCAAGGCATCACGTAGCGAGTGACTGGATGACGTATGTGCTGTCAAAGGAACCAGGAACAAGGTCAGGTATTCACATTCCATTTTAATTCTGATGCTGAGTGTTATATCTCTTTCACTTTAAAGTCTGTCATCACTATTTCACGGCAAACGTAAACACAGTTTTGTTACATTGAAGGGTCAGTTTAGCGTGTTCAGATTACTTGCGTAGTTTGATTGAGGTTTTATTCACAACATCTATTTGCGAAGTGATATTTTGGCCGTGAAATATTGTTGCAAGGATTCAGTTTAAATAGTATGATCGTGCGTGACACACTTCTTTTGTTAAATTGCTAAAGTTCACGACATAAACAATTGTAATTACATCTACCCTCGGTATATCCGGTAGATACCGTTTCGATTTTTGTTTGACAGTGATAACTACTCCATAGATAGTTTTTACGTTATTGACATTGACGTGTACCTATGACAGTATAGTATGCTATAAACGCGTGTTACAAAAAGTGAACTTATTCGTTTAATTGACTCATCTTAGCAAAAGACGACCATAGCGGTCTAGCGCGAAAAAAAAAAAAATAATAATGCGTGAGCGGGTAGATGAATTGTTGCGTGCAAATATTATTTTACCGAGTAATACGGTGTCTGTTAATTTAGCTCTTTCGGCTTAAAAACTCGACCGGTCAGAAATAATGTGAAAAGACTACTGTAAACTAAACAATAACGTGCCTTACTGGTATTCGTTGCCACTTATCTCGGACCAAATAACTCGTTTACATAGTGCGCTTTATTTTACAAAAATTAGATTGTATATAGGCTAGGGTTAGGTTAGGGTGTTGTGTGTGTTTGTGTTGGTTGTGTAGGTGTAGTGATAGCGTGACGAGGGACAGAACAGAATGGAAGAAAAAAATGATGATGGTGATGATGATGGTGATGATGATGGTGATGATGATGGTGATGATGATGGTGATGATGATGGTGATGATGATGGTGATGATGATGGTGATGATGATGGTGATGAAAATGGTGATGATGATGGTGGTGATGATGGTGGTGATGATGGTGATGATGGTGATGATGGTGATGATGATGATGATGACGGCGATGATGATGATTTCAGTAGTGTTTCAGCGGTCAGTATAAACATTTGACTATGCCACTCGGTATTGAAACGTGATCTCTGTTTTTCAACGGGGTTTTTGATAAATCGGTAAATACCTACGTCATAGTTTGAGTTGTCAATATTTTGATTATTATGGAACCTATTAAGAACTTCGAGAGACTTAATGTAGTATTACAAACGTTGATTAAAGCCGGATTTTCATTAGATTTGAAAGAGTGGTTGTTTTTCATAATGCAAATCGAGTTGTTTAGGATATGAAATTAAGTCAAGTGCTGAAGTTAGGAGATATAGAACTTCAGAAAGCAGATCGCGTACATTCGATTCTGCTCTCTACCCTACTTTCGATGCTGTTTATCATAGCTCAGTTGGGACAGTTAATAGGTCTAGTAGTTTACTTCGGGTGGTTTGTACCTAAATATTCTCGTGTATGGGGCCGTTCTTCTAAAGATTTAACGTGCGGTAAAGTTTCTTTTTTTGACAGCGGCGCCACGAAAACTGAATAAGAATTAATTTAATTTTTTATGAAAGAGTCGGTTAACCTTTAACGTTTCAAATTTTTCAATCGTGTCAATTAGAGGCGCAATAGAAAGACAGTGACACCGCAATAGAAAGAAAATTAAACGCAGGCGTTTCAGTGGGAACATAAAAAAAAAGAGGCTGATGATGACGATGAAGTTTACAGGATGAACTGATTATAGGAGATTTGATTTGTAGTCGTAGCTTAATAGAAACCGGTATCTAGCGGTCACAGTAGTCCGTAAGTACGCGGTATTCAATTCAAATGTTGATCAAACCTGGGACGTACTGTGGGAAACCATTAAGTCTTGAGAGACTTGGCGATCCTGGAGGGATGCGCAGGAGTGATTGAGGTTCTTGCTAACGGCCACCATGACCGTTATGTTTCGAAGTACGCACATAACCGCCTGCGAAAAATAACTGACGTTGACATGCACGTAGGCGATGATGACGAGACTAGCTATGACGAAAATGATAACGCTGACAAGACTAGTTGAATACTAAGTAGTCAACTTAACATTTAGAGTACCTAGCATAGTAAGAGTTTTCTTATAATCTGTAACGTTATAGGAAAAATAAAGCAACATGTTGAACAAACCTACTTTAAGGATTATTTTGATTAAAGGCTCGAAATGATTATCTTGATGGTGTTGTTTGTAACCGGATGGAGGTTACATGTGGAGGTGACCGGATAGAGGTTGCCTGTTGTGTTAGTGACCGGATGGAGGTCGATTGGTTTGATGCTTATGGCCGGATGGAGGCTATAATGTGTTATGATGAAGACCGGATGGAGGTCGATTGGTTTGATGCTTATAGCCGGATGGAGGTTATAAGTGTGATGATGAGACCGGATGGAGGTCGATTGGTTTGATGCTTATGGCCGGATGGAGGCTATAATGTGTTATGATGAAGACCGGATGGAGGTCGATTGGTTTGATGCTTATGGCCGGATGGAGGCTATAATGTGTGATGATGAAGACCGGATGGAGGTCGATTAGTTTGATGCTTATAGCCGGATGGAGGTTATAAGTGTGATGATGAAGACCGGATGGAGGTCAGAGTATGAGCACTGTATTATTTAAATGAGTTTGAGTGTTGTTCAACATGTCGGCTTTGAGAGATTGAGATTGTTGTGATTTTCTTCTAGACATGATTGATGATTTTGATCAGAGTACCTTTTATGCCCCACCACCTTGGGCCAGGATTGGCCGAACGACTAGAATGAGTACTGTTCGAGGATTTTCTTTCATTCCAGGTACTCCACACGAGGACGTGTGATCATCAGGACGGCCGTGTCGAAGCGTTGGCGCATATCAGTCGGTCTGCATCAGCGCCACCTATCTTTCACTGGAGGAACTATGTAGTTAGATTGAACAGCTTACGTTTGGGAACGTCAAGTATTAACTTGGGGATGGTTAGCGTGGAGTAATAGCAACACCGAGCGAATAGTCGAGTCAAATGTCGATCCGGAGGTATAATCGATTATTCGACATTGACAGGTACTGACGTTGACAGGTAAATTGGCTAACCGGAATGGGGGTAGGTTCACGTGTCGGGTGACGGTTGATTTGGAGGGCACTTTGAATCGTTCCGTCGGTCCGAGCAGACGTTGGTTACTCCATACTAAACTTCTTGCGTTCCTGAATTCTTAATCAAGCCATATCTCAGGCATCCTTGATTATTTTGTACTGAGTGTGTGTTACGAGTAATTAAAAGTGTTATCGAAGGTTTTTGTGAGTGTTATTTCCGATGTCGCGACCCACTGATATCGACCCTCCGTTATATATAATTATATAAATAAATCCTACTAATATATAAATGCGAAAGTTTGTATGTACGGATGGATGTATGGATGTTTGTTACTCTTTCACGCAAAAACCACTAAACGGATCTCGATGAAACTTGGTACACGAGTAGACCATATTCCAGAATAACACATAGGATACTTTTTATCCTGGGATTATGTACGCAGGTGAAGCCGCGGGCAAAAGCTAGTACTTTATAAATACATACAAATTTAAACAAAATTATAGTAAGAAACAAATCCACCAAATCACAGCTGTGATGATTCTGCCAATTTCTTGCGAATGTGTTCACGTGCCGTAACCTTAAAGGAGAGCCGGCTAGTCGCCATCCTGATATTCAACGGGAGCCCATTCCAAAGAAATATCGCTTGGACTAAGAAAGAAGATGGGATACCTAAACCCAGAGCGGTGTGAGGGATTATTCGTTGATCGGAGACTATGGTCACGCGTGTTGTTTTTTTTTGTTGGGAAAATCATCTAATGACATCCCCGCTCTTGGGCGGGAGATTGTGTCAGACTTTTACTGACTAAAAACCCACTCCTGTTTCTTCGTTGACTTTCGTACCTGAGCTTCCTTTCGGAGCTAACCCTGGCCCCAGTAGGCTTCGACCCAGCTGGGCTGTTGCTGACAACTTCCTGAGGCGCGCGGGAACAGTGCGCGCAGTCGACGACTTGGGCTCGGTCCGGATACCTATTCAAATTCTGACAACCCCTCTTCGAAAACCAAACAATCCCAATTAGATGGGAAATCATCTAACGACTACACCCGATCTAGGGCGGAGCGCAGTGTTAGACTGATCATCCAACGAAGTCTGGAGAATGAAGGATTTTCCCTCACCTCCCTGGTGATCACGATCAGCACAAAGAACCCTATACCTCTTACAGGACCAATCCGGAACCTCCTCTGTGCCATGTGCCTCACTGAGCACGGCAACACGTGGTCAATGTGCCATCGCCTTACCTGGAATTACTTGATGGACAAGTAGAATCCGCACTCTGACTCCCGTGGTTCCAATTACCCGCGTATTTTTTTTTATGGTGGGCTAAAATTATCCAATGACAACCCCCGCTCTTGGGCGGACCGGGAGATAGTGTCACTCTTACTGACTAAAAAGTTAAAAGCCCACCCCATTCCCTCTAGCCTTCGTACCGGGGCTCGAGCTCCCTTTCAGATAACCCTGGCCCCAGGAGGCTTCGACCCTGCTGGGCCCATGGCTCGCCGTCCGCAAGCCCGCGTCTACAGTGGCCGGAAATCAGGATCGGAATCCCGATGGCGGCGGCGAGAGCGCCGTTGTCTGATGCGGTCGGCCACCTCCTTTGCTAGCATTACTGCTTCGCAGAAGGAGGCGCCCGCCTACCACTCCTGTTCGCTCCGGACCATGGCCTGACCCAAGGCCTGGCGCGAGAGATCTCTGCCGTTAAGCGCCCCTACGAGCGCACGGCGATGCACCGCCCAAGCAGGGCAAACCTCAACTGTGTGCTCCACCGTGTCCTCCGGGCGTTCCACACACCCCGGTTTCCGCGTACATAGGATAATGCAAGCAGAGTTCCAGCGTTCGTTTGTCAACAAGGCGATTGCCTCCCTGACACCTTCTTCTCCAAGTAGAATTCAGCCCTCTCACTGCCCTCCTTCCGGGTCATCACGGTCTCACTGAGGGAGGGAACTTTCCTACTGTTTTCTGATTCTGCCAGCTCAGCCTTCACTATCATTACTGCTGGCAGAGACAGAACTCGCCCGATCCTGGCGACCAGTACACGACATCATCATCATCAGCTTTTTTAATGTTCCCACTGTTGGGTCTCAGGTCACCTCGCTAGGAGTGGAAAAGGGCCGTAATCCACCACGTGGGCTCAGTGCGGGTTGGTGAATGTCACATGTCTTCGAATCTTCGGTTCTAGGACATGCCGGTTTCCTCACGATGTTTTCCTTCACCGTTTTGAGAGCAGTGGTAATGAAATAAATTACGCAAAGTAATACGCCTGGCAGGGTTTGAACCCGCGACCTACAACTCGTAAATCGAAGCCATTACCACTTGGCCACCACTGCTCTCATCTCAGTACACGTCGCTCAGAGGCAATTTGCCGTGGCCTCTCACCCAATCCTATTCAGGTACTCACCGAAGCAACTGTGTCAACTGGTTAGCTCCTGAGTCTCAGATCCACAATGGTGTGAGTGCTCTTATCTTATGGTTCGTTGCTCAAAAGCTTGAGGAAGTAATGATGACGTCACGAAATAGTAGCTGCACGATGGCTGCGCTGACATTCTTTGTGGAGGGTCACAGTTTAGAGGTATGTGGAACAGAGAGTAAAGTCCCACATACCTCCTTTGAAAAGGGAGGATCCTCCGACCAAGCAGGTATTATAGTCTGGTGGGCGACTGCCTGGTAGATGATTTCGGGCTGTCGTATATATTTAAATCGCGCGGAGAACTTTGATTGCGCGATGCAGGATTTCGTATTTTTTTCGTAGTTCTTATGTGGCGTCATAGATGTCGCTACAACACTGTTTATAGTCAATCTTCGAAGTGCGACAGGACGACTTTAACAACGCCCTGGTAGGAAAATTGCAGCTGCTGTAGTGACTCGCACAAATAGCTCGAGCGTATCTCGCAGCTCTTGCTACCTCAGCCTTACGACGTCGACTTCTGGTACGCTTTTACTACATGATGATGTATTCATGATGACACGGATTCGATTATAAGTTTGCGATTGAAGTAGAGCTGGGACTGGAGCGGAACGGGACGTGAATTGGCCAATCACAGTGCTCTAAATCTCCACTTCACATAATTGGAAACAGTGTAAGAGGGAAGCTGCGCGGACTTTCAGATAAAGTAATTGAACGGTTGGGTCCGTTGGACCGAACGGAGGGCACGTAGCGGAGGGTAGCTCAACTCCATTTCACTCCGATCTGTATCGATAGTGTAGCGACATCTATGACGCAACATAAGAACTACGAAGAAAATACGAAATCCTGCATCGCGCAATCAAAGTTCTCCGCGCCATTTGATATTAATTTCATTTCCAAGAAACCTCTACCAGCAACCGCTAAATTCAACACTTCACTGCCCATACAGTTTTGCTTTAGTCACCCTGAACCCTCATCAGTGTCCAGCTGTTGAGCGTAGCTCTTGTTTTAATAAGGATCTTATTTCCAGGAGTTGAGAGACTTTTGAAGCACCTGGTCCGTTCCGGTGTGCTGTTCGCTATGGCCACCAACTCCACGAGACGGGACGTGAGGCTGCACATGGCTACCAAACCTCATATCTTTAATTTGTTCCATCATATGGTGAGTCTGTCCATCTGCCTGGCCGTTTCTTTACCAGTGTTATGTAGATATAATATAGCTGGTATACAACGTGTAACGTTAAATGTGCAAAACCTCAGACACCCCGAATGATTTTTAATATAATTGACTTAATTCTGTGAGAAAAAAAAATTGAAAAAAAATAATAAAGGTTTTATGTGCAGTTTTAGTTTATTTAAAATTAATATCTGCATTGAAATAAGAATTTTTGTTATTCCGTGTATGAGAAAATTTTATTGGAATACAACCATTGGTGTTTGTTTACCTATTTCGGTGGGTTTGCACTTGATGGCTTGACTTATTCATAAATAGACAGGGCGACATTTTAAATGAAGAATTTTTAAATAAAATGTAACCTATATTAAAAAGTGGTTTAATTGATTCTGCTCGTTATTCTGATCAAACTATTTTAGGTTTTTCGCATTTAATGTTACACGTAGTAGTCTGTCTAAAAAGTCACGACTTGTGAATTTTTGAAAATATCAAATGAAAAATGTGTATAATCGTTTAAGAGCGGTTGTATGAGAAACAGTGAAAATGTGTGTTGAATTACATGCCCTTAAGATTGCGTTATTTCACGTAAATAAACTGTTTTTCTTTCTTTCTTCTTTCTAATGTGTTTACTTATAGGTATGTGCAGGTGACCCTGATGTAGACCGTGGCAAGCCGTTCCCAGACCTGTATCTGATGGCCGCCGCTCGCTTCCCTGATAAACCTCAGCCCGTTAAGGTATTTTTTTTTTTGGTTTTAGGTAATTCTACCAATAACCTGCTCATATTACTTATTCCGTTTTTATCAGGAGATGACCTTCAAGAAATGCTTATACATGGTTATTTGTAAAACATTAGCAACCTTGCAGGACTATGTGTTAAGAACGTCATAAACAAAACTTTTGTTCTATGACTTTTAAAAAATTATTATATTTTAGTTCATCAGATTTTCATACAAAAATAAAAATATTTAAATTGAACGTTCTTAATATTACGAAGTCTATGCGAAATAAGCGATAGTGCAATAACCGAGGGGAGCTGAATATGACCTGGACCTATTTACGGAAAAACCTCACTAGTCGGTCGGTCGCATGCGCTTGCGTCGCGTCATACATTAATTCATCGCCGCGTCATGTTCTTGTAGCGGAATTCGGCAGTGCGGACGCAATTATCTTTACATGATGGTGTATCAATATTCTAATGTCGAGCCTCAGTGCGCGAGTCCAACTCGTACTTGCAGTTTTTTTTTTTTTTTTGCTACGGAATCGAGTCTGACTCTCACTGCCGGTTTTTCCTTACTCAATAACAGGTGTTAGGTACTTCTAAAAACAACCTTTTTCATACGTCGATAGAGTAGATAAAGTACGTGTGGGTAAAATCGGCATAGGGGTAAGAACGTATAAATATAAATTATACCACTTAGGTATTTAGTTTTATTTTTAGTGTTAGTCATATTGCGTGCCGCGTCATCATGTCCACCTTGCCCAGCACTGTGGCTGGCATCCTTACTAATATTATAAAAGCGAAAGGGAGTTTGTTTGTTACGTCTTCACGCCTAAATGGCAAAACCGATTTTGATGAATTTTGGTACAGAGATAGTTAGGACCCTGGAGACGGACATAGACATAGGATTTAAAAAAAAAAAAATGTTACCTTACTCGAACAGCGGTTTTAATATATCTTATTTATTTCAGTGCCTCGTCTTCGAAGACTCATTGTGTGGTTTAGAAGCGGGACTAGCAGCAGGGATGCAGGTGAAATATATTCAATAATTTTTCCAATGCCTCGATGCCAGACAAATTGCACAAAGGTGCCCTGAAAGCCTGAAACAGTACGTCGTGGCCACAGGAGGGGCTCAGCTGGGTCGAAGCCTACTGGGGCCAGGGTTATCCGAAAGATAACTTGAGTTCCGGTATGAAGAGGCTAGAAGGAACAGGGTGGGGTGTGTGAGTCAGTAAGAGTCTGACATTATCTCCCGCTCCTCCTAAGGGGTTGTCATTGGATGATTTTTGCCCACCGTAAAAAAAAAACGCTGCAACCGGCCGGCTGCGTCACGGCCGGTCGGTTTTGTTTTCGTTAACTTACAAGTAACTTCAAGGGACCGGAGACTTGAGATGGGTGAATTTCAATAAACGCCATTTTTTTTTTCATATCGGTGAACTTTTTCATTTATTTGTTTTTTTGTATATTTTTTAGGTTTAATGTAATCTTTAGGTATGTTGATGAAATTATATTGTGGGATATTTAATATGATAAAAAAATGGCGTTTGTTGAAATTCACCCATATGGTTTTAATTTCAACTCGATACCTCCACGCGTTCCCGAGATAAAGGGTCTTGACAGACAGTCAGACAAACGGATGGACGGACAACAAAGCACTCCTGTAGCGACATCTATGTCGCTACATAAGAACTACGAAATCCTGCATCGCGCAATCAAAGTTCTTCGCGCGATTTGAATATATACGACAGCCTGAAATCAACTAGGTACCGGGCAGTCGCCCACCAGACTATAACACCTGTCTAGTCGGAGGAGCCTCCCTTTTCGACTGAGGTATGTGGGACTTTACTCTTTGTTCCACATACCTCCAAACTCCTATAAGAGAACCGCTTTTTCCTTTTGAGGTATGGAACCCAAAAAAAAAAAACTAGATTTTGAAGTGATTTATTTTAATCCTCAGGTCGTGATGACACCACCCCGGAGCCTGTCCAAGCATCTCTGTAAAGATGCGACCTTAGTGCTCAAATCCCTGCAAGATTTCAAACCAGAACTCTTTGGACTTCCACCTTTTACAGATCGTGTCAAATAAATCACATATTTAAAACTAAAGTATAGGTATCGGCATGAATCTTAAGCCCTCGGCGTCAGAGTGGGGATGGCTTTACGCATTCCATATACTGGCGAGCCAATCGTCATCGTTGCTAGATACATGCAGCAAGCGCAGGGAACGAATCACGAGTGACGTTTATGACGCGATGGCGCGGTGAGCCAATCACTGACGTTTCCCGCTTTATACCACTAAACAGACCCGATATTTGACTTCTGCGCAACTTGAAGCCATAGCTCAAGATTCGTGCCGGTATCTATAGCACTTTAATGAACTGACTGGAACAATTTGCCTGCTGCAGTCTTCCCGTCCAATTATAATTTGGGTGTCTTCAAGGCTAGAGTGAATAGGCTCTTAATAAACTAGCACGCCCAAAAAAACTTGTTTTTATTTGCCATTTTTAGATAAACTTTTTCAACTTTTTCAATCGAACTTAAATCCATTTGTAATCTGATTGTCAAAATATTTTCTGTTATATAACATTGTTATTCTAATGTGTACAGTATTGTTTTATGTTACAATTTTGAATACCAAGGTTACATAATGTAGGAGGAGTGGCAGGCGGTCGCCTCCTTCTGCGAAGCAGTAGGAGCCCTTAATGCTTAGCCAAGTGACACTTTCGATATTCTAATCCGCTGAGATTTCGAAATGTTCGTTCGACAGCTTAGCAAAGTCTTGAAGCCTGTAGAAAAGCAAATCAACATGGCTGTTTTTAGTCAGCTGGTGGTGTTATTTGCACCAAGTGTGTCTTTTGTTGTTGTTTTTTAATATATATGCATACATTGTATTTTCTACGGGTGGCACATAATGAAAGTGTTGTTGTTGAGGCGTCAAAAAAGATACAGTTAGCGGAAAAAAAATGGAAAGAGTGAAAAATATGCCAGAGTGGAGAATTTCCGATTGAACAAGAATTCAAATGGAAATTTTCGATTTAAGTACTTAAGTAATTTTATTTCCCTAATTAATTTCGAAATGAAAATTAATAAATAGTCGGAAAGTTACGGAATAATGATGATTAACATACATGGCTGTTCAATTGCTACCTTTTCCATTTTTCTGGCGTTTAATTAACCAATCCAGATTAATATTGTTACCAACTCACACTACTGACGCAGAACGCTCAGATTTCAATCGCCCTTGAGGTCCGCTAGACGCTAGGATCACGCCATTGTTTACATTGAGCATATTCAAGTGATATAAATTTGATCAAGTTCATGGTCACGGTGTTCTTTCGAAACAACACTTCGCTCTGACTTCGACTTAGCGATATGTTGATCGATATGACGTTGTCTACCATTTTATAGTCGAGATCGCTAAGGCGAAATCGAACTTCGATGCGAGTTCGACACGGAGCGAATGCCTCTTGGCTAGGACCCCTTGTCCCATGTTACTTCCTACCCCTGTAACGGTGCGCAGAGACTATGAAACATATTACATAACTTGTGTTATATGACACGTCCACATTATGTAAGCTTTTTTTTCGGTGGGCAAAAATTACCCAATGACAATACTTTGGGTGGAACGGGAGCGGTCAGACTTTTACTGACTAAAAACCCACCCCGTTCCTTCTAGCCTTCATACCGGGGCTCGAGTTCCTTTCGGATAACCCTGGCCCCAGTAGGCTTTGACCCAGCTGGGCCCCTGCTGTTGCTGACAACTCCTTGAGGCGCGTGGCCGGAAATCGGGACCGGAAAGAGCGCCGTTCCCTGATGCGGTCGGCCTCCTCCTTTGCTAGCATTACTGCTTCGCAGAAGGATACGACCGCCTGCCACTCCTCCTCGCTCCAGACCATGGCCTGAACCAAGGCCCAGCGCGAGAGGTCTCCAGCGCCGAGTCAAGAACGGTGCGGATCTGGTCGGACCAACGTATTGGGCTGCGAACGCGAGGACATTTTCCATCTACTTTACCGGTCACGATTAGCCAGCGATTTTCTATATTTTTGGCTTGTCCAGTAAAATTGCCTGCTTTTGCATTATTTTGCAACTAGTAAATGTGTCAGCGAATCAATTATGTGCATATAAATTTTTTCAAGAACAGGGAAATAGATTTTGCAAATAATGACCTTATAATTTGAGCAAAAAACAATTCGTTGATACTTCCAGATTTTTCTGACTAATAAAAGCACTGCAAGGATAGGCTAAGCTCGGAGTTTTCCTGCGTGATCGAATCAGAAATGAAGATATCCGCAGGAGAACCAAGGTTGCCGACATAGCACGAAGAATCGCCAAACTCAAGTGGCAATGGGCAGGGCACATTGCTCGCAGAACAGATGGTCGATGGGGACGAAAGGTTCTGGAGTGGCGAACCGTACCGGAAGACGCACCGCGGAAGGCCTCCTACAAAATGGACCGATGACCTGGAGAAGGTTGCGGGAATCCGATGGATGCGGGACGCACAGGATCGATCAAACGTCCAGCAGTGGTAATCTTTTGGCTGAAATAATGATGATGGTATTAAAACCCAAAATGATAACTAAACGTTTATTAATAAGAAACAACTAATAAATAATTAATATTCAAACAATAATTTTAGTACACAAATCCTTATTTACCTGCAGACGGGGTGCGTAGGAACACAGGGCGAATGGAAACAAAACGTTGATTAGGAATTTCACTTTGGTATAGGTATATTATTTATTTCTAACAAAGTGCTCAAATGAAGAGTACTTAAATGCAGAGAAAAATAGTCAGTCATGTCACAAGGGGACAAAGTGTCCCCCATCATGACGGGCAACGCTGTCAAATTGGGGCAGCAAGTTGCGGGACACTGAGCAACGTTATAGCGTCACATAGATTGATCGTAGCTGGCGTGTTGGGGGACATTCTGTCCCTAATGTATTTCGAGGCTGTAAATGTGAAAATCCGCTTCAAAGTTTTGTTTGTACTCATCCCTGGATTTCTATTCACCTCGTTAGACAGTATATTATCTGTCGATACCAACCTATTCGCTTCACAGTTTCATACAAATGTCTTACATTTTTGTGCTAAGTTTTTAATGCAAATTTTGACATTTAATTTTATGCCTCCGTTGGCTATACACTCTAAGGCAGGTCAATATTAAACCTCGGATATATTGGGGGCAATATGTCTCCCTACATTACGCGCAATGCTGTTGAATTCACCAATCGCGGCACGTAAATATTGGGGGCAACTTGCTGGACACCGTACAACGTTGCAGATCGTTGCGCGTCAAGTTGTGGGACAGATTGTCCCCCTAATGTGTTAGAGGCACTCGCAAAAGTACTGATTTTATAAAAATCCGAAGATATTATTAAAACTAGATTGAACAAGCCACCGAATTCAAATTCAATATTGACTGAATGAGACATGCGTTGGAATTTTTTGGTTATAAGACCATGATGTCATATATAGCTGATCTGCTACCACGGGCTCTTAAAGCAATCCACTTGATGACCTAAACTGAATAACTAATACTAGGAAAATACTCCTAATACTAGTGCGCCTCACCTTCAACGATAGCATCTTTGCTCACCATCAGCTTTTTTTTTGTTACATGCATGTTATTTGGTTTCACCTGTCCCGATGTTTGTCTGTCATCAAATCTTGTAAGTAAAATTTAACCCACTTACCGGTTACCGATTGAGCTGGAATTTTACGATGATGGTGCAAAATTATTATGACAAGGAGCTGATCTGATGATGGAACTGGAAGTTGGCTATAGAACCTTGGTAGTTAAACGAAACAACCCCATCGAGTTTGGGCTTTTTTTGTAGATGTAAAATCATCCAATGACATCTCCGCGCCCTTGGGCGGGGAAGGAGATGTGTCAGACTTTTACTGACTAAAAATCCACTCTTGTTCCTTCGTACCGAGGTCGAATCTTCCTTTTAGAAGCAGACCCTTGGCCCCAGTAGGCTTGCAGAAGTCTTAGTGCGCCTCACCATCAACGATTGCATCACTGCTTACCATCAGGTGGGATCGCAGTCAAGTACTAGTTTATATTCATAAAAAAAAACTGTAAAAGGGACGGAGCTATATAGTGTGTAGCGCCATCCCTTTTTCTCTCTGGCACGACTGATATTTTAACACATTATGGCAAGTCTTCTGATGATGAAGATAGATACTTTAAAATACTTTTTAACACACCTATTCGAATACACTTACCTCACCGCTTTTCGGCACGCAATGAAGTATATTTGGCACTAGTGCGGAAAAATGTGAACGACACCTAAGTGATTTGGTTTAGTGGTGTCTGAGGATACTTACTTATTTGACAACTAGCTCCTACCTCATCGCTTTTAGGCACGCAATGAAGTACATTTCGCACTAATGGAGAAAAATCTGAACGACACCCCAGTGGTGTCTTTGACAATACACCGTAAATTTTTAACACTCTTTCTCGCTCCACCCTGAGCAGGACGGGTTAATTTGTTGATTTTATATATAAAAAAAAAACATATTTAACCAACTTCAAAAAAGAAGGTAATCAATATTTCAGAATCCTATTTATTAATATCTCATTCAGTCGATATTTATTTTACAATAATAATTATAGTTATTTAATTTAACACATAAAAACCTGGGATATTTTTGTGATAAATTAATTTAAATGCAACAATCAGAAACTTCATATACGGTAAAATGGGGTGAATGGAAACTCAGAGGTGAATAGAAACAAAACTTCAAAGGGTATTTTTACGATGTTTGGATATTTTTTGCAGCCTTTAACTATAACAATTTATTAATGAATTGATATTGCATTGTTAGAGGCAAATAATATGGTATCAAAGTGTAAAACAAAAGCAAAGTTCTGTTTCTATACACCCCTGCGTTTCTATTCACCCTTTTAAGGTACATAATGGTACATCGGTGATGTACACACTAGTGTAAGTACATCACCGATGATGATATTTAGAGCTACATAATCATAATACACAGATAATATTCTCACTGTTGAGATTCAGGCCCCCTCCCTGTAAGAGGGAGTGGTATGTTATCCACCAAGTGTTTCCGGTCACTGTAGGCGCGGGCTTGCGGATTGCGAGCAATGGGTAGCTCGCTGTCCGACAGTCCGATAACTGTCCGAACCGAGCCTAAGACGTCGACGGCGCGCACTGTTCCCGCGCGCGTCAAGGAGTTGTCAGCAACAGCAGGGGCCCAGCTGGGTCGCAGTTTGCCGAGGCCAGGGTTAGCTCCGAAAGGTAGCTCGGCCCCGGTATGAAAGGCATGAAGGAACGGGGTGGATCGTTAGTCAGTAAGAGTCTGACACTATCTCCCGCTCCGCCCAAGGGCGGAGGATGTCATCTGGATGATTTTTACCCACCGAAAAAAGAAGCCCAGTGCGGGTTGGTGCATGTCACATGTCTTCGAATTTTTGGCTCTAAGACATGTTTTCTTTACCGTTTTTAGAGCAGTAGTGATGGAATCAGACGGCGAGCAATAGGTAGGTAGCCGTCCTGCCGACCGGTAACGATCAGGCAAGACAGATTGTCAGCAAAAATGGATGGGATCCACTAGGGTCGATGTTTGCTAGGGCTCTGGGATTGTCAGAAGGCGTTATCATGGCCCTGGAACGCAAAGGGCAACTGCAGAACCATGGGTGGATTTAAAAAATATCTGACACTATCCCTCGCTACACTCGGGCGTGAAAAGTCATCTGATGATTTCTTAATTTAAAAAAAGTTCAATGCAATAAATGACAGTGTCAAATAATTTTTTATGTGTTAAATTAAAACATTTGGTTCTCAAACAACCATTTACAAATCTGATAACATATCTATCAGCATTTAAAATTCTAATACAAAGTCAAGTCCAAATTACATTAATAATAATATATGCTACAGTATAAAAATGCATATATAATATAAATATTAATTATATTTATAATTATTTCAAGACAAACAATTCATACGTATCTTCATTCCTACTTTCCATAAAATATCTGTGCTCTAAGTCTTAAAAACAAGATTAGGGTGTCTATGGATTTGCTAAATAAAGCCTTATAAAGCTTGCTACATGTTGGCCAAGCTTAGACCAATGCGAGCCTACGCCAACATAGGCAAATTGACACAAGGCAAGCGCTTCTCTCTACATGTTCGGCAAGCTTGAAGGAAACCAATGCAAATGGCCAACATAGACGAGTTTTGAGGAGACGCCCAGATATTGGGCGAGCGCGCGCGCCTTTGATTTGTGCAGAAAAACCGCGCCACTCCGAAGTGAGGCAAGTGATCGCGAGCGGCTGTAATGGAGCAACGTGTAACGTCACGACGTGCTGCATTTTTTCGCACGGGGTGACGTCACACATTACTTTAATGGGCTATATCTTTGTTATTTTTTGTTTAATCGAAAAAACAAAAAATACGTGTCCCTTATTTTTGAATAATCTAAAAGACGGATTAATTACAATTTTTTACGGCAACTAGCCTGTTGTTTTTTAGCGGCAATATCTAGCAAATCTATGGACACGATTAGTTTATAAATAACGGGGGTTAGAAATTAATACCATTGCACTATATGTTTATGTTGAATTAACCGTTCTTTAAGGTGAGTATAGACTACAACATTTACTTGTAACAGAACAACGAGCCGCTCTATGATATGTTCTAGTGTATCATCCTTTTACGAACGAAACGTCGAGCACGCTCGCCTCTTTGTTACAAACCAACGAGCATATTGGTGTAACATTTTGTCGCGCGTATTGGTGTAACATTTCGTCGAGCCCAGAGTGCGGGCGATGCGCGGATGCGGGGTAACATTTCAAAAAAGAATGAACGCAAGGTACAACGAAATGTTGGTAAATGCACATTCGCTGTGAGCATTTACCCGTAACATAACGCCGAGCATTCGCAGGAACGTTACATTACATGGAAATGCTTTGGAAACTGAGCTTTTGCCTGTATTGTACCATTCGTAAGAACGTTACATTACACAGAAATGCTCCAGAAAATGTTGTAGTCTATACTTTAGATGTCTTAAGTTTGAGGGTTCAGTAACTGAGTCAGCAAAAATGGATCCTTTATACAGGGTTATTTGCAAAACACTAGCAACCTCTCAGGACTATGTTACTAACATCATATACCACCACTTTTGTTCTGACTTTTAAACATATATATTTTAGTTCATCAAAATAAAAATATTTAAATTGAACGTTCTGAAAATTACGAAGTCTATGCGAAGCAAGCGATAGAATAATAGTATAAAAGGAGTGGGGATCGGATGGTGGGGTGCTTGATGCGTTTGCGTCGCGTCATACAGACATAGGTAGGTATAGTGCAATACAGAGTTGAAATGTGTTAGATAGATCATAGAAATCTTGAAGGTTTGTTTTTGGTAAATGTATTATGTTTTGTAAAAAGTCATAGAACAAAAGTTGTTGTTTCTGATGTTAGTAATACAGTCCTGCAAGGTTGTTAGTAGAGTTATGAAGCTGAAATAAATATCAAACACTCAGGTCTGTTACTTCAAGCAGCAGTGAAAAAATAAAATTTCTAAGTCAAGCCATAAAAAATCTCACTTCTTACTGTCCGAACACGGGCCTCAAAAAAAACGCCGCCACAAAAAAAGCTAGAAGCGGCCACAAAAAACAGTTGAAGCGCGCGACACCTCTTGTGTCCGGTGAAGCTTGAAGCCGCTTCAAGCGTTTTTTGTGGCGGCACCGCCGCACACGAGCCACAAAAAAAGGCCGCCTCAAAATGAAGCTTGAACGGCGTTTTTTTGAAGCCCGTGTGCGGGGACAGTTAGCTGTAAGCACAATAAATGTCTTCCCAAAACGGTTTTGGACTAAGGTAGGTCTCATTTGTTACTCTACCCTCAATTTTTTTTTATTAAAACATTCATATTTCGAGATTATTTCAATCCACAGCTGCATTCTACAATCGACTTTAGTGTTATCTCCTTAAGGTTCATTTTTAAGTTACAATTTGTAGCTTTGTGATGAAATGTGTTATTTTCTTGACATGACATGATTTGAGTCAAGTTTACAAAGTAATTATTGATTAATACAGTATACAGTCACTTTGGTTTCTATTAGAATGCGGATGTAACGCCTTCTAATGTTTTTTTTTGCAGTATTTGGTTGGCAGCTATATCGAGTCAGCCTTCTCGGCAAGCTTCGCTGAGGCAGTCATCATCATCATCATCAGCCTTTTTAATGTTCCCACAGCTGGGACTCAGGCCTCCTCTCTAGGAGAAGGAATGGGCCGTAATCCACCACGCGGGCCCAGTGCGTGTTGGTGAATGTCACATGTCTTCGAATTTTTGGTTTTAGGACATGCCGGTTTCTTCACGATGTTTTCCTTCACCGTTTTGAGAGCAGTGGTGATGAAATTAATTACACAAAGTAATGCGCCTGGCATGATATTTGCCGGTACTGTAATCAGGAGAGGGAGACGCCTAAGCACCTATTGTGTGAATACGGGCCCCTTATCCACAAACGGAGTATCCATCTGGGCCGACACATTATTCGCCCGGAGGAGATTAAAACTCTTAAAGCTGGGAGTATTCTAGACTTCCTGGAAGTCTCCCGGCTAAAAGAGTTACTCTAACAAGGTGGCGAGTCACAATAGATCTTTTAGGTCGCAGTGACTACATCCCCCTACACTACGGGAGATGCATAGCCCCTTATCTTTTTTTTTTATGGTGGGCAAAAATCATCTTATGACAACCCCCGCCCTTGGGTGGAGCGGGAGATAGTGTCAGCCCCTTATCTTCAAAATAATGATAATAATAATGCGCCTGGCTGGGTTTGAACGCGCGACATACAACTCGTAAGTCGGGGTTGTTACCACTCGGGCACCACTGCTCCTGAGGTAGTCAAGACTACAATAAAATTCTCAGCGCCATTTCACCGAGACCGCGCCTGTTTCAATGATTCCACATATCGTCCAGTTACGCAGACACTTGAGGTACAAAACTACACCAATTTCACATCTCAATATCCACTAGGAATATATTTGCGAATAATTAAAACAGCTACTAAAGTTCACTCGAAAAACTTCTGCCAAAAAATACATGAAATATAGTAGATTATTTTAAAACTTGACAATCACTTTTAACAGGGCGTCCAACGCAGGTAAACCAATGCGAATTCGAAGCGATGCGGCGACTTCATACTAAGTGCGCGAATTGCCGAAATTTATATAGGGTTATTTGTAAAACACTGGCAACCTCTTAGGACTATATTACTTTTAAAAATTATCCTATTTTAGTTCATTAGATTTTCAGACAAAATAAAAATATTTAAATTGAACGTTCTAAATGTTGCGAAGTCTATGCGAAGCAAGCGATAGTACAATAGCAGAGGGGAGGGGTGATTGGCAGGCGGGGTGCTTGATGCGCTTGCGTCACGTCACACAGACGCATGTAGGTAAGTACAGTGTTGTGTTAGATAGAACAACGAAATCTTGAAAGTTTGATTTTGGTACTATGATTTTATGTACTGTATGTGTTTTGTAAAAAGTCATAGAACAAAAGTTGTTGTTTATGATGTTTGTAATACAGTCCTGCAAGGTTGTTACTGTTTTACAAATAACCCTGTATAAAAACAATCTATTGCATCGAAAGATTTTGCACAAAAATATAAAATAAAGTGATCGCAATCGCTTCCCTCGTCACTGTACCGCACCCACGTAGGTCATCGCAATAATTTCAATTGTTTATCCCATTCACGCCGCATCGCTTTGAAATCGCGTCCACGTTAAATCGCTTACTTTGTACACTGCGTAATTCTAAATTCAAATACAGTATTTATTTACCATGAACCCTTCGTTTAATCGTGTAAGTCAGTCTAGTAGGTAAACAAGAGTATGGGCGTGTTGTAGTGCCACCTTGTCTCTCCGAGCCCCACCCGCGGCTACATTACACTGCACTGGGAGGCGTCGGCGGCGAGCGGCATGGAGGGGGGGGCTCCCATGTCTCCCACCAGCTCGGTGGGGGGCTGGCCCAGGTCCTGCATCTAGAACACAAATAATAATATTTATTTCACTAAAACTATTACTACGAATTACGTAAACTTCGGATATTAGGCTGCCCGTCCAGAAGAGAAGGGAGGCTGCGGAGCGGAGAAAAGGAGAAAAATTAACCAATAGTATTGCACATAATGTCTAACACACAAGTCATGTCACAAAAGTTTTTTTTTTTGCGATTTGGAAAAAGAATTCCGACCATCCATTGCGGAATTGAACTATTTACACAGGAAAGTTTATACGGAATTTTCAGGATGCCAGTCCGACTCGAACGTGCCCATTTTCTTTTTGCTTTGTACGAGGTCATTTCTGAAAGTACTGGTCTGATTGCTAAAAATTTTTCACCAATAGAAAGCTGCTTTATTCCTGAGTGACATAGGCTATATTAGAGGCCGCGGGCAAAAGCTAGTATGCTATAATATGATTGTTACCTTTTGCATAAGATCTAGTACGATCTCGAAGCGCTTCCTCTTGACGTCGTCAGGGTCTGACTCCTGTTCCGGTTCTAGTTCGCTGCACACCTGCTCCATCAGCTTCTGCTGCTTTGAGAACCTTGAAAAGTAAAAAAAAAAAACTATAAATACAGAGCAGTGGTGGCCGAGTGGTAACGGCTCCGACTTACGAGTTGTAGGTCGCGGGTTCAAACCCAGCCAGGCGCTTTACTTTGTGTAATTTATTTCATCACCACTGCTCTCAAAACGGTGAAGGAAAACATCGTGAGGAAACCGGCATGTCCAAGAATCAAACATTTTAAGACATGTCATATTCGCTCTGTTCAATCTTCTCTTTGTTCTCATCTAACCACGCGGGGTACTTGTCGACCAGCTCTTTAAGAGACAGCTACAGGTAAATTTTACAAGTATCTTACCTGTCATATTAGCTTTGTTCAATCTTCCCTTTGTTCTCATCTAACTACGCAGGGTACTTGTCAACCAACTCTTTGAAAAACAGCTATAAGTAAATTTTACAAGTATCTTACCTGTCATATTAGCTTTGTTCAATCTTCCCTTTGTTCTCATCTAACCACGCAGGGTACTTGTCAACCAACTCTTTGAAAAACAGCTATAAGTAAATTTTACAAGTATCTTACCTGTCATATTAGCTTTGTTCAATCTTCCCTTTGTTCTCATCTAACCACGCAGGGTACTTGTCAACCAACTCTTTGAAAAACAGCTATAAGTAAATTTTACAAGTATCTTACCTGTCATATTTGCTCTGTTCAATCTTCCCTTTGTTCTAATCTAACCACGCGGGGTACTTGTCGACCAGCTCTTTGAAAGAGAGCTACAGGTAAATTTTACAAGTATCTTACCTGTCATATTCGCTCTGTTCAATCTTCCCTTTGTTCTCATCTAACCACGCGGGGTACTTGTCGACCAGCTCTTTAAGAGACAGCTACAGGTAAATTTTACAAGTATCTTACCTGTCATATTTGCTCTGTTCAATCTTCCCTTTGTTCTAATCTAACCACGCGGGGTACTTGTCGACCAGCTCTTTGAAAGAGAGCTACAGGTAAATTTTACAAGTATCTTACCTGTCATATTCGCTCTGTTCAATCTTCCCTTTGTTCACATCTAACCACGCGGGGTACTTGTCGACCAGCTCTTTAAGAGACAGCTACAGGTAAATTTTACAAGTATCTTACCTGTCATATTAGCTTTGTTCAATCTTCCCTTTGTTCTCATCTAACCACGCAGGGTACTTGTCAACCAACTCTTTGAAAAACAGCTATAAGTAAATTTTACAAGTATCTTACCTGTCATATTTGCTCTGTTCAATCTTCCCTTTGTTCTAATCTAACCACGCGGGGTACTTGTCGACTAGCTCCTTGAGAGAGAGCTATAGGTAAATTTTACAAGTATCTTACCTGTCATATTCGCTCTGTTCAATCTTCCCTTTGTCATCTAACCACGCGCGGTACTTGTCGACCAGCTCTTTGAAAGAGAGCTACAGGTAAATTTTACAAGTATCTTACCTGTCATATTCACTCTGTTCAATCTTCCCTTTGTTCTCATCTAACCACGCGGGGTACTTGTCGACCAGCTCCTTGAGAGAGGGGTAGAGAACCTCTTTGGAGAGGAGTGACTGCATCATCCCCTGCATGAAGGGTACAAACATGTTTGTTTCTTGCTGAAATACAAGAAAAAGAAAACAATTATTAGTTTCAAATATCCTGGATGAAGGAAGAGAAAAGTCGAAGAATAAATGGATGAACTATTTTAAACAAAAAAAAAAATAGTAGCTTGCTCCATTGGTGAAATACAATTTTTTTATATTTTGACTTTTTTTAATATTTGATAAGATCAAAAATAAGCATACAAAAAAAAAAAAATAATGAAAACAATATTGATAATTCTTTTTTTCATTTTGTCTTTATTTTTTTTTCAATTGAACGATAATCGCAGAGGGACAGACGATGAGCGACCCCTTGATCATCGTTCAGGCCCGAGTCCCAGCAGTGGGATCCATTTTATCATGACAAGAGAAGTACAGGACCGGTCGTTGCAGCGATACTTGGGGGAGGCCTATGGTTAGTTATAGACTTCTGTCTGCTGAGCTGATGATATTTTTTTTTCTTTTGGTGGGAAATCATCCAAACCTCTCCCGTCCTTTCGTGCCAAGAGTTAACTGACTAAAACCTACTCCTGTTCCTTCGTTGCCTTTCATAGAACGGTTGAGTCTTCCTTTCAGAAGCAGATACTTGGCCCCAGCAGGCTTCGACCCTGCTGGACCTCTAGTGTTTGCTGAAAACTCCTTGAGGCGCGCATGGAACACTACGCGTCGTCAATGACTTGGGCTCGGTCCAGACATCTACCCATTGCTCGCCGTCCGCAAGGCTACAAGCTGATGTTAATGCCACTCACCTGTCCTTCAGCTCCTAGGTTTATGTTTGTGAACATGCTGGCGAGGTCCGTGTCGGAGAATGGGGTCTGCAGGGTCTCTGTGTTGGTGTTCAGGTTCCTCAAGGTTTGGGAGATGGCGGCTGATACCTGCAATGAAGAAAATGAGAAATCAAGTGATTTTTTACCAGGACAAATGTTTATGTGATGAGCATGATCATTTGTTCTGTGTCTGGGTGTAATTTATCTATAATATGTATGTACTTATTTAGAAATATATAAGTATGTTTATCAGTTGTCTAGTACCCTTAACACAAGCTCTGCTTAGCTTGGGACTAGACGGCGTTGTGTGATAGTTGTGGAATATTATAATTAATAAATATTATTATAATATAATTAATTATAATGATAATATAATTAATTATAACGATAATATAATTAATTATAATTACTCTGCAGAGCCTAGGAGGACTAGGAGGGTCGATGACCGTTATTCCACGTTTATCAGGCGCCTATCCTTATCAGGGAACACAGAATCAGGCAGTAAATTCCACTTTTCAACGGTCAAATCTTGCCGCCACGGCAGCAGAAGATGTCTTACCTCGTCCACGTTGTCCAGCACCACCTCAGGGTCGGCGTCTGCCGCAGATACCGGGGCGGGGGCCTCTTGTGGCGTACCATCCGGCTTCAGGACATGTGCCGCTGCCTCTGTGGAGGTAGAAGTTCACCATCAACTTATATTCTAGTGATAGACAAGCCCTTTCATGGAAACTATTTGTCAAAATACTGAAAAGTTAAAAGTTTGCCGCAGCGCTACATTGGCATTATGATCGAAGTTGTAAACAGGCCGTTGTAACGGTGTCAATGGCTTTTTTAGGTCCTCCAAGATGTAGGTCCACTCTAATTTGATTGACCCCTGCTGTTGTTACTTTAGTCACGAGGTATTTCAGGCAATAATCATCATCATCATATCACCCAAAAGACGTTCACTGTTGGACATAGCCTACCCAAGCATCGCCACAACAACCGGTCCAGTGCGTCTCGCATCCATCGCACTCCCGCGACCCTGACCAGGTCATCAGTCCTCCTTGTTTGAGGCTTTTCAGCGCTGTGTCTTCCAGTACGTGGTCGCTACTCCAGAACCAATAATAAATAATATTAAAAGTGTGACTACCTGCCATTTTGCTGAACGTCTGTGCAATCTGTTCCTGTGTTATCTGGTCCTCTGGAAATAAAATAAAAGTATTGTTAGCTTTTTTTTTATGGTAGGCAAAAATCATCTAATGACAACCCCCGTATTTGGGCGGAGCGGGAGATAGTGTCAGACTCTTACTGACTAAAAACCCCATCCCGTTCCTTCTAACTTTCATAGTGGGGCTCGAGTTTCCTTTCAGATAACTCTGGCCCCAGTAGGCTTCGACTCAGCTGGGCCCCTCCTGTTGCTGACAACTCCTAGAGGCGCGTGGGAACAGTGCGCGCTGTCGACGTCTTGGGCTCGGTCCGAACAGTTACCGGACGATCAGACAGCGAGCTACCCATGGCTCGCCGTCCGCGATTCCGCATCTACGGATGAAGGCCATAGGCCTGATACAAAATTATTTTAATATTGTTTATCTTACCGGGTACTCCGCTAAAGCTGCTGAGTATAGCAGACATGTTGCTCTCGAACTGGGCAGCAGCTTCCTTGATGAACTCTTCACTCCACATGTTGGATGGTAGCTCACTGGAGCCTTCGGCTGTGGGGGCTGCCGCTGGTTGCTTCTTCGTCATGTCTTGGAGCGCACCTGGTAAGTGGAACAATGATGGCTTGGTAATTCATATTTACAAGGAACTCAAGAGATTTATTATCACAGTTTTTTGCCACTTGCATTTCGGGGTTGTGTGTCGGAATTGCATACTTTAATTCTATATTAATATAATATAATATTCCACAACTATCACACAACACTATCAAGTCCCAATAACAACTGATAACATACTTATATATTTCTAAATACATACATACTATTGATAAATTACACCCAGACACAGAATAAATTATCATGCTCATCACATAAACATTTGTCCTGGGTGGGAAACGAACCCACAACCTCTGGCATAGCAGTCAGGGTCACTAACCACTAGACCGACAAGCCAATCAATGCCCTGAAAAACCTAATGCCTAAACCAAGATGCCCTGAAGAACCTGAGAGGTCTTATCTGTTATTGGAAAGAGGTGGGCTGGCGGAAACCATACTCAGATATAGAACAACTATAGAGTTTTTTTTTAATTGATATAAACTAGTGTTTGACTGCGATCCCACCTGATGGAAAGCAGTGATGCAATCATTGATGGTGAGGCGCACTAGTTTATTAAGAGCCTATTCACTATTGCCTATTATTTATAGTCTTAATATGGGAAGTCAAACATCAATTCATTTCTACATATTTCCATACCAAAATAAGTTCAATTTATCTTATATTATCAACCTGCCCCGGTTTCGCTTGGGTGCAATATTATACATATAAACCTTCCTCTTGAATCACTCTATCTATTAAAAAAAACCGCATCAAAATCCGTTGCGTAGTTTTAAAGATTTAAGCGTACATAGGGATATAGGGACAGAAAAAGCGACTTGGTTTTATGCTATGTAGTGATTACAAAGAAAAAAAAAAGCATAAAATTACGACACTTACAGTAGGTGTTGCAATACTATCGCTATCTCTGATTATTCTGCAACCTTGTACGTAAAATTTACGTCTCAAAGTCCTTCAAATTAATTATTCAATTATTTACATTTTGAAGTACTCAAATAGGTTATATGTTGTGTAACACAACCATGGTCATATTTAACGAAATTAAACCCACTTACTTTCAAGCAAGTCGTCCAATTCAGGATCCACATTTGATTTATCCACATCCTTGTTTTCCGACATATTTAATTAGTTGTTTAGAATAAAATCAGAAAAAATAATTCGTAAAAATTACGAATTTAAGAATTTTTATGACAAATTGACTTGACAGGTGTCAATTTTATGATTTTTCGAATGAATGAATGAGCTGGAATGAGCTAAGGGAATACGACAGGTGATTTGGTATGTTGCCGTTTTAGAAATATTTTACCCAAATCGCAAATCCGACCAAAGCGCAACGTCAAAAATTGTACTCAATAATCTTTATGTTTTATGACTATTAAATTTGGTCGGACTCGCGATATAATCGCTTTTGACGTAATTTGGAACTAAGGGATAATGTCTTACAAAATTAAAATAAACACAAAATCTTTTTTAAACGACAAACAACGACGATAAGCTCGTGTCATTTTATACCTCACACTGTTATTTTTAACTATAGTTATGATATTTGTTTATTTATCAATTTTACAGTATTCAATAGCTAAACATAATAGTTTTGCTGGAGCAATAATCAGTTTTTTTTTAAATTGTTTGATTGAGTACCTCATTAAATGTTAACCTATCAAACGTGTTTTCTTCAGGTCAGGAGTCAGGAGCCCATTACTTTTAAAGACAGAATAGTTTTCTTTTTGTCTGTTAAAATATACCATTTAAGCAGGTAAAGCTATTTAAATGGCAACACAAAAATAATGAATGAAAGTCAGGTGATTTTGCGTTTTGTTATTGGTTCATCAAGCGAATATCTTTCAGTTTAAATTATGTTATTTAACTCTTAATTTACGCGGTAGGTCTCTGGGACTGCACTAAAAACTTTTGGTACCCATAACTCTGTTAGTTTTAGGAATTACTAGCTTTTGCCCGCGCGGCTTCGCTCCCGCTCTTCCTTACTGCACCCTACTATACTCAACTCTACCCTACCCTATTCTACCCTACTCTACCCTACTCTACCCTACTCTACCCTATTCTACCCTACTCTACACTATTCTAACCAACTCTACCCTACTCTACTCTACCCTACCCTATTCTACCCTACTCTACCCTACCCTATTCTACCCTACTCTACACTACTCTACCCTACTCTACACTACTCTATCCTACTCTACACTACTCTATCCTACTCTACCCTACTCTACCTACCCTTCTCTACCCTACTCTAAATTTTCTTTGCTATAAACCTCACGGAGCCCGAGACCTTTCCAACGAATGCAAAACCATGGAAATCGGTTCGTGCGTTCTGGAGTTACAGCGTCAGGAAGGAAAACCCGACTTATTTTTATATAGTAGACTAGCTTCTGCCCGCGACTTCGTCCGCGGAAAATTTCTTGTTTTAAAATAAGATTACACTCGATTAGACGCTGCGCACGTTCAGCGCTAAATTCCTGAGCACGGGCCTGCGATGTTATGACATTTTGCCTACCAAGCCGCTGCGAGCGCTCAGCGCTAGTCTCCCTATCCCTTGTCTCAGAGACATGCTGCCTTAAATGAGATAGACGCTGCGCACGTTCAGCGCTAGATTCCCGAGCACGGGCCTGCGATGTTATGACATTTTGCCTACCAAGCCGCTGCGAGCGCTCAGCGCTAGTCTCCCTATCCTTTGTCTCAGAGACATACTGCCTTAAATGAGATAGACGCTGCGCACGTTGAGCGCTAGATTCCCGAGCACGGGCCTGCGATGTTATGACATTTGGCCTACCCAGCCGCTGCGAGCGCTCAGCGCTAGTCTCCCTATCCCTTGTCTCAGAGACATGCTGCCTTAAATGAGATAGACGCTGCGCACGTTCAGCGCTAGATTCTCGAGCACGGGCCTGCGATGTTATGACATTTTGCCTACCAAGCCGCTGCGAGCGCTCAGCGCTAGTCTCCCTATCCTTTGTCTCAGAGACATGCTGCCTTAAATGAGATAGACGCTGCGCACGTTGAGCGCTAGATTCCCGAGCACGGGCCTGCGATGTTATGACATTTGGCCTACCCAGCCGCTGCGAGCGCTCAGCGCTAGTCTCCCTATCCCTTGTCTCAGAGACATGCTGCCTTAAATGAGATAGACGCTGCGCACGTTCAGCGCTAGATTCTCGAGCACGGGCCTGCGATGTTATGACATTTTGCCTACCAAGCCGCTGCGAGCGCTCAGCGCTAGTCTCCCTATCCTTTGTCTCAGAGACATGCTGCCTTAAATGAGATAGACGCTGCGCACGTTGAGCGCTAGATTCCCGAGCACGGGCCTGCGATGTTATGACATTTGGCCTACCCAGCCGCTGCGAGCGCTCAGCGCTAGTCTCCCTATCCCTTGTCTCAGAGACATGCTGCCTTAAATGAGATAGACGCTGCGCACGTTCAGCGCTAGATTCCCGAGCACGGGCCTGCGATGTTATGACATTTTGCCTACCAAGCCGCTGCGCGCGCTCAGCGCTAGTCTCCCTATCCCTTGTCTCAGAGACATGCTGCCTTAACTCAGATAGACGGTGCGCACGTTCAGCGCTAGTTTCTCGAGCACGGGCCCGCGACGTCCTCACATTTTGGCTAGCGAGGCGCTGTGAGCGCTCGGAGCTAGATTCTCTAGCGCATGCTTGCGAAATATATTCTCTATTTCTCGAGAGGCGCTGCTCATTTTCAGGGGCAGATTCTTCCGTACGGCGTACTCGAGCGGCTCTTGTCTGTGATGTCTGCCGGGACAGTTGAGATTTCTTTTTAGACATGCTCTCAACAAACTACGCACAGACTTGAAAACAATTATGAACAAAGGGAGAGCGACTCGAACACCGTCCGCCTTTACAAAGCAAAACAATCGTAATATCGAATAACTCGTATCGATTATTACGATAGAACGAAGTAAGAAACTACGAACATACAAAACAAACGTTGTACGTTTGTTTTGTATGTTCGTAGTTACGATATTTTCGATTATGAGGTATCTATCAACAACAACAACCATACGAATGAAACAACCGAAACCAATAAGCAACTGACAGAAGAACTCCAACCAACGACAACGTGGGCCTAATACTTCGAGAGGGTCATCAATCCACAGAAAGTCTTAACACCGCGATTCAGAAAAATTACGTAATTTAATTGCAGAACGCCATCCATGGGCAAATAGGTAAAACGTTGGGCACGCCACAATTATGGCGGTAAGTCCCCTCTTTGAGGCGTGGCTGGAAAGGCCTCACGGCGTCCTTTCCTTCCGCATGACACAGGTCCTCACCGGACATGGCAAGTTCGGGAGGTTCCTGCACCGAATTAAAGCGGAAGAGACGCCCGGGTGTCGTCACTGTGCGGAACGCCCGGAGGACACGGTAGAGCACACAGTCGAAGTGTGCCCTGCCTGGGCAGAGCATCACCGTGCCCTCGTGGGGGCGATCTGCGGCGGAGACCTCTCGCGCCGGGCTCTGGTTGAGGCCATGGTCCGGAGCGAGGAGGAATGGCAGGCGGTCGCCTCCTTCTGCGAAGCAGTAATGCTAGCAAAGGAGAAGGCAGACCGCATCAGGCAACGGCGCCCCCGCCGCCGCCGCCGGGATTCCGATCCCGATTTCCGGCCACCGTAGACGCGGGCTCGCGGACGGCGAGCCATGGGTAGCTCGCTGTCCGATCGTCCGGTAATGGACCGAGCCCAAGACGTCGACGGCGCGCACTATTCCCGCGCGCCTCAAGGAGTTGTCAGCTACAGCAGAGGCCCAGCTGGATCGAAGCCTACCGGGTCCAGGGTTATCCGAAAGGGAACTCGTGCCCTGGTTTGAAGGCTAGAAGGAACGGGGTGGGTTTTTAGTCAGTAAGAGTCTGACACTATCTCCCGCTCCACCCAAGGGCGGGGGTTGTCATAAGATGATTTTTGCACAACATATTAAAAAAAAATAGCTAAAACGTCTGCACGACTGCACAATGAAAGTTATGCTAGGGGCATTTTGCGTTTTAGTAATTTTACATTATCTCCGCAACTGTATGACTAATTGATATACTGTAAATGGCAAATCTTATCTGTATAATGTTCTTGTGATACTGAAATAATTTATTGTCATAAGAATTAATATTTTGTTGCTCAAATAATCAACCAAACGTAAGTATGCCGAAAAAATATATTTTTAATGCAATAAAAGAAGTATAAAAGATGAAATATAAAAGATAGAGATATGGTATCGCGGACTTTTTTGTAGAAATAATTAAGACGAACCAGGTAGTCATACATTGTTTTTAATTTTAAGCAACTGTTTAGGCAGCGCACGCCAATAATTCTGTTTTATGAGGTATTTTTTTCCGACTTGCTAGACAAAAGTTGTGATAGCTCGGTTAATATACATGCTATAGAAACAATTTATAGCCTATAGCACTCAGGAATAATGTAGCTTTCTGCCAGTAAAAAAAATTTTAGTATTGGATTATGAGTTCCAGAGATTACCCCCTACATACAAACTTACAAACTTACAAACTTACAAACTTACAAACTTACAAACTTACAAATTTTACCTCTTTATAATATTAGTATAGATAAATTGTGCGTTCCAGTACCTTCACACAGTGATGCGCTAAAGGCAGAGAAGAGCGGGTGTCGATGCCCACGGCTCCGATTGGTAAGTAAACATGCTAGTGCAGTCTGTGGGACTCCACCGGGGTGTTTATGTTATAGTTTTGGGCTGATTACGGTATTTGTTTTTTTTTTTTTTTCTTTCTTTCTATTTACCTGTTGAGACCAATAATGAGCGGAAGCCTTGGGTTTCGATTTGTTGATCATCTAAAGAGGAAAACTGCGTATTTTACCAAATTAGTACTAAACCTGGGTACGTAAAAAAATATGCTCTGACTGTGTCATCGACCGTATTAACCAAATAAATAATAAATAAGTTTAATCAGTGTTTTATTTAAAAAAAGCTTTTATTTCATATTAAAATTACGATTATATATCCGGGAGTACTAGGGACTCCACCGGGTAAATTGTGTACCTACATATGAAGTCACTGCCTACTGCGGCCAGAGTTAGTCCGAAAGGTAGCTAAGCCCCCGACACGAAAGGCAACGAAGGAATAGGACTGGGTTTTTAGTCAGTAAAAGTCTGACACTATCTTCCGCTCCGCCCAAGAGCGGGGGATGTCATTAGATGATTTTCACACCGCGAAAAAACAAGACGTGAAACATGTAAAATTGCAAGCACTTTAAAACTTTTTTACGTTTTAAAAATGTAACTGGCGCAAAATTTAAAAACAAAAAAATCGAACGGTCAAAATACGAAAAAAATAAATCCGCCAATCCATGGATTCTGTAATAGTGAAATGTGGTGAAATGCGTGTTTTCCTATAAATTATAAGAAATATAAAAAAAAAATACAAAAAATATACAACGGTAAGAATTTTTAAATTGTTTTCATGAAAATTTTAGTTACCAGACTAATCAAATGGATTTAACAGATTTATTATGTTTTCAGTAAAAAAAAAACAAGCAAAAATAATTTGATAAGGAACTTCGATGTCGTTATAAGTATAATATCTTTGATGAGTGATCAATCTGTTGATTCAGTCTCCGTAAATCATGCCTAATAAGGATAAGAAGTAAGTAAAAAAAAAAAATAGATAGGTACAGAAGTCAATCTCATGTACAAATGTGTGTGTGTGTGTGTCTCATGTGCATAGACTATGGCATAGGTATGCCATAGTCTATGCAAATTGCCACAGACTACAAAAACGAGTGTTGCCAGTTTGTAAAACTGTATTTGTCACCTTATCTAAAACACAAAGTTGAAAAAACAATTCATCTCCAAGTCCTGATTTCTATAATTCCCAGGGTCTCCACAGTAGGTGGTGGTGACCACGAGGTGAAGCCAAAAGATGACAAACGTGAGCATAAGGATGCCAAAGAAAAAGGTAAGCCATTAATTCCCACTAGGGCTTGACGACGAGCAATGGGTAGGGCCCCGTCCAGCCATTCGGTAAGGACCGACATTAACCCTTCAGATACCGTCAATTAGAGACACAATAGTAAGACAATAGATGCGCGGCCACCGGTGGTCGCTTGGGGATTCATGAATTAAGAGGGTCCTTTTCCACTCTCCTATCGTAAACAACGAAAATGGTTTAAAAGCTTGTTACTTCATCCAACGCAATCCAACGCGATGTTAGATGAAAAGGCAACGTAAAAAAAGAGAGATAACGCCTGAAAACTCTGTTAGTATTCGGTAATTCCGAGATTTACTCGAATATTTCACAAAGGTTGCTCCAGGAAATAGCTGTTTTTTTTTAAACCTTAAAAGTTTTTGAAAACAAGTTATTGTCATTTAGAATCTTAATAAAATTTGCAAGGCTTCTATAGTTTTACTTTTTTGACATTTTTAAGTTTTAGGCAAATTATGAAGTGTCAAAGTTCATACAAAATAGGAGATTTTCAGAGATCTTTACTGGATTAGTTGTACACAAAGTTAGAAATTGATTTCCATAGAAACCTAGATAATGTCCACAAGATACTGTTTCCAAAATATTTAATGAAAAATGTGTAATAACGTCATAATCGGTTATGAGCGGTTGTATGAAAAACAGTGAAAATGTGTGTCATGATTCACCACCTTAAGACCTAGACAGTTTAAAGTAAGAATGTTTTAATCTGGTTTCAGTGTGGGTAAGAGACAGAGCTATACATGTTGTCTAGCGCCATCCCTTACGCACACTTCTTTTCGTGTCGATGCTCTCAAACTATACTTTTTCTGACTAATATTTGGCAACCTGTACGACTCTATTGTTGGCCTCGTATAGATCCTGAAAACTGCAGGCGGTAATGCAGGATGGGCAGCATAGCAGGAGCATGTCCTGTGGAGAGGCTGCACACTGGCATTATGTTAGAGATGGTTAAAACAAGATTAAAACAATCTTATTAAACGTGAAAGTTTGTATGTATAGATGTTTGTTACTCTTTCACGCAAAACTACTGATCGGATTTCGATGAAACTAGATATACAGGTAGATCATGTCCTAGAATAGCATTTCGGACATTTTTTTTTAATCCTGGGAGTACATTCATGCCCGAAGCCGCTGGCTTGTGTGATATACCTATACCTACAGGGTTATTTGTAAAACACTAACAACCTTGCAGGACTGTATTACTAACATCTTATAAAACGAGTTTTGTTCTATGTCTACCTACGTCTGTATGACGTGACGCAAGCGCATCAAGCACCCCGCCGTCCGAACCCCACTTCCCTTCGTTATTATAAGTACTATCGCTTGCTTCGCACAGACTTCGTAATATTTAGAAAGTTCATTTTAAATGAAAATCTGAAAAAAAAAACAGCCTCACCATACAAAATTATAAACTTGATTGGACAGTTTGCATGGAGAGGCCGATTTTTCTTTTCGTTTCCTGAAAAAAAGTCTTGTTCAGGAAGGTTGTTCAGTTTCGTCTACTGAGCAAGCCCTTAAAGTTTGCGGAGGGCTGTCCCTTACACCTTGTATAATCAAATAACAGATGAGAGGAGAGATTTCTTCATTTGGATCTTAGTTCATAATATCATTTTCCCATTTCCAAAGGCAAATCTCCCAAAGATAAAGGGGAGTCAAAAGAAAGAGTGGTCACAAAAGAAAAAGATGTAAATAAACATGATCAGAGGAAGAAGGAGTCCAAGATACCGAAAGTCGATGAAATAATGATGATGTCGCAAGAACCTGAAGTGGTTATACCGGAGAGGACGCCTTCGCAGATTGCTAGGGAGTTAGTATTCACTGCCTTAGTTACTGAAGGGGCTAGGAGGGGCTGGGGCCCTGGGGCCCCCAAACTCGGCGGGGTTCCGGAGCCCTAACTTGGGTATTTAATTTCATTTCGTTTCATTTATTCATAAACAATTTATATTTTCTTGAATCCAAGGACAAATAAAAAATGGTAAAGCTAAGGGGCCCCCAAACTCGGTAGTGTCTTGGGTCCCTCAGCTTGGCAGTGCCCCAGGCCTCCCAAGTTCAGGGCCCTCCAAGGTCGGTTGTGCCCCGGGGCTCCCAAGCTCGGCGGGTCCTCAAGTTCAGGAGCTCCAAGTTTGGGGGCTCCAAAAATTTCCTCCTGTGGTTTGGGTGTGACCACCAAGCTCGACAGTGGCCCGGGGCCCCCAAGATTGGTCGTGCCCCAGGCCCCCAAGCTTGTCTATGCCCTGGGCCCCAGCTCGGCAGTGGCCTGGGCCTCCCAAGTTCATGGCCCTCCAAGCTCGGTTGTGCCCCGGGGCCCCCAAGCTCGGCAGTGCCCTGAAGCCCTCAAGTTCGGGAGCTCCAAGTTTCGGGGTCCCCAAAATCACCGCCCCTCAAAACCTGACTAACATACTTCTTATTGAACTGGCGAAAAATTCTCCAACTTTTAAAATCTAAATAAAATAGATTGCAACACTGTCTCCGCACAAGGGCTTCAAAAAAACGCCACTTCAAGCTTCATTTTGTGGCTCGTATGCGGCGGTGTGGCCACAAAAAAAACTCTTGAAGCCGCTTCGAGCTTCTTCGGCCGCGCGCGCTTTAGTTGTTTTTGCGGCGGCTTCTAGCTTTTTTTTTATGGCGGCGTTTGCGGAAGCCCGTTTGCGGGGACAGTAATTATGGCAATTCATTTTAGTCAGTAATATTCTGACGTTTCCTCCTGCTACTGGCCTACTGTCCATGGATGCGTAGCTTCGTAGCCGCGGGACGACGTCACAGCGCTGCCGCATGCCGCTTTGTCAACAGAGGGGTTCATAGTTCTGTATGTAAGCTTCACGCAGGCGTGACGAATACGCGTCTATGAAGCTACGCGTCCGTGCACACTTGGTTTTTACTTTGCCATTCAATAACGGTTAAAACCATGACCAGCGAAGCGGAATTAAGAGCTGAGGCCAGGCGGAGGCGTTTCAAGCGCCGATGGCCGGAGATCACCAAAGCCAAGTTCCGGACGAAGCCATGGCACCCACCACCGCCGCCGCAGAGGCCCCCTCCTGTGGTAAGTACTGTGGTCATCATTTCAGCAAAGGACGTCCACTGTTGGACGTAGACCTCCCTAAGTATCGCCAAGACGAACAGCCCTGTGCGTCTCACATCCATTACATTCCAGCGACCCTCTCCAGGTCATCGGTCCAGCTTGTGGGAGGCCTGCTAGCACTGTATTCCGGTATGTGGTCACCACTCCAGATTGACCATCTGTTCTGCTAGCAATGTGCCTTTCCCATTGCCACTTAGTTTAGTTATTCCTTGGGCTATATCAGTAACTTTGGTTGTCCTGCAGATATCTTCATTTGACTGGCCTGTTGGACTAGTGGTCAGTGGCCCCGACTGCTATGTCGGAGGTCGTTGGTTAGATTCCCACCCAGGATATATGTTTGTGTGATGAATGAGCTGGATGAATTGTTCTGTGTCTGGGTGTACATAGAAATATATAAGTATGTTTATCAGTTGTCTAGTACTCATAACACAAGCTCTGCTTAGTTTGGAATTAGACAGTGCTGTGTGAAAGTAAAAAAAAAGTTTAATCCCCGAATGAGATGTTTATGCATCATGTCGTCTTTCCATCTCACATAAGCAGAAGGAATGCGAAGCAGTAATGCTAGCAAAGGATGAGACCGCACGCTTGAGGCAACGGTCCCCACGCCCCAGTCGCCGCCGGGATTCTGATCCCGAATTCCAACCACCGAAGCTGCGAGCTTTCGTCAACTATCCTGACCGAGCTCAAGACGTCGACGGCGCGCATTGTTCCATGCGCGCCTCAAGGAGTTGTTAGCAAACCGTAGGAACCCAGCTGGGTCGAAGTCTACTGGGGTCAAGGATTTGTTTCTGAAAGGATGATTTGGCCTCGGTCCGTAAGGCAACGAAGGATCAGAAGTGGATTTTTAGTCAGTAAAAGTCTGTCACTATCTCCCGCTCCGCCCAAGAGTGGGGGATGTCATTGGATGATTGTCCCACTTACAAACAAAAAAAACCTATAAGCACAACCATACAATGATGTCGATATACCTGCCAGGTGATAGATCTACCAGAGCTGACAACGCACCGCTGGGTGCCTCCGTACCTGAGGAAGCACCGCCCTCGCGCCAAGCGGCCGAGGATCATGATAGAAGAGATGACGCGCCCGCCACCCGCTGAGGTGTCCAAGTTGAAGAAGGTAAGTTTTTAGCTGAATTCTTAATTCTGTACCGACTTAAATTAATTCTGACCTGGCGAACTTGGTACCGCCTAACAATTAATGAATGTAGTACATCTTTCGATATAGTCAACCAAGTGAGATGCAACAAAGCCTAAGTTCAAGTCAGTTTTTTGTTGCTTGCTCCGAATAAATGCTATTCTATTCTATTCCATTCTATTCCATTCTATTCCATTCTATTCCATTCTATTCCATTCTATTCCATTCTATTCCATTCTATTCCATTCTATTCCATTCTATTCCATTCTATTCCATTCTATTCCATTCTATTCCATTCTATTCCATTCTATTCCATTCTATTCCATTCTATTCCATTCTATTCCATTCTATTCCATTCTATTCCATTCTATTCCATTCTATTCCATTCTATTCCATTCTATTCCATTCTATTCCATTCTATTCCATTCTATTCCATTCTATTCCATTCTATTCCATTCTATTCCATTCTATTCCATTCTATTCCATTCTATTCCATTCTATTCCATTCTATTCCATTCTATTCCATTCTATTCCATTCTATTCCATTCTATTCCATTCTATTCCATTCTATTCCATTCTATTCCATTCTATTCCATTCTATTCCATTCTATTCCATTCTATTCCATTCTATTCCATTCTATTCCATTCTATTCCATTCTATTCCATTCTATTCCATTCTATTCCATTCTATTCCATTCTATTCCATTCTATTCCATTCTATTCCATTCTATTCCATTCTATTCCATTCTATTCCATTCTATTCCATTCTATTCCATTCTATTCCATTCTATTCCATTCTATTCCATTCTATTCCATTCTATTCCATTCTATTCCATTCTATTCCATTCTATTCCATTCTATTCCATTCTATTCCATTCTATTCCATTCTATTCCATTCTATTCTATTCTAAGTTACACACAATTCTATCCTATAAAAATTATCTACGTCGATTTCGTACATTTTACGTGATGCGCGCACAAAACTGATGTCTTCTACAGATGATTGGCATATTGATCTAGTGGTTAGTGACCCTGATTGCTATACCGGAGATCGTGGGTTCGATTCCCACCCAAGACAAATGTTTGTGTGATGAGCATAATCATTTGTTCTGTGTCTGGGTGTAATTTATCTATATACTCGTATGTATGTATTTAGAAATATATAAGTATGTGCATCAGTTGCCTAGTACCCATAACACAAGCTCTGCTTAGATTGGGACTAGACGGCGTTGTGTGATAGTTGTGGAATGTTATTATTATAATTGCAGAGGCCCTTTTTATTGTAGATTTGGCACAACTTCACCCAAGTGGACACTAACAAGATGATGTGCCAAGGAAGCATCGGCTGCAACTCCAAGAAATACTCCACTACACACTGCGGTTCGTAGCTTTGTAATATCATCATCACCAACCTTCTTAAGCTTTGGTTTCCTAGGATAGCGGTGCCGTCATATAGCGGCCGTTTTCCGGAACAACGACTATTTTCCTCTTCTGATGATAGTTCATCCTCCAAATAAATTACTAAAGCTAAATCAAGGTCGTTTTTTACCTTGGATACTTTTCGCATGACGTTTGTTTTGAAAAAATTACTGACGATGTGTTAAAACGGCCGCTATATGACGGCACCGCTTTCCTAGGAAACCAAAGCTTCAGGTCCCTTGCCCACAACGACTTGAAGCGTAGCTGTCGCACGTTTCGTAAGCACGTGACAGCATCGCTAATAACGCGCGTGAGTCACATTTTCAAGCGCTATAGAAAAAATGCCAACGCGCTTCTAACGCGCTACAGCATCGCTGCAAAAAGTCGCCGTGGGGGAAGGGCCATACTTTCATTTTTTTTTTGGTCCACAAAAAAAGCTAGAAGCGGCCACAAAAAAAACTGAAGCCCGCGACAGCTTGTGGTTGGAGACCGCTACATAAAGTGAAGTACATACATGAGATTGTCTTCTGTACCTATCTAGAAGGGCCATACGTTCATTTTTTTTTTGGTCCACAAAAAAAGCTAGAAGCGGCCACAAAAAAAACTGAAGCCCGCGACAGCTTGTGGTTGGAGACCGCTACATAAAGTGAAGTACATACATGAGATTGTCTTCTGTACCTATCTATTTTGTGCCAATTATTTGAAGAGTTCCACTGTTCATATATTAGTTTTCAGGGTTTCATACCCAAAGGGTAAAATGGGACCCTATTACTAAGACTTCGCTGTCTATCCGTCCGTCTGTCACCAGGTTGTCTCATGAACCGTAATAGCTACACCCAGATCATGTAGTTCTGTTGCCACCATGTTAAAAACAGAATAAAATAAATATTTAAGTAGCTCCCATACAGCAAACATGATTTTTTTGCCGTTTTTTGCTATGGGCGGTATGGAACCCTAAGCCCGCGAGCTCGACTCGCACTTGGCTGGTTATTCAAATTTTTTTTGAACCTTGATCACGTCGGGGTCACCAGTTTGGAGGTAGGCGAAACAGAGAGTAAAGTCCCACATACCTCCGTTGAAAAGGGAGGATCCTCCGACCAGACAGGTGTTATAGTCTGGTGGGCGACTGCCCGATAGTTGATTTCGGGCTGTCGTATATATTCAAATCGCGCGGAGAACTTTGATTGCGTAATGCAGGATTTCGTATTTTCTTCGTAGTTCTTATGTGGCGTCATAGATGTCGCTACAAACCCTTGTCAACATGTGGTACTCGAAAAACCAACCAAATGAGCTCAACTCTCTCCCAATTGTTTAGGTGCCCAAACCGCGTGCATAGCGGTAGCCTGCCGCGCCCTCCTCGAGGAGAAGACTCCTGCGCAGTTCATCAGGAGGGACGTTGACGACCTCATAGAGACAGGCGACAGATACTATAAGCGCTGCATCGTGGCATTAAAGTGCTATAAAGGTAATGTAAATTCATATTCCTTGACTGGCCTGTTGGTCTAGTGGTTAGTGACCCTGACTGCTATGCTGGAAGTCGTGGGTTCGATTCCCAGCCAGGACAAATGTTTATGTGATGAGCATGACCATTTTGTTCTGTGTCTGGGTGTAATTTATCTATAATATGTATGTATTTAGAAATATATAAGTATGTTTATCAGTTGTACCCATAACACAAGCTCTGCTTAGCTTGGGACTAGACGGAGTTCTGTGATAGTTGTGGATTATTATTTATTATTACATATAAATTATATTTTTAAATATTCAATAAAAACATTTAAAAATATAAAAAAATAGTAGTCCACCGGCATCGGGAACAGGGTCCAAGCTACCGGTGGTCAGGGCTCCTGAGAGAATAATCTCCTAACAATGCGCGCCGTGTCCAGGAGTAGTACTGCTTTCTCGATCAAGCCCTTGATCCAGCTGCCTAACGAGAGCCTCCTCAGATGTTGTTCGAGGCTCTTGGCTTTTAAGCCATTGGCCGTTACGACTATCGACACAATGTTTGCTCCATCCACTTCCCACATGTCGACAACCTCGCGAGCTAAGTCAAGATACTTGGTTATATTATTATTATCATCTGTATTACAAAATGCTAATTATATCTTTCTTTTTTTTTTCCAACCCTATCTCCTTCAACCCAGGCAAGCCCGCCCTCCAGTTGAACCAGATCCTAACCTCGTTCTTCATGCACGACACCAAGTACACTGTCAAGATGCTGGAGACCGACAAGGGCATACTGGCGAAGCACCCTGACAATCTTAAAGCTGATGCGGACTTGATGTCGTAAGTCCAACTTAACATCTGCCTAGTTTTAGGATTTCCAGTTTAGCCGGATGCAGCTGAATACCAGAATTCCACATGGAACAAAAAATACAAGTCAATGAGAAGCATTTATTTTTAGTAATTCAGATAGACCATTTACAAAATTAGGGATCTTAGCAAAGGTGAGACGGTACTCCTCGCCGGAACAGCTGCTCAATCTTTATCAAGCCCAAGTTCGATCGTGTATGGAGTACTGTTCTCATCTTTGGGATGGATCTGCCAAATACCAGCTTGATGTGCTGGAGTCGATTGAGAGGCGAGCCAAGAGAATCATCGGCAATGATGCACTTGTAGAGTCGAAGCTCCAAAGCCTTGAGCATCGCCGCTGAGTTGCTAGTTTGTCGGTTTTCTATCGTTTACATTTCGGGGAGTGTGCACTGGAATTGCACAATCTAATTCCGCCAAGTCCGTTCCATCATCGGACCACAAGACGTACGGCGTTGCGTCACCGGTACATGGTTGACATCCCACCCATATGCACAAAGCGTTTTGTAAACACATTATTGTGCGTACAGCCAAGGAGTGGAATTCCATGCCGGAGTCTGTGTTTCCTGATAGCTACAACTTGGGGGTCTTTATGTCAAGAGTGAATAGGCTACTTCTAGGCAAGCGTGCTCCATCGTCGACCACATCATCGCTTACCATCAGGTGAGATGGTGGTCAAACGCGAGCCTATCAATAATAATAAAAAAAAGCCTAACTTTAGGATTTTCAGTCTAGCTGAATGCAACTGAATGCTAGTGTTTTACATGGAGCAACTGCCTACATGACTGACTCACTGCATAGCACGAAGAATTACCAAACTTAAGTGGCAATGGGCAGGGCACATTGCTCGCAGAACAGATGGCCGTTGGGGCTGAAAGGTTCTGGAGTGGCGACTGCGTACTGGAAGACTAGTTATTGATTACCGAATACACAAAATAGATAGGTACAGAAGACAATCTCATGTATGTACTTCACATGTTATACCAACGCTCGGTGGACGCACACTAATGAGCGTTTGAGCCGGAACTGTTCGACGAGCGGGCCGAGACGCTACCGAGATATCATGTCCGTGAGCGGTGTCTATGTGTGCGTTGTGAGAGCGCGTACAGTATGTAGATTGACTTCTGTACCTGTATATTTTGTGGTAAGACCTTCTATAACTGTACTATTCTTTTCTTCAGTCTGATGGAGAAACGCACCGGCCAACCCTACATGCTCCTGCTATCCATCGATGGGGAGAAACACTTCCTCATCTGGGGCCACCCTCCCGACCCCCAGGGGGGCTCTCAAGCCAAGACCATATGCTACATCTTCGACCCCCACATGCTCAATGAAATTGGGGGGACTGATAAATTGTGAGTACCACCAAAACATCAGCTCCTTGCTCCCGAGCAGTGCCATACAACAGTGACTTTCTGAAGCCTACTCCTCGGTAACGGCCAGGTTTGAAACAATGACATTTTAATAAACAGACATGTTATACACTCACAAATCAACCGAAAAATGTGTTCCGCGCAGCAGCGGCCGCACTTGTGATATGAGATCCCCTGTGTTTTATTTACTTTGGTATCATAATAATTGGTACACTTTCTAAACACACACGAAGGCATTATTTAATTTCGTAGCAGTGCGCAGCGTATGACTAGATCCGATGCGTGACACCTAAAGGCAAGGATCCCAATTAGGATCCTTTCGAGTCTTCATGAGTACGCGCTCATAGCAAATCTGTTTATTTAAATATCATTGGTTTGAAAAAAATGAACGTTTATTATAGATCATCCTAGGCGAACTTCGTACCGCCTAATAGACAATGAATGTAGTACCCATATCTTTCGATATAGTCAACCGATTGCGATGAAACAACGCCTAAGTAATACACAAGGTGTAACGTTAAATGCGCAAAACCTGAAAATAGTTAGATCGGAATAACGAGCAGAATCAATTCAACCACTTTTTAATATACGTTACATTTAAAAAAAAATCTTTATCAAAAATTTTTTCCCTTTCTATTTATTTAATAGGTCAAGCCATTACGTGCGCAAACCCGCCCAAATAGGTAAACAAACACAAATGGTTGAAGTTCAATCAAATTTTCTCATATGCGGGATGATAAAAGTTCTTTTTATGCAGATACGATTTTTAAACAAACTAAAACTGCACATAAAACCTAAAAATTTTCTAAAATGTTTTTTTTTCTCACTGAATTAGGTCAATTGAATTAAAAATCATTTGGGGTGTCTGAGGTTTTGCGCATTTAACGTTACACGTTATATAAATTTACACACAATTATATTATACAAAAGTTTAATGATCAGGAATTCAGATTCGGGATTCCGTGAGAGACGTACGGAGAAAATTTCGAAAATCGGATGTCAGGTTTTTTTCCGTTCGGAAAAAGTAAGAACGTGTGATAAGAGCATTTAGGTTTCCGAATCTGAATTCCTGAAACCTAATCGGGAAACCGAATGTGTGCGTCCTCGCTAATATAATGGCGTCATTATGACTTTCCAATGGTCAACTAATGACTATCCATTGAAAGAAATGGCATAGAATATTAACCTCGGCCTTGTACAAAATAACAGATCAATGTCTGACGTATGCGTTAATCTGCATAAATTTTGACAGTTCCTTTGATGATTGAACTACAGTGCGTTTCACTTAAGAAGTTCCTTTGGCGTAAGGTTGGCTCCCCTGTCTGTCTACACAAAAAGAGGAAAAAGTTGCCTACTCTACCAAAATTGTTCCCCAAAATGCGAAACGAAATTGATTTTAACGGTAGTTGCAACACTTTTTGGATAATTTCGAAAGGAATGGGATTTTATTTAAAAAAAGCAGGTTTAAAAGGAAGTTGTTAATAGAGAGGTACGATATTGTGACGTGGAGTTTTTGGTATTTGAAAGAATTGCAGGACAATCGGAATGGAGCCTAGCGTCCTAAACTTTATACAAAAATAGTTTAAAAAAGGCAATTGTTAAAAGTATCGAAGAATCAGTTAATCTCCCTAATATTAAGTAATTTAATTGCTAAAAATATTGCAACACTGTTTTTCCGTATTGCCAACATTACGGCAAAGGAACCTCCTAAGTGAAACGCACTGTACAATTAGAACGTCATTATGCAGTTATTGCTTTTAATAACCTTGATATTGTCATTTTACCACAACTCTATTGCGTGACCATTGACCGATTAATGATCGATCAGAATTAGCAGATTACGAACTTTTAGAAAAATGACGATGGGATCGTGTTGGAATGACGATTTTATAAAAATAGCAGACTGGTTACAGTTACAGGTGGACTGGTTTACCTGGTTTGCTGAAGAATGGAAGACGAAATTAGAAAGTTTGAGATTGTGTGAGAAGAGAGAGTGAAAGGTTTAACGTAGTTCAGTGTTAATGGCTATATTGCTGTACTAAATAAAATTTTCTCCTTAGCGTATTGATGGCAAAACTAGTCAAATTCCTTGCCCAGCCCAGAATTCGGCCACGGCAATGCCGTCCGCTGATGCCGTCATTAGGTCCCTACGTGAGCAGGTAACCGGACATGTGGTGCAGGACGGAAGGTGGGACATCGTCTGCGGAGTGACGCCGCACAAACACTGATGATCGGAACCATCCGAGTATCTGTGGAGATTGTCTTTGCTGCGCCCAACCTGGATCTGTTGCTGGATCTAATCCTGGTGTGGAGTCTGTTTAGAGTTTTTCAGATTGGCCATGGCAACTCGTGTCCAGGAGAGAGGTTCTCCAATGGCTCGATTATAAAATAATTGATCGTGATCGTGTAGGAATGGCGCCGGCGCATTCATCCGGTACGCGGGCATCTCGTCCTTCGTGGTGGACTTCCTGGCCAACTACGGAGACATGGAAGCCGCCAAGAAACTGAAGCCGAAGCCGCCCATCACGCTCACTCTGATTGATGTGAGTACACTAAAGAGTCTGTGTGTGCTAAAAAAATATTTTTTGCTTCTTTCTTTTCATTCTTATCTTTCCTTTTTTTCCTTTCTTTCCTTTCTTTAATTTCTTTCATATCTTTCCTTTCTTTAATTTCTTTCATATCTTTCCTTTCTTTCCTTTCTTTAATTTCTTTCATATCTTTCCTTTCTTTAATTTCTTTCATATCTTTCCTTTTTACCCTTTCTTTCCTTCCTTTCCTTCCTTTCTTTCCTTTCTTTCCTTCCTTTCCTTTCTTTCCTTTCTTTCCTTCTTTTCCTTTCTTTCCTTTCTTTCCTTTCTTTCCTTTCTTTCATTTCTTTCCTTTCTTTCCTTTCTTTTCTTTCTTTTCTTTCTTTCCTTTCTTTCCTTTTTACCCTTTCATTCCTTTCTTTCCTTTCTTCCCTATCTTCCCTATCTTTCCTTTCTTTCTTTTCTTTCTTTTCTTTTTTGCAACTTTACAAATATATGTATGTATGTAAATTATGTGACTAGGGGATAAAGCTGCGTCTTAAATTCGTGGGTGATATGTTGAATTCCGAACGAAACGAAGCTTTTCAAGTTTTAATCGCGAACGCAGGAGGGATTTTTATAATTAACTCCCGAGCACTGTGAGGGAATTAATTTTAGAAACCTAAGTGATGTGAGGTATTTAAGCCGCCCAAAACAAAGTTAGCTTTATCCCCGTGTTGGATTCTCTACTTTAGCTATTTTTTCAAAAATTTTCTTATTCGATCATTCATGCATACTTATGCACCCAGTATTCTTCTTCTTTCTTCTTTTATACAACGACCTTCCAGCCACTAGACGTCTAACAACAGGCGACGCATATCTGTCGACACATAAGACTTATATATGTGATGTAGGTCGCCACAATAATTTCCAAATAATCTCGACCTTGAACTAGCGCACCAAAACAATTCTGTCAACTAACTGAGGTACGGGGGAGCGGAGTACCGCGTTCTGATCGAACGCGGTACTCCGCTCCTCCGTACCAATCAGAACGCAGTACCCCGCTCCTCCGTACCAATCAGAACGCAGTACTCCGCTCCCCCGTACCTCAGTTAGTTGACAGAATTGTTTTGGTGCGCTAGTTCAAGTATGAGGCGTCTAGGTGGCCGTAAGGTCGTTGACTTCATATGACTTTGTAGCTAAAAGTTTCCTGAAGTAGCAGACGCTTGCTGTAGCTATGTTTGTGGTTCCCCTACAGGTGGTACAAAAGGAGCCTCTCGTCCGAGACCCCACCTACGGACTGGACCTGAAGGCTCTGAAGGTGCACTGTCGAAGCGAATGGGACAGCCTTAACATCAACGCGCTTCTTGATAAGAAGAAGTATGAGGTGAGGTTTATTTTTGCAGTGGAATTATGTTATACAACATAGTATATGCGAAACCCGAAGCACGTATAGGTATCGGCATATGGATCTTGAGCGCTCGGCGTCAGAGTGGGGATCGCTTTGTGCATACCATACATTGGCGGCCCAATCGTCGTCGTTGTTAGATACATGCAGCAAGCGCAGGAACGAATCGTAAGTCAGGCGATGGCGCGGCGAGCCAATTACTGACGCTCCCTGCCCCCGGGTCTCACTTCATTTATACCACCAAATAGGCCTGATATTTGACTTCTACGCAACTTGAAGCCAGCACTCAAGATCAGTGCTAATCTATGTACAAAATTTCATAACTATATCATAAAAAATTACAAAGTTAAAAGCTTGTTATGTTGTTGTTGTGTTATGTTACATGGTTGTCCGCAAAAATACATGGTCACCGGGCCATCCGGGCGACTGAGGAGTTGTTTTGCTCTCGCAGCAGCTCCCACAACTTTTTACGGTAGAAGAACTGAGTTGGTTTTTTTTTACAAATTTGTTTTTTTTTTATTACAAATTTTATTTAGTTTTACCTGTCCCGATGTTTGTCTGTAATCAAATCTAAGGGTGCGTCCACATCTGGCGAATGTGCGGCGAATGTGCAGCTCGCAAGCCGTTTGCGAGCTGCCCGCGAACTGCGCGCGTGCATTTTTGTTCGTGCGCCGCTTCTGCGCCGCCTGCGCGCAGTTCGCGCGCGACCTAAGCGCCGTACGCGAACAGCGCGCGGGCGGCGCCTTAGTTATTAAATGGTTGTTTACCCGCTCAGTTCGTTTCTGATTTCTAGAGGTTAAGTATGTATTGTCGTGGAGTGGATGGAGGAGAATTATTAAAAGCACTAGTGTCGTCCGACATGTTCGAAAGTACTGAGCCAGAAAACGGAACTGTAAGTGCGAGAATTAAGTGCGCGCAGATCGCGAGCCGCGCGCACGCCTTTTACGATCATTGCCATGACTGCACGCGCGCAGCTCGCGGGCAGCTCGCAAACGGCTCGCGAGCTGCACATTCGCCGCACATTCGCCAGATGTGGACGCACCCTAACAAATTGAATTTGATCCACTTCCCGGTTACCGATTGAGCTGAAATTTTGCATGCGTGTGTAAATCAGATGACAATGCAAAATTATTTTGACATGGAGCTGATCTGATGATGGAACAGGAAGGTGGCGATAGGAAATTGGTAGATAAACGACACAACATCATCGAGTTTGGAATCATACGAAAGTATGATTCGTATATAGGTATACCTAGCTATAAAAGCTTGCTATGAAGAAATTATTTTTATTAAAAGCTTGTTTAAATCTACAATACATATCATAATGCATCTCATATACTTCCAGGGTCAGCACATCGTTGGCTCGCTGAGCGCGGTCAGCCTCGCCACCTCACGAGCTAACTCCAGGAAGAAAGTCCGCGAGTTTTACCAGAAACCGTCTAAAGATGTAAGTTACTGTGCTTAATAAACTTCTTCTTAACGTGTCTATAGTAAAAATATGTTTTTTTTTCAACTTTTTAGTAACCGACTTCTAAAAAGAGGTTCTCAATTCGTATGTTTGTATTTTTTTTATGTTTGTTCGCGCATAACTTCGTCGCTTGCCAACCGATTTGAAAAATTATTTTTTTGTTGGAAAGGGTATACTTCCCAAATGGTCCTATAGTCACCAAGTTGGGATCTGATGATGGAATCTTGGCGAAATCGAGGAAACTCTTTAAATTCAATTTTTTAGTGAAGTCTGTTATTTTTTTTTTTATGGTTTTTTAATTTCATGCCTGGCTCAGTATTTGGTTACGGGAATGCCGTCCACTGACACCGTCGTTAGGACCCTACGTGAACAGGTAACTGGGCACGTGATGCAAGACGGAAGGTTGGACATGGTCTGCGAAGAGACGCCTTCAAAATTCAAAATATTTTATTCACATAGGCCTACAATGACACTTATAAAACGTCAGAAGCTAGTGCACGGTTCCAAATTGGTCGTCTCTTTAAGGAGAAGAACCGGCAAGAAACTCCATGGTCTATTGAAGATCGGAACCATCCGAGAGAGCCCCTGGGACATTGTCTTTTTCCTTCAAACCTGGGTGTGGAGTTTGCCCCCCTAGCCAAGCTACAACAGTTTCGCTTGCGTCGAACGCTTCGAGTTGACCTTGCCACCAATTCTTTTGTTCTGACCACATGACTGAGCGTTGAGACGACATCATTCCCGTACATTTGAAGCTTTCTACTAGCGTTAACAATTGCAGATTAGCAACTTGGCTAGGGGTACTGTTTAGAGTTTTCTAGTTTGGCCTTGACTCGTGTCCAAGCGTGAGGTTCTCCGGCGGTTTGATAAAATCATCAGGAGGTTTAAGCTTCTCCCGCCAAAAGTCAGTCACATCTCTCCAAGGAGGTGTTACCATAGTGTTACATTGTAAATCATTGATAGTAACAGCCCCAACTCACGAGTTTGCAGGTCAAGGATTCAAACTGTTGACTGACCTGTTGGTCTAGTGGTTAGTAGCCCTGACTGCTATGCCGAAGGTCGTGGGTTCGATTCCCACCCAGGACAAATGTTTGTGATGAGCATTATCATTTGTTCTGTGAATGGGTGTGATTTATCTATGATACGAATGTATTTAGATATATATAAGTATGTTTATCAGTTGTCTAGTACCCATACATAACACAAGCTCTGCTTAGTATGGGACTAGACGGCATTGTGTGATAGTTGCGGGATAAAAAATAAAAAAAAACCCAGCCAAGTGCATTGCTAGTAATTTATTTCATCACCACTGCTCTCAAAACGGTGAAAGAAAACATCGTGAGGAAACCGGCATGTCCTAGAACCAAAAATTCGAAGACATGTGACATCCACCAAGCCGCACTGGGCCCGCGTGGTGGAGTACGGCCCAGTCTCTCTCCTAGAGAAGAGACCTGAGTCCCAGTAATGGGAATATTAAAAAGACTGATAATGATGACAATGATGAAACACGTGTCTTTTTTTTTTGTTTTAATTGTATCATGAAAAACTCATAAAGTTAATTCATGAATCCCCAAGCGACACCCGGTGGCCGCGCATCTATTGTCTTACTATTGTGTCTCTAATTGACGGTATCTGAAGGGTTAAAAGCTTGTTATGCTACTTGGTTGTCCGCAAAAATACATGGTCACAGGGCCATCCGGGCGAGTGAAGGCCAATATCTCTCCTAGAAAGGAGGCCTGAGTACCAGCAGTGGGAACGTTAAGGCTGATGGCTACTTTTTTGTTGTCTCCCCAGCCTCCCATGGTTCTGCCAGTGCCGCCCGACAAGGGGTCTTTCAACCCCAACATCGAACAGGTTATGTCACTTCGAGGGGAGAACTTTTTTCTGCACTCACCCGGTTTTGATGGGCACATGTTCGGAAGGTAAGTTTATAATGCATTCATTAGCAGGATACGGATTTACAGGGTTATTTGTAAAACACTAACAACCTTGCAGGACTGTATTACTAACATCATAAACAACAACTTTTGTTCTATGACTTTTAAAAGTTCATCAGATTTTAACACAAAAATAAAAAATATTTAAATTGAACGTTCTAAATGAAACAAGTGGGGAGTGGGGATCGTGCGTGGAAGGCGTATAGCAAAATACAGAGTTGAAGTGTGTTAGACAGAACAACGAAATCGTAAAGGTTTGTTTTTGGTACACATATTATTGTTTTTTTTAAAGTAATAGAACAAAAGTTGTCGTTTATGATGTTGAAGGTTTTTAGTGTTTTGCAAATAACCCTGTATATGAAACCTGAAACATCTGTCTCGTATTTTTATGTAAAGTATCTATGTACAAAATTTCAAAACTGTATCATGAAAAATCACAAAGTTGTAAGCCAGTTATGGTACCTGCTTGGCGACATGAATACATGGTTACCGAGCCACCCGGGTGACTGAGGGATATTTTTGCTTCCGCACCTATCTGTGCGCTAGCGCCTCATACCTGCTATGATTTGCCGTGATCTGTGTTGTACTTAGTGTCAGTGGTGCTGGAGGCCGTGGGTTCGATTCCCACCCAGGACAAATGTTTATGTGATGAGCATGATCATTTGTTCTGTGTCTGGATATAATTTATCTATAATATGTATGTATTTAGACATATATAAGTCTGTTTATCAGTTGTCTAGTACCCATAACACAAGTTCTGCTTAGCTTGGGACTAGACGGCGTTGTGTGATAGTTGTGAAATTTTATTATCATATTAGTGGTGTCTGACTTGAGACCTTTGGGCAAAAATAAAACTTTGGTGTAAAAACTATTGGAATCCATTTTATTTACTGGTTCTAAATAAACTATATTCAGGTTTTGCATATACTAAAACAGTGTTTTACCTTACAATACCTGTCTACTCCCCTCTAACTCCACGTTGTCTATACTTAGAGACGACATGGTCCCTCTACCCAAAGAAGAAAAAGTCCTGCACAGCCTTCCGGCGATCGCTCACAAGAACTACCACTCGCAGTACAAGTCCGCTGGCGGCGACAGGTTGATCCTGAGGGGTACGAGACACATGGCCAGTCATAGGTAACAAATACTATAAACTATACTCGTTAAGGCAATAGTAACGTCATCCAGTACCAGTCAGTTATAGGTAAGAATTACTCTAGCCTATACACGTTAAGACAATAGTAACGTCATCAACGCAACTGAATTATAGCCTCGTAAGGCCTTACCAGTCAGTTACAGGTAAGATTACTCTAGTCGATACACGTTAAAAATATAGTAACGTCATCAATGCCATTACAAAGTATAGCCTCTAATAAAAGGATAGTTATAGGTAAGAAATACTATAACCTATACTCGTTAAGGCTGCGGTCTTTTAAAAATTCACCCGCGGCAAATTATTAGCGCATCTTTGCATGCTTTTTTTGAACAAAATAATGAAACAACTTGAAATATTATTATAGCACATATATAACCATAGTATGAGTAGTAGCCAGTTATTTTTTTTTAAGTCAATTTGGGTGTATTATGTTTGGTAAATCAAGCGTTAAACATAGCTCTTTCGTGCCAACATCATTTCGACTTATGTTTGTGAGCTTCGTTAATGGCATAATATAACGAATTTACAAATCTTACGAATGGAAACTAAGCGCAACATTATCATCTTTGAAATGCATTCATGGCTAGTTCTAATTATGTTTCATTTTCTTATTTCAGAAGTCACAATTTCATCAATATTCTCAACATTTGGCTCTTATTAAATGTTTTTTTTTCACAATAACTAAGCATCGTAGTTACATCATAATTAGATTATTTTGACGACAAAAGTTCAATAAAGCAAATAATAAAAAAATTAAAATCTAAATCACCATAATTTATCCAAAATAATGATTTTAAAAGATGTCCAAAAAATGTGTACAAATACTAATAATTTATACACATTTTTTGGACATCTTTTAAAATCAATATTTTTGATAAATTATGGTGATTTGGATTTTAACTTTTTTATCATTTATCATCAAAATAATCTAATTATGATGTAACTACGATGCTTAGTTATAATAAATTTATATAATAATATTTCAAGTTGTTTCATTATTTTGTTAAAAAAAAGCATACAAAGATGCGCTAATAATTTGCCGCGGGTGAATTTTTAAAAGACCGCAGCCTTATTGCAATATAGCCTCGTAAGGCCTTACCAGCCAGTTATAGGTAAGAATTACTCTAGTCTAAACAGAAACACGTTAAGACAATAGTAACGTCATCAAAGAGTTCTAAAGCCTCCTGCCCGGGCAAGAGCCTCGCGCCTCTACAGTTAGAACTTCTATCTGTTCGGCTCGTGCAAACGTCAGCCCGGATTCTGTCAAAGTGACGTGTGTCACTTAACAGAAGAACAGAAGTCGATAGTAGAAGTCGATAGCAGAAGTCGATAGTAGAAGTCGATAGTAGAAGTCGATAGTAGAAGTCAATAGTAGAAGTCGATAGTAGAAGTCAATAGTAGAAGTCGATAGTAGAAGTCGATAGTAGAAGTCGATAGTAGAAGTCGATAGTAGAAGTCGATAGTAGAAGGCGATAGTAGAAGTCGATAGTAGAAGTCAATAGTAGAAGTCGATAGTAGAAGTCGATAGTAGAAGTCGATAGTAGAAGTCGATAGTAGAAGTCGATAGTAGAAGTCGATAGTAGAAGTCGATAGTAGAAGTCGATAGTAGAAGTCGATAGTAGAAGTCGATAGTAGAAGTCGATAGTAGAAGTCGATAGTAGAAGTCGATAGTAGAAGTCGATAGTAGAAGGCGATAGTAGAAGTCGATAGTAGAAGTCAATAGTAGAAGTCAATAGTAGAAGTCAATAGAAGAAGCAAATAGTAAAAGCTTGAGCTTCTACGGTACTTGTTCTCTTGCAGGTACCAGAAGTTTAAGACGTATACGGCCATTCCATGCTGCGTGGCAGCTTTGGGTATGCTGCAGCGCTACCGGGCGCGAGCCTGGAACGAAGACATGTTGGATGAGACGTTTGATATTGGCTACAATATGTACCGGGTGAGTATCAACTGCACGCGTTTCAATCTTCCCGTCTTCCTTTTCTTTATTATTGATAGGCTTGCGGTTGTCCACCATCTCACCTGATGGTAAGCGATGATGTGGTCGACGATGGAACACGCTTGCTTAAAAGTAACCTTTTCACTTTAACTTAAAGACCCCTAGGTTGTAGCTATCAGGAAACACAAACTCCGGCAGGGAATTCCATTCCTTGGCTGTACGCACAATAAATGTGTTCCCAAAACGCTTTGTGCATATGGGTGGAATGATGGTGAAAAAATCCGATGATGGAACGGACTTGTAATTCCTGTGCACACTCCCCGAAATGTAGACGATAGAAAACCGGCAGACTAAACTCGACGGCGATGCTCAAGACTCCTTAGGTACGTGGAACAGTCAGAAAGTTTTGCGAAACTAAAAAAGTAAAAAAAATGCAAATATTTTCAAAGAACTCTCCACCAGCCTCTATACAAAGTTTCATGCGTCTGTACCAATTTTCGAAACATTTTTTCCATTCCACTGCAGACACCTCTTCCACGATCTTCTCGAACGCTACTAGCGCGTATTACGGCGATGAAAACTGTATTTTTGGGTATAAAAAGAAGTCACACTCTGCCAGATCAGCCCTAGCTAAGTTACAACCATTTCGCTTGCGTCGAACGCTTCGACGAAAGCTGTCGACGGATTCTTTTGTTCTAACCACGTGACTGAGCGTTGAGATGGCATCATTCCCGTACATTTGGTGCTTTCTACTATGCGTTCCAAATGAGAATAGGAAAGCCAATGAACTCGATCTGTCAAATTTTGATTGAAAAGTATAGTTTTCAAAAAAAGCTTATTTTCTTTTAAATGGTTTTGTTTTTGTTTAACTGAGCCTTATTAAGAAATAGATAAAAAAGTTATTTATAACTATTATTTTTTTTGAAAACTATACTTTTCAATCAAAATTTGACACATCGAGTTCATTGGCTTTCCTATTCACATTTGGAACGCACAGTACTAGCGTTAACTATTAAAAATTAGCAACTTGGCTAGGAGTACAGGACTGTAAGGAGGGTGCTCCAAGACTTTGAACGGTGTGGTGTCCAGAAAGTCCTTGTCGTGGTGAAGCAGTGTCCCTCGGAGCCTAGTGTTTGGTCGCTTGTTGCCTTTTACACAAAATATATCAATTCAGTTAACGTTTATGGTCAAATCGTGTTTCGTTCGGTCACTAACTGGAATCTCTCATTCATCATGTGACCTCTCTACCCAGGAGTCAGTGCTGGAGCTCGGCGGGCCCATCCGTCGCCTGGTGCTCGGGGAATTAAAGGATACCTTCATGATACGCGACCGCGAGTATAAACACAAGGTAAGACAGTAATACTAAAGTAGGTGCCAAATAACGTTGCTCGCCCACGTCAGACTTTTAGTAGGACAGATAATCGGGCCGATTTTGTATGCTTGTGACATTGTTCTGTATTTCTGACCGACTTTTTGTAGGACGTGTGCGTTGCACTGTTGCTATCAGTGTGTTCTATTTTTCTCTTACAAAAAATCGGCCACGCATTATTGGGCGAGCAGCTTTAACGAGGAAAAATCGGCCACGGATTATTGGGCGAGCAGCTTTAACGAGGAAAAATCGGCCACGGATTATTGGGCGAGCAGTTTTAACGAGGAATAACGGTCATTGACCCTCCTATATTTATTGACATTCTTAATTTTAAAAAACTGTGTTAAAGCTGTCTTGAATCAACATCTATCGTGATCCTTTTCTGAAAAACAGTTCATGATGGTTTTTCGGGTACCTTCGTTATACATACTAGACATAATATTAGGAAAAGGTCAATGTACTTAGCTGGCGCCTTGTCTAAATACATATACGCAAAACTTTAACGATTATATTCACTATACAAAATCGTGTATACAACATCGTTTAGTATATTATGTGAAATCTAAATATAGTTTGTTCAGAATCAGTAACTAAATCGACTCTAAGGGTGTTACCACGCGACGATCGATCCGTGGTAACACCCTTAGAGTCGATTTAGTTACTGATTCTGAACAAACTATATACCATCGATCGATATCGGTTGACGTTGATCGATAGGTGTGGTAGCTTTAATTGATCGACGGATACCGGTCGACAAACCAATCGATCGATTGCCAGTCGATGGCATCGGTCGTCGTTGATCGATTAACCCCGACTATATTCCAACGGTTTCTTTCGAAATTTATTCAGAAGTGGACACATTCTACCATCGTTCGATGGCATTGATCGACGATCGATCGACTGGTGTGGTAACACCCTAACAGTTTTTACACCATGTTATTAATTTATATAATCATTAATTTAGTTTATCGTCCTAACATTTATAACCAAAAATTAAAAAAAAAAAAAATTGTTCCGTGATTAAAGTTATTTTGATCGTTTGTTTTTTTTTTTTGAAGTCAGTTATTTTGTGTATAAAGTTTTTTATAGCTTCAATCTCTTTCCTAGGTGCGCGGTATCGCCGTATGGGGCAAGTTGATATCAAGCAACCCCAAAGTGTTCGACTTATGTCGTGGTATCGAGCACTTCTTCAAGGAGTCCGACTCTGGGATATTGCAAGTAAGTGTTGCATTACAATATTGGACGTCTTTAATCCTGAATTGCAAAGGGGCGATCCTGTCGGGTAGTTGAGGTTAAGTACCACCTGGACTTCGTTATTTGTGTTAAGTGGAGTAGGACCTCATTAACGGCTGCGTCGCAGTATTGACAAAAACTTAATCAGAATAACGATGAGAAAGTAAACCAGATTAACGATTAATTTTGTTTTTAATAGTTGATAGGCTCGCGTTTGACCACCATCTCACCAAGCGATGATGTGGTCGACGATGGAGCACGCTTGCCTAGAAGTAACCTATTCACTCTTGACGAAGTTAACTAGATTAACGATTACACTATATTAAAAGTTAATCAGATTAACGAGTAAGATTAGTAATTGATTTTTTGTGATTATAATTATATAAACACTAATTGAAAATCACGATAAAAAAAAGTGATGGTGTTGTTTCATACAGAGGTTATTTTTTACTATGAGAAATTATAGGAATTAGAATTGTAGATTTATTATTTTTAAGCTTTTGCCGACTGAAACCTATCTGTGTCCTCTGTTTGCCTTTTACGTTCCAGAGCCTGTAAGCTTTCTTTCAGAAGTCGACCCCTGGCTCCAGAAGGCTTAAACCCTACCGGGTCTCTTCGGTTTGCACAAAACTATTTGAAATGCGCGTCAAACACTACACGCCAACAACTCAAGCTTAATTCTTACTGGGCGGTTGCATGGCGAGCTACCCACTGCTCGTCGTTCGGAAACTCGAGCTTATACACAAAGGCTTAAGACTCGCTTAACCTTCGCAGGTGCCTGGAGAGTACGAGACGGCCATTTGGCATGAAGGCGGCAAATACTATCTGTACCATCCTTGGCCGGCAGACAAGCAGGGAAACAGGGTGAGTCAGGAATTATATTTACTTAGGAATCTGTGTAAGTTCTGAACTGGGCCCGCGTGCTAGATTACGGTACAATCCCTCTCCTAGAGAAGAGGCTAAGAGGGGAAGTTCCAGCAGTGGAAACATTATGAGGCTGATTATGCAATGACATGCTATACATCTCAGTGGCTCCTGTTTCTTCATTGCCTTCGTTTCAGGGTACCGGGATACATTTTCGCACAACCTCTTGGCCTTAGTAGGCTTCAACCCTGCTGGCCCCTATAGTTTCTTGACATATCTTTGAACTCCAGTTTGATGTATACAGTTACCGGATGATCGGGGACTTACCGCCATAATTATGCCATGCCCAAGGAGGTTACCGCCTGCGATTCCTCCTTGTTCAAAAAGTTATTCCGAATATCCAGGTGGGTCTCCAAGATGGCGGCAAAGGCTGCGTGATGTGCTTCTCCCGCATATCGAAGCTTTGCGACTACTTCATGGACAATTGTGCCAGCATGAAGAAGAAACCGTTCAGCATCAGCGACGTGCTCGTGTACCAGCGCGGAGTCAACCTGCCGCCGCCCGTCAATAAGATGAAACGTACGTATTGCAATTGACAATTATTTTTTTCGGTTGTGCTTGGCTTGGAATATCTACTATACAGGGTTATTTGTAAAATCCTAGCAACCTTGCAGGACTGTATTACTAACATCATAAACAATAACTTTTGTTCTATGTTCAACAAATAATCATAAAAAAAAAAAATTTCAAATGCACAACGCTAAAGTCAAACTTAGTTCATGGCGATGAATACAAATGATCTCGAATCACAAGTGTGAGACATCTTCCAAGCAGGCGGCATCTTTATAATCAAAAATAACCTATGCTACACTGAGCTTCTTTACTCAAAACTATGATACTGTAACCTGAGTTGCAGGACAATACAGATCTTTATGCCAATGATAAAGTACTACTCTGTCAAGAAAGTACCGGGAAAAGATCAATAATACACAAAATGTCTGTTATTCATCCAAATTTATTTTATCACCGGTACACAGTATGCTCCTTTAGAAACGATACACTTGCGCCAACGAATAATCCATTCATCAAAACATTTTTTAAACGCTGCTTCCTGAATTGAGTTCAGTTCTCGCCGCGAATTCTCCTTTATGTCTTCTATCGATTGAAAACGGGTGCCACGAAGTGGTAATTTGAGTTTAGGAAAAAGAAAAAAGTCAGCAGGAGCCATATCTGGTGAATATGGTGGTTGCTGGATGGTATTTGTTGAGTGTTTGGTCAAAAATTCGTTCACAATGATAGCCTTGTGCGAAGGCGCATTGTCGTGGTGCAAAATCCAAGAATTTTCTTTCCACAAATCTGGCCTTTTTCGTCGAATTTGCTCTCTTAAACGCCGCATAACGCTCAAATAATATTCTTTATTTACCGTTAGACCTTCCGGTAAGAATTCAGAGTGCACAACACCGCGATAGTCAAAGAAAACAGTCAACATGACTTTGACTTTTGATCGACTTTGGCGTGGTTTTTTCGGTTTCGGATCAGTTGGAAGGTGCCACTCCGAAGCTTGTTGACTAGTTTGCATGTCAAACTCGTAAACCCACGTCTCGTCACCAGTAACAATGCGTTTCATGAATGTTGGGTACGAACTGACTCGTTCTAGCATGTCCTCAGCGACTTTCATGCGATTGAGTTTTTGGAGAAAATTCAGATCTTTTGGGACTAGCCGAGCAGCACATGTTTCATACCCAAATGATTAGTTAAAATGGTACGGATCGACTCGTGAGATACAGAAAGTTCGGCGGCTATCTCTCACAGAGTTGAATGGGGATTTTCAGTCACTATTTCCTTCACTTTTGCGATGTTAACTTCAATTGCAGACGTTGACGGCCTACCAGAGCGAGGCAAATCTTCCATCACATCTCGACCGCTTTTGAACGCTTTGAACCACTCATAAGCACGAGTTTTTGATAAAGTCGATTCACCGTAAGCCTTCTGTAACATTTTCAGTGACTCCGAACACGAAATTCCATTGGCGATGCAAAATTTAAGTCAAACTCTTTGTTCGATATTTTTGACCATTATGAAATTCGCAATACACACTATATATGATATTACTAAAACCAGCACTGTATTTAATATAAATAACAGATGCAACTCAAACTCCGCGCCAAAATGGAAAACAGTTGTGCCAATCTAACAACTACAAAAAAACAAAAATTTGAAATTGGAACCATAAACAAATCATCCATTCCCGATACTTTTTTGACTGAATGTATGTTATGCAAATCTTTTTTTTTTAAATATTTATAATAACCCCGGTTTCCAAAACTAGGAGATTCTATAATTAAACCGTCTAGGAGATTCTATTGATTTATAAAACGGTTGACTTTCCGATTATCTTTTGGTTTCGGCGTACTCTGGCAAAAAAAAAATCGGGATTTCTTTATATTCAAGCTATGAATGATTAAACACGTTTTTTTACCAGAATTTTATCTCTGAATTTCGGTGACCTCATCAAATATATCCAGAAAAAGCCCAAAACCTATTTTTAACTTAACTTTTTATAACTGTTGACACCAATCTTTTGTTCCTGTACAGCGATTGCGCCAAACCGTTGGATAGTCCGCGGCAGCTTCCACGAGGGAGACTTACGCTTCCCCGAGGAGCACCGCGGCCGCCAGGCCACGCCCGTCGCCATCACCGCGCTCGCCATGTCCCAGGTCGTCGACCCCAACGACTGGACCAGCGAGGATGTGGATGAGGTCAGGAAAATATGTAGCTCTAGGATACTGGGTGCTCAGCTGTAACTGCAGAATACGCTATAGTCTACAGCCCCAGGTTGCTGGGTTTTCATCTGTAGCCTCAGGTTGCCGGATTCCCAACTGTAACTGTAAGTTGCTGAATTGCCAGCTGTAGCGCCATGTTGTTGGATTGTCAGCTGTAACCCCAGGTTGCCGGATCCCCAACTGTAGCTGTAGGTTGCTGAATTGCCAGCCAAGTTGCTGGATTGATAGCTATAGCCCCAGTTTGCTGAATTGCCAGCTGTAGCTCCAGATTTTCCTTATACCCGCTTGGTGTTTATGCTTCATCTTCTTTTTGTGTCTATTTGACAACCAGCATCGCTAGGAAACTGGTGTCTCATCAACCTAAGTATGATTACGAATTGCCTAAACTTTCCAATTGAGGGTTGTAATTAAGGAATTAACTTAAAAACTCCATTCTTCATTACCAGACCCTAGTCCGTGGCGACCAACTCTACCAGAACACTATGGAGCACTTAGAGAAGATGGGCATCAGCATGGATACACCACCCAGCGCAGAGGAAGGCCAAGAGGAAGCGGAGTTGTTGGCGGAAGAGACGCCCTCCGGGACCCTGGCTGCGGCTGACGTGTTGACTAGGTCAGTCAACACCGGTTTTTTTTTTAGCTTAAGCGGGTTGATTATTTCTTCTACTTTAATAGTCTAACTGCACGTTACGGCCTGTTGACGACTGCCTTAGCGGCGAGCGGCGTGGGGTGCTATGAGCGATGAGTGGCGTCTCGTGGCGTGTTTCAAACATTTTTATGCTTTTGTTTCTACCGCTCGTCGCCCCGCGCTTAGCTCCCGCTCACAACGGCAAGTCGTGAATAAGCCGTTAGTAGTCACAACATACGGCTGTTTGTTTGGAAGAGTTACCGCGGCCCTGGAATGCGAAGAGTAACTGAAGTTACACTGCCCAGCTCATTCCATCATCGAGCGATGCACCACCAATACTTGGTGGACATTCCACCACAATGAATGTGTTCCCTGGACTTTTTGTGCATATACAAAACGTACTCGGAAAACATTCATTATGCGTCCAGCTATTATAAGGAGTGATATTCCCTGCCAGAGTCTGTGAGGGTTTGGACCACTGTCTTACTTGATAGTATGCTATAATGAGGTCGATGAGAGAGCTCGGTTGCTTAGAAGTCTGTGTGTCCTGATAGCTACAACCCCCAAGTTGTAGTCTTTAAGTAAAGAGTGAATATGTTACTTCTAGGCAAGCGTGCTCCATCATCCACCACATCATCGCTTAACATTAGGTGAGATAGTGGTCTAACGCGAGCCTATCAATAATAATAATAACAATAGTAACCTTGACTTAGCTATCTCTAGGTTGTAGCTATCAGGAAACACGCTCCAGCAGGGAATTACACTCTTTAGCTGTACGCATAGTGAATGTGTTCCCAAAACGTTTTGTGCATATGGGTGGGATGTCCACCATGTACCGGTGGCGCGTTGCCTTACGTCTGGTGGTCCGATGATAGAACGGGCTAGACCGACCCTTGGTATACCACGGAATCAAACCTACAACAACAACAAAATTAAAACAAGATGGAGCAAGACAATACATCATCATCTGCACATTGTTTCAGGTTCAAAGTGTCGGATTACGACTGTATCGAGACAGATGTCCAGGACAGTACTTACACTGGTAAGTTGTCTATAGATTTAACGTGTTTTTATCCCAGCAATGGGAATATCCATACTTCCATCCATCAGCCTTTTTAATGTTCCCACTGCTGGAACTCGGGCCTCCGCTCTGGGAGAGGGAAGGGGCTGTAATCCAACGCGGGCCCAGTGCGGGTTGGTGGATGTCACATATGTGTGAATATTTTAGGGCCGATTATACTTATTGGTGTTTTTAGTTGACATTCCATTGGATCGAACGTCAATTTTTTTCTGTATTATTCTGTTATATATTTTGTATTTCTCTCCTCGTCTAGGTTAAGTCCTTTTCTTGGTACATTTTCATACAACCGCTCTCATGATTTTGATGTTATTACACATATTTCTCTAAATATTTTGGATACACAGATATCTTGTGGATATTATCTAAGCTTTTATAGAAATCAAAACATATATTTGTGTAAAACTAATCTGGTAAAGACCGCTGAAAATCTGCTATTTTACGTGAATTTTTGCCCTCCATAATGTACTCATATATAAAAAATATAAAAAGTACATCAACAGAAGCCTTGCACATTTAATCAGGATTCTGAATTAGGATAATTTTTCTGAAAAACTTTTAAGAGTTTAAAAAAATTACGTATTTCCTGGAACAAGTTTTGGGAAATATTCGAGTAAATCACGGAATTACCGAATACTAACACAGTTTTCAGGCGTTATCTCTCTTTTTTCGCTTTGCCTCTTCATCAGACATCGCGTTGAAAAAACAAGCTCTTAAACCACGCTTGATGTTGACGATAGGCGAGCTGAAAAGGACCCTCATAAAAATATGTCTTTCCTCCCTCTCAGGTACCGTGAACCCTGAAGCCGGCAGCGGCGCGCCGACCCTGAAGTCTGTGCTGAACCAGTTCTTCAAGGAGCACACGCACGGCGTGTTCACCGCGCGCGGCGCCTCCACTGCCATCTGGAAGCATCAGGGACACTTCTATCTGTTCGACCCTCATGGCTGCGATGAGAATGGTAAGAGAAACTCCTAACATCAACCAGATGCAAGTCACCAGCACCGTATTTTGAAAGGAGCGACTACCTGATTGATCTCTACAAACCGGTTGCCTATCTACAAGTATTATAGTTGGTACCTATACTAACAACCTTGCAGGACTGTATTACTAACATCATAAACAACAACTTTTGTTCTATGACTTTAAAAAACAAACTTTCAAGATTTCGTTGTTCTACCTAACACATTTCAACTCTGTATTTTGCTATACCTACCTACGTCTGTATGATGCAACGCAAGCTCATCAATCACCTCCTCCGCTATTGTACTATCGCTTGCTTCGTAATATTTAGAACGTTCAATTTATACCTTTTTAATTTGGTATGAAAATCCGATGAAGTGAAATATGATAAATTTTTAAAAGTCATAGAACAAAAGTTGTTGTTTAAATGATGTTAGTAACATAGTCCTGAGAGGTTGCCAGTGTTTGACAGCCATTCGTTCGTTGACCTATTTTTTGTAGGAGAAAAATAAAACACATTGATAGCAATAGTGCAACGCACACGTCCTACAAAAAGTCCGTCAGAAATACAGAACAATGTCACAAATATACAAAATCGAGCCGATTATAATAATAATAATCATAATTATCTGTCCTACAAAAAGTCTAACGTGGGCGACCAGTGTGAATCGGTCCTAAAATAGAGTGTCTCTCCAGGCCTACCATCGGACGAGCCGCGTTCGACGGCGTGCCTGGTGCGCGTGAAGGGCAACGTGAACGAGCTCGCTGACGTGATGCTGGCGTCCCTCACGCCCGGCGCTGACGACAGCTTCAACATCTCGCCCGTCTCCATCACCGCCACCAAGCTCAACCCGGAGATCGGCGCACCTGAACTGCCTAAACTGGAGGTTAGTCATCTAACAAGACCTTCGTTATTATTATCTATAGACTTTGCGCAGCACCACCGCATCGTTTCGCTCTTGCGCCGGACCCTGGTGCAACCCATTTTCCGGAGCGAGGAGTCGATCGCCTTCGCGTGCGAAGCAATTATGCTAGCGAAGAAAGTGGCCGCACGCGTTAAGGAACGGCCTTCCTCACGCTGGGATCCTGACCTCGATTTCCATCCACCGTAGGCGTGGTTTTGCAGACGTCCGATGACCTGAAGAGGGTCTCGGAATTTGACGGATGTGGGGCACAGAGGGCTGGTCGTTGTGGTAACACTTGGGGAGTCCTATATCCAGCTGTGGACATCTTCCAGTTAAAATGATGACCATAAAGTTATCAATTCTAAGATCTGTTCACGACATATACAACGTTAGATTTAGTATATGCAAAACCTGGAACTCATTCTATTACACAAATAGTACTATTACACTCAAATAATATACAACTATTCTTTGGGCGGTTCATTGAGTCCAAAGCCAAAGTAGCTGCTAGAAAACTTGGCATTCTTACAAAAGTCCGGCGGTACTTCACACCGGAACAGCTTTTAATGTTATACAAAGCGCAGGTCCGTTCGTGTGTGGAGTACTCCAGCCACATATGGGCTGGTGCTGCAAAATGCCACCTGGCAGCTTTGGACTCGCAAAATGCCACCTGGCAGCTTTGCACTCTGTGGAAAGGTGTACGAAAAGGCTAATTGGTGATCCAGATTTGGTTAAGTCCAACCTTCAAAGCCTTGAGCACAGGCGTAGGGTAGCCAGCCTTTCAGTGTTTTACAGGATGCTTTTTGGAGAGTGTGCGCAGGAATTGCATGACTTGATTCCGTCATCTCAATTCTACCATCGGACAACCCGACGTACGGCGAGTATCCACCCATACGTTGTTGAAACCTCTACGGTCCGGACTAAGCGTTTCGCCTCGTCGTTTATACCGCGTACGTCGAAGGAATGGAACAATTTGCCTGCTGTGGTCTTCCCGTCCGATTATAATTTGGGTATCTTCAAGGCTAGAGTGAATAGGCTTTTAATAAACTAGTGCGCCTCACCATTAGAGATTGCATCACTGCTTACCATCAGGTGGGATCGCAGTCAAGCACTAGTTTATACGAATAAAAAAAAAAGTATTTATATGTTAAGAATTGATGTACAAAATTTCATAACTGTGTCATGAAAAAATACAAAGATTTAGTCTGCCTAAAAAGCACAAACTTCACTAAATCAATACTAGAAGAAATAAAATAGAACCTTCAAGTATCAAGATATGTTGAGTCACAGTATAAAATTGAGCGAACAATTGATTCTATGTGTGCGTGCTGTGTGCGTATGCGTAATGTTGATGTATTGCGACGAATTCACCTAAAATTGAGCGAGTGAACTTTGCTTTAGTGTCCTTAAATGACTTGGGAATTCTGTATGATATTTAATCTTTTAAAAAATACTTGTATTCGATACTTCTATTAGTAAACTATGATCAAGATCTTTTAATCAACCTTGATTATTGAATCAGTGTTGACTACATCAGATTTAATTTTACCCTAATAATTACCCAAATCATTTTACTTTTTAGACAGACACTATAAGCTTATTATGTTAATTGATTTTCTGCACAAATACATGGTCATCAAGCCATCCGGGTGACTGAGGGGTTGTTTTGTTCCCACACCCAGCTGTGTGCTGGCGCCTAATGCTCACTATGACCTGCCATGACTTAGTGTCGCACTTAGTGTCGGTGGTAACCAATTTGTGACTTTTTAAAAATATTTTTGGAAAAAATTAAACATGCTTTAAAAAATATTGGAAAATCGATTCAGTTGCTGATTCTGAACAAACTATATTCAGGTTTTGCATAAACTAAAAATAATGTTGTATACAGGGTTATTTGTAAAACACTAGCAACCTCTCAGGTGCTAGTTAAGAACATCATTAACAACAACTTTTGTTCTATGACTTTTTACAATATAATACATTTACCAAAAACAAACCTTCAAGATTTCGTTGTTCTATCTAACACATATCAATTCTGTATTTTGCTGTACCTATCTACGCCTCCTGCACACTGTTCTTGTAGTAATAGTAAGCAGGCTTCCGAAACATTATCATGACACCTACCTAGCAAGCATTTCTACCATTTTCGTGTACTCATCACACTAGAAAATTGATACGCTAACATTTAGAACGTTCAATTTAAATATTTTTATTTTTGTATGAAAATCTTATGAACTTAAATTATGATACTTTTTAAAAGTCATTGAACAGAAATTTTTGTTAGTACCATAGACCTAAGAGGTTGCCAGTGTTTTACAAATAACCCTGTATAGATTATTAAGTTTTTACCAGTCAGGTTTTTCGGCTTCCAGTTTTAAATACCTAATTGTTGCATTTTGTGTATTACAGAACAAGCAATTCGAATGGATCAATAAGGGTACGGCTGCCATCATGATGGGGCCGCGCGGACAGAACTCTGCTATCGGCAAGCCAGCTGAAAAATGTGGCATCGGGGTCAGTAGCTTCTTTAAATATTTTAGCGTTCAGCCAGACTGTAAACGCGGGTGCAGGCACGCGATGTAGAAAATTCAAACATAAGAACTTGTTTTGACTCCATAATGACTGGTTGTTGGTCTAGTGGTTAGTGACCCTGACTGCTATGCCGGAGGTCGTGGGTTCGATTCCCACCCAGGACAAATGTTTGTGTGATGAGCATAATTATTGGTTCTGTGTCTGGGTGTAATTTATCTATAATATGCATGTATTAAGAAATATATAAGTAAGTTTATCAGTTGACTAGTACCCATAACACAGGCTCTGCTTAGCTTGGGACTAGACGGCGTTGTGTGTGGAATATTAATATTATTATATAATGGGCCTGTGAGCGTGGAAAGCGGCGCGGGCTACGAGACGCCGGACTCGCGCGGGACACTCGACACCATATTGCATGCGCGGGCGGCGTGCAGCATCTCAAACTAGTTCTCGTTAACCGCGTGCGTTACTATGGTGATGATTCGACAGCGGACAGGCAAAACGCGAGCGGTCCCGCACCCGCACCGCTCCCCGCACCGCGCTGCCAGTCTAACTGAGCATTTAGAAATATAAAGGAGAATGCTAGAGTTGTTTTGGCAGGATTTTTTCTAGTGAACTTCAGTTGACTGGAATAATTATTCACAAATTAATTCCTAGTGGATATTGTGATGTGAAATTGTTGTAGTTTTGTATCTCAAGTGTCTGCGCACCTGGACAATATGTGGGATTATTGAAACAGGCGCGGTCTCGGTGTAATGGAGCTGAGAATTATTGTAATATTGACTACCACGGCTTGCTAGCTTGGTTCCCTATCTTGGCATACTTTTGTTTGTCTTAATTATATTTATGCATAATATTAATTAAGCATAACATTCTAAAGCATAAATTTACTAAACATAATATTCTAAAGCATAATTTTACCAAGCATAACTTTCTGAAGTATAACTTTAGGATATACCAATTTATTTCGACGATTGGAAAATACCATATCTATCATATATAATTATACAAAAAGAAGGGATCCCTGCTAGCTTACTGAGAAGGCTGACTCGATACATTTGTTGCCAAATACTGAAAAAACAGTAAAATATGCTACATCCGAATTTTATTACTGAAGATTTTAAATAAATGTTTTATTTAGCAATTAGCTATTGCCAAATAAAACATTCTAATCTCGTGGTCTAGTGGTATAAATAAGAGTAAAATTTTTATCAACCATTTAAATTGTTTATCCAATAAGTAAGTGTCTAGGTAAACGTATTCGCGGACGGCGAGCACTGGGTAGCTCGCTGTTCAGCCGTCCGGTAACTGTCCGGACCCGGCAATGTTCCCGCGCGACTCAAGGAGCTATAAACAATAGCAGGGGCCCAGCTCGGTCAAAGCTGGGGCCAGGGTTAGCTCCGAAAGGTAGCTCGGTCCCAGTATAAAAGGCAAGAAGGAACGGGGTGGGTTTTTTTGTCAGTAAGAGTCTGACACTATCTCCCGTTCTACCCAAGGGCGGGGGATGTTATTTGGATGATTTTTACTCATAAAAAAGAAAAGTTTCTAGGTCAAGATAATTCGAATTTTAGTTTGGGGTTGCTAGAGAGATGCCCTACAGAAACCTACAATTCAGTTCCCTGTACCTGTTAACCTGTTAAGGTACTTATTTTTTTATATTTACTAATTCAGTACAGATTGCGTACAATTGCTAAATGATTTTAGAAACAGCAAAATAGATAATAGGGTTGCAGAAGAGCATGACATAAAAAAAGAATGCTCTAGCTTCATAGAAAAAAAACCAACTCTGGCGGAAAACAGATTTATCACAAATTATCAATGTCAATAAGTAACAAAGTAATAACCGGTTATGGTCCATCATCCTTACTGGCAAACTTATAAAAATTGCTTGTCTTAATTTTTTTTATATGTGGATATAAAGTATTTTATGTGCTATTCCAGGAAATTGTCTACATCCATATACATATCTATACATCCATACATCCATACATCCATACATCCATACATCCATACATCCATACATCCATACATCCATACATCCATACATCCATACATCCATACATCCATACATCCATACATCCATACATCCATACATCCATACATCCATACATCCATACATCCATACATCCATACATCCATACATCCATACATCCATACATCCATACATCCATACATCCATACATCCATACATCCATACATCCATACATCCATACATCCATACATCCATACATCCATACATCCATACATCCATACATCCATACATCCATACATCCATACATCCATACATCCATACATCCATACATCCATACATCCATACATCCATACATCCATACATCCATACATCCATACATCCATACATCCATACATCCATACATCCATACATCCATACCTCCATACATCCATACATCCATACATCCATACCTCCATGCATCCATTCTCAGTACTTTATGCACACAGAAGTACAGACAGTACATTATTCAAAAACATGATTCCGGTGCATTTCTACATCAATTGAATACAATAGTGTTTTTTTCATATAGGCCAACAAGGGTACTTATAAAACGTCAGAAGCTGATGCTCGACTCCAATTGAACGTTTACTGTGGAGAAAAACCGGTAAGAAACTCCTTTTGTGATTTTTGCATCGTACGACTGTACTTTGGACTTAACCACTGGACTCAGTGACATAAGGCTGACATCATATAGACTGCGTCGCAGCGACCGCGCGCGGTCGATATATTTAACTGCATGTAGTTGTAAGTTCGACTTCGTGCAGCCATGATATCAACTGCACGCGGATGGCTGCAGTCGAGTGAAGTCAATATCAACTGCATGCAGTCGTGTCTTCAACTTTACGCGGTCGGCTACAGTCGTGTAGTGTCAACACACGCTATCTATCGCTAACTGCATACAGTCAGTGTGCAGTTAATCAAAGAGTAAACGTACATTGACATTGTCAACTTTATTTTGAGGCACTTAAAGATCAAATCATACATTAAACTCCTGGGCTAGACGCGTGGCGCTAACTGCGTAAAGTCAGATCAAACTGCATGCAGTTGAATATATGGGCCGTCTGATAGCAGCCTAAAATGTGATCATCGTTACAAAATATCATGAACGGTTTGATCAAGTTTTTTAAAATTATTTATGTAATCCATTGACCTCTACTATTTACCGCACTGGACTGGTGGCCGTCAAAATGCTTTTATGGCCATTTGATATTCACTCTGGCGCTGCATTCTGGTACTGTCAGTCGTAGCTAGTGTCTACGGTAGGTGCTGAAACTAGTAATGTCGCGCCACTAACAATATTCAAAGAAAGGAAAAAAAAATTGGGCCCAAACACAAATACATGTAAAATTAAAAATAGTGGTTGTGTGCCTCATGGCTGCACCTCATTTTTCATAGGCTTTATATTATTCCTGAAGCAGTAACAATATGGAACGAAATTAATTCGAAATGCAAAAATAAGGTGCGTTGGGGTAAGATCGGCATTGGGGTAAGAACGTATAAATATAAATTACACCACTTATTTAGCTTTATTTTTAATGCCAGCCAATGTGGCTGGGCAACGTGGAACATAATGACACGGCATACAATATGACTAGCATATAAAGAAAGCAAAATAATTCCTTGCTGGAGTCTGTGTTTCCTGATAGCTACAACCCGGGAATCTTTAAGTCGAGAGTGAGTAGGTTTCTTCTAGGTAAGCGCGATTCATCGTCGACCGCATTGTCGTTTTCCATTAGGTGAGATAGCGGTCAAGCGCAAACCTATAAATAAAAAAAAAATAAGTGGTATAATATTTATACGTTCTTACCCCCAATGCCGATCTTACCCCAACGTACTTTACTTCAGGGTACTGTACACTACCCTGCAGCCATTTGCATTATACGTCAAAATTAGTTCTCTGGATGCTCGCGAGGGGCGCTTCAAATAGGCACAAAAAATTTGCTACTTATGGAACATCCTATCCAGTAGTATATAATAAAGGTCAGAGTGATGTAAGCTGTAATTACTCCACTGAAATGGAAACTTTTTTCGATAGAAAGGTGAGTTCTAAATATAAAGTCTGTGTTTCCAAATATAACTGTTTGAGTTGTTGGCGCAACTAACGCCATCTGTTGTTTTGGGTTTAAGTGACGGCACAGAGTTTTCGCTGATACGGGAAGGGGATAGAAGTTTGCTAGTGAGGTCACGATAATAGCTAGTTATTGTTTTATTAAATATTTTTCTTTTGATAATTTGAGATAGAACTCGTTTCCGCTGGAGCTAGGTTTTTTGACCATTCGCCTTTAGAAGAAACTACTTTTTAATTGACTTATTAACTGGAGGAGAAAAATATTTGGTTGTTGAGAGACAACAAAGAAAAGTGTTTTTTCATTACTCATACTCTGAAAGTGGGTCTAAACTTGCCTGTAGAGCGGGCTGAAAAGTATCACACTTTTCATCCCTAGGGAGTTTTACTTTCAACTGACAGCTGTCAAATTATTTAAAAAAAAAGTAGTTCTATCTTCACATTTCTATTGAACCATGTTCCAATTTTCCATACAGCCTATCAATCACAACGCGATATAAAATTCAAATAACTTAAAGATAAGTATTAATTAAATAATATTATATTTTTAAGTGACTCATTTGTTCGAGTATTACTTTAAAATACTTTATTTGTAAAAGATTGCAATTAATTTCTAATTTTTCATTAATGAGGCTGAATAGCTGGCCGGCTACAGAAAAAAAAAAACAAAATGGCGGGAAAGTGGCAAATCAGATGTTGGTTTTTTGAGTTTTGTTTACATTTCCGTACTGCACAGATTTGTATTATCATGATAAGTTCATCAGATTAAAATAGTGATAATAATAATTTTATAAGGGAAGAGGCTAAAACAGTAGTGCAACCTTTTACCGCCTAAATCAGAAGAAAGATACTTACCTAAAATCATAGGTACGATAACTCAGGTTTAACAAACTTTTAATTATTTTATTTTTACTTTCCTTGTATTCGTAATGAAAAGCACAGTGCTTACCTCGGGGCTAAAGTTACTTATTTAGTCCCTCGAATTAGCGACCTCGCTACGCTCGGCCGCCAACTCCTTCTCGGGACGAAATAAGTAACTTTCACCCCTAGTGTAACAATGTACTATTTCATTACTCATACTCTGAAAGTAGGTCTGAAGTTGCCTGAGGAGCGGGCTGAAATGTATCACACTTTTCATTCCTAGGGAGTTTTACTTTCAACTGACAGCTGTCAAATTATTAAAAAAAAAAAACTAGGTCTATCTTCTTGTATTCGTAATGAAAAGCGCAGTGCTTACCTCGGGGTTAAAGTTACTTATTTAGTCTTTCGAATTAGCGACCTCGCTACGCTCGGCCGCCAACTTTTACCCCTAGTGTAACAATGTACTATTTTTTTGCATTAGGTTCATGTATACTCAGACGAAAAAAATACGGATAAGGATACGCGAAATAGAAAATCAGATTATATTATAGTGACCCATCAGATTAGTTGTTGAGATTAGTGAAGCTGCACTAATCTCAAGAGACTAGATATAGTGGAACAGACTAGTTGTTAAGATTAGTCAAATCAAATCAAATCAAATCAAATCAAATCAAATCATCTTTATTGTGGATCATAGGTAATTGTACATTATGGTGTTAATGATATATTTACGAACAGCTATGTCCTACCCTGAGGGCGTACAATACAATATTTATATCTATACTAAACTAGCTTTTGCCCGCACGGCTTCGCTCCCGCTCTTCCCTACTGTACCCTACTCTACCCTACTATACCCTACTCTACCCTACTCTATCCTACTCTACCCTACTCTACCGTACTATACCCTACTCTACCCTACTATACCCTACTCTACCCTACTCTACCCTACTCTATCCTACTCTACCCTACTCTACCCTACTCTACCCTACTCTACCCTTCTCTACCCTACTCTACTCTACACTACCCTACTATACCCTACTATACCCTACTCTACCCTACCAAACTTCACATAAACCATCTACTAAATAGTCTGAACAAAGCCTAAAAATTTGGTTTGGATAGGTGAGCCCGTTCTTGAGTTATAAAATAACAACGAAAAGTGGCATTGATTTTTATATCTATACTAAATTAACATGCATGTCAACAATAATTATATTAAATCGCAAAATTATTATATCTTCACATATTTGATGGAATAACAAATTTCAATAGACAAAAAGTTTTAATGTATCTCTCCTTCGTTATGTTTTCCAGAGTTCGTCATGTATCTATACAAAACGCATCATGACCCAGGCAAATTGTATTTTAATTCATGAATCCCCAAGCGACCACCGGTGGCCGCGCATCTATTGTCTTACTATTGTGTCTCTAATAGACGGTATCTGAAGGGTTAATAGTGATTTATCAGCAAAGAAGTCGTCTATAGATTAATAACATTTATTTACTAATAGTTCATGGAGTTTATTTTTGAATAGTTTTATTTCAGTAATTGAATATGAGCAGGGGGCAAATCCGCTATCTGATGGGTGCCTTTACAGGGCACTTTGGAACCAACGACATGCTCATGAAAATGGGTCTAGCCGCAACTCCCATGTGCAGGTTGTGTGAGGAACATACAGAACGCATGGAGCACCTGCTGTGCACATACGATGCTTTGGCTAACAAGCGAATGAGTCTTCTAGGGGTAGGATATCCAAGACCAGAGGATTACAGGCTCTTATCCCCGCATCTCGTTGTGAAGCTTATGAAGGAGATTTTCAACGAGTTTGGGGAGGAGTAATCTATCTAGGGGACCACAAAAGATCCATATGGGTCGAAGTGTCCGAGTTGTTTCTCGGCCCCTCAATAAGATAAGATAAGATAACATTTTAATATTGTCACTGTTAGGAGGATGACATGGCGGGACGTACCCTCGGCCTCGTGGCTGCAGCGGCTTTCGCAGCAGCGTCCGAGTCCGTGCCTCCACCACACATGCACCAGGATCACATGTATAACATCCTTGGTAAGTAGGTAGCTGTCGGACAGGACCCTAATTCTCGACGGCGTAAGTGTTCCACGCGCACTTCAAAGGAATGGCAGCAAAACCGTTTAGACCCAGCAGGGTTGAAACCTACTGCGGCCATGTGTTGACTTCCGAAAGGGAAACACAAGGTCTTGAAACGCACGGCCGAGAAGGACTGCATTTTGGAGAGTGCGCGCAGGAATTGCACGACTTGATTCCGCCATATCAATAGGGTATTTTCCAGGGTCAAAATAACTACGTTTTATTTAGTCCGTATTTTAGATTACCTATAAAAAATATTGGACACGTATTTTTTCTTTTTTCGACTAAACAAAAAATAACAAAGATATAGTCTATTAAAATTACGTGTGACGTAACCCCGTGCGAAAAAATGCAGCACGGCGTGACGTTACACGTAACTTTAATGGGCTATATCTTTGTCACGTTTGGTTTAATTTACAAATAAAAAAATACGTGTCCCTTATTTTTGAATAGTCTAAAAGACGGACTAATTACATTTTTTTAGGCAACTAGCCTATTGTATGACTTGATTCCGCCATATCAATTCTACCATCGGACAACCCGACGTACGATGAACTCTACGATCCGGACTAAGCGTTTCGCCTTGTCGTTTAAACCACGTACGTCGAAGGACTGGAACAATTTGCCAGCTGCGGTCTTCCCGTCCGATTATAATTTGGTCGTCTTCAAGGCTAGAGTGAATAGGCTCTTAATAAACTAGTGCGCCTATCCATCAGAGATTGCATCACCGCTTGCCATCTGGTAGGGTCGCAGTCAAGCACTAGTCAATTAAAAAAAAAAGAGTGAGTTTTAGTCGGTAAAAATCTGACATGCTATCCAGCTCCGCCCTAGAGCGGAAAAAGTTAGTAGATGATTTCTCACCTAAAAAAGACCACCGCGATAGAGTATCAAATTGTTTGTCCCACTCACGCCGCATTGCTTCGCGATCGCGTTCGCGTTGCATCACCTATAAAAGAAATTGTATAAGGACAATTTTGTACTTGTTATTGACCAATGTTTCAGTTCATGTAAAAACCTTCTCAATGTACCCCTACAGATGCCGCAGCAGATTATTACCTCCATCACCTGAAGAAGACAGGCCGCAAAGACATCACCGTCGAAGATCTCTCGGAGAAGTTCGAGATGGGTGCCAACACCTTCTCCGTGGAGCTTGGGGAGCCCATGCGACTGCCGCTGAGGCTACCGGATGAAGTTCCCGGGGTGAGTTACATACATTCGATAAGGGGGACCGATGACCAGGGGTTCTGATGATGACCAGGGGTTCTAATGACCAGGGGTTCTGATGACCAGGGGTTCTGGTGACCAGGGGTTCTGATGACCAGGGGTTCTGATGACCAGGGGTTCTGATGACCAGGGGTTCTGATGACCAGGGGTTCCGATGACCAGGGGTTCTGATGACCAGGGGTTCTGATGACCAGGGGTTCTGATGACCAGAGGTTCTGATGACCAGGGGTTCTGGGGTACCACGTGATCCATTTGACGACTGAAACTGAGCTTTTAAAGGGATGGCGCTATAGTGTATAGCTCAATTTTTCTCGCCCGCACGCCTGCCATTTGACACGTCATGGTATGGCTGTATGGGAGCAGTGGTGCCCGAGTGGTAACGGCCACGACATCGCGGGTTCAAACCCAGCCAGGCGCATTACTTTGTGTAATTTATTTCATCAGTTCTGCTACCAAAACGGTGAAGGAAAACATCGTGAGGAAACCGGCATGTCCTAGAACCAAAAATTCGAAGGCATGTGACATTCACCAAACCGCACTGGGCCCGCGTGGTGGATTACAGCCCATTCCCTCTCCTATAGAGGAGCGTCCGCACTTGTTTTTCCTCTCCGCTTCCCCTCTTTGCTTTTTTTTAAAACTAGTTCGTGCTCCCTGTCCACAGAAGAGGAACGGAGATTTTGTGCAATCCTATTTGTCAATATTTCTCCGTTTCTCCGCTCCGCAGCCTCGCTCTCTATCGGTGGATAGGCAGTCTACCCTATTGCCACTGATGTGAAGTGGAGATTTCGAGCGCTGTGACGTGGTCTCTCCAGTGCTCCAAGCCGTACAGGGAATACACTGTGATGTCATGTGTTTTGTTATAGGAAGGTGAAGGTGGTGGCGATGAAAGAGGAGGTCTCGGAGAAGGCGAAGTGGAAGAGAAGGTTGAGTTCAAACGTAAGTCTTGGTGTTGGTGCCACGGGAGTCCACGAACAGCAGGGCCGGAACATACTGGGGCTATGTATTTACTTTTGAAAGGGAAACCCGGGGTTCTGGAACGCAAGGGAACTTTGCCTCGTCGAGACGATAGATTTTTCGAGACGATTGATTCTGAAAGAAAGAAGAAAGAAAAACATTTTATTTGCCTGAAAGGCCATAAAGTATTTACAAACTAGCTGCTACCAGCGGCTTCGCACGCGTGATAGCAGAAAATTATCCCAAGGGAACATACTTCCATGATAAAAAGTATCCTATGTCTATCCGTGTACCAAGTTTCATCAAAATCGGTTTTGCCATTTAGGCGTGAAGACGTAACAAACAAACTCGCTTTCGCTTTTATAATATTAGTAAGGATTACAAGTACATTTAAAGAAAAAAATGCGCCACTCTCGAGCAAAATGGTCGAACGCTCAGCATAATGCCGAGACCACAACGCTAAAAGCGGCGAGTCTATGGCGCTGGTTTTAAGCGTGGGCCGATAATAGTGTAGACAAAGATGGCATGGTGCTGTGTTCTGACACCTACTGGCGACTACTTAGTCGCCACTCCAGAACCTATCCTCTCTATCGGCCATCTGTTCTGCGAGCAATGTGCCCTGCCCATTGCCACGTAAATTTGGCGATTCTTCGGGCTGTATCAGCAACCTTGCTTCTCTTGTTTTGCTCTCCATTCCTGATGCGATGCGAAAAAATATCGGCCTCTCCATCAAACTGTCCAACGTTTATAATTAGAATAGAATAGAATATACTTTATTGTACACCAAAAAGTAACACAGTTTATACATAAAATTAAAATGGGTACAATGGCGGTCTTATCGCTGAAAGCGATATCTTCCAGACAACCTTAAGATGGACAAGAACTTAAAATAATACAAGGGGTAGTCTGTGGTGTACTGCTAACAAATTATTTCTATATAAAACACAATACATAACTATAATAATGTATTATAATATAATATGTTACACAATTTCATTAAAATAGGGAAGAATAAAAGAGTAAAGTAGGGTTGGTGGAAGAAATTAAATTACTTAGAATCAAGATAGGTAAGTAATGTTACAAAGAAAGGAAATGGTTTTTAACTAAATTTTTAAAAACTGGTGACTGGGCTTGCCTAATAGGTAATGGCAACGCATTCCACAAACGCACCGCCTGGATCGCAAACGCATTGTCGCAAAATTTTGTTTAGAGAGGCCGAATTTTTTTGTTTCCAGTAAAAAGGAAGGTTGTTCAGTTTCGTTTACTGAGTAAGCCTTTAAAGTTTGCGGAGACCGGTCCCTTACACCCTGTATGTTACTACTGCCTACTTTTTTTATTTCAATTGTGCCAATTGCTGTGTAAATCTACAAGTCCGTGATAAGACCTGTGATATTGTATGGATCAGAATGTTGGGCTGTGAAAAAGACGGATAAAAAAGGTTGCATGTAGCGGAGATGAGAATGTTAAGATGGATGTGTGGTGTGACGAGAATGGATAAAGTGAGAAATTAGTATATTAGGAGAAGTTTGAAAGTGGCGCCAGTGACTGACAAGTTAAAAGGGCGGTTCCCTTTCAACTTTTCAGTCACTGGCGCCGCCGCAGTTTGTCTTGGTATGGTCAAGTAAAGAGGAGGGATGAAACGCACGTTGCTAAAAGAGTTATGAGTTTACATGTGAATGGATGGAGGAGGAGAGGGAGGCCAAAGAAAAGATGGATGGATTGTGTGAGACGTGATCTGAAAGAAAAGGGAGTTAGTGATAGCGTGACGAGTGACAGGACAGTATGGAAGAAAAAAACGTGTTGCGCCGATTACAAATAAAACTGGATAAGGCCGGGAGTCCATCAAAGCAGAGATTTGTGTGGTGTGTTGTGTGCTGTGCGAGAAGAGATATTTTTCAGCTGGGGAACTCCACTAAAGCGGAGATGTGTGCGTTTGCGTCGTACACGCTTAGCTCCGCTTAAGCAGATGGACCGGGAGCTCCTCCTGGAAGCCGCGTCGGTACAGGCCTGGGTGCAAGCACCGGACAGGCCTGTCGACATCGACGTCGAGGCGGAGTGGTTTCAGGAGGCCATGTCGCAAATTTGCGATGCGGCAATGCCCCGTGTCCGTCCAGGACGAGCTAAGCGCCAGGTGTACTGGTGGTCGCCGGAGATTGGCGCCCTGCGCAACGCGTGCAATCACGCGCGACGCCGGTACGCCAGGCACTGCAGGCGTCGCATCCGCCCGCCGGATGCGGAGGCCAGAGAGGCGGAGCTGTATGAGGGATACAGAGAGGCAAAACGCACCCTCCGAACGGAGATCAAGCGGGCCAAACTCGAGGCCCGCAACGTGTGGCTGGGGTCTCTGAACGCGGACCCGTGGGGGCGCCCGTACAAGTTGGTACGGGACAAGCTTCGCCCCTGGGCTCCGCCGCTGACCCAGAGCCTCCGGCCCCAACTCGTGGAGGGTGTGGTTAGCACTCTGTTCCCTGCGCGGGGGGAACACTCCCCCCCGCCCATGGCTCCGCCTCCGCCAGCAGTGTCTGACGCGGATCGCAACAGCGACGACGACGAAAATGCTCCAGAAGTGACCGAGGTAGAGTTGAGAGTGGCGGTGCGAAGGCTGAGTGCCAAAAACACCGCCCCAGGACCCGACGGCTTGCCAGGGAAAGCCTGGGTCCTGGCCATGGAGGCTCTCGGGCCTCGACTGAGAGGGCTCTTTAGCGCATGCCTGGAGAGGGGCCAGTTCCCACTTCGTTGGAAGACGGGAAAACTGGTCCTCATAGCGAAGCCAGGGCGCCCTGCGGACTCTCCGTCCGCATACCGGCCCATTGTGCTGCTCGACGAGGTGGGCAAGCTCTTTGAAAGAGTGATTGCAAACCGCCTCGTCGTGCGGCTAACACGGGTGGGGCCGGACTTGTCGGACGGACAGTTCGGCTTTCGCAGGGCGCGCTCTACAATAGACGCCATCATGCGCGTGCGAGCCCTCACGACAGGGGAAGCGGTGTCCCAGGGTAGGTGTGTCGTGGCAGTGTCCTTGGACATTGCCAACGCCTTCAACTCCCTGCCCTGGAGTACGATCCGGAGGGCACTCCGGTACCACCGGGTGCCCGAATACCTCTGTCTAGTGGTCGAGGCGTACCTGTCAGACAGGTACATTGTCTACCCCGGTCACCAGGGAGACTGGAATCGTCGAGAGATGTCGTGCGGTGTTCCGCAGGGGTCGGTTCTAGGCCCACCCTTGTGGAACATCGGCTACGATTACGTGCTGCGCGGCGACTTCCCTGACGGGGTCAGCGTGGTTTGCTACGCAGACGACACGCTGATCCTAGCGCAGGGAGAGTCGCACCAGGCGGCGGTCGCTCTAGCGACACGCGGGGTTGCGATAGCCGTTGGTAGGATCCAGGAGTTGGGACTCGAGGTGGCGCTGCATAAATCCGAGGCAATGTGCTTCCACGGCCCTCGGAACGCGCCACCATCGGACTCCCAACTTACGGTAGGAGGAGTTCGCATCGGCGTCGGGTCGACGATGAAGTACCTGGGACTCGTTCTCGACAGCCGATGGAATTTCGGAGAACACTTCCGACGTTTGGCTCCCAAACTCAACCGGGCCGGGGCTGCTCTTAAGCGGCTCCTGCCCAACCTTGGGGGTCCAGACGCCTCCTGCCGGAGGCTCTACGCGGGGATCGTTCGGTCCATGGCCCTCTACGGGGCGCCGGTGTGGGCGCCGTCGCTGGCAAAGCGACCGGCGTCCATACTGAACGCCTGCCAGAGGGTCATGGCAATACGGATGGTGCGGGGTTACCGCACGATCTCCCGCGAAGCGGCGAGCCTTCTGGCTGGCCTACCACCGTGGGATCTGGAGGCAACAGTCCTTGCACACATGCACGACATGCGCGTGGAGATGCAACGCCGGGGTGAAAGTCCACTGCCGCAACATGTCAAGGCATGGCGGACAGAGCTCCGGCGGGATCTCATGGTGAAATGGCGTCAACGGCTATCGCAACCCAGTGCTGGGCACGCCACGATTATGGCGGTAAGTCCCCTCTTTGAGGCGTGGCTGGAAAGACCTCACGGCGTCCTTACCTTCCGCATGACGCAGGTCCTCACCGGACATGGCAAGTTCGGGAGGTTCCTGCATCGGATTCAAGCGGAAGAGACGCCCGGGTGTCGCCACTGTGCGCAACGCCCGGAGGACACGGTGGAGCACACCGTCGAGGTGTGCCCTGCCTGGGCGGAGCATCGCCGTGCCCTCGTGGGGGCGATCGGCGGCGGAGACCTCTCGCGCCGGGCCCTGGTCGAAGCCATGATCCGGAGCGAGGAGGAATGGCAGGCGGTCGCTTCCTTCTGCGAAGCAGTAATGCTAGCAAAGGAGGAGGCCGACCGCATCAGGCAACGGCGCCCTCGCCGCCGTCGCCGGGATTCCGATCCCGATTTCCGGCCACCGTAGACGCGGGCTCGCGGACGGCGAGCCATGGGTAGCTCGCTGTCCGATCGTCCGGTAATGGACCGAGTCCAAGACGTCGACGGCACGCACTGTTCCCGCGCGCCTCAAGGAGTTGTCAGCAACAGGAGGGGCCCAGCTGGGTCGAAGCCTACTGGGGACAGGGTTGTCCGAAAGGGAGCTCGCGCCCCGGTATGAAGGCTAGAAGGAACGGCGCGGGGTTTTTAGTCAGTAAGAGTCTGACACTGTCTCCCGCTCCACCCAAGAGCGGGTTTCGTCAAAGATGATTTTCCCCGTCGACAAAAAAAAAAAAAAAAAAACACGCTTAGCTCATATCTTCTTCTTCTGAGTCGGTACATTCTTGCCAGAATGGTCGTGGTAATCAATGTGAATCATGATGATCATCTTTGTAATGCGGCGCCATTCATCGCGGACTGCAGCTTTCCGGGTACATTCATAAAACGAGCACTTAGTTGCGGCCTTGATCTGTTCTGTCCATCTCATTGGTGATCTACCACGTGGCCTGGTGTCCTCAACTTTACCCTGCACTACGAGACGCCACTTAAATCGCACCAATAAATCAAACAGCGAGATCCACTGAAGCTGAGCGGAGAGGAATTCTATTGGTTGTTTAAAAAACATCTCCTCTCCGATCGCCTCGTCTTCGCTTTAGTGGCCCGGCCTAAAGGCAGGAAGATGATGATGAGTCTCAATATCTGTGTCAAATAACTGTCGATGTTTCTTTAGACATGAAGGACTACCTCTTCAAGATGTGGTACGACACCACGCGCCCGACCACGATCTCGCTGCTGCTGGGTGACTACCACCAGCTCGGCCTATGGATGTCGGCTGGAGGGAAGGTGGTCGCCTTCGATCCTGCTCCTACGCTCGCCAAGGGTCTACTTACCCAACCCAGAATTAAGAAGGGTGAGTTAATAAGTTTTAGGGTTCCGAACCCAAAGGGACCTTTTACAGGGAGTTTTGAAACACGTCTGGTAGCCTATGTTCAGTGGACGATTAAGACGGTTCTAACGATATCTGTACCCCTAGCCAAGTTGCTAATCTGCAATAGTTAACGCTAGTAGAAAGTTTCAGATGTACGGGAGTGACGCGCTCTCAACGCTCAGTCGCGTGGTCAGAACAAAAGAATAGGCGGCAAGGTCAACTCGAAGCATTCGACGCAAGCGAAACGGTTGTTACTTGGCTAGGGGGGGCTGATTCGTCCTCTTTTGATTAGTAGTTTAGGAGTTATGAGGGAATAGATGAACATACACACATACATAGCCTGTCAAAATCATAACGCTCCTTTGGCATTGCCGTGGTACAGTAACAGAGTAAACATGTAATGGTCAAATCATATGAGAACCATGTAGATTTTTTGTAGTATCAGGTTTTTTGAGGAAGGAACTACACAGATTTGAGTAGGTCTGTCAAGTCAGTGCAAGCAATTGTCACTCTTCAGACTACTAAGGAATTCAGTGTGTTATGCGTCGTAGGGCTTGATTGCTGGCGACGACCAAGAGAAGTTCTTTATGGGTCTTCATATGACTGGCCGATGGTGCGGTGGGCTAAGCCAAGGTCGTTGATGCGGCTGTGGTGATGACCAGGTGTGACTAGTTAGGCATACTGGTGGTCGGGACACTCTTAGCCGTGGGTACTGGCTGTATGACTCGTTGCTCGAAAGCTTGAGGAAGTGATGATGACATCACGAAGTAGTAGCTGCACGAAGGCTGCGCTGACATTATTTTTCGAGGGTCACCAGTTTGGAGGTAACAGAGAGTAAAGTCCCGCAAACCTCCTTTGAAAAGGCAGGATCCTCCGACCAGACAGGTGTTATGGTCTGGTAGGCGACTGCCCGATAGTTGATTCCGGGCTGTCGTATATATTTAAATCGCGCGGAGAACTTTGATTGCGCGATGCAGGATTTCGTATTTTCTTCGTAGTTCTTATGAGGCGTCATAGATGTCACTACAAAAGTACATTGTGTGCAGGTGACGAACTACGCATCCAGCGGCTGAAGGATGAGATGACGGGAGAGAGCGCGGGCGATGACAACGAGGAGCTAGGAGGCGGTGAGTATCTTTTTGTCATTGTATCCTTTATGAAATTACTATACAGAGTTATTTGTAAAACACTAGCAGCCTCTTAGGTGCTAGTTAAGAACATCATAAACAACAAATTTTGACTTCGATCACATGAGTCGTGATGGATTGCAGTGAGTCACAGCAGTGGGAACGTCAGGTCTAGGCCGATTATCTACCGAAGGCGTGGGTTTGCGGCCAGCGAGCAATGGGTGGCTCGCCGTCCGACCGTCCGGTACTCTTCCGGACCGAGCCCAAGTGATCGACGAGGCGTACTGTTCCACACGCGTTTCAAGGAGATGTCAGCAAGCAAACCGAAGGGGGCTCAGCAGGATCGAAGCCTACTGGTATCACGGGCAGTGTGAAAATGAGATTCGGGACCTGGGACGAAGGCAAAGAAGGAACAGGAGTGGGTTAATAGCAAGTAAAAGTCTGACACAGCCTCGCGCTCCGCCTAAGAGGATGATTCATTGGATGATTTTCTCACCAAAAAAAAATTTGATCATCTGCTAACACTTGTTACATTCCAGAGGGTGAAGAGAAACCGGAGCCTGAACCAGAGTTCGTTCCGCCGGAGTCTTGTCCAGTTCTCATAGTGGCTGCCAGTCCTGGGGAGTTCATCGATAAACTTGGTGAGTATCATTTGGGAGGTCCGTAGCTACTACGTAAGCTGGTGCTGACAAGGAACCGATCTAACTCTTTGTCATCAGATATGCTGAAAGCGTATCTTCTTCTTCTTCCTGCCCTTATCACAATTACTTGTGGTCGGCGCAACACGTTTTTTTCTTCCATTCTGTCCTGTCACCCGTCAAACTATCACTAACTCCCTTTTCTTTCATATCACTGCAATATATCCATGTTTTCTTCGGCCTTCCTCTCCCTCTCCATCCATCTAAGAAGATCTTTTGACATTTTTTTAATGAAAATGTAAGCTTCAAGGCAGCCCGCGGAATTTGAAAGATTTGAAAGATAATGCCAGAAACTCTATAGACATTTGCCCCACTCACAATAAAAGTCATTTACAAGTTTTCAGTATACATAATCTTATTGTATATTTATTACTGATAACTTAAAATTTGTCCTGGAGCCTGTAGAACTTCAGGTTTTTGTTTAAAACCAAAAATACACTTGCTAATAAAGTGACTCTTATTGCACTGCACTTAGGTATATAATGGCACTTGTTACCAAACTGACATTTTGATTACCATTTCGCACTAGTGCTTTGATATGGTTAAAACCTTTTTGTTCATCCTCTCCCTGCCATAATTTTATATTTATCGTCTTAGCATGGGCGCGCGTCGCTACCCAAGAGCAAAAAAAAATGGGGGTGCATATGAAAACAGATTTTTACCCCCACAAAAGTTTACTAGTTTTACAAGTGTATTGAAAAACATCGTATGATTCACGTGAGTAATTAATGATTACCGGTCTCGGCTCTCTTAAGACCCTCGCCATGGCTCGGGCCTAAATATCGCCTCAACGGTAATCACTAACATTACACACTTATATCATAATGTACTATTTTAATTTAATTTTAACTTAAGTATAACTAATGCCTAATTGAAACCCCGCAGTGAAACAAGGCAACTTGAACAACGTACAAATGATCGCTCCCTACAAGCTCTACCCGGTCAAAGTGACCAACGAGCTCACTCAGTCTCTCAAGGAGAAGAGACTCGGCGCCCCCAAGGAGAAGGGCGACGGAGAAGAGGAGACTGGCGGTAAGTACCTGTACCCCTAGCCAAGTCGCTAATCTGCAATAGTTAACGCTAGTAGAAAGCTTCAAATGTACGGGAACGACGTCATCTCAACACTCAGTCACGTGGTCAGAACAAAAGATTTGGCGGCAAGGTCAACTCGAAGCGTTCGACGCAAGCGAAACGGTTGTAACTTGGCTTGGGGGGTTGTACTGTATTCACGTTGAGAAAATAGTGACGTTGTCTTCTCCGGACTGAACCCAAGTCGCCAACGGTGCGCACTGTTCGCGCGCGTCTCAAGGAGTTGCCAGCAAGCGGCCCAGCTGAGTCGAAATCTACTGGGCTCAAGGGTTTTTTTCTGAGAGGGAGGCACGGCCCCGGTTTGAAAGGTAACGAAAAAACTGGGTGGATATCTTTTGGCAGTAAAGTCTGAGCGCTCGGTCCTACCGAATTCTTGGTCGAGAACCCGGTCTCGCCTGTTTGCCCAGTACGTGTGATCAAGGCATTAGGGACATTTCTCAAAAATGATTAATCTTGATTGAACAGTTTGTATGGAGAGGTCGATTCTTATTCCGATTCCTGAAAAAAAATCATGATGACCCAGTGAAGGTTGCGGGCACCCGATGGATGTGAGACGCACAGGAACGTTCGTTTTGGCGATGCTTGAGGGAGGCCTATGTCCAACAGTGGTCGTGTATCGGCTGAAATGATGATGATGAAAAAAAATTTTGTGGAAGGTTGTTCAGTTTCGTATACAGAATAAGCTCTTAGTTTGTGGAGGACCTGTCCTTTAAATCCTATGTGTTTACCACTTAGCTCCTGAAGAGGAACTGGTACCAGCTCTGGATGACGCGGCGGTGGGCAAGTACATGACGCGCTTGTCGCGCACCACCGCCTCCGTGCGCGCCGCGCTCGCGCAAAACGAGAACTACTTCCTCGACCAGCCTAATAGAGACAACCAGGTGAGTGGTGCTTCTCCACATCATACCACATAACTCCCGAGGAGGAGGCACTGCGCGCAGGGAAGTACGTGACCACCTCGCGCAGAACGAGAACTACTTCCTCAACCAGCCTAATAGAGACAACCAGGTGAGTGGTGCCTCTCCACTCCATACCACACAGCTCCCGAGGAGGAGGTACTGCGCGCAGGGAAGTACATGACCACCTCGCGCAGAACGAGAACTACTTCCTCGACCAGCCTAATAGGGACAACCAGGTGAGTGGTGTTTCTCCACATCATGCCACACAGCTCCCGAGGAGGAGGTACTGCGCGCAGGGAAGTACATGACTACCTCGCGCAGAACGAGAACTACTTCCTCGACCAGCCTAATAGGGACAACCAGGTGATTGGTGTTTCTCTACATCATGCCACACAGCTCCCGAGGAGAAGGTACTGCGCGCAGGGAAGTACATGACCACCTCGCGCAGAACGAGAACTACTTCCTCGACCAGCCTAATAGGGACAACCAGGTGAGTGCTGCCTCTCCACACCATACCACACAGCTCCCGAGGAGGAGGTACTGCGTGCAGGGAAGTACATAACCACCTCGCGTAGAACGAGAACTACTTCCTCGACCAGCCTAATAGGGACAACCAGCTGACTGCTGCCTCTCCACATCATATCACACAGCTCCCGATGAGGAGCTGCTGCCGGTGCTGAGGAACTGCATAACCACCTCACGCAGAACTAGAACTACTTCCTCAACCAGCCTAATAAGGACAGCAGGTGAGTGCTCCTTTTCCACATCATACCACACAGCTCCCGAAGTGAAGCTGCTGACGCCGTTAGGGAACCTCATAGTGAGCTTGTCGCGCGCCTCCAGAAGACCTCGTTTTGTATAGAAAATAATTACACATTAGAAGTACATCTTCTTCCATCGTGTTACCATTAAACACTTCCCTTACTTCCCAGGATACAGCAAACGCCATGATGGGTATAGTAGTCGAGCACATAGAGCCCTACCAGTACTGGAAGCCGGAGCTGCTGGACGCCGTGCTCAAGTACGGCGACCGGCTGCACACCATGTCCATCGGTAACGCCAAGCAACCGCCCAAGCTGAAGCCACATGAGATTGTCAACAACTTCCACGTCACCAATTTTAATGTGAGTAACGTCCGTCTGCCTCCATCTATATACAGGGTTATTTGTAAAACACTAACAACTTTGCAGGACTGTATTACTAACATCATAAACCACGACTTTTTTTAACAGACTTCGAAAATGAAGAGGTTCTATGTTCGGCTAAATGTATGTTTTTTTTGTATGTATGTTCACCAATATCTCGGTCAATTGTGGACCGCTTTTGAAAATTATTTTTTTGATTGAAAGGTTATGCCTCCAAGTTGGTCCCATAGGAATATTGTCATGATCTGATCAAGAACTCCTCATAGGATCACAGCAGAATTGTCGTAACAAGTAAAATTGCTCGTTCGTCGTTCCAAGGTTCCTATCTAAAACACTTCAACTCTGTAATGCTGCCTGGACTTGTGTTGTATTTAACGACGGTGGTGTCCAACTTGTGACCTTTTTTTAAATAATTTTTGGGAAAAAATATAACATGGTGAACAAAGTTCTCAACTCAAAAAAAAAAAAAAAAAACAATCAACCCAATTTAACTGAAGATATGGGTGTGTTACAAACCACTGCCCAACATTTTGGAAAGAATGATAGTTTTTGTTGAGGCCATAATATCAACGCCACCATGGTGTCCACCATGGTGGCACGACCAGTTGCACTGCTATGGTGTCCCGGTGAAATATAGCCCTAAGCTAGCAAACTAGACATCAGAGCCGCCACACGTCCGAGCTGGTCGCGCCGGTAAATTGGTTGCGCAACCAAACGGACACCAGCTCAGCAGCTAACTCTCTATAGAGTCTCTGTATACATTTTGTTGGTAGCAGCGACTGGCTGCGCCGCCATGGTCTCTCACTGAAATATTTTTTTTTTATTATTGATCAGCTTGCGTTTGACCACTATCTCACCTGATGGTAAGCGACGATGAAATCTAGCCCTTACGTGTACGTTACAGGTGAAGCTAGAGGTGGAGCCCGATGTGATCGGCGGTGATACTAAAGCAGGAGAGGGCAGCAGCGTCAACAGCATCAAGCAAGCGCTCACTAACTTCTTCACTAATGTAAGTACTTCAACCATACTTATTTACAGGGTCATTTGTAAAACACTATAACTAACCGATGACCTGGTGAAGGTTGCGGTAATCCGATGAATGCGAGACGCACAGGATCGATCGTTGTGGCGACACTTAGGGGACGCCTATGTCCAACAGTGGACGTCTGTTGGCTGAAATGATGATGATGATGATTGTTCTATGACTTTTAAAAATGTATCATATTTTAGTTCATCGGATTTACATTCAAATATAAAGCAATAGTACAATAGTAAAATAGTACAATAGTAGAGGCCTTCCGTCGCTGCGTCTTCCAGTACGAGGTTGCCACTCCAGAACCTTTTGGCCCCAACGGCCAATCTGTTCATAGTACAATAATATAATATATTCCTTCCACAATTATCACACAACGCCATCTAGTCCCAAGCTAAGCAGAGCTTGTGTTATGGGTACTAGACGACTGATAAACATATTTATATAATTCTAAATACATACATCATATAGACACAGAACAAATGATCATGCTCATCACACAAAAATTTGTCCTGGGTGGAAGTCGAAACCACGACCTCCGGCATAGCAGTCAGGGCCACTAACCATTAGATCAACAGGACAGTCCTATGGTCATATAAATAGGTTACTTTAATTATGATATATTATTTGTTCCAGCACAAACACGGCATCCTCTGCTCTAAAGGCTATTGCGTCGCCATCTGGAAGGGTGCTGACGATATCTCGTATTGTATGCTCGATCCGCACGCAGTTGGACCCACCGGCAGGTCCAACCCCGCTGGGGCCGCCACGCTGGTCATATACGCTGATATAGATGAACTGGCGGATACGTTCAGAGATAATGTGGATGGGACGATGCGGGCTGGAGATAACAAGTGAGTCTGGAATTTATACCGAATATTACAAAAAATAGTAGAAGTGATATAGTGGGCCCATTTGGGCGCCAATTAATTTATTGGCACCCAATTGGGACAGTTGTTACTACGTTCAGATTGACCAAAGAATTCTAGGGAACATACAATCTTTCATCATCTTGCCATATTTTTCACGATGTCTCGTCACCGTTTCTTAGTCATATAATTTTTCACTCAATCTATGCATGGTTTCTTTGTCTTCCTTCTTACTTGAGATTCTTTTTCTTAGCGTGGATAAATTCCTTGCCCAATCCAGTAATATTAGAAAAAAATCTCTCAAAAAAATCCAAATCCCAATTTTCTTAGTGCTTTTCTTTGGCACCGCTAGGCTAATGACAAACATGAAAAAAGAAAGCGAAATAAAGAAATAACGTTGGGTGGGGATAAAACATTATCGGTCTAATAGTCCCATTTGGGCGCCAATTCGTCTAATGGCGCCTAACTGGGACAGTGTTAGTGCGCCTCACTATCAATGATTGCATCGCTGCCTACCATCAGGTGGGATCGTAGTCAAACACTAGTTTAATTGTGATAAATAAAAACTGCGACAGTGAAACTAAAAAATAACAGAACTGAGTTTGTTTGAAGTCAAGAGTACTAAGACTATCAAAAAAATTAATAATCGTATCACAGAATTTATCCGTTGTTTCTCGGTTATGTTCATCATCATCATCATCATCATATCAGCCGAAAGACGTCCACTGCTGGACATAGGCCTCCCCCAAGCGTCGCCACAACGGCCGGTCCTGTGCGTCACGCATCCATCGGATTCGGTTATGTTACCGTATTATAATTGAAAACCTCCCCACACAGGTTCAGCATATCCGCAGTGAAAGCGTTCTGGGAGTTTTCGACGCTGCCCAGCACAGTGACGCCACAGGGCGCGGTGCCCGACGAGGGCTACGAGTGGAAGGTGCTCACCGCCTTCGTGGAGACCGCGCGCGGACGCACCATCCTCCGCGGCAGCCGCCCCGCCGATGCCATCAAGTAACGCTCTTTAAGAAAATAGTGACGTCGTCGTTGACCCTCAGCGGTTAAGCGTTTATTCCGCCAGGGTCGCACATCCGCGACCAAATCCATCTCGTCAGCTGTCAACTATGGGGATTGACGAGCTACAGTGCATTTCACTTAAGAAGTTCCTTCGGCGTAATGTTCGCTCCCCTGTCGGTCTACTCAAAAAAGAAGGGAAAAAAGGAAAGAGTTACCTACTTTACCCTTACTAATTGTTCCCCGAAATGAGAAACGAAATCGATTTTAACGGTGGTTGCAACACTTTTTGGAGAATTTTGTGGGAAATAGGTTTTTTTTTTTAAAAGCAGGTCTAAAAGGAAGTTGTTATTGAGAGTTACGACATTTTCGCGTGGCGTTTTCGATATTTGAAAGAATTGCAGGACTCGGAATGGAGCCCAGCGTTCTATACTTTATTTTAAAATAGTAAAAAATAGGCAATTGTTAAAAGTAACGAAGTATCAGTTAATCTACCTAACATTAAGTAAATTAATTGCTAAAAATATTGCAAACTGTTTTTCCGTATTGCCAACATTACGGCAAAGGAACTTCTTAAATGAAACGCACTGTAAACCAGATGGAGTACCCAGTCGCAAACACATGGTCCTGGCGAATTGGACACGAAAACACTCGTTAGACCAAATCCACACAAGCGGTTTAAGCGTTAATCAATTAGATCACAATTACATAATATTAGCTCCGCCTCGAGCGCCGATTGTACATACGTCTGAATAACTTGAGTGACATTGAAAAACGCTTAGTTGTCTTACTGGCAATGTAAACACGTACAAAATTTGTTTGGCCGAAAATTTTGGTTTCTATGTCTATGTTTTTCCCACGCAATCCTTACTAATATTATAAAAGCGAAAGTGAGTTTGTTGGTTTGTTACGTCTTCATGCCTAAATGGCAAAACCGATTTTGATGAAACTTGATAGACGGATGGACCATGGATAGGACATAGGATACTTTTTATACCGGAAGTATGTTCCCTTGGGATTAATTTCTGCTATCACGCGGGCGAAGCCGCTGGGAGCAGCTAGTTTTCTATAATTTAAAAATGAATCGCTAAATGTGTTGCTAAGCGCAAATCTCGAGAACAGCTGAACTGATTTCATTAATCTTTTTTTTTTTGTTGCGGGTAAAAGAATGGGTAGTGTAGGGTAGAGTAGGGTAGAGTAGGGTAGAGTAGGGTAGAGTAGGGTAGAGTAGGGTAGAGTAGGGTAGAGTAGGGTAGAGTAGGGTAGAGTAGGGTAGAGAAGGGTAGAGTAGGGTAGAGTAGGGTAGAGTAGGGTAGAGTAGGGTAGAGTAGGGTAGAGTAGGGTAGAGTAGGGTAGAGTAGGGTAGAGTAGGGTAGAGTAGGGTAGAGTAGGGTAGAGTAGGGTAGAGTAGGGTAGAGTAGGGTAGAGTAGGGTAGAGTAGGGTAGAGTAGGGTAGAGTAGGGTAGAGTAGGGTAGAGTAGGGTAGAGTAGGGTAGAGTAGGGTAGAGTAGGGTAGAGTAGGGTAGAGTAGGGTAGAGTAGGGTAGAGTAGGGTAGAGTAGGGTAGAGTAGGGTAGAGTAGGGTAGAGTAGGGTAGAGTAGGGTAGAGTAGGGTAGAGTAGGGTAGAGTAGGGTAGAGTAGGGTAGAGTAGGGTAGAGTAGGGTAGAGTAGGGTAGAGTAGGGTAGAGTAGGGTAGAGTAGGGTAGAGTAGGGTAGAGTAGGGTAGAGTAGGGTAGAGTAGGGTAGAGTAGGGTAGAGTAGGGTAGAGTAGGGTTTTTTTTTTTTTTTTTTTTTTTTGTGGCAGGAGTGGGAAATCCATCATGGACACCCAGACTGCTTTGCAGAAAGGCAGTCTGGGTAGTGCCGGACTCCTACCGGCTAAAAACCACTCCTGCCATGCGGAAGGCCCCCCTGCCGTCAGGTTACGCAGGGAAGTTTTCTAGGGACGTAGGTACTTTTTGTTATTTTTAAATTTATTTATTGTGTTTGTAATTTAATAAATGTAAAGATAATAATCAATTCAAAATGTTTTCATCTTAATAATTGTATTGTGAATGTCGTCATTATAAGAGAAATCTAGGTAGAGTAGGGTAGAGTAGGGTAGAGTAGGGTAGAGTAGGGTAGAGTAGGGTAGAGTAGGGTAGAGTAGGGTAGAGTAGGGTAGAGTAGGGTAGAGTAGGGTAGAGTAGGGTAGAGTAGGGTAGAGTAGGGTAGAGTAGGGTAGAGTAGGGTAGAGTAGGGTAGAGTAGGGTAGAGTAGGGTAGAGTAGGGTAGAGTAGGGTAGAGTAGGGTAGAGTAGGGTAGAGTAGGGTAGAGTAGGGTAGAGTAGGGTAGAGTAGGGTAGAGTAGGGTAGAGTAGGGTAGAGTAGGGTAGAGTAGGGTAGAGTAGGGTAGAGTAGGGTAGAGTAGGGTAGAGTAGGGTAGAGTAGGGTAGAGTAGGGTAGAGTAGGGTAGAGTAGGGTAGAGTAGGGTAGAGTAGGGTAGAGTAGGGTAGAGTAGGGTAGAGTAGGGTAGAGTAGGGTAGAGTAGGGTAGAGTAGGGTAGAGTAGGGTAGAATAGGGTGAAGTAGGGTTGGGTGGAAGCGAAGCCGCGGGCAAAAGCTAGTTACGTAATAAAATATCACGGAGCGCGGTTAGGTTTATGATGAACAGTTAAAGTAAAGGTCTAAATATCTTCATTCTATTGTAGCCATTTTACATAGACATGTCTCCACCCACAGGTTCACCCGGGAAGCCTTGTACCAGTCGGCGTGCGGCGCCATCGTGGGCGCGGCCATGTCGAAGGTGCGGCGCCCGCACCTGTGGACGCGGCGCACCATCGACGAGGTCATGGCCGTCGCCGCCAAGCTCTTCATCGACTCCACCGACTCGCTCGGGTACGAGTTCAGGCCCGGAGAAGATATCCTGCTGCCATTGCAGGTAAATTAAAAAAAAAGAACTGGGTAAGTGCGAGTCGGGCTAGAGTACCGAGAGTAACGTACAAACTTACTTCTGTAAAGAGTTCGATTCCTGATAGGAGTCTCATTTTTCCAAATCGAAAAATATTTATTTGTTATACAAGAGTGCAAAGTTGCTTTTTAACCGCGTGCTCAATTTTGATAATCGAGCAAGCGAAGGATTCTAAAATTGAATCACGAATCACGAGTTAGAATCCTGAGCGTTAGCGAGGGAATCGAAAAAGCACGAGGTGAAAAATTTTTGCACTCAATTGCAACACGTAACTTTTCATTCCACCTCAGCGAGGAAATGATTAAATGCCAGAAAAAAGTACACCAAGGAGGTTCTGACTCGTGAGTTTTTAACAAATAATAAATTCGCGCCCACCGCGGTCACCAATCGGTTTGCGCCCATAAGTGTTCGCGTTTTGTGAACACCGATGGGTTTGCAAGCGGTGCTCTATCACTATTGGATCCGTCTATCTATCACTATTGTAGGTAAGGTACATGAGACAACAGCGTTACGCGGCTAACAGCTGAGCTTTGTTATAAAACTAATGAGTATAAAAAAAAGTTTCTTTGGGAAAGTTGATTGTAATCATGAGTACAATCACGTGTACAAGTATCGGTCACTAATTAACAGTCACCCGATATAAGTATGTCAGGTATATTATATTTTAAAATGTATATTTGGACACTCTTAAATATATGAGTATGTTTATCAGTTGTCTATTACTCATAACACAAGCTCTGCTTAGCTTGAGACTAGACAGCGTTGTGTGATACTTACTTCCCTGGCAGGTGAAGCAGCGGTTCGTGCTTGGCGTGAACTATGTGCGCTTCGATATACAAGAAATATACAATGGCAGAATGGAACAAAAGGGCGTTCAGGATATGAATCTCAAGTAAGGATACGTTTTTATTTAGAACTGACACACTACCGGTCCATTCACGACCTTGCCGCGGTGAGCGGAAGCTAAGTGCGGGGCGGCGAGCGGCGAGATCAAAAGTATGAAAATGTTTGAAGCACTCATTCTTTTTTTCCGAACTTTTCAAGCGATATTGGTCCTTTTAAACCTTACATACAATACTGGTATTTTTAAACCTTACATGCGATATTGGTATTTTTAAACCTTACATGCGAGATTGGTCTTTTTAAACCTTACATGCGATATTGGTATTTTTAAACCTTACATGCGAGATTGGTCTTTTTAAACCTTACATGCGATATTGGTATTTTTAAACCTTACATGCGAGATTGGTCTTTTTAAACCTTACATGCGATATTGGTATTTTTAAACCTTACATGCGAGATTGGTCTTTTTAAACCTTACATGCGAGACTGGTCTTTTTAAACCTTACATGCGAGACTGGTCTTTTTAAACCTTACATGCGAGACTGGTCTTTTTAAACCTTACATGCGATATTGGTATTTTTAAACCTTACATGCGAGATTGGTCTTTTTAAACCTTACATGCGATATTGGTATTTTTAAACCTTACATGCGAGATTGGTCTTTTTAAACCTTACATGCGATATTGGTATTTTTAAACCTTACATGCGAGATTGGTCTTTTTAAACCTTACATGCGAGACTGGTCTTTTTAAACCTTACATGCGAGACTGGTCTTTTTAAACCTTACATGCGAGACTGGTGGCGACACTTGGGGGAGGACTATGTCCAACAGTGGACGTCTTTCGGCTGAAATGATGATGATGATGCATTGTTACAGATTGGCATTCGAGCGTTTCTTCGAGATGCACAATCACGGCATCTTGTGGTCGATGCCTCACGCCGTGAGCGTCTGGCGCGTGCGGGGTGCGCCGCAGTACTACATGATGGAGCCCCACGCCTGCGGACCCACTGGGCTCAGGGTTGACGCCATGGTGAGTACTCGACAATGGAGATAGAATATTGGTCTCAACCCTTTTGCTAATGGTAATGGACCGAGCCCAAGACACGGTAATAATATCATACAGTATTCCAACTTCATACAAACGGACGAAACGCGAGCTATACCTACGCGCCTCGGTTGTAGCATGGGCTCGGCATGGAGACAGTCGCGGCCGTCGCAACTGTGCCGCAGTGACGAACGGACACGACGGTTTTTTTTTAACAAATAATTTTTTAATTATTGTTAGTTTGTATGATTCAAAGTAAAGACGTGATATTTTATTATTAACTAGCTTTGCCCGCGCGGCTTCGCTCCCGCTCTTCCCTACTCCACCCTACTATACCCAACTCTACCCTACTCTACCCTACTCTACCCTACTCTACCCTACTCTACCCTACTCTACCCTACTCTACCCTACTCTACCCTACTCTACCCTACTCTACCCTACTCTACCCTACTCTACCCTACTCTACCCTACTCTACCCTACTCTACCCTACTCTACCCTACTCTACCCTACTCTACCCTACTCTACCCTACTCTATCCTTCTCTACCCTACTCTACCCTACTCTACCCTACTCTACCCTACTCTACCCTACTCTACCCTACTCTACCCTACTCTACCCTACTCTACCCTACTCTACCCTACTCTACCCTACCCTACTCTACTCTACCCTACCCTACTCTACCCTACTCTACCCTACTCTACCCTACTCTACCCTACTACTCTACCCTACTCTACCCTACTCTACCCTACTCTACCCTACTCTACCCTACTCTACCCTACTCTACCCTACTCTATCCTTCTCTACCCTACTCTACCCTACTCTACCCTACTCTACCCTACTCTATCCTACTCTAACCTACTCTACCCTACTCTACCCTACCCTACTCTACCCTACTCTACCCTACTCTACCCTACTACTCTACCCTACTCTACCCTACCCTACCCTACTCTACCCTACCCTACCCTACTCTACCCTACTCTACCCTACTCTACCCTACACTACCCTCATTTTTATTTCCATAAGAACCTTATCCTCACAATAACAATCACAACAAAAAAAAAATCAGCCAAATTGGTCAAGCCGTTTTCATGCTATGTCGTGACAACGAAAAACTGGTCTCATTTTTATATATATAGATAATAGTGGTTTATTGTACTATGTGTATGAATAATACTAGAAAAAGCATTTTATTTAAATCTACCAATCAAAAAACAACACGCATTTTTATTGAACACTTCCTATTCAATCCAAGAAGTATTTTGTTTATATAAAAAAACTAAGTATATTTACAATCACAAAACTAAATGGAAACACAAACTAGGCAAATGTAATTAGAATGCTGGAGGCGGGCAGCCCTATCGCATGTTTCAAAGATACGGCCGAGTTACAATACTGTATGATACTATTACCGTGCCCAAGACGTCGACGGCGCGAGAGACGGAGTTGTCAGCAGCAGGAGGGCCAGGGTTGTCCGAAAGAGAGCTCGTGCCCCGGTATGAAGGCTAGAAGGAACGGCACGGGGTTTTTAGTCAGTAAGAGTCTGACACTATCTCCCGCTCCACCCAAGAGCGGGTTTTGTCATAAGATGATTTCCCCATCGAAAAAAAAGAGGGTATATTTTTTCCACCATATCTTAGTGTCCCCGCAGAATGTTGGGCTTTGAAAAAGACGGATGAAAAAAGATTGCATGTAGCGGAGATGAGAATATTAAGATGGATGTGTGGTGTGACGAGAATGGACAAAGTGAGAAATGAGTACATTAGAGGAAGTTTGAAAGTGGCGTCAGTGACTGAAAAGTTGAAAGGAAATCGTTTGTCTTGGTATGGTCATGTGAAGAGGAGGGATGAAACGCATGTTGCTAAAAGAGTCAAAAATTTACATGTGGATGGATGGAGAGCGAGAGGGAGGCCAAAGAAAAGATGGATGGATTGTGTAGAAGTGATATGAATGAAAAGGGAGTTAGTGATAGCGTGACGAGCGACAGGACAGAATATAGGACAGAAAAAAACATATTGCGCCGACTCCAAATAAAACGGGATAAGTGCAGCAAGATAATAATGATCTTAATGTCCCCGCTAATAAAAAGCCAGCAAGCTTTTTGTGGCGGCCTTTGTATGTGGCGCCATCGCCACTACCGCGGCTGAAGCCGCTTCTAGCTTCTACAGCCACAAGCTGTCACGGGCTTCAGCTTTTTTTGTGGCCGCTTCTAGCTTTTCTTTTGTGGTGGCTTTATTTTGTGGCCCGTATGCGGGGACAGTTTAGACCTACTGACCACAGACGCATAGCTTCATAGACGCGTATTCAATATATAAAACTATGAAAATCGGTCGACAAAGCGGCAACGACACAACTCTGCCTATTCTGCCTCCCAAGCCAAGTTAAAACCGCTTGCATCGAACGCTTCGAGTTGACCTTGCCGCCAATTCTTTTGTTCTGACCACGTGACTGAGCGTTGAGATGACGTCGTTCCCGTACATTTGAAGCTTTCTACAAGCGCTAACTATTGCAGATTAGCAACTTGGCTAGGGGTACAGATCTCTGTTTATTATGGAGAAACTAACATGTTATACTTATATTTTTTTCAGAACGACGGCGCTGCATGCCTCATGACCTTCACGTCGCCCAAGTTGATGGCCTTCTCGTGAGGATTAGATTTCTTTTCATACTATTCATCTCTACATCTTCCGATCCCCCCTGTTCTGTATCATCCACCTTTCTCATCGTTCCTCTCCTCCTCAATCCATCTATAAAATGTCCTAGACAACACAATTTAGAAATTAAAGTGAGTAATGTGCTGTTGCCATGATAACATTAAGCAATGCGCTGTTGCTATGGTAATAAAACTGAGTAATGGGCTGTTGCTATAGTAATAAAACTGAGTAGCGCACTATTGCTATGGTAATAACACTGAGCAATGCGCTGTTGCTATAGTCATAAAACTGAGTAGCGCACTATTGCTATGGTAATAACACTGAGCAATGCGCTGTTGCTATAGTCATAAAACTGAGTAGCGCACTATTGCTATGGTAATAACACTGAGCAATGCGCTGTCGCTATGGCAATAAAACTGAGTAATGCCTGTTGCTACGGCAATAAAACTCAGTAATGCGCTGTTGCTATGGTAATAAAGCTAAGCAATCGTTATTGCTGTGGTAAAAAAAACTGAGTAATGCGCTGTTGCTGTGGTAAAAAACTGAATAAAGTGCTATTGCTATGGTAATGAAACTCAATAATGTATTGTCACTATGACAATAAAATACGAGTAATACACTTTCTGTACACCACTGACATTGATACGCGATTCTTTGGTTTTTAAATAACACTTTATATGGGTGTTGATCATTTAGTGTTTGGTCGCTGTGTTTTTTGGTTAGTATCGTATGACATCGTAGGCCCAGTGCGGGTTGGTCAATGTCACAGCTCTTCGAATTTTTGGTTCTAAGACATGCCGGTTTCCTCACGATGTTTTCCTTCACCGTTTTGAGAGCAGTGGTGTTACCCGAAAAGCTGCCACTCTAAAGTGGGATTGGGCCGGACATGTTTGCCGCATGTCGGATGAGCGGTGGGCTAAAAGAGCCACTTATTGGGTCCCATTGAATGCAAGGCGACATCGCGGCAGACCAAGGCGAAGGCGAAGGTGATGAAATAAATTACACAGTAATTCGCCTGGCTGGGTTCGAACCCGCGACCTACAACTCGTAAGTCGGGGCTGTTACCACTCGACCACCACTGCTTTCGTATGACATATAAGACGATAAACCTTTATTTCCTTACTAAACCAGCTCCTATGTTCCTCAGCTATCTCCAAAACATCCCAGTCCAAGATCGTGTGAAGAAGGAATTCCAACTGTACGCCATAAACACAGTGGTGACGCCCATCAAGAAGCTGACCTCGGAACCGCCCCTGGTGAAGGGTATCGGTGGAGCCAAGGTCGTGCCTGCCACTAGCAAGGTAATACTGGTTCACTGATTGGAGTGGCCATGGAATTTCTTGCACATTCTTCTCCATAGAGATCTATGCTTTGGAATTTGTAATTGGCATAATATTTTCTGACTGACTGGACTTTTTGACATTTCAAAAGTGCTTGTAAATGATTTATCTATATACAGGGTTATTTGTAAAACACCAGCAACCTCTTAGGTTGAGAACATCATAAAAAAAAACTTTGGTTCTATGACTTTTAAAAATTTATCATATTTTTAGTGCGTCAGATTTTCATACAAAAATAAGATTATTTAAATTGAACGATTTAAATATTACGAAGTCTATGCGAAGCAAGCGATAGTACAATAGTGGAGGGGAGAGAGGATCTGGCGGCGGCGGTGCTTAATGCGCTTGTGTTACGTCATACACACGTAAGTCGGTATAGCGTCTTCAAGGCTCGAGTGAATAGGCTCTTAATAAACTAGTGCGCCTCACCATCAACGATTGCTTACCATCAGATGGGACCGCAGTCAAGCACTAGTTTATATCAGAGTTGAAATATGCTAGATAGAACGACGACATCTTGAAGGTTTGTTTTTGGTAAATGAATTATGTTTTGTAAAAAGTCATAGAACAACAGTTGTTGTTTATGATGTTAGTAATACAGTCCTGCGAGGTTTTTAGTGTTTTACAAATAACTCTGTATAGGGAGAAACTGACTGACTGACATATCAACACACAGCCGAAACTACTGGGACGAGGCGCGTGAAGTCGAGCATTAAGAGAGAATCACTTGTTTATTAAATTTGGGGGTGAGGGGTCAGTCGAGTTTCCCTGCGCAATCGAATCGGAAATGAAGATACCCGCAGGAGAACCAAGGTTGCCGACATAGCACGAAGAATCGCCTCAAGTGGCAATGGGCAGGGCACATTGCTCGCAGAACAGGATGGCCGTGGGGGCCGAAAGGTTCTGGAGTGGCGACCGCATAATGGAAGACGCAGCGTCGGAAGGCCTCCTACAAGGTGGACGATGAGAGGGGGGGGAGTCGAGGGGAGGGGGGTTCAAAAATTTCGCGAATTTATCCCTTTAGGGGTTGTATAGAGAAACCTTCTTTCAAGCGGGCAAAACCGCTGGCTGAGGTTGGTAGGAAAATGAAATGGTAGCGTTCAGTCAGATCCGAAATAAAATATCCTAGAACAGTTAGCAGCAGTTCTAAGAAGTATCATCCCCACAGGTGGGCGTGAGCGGCATGAAACGCCACGCGGAGGAACAGGACCGCAAGCACCCCCCCGGCAGCGTCACCTGCCTGGACGCACAGCGCGCCGCCGACAAGGCTGATGAAGTGGAGGAGACGCTCAACAAGGGTACGTACCATCAAAGACTTCCAGCCTGACCGCTGCTGAGTTCATTTTTGCTTGCTTTTGAAACGAAAACTCCAAAGGGTTTGGTTTGTTTTTTTTTTCGGCAGGAGTGGGAAGTCCTCATGGACAGGCTGCCCCACATACGAGCCAGTCTGGGCAGTGTCAGACTCCTACTGACTAAAACCGCACTCCTGCCTTACATTTAAACCACAGACATGGCGTCCGTGCTCTTTTTTTAAGGTTGTACATTGTTTGCTTCTGGGCAACTCTACGTGCAAGTGGCGTCACTCCAGAGCATCTTCCAGCAATTATAACAAATCCCGTCAGAATGTCAGAGTTGAGAGGCCACAGGGTGTGGTAACAAAGGGTTTGGTTTGGCGCCGCGCCGTAGGATCCAAGCGATTTTTTTTAAGTGATCAGGAAAAAAATACCGCGATGGTACAGAGAAGAGAGGGATAACATTAAAAAATAACGTAAAAGGAATTAAATAAATTTAAGAAGAACATTAGTAAAAACAAGGGTTTTAAATATTATTTCGACATATGGATAGACACCCTAGATGGACACCCCGGAAAGATGGAGCCATATAGCTCCATCTTTCTGGGGTGTCACCGTGCCAATACCCGACCACCTTGAGTTTCTTGGGGTAACGTTGTCGTCTACTCTCAATTTCGGTTCTTACATCAAAGCAAAAATCCATCAACTGCCAATTGGGGATAAGATCCCCAATAAGTTGGACCATGGAGTTTCTTGCCGGTTTTTCTCAATAGGAAACGACCAATTTAGAATCGTGCACTAGCTTCTGACGTTTTATAAGTGCCTATGTAGTAGGCCTATGTGAAATAAAATATTATGACTTTTTTGACTTTGAATAAGACTCGCAATAAGGCTCGTATGATTCGTCTTGACAAGTATTAATTAAACTCGTCAAGACCACCAGCCCAAACTCGATGGTGTTGTGTCGTTTAACTACCAAGTTCCTATAGCCACCTTCCGGTTCCATCATCGATCAGCTCCTTGTCATAATAATTTTGCATGTCATCTAATTTACGCATGCATTCAAAATTTCAGCTCAATCGGTAACCGGGAAATGGGTCAAATTTAATTTACAAGATTTCATTACAGACAAACATCACACACAGGTGAAACTAAATAAAAGCTTGTAATAAAAACAAGGTTTACTTATTTTTCATCCATCCTCTCACAAACATTCACGACACATATCTATCCATCACCCAGCAAACAAGTCACACTCCGATGATAATACGATTGTTTAACTCCACCAGCCCAGAGGAACACCGCCGGCTGGCTGATACTGAGGGACGGCACCCGCTTTATGTCGGCCGGCCACTCCATCGCTTGCAAGAAGTTCCCCTCCGCTTCCAGAGGGTATCAGGTCAGTCGCTCTAGCTGTTCATCACCATCATTTACAGCCCGAGTTGTCAAGCCGAAGTTCGATCGCGTTTGGAGTACTACTCTCATCTTTTGGATGGGTCTTCCAAATACCAGCTTGATCCACTCTTCACACGCAACTGTGTTGTTTAAATTCTTTAATCGTGAAAATTAGAGACATAATAAAAGACAATGGGTGCGCGAACGCCGACGTTCCATCATCATCATCATTTCAGCCGACAGACGTCCACTGTTGGACATAGGCCTCCCCCAAGGGTCGCCACAATGATCGATTCTGTGCGTCCCGCAACCATCGGATTCCCGTAACCTTCACCAGGTCATCGGTCCACCTTGTAGGAGGCCTTCCGACAGTGCGTCTTCCAGTACGCGGTCGCTACTCCAGAACCTTTCGGCCCCAACGGCCATCTGTTCTGCGAGCAATGTGCCCTGTCCATTGCCACTTAAGTTTGACGATTCTTCGTGCTATGTTGGCAACTTTGGTTCTTCTGCGGATATCTTCATTTCTGATTCGATCACGCAAGGAAACTCCGAGCATAGCCCTTTCCATTGCCCTTTGGGTGACTTTGAGCCTTCTGATGAGGCCCATTGTGAACGACCACGTTTCTGCACCATATGTCATCACTGGCAACACGCACTGATTATAGACTTTCGTCTTGAGACCCTGTGGTATATTGGAACGCCGGCTTTCGCTTGGGGTTTAATGAATTAAAGAGGTAAGTAGGTATTTGCTTGTATTTCGTTGGTTTGGGTAAGCGCCCCGGCTCCCGGCCGCACACTGGTATTCAGATATTTATTGCCGCACTCACAGTCGTGATTGGACAGAGAACGTAGGTACGAAAAGTGCGGTACATCCGTGAGACTACTCAGGTACTCGCGTTCTCTCTTCTAATCTATCACTATAAGTGTGTTGAATGAGTTGACTCCACATTCCCACAGGCCCTGCCGTGCTGCGTGATGGCGGTGGCTATGAACCGAGTGGAAGAGGTCTGCCGCTGGTGCTCCTACACACTGGACCAGATCCTGGAGAGCGGAGACCAGCTGTACCAGGACTCCTACCTACACTTCCATCCGCCCACTAAGTATCTGGATATGGAACAGGTGCGTTGGAAAAAGAACTTTAGTAGTTTGATATAAAGTTTAGTTTCAATTGTAATGTTCAGAAGTATGACTGGTTGCCCCATCGCGTTGAGCTCGCATCGGAACGCTTTGCATTCCCGCTGATACAGTCTATGTAGGACACTTATAGAAATATATGCAAAAAAAATGTTATTATAAAACCGACTAAATTTACACGCTTTGTAGAGTTTATTTTTGATTAACAGGACATAGTATCATTTGGAAATAAGGAATTTTAATCGCCACCAAGAGGTAAAGTATATATACGTATACAAGGATAGCGGTGTGGTTAGCGTAAGTATATATTTTAGTGTTTGGAAGGAGGATTTGGCAAAGATCATTCATTAATGTACAGCTGAAAAAGAGTAGGACCAAGTACGCTTCCTTGCGGAACACCTTAAGTGGCTGTGTCTTTATCACTGAAGAATTCATTTATCTTGACTTGAAGTTTTCTACTTTTTAGCTAGTCTCTAAAAATGTCATGGATGGTACTTCTAAAACCGCATTTAAAATTTTACCAGTAAAATTTGGACTGAGACTGGGTCAAATGCTTTGGAAAGATTTAGAAATATACTCATGCATCTATTTTTAGAACTAAGTTTTTAACTATGTATAGCACTAGTTAAGTCTACTTTTTGGTAAATCGATCTTTTGATAAAGACTGTTACACATATGAGTAAAAGAAACCTCTACAGAGTGGAACATTACTTTTAAGCAAATTTTTCAAGGAGCACACGTTAAAGGACCCCATGCCTAATGATTTATACTGTGTCTGTGTAACCTTTGTTGGAGACCCAAATAAATAAATTAATATAGCCCTTAGTGTCGGTGGTGTCCAACTTGTGACCTTTTTAAATATTTTTGGGAAAAAATATAACATGGTGTAAAAACTATTGGTATCCATTCAGTTACTGATTCTGAACAAACTATATTCAGGTTTCACATAAACTAAAAATAATGTTGTATAAATGTACTTGTTTTTAGATCCTGCGCAAGTTCTACACTCCAGGCAACTGTGTGTGCCGCGTCGTAGTCTACAAGCCAAGACAAAATGGCATCATCGATCAGGACCTATACGAGATGGTAAGTGTCTGACCCTGGGCTTGCGGATCGCAGTGGGTAGCTCGCCGTCCGACCGTCCTGTAACCGTTGTCGACGCGCGCCTCGAGCAGATGTCAGCAGACCCTAATGGCCACGTAGAGACGGAGACAAAAGAGCAGGAGTTGGTTTTAGTCAGTAAAAGTCTGACACGCCCTCACGCACTGCTTAAGAGCAGGAGGAGTCATTGGATGTAAAATAAAACCTGATACTTCTCGAGTGGCGCTCAGTGTTCCACATGTACTTTAAATAGTTTAAATAGATGTCAGCAATACCGTAGGAGTCCAGCAAGGCCGAAGCCTGGGCTTGCGAATGGCGGGCAATGGGTAGCCCGCCGTCCAACCGTCTGGACCGAGCCCAAGTCGTCGGCGGCGCGTGAGGTTCCACGCGCGCCTCAAAGAGTTGTCAGCAACCGTAGGGGCCCAACAGGGTCGTATCTTAGCCTATTGGGGCCATATTGGGTGATGCGTAAAAAATCCCCGGGGCCCTGGAACAATGGCAAATAAGGAACAGGAGTGGGTTTTTTGTCAGTAAAAGTCTGACACTATCTCCCGCTCCGCTCAAGAGTGGGGGATGTCATTGGATGATTTTCTCACCTAAAAAAGAAAGGGCCGAAGCCTACTGGGGCCATGGGTTGACTTCTAAAAAGGTTACCCGTGGTAGTCATGGTTTTAGAACGCTTACGGCAACTGAAGGTAGTCTGACATGCTCTCCCGCTACACCATAGAGCGGGAAAAGCCATTTAATGATTTTTCTTTTAAAAAAAGGCAGGGGGGGGAGGTAACGTCGTGTTTTTGCTTATCTCTTCTTCTTCTTCTTCTTCGCCCTGTCCTTATCTCTTATCCTTTATCCCTTATACGGACAGTTTTTGACCATGTTCTATCTAGAGATGTGCCGTTGCAATATTGCCGAGAAATGGGATTATGGTGGAAATATTGCCAGAAAAATTACCACTTCGGGCAATATTACCAGCAAAATTACCACTTCGGGCAATATTGCCAGCAACGGCACATCTTTAGTTCTATCTAATATGCACAGGATCACATATACAGGGTTATTTGTAAAACCTCTACCTCTCAGGACTCGGGAACCTCTCAGGACTATGTTACTAATATTATAAACAACAATTTTTGTTCTATGACTTTTATAAATGTAAGTATGACTTTTTTATCATCAGATTTTCATACAAAAATAAAAATATTTAAATTGAACGTTCTAATTGTTAGGAATTTTATGCGAAGCAAGCGATAGTACAATAGTGAAGGGTAGTGGGGATCGAGCGAAGGGGCAGTTTTATGCGCTTGCGTCGCATCTTACAGACGTAGCTAGGTATAGGAAAAATACAGAGTTGAAATGTGTTAGATAGAACAACGAAATCTTGAAGGTTGGTCTTTTGGTAAATGAATTAAGTTTTTTAAAAAGTCATAGAACAAAAGTTGTTGTTTGTGATGCTAGTAATACAGTACTGCAAAGTTGTTAGTGTTTTACAAATAACCCTGTACAGATAGACATAGATACCGCAAGTATCACGATCTGTGTAAAAGGGTCGTTCATTGTGTCGACACTTGGGAAGGCCTATGTCTAACAGTGGACGTCTATCGGCTGAAACGATGATGTTGATGATGATGATGATGTTTGTCCTCCTTCAGCTCGTAGAGTTCTTCAGGGAGGAGAAGTCTGGAGTGCTCGTTACTGCCAACAGAGACTTTGCTGTGGCTCTCTTCAGGACGCCCAGAGGTAAGATATAGCTCACTAACTTTTTTTAAGAAGCTCCTTTTCCACTCGCCTATCGTCAACATCTAGCATGGTTATTAGCACATTATTATATAACTGTGTAATATTAGTGATTACTGTCGAGGCGGTATTTAGACCCGAGCGTTGGCGAGGGTCTTAAGAGAGCCCAGAACGGTAATCACGTGTATCATACGACGTTTTTCAAAACACTTATGAAGAAAATAACTGTAAAACTAGATAACTTTTGTGGCGGTGAAAATCTGTTTTAATATGCGCGCCTTTATTTTTGATGCAGATTTGATGACTCCCGCAAGTACGTGTTTAGGTGCATTTTAAAATTTTAACGCGCTACGCTGCGTAGTGCATAGCAGTGTAATAACCATTATTATTACCAGTAGATGGCAGCACCAGCCACGCATAACAACTAGCTCCGCGTATTTTAAACAATTAAAAATAGTTATAATCAGCAAAACCGATTAATTAGTATTAAAACATCCTCAAGTAATCATAAATACCGTGTGACACTATTATCTAAGTGAATAAATCAAGAAACAGTACATAAAACAAAAAAAAAAACAAAAAAAACCAGTGTATCAAAACTTTAAAATATAAACAATGTGAAAGTGACAACATCAGTAAAGTAAATTACTTAAAACAATAGTCTAATAGTGTACAATTTTCAAAACGACGCATAATTACCAAAGTGATTCAATTCAGTGCAACCACAAAAACACGAAAAATATAAATAAAAAAAAGTGATGACGGTGTACCTAAAAACTTTATAAAAATTTAAACTCTGTGTTTTAACGATTTTTCTACAAAATAACAGAAAGTGAACACTAATTTATGTGGCCGTATCAACGATCCGTGTGGCGCAGTGGCATAAAGCTTTACCTACGCTCCGTTAACATCGTGTCTTGAGTTCGAACCTCAGTCAAGCAACTTACTCTTTTTGGATTTATAATAGAAAATAGTATGTTCTCTAATAACAACTGATCATACTTGTAGCAATTTATAACGTGAAAAACAATTTTAAGTTTTTGCAAGAATATTTTTTGGACAAATTGAAACTGATACTTAATTTCTAAAATGTCGAATGGAGGCTCTACTAACGTTACATTAAGGAAAACACGGAATATGAACTCCCATAATAATGTGTCAATTATGTCAGACTCGTCGCTTTTCGATACAACGATGCAAAGTCTACCCGACACATGCGAGAGTTTAGAAGTACGTGAGTTACAAATAAAATTATCATCTGTACAGGAGGAACTAATAATTGCAAACAATGAAATTGATAATTTAAACGCAGAAAATACTAACTTAAAATGGGAATTGGAAAGATGTAAAAAAATTATAGAACTGTACAAAAAGGTGGGATACGGAGAAACCTCTTCCACCCCACCAACTTCGATGCGGAAAATGAAAAAGAAAATTGAGAAAAAAAATATTTTCAACAATGGTTCACAAACTTGCAACTCGAATTACAAGGACACCAATACACAAGTTACAGAACAGAAAAGCCAAAATGAGATATATTATGTACATAATAATAAACACCCAAAAAATATACAAGACCAAAGAAAGTTATGCATTCTGAGTACGAACAACAGAAACAAAATACTAACGATTGCAGAAAATACATTCCTAAATTACAAAATTTGTCACTACTTAACACCGGGATATGGTCTAGAGAAGCTTATCAAGAATTTGGATCTCAAATTGAAGAACTACACTATGGACGATTACTGCCTGATCTTCATCGGCGAGGAAGACTTTCGCCGAACTAACAACTATGTTGATATCATAATTAATTTACGTGAAACACTTTTAAAAATAAATTATACTAATATTATAATATGTGCACCAACATTTAAAATCAATGACTATTCTATGATGTTTAACGGAAGAATAGAAACATTTAACAGTCTCTTATACCTGGATGCATGTAGCCATCAATATGCATATTTGTTTGATACTAACTTTTATTTGTCATATGATTATAAAATGTTTTTACCAAGAAGTGGATCTATCAATAGGAATGGCATGGTAACCATATTTAAAAACATTAATTTAATGCTTGATGAGATCAATAGTGGTGACGATTTTCATTTATCTGTTCGAGATTGCGGTGAGTCTCCCCCTATTTCTCCCTCAAGCACAAAAGATACGACTAACGACCAGTTTTTTCTGTAATCAATATTTTAAAATTTTACATCAAAATATTGCTGGTTTAGTAAACAAGGCTAATGTCTTAACTGTTTGTTTGGATGAATTATCTGAAAAAAAGAAAGACGTGGATGTTCTATGCATAACGGAACACTTCATTATGGAGGGGTGTCAACATCAATTGTATGTACCAAATTATAGCCTAGCTGCCTATTTCTGTAGAGAAGGGAGAAAAAGAGGAGGGGCATGTATACTTGTAAAAAATGGTCTCAAATATAAGGAAATACCTAAAATTTCTAAATTGTCTTCATCAGGTATATTTGAATGCTGTGCGATTGAGCTAACCGATTTTAAAATAATTGTCGTCTGTATCTACAGAGTACCAAATATAAATAATCTCAATCACTGTTTTGATAAAATGGAAACGCTTTTGCAAGAAATATCACGCACACGATATAACAACATTATACTAGCTGGGGACTTTAATATAGATATGCTTAAACCTAATAGCCACTCAAATGCTTTCGAATGTCTTTTAATAAGTTATAACTTAAAACTAGCATTAAAACAACCAACTCGCATAGCCAGTATGACTTGTATAGACAATTTTGCTCATAATTTCGGTAAAGCATGTAAAACTGAAGTAATACAACTGGCTTTGTCCGATCATACGGCACAGCTGCTTCATTGTCCAGTTCAATCCAAATGTCTCATAAATTATTGGTACACGGCTAAGAGAGACTATAGTGTAGAAAATATTCTGAAATTTAAAAATCACATAAAAAGTCTATCCTTTGCGGAAATCTATGACACAATCGATCCAAATGAAGCCTATAATAAATTTCTTGATTTATTTAAATTGATATATGATTTGTGTTTTCCAATTAAATTAATCAAAATAGATGTCTTAAAGAAACCTAAATGGTTGTCTAAGGGAATCAAACTAGGCAGTAAAAAAAAAAAGAAATCTTTTATGGAAATATCGGTTAAACCCAAGTAAAATTAATAAACATACTTTCACTGCTTACTCTCGCTTACATAAAAAAATTATACATCTAACACAAAAGGCGCAAAATAATTATAAAATAAATTCATCTACAAATAAGTCGAAAACTACGTGGCAAATCATTAATCGTGCTAAATATAATCTACCTAAATCTAATATTACTAAAATTATACATAATAACAGTTTTTATTCAAAACCTAAAGACATTGCTGAAGCTTTTAACAATTATTTTATAGACAAAGTACAAGGGAAACTTGATGTGACTAGCAAACCAATATATAATAAAATTGATACCAATAATAAAACAATGTTTATGGCTCCTAGTATACCACTAGATATAGAAAGAATCATAATTTCATTAAAAAATACAAATAGTGTAGGATATGACGGTATTGCCACAAAAATACTAAAACAGGTGTCAAGAGAAATAAGCGGCCATTTAAGTCATATAATAAATCTAAGTATTAGCGCTGGTGTTTTTCCTGAGGCATTAAAAACATCAATTATTAAGCCACTTTTTAAAAAAGAGAATAGAGAAAGAATGGAAAACTACCGACCAATATCATTAATTCCAGTATTTTCAAAAATTTTTGAAAAGTATATTTATAGGGAACTTTATAAATTTATAGATAAACATAATATTTTGTGCGAAGAACAGAAAGGATTTCGTTTAAATAGGACGATTAATATGGCGATATATGATTTTATATACAATGTGATTAAAAATGTTGATCGCCGAAACCCTGTTTGTGGGATATTTTGTGACATGACCCAGGCATTCGATTATGTCCACTACGCTACTCTTTTAAGCAAGCTCGAAGCCTATGGGATCAGAGGCAATGTCCTTAATTTACTTAGCTCATACCTACAAAACAGAAAACAGATAACTGAAGTCAGTAAAATTAATATAGCTACTAAACATGAAGAGACATTTTGGTCTTCAGAGCGTAAAGTATTATTTGGGGTGCCGCAAGGCAGCGTCTTGGGTCCGTTTATATTCATTTTATACATTAATGATCTACCAAAATCTATTGAGCGACCTATAACACTTTTTGCGGATGATAGCACGATTACAGTACCTTGTGAAAGTATAGTGACGTATGAGAGTGACATTAACAATAGTATAAAACAGACGTTAAACTGGCTAGAGTCAAATAATTTGAAAATAAATTTGAATAAAACGAAACTTATTCAATTTAGACAACAGACCTCTAGTATTGACTTGAATATACATTATAGGAATAATACATTAGAAGAAGTTGATAGTACAAAATTTCTGGGTCTACAGATAGATCAAAAATTAAATTGGAAATCCCACATTGATGTTTTATGTAAGAAAATGAGTAAGTCTGCATATGCTTTACACGCATTATCAACCATAACCAACACAGATGTACTTCTTACTGCCTATTACGGAATAGTAGAGTCACATTTGAGGTATGGGATCATATTTTGGGGAAACTCTACCGAAAGAGAAATCGCCTTCAAGGCACAAAAAAGATGTATCCGAGCGATGTTTAAGCTAAAGCCTACTGATAGTTGTAAACCATATTTTCAAAATCACAAGATATTAACATTGCCTGGTTTGTATATCCTAGAAGTAGCTGTGTTTGTGAAGACAAACCCTAGTCGTTTTAAACGCATAGCTGATGTATTTCCCCGCAATAGACGTGATAATAGCTTGCTATGTCAGGAGCCAGCTAAGACAGCACTTATGCGCAAAAGTGTCTACTGCATGGCTCCAGTCATTTATAATAAGATGCCTAAGAGTTGGAAAGAGCTTCCATTATCATTATTTAAAAAAAAACTTCGAACCTTTTTAGTGGTGAAAGCATATTATAACTTAAGTGAGTACCTGAATGAGAAAGATTTTTAAGTATAGAATATAATGGTTTAAAAAATTAATAGTAGTGTTTTAAGTTAATTTTAATATTTTCTTTGTTATTGTTTACTTGTTAAAACTGCGTTGTGTATTATTTTAAAATTGTATTTGGTGGTGGTGTGTTAAAAATTTTATGTCTTTTGCATGCCTACATGGTAAAATATGGCTGAACTTGTTACCTATATATTTCTGTCATCTTTACTGCTACCCATATTTGCAAAATAAAAGTATCTTTATCTTTATCTTTATCTTTAACCACCTTAAAAAGGGTCTTTCGCTTGTCTGTGTAATAAAAAAATTAAAAACCGGGAAAGTGCGAGTCGGAGTCGCGCCCTGAGAATTCGGTAGTTTACCTATAAAAACAGTCCGAATCACAAAAAAGCTTTTTTGTAAGTTTGTGCCATAACTAAAAATTAAGTTTTTAATTTTTTTTTTCTATACTTGTGCTGTGAGACTTTTGCTTATTATTTTTTCTTTTGTTCATAACTTCGCGCTTGGCCGCGAAATGCCAAATTCTAGGCCAACGGGAAGTACTCTATGTATTTTGATTCCGATGAAAGTGTCGAAATATACGTTTTTTTGCGACATAAACGGCCCTATGTTTTTTTTTAGTCTATTCAGAAGTTTAATTTTTTCTCAGCTTCAAGCGACCTAAGTACATGTTCCTAATTTCAACTCGATTTAGCGTTCCCGAGATAAAGAATCTTGACTGACAGACAGACAGACGGACAACAAAGTGATCCTATAAGGGTTCCGTTTTTTTCTTTTTGAAGTACGGAACCCTAAAAATCCTTTTTATAGTTCCGACTTTACAAAAAAATTTAGTTCATTTGAGGACTTCACTCGATTTCGCCAAGATTCCATCATCAGATCCCAACTTGGTGACTATGGGACCATTTGAGAAGTATACCCTTTTCAACAAAAAAATAATGTTGGCCCTTTTTCCCTTCTTTTTTGTGTAGACAAACAGGGGTTGTCTACACAAAAAAGAAGGGAAAAAGGGAAAAAGTTGCCTACTTTACCAAAATTGTTCCCCGAAATGCGAAACGAAATCGATTTTAACGGTAGTTGCAACAGTTTTTGGAGAATTATGAGGGAAATGGGATTTTACTTAAAAAAGCAGGTCTAAAAGGAAGTCGTTAATAGAGAGGTACGATATTGTGGCAAACCGTTTTCGATATTTGAAAGAATTGCAAGACAGTCGGAATGGAGCCCAGCGTCCTAAACTTTATACAAAAATAGTTTAAAAAAAAAAAAAAAAACAAAAAAGGCAATTATTAAAGTAACGAAGTATCAGTTAATCTCCCTAATATTAAGTAATTTAATTGTTAAAAATATTGCAACACTGTTTTTCCGCATTGCCAACATTACGGCAAAGGAACCTCTTAAGTGAAACGCATTGTAGCTTCACCGTTGACTTCGCCTGAATTTTCACAGGTTATTACATGTTCGACCCAATGGACCGCGACCGCTACGGACGCGCCGTGGCGCCGCCCTGCATCGGCAAGGCCAGAGCTTGCTTCTCACAGTACCCCAATGTAAGTCGTTTACACCACTATCACACAACGTCGGCGGAGACCTCTCGCGCCGGGTCCTGGTCGAGGCCATGGTCCGGAGCGAGGAGGAATGGCAGGCCGTCGCCTCTTTCTGCGAAGCTGTATTCCTAGTAAAGGAGGAGGCCGACCGCATCAGGCTACGGCGCCCTCGCCGCCGCCGCCGGGATTCCGATCCCGATTTCCGGCCACCGTAGACGCGGGCTCGCGGATGGCGAGCCATGGGTAGCTCGCTGTCCGATCGTCCGGTAATGGACCGAGTCCAAGACGTCGACGGCGCGCACTGTTCCCGCGCGCCTCAAGGAGTTGTCGGCAGCAGGAGGGGCCCAGCTGGGTCGAAGCCTACTGGGGACAGGGTTGTTCATTGTTGTTTTTTTACAAAAAAGTAATAATAATAATAATATTCCACAACTATCACACAACGCCGTCTAGTCCCAAGCTAAGCAGAGCTTGTGTTATGTGTACTAGACAACTGATGAACATACTTATATATTTCTAAATACATACATATTATAGATAAATTACACCCAGACACAGAACAAATGATCATGCTCATCACACAAACATTTGTCTTGGGTGGGAATCGAACCCACGATCTCCGGTATAGCAATCAGGGTCACTAACCACTAGACCAACTTACAGGCCAGTCAAAATTGTAGGTTGTGTACGTGAGACCGGAAGACGTAGCGTTAGAAGGCCTCTTACAAGGTGGGTCGAAGACCTGGTAAGGGTTGCAGGAATCTGATGGATGCGAGACGCACAGGAACGTTAATTGTGACGGCACTTGGGGGAGGCCTATGTCCAACAATGGACGTCTTTCGGCTGAAATGATGATGATGATACAAAATCTAGCATAGCATAGTCGGCCTTATAATGTGCCCATTGTTGGGACTTGGGCATCCTCTCTCTAGAAGAGGGAATGGACCGTAATCCACCACGCGGGCCCAGTGCGGGTTGGTGGATGTCGCATGTCTTCGAATTTTTTGGTTCTAGGAATATGCTGGTTTCCTCACGGTATTTATCCTACTAATATTATAAATGCGAAAGTTTATATGTATGGATGGATGTATGGATGGATGTATGGATGGATGTATGGATGGATGTATGGATGGATGCATGGATGGATGTATGGATGTTTGTTACTCTTTCACGCAAAAACTACTGAACGGATCTCTATGAAACTTGGTACACGAGTACACCATATCCCAGAATAACACATAGGATACTTTTTATCCTGGGATTATGTACGCGGGTGAAGCCGCGGGCAAAAGCTAGTATTATATATTCATAACGATTGCATCACTGCTTACCATCAGATGGGATCGCAGTCAAGCACTAGTTTATATCGGATAAAAAAAAACATGGAAGGGTTCTATTCAAATAACTAAATTGCGCCAATTATACCTTATTCACAGATAAGGACCCTAACGGACAAGCTATTCCCCAACGTCCCTCCCGTTCCCAAAACTGAGGAGAAGCCTAAAGACGAGGGCCTTATGGGCAAGCTCACCGCCGGCGCCGGGAAGGCGCTGGCTGCAGTGAAATCGGTAAGTTGGCCCTACAAGACAAACCTATATCACGGTAATCACGGAATAAAGAAAAGTAGAGGAAGTGCCTCTTAGATATCGCGCGCGTGTCAACATCAAGCGAGATTCGCCGATTACATGTGCAGGTGTATATGGCTTCTATTTTAAAGCCACTGGCGTTCTGAATAGAATAAATTGGTTACAGCGCCATCTAGCGTTGAGTAGCCGAACTCGTTGTAAATTGGTTAAAACTTCTTTATTGTTTGTGTCATGTCAAATAATAACAACTTTCTTACGTTGTAATAAGACCTAATTTATGAAAGCAATAAGAATATGATTTGTAAAAGTTAAGTTTGTAATTCGTAGCTTCGTAGCCAATCATATTACTGTTTTTTATGTGTATAATGTACAATTTGATACGCAAATGTGTGAGTTTGGCGACACTGGCTCCCGTGCATAGCCACGTTAGGGGCACTTCTACCTATATTTTTTGTTCTGTGGTTAAGACTATGGCCCCTGCCTGAACAATGTCATTAATATCCATCGATAAACGTTGAATGGCAATGCTAATTCTTTGGGCGAAGAACGAGCCAGCCCTCTGGTCGTAAAAGTAAAAAAAAAACCAATTCAATTCATTTCTTTCAGGCATCTAGGTCCATATAAGTTAAACATAATATAGGCACGGTAATAATATCATAAAGTATTCCAACTTCATACAAACGGACGAAACGCGAGCTATACCTACGCGCCTCGGTTGTAGCATGGGCTCGGCATGTAGACAGTCGCGACCGTCGCAACTGTGCCGCAGTGACGAACGGACACGACGGTTTTTGTAACAATAATCGCGCGATTATTGTTAGTTTGTATAATTCAAAGTAAAGGCCCAGGACCTCAGGGTTCTGTGATAAATAAAGAATACTAATACCGTCCAGCTAACGCATAGGCACAGCCTAGTAGCCAGGATACTTCTTTAGGATACTTACTTAGGAACTTGCTCTGAAATACTCTCTTGTGGAATTGGAAGTGCCATACTAGAAGTATGAGCCCAACCCAGAGACTTTACGAGTTTACATTAACTATATTTTCCTTTTTCTTGCAGCTTGGAAAAACAAGCGAGGTAAGTGTTTCTGCTCATCTCTAACTACGCTTTTTGCGTTCTTATTATGCCGTATAATAGTCTAAACTACGCCGTTTACTGTGTAATTATGACGTATAATTGCGTACCTTTAATACGCTGTGTTTAATCATAATAATTTAATATTGTTGACACTGCTATCATTTTGGCGTAGTGACATAATAATCACTACGCTGAATGACAACAGTGTCAATAATACACAACGGCGTAGAGTTGCGTATTATTACTGTTTAGATTACACAGTACTACTGTAGTAGTATCGACTTCACAGTGGCAGTAATTTTCGTATAATTGAAATTGATCTTATTATTATGAGGCAAAGTTATGGGTAGATACTACGCCCTAAACAGACAAGTTTATAAGAAGAAAGTGGAGATCTTTGCGCAGCATTGAGACATAAAAGTGTGTAGAACTAGCTTTGTAATTATACCGTATAATAGTTTAGACTACGCCACATTTCTGTGCAGACTACGCCGCTTTACTGAGAAGTATAATTGCGTACACTACGTCCTATTATTATGCTACTGCGCCGATAGATAGTCATATCAACAATACACAACGACGTAAAGTTGTGTACTTTTATTGTTTAGGTTATGCTGTATTACTATGTAGATTACGTTGTTATAGTATAGTCTAAATTGTTGCACTAATTTTAGTGTAATTGGAATACCCATAGTAATAATTAATAACATGATAAATTTCAATTTAGGTAGATATCGCCCTAAACAGAGAAGTTTGGAGAAAAAGGGGAGGCATTTGCCTTAAAAGTGAAAGTGTCTATATCTGTCTGTCTGTCTGTCAGTCACGTTTTCATGGTTAAACTACTGATTCGATTTTGATGAAATTTGTTACGGAGGAAGCTTGAACTCCAAGAATAGGAACAGGCCTTTGCGTCCTCAATAAACAACATTCATACGAATATTTTACGATCCACTTTCGTAGATAAATTGATTCTATGTTTCAGAAATCAGAAACTTTATTTCAAATCAAAATTTCTTTATGTCAAAATCAGTCAGTCAAAAAAAAGTATACCTAAGTTGTACCATAAAATAGATAGGTACAGAAGTCAATCTACATACAAAGCGCGCTCGAGCAACGCACCCATAGACACCGCTCACGGACACCTCGGAGCGCCTCGAACAGTTCCGACTCAAACGTCCATTAGTGTGCGTCCACCGAGCGTAGATATAAAAAGTGAAGTACATAGTACATGAGATTGTCTTCTGTACCTATCTATTTTGAGGTTGCACGTTCCAAAGCATAGATCTCTATGGAGAAGAGCGTGCATGAAACTTCATAGTCAATATTAAATTTCATTTCGCAGGTACGATTCAGCGAGTCACCTGCTTTCTCGATATACGGCATGGACGTCACCAGTTTGCGGAGACTGAATAAATATGAGCGATAAACAGACGACTCGCCGGCGACTGCGATACGATATCGATACGCTACTTTGAAATATAAACATTAACTCCTTTGGAACACATTGAAAATGTTGTTGCTTCCAAAAGGGGAGAATTGATGTCTCTGTTATGAAAGATGTACTTAAAACCAACTAAATTCTTTATTGCATTCCATAATGTAAGTTTAGGTGGTAAAATTTGTTAAAAGAAACAATTGTGGACCCGCGGAAATAGGATATGCGGATATATATCAATCAATCCCCCGGCTAGGGAACAACACCTATTTGGGGTCAGCTTTCTTGATACTATGATGCCATTCTATGCGATTTAGTGTAATTTCAGGCTTTGACATGGCCCTAACTACATAGGTAGGTGAAAAATTCAGAACGAAATACTTGAGAGTATAATGGTGTAAGTAGGTTTATTTTTCTCCGCGATGTCGAGATCTGTCTTTTGCTGGTTTCAAAGGTACACATATAATATAACAAAATGAAACTCAATAGTTAGTATTGCCAAAAACTTTAACCAAATTCATATTTTAATAGTTTGTATCGTGATTGGTTTTATTGAGGTCTGTTTCACAATTTCGTATCGTTGTCGTATCGTCGCAGTCTGGCGACGTAAGTACTAGAAGATTGTAACGTAAGAATGTCGTTTTCACACTAGCTCTTATACTACGCATGTTTTACGCAAACTGGGAGACCAAACAATACGCCAATTGAAACTACGCCGAATTGAAATGTAAATGAGCAGACTAGCTTTATAATACGCGATTTTGAAAAATTGCTTTTTTGACGCGGTTCGTTGTTATTGTACTTCGCTTTGTTTTTTTTTTGGTCTATTTTTAAACAATAGTTATGATTCCTAGTTGTAAGTAATTGTGTAGTAAGTAAAGAACAAGTGTGGAAGGGACAGAAGTATAAAAATTGTTAGTGTACTGTTCTGGTCCCCACCACATTTCGATTAAACACATTTTTTTTAATAAAAGGTTTAATTAAAAATAAAAACTGGTTTTTATCATTCATCCCCCCATTTTTATTTATGATTAGCTTTACCCGTAGTTTTCACTCTTGTGGCCTATCCCATGAAAATTACAATGTTATTATAATATTCTAAGAGGCAGGGTTGAGAAGCTAAAGAAAATGCGTTCATGTACAAAATTTACTCTGTTTTATTATTTTACTCCTATACTGCAAAAACAAATACAACACCTGCTAAATGATCAATATGTCGAATATATTAATGTCCGTAAGGATTGAGGAGCCACATCTCGTATCATCATCTTCCTGCCCTCTTATCCCGTTTTATTTGGGGTCGGCGCAATACGTTTTTTTCTTCCATTCTGTCCTGTTGCTCATCACGCTTAATATTATTATGACTATTTAGCGTTAATAAAGGTGAGTATAGACTACAACATTTCCTGGGGCATTTCTGTGTAATGTAGCATTCTTACGAATGGTACAATACAGGCAAAAGCTCAGGGGGTCTACTCGCTTTCTCCGAAACGAACGATATTTATTTGATGTTAAAATTGCAAACAATCCTCTGACATAATTATATTTTTTTTTTTCTAAACATAACTAATTAGAGTAGGTTTAGAGATTCGGTACGTCAAACAATTTTCGTTCGTGCGAAATTTCGGGAACGAAAGGAACCGTGGTAGGAAACATGCGAAATTTCGATCGAAACTTATTTTTTCGGAGAAAACGAGTAGACCAACAGTTTCCAAAGCATTTCCATGTAATGTAACGTTCCTGCGAATGCTCAGCGTTATGTTACGGGTAAATGCTCACAGCGAGTGTGCATTTACCAACATTTTGTTGTACCTTGCGTTAATTTTTTTTTAAATGTCACCCCGCAACCGCGCATCGCCCGCACTCATGGCTCGACGAAATGTTACACCAATATGCTCGTTGGTTTGTAACAAAGAGGCGAGCGTGCTCGACGTTTAGTTCGTAAAAGGATGATACACTAGAACATATCATAGAGCGGCTCGTTGTTCTGTTACAAGTTAATGTTGTAGTTTATACTCACCTTTAGACACTCAATTGATTCAGTAGTACCGGAGTGCGGTAAACAAAGATTTTATATATCCTAGTACTAGATTGACTACGACAACCTCAAAAGCGTACCCGAAAAGGAAAGTCAGAAAGAGTCCTGTCATCTCGTTCTACTAGTGTGTCCATACACTAGCTACATACTGCGGGACAATTTTGCTCAAAAGTTAGTTAAAGATATTTTTGATACATTAAAATAGACATGCAAGTTCAAAAACAGTTAATATGTATAATATGCTTGCCAAAAGGGAACTGTGAGTTTTCTCTGTAATTACTAGGAAATAGCTGATGTCCGTATATATTATATAGCAATATCCTCATAAGCGAGTATGAAATACCTACACTGATAAAAAAACTGCCTAATGTGTATGTACCTACGTAAGAAGATCACTTCAGAACGGCTGCACCTATCAGAATAAGATTTGTCTGAAAGAAAAAACTAGTTAGTTTATAATAAAACTAATGTTATTCTTTTATTTTTACTTTATTAAAAATAGACTGATGCGAAATTGTACATTTTTTATTACGTTAAATTGCACTTATTAACTAACAAATAAACAATAAATAATACATTAAATAAATGATCCTCGACTGGTTTATAAATTTATTTATACTAACCACTACTACTAATTATTGCCGATGCCCGTTAGCGCCACAGGGAATTTCCGAAAGGGAAACCATGGTCCTGGAACACAAAGGGCAACTGAAGGACACGGATAGATTTATTCAGTATAAACCTCAAATAACTTGTCCTGCTCTAAGATGGAGCGTAAGGCGCTCTACCTTAGAGCAGGATAAATTATTGGAGATTTTACCACATCAAAAAAAGTCCCCCACTATGTTCGTTTGTCTATATCTGTTTGCAATCAACTCAAAAACTACTGAACGGATTTTTAACAACGGATGAACTTACAAAAGGGTATACAGATGGAATAGAATTAGGTTTTAGTGTTGATTTAACTTTACATCTTCAGACTTAATGAGGCGACTACAAATAAAACTGTTGCTGAAAAAAAAAATTTAAATGACACAACTTCAAAGCCACTGTTTCCGATGGTTCTCGTTTCTTAGAAATCTACAACAAAACATAAAAAATAATATATTACTAGTAGTTAACGGTTAAGCCACATACGTGCACCATTGCGTGCGGCATTTATTAGGGACTTACCTAAGGACTTAGTTGGTCATAGGCCTCGCTTAGGGGAGGCCTATGTCCAACAGTGGACGTCTGTCGGCTGAAATGATGATGACCTAAGGACTAAACTTAAAGACAGTAGACTATTATATTTAAAATGAATATAATTCTCAAATGTATTATATCGATGTAGAGAAGATTTTGACGCGCGTCGTTTTAAGAACTGGTCACAGATAACTATAGTATACTGAATTGGGCCGAAGACACGTCCCGCATGCCGCACCTCTAGTCGCCGCTGCTCGCCGCTTTCCGTTGTGTCATGAGAGCAGCCGAAGATCGCCGAGCGGCCAAAGGCGCCCGTTCAACAGAAAAAATAAAATTAGTAAAATTGGGACGCGCTTGATTTATTAAAAAAAAAAAATTGAGCCTCAGATATTTAGAAATTTGCTTATAATAATATAAAACTTGAACAGTAAACAATCAAATTTTATAAAATTTAGCACCCAGTCCGTCTTCTGAGTCGTTTATGATGTTCTCTATGTATTTTTACAGGCAGTGAATATGTTTTAATTCCCGCATGAAATTCAAAACGATGTTTGTTGTCACCCTACATAAATATTTTGTAAACAAAACAGAAAACTTACCAAATAAAATGAAATTCCACAACCAGGATATTCATCACTATTGCGAAACTTTACACAGCAACGTTTTGAACATCTTGCACACTTTATACTTTACTAAATATTGAGACAAAAACTTGTAACAATTAAAAATACAACTTTAGTCCTATGAAGCATCAGCCATATTGTTTATTGATGTCAAATTCTGTCAAATTGAAACCTCCTAAATGTTGCCTTTCATAATTTGAAAATTACTATGAATAGCTACTATATCTAAATGAAATCATCATTAAATACAAGAAGAATGCGTATAAAATTTCAAGAAGCAATATTTGAAATAAAATATTTAGTTGCAATTCATTTTATGTTGCATAAACCTATCAAAATGCATGAACACGGACTATTTAACGATAACTGAAACAATCTAAAAACTACCATTTGTTTCTTATTTTTTTCTGGTAGTATGTGAGAAAGGGACACAGAGGATTTATCTTAGTGTCCTGCTCCTTGCCATTTTTCCCTTTTGTGTGTCAATAACACACATGCACTTAATGCTAATGAAAATAAAGAACACTTTAGACAGTTTAATATTTCTTCGTAGTCAATCTAGTCTACTCTAGTAGGATATATAAAATCTTTGGCGGTAAACCATTGTGACGTCGCTGACGTCACGTGAGCGTAATTGCGTTTGGAGGGGAGACATTGCAAAAGTCAGTCGAGGGCGATCCGCCGAGCAGTACGGACGCTTCTAACAAACCTACTGATTCTCTTAGATTACGATATAGGTACCTAATTTTGTAATGTAATAATGTGTACTGTGAAATTAATGAAAAGTGATTGTGAAGTGATCCGACTCGGCTGGGCGGCGTTCAGGAAGCTGCGCGGTATCTTCTCGTCCAATATACCACAGTGTCTCAAGACGAAAGTCTATGACCAGTGCGTGTTGCCAGTGATGACATATGGTGCCGAAACGTGGTCGCTCACAATGGGCCTCATCAGAAGGCTCAAAGTCACCCAGAGGGCAATGAAAAGGGCTATGCTCGGAGTTTCCTTGCGTAATCGAATCAGAAATGAAGATATCAGCAGGAAAACCAAGGTTGCCGACATAGCCCGAAGAATCGCCAAACTTTAAGTGGCAATGGGCAGGGCACATTGCTCGCAGAACAGATGGCCGTTGGGGCCGAAAGGTTCTGGAGTGGCGACCTCGTACTGGAAGACGGAGCGTCGGAAGGCCTCCTACAAGGTGGACCGATGACCTGGTGAAGGTTGCGGGAATCCGATGGATGCGAGACGCACAGGTTCGATCGTTGTGGCGACACTTAGGGGAAATGTGAAGGTGAAATGATGATGATGGTGATGATTGTGAAGTGAATTGTTATTTTAATTCTAAGCCAAGAACCCTCTACCAGAAAACCTTCCTGATGGCGGCTGTGCCCCTAATCTATTGCTGTCGCCGTTATATGAATAAATAAATGGTTCTAATTTAGTTTGAAAACAAATTTATATTTTGGAAGTTCTGTTCGTTCACGGAGCGCATCAAGAAGCTCGCAGTTCCTCTCTAACAGATTTTGTCCCGTCTCTTGGTCACGGTTTGCGTGGTGAAGCAGTCGGCGCAGTTGCATGGGGGACACTCGGTGACCGACCCGTCCGTCGTCGACACGCCACGGTGTTTTGGCTGGGGGGCAGAAAAAAATATATCGGCATCGAAAAAAAAAGCTGTCTCCTCAGTCACCCGTTGATGATGAAAACTATTGCTTTTAAAACAGTGAAGGAGATCATTTCAATGATTAATAATAATATTTTAAAGATTTATAATCGGGGCAGCCTCTTCATCACCCTTTTTTTTTCGATGGAAAATCATCTTATGACTAAACCCGCTCTTAGGTGGAGCGGGAGATAGTGTCAGACTCTTACTGACTAAAAACCCCATCCCGTTCCTTCTAGCCTTCATACCGGGGCACGAGCTCCCTTTCGGATAACCCTGGCCCCAGTAGGCTTCGACCCAGCTGGGCCCCTCCTGTTGCTGACAACTCCTTGAGGCGCGCGGGAACAGTGCGCGCCGTCGACGTCTTGGGCTCTGTCTATTATCGGAGGATCGGACAGCGAGCTACCTTTTCATCACCTTGAATTAATTCACAAAACAAGTGTTTTGTTTTTGCAAAATGGAATCTATGTTTATATCATTACATCATAAGTTACACAGAAGATTTTTTTAATTATTATTATTGATAGGCTCGCGTTTGACCACCATCTCACCTGATGGTAAACGATGATGTGATCGACGATGGAGCACGCTAGCCTAGAAGTAACCTGTTCACTCTTGACTTAAAGACCCCCAAGTTGTAGCTATCTATATATATATTTTAAGTTCTTGTCCATCCTAAGGTTGTCTGGAAGATATCGCTTTCAGCGATAAGACCACCATTGTACCCATAAACATAAGCTGTGTTACTTTTTGGTGTACAATAAAGTTTATTCTATTCTATTCTATCAGGAAACACAGACTCCGGCAGAGAATTCCACTCACACACATCTTCTAGTCCGATTATAATTTAGGTGTCTTCAAGTCAAGAGTGAATAGGCTGTAGTTGTATCATTGTTTACCATCAGGTGGGATCGCAGTCAAGCACTAGTTTATAGATATCATTAAAAAAAGAGTTACTTACCGGAACCTGAAATTATTTTACAAATGTTTTTAATATAAATAATAATCATTTTTCAGAAATGTATTTAAGAATATTGATAGAAAAAAGTAAAAAAAACAAACGCGTTTGTTTGTTTTATATTTTTTTTAATAAGAAAATAAACTATTCTATTCTATTTTTTATTAATGGCAAATAGAGCCGATGTCGAAAGAAAATAAACGTTGAATTGTACAGTGCGTTTCACTTAAGAAGTTACATTGCTGTCATGTTGGTAGTATTGAAAATAATGTTGCCATATTTTTAGCAATGAAATTACTTAATATTAGGGAGATTAACTGATATTTCGTTACGTTTACCAATTGCCTTTTTTTATTGTTACTATTTTTGTATAAAGTATAGGGCGCTGGGCTCCATTCCAATTGTCTTACAATTCTTTCAAATAACGAAAACGCCACGCCACAGTATCGTTCCTCTCTATTAACAACTTCCTTTGAGACCTACTTTTTTAAAATAAAATCCCGTTCCTCTCATAATTTTCCAAAAAGTGTTGCAGCTACCGTTAAAATCGATTTCGTTTCACATTTCGGGGAACAATTTTGGTAGAGTAGGCAACTCTTTCCTTTTTTCCGTTCTTTTTGTGTAGACAGACACGGGAGCCAACATTACGCCGATGTAACTTCTTAAGTGAAACGCACTGTAGTGCATATTTTGTCAATTTATATCGTAAAGCAAAATGAATAGCAAATGTTATGTACAGTGCGTTTCACTTAAGATGTTCCTTCGGCGTAATGTTGGCTCCCCTGTCTGTCTATACAAAAAAGAAGGGAAAAAGGAAAGAGTTGCCTACTCTACCAAAATTGTTCCCCGAAATGCGCAACGAAATCGATATTAATGGTAGTTGTAGCACTTTTTAGAGAATTTTTGTTATAGAGAGAAACGATATTTGTGGCGTGGCGTTTTCGGTATTTGAAAGAATTGAAGGACAATCGGAATGGTGCCCAGCGTCCTATGCTTTATTCAATTATAGTTTATAAAAAAACCCAAAAAAACGCAATTGTTAAAAGTAACGAAATATAAGTTGATCTCCCTAAATTAAGTAATTTTATTGCTAAAAATATTGCAACACTGTTTTTCCGTATTGCCAACATTACGGCAAAGGAACTTCTTAAGTGAAACGCACTGTACGCCGTTATTGTTAACATCAGACCATCATGCTGGAAACCCGACCAGAGACCCGTGCTCAGCAGTGGAATTATAGGTAGCCTATGTGTTATTCCAGTGTCTCTTCTACCTACCTAACAAATTTGATCTAAATCCGTTCAGTAGTTTTTGCGTGAAAGCGTATTGCCACATTACAATATATAGGGTGACTATTAATTAGTGACCGATATTTATACACGTGATTGTCCTCATGAATACAGACAACTTTCTCAAAGAAACTTTTTTTATACTTATTATTTAACTTAATTATTTACTGGAACATGTAGATACCTACACCGATTACGTACACCGATGGGTTAGCAAACGGCGCGGGTGCACTATCACTATTGTAGATAAAGTAAGTAGTAATATTTTTTTTTTGTCGACGGGGAAAATCATCTTTTGACAAAACCCGCTCTTGGGTAGAGCGGGAGATAGTGTCAGACTCTTACTGACTAAAAACCCCGCGCCGTTCCTTCTAGTCTTCATACCGGGGCTCTAGTTTCCTTTCGGAAAACCCCGACCCCGTTGGGCTTCGGCCCAGCTGGGCCCCTCCTATTGCTGACAACTCCTTGAGGCGCGCGGGAACAGTGCGCGCCGTCGACGTCTTGGCTCGGTCCGGACAGTTACCGGACGATCGGACAGCGAGCTACCCATGGCTCGCTGTCCACGAGCCCGCGTCTACGGTGGCTGGAAATTGGGACTGGAACCCCGGCGGCAGCGGCCAGGGCGCCGTTGCCTGAAGCGGTCGGCCTCCTCCTTTGCTAGCATTACTGCTTCGCAGAAGGAGGCGACCGCCTGCCATTCCTCCTCGCTCCGGACCATGGCCTGAACCAAGGCCCGGTGCGAGAGGTCTCCACCGCCGATCGCCCCCACGAGGACACGGTGGCGCTCCGCCCAGACAGAGCACACCTCGACTGTGTAAGTAGTAATACATGACACAACAGCATTACGCGGCTAACAACTGGGAGGTAGAAGGCGCGCGCGCGCGAATTTGCGCGAACAGCTGCTTTGTTATTGTGATGAAACTAATGAGTATAAAAAAAAGTTTCTTTGGAAAAGTTGTTTGTAATCATGAGTATTATATCGTGTATAAGTATCGGTCACTAATTACCAGTCACCCTATATATTGTAATGTGGCAGTACTCAATCCCTACTAATATTATAAATGCGAAAGTAACTCTGTCTGTCTGTTACGCTTTCACGCAAAAACTACTGAACGGATTTAGATCAAATTTGTTAGGTAGGTAGAAGAGACACTGGAATAACACATAGGCTACCTATAATTCCACTGCTGAGCACGGGTCTCTGCCCGCGCGATATAAACTGTAGTCCACGCGGGCGAAGCCGCGGGTGGAAAGCTAGTAAATAAATAAACCTTTCGATAGTAACTAAAAATTAATTAACTAACTAGCACATTTTTATTAAGTTACCTTGATATGCCTGAAGTGAAGGTTTCCTATCATCTTGAACTTCGACAGTGGGCCGCGGGTTTGGCAAAGGCACTGGAATCACAAGGAGATGCAGTAAGACAACATAATACAACAACAACATATTACTTAATGACAACACAATTTCCTTTTCATACTCCACCTCGGAATAGTAGATTATGTGACTAGGGTATAAAGCAGTGTCTTTAAGTCGCGGGTGGCATGTTGAATTCCGAACGAAATGAAGGTTGCTGATTTTAATCCCGAACGTAAGTGAGGGATTTATATAGCGTTCCCGTCAGCACGTTTTGTTCTATTTTCTTTTTTTTGTTAGTGGCCAGTTTGAATTTCGAGTCAACTTGTTCGATGTACGTACATTTTAATTCACAATGTTGACAATTTTTGATGTTCCAAATTCAAATCTCATTATTCCATAAGGATCGGCCATACTGCATTATCTCCCTAGGTATATAATGACTTGCTTTAAATGAGGTTTGTATGACGTATAAAACGACATTGTCGAGCATGTGGTGTAAAAAGCTTTTTCGGTGTTATACTTTTTAAATAATTTTGAACTTATAAATAAATGTTTTGACTGTTAAAACTGCGTTTTTTTTTTCTTTATATTCAAAGCTAGAGTGAATAGACTCTTAATTAACTAGTGCGCCTCACCATTAGCGATTGCATCACCGCTTACCATCAGACGGGATTACAGTCAAGCACTAGTTTATATCAGATAAAAAATGTTTAATAATACAAATTTTCAGCTTCTTATTTTTAATTTTGAGGATCAATTCGTAAAGTAACTGGACTACCTCGTAATTTTTGTAGAACAATTTTATTTTAAAATGATGTTAGAAATAAATCAATCATAAATAAATAAATCAATATTCTTTCATTCTTTTTTTATACTCACGTTTGGCTACAATATAAATAGATGTGTTCAAAAAAGATCGATATAAATATTTAAAAAAAAATCATATACAATAAGTATTTGATTAATGAAAACCCTTTGAGTTCTTACTTTCTAGAAACAAAAAAAGAAAAAAAAAAACAATATTAATAATTTCATTTTAGAATAAAACATTACATTTTTATTTCAATACAAAAATAACAAAACATCTTACAGTTGGTGGCTGAATAAAATAAAATAAAATATTAATAAATATATTTCTAAAATCATAACACTATTGCACAGTTTAAGATATTTCCATAATAAAAAATCCCGTGGAATAACTTACCAAGGTCTGTAAAAAACATAAAAAATAACATACAATAATAGTATTAATATATAAAATAAGCCTAAAATAAAACTCTTAAATTTTCAAACTGATTTTTTTATTCTCATCTTTTTTTAAATTAAAACGGCTTGTGTCTAATGCAATGCAAAATCGCAATGTTATAAAAAAAGATAAAAATTTAACAGATATTTTTTTTAACTAAAATAATGAAATTACAAAAATAATAATCATTTATGTGTACTTACGTATTGCTGTAATTATTATATGTATATTATGATATTATAGAACATAAAATTAAAGTATCTATTAATTGATAAACAATATTTATTTTGCAAATAATTTATGAATTTATTGTTTTTAATGTAATTTTACTGTACTAATTAAATTGATGTAGGAAATAATGTGAACAGAAATTGTCGAAGTTAATAGTATATTATTAAATTTTAATTCGGAAAATAAATAGTTTGTATTTTATTTTCGCCATAATTTTTAAATAAAATAAACAACTTTAATTAGGGTAACGTTTTTTTTATGTATTTAAAAAATCACAAACAGTTATGCTTTATGGGTAACTAATAAAAAAACGAACTATTTTTTTAAAACAAAAAGAAAAAACTAACCGTCATCTATTTGGCGGAGGAAAGAAAAAAAAAACATTTTAGTAAATTGTAGTTAAATAAAAATAAAAATTATTCTAAGTATTATTATATTTTATATTACCCATTTCTGTAAAGAATAAAATAAATATTTTTAGTAAAATATCTCATGATTTAAAGTAAATGTTGATTATTTTTGTTTATTTTAAACTAGCTTATGCCAGCGGCTTCACCCGCGACAAAATAAGTTTCTCTATACAAACTTTGGTCCCCGTTTCATCCACTTAGAGGGTGAATTTTGAAAAATCCTCGCTTACTACTCGCCTACGTCATAAAAGGAAGCATTGTGCAAAATTTCACGCTCCTAGTCCTAGTAGTTTCATCTGTGCGTTGATATGTCAGTCAGTCAGTCAGTTTCTCCTTTTATACAGGGTTATTTGTAAAGCACTAACGACATTGAAGTACTGTATTATCAACGTCATAAACAACAACTTTCGTTCTATGACTTTTTACAAAACAAAAGCAAACCTTCCAGATTTCGTTGAAATGTGTTAATTTCAACTCTATATTTTGGTGTCCCTACCTACGTCTGTTTGACGCAACACAAGCGCGTCCAAAGATCCCTCTCCCCTCCGCAATTGTACTAACGCTTGATTCGCATAGATTTTGTAATATTCAGAATATTAATTAAATTATTTTGTTTTTTTTTTATGAAAACTGATGAACTAAAATATGATAAATTATTAAAATTTATAGAACAAAAGTTGTTGTTTATGATGTTAGTAACATAGTCCTGAGAGATTGCTAGTGTTTTACAAATAACCCTGTATAAATTTCACTTATACTTTCTACCATGGTTTTGCCTCTACTATTTATTTAAAATACAGGAACGATAAAGTCAAGTCACTCAAGTACATCACATACATACACAGTATTTTGGGAATACATTCATTGTGCGTACAGCTAAGGAGTGGAATTCCTTGCCGGAGTCTGTGTTTCCTGATAGCTACAGCTTGGGGGTCTTTAAGTCAAGAGTGAATAGGTTACTTCTAGACAAGCGTGCTCCATTGTCGACCACATTGTCGCTTACCATCAGATGTGAATTTATATTATGTGATGTTATGTGATGTAATGAGTAATGTAGGATTTATAAAAATATAAATTTCATGGTTATCATACCTCAGTCTAAAAAATAAAATAACGACAATTTTTAATAAAATAAAAATAATACCTACCTTTTTTATTCCACAACTATCACACAACGCCGTCTAGTCCCAAGCTAAGCAGAGCTTGTGTTATGGGTACTAGACAACTGATAAACATACTTATATATTTCTAAATACATACATATTATAGATAAATTACACCCAGACACAGAACAAATGATTATGCTCATCACACAAACATTTGTCCTGGGTGGGAATCGAACCCACGACTTCTGGCATAGCAGTCAGGGTCACTAACCACTAGACCAACAGACCAGTCAAATTTCTTTACTTATTACTAATACAACAAATAAAAATAAAAAGGTTTAAAGTAAAAAAAAAATGAGTAAGTGAAACTTATTTTTTCAGATTTTTTTTTTATTCAAATAATAATGAAAAATAAACAATTTACTTGAAATTTCAAACTAAAATAAAATGTAAAACAGAATACTTACATAAATGTGCTGGAAATTAATAAAAACAAAAATATTATTATTATTATGTTTATTTATATTTATAATTATTTTGTTACTAGCTTTTTCCCGTGTCGAGTAAACATTTTCGAGCAAGTGTTATTCGATCTCGCATCATTCGATTTCAAGTAGGGAACCCATTTCGAAGGTATCCGAAAAACCATCAATGAACTGTTTTTCAGAAAAAGTTCACGATCACGATAGATGTCGATTCAAGATAGCCTTTAAGTCTGTTTTTTTTTTAAATTAAGAATGGCAATAAATGTAGGAGGGTCAATGACCGTTATGCCACGTTTATTTGACGCCTACTTTAGTAAATATTTATACACAATTATAATTCCACCAAGCCCGTTCCATCGGACCAACAGACGTACGGCGTTGCGCCACCGGTGTAGCGACATCTATGACGCCACATAAGAACTACGAAGAAAATACGAAATCCTGCATCGCGCAATCAAAGTTCTCCGCGCGATTTGAACATATACGACAGCCCGACATCAACTATCGTGCAGTCGCCCAACAGAATAAACATCCTGTCTGGTTGGAGGATGCTCCCTTTAATTAACTTACGATTTTCTGCAAATTATTAAAAAAAAAATTGTATATAAAAATATTAGCTCTTCAATAGTGATAATAAGAGATACAATAGAAAGACAATGGGTGTGTGAATGCGTTTGCTTGGAGTTTAATGAATTAAACAACAATAAGATAGTTGTTGCTACGTCATATAGCACGGTAATAATATCATACAGTATTCCAACTTCATACAAACGGACGAAACGCGAGCTATACCTACGCACCTCGGTTGTAGCATGGGCTCGGCATGGAAACAGTCGCGGCCGCCGCAACTGTGCCGCAGTGACGAGCGGACACGACGGTTTTTTAACAGTAATTAGTTTGTATAATTCAAGGTAAAGACCTGGTATTTTATTATTAATAATAGTGGTTTATTGTACTATGTGTATGAATAATACTAGAAAAAGCATTTTATTTAAATCCACCAATCAAAAAACAACACGCAATTTTTTTTTAATTTCGCTTTTTCTTTTCTAAAGTATTTTGTTTATATAAAAAAGTAAGTATATTTAAAATCACAAAACTAAATGGAAAAAAACAAAGCAAATGTAATTAGAATGCTGGAGGCGGGCAGCCCTATCGCATGTTTACGTACCGCGCGGCTGTAGGCATTTATTTCAAAGATACGGCCGAGTTACAAAACTGTATGATACTATTACCGTGGTGATAGCGACCGTTTTTGGAAGCCTATTTATTGAGTGAGCATAAAGCTTTGGTTTCCTAGGATAGCGGTGCCGTCATATAGCGGCCGTTTTCCGGAACAATGACTATTTTCCTCTTCTGATGTTAGTTCATCCTCCAAGTAAATTACTAAAGCTAAATCAAGGTCGTCCATTTTCTATGTTGGATACTTTTCGCATGACGTTTGTGACGTTTGTTTTGAAAAAATGACTGACGATGTGTTAAAACGGCCGCTATATGACGGCACCGCTTTCCTAGGAAACCAAAGCTTTACCCCCTACCTTTACCTTTACCTCACATCCATGTTTCTTTTTAACGAAAAATACAAAAATTTATAAAAATGAATATACAAATAACTTACATTTGCCTGTTATTAAAACGAGAAAAAAAACATTTATTTTACAAAAATATTTAAAAAAAATAACGACATTTATGACTTAATAACAATTAACTTACTCCAAGCTGTAAAGGTAATATTGTATAATTTATTTAATTCTTATTTTATTATGATTTATTTATTTCACAAAAAAAAATACGAAAATATCTTACATCATGCTATAAAATATAAATTTTATTATTATAAAATGTTGAAATAAAAAAAATACGAATATTTTTTTGTAATAAAAATATGTTGAATATACTTACTTCAATCTATTAAAAAAAATCATATTTTTATTATTCAAACAAACTTCTCAAATACGATATTTCAAAAAACCAGTAAATATAAAAACATACAAACCAATTCCTAAAAATTAAATATCAAAAGAATTTAGTTAATATACACTCAATCAAAAAATGATTATATTATTATAATCATAAAAAAATTTACAAAAATGTCGTTCAGTACAGGTCACTGCAGGCCTCGGTTTCATTATACCCTCTCCTACAGCTCGGGAGAAATTCGCGTCGGTCATAGTCATCATTGAATTAATTTTGACATACCTAGCAAATAATGGGAGCCTACCGGTCGCATGAATAAAATTGTGTTTTTTTTTTCTATGCAACCATATTTGTAGGCTTCCAGGCATAATATAATGACCTATGAACGATATTAAAGAATGCAATAACGTGAATACATTTAAAAACAAACATTTTTAAGTTTGTTATAAGTTTTAATAATCTGGAGGAATTGTGTTGTAATGTCATAATCATACTAATTATTTTGTATCTCATTATAAACAGACTGTATGCTCTTCATCATCATTTCAGCCGACAGACTCCACTGTTGGACATAGGCCTCCCCTAAGTGTCGCCACAATGATCGATCCTGTGCGTCTCGCATCCATCGGTTTCCTGCAACCCTCACCAGGTCATCGGTCCACCTTGTAGGAGGCCTTCCGACGCTGCGTCTTCCAGTACGAGGTCACCACTCCAGAACCTTTCGGCCCCAACGGCCATCTGTTCTGCGAGCAATGTGCCCTGCCCATTGCCACTTAAGTTTGGCAATTCTTCGGGCTATGTCGGCAACCTTGGTTCTCCTGCGGATATCTTCATTTCTGATTCGATCCCGCAAGGAAACTCCGAGCATAGCCCTTTCCATTGCCCTTTGGGTGACTTTGAGCCTACTGATGAGGCCCATTGTGAGCGATCACGTTTCGGCACCTATATGTTCTTATGAGAAATAAATTTCTTTAAACCGATTTAAGTGAATACAGATTCACTACCTAAGTTAAACAAATAATAAATGGTTAGCATAGCATAGTCGGCCTTATAATGTTCCCACTGCTGGGATTCAGGCCTCCTCTCTAGGAGAGGGAATGGGCCGTAATCCATCACGCGGGCCCAGTGCGGGTTGGTGGATGTCATATGTTTTCGAACTTTTGGTTCTAGGACATGCCGGTTTCCTCATGATGTTTTCCTTCACCGTTTTTAGAGCAGTGGTGATGAAATAAATTACACAAAGTAATGCGCCTGGCTGGGTTCGTGTGAACCCATGACCTACAACTCGTAAGTCGGCGCCGTTACCACTCGGCCACCACTGCTCTCATCTAATAAATGATTATTATTGATTATTGGTAGTGAACTAGTGATAAACTTTCTCTGCATGTATCAAATATTTTTATTTTTCATCCTGTTTATTGCTAAATTAAATGATAAAACTTACATGTTCCTAAAACGAAAAAAGAATTATGGAATATTTCATTCAATAAAATCGATTTTTTAAAATAGATTTTAAATATAAATATATTGGTTTACCTTCATCTGAAATTTAACAATGTCAGTGTTATTTTAAATTCTTTAAATTAACAAAATAAGAATAATAATCCAAATAATATATTGTTGAAGTACTTACAGCTTCCTGGAATTAAAAAAAAAATAATTATTAAATTATTTATTTGAGTAAAGTTCCACATACCTTCGTATGTGTAATCTTGAAGGTTTTTTGGTCCTTTCTTACCGTACCATGGGGTCTACTCGCTTTCTCCGAAACGAAACTTTCGTAAACGAATGATATTCATTTGACGTTAAAATTGCAAACAATCCTCTGTCATAATGTCCGATCGTCCGGTAATGGACCGAGTCCAAGACGTCAACGACGCGCACTGTTCCCGCGCGCCTCAAGGAGTTGTCAGCAGCAGGAGGGGCCCAGCTGGGTCGAAGCCTACTGGGGACAGGGTTGTCTGAAAGGGAGCTCGTGCCCCGGTATGAAGGCTAGAAGGAAGGGCGCGGGGTTTTTAGTCAGTAAGAGTCTGACACTATCTCCCGCTCCACCCAAGAGCGGGTTTTGCCATTGATGATTTTTCCCGTCGACAAAAAAAAAAAAAATCCTCTGTCATAATTATATTTTCTTTTCGAAACATAACTAACTAGAGTTGGTTTAGAGATTCGGTACGTCAAACAATTTTCGTTCGTGCGAAATTTCGGGAACGAAACGAACCGTGGTGAAATTTCAATCGAAACTTCGTATTTCGGAGAAAGCGAGTAGACCCCCCGAAGTCAATATACTTTCTCTTTATTTTTATAGTATAAGTATCAAAAGTACTGTTAAAAATCATCATAATATTATTATTCAAAGAGGTTAAAGTTTTTTTTCTTTCCATTTTGTTCGCAATACCAATATTATTCAAGCAAGTTGCGCGTTGATGTCTTTTCTTCTAGAAAACAGAAAGATTTTCCAACTACCGTCAAATTACAAATTAGTATCTTTTTATTTTATTAATAGCAGTGTTTTGTTCAAACAGTTGCTTTTATATGTGAATAGAGATCAATTCGTTTTATAAATATTTTTTAATATTCGAATCGCTGAAAAGAATCTAACATAAATATTTAATAAAATATAAATAATTCACTTACGCCCTACATCTGAAAAATAAATTGTCATTTTTATTCGCATTTCGAAATGTTTTAAAACAAAATATTAAAAAGTACTTAATTTATTTATAATTCGTATTTTTTTCTATTTATTTATTTATAATTGTCTGGCTCGCGTTTGACCACTATCTCACCGAGTGATAAGCGATGATGTGGTTGACAATGGAGCACGCTTGCTTAGAAGAATTAGAATTCTTTCGGTGTTTTACAGGATGCTTTTTGGAGAGTGTGCGCAGGAATTGCATGACTTGATTCCGCCATCTCAATTCTACCATCGGACAACCCGACGTACAATGAGTATCCACCCATACGTTGTTGAAACCTCTACGGTCCGGACTAAGCGTTTCGCCTCGTCGTTTATACCGCGTACGTCGAAGGAATGGAACAATTTGCCTGCTGTGGTCTTCCCGTCCGATTATAATTTGGGTATCTTCAAGGCTAGAGTGAATAGGCTTTTAATAAACTAGTGCGCCTCACCATCAGAGATTGCATCACTGCTTACCATCAGGTGGGATCGCAGTCAAGCACTAGTTTATACGAATTAAAAAAAAAAAAAAAAAAATTCACTCTTTATTTAAAGACCTCTGGGTTGTAGCTATCAGGAAACACAGACTCCGGCAGGGAATTAGAAAAAAAAAACACGGGAGTGGTACCGGACGAAAAAACTAGCCAACTGATGTCATCATCATCATTTCACCCAATACAACCATCCATACATACAAACTTTCGCATTTATAATATTAGTAGGATGTGGCAGTACTCAATAAATAAACCTTTCGATCATCATATCAGCCGAAAGACGTCCACTGTTGGACAAAGGCCTTCCCCAAGCGTCGCCACAACAAACGTTCCTGTGCGTCTAGCATCCGAACTCGCCAAACCTAAGTGGCAATGGGCAGGGTACATTGCTCGCAGAACAGATGGCCGTTAGGGCCGAAAGGTTCTGAAGTGGCGACTTCGTACCGGAAGACGCAGCGTTGGAAGGCCTCCATCAAGGTGGTCTGATGACCTGGTGAAGGTTGCGGGAGACTGATGGATGCCAACTGATGTAAAAAAAATATAATTAAATAACTAGTTAAAACCTCACCATTTCGTTGATCCAAAAATTTGTTCCGGCGATATGAAAAAAAATTAATTGTGGTTAAAAAAACGATAACAATACGTAATTTCATAAAATATACATTATATAATTTAAAAAATTTCTTACGTATTTGTTCTAAAAACAAAAGTAGACAATTGAATAAAATAAACATGTACCTACTGTAGTGCAAAAATATTATTATACAATATGATTAAAAACTTACAGTGACCTGTGATAAAGAAAAATAGTTTTATTAATAAAATATGTTTCTTTATTCATTTATTATAGCTTGGAGAACTTGCTGCTTATAAAAATAAATCACTTTTTTAACCGACTTCTAAAAAAGGAGGAGGTTCTCAATTCGTTTGTTTGTATTTTTTTTTATGTTTGTCCGCGCATAACTTCGTTGTTTGGTAACCGATTTGAAAAATAAAAAATGTGTTGGAAAGGGCATTACTTCCCAAATGGTCCCATAGTCACCAAGTTGGGATCTGATGATGGAGTCTTGGCGAAATCGAGGGAACTCCTCAAATTCAATTCAATTTTTTTAGTGAATTCTGTTATTATTTTTTATAAAAAGGTTTTTTCATTTTTTTTTATTTTTACTAAAGCAATCATAGACGACAGCAAGCCAATTATAAACCTTCGCGTAGAGTTTAGACCTAATATTGAAGAGTGAGTATGAACAGCCCTTTAGAGTGTTTTTAATATCGAGCAGATTTCGTCAAAAAAATAAAATTAAAAAAGAAACCGGGCAAGAGCGAGTCGGACTCGCGCACTGAGGGTTCCGTCCAAACTACAATTATCGTCCAGCCAAATCATAACTAAAATTTTTCATCAAATGTTTGACTCTCCCCCTCTAATGTAAAAAAAAATAACTGTAACTTACCGCGTGCTGTATAGGGACATTAAACAATATTAATAATACACATTAAAATAAAATATCACTATAAAAATATTTTTCATAATAATAATAATACTACCTTTGGCTAAAAAATAAGAGCAAAAATGTAAATAAACTGACTATTTTCTATTTCCGTAAATATTTAAATATGTAATTAGTTAGATAGGTGCTTGACTCAATTCTCTATAATTTTGTATTAAAAAGAAACTTCTTTATTCAATACTAGCTTTTACCCGCGGCTTCGCTCGCGTTAAATTCGGGGTAACACGGTTCCCCTGGGAACCCCCCACGGGTTAGAAAGAGACAAAAAGTAGCCTATGTCACTCTCCATCTCTTCAACTATCTCCACTTAAAAAATCACGTCAATTCGTCACTCCGTTTTACCGTGAAAGACGGACAAACAGACACACACACTTTCCTATTTTTATAATATTAGTATGGATTAATCAAGTTAGAAATAATTTAAATGTGGTGGAAGGAGAAACTGTTAAACAACAGTATAAGGATGCACATACTGAAATGTGACGTCACCACCAATCGGTTACGTCAACACACTCCCTGCTAACAGTCATAACTAACTATTAATAATTTTCCAGGGCAACTGTTTTTTGGCCGGGCGTTACAATCACGTTTCTGTAGTTGCGCTAGCTGTAGCTTTGTTAATGAATTAATATAGTAGATTATGCACCGAGGGGCTAAAGTTGTGTCTTATGTCACGGGCGTCATATTGAATCTCGAGCGCAATGAAGGATTCGGGATTTAACTCACGAGCAAAGCGAGGGAGTTAATACAAGAATCCTGAAATCAGCGAGGGATTCAAGCTAGCCCAAGGCAAAGACACCTTTAGCCCAGAGGAGGATACTCTACTTTTTACACCTACTGTGAGAAAATAATAGTCACATTATTGACCAGCGAGTCATAATGAAATCCATTATTGACCGGCTGTGCCCCCGGCCACTAATGACTCACTTTAGGTTAAGGTTGCTTGACATATAATTTGACATTTTCGAGCAGGTGGTGTGAAATGTTTTTTATATTGCTCTTGGCTTATTCTTTAAGTTAGGAGTAGCCCTAAAGCCCTAAGGTACGAAAGTAGTAAGGATATTTTCCCCCTCTTTTTGCACTTACGCAAATCAAAATACGTGATTATCTTCTAAAGGGTAAACGACACAGATACGACGATTAGAGAGAACTTATTCAAAATAATGTTATGAACACGTTGATAATATTAGTGCAGATACGCCAGTTTGTGAGATACGACAGTTAGCGGGGAGGGCGAAAAACAGACGGCGAGATATTCCCATTCACAAGTAGTATTTCAAATATGGAATTCAGAAATCAGACACTATATTTCAAATAGACCAATTACAGGCATTTTTGAATTGTCAAAATGTCGGTCAGTCAAGAGTGAACTTAAATTGCACGTTCCAAAGCGTAGATATCTATGGAGAAGAACGTGCAAGAAACTCTATGGACAGTCTTGTAAATTATATTATGAGTTACATAAATCTTTGTTACATAGTTCTTGTTGCTTCTATTATGTAAGCACAATCTAGATAAGTAAAAACAATTAAAAAAAATTGATACTGAATTAAGCCACTGGCAGCTGAGAGATGACTAGTCTCAACCTTGACTTTTTAAGGAACAAACCAATAGTTGACCCAAAGGTTGACTGGTAGAGAATGCCTTTTGCATTAAGTCCGCCTATGTACCACTACTGTACATGAAGTTTAAATAAATAAATAGTTGAAATACTAATTACTGCTTCATTTTTCTGTATTTTTTCAAAGTTTTAAGAAGTGAATGTTTTACCAAAAACTAACACCAACTGATTTAAAAAAAAAATCCGAACGATTACCAAAAACTTAAAATCACAACTTGATTGCAAGTTAAAAAAAAAATTTGATTAGATATATAGTATTTTTATAATGCGAGTCCAAACAAATACCGGTGGTATTAGAATGGAATAAATAATTTTTAATTATAATGTAAATACTTACTGGTTCCTGAAATGGATAAATCATAAATTAAGACATTTTTTCATTAATGTAAAAGCGCTAAGGTAGCCCGCGAAATTTAATTTTTGCAGATTAGTATCATCAATAGTAATAAGCATACATTATATTTATAATAATAATATTCCACAACTATCTCACAATATCGTCTAGTCTCAAGCTAAGCACAGCGAGCTTGTGTTATGAGTACAAGACAACTGATAAATATACTTATATAATTCGAAATACATACATAGATCATTTACAACAAATCTCATCTCTCTCATCGTTCATCACACAAACATTTTTTCTAGGCGGGAACCGAACCCACGTCTTTCGGCATAGCAGTTATAGCTACTAACCACTAGACAAATAAATTATTTCATGAAAAAGTCATTCAAAAAGGTAAGACAAACTAACTGTCTCCGTACACGGTCTTCAAAAAATACGCCGCCACATAAAAACGCTAGAAGCCTCCGCAAAAAACAGATAGGCGCGCGATAGTTCGAGGCCAGCTTGAAACTTGAAGTAGTTTTAAGCGTTTTTTGGCGGCGGCACCGCCGCACACGAGCCACAAAAAAAGGCCGCCTCAAAATGAAGCTTGAAGCGGCGTTTTTTTGTGTGTGCGGGGACAGTAAGACGGTTGTATTGATGATTTCAATGACTATAATTCCAAAAATAAATACATATTACGGCCACAGATCATATTTTAGACTCTAATCTGGAAAATGCAAAAACTAAAAAGAAATGGGTTTCGTAGGCTACCTTTGAACATCCTCATAAAAATAATCTTGGTCAATGTTCTCATCATCATCATCAGCCTTTCTAATGTTCCCACTACTGGGACTCAGACCTCCTCTCTAGGAGGGGGAATGGGCCGTAATCCACCACGCGGTCCCAGTGCAGTTTGGTGAATGTCACATGTCTTTGAATTTTTGGTTCTAGAACATGCCGGTTTCCTCACGATGTTTTCCTTCGCCGTTTTGAGATCAGTAGTAATGAAATAAATTACACAAAGTAATGCGCCTTGCAGGGTTTGAACCCGCAACCTACAACTCGTAAGTCGGGGCTGTTACCACTCGGCCACCACTGCTAATGGCCACTGCAATGTTCTCAAACAGTAAATACTTTAAGTATATAAAACATGATGTTTTTTAAAAAAAAAATACAACATTAGTTTTAGTAAGAGTATATGCGAAACCCGAAACACGTGTCTAGTATTTTTATGTAAAGAATCTATGTACAATATTTCATGGTAATCTATGTACAATATTCAATCTATGTACAAATGGGTATCATGAAAAATCACAAAGTTATAAGCTTGTTATGTCACCAAAAATACATAGTCACCGGGCCATCCAGGTGACTAAGAGGTAGTTTTGCATTTGCACCCAGCTGTCTGCTAGCACCTGATGCCCGCTATGACCTGTGTTGTACTCCAACACAGGTCAACATACAGGTCACTCACGGGTCAGGTCAGGTGTCGGTGATGTCCAACTTGTGACCTTTTTAAATATTTTCGGGAAAAAAATATAACATGGTGTAAAAACTATTGGAATCCATTCAGTTACTGATTCTGAACAAATTATATTCAGGTTTGGCATAAACTAAAAATAATGTTGTTTAAATAATGGGACTGAAATATAAAATGTTATTTATTAAAACAACTTACTTCATATAGCTACGAAAAAAAAAAAACGAAAAATAAACATTATCAATAATAATAATATTCCACAACTATCACACAACGCCACCTAGTCCCAAGCTAAGCAGAGCTTGTGTTATGAGTACTAGACAACTGATAAACATACTTATATAATTCTAAATTCATACATATTATAGATAAATTACACCCTGACACAGAACAAATGATCATGCTCATCACATAAACATTTGTCCTCGGTGGGTATCGAACCCACGACCTCCGGCATAGCAGTCAGGGCCACTAACCACTAGACCAACAGGCCAGCCAAAGTGTTGGAAAGGGTATGCTTCCCAAATGATCCCATAGTCACCAAGTTGGTATCTGATGATGGAATCTTGGTGAAATCGAGAGAACTCTACAAATTCAATTCAGTTTTTTAGTGCCGTCGGTTATTTTTTTTATTACATAGAAGGTATATAAAATACTTACAGGTATCTAAAAAAAAAAATTCGTTACTTAAAACTTTCGAATACCGTAATTAGAGATACAATAGAAAGACAATGAACGCCGGCGTTCGCTTGGGGTTTAATGAATTAAAAAAAATGTGTTTATGTCCCCGTCACAATCATCATCATCATCATCAGCCTTTTTAATGTTCCCACTGCTGGGACTGAGGCCTCTTCTCTAGGAGAGGGAATGGGCCGTAATCCACCACGCGGGCCCAAGCGGGTTGGTGAATGTCTCATGTCTTCGAATTTTTGGTTCTAGGACTTCGTTTCCTCACGATGTTTTCCTTCACCACCGTTTTGATTGCAATGGTGATGAAATAGATTACTCAAAGTAATGCGCCTGGCTGGGTTTGAACCCGCGACTTAAAACTTGCAGTCGGGGCCGTTACCACTCGGCTACTACTGCTTTGGTTGGTCACAAGGTTGGTTGACATCCTGTAAATCAGCGATCAGTACCCTAGCCAAGTTGCTAATCTGCAATAGTTAACGCTAGTAGAAAGCTTCAAATGTACGGGAACGACGTCGCCTCAACGCTCAGTCACGTGGTCAGAACAAAAGAATTGGCGGCAAGGTCAACTCGAAGCGTTCGACGCAAGCGAAACGGTTGTAACTTCGCTAGGGGGCTGTTTCCACAAAATATCTAATGAAAAATGTGCAATAACGTCATAATCGCGTAAGAGCGGTTGTATGAAAAACAGTGAAAATGTATGGCGAGTTGCATTCCCTTAAATGACTAATGATTACTGAATGTTGGAGTACGTACCAGAAGCTGGAATATTCCATTTATTAGTAATCTTTATAAATTATTATGATGTTTATCAAAATAAAGATATTTCTTAAACATATATTTTGTTATTTCCAAAAACGAAAATGTTTTTAACCGACTTTTGAAAAAGGAGGAGGTTCTCAATTCGCATGTATGTATTTTTTTTTTTAATGTTTGTTCGCATCGTCGCTTGCCAACCGATTTGAAAAATTCTTATTTTGTTGGAAAGGGTATACTTCCTAAATGGTCCCATAGTCACCAAGTTGGGATCTGATGATGGAATCTTGGTGAAATCGAGGGAAATCCTCAAAATCTTTTTTTTTTGTGAAGTCGGTTATTTTTTTTTTATATAAAAGATATTTTTTGCAATAACAGTCATTGAGATCCCTACGCACGTGGTATAACATAAAATAACTTCGAGCGGTTCGTGGCGTTCGTGCAAAGGAGCGAGAGAAACCGGGTGGGTTGGTTCCTTTACTTGCCCGTTCCGATCCACGGCCACGGTAACTCGAACAGCCCCACAATTGCAGACAGAGTTACTTGTACCTATTATTATTTATTAAAACTTCATGCAACACAAAACTACAAAAGAGGACTTAAAGACTCAATAATACAACGCTAAATTTTGATCGTTTATACCCGTGGAGGGTCGATCCGGTGCATTCAGAAAACGTCAGCTGAGCGAGTCCAATGACCTGTAGGTAGTTAGTACGCAACGCCGACTCCTCCTCCATTCCTCCTATTGTTCTCGGCTCTGAGCCACTTCTTGCTGATTCTTAACTAAAATAAAAAGTATGTATAATTACCGAGGCTTCAGTATCCTATAAATAAAAAATAAAATTTGAGTTAATACGTGGGTTATAGTAAGTAAGGGCTTCACACGTTCATTTATTGTCACATTCATTTATTGTCACATTCATTTATTGTCACATTCATTTATGGTAACAATGAACAATAAAAATTAAACATTAAACGTCGCAACGACAAAATGTTGTCAAGCAGTGGTTACGTGTGAATAATGTCGCTGCAGCTTTTTGTGGTTGCGTTGTGGTCAGCCACTAGTTCGCAGTGTGGTTGCGTTGTGGTCGGCCACTAGTTCGCAGTGTGGTTGCGTTGTGGTTGCGTTGTGGTCGGCCACTAGTTCGCAGTGTGGTTGCGTTGTGGTTGCGTTGTGGTCGGCCACTAATACGCAGTGTGGTTGCGTTGTAGTTGCGTTGTGGTCGGCCACTAATTCGCAGTGTGGTTGCGTTGTGGTTGCGTTGTGGTCGGCCACTAGTTCGCAATGCGGTTGCGTTGTGGTTGTTCTGTGGTTGTTTTGTTGTTGTTTTGTGGTTGTTTTGTGGTTGTTTTGTGGTTGTTTTGTGGTTGTTTTGTGGTTGTTTTGTGGTTGTTTTGTGGTTGTTTTGTGGTTGTTTTGTGGTTGTTTTGTGGTTGTTTTGTGGTTGTTTTGTGGTTGTTTTGTGGTTGTTTTGTGGTTGTTTTGTGGTTGTTTTGTGGTTGTTTTGTGGTTGTTTTGTGGTTGTTTTGTGGTTGTTTTGTGGTTGTTTTGTGGTTGTTTTGTGGTTGTTTTGTGGTTGTTTTGTGGTTGTTTTGTGGTAGTTTTGTGGTTGTTTTGTGGTTGTTTTGTGGTTGTTTTGTGGTTGTTTTGTGGTTGTTTTGTGGGTGTTTTGTGGTTGCGATGTAGTCGGTATCATACACACGGTCGATAACGACTGCAAAATGTAGTACGTGTGAATAGTCCTAACTATTTTCAATACGAATTATACACCTGGCCTCGTGGTGTGCTTGAGGTGTGGTTGTGGTTGTGGTGTGGTTGTGATACGTGTGAAGAAGCCCTAAAATAGGCTAGTTGCTTCATTAAAGAAATTGGTTTTTCGATATAATTAAATAAATAGCCGGCCTGGCCGTCGATAACTTTTGTTTTTAATTTTATTTTTGGTGACTGTCATTGTGTCACATATTTTTCGTTGTTCATATATCTTAATTATAATGTAAATATTTCTCATTTTACTCGGAGTTTCTTTTACTTATATTATATTATATTTCTTCTAAAAGTCTATTACTGAAATCACATAAATCCCCAACAATTTATCCTGGGTGGGAATCGAACCCACGACCTCCGGCATAGCAGTCAGGGCCACTAACCACTAGACCAACTTTATAAATAGAGTATTATTAAAATAACTAGTGATTAGCCCGGCTTTGCTTGGCTACAATTTAATTTACGGTGATTTTGCAAACAAAAGATTTGTTCTACATACCTTTGGCTGAGAATTACGTACACAATTTTTTTTTTACTTTATATAAACATAATTATTCATCGAAGAATTCTGGAACAATTTGCCTGTTGTGGTATTCCCGTCCGACTATAATTTAGGTGTCTTCAAGGCTAGAGTGAATAGGCTCTTAATAAACTAGTGCGCCTCACCATCAAAGATTGCATCACTGCTTACCATCAGATGGGATCACAGTCAAGCACTAGTTCATATCAAATAAAAAAAGAAAAAAATGCCTGATAATTTGAGGGTCTAAATAGCACTGAGTTGGTGTCTGGAGACAGTGAGACCAGGGTTTCCTTCAGTGTCTCTTTTGCTTATCAGGACTCCTGATGAATAATCTTGCAGCCCTGGAACCGGGTGTCAACGAACTTTCCGTACTCAAAAAACTAGTCAAGTGCGAGTCGGACTCACGCAGGGTTCCGTACCGTCGGTAGCAAAAATAATGTCAATTAAATCGTTTGTTGAATGGGAGTAATCTTAAATAATTATTTTATTCGGTTTTTTACTATTTGTTGTTTTAGCGGAAACAGTAATATATTGTCTGTGAAAATTACAACTCTGTCTTACTACCAAGGTTCATGAGATACAGCCTGGTGACAGACGGACAGTTGGACGGACAGCAGAGTCTTACCCCATACCCAAAGAGTAAAACAGAACCTTAAAAAATACAATTGGATTGAGAGCCTGGTGACAGATGAACAGACAGACAGACGGACAACGGAGTCTTAGTAATAGGGTCCCGTTTTACAATTAATCTAGGGAACCCTAAAAAGCAAATGGTATATCAATTTAATTTTTCTTGGTACTTACAGTCTGAAAGTAATAAAAAAAATATAATTATTTTGACTAGTGACGAAATAAGCTTCCCTTAAATATTTATTTTACTAGCTGCTCCCAGCGGCCTCACCCGCGTGATAGCAGAAAATTACCCCAATGGAACATACTTCCGGGATAAAAAGTATCCTATGTCCTATTCCAGGACACGGCCTATCCGTGTACCAACTTTCATCAAAATCGGTTTTGCCATTTTGGCGTGAAGATGTAACAAAGAAACAAAACAAAGTCACTTTCGCTTTTATAATATTATAAGTAAGGATTTTGATTTTAGTATTTCTTGTTATAGCGGCAACAGAAATACATAATTTGTGAACATTTCAACTGTCTAGCTATCGCGGTTCTTGAGATACAGCCTGGTGACAGACAGACGGACAGACAGCGAAGTCTTAGTAATAGGGCCCCGATTTTACTTTTTGGGTAAGGAACCCTAAAGAGTGGCGTCATAGCGACATTTTCGTCGTTGTCGTTCTCGTGTAGAGGAGACGTTGACAAACACAAAAAAAATCATAATCGGTTATCATAAGTTTTATTGTGCGCTGGCTGCCATTTTGTTTTTTTTTTTATGGTGGCCAAAAGCATGCCAAAATATTCGTAGATACTCTTTTATTAAGTCAAAATCATCATCATCATCATATCAGCCGAAAGATGCCCACTGCTGGACATAGGCCTCCCCCAAGCGTCGCCACAACAACCGGTCCTGTGCGTAACGCATCTATCGGATTCCCGTGACTCTGACCAGGTCAGCGATCCACTTTGTTGGAGGCCTTCCAACACTGCGTCTTCCGGTACGTTGTCACCACTCCAGAATCTTTCGTCCCCATCGACAATCTGTTAAATAAATCAAAATATTGTATACAAATTATTTACTTACAGCCTGAAAAAAATCAAAATAATATATTCAAATCAATTGAGAAACCGGGCTTAATTTCTGAACTTAAAAAGAATTTAATGGCCAAGTAAAATAAACTGCATGAAGGTTCATGCATTAAGTTTTGCTTTGCAACTTAATTGAATTATTGTCCGATAGTCTTTTCAATGGTTTAATAGCCACGATTTTATTAACACAAAATAGATAGGTACAGAAGTCAATCTACATACTGTGCGCGCTCTCACAACGCACACATAGACACCACTCACGGACACGGTATCTCGGATCAATCCCTACCCCCTAGCCAAGTTACAACCGTTTCGCTTGCGTTGAACGCTGTGGCGCAAGCTTTCGTCGAATTCTTTTGTTCTGACCACATGACTGAGCGTTGATGACGTCATTCCCGTACATTTGAAGCTTTTTATTAGCGTTTACTATTGCAGATTAGCAACTTGGCTAAGGGCAATCGAACAGCTAGGCGCCATGCGCCGGACCTAGCGCGACCGTAGAGCGTAGGTATAAAAAGTGAAGTACATACATGAGATTGACTTCTGTACCTATCTATTTTGTGCTATTAAGGTACGAGCCTTGATCAACACCTCAAGAGGCTGCTTCCAGCCACTTAATGAGAAAGTGGCTAGATCAAGGGCTTGATTCCGAAAGCAGTAGGTACTTCTGGACAAGGCTTTTTTTCATTTTCTTTTAGGGTGGGGAAAGTGGGGAAATCATCCAATCACAAGTCCCGCTCTTGGGCGGAGCGGGAGATAGTGTCAATCTCTTACTGACTCAAAACCCACTCCGTTCCTTCTAGCCTTCATACCGGGGCTCGAGTTACTCTTTCGAAACTAACCCTGGCCCCAGTAGGCTGCGACTCAGCTGAGCCCCTGCTGTTGCTGACAACTCCTTGACGCGCGCGGGAACTTGGGCTCCCGGTGGCAGCGAGAGCGCCGTTGATTAATGCGGTCGGCTTCTTCCTTTGCTAGCATTACTGCTTCGCAGAAGGAGGCGACCGCCTGCCACTTCTCCTTTTGGACATGGCTCGTATCATGACATGGAAAAATTATGCCTTTTAATTATTATTTTTTTACAACATGTAAACTCGAATACACAAGAAAATCAGACCCGGGACACCTATCAGTAGGGCGTACAAATATTTGTTCCGTGCAGGCATCGAACCTGCGACACGTAGGGCAACAGCCAATCGCTCAACCACTGCACCCATTGGGCCATCAAATTTAAGTATAACTAATAACTATACTTACGCAATCGCCCTGTTCGAAAAAAATGCTGATTAGAATTGATCGCAGTCAACCACAAGTTTATATTATTTTGTAGCGACATCTATGGCGCCACATAAGAACTATGAAGAATATACGAAATCCTGCATCGCGCAATCAAAGTTCTCCGCGCGATTTGAACATATACGACAGCCCGACAACAACTATCGGGCAGTCGCCCACCAGACTATAACATCCTGTCTGGTCGGAGGATCCTCCCTTTTCAACGGAGGTTTGTGGGACTTAACTATGTTCCGCATACCTCCAAAATTTAAAGATTTTTAGAGTTCAGAATTTTCCCAAAAAGTGTTATTCATAAATCGGATTCGGTTAGAAATCAATCCAGATGGTCATAGCCAATCTAGATGGTCTTTCGGAATTAAAAATAATATTCTAAATTCAACATAAAAAAAACAACAGACAACACACAAACTAGTGATGTACGGAAGCCTAAGGCCGGATGCACACATTCAGTTTCCGGATTAGGTTTTCCGATCAGGAATTCAAATTCGGGATTCCGTAACACTAGCGCAGACGTCCCGGTTTTTTGCATTCGGAATTTATCCAGTACGAAAATTTCCGTTCGTGTGCGGCTGCCGAACCAAATTGTTCGCGAGCGCTGCGTTCAGAATGACGTCATTAGTTTTTTTCCTTTCTGACTATCCGAACGGATGGAAAAAATTTCAAAACGGATGCCAGGTTTTTTTCTGTTCGGAAAAAGTAAGAATGTGTGCGCTTTTCTGAACATTTTGTATGAAAGAAGAGCATTTAGGTTTCCGAATCTAACGCCATGTCCTACGTGGACGACTCAACGCGAACGCGATTGCGAAACGATCCGATGCGAATTTAATACGATGCGGAGCGATGCGGCTACTCTGTCCTACGTGCGCGCGAACCGTCCCCTCCGCGCCCTCCGCCGCCGTTCAGTTCAGTTAGCATTAAACATTTGTCATGGACGGACGGAAGCTAATGTTGTTGGAAAATTCATATCTTAAATATGAAATATTGAAGAAGTGTATAAAGCAGAGAAGTGGAACTAATACTGTGTACTTAGAAAGGCATACTCATGGGGAATTTCATAATTTGTACCAGGATTTACGTACTCAACCCCTGTTGTTCAAGGAATACTGTCGAATGTTACCTACAACGTTTGACTATATTGTACAAGCCATTAATTCATGAATCCCCAAGCGACCACCGGTGGCCGCGCATCTATTGTCTTACTATTGTGTCTCTAATTGACGGTATCTGAAGGGTTAAACCTATTCTGCATTTTACTACAACAAATTTTCAGGAACCTATTTCTGTAGAAGAACGACTTATGGTGACTTTGAGGTAAGAAAACTATGAAATAATAAACTATGAAATAAATGTTAGAAATTACATATAATATTAATTAAGTTTAATTAGTAGGTATGTACATAATTGCAATACTTTCACTTTTTCAATTTTTGCTTGAAAAAAAAATAAGGCCGACGCGTCCACTTCGCGCGAAAATATCAAGCCAACTGATCGCGTTCGCTTCATTTCGCGCCGCTCCGCACCGCACCCCACGTGCGTTTGGTCACGTAGGCCACTTCAATAGGTTTCTAATGTTTGTTGTTTTCGCGCCGCGCCGCGCCGCTTCGCGTTCGCGTCTAGATCGCTCACGCAGGACGTCGCGTGAATTCCTGATCGGGAAAACTAATACGGAAAACGAATGTGTGTCCGGCCTAAAAATAATGTTGGAATTCAATTATTTAAATAGATTAGTTAACTTTGTTTAAGTAATATTTAAGTCAGTTATCTGTGTATTTGACAATTGAAGTAGCTGTCGTCTTATTTCACTAGATGGCGCTAGTTTAGATGTGTTTATAATCGAATCGATTTATTAAGTATTGATCTTACGGTTAGTCACGCATTAATTACTTCTTGTATTTTATATAGCATTAAAATAATTTTCTTAGAGATTAATATTTTTTTAAGAATTGTTCTTCTATTCAAAATGTAGTTATTTCAATAAATGTCTAGCATTTTCCACCGAGATGGCGTGCTACATCCGTCCCCCATTTTTTTATTCGTTTCCCGGGGTAGCACGCCAGCTCGAGCGGGCATTGGATTGTCAACTTGGTAAGAAGTAAGTCGACACAAATAAAAGTAATAATTCCGAACAAAGTGAGTTTCATTGGAGTAGCTGCTAACAATATTATTGAAATAACAACGAAGTTTAATATTTTTTTAAAGGTTTGATTAGGCGGCTTAAAACCAATATGATTTTAGTGTGACAGAAAGATGGATATACAATACGAATAGCGCTATTCCTTTAATTCGATTAGTAATTCGGGTCATGGGGCTTTTTGGTACGGGGTCGCGGTCCCAAATACCCCTTATAAAATATTTTTGTTTAGTAGTATTTTGGGATCACGAAAAAGAAAGAAAGAAAACATTTATTAGAGACTAGCTGCTCCCAGCGGCTTCGCCCGCTTGATAGCAGAAAATTATCCCAAAGGAACATACTTCCGGGATAAAAAGTATCCTATGTCCTATTCCAAGACTTGGTCTATCCGTGTACCAAGTTTCATCAAAATCGGTTTTGCCATTTAGGCGTGAAGACGTAACAAATAAACAAACAAACTCACTTTCGCTTTTATAATATTAGTAAGGATTCACTGGACAAACTACAATAAAATAAAAAGTAACTACTTAATCTATAAATACTTAACATAAAATAAAAAATAAAAGAAAATAATATTTCAAGATAAAAATAAAGACCTGTGCGAATCCGAAAAGGCTTCTATCTCAGCATATGCTGCAATATCTAATACAGTTTTTAAGATTACTGTACTTACTTTAATGCCTTTTTTCTTGTGGTCCCAAAAAACTACTAAAATTAAAAAAAAAATATAGATGGAATATGGGACCGCGGTCCCAATTCCAAGATCCCCACGACCCGTTATGTCGTACTACGGTCCCAGTTCTCTATCTAATAGAATACAACTCGACGTCAAGATTACTTACTTTATCCAAATCCTGAAAATATTGAAAACATATATATGTTTACTTCTTCATAACAAAACGACAGGCAGAGAAAAGACTTTAAGGACAATCTAATCTAGCCTTGCTGTCTGATGCGCAAGGCGCACATACTACGCTGCTCTTTAACACACTAGTTGTATACAAGGTGTAAGGGACAGCCCTCCGCAAACTTTAAAGGCTTGCTCAGTAGACGAAACTGAACAACCTTCTACAAGATTGTTTTTCAGGAAACGAAAAAAATAAGCCTCACCATACTAAATGATAAACTTGTTTGGACAGTTTGGATGGAGAGGCCGATTTTATTTAGATACATACATAGGCTTTCTGGTGCGCAAGTTGCGCCGCAAACTAATTCTTCAATTAATTAGAAATATATCTCATTTCGAATATTAATATAATTGTAACCACTTACATTCTGAAAATATAAATAGAAATTCTGTTAAAGTAATCCAAGGAATAATACTTCTTCGATAAAAAGTATCTGATGTACAATACCAGGAGATAATCTACCCCTGTGTCAAATTATATGTGGCAACATTCTGAAAAGATTTTTTTTTTTTGGTAGATACTCATCAAGATCTTTTTATTTCTTAATTTTAAGTATTTAAACATGAGTACAATAAAAAAAAAGAATTTAGGCTAGTTGCCGTAAAAAATGTAATTAGTCCGTCTTTTAGATTATTAAAAAATAAAGGCACACGTATTTTTTTATTTGTAAATTAAACCAAAAATTACAAAAATGTAGCCCATTAACGTTACGTGTAACGCCACGCCGTGCCGCATTTTTTCGCACGGGGTGACGTCACACGTAACCTTAATGGGCTATATATTTGTTATTTTTTGTTTAATCGAAAAAAGAAAAAATAAGTGTCCAATATTTTTTAATAATCTAAAATACATATAACCCTGTATATATGTATACACTATACAGTATATTTTACTTACGAGCTGAAAATATATACAAAATATCGGATTAATAATAATTACACAATAGCGACTCAAGTCAATGTGTAAACTTACGAACTGTGCTGCAAGTAGGGTAGCCAGGTCTTCAAACCAAAAAGCCGGACAGAGAGTAAAATGGCTGACATTTTTTTTTAATCGACTTTTTTTATTATTGACATTAATATCGTAATTTTATTGCAAAACCCACCAGAATCGTGTACTGGATCCATGGTATTTGTTTGTGCATCGATGTCAGAGACACCCTGTATACAATAAATGTTTAACTTGCGTTGTAGGGACGAGGTCGGTAACTATACCCCATACTTATTTTGCTCTTGGATCCACTCTTACTTTTTTTTTACGGTGGTCAAAAATCATCTTATGACTATACCCCCGCTCTTGGGTGGAGCGGGAGTTAGTGTTTGACTCTTACTGACTAAAAATCCACCCCACTCCTTCTAGCCTCTTCATACCGGGGAACGAGCTTCCTTTCGGTTAACCCTGGCTCCAGTAGGCTTCGACCCAGCTGGGTCGCTCCTGTTACTGTGCGCGCTGTAGACGTCTTGGGCTCGATCCGGATAGTTACCGGACGATCTGTCAGCGAGCTACCCATGGCTCGCCGTCTGCGAGCCCGCGTCTACGGTGGCCGGAAATCGGGATCGGAATCCCGGCGGCGGCGGCGAGGGCGCCGTTGCCTGATGCGTTCTGCCTCCTCCTTTGCTAGCATTATTGCTTCGCAGAAGGAGGCGACCGTCTGCCATTCCTCCTCGTTCCGGACCATGGCCTCGACCAGGGCCCGGCGCGAGAGGACTCCGCCGCCGATCGCCCCCACGAGGGCACGGCGATGCTCCGCCCAGGCAGGGCACATCTCAACGGTGTGCTCCACCGTATCCTCCGGGCGTTGCGCACAGTGGCGACACCCGGCCGTCTCTTCCGCTTGAATCCGATGCAGGAACCTCCCGAACTTGCCATGTCCGGTGAGGACCTGCGTCATGCGGAAGGTAAGGACGCCGTGAGGTCTTTCAAGCCACGCCTCAAAGAGGGGACTTACCGACATAATCGTGGCGTGCCCATCCGCACCATGGCTTCGACCAGGGTCCAGCGCGAGAGGTCGCCGCCGCCGATCGCCCCCACGAGGGCACATGTCAGAGACACCCCGTATACAACGCAAGTTAAACATACGTTGTAGGGGTGTGGAGGGTACTACACCCTCATACTTATTTTGCTCTTGGATCCGCTCTTACTTAAAATTAAATTAATCTTCAAAGCCGAGGACATGCGAGGGGTAGCCAGCCTTTCGGTGTTTTATAGGATGCATTTTGGAGAGTGTGCGCAGGAATTGCATGACTTGATTCCGCCATCTCATTTCTACCATCGGACAAACCGACGTATGGCGTGTATCTATCCTTACGTTGTTGAAACTTCTACGGTCCGGACTAAGCGTTTCGCTTCGTCATTTATACCACGTACATCGAGGGACTGGAACAATATGCCTGCTGCGGTCTTCCCGTCCGATTACAATTTAAGCCTCTTCAAGGCTAGAGTGAATAGGCTCATAATAAACTAGTGCGCCTCACCATCAACGATTGCAGCACTGCTTACCATCAGGTGGGATCGCAGTCAAGTACTAGTTTATATCAGATAAAAAAAAAAACAAAATATATTAATTTAACACACCTTCAACTCCTGTAATAAAAGTTAAAGATTTAAATTAAAGCTCTTAAAATTGATGAGAGGTAAAGTTACAAAAAATATTTACTCGTAGTTCATCAAATTGGTCTTTTGTTTCAGGTAAACAAAATGTAAATAGTGTTGAAAAAAGTCGTTTGATACACGTGCAAATTTGTCACTGCAACCCCGGCTCCATAACACACTAGCTTACAGGGCCTCAAGTCTGCTATTACAATTGTGTCAGAATGGTCTATCATTGACTTCATAATTTTATTGTTGATTTTGACAAGTTTTGGTAATCTACTAATATAATGGCGTCATAATGACATTCCAATGGTCAACCACTGACACTTCATTGAAAGAAGTAGCTTAAAATAGTAATCTCGTACATAATGACAAATGAATATCTGACGTATGCGGTAATTTGCAAAACTTTTGACAGTTGTTTTGATCAGTGACCTACCATTAGAACGTTATTGTGCAGTTATTGGTTTTAATAAGCTCGATATTGTCATTCTACCACCACTCTATTACGAGACCATTGACCGATCAATGATCGATCATTATGATTTGGTAGATTACGAACTTTTACCAAAATGACAATGGGATCGTGTTGGAATGACGAATTTATAAAAATAACAGACTTGGGCCCCTGTGCGTGCGAATTCCACCTCGGTCGCAATTACTAACTTTTTGCACTTGTAACAAATTGTAATATTTCGAAGTCGAAAGTAGCCTATGTCCTTCCTTGGGTTTAAAGTTACTCCATACCAAATTTCATCAAAATCAGTTCAGTAGTTTAGTCGTGAAAGCGTGACAGATTAATAATTATTTTACACTTATATTATTTCTAGCTGCTCCCAGCGATTCTGCTATAATTGTAAAAAATTCATCATCATCATCAGCCTTTTTTTTAATGTTTCCACTGCTGGGACTCAGGCCTCCTCTCTAGGACAGGGAATGGGCCATAATTCACTACACGGGCCCAGTGCGGGTTGGTGAATGTCACACGTCTTCGAATTTTTGGTTCTAGGACATGCCGGTTTCCTCACGATGATTTCCTTCACCGTTTTGAGAGCAGTGGTAATGAAATAAATTACACAAAGTAATTCGCCTGGCTGGGTTTGAACCCGCAACCTACAACTCGTAAGTCGGAGCCATTACCACTCGGCCCCCACTGCTTGCCTTAAAATTATCCCAAGGAAACATACAACTAGGTAAAAATCTCATGTGTTACTCCAGAGACCATGTCTACCCGTATACCAAGTTTTATACCCGTTACCCGTTCCCCGTACCCGTTTAGCCGTTCGCAAGTAAAGAAGTAACAAACATACACACACACAAACTCTCTGCGGTTTTAATATTAGTGTGATAGATTAAAGTAAAATAAATAATACTTGCCATCTAGAGGAAAAAAATACATTATTTTAAACAAATATAAATATATTTTAAACAAACTAAAATGTATACTGTATATAATATTAGCGACTTTTGTATTTTTTCATAATTAATATTATAGAGATTATATGGATTAGTTCATTATCATCATCATCAGCCTTTTTAATGTTGCCACTGCTGGTGCTCAGGCCTCCGCTCTCGAGGGAATTTTTCCTGTCGATTAGTTATAAAATTTTTTTTTTTTTTTAGATGGGAAAAAATCATCCAATGAATTGTTCCGCTCTTGAGCGGGGCAAGAGGGCGTGCCAAAATTGTACTGACTAAAACCTTTCTTCTTTGCCTTCGTTCTAGAGCCTCGGGGTTCTCTTTCGCAAAACTCATGGCCCCAGTAGGCTTCGACCCTGCTGTGCCCCCATGGTTTTGCTGCCATCCCTTTAAGGCGCGCATGGAGCACTACGCGCCGTCGAAGACTCGAGCTCGGTCTAAACAGGTACCGGACAGCTATCCACTGCTTGCTGTCCACAAACCCACGCTTACAGCGGCTGGAAATCAGAATATATTCCCTCACGAGTGCCGCCGCCTTCTTTGCTAGCATTACTGCGTCGCAAAAGGAGGCGACGCCTGCCATTCCTCGTTCCGGACCATGGCCTGTACCAGGACCCAGCGCGAGAGGTCGTTGCCGTTGATCGCCCCCACAAGGACACGGCGGTGCTCCGCCCAAGCGGGAGAAGTTTGAGCTCTACGTCCACATCAGTAAGGGTCGACTTTTCTATACACTGAAGATAACACTCGTTGCCAAGTGTCATAAAAACCTTTGAATAACGGAGTTTTTTCTCCCAACATAAGCTAAATTTGGGCACTATTAAAACATTTTTTGAAAGTAAGCCCACTCTTAAGATACTTTGCCCACGGAAACATTACAGGTACTTACAACCTGAAAATATTAAAAAAAAAATAGATTAACTTTTTGACAACGAAAAACTGACGACAGGTAGCGTGTTAATAGAACAACTGATTAACGAATTAAATGATATTTATAAACACACATACATTTTCCTGGTGAATTTTATCCACACAAAATTTTAGCATACAGACAGCTGCTATCCAAGCGGCTGTCTGTCTGTGTATCTGTGTCGCTTTGGTTTCCAGTTTATCTGGATACTGCTTTTTTATTTTATTTCTTACGGTGGGTAAAAATCATCCTATGATAACCCCCGCTCTTGGATGGAGCGGGAGATAGTGTCAGACTCTAAATAAAGCATGCTGTAGTTGACATAGATATGCGACAGTGTAAGTGTTGATAAGCATTCGTTTAGGCCCAAAATACTATTTATATTGCTATTTGACGAACTAATCAGCTACATTTATTATTAACCTCTATTTTTTCTTTTTTTTCGGTGGCAAAAAGTCCTTATAAAAAGGAAAGTTAATGGAAGGTATGAGAGGACAATGCAGACCGATCAATGTAGTCAATTTGCTCACAGAAATATTAAGCCACGCACAGACATCGTGAGGCGTGCGTCGCGAATGGTTCGTCTCGTATGCCTCGGGCTGTGTGGACGTGTGTGCTCACAGTGAGCATTCGCGTCATACGATCGTTGCGAACGCCGCCGCCTCAGTACAAGCCGTGCGCTCCGTGTGGACGGACAGGTGTTGTTTGCGTTTTTTACTGACGAACACCGTGCGTGGTGGTTTGCATGCTCAGCTTGAGCATGTTTCGTTCGGGACGCACTCATAAATGAACCGTCATAAATGCCTCGGGTTGAGGCATGCGTGACGAAACATTCGCGACGCACGCCTCGCGATATCTGTACGTGGCTTTACGTACCTCTTCCCCAGGGGTATCGGGTTTCTAAAATAAATATTAACTTTAATGGTTTTATTAAATAAATTGTAGGTATCATGGGAATATAAAAAAAGAACAACGGCGAGGAATTTGTCACCAAACCACGATATATACTGGCGAAATAATTTATTCAGTTTTATCAATTCATTAATAATAATATTCCACAACTATCACACAACGCTGTCTAGTCCCAAGCTATGCAGAGCTTGTGTTACGGGTACTAGACAATTGATAAACATACTTATATATATCTAAATACGTACATATTATAGATAAATTACACGCAGATACAGAACAAATGATCATGCTCATCACATAAACATTTGTTCTGGGTGGGAATCGAACCCACGACCTCCGGCATAGCAGTCAGGGCCACTAACTACTAGACCAACATGCCAATGGTCAAGTTTTGAAAAAAAAAGTCATAATTGGAAACTGAATTGATTAAATTTTTTACGATAAGTAAATAAGTCTTTTTTGCTTGATTGACTTCATGACTTTTTTGCTAAACTCAACTAATATTAATCTTGGTAAAGTAAAATAATATGCTTTGCTTTATGTATTGCATTAAAATACTTTGAAAATACATTTCCCAATAAGATAATAATATACGTGTAGCGACATCTATGACATCACGTAAGAACTACGAAGAAATTACGAAATCCTGCATCGCGCAATCAAAGTTCTCCGCGCGATTTGAATATATACGATTGCCCGACAACAACTATCAGGCAGTCGCCCACCAGACCATAACACCTGTCTGGTCGGAGAATCCTCCCTTTTCAATGGAAGTTTGCGGGACTTTACACTCTGTTCCGCCTACTTCCAAATAAGAAAATAAATTATTTTTGATACTTACTTCCTGAAAAAAATAAAATCGGATTAGTATTTGAATAAAAATATGTGAGTAGGTACATACCAAAGCATTTCATTCAATTTGTTTATTCCTTCAGCCTGCCGGTAACCATACTGTATCTTCGACCACATCATCGCTTACCATTAGGTGCAATAGTGGTCAAACGGAAGACATACAATGACTTCTTTGACTCTGGATGGAGCTGAAGTGTTTGTCAGTCTTCACACCGGTGGCCTTTAGTTGCTCTTTGCGTTGTAAGACTACGGGTTCTACGGATCGGAATCCCGGCGGCGGCGGCGACGGCGCCGTTGCCTGATGCGGTCGGCCTCCTCCTTTGCTGCTTGCCATTCCTCTTCGCTCCGGACCAAGGCCTCGACTAAAGCCCGGTGGGAGAGGTCTCCGCCGCCAATCGCCCCCACGAGGGCACGGCGATGCTCCGCCTAGGCAGGGCACACCTCGACTGTGTGCTCCACCGTGTCCTACGGGCGTTCCGCACAGTGGTGACACCCGGGCGTCTCTTCCGCTTTAATCCGATACAGGTACCTCCCAAAAGTGCCATGTCCGGTGAGGACCTGCGTCATGCGGAAGGTAAGGACGCCATGAGGTCTTTCCAGCCACGCCTCAAAGAGGGGACTTACCGCCATAATCGTGGCGTGCCCAGCACTACTGGGCCCTTACGGTTTGCTGACATCTCTTTGAGAAGCGCGTGAAACACGATGCGCTGTCGATGACTTGGAATCGGACGGTGAGCTACCCTGGGTAAGCTAAAAACCTCACCCAAACCAATAACCAACTTTTAAGACGTTCGTTACTTATCGTTAAATTACATTCATCTTCTTCTTCTTGCCATTATCACATATAACTTGGGGACGTTTTTTTCTTCCATTCTATCTTGTCACCCGTCACACTATCACCAACTCTCTTTTCTTTCAAATCACTTCACACAATCCAATCAACACCATAGATCAAATGATTAAATTATGTTACTTACTCCTCCCTGTTTAAATGAGAAATTGGATTACCATTTGAACGGAATTACTCATTTTGTATTTCATTTACACGTCGACATGTCGGTCGACGACATCAAATTATTAATTTATATTACTTACGTCCTGAAATTTAAAAGAGTAATCGGATTACTATATGAACGAAAATATTTATTTTATTCAACCTGCCTACACACGGCACGTCGACACGTCGGCGACAGCTGTCGACACGCCAGCGGCCGTCGACATTCCAACTTTGAACATCAGCGGCACCTGACGTGTGTGTCAAGTGTCAATATATGTCGAACGCATGAATAAGCACCTTCATACGATAGGCATCACAGACAGTCCCCTGTACAGAGCATGCTTGGAGGAGGAGAAGACGATTGCGCATGTGCTCCTTGACTGTACTGTCTTAACCCTGGACTCGCTTACTGAAGCCTGGAAAAACCTGAGAGACCTAATCGGTTTGGCTGGAATAAACCCACCTGTAAGGTTGTGGCCGCCATGGTTCACGTACAATGGTCCGCATAAGATTAAGAGCAGGAACCATACTCAGACAGACAGATAAGAAAGGTCGACGACTGCAGTTACCTCCGTCGTTGGCAACATGCCTCATGAATGTTGAAAAATATATGTTTACAGTAAAAGACCAAAACATTTATTTTCTAAAATCTTAAAAAACTAAAATAAATCTTAAAAAACAAAGCTAACAAACTAAACAAACATCTAAACTATAAGAAACTTAAAAATGAATATATAAATATACAAATTTAAATTCATCATTATCATCATATCAGCCGAAAGACGTCCACTGTTGGATATAGGCCTCCCGCAAACGTCGCCACAACGACTGGTCCTGTGCGCCGGAATCCATCGGATTCCCGCAACCCTGACCAGGTCGTCGGTCCACCTTGTTGGAGGCCTTCCAACGCTGCGTCCTCCGGTACGTGGTCGCCACTCCAGAACCTTTCGTCCCCATCGACCATTGGTATGACTTATCATGGAAGATATCCAGATCTATGTGCTGAGTGAGGAAAGAGTTGAGCAGTGTAATTGCTCATGCTGTGGGCGCTGCAGCGGCTCGACGTGTGCGCACTCTGGGCGACGCAGTAAGCAGTTTCCTCCTCGAGGACCCTCCACACCTTCACCTCCTACCAGGAATCGGCGCGGCACACCCGCTAGACCCACCTTCTCTAGCGCAGTTGGATTATCCACCTTGTTTGTCAGGAGACGGTGGTAGTGCGTTAATAGGAGTATGTATGAGCTCTAACATTCATGAAAACGCGCCTCAGAAGTTGAATAGGAATACTGTTGATTTCTCGGCTAATGTTTTTGACGAACAATCTCTGAGCCCTAAGATCAAAATAGCACCTCTTCAGGAACAACGGAGTGTTTTTTCCCCAAAACTTGCTAAATGTACACTATTATACCATTTTAAGAATCAAGCCCACTCTTTAGATATTTTGCCCACGGAAACATTAGGTACATACCTCTGGGCTGGGCTGTAAATTTAAAAGTTGATTAATACAGAAAAAACTGTGGTTTAAAGATATTTTTTAATACTATTTTTCTTAGCTTTGCTACGTTTCGTAAAAAAATGATGTTGATCAAGTTAATTTAATCGTAAAACATACGGGAAATCTTTTTTTGTTGGGGATTTGTGGCTATTCTGTTACTAAAACTTAAGTTGGTCACACAGATTTTTTTAATTCTTATTAAGTGAAGCGGGGCACACCTCCACTGTGTGCTCCACCGTGAAGCTGGAGAAGTTTGACAATTTCCCACATAAAAGAAACTTTGCCCACGGAAACATTACATACCTCTTTATCGGGCTGTAAATATAAAAAAGAGTACGATTAATTATAATAATAAAAAAAAAAATAAGTCGCTCTCAAATAATTTGGGTGTCTTCAAGGCTAGAGTAGGCTCTTAATAAACTAGTGCGCGTCACCATCAGAGATTTCATCACTGCTAACCATCAGGTGGAATCGCAGTCAGGTACTAGTTTATATTAAAAAAAAGTCCACAGCCTTACTCCCATCATGAATTCCAAATATTTTTTTTTTTAATTCTTTTTACATTATTGGCCACGGAAACTTCTTCCAAATCTATTCTTAACTAGCTGCTCCCGGCGGCTTCACCCGCGTGATAGCAGAAAATTGTCCCAAGAAAACATACTTCTGGGATAAAAAGTATCCTATGTCCTATTCCAGGACATGGCCTATCCGTGTACCAAGTTTCATCAAAATCGGCTTTGCCATTTAGGCGTGAAGACGTAACAAACAAACAAACAAACTCACTTTCGCTTTTATAATATTAGTAAGGATTTATGGTAAATAGTAAAATACTAGTATTTTGAAAATGGAAACAATACATACCTCACCTTCGGGCTGAGAATATAAAGAAATAGGATTAACTTCAAGAACTAACCAACAACAAACCAACCCAATCCAAAACAACTGCCATGCCTCCTCGCTACGGCCGCACGAGCATTGTGGACGCGATCAGCGACTGCAATGCTCAAGGGCACGGCGGTGCCCCACCCAAGTAATAATAATATATAATATATAATATTCCACAACTCTCACAAAACGCCGTCTAGTCCCAAGCTAAGCAGAGCTTGTGTTATGGGTACTAGACAACTGCTAAACATACTTATATATTTCTAAATACATACATGATATAGATACATTACACCCAGACACAGAACAAATGATCATGCTCATCACATAAAAATTTGTCCTGGGTGGGAATCGAACCCACGACCTCCGGCATAGCAGTCAGGGCCACTAACCACTAGACCAACAGGCCAGTCATCAAGTGGGGCACACTTCCACCGTATGCTCCACCGTGTCCTCCGGGCGGTTTACACGATGGTAACATGCCACCGAGTTGGGATCTGATGATGGAATCTTAGCAAAATCGAAGGAACTTCTCAAATTAAATTATATAATAGATGGGAGACCACAAATAAAAATTTGTGGTCTCCCATCTATTCTTTGGCCTTCCTCTCCATCCATCCACATGTAAATTCGCCCTAGCCTATGTCACTCAGGAATAAAGCTGCTTTCTATCGGTAAAAAATCTTTAGCAATTGAACTAGGATTTTCAGAGATTACCTCCTACAAATAAAAAAACTCAAACCTCAGACTTTTACTGACTGAAACCCAATCCTATATTCTTTTTTTCCCTTTGTTCTAGGACGCCGGATTTCTCTTTCACACAACCCATGGCTCCAGTAGGCTTCGACCCTGCTGGGCCACTACGGTTTTCCTGATATATCTTGGAGGAGCGCGTGGAAATACAACGCGCCGTCGACGAATCGAGTTCGGTCCGGGCGGGAACCAGTTAGCTACATATTGCTCGCCGTCCGCAAGCCCACAAAGTACCTGGCCATTTCTGTTCATTCATCATCATCATTTCAGCCGAAAGACGTCCACTGTTGGACATAAGCCTCCCACAAATGTCGCCACAATGAACGGTCCTGTGCGACACGCTTCCATCGGATTCTCGCGACCCTGACCAGGTCATCGGTCCACCTTGTTGGAGGCCTTCCACGCTGCGTCTTCCGGTACGTGGTCGCCACTCTAGAACCTTTCGTCCCCATCAGCAATCTGTTCTGCGTGTAATGGCCCTGCCCATTGCCACTTAAGTTTGGCGATTCTTCGAGCTATGTCGGTAACCTTCATTTCTGATGTGATCACGCAAGGAAATTCCGAGCATAGCCCTTTCCATCGCCCTTTGTGTGACTTTGAGTCTACTTACAATGGGCCTCCATTGTAAGTGACCACGTTATAAACAAATAGCGTGTTATATTTCGGCGCTATACGTTATTAGCCATCATTAGGCGGCGCTTGTCTCTCACCCTTTAACTCCACTACAGGCAATAAACCAATACGAACGCGCATTACGCAACTAACAGACCACGCACACTTAGATCGCAAGTTTGCTATTGGTAGTTGAACTATGAGCATTGCCCTACTTTGTGGCACGCCTGCCACGCCCACAAGGCAATTCTAACCTCTTTCATCTGTTTTGTGGTTGTACTCACTTAAATATGTAATTTATTCAGTTTTCAGTGAAAATTTTAACTGTCAACTATCACGGTTCATGAGATATATAGTTTGGTGATAGACAGACAGACAGAGACTCTTAACAATAGGATCCCATTTTTGCCCTATGGATCCGAACCCCTAAAAATAACTTGCAATTATTTCCTATTTGCAAATTGTTTTGCAAACTACACTGTTTTAAAATATCATAAACGGCCTACATACTATTACATCATCGGCCTGTAAGTGTAAAGAAAAATAGAATTAACATCGACATCAATAGTAGATTATGCACTGAGGGGCTAAAGTTGTGTCTTATGTCACGGGCGTCATATTGAATCTCGAGCGCAATGAAGGATTCGGGATTTAACTCACGAGCAAAGCGAGGGAGTTAATACAAGAATCCTGAATAATAATAATAAATATTCCACAACTATCACACAACGCCGTCTAGTCCCAAGCTAAGCAGAGCTTGTGTTATGGGTACTAGACAACTGATAAACATACTTATATATTTCTAAATACATTCATAATATAGATAAATTACACCCAGACACAGAACAAATGATCATGCTCATCACATAAACATTTTTCCTGGGTGGGAATCGAACCCACGACCTCCGGCATAGCAGTCAGGGCCACTAACCACTAGACCAACAGGCCAGTCAAAATATTCGTAGATACTCTTTAATAAATCAAAATATTGTATACAAATTATTTACTTACAGCCTGAAAAAAAAATCAAAATAATATATTCAAAATCAATTGAGAAACCAGACTTAGGGCGCTCGCCAACGTCAGACTTTTCATTCATTGATTCTTAGGCGGTACGAATTTCGCCGGGGCGGAATAATCAAATAATTTTTGTAACTTACAGCCTGAAATTTAAAACAGAATTCGGATTATAATTTAAGCAAATAATATGTGCGTAATTATTGCTGCATTTTCAATACACTTACTCGATAAACTGAGTAATTGGTCGCGTAAAATGTACGAAATTGATATCTAAGATAAGTTTTATTCAAAATTGTTTATAACTTGTTATATTAATTAGGTTCTGTTTCATTGTAATCGGTTGACTATATCGGAAGATATACTACATTCATTGATTGTTAGGCGGTACGAATTTCGCCGGGTCGGAATAATCAAATAATTTTTGTAACTTACATCCTGAAAGTGAAAAGTAAAATTGGATTACTTTACATGTTAAATAAATCTTTTTTCTGTTAAATAAATGTGCAGAAGAGAAATCGGATTAGCATTAGAATAAAAATGCATTATGTGTACCTTCACGTCTCAGCTATACAAAATCTGGAGGGACCGTAACATTGCCGTAAAGACTAAAACCAAACTGGTTCGGACTCTGATCTTCTCGATCTTTTCTTATGGCGCTGAGCCTTGTTTATAAAAATGTGTTTAAAAATTCATCATAGCATCGCTGTACAAAACAAAAATGTTATCTTACTGTATCAAGTCGCAGGCGTCGTAATATAATGTGAGGTAAGCAGCATGCGTGTGTAACATGATGAAATATGTACCTAAAGGCTATGTAGGATAAGATTCATTTACGAATAAGTTTGTTGATAAACATGTGCACTGCGTGAGCATTTTTTCTTTGCAATCTCGGCTCAATTCTTCCCTACCTCACTCGTATCATATTGTACTATTACCTACCTACTTACCCAGCTGTTGTACAGTACGCGTCAAATAACTTTGCCGCTCTGAAGTTAGGCTTTCCTTACAACGGCGCAGGTACTATCGAGTGGTATAGGTGCGGGCGGAACACAAGCTGGTATCGGACGTATACGAGCGACTGAGATAGAAACGTAACACTGAGGTTTGCGCATGCGCAGTGCTGTCTTTTTCGTAAAATTGACTAATGCGCAGTGAATGTAGCCAACTTCAGAGCGGCAAAGTTATTTGACGCGTACTGTATGTTTGTAGCATGACTCATCCACTCGTAGATAAGTATAAGTATAGATAAGTATAAGTTCTTTCGTTAATAATGAATGTGTATAAACTTAACTTTGCTATAGTGTTAGTTGTTTACTGTATTTGAAATGTGTATCACCCATTATTGTATAACTTACCACCTTATCCTGTAATCAAATTCAAACTGTATAAGTAAACCTTAGTTGTTTAAAACTCAATTGTTTTGTGGTTAAAGAACTCCGTTCTTTGGGGGGCGGAATGTTTAAGCAAATCACAGTTAGTATACGTACCTAGCTATATGGCTATGGTTAAACATTGTTCATACAGTCCACTAAACTTGTCACTAAGTCAGTTCAAAATAAAACGTTAAACCATACACACGCAGTTTTAATACATTCAAATTCACTGTCAATCAAAAAATCAACCTTATCGCCTTAAACAGTTTGACAAAATCGGGATCGGAATCCCGGCGGCGGTGGCGAGGGCGCCATTGCTTGATACGGTCGGCCTCCTTATTTTCTGGCTAGCGAGACTGGTGTCCGTTTGGTTGCACAACCAATTTGGTGGCGCGACCTACTCGGGCGTGTGGCGACTCTGGTGTCTGTATGGTGTCTAGTTTGGTATGTTAAGGCTATATTTCACCGGAACATAAGAGGACTAGAATGTGGAGGAGTTTTTTGACGCCATAATTTATATTAGTTTAAGTTAACCTAGGGCTGCAGCTGAAAATCAGCGTCAAGTGGTGGCCTTGTGTTACTACTTGGCATTATGCTGAGCTGAGGCCTTTTTGGCATTACTCAACGTACCATTTGTTAAATTTTAAGGTGTACCTATTTTTGTAATGCAAATAAACACAATTTTCTTTCTTTCAATTTTCTTTCTTTCAATTTTCTTTCTTTCTTTCTTAAAAGTTAAGGGGTTTTATTTTTATTTAGTGTATCATTATTATTTAAGGATATTTTTTTATTGTATGTTAGAAAAATATATATTTTTGTAACTTACAGCCTGAAATTTAAAACAGAATTCGGATTATAATTTAAGCAAATAATATGTGCGTAATTATTGCTGCATTTTCAATACACTTACTCGATAAACTGAGTAATTGGTCACGTAAAATGTACGAAATCGATATCTAAGATAACTTTTATTCAAAATTGTTTATAACTTGTTATATTAATTAGGTTTTGTTTCATTGTAATCGGTTGACTATATCGGAAGATATACTACATTCATTGATTGTTAGGCGGTACGAATTTCGCCGGGTCGGAATAATCAAATAATTTTTGTAACTTACATCCTGAAAGTGAAAAGTAAAATTGGATTACTTTACATGTTAAATAAATCTTTTTTCTGTTAAATAAATGTGCAGAAGAGAAATCGGATTAGCATTAGAATAAAAATGCATTATGTGTACCTTCACGTCTCAGCTATACTAAATCTGGAGGGACCGTAACATCGCCGTAAAGACTAAAACCAAACTGGTTCGGACTCTGATCTTCTCGATCTTTTCTTATGGCGCTGAGCCTTGTTTATAAAAATGTGTTTAAAAATTCATCATAGCATCGCTGTACAAAACAAAAATTTTATCTTACTGTATCAAGTCGCAGGCGTCGTAATATAATGTGAGGTAAGCAGCATGCGTGTGTAACATGATGAAATATGTACCTAAAGGCTATGTAGGATAAGATTCATTTACGAATAAGTTTGTTGATAAACATGTGCTATGCGTGAGCATTTTTTCTTTGCAATCTCGGCTCAATTCTTCCCTACCTCACTCGTATCATATTGTACTATTACCTACCTACTTACCCAGCTGTTGTACAGTACGCGTCAAATAACTTTGCCGCTCTGAAGTTAGGCTTTCCTTACAACGGCGCAGGTACTATCGAGTGGTATAGGTGCGAGCGGAACACAAGCTGGTATCGGACGTATACGAGCGACTGAGATAGAAACGTAACACTGAGGTTCGCGCATGCGCAGTGCTGTCTTTTTCGTAAAATTGACTAATGCGCAGTGAATGTAGCCAACTTCAGAGCGGCAAAGTTATTTGACGCGTACTGTATGTTTGTAGCATGACTCATCCACTCGTAGATAAGTATAAGTATAGATAAGTATAAGTTCTTTCGTTAATAATGAATGTGTATAAACTTAACTTTGCTATAGTGTTAGTTGTTTACTGTATTTGAAATGTGTATCAACCATTATTGTATAACTTACCACCTTCTCCTGTAATCAAATTCAAACTGTATAAGTAAACCTTAGTTGTTTAAAACTCAATTGTTTTGTGGTTAAAGAACTCCGTTCTTTGGGGGGCGGAATGTTTAAGCAAATCACAGTTAGTATACGTACCTAGCTATATGGCTATGGTTAAACATTGTTCATACAGTCCACTAAACTTGTCACTAAGTCAGTTCAAAATAAAACGTTAAACCATACACACGCAGTTTTAATACATTCAAATTCACTGTCAATCAAAAAATCAACCTTATCGCCTTAAACAGTTTGACAAAATCGGGATCGGAATCCCGGCGGCGGTGGCGAGGGCGCCATTGCTTGATACGGTCGGCCTCCTTATTTTCTGGCTAGCGAGACTGGTGTCCGTTTGGTTGCACAACCAATTTGGTGGCGCGACCAACTCGGGCGTGTGGCGACTCTGGTGTCTGTATGGTGTCTAGTTTGGTATGTTAAGGCTATATTTCACCGGAACATAAGAGGACTAGAATGTGGAGGAGTTTTTTGACGCCATAATTTATATTACTTTAAGTTAAAAGTTAAGGGGTTTTATTTTTATTTAGTGTATCATTATTATTTAAGGATATTTTTTTATTGTATGTTAGAAAAATATATATTTTTGTAACTTACAGCCTGAAATTTAAAACAGAATTCGGATTATATTTTAAGCAAATAATATGTACGTAATTATTGCTGCATTTTCAATACACTTACTCGATAAACTGAGTAATTGGTCACGTAAAATGTACGAAATCGATATCTAAGATAACTTTTATTCAAAATTGTTTATAACTTGTTATATTAATTAGGTTTTGTTTCATTGTAATCGGTTGACTATATCGGAAGATATACTACATTCATTGATTGTTAGGCGGTACGAATTTCGCCGGGTCGGAATAATCAAATAATTTTTGTAACTTACATCCTGAAAGTGAAAAGTAAAATTGGATTACTTTACATGTAAAATAAATCTTTTTCCTGTTAAATAATTGTTTCTATTATACCACATTATTTTTAGTATATGCGAAACCTGAATATAGTTTGTTTAGAATCAGTTACTGAATGGATTCGAATAGTTTTTACATCATGTTATATTTTTTTCAAAAAATATTTAAAAAGGTCACAAGTTGGACTCTACCGACACTAAATACAGGTCACGACAGGTCATAGTGGGTGTTAGGCGTCAGCAAACAGCTAGGAGCAAGTGCAAAACAACCCCTTAGTCGCCTGGATGGCCCGGTGACCTTGTATTTTTGCTGATATAATCCCTACTAATATTATGGACGGATTTAGATCAAATTTGGTAGGTAGGTAGAAGAGACACTGGAATAACACATAGGCTGCCTATAATTCCACTGCTGAGCACGGGTCTCTGCCCGCGCGATATAAACTGTAGTCCACGCGGGCGAAGCCGGGGGCGGAAAGCTAGTAAGCTTATGACTTTGTAATTTTTCATAATACAGTTTTATAATTTTGTACAAAGATTCTTTAAATAAAAATACTAAAAAGGCATTTCAGGTTTCTCATAAAAATAAGGTCGTATAAAAATATTAACGTTTGTCTCTAATTCAGACATTTTGAGACTCAAATGATGGTAAATCGTTACCATGGTAGCAATTCTGGACACGAGATGTCGCAGTTGCTGATGACCGTGCTGATGACTTTTATTACCAGGTGGTCAAAATTGAACTTATAAGCCGCGACCGGAAATCGGGATCGGAATCCCGGCGGCAGCGGCGAGGGCGCCATTGTCTGATGCGGTCGGCCTCCTTCTTTTCTGGCTAGCGAGACTAGTGTCCGTTTGGTCGCACAACCAATTTGGTGACGCGACTAACTCGGGCGTGTGGCGACTCTGGTGTCTGTATGGTGTCTAGTTTGGTATGTTAAGGCTATATTTCACCGGAACATAAGAGGACTAGAATGTGGAGGAGTTTTTTGACGCCATAATTTATATTACTTAAGTTAAAAGTTAAGGGGTTTTATTTTTATTTTCATTATTATTTAAGGATATTTTTTTATTGTATGTTTTTCAAATTCAAAGTCAAAGTCAAAATATTTTATTTCACGTAGGCCTGCATGGGCACTTATAAAACGTCAGAAGCTAGTGCACGGTTCCAAATTGGTCGTTTCCTATGGAGAAGAACCGGCAAGAAACTCCATGGTTACTCTTTTTTAAAAAAAGTGGTAGGTGTTACAATATGATAGTATGTAAGAACAGTGTATATCAATACTGTACACAAAAGCAAAAAATAAATGTTAGAAAAATAAATATTTTTGTAACTTACAGCCTGAAATTTAAAACAGAATTCGGATTATAATTTAAGCAAATAATATGTGCGTAATTATTGCTGCATTTTCAATACACTTACTCGATAAACTGAGTAATTGGTCACGTAAAATGTACGAAATCGATATCTAAGATAACTTTTATTCAAAATTGTTTATAACTTGTTATATTAATTAGGTTTTGTTTCATTGTAATCGGTTGACTATATCGGAAGATATACTACATTCATTGATTCTTAGGCGGTACGAATTTCGCCGGGTCGGAATAATCAAATAATTTTTGTAACTTACATCCTGAAAGTGAAAAGTAAAATTGGATTACTTTACATGTTAAATAAATCTTTTTCCTGTTAAATAAATGTTTCTATTATACAACATTATTTTTAATATATGCGAAACCTGAATATAGTTTGTTCAGAATCAGTTACTGAATGGATTCCAATAGTTTTTACATCATGTTATATTTTTTTCCAAAATATATACAAAAAGGTCACAAATTGGACACCACCGACACTAAATACAGGTCACGACAGGTCATAGCGGGTGTTAGGCGTCAGCAAACAGCTAGGAGCAAGTGCAAAACAACCCCTTAGTCACCTGGATGGCCCGGTGACCTTGTATTTTTGCTGATATAATCCCTACTAATATTATGGACGGATTTAGATCAAATTTGGTAGGTAGGTAGAAGAGACACTGGAATAACACATAGGCTGCCTATAATTCCACTGCTGAGCATGGGTCTCTGCCCGCGCGATATAAACTGAAGTCCACGCGGGCGAAGCCGCGGGCGGAAAGCTAGTAAGCTTATAACTTTGTGATTTTTCATAATACAGTTTTATAATTTTGTACAAAGATTCTCTAAATTATAAAAATACTAAAAAGGCATTTCAGGTTTCACAAAAAAATAAGGTCGTATAAAAATATTAACGTTTGTCTCTAATTCAGACATTTTGGGACTCAAAGGAAGGTAAATCGTTACCATGGTAGCAATGCTGGACACGAGATGTCGCAGTTGCTGATGACTTTTATTACCAGGTAGTCAAAAATGAACTTATAGGCCGCGACCGGAAATCGGGATCGGAATCCCGGCGGCGGTGGCGAGGGCGCCATTGCCTGATGCGGTCGGCCTCCTTCTTTTCTGGCTAGCGAGACTGGTGTTCGTTTGGTTGCACAACCAATTTGGTGGCGCGGCCAACTCGGGCGTGTGGCGACTCTGGTGTCTGTATGGTGTCTAGTTTGGTATGTTAAGGCTATATTTCACCGGAACATAAGAGGACTAGAATGTGGAGGAGTTTTTTGACGCCATAATTTATACTAGTTTAAGTTAAAAGTTAAGGGGTTTTATTTTTATTTAGTGTATCATTATTATTTAGGTGTCCGAGCTACGCTAGACCCACCTTGAGATTACCCCTAGGATTTTCGCGTGTTACAACACTTAATTCGTAAAACTCCTATCCCCCGCGTGCGCACATCCCTACCCCGAATACCACCGCCATGTTGCGCCGGGCGAACGTTCCGTTCGTTCGCTTGTCCTTCAGTACGTCTTGGATCTTCGAAGTGACAACACCTTACTTACTTAGTGTCGAAGTGAACAACTTTAAGAGTTAAAATACCCAACTACTACTATTTTTAAGAGGTAAGTTTTACTTCATACTAAATATATTTCAGAATCATCATAATACGGAACGGGACGATAAACAATAGACCTTCTATTGTGTGCATAATTATGTTCCGTTGTATTTGACAGGAAAGCCCTGTTACCTACTGTAAACATGTGCTACTAAGGAAAGCCCTTAGATTACCACACTTCTTTCTGTAGACGACTGTCGGCTGTGCGCAGCCGACAGCCGGCTGCGCACACTACGTCGCCTGTCTGCCAACAGACGACATGTCGGCTGTAATTTACAGGTCTATCTACGAGGCCTTAAAGCAATTGTCAGCTGCGTGCATTTCACCAGCAGAATATAATAACCTAAGCTCACACGCTGCATAACGGTTTCAGATGGAGCAAACCACGCTGGGCACCCTCACGGTGTGGACAACCCCAACAAACGAAGAGAAATTCTTTAAAAATATAATTAACCTCTTGGATGAGATATACCCAGACAACTGGAGGGCTTGGGTCATCAATATAACGACCTATAAAGACCTGTTCGGGGAATCAATATCTTCGGACACCGAATACAGACTTCGGTTCGCAATCCCGACCGTAAAACTCGCAAAGGCTTATTTATAGCCCGGAACACACGCTGAGTGAGCGACGGTACAAAAAGATAAAACGGACCTTATTGACATGGCCATTAGCTCGCGCATTAATTTATGCCCCACTATCAATAATGGCAAAAGTACACCCAGTTCAAGCTTACAATGAATTTTCTGAGACAATAAATAAAATATAAGTCGAACTCGTCTCGAGACAAGAAGCAGACCTCATATTAAGAGAAGGGCACAATACAGAGTCCGTATCCATCTCGGACAGCTCACGAGCCTCCAAAAGAAGCCATAGTCCAGATGCGCCCACAATTGACAAAGAGCCGAGGATAAGCGACTTTATGGCGCAACAAAATATGATTCCAGAAAAGCTCTGCACATTAGCACAGGCCACCAACGATAATGTCAGACTGATGCTGAATCGTGAGAATCAAGCCAACTCTGTGGAGTCTTCTCGGGGTCCATGGTCCCCAAGTCTCCATTCAAATGACAGTGACGATGAACCTGCGGCAGAGGACAGTTGGAATGCACCTCCAATAATCGTCGACCCACTGGGAAGTGATAAGACGGATATGGAGGAAGAGCCGCTGCAAGACTTCACACCAGGAACTAAAGAGACGGAAGCAAAGATAACGAAAGCCGACGAAATCCTGGTAAAACAAGGCATTGACTGCCAAAGGTTCGGTTCTGAAGGTTGGCAAAACATTCGTTATGCTGAAGTACAAAAAATATTTCAAGCTACTCCAGCTTTCACAGCTCTAAACCTGGCAACAGTGACACCATCTTGGCAACTGGTTTCAGTTCTTGAAAAAATGGATCTTTGTCTTGGTGCGATAACACACGGACTACTGCAACAACGCCAAACTTTCCAGGAAATATAAAGCAAAGCATATATAAGTAAAAAATTCTTAGGCTCAGATTCAACATTCCGGAAAGTTCTGATTCCCTCTTACAATACACTTGCGGAAAACGTTCTGAGGTGATTCAACAAAGGTATTTATAAACCGCAAAATAAAATAATTAACGAATTACTCCATGCAATACCCCCATCGGAGAGTCATCTATTTGCCGAACCCCAACTATCAGAACTGGTAATAGAGCAAGGAGGTATCTACAAGCTTTTTCCCGGCAAGTTTAGGAAAACCACAACTGCTTCAACATCCGCGCATCGAAGGTCATTCAAAGAAAGGCTTACACCACACGCTTCAACGACAGAGTCTAAAAATAGAGTCCAACAAAATTTTCACGCCAGAAATTCGGCGAATCGTAAACCAGACAGGTCTCGGTTTCAAACAAATCGTGTCCCCACTAAACAAAGGATCAAAAAGTTCAATTAATTTCAGGCAGGACAGTTGAACAAAAAGCTTCACGTCTGGAAAACACTAGACGCACCAGAAAATATCCTAGCAACATTATCAGGTTATCGAATACCCTTTGTCAGTTTTCCACCGTTATATAGATTTAACAAAAAGACCTGTCAGCGATTCGAAATGAAAGCTTCTAAAGAAATGCCCGAAGAAATAGCAAAATTATTTCAATCAGGTGCAGCCCAAAAGTGTTGCCACACATTAGGATTTCTATCACTCTTATTTCTTCCTAAGAAATCGGATGGATCGTACCGCCCTATATTCGATTTAAGAAACTTGAATAGGTTTTTGCGACCTCCAAAATTTCACCTACTCAATCACTATAAAATACCATTATGTCTAAATACGTCAGATTTTATGACAAAATTGGACTTGTCACAAGCATATTTTCATATACCTATCGCTAAATCACACCGCAGATTCTTAGCTTTTGCTTATAAAAACAATATTTACGAAATTACTTGCTTACCCTTTGGCTTAGCTATTGCCCCATGCACTTTTGCGAATATTTCTAATTGGTTGGCTAACTATTTCAGGAAAAAAGGTATCCGAATAATAGTATACCTAGACGATTTTTTAATAATGCACACGAATCACGAGGTCTTATTACAACAGACTCAGCAGGTAATAAGAACTCTAATAGACCTGGGATGGAGTATAAACCTAAACAAGTCAGTCATGACTCCAAAAAATGCAATAGAATATTTAGGAGTTATATGGAACACAGAAAGAAATTTTGGAAGGACTTGGTGGAGGCCTTTGCCCAGCAGTGGGACAGTAATGGCTAGTTAAAAAAAAAAAAAAAAATATGGAACACAGAACAAAACATCAAATGCCTCCCAAAGCCCAAAGTTCAAAAAATTATTACTCTTCTGAAAGACACACTAAAGAAAAATTGGTGGACGTGGCAAAAAGCAAAAATCTTATTATGAAACATCAGTTTTGCGTCATTTGTTCTCCCGTTGGAAAGGCTTCACTGCAGGCTAATACAAAGGCAGGCAAATTTACTCCCAGAGGCCGAAAGAAACAAGAAAAGCCGCCTCCCAAAGTGCGTCGAGAAAGAGCTTCAGTGGTAGTTGGATCATGTTCAGCAACCGTCACCAATTCACCACAGAGACCCCACAGTATTCGTAACAACCGATGCATCAGACCAAGGATGGGGAGCCACAGTAAACGACTTGAGTTTAAACGGCAGATGGACAACCGAGCAACAATTGTGGCACAGCAATCGAAAAGAACTATGGACATTAAAAATGGTTCTTCAGAAAGTAGCTCACATCTACAGATGTCAAACAATATTGACTCAAACGGACAATAGATCTGTGGGGGAACAAGGTCCTCAAAACTATTAGAACTGACGATAGATATACTGGAGTTAGCCCACCAATATCAAATACATCTGATAGTGCGCTACCTTCCAGGAAGATGAAGACAACCTTCTAGCAGACAGCCTCTCGAGATTCCACCAAACACCAGAATGGACACTGTCGAGGCAAATAACTCAAACCATATTCGACAAATGGGGCACACCATCGATAGACCTTTTTGCGAGTGCTCAATCGGCTGTAGTACAACGATATGTGAGCGAAGATGCATGGGATCACGCATGCACATTCGTGAACGCCTTCAGCAGAAAATGGAATTACAACCTCGGTTGGCTCTTTCCTCTACCTCCACTGATACCTCGAGTTCTACGCCACCTAGAAAAAAGCACGGGAATATACCTACTGGTGATACCGAGTTGGGAGAAGACCTTTTGGAAAGCGGAACTGAAACAGCGAGCGCTGAGCCCTCCATTCTTAACAAGCGACTTGCGTCTCCACCTTACAGACTTGAAAACGGGAAAACCTCCACCAGCAGTAGAGAGCCTACGTTTGCAGGTATGGAAGGTACGGGCTGGACCGGTTTAGTTGAAACCTGGCAAAAAGAAAGCAAAACACTCTTAGAGACCGCATGGCGGAAATCAACTTTAAAGACATATAAAATTGCCTGGTCCAGAGAACAGTGTCAAACTTATAACCCCGAACCTGGTGACCTTTCGAAATTTATTTGTTATCTGCATAGCGAAGTTAAATTGGCTCCTAGAACCATAGCCGTGCATAAGTCCGTTGTGGCTACTTTTGCAAACCCAGAGAAATCAGAGGCACTCGCCAGACACCCATTGGTTAACCGTATAATGAAAGCCATAGCTACAACAAGACCCCCACCTCGAAAACCTTCTACTTGGCAAGCGAGCAGTTTAATTGAATATCTTCAACATTATAGCATCAATGTTGACAGCTTATTTCAAATATCACGTCATGTCACAGCGATTTTATTACTGTGTACTGGAAGAAGAGTACATGACCTCACCTTATTGGACATAAGCCCGGAGTTTTTGGAAAATAAGGGTGATCATGTGATACTATGGCCTAAATTTGGATCAAAAACGGACTCAGCGACGCACCGACAATCTGGATGGCACTTATCTAACAACAGCCCTGAAAGGTTAAATCCAGTTCTCTGGATAGAAAAACTTATTATTATATCGCAGGAGCGCAGGAAAGCTCGGCAGAACTTAAATAGCCTATTTATTACGACTAGAGGAAAAGTGAATGCGGCATCTCGAACAGTTATCGCTGGATGGATCAAAACCCTTTTCCGGGAGGCTAACATTCAAGACTCCCCAGGTAGTTTCAGAGCCGCAGTAAACTCAGATATATGGATTAACAGAAATATGAATATTGACGAATTGTTAGAAAGAGCTAATTGGAGAAGTAAAGATACATTTCTCAAACATTACTTTAAGGAAGTAAACAACCAAAATAGAGATCCTGCTGGTGCAAACCTTTCTGATTTGTTCTCACCAGTGTGATTTTACTATCCCCATTAATGTACATAGTTGATGAAAAGCTTTAAGAAAAGTTCTGTTATGTTAAACGAATTATTCATCTAAAATGTGAATTGATTTTATTTCTTTTAATTTAATCATATACCTGTAAGAAAAGTTTTATATTATTATGTTTTCTTTGATCTCATTTATCTTACTAAAATAAATGTCTTTCTTTTCATTTTGTATAGCAAATCTTTTATTAAACACAACCAGCATCCCATTATACAATTCAAAAAATGTAACTACACATCATATCTAATCCGATCACAGCACGTCATGTAGCGCTGGCAGAAAATAAACACATCTCAAGGTGGGTCTAGCGTAGCTCGGACACCTAAATAGCACCGTTTTCCCCCCGAAAGGTAGAAATTTCAGGCCTTGCCGGCTTGAAAACGTACTGAAGAACAAGCGAACGAACGGAACGTTCGCCCGGCGCAACATGGCGGTGGTATTCGGGGTAGGGATGTGCGCACGCGGGGGATAGGAGTTATACGAATTTAGTGTTGTCACATGCAAAAATCCAAGGGGTAATCTCAAGGTGGGTCTAGCTACGCTGGAACCTAAATATCCGTTTTCTACCCTTCGGGGGGAAAACGGTGCTATTTAAGGATATTTTTTAAAATATAAAGTGCTAGTTTATTGTATGTTAGAAAAATAAATATTTTTGTAACTTACAGGCTGAAATTTAAAACAGAATTCGGATTATAATTTAAGCAAATAATATGTACGTAATTATTGCTACATTTTCAATACACTTACTCGTTAAACTGAGTAATTGGTCACGTAAAATGTACGAAATCGATATCTAAGATAACTTTTACTCAAAATTGTTTATAACTTGTTATATTAATTAGGTTTTGTTTCATTGTAATCGGTTGACTATATCGGAAGATATACTACATTCATTGATTGTTAGGTGGTACGAATTTCGCCGGGTCGGAATAATCAAATAATTTTTGTAACTTACATCCTGAAAGTGAAAAGTAAAATTGGATTACTTTACATGTAAAATAAATCTTTTTCCTATTAAATAATTGTTTCTATTATACCACATTATTTTTAGTATATGCGAAACCTGAATATGGTTTGTTCAGAATCAGTTACTGAATGGATTCCAATAGTTTTTACATCATGTTATATTTTTTTCCAAAAATATTTAAAAAGGTCACAAGTTAAAAGATTTAGATCAAATTTGGTAGGTATGTAGAAGAGACACTGGAATAACACATAGGCTGCCTATAATTCCACTGCTGAGCACGGGTCTCTGCCCGCGCGATATAAACTGTAGTCCACGCGGGCGAAGCCGCGGGCGGAAAGCTAGTAAGCTTATAACTTTGTGATTTTTCATAATACAGTTTTATAATTTTGTACAAAGATTCTCTAAATAAAAATACTAAAAAGGCATTTCAGGTTTCACATAAAAATAAGGTCGTATAAAAATATTAACTTTTGTCTCTAATTCAGACATTTTGGGACTCAAATGATGGTAAATCGTTACCATGGTAGCAATGCTGGACACGACAATGTCGCAGTTGCTGATGACTTTTATTACCAGGTGGTCAAAATTGAAGTTATAAGCCGCGACCGGAAATCGGGATCGGAATCCCGGCGGCGGCGGCGAGGGCGCCATTGTCTGATGCGGTCGGCCTGCTTCTTTTCTGGTTAGCGAGACTAGTGTCCGTTTGGTCGCACAAACAATTTGGTGGCGCGACTAACTCGGGCGTGTGGCGACTCTGGTGTCTGTATGGTGTCTAGTTTGGTATGTTAAGGCTATATTTCACCGGAACATAAGAGGACTAGAATGTGGAGGAGTTTTTTGACGCCATAATTTATATTACTTTAAGTTAAAAGTTAAAGGGTTTTATTTTTATTTAGTGTATCATTATTATTTAAAGATATTTTTTTTAAATATAAAGTGCTAGTTTATTGTATGTTAGAAAAATAAATATTTTTGTAACTTACAGCCTGAAATTTAAAACAGAATTCGGATTATATTTTAAGCAAATAATATGTACGTAATTATTGCTGCATTTTCAATACATTTACTCGTTAAACTGAGTAATTGGTCACGTAAAATGTACGAAATCGATATCTAAGATAACTTTTATTCAAAATTGTTTATAACTTGTTATATTAATTAGGTTTTGTTTCATTGTAATCGGTTGACTATATCGGAAGATATACTACATTCATTGATTCTTAGGCGGTACGAATTTCGCCGGGTCGGAATAATCAAATAATTTTTGTAACTTACATCCTGAAAGTGAAAAGTAAAATTGGATTACTTTACATGTTAAATAAATCTTTTTCCTGTTAAATAAATGTTTCTATTATACAACATTATTTTTAATATATGCGAAACCTATAGTTTGTTCAGAATCAGTTACTGAATGGATTCCAATAGTTTTTACATCATGTTATATTTTTTTCCAAAATATATACAAAAAGGTCACAAATTGGACACCACCGACACTAAATACAGGTCACGACAGGTCATAGCGGGTGTTAGGCGTCAGCAAACAGCTAGGAGCAAGTGCAAAACAACCCCTTAGTCGCCTGGACTTAGACTTTGTATTTTTGCTGATATAATCCCTACTAATATTATGGACGGATTTAGATCAAATTTGGTAGGTAGGTAGAAGAGACACTGGAATAACACATAGGCTGCCTATAATTCCACTGCTGAGCACGGGTCTCTGCCCGCGCGATATAAACTGTAGTCCACGCGGGCGAAGCCGCGGGCGGAAAGCTAGTAAGCTTATAACTTTGTGATTTTTCATAATACAGTTTTATAATTTTGTACAAAGATTCTCTAAATAAAAATACTAAAAAGGCATTTCAGGTTTCACATAAACATAAGGTCGTATAAAAATATTAACGTTGGTCTCTAATTCAGACATTTTGAGACTCAAATGATGGTAAATCGTTACCATGGTAGCAATGCTGGACACGAGATGTCGCAGTTGCTGATGACCACGGAGTTAGTATAGAAGAGGAGGCAGCCTAAACAACTGTGCACTGTGACTCTCAACTAAGTCCTGACGTCATCACGGTGGGCGTGGCTTAAATCAGTGTATTGTTGGCGTTCGTCCTGAGCACAACTTCGTAAACCCACTTATTTGGCATCATATTCGCGATAGAAAACCAAAAAAATTAAGTGTTGTATTTTATCTTGTAAAAATTACTCGGATAGACGTTCTGATGCTATGGATGCCATCACATTTCATTTGTAAGTTATTTTATATGCATAATTTATTAAAATACTTCTAGAAAAATCTTAACGTCAGCATTTCCAAATATAATTCTACTCGACATTAGATGGCGACACTTTATGTCATGGGAACTAAATATATTTAGGTACGTAGAGCTCAGTATTAATATATTTTAATAATCATACGTACTGAAATTTGATCAACATTCATTCCTAAAGGTCCTTTAATCGCCATAATATTATTTTTGTAGTATTTATATAATTTTGTAAACAAGTCGCCATCTATCGTCAAATAGCAAAAATACAGGGCAGTAATTAGAAGCCAATTATTTTACCGAATATCCCCAGGCTACAGAACTTGTAAATATAACACTTATATTTCTCTAATATATGATTTGGTCGATCAAATTGTTTTAAATTACCTCACATTTGGTGTAAAAAGTAAAGGTATGCAACACAGGGATAAAGCTGTCTTTGTCTTGGGCGGCTTGAATTCCTCACTTCACTCTGGTTTCTTTATAATCTCCCACTCAATGCTCGGGAGCTAATTATATAAAACCTTCACTGACGTTCGGGATTAAAATAGCAACCTTCGTTTCGTTCGGAATTCAACATGCCGCCCGCGACTTAAAGACACTGCTTTACCCCTAGTCACATAATCTACTATTATTGAATGGTAACGGACATAAACACGTGTTTTTTTTTTTTAAAAAAAAGGATAGCTTTGTAATGAATCTTGATAATTCTTTCTATCAAAATAAGCCTTTAAAAAAGTAAAACCTAATAAAATTGGAATAAAAAAATGTTACAATAAAAAGGATTTTGATGATTTTCGAATGATCTTCATTCGTCATTCATCTAATAATAGTATCACTATTTCAATGAAAAATATACGTATCGCATGGTTTGCACAATTAATTTAAAAAACAGAAATCCCTGGTAATTCTGAGTTCGACCCTGTTGCATCCTGCACTTAATGACATCTAGTGTGAGATAGTTACGTAACCACAAAATAAAATCAACAGAACGATCAAGTAGTTTGGCTATTGACCGGCAGATGACAAATAAAAAACTTTTTACAAAAAAAATATAACCGACTTCAATGATAAAAACACTGAAAAGTATCAAATAACTTTAATTTTGGAAGTCGGTGTTTCTATAATAGTTTAGTCTCTTCGTTATTTAACACCGACTTCCAAAATTAAAGTTATTTGATACTTTTCAGTGTTTTTATCATTGAAGTCGGTTATATTTTTTTTGTAAAAAGTTTTTTTTATTTTACACTTTTTAGTTATGGTACCACCACTAAAAAGTACCCCTCAGTCAAACTTAAATACCTTATAGTCAGAGCGCATCTCATAACGGTTCTAATAATCCCAAACACGGTTAGATTACATTAATTTACCTTTCGGCTTCATCATCAGATCAGTTCGATATATCCTCTCCCCCTCTTCTTTCAAACAGTCATTAGACTAGATGCTGGAGAGGGAAAGGATATATCGAACTGATCTGATGATGAAGCCGAAAGGTAAATCTTTCAATCAGTCATTAGACTAGATGCTGATAATCCCCGCTGTAGCATCAGGCCAGATTTATGTCAACATTGCAATGAACTTAAAATTTAGTCCTGTTTAAAATGAGCCCAAACACGACTACGGTGCTGTAATTTCAAGGTTTGTACTTTTCCTGATGCTCCTGGCTTCAGCATCAGGTCTCTATGTACTTCGGTGTTCTTTATTAGCAGTACGTTTATCCACACATCGAGCCGTTTTCAATGAGCCTAAACTCGATATATCTGCTGTTTGTTGTCGAGGACTTAGGTACTCTGCATGCTATCCTGACTGCAGCATCAGGTCATGACTTGATGATCATGAGACCAAATGTGGCAAATGCCCTATCAAACATCAAAACAATTTACTAAAACAGTCCTTGCCTGTTCGAGTAACTTCTTACTGTTAAGGAGTTGTACCTTCCATCATCAGCCCAGCTACCTGAGATGGTGACGATCATACGCAAATACACAAGATACTTCATAAAATATGCGAAAATCAATAAGTGAGCCTATAAAATTTGAAGGTTGCCCTCGATTTCTCCAAGATCCCATCATCAGATCCTAATTTGGTGATAATGGGACCACCTCAGAACTATCTACTTTCGAACAAAAAAAGAATTTTGAAAATCCGTCCACATTTGGGGGAGTATTCGCCGAACAAACATACAAAAAAAAAAAAAAAAAAAAAAAAAAACATACAAACAGCCGAACGTAGTACCTCCTCCTTTTTGGGAAGTCGGTAAAAAAATGGGCGGAGTCTAACACCCCCTCACCCCGCAAAATGTTACGCTTTTTTTCTTAGGGAAATCTTATTACAACATCTCCTCTTCTATACTAACTCCGTGCTGATGACTTTTATTACCAGGTGGTCAAAATTGAACTTATAAGCCGCGACCGGAAATCGTATCGGAATCCCGGCGGCGGCGGCGAGGGCGCCATTGTCTGATGCGGTCGGCCTCCTTCTTTTCTGGCTAGCGAGACTAGTGTCCGTTTGGTCGCACAACCAATTTGGTGACGCGACTAACTCGGGCGTGTGGCGAGTCTGGTGTCTGTATGGTGTCTAGTTTGGTATGTTAAGGCTATATTTCACCGGAACATAAGAGGACTAGAATGTGGAGGAGTTTTTTGACGCCATAATTTATATTACTTTAAGTTAAAAGTTAAGGGGTTTTATTTTTATTTAGTGTATCATTATTATTTAAAGATATTTTTTTAAATATAAAGTGCTAGTTTATTGTATGTTAGAAAAATAAATATTTTTGTAACTTACAGCCTGAAATTTAAAACAGAATTCGGATTATATTTTAAGCAAATAATATGTACGTAATTATTGCTGCATTTTCAATACACTTACTCGTTAAACTGAGTAATTGGTCACGTAAAATGTACGAAATCGATATCTAAGATAACTTTTATTCAAAATTGTTTATAACTTGTTATATTAATTAGGTTTTGTTTCATTGTAATCGGTTGACTATATCGGAAGATATACTACATTCATTGATTGTTAGGCGGTACGAATTTCGCCGGGTCGGAATAATCAAATAATTTTTGTAACTTACATCCTGAAAGTGAAAAGTAAAATTGTATTACTTTACATGTAAAATAAATCTTTTTCCTGTTAAATTAAATAATAATAATAATAATAATAAAATCTTTATTAAACCCTTTACACAATATTTTTTTTTTTTACATATTTTTGCAACAAGTAAATCTTAAATTAATAACTATGCTAAATGTTTCTATTATACAACATTATTTTTAATATATGCGAAACCTGAATATAGTTTGTTCAGAATCAGTTACTGAATGGATTCCAATAGTTTTTACATCATGTTATATTTTTTTCCAAAATATATACAAAAAGGTCACAAATTGGACACCACCGACACTAAATACAGGTCACGACAGGTCATAGCGGGTGTTAGGCGTCAGCAAACAGCTAGGAGCAAGTGCAAAACAACCCCTTAGTCGCCTGGACTTAGACTTTGTATTTTTGCTGATATAATCCCTACTAATATTATGAACGGATTTAGATCAAATTTGGTAGGTAGGTAGAAGAGACACTGGAATAACACATAGGCTGCCTATAATTCCACTGCTGAGCACGGGTCTCTGCCCGCGCGATATAAACTGTAGTCCACGCGGGCGAAGCCGCGGGCGGAAAGCTAGTAAGCTTATAACTTTGTGATTTTTCATAATACAGTTTTATAATTTTGTACAAAGATTCTTTAAATAAAAATACTAAAAAGGCATTTCAGGTTTCACATAAACATAAGGTCGTATAAAAATATTAATGTTTGTCTCTAATTCAGACATTTTGAGACTCAAATGATGGTAAATCGTTACCATGGTAGCAATGCTGGACACGAGATGTCGCAGTTGCTGATGACCACGGAGTTAGTATAGAAGAGGAGGTGGCCTAAACAACTGTGCACTGTGACTCTCAACTGAGTCCTGACGTCATCACGGTGGGCGTGGCTTAAATCAGTGTATTGTTGGCGTTCGTCCTGAGCACATCTTCGTAAACCGACTTATTTGGCATCATATTCGCGATAGAAAACCAAAAAAATTAAGTGTTGTATTTTATCTTGTAAAAATTACTCGGATAGACGTTCTGATGCTATGGATGCCATCACATTTCATTTGTAAGTTATTTTATATGCATAATTTATTAAAATACTTCTAGAAAAATCTTAACATCAGCATTTCCAAATATAATTCTACTCGACATTAGATGGCGACACTTTATGTCATGGGAACTAAATATATTTAGGTACGTAGAGCTCAGTATTAATATATTTTAATAATCATACGTACTGAAATTTGATCAACATTCATTCCTAAAGGTCCTTTAATCGCCATAATATTATTTTTGTAGTATTTATATAATTTTGTAAACAAGTCGCCATCTATCGTCAAATAGCAAAAATACAGGGCAGTAATTAGAAGCCAATTATTTTACCGAATATCCCCAGGCTACAGAACTTGTAAATATAACACTTATATTTCTCTAATATATGATTTGGTCGATCAAATTGTTTTTAATTACCTCACATTTGGTGTAAAAAGTAAAGGTATGCAACACAGGGATAAAGCTGTCTTTGTCTTGGGCGGCTTCAATTCCTCACTTCACTCTGGTTTCTTTATAATCTCCCACTCAATGCTCGGGAGCTAATTATATAAAACCTTCACTGACGTTCGGGATTAAAATAGCAACCTTCGTTTCGTTCGGAATTCAACATGCCGCCCGCGACTTAAAGACACTGCTTTACCCCTAGTCACATAATCTACTATTATTGAATGGTATCGGACGTAAACACACGTTTTTTTTTAAAAAAAAAAGGATAGCTTTGTAATGAATCTTGATAATTCTTTCTATCAAAATAAGCCTTTAAAAAAGTAAAACCTAATAAAAATGGAATAAAAAAAATGTTACAATAAAAAGGATTTTGATGATTTTCGAATGATCTTCATTCGTCATTCATCTAATAATAGTATCACTATTTCAATGAAAAATATACGTATCGCATGGTTTGCACAATTAATTTAAAAAACAGAAATCCCTGGTAATTCTGAGTTCGACCCTGTTGCATCCTGCACTTAATGACATCTAGTGTGAGATAGTTACGTAACCACAAAATAAAATCAACAGAACGATCAAGTAGTTTGGCTATTGACCGGCAGATGACAAATAAAAAAATGGGCGGAGTCTAACACCCCCTCACCCCGCAAAATGTCACGCGTTTTTTCTTAGGGAAATCTTATTACAACATCTCCTCTTCTATACTAACTCCGTGCTGATGACTTTTATTACCAGGTGGTCAAAATTGAACTTATAAGCCGCGACCGGAAATCGTATCGGAATCCCGGCGGCGGTGGCGAGGGCGCCATTGTCTAATGCGGTCGGCCTCCTTCTTTTCTGGCTAGCGAGACTAGTGTCCGTTTGGTCGCACAACCAATTTGGTGACGCGACTAACTCGGGCGTGTGGCGAGTCTGGTGTCTGTATGGTGTCTAGTTTGGTATGTTAAGGCTATATTTCACCGAAACATAAGAGGACTAGAATGTGGAGGAGTTTTTTGACGCCATAATTTATATTACTTTAAGTTAAAAGTTAAGGGGTTTTATTTTTATTTAGTGTATCATTATTATTTAAGGATATTTTTTTTAAATATAAAGTGCTAGTTTATTGTATGTTAGAAAAATAAATATTTTTGTAACTTACAGCCTGAAATTTAAAACAGAATTCGGATTATAATTTAAGCAAATAATATGTACGTAATTATTGCTGCATTTTCAATACACTTACTCGATAAACTGAGTAATTGGTCACGTAAAATGTACGAAATCGATATCTAAGATAACTTTTATTCAAAATTGTTTATAACTTGTTATATTAATTAGGTTTTGTTTCATTGTAATCGGTTGACTATATCGGAAGATATACTACATTCATTGATTGTTAGGTGGTACGAATTTCGCCGGGTCGGAATAATCAAATAATTTTTGTAACTTACATTCTGAAAGTGAAAAGTAAAATTGGATTACTTTACATGTAAAATAAATCTTTTTCCTATTAAATAATTGTTTCTATTATACCACATTATTTTTAGTATATGCGAAACCTGAATATGGTTTGTTCAGAATCAGTTACTGAATGGATTCCAATAGTTTTTACATCATGTTATATTTTTTTTCCAAAAATATTTAAAAAGGTCACAAGTTAAAAGATTTAGATCAAATTTGGTAGGTATGTAGAAGAGACACTGGAATAACACATAGGCTGCCTATAATTCCACTGCTGAGCACGGGTCTCTGCCCGCGCGATATAAACTGTAGTCCACGCGGGCGAAGCCGCGGGCGGAAAGCTAGTAAGCTTATAACTTTGTGATTTTTCATAATACAGTTTTATAATTTTGTACAAAGATTCTCTAAATAAAAATACTAAAAAGGCATTTCAGGTTTCACATAAAAATAAGGTCGTATAAAAATATTAACTTTTGTCTCTAATTCAGACATTTTGGGACTCAAATGATGGTAAATCGTTACCATGGTAGCAATGCTGGACACGAGAATGTCACAGTTGCTGATGACTTTTATTCCCAGGTGGTCAAAAATGAACTTATAAGCCGCGACCGGAAATCGGGATCGGAATCCCGGCGGCGGCGGCGAGGGCGCCATTGTCTGATGCGGTCGGCCTGCTTCTTTTCTGGCTAGCGAGACTAGTGTCCGTTTGGTCGCACAAACAATTTGGTGGCGCGACTAACTCGGGCGTGTGGCGACTCTGGTGTCTGTATGGTGTCTAGTTTGGTATGTTAAGGCTATATTTCACCGGAACATAAGAGGACTAGAATGTGGAGGAGTTTTTTGACGCCATAATTTATATTACTTTAAGTTAAAAGTTAAGGGGTTTTATTTTTATTAGAAAAATAAATATTTTTGTAACTTACAGCCTGAAATTTAAAACAGAATTCGGATTATATTTTAAGCAAATAATATGTACGTAATTATTGCTGCATTTTCAATACATTTACTCGTTAAACTGAGTAATTGGTCACGTAAAATGTACGAAATCGATATCTAAGATAACTTTTATTCAAAATTGTTTATAACTTGTTATATTAATTAGGTTTTGTTTCATTGTAATCGGTTGACTATATCGGAAGATATACTACATTCATTGATTCTTAGGCGGTACGAATTTCGCCGGGTCGGAATAATCAAATAATTTTTGTAACTTACATCCTGAAAGTGAAAAGTAAAATTGGATTACTTTACATGTTAAATAAATCTTTTTCCTGTTAAATAAATGTTTCTATTATACAACATTATTTTTAATATATGCGAAACCTGAATATAGTTTGTTCAGAATCAGTTACTGAATGGATTCCAATAGTTTTTACATCATGTTATATTTTTTTCCAAAATATATACAAAAAGGTCACAAATTGGACACCACCGACACTAAATACAGATCACGACAGGTCATAGCGGGTGTTAGGCGTCAGCAAACAGCTAGGAGCAAGTGCAAAACAACCCCTTAGTCGCCTGGACTTAGACTTTGTATTTTTGCTGATATAATCCCTACTAATATTATGGACGGATTTAGATCAAATTTGGTAGGTAGGTAGAAGAGACACTGGAATAACACATAGGCTGCCTATAATTCCACTGCTGAGCACGGGTCTCTGCCCGCGCGATATAAACTGTAGTCCACGCGGGCGAAGCCGCGGGCGGAAAGCTAGTAAGCTTATAACTTTGTGATTTTTCATAATACAGTTTTATAATTTTGTACAAAGATTCTCTAAATAAAAATACTAAAAAGGCATTTCAGGTTTCACATAAAAATAAGGTCGTATAAAAATATTAACGTTGGTCTCTAATTCAGACATTTTGAGACTCAAATGATGGTAAATCGTTACCATGGTAGCAATGCTGGACACGAGATGTCGCAGTTGCTGATGACCACGGAGTTAGTATAGAAGAGGAGGCAGCCTAAACAACTGTGCACTGTGACTCTCAACTGAGTCCTGACGTCATCACGGTGGGCGTGGCTTAAATCAGTGTATTGTTGGCGTTCGTCCTGAGCACATCTTAAACCGACTTATTTGGCATCATATTCGCGATAGAAAACCAAAAAAATTAAGTGTTGTATTTTATCTTGTAAAAATTACTCGGATAGACGTTCTGATGCTATGGATGCCATCACATTTCATTTGTAAGTTATTTTATATGCATAATTTATTAAAATACTTCTAGAAAAATCTTAACGTCAGCATTTCCAAATATAATTCTACTCGACATTAGATGGCGACACTTTATGTCATGGGAACTAAATATATTTAGGTACGTAGAGCTCAGTATTAATATATTTTAATAATCATACGTACTGAAAGTTGATCAACATTCATTCCTAAAGGTCCTTTAATCGCCATAATATTATTTTTGTAGTATTTATATAATTTTGTAAACAAGTCGCCATCTATCGTCAAATAGCAAAAATACAGGGCAGTAATTAGAAGCCAATTATTTTACCGAATATCCCCAGGCTACAGAACTTGTAAATATAACACTTATATTTCTCTAATATATGATTTGGTCGATCAAATTGTTTTTAATTACCTCACATTTGGTGTAAAAAGTAAAGGTATGCAACACAGGGATAAAGCTGTCTTTGTCTTGGGCGGCTTGAATTCCTCACTTCACTCTGGTTTCTTTATAATCTCCCACTCAATGCTCGGGAGCTAATTATATAAAACCTTCACTGACGTTCGGGATTAAAATAGCAACCTTCGTTTCGTTCGGAATTCAACATGCCGCCCGCGACTTAAAGACACTGATTTACCCCTAGTCACATAATCTACTATTATTGAATGGTATCGGACGTAAACACACGTTTTTTTTTAAAAAAAAAAGGATAGCTTTGTAATGAATCTTGATAATTCTTTCTATCAAAATAAGCCTTTAAAAAAGTAAAACCTAATAAAAATGGAATAAAAAAAATGTTACAATAAAAAGGATTTTGATGATTTTCGAATGATCTTCATTCGTCATTCATCTAATAATAGTATCACTATTTCAATGAAAAATATACGTATCGCATGGTTTGCACAATTAATTTAAAAAACAGAAATCCCTGGTAATTCTGAGTTCGACCCTGTTGCATCCTGCACTTAATGACATCTAGTGTGAGATAGTTACGTAACCACAAAATAAAATCAACAGAACGATCAAGTAGTTTGGCTATTGACCGGCAGATGACAAATAAAAAAATGGGCGGAGTCTAACACCCCCTCACCCCGCAAAATGTCACGCTTTTTTTCTTAGGGAAATCTTATTACAACATCTCCTCTTCTATACTAACTCCGTGCTGATGACTTTTATTACCAGGTGGTCAAAATTGAACTTATAAGCCGCGACCGGAAATCGTATCGGAATCCCGGCGGCGGCGGCGAGGGCGCCATTGTCTGATGCGGTCGGCCTCCTTCTTTTCTGGCTAGCGAGACTAGTGTCCGTTTGGTCGCACAACCAATTTGGTGACGCGACTAACTCGGGCGTGTGGCGAGTCTGGTGTCTGTATGGTGTCTAGTTTGGTATGTTAAGGCTATATTTCACCGGAACATAAGAGGACTAGAATGTGGAGGAGTTTTTTGACGCCATAATTTATATTACTTTAAGTTAAAAGTTAAGGGGTTTTATTTTTATTTAGTGTATCATTATTATTTAAAGATATTTTTTTAAATATAAAGTGCTAGTTTATTGTATGTTATAAAAATAAATATTTTTGTAACTTACAGCCTGAAATTTAAAACAGAATTCGGATTATATTTTAAGCAAATAATATGTACGTAATTATTGCTGCATTTTCAATACACTTACTCGTTAAACTGAGTAATTGGTCACGTAAAATGTACGAAATCGATATCTAAGATAACTTTTATTCAAAATTGTTTATAACTTGTTATATTAATTAGGTTTTGTTTCATTGTAATCGGTTGACTATATCGGAAGATATACTACATTCATTGATTGTTAGGCGGTACGAATTTCGCCGGGTCGGAATAATCAAATAATTTTTGTAACTTACATCCTGAAAGTGAAAAGTAAAATTGTATTACTTTACATGTAAAATAAATCTTTTTCCTGTTAAATTAAATAATAATAATAATAATAATAAAATCTTTATTAAACCCTTTACACAATATATTTTTTTTTTTTTACATATTTTTGCAACAAGTAAATCTTAAATTAATAACTATGCTAAATGTTTCTATTATACAACATTATTTTTAATATATGCGAAACCTGAATATAGTTTGTTCAGAATCAGTTACTGAATGGATTCCAATAGTTTTTACATCATGTTATATTTTTTTCCAAAATATATACAAAAAGGTCACAAATTGGACACCACCGACACTAAATACAGGTCACGACAGGTCATAGCGGGTGTTAGGCGTCAGCAAACAGCTAGGAGCAAGTGCAAAACAACCCCTTAGTCGCCTGGACTTAGACTTTGTATTTTTGCTGATATAATCCCTACTAATATTATGAACGGATTTAGATCAAATTTGGTAGGTAGGTAGAAGAGACACTGGAATAACACATAGGCTGCCTATAATTCCACTGCTGAGCACGGGTCTCTGCCCGCGCGATATAAACTGTAGTCCACGCGGGCGAAGCCGCGGGCGGAAAGCTAGTAAGCTTATAACTTTGTGATTTTTCATAATACAGTTTTATAATTTTGTACAAAGATTCTTTAAATAAAAATACTAAAAAGGCATTTCAGGTTTCACATAAACATAAGGTCGTATAAAAATATTAACGTTTGTCTCTAATTCAGACATTTTGAGACTCAAATGATGGTAAATCGTTACCATGGTAGCAATGCTGGACACGAGATGTCGCAGTTGCTGATGACCACGGAGTTAGTATAGAAGAGGAGGCGGCCTAAACAACTGTGCACTGTGACTCTCAACTGAGTCCTGACGTCATCACGGTGGGCGTGGCTTAAATCAGTGTATTGTTGGCGTTCGTCCTGAGCACATCTTAAACCGACTTATTTGGCATCATATTCGCGATAGAAAACCAAAAAAATTAAGTGTTGTATTTTATCTTGTAAAAATTACTCGGATAGACGTTCTGATGCTATGGATGCCATCACATTTCATTTGTAAGTTATTTTATATGCATAATTTATTAAAATACTTCTAGAAAAATCTTAACGTCAGCATTTCCAAATATAATTCTACTCGACATTAGATGGCGACACTTTATGTCATGGGAACTAAATATATTTAGGTACGTAGAGCTCAGTATTAATATATTTTAATAATCATACGTACTGAAAGTTGATCAACATTCATTCCTAAAGGTCCTTTAATCGCCATAATATTATTTTTGTAGTATTTATATAATTTTGTAAACAAGTCGCCATCTATCGTCAAATAGCAAAAATACAGGGCAGTAATTAGAAGCCAATTATTTTACCGAATATCCCCAGGCTACAGAACTTGTAAATATAACACTTATATTTCTCTAATATATGATTTGGTCGATCAAATTGTTTTTAATTACCTCACATTTGGTGTAAAAAGTAAAGGTATGCAACACAGGGATAAAGCTGTCTTTGTCTTGGGCGGCTTGAATTCCTCACTTCACTCTGGTTTCTTTATAATCTCCCACTCAATGCTCGGGAGCTAATTATATAAAACCTTCACTGACGTTCGGGATTAAAATAGCAACCTTCGTTTCGTTCGGAATTCAACATGCCGCCCGCGACTTAAAGACACTGATTTACCCCTAGTCACATAATCTACTATTATTGAATGGTATCGGACGTAAACACACGTTTTTTTTTAAAAAAAAAAGGATAGCTTTGTAATGAATCTTGATAATTCTTTCTATCAAAATAAGCCTTTAAAAAAGTAAAACCTAATAAAAATGGAATAAAAAAAATGTTACAATAAAAAGGATTTTGATGATTTTCGAATGATCTTCATTCGTCATTCATCTAATAATAGTATCACTATTTCAATGAAAAATATACGTATCGCATGGTTTGCACAATTAATTTAAAAAACAGAAATCCCTGGTAATTCTGAGTTCGACCCTGTTGCATCCTGCACTTAATGACATCTAGTGTGAGATAGTTACGTAACCACAAAATAAAATCAACAGAACGATCAAGTAGTTTGGCTATTGACCGGCAGATGACAAATAAAAAAATGGGCGGAGTCTAACACCCCCTCACCCCGCAAAATGTCACGCGTTTTTTCTTAGGGAAATCTTATTACAACATCTCCTCTTCTATACTAACTCCGTGCTGATGACTTTTATTACCAGGTGGTCAAAATTGAACTTATAAGCCGCGACCGGAAATCGTATCGGAATCCCGGCGGCGGTGGCGAGGGCGCCATTGTCTGATGCGGTCGGCCTCCTTATTTTCTTGCTAGCGAGACTAGTGTCCGTTTGGTCGCACAACCAATTTGGTGACGCGACTAACTCGGGCGTGTGGCGAGTCTGGTGTCTGTATGGTGTCTAGTTTGGTATGTTAAGGCTATATTTCACCGAAACATAAGAGGACTAGAATGTGGAGGAGTTTTTTGACGCCATAATTTATATTACTTTAAGTTAAAAGTTAAGGGGTTTTATTTTTATTTAGTGTATCATTATTATTTAAGGATATTTTTTTTAAATATAAAGTGCTAGTTTATTGTATGTTAGAAAAATAAATATTTTTGTAACTTACAGCCTGAAATTTAAAACAGAATTCGGATTATAATTTAAGCAAATAATATGTACGTAATTATTGCTGCATTTTCAATACACTTACTCGATAAACTGAGTAATTGGTCACGTAAAATGTACGAAATCGATATCTAAGATAACTTTTATTCAAAATTGTTTATAACTTGTTATATTAATTAGGTTTTGTTTCATTGTAATCGGTTGACTATATCGGAAGATATACTACATTCATTGATTGTTAGGTGGTACGAATTTCGCCGGGTCGGAATAATCAAATAATTTTTGTAACTTACATTCTGAAAGTGAAAAGTAAAATTGGATTACTTTACATGTAAAATAAATCTTTTTCCTATTAAATAATTGTTTCTATTATACCACATTATTTTTAGTATATGCGAAACCTGAATATGGTTTGTTCAGAATCAGTTACTGAATGGATTCCAATAGTTTTTACATCATGTTATATTTTTTTCCAAAAATATTTAAAAAGGTCACAAGTTAAAAGATTTAGATCAAATTTGGTAGGTATGTAGAAGAGACACTGGAATAACACATAGGCTGCCTATAATTCCACTGCTGAGCACGGGTCTCTGCCCGCGCGATATAAACTGTAGTCCACGCGGGCGAAGCCGCGGGCGGAAAGCTAGTAAGCTTATAACTTTGTGATTTTTCATAATACAGTTTTATAATTTTGTACAAAGATTCTCTAAATAAAAATACTAAAAAGGCATTTCAGGTTTCACATAAAAATAAGGTCGTATAAAAATATTAACTTTTGTCTCTAATTCAGACATTTTGGGACTCAAATGATGGTAAATCGTTACCATGGTAGCAATGCTGGACACGAGAATGTCACAGTTGCTGATGACTTTTATTCCCAGGTGGTCAAAAATGAACTTATAAGCCGCGACCGGAAATCGGGATCGGAATCCCGGCGGCGGCGGCGAGGGCGCCATTGTCTGATGCGGTCGGCCTGCTTCTTTTCTGGCTAGCGAGACTAGTGTCCGTTTGGTCGCACAAACAATTTGGTGGCGCGACTAACTCGGGCGTGTGGCGACTCTGGTGTCTGTATGGTGTCTAGTTTGGTATGTTAAGGCTATATTTCACCGGAACATAAGAGGACTAGAATGTGGAGGAGTTTTTTGACGCCATAATTTATATTACTTTAAGTTAAAAGTTAAGGGGTTTTATTTTTATTTAGTGTATCATTATTATTTAAGGATATTTTTTTATTGTATGTTAGAAAAATAAATATTTTTGTAACTTACAGCCTGAAATTTAAAACAGAATTCGGATTATAATTTAAGCAAATAATATGTACGTAATTATTGCTGCATTTTCAATACACTTACTCGATAAACTGAGTAATTGGTCACGTAAAATGTACGAAATCGATATCTAAGATAACTTTTATTCAAAATTGTTTATAACTTGTTATATTAATTAGGTTTTGTTTCATTGTAATCGGTTGACTATATCGGAAGATATACTACATTCATTGATTCTTAGGCGGTACGAATTTCGCCGGGTCGGAATAATCAAATAATTTTTGTAACTTACATCCTGAAAGTGAAAAGTAAAATTGGATTACTTTACATGTAAAATAAATCTTTTTCCTGTTAAATAAATGTTTCTATTATACCACATTATTTTTAGTATATGCGAAACCTGAATATAGTTTGTTCAGAATCAGTTACTGAATGGATTCCAATAGTTTTTACATCATGTTATATTTTTTTCCAAAAATATTTAAAAAGGTCACAAATTTAAAGATTTAGATCAAATTTGGTAGGTATGTAGAAGAGACACTGGAATAACACATAGGCTGCCTATAATTCCACTGCTGAGCACGGGTCTCTGCCCGCGCGATATAAACTGTAGTCCACGCGGGCGAAGCCGCGGGCGGAAAGCTAGTAAGCTTATAACTTTGTGATTTTTCATAATACAGTTTTATAATTTTGTACAAAGATTCTCTAAATAAAAATACTAAAAAGGCATTTCAGGTTTCACATAAAAATAAGGTCGTATAAAAATATTAACTTTTGTCTCTAATTCAGACATTTTGGTACTCAAATGATGGTAAATCGTTACCATGGTAGCAATGCTGGACACGAGAATGTCACAGTTGCTGATGACTTTTATTCCCAGGTGGTCAAAAAATGAACTTATAAGCCGCGACCGGAAATCGGGATCGGAATCCCGGCGGCGGCGGCAAGGGCGCCATTGCCTGATGCGGTCGGCCTCCTTCTTTTCTGGCTAGCGAGACTGGTGTCCGTTTGGTTGCACCACCAATTTGGTGGCGCGACCAACTCGGGCGTGTGGCGACTCTGGTGTCTGTATGGTGTCTAGTTTGGTATGTTAAGGCTATATTTCACCGGAACATAAGAGGACTAGAATGTGGAGGAGTTTTTTGACGCCATAATTTATATTACTTTAAGTTAAAAGTTAAGGGGTTTTATTTTTATTTAGTGTATCATTATTATTTAAGGATATTTTTTTAAAATATAAAGTGCTAGTTTATTGTATGTTAGAAAAATAAATATTTTTGTAACTTACAGCCTGAAATTTAAAACAGAATTCGGATTATAATTTAAGCAAATAATATGTACGTAATTATTGCTGCATTTTCAATACACTTACTCGATAAACTGAGTAATTGGTCACGTAAAATGTACGAAATCGATATCTAAGATAACTTTTATTCAAAATTGTTTATAACTTGTTATATTAATTAGGTTTTGTTTCATTGTAATCGGTTGACTATATCGGAAGATATACTACATTCATTGATTGTCAGGTGGTACGAATTTCGCCGGGTCGGAATAATCAAATAATTTTTGTAACTTACATTCTGAAAGTGAAAAGTAAAATTGGATTACTTTACATGTAAAATAAATCTTTTTCCTGTTAAATAATTGTTTCTATTATACCACATTATTTTTAGTATATGCGAAACCTGAATATGGTTTGTTCAGAATCAGTTACTGAATGGATTCCAATAGTTTTTACATCATGTTATATTTTTTTCCAAAAATATTTAAAAAGGTCACAAGTTAAAAGATTGAGATCAAATTTGGTAGGTATGTAGAAGAGACACTGGAATAACACATAGGCTGCCTATAATTCCACTGCTGAGCACGGGTCTCTGCCCGCGCGATATAAACTGTAGTCCACGCGTGCGAAGCCGCGGGCGGAAAGCTAGTAAGCTTATAACTTTGTGATTTTTCATAATACAGTTTTATAATTTTGTACAAAGATTCTCTAAATAAAAATACTAAAAAGGCATTTCAGGTTTCACATAAAAATAAGGTCGTATAAAAATATTAACTTTTGTCTCTAATTCAGACATTTTGGGACTCAAATGATGGTAAATCGTTACCATGGTAGCAATGCTGGACACGACAATGTCGCAGTTGCTGATGACTTTTATTACCAGGTGGTCAAAATTGAAGTTATAAGCCGCGACCGGAAATCGGGATCGGAATCCCGGCGGCGGCGGCGAGGGCGCCATTGTCTGATGCGGTCGGCCTGCTTCTTTTCTGGCTAGCGAGACTAGTGTCCGTTTGGTCGCACAAACAATTTGGTGGCGCGACTAACTCGGGCGTGTGGCGACTCTGGTGTCTGTATGGTGTCTAGTTTGGTATGATAAGGCTATATTTCACCGGAACATAAGAGGACTAGAATGTGGAGGAGTTTTTTGACGCCATAATTTATATTACTTTAAGTTAAAAGTTAAGGGGTTTTATTTTTATTTAGTGTATCATTATTATTTAAAGATATTTTTTTAAAATATAAAGTGCTAGTTTATTGTATGTTAGAAAAATAAATATTTTTGTAACTTACAGCCTGAAATTTAAAACAGAATTCGGATTATATTTTAAGCAAATAATATGTACGTAATTATTGCTGCATTTTCAATACATTTACTCGTTAAACTGAGTAATTGGTCACGTAAAATGTACGAAATCGATATCTAAGATAACTTTTATTCAAAATTGTTTATAACTTGTTAAATTAATTAGGTTTTGTTTCATTGTAATCGGTTGACTATATCGGAAGATATACTACATTCATTGATTCTTAGGCGGTACGAATTTCGCCGGGTCGGAATAATCAAATAATTTTTGTAACTTACATCCTGAAAGTGAAAAGTAAAATTGGATTACTTTACATGTTAAATAAATCTTTTTCCTGTTAAATAAATGTTTCTATTATACAACATTATTTTTAATATATGCGAAACCTATAGTTTGTTCAGAATCAGTTACTGAATGGATTCCAATAGTTTTTACATCATGTTATATTTTTTTCCAAAATATATACAAAAAGGTCACAAATTGGACACCACCGACACTAAATACAGATCACGACAGGTCATAGCGGGTGTTAGGCGTCAGCAAACAGCTAGGAGCAAGTGCAAAACAACCCCTTAGTCGCCTGGACTTAGACTTTGTATTTTTGCTGATATAATCCCTACTAATATTATGGACGGATTTAGATCAAATTTGGTAGGTAGGTAGAAGAGACACTGGAATAACACATAGGCTGCCTATAATTCCACTGCTGAGCACGGGTCTCTGCCCGCGCGATATAAACTGTAGTCCACGCGGGCGAAGCCGCGGGCGGAAAGCTAGTAAGCTTATAACTTTGTGATTTTTCATAATACAGTTTTATAATTTTGTACAAAGATTCTCTAAATAAAAATACTAAAAAGGCATTTCAGGTTTCACATAAAAATAAGGTCGTATAAAAATATTAACGTTGGTCTCTAATTCAGACATTTTGAGACTCAAATGATGGTAAATCGTTACCATGGTAGCAATGCTGGACACGAGATGTCGCAGTTGCTGATGACCACGGAGTTAGTATAGAAGAGGAGGCAGCCTAAACAACTGTGCACTGTGACTCTCAACTAAGTCCTGACGTCATCACGGTGGGCGTGGCTTAAATCAGTGTATGGTTGGCGTTCGTCCTAAGCACAACTTCGTAAACCCACTTATTTGGCATCATATTCGCGATAGAAAACCAAAAAAATTAAGTGTTGTATTTTATCTTGTAAAAATTACTCGGATAGACGTTCTGATGCTATGGATGCCATCACATTTCATTTGTAAGTTATTTTATATGCATAATTTATTAAAATACTTCTAGAAAAATCTTAACATCAGCATTTCCAAATATAATTCTACTCGACATTAGATGGCGACACTTTATGTCATGTGAACTAAATATATTTAGGTACGTAGAGCTCAGTATTAATATATTTTAATAATCATACGTACTGAAAGTTGATCAACATTCATTCCTAAAGGTCCTTTAATCGCCATAATATTATTTTTGTAGTATTTATATAATTTTGTAAACAAGTCGCCATCTATCGTCAAATAGCAAAAATACAGGGCAGTAATTAGAAGCCAATTATTTTACCGAATATCCCCAGGCTACAGAACTTGTAAATATAACACTTATATTTCTCTAATATATGATTTGGTCGATCAAATTGTTTTTAATTACCTCACATTTGGTGTAAAAAGTAAAGGTATGCAACACAGGGATAAAGCTGTCTTTGTCTTGGGCGGCTTGAATTCCTCACTTCACTCTGGTTTCTTTATAATCTCCCACTCAATGCTCGGGAGCTAATTATATAAAACCTTCACTGACGTTCTGGATTAAAATAGCAACCTTCGTTTCGTTCGGAATTCAACATGCCGCCCGCGACTTAAAGACACTGCTTTACCCCTAGTCACATAATCTACTATTATTGAATGGTAACGGACATAAACACATTTTTTTTTTTTTTTAAAAAAGGATAGCTTTGTAATGAATCTTGATAATTCTTTCTATCAAAATAAGCCTTTAAAAAAGTAAAACCTAATAAAATTGGAATAAAAAAATGTTACAATAAAAAGGATTTTGATGATTTTCGAATGATCTTCATTCGTCATTCATCTAATAATAGTATCACTATTTCAATGAAAAATATACGTATCGCATGGTTTGCACAATTAATTTAAAAAACAGAAATCCCTGGTAATTCTGAGTTCGACCCTGTTGCATCCTGCACTTAATGACATCTAGTGTGAGATAGTTACGTAACCACAAAATAAAATCAACAGAACGATCAAGTAGTTTGGCTATTGACCGGCAGATGACAAATAAAAAAATGGGCGGAGTCTAACACCCCCTCACCCCGCAAAATGTCACGCTTTTTTTCTTAGGGAAATCTTATTACAACATCTCCTCTTCTATACTAACTCCGTGCTGATGACTTTTATTACCAGGTGGTCAAAATTGAACTTATAAGCCGCGACCGGAAATCGTATCGGAATCCCGGCGGCGGCGGCGAGGGCGCCATTGTCTGATGCGGTCGGCCTCCTTCTTTTCTGGCTAGCGAGACTAGTGTCCGTTTGGTCGCACAACCAATTTGGTGACGCGACTAACTCGGGCGTGTGGCGAGTCTGGTGTCTGTATGGTGTCTAGTTTGGTATGTTAAGGCTATATTTCACCGGAACATAAGAGGACTAGAATGTGGAGGAGTTTTTTGACGCCATAATTTATATTACTTTAAGTTAAAAGTTAAGGGGTTTTATTTTTATTTAGTGTATCATTATTATTTAAAGATATTTTTTTAAATATAAAGTGCTAGTTTATTGTATGTTATAAAAATAAATATTTTTGTAACTTACAGCCTGAAATTTAAAACAGAATTCGGATTATATTTTAAGCAAATAATATGTACGTAATTATTGCTGCATTTTCAATACACTTACTCGATAAACTGAGTAATTGGTCACGTAAAATGTACGAAATCGATATCTAAGATAACTTTTATTCAAAATTGTTTATAACTTGTTATATTAATTAGGTTTTGTTTCATTGTAATCGGTTGACTATATCGGAAGATATACTACATTCATTGATTGTTAGGCGGTACGAATTTCGCCGGGTCGGAATAATCAAATAATTTTTGTAACTTACATCCTGAAAGTGAAAAGTAAAATTGTATTACTTTACATGTAAAATAAATCTTTTTCCTGTTAAATTAAATAATAATAATAATAATAATAAAATCTTTATTAAACCCTTTACACAATATTTTTTTTTTTTTTTTACATATTTTTGCAACAAGTAAATCTTAAATTAATAACTATGCTAAATGTTTCTATTATACAACATTATTTTTAATATATGCGAAACCTGAATATAGTTTGTTCAGAATCAGTTACTGAATGGATTCCAATAGTTTTTACATCATGTTATATTTTTTTCCAAATATATATACAAAAAGGTCACAAATTGGACACCACCGACACTAAATACAGGTCACGACAGGTCATAGCGGGTGTTAGGCGTCAGCAAACAGCTAGGAGCAAGTGGAAAACAACCCCTTAGTCGCCTGGACTTAGACTTTGTATTTTTGCTGATATAATCCCTACTAATATTATGAACGGATTTAGATCAAATTTGGTAGGTAGGTAGAAGAGACACTGGAATAACACATAGGCTGCCTATAATTCCACTGCTGAGCACGGGTCTCTGCCCGCGCGATATAAACTGTAGTCCACGCGGGCGAAGCCGCGGGCGGAAAGCTAGTAAGCTTATAACTTTGTGATTTTTCATAATACAGTTTTATAATTTTGTACAAAGATTCTTTAAATAAAAATACTAAAAAGGCATTTCAGGTTTCACATAAACATAAGGTCGTATAAAAATATTAACGTTTGTCTCTAATTCAGACATTTTGAGACTCAAATGATGGTAAATCGTTACCATGGTAGCAATGCTGGACACGAGATGTCGCAGTTGCTGATGACCACGGAGTTAGTATAGAAGAGGAGGCGGCCTAAACAACTGTGCACTGTGACTCTCAACTGAGTCCTGACGTCATCACGGTGGGCGTGGCTTAAATCAGTGTATTGTTGGCGTTCGTCCTGAGCACATCTTCGTAAACCGACTTATTTGGCATCATATTCGCGATAGAAAACCAAAAAAATTAAGTGTTGTATTTTATCTTGTAAAAACTACTCGGATAGACGTTCTGATGCTATGGATGCCATCACATTTCATTTGTAAGTTATTTTATATGCATAATTTATTAAAATACTTCTAGAAAAATCTTAACATCAGCATTTCCAAATATAATTCTACTCGACATTAGATGGCGACACTTTATGTCATGGGAACTAAATATATTTAGGTACGTAGAGCTCAGTATTAATATATTTTAATAATCATACGTACTGAAATTTGATCAACATTCATTCCTAAAGGTCCTTTAATCGCCATAATATTATTTTTGTAGTATTTATATAATTTTGTAAACAAGTCGCCATCTATCGTCAAATAGCAAAAATACAGGGCAGTAATTAGAAGCCAATTATTTTACCGAATATCCCCAGGCTACAGAACTTGTAAATATAACACTTATATTTCTCTAATATATGATTTGGTCGATCAAATTGTTTTTAATTACCTCACATTTGGTGTAAAAAGTAAAGGTATGCAACACAGGGATAAAGCTGTCTTTGTCTTGGGCGGCTTGAATTCCTCACTTCACTCTGGTTTCTTTATAATCTCCCACTCAATGCTCGGGAGCTAATTATATAAAACCTTCACTGACGTTCGGGATTAAAATAGCAACCTTCGTTTCGTTCGGAATTCAACATGCCGCCCGCGACTTAAAGACACTGCTTTACCCCTAGTCACATAATCTACTATTATTGAATGGTATCGGACGTAAACACACGTTTTTTTTTTTAAAAAAAAAGGATAGCTTTGTAATGAATCTTGATAATTCTTTCTATCAAAATAAGCCTTTAAAAAAGTAAAACCTAATAAAAATGGAATTAAAAAAAATGTTACAATAAAAAGGATTTTGATGATTTTCGAATGATCTTCATTCGTCATTCATCTAATAACAGTATCACTATTTCAATGAAAAATATACGTATCGCATGGTTTGCACAATTAATTTAAAAAACAGAAATCCCTGGTAATTCTGAGTTCGACCCTGTTGCATCCTGCACTTAATGACATCTAGTGTGAGATAGTTACGTAACCACAAAATAAAATCAACAGAACGATCAAGTAGTTTGGCTATTGACCGGCAGATGACAAATAAAAAAATGGGCGGAGTCTAACACCCCCTCACCCCGCAAAATGTCACGCGTTTTTTCTTAGGGAAATCTTATTACAACATCTCCTCTTCTATACTAACTCCGTGCTGATGACTTTTATTACCAGGTGGTCAAAATTGAACTTATAAGCCGCGACCGGAAATCGTATCGGAATCCCGGCGGCGGCGGCGAGGGCGCCATTGTCTGATGCGGTCGGCCTCCTTCTTTTCTGGCTAGCGAGACTAGTGTCCGTTTGGTCGCACAACCAATTTGGTGACGCGACTAACTCGGGCGTGTGGCGAGTCTGGTGTCTGTATGGTGTCTAGTTTGGTATGTTAAGGCTATATTTCACCGGAACATAAGAGGACTAGAATGTGAAGGAGTTTTTTGACGCCATAATTTATATTACTTTAAGTTAAAAGTTAAGGGGTTTTATTTTTATTTAGTGTATCATTATTATTTAAGGATATTTTTTTATTGTGTGTTAGAAAAATAAATATTTTTGTAACTTACAGCCTGAAATTTTAAACAGAATTCGGATTATATTTTAAGCAAATAATATGTACGTAATTATTGCTGCATTTTCAATACACTTACTCGATAAACTGAGTAATTGGTCACGTAAAATGTACGAAATCGATATCTAAGATAACTTTTATTCAAAATTGTTTATAACTTGTTATATTAATTAGGTTCTGTTTCATTGTAATCGGTTGACTATATCGGAAGATATACTACATTCATTGATTGTTAGGCGGTACGAATTTCGCCGGGTCGGAATAATCAAATAATTTTTGTAACTTACATCCTGAAAGTGAAAAGTAAAATTGGATTACTTTACATGTTAAATAAGTCTTTTTTCCGTTAAATAAATGTGTCTATTATACAACATTATTTTTAATATATGCGAAACCTGAATATAGTTTGTTCAGAATCAGTTACTGAATGGATTCCAATAGTTTTTACATCATGTTATATTTTTTTCCAAAATATATATAAGATATGTTATTGAGGATTTTCCAAATAAACCACAAATTGTTTCTCTGAAAATCAAAGATTTGTTTATTTAATACGTCTTTACTATATTACAACGTTTAACTATGACCATTACACCTATAACTTACCTGAAAATCAAAGAAACGACATTTAAAGTTTATTAATATCGCCTCCTCAATTATATCCCTTTATTTTATCTCTCTACAATAGAATTTTTAACAATAAAATATGCAAAATAATCTAAACATCATCTGCCATTCAATCACACGTCACCCCATTCCACAGAACATAAATTCCATTGACAACTTCAACGCGCGAAGCGCGGCAAATTTGAATTAATGAAATGTCAATTCATTACATATATACAAAAAGGTCACAAATTCAGCAAACACGGTCAGGAAACAGCTAGGAGCAAGTGCAAAACAACCCCTTAGTTGCCTGGATGGCCCGGTGACCTTGTATTGTTGCTGATATAATCCCTACTAATATTGTGGACGGATTTAGATCAAATTTGGTAGGTAGGTAGAAGAGACACTGGAATAACACACAGGCTGCCTATAATTCCACTGCTGAGCACGGGTCTCTGCCCGCGCGATATAAACTGTAGTCCACGCGGGCGAAGCCGCGGGCGGAAAGCTAGTAAGCTTATAACTTTGTGATTTTTCATAATACAGTTTTATAATTTTGTACAAAGATTCTCTAAATAAAAATACTAAAAAGGCATTTCAGGTTTCACATAAAAATAAGGTCGTATAAAAATATTAACTTTTGTCTCTAATTTAGACATTTTGGGACTCAAATGATGGTAAATCGTTACCATGGTAGCAATGCTGGACACGAGATGTCGCAGTTGCTGATGACTTTTATTACCAGGTGGTCAAAAATGAACTTATAAGCCGCGACCGGAAATCGAGATCGAAATCCCGGCGGCGGCGGCGAGGGCGCCATTGCCTGATGCGGTCGGCCTCCTTCTTTTCTGGCTAGCGAGACTGGTGTCCGTTTGGTTGCGCAACCAATTTGGTGGCGCGACCAACTCGGGCGTGTGGCGACTCTGGTGTCTGTATGGTGTCTAGTTTGGTATGTTAAGGCTATATTTCACCGAAACATAAGAGGACTAGAATGTGGAGGAGTTTTTTGACGCCATAATTTATATTACTTTAAGTTAAAAGTTAAGGGGTTTTATTTTTATTTAGTGTATCATTATTATTTAAGGATATTTTTTTATTGTATGTTAGAAAAATAAATATTTTTGTAACTTACAGCCTGAAATTTAAAACAGAATTCGGATTATAATTTAAGCAAATAATATGTACGTAATTATTGCTGCATTTTCAATACACTTACTCGATAAACTGAGTAATTGGTCACGTAAAATGTACGAAATCGATATCTAAGATAACTTTTATTCAAAATTGTTTATAACTTGTTATATTAATTAGGTTTTGTTTCATTGTAATCGGTTGACTATATCGGAAGATATACTACATTCATTGATTCTTAGGCGGTACGAATTTCGCCGGGTCGGAATAATAAAATAATTTTTGTAACTTACATCCTGAAAGTGAAAAGTAAAATTGGATTACTTTACATGTTAAATAAGTCTTTTTCCCGTTAAATAAATGTGTCTATTATACAACATTATTTTTAATATATGCGAAACCTGAATATAGTTTGTTCAGAATCAGTTACTGAATGGATTCCAATAGTTTTTACATCATGTTATATTTTTTTCCAAAATATATATAAGATATGTTATTGAGGATTTTCCAAATAAACCACAAATTGTTTCTCTGAAAATCAAAGATTTGTTTATTTAATACGTCTTTACTATATTACAACGTTTAACTATGACCATTACACCTATAACTTACCTGAAAATCAAAGAAACGACATTTAAAGTTTATTAATATCGCCTCCTCAATTATATCCCTTTATTTTATCTCTCTACAATAGAATTTTTAACAATAAAATATGCAAAATAATCTAAACATCATCTGCCATTCAATCACACGTCACCCCATTCCACAGAACATAAATTCCATTGACAACTTCAACGCGCGAAGCGCGGCAAATTTGAATTAATGAAATGTCAATTCATTACATATATACAAAAAGGTCACAAATTCAGCAAACACGGTCAGCAAACAGCTAGGAGCAAGTGCAAAACAACCCCTTAGTCGCCTGGATGGCCCGGTGACCTTGTATTGTTGCTGATATAATCCCTACTAATATTGTGGACGGATTTAGATCAAATTTGGTAGGTAGGTAGAAGAGACACTGGAATAACACACAGGCTGCCTATAATTCCACTGCTGAGCACGGGTCTCTGCCCGCGCGATATAAACTGTAGTCCACGCGGGCGAAGCCGCGGGCGGAAAGCTAGTAAGCTTATAACTTTGTGATTTTTCATAATACAGTTTTATAATTTTGTACAAAGATTCTCTAAATAAAAATACTAAAAAGGCATTTCAGGTTTCACATAAAAATAAGGTCGTATAAAAATATTAACTTTTGTCTCTAATTTAGACATTTTGGGACTCAAATGATGGTAAATCGTTACCATGGTAGCAATGCTGGACACGAGATGTCGCAGTTGCTGATGACTTTTATTACCAGGTGGTCAAAAATGAACTTATAAGCCGCGACCGGAAATCGAGATCGAAATCCCGGCGGCGGCGGCGAGGGCGCCATTGCCTGATGCGGTCGGCCTCCTTCTTTTCTGGCTAGCGAGACTGGTGTCCGTTTGGTTGCGCAACCAATTTGGTGGCGCGACCAACTCGGGCGTGTGGCGACTCTGGTGTCTGTATGGTGTCTAGTTTGGTATGTTAAGGCTATATTTCACCGGAACATAAAAGGACTAGAATGTGGAGGAGTTTTTTGACGCCATAATTTATATTACTTTAAGTTAAAAGTTAAGGGGTTTTATTTTTATTTAGTGTATCATTATTATTTAAAGATATTTTTTTAAATATAAAGTGCTAGTTTATTGTATGTTAGAAAAATAAATATTTTTGTAACTTACAGCCTGAAATTTAAAACAGAATTCGGATTATATTTTAAGCAAATAATATGTACGTAATTATTGCTGCATTTTCAATACACTTACTCGATAAACTGAGTAATTGGTCACGTAAAATGTACGAAATCGATATCTAAGATAACTTTTATTCAAAATTGTTTATAACTTGTTATATTAATTAGGTTTTGTTTCATTGTAATCGGTTGACTATATCGGAAGATATACTACATTCATTGATTGTTAGTCGGAATAATCAAATAATTTTTGTAACTTACATCCTGAAAGTGAAAAGTAAAATTGGATTACGTTACATGTTAAATAAATCTTTTTCCTGTTAAATAAATGTTTCTATTATACCACATTATTATTATATATTAATGGATTCCAATAGTTTTTACATCAATTTAAATTTTTTTCAAAAAATATTTAAAAAGGTCACAAGTTGGACTCTACCGACACTAAATACAGGTCACGACAGGTCATAGCGGGTGTTAGGCGTCAGCAAACAGCAAGGAGCAAGTGCAAAACAACCCCTTAGTCGCCTGGATGGCCCGGTGACCTTGTATTTTTGCTGATATAACAAGCTTATAACTTTATATCGGCACGTTTTTATTCAGAGCGTTCAGGAATTGGGTTTCGCTTTCGTACAACCCATGGCCCAGTAGGCATCGACCCAGGGTCTCAACAGTTTTGCTGACATCTGGAGGCACGCGTGGCACGTTACCGATAGCTGTCGATAAGTCAGCTAAAGCTATCGACACATCAGGATAGCTGTCGACACGTTACCGATATCTGTCGACAAGTCAGCGAAAGCTATCGACACGTGAGTCAAGCTATCGACACGTGAGCGAAAGCTGTCGACACGTTAGCGATAGCTGTCGACAAGTCAGCTAAAGCTATCGACACGTCAGTGAAAGCTGTCGATACGTTAGCAAAAGCTGTCGACAAGTCAGCGATAGCTGTTGACACATCAGGATAGCTGTCGAAACGTTAGCGAATGCTATCGACACGTTATCCCCGTTTCGAAAAAACCTCCTCTTAGTGCTTGCACATGTCATTACTAGTAGTTTCGACTGTCCTTGATATGTCAGTCAGTCAGTCAGTCAGTATCTAATTTTATATTTATTTATTAAAACTTCACGCAACACAAAGGTACAAAGGCGGACTTAATGCCTTAGGCAATCTCTACCAGTCAACCTAGAGTGGTGAAGAGAAAACATGGCAGGTGCATACAAAAAGAATAGATTACTAAGAAAACAAGGATAATATATAGGTATATGATTATAGATCACATAGGATAGGGGGTATAGGATTTATACATTCAGTCAAAAAAGTATCGGGAATGGATGATTTGTTTATGGTTCCAAATTCAAATTTTTGTTTTTTTGTAGTTGTTAGATTGGCACAACTGTTTTCCATTTTGGCGCGGAGTTTGAGTTGCATCTGTTATTTATATTAAATACAGTGCTGGTTTTAGTAATATCATTTATAGTGTGTATTGCGAATTTCATAATGGACAAAAATATCGAACAAAGAGTTTGTCTTCAATTTTGCATCGCCAATGGAATTTCGTGTTCGGAATCACTGAAAATGTTTCAGAAGGCTTACGGTGAATCGACTTTATCAAAAACTCGTGCTTATGAGTGGTTCAAAGCGTTCAAAAGCGGTCGAAATGTGATGGAAGATTTGCCTCGCTCTGGTAGGCCGTCAACGTCTGCAACTGAAGTTAACATCGCAAAAGTGAAGGAAATAGTGACTGAAAATCCCCATTTAACTCTGAGAGAGATAGCCGCCGAACTTTCTGTATCTCACGAGTCGATCCGTACCATTTTAACTAATCATTTGGGTATGAAACATGTTGCTGCTCGGCTAGTCCCAAAAGATCTGAATTTTCTCCAAAAACTCAATCGCATGAAAGTCGCTGAGGACATGCTAGAACGAGTCAGTTCGGACCCAACATTCATGAAACGCATTGTTACTGGTGACGAGACGTGGGTTTACGAGTTTGACATGCAAACTAGTCAACAAGCTTCGGAGTGGCGCCTTCCAACTGATCCGAAACCGAAAAAACCACGCCAAAGTCGATCAAAAGTCAAAGTCATGTTGACTGTTTTCTTTGACTATCGCGGTGTTGTGCATTCTGAATTCTTACCGGAAGGTCTAACGGTAAATAAAGAATATTATTTGAGCGTTATGCGGCGTTTAAGAGAGCAAATTCGACGAAAAAGGCCAGATTTGTGGAAAGAAAATTCTTGGATTTTGCACCACGACAATGCGCCTTCGCACAAGGCTATCATTGTGAACGAATTTTTGACCAAACACTCAACAAATACCATCCAGCAACCACCATATTCACCAGATATGGCTCCTGCTGACTTTTTTCTTTTTCCTAAACTCTAATTACCACTTCGTGGCACCCGTTTTCAATCGATAGAAGACATAAAGGAGAATTCGCGATGAGAACTGAACTCAATTCAGGAAGCAGCGTTTAAAAAATGTTTTGATGAATGGATTATTCGTTGGCGCAAGTGTATCGTTTCTAAAGGAGCATACTTTGAAGGTGATAAAATAAATTTGGATCAATAACAGACATTTTGTGTATTATTGATCTTTTCCCGGTACTTTCTTGACAGAGTCGTATATAGGTATAGATTTTGCCAGACGTAGTAACGATGTTCCACCGGTACATTGTGTAGATGACATCTCTTCCACACACGAAGAAGGATCACTTCCTTTGTGCGCAGAGTTAATAGAGTTATGTACGTTTTCTGGCAAAAACTGTGTTTCTTGATAACTTGATAGTCTTTAAATCAAGAGTTTTTTTATTATTGATAGGCTCGCGCTTGACCACTATCACAGCTGATAGTAAGCGATGAAGTGGTCGGCAGAGAAGCACACTAGCCCGAAGTAACTTTTTTTTTCTTCTTTTTAGCTACTGGAAACACACTCTGACATCCCAATACAACGTCAAAATAAAATTGTTTTTTTACTTACTACATCCTGAAAATATAAAGTAAAATCGGATTACTATGTGAATAAAAATATGTGTGTGCAAACCTACTGCATTTTGCGCTGACATCTATAAGCATCACATGAACTTTTTTTTTTGTTTCGTTAGGCAAAAATCATCCAATGATGAACCCCCGCTCTTAGGTGGAACGGGAAATAGTGTCAGACTCTTACTGACTAAAAACCCACCCCGTTCCTTCTAGCCTTCATACTGGGGCTCGAGCTCCTTTTCAGATAACCCTGGCCCCAGTAGGCTTCGACCCAGCTGGGCCACTGCTGTTGCTGACATTTCTGAGGCGCGCGGGAACCGTACGCGCTGTCGACGTCTTGTGCTCGGTCCGGACAGTTACTGGACGGTCAGACAGCGAGTTACACATGGCTTGCCATCCGCAAGCTCGCGCTACGGTGATCGGAAATCGAGATCGGAATCCCAGTGGCCTCGGCGAGAGCGCCGTTGCCTGATGCGGTCAGCCTCCTCCTTTGCTAGCATTACTGCTTCGCAGAAGGAGGCGACCGCCTGCCACTCCTCCTCGCTCCGGACCATGGCCTGAACCACGGCCCAGTGCGAGGCTTTCCAGCATACTTCAAAGAGGGGTCTTACCGCCATAATTGTGACGTGCCCAATCACTTATGAACTAAATTACGAAATCCAACATCGAGCAATAAGAAATCTCCGCGATTGGAACAGCTCGAAATCATCTCTCGGGCAGATGCCCTAATCAGACAATCCTTTCGTCTGGTCGGAGGATCCTCCCTTTTCGACGAAGTTTTGCGGGATTTTACACTCTGTTCCTCTTACCTCTAAAATTTCATATAATGGGTCTAGTTTTCCCTCTATGGTGAATACCATAGTCCTTACTATGAGGTCTTAACGCGATCCAGTTAACGACCTAAACTGAACTGTTAAAAGAGATGGAGCAATAAAGGGTATATATGCTCCATGCCTCCATGCCACAAGCTTACTCCGTGCTCCATGCCTATAAGCTCCATGCCTCCTTCTCGCTCACACGTTTGATATTTTAAAACGTCGTGGTAAGTCACCTAGATCTGACATTGAATGACTCTCCTTCCCAGTATCTGACCTCTAAACCCGGTTACTGGGAAAAAAACCGGTCAAGGACGAGTCGAGCTCGCGCACCGAGGGTTCCGTCAAGGAGTTCCACTTCTTAGCTGTACCCACTATGACGTTTTGTGCATATGGATGGAATGTCCATCATGTAGTAGTCACCATGTCAATAGTTTGAAAACTCCTGGCTTAAAGACCCCCAGGTTTTAGCTATCAGGAAACAGGAACCGGCAGGGAATTCCAATCCAAAACTAATAATAAATAATAATATTCCACAACTATCGTCTAGTTCCAAGCTAAACAAAGCTTGTGTTATGAGTACTAGACAACTGATAAACATACTTATATATTTCTATATACTTACATATTTTAGATAAACTACACCCAGACAGAATAAATGATCATGCTCATCACATAAAAATTTGTCCTGGGTGGAAATCGAACCCACGACCTCCGGCATAGCAGTCAGGGTCACTGATCACTAGACCAACAGGCCTGTCAAACTAAACTAAAAACTAAATTATATATGTTACTTACATCCTGAAAATAAAAAAGAAAAATCGGATTTTTATTTGAGTAAAAAAAATACATGTGAAACATTCTTGTCTCAGCTATACAAAATCTGGAGGAACCGCAACTCCGCCGTAAAGTCCAAAACCAAAGTGCGGACTCTGGTCTTCATGATCTTCTCATATGGCTCTGAGACTTGAACGCTAGCCAAGTTGCTAATCTGCAATACTGCCGTGCTTATGAAAAACGCATCAACTCGATTTTTGAGTAAAATGAGTTCTATACATATTTGAAATCAGGAAAACGAGATCTACAAATTTGCTTAAGTAACTTTTTGTGAAATTCATAGTATCCCGGTTTTTCAGATTTTATAAACGCACTATCTAAGACTTTTATACCAGTTTTACTTCTGAATAATGCATCAACTATAGATAGAACAAGCTTTTATTCTAATAATGATAGGTTGACTAGTCATAAATGCATTATCTTTAAGTTGATGCGTTTATTATTAGCAATCGTAAGGGTCAATATTGGCGGCATACTTATAATAATTGCATTAATTTGAGATAATGCATTTATTATTAGGATTACACGACTAGATTTAATTCCCGTACATAATAAAGCGCACTAATTTTACAAGATAGTGCGTTTAAACTATGTATCACGTACGTCGCGTCGGGTGTTAGTGCGTTTATTTTAAGGGCTTGCACTGGCTGGGCGGACCGTGCACGGGTGTTAGCGGGGAAGGGTAAGGGCAGTTCGGGTGTCGACTAGGCATGGGCTAACTATGTCCGTTAAAAGATTGGATATGTAGAATATCACTCCAAGTATAGATATATATCCGATTAATATATCCATATCCGCTTAATATATCCGGGAGTGAAGTAACTTTGTGGAGCGAGAATATGTTGGGGACTAGGATAGATAAATTATTCCTAAAAAGTTTATTTACAAAATAGTCTAGTACACTTTTGCACTTTAATTACTTAACTATTAAATAGGTAACAGTTATTTACAGAATGTTCACGAACAAATAACGAGTCAACAATGTAATATCTTTAATTTACAAAATAAAGATTTACAAAATCACTCATGACGAGGAAACACGTAATTTAGCTCAAAAGTTGCAAATACTATTGTAAAAAGTATAAACGTAAACAATAATAGAAAACTCTTAAACAGTTACATTTGATCCTTTTTATCCCTTAAGCTGTTCTCTATTGCTTTAATACAGCAGCAAACTTTTTTTTCTTACAGCGCTTTTTTTTTGCTTAGAGTCATAAACACACCCAAGTGTCAGTGTCGCTCATCGTTCGGTTCGGAAAGACTTGCATTCATTCAGTTCGGACTCGGTCAGAACTCGGAGTGAGTCGGAGTTACTTGGATAAAGGATATATGGATTTTTATAAACGGGAAGGAGTTGATATGTATCCGCTTATGGATATATATCCGATGATATAGATGTGTCCGGAATTACCCATGCCTAGTGTTGACCCGCAGTCGCGGCGCTACCACCAAGCTAGACCCACGTTTGTTGATTCAAAAAAATACGCGGTAAGTTATTTGAAATATCTATAATTTAGTAATTTTCTAACCTGATTGTTTTATGTTTTGATAACGTTAGTTTTATAATTCAATAATGTTTAATCTGTGGATAACGCAGTTGGCTGCAACATTACCACTTACTTATAGTATTATTTATATGCATAAGCTTTATGTTGTAGCTGTTTGTTATCCCTCAATAAATAAATAAAAAAACGTTGTTAATATTGTTGTTTGATGCATTGTTAGTATTGTTGTTTGATGCATTGATAATATTGTTGTTAGTGCGTATAAGTATGTGTGTACATGGGCATGCGTTTATGTGTGTGAGTGTGTGAGTGTGTATGTAGCTCGTTCGTGTGTGTGTGTGTGTGTGTGTGTCTGCCCGTCTGTGTGTTACATAAGGCATTGTCTCTTCGAAACAGACGAACCGATTTAGATGGTTTCCATAATAGCCTCCTTTAAAAAAACTGTTTATTTACTTACAAAATACATATAGAATATTCTTATTTCAGGTAAACATGAGTAGAAAAGATAAAATAATAGCTATGGCTATCAAAAGCTATAATAATAAGGGGAAAGAGCCTGATTTATCAACTACTAAAAAGTTACAAACTCTGAAATAGATATTAAGATAATTTTATGTCAACTCAATGACGTAGCTGTGATGGTAAGTGCCTAAAATAATTTAGAACTGTGATATTATCACAATAAAGTAAATGTTTGATCTCTTTTATTAATTTTAAGAACTTAATTAATTATTTTGACTGCTTTAATGTGATACTCGTACTCGTACTACACCTGTGTAAATCTATAATTATGGTTTAACCTAATTATTTAGAATTATAAAAGATAAAGTAATTAAGATAAGTAAGTAAAGTTCCTATTTTAGATAAACAAATCTGCAATATTTTGTTTTATACCTGATGTAGATGTTTTCCTTAACGATGTTGTTTAGATGTTTTACTGTTATTTTAGTATTTTAAATGAATCTGTGCCATAGTTTTATACATAAAAACTATAATTAATGTGCTTTGGAGTTGCAATTTTGTTTAATTTGAGTCAAGTTTTATATTTTATTTCATAATATTTTACGAAGAAGCTCACTTTTGATTTTTATTATTTTACCATGATTATTAGACATAAAAAGTTCCCAAATAAACAATATTATAAAATTAATTGCATTTTATTATTCTCTAATTCGAAAAACTACGCATAATATAAACGCATCAAGTGATGATGTTGTTGCACTTATAGGGTGCAATAATGAAGGATTGGAGTAACAATGACTACACAAAATCGCATTATATTGTTTTACTAAGCATATATGCATCAAGAATGCTAGTTAATGCGTTTTTGACTAGTCGACGTAAGTTCTTCGAATTAGAGGCTGCTAACGATAAGTACCTTTTTCAAATTATATGTTATACCTTACTATATTTTGAATATATGTTTCTATAAATATATTTTGGACAATTTATTCTTTATTTGGTACATAGATCATATACTTATCGGACAAATTAGTTTGAAGTTACAGCAAAAATAAAAATAAAAACTTTAGGCGCGGTTTTCTCGAAAGTGTTCAAATCCTAGTTAATGCGTTTTTCATAAGCACGGCAGAATAGTTAACGCTAGTAGAAAGCTTCAAATGTACGGTAATAACGCCATCTCAACGTCAACGTCAGAACAAAAGAATTGGCGGCAAGATCAACTCGAAGCGTTCGACGCAAGCGAAACAGTTGTAACTTGGCTAGGGGGGGCAGATCGCAAACGCATTGACGCCTTTGATATGTGGTGCAGTGATGCCTGTTTGAGCGACACAAATACATCTCGAAGCAACTGTGCCTAGAAAGTTTAATGTCGCCGAAATGTCAGGAAGTCGTACTTTCTCCCCAGCACAACAGACCTCATCCAAGACCAACACATGACCCACAACTGGTACTAAAACGCCTACACTTTTCGAGTTCATAACTGATCGTCAAATTATCATCATCATCATTTCAGCCAAAAGACGTCCACTGCTGGACATAGGCTCCCCCGAGTATCATCATAACGTTCGGTCCTGTGCGTCTCGCAGCCATCAGATTCCCGCGACCCTCACCAGGTCATCGGTCTACCTTGCAGAAAGCCTACAATCGCTGCATCTTCTAGTACGTGGTCTTCACTCGAGAACCTTTCAGCCCCATCGAACATCTGTTCTGCGAACAATGTGCCCTGCTGCCCACTGCCATTAAAGTTTGGCGATTCTTCGGGCTGTGAAGGTAATCGTTCCGTTGCGTACGTCAAATTATATGATTGTTCAAATAGATTATTTTTATTACTTACGTCCTGAAAATAAAAAATATATCGGTTAAGAATTTTCCAGGGTAGCAAAAATCATAATCAGCCTTATACTGATTCCACTGCTGGGACTCAGGCCTCCTCTGTAGGGGAGGCAATGGGCCGTAATCCACCACACGGGCCTAGTGCGTGTTGGTGGATGTCACATGTCTTCGAATTTTTGGTTCTAGGACAAGCCGTCTTCCTCACGATGGTTTTCCTTCACCGTTTGAAATAGTGCTGAAATATATTACTGAACTCGTAAGTCGGGGCTACTAGGCCACCACTGAATTTTTCTAATTTTCGTAAGTGTTTTTGGCAATTTGCTAACAGAAATACAAAAAAAAAAAACGGCAAAATTGAGTTACTTTTCTTTTTGTTATAACAGACTGATTTTAAATAAACTTATATAATATAATGTTGTAAGTCTGTTTAGTACAAAATGATCATCATCATCATCATCATTTCAGCCGATACACGTCCACTGTTGCACATAGGCCTCCCCCAAGCGTCGGCACAACGAACATTCCTGTGCATCTCGCATCCATCGGCTTCCCGCAACCTTCGTGGGTTCATACGACCACCTTGTTGGAGGCCTTCCAACGTTGTGTCTTCCGGTACGCACACAAAATAATGTTATAGATTAATTACTTACGGGCTAGAAATTAAGAAAATTCTGTTAGATTTTGTAACACTTTCAGGTTATTTCTAGGCAAGCGTGCTCTATCGTCCACCACTTTATCGCTTATCTTCAGGTGAGATAGTGGTCAAACGTGACCCTATCAAGAAGAGAAATCCTTAATGGAAAAGCTCAATAGCACTTATTATATGACCCGGAAATCGAACCAAGGTCCCCACCCTCAGCTGAAGCACTTATGATCACAGACAAGGCAGTTCATCCCAAAGTCACACCATAATGAAAAGCTTCAAAGAAATTTTCTAAAATAATTTCAATGTTACTTTTTTTTTATTAATATTGATAGGTTTGCGCTTGACCGCTATCTCACCTGATGGAAAGCGACGATGCGGTCGACGATGGAACGCGCTTACCTAGAAGAAACCTATTCACTCTCGACTTAAAGATTCCCAGGTTTTAGCTATCAGGAAACACAGACTCCGGCAAGGAATTCCATTCCTTCTAGGCGAGCGTGCTCCATCGTCGGCCATATCATCGCTTATCAGGTGAGATGGTGGCTAAGCGTGAGCCTACCAATATTAAAAAAAAAAAAACCGGTCAAATGCGAGTAGGACTCGCGCACGAAGGATCCGTACCTTACATAGAAAAAAACTGCACAAGAAATTATGTGTGTTGTATGGGAACCCGCTTAAATATTTATTTAATTCTGTTTTTAGTAATTTGTTGTTACAGTGGCAACCGAAATTATTATTATTATTTTGAAGACTAGCTTTCCACCCGCGGCTTCGCCCGCGTGGACTACAGTTTATATCGCGCGGGCAGAGACCCGAGCTCAGCAGTGGAATTATAGGTAGCCTATGTGTTATTCCAGTGTCTCTTCTACCTACCTACTAAATTTGATCTAAATCCGTTCAGTAGTTTTTGCGTGAAAGCATAACAGACAGACAGACAGAGTTACTTTCGCATTTATAATATTAGTAGGGATAGTAGAGACTAGTAGGGATAAGGGGCTAAGCATCTCCCGTAGTGTAGGGGATGTAGTCACTGCGACCTAAAAGATCTATTGTGACTCGCCACCTTGTTAGAGTAACTCTTTTAGCCGGGAGGCTTCCAGGAAGTCTAGAATACTTCTAGCTTTAAGAGTTTTAATCTCCTCCGGGCGAATAACAGAAATAAATCATCTGTGAAAATTTCAACTGTCTAGCTATCATGGTTCATGAGATACAGCCTGGTGACAGACAGACAGACGGACGGACTGCTGAGTCTTAGTAATAGGGTCCCGAACCCATCCCCGTTTTACCCTTTGAGTGCGGAACCCTAAAAATAATAAATATTCGTCTTATAGTATATTACATAATGGTACTTACTTTCTGAAAACAACGAGTCAATTTTAAAATTGTATGTTTTACAATTATTATTTTTTAGTTTTCTTGGAAAATTTAATCACTTTTTTCAATCATCATCTTCATCATCAGCCTTTTTAATGTCCCCACTGCTGGGACTCAGGCCTCCTCTCTAGGAGAGGGAATGGGCCGTAATCCACCACGCGAGCCCAGTGCGGGTTGGTGAATGTCACATGTCTTCGAATTTTTGGTTCTAGGACATGCCGGTTTCTTCACGATGTTTTCCTTCACCGTTTTGAGAGCAGTGGTAATGAAATAAATTACACAAAGTAATGCGCCTGGCAGGGTTTGAACCTGCGACCTGCTCGTAAGTCGGAGCCATTACCACTCCGTCACCACTGCTCTCAAAGCTCTACTTTTTTTAATATATCTAATTAATAATGAGGTCCAAGTTCGCGTCTCCTTTTTAAGGAAATTTCTCACCGACTGATCGACACCTTGCGTGACCAGAGGCCTGGCTCGTTCTTTGCTCAAATTAGCATTGCCATCCAATCGGGAAGAGACAGGATCCCACGACATAGGGAGCCCTAGTGTGTGGTCCAGGGAATTTGTAATAAACTAGCATTTAAGTCTTTTGTGTATCGCATTACTGTATATTTATTGAATCTTATCAAAATGAACCAAATAAAGCTTATTATTATTATTTTCATTTCTTTATTTATCACAGAACCCTGAGGTCCTGGGCCTTTGGGAGGCATACAAGGAGCCGAAGCCAACTCGCAGAGGCCCTTTAGGTTATTCTAATGAAACTTGATACCAACCGACGATTATCCCTGTACGCGCTATACTAGTGCACCCAAGGACAACCCCCGGTTTGAAAAACTATTGCGATTTAATATGGAAAACTAAATAATAGGGCTATGGTTTTTGGAGTCTTAAGTGGACTGATGTTAAGACTATGGCCCCTGCCTGAACAATGTCATTAATATCGAACAATATTATAACGTGGCAATGCTAATTCTTTGTTTTTTTTTGTACATATGTAAATTTTATCTAATGTAAAAAAAAAGTAAAATTCGTTTACTTACAGGCTGCAAATAATAAGAGATTCGATTATAATAGTGTCTTCAAGTCTATAGTGAATAGGCTTTTAATAAACTAGTGCGCCTCACCATCAAAGATTTCACCACTATTTACCATCAGATGGGATCGAGGTCAAGCACTAGTTTATATGAGTGAAAACAAAAGAGAACACGGATTTATCATTATGACATTTCAAAGGGTTTTTTTTTAGTATATCATTAGCGTCGTTGCCTGATACGGTCGGCCTCCTCCTTTGCTAGCATTACTGCTTCACAGAAGGAGGCGACCGTCTGCCACTCCCCCTCGCTCCGGATCATGGCCTGTACCAAGACAGGTCCAGCACCTCGAGTTTCTTATATAGAATATACTGATAATAAAAAAGCAGTATTTCTTTCAGTCCAGTAATAGTGATTGATACTTACGGCCTGAAAATTTTAAGAGAAATTGGATTAGTGAAATTGGATTAGTGAAATTAGATTAATGAAATTGGATTTCATGGTTAACTCAGATTTTTATATAAAGGTGATTTTATTGACTTTTATACAACACTTATTTTAGTATATGCGAAAACTGAATATAGTTTGTTCAGAATCAGTAACTGAATCGATTCCAATAATTTTTATACCATGTTATATTTTATTTCAATTTTTTTCTTTAAAAAAAGGTCACAAGTTGACACCACCGAAACTAAGTAAAAAACAGATCGAGGCAGGTCATAGCGGGCATTAGGGGCCAGCGCACAACTGGGTGCGGAAGCAAAACAACCCCTCAGTGGCCTGGGTGACCCGGTGACCATATTTTAATGTCGTCAAACTTTGTTATTTTTTCATAAAACAGTTTTGAATTTTTTTGCATAGATTTTTTACATTAAAAATACTAGACAGGTGATTTCAAGTGTCGCATATTCTACTAAAAATAAGGTTGTATATTCTTTCAATATTTACTAATGCTGCAGGGAAGGTTCATATCTGACGTAAAATACGCCGAGCGTATCATCAGTCGCGTCTATTCGGTCGAATGTGTCAGTTCATATCAAACGGAAAATGCGTCATGCTACATGTCAGTTAATGCGTTTAGCATCTATAGAGCGGTTGTGTTGTGTGATACGGCCTGTACACAAACGATCTCTATAGATGTTACGCCTAGACTGAATGCATTAGGCATGATCCGAAAGCGGACACATATCATATCCTTCCCTTTCTTAAAAATTAATATATCCTATATCCAAGTAACTCCGACCCGTTCCGACTCCGAGTTCCGATTGAGAACGAACTGAATGAATGCAAGTCTTCAGGATTTTGACAGAGAAGTTGCCGCACTAGTTCCTTGTAACCCAATTGCCGCTGGAATTGTGGAAATGGACAAATATGTACAGGAACCAATATTAAGTCGCAACGAAGATCCATTAACTTGGTGGCATGAGCGAAAACAAATCTACCCAATTCTGTATAAATATATTTTAAAAAGACCATATCAGTACCATGTGAACGAACATTTTCGAAGGCGGGTCTCATTATGACTGAAACACGCTCAAGGTTATCAGCAAAAAAATTGACAGAGCTGTTATTTATAGCGAGCAATATGAAGTAAATATATCGATGAATATAATGTAAATATTAGGAAAATGTAAAAAAAAAGTTCCAAAAAATATAAAAAAAAACATCAAAAACAAAGACAAAAAGAAACAAAACAAAACTAAAAAGAATACTCAAATGAATCATTGTTCATAATAATTGATTTTTAAATACGCCTATGAAATGTTTTAATTTTATAGTCAGTCCTAAGCCTGCTAAGTATGAAGGGAAATCAATTATTACGATGTACCATTTCGTGGATATATCAGTCTTGACTACATTGGAATTATTTAGAATGCTTCATTCCGTGGATCTATTTATAAGTCGGAACTATCATATCCTATATCCTTCCTAAGTTCCTAGACCCTAACACATTCTCGCTCCATAAAGTTACTTCACTCCCGGATATATTAAGCGGATATGGATATATTAATTGGATATATATCTTTAGTCGGAGTGATATACTACATATCCAATCTTTTAACGGATATAGTTAGCCCATGCCTAGAATGCATCAATCAAAATACAAATAGCGCGTGGCGCGCGCGACGTTGCCGCTCTTACGTCGACCGACAATGCGTTGACGGAAACGTAATAGACGCTGTACGCTCGACGCACTAACGTATCATCGGTTGAGTGTGAACGGTTAAGTGTTTTTCTATACATTTGTCTGTTCTGGCGTTACGCGACCGATAATACGCGACGCATGTTCCGTCAGATATGAACCTTCCCTATTAGCCGAAAAAAAATTGTTACTTACTGCAAGTGCCATTGCGATAACACATGCGAAGACGAAATATATCTTCATTGTAACCTGCAAACGAAATAATAATATACTAGATACTATTTTTTAAATTTTTTCAATGTGATTTTTTAAGAAATATTAAAAAATGTAAATAATATGTTCATATTAACTAATAAATAGAACAATAATAATATTCCACAACTATCACACGACGCCGTCTAGTCCAAAGCTAAGCAGACCTTGTGTTATGAGTACTAGACAGCTGATAAACATACTTATATATTTCTAAATACATATGTATTATAGATAAATGGCACCCAGACACAGAACAAATGATCGTGCTCATCACACAAACATTTGTCCTGGGTGGGAATCGAACCCACGACCTGCGGCATAGCAGTCAGGGCCACTAACCACGATGACTCAATACGATGTAGCTTCAGAACATATGAAGCTATTTTTTGGGGTCCGTATCCTAAAAGTAAAAACGAGACCCACTGTCCATCTAACTGTCACTAGACTGTATCTATTTAATAGCTATATCTATAGGGTTATTTGTAAAACACTGGCAACCTCGCAGGACTATATTAAGAAAATCATAAACAACAACTTTTGTTCTATGACTTTTAAAAATATATCATATTTTAGTTTATCAGATTTCCATACAAAATTGAAAATAATAAAATTAATGTTCTAAATATTACGAATTCTATGCGAAGCAAGCGATAATACAATAGCAGAGGGGAGGGGGTTTGGTCGGCGGAGGTGTTTGATGCGCTAGCGTCACGTCAAGCAGCCCCGCCGAATAGAACCAGGCAATATTGAAGGAATGTTTTTGGTAAATGTATTATGTTTTGTAAAAATTCATGGAACAAAAGTTGTTGTTTATGATGTTAGTAATACAGTCCTGCAAGGTTGTTAGTTGTTTTACAAATAAGCCTGTATATCGGTCGTTGTGGTAACGCTTGGGGGAGGCCTATGTCCAAGAGTGGACGTCTTTCGGCTCATATGATGATGATACCTTATAGGTAATTAATACTCGTCAAGACGAATCATATGAGCCCAAACTCCATGGGGTTGTGTCGTTTAACCTACACCTTCCGGTTCCATCATCAGATCAGCTCCTTGTCATAATAATTTTGCATTGTCATCTGATTTACACATGCATGCAAAATTCAGCTCAATCGGTAACCGGGAAGTGGGTCAAATTTAATTTACAAGATTTGATGACAGACAAACATCGGGACAGGTGAAACTAAATAAAAGCTTGTAATATTGGTAGAGCAGTGGTGGCCGCGTGGTGACGGCCCCGACTTACGAATTGTAGGTCGCGGGTTCAAACTCTGCCAGGCGCATTACTTTGCGTCAAATTACACAAAGTAATGCGCCTGGTAGGGTTTGTTTCATCACCACTGCTCTCAAAACGGTGAAGGAAAACATCGTGAGGAAACCGGCATGTCCTAGAACCACAAATTTGAAGACTTGTGACATCCACCAACACGCACTGGGCCCGCGTGGTGGATTACGGCCCATTCCTTCTCCTAGAGAGGAGGTTTGAGTCCCAACAGTGAGAACATTATAAGGCCGACTCATCATCATCATCATTTCAGCCGATACACGTCCACTGTTGGACATAGGCCTCCCCCAAGCATCGCCACAACGAACGTTCCTGTGCGTCTTGCATCCATCGGCTTCCCGCAACCTTCACCAGGTCATCAGACCACCTTGTATGAGGCCTTCCAACGCTGCGTCTTCCGGTACGCAACGCTACTCCAGAACCTTTCGGCCCCAACGGCCATCTGTTCTGCGAGCAATGTACCGTGCCCATTGCCACTTAAGTTTGGCAATTCTTTGTGCTATGTCGGCAACTTTAGTTCTCCTGCGGATGTCTTCATTTTTGATTCAATCACGCAAGGTAACCCCGAGCATAGCCCTTTGCCGACAAAGCTAAGCTAATATTGGTAGGTACTTACTTCGTTGTCAACCAAAGATGTTATAACTTTATTCTCACAATAACCTTATAGGCTTATATTTTAGTATTTCCAATTTAATTCAAAGCAACAAAAAGGATTTCCACAATATATTTTTATGATAAATGTCATAAAATCGAATACTAATTTCACAACGCGATAAAATCTTTAGGGTTCTGCAGTCTCTGGAACAACGGCGTGGAGTATTTCATGCGAGGCTCAAAGATATGTCATCATGTTAAGTACAGCCGCATCAGGAGACATTTGCTTGTTCGCTGTGCCTGCGAGTCACACTGTTGCGCGAGCTCAGTCTCCTGTCCCTCGCACTCTTTCTGCGCTCAACACTCTTTTGGATACTCACCCTGACTGTGACGTGTTCGCGGACGAATGGAAGATGTTCATGTCAGTATGTCTGGAGTTTTGTGAGATGAGTGTGTGAATTGTTATTATTATTATTTTTGTATATACTTAGTCTTTAACTAATTTAATTGGCGGATAGCCGATAAATAAATAAATAAATGAGTGACGAAGCCCGCTAGAGCTTAGCCACCTTGGTAGCCGCCAAGGTTGCACGCGTGTCGCAAAGACATCATGAGTGATGGGGTCTGGAAGACCTGATGGCTATCAAGGTAGCTGGATGGTTTGAAAGTCACTATGGCTTTGAAATAATAAGATAGCTTAGCATAATCAGTTTCATAATGTTCCCACTGCTGGGACTGAGTCCTCCTCTAGGAGAGGGAATGGGCCGTAATCCACCTCGCAGGCCCTGTGCGGGTTGTGCGTGTGCAAAAATTCGAAGTCTTCAGTCACATGTCTTCGAATCGTTGGGTCTAGAGCATTTTTTCTTATTTCATCTCAATGTTTTCATTCACCGTTTCGAGAGCAGTCAAGTGGTGATGAAATAAATTACACAAAGTAATGTGCCTGACTGGGTTTGAAACCGCATCCTAAAACTCGTTACGATTTAGCCACCACTGCTCTGTGGCTCTGGAATGCGAAGGGCTACAAACAGTACTTTGAACACTCTTGCCTGAAAACCCCTAGGTTGTAGCTATCAGGAAACACAGACTCTGGCAGGGAATACCACTCCTTAGCTGTACGCACAACGAATGTGTTTCCAAAACATTTTGTTGCGACTTTTTGGTCAGTAATAAAATAATCTTCTATATGTCGAAGCGTTGGCGCATATCAGTCGGTCTGCATCAGCGCCACCTATCTTTCACTGGAGGAACTATGTAGTTAGATTGAACAGCTTACGTTTGGGAACGTCAAGTATTAACTTGGGGATGGTTAGCGTGGAGTAATAGCAACACTGAGCGAATAGTCGAGTCAAATGTCGATCCGGAGGTATAATCGATTATTCGACATTGACAGGTACTGACGTTGACCGGTAAATTGGCTAACCGGCATTAGGGCCACGTGTCGGGTGTCCGTGGATTTTGAGGACACTTTGAATCGGTCCGGCGGTCAGGGAAGACATTGGTTACTCCACGCTGAACTTCCCGCGTTCCTGAATTCTTAATCAAGCCATATCTCAGGCATCCTTGATTATTTTGTACTGAGTGTGTGTTACGAGTAATTAAAGGTGTTATCAAAGGTTTTTGTGAGTGTTATTTCCGATGTCGCGACCCACTGATATCGATCCTCCGTCATCTATACTAATATTATAAAGAGGTAAAATTTGTAAGTTTGTAAGTTTGTAAGTTTGTATGTAGGGGGTAATCTCTGGAACTAATAATCCAATTCTAAATTTTTTTTTACTGGCAGAAAGCTACATTATTCCTGAGTGCTATAGGCTATAAATTGTTTCTATAGCATGTATATTAACCGAGCTATCACAACTTTTGTCTAGCAAGTCGGAAAAAATACCTCATAAAATAGAATTATTTGCGTGCGCTGCCTAAACAGTTGCTTAAAATTAAAAACAATGTATGGCTACCTGGTTCGTCTTAATTATTTCTACAAAAAAGTCCGCGGTACCATATCTCTATCTTTTATATTTCATCTTTTATACTTCTTTTATTGCATTAAAAATATTTTTTTTCGGCATACTTACGTTTGGTTGATTATTTGAGCAACAAAATATTAATTCTTATGACAATAAATTATTTCAGTATCACAAGAACATTATACAGATAAGATTTGCCATTTACAGCATAGCAATCGGTCATACAGTTTCGAAGATAATATAAAATTACTAAAACGCAAAATGCCCCTAGCGTAACTTTCATTGTGCAGACGTTTTACCTATTTTTTTTTTATGGTGGGCAAAAATCATCTTATGACAACCCCCGCCCTTGGGTGGAGCGAGAGATAGTGTCAGACTCTTACTGACTAAAAACCCACCCCGTTCCTTCTAGCCTTCAAACCAGGGCACGAGTTCCCTTTCGGATAACCCTGGACCCGGTAGGCTTCGACCCAGCTGGGCCTCTGCTGTTGCTGACAACTTCTTGAGGCGCGCGGGAACAGTGCGCGCCGTTGACGTCTTGGGCTCGGTCCATTACCGGACGATCGGACAGCAAGCTACCCATGGCTCGCCGTCCGCGAGCCCGCGTCTACGGTGGCCGGAAATCGGGATCGGAATCCCGGCGGCGGCGGCGGGGGCGCCGTTGCCTGATGCGGTCTGCCTCCGCCTGCCATTCCTCCTCGCTAAGGACCATGGCCTCAACCAGAGCCCGCCGCGAGAGGTGTCCGCCGCCGATCGCCCCCACGAGGGCACGGCGATGCTCTACCCAGGCAGGGCACACCTCGACTGTGTGCTCCACCGTGTCCTCCGGGCGTTCCGCACAGTGGCGACGCTCGGGCGTCTCTTCCGCTTTAATTCGGGCAGGAACCTCCCGAACTTGCCATGTTTTCTGAATCGCGGTGTTAAGACTTTCTGTGGATTGATGACCCTCTCGAATTATTATGCCCACGTTGTCGTTAGTTGGAGTTCTTCTGTCAGTTGCTTATTGGTTTCGGTTGTTTCGTTCGTATGGTTGTTGTTGTTGATAGATACCTCATAATCAAAAATATCGTAATTTCGTTGTACGTTTTTGTATGTTCGTAGTTTCGTACTTCGTTCTATCGTAATAATCGATACGAGTTATTCGATATTACGATTGTTTTGTTTTGTAAAGGCGGACGGTGTTCGAGTCGCTCTCCCTTTGTTCATAATTATTTTCAAGTCTGTGCGTAGTTTGTTGAGAGCATGTCTAAAAGGAAATCTCAACTGTCCCGGCAGACATCACAGACAAGAGCCGCTCGAGTACGCCGTACGGAAGAATCTGCCCCTGAAAATGAGCAGCGCCTCTCGAGAAATAGAGAATATATTTCGCAAGCACGCGCTAGAGAATCTAGCTCCGAGCGCTCACAGCGCCTCGCTAGCCAAAATGTGAGGACATCGCGGGCCCGTGCTCGAGGAACTAGCGCTGAACGTGCGCACCGTCTATCTGAGTTAAGGCAGCATGTCTCTGAGACAAGGGATAGGGAGACTAGCGCTAAACGCTCGCGGCGACTTGTAGGCAAAATGTCATAACATCGCAGGCCCGTGCTCGGGAATCTAGCGCTGAACGTGCGCAGCGTCTATCTCATTTAAGGCAGCATGTCTCTGAGACAAGGGATAGGGAGACTAGCGCTGAGCGCTCGCAGCGGCTCGCTAGGCAAAATGCCATAACATCACAGGCCCGTGCTCAGGAATCTAGCGCTGAACGTGCGCATCGTCTAATCGAGTGTAATCTTATTTTAAAACAAGAAATTTTCCGCGGACGAAGTCGCGGGCAGAAGCTAGTCTATATATATAAAAATGACCCCCGTTTTCCGTTGTCACGACTTGGCATGAAAACGGCTTGACCGATTTGGCTGTTTTTTTTTTTGTTGTGATTGTTATTGTGAGGAGAAGGTTCTTATGGAAAAAAAAATTAGGGTAGTTTAGGGTAGAGTAGGGTAGAGCAGGGTAGAGTAGGGTAGAGTAGGGTAGAGTAGGGTAGAGTAGGGTAGAGTAGGGTAGAGTAGGGTAGAGTAGGGTAGAGTAGGGTAGAGTAGGGTAGAGTAGGGTAGAGTAGGGTAGGGTAGGGTAGAGTAGGGTAGAGTAGTAGGGTAGAGTAGGGTAGTGTAGGGTAGAGTAGGGTAGAGTAGGGTAGAGTAGGGTAGAGTAGGGTAGAGTAGGGTAGAGTAGGGTAGAGTAGGGTAGAGTAGGGTAGAGTAGGGTAGAGTAGGGTAGAGTAGGGTAGAGTAGGGTAGAGTAGGGTCGAGTAGGGTAGAGTTGGGTATAGTAGGGTGGAGTAGGGAAGAGCGGGAGCGAAGCCGCGCGGGCAAAGCTAGTATATTATAAAAATGAGCCCCGTTTTCCGTTGTCACGACATGGCATGAAAACGGCTTGACCGATTTGGCTGATTTTTTTTTTGTTGTGATTGTTATTGTGAGGATAAGGTTCTTATGGAAAAAAATTAAATTTGGGTAGTGTAGGGTATAGTAGGGTAGGGTAGAGTAGGGTAGAGTAGGGTAGAGTAGGGTAGAGTAGGGTAGAGTAGGGTAGAGTAGGGTAGAGTAGGGTAGAGTAGGGTAGAGTAGGGTAGAGTAGGGTAGAGTAGGGTAGAGTAGGGTAGAGTAGGGTAGAGTAGGGTAGAGTAGGGTAGAGTAGGGTAGAGTAGGGTAGAGTAGGGTAGAGTAGGGTAGAGTAGGGTAGAGTAGGGTAGAGTAGGGTAGAGTAGGGTAGAGTAGGGTAGAGTAGGGTAGAGTAGGGTAGAGTAGGGTAGAGTAGGGTAGAGTAGGGTAGAGTAGGGTAGAGTAGGGTAGAGTAGGGTAGAGTAGGGTAGAGTAGGGTAGAGTAGGGTTGGGTAGGGTAGGGTAGAGTAGTGTAGAGTAGGGTAGAGTAGGGTTGGGTAGGGTAGGGTAGAGTAGTGTAGAGTAGGGAAGAGCGGAAGCGAAGCCGCGCGGGCAAAAGCTAGTATTATATAAATATGAGACGATACGGAACCCATACTTTAATATTAGACAAATATAATATTCGATATAAATTTATTATTTTACAATTTAGCTTACGCTTTGTATAGGTGCCTACGTATGTAAGTACTGCCAAAATAGAAGTTTAGTTTGTTGCATAAATACAAGAAAGAAAGATTCAGAAATGAAGATATCCGCAGGAGAACCAAGGTTACTCGCAGAACAGATGGGCGTTGGGGCCGAAAGGTTCTGGAGTGGCGACCTCGTACTGGAAGACGTAGCGTCGGAAGGCCTACTACAAGGTGGACCGATGACCTGGTGAAGGTTGCGGGAATCCGATGGATGCGAGACGCACAGGATCGATCATTGTGGCGACGCTTGGGGGAGGCCTATGTCCAACAGTGGACTTCTGTCGGCTGAAATGGTGATGATGATAAATACAAGGTGTAAGGGACAGCCCTCCGCAAACTTTAAGGGCTTGCTCGGTAGACGAGAATGAGCAACATTCCACAATTTTTTTTTTTTGGAAACAAAAAATAATATCGGCCTCGCCACACAAATTGTCCAATAAATTTTATCATTTTGTATGGTGAGGCTGATTTTTGATAACAATCAGAAATTCCGTGAAAAAATTAATGACATCCATGGTTCACCCACTTATCTTGAAACCACGCCATCTATCGTAACCAAGTAGAACTAAGACCACCGAGTAAATCGTTTTGTGTTTTCTTGACTGTAAACTAGATGGCGCTACGAGTACATATCTGAGATACTACTTCATACTAAGTACAACTAGTTAAAAACTCGAGCCCTGGATGGAATCCAATCCGATACAATGTCCTTCATTGTAATTAGGCAATAAGATTACATTACAAGTAATTTCCTGGGTCTTAGATAAGAGGAAACATTTAGAACATAGACACCCTTTGTTTAAGATAGAGGAAGGGGTGGTAATTTGGAAGCCTACTTTGTTTTTTGAATATTTAAAAAAAACTTTTGGACTGATCATCTTGAAAAGTGACAGTGTACTTCAAAACTTATTAGCTTTTATATTAGGAACGAATTAACCCTTCAGATACCGTCAATTAGAGACACAATAGTAAGACAATAGATGCGCGGCCACCGGTGGTCGCTTGGGGATTCATGAATTAAGCAAATTAAAACCACTCACTAATTAGGAAATAATTAGCTTTATCGACAAAATGAAAATAACGTATTTTGAGTTTTGGTGCGGGTATTATGGAACCCGGAATCCCCAAGCGACCACCGGTGGCCGCGCATCTATTGTCTTACTATTGTGTCTCTAATTAACGGTATCTGAAGGGTTAATTACAAAAATCACAAATATAATATTCTCTTTCGCATCCTGAACAATCAACATGTGCCCACAATTCACAAGATTGGCTCTGAACCCAAATTTCGTCCTGTTGATTATTTGAGAAACATTCAGAACAAAACATACAATAAGCATTTTGGTTTGTGGGCTGAACTTGTGCGGCATAATTTTCTGGCACCGCACCTGAAGAAACAGATGACATCGTAGTATCCAAAGAGGTAGATTTCCGCCTGGGCTTCCAAATTCAAAATCTTACTAAATTAACAAATAAGCAACAAAATCACTGCTAGTTTAAAGATACATTAAAACTTACCTTCGATAATCTGAATTAGTGTGTATGGACTCCCTATAACACGCACTGAATTTGTTTTAATAATAATAATAATTTATTTTCAGATAATAAAATCCAATTATTGTTAGTAAATACACAAACAACTTATAAACTAGTGTTTTAAACTAAAACAAAAACTTTTTACAGTTTTTTTCAACGGAAAGAAAAAAAACAAATTTGACGAGAAATGTCAAACTTAAAATGTGAAGATGTGTGTGACAGATCAAATTCAATGCAAATTTGGCGCTAGTGGTAGCAAATACGTTCTATGGTACCAGTACAAAGTAGTTACATAGTTTTTTGATAGATGTCACTGCCTTTTTCTGAGATACTAAGGGGTTCCAAAATAACAACAGGTTCCAAATTACCACCCTCCACCACATCTACGTAATTATATATGTTCTAAATTATATACGGGCAGTATTGATCTGCTGTTCAAGCGAAAGACACTTATTGTAACCTATCCATAACCTAAGTAGCGCAGTTTCTATATCGCAATTTAATAATTGCATCATTGCTTACCATCAGGTGGACACCGTAGATGCGGGCTTGTGGACGGCGCACCATGGGTAGCTCGCTGTCCGACCGGGTAACTGTCTGGACCGAGCCCAAGACGTCGACGGCGCGCACTGTTCCCGCGCGCCTCAAGGAGTTGTCAGCAACTGCAGGAGCCCAGCTGGGTCGAAGCCTACTGGGGCCGGTAAGTCCCCTCTATGAGGCGTGGCTGGAAAGACCTCACGGCGTCCTTACCTTCCGCATGACGCAGGTCCTCACCAGACATGGCAAGTTCGGGAAGTTCCTGCACCGAATTCAAGCGGAAGAGACGCCCGGGTGTCACCACTGTGCGCAACGCCCGGAGGACACGGTGGAGCACACCGTCGAGGTGTGCCCTGCCTGGGCGGAGCATCGCCGTGCCCTCGTGGGAGCGATCGGCGGCGGAGACCTCTCGCGCCGGGCCCTGGTCGAGGCCATGGTCCGGAGCAAGGAGGAATGGCAGGCGGTCGCCTCCTTCTGCGAAGCAGTAATGCTTGCAAAGGAGGAGGCCGACCGCATCAGGCAACGGTGCCCTCGCCACCGTCGCCGGGATTTCGATCCCGATTTCTGGCCACCGTAGACGCGGGCTCGCGGACGGCGAGCCATGGGTAGCTCGCTGTCTGATCGTCCGGTAATGGACCGAGTCCAAGACGTCGACGGCGCGCACTGTTCCCGCGCGCCTCAAGGAGTTGTCAGCAGCAGGAGGGGCCCAGCTGGGTCGAAGCCTACTGGGGACAGGGTTGTCCGAAAGGGAGCTCGTACCTCGGTATGAAGGTTAGAAGGAACGGCGCGGGGTTTTTAGTCAGTAAGAGTCTGACACTATCTCCCGCTCCACCCAAGAGCGGGTCTTGTCATAAGATGATTTTCCCCGTCGACAAAAAAAAAAGCCTACTGGGGCCAGGGTTATCCGAAAGGGAGCTCGAGCCCCGGTATGAAGGCTAGAAGGAACAGGGTGGGTTTTTAGCCAGTAAGAGTCTGACACTATCTCCCGCATCGCCCAACAGCGGGGATTGTCATTGGATGATTTATGCCCACCATAAAAAAAAAAAAACAGGTGGCCAAAATAAATAAATAATTGACTATAGTTGTGGACCAGTGGTAACAGCTCCGACTTACGAGTTCCATTTCACGGGTTCAACAGCAGCCAGGCGCATTACTTTGTGTTACGTAATTTTATTACCTTCTCTATTTCTCTAAAAACGGTGAAGGAAATGCACGTATGGCAAGGCAAGGATTGTATTAACCCTTCAGATACCGTCAATTAGAGACACAATAGTAAGACAATAGATGCGCGGCCACCGGTGGTCGCTTGGGGATTCATGAATTAAAACCAAAAATTTGTAGACATGTGACATTCACCAACCCGCACTGGGCCCGCGTGGTTTGAGTGACTGAAACTTAAAACTTCGATAGCATATTAATCAATAAAAAAATCAACTACATAGTTTATAAAAAAATATATAAAAACCAGCTGCTCCTAGCGGCTTCGCCCGCGTGATAGCAGAAAATTAACACAAGGGAACATACTTCCGGGATACAAAGTATCCTATGTCCTATTCCAGGACATGGTCTATCCGTGGACCAAGTTTCTTCAAAATCGGTTTTGCCATTTAGGCGTGAAGACGTAAGAAACAAACAAACACGTAAACAAACTCACTTTCGCTTTTATAATATTAGTAAAGATGTACAATTATAAGGTAACACTATTTAAATTAAAGCTAAATTTTATAGACGTGATCATAACAAAATAAATATTGATTTTGTAATAAGAATAGGTTAGTGACATTTTTTTATGCACCTGCCTTGTTTTCTCTTTACCATCCCAGGTAGACTGGTAGTGAATTCTTAAGAGGGTCCTTCTCCACTCGCTTATCGTAAACATCGAAAATGGTTTAAAAGCTTGTTACTTCATTTAATGCAATCCAACGCGATGTTTGACGAAAAGGCAACGCAAAAAAAGAGAGATAACGCCTGGAAACTCTGTTAGTATTCGGTAATTCCGATGTTTTACTCGAAAATTTCACAAAACTGGCTCCAGGAAATAGCTGTTTTTTTTTAAACCATTAAAAGTTTTTCGAAAAAGTTGTCATCATTTAGAATCTTAATAAAATTTGCAAGGTCTCTAGAGGATTACTTTTTTGACTTTTTTAATTTTTAGGCAAATTATGAAGTGTCAAAGTTCATACAAAATAGGACATTTTCAGAGGTTTTTACTGGATTAGTTTTACACAAATTTAGAAATTGGTTTCTTTGGAAACCTAGATAATATCCACAAGATACTGTGTTTCCAAAATATCTAATGAAAAGTGTGTAATAACGTCATAATCAGTTATGAGCGGTTGTATGAAAAACAGTGAAAATTTGAGTCGTGATGCACCACCTTAAGGCATTAAGTCCACCTTTTTACTTATATGTTGCACGAAGTTTTAAGAAATAAATATGTAAACACATTTTTTGTTACATTTTGTGAGCCTGCAATCAGAATCAGAACGTCTTTATTGTGGGCATAGGTTACCTACAGATGTTAAAAATTAATAAGAAATTATAGTTCCATGTCCTGCCAGTTAGGCATACAATAATACGTTACAAATTATAATAAAAATATTTAAAAATAATTGAGTCAAAAAATTATAAATGTCAAAAATACATTCATTCATTTAGGAAATCCTGGATCGTGTAGTAAGCCTTATCGATTAAGAAATTACGTAATCAAGATCAGCTTTATAATGTCCACTGGTGGGACTCAACCCTCCTCTCGAGTAAAGGGAATCTACCGCGCGGGCCCAGGGCGGGTTAGTGGATGTCACGTCATGTCATCGAATTTTTGGCTGCAAATTGGTGGGGAGGATCCTAGGCATAGGATACTTTTAGATAAAGAGGTAAAGTTTTTTTTATAGAATAGAATAGAAATACTTTTATTCGGTACAGAACAGACACAGCACAACACAAAGTAAACAAAAATAAAAGTACAAAGCCCGCACCGGGCGGGTGTCCACCTCAGCATTTGCTGGGCGTTAGACAACCAGCGCTGATTTTCAGTTGGCTCTTTCAGTCTTTTAACGTTTTTAAATAATCACTAAAAGTACTGGTTCGATTGCTGAAATTATTTCAAGGATAGAAAGCTGATTCCTGACTATTCCTGAGTGACATAGGCTATATGTATGCAGTTGAAACGACGGGCATAGCTAGTATCATCATCATCATCCTCTACGGTCCGGACTAAGCGTTTCGCCTCGTCGTTTATACCGCGTACGTGGTCTTCCCATCCGATTATAATTTAGGTGTCTTCAAGGCTAGAGTGAATAGGCTCTTAATAAACTAGTGCGCCTAACCATCAGAGATTGCATCACTACTTACCATCAGGCAGGATCGTAGTCAAGCACTAGTTTATAATAATTTAAAAAAAAACAGCCTAAAGACGTCCACTGTTGGACAAAGGCCTCCCCCAAGCGTCGCCACAACGACCGGTTCTGTGCGTCACGCATCCATCAGAAATGAAGATATCCGCAGGAGAACCAAGGTTACCGACATAGCTCGAAGAATCGCCAAACTTAAGTGGCAATGGGCAGGGCGCATTGCTCGCAGAACAGTTTGCTAGTATAATAATCCTTACTAATATTATAAAAGCGAAAGTGAGTTTGTTTGTTTGTACGTCTTCACGCTTAAATGGCAAAACCGATTTTGATGAAACTTGGTACACGGATAGAACATGTCCTGGACTAGGATATAGGATACTTTTATCCCCGAAGTAAATTCTAAGATAATTTTCTGCTATCACGCGGGCGAAGCCGCTCGGAGCAGCTAGTAAGTAATATATCTGACTAGGTTTGACCCACGCCCGCGTCCTATTACTAGTAAGACGGGGGCCATTACCAGAAAGAAAGAAAAGAAAGAAAAAGTGTTTATTTGCGCCCAACATGACGCATATCCCAAAAATAAAAAAATATAACAAAATACCAATATCCTACTTAAAACTATCAGCTAGATAGGATATGCGTCACATCAGCGCAAAACGGCCAGTGCTCAGCATAATGCTGGGGCTCGTGCAGGACAGAGCCACAGCGCTGATTTTCAGCATCAGCCGTTTTCGACGATGAGACGCCAACCGGCCAGCAAGGATTACAAAATTGACTTTAAGTAAACTATGCTATCTTCTTATCGTATCTATCTATATATCTATATCTATATCTATATTCTATATCTATATCTATATCTATATCTATATATATATATAAAAATCAATGCCACTTTTCGTTGTTATTTTATAACTCAAGAACGGGCCCACCTATCCAAACCAATTTTTTAGGCTTTGTTCGGACTATTTAGTAGATGGTTTATGTGAAGTTTGGTAGGGTCGAGTAGGTTAGAGTAGGGTAGAGTAGGGTAGAGTAGGGTGAGTAGGGTAGAGTAGGGAAGAGCGGGAGCGAAGCCGCGCGGGCAAAAGCTAGTAATTAATAAAATAGACGAAACATAAATAACAGTAACCACCGTCACCACTGTTCCTCAAAACAAAAATAAGGAATTTAAACTATTTTAATAATCTTTCTCAAACAATTACAGGCCTAAAGGTGAACCGTTTAAAAATTAAATATATTTAGTTAATTTATTTCTGAAAGTTTTGAGGAGTGCACAAAAAGCACAAATCGTTGTCGTCGTTCGGGATTGTCCAATGAGAGGCGAGGGAGCCAAAAAACTTAGTAATTAAAAATTCAGGAATCAAGATGGAGGTTGGGTGACGGTATCTTGGCGTTCACTGGTGAGTTTTTGGGACATGTAATCGATGATTAAAGCTTTTATATGCCATGCGTGCAATAGTGGCCCAGTGATAAGGTGGTGCAGGCTTGCAGACGGTGACCAATGGGTAGCTCGCCGTCAGACTGTCCAACGGTGCGTAGTTCCACGCAAGCTTAAACCGTAGGGGTTTTGCAGGGTCTAAGCCTACTGGGACCAAAGGTCTGCTTCTGAAAGGAAGAGCCCTGTCCAGCCCAGCCCTGGTATGGTTTTTAGTCAGTAAAAGTCTGATACACCTTTCCGTTCGGCCCAAGAGCGGGGGATGAAGAAGAAAATTACAGTAGGTGCAGCATGTCCTGTCGTCTCCCCTGCCACTGTGTTAGAGATAGGTCGAGGATGAACCATACAGATCATCATCAGACCCTTCGCTAGTCCTATTCCACTCGCATATCGCCAACATCGAAAATGGTTTAAAAGCTTGTTACTTCAACTAACACAATCCAACGCGATGTTTGACGAAAATGCAACGCAAAACAAGAGAGATAACGCCTGAAAACTGTTAGTATTCGGTATTTCTGTGATTTACTCTACTATTTTACAAAACTTGTTCCAGGAAATACCCGTTTTTTTAAACCCTTAAAAGTTTTTGAAAAAAGTGTCGTCATTTAGAATTTTAATAAAATTTGCAAGCCTTCTATAGTTTTACTTTTTCAATTTTTAGGCAAATTATGAAGTGTCAAAGTTAATACAAAATAGAAGATTTTCAGAGGTTTTTACTGGATTAGTTTTACACAAATTTAGAAATTGATTTCAATAGAAGCCTAGATAATATCTACAAGATACTGTGTTTCCAAAATATCTAATGAAAAATGTGTAATAACGTCATAATCGGGTAAGAGCGGTTGTATGAAAAACACTACACCACCACAGGCAGTGAAAATGTGTGTCAAGATGCATCACCTTAAGGAAGCAACCACAGAACAGAAAATATAGGTAGAAGTTCCCCTAACGTAGCTAAGCACGGGAACCAGTGTCGCCAAACTCACACATTTGCGTATCAAATTGTACATTACACACATAAAAAACAGTAATATGATTGGCTACGAATTACAAACTTAACTTTTACAAATCATATTCTTATTGCTTTCATAAATTAGGTCTTATTACAACGTAAGAAAGTTGTTATTATTTGATATGACACAAACAATAAAGAAGTTTTAACCAATTTACAACGAGTTCGGCTACTCAACGCTAGATGGCGCTGTAACCAATTTATTCTATTCAGAACGCTAGTGCCTTTGAAATAGATGCCATATTCACCTGCACTAGTATATAATATGTAATATTCGAATTTCGCCTGCTGTTGACAAACGCGCGATATCTAAGAGGCACTTCCTCTACTTTTCTTTATTCCGTGGAAGCAACTGCCTACCATTCCTCCTATGTGGATCATTGCTGATATTCACTTCAGATATCAAATGTCCTCATCGCCCTTCAGTGACAGCCTGGCTACTAATTATTATGTACAGTGCCCCCTGCCGTCTTTTTTTGTGACTACAATTTGTGGTACGATTTGATATGTTGTTTCTAAACGTATTTGACAGATCAAGGATGTTGCCATAATATGACGAAAACACGAGGAACACGATGTTACAGGGAATTTAACCATTGTCCTCATCATCATCATTTCAGCCGAAAGACGTCCACTGTTGGACATAGGCTTCCCCAGCAATGGGTAGCTCGCTGTCCGACCGTCCAGTAATTGTTCGGATCGAGCCCAAGACGTTGACGGCGCGCACTGTTCCCGCGCGCCTCAAGGAGTTGTTAGCAGCACCAGCTGGGTCGAAGGCTAATGCGGCCAGGGTCTAGTTCCGAAAGGTAGCTCGGCCCCGACATGAAAGGCAAGAAGGAACGGGGTGGGTTTTTTAATCAGTAAGAGTCTGACACTATCTTCTCCCGCTCCTCCCAAGGTCGGGGATGTCGTTTGGATGATTTTTACCTACCAAAACAAAATTAAATTAAAACATAGGTCTCCCCCAAGTGTCGTCATGATGGCCGGTCCTGTGCGTCTCGGATCCATCGGATTCCCGCGACCCTCACCAGGTCATCGGTCCACCTAGTAGGAAGCCTTCCAACGCTGCGTCTTCCGGTTCGTGGTTGCCATTCCAGAACCTTTCGTCCCCGTCGACCATCACCATTCTACGAGCAATGTGACCTGCCCACTTAAGTTTGGTGATTCTTTGGGCTATCTAACCTAACCTTGGTTCTCTGATTCTGCGGACACCTTCATTTCTGATGTAATCACGCAAGGAAACTCCGAGACATTAAGCTTTCTGATGAGGCCCATCATCACTGGCAACACGCACTGGTCATAAACTTTCGTCTTGAGACATTCTGGTATACTGGGCGAGAAGACACCGTGCACCTTCCGAACGCTGCCCAGCCGAGTCGGATTCAACGATTATCCTCTTTCCCGAAGTTAGACCTATCCAACTGGACCGTTTGGCCCAGATAAACGTAGTCGACCACAACTTCGAGTGTAGAGTCTCTGATCTTGATAGGAGTGGGCGCTACGTGGATGTTTACCGTGACTTTGATTTTGTCCATGTTCATTTTAAGTCTCACTCTTTCGGAAGCTCCATTGAGGTCAGCGAGCATTGTACTGAGCTCCTTCGTAGTCTAAGTCATGATGACTACTATGTCATCAGCAAACCGAAGGTCGCTTCGTCATTTATACCGCGCACATAGCAGGACTAAATCAAAATCAAAGCGTTTATTTCAAATAGACCATTTGCAGGCACTTTTGAATAGTCAAATGTCGGTCAGTCTAAAACAAGTGAAGCTAAATTGCACGTTCCAAAGCGTAGATCTCTATGGAGAAGAACGTACAAGAAACTCCATGGACACTCTTTTAATTCATGAATCCCCAAGCGACCACCGGTGGCCGCGCATCTATTGTCTTACTATTGTGTCTCTAATTGACGGTATCTGAAGGGTTAAATCATATGGAATTACATAAAATCTTGGTTACATATTTTTTGTTGCTTCTATTATGTAATAATAATAATATTCCACAACTATCACACAACACCGTCTAGTCTCAAGCTAAGCAGAGCTTGTGTTATGGGTACTATTAGTAGACAACTGATATACATACTTATATATTTCTAAATACATACATAATATAGATAAATTACACCCAGACAGAGTCAGCAACAGGAGGGGCCCATCTGGGTCGAAGCCTACCGGGGTCGGGGTTATCCGAAAGGAAACTAGAGCCCCGGTATGAAGGCTAGAAGGAACGGCGCGGGGTTTTTAGTCAGTAAGACTCTGACACTGTCTCCCGCTCCACCCAAGAGCGGGTTTCGTCTATAAGGTTTTTCCCCGTCGAGAGAAAAAAAGAAAAAAAAAAACACCCAGACAGAACAAATGATCATGCTCATCACATAAACATTTGTCCTGGGTGGGAATCGAACCTTAATAAACTAGTGCGCTTCATCATCAACGATTGCATCACTGCTTACCATCAGGTGGGATCGCAGTCAAGCACTAGTTTATCCATACTAATATTATAAATGAGAAAGTGTGTGTGTCTGTTTGTCCGGCTTTCACGGCAAAACTGAGTGATAAATTGACGTATTTTTTTAAGTGGAGATAGTTGAAGAGATGGAGAGTGATATAAGCTACTTTTTGTCTTTTTCTAACCCCTTCTTCCCAGGGGAACCGTGTTACCCCGAATTTAAAGCGAGCGAAGCCGCGAGCAAAAGCTAGTATAGAGAAAAAAAAGGAGAAGCGCCTGTCTGAATACACGCTAGGTACGTAAAATTTCTAAGTTAACCGAATCGTATAGGATAAATGTAAAAAAAAAAATGGCGGCATTCTTCACACCCATACCTTTATTGTCATCAGTAGTGAATCGATCAATCCTATTCTTCTATTGGCACATTTCTGCTTCACAGGTAAACCTTTTAATAGAAACTCAATGTAAAGGGATGTAAGATTTTACAATAGATATGAGTGACAAAAACATTTGCCATTTCCTGTACGACATTCTGTTCTTTGAAGACTTAAGGAATGGAGTATATTGCTTGCTATGCTATATGTAACCGTTACTGGTTACTAGCTGACCCGGAAAGCGTTATTCGGCCATATAATAATAAACAATTATTTTCAGGCATCTTGGCCCAATGATATAACAAAACTAATTACAAACAAAAAAACTGGGTAATTGCGAGTCGAAATCGTGCACTGAGGGTTCCATACGAAACCTATGAAAACAGTTCAATTCCCGAATTGATTTGAGTTACGAAGATTATTCCGAAACGCATTTTTTTTGTGGCGTAACTACAAATTCACAGTTTTCAGATTTTTTACTTGCCAAATTTCAGGATTCAGATCATCAAGAAGTACCCTATGAATTTTGATTCAAAGAGTGTCAAATTTGAAAGTGTCAAAATATACGTTTTTTTTGCGATATAAACGGCCGTATCTTTTTTTTTTTTGTTAATTCAGGTTGATTTTCACAATTTCTACGGACCGCAGACCTAAACAATAGTTTAAATTTCAACTCGACACCTCGACGCGTTCTTGAGATAGGTACAGACAACAGAGAGACAGACAACAAAATGATCCTATAGGTTCTGGGAGAAATATGTAACACATTATATGTAACACCCCTGAGTTTGTTTCGGTGTTTCTTCTCAGGGTAGTCAGCTAGGAAACACCGGCCTCATCTCGTTAAAACTGACTGAAAACAAAATTGACGTGTAAAAGTGTTTTTTTAAAACCTATTTACAAAATAAAGATCATTTATCATTTATCATTTATCATTTACATTATATGAATTAATTCATGAATCCCCAAGCGACCACCGGTGGCCGCGCATCTATTGTCTTACTATTGTGTCTCTAATTGACGGTATCTGAAGGGTTAAAATAGTGTCCATGGAGTTTCTAACACGGTCTTCTCCATAGAGATCTACGCTTTGGAACGTGCAATTTAGCTTCACTTTCTTGGACTGACCGACATTTGACTATTCAAAAGTGCCTGCAAATGGTCTATTTGAAATAAATGCTTTGATTTTTGTTTTTTTTTATTATTTTTGTTCCGTTTTTTTCTTTTAAGGTACTGAACCCTAAAAATGGTGGTAGAGGTAGAGGAGGGTAAAAAATAGCCTACGATTTTTTTTTTTAAATTTCGTGGGCAGATTTTTTCAATCGGTTAGGGGTTAGGTTAACATTTAAAAATCATAAAAAAAAAAACTTGTAAAAACTTAAAACATCGCTAGTCATTGAAAAATAGCACTCTACCAACATTTTATCGCTTCAAATATTATCGCTTTCGCTACCAAACCTCCCTAAACAGTGACTATGGGTGACTAATTCTCAGATTTATGACTTCGTGACCCGGATACGCTCCTTTTGCATAAACACGTAAATTTTCAATCAATGGAACATTTTTCAAAAGGATTTTGTGCATAATTGTGAATGGCGCAAAAAAAAAAACTTATTTAAGTAACATAACTAGTTTTTGACCGTAGCATCGCTTGTGTGAGAGCTGGATATTATCCCGCGGGAACTTACATATTAGGGATTGTAAATTTTATGGTCGGCCTAGGAAGAGTTGGTGAGAAGACCTGGATGCCTACAGCGCGGACTGGTTCGAGGTGGCTAGGGAAAAAAATGCCTGGAAGAAGTTGGGGGAGGCCTTTGCCCAGAAATGGGACAGTCATCATCATCTTACTGTCCTTGTCCCGTGTTATTTGGGGTCGGTGCAACACGTTTTTTTCTTCCATTCTATCCTGTCACCCGTCATGCTATCACTAATTTCCTTTTCTTTCATGAGTGCCTACGGTGGCCGAAAATCGGGATCGGAATCCCGGCGGCGGCTGGGCGCCGTGAGCGCCGTTGCCTGATGCGGTCGGCCTCCTCCTTTGCTAGCATTATACCTTGTGCTCCACACAGTGGCGACACCTGGGCGTCACTACCGCACGAATCCGGTGCAGGTACCTCCCGAAATTACCATGTCCGGAACCTACGTCATCCGGAAGGTGAGGACGCCGTGAGGTCTTTCCAGCCACGCCTCAAAGGAGACTTACCACCATAATTAATAATATAATATATTCCACAACTATCACACAACGTCGTCTAGTCCCAAGCTAAGCAGAGATGGGTACTAGACAACTGATAAACATATTTATATATTTCTAAATACATACATAATATAGATAAATTACACCCAGACACAAAACAAATGATCATGCTCATCACAGAAACATTTGTCCTGGGTGGGAATCGAACCCACGACCTCCAAGCCGGAGGTCGTGCTTTATTCCTGAGTGACATAGGCTATATTTTATGTACGCGGGCGAACCCACTGGCAAAAGCTAGTACATAATATAGATAAATTACACCCAGACACAGAACAAATGATCATGCTCATCGCATAAACATTTTTCTTGGGTGGGAAACGAACCCACGACCTCCGGCATAGCAGTCAGGGCCACTAACCACTAGACCAACAGGCCAGTCAATTATTCCAGTCAATAATTCTGGCGTGCCCAGAGATGATGATGATGATAACAATAACCCAGTGGTTCAATTACAATAATATTGAATTATCACGCGAGGGTCACAAAATGGACTTGTCGTTCTTCATTTTGTTTTTCAATATGGCGGCTCATTTAGACAGTATTGTTGAGACGTCCATATTTTTTTAGGTTGTCACAGGCGGGTAGAGTGGACCTTTAAATAAAATGAAAGAAAGGGTTTTTTGTATTGTTAATTTTATTTTTTTTATGAATGTGTTTATGTTACCTTGAGGTTTGAGATCGTTTATTCCCATAAGAATTACATAAATTCACTTACATGAAAATTATAAAACTAAACATAAAACAATTTTATTGGACGCATTACAATAATAGACATTTTTTTTTTATTTATTTGGTCAGCCAACAACTGTTTACACAATACAGTTATATAACATTCAATTTTGGATCTTCATTGATTAGTGTAGCAATTCATTATAGGCTAACACCACATGCACTATTTTGGTTATACATAATAATAATAATAATAATTGCCATGATGCCACGTTCCATTAAACGCACAAAAAAGGCCTCTTCGAGCTGGTTTCGACCCCTCGTACGCCTCCCAAAGGTCCAGGACTTCAGGGTCCTGAGATAAATATACGTATAAAAATAATAATAATAACCCCATCGTCGTATCTCTACGTTGACGTCGTGGTGGGGCTTGTGTGCTCCAACATGCGCTAGGTCTGTATCGGTAGAATTTCCTTTACCGTAACATACCTAGGGTGAGGGGCCAGACTAAGAGAGATACAATCCGCAGGGCAGTTTTGTGGCGAGCTGTTGGGTATTAGCGACCCCACGGATCCGATCTCCCGGGAGAATTCCTGTTCTTCATCTCCGGCTTGCCTTTATTGGCCGGTCGTAGTGAATACTGACGAGGAACAGAGCTCCCACCTCTCTCTTGCCTTTATTGGCTGGCTTGAGTGGAAAGTCGCAAGAGCAAACATGCTCGGGAGAAGGATGCATAATCCAGTAAGGTGCTGGTAGGGATCTTGACCGTACTTCCGGGATTGTCCTGATAGCCGTGGTATGCCTCTCCACTCCTCAAGCGCCTCAGGATATGTTGCCCTCTTGTTGCTACGTCACTTCATGCTAGCGGCCGTTTTAGAGGGCCCATTTATTGAGTGTCCAAGTCACCCCCTGCCTTTTATCGATAGATATTAATGACATTGTTCAGGCAGGGGCCATAGTCTTAACATAGCTCCATATTACCAGTCCACTTAAGACTCCAAAAATCATAGCCCTATTATTTTGTTTTTCATATTATGTCGCAATAGTTTTTCAAACCGGGGGTTATCCTTGGGTGCACTAGTATAGCGCGCACAGGGATAATCGTCGGTTGGTATCACGTTCCATTATAGTAACCAAAAGGGCCTCTGCGAGTTGGCTTCGGCCCCTTGTACGCCTCTCAAAGGCCCAGGACCTCAGGGTCCTGAGATTAATAAACAGATGAAAATAATAATAATAATTATTAATTAAACTTAACTAATACAAATTGAAAAAAAAATAGAACATTAGGAAATAAAATGAAAATTCAACACAACAGTTAAATTAAAAGTATAGAATTACAAATTATATCACAATCAGGTTGATAAGACATTAAAATAAATTAAGATTATTTAATTCGCATCACATTGATAAATAATAAATTAAATTAAGATTATTTACCGTTAAAAAAAATTACCCAACAATAATATAAAATCATTTACAATTGAAATGAACCAAGATAAAGTCAAAATAAAATTAACAATTAAAATGAACTAAGTTAAAAATTAAATTACACATCGAATAATTATAACATTATTTTATTTGTATTGTGATTTAATTATATACATCTTAACTATTAAATATTATAAATTAATAGGTATATACAAACTTAAAATAATAATATGTACAAACGAGTAAAAAGGCAGAAAAACGGGGAAAACTCAAAGGGCATCAAAAAATTCGTCCACATCGATGTCAATGGGAAAAGTGCCCAGAACGCTGGCAGCATTGCCACGCTGAATGGCAATGACCGAAGAAAAGGCCAGCCCTCTGGTCACGCGAAGAGTCTACCAAACGTTTGCTGATATCCTTAAAAACTCGGTGAGCGCTCGGACCCCATGGCCCTAGTGTTTCAACCCCAAACGGCTCAAATATATAACTTCCAATGAGGTTATTATATTTACGCCGTTTGAGGTTTTCTGCACCTGCAGCAGCCGCTCCAGCACAGCCCGCGGTACTCAGAAAATGGGATGGCGCAAGGGTGTCGACACATGTTGCATCCCACACCAAAGGCTGTAAGGAAACGTCTATAGAGAAACACTGAATAACCAATATAAATTTAATCAAATACTTTACATAAACACGTGTAACGGTATTCTAACCTCAAAACATAATCATAACATTATACTTATAAAATGTCAATTGAGGAGATGTTGCTCACACTGTATTCGCCCACCAAGTGGACGATCTCTAGTTTATTTAATGCCTAGGCTAGTGTCACCCCACCATTGCTCCGGAAGTTTTTCAACGGACCAATAGTAGCGCGACACCAGTGTTGCCAATCTAAATAAATATTGTATCTAAATTCAGACACAGGGCTTTTTAGCAAATAAATCGACTATTAACAAAATCATAATTCCACTAATGCTAAAATAATTATATCTATCTCTAAAAATGTACGTCCATCTTCGAAGCGACAACATCCGGCCGTCCTGCGCACGCATCCGTCCCCGGATAGCGTCCCAGTCTGGTGCAATTGCTGAGAACAAAGTATATACATGTATTAAGTCACATTTTATCAAGTGAAATTTGATTAACTAAAGTTATTTGAGTTGGGGATCTACTCCGCTATTCCATCAACGGCCAGCAGAAGAAAGACCCCAAATCAAAAGATTTGTTGACATGACATATATTGGTATTCCGATATAATCTATAACTGTTCCATCAGCGGTCAGTTATTGAAATGTCTAGATTTTGCAGTTCACCCTAGGCGATGCCTTTGGCCAACCCTAGTTATTTTACTACAAAACCCAAACCCAATAGCAACAGATCTATTTTACACGAATAAATACTGTTGTTCAAAATACCAATACATGTTTGAAGCAAATGCACTAGACATCTCATCACAAGTTGTATAGTAGTAAAAGTTGATAATGTGGAGAAATAAATTCATTACTTAGATTAATAAATACCTGACAACATCTTAGGCCATTTCTATACCTTCAGGATCTAGGTCGGCCAATTTGATCCAAAGTTTCATATTTTCAGCACACGTGGTCCCCTCATAACACTTGGTTGTTCTTTCGGCTCCACGCATATCCTTTACTTTGTAGCGATCATGTCCTAGTACTTCAGTCACCTGGAAAGGTCCTTTAAACAGCGGTAATAATTTAGTACTCTGCCCGTCATTCGATTGACTGGGGATTTTTATAACTACCAAATCGTTAACATTATACTGATGTGCCTCTTTTCGTTTGGAATCGAAAGCCTGCTTTTGTTTGTCTGCATTGGCCTGAATGCGAGTGTTAACATTATTCCTTAATAAAGTGACATCAACAGGCTGATCTTGTGTCAACATGTCAGCATCAGTTTGTAGTCGGTACCCAAAGAATACTTCACTGGGTATGGCTGAAGTAGTTTTATTAATGGTACTGTTTATCCCTTGTTGAATACTCGTAATATGCATATCCCATTTATCATAGCTAGTGTTAGCACCCATAGTTCTTAATGCGTCCAGTATGGTGCGATTAAAGCGCTCCACCTGACCGTTAGAGCGTGGGACAGCAGTAGCTATTACATGTTGTCGAATATTTTTGTCCTGGCAGTACTTGACAAATAATTTGGACGTGAAAGAACTTCCGGCATCGCATATCAGACGCTTCGGATTACCAAAAACTTTAAATATTTTATCCAATTCACTAATAACAGCTTTACTTTTAGTGTTACGAACAGGTGATATAAATACAAATTTGATAAATGAATCGACAGTCACCAATAGGTAAGTGTTTTTACGTGTAGTCTTTACAAATGGACCTAGATGGTCAATGTGCAATGTGTGAAAAGGCTTGGCATACTTAGGTATAGGATACAGTTTTCCTTCCTTTTTGCCGTGGATATTTTTATAGTAAATACAGTTAATGCAATTTTTTATATATTTGGACACAACTTTCTTCATCTTGGGAAACCAATAACACGACTTTATTCTCTCAATTGTTTTGTCCACGGCAAAATGGCCAAGATCATCATGATTGGCTTTAACAATCTGCCAAATACATTGTTTAGGGACTAGCCATCGTCTACCATAGTCCGTCCGGCGGTAGACCTTATTACCTAACAGCTCATAGTCGTTATACACTTTCTTATTAAGCTCGGCCTGACCTGACTCTAATATTTCTCTAATTGCACAAATACTTGGGTCTTGTAACTGAACTGATAACAACCAATCTGCTTCAGTAATAACCAACACACTTTCATTGCATATGGGGGTAGAGTCTGAACCAACCGAATTCCGGCTCAAAGCATCAACATGTTGCATTTGAGCTCCTGGTTTGTGCATTATCTCAAACGTAAATTCCTGGGTAAGTAACACCCACCTACCAATTCTAGAATTAATTTCTTGTTTATTAATCGTATATTTAACAGCATTACAATCTGTATAAATTTTGAATATAGATCCTAATAAATAGTGCCGGAATTTTTGAAGCGCAACAACTATAGCTAAAAATTCTAATTCAAAGGAATGATACTTTTTTTCTTCATTAGAAGTCTGTCGACTATAAAAATGAATCGGTTTTTCACCTTTATCAGTCAACTGAACCAGAATGCATCCTACGCCATCACGACTAGCGTCTGTGTACAGAATAGTAGGTAATTTGGGATCGTAAATGTTTAACATGGCGTTCTGTAACAACTCTCCCTTTAATTTATCTACGGCTAAGACTTGTTCAGATCCCCATTCCCATGTGATGTCTTTCTTTAAGAGCTTTGTCAACGGTTTTGCTATAAGAGCGCAATTCTTTATGAATTTTCTAAAATAATTAATGAGGCCTAGAAATTGTCTCACTTGGTGCACATTTTTAGGTTCAGGATAATTCTCTACTGCCTTTAATTTCTTTTTGCCTGGACGTATACCGTCTTCAGATATGTCATATCCGAGAAAGTTAACAGAGCTCTGGAAGAAATGACATTTCTCTAAATTTATTGTCAAACCATTATTTTGCAAAATTTCTAATACTTCGTCTAATTGTTTAATATTCTCATCAACTGATTCTGTAGCTATTAAGAGGTCATCCATATAACAAATAACTTTATCAAAGCGTAGTTTACCCAAGACCGTGTTCATCAATCTTTGAAATATAGATGGTGCATTGCACAACCCAAACGGCATCCTTTTAAACTCGAAATGACCGTCAGGGGTAATAAATGCAGTTTTAGAAATGGAATTTTCATTTACATTAATTTGATAGTAGCCACTTTTTAAATCAATTGATGTGTAGCATTTACATCCTCGAAGTTTGTCTATAAGATCTTCCACGATGGGCATTGGATACTTCTCTTTTATAGTTATTTTGTTTAGAGCCCTGTAATCAACGCACATACGTTTTTCACCTGAAGGTTTATCGACTAATAAAACCGGACTGGCATAAGCGGAGTTACTCTCCCGAATAATGCCATTTTTCAATAATTCGTCAATAATTTCCCTAGTTGCTGCCTTCTCGGATTCAGACATACGGTAAGGTCTCTGGTACACGGGTTTGTTAGTTGTTACTTCAATTTCTAATTCGACACAAGATGTCTGTCCTAATGATTGTAAATCTTTTGAAACAACTCGAGGATATTTAGCAAAGATATCATTTAACAATGAGATGTGTTCAGCTGAATCAGAGTTAAACATAGATGGCTCGATTAAGGCCACGTGTTCATTGCTTATAGGGCAAAAAGAAAGGTTATTTCCTACACGTGCATACATAATTCTTTTGTCCTCCGTAAAGTTTCTACCAACTAAAATAGGACAGCCAGCTAATTCATCACAAATATATAAGACCACATTAAGCTCAGCTGTGTCGACCATAATGTCAACCTGTACCCCATGAGTGACATTGGAGCAGGAATCCGTTTTAAATCCAGTTAGTAAAACAGGCTTATTTAACTGAAATATAGCAAGGTTTAACTCGCATGCCAAAGAAGACGTTATTAGAGAGCAACTACTACCCATATCAATGAATGCTTGTCGTTTGTATCCATTAATAACAACATCCTTATAAAATTTATCCTTTGAAGTAGGCTCAGCAATAAGCTTAACTTCACTTTCCTTTTCAGGTTTTACTCTAGGTTTAGATCTACAAGCAAGCTCCAAATGACCAAATCGATTGCACGAATTACATTTGACATTGTCTTTTTGACTACATGTGGTCTTTTTATGCCCAGGTTCACCACAACGAAAACATGTAATATTTATGCCCGCACTAGAAACAGAACTATGTATTGGTACTCCATTAAAGCTTGAAGAGCTTTCTGCCTTTTTATCTACAATAGAATGCCCTGAGCGAACTAAATTTTTATTATTTAAGCTGCTGTGCTTCTGAGCGCACTTTTGTTCAGAGTCAGCATGAATTTTCCCGTGCAAGAATGAGGCCAGTTCATCACAGTATTTAAAATTACCAGCATCTGCCGCAGTGCTTATATTTTTATCGCCAATTGATCCTACAATAACCGAAATAATATCCTGTTCAGAAAACGACAACCTCATTTTGTCAATTTTGCCTTTTTGTACAAAATAGAACTCATATAATGATTGACCGTCCACAGGTTTGGTTTGGATCAAGTCTTTTAACAAACTATACATATTGCGTTTTATTTGAAAGGTATCTAACAGTGTATTTCGCCAATCCCTCCATTTCCAGGTCGTCCACTGTGTTTGGTTTTTTTGAAGAGAGTCGTACCAGGTTTTAGCAGTATTGCGTAATTTTTGCAACGCTTGATATTGTAAAACACGATCAGACCAACGGAAAGCACGAGCGTTGGCTTCCACTACATTAATCCACATTTCAATATCGTCCACTAATGGGTCAAACTCGGGGATCACAGATGATAAAATAACATTCTGACTTACTGCGGGAGACGCACGCCTGGTGCGTCTCCTTTTCTTACGCCTGTGTCCATCAGAGCTGCTCGACGAGGGTGAGCTAGATCTCGAAGACGAGCTACTCGTGCCACTCGTACTTGATACTTTTTTTTCTCGAGTGCGCTTACGGCGTCGCGGCATGTTTGGGCGCGTTTTCATCCCACTTCTGATGTAAGGAAACGTCTATAGAGAAACACTGAATAACCAATATAAATTTAATCAAATACTTTACATAAACACGTGTAACGGTATTCTAACCTCAAAACATAATCATAACATTATACTTATAAAATGTCAATTGAGGAGATGTTGCTCACACTGTATTCGCCCACCAAGTGGACGATCTCTAGTTTATTTAATGCCTAGGCTAGTGTCACCCCACCATTGCTCCGGAAGTTTTTCAACGGACCAATAGTAGCGCGACACCAGTGTTGCCAATCTAAATAAATATTGTATCTAAATTCAGACACAGGGCTTTTTAGCAAATAAATCGACTATTAACAAAATCATAATTCCACTAATGCTAAAATAATTATATCTATCTCTAAAAATGTACGTCCATCTTCGAAGCGACAACAAGGCCTACCCAATTTCCAAGGCATTATAGTCATCCCATCTAGTCTCTTCCCATCGTCACGTGCCAAGCCATTGGGTTCTAAGACAGCTGGCACCCCGGCGGTGACAAGAGCTCGACGGATGATGTCATTAATACTGGCATGCCGTGCTATCCGACCATTATAACATTTATGTTACCGTCCAACCTTATTATGTTAGAAAAAAATACCTTGTAAGTGCGAGTCAGACAAACTATAGTGCCTAAGTAATTAGTTCAATTCCTTCTTATTATTTTTGAGTATTCTTACATTATATATATATATTCCACATATATATATTCCACAACTATCACACAACGCCGTCTAGTCCCAAGCTAAGCCGAGCTTGTGTTATGGGTACTAGACAACTGATAAACATACTTATATATTTCTAAATACATACATAATATAGATAAATTACACCCAGATACAGAACCAATGATCATGCTCATCACATAAACATTTGTCCTGGGTGGGAATCGAACCCACGACCTCCGGCATAGCAGTCAGGGCCACTAACCACTAGACCAACAGGCCAGTCAAAATTTATATTGTATTGTATATGTCAAAAATTATATTTACATTCAACCGACTTCAGTCATGTAGCCAACTTCGGTATTTAGTTGATTAGTCCACATGCCCCCCAGTCACAGACCCCAGTATATTTACTCAGTCGCTACATTGTCCTGGCGCGAACAAGCGGACGACTGTGTGCAGTGCGCCTCCACATTTAGATGACTTCATACACCCTATAGGAGGGTCTAATGCCTATTTTTACAAGCTTTTATTTAGTTCACCTGTCCCGATGTTTGTCTGTCATCAAATCTTGTAAATTAAATTTGACCCACTTTCCGGTTACCGATTAAGCTGAAATTTTGCATGCATGTGTAAATCAGATCATCATTTCATCATTACAGCCAATATACGTCCACTGTTGGACATAGGCCTCCCCCACGCGTCGTCACAACGAACGATCCTGTGCGTCTCACATCCATCGGTTTCCCGCAACCTTCACCAGGTCATCAGTCCACCTTGTCGGAGGCCTTTGAACGCTCCGTCTTCCGGTACGCAGTCACCACTCCAGAACCTTTCGGCCCCAACGGCCATCTGTTCTGCGAGCAATGTGCCCTGCCCATTGCCACTTAAGTTTGGCAATTCTTTGTGCTATGTCGGCAACTTTAGTTCTCGTGCGGATATCTAAATCGTAAATCAGATAACAATGCAAAATTATTATGACAAGGAGCTGATCTGATGATGGAACCGGAAGGTGGCTATAGGAACTTGGTCTGCCGTCCACTAACTAAAAGGCCGTTAAGCCACAGTTAGTCGTTTTTCACTTTTTAATGTAGTACTTATACAACTTTTGATGCTCTATCTTTTGGTCTAAGACTCATTTTTCTATGATTGATAGTTTTTGAGATACAGAACATTAAATCACAATGTCTGTGTTTAAATTGCTTAGCTAAAATTTAGAAAATGAATTTAAATATAATATAATAAATATAAATGAATAAAATATATCACATATTGTGCAAAGACTATGCCCACATATATAACTTGTAACCTTGTTCCTAGGTAGCATACTTTTCAAGAGACATCAATTCCCAATTTGTGTGTTTTCTCGAAAAATACTTTTTGCACTTAGCTGCCTTTTAGTTAGTGGACGGCAGTGGTAGTTAAACGACACAACCCCATCGAGTTTGGGCTCGTATGATTCATCTTGACGAGTATCCTTACTAATATTATAAAAGCGAAGGTGAGTTTGTTTGTTTGTTACGTCTTTACGCCTAAAAGTCAAAACCGATTTTGATGAAACTTGGTACACGGATAGACCATGTCCTGGAATAGGACATAGGATACTTTTTATCCCGGAAGTATGTTCCCTTAGGATAATTTTCTGCTTGAGCGCGGGCGAAGCCGCTGGGAGCAGCTAGTACCTTTATAATTAACTAGCTGCTCCCAGCGGCTTCGCCCGCGTGATAGCAGAAAATTACCCCAAGGGAACAAACAAACTCACTTTCGCTTTTATAATATTAGTAAGGATGCCGAGCTATAAAAGCATGCTATAAAAAGACAATTCATTAAAAGCTTGTTATATCCACACAGTAGGCTGAGAGCAGTGGTGGCCGTATGTTACGGTCCAGATATTAAGTTATAGGTCGCGGGTTCAAACTCAGCCAGGCGCATTACTTTGTATAATTTGTTTCATCACCACTGCTCTCAAAACTATAATATAATATAATATAATATAATATAATATAATATAATATAATATAATATAATATAATATAATATAATATAATATAATATAATATAATATAATATAATATAATATAATATAATATAATATAATATAATATAATATAATATTACACAACTATCACACAACGCCATCTAGTCCCATGCTAAGCAGAGCTTGTGTTACGGGTACTAGATAACTGATAAACATACTTATATATTTCTAAATACATACATTTTATAGATAAATTACACCCAGACACAGAACAAATGATAATGCTCATCACATAAACATTTGTCCTGGGTGGGAATCGAACCCACGACCTCCGGCATAGCAGTCAGGGCCACTAACCACTAGACCAACAGGCCAGTCAAACTGTGAGGGAAAACATCGTGAGGAAACCGGCATGTCCTAAAATTCGAAGACATGTGACATCCACCAACCCGCACTGGGCCCACGTGGTGGATTTTCCATTCCCTCTCCTAGAGGCTTACTATGCTATATCTAAGCCCACTAGCTTAGCCAAGTTGATAATCTACAATCGTTAACGCTAATAGAAAACTCGACTGGCCTATTGGTCTAGTAGTTAAAGGCCCTGACTGCTATGCAGGAGTTTCGATTCCCACTCACAACCAATGTTTGTGTGAGGAGCACGATCATTTGATCTGTGTCTGGGTGTAATTTATCTATATTATGTATTTAGAAATATTTAAGTATGTTTATCAGTTGTCTAACACTGGGGCCAGGGTAATCCGAAAGGGGGCTCGAGCCCCGACATGAAAGCTAGAAGGAACGGGTTGGGTTTTTAGCCAGTAAGAGTCTGACACTATCTCCCGCTCCGCCCAAGAGCGGGGGTTTTCATTGGATGATTTTCCCCACCATAAAAAAAAAATCCCCTCTGGGGTTGAGTTTCGTTAAATCCGTTCTTAGCGGATGTCTCCACCCTATAAGGAACCTACCTGCCCAATTTTCAGTTTGTAGATGTTATACTTTCTGAGATTTCGTGATTAATCAGTGAGTGTATTTAGAAAATAGACAAATATTCTGTCAATTTCCTTTCATATTATATTATATTCCACAACTATCACACAACGCCGTCTAGTCCCAAGCTGAGCAGAGCTTGTGTTATGGGTACTAGACAACTGATAAACATACTTATATATTTCTAAATACATCTATACTAATATTATAAAGAGGTAAAATTTGTAAGTTTGTAAGTTTGTATGTAGGGGGTAATCTCTGGAAGTACTGGTCCGATTGCTAAAATTGTTTTCACCGATAGAAAGCTGCTTTATTCCTGAGTGACATAGGCTATATTTTATGTACGCGGGCGAACCCACTGGCAAAAGCTAGTACATAATATAGATAAATTACACCCAGACACAGAACAAATGATCATGCTCATCGCATAAACATTTTTCTTGGGTGGGAAACGAACCCACGACCTCCGGCATAGCAGTCAGGGCCACTGACCACTAGACCAACAAGCCAGTCAAATATGTGAGAACAATGCGCGCCGTCGACGTCTTAGACTCGGTCCAAGCTACCCATGGCTCGCCATCCGCGAGCCCGCGTCTACGGTAGCTCCCGAACATGCCATGTCCGGTAAGGACCTGCGTCATGCGGAAGGTAAGGACGCCGTGATGTCTTTCCAGCCACGCCTCAAAGAGGGGACTTACCGTCATAATCGTGGCGTGCTCTGGAACAATTTGCCTGGAGATACGGCATCATATTTCATGCATATAACAAGCTTTTTAAATTACATATACTCCAGTGTCTAGTTATGATGATGCAATCTCCTCAACCGGTAAACCACAGAGACAATAAAAAACAAATGATAGGTACTTAAGTAGTTACAGAAAATTTTAAAAAAAGTTTAAAAGACAAAAATTGATCCCAAGAAAATACAATTAGGCGGGGGAAAATGAAAAGATCTGTGTAATTTTCCAAAATACCCTCCAAAAAACTGGCCTCGATCTGTTTCTTGTCGACACAACTGAAAATCAACTTTAAATCATCACGTTACAGTTCATTTTCAACTGCCACACATTCAAAAATTTTTCCCAACAAATGCACTATTGAAACTAAACCATGTTCCCGGTAAATAAAGTCGTTTTTTAATTGACAAGGCCTGGTATGAACAAAATTTTTCGGGCAGGAGGCCAATTAAAAAAATCCGTAGAACAAAAAGTTTGGATTCAGTAGAAACTATAGTGATTGCTCCTGGGTTTGCTTGTTGACGTGCTCTAGTAATCTTTCTAAATCTAAATCTTTCTCGTAATATTTTATTTATTTTACATACGGTAAAAAAAAACAAATTCACACATCATTTCTCCGCAGGACACACCTCTACCTAATGCTCTTTTTTTTTGTAGGTGTGAAAATCATCCAATTATATCTACGCGCCCTTGGGTGGAGCGAGAAATAATATCAGCGTTTTCTTGATTAAAAACCTACTCCTGTTCCTTCGTTGCATTTCGTACCGGGGAAGAATCTTCTTCTCAGAAGTAGACAATACAATAAAATGAAATACAATATTCCACAACTATCACACAACGTCGTCTAGTCTCAAGCTAAGCAGAACTTGTGTTATGAGTACTAGGCAACTGATAAACATACTTATATATTTCTAAATACATACATACATAGATAAATTACACCCAGACACAGAACAAATGATCATGCTCATCACTTAAACATTGGTCCTGGGTGGAAATCGAACCCGTGCGGCATAGCAGTCAGGGTCACACTCGACCAACAGGTTAGTCTTAGACCCTTGGCCTCAGTAGGCTTCGACCCTGCTGGGCCGAAGGTGCTGACAACTTCTTGAGGCGCGCGTGAAACAATGCGCGCCGTCGAGAGACCTCCTCCTTCTTCTTCTTCCTGCCCTTATCCCATATTACTTGTGGTCAGCGCAACACGTTTTTTTCTTCCATTCTGTCCTGTCACCCGTCAAAATATCCCTAACTCCCTTTCCTTTCATATCACTCCTCACACAATGCATCCATCCATCTTTTCTTTGGCCTTCCTCTCCCTCTCCATCCATCTCTACATGTATATCCAGAACTCTTTTAGTAATATGCGCTTCATCCCTCCTCTTCACAAGATCATACCAAGACACCGATTACCTTTCAACTTTTCAGTCCGGCCGTCGAGAGACCAACTAAGCAGCAAATACCACATAGGAACTGGATATCCTCCACCATTTCGTAACAGACAGACATCCCCATGAGTTTCACATTGCATCATCATTTAGAACAAGCTGGAGGCTCCAGATTCCTCGGGCTTGTATTAAAACATTGTTTAAATATATTAAATAGTAAGATGAACGGACGGACTCGCTGGCAAATTATAATTATACCGATACTTTTGAAGGGGACATAGATTATTTGACAGACAGGACAACGACTCGAATTTTATAAAAAGATGAAAAACTTAATAACACAGCACATAGTGCAGGTTTTTTTTTGGTGGGCAAAAATCATCCAATGACAACCCCCGCTCATGGGTGGAGCGGCAGATAGTGTCAGAGTCTTACTGACTAAAAACCCACCCCGTTCCGTCTAGCCTTCATAACAGGGCTTTTTTACGATGTGTAAGCTTAAAAAAAAAAGAATTAAACCTTGCAGTTTTAATTGAGATTCTGAATAACGATTTTTTTTTCCAAAAACTTAAAAGGTTTTAAGTCATTGATAGAATTAGTGAATGGGCTCTTAATAACCTAGAGCGCCTCACCATCAACGATTGCATCACTGCTTACCAGCAGGTGGGATCAGACAAGCACTAGTTTAAATCAATAAAAAAAAATTACCGAATGCAAACAAAGGTGTCGGACGTTATCTTTTTTAATTCGCGTGGCCTCTTCATCAAATATTACGTTGTATGAAGCAAACAAGCTCTTAAACCGAGATGGAAAAGAACCCTCGATAGACGAGTGGGAAAAAACCCTCTTAATTCATGAATCCCCAAGCGACCACCGGTGGCCGCGCATCTATTGTCTTACTATTGTGTCTCTAATTGACGGTATCTGAAGGGTTAATCTACACTTATAAAGAGGAATAGTTTTAAGCTATTGCATAGCTTCTATCGCGGGCCTTGAGCGTGGAGACCGAATCCAGAAATTCCGTAACGAAAAAAACCTAACACCCCCCACTAAATGGTTGTCATGGCAACTTGTCAACTTCAATCACAATTTAATTGCATAAGTTGGTAAAAAATGCTATGCAATAGCTTTGCCGCGGCAGTCTCCTTCTGCCACACGTCTTTTTTTTTGTTTGTATGAGGTAATCTCTGAAAGTTTTTCACCGATATTTCTATCGCTGCTTTATTCCTGAGTGACATACGCTATATTTTATGTACGAGGGCAAAGCTGCGGGCAAAAGCTAGTATCCTCTATTCTGCCTATCGCCGCATCTATCGCCACCTTCAACTCTGTGACATTGAGACAGTCGTTTGACATAGTACGCGTTCCCTGGCCGACTGTCATTAGCGGACGACGAATGCGCCATGATGAACGATATGCCTTAAAGGGAAGAGAAGAAACCTGGACGTCAGTGTAGTCTAATTACTGGATAGTTTGAGTATTGGTTAGCTATTCTGTGAATAGCTACATACAATTTTTTTTTTTATTAGCCGTTACCGTCCCACTGCTGGGCAAAAACCTCCCCCTCCTCCTCCTCGAGTCGTATTCCTCATTACTGAGGGTCGTGAAGTTCCCGCTGGATTAGCTTCTTGTTAATGGTATCTCGCCATTGACGGTTCTTAGCGTCATGAAGTGTGACGTGCAATTGGGTGTCCAGTGTGGAGCGGACCTGAACCCTCAAGTCCTCCCCCAAGTCCTTCCAAAATTCCTTCTCCTGCGCTGTCTCTAACCAGTCCTCGTGGTAGGCGTCCAAATCATCCCACCACCTCTTTCTAGGCCGGCTTCGACGGCGCCTTCCCTCAGTAGGAACCCACTGTGTGGCGAAGCTACATATAATACAGCATAATTTTTTTTTCGGGTTCTGTACCCCTGAAAAAAATAACTGGCCAAGTGCGAGTCGGACTAGCGCCCTGAGGGATCCGTACAAAGTTCCGTATGTAACTAGTTCAATTCCAGAATGGAGTCTCGGAAGATTTTTCCGAATAGCAAAACTTAAAAAAAAAATTGTGACGTAACAACAAATTTACTGTTTTCAGATTTATTCCTATATTTGTGTTAAAAAACCGTTCTTTATGCCAAATTTCAGGATTTACCTTTTTAATTTTGAGAAGAAATCCAAAAAGATACGGCCTTTACTTCGCCAAAAAACGTATATTTCGACACTCTCAAAGGAATCAAAATTCATAGGGTGCTTACTTCCCGTTGACCCAGAATCCTGAAATTTTATATAATGCAAGGTCTCATAGCACAGGTATATGAATAAATCCGAAAACAGCAAAATTAATCATCATCATGGTTTCTGTCGAGAGACGTCCACTGTTGGACGTGCCTCCCCCAAGTGATGCCATAACGACCAGGCCTGTGCGTCATTAATCGGACCTCACCAGGGCAACGGCCCATTTTCTAGGAGGCCTTCCAACGCTGCGCAGCATAGAATAGACTGTTTTTCGCGCTATTATACAAAAATTTTATGACGTGTATATCATATCAGGCTGTGCGCGCTTCGATCCCCCCGAGTCGCGCATTAAACCTTGATTATTTATGTCTTCGGAAGTGTATTGAAAAACGTCGTTTGATACACATGGAAATTTGTCACTACAGCCCTCGGCTTCATAACACTGAATGCTGCCTCGGTCATTGTGACCGATAAATGGTTTATTTAGCAAATAGGCTATTTAAAAACACTTACACGTCAATGTTTTTCGGTCAGTTTAAACTAGATGAGGCCGGTGTTTCCTAGTTGACTACCCTGAGAAGAAACACAGAAACATACTCAGGGGTCAGTCTCTTTTTAAGGTCCATACAGCAAACATTTCTCAAATCATATAAGAACCATGCAGATTAGTGTCTGAGATTTTCTTTTGAGGAATGAACCACACAGATTTGAGTGAACCTGTCCAGTCAGTGCAAGCAATGATAATCTTTCTCTACTTGTATCAAATATATTAATCCCAGAAAAAACAGGGATTTTCTTCGTCTACCTGTACTGTTTAAATGTGCACTAGAGATGTTATGATTATGAAAATTCGAATCTGAATACGGATATACGAGTAATATTATACCGGTTTCGGATACAATTGCAAATATGAAATTATTTTAAACTTTCTAACCCGGCAAATTTTGTATCGCTTAGCAATCAATTAATGTAGTATATCTTTCGATATAGTCAACCGATTGCGATGAAACAAAGCCTAAGTAATATATCAAGTTACACACAATTTTAATGTATAAAAGTTATCTACATAGATATTCTACATTTAGCGTGATGCGCGCACAACTAAACGCTTCCACAGATTTATTATGTGTATAGATTATCTTCGAGTTTCAGTTAAGGATACACAGACGTAGGGTAGCCAGTATTTCGGTATGACCGGCCTGCTGGTCTAGTGGTTAGTGGCCCTGACTGCTATGCCAGCGGTCGTGGGTTTGACACCCACCCATGAAAAAATTTGTGTGATGAGCACGATCATTTGTTATAGAAAAATAAATAAATTATCTATAATATGTATGTATTTAGAAATATATAGGTAAGTATGTTTATCAGTTGTCTAATCATAGCACAAGCTCTGTTTAGCTTGGGACTAGACGGCGTTGTGTGAAAGAAGTGTAATATTATTATTATTATTTTACAGCATGCATTTTGGAGAATGGGCGCGGGAATTGCATGACATGATTCTGCCATCTTCTTTCTACCATCAGACAACCCGACGTACGGCGACTGTCCACCTTTAGGTGGTTGACAACCCTACAGTTCGGATTAAGCGTTTTGTCTCGTCATTTATATCGCGATGTACACGATATTGACGCGAAGAACAGCTGTTATAAATACCGTGTTATAAATATCTTGGGAACATGTTTTTTGTCAATATTATTATGAGAGAACTATGTTCACATATCCGTTAGATTCGGTTAGTGAGTTCTGTAACGTCTCTACTGTAAACCACAGATTATAAAGTAGGAATGCGCAAAGACAAACACCCTGTAGATTATGATTGTAAAACAAAAACCCGACCACCAACACTCAGGTGATAGTTTATACATGGTGTTTCGGATTTGATAAGATTTTTTTACGTAGAAATTATCAAATAACTCCTTCTTACCGGGGAGGGTACTTGCAAGGAGTGGAGTAAGAACAAGTGTAAGACATTTACTGACTCACTACGTGAGTGAATTAACGTGAATGCGGTTACGAAGCGATGCGGTTCACGAGAATTTAATGCGATACCGTTCTGTTCTACGTCGCCGCATCAGCCGTAATTTATTTTAAAATGTTGTGTGTATATTCAGTAGGTCTGAAAATAGGACGTTAACTATTTTGTACCCTCCTACCCTCTATTTTTTAGGGTTCCGTACCTCAAAAGGAACAACCAGCACCCTTATAGGACCACTTTGTTGTCCGTCTGTCTGTCTGTTGGTCTGTCTATCAAGACTATTAATCTCGACAACGCGTGGACATATCAAGTTGAAATGAAAACTATATACTCAGGACTGCGGTCCCTTGAAACAGTGAAAAAAAAAAAATTCTAAGTTAACGAAAAACAAAGCTATGTCCGTTTATGTCGCAAAAAAACGTAGATATATTTCGACACTCAAGGTAATCAAAATTCAAAGAGTTCAAACTTCTCGTTGACCCAGAATCCTGAAAATTGGCATAAAGCAAGGTATAGCACTGGTATAGCCTGAAAACAATTTTGTTGTAATGTCACAAAAAAAAAACATTTGTAAATTAAACCAAAAAGGTCAAAGATATAGCCCATCAAAGTTACGTGTAACGTCACGCCGTGCTGCATTTTTTTAATGGACTATATCTTTGTTATTTTTTGTTTAATCGAAAAAAGAATAAATATGTGTCCAATATTTTTTTTATAATCTAGAATACGGACTTAATAAAATGTAGTTATTTTGACACTGGAAACTACCCTATTTATATGTCAGAACAATGTTGCCTCAGGAGAAATATAATTAGCACTCTAAATATGTTAGATATAGGTATTATCAACAACATATTAGCAAAGATGAGGCAAGAGTCTTGTACAAAATCTATCACAACCACTTAAAATAAACTATAACACAAAATTTGGTTACGATGGAGCGACATAGTCTAAATTGAGACAAAGCTTCTTAAAAAAGATTTAAAAAAAAACAATGTTGCCGAATCAGCTAGTAATAAAATATAATCCCTCAAAAACAAACCACCCTCTACATAAAATAAGGCTCTGTTTGCACAGTCAACAAGCGACGTGCGACATTGGGCGATCAAACAGCGCGCCTAGCTGGAAACAGCCTTACTAATTGATATCTCCAACAAGGTTCCAATCTGACACCACAGTGTCATAGCGTCAGAATTACTCGTCAATGAATAACTCTGAATATTCTAAAGCCTGCTATGTGGTCAAGCTTAAACTAATGCAAGCCTATACAGGGTTATTTGTAAAACCCTGGCAACCTCTCAGAACTGTGTTACTAACATCATAAACAACAACTTTTGTTCCATGACTTTAAAAAAAATATCATATTTTAGTTCTTCAGATTTTTATACAAAAATAAAAATATTTAAATTGAACGTGCTGACTCCTTGGGGCGCGCGGGAACGTCGACGACTCGGCCTCGGTCCGGCGGTTACCGGATGGTCGGACAACGAGCTACCCATTACTCGCCGTTCGCAAGCCCGCTCCTACGGTGGCTGTAAATCGGGATCAGAATCCCGGTGGCGGCTGGGGCGTGGCGTCATTCTCAGTCGACCTCCTCCTTTGCTAGCATTACTGCTTCGCAGAAGGAGGTGACCGCCTGCCACTCCTGCTCGCTCCAGACCATGGCCTGTACCAAGGCGCGAGAGATCGCCGACGTCGATCGCCTCCACAAGGACACGGCGATGCTCTGTCCAAGCGGGCACACCTCCATCGTGTCCTCCAGGCGCTCCGCACAGTGGCGACACCTGGGCATCACTTCCGCACGAATCCGGTGCAGGTACCTTCCGCACTTACCATGTCCGGTGAGAACCTGCGTCATACGGAAAGTGACAACGCCGTGAGGTCTTTCCAGCCATGCCTCAAAGAGGGGACTTACCGCCATAATAGGCTAGTTGCCTTAAAAAATGTAATTAGTCCGTCTTTTAGATTATTCAAAAATAAGGGACACGTATTTTTTTATTTGTAAATTACACCAAAAATAACAAAGATATAGCCCATTAAAGTTAAGTGTAACGTCACGCCGCCGTGCTGCATTTTTTCGCACGGGGTGGCGTCTTTAAGACGCCACCCCGTGGTATATATAATAAAAAAATACGTGTCCCTTATTTTTGAATAATCAAATGAAATGTAGTTATTTTGTCCCTGGAAACTACCCTATTGTGACTTACCTAACCCATCCACGGGGTGACCTTAGTATGTATTACTTACCCTTGAATATCGACCTCTGTGGCTATTATTAGTTATCCTAAGTCCACGGAGGTTAAATCTAACTCCTTACTGACACTACTACCTACCCAATTTTGTTTAAATAGCGGAAATCGAGACCCCATGCGACGCAATTCATATCGATCGTACCATACTTGATCATATATTTTTTTCATTCTTTTTGACGAAAACCCAAAATACCAAAACCTCTCTTTCAAACCATTTAGTACCAAAACCGAGATCAGATTAAACTGGCTGCTAAACGAGCTTATGAAAGAACAGACCAGTTTTAAAAGGCTTGAAATCTATTCAATTTTGTACTAGCAAAGAGGTCTTTTTATTTCGGTTGTGTTACACATGACATGACTGTTATAAAATGAGCTCTACTCTATTCAAGTTTTCATCAATGTAGAGGTATAGTTATACTGTTTATGACAGCCAATTCATATAGATCCTTTTGTGACAGGAATTGTAAAGAATAAGAGGTCGATTTAAATTGGTCGTCTAACGTCGTATTTGATCTAAACAAGGCAGTTTTTGTGGAGATTTTTAACAAAGGCGTTTTGAATTCGGTTAGTTAGGGCAGACACAGTTCGTTTTTTTTTGGGATCTTATTATTGAACTTTTGGTTCTCTTGAGAATGCTGTTAAACAGATTTGAACTTGAAAAGTTACGTTTGAAATAAATAAAATGTGTTACCAAGTTTATTTTGAACTAGCTTTTGAGAGCAGCTTTGCCTGTATAAAAGTAGGTATCCCGGTATCCCCATACAATCTTAGCACCTCCATTACATCCCCTTAGAAGATCAATTTTGAAAAATCTTTTCTTATTTATTAAATCAAAATCAAATAAAAAAAGCGGCGAGTATCGACCCTTAAACTTCTCTTAATAAACTAGTGCGCCTCTCCATCAACAATTGCATCACTGCTTACCATCAGGTGAGACCGCATTTCATTGCTCTCAGAACAGATGGCTGTTGGGGCTGAAAGGTTCTAGAATGGCGACCACGTACCGGAAGACGTAGAGTTAGCAGGCCTCCTACAAGGTGGACCGATGACCTGGTCAGGGTCGCGGGAATCCGATGGATGCCTTCATTGTGGTGACGCTTTGGCGAAGCCTAAGTCCATCGGCTGAAGTGAGGATGATGATGAACTTGTTAGCTATAACCCCACCTCACAACTCTAGCTGAATTTGGACCAACTGGGTCTCTTGCTGATAGATATCTCTTGGAAGTGCGTGTAACATAACGCACACATCTAACGGCATAGCATAGCATAGTCGGCCTTATAATGTTCCCACAGCTGGGACTCAGGCCTCTTCTCTAGGAGAGGGAATGGGCCGTAATCTACCACGCGAGCCCAGTGCGGGTTTTCTTTTTTTTTCTGTCGACGGGGAAAATCATCATTGACGAAACCCGCTCTTGGGTGGAGCGGGAGACAGTGTCAGAGTCTTACTGACTAAAAACCCCGCGCCGTTCCTTCTAGCCTTCATACCGGGGCTCTAGTTTCCTTTCGGATAACCCCGACCCCGGTAGGCTTCGACCCAGATGGGCCCCTCCTGTTGCTGACAACTCCTTGAGGCGCGCGGGAACAGTGCGCGCCGTCGACGCCTTGGCTCGGTCCGGACAGTTACCGGACGATCGGACAGCGAGCTACCCATGGCTCGCCGTCCGCGAGCCCGCGTCTACGGTGGCTGGAAATCGGGATCGGAATCCCGGCGGCGGCGGCGGGGGCGCCGTTGCCTGATGCGGTCTGCCTCCTCCTTTGCTAGCATTACTGCTTCGCAGAAGGAGGCGACCGCCTGCCACTCCTCCTCGCTCCGGACCATGGCCTGAACCAAGGCCCGGCGCGAGAGGTCTCCGCCGCCGATCGCCCCCACGAGGGCACGGCGTTGCTCCGCCCAAGCAGGGCACACCTCTACTGTGTGCTCCACCGTGTCCTCCGGGCGTTCCGCACAGTGGCGGCACCCGGGCGTCTCTTTCACTCGAATCCGATGCAGGAACCTCCCGAACTTGCCATGTCCGGTGAGGACCTGCGTCATGCGGAAGGTAAGGACGCCGTGAGGTCTTTCCAGCCACGCCTCAAAGAGGGGACTTACCGCCATAATTGTGGCGTGCCCAAGCCCAGTGCGGGTTGGTGGATGTCACATGTCTTGTGACAGTTTCTTCACGATATTTTCCTTCACCGTTTTGAGAGGCTGATGAAATAAATTGCACAAAGTAATGCGCCTGGCTGGGTTTGAACCCGCGACCTACAACTTGTAAGTGCGTTACCACTTGGCCACTTAACCTCTTGCAGGCTTGGTTCTTACCGGACGGTCGAACGGCGATCTACCCGATGCTCGTCGTCCGCAAGCCTCTTGAGATAGGTGACAAAGAGAATATAATACGTTACGTTAAGACGAAGAAACAGGAGCCATTTTGTTTTTTCTTTTTCTAAGAAACCAAAGTGTGAAAAGATTATTATGCCAAAAACATCTGTTATTTTTTTTTCTTTAACCTAATTCTAAATTGGAGTCCCAAAAGTATTGAGTTACTAAAACGCACGCCGATTTGATTTCAAAAGAAAAGATATTTCTTGAATACGAACCATTCTCTGAGGATTAGGATTTTCGAAAGAGCTGTCAGAGCAAAATTTTCAATGCAGCTCTCAAAATAACATTTCAAAGAATATAAACCTTATTTCTTAGAATATAAAGACGGAATATGATTTGGTGAATAACAAAATTAAAATTGTCAAAAAAAATTCTATAGAATTTTGGTACAACAAAAACATAATCCTTTTTGCAGTTTCTAAAATGATTTCTATTTAATTTTGTGCTTTATTGTAATCGGCATAAGCGATACATGAAATTTTTCCAGCCAGCAATAATGTTTGTAAAAATATGCGAAATATAACAGATCTATTGTCAATATTCTAAATCCAAATTGGATTGAACGTAAAATAAGTAAATACAAATACTTAGAAGTTTGAAATTCGAATCTTTGGCTTCCATCTTGGATTTTAGAGAAAAAAAAAGTGTTGCCCACACTAAAAATTACTCTTGTATCGTGTGTGCGTTCACAAATATGACCCAGACCCAAAATAACTCCGTAGACGCGGGCTCGCGGACGGCGAGCCATGGGTAGCTCGCTGTCCGACCATCCGGTAACTGTCCGGACCGAGCCCAAAGCGTCGACGGCGCGCACTATTCCCGCGCGCCTCAAGGACTTGTCATCAAAGGTCGAAGACTATTGGGGCCATGGGTGATGCAAAAGAGACCCCCGGTGCCCTGGAACAATAGCAGGAGTCGAACAATTTGCCTGCTGCGGTTTTCCCGTCCGTTTATAATTTGGGTGTCTTTAAGGCTAGAGTGAATAGGCTCTTAATAAACTAGTGCGCCTCACCATCAACGATTGCATCACTCAAAACTCATCACACAAAATTGAGCCAAAGCTCCTAAATATGCAAGCTTAAAATACATAATAATATGAATATATTAAAATATTATATTTATACAATAAAATAATTCAACAATATTTTTTAAGCGCTAGTCTCAGCCGGCGGTTTCACTCACATGAATTTTAAAAAAAACTGGGCAAGTGAGTCGTCAGACCCGCGCACTGAAGGTTCCGTGCAAACTACAATTCCTGAATGGAGTCTCGAAGATTTTTCCGAATTGCATTTTTTTTTGTGACCTAGCTAACAACAAATTTACTGTTTTCAGATTTATTGCTATACCTGTGCTACGAGTATAAATAAGACCTTGCTTTGTGTCCAATTTCAGAATTCTGGGTCAACGAGAGAGTATCAAAATATACGTTTTTTTGCGACATAAACGGCCGAATTTTTTTTATTCGTTAACTTAGCAGTATGATTTTTTCACAGCTTGAAGGGACGGCAGAAATGAGTATAATATAATTTCAACTCGATCCACAAGTTTTCGAGATCCGGTAACTGTCTGGACCGAGCCCAAGACGGCGCGCACTGTTCCCGCGCGCCTCAAGGAGTTGTCAGCAACAGGAGGGGCCCATCTGGGTCGAAGCCTACTGGGGCCAGGGTTATCTGAAAGGAAACTCGAGCCCCGGCTAGAAGAGATCAAGAGGCTAGAAAGAACGGGGTGGGTTTTTAGTCAATAAGAGTCTGTCACTATGTCCCGCTCCAGCCAAGAGCGGGGGTTGTCATAAGATGATTTTTGCCCATCGTAAAAAAAAAAACAGACAAACAGACAGATGGACGAACAACCAAATAAGATACGGAACCCTAGAGAATATACTCCGGAGATCAAAATATTATATGTGGTAATCCAGGACAAAGTTTACTCTTGAACCAAATTTCATCGAGATCCGTTAAACCGTTCGAGGGTTAAGAAGTAACAAACATTTTTTTTAATAACCTGTTCTGTCCCACTGCTGGTGAAAGACCTCCTCCAACTTCTTCCAAGTTTTCTTTTCTTGAGCTAAATCAAACCAGTCCCTGCGGTAGGCATCCAAGTCGTCTCGCCACCTCTTCCTAGGTTGACCTCGGCGGCGTCGTCCATCTTCAGGTACCCACTTTGTGCAAACTCTTGCCCAACGGTCAGAGTGCATGCGACTGATGTCGAGGAGAAATGGCAGGCCGACGCCTCCTTCTGCGAAGCAGTACCTAATGCTAGTAAAGGAGGAGGCCGCAGGCTACGGCGCCCTCGCCGCCGCCGCCGGGATTCCGATCCCGATTTCCGGCCACCGTAGACGCGAGCTCGCGGACGGCGAGCCATGGGTAGCTCGCTGTCCGACCGTCCAGTAACTGTCCGGCCCGAGCCCAAGACGTCGACGGTGCGCACTGTTCCCGCGCGCCTCAAGGAGTTATCAGCGACAGAAGGGGCCCAGCTGGGTCGCAGCCAACTGGGGCCAGGGTTATCCGAAAGGAAGCTCGAGTCTTGGTTTTAAGACTAGAAGGAACGGGGTGGGTTTTTATTTAGTCAGTAAGAGTCTGACACTATCTCCCGCTCCGCTCAAGAGCGGGTCTTGTCATAAGATGATTTTCCCCATCAAAAGAAAAAAAAAATGCGACTGGTATGACCCACCCAATCCCATTTTAGCCTGGCAGCCTTTTTTCCTACGTCTATAATTCCTGTCTTTTGACGTAGCGTGATGTTCCTCATTCTGTCGGCTCTTTTGACACCCAGAATGCTGCGTTCCATTGCTCGTTGGCAAACCCCAAGGCGAAAACAAACATACCTCCTCCTTGCGTCGTTTGTCCTCAATGCTAAGGGTCGTGACCTCGACGAATAATCTTCTTATGGACTATATTTCGCCATGTTGTCCTGTCTTTGGCGATGTGGATGGCGTCGCAGACTGTGGTCTCCGGTGTAGCACGGATTTGGTCTGACTAACGTAATGGACTCCTGCCCCTGGGTCTTTTTCAAAGTCAAAGTTAAAGTCAAAGCCATTTATTTGCATTAAATGCGGTACAAGAGGTGGTAACTTAATAAAATTGTGCAGACACATTTTGCCATGAGTTGGCATGCAAATATTAAATTGTGTTAATGATCGACTTGATCATTGTGGTGAGTCAACAAACATACATACACATTCAAATTTCGCCTCTATACAAGTAGTCTTATTTATATGTATTAAGTATCATAATAATATCATGAATTTATGTGAAAAATAACAAAATATGATTTTAAATAGCTAGTTTATAATTTTATTGTTATATTATTTTAGTAAAAATGATCGTTGGTAATTTTAAAATTATTATAGTTGAATAAAATAGGTGTAAGTTACTGTTTTATTTATTTTTGGTATACCTAGTGTATTGTAAAAAAAAGTCTTGATTTTACAAATACTTTAAACATAATATTTTTTGGTACATATGAATATACAACACAGGTCAGCCCCCCTAGCCAAGTTACAACCGTTTCGCTTGCGTCGAACGCTTCGAGTTGACTTTGCCGCCAATTCTTTTGTTCTGACCACGTGACTGAGCGTTGAGACGACGTCGATCCCGTACATTTGAAACTTTCTACTAGCGTTAACTATTGCTGATTAGCAACTTGGCTAACAGGACAGCCGTCGGGCTTGCTCAGTTGACGAAACTGAGCAACCTTCCTTAGATTTTTTTTCAGGAAACGAAAAAGAATATCAACCTCACCATACAAAATTATACGCTTTTTTTTTTCGGTAGGAAAAATCATCCAATGACAAAACCCGCCCTTGGGTGGAGCAGGAGATAGTCTGTTCGGATAACCCAGGCCCCAGTAGGCTTCGACCCAGCTGGGCCCCTCCTGTTGCTGAAAACTCCTTGAGACGTGCGGGAACAGTGCGCGCCGTCGACGTCTTGGGCTCGGTCCGGACAGTTACCGGACGGTCGGACAGCGAGCTACCCATGTCTCGCTGTCCGCGAACCCGCATCTACGGTGGTTCGAAATCGGGATCGGAATCCCGGCGGCGGCGGCCAGGGCGCCGTTGCCTGATGCGGTCGGCTTCCTCCTTTGCTAGCATTACTGCTTCGCAGAAGGAGGCGACCAACTGCCACTCCTCCTCGCTCCGGACTATGGCCTCAACCAAGGCCCGGCGCGACAGGTCTCCGTCACCGATCGCCCCCACGAGGACACGGCGACGCTCCGCCCAAGCGGGGCACACCTCGACTGTGTGCTCCACCGTGTCCTCCGGCATTCTGCACCGTGGCGACACCCAGGCGTCTCTTCCGCTTGAATCCGGTGCAGGAACCTCCAGAACTTGCCATGTCTAGTGAGGACCTGCGTCATGCGGAAGGTAAGGACGCCGTGAGGTCTTTCCAGCCACGCCTCAAAGAGGGGACTTACCGCCATAATTGTGGCGTGCCCAAAAATTATTATACACTTGATTGGACAATTTGTAATTTTCTGCGTGACCAATTTTAATAATTCTGTTTATTTGAAAGAAGATACGTTCAGGATAATGCTATCACTTCCTTTTGCTTTCTTCACACAGATTCAGATTTTAACTGATAAAAAACATAATAATAAACCTGTAATTATTTATTTAAATAATAAAAAACAACGTCAAACGATCAATAACAAGAATTCACAAATTATTATGAAATAAAATCTGAATATATTTTGCATAAAATGTGCATAAAATATATCTGTTTGCTTAACTAAGAATATATTGATAGAATAAATATATTGGTTGGTTTGTTATCACCTTTTTTTATGTGGGCAAAAATCATCTTATGACAACACCCGCACTTGGGTGGAGCGGGAGATAGTGTCAGACTCTTACTGACTAAAAACCCACCCCGTTCCTTCTAGCCTCTTCATACAGGGGCTCGAGCTTCTTTTCAGATAACCCTGGCCCCAGTAGGCTTCGACCCAGCTGGGCCCCTCCTGTTGCTGACAACTCCTTGAGGCGCGCGGGAACAGTGCGCGCCGTCGACGTCTTGGGTTCGGTCCGGACAGTTACCGGACGATCGGACAGCGAGCTACCCATGGCTTGCCGTCCGCGAGCCCGCGTAAATCAATTCCACTCCTTGGGTGTACGTACACTAAATGTGTTCACAAAACACTTTGCATATATGGGTGGGATGTCTACCATGTACCGGTGGCGCAACGCCGTACGTCTTGTGGTCCGATGATGGAACGGACTTGGCGGAATAAGATTGCGCTGTAGATTGATGATTTGATTTATAGGCCATATAAATATTTGTTCAAGGCGGGAATCGAACCCGTGACACGCAGCACTGCAGTCAATTGTTCGACTACTGACAACAAAACTGCCAAACGTGTGATTAAGTGTCCCTGCACACGGGCCACAAAAAAACGCCGCACCAAAAAAACGCCACGACAAAAAAACGCCGCCACAAAAAAAAGATAGAAGCGGCCACAAAAAAAAAGCTGAAGCGTGCGACAGCTTGTGGCCATACGTGCAGTATCATAATGAACTCTGATGAAAAATAAACTTGAAGTAGCTTTTTGTGTAGCCCGTGTTTTTTTTTTATACGGTGGGCAAAAATCATCTTATGACAACCCCCGCTCTTGGGTGGAGAGGGAGATAGTGGCAGACTCTTACTGACTAAAAACCCATCACCTTCCTTCTAGCCTCTTCATACCGGGGCTCGAGATTCTTTTCAGATAACCCTGGCCCCAGTAGGCTTCGACCCAGCTGGGGCCCTCCTGCTGCTGACAACTCTTTGAGGCGCGAGGGAACAGTGCACGCTATCGACGTCTTGGGCTCGGTCCGGACAGTTACCGGACGATCGGACAGCGAGCTACCCATGGCTCGCCGTCCGCGAGCCCGCGTCTACGGTGGCCGGAAATCGGGATCGGAATCCCGGTAGCGGCGGAGATGTGAGGACCGTGTGCGGGGACATTAATTCAAAAACTTATAAGAATTTGTCAATAACTGTGATCGATGCAATTTCTTACAAAATAAGCAAGAAAATCCAGATGAAAATACTAATGTTAAAAACACGAACAAATTTTTACAACTGTCGTTTTTTTATGTCGCATCATAAAACAGCTATAGAAGTTTTTATGTGTCTGAGGTCAGAGGGGACAGACAGATATACATCTTTTGAATGCCACGTATTTATAGGTCTTAGGTATATTATACAACATAAGTTTTAGTATATGCAAAACCTGATACAGGTGTCTAGTATCTTTATGTAAAGAATCTATGTACAAAATTTCGTAACTGTATCATGAAATATGCTATGCTATGCTAGCTTGTTCTTCGTCTTCCTGCCCTTATCCCATATTATTTAGGGTCGGCGCAACACGTTTTTTTCTTCCATTCTGTCCTGTCACCCGTCAAACTATCATTAACTCCCTTTTCTTTGATATCACTCTTCACACAATCCATACATCTTTTCTTCCATTCCTCTCCATCCATCTACAGACACGTACATACTCAGAACTCTTTTAGTAATATGCGCTTCATCCCTCCTCTTCACATGACTAGCATGTTATGTCAGCAAAAATACATAGTCACCGGGCCATCAAGACTGAGAGGTTGTTTTGCTCTTGCACACAGCTGTTTGCTGGCGTCTAATACCCGCTATGACCTACCGTGAGCTATGTTATACTTAGTGTCGGTGGTGTCCAACTTGTGACCTTTTTAAAATATTTTTGGGAAAAAATATAACATGGTGTAAAAATTATTGGAATCGATTCAGTTACTGATTCTGAACAAACTATATTCAGGATTCGCATATACTTAAAATTATGTTGTACTAGCTTTTGCCCGCGGCTTCACCCGCGTACATAATCCCAGGATAAAAAGTATCCTATGTGTTATTCTGGGATATGGTCTACTCGTGTACCAAGTTTCATCGAGATCCGTTCAGTAGTTTTTGCGTGAAAGAGTAACAAACATCCATACATCCATCCATGCATACAAACATTCGCATTTATAATATTAGTAGGATAAGAATACTTTTGTAAGAGACGTAATGTCCCAGTGGTTAAGGTACCCGCCTCTCATACATGAGGTTGCAAATTCAAAATCGGGCTAGTACCAGGGCAAATTTTTCAAGTTATAAATTACTAGCTGGTTCCAGCAGCTTAGCAGAAAATTATCCCAAGGGAACATACTTCCAGGATAAAAAATATCACATGTCCTATTCTAGGAGATGGATTTCTATCCGTGTACCAAGTTTCATCAAAACCGGTTTTGCCATTTAGGCGTGAAGACGTAACAAACAAACAAACAACTCACTTTCGCTTTTATAATATTAGTAAGGATGTGGAGCACACAGTAGAGGTGTGCTCCGCTTGGATATAGTATCGCCGTGCCCTCGTGAGGGCGATTGGCGGCGGATTGGTGTCTCTCGCGCCAGGCCTTGGTTGAGGCCATGGTCCGGAGCGAGGAGGAGTGGCAGTTGGTCGCCTCCTTCTGCGAAGCAGTAATGCTAGCAAAGGAGGAGGCCGACCGCATCAGGCAACGACGCTCTCGCGAGCCACAAGCCGCGAGCTACCCATGGCTCGCCGTCCGACCATGCGGTAACTGTCCGGACCGAGCCCAAGACGTCGACGGCGCGCACTGTTCCCGTGCACCTCAAAGATTTGTCAGCAACAGGACGGCCCAGCCGGGCCGAAGCCTACAGAGGCCAGGGTAATCTGAAAGGGGGCTCGAGCCCCGGTATGAAGGCTAGAAGGAACGGGGTGGGTTTTTAGTCAGTAAGAGTCGGACACTATCTCCCGCTTCAACCAAGAGCAGGGTTTGTCATTGGATGATTTTTGTCTGTACTGGAAGACGCAGAGTCGGAAGGCCTCCTACAAGGTGGACCGATGACCTGGTGAAGGTTGCGGGAATCCGATGGATGCGAGACGCACAGGATCGATCATTGTGGTGACACTTAGGGGAGGCCTTTGTCCAACAATGGACGTCTGTCGGCTGAATGATGATGATGATGAAAAATTTCGCTGGGTCAACTATGTCATTTCAAATAATCCCGCAGCTACGACTACTGTTACTCGCTACAAAACCATTAAGGTTGTCAAATGAAACGTAATACCGCGTCAATATCAATTACCTAATACTTGGAACACCTACAAGAACAGTTCTGCCTATTCCGTTTAGGTTATAATGGCTTAATAATAAATGGATCCGTCAAACGGATGCCTTTGCTATATAACTCAAACTAAAATGGCGGACTCCCAGCACTATTTTGACAAATCACTTGTCAAAGAGCCATGAAGAAAAGGCTTTATTTAAATAAAATGGATGAGCAAATTTTTTGGGGATTTTATTTAGGTGGAATATCGTATCGGATCAACGCAGGATGGATGAAATGGCGACAGGTCACGGGAACAACTTGTGACCCACGGATGCCCCTCAAGTTGAAGGGTAAAATCTACAAATTCGTGATAAGGCCGTGTACAGAATGGAAGAAAAAAACGTGTTGCGCCGACTCCAAAAAAAAAACGGGATAAGGGTAGGAAGATGATGACCTTTGAACCGAAAGGCGAGCTACCCATTGCTCGCCTTCTGCAAGCTCACGTCTACGGTGATGATGTGGTCGACGTTAGAGCACGCTTGCCTAGAAGTAACATATTCACTCTGGACTTAAAGACCCCTAGATTGTAGCTATCAGGAAACAGACTCCGGTAGGCTTTTCCAGCCGATACCACTAGCCCACAGCTCTCCATTCATCATCATCATCAATTGGTAGCTCGCTAACTTGACAATGCAGATTCATCTTATTGGTTCCAATTTACGAGTATAGTATAACTAGCTTCTGCCCGCGACTTCGTCCGCGGAAAATTTCTTGTTTTAAAATAAGATTACACTCGATTAGACGATGCGCACGTTCAGCGCTAGATTCCTGAGCACGGGCCTGTGATGTTATGGCATTTTGCCTAGCGAGCCGCTGCGAGCGCTTAGCGCTAGTCTCCCTATCCCTTGTCTCAGAGACATGCTGCCTTAAATGAGATGGACGCTGCGCACGTTGAGCGCTAGATTCCCGAGCACGGGCCTGCGATGTTATGACATTTTGCCTACCAAGCCGCCGCGAGCGTTTAGCGCTAGTCTCCCTATCCCTTGTCTCAGAGACATGCTGCCTAAACTCAGATAGACGGTGCGCACGTTCAGCGCTAGTTCCTCGAGCACGGGCCCGCGATGTCCTCACATTTTGGCTAGCGAGGCGCTGTGAGCGCTCGGAGCTAGATTCTCTAGCGCGTGCTTGCGAAATATATTCTCTATTTCTCGAGAGGCGCTGCTCATTTTCAGGGGCAGATTCTTCCGTACGGCGTACTCGAGCGGCTCTTGTCTGTGATGTCTGCCGGGACAGTTGAGATTTCCTTTTAGACATGCTCTCAACAAACTACGCACAGACTTGAAAACAATTATGAACAAAAGGAGAGCGACTCGAACACCGTCCGCCTTTACAAAACAAAACAATCGTAATATCGAATAACTCGTATCGATTATTACGATAGAACGAAGTACGAAACTACGAACATACAAAAACGTACAACGAAATTACGATATTTTCGATTATGAGGTATCTATCAACAACAACAACCATACGAACGAAACAACCGAAACCAATAAGCAACTGACAGAAGAACTCCAACTAACGACAACGTGGGCATAATAATTCGAGAGGGTCATCAATCCACAGAAAGTCTTAACACCGCGATTCAGAAAAATTACGTAATTGCAGAACGCCATCTATGGGCAAATAGGTGAAACGTTGGGCACGCCACAATTATGGCGGTAAGTCCCCTCTTTGAGGCGTGGCTGGAAAGACCTCACGGCGTCCTTACCTTCCGCATGACACAGGTCCTCACCGAACATGGCAAGTTCGGGAGGTTCCTGCACCGAATTAAAGCGGAAGAGACGCCCGAGTGTCGCCACTGTGCGGAACGCCCGGAGGACACGGTGGAGCACACAGTCGAGGTGTGCCCTGCCTGGGCAGAGCATCGCCGTGCCCTCGTGGGGGCGATCGGCGGCGGACACCTCTCGCGGCGGGCTCTGGTTGAGGCCATGGTCCTTAGCGAGGAGGAGTGGCAGGTGGTCGCCTCCTTCTGTGAAGCAGTAATGCTAGCAAAGGCGGAGGCAGACCGCATCAGGCAACGGCGCCCCCGCCGCCGCCGCCGGGATTCCGGTCCCGATTTCCGGCCACCGTAGACGCGGGCTCGCGGACGGCGAGCCATGGGTAGCTTGCTGTCCGATCGTCCGGTAATGGACCGAGCCCAAGACGTCGACGGCGCGCACTGTTCCCGCGCGCCTCAAGAAGTTGTCAGCAACAGCAGAGGCCCAGCTGGGTCGAAGCCTAACGGGTCCAGGGTTATCCGAAAGGGAACTCGTGCCCTGGTTTGAAGGCTAGAAGGAACGGGGTGGGTTTTTAGTCAGTAAGAGTCTGACACTATCTCTCGCTCCACCCAAGGGCGGGGGTTGTCATAAGATGATTTTTGCCCACCATAAAAAAAAAATAGGTAAAACGTCTGCACAATGAAAGTTACGCTAGGGGCATTTTGCGTTTTAGTAATTTTATATTATCTTCGAAACTGTATGACCAATTGCTATGCTGTAAATGGCACATCTTATCTGTATAATGTTCTTGTGATACTGAAATAATTTATTGTCATAAGAATTAATATTTTATTGCTCAAATAATCAACCAAACGTAAGTATGCCGAAAAAAAATATTTTTAATGCAATAAAAGAAGTATAAAAGATGAAATATAAAAGATAGAGATATTGTACCGCGGACTTTTTTGTAGAAATAATTAAGACGAACCAGGTAGCCATACATTGTTTTTAATTTTAAGCAACTGTTTAGGCAGCGCACGCAAATAATTCTATTTTATGAGGTATTTTTTTCCGACTTGCTAGACAAAAGTTGTGATAGCTCGGTTAATATACATGCTATAGAAACAATTTATAGCCTATAGCACTCAGGAATAATGTAGCTTTCTGCCAGTAAAAAAAAAATTAGAATTGGATTATTAGTTCCAGAGATTACCCCCTACATACAAACTTACAAACTTACAAACTTACAAATTTTACCTCTTTATAATATTAGTATAGATAAGCATAATCAGCCTTTTGTTAGTGATAGCGTGACGAGCGACAGGACAGAATGGAAGAAAAAAACGTGTTGCGCCGACCCCAAATAACATGGGACAAGGGCAGGAAGATGATGAGATGATGATGAAGCATAATCAGCCTTTCAATATTCTCATGATGGGACTCAGGCCTCCTCTCTAGGAGAGGGAATGGGCCGTAATTCACCACGCGGGCCCAGTGCGGGTTGGTGAATGTCACATGTCTTCGAATTTTTGGTTCTAGGACATGCCGGTTTCCTCACGATGTTTTCCTTCACCGTTTTGCGAGCAGTGGTGATGAAATAAATTACACAAAGCTAGCTGGGTTTGCACCCGCGACATACAACTCGTTAGACAGGGCAGTTAACACTCGGCCACCACAGCTCAAATTTGGTTTCAATTTACCTCCTCCAAAATTTATCCTCATTTCGTGTACCTACAAAGCCATTTATTAGGAGAGTGAGTCCGTAACTGCCAAATTATTTAAATTAGATAATTATTTGTCATACAAATCAATGGGCAAACTAGTTCTGTGTTTGTGTGCGACTCTCACCCATACATGTGACTAAACTAGGCTCCAGATAACCGTGGAATAACGGTCATTGACCCCCCTACACTTTTTAAGCTATTGCATAGCTTCTATCGCGGGCCTTGAGCGTGGAGAACGAATCCAGAAATTCCGTAACGAAAAAAACCTAACACCCCCCACTAAATGGTTGTCATGGCAACTTGTCAACTTCAATCACAAATAATGATCACCTAATAAAGAATTAACAATTAATATTCATAAAAAATTTGTAACTTGAATTAATATCAAAGAAAAAAAATGCATAAATAAAATAAATATATAATTATAATTGCATAAGTTGATAAAAAATGCTATGTAATAGCTTTACCGCGGCCGTCTCCGAGTGCCACACGTCTTTTTTTTTAATTGTTGATAGGTTCGCACTTGACCGTAATCTTATCTGATGGAAAGCAGCGAAGCAGTCGACGATGGAACGCGCTTACCTAGCAAAATCTATTCACTCTTGACTTAAAATTTTTCGGGTTGTAGCCATCAGGACACGAAATCCGGCAAGAAATTCCACTCCTTAGCTGTACGCACAAGATGGGACGTTCACCATGTACCGGTGGCGCATAGCCGTACAGTGCGTTTCAAGTTACATTGCTGTCATGTTGGTAGTATTGAAAATAATGTTGCCATATTTTTAGCAATTAAATTACTTGATATGAGGGTGATTAACTGATACTTCGTTACTTTAACAATTGCCTTTTTTTATTGTTACTATTTTTATATAAAGTATAGGGCGCTGGGCTCCATTCCGATTGTCTTACAATTCTTTCAAATAACGAAAACGCCACGCCACAGTATCGTTCCTCTCTATTAACAACTTCCTTTGAGACCTACTTTTTTAAAATAAAATCCCATTCCGCTCATAGTTTTCCAAAAAGTGTTGCAGCTGCCGTTAAAATCGATTTTGTTTCACATTTCGGGGAACAATTTTGGTAGAGTAGGCAACTCTTTCCTTTTTCCCTTCTTTTTGTGTAGACAGACAGGGGAGCCAACATTACGCCGATGTAACTTCTTAACCCTTCAGATACCGTCAGTTAGAGACACAATAGTAAGACAATAGATACGCGGCCACCGGTGGTCGCTTAGGGATTCATGAATTAAGTGAAACGCACTGTACGTCTTGATGATAGAATGGGCTAGGCGGTTGACATTCTGAATTTCAAAAATGGAAATAAAGACACAAAGCTGTCTTGAATCGATACTCGTATGTATCTAGTAATGAAAATCAGTTCAAATCGAGTAAAAGAGCACTATCTTTCCTCTCAACTGTGATATTTATTTATATATTATATGTATATAAGATATGTTATTGAGGATTTTCCAAATAAACCACAAATTGTTTCTCTGAAAATCAAAGTTTTGTTTATTTAATACGTCTTTACTATATTACAACGTTTAACTATGACCATTACACCTATAACTTACCTGAAAATCAAAGAAACGACATTTAAAGTTTACTAATATCGCCTCCTCAATTATATCCCTTTATTTTATCTCTTTACAATAGAATTTTTAAACAATAAAATATGCAAAATAATCTAAACATCATCTGCCATTCAATCACACGTCACCCCGTTCCACAGAACATAAATTCCATTGACAACTTCAACGCGCGAAGCGCGGCAAATTTGAATTAATGAAATGTCATTTCATTACATGTATTATGTATGTTATATATTTATAGTAGAAGTTATATATTATTTTTATATTTAATTATATTTGAATTAAGACTTCACACATTCTGTTTTTTGCTTCCTACACACTATTGTCTACATTTCTTTTTCATTTCTCCTTTCGCAGGTCTGCTGGAAGAAATTTCTTTGGAAATAAGCAGTACCTTTTTACTAATGTCTCTTATGTATTATCTTTTTTTGTTGTTTTGTGTGTACATAAATAGTAAAATAAATAAATAAATTCATTCTTTGTTTTTCGGGTACCTACGCAGAGATATTAGAAAAAGGTCAATGTACTTTATTCTATGGTTGTCTGGCGCTTACTTTAGAGGTAACACACTCTTGTTAGGCTAGACGAGAAGTGAAATGTCACACGTTGTTCTATTGAGATGTCCTTGTAAGATATTTTTCGGTTTTGGGTTTTTTTTAAGGCGGGAAATCATTCAATGACTTCTCACGCTCTGGGGCGAAGCTCGAGGGCGTGTCAGACTTTTACTGACTAAAACCACACTGTTTTTTTTATTGATAGGCTCGCGTTTGACCACCATCTTACCTGATGGTAAGCGATGATGTGGTCGACGATAGAGCACGCTTGCCTAGAAGTAACCTATTCACTCTTAACTTAAAGACTCTTAAGTCAGTTATGAATAGTCTTTGGCGTTCCAGGACCTTGGGTTTTCGTTTTGGAAGCCAACCCATGGCCACAGTAAGCTTCGACCCTGCTGAGCCTCTACGGTTTTAATAAAATCTGTTTGAGGCGCGCCTAGAACACTTCGTGCCGTCGATCACTCAAGCTTGTTCTGGACGGTTACCAGACATCCTAACTGCGAGCTATCCATTGCTCCTCGTCCGCAAGCCCTACACCTATTTATCAGGTCCGGACATAGCGTTCGCTTCGTCGTTTATACCTCGTACATCGAAGGATTGGAACAATTTGCCTGCTGCGGTCTTCCCATCCGATTATAATTTAGGCGTCTTCAAGGCTAGAGTGAATAGGCTCTTAATAAACTAGTGCGCCTCACCATCAACGATTGCATCACTGCTTACCATCAGGTGGGATCGCAGGCAAGCACTAGTTTTAAATATCAATGAATTAAAACAGTGCAGAAAAGCCGTTTTAATAGATACAAGTGCAGAATGTTTCTTATTGCGACGTAAGCGAGTGTGTTATGTAGCCGAGGTCTTATTTTTTCTGTCGACGGGGAAAATCATCATTGACAAGACCCGCTCTTGGGTGGAGCGGGAGATAGTGTCAGACTCTTACTGACTAAAAACCCCGCGCCGTTCCTTCTAGCCTTCATACCGGGGCTCTAGTTTCCTTTCGGATAACCCCGGCCCCGGTAGGCTTCGACTCAGATGGGCCCCTCCTGTTGCTGACAACTCCTTGAAGCGCGCGGGAACAGTGCGCGCCGTCGACGTCTTGGCTCGGTCCGGACAGTTACCGGACAATCGAACAGCGAGCTACCCATGGCTCGCTGTCCACGAGCCCGCGTTTACGGTGGCTGGAAATCGGAGCTGGAACCCCGGCGGCGGCGAGTGCGCCTGAAGCGGTCGGCCTCCTCCTTTGCTAGCATTACTGCTTCGCAGAAGGAGGCGACCGCCTGCCACTCCTCCTCGCTCCGGACCATGGCCTGAACCAAGACTCGGCGCGAGAGGTGTGTAGCCGAGGTCTACAGTGACAAATTTGCACGTGTATCAAACTACTTTTTTTAATAGGAAGAAATGAATAAACGGGAGTTGACCGGCGACTCGGCATGATACGATACATAAAATAACAATATGGCGGGGAAAAGCACACGCACTTCTCTGCACTAGTAACGGAAAACAGTCTATTGCGTGTCTAAAGCCAGTAGGATAAGAATTGGTTTTCGAATAAGAGTATTGAACTTCTTCGCTTGGTGTTACAAATCTTTTTATCTTCGCTAGATTTTTTCACAAAGGAATGCGTGGAATATTCCTCATATAGTAGGTACTTTTAAGTGTCATGCAGCGGGTGGCACTAAGCCGTAGTGGCAAGTGAGACAGACGTGTCACTCTGAGACCTCCCGGACCAAGTGGGCTTTTGGCATAGAGTAAGTTAAGTAGATGGGACAGATGGTGGGTTGAGACAAGATAGGAAGAGGTGTTTTGTACAGGTTAGGCCTCTACCGAGTCAAATCAAAACATTTATTTACACTATATAATTTATAATAATATTATGCAGATGGAAAGTTGTTTTTTTTTTCATTGTTGGAGGTAATTCCTAAAAGGAATGAGATTGCTACAATTTTTTCACCGATAGGAAGCTACTTTATGCATGTCCGCGGGCGAAGCTGCGGGCAGAAGCTAGTATATATTAATATTATAAAGAGGTAAGTTTATTTTTTTGTTTGTAGTAGGGAATCTCTGAAAGTACTGGTCCAATTGCTGAAATTTTATCACCGATAGAAAGCTGCTTTATTCCTGAGTGACATAAGCTATATTTTATGTACGCGAACGAAATTCTTATTATTATTATTAATTATTATTATACGGGGGACGTCATTTGGATGATTTTTACCCACCAAATAAAAATAATAACATTCTATTCTATAGGCATAAAACTCGGACCTCAAAGTAAAGCTGTCGCGTCTACCCACACCTCTGTGGGACGCCATTATCAAAAGTTTTAAGATGCAGATACCGGGTGATTCATAAGGAATCGTTTTTTATTTAATGTACTCGCCATTAGGCCGCGTCCTAGCGGTGAGCCTTTAGGGTTCACTGAGGAAATGGAGAAACCAGACGAAATATTCTTTAATATTAAAATGGAAAATTAATCATACCTATTATTGCTATCGGTTATATTATTAAGGTGAAAGATTTTGAAAGTGTGTATGTTATTTACTTCTTCATACTCGAACTGCTGAACTGATTTCAATGAAACTTGGCACACGGGTAAAACAAAAAAAAATGTACCACATTTTTCACACTCAATACTGTCAAAGGATAACGCCGAATGTGGGAATTTTGAACGCAGCTATATGAGATGGCAAGTGAGAGAAAGACAGGAAGCATAACATGAAAATGCTATAATGACCGTGTGCTAAAAACAGATTATAAGAAGATAAACACGCTCTGATTTATTTTCCAATCCCACATTATCTATTGGCATTACCAGAACCAGCATAATTAACTTCAAAATTACATTTTAATTTTGTTTGTTCGTGAGTTTCCACATTTTCTCACCGTTAAAACCTTCCCTAGACTATCACAATTTCAATGCCAAAATTAGCCAAATCTGTCTAGCCGTTCTCGAGTTTTAGCGAGACTAACGAAGAGCTGTTAATTTTTATTTATATATAAATGTAAATAAACCATTCACAGAAACGTTTGTATTTATTTTTATCACTCAGAAAAATGACGCTAATTATACCTATATTCCAAAGCGTAGATTACTATGGAGAAGAAGAGTTCGAAGCGAGGAGAGGCAGGCAGACGCCTCCTTCAACGAAGCAGTAATGCTAGCAGAGGAGGAGGCCGCACGCGTGAGCAACGGTCCTCATGCCCCAGCCTGGGTTGAGTCAGGATTTCGATCCCGATTCGACCCCGGTACGAAAGGCAACGACGGAACAGGTGTGGATTTTAGTCAGTAAAATTCTGACACTATTTTCCGATCTGCCCAAGGGCGTGGAGATGTCATTGGATGATTTTCCCACGTACAAAAAAGGGGCTTAGTAGGTAACCACTTTTTTATTTTTATTTTATTATGCGTCACAATTATCGCAAATTAACAAAAAAACTTCGCTGGCTGCTACAAGAACCAGACCGGCTGATATAAATAAACTTAAAACATTCTACAGAACCCACTCACAAAATACCTATCACGCTTGCCACAAATACTGCAGTAATCGGTCACTCACCCCCTTAAGTGCACGTAGTAAAGTATTTTACGCTTCGTTTGAAGGGACATAACATAATGTTATCAAAAACGTCTGGCGAAATGTGGGTGTACCATACCCAGCGTGGGTATGGTATACCCAGCGTGGGTATGACACACCCACCCCCTTTACTCACCCCTTTAGAACACAGACATGACCTATATTTATGTATGTGTATGTAAATGTGTTATCAAAGACTGTATGTCTACAGGTCAACTTTGGGCACGCCACAATTATGGCGGTAAGTCCCCTCTTTGAGGCGTGGCTGGAAAGACCTCAGGGCGTCCTTACCTTCCGCATGACGCAGGTTCTCACCGGACATGGCAAGTTCGGGAGGTTTCTGCACCGAATTAAAGCGGAAGAGACGCCCGGGTGTCGCCATTGTGCGGAACGCCCGGAGGACACGGTGGAGCACACAGTCGAGATGTGCCCTGCCAGGGCGGAGCATCGCCGTGCCCTCGTGGAGGCGATCGGTGGCGGAGACCTTTCGCGCCAGGCTCTGGTTGAGGCCATGGTCCGGAGCGAGGAGGAATGGCAGGCGGTCGCCTCCTTCTGCGAAGCAGTAATGCTAGTAAAGGACGAGGCCGACCGCATCAGGCTACGGCGCCCTCGCCGCAGCCGCCGGGATTCCGAACTCGATTGCGGGCCACCGTAGACGCGGGCTCGTGGACGGCGAGCCATGGGTAGCTCGCTGTCCAAGCCCAAGACGTCGACGGCAAGCTTTGTTCCCGCGCCTCAAGGAGTTGTCAGCAACAAAAGGGGCCTGGCTGGGTTGAAGCCTACTGGGGCCAGGGTAATCCGAAAGGAAGCTCGAGCCTTGGTTTGAAGGCTAGAAGGAACGGGGTGGGTTTTTAGTCAGTAAGAGTCTGACACTATCTCCCGCTCCACCCAAGAGCGGGGGTTGTCATAAGATGATTTTTGCCCACGGTAAAAAAAAACCCCTTTAGAACACAGGCATGATGTATATTTACGTACCCCACCTACACGCACAAAACGTTTTGGAAACACTTTCATTGTGCGTGCAGCTAAGGAATGGAATTCCTTGCCGGAGTCTGTGTTTCCTGATAGCCACAACCTGGGAATCTTTAAGTCGAGAGTGAATAGGTTTCTTTTAGGTAAGCGCGTTCCATCGTCGACTGCATCGTCGCTTTCCATCAGGTGAGATAGCGGTCAAGCGCAAACCTATCAATAACAAAACAAAAAAAAAAAGTACATAAATGTCTTATCAAAGACTGTATGTCTACATCTCACCTTTATATTACAAAAAGGTTGAGCAAATTTTAGTATGGTTTTAATTTTTATCTCAAAAATATCAGTGGAGCATTTTAATTTGGCAGGGGAAGTTATGCAGAGTGCATTGGTGACCATCCATTATGTGGTGAGACTCCATCGTGCCTCACAAAGTCGTTGGACCCGGCTATCTCTTGCAAACACCGACCTCTACTATTTAGCACTCTGGACTCGCGGCCGTCAAAGTGATTTTGTGCCCGTTCGATATCCGCCATTTTGGCGCTGTCAGTTGGCGAGTGTCTACGGTACTAAAATTAATAATGTTACGTCGCTTGCTATTACTACTTATTTTATTACTTAATTTTTCATAGGTTTTATACCGGGTTATTTGTAACACACTAATAACCTTGCAGGACTGTCTTACTGACATCATTTAATAAACAAAAACTTTTATTCTATGACTTTTTACAAAAAATAATACATTTACCAAAAATAAACCTTCATGATTTTGGTGTTCTATCTAACGCATTTCAACTCTGTATTTTGCTATACCTACCTACGTCTGTATGACGTGGCGCAAGGGCATCAACTACCCCCGTCGTCGCTCGATCCCTACTCCCATCCACTATTGTACAATCGCTTGCTTCGCACAGAGTTCGTAAAATTAAGACTATTCAATTTTAATATTTTAATTCTGTTTTCAAATCTGATGAACTACAATATGATACATTTTTAAAAGTCATAGAACAAAAGTTGTTGTTTATGATGTTAGCAACATAGTGCTGAGAGGTTGCCAGTGTTTTACAAATAACCCTGTATAATTTGTGATGCAGGAATAACACAGAATTCGAACGAAATTAATTCAAAATGCAAAAATACTTCAGAGTATAGCCCCCCTAGCCAAGTTACAACCGTTTCGCTTGCGTCGAACGCTTCGATTTGAACTTGCCGCTAATTCTTTGGTTCTGACCACGTGACTGAGCGTTGAGATGACGTCATTCCTGTAAATTTGAAGCTTTCTACTAGCGTTAACTATTGCAGATTAGCAACTTGGCTAGGGGTACTGTACACTTCTCATTCATTTGCATTATACGTCAAAATTTGTTCTCTGGACGCCCGCAAGTGGCGCTGCAAATAAGTACATAAAATTAGCTGTCAAACATGTGAAACAGCCTGTCCAGTGGTATATAGTAGAAAGCAATGCTTGCAAAGCTTTACCTAACGTGGAAAGTATAAAAATTGAAATCACTCCAGATTTTTTTAACCGACTTCTAAAAAAGGAGGAGGTTCTCAATTCGGATGTTTGTATATTTATTTTAATGTTTGTTCGCGCATAACTTCGTCGCTTGCTAACCGATTTGAATTTTTTTTTTTTTTGTTAATATATATAATACTTTCCAAATGGTCCCATAGTCACCAAGTTGGGATCTGATGATGGAATATTGGCGAAATCGAGGGAAGTCCTTAAATTCAATTCAATTTTTTAGTGAAGTCGGTATGTTTTTTTTAAATCTAATTTACAAAGCACAAGTGTAAAGTTCTTTTCAGAATTTTACAGGTTGCAGTTTGTAGAGTGTGCGAGAAATGCGTGAATTGATTCCACCATCACCTTTCTACATCGTACAACCCAATGTACGAAAACACAAAAATTGGGAATTGATGTCTCTTGAAAAGTATGCTACCCAGGAACAAGGTTACAAGTTATATATGTAGGCATAGTCTTTGTGCACAATATGTGATATATTTTATTCATTTATATTTATTATATTTTATTCAAATTCATTTTCTAACTTTTAGCTAAGCAATTTAAACACAGACATTGTGATTTAATGTTCTGTATCTCAAAAACTATCGATCATAGAAAAATTAGTCTTAGACCAAAAGATCGAAATCGATCGATCGAAAGTTGTATAAGACTACATTAAAAAGTGAAAAACGACAAACTGTGGCTTAACGGCCTTTTAGTTAGTGGACGGCAGATCAACCCTTAAGATGTTGAAATCTCTACGGTCTGCATTAAGCGTTTTGCCTAGTCGTTTAAACCGCGTACTTCGAAGGACTGGAGCAATTTGCCTGCTGCGGTATTCACCGTCCATTTATAGTTTAGGTGTCTTCAAGGCTAGAGAGAATAGACTCTTAATAAACTAGTGCGCTTTATTATCGATTATTGTATCACTGCTCACCATAGGTGGGATGCCCATCAGGGTCGAAGCCTACCGGGGTCGGGGTTATCCGAAAGGAAACTAGAGCCCCGGTATGAAGGCTAGAAGGAACGGCGCGGGGTTTTTAGTCAGTAAGACTCTGACACTGTCTCCCGCTCCACCCAAGAGCGGGTTTCGTCAATGATGATTTTCCCCGTCGAGAGAAAAAAAAAAACCATAGGTGGGATCGCAGTCAAGCTCAAGTTTATATGAATTAAAAAAAGATTTAGCTAATTTTTTTTAAATGTTTTTGGCTTTGATACAATTCTAAATTATTTAAAGAACTTTCGAAACGCCTCGTGGACACTTCGCTGGCTGGCTTTTACTTCGGTCAAAAGATAAGCATTGCCATTCAGCGTGGCAATGCCGCCAGCCTTTTGGGTACATTACCAGTCGACAGCAATGCGGAGGAATTTTTCGACGCCTTACTTTAAATTGCCATTTTTTTTTTATTTTAGTTCTCTAGGTTTTATTTTTATTTTTTAAGTTAGTTTTAATTAATTTAAGTTTCTATCAAGAAATAATTATTTTATTGTTTGAAATATCATTAATTATATTGGCTCATAATAAAATTCTTTAAGCCCTATCTTCAGCGGTCGTAATAACAGTTCCATTAATATGCGGATGTAACAAACGCTAATGCTTTTGCAGTATTTGTCAGTTTGTCAAACCAGCTAACTTTTCGAGTTAGCCGTCTCAGCAAGCTTCACTGAGGTAGCCAAACCGCAATAAAATTCTCAGTAACATTTTACTGAGATTGTACCTGCTGCATCATTCTACACATTGTTCAAATACTTGAGATAGAAAACTACGCTAATTTTAAATCACAATATCCACCAACAAGGTGGACCGATGATCTGGTCAAGGTCGCGGTAATCCGATGGATGCGTGACGCACAGGACCGGTCGTGGTGGCGACGCTTGGGGGAAGCATATGTTCAACAGCGGACGTCTTTCGACTGATATGATGATGATGATGATGATCTACTAGGAATCTATTTGCTATTAATTTACACTTATTCACTTTTGACTTAAAGACCCTCAGGTTGTAGCTATCAGGAAACACAGACTCCGGCAGGGAATTCCACTCCTTAGCTGTTAATATAATAAAACTGTTCCAAAATATTTTGTGCGAACCTTTTACTAACATGATTAGCGCGACTTTATTTGCTTTTATTATTTTAGTTTACAAAAAAGCTAAGAAGGTTTTTATATGTATAAGATATGTTATTGAGGATTTTCCAAATAAACCACAAATTGTTTCTCTGAAAATCAAAGGTTTTTTTATTTAATACGTCCTTACTATATTACAACGTTTAACTATGATCATTACACCTATAACTTACCTGAAAATCAAAGAAACGACATTTAAAGTTTACTAATATCGCCTCCTCAATTATATCCCTTTATTTCATCTCTTTACAATAGAATTTTTAACAATAAAATATGCAAAATAATCTAAACATCATCTGCCATTCAATCACACGTCACCCCGTTCCACAGAACATAAATTCCATTGACAACTTCAACGCGCGAAGCGCGGCAAATTTGAATTAATGAAATGTCATTTCATTACATATGTTTTAGTTTTATCTCAAGAATGTGGGGCAAGCATTTTAATTTTGGCAAGGGAATGGTGACCCTCACCAGGTCATCGGTCTACCAGCGGAGGCATTCCAATGTTGCGTCTTCCGGTGCGTGGTCGCCATTCCAGAACTTTTCCCATCGACCCATCGACTACTTGTTCTCCGCCCAATGTGCTCTGCCCACTGCCACTTAAATTTGGCGATTCTTTGGCTATAAGTCGTGGTAAACTTCCATGTAGCACCCACTCCTATCAAGATTGGAGACTCTACACTCGAAGTTGTGAACGAGTACATTTACCTGGGACTGACGGTCCAGTTGGGTAGGTCTAACCTCGTGCAAGAGGTCAATCGTCTTTAATAATTATTACTTTGATATTTTATTCGAATATGGGTCTAATATCACACTAAAGTAACCATTTATTAAATTAAATACAATTATATACATAAAAAAAAAACTTAAATAACTCAACTAACTAATTCAACCAATTATAGACAGAATAGTTTTATTATACGTGCAAGTAGACAGTTCAATAATATGTGTGAGCAGCATGACTTGGATCCCTTTACTACTAGTGTGGCGTCGGCCAGAAGGCGCATAAGCCACAGGTTTTTTAAGTAATCTTTTAATTATTTCCCTATTTTTCTGCAATGTATTATTAATTCTACTGTTACTCATTTTCTGAAAGGTTTGTAGTTACTACTTGTTTTACACTTGCAATTGACTTTGTTTATGTAACTGTTAAATTTTAATAAGGTTCACCAATCATTGTGCAAAGAGTGCTATGGTCACTTCTCAATTGTAATTCTGACACTATACGTGAGGACTTGTAATTGGCTTGCTATCGTCTATGTTAGTTTTTATTTTTTGCTTGTTTAAGCTGTAAGTCCTCCAAGATGTAATAAATAAATAAATAAATAAATATAAATAATAAAGAACACTATCTTTCTATTTCGTCATAGTTGCTTATTGTTATGTATTTATAATTATATAATATTAGTCAGTATGTATTTTTTGCGATATTTATTCTACTATATGTATGTATATATTTATAAAGTAGGTTTATTCTAATTATAATTGTTTTGTTTGTTTCTTTATTCCTTTCACTTTTACACACGGTGTCTACATCTCTTTTTTTCCAATTCTCCTTTCGCGGGTATGCTAGAAGAGATTTCTATAGAAATAAGCATCACCTATGTACCTATTTTTCTGTCTTTTTTTCTTTTAGTGTACATGAATTGTTAAATAAGTAAATAATAATAAACTTTAATAATTATCTAAAAATACACGCATTCACAGTCATGTAATCTCACATACTCAAGACTCCCAAACCAATTTCTATCTGAAGCCATACAAATATTTGATCCCTACGGGAATCGAACCCGCGTCCCGCAGCGTAGAAACCAATCGCTTAGTCACTGTACCAACAGTACCGACAGTTGACGTACATCGCATGTGCATTTGAAAAGAAAAATCTAGAGCCAGATTGCTGAGATTCCGTCTTTGAACACACATTAGCTTAAAGTAGTTTCTAGGGTCAAAATAACTACATTTTATTCAGTCCGTATTTTAGATTATAAAAAAATAAGGAACACGTATTTTTTTTTTTGTAAATTGAAACAAAAATGACAAAGATATAGCCCATTAAAGTTACGTGTAAAATCACGTCACGCCGTGCTACATTTTTTCGCACGGGGTGACGTCACACGTAACTTTAATGGGCTATATCTTTGTTATTTTTTGTTTAATCGAAAATGAAAAATACGTGGCCAATATTTTTTTATAATTTAAAAAATCATTTTTACGGCAACTGGCCTATTGCCGCAATGTGAGTAACTGTATACCACATCTTTTTATTCTTTCATTCTTTCAGAATTTTACTTACAAAAACCCACCCTTGTTTCTTCAGCTGCCTTTTCCGTTCCAGGCTCACGGTGACTCTTCTAATTCCAGCAGAGTAATACGTTAGTCTCATATTGCATACCACTTCACTAAAGAGATGTGGGTATACTATACCCTTCACAGGAATCCTTTGGTGTCAATCTATATATATAAAAATGACCCCCGTTTTCCGTTGTCACGACTTGGCATGAAAACGGCTTGACCGATTTGGCTGGTTTTTTTTTTGTTGTGATTGTTATTGTGAGGAGAAGGTTCTTATGGAAAAAAAATTAGGGTAGTGTAGGGTAGAGTAGGGTAGAGTAGGGTAGAGTAGGGTAGAGTAGGGTAGAGTAGGGTAGAGTAGGGTAGAGTAGGGTAGAGTAGGGTAGAGTAGGGTAGAGTAGGGTAGAGTAGGGTAGAGTAGGGTAGAGTAGTAGGGTAGAGTAGTGTAGAGTAGGGTAGAGTAGGGTAGAGTAGGGTAGAGTAGGGTAGAGTAGGGTAGAGTAGGGTAGAGTAGGGTAGAGTAGTAGGGTAGAGTAGGGTAGAGTAGGGTAGAGTAGAGTAGAGTAGGGTAGAGTAGGGTAGAGTAGGGTAGAGTAGGGTAGAGTAGGGTAGAGTAGGGTAGAGTTGGGTATAGTAGGGTGGAGTAGGGAAGAGCGGGAGCGAAGCCGCGCGGGCAAAGCTAGTAGTCAATATTTATAAGTATCTATCTACTTATTATGTTACCAAAAGTCCAAGTAGCTGCAATGACAAATCCAAGCACGGTCCACTGACGAATCTATTAGCGCAAAGTATCTACACAAAATAGATAGGTACAGAAGACAATCTCATGTATGTACTTCACTTTTGATACCTACGCTCGGTGGACGCACACGAATGAGCGTTTGAGCCGGAACTGTTCGAAGAGTGGTCCGAGACGCTCCGAGATATCGTGTCCGTGAGCAGTGTCTATGTGTGCGTTGCTCGAGTGTGCTTTGTATGTAGATTGACTTCTGTACCTATATACTTTGAGGTACCTAGGTACAGCTGCGGCCGCGCGTACAGTACTGAGCGCTCGGAAGAGCGTTGTATTATGACGTCACGCAGAGGCGGCGCGTCCGTGCGCCAAATTAAATATTTAAGGATGTTTTAGATGCCTGTAAAATCTTACTATAACCCACCCTTCTTTCTTCAGCTGCCTTTCCCGTTCCAGGCTCACGGTGACTCTTTCAATTCCAGTAGAGTACCTTAGACTCATATTACATGCCACTCCGCTAAAGAGACTATACTGAAGGGTGTATTATACCCACACCGGGTATACTACACCCTTCACAGAAAACATTCACGGAGAAAAAAAGAAAAACAAAAAAAATCAATAAATTTCAATTTTATTTATTTAAATTTTTACATACATTTTTACACTTATTTACAACATCGTTTTTAAAGCTTGTGATAATTGATATAATCACTTTTAATTTTTATGAGACGAAAGGGAAATATGTAGTTAATTTTAGTTTTTAATAAAATCATGAGCCGTGTCGCACGTACGAACAAATTGGTTGCGTTGCATGATACGCAACAACTTGGTTCGCACGTGTGTACCACTAACGAACATCGAACACTCTGTTCGTCAAACATGTTTGCAGCAATCTTATTAGTATGTTCTGTATGGACGTTGTTCTTTACAAATCAATGCGAACACCAAAAAACTTTTTGATTCTTTTCATTACTCATACTCTGAAAGTAGGTCTGAAGTTGCCTGAGGAGCGGGCTAAAAGTATAACACTTTTCATCCCTAGGGATTTTTACTTTCAACGAACAGCTGACAAATTATTAAAAAAAAACTAGGTCTATCTTCTTGTATTCGTAATGAAAAGCACAGTGCTTATCTCGGGGTTAAAGTTACCACTTCCAAAGACGCCTCCATGGCTATTAAGAGAGTTCACGACTGTTGTTCGCGACCTCATTCGAACTATGTTCGCGTTCGGGTTTGCATATGCCGTCCATACGTACAAACCAAATGTTCAAGTTTAGGATTCGTGTTCGTACAGTTTTAAGATTTTATTGAACAAACTAACATTTGACAGATGGCAAGGGCAAGGTAATATTCTAAAATGTTGAAAAGTTCGAAATGTCTAACTCTATACAATTATTTTCTTTGGGGGTCACATAGTTTATTTATGCATTTTTGCCCAGTGTCAAGATTAAAAAGTATTTTCACACCACCTGCTCGAAAATGTCAAATTATATGTCAAGCAACCTTAACCTAAAGTGAGTCATTAGTGGCCGGGGGCACAGCCGGTCAATAATGTTTTCACTATGACCCGCTGGTCAATAATGTGACTATTATTTTCTCACAGTAGGTGTAGAAAGGAGAGTATCCTCCTCTGGGCTAAAGGTGTCTTTGCCTTGGGCTAGCTTGAATCCCTCGCTGCATTCAGGATTCTTGTATTAACTCCCTCGCTTTGCTCGTGAGTTAAATCCCGAATCCTTCATTGCGCTCGAGATTCAATATGACGCCCGTGACATAAGACACAACTTTAGCCCCTCGGTGCATAATCTACTATAAGGCTTTAATGCAGAATATAAAAGAGTAAATTTTACATTCATTTTATTTTACAATATCCATCAAGAAACAATTTACGAATAATTGAAACAGCCACTGCCTTAGAGAAAATTCCAGTAAATATTCCCTATATACAGGGTCATTTGTAAAATACCGGCAACCTTTTAGGACTATGTTACTGACATCATAAATAACAACGTTTGTTCTATGACTTAAAAATTTATCATATTTTAGATCATCAGATATTCGTACAAAAATAAAAATATTTAAATAGAACATTCAAAATATTACGAAGTCAATGCAAAGCAAGCGATAGTACAATAGCGGAGGGTGTCTCTGTCTAGCGACGGTAGTGCTTGATGAGCTTACGTCGGTAGGTATAGCAAAATACAGAGTTGAAATGTGAAACAACGAAATCTTGAAGGTTTGTTTTTGGCAAATGAATTATGTTTTGTAAAAAGTCATAGAACAAAAGTTGTTGTTTATGATGTTAGTAATACAGTCCTGCAAGGTTGTTAGCGTCTTACAAATAACCCTGTATAACAAATTTGTGAAAAATGTCAGCACTGTAATATAGGTTAGCAACAAGATATACAAGCAGATTTTTACAAAAATTGATTCAGTAATTCAAAAGATTTGTTGGATTTTATTAAAATAAATTATTATTGTATATCTACATACATATTTTTACAAAATTCCAAAAATTATCTATCTAACAAATATCACTTTTTATTGTGAGATCGAAAACGTTTGTTATTTTCAACCATTTTTCTTGTATTTTTGTTACAAAATATAGAAAAAATATGAAAAAATTCTGCTCCATATTTATTTTTGAGATATTTGCAAACTAATCCTTAATTTCGAGAAAAAAATTTTAAAAAAAAAGTTTAAATTTAGAGATGAACTATTTTTGAGAGACATGAACAATTTTTTTTTTTCGACATAAAGATAGGTTTGCAAATATTTCGCTGTAACACTGATAGCACATCTATTTAGGTTCTTAATTTTTTTTTTGTTTTTTTTTTTTGCAATTCAGTGCGTTGTATTTTTAGAAATTTTGAAAACTCTAACTATCCCTGCACTAAGAAAAGCCGCTTCAAGCTTCTTTTTGAAGAGGCCTTTTTTGTGGCTCATGTGCGGTGGTGCCGCCACAAATAAAAACGCTTGAAGCCGCTTCAAGCTTTTCCGCACTTCAGCTGTTTTTTGCGTCGGCTTCTAGCGTTGTTTTTGAGGCCCGTATGCGGACATTAATAGGTGTTTAAGACCTCTCCTATGATGAAAAAATGCGTGTTTTAGTTTAGCTAGTGTCCCACACTACCGACTGGGGTACCATTAAAGACACTTCCGCATGACCACCGCTAAGTTCATTTTTGCCTGCACTCGAAACGAAATCTTCAAAGGGTTTGGTTTGACGCCGCGCCGCAGGATTCAAGTAAATTTGTTTTTAAGTGATCAGGCAGAAATGACCGCAATGGTACATATGCTTAGTTTACTATAACAACTTTTAGCAAATTAATCTTTTATAAAAAGGAATTTCTGAGTGATATATCACAATACAAAGCTTTTAATTTTCACAGAGTTTTGCGATCTCACAACGACAACTGGCACATTTATTTATTTATTCATTATTATTATTACTAATCGTACAGTTTTTACAATAAATAACTTTTTATTATTTGGCATCGAAACATTATTATTACAATATCACTTTTTTATTTTATTTCGCACTGTTTGAAATCATAGAAGATGAAATTCGAAGATTAAAAAAAAATACATTTTTCATTTGGTCAAAAAAAAATTTCTTACAAAATATCGACCGTAAATATGTCATATAACATCGTTAAACATCATATCAGCCGACAGACGTTCACTGTTAGACACAGGCCTCCCCTAAGTATCGCCATAACGACCGATCCTGTGCGTCTCGCATTCATCGGACTCCCGCGACCTTCACCAGGTCATCGGTCCACCTTGTGAGAGGTCTTCTCACAGTGCATCTTGCCGCATGAAATGGAGAAAGTTTGTCATTGTGACCAAAGCTTGTTAAGGAGCCGAATGCTGCAGTGACAAATTTCCACATGTTAAACAAACGAAGTTTTTCAATACACTTATGATGGTATAAATAAACTAGAATTGACGCGCGACTCGTAGAGGTCACTTAGCACCCAGCCCGATATATACGACAAATGTAATAGTGACGGGGGTAAACTTTTTCTTTCTTTCACTTTTCCACACTAGTGCGAAAAACAGTAAATTGTGTGATTGTGATAAGACTGAGTTTTTGAGTAAGTGTACTGGAAAAGTTCTTTCTATCTCTCGTCTCCATTTTAACTTTTATCTGTGTATGACATATTATGACATATTTACGCTCAAATTCTGTATAATATACTATAAATTTACAAAAAAAAAACAGGCTTGTCAATATCAGTGCGAAATTACTAAAAAAATGCTATCTAAAATTCTGTTCACACTTCTCAATTTGATTTAAAACTTTCCCTATCCTCTCTATCAAAATCTTCGCGTTCTTCTCCGGTAAGGAAGGCAAGATATCTCTTATAACTATTGAATTCTTTTTATGGAACATATCACCTAGCAACGAACCAACAGACTTGGTATTATACAGTCTTTTCAAAGAATCTATAGTCCTCTTTCTAAACACACACAAATTGTCTAACATTAAACTGTGATACACATTGTACTTCTTCAAAAGTCTATATCCATGCAACAATCCTGATTCATTATCAAGAAATATAAGAAGTCCACTGTCCATTTTCTTAGCTAAATTATGAGCAGGCCCATCCATTATATTGACATTCCATTGATAATTAAATAAATTGTTGACTATCCTATCCAAATTTGCTGTTAGATAATCAAATATGATTAAATCCGACCATTGGGCAAGCTCTAAAAATCTGTCTATAGTTTTCTTGTTCAATTTCAAATCTATATGCGTGAAATTTTGCAATTCTTGCCTCAATTTCAATTCTTTCACTCTTAGCTTGTCTATTAGGATTTGCTTACTGATCTCCGTGTCGTTTTCTTTTAAAGACATTTTCATGATGTCTAGTTTATTCAAATGGCGGTTTGTTGGTCTGAAAACATCTGGTATTGATGCCGACTCCAAGCTTGGTATGTATTGTGTTAAGACCACAGCTCTATTGCTATTCCACTGCGCTGTAACAATATCATTAGCTACATTTCTCCATAACCTGTCCTTCAAATCAACTATCCTTACTACAGAAGGAGCTAGATTTGTCAAATTAAGTAACCTGCCGACATAAAAACTGAATATCTCTCCTTGAATTTGATCAGTGTTCTGTCTGTACCTCACGCAAGCTTGCAACCCATCTTTGAAAGTGACTAGACGGTTCTGCATTCTTCCACAACCTGCTTCCATCTTTACAATTTCAGTTTCATCTATATACTCTTCCCAGATTTGAGCTGAGCTTTCTCCATATCCTTGAGGCATCGCATCTTCAATCTGAGGACCCCAATATATGTTATCATACAACACAGTCGAAGCATCAGGAACAAACGTCTTATTTAAAACAAATGGATGTTTATCATTCTTCGTATCTTTCAATATATCTTTCATGACTTCTGTCAGTCCTTTCGGATAGATATCTTTATTGTATTTATTTTCTTTTCCAGTAAAAGATACGGCGGCAAATCTATTACTTTCATCTTTAGTTTCTGGTTTTACAGTGTTCATATTTCGAGGTGTTGTATGTTTTTCTTTTACTATGACTTTTTCTTCATATTCACCACTCATTAGGACTATGCCTATAGCTAGACCGAATATAAAACTAATTATGACACTAATAAAACAATAAGTAACTCCTTCTCTTCTGGTTTTCATCTTATTACTGCTAAAATCGTTGTAAATTACATACGGTCTATGTCTAAAATCTATGGTCATGTTCACTTTGTCTATGTTCTTTTCTTTTACGTTTATATCTTTTAGTGTTGGTATTCTATCGGTAAAAGATAGAGTGGGAGGGTTTTCTTCTCTTGTGTTGTCCATTTTTGTTATTTCATCCTATTTTTCAACTGCAGTCATTTTGAAGAATTTCTGTAACAAAGGAAAAAATAACAATTAAAATCAAAGATAATCCAACATCTTTATATAAATAGACACTATTATTATATAACATTATTATTATTTTGAAGATAAGGGGCTATGCATCTCCCGTAGTGTAGGGGGATGTAGTCACTGCGACCTAAAAGATCTATTGTGACTCGCCACCTTGTTAGAGTAACTCTTTTAGCCCGGAGGCTTCCAGGAAGTCTAGAATACTCCTAGCTTTAAGAGTTTTAATTTCCTCCGGGTAAGTATGGCATTTTTTTTTATACTTAAAAAAAAAAAATAAGTACAATCAGCCTTATAATATTATCACTGCTGGGATTCAAGTCTTCTCTCTAGGAGGAGGAGGAAGGAATGGATTATAAACCACTACGCGGACCCAGTGTGGGTTGGTGAATGTCAACATATTGTCTTCGAATTTTTGGTCCTAGGATAGAACCTAAGTCTGCTCCCTATATTTTCATTCATCGTTTTCGGAGTAGCAGAGATTGAAATATTCGACTGGCCTGTTGGTCTAGTGGTTAGTGGCCCTGACTACTATGCCGGAGGTCGTGGGTCCGATTCCCACCCAGGACAAATGTTTATGTGATGAGCATGATAATTTGTTCTGTGTCTGGGTGTAGTTCATCTATAATATGTATGTATTTAGTAATATATAAGTATGTTTATCAGTTGTCTAGTACTCATAACACAAGATCTGCTTAGCTTGGGACTAGACGGCGTTGTGTGATAGTTGTGGAATATTGATATTATTATTAATTTACTCTAAGTCAAGTGCCTGTCTGTGTCTGAGTTTGACTCACGACGTACGATTGAACGGCGTACAGTTTCGTCTACAGTGTGTGCTAACTAAAATATTTTTCTTCTATCTTTTCTTTCAATTCGTAAGTTGAGACCGCTACCACTGCGACTGTGACTCAAGCCACAAGCCACAAAAAAAAAACAGTAAAAAACCATTGGGTAAACAAAGAGATCCATCCTTATAGTGAGCTTCAAGATAATTGTAGGTTGACTCCAAAGACCCGCCCACCAGACATTTCAATCCGCCCCCAATTAGTTACATAGTAATCATTCAATTTAAAATGTTTTTTGTGTTTGAAGAAACTGTTAATATCACTGTTTTTGCCACTGTTGATCGCCATAAGTTTTTTTTTTTAATTTTATTACATTTTCAGTACGGTACGAGGTCGAATAGACCCCGTACGGGTCTTCTTTTTTTAAGGTGGGAAATCATCTAATGACATCAGGAGGGGTCCAAGCCGAAGCCTATTGGGGCCAGGGTTATCCGAAAGGAAACTCGAGCCCCGGTATGAAGAGGCTAGAAGGAACGAGGTGGGTTTTTAGTCAGTAAGAGTCTGACACTATCTCCCGCTCCACCCAAGAGCGGGGGTATAAGATGATTTTTGCCCACCGTAAAAAAGGGCCTTTAAGTCAAGAGTGAATAGGTTACTTCTAGGCAAGCGTGCTCCATCGTCGACTGCATCGTCGCCTACCATCAGGTGAGATGGTGGTCAAACGCGAGCCTATCAATAGTAATAAAAAAGGATTACCTCCGACAAACATAAAAACAAACCTTACCTCTTTATAAAATTAGTGTAGATAAGTGTGTGTTAAACTCAAATCACAGGTATTTAGCCCCAAATCGATATAGTTACAAATTATTTCAAAGTTTTTTTTACAAAAAGGTCGCCATGTTGTCCCAGAGATGTGTTTAACAAAATTCTTACAAGCTGGCAAAGGAAAAAAAGGTATACAGCCTGTTAAGTGCGGACGGAATTAGGTTAAAGGGTTCTGTAGGTTTTTTTTAAGTATTTTTTGATACATAATATTTTTGAGAACTAAAATTTATTTTGCGACTGGTTTGAGGACGTGGTTTAGAGAAAAATTGTTCCAAGGGATCATATTCTCGGGGTTAAAAGTATTATTTGTGCTATTATACCTATAATTTAACATATTTTATACATCAACGAGTCAAGTGGTAACGGTCCTGACTTACAAATCCTGCATTACTTTGTGTAATTTACTTCATCACCACTGCTCTCAAAACGGTGAAGGAAAATATCGTGAGGAAACCGGCATGTCCTAGAACCAAAAAATCGAAAACATGTGACATCCACCAACCCGCACTGAGCCCGCGTGGTGGATTACGGCCCATTCCCTCTCCTAGAGAGGTTTCAGTCCCAACACTGGGAACATTATAAGGACGACAATATGAGTCAATAGTACTTACAAAAAATAAATTATTATTCCACGAAAAGTTCTATCGGTATGACAAATTTCATCAAAATCATACCAGCTGTTTAAGCTTGAAGAGGTAACAAACATACAAAGATACATATAAAAGTTTTGCCGCACAATATAAGTGTGAAAAATTACAATTCAAAATACTAGCTGACTCCTCCATTTTTAATTACATTTACCCCCTGAAGTTGTATTAAAAAAAACCATTTCATTGACAGACCTTTTCAATTCGACTCACTACAGTTTAACAAAAAAAAAACACATAAGTCGAAAAAAAAAGTACCGGCTAACTCAAAATAAGACTTCGATCCACCCCTTATTGGAATTAAACATTAAAAAACTAACCAATCTTTCAAACGAGGTGTATCAAATTGAATGAAACCTCTGTTAGATCCATAGAGTTAGGAACGCCTTATCGGCAACATTTTTTTTAGGTGGCAAATCATCCAACAAAAAAACATCGTGAGGCATGTCCTAGAACCAAAAATTCGAAAGACATGTGACATTCACCAAACCGCACTGGGCCCGCGTGGTGGATTACGGCCCATTTCCTCTCCTAGAGAGGAGGCCTGAGTCCCAGCAGAGGGAACATTAAAAAGGCTGATGATGATGAAATCATCCAACGACTTCTCCCGCTCTTGGGCGAAACGGAAGAGCGTATCAGACTTTTACTGACTAATGCCTTGATTACACATAACGAGTAAACAGGCGAGACAGTGCTCTCGGCCGAGTACTTGGTACGTGTAAACAGAGCGCCGAGTGCTCGGCCGAGCGCTTTTCTGTACAACTCGCTTACATCACTGTCTCGGTCGAGCAAGATTTTACTGTCTCGCTCTTTTACTCAGTATGTGTGATCAAGGCACCAAACCCACTAGGGTCCACAACCTATGGCCCTGAAGCCTACTGAGGCCAATGGTCTGCTTCCGAAAGAGAAGCTCGGCCCCAGTATGAAAGGCAACGAAGGAACGGGTTTTTTAGTCAGTAAGAATCGGACTTGTGATGACATATGGTGCCGAAACGTGGTCGCTCACAATGGGCCTCATCAGAAGGCTCAAAGTCACCCAGAGGGCAATGGAAAGGGCTATGCTCGGAGTTTCCTTGCGGGATCGTATCAGAAATGAAGATATCCGCAGGAGAACCAAGGTTAACGAGATAGTTTGAAGAATCGCCAAACTTAAGTGGCAATGAGCAGGGCACATTGCATGCAGAACTCGTCGGAAGGCCTCCTACAAGGTGGACCGATGACCTGGTGAGGGTTGCGGGAAACCGATGGATGCGAGACGCACAGGATCGATCATTGTGGCGACACTTAGGGGAGGCCTATGTCCAAGACCAACAGTGGACGTCTGTCGGCTGAAATGATGATGATGAAGAATCTGACACTATCTCCCACTCAGCCTAAGGGCGGGATGAATTTACCCACTGAAAAAAAAAAACTTATTGCCCCAGTAGGATTCGACCCTGCTAAGCCCCTACGGTTTGCTGACATCTCTCTGAGGCTCGCTAAGAACACGACGCGTCATCAGATACTTGAGCTCGGTCCGGACAGTTACCGGACAGCCGGACAGCTTCTTCACTCCACCCCCCTTATTGGAATTAAACATTAAAAAAACTAACTAAGCTTTCAAACGAGGTGTATCAAATTGAATAGATATCCATAGAGTAAAGAACGCCTCGTCGGCAACAGTTGAGGTCGCCATTGATAATAGGAAACACATACCTACGTATATTTTTTTATGTCACTATTATCAAACAGTCTCCCGCCGCGCTTGTCTGTATGTTTGCGATTAACTCAAAAACTACTGATCGGATTTTGAATCGGTTTTTATCAATAGACGGAGTGATTCATGAGAAAAGTTTGAGTGTATAATACATGCTTATTATAGCAGAGTAAAGAGGAGAATTTTAAAGATTTGTTACACCCGTGGGAAGATGAAACGGGTTATGAGTCTAGTTATTATTATTATTATTATATCTAGCCCATATTGTCCCACTGCTGGGCAAAGGCCTCCCTCCACTCCTTCCAATGCTCCCGGTTTTGAGCTACTTCTTTCCAATTCCCAAGGAAGTCATCCTAGTCTAGTGCTAAACAAAATATTTATCACCTCTGGTAGCCTTATCAACAGTGGCGTAACTATAGGGTGGCAAGGCTGGCAGAATGCCACGGGCCCCTGGCCTGAAGGGGCCCCCAGTCTAAAGTCTAAGCTCAGTACAAGTAAATATACAAATTTAAGTAAATTTATAAGGTTTAATAAACGCGTTCATAAGAAAAGGATCCATTTCCCGTGGTATTTTGCCAGCCTTACCACTTTATCAGGTACGCTACTGGGAAGTCACCTTCAGAGACTAAATTAATATAAAGTTCTTGTATATTAAAATACTTGCCGATTTGCCATATTAAAGATTATTTTATTTGTACCTTAGTGATTTATTCAAATCTATATATATAAAAATCAATGCCACTTTTCGTTGTTATTTTATAACTCAAGAACGGGCTCACCTATACAAACCAAATTTTTAGGCTTTGTTCGGACTATTTAGTAGATGGTTTATGTGAAGTTTGGTAGGGTAGAGTAGGGTAGAGTAGTGTAGAGTAGAGTAGAGTAGGGCAGAGTAGAGTAAGGTAGGGTAGAGTAGGGTATAGTAAGGTAGAGTAGGATAGAGTAGGGCCTACCCTACTCTATCCTACTCTACCTTACTATACCTACCCTACCCTACCCTACCCTAGTAGGGTAGGGTAGGGTAGAGTAGGGTATAGTAGGGAAGAGCAGGAGCGAAGCCGTGCGGGCAAAAGCTAGTAAAATTATAAAGTTGACGATTTTCCTGGGGCCCCATCCAATGATTTTGCCACGGGCTTCAGATGGTATAGTTACGCTCGTGCTTATCAACACTATCTACTCTAATACTATAAAGAGGTAAAGTTGTTTTTTTGTTTGTAGGAGGTAATCTCTTAAAGTGCTGTTCCGATAGCTAAAATTTTTTCACCGATAGAAAGCTGTTTTATTCCTGAGTGACATAGGCTATATTTTATGTACGCGGGTGAAACCGCGGGCAAAAGCTAGCATAATATATAGTTAGTCAAGTTTTTTTTAAATAGAAAGAAAGAAAAATAATTTATTTGGTACAGCACAAGGCCGAAACACCCCTGCCTGGGCGGAGCGTCGCCGTGCCCTCGTGGGGGCGATCGGCGGCGGAGACCTCTCGCGCCGGGCCCTGGTCGAGGCATGGTCCGGAGTGAGGAGGAATGGCAGGCGGTCGCCTCCTTCTGCGAAGCAGTAATGCTTGCAAAGGAGGAGGCCGACCGCATCCGATTCCGATCCCGATTTCCGGCCACCGTAGACGCGGGCTCGCGGACGGCGAGCCATGGGTAGCTCGCTGTCCGATCGTCCGGTAATGGACCGAGTCCAAGACGTCGACGGCGCGCACTGTTCCCGCGCGCCTCAAGGAGTTGTCAGCAGCAGGAGGGGCCCAGCTGGGTCGAAGCCTACTGGGGACAGGGTAGTCCGAAAGGGAGCTCGTGCCCCGGTATGAAGGCTAGAAGGAACGGCGCGGGGTTTTTAGTCAGTAAGAGTCTGACACTGTCTCCCGCTCCACCCAAGAGCGGGTTTCGTCAAAGATGATTTTCCCCGTCGACAAAAAAAAAAGGCCCAAACACAAATACAACAAGCAAAATAAAAATAAAGATAAAAAATAAAGTGGTTGTGTGCCTCGTGGCTGCACCAAAATAGGTCCAGTTCAGCATGATTGCCAGACGCTGGTTTTCAACTGAACCTGTGTAAATATTTAAGTAAATAAAATAAAACATAAAAAAACGATCACGCTTGAATTGATTAACGATGCCGTGTCTAGTAGCCACTAACGCATCACAGAGTTCCGTGGCGATTCCAAACGAACCCTAATTCTGTTCAAGTCGAAAAAAAGAACACAAAAAGTGGTCGCCGAGGTTGGTGGCTGACACAAAAACGTCTTGTATGACTATGTGTGTATATTAAGTATGTTTATATTGGGAATATCGATGCCTGCTGATTTCGGAATGCTGTTTTATCTAGTAGTCTACTTTAGGGCGAGAATATTTTTGTTCTATGTTTAATGTTAAATGTAGATGGATTGTGTGAGGAGTGATATGATAGGAATGGGAGTTAGTGATAGTATGACGGGTCGTTATCGCAATTTTAGCCGAAAGACGTCCACTGTTGGACATAGGCCTCCCCCAAGCGTCGCCACAACGACCGGTCCTTCACGCATCCATTCCCGCGACCCTAACCAGGTTATCAGTCCACCTTGTTAGAGGCCTTCTAACGGTGCGTCTTCCAGTACGTGGTCGCCATTCCAGAACCTTTCGTCCCCATCAACCATCAGTTCTGCATGCAATGTGCTCTGCCCATTGCCACTTAAGTTTGGCGATTCTTCAAACTATGTCGTTAACCTTGGTTCTCCTGCGGATATCTTCATTTCTGATGTGATCACGCAAGGAAACTCCGAACATAGTCCCTTTCCATTGCCCTTTGGGTGACTTTGAGTCTTCTTATAAGAACGACGAAGTATGACGGGTGACAGGACAGAATGGAAGGAAAGAAAGTATGCACCGACCACAAATAAAACGGGACAAAGGTTGGAAGACCGGGACGTTTTCATCCATCCTGCGTTGATCCGATGTGTTACCGGATCAACGCAGGATAGATGAAATGGCGACTGGTCACGGGAACCACTTGTGAACCACGGATGCCCCTCAAATTGATAGGTAAAATCTACAAGTCCTTGATGAGTCCTGTCATACTGTATGGATCAGAATGTTGAGCATTGAAATAGATGAAAAAGATGCACGTAGCGGAGATGAGAATGTTAAGATGGATGTGTGGTGTGACGAGAATGGATAAAGTGAGAAATGAGTATATTAGGGGAAGTTGAAAGGTGAAGAAGAGGGATGAAACGCATGTTGCTAAAAAAGTTACGAGTTTACATGTAGAAGGATGGAGAGGGAGAGGATGGCTAAAGAAAAGATGGATAGATTGTGTGAGAAGTGATATGAAAGAAAAGGGAGTTAGTGATAGCGTGACGAGTGACAGGACAGAATGGAAGTCTTGCGCCGACCCCATATAAAATGGGACGAGGGCAGGAAAATGACTTTATAAATGTTACATAAATCACGTTTTTGACAGAATCTAAACATAGAGGCGAATAGAAGGTATATCGAGCCAGTCTGGACAGTGTCAGACTCCTACTGACTAAAACCACACTCCTGCATTACATTTAAACCACAGACATGACGTCCGTACTCTTTTTTTAAGGTTGTATATTGTTTGCTTCAGGGCAACTCCACGTGCAAGTGGCGTCACTCCAGAGCAAAGAGATACAATAGAGCGGCAATCAGAATAAATGTCTTAGAAAAACTGTCATGCCTCAATGAAGATGAAAATCATTTACGAAAATAAACTGGAGTTAGGTCCAGTCGTTTTGCCATAATACGATTTACAATGGTGCAATGCGCAACTCGGCATATTTCTCCAACAAAAACTTTCTTTTGGTGCGTATAGCGGACACAAACGCGACTTGACAGGTACAGGCGACAGCGACTTGTTACTACTTTAGTAACAAGTCTCGGATTAGGATTTTGTTCGCTATGTCCTGTCTATTGGTAGTATATGTTGAATGTCTTTGCTTCATAACACCTTTCAGCAATTACAATATAGTAGAGGTTATAGAAGGTTCATACAGGCCTTTATTTTACCCGCTGCGCTCATCTCAGTTCACCATCTCGAACATGCAACATTGTCATCAGGTAGCCCGTCTCAATAAACTGTTTTATTTTTTAATAATTCTTTATGTCATAAAAATATTGATCGGCCGCCATTTTAAATGCAAAAGGAGACACAGGTTTGCTGTCAATGTCAGTCAACTTTATCTTGAAGATCTAAGAAACAAGTTCCTCTCACGTGAAATATAATGTAGGCAGGACTTGACAGCCTTGGGAAGGGGTATCGAGTTACCCAGTAACTGTGTTGTAGAGCTCAGATTGATAGATGCTCTTGAAAAAACCCAGCAGGGTTGTGTGTTTAGGCTTGCGGACGGCGAGCAATGGGTAGCTCGCCGTCCTATCGTCCAGTAACCGTCCGAACAGAGCCCAAGTCGTCGACGGCGCGTACGGTTCCACGTGCGCCTCAAGATGCCAGCAAACCGTAGGGGCCCAGAAGTGTCGAAGATTACTGGGGCCAAAGGTCTGCTCCTGAAAGGAAGACTCGGCCCTGGTATGAAAGGCAATGAAGGAATAGGAGTGAGTTTTTAGTCAGTAAAAAACTGACACGCCTTCTCGCTCCGCCCAAAAGCGGCGGATGTCATTGGATGAATTTATCACCGAAAAAAAAACAAGCAAGGTTTTCCGAAAGGGAACTTCGGGGCCCGGGAATGCAAGGCAAAGAAGGAACATAGGTGTTGGTTTTAGTCAATAGAAGTCTGACGCGCCATCTCGCTCCGCCCCAAAGCGGGAGAAGTAATTGAATGATTTCCCATCTCAAAACAAAGCTATTTGAAATTACTGGATATTTATTTGTTTATGAACATCAAAATTAATGAATATTAATTAATTAATAGGTATATCTACAAACTAAAAATAACAATATTTACAAACGAGTAGAAAAAATCGATGTCAATGGGAAATGGGCCCAGTTCCATTTTTGCGAGACCTCTAAAAGCTATATTTCACCGGGACACCTCGGTGGTGCGACCAGTTGCGTCGCCATGGTGTCCCGGTGGAATATAGCCCTAAGCTACCAAACCAGAGTCGCCACACGTCCGAGCTGGTCGCGTCACCAAATTAGCTGCGCAACCAAACGGACACCAGGTGAGTAACTCTCTATAGAGCTGTATATATTCTGTTGATAGCGGCGCCGCCATGGTGTCTCTGTGAAATAGAGCCTTTATATGCAGAATTTTGAATTTTAGTCCCATGTCGCATCAAAGATGTCGCCACAACAACATTTGTAATACAAAGTAAGAAATAACAGAAACCGCTGACATCCAAATCGAAGTCGTTACATCAATATAAAGATCAGAGTCGCAACAAACAAAGCCGGGCGACACAGCGAATCATAATACTGATCAATTGATTGCAACGACTCGATACATCTCGGTAGATTCACAAACGATACTGAGTCGCACTTGACAGGAGAATGCAGAAATACTACTCCAATTGAAACTGGGCTGTTATATTAATCTTTCCCACTCGCCTATCGCCAACATCGAGCTTGATTTAAAAGTTTGTAGCGACATCTATGACGCCACATAAGAATTACGAAGAAAATACGAAATCCTGCATCGGGCAATCAAAGTTCTCCGCGCGATTTGAATATATAGAACAGCCCGAAATCATCTATCAGGCAGTAACCCACCGGGCAGTAGCCCACCAGACCATAACACCTGTCTGGTCGGAGGATCCTCCCTTTTCAACGGAGGTATGTTATTAAAAGCTTTTTACTTCATCAACGCAATCCAACGCGATGTTTGATGAAGAGGCAACGCGAAAAAAGAAAGATATCGTCTGGAAACTCTGTTAGCATTCGGTAATTCCATTATTTACTCTAATATTTTACAAAACTTGTTCCAGGAAATCCGTGTATTTTTTTAACATCTAAAAAGTTTTTGAAAAAAAATGTCGACACTTAAAATCTTGATAAAAATGTGAACTTTGGTCATCTATAGGTAATGTACTCATTTATTAAAAATATAAAAAAGTACATCAATAGAAGCCTTGCATATTTAATCGATATTCTGAAAGACAAAAATTTTTCACGGAATTACTGAATGCCAACAGAGTTTTCAGGCGCTCTCTCTCTTTTTCCCGTTGCCTTTTAAACTCAAAATAAAAATGGGACAGAGGACTCCACTAGCCACCATCCCATTCGGTCTTGAGCTTTGGGTTTTATTTCACTCCAGGTCTTACCTCTGCGATGATTTTTTCACCGCTTCAAGGCACCGTAGACCTGAGTATATGGCTTTAACTTCGACTCGTAAGTCCACGCATTCGCGAGATAAAGGATCTTATGTCATTTATCTGAGTATGGTTTCCGCACTTAGTCCTATGCGAAAACTTTTGCATTCAAAAGAATCTGGCCAGTTTTACTTGGCCATAATTATCATGAAGTGATCAATTTCTAAGATCAGGCCACGGCAAGACCGAATATAAGTAAACCTTCTGAGGTAAACGTTTATATCGCGCTACAAACGCGATAGGTACTCCACGATCGTTACGAACGTGAGCACAAAATCTTATTGTTTGGTTTAAAACTAATATCCGGGTACGAAAGGTCAACCGGGCTGCGAGACAGTCGGTGAGCCGCTGGTTGTGATTGGTGACCGGTTTACGAATCTAATGATCTTACGATAGGGACATTTTATTATGATATACTATGTGGGGACGAAAATCCTTACTAATATATAAGCAAAAGTGAGTTTGTTTATTTGTTTGTTACGTCTTCACGTCTAAATGGCATTACCGATTTTGATGAAACTTGGTACACGGATAGACCATGTCCTGGAATAGGACATAGGATACTTTTTATCCCAGAAGTATGTTCCCTTGGGATAATTTTCTGCTATCACGCGGGCGAAGCCGCTGGAAGCAGCTAGTACAACAATAAATGCACACAATAGCAGTCACCATCATCATTTTAGCCGATAGACGTCCACTGTTGGACCAAGTGTCGCCACAATGACCAGTCCTGTGCGTTTCGCACCCATCGGATTCCCGCAACCCTTACCAGGTCATCGGTCCACCTTGTAAAAGAATTTCGAACCCTGCATCTTCCGATATGCAGTCACTAATCGAAAACCTTTTGACCCCAACGGCCATCAGTTCTGCAAGTAATGTGTCCTGCCCATTGCCACTTAAGCTTGGCGATTCTTCGTGCTATATCGATAACTTTGGTTCTCCTGATAGTTTGCTAGATATTGTGAAAAAGACTTAATTGTGAAAAAAAAAACATTTGAAAAATAATTAAAGGATTTATGTGCAGTTTTTGTTTGTATAAAATTCATATCTGCATTGAAATAAGAACTTTTATTATCCCGTGTATGAGAAAATTTGATTGGACCACAGCTATATGTGTTTGTTCACCTATTTGAGTGGTTTTGCGCACGTGATGGCTTGACCTATTCATAAATAGACAGGTCGTCATTTTTAATGAAGATTTTTTTTTAATAATTTATCCTACTTATATTAAAAAGTGGTTTAATTGATTCTGCTCGTTATTCTGATCAAAGTAATTTCAGGTTTTGCGCATTTAACGTTACACGTTGTATATTTTGTGGTAAAATTGTGACACAGAGGGTTCTCACCGCCCAAGAGAGGGGAAAGTCATTGGATGAATTTTTTTACCACCAAAAAAAAAAATAGCTAGAAAAAACATAGGGAGATGACGTATGGCCTCTTGTTCTCAAATTCATGTCAAGTATACATTTAACCGACTCACTAAAAAAAGAAGTATAAAGTGTTTGTCAATAAAATTGTCTCGTCATTGCGATTAATAAGGTGAAAGGCTGAGTCAAAATATTATATTCTTTCATTAATTTTATCTGTAGGAAGATTTGAATTTTAATTAATAATTTATTTAATTAGTGTCTTTGAAATTTTAATTGAGCGCTTCTGGGTTTTATTTTGAGTTATGTTGAAGATGTGGGTAGACCGGGACGTAACACATCGGATCAACGCAGGATGGATGAAATGGCGACAGGTCACGGGAACAACTTGTGATCCACGGATGCCATAAAATCTACAAGTCCGTGATAAGGCCTGTCGTACTGTATGGATCAGAATGTTGGGCTATGAAAAAGACGAATGAAAAAAAATTGCATGTAGCGAAGATGAGAATGTTAGGATGGATGTGTGGTGTGATGAGAATGGATAAAGTGAGAAATGAGTATATTAGGGGAAGTTTGAAAGTGGCGCTGGTGACTGAAAAGTTGAAAGGGAATCGTTTGTCTTGGTATGGTCATGTAAAAAGGAGAGATGAAACGCATGTTGCTAAAAGAGTTATGAATTTACATGTGGATGGATGGAGAGGGAGAGGGAGGCCAAAGAAAAGATGGATGGATTGTGTGAGAAGTGATATGAATGAAAAGGGAGTTAGTGATAGCGTGACGAGCGACAGGACAGAATGGAAGAAAAAAACGTGTTGCGCCGACCCCAAATAAAACGGGATAAGGGCAGGAAGATGATGATGTTGAAGATGTGGGTAGTCTCTTTAAGGAGTGGTTGAAGAGGCCGCAGCCCAATAAGATGGGCAGATCAGGTCCGCTCCACACTGGACACCCAATTGCACATCGCACTTCATGACGCTAAGAACCGTCACAGATGGCGAGATACCATTAACAAGAAGCTAATCCAGCGGGAACTTCACGACCTTCAGTAATGAGGAATACGACTCGAGGAGGCGGAGGAGAGGCGTCATGACCTCGTCATCTTCTATATGACGTAGGTCCTCATCGGACATGGAAAGTTGTGGAGATTCATGCACCGGATTCAGGCAGAAAAAATGCCCGGGTGTCACCACTGTATGGATCACCCAGAGGATCGGCAGTGGAGTCCTCTCGCGCCGTGCCTTGGTTCAGGCCATGGTCCGGAGCGAGGAGGAGTGGCAGGCAGTCGCCTCCTTCTGGAAGCAGTAATGCTAGCAAAGGAGGAGGCCGACCGCATCAGGCAACGGTGTCCTCGCCGCCGATACCGGCCACCGTAGACGCGGGCTTGCGGACGACGAGCTATGGGTAGCTCGCTGTCTGACCGTCCGGTAACTGTCCAGACCGAGCCCAAGTCGTCGATGGCGCGCTCTGTTCCCGCGCGTCTCCAGGAGTAGTCAGCAACAGCGGGGGCACAGCCGTGTTGATGGGCCTACTGGAGCCAGGGTTATTCGAAAGGGAGCTCGAGCCCCGGTAGAAGGAACGGGCTGGGTTTTTAGCCAGTACAAGTCTGGCACTATCTCCCGCTCCGCTCAAGAGCAGGGGTTTTACCCAGCGTATAAAATAATCTTAAAAATGCGTTCTTTGGACGATATTCAACTCAGCCATAAGCCACAAAATAGATAGGTACAGAAGACAATCTCATGTATTTACTTCACTTTTTATACCTACGCTCGGTGGACGCACACTAATGAGCGTTTGAGCCGGAACTGGTCGACGAGCGAGCCGAGGGCGACGAGATATCGTGTCCGTGAGCGGTGTCTATGTGTGCGTTGTGAGAGCGCGCACAGTATGTAGATTGAATTCTGTACCTATACAGGGTTATTTACAAAAACTAGCAACCTCTAAGGACTGTGTTGCTAGCATCATAAACGACAACTTTTAAAAATGTATCATATTTCAGTTCATTAGATTTTTATACAAAAATAAAAATAATTTAATCAAGGCTCTAAATATTACAAAGTCTATGCGAAACAAGCGATAGTACAATAGGGGAGAAGAAAGGGGTTAGTCGGCGAGGGTTCTTGATGCGCTAGCGTCGCGTTAAGCACCCCTGCCGAATAGAACAAAGAAATATGGAAGGATTATTTTTGGTAATTGTATTATGTTTTGCAAAAAGTCATAGAACAAAAGTTGTTGTTTATGATGTTAGTAATACAGTCCTGCAAGGTTGTTAGTGTTCTACAAATAACCCTGTATATTTTGTGTATGAGCTTCCCAGACATAAGCCCACCCCGACAGTCAAAATACCTTCAAATAATAATACATTATCTTAACCTAGACAATAACTTAGTTAAATGGATACCTATTCAACATTATACTGTGTTCGGGCAACTAATGTGTCCACCCACTCTTTGGCTTAGTCGTAAATATATGGAGGTATCGAGCAGGCTTCCGCCTTTACGAAATATCATTGTTCGTAATCCTATCTATTGGTTTATGATTGATATTTTGAATGACAATTATTATGTGGATTTGAACAGTTTTTGGTAAGCCTATGTCCAGCAGTGGACGTTTGTGTTTGTTTGTGTGACGTTTTGGTTGATATGATGATGATGATGAACAGTTTTACTTCTACTACTCTTTTTTTTTCGATGGGGAAAATCATCGTATGACAAAATCCGCTCTTGGGTGGAGCGGGAGATAGTGTCAGACTCTTACTAACTAAAAACCCCATCCCGTCCCTTCTAGCCTTCATACCGGGGCACGAGCTCCCTTTCGGACAACCCTGTCCCCAGTAGGCTTCGACCCAGCTAGGCCCCTCCTGGAGGGCACGGCGATGCTGCGCCCAGGCAGGGCACACCTCGACTGTGTGCTCCACCGTGTCCCCCGGGCGTTGCGCACAGTGGTGACATCCGGGCGTCTTTTCCGACTTTATCTGAAACAGGTACCTGCCGAACGTGCCATGTCCGGTGTGGTCCTGCGTCATGCGGTACGTAAGGACGCCGTGAGGTCTTTCCAGCCACGCCTCAATCGCGGCGTGCCCAACTTCACTGCCCAACAAAATTATTCTGATGATTTTATTCTCAATCAGCAATGGAACGGACTGTGCTCGAAGTTCCCTTGCGTGATCACATCAGAAATAATAATAAATAATAATATTCCACAACTATTACACAACGCCGTCTAGTTCCAAGCTAAGCAGAACTTGTGTTATGAGTACTAGACAACTGATAAACATACTTATATATTTCTAAATACTATTATTACTATTATTATTTTTTTTTTTTTCTGTAATGATTTGTGCGTCTATTTAGGCGGAATAAACATGTTTTCTTTCTTTTTTCTTTTTATAATTTACACCCAGACACAGAACAAATCACATAAACGTTTATCCTGGGTGGGAATCGAACCCACGACCTCCGAATAAATAAATACATAGTTAGTTTTAGCAATAAGGGAACGATATTATGTTTATTACGTTAGAACCCAAACCCAATATCGTTGGACAAAATTACTCACATGACAATCATTCATTGAAAAACATCAGTCAGAGCTGCACAAAAAACGATGGGATTCCGACAAAAAGGTAGACCGAACAATGATATTATCTCTGGCGATCCCCGACCATTGACACTAGCCAATGATTAATGATAGCAGATGTGGCATTCTGTAGAAACGCATTCTACATTTAGAGATGGTCTTATTCGTACCATGACATGTTAAAATGTCAGTCAAGCGAGAAAGAAAGATGGAGCTATACCCACAGATTACGGCAGGTCATAGCGAGCATTAGGCGCCAGCGCACAGCTCAAGAAGAAAGCTAGCTCGAGCCCCGGTATGAAAGCTAGAAGGAACAGGGTAAGTTTTTAGTCAGTAATAGTCTGACAATATCTGCCGCTCCGCCAAGAGTGAAAGTTGTCATTGGATGATTTTTGCCCACCATAAAAAAAGTCCATGACTCCCCGATCTCTATCAATAATTAAACTCAACGATTCTACGGCTCCGTCGCAGAATGTCCACTTCTGAAAATGTCCACTGGTCGCAAAATGTCCTTTTCTCAGAATGTCTCTTTCGCAAAATGTATCTTTCGCAGAATGTCCACTTCGCAAAATGTCTCTTTCGCAGAATGTCCACAAAATAAATGTCAAGTTTTCTTCATTATGATTAAAGTAAGTCAGAAATTAAAAGGGGACAATAATGCGAAAGGGACATTTTGCGAAGTGGACATTCTGCGAAAGAGACATTTTGCGAAGTTTACATTCTGCGAAAGAGACATTTTGCGAAAGAGACATTCTGAGAAAAGGACATTTTGCGACCAGTGGACATTTGAGAAGTGGACATTCTGCGACGGAGCCAAATTATTATTACATTCACCAACCCACACTGGGCCCGCGAGAATTGCGGCCCATTCCCTCTCCTAGAGAGGAGGCCTGAATCCCAGCAGTGGGAACATTATAAGGCTGACTATGCCAATATTAAGTGTAAGTACTCACACCACCGATTTCCTGCCACCGTAGACGCGGGCTTGTCGACGGCGAGCTATGGATAGCTCGCTGTCTGACCGTCTGGTAACTGTCTGGACCGAGCCTAAGACGTCGACGGCGCGCACTGTGCGCCTCAAGGAGTTGTGAGCAACAGCAGGGGCCCAGCTGGGTCGAAGCCTACTGGGGCCAAGGTTATCCGAAAGGGAGTTCGAGCCCCGATATGAAGGCAAGTTTTTAATCAGTAAGAGTCTGACACTATCTCCAGCTCCGCCCAAGAGCGGGGGTTGTCATTGAAGGATTTTCATCACCATAAAAAAAGTATACACTAAATATGAATAGACTTTTTATAATTATTAATTACGAGCTTTTGCCCGCGGCTTCACCCGCGTACATAATCCCAGGATAAAAAGTATCCTATGTGTTATTCTGGGATATGGTCTACTCGAGTACCAAGTTTCATCGAGATCCGTTCAGTAGTTTTTGCTTGAATGAGTAACAAACATCCATACATCCATCCATCTATACATCCATCCATACATCCATCCATCCATACATCCATCCATACATCCATCCATACATCCATCCATACATCCATCGATACATACAAACTTTCGCATTTATAATTTTAGTAGGATATATTTTTGTGAAAAATAAGATTTATAAAGCACAGTTAAAAAAGTTTCCCCTTAAGTTTTGCGATAACGGCCTGCATACGATACGATACATCCTCCAACATAGCATATCGATGTATATTAGCGCCTGCTCCCTAAGGCGGCCGGTAGGAAAATAAAAAAGTGGAACACAGGTATAAAGGTACGCATCAATGATATGGCGTGACGTTTTTTTGGTACGGTCAGCAAAAAAAACGGATGCTCACTCAATAAATTTTAATTGGTTGAAAGTTAACATGACGAATGAATATTGAGCATTAATATTTTCTTAAAAAAGAATGCGGGTAAGATATTGATATTTCAGCAATCAGAGATTGGAAAATATACTATAACTAGCTTTCCGCCCGCGGCTTCGCCCGCGTGGACTACGTTTATATCGCGCGGGCAGAGACCCGTGCTCAGCAGTGGAATTATAGGTAGCCTATTTGTTATTCCAGTGTCTCTTCTACCTATCTACCAAATTTGATCCTAATCCGTTCAGTAGTTTTTGCGTAAAAGCGTAACAGACGGACAGACAGATAGACAGACAGTCTCTGCCCGCGCGATATAAACTGTAGTCCACGCGGGCGAAGCCGCGGGCGGAAAGCTAGTAATGAATAAACTCAATAATTACTGAACTGATTAAAAAAAAAATTCACTAATTTTGTGCTGCTTTATCACTGAGTTACATAGACTATATATTTTCTTATTTCAGGCGGGCGAAGTCACCAGGAGTAGCTAGTATTACATAGTTTAAAAATAAAATATATTAAATTGTTTTTAATTTTGACTACCATGTTTTTTGTTATCTATGGTAAACTAGCGCATAGCAATTTTGCACAGGCACAGTGAAACATAACGTTAGGCAGTGTTTATTTGTTTTAACCTAAGGTTCTAAAAATCTACTACATGTTTTTCTACATTATGTGTATCTATGTGTGCCAAATAAAATAGTTATTCTTCATTTTCTTTCTTTCTTTCTTTCTTTAAAATAAATATCCTTGCTTCCTCTGCTGACCCTACTCAGTATCTCAGTCAGAAATTTTTCGAATAACTCGCCGGCCGCGATGTTATCAGCGCGGTACGTACAGGGTTCGATTCCCGACCGGTCTGTTAGATGTCTCTATAAGACACGGTGACCAACCGAAATATTCAATTTTGAAATTTGAAAATGCATGTTGGGTCAGATGAGTAACCATGGAGTTTCTTGTTCGTTTTTCTCCAGAGCAAACAAACAATTGAAACCGTGCACTATCTTCTGATGTTTTATAAGTGTCCATGTGAGCATATCTACACTTTTTTTTTTTCGATGGGGAAAATCATCTTATCAACCCTGGCTCTTGGGTGGAGCGGGAGATAGTGTCAGACTCTTACTGCCTAAAAACCCCACACCGTTCCTTCTAGCTTTTCATACCGGGGCTCGAGTTTCCTTTCAGATAACCCTGGCCCCAGTAGGCTTTGACCCTCCTGTAAGCTTATGTACACTAATATTATAAAAAGGTAAAGTTTGTTTTTTTGTTTGTCATCTCTGAAAGTTCTGGCGCCAGTGACTGAAAAGTAGTGCGCCTCAGCATCAACGATTGCTTCACTGCTTACCATCAGGTGGGATCGCAGTCAAGCACTAGTTTATATGATTTAAAAAAAGCAAGCAATTAATGGGTTTACAGTGGCACCGCACATGAAGAAAACAAACAGTAAAAAACTGTTTTATATAAAAAAATAACCGACTTCACTAAAAAATTTAATTGAATTTGAGGAGTTCCCTCGATTTCGGCAAGATTCCATCATCAGATCCCAACTTAGTGACTATGGGACTATTTGAGAAGTATACCTTTTAGAACAAAAAATTTTTTTTCAAATCGGTTGGCAAGCGACGAAGTTATGCGCGAACAAACAATTTAAAAAAAATACAAACATCCAAATTGAGAACCTCCTTCCTTTTTTAGAAGTCTGTTAAAAAAAAAGAAAAAAAAGAGAAAAAAAAGAAAGAGGCATATTTGGCACACCATGATATTACATCGTGGGACACATCACTTGAGTCTATTATATATTGACCTGTTACATATAAAAGTAAACGGTGACCTCCGGTAGCTTGAAACGGGAGTATAAAACTCTTGGAACATAAAAATATAAATTAACATACCGTATGGGCCGTAAAAATCTTATTTTACATACTCATAAATTATATCACTTGTATGCCTGTACCGCAGGGGGTAGACAATGACAAATGACATTACTGTGATATGTCAAATATTACATTATAATGTTAATGTTACAAAAACATTTTTACAAAAAAATGCAACTGACTTCTATACAAAAAGTAAATACCTTTTCACTTAAAAACAAGCTTTTAATGAAAATATTTTTTTCATGGCAAGCTATATACAACGTGTAACGTTAAATGCGCAAAACCTCAGACATCCCTTTTAATTCAATTGACCTAATAATGTCAGAAAAAAAAACATTTAAAAAAATTAAAGGTTTTAAGAGCAGTTTTGGTGTGTTTAAAATTCATATCTGCATTGGAATAAGAACTTTTATTATCCCGTGTATGAGAAAATTTTATTGGATTACAACAATTTGTGTTTGTTTACCTATTTGGGCGAGTTTGCGCACATGATGGCTTGACCATAAAGTAAGGAACCTTAGACTTGGTACGACTTTGTTCAGATTTCATTACTTTTTAGAGATAAACAAGCAGCTCCATCGAGACTTGGCTAGTTTTTTACAGAATGTTTTTGGTGGGATTGAATTTACAAGATTTGATGACAGACAAACATCGGGACAGGTGAAACTAAATAAAAGCTTGTAAAAAAATGCATCCGACTTCAATAAAAAAATCCTTTTAAATTATAAAAATAATTTCTTCACAAAAAAAATGCAACTGACTTAATATACAAAAAAAAAAAAACTATTCCAAATATTAAGTACATTACAAAAAAAAATACATTTTTCCAAAAGAAAAAAACAACCGACTTAATTACAAAAAATAAACTGTAAAAGTGTAAAATAATATTTAATTTGCTATATGAAATAAATAATTTTGATTTAAAGGTCATCTTTTCTCTTAAATCATAGACTAGATCCTGTCAAAGCCATACCGAACAGCCGAAAAAAGGAGACTGCCAATAAAAACAGACAATTCCGATCAATTAAAAAGTAACAATGAAAATTTTGCGCAGTCCGAGACTCGTGGTCAGGGCAAACAAAACGCATAATCGCTCCGATCGGTTTCTGAGAACGAATGGCACAAACAAAGAGATTCCACAGTCATTAGGAACTGCCTTGTTTTTGTTACGGGGACATATTGGCATGCGGGGAAGACGGACTAGATAGTTCGGGTGTCTTTCTGTAACGTGAACGACTAGAGACACTGGTACAGAAATTGAGCAGCAGCCTTTGTCTATTTATGTTTGTCTCTTGCACGTTCTTCTCCATAGAGATCTACGCTTTGGAACGTGCAATTTAGCTTCACTTGTTTTGACTGACTGGCATTTTAACAACTGATTTGAGATTTATGTACAACTAGGTTTTTTTCGGTCGGGAAATCTTTTTTTTTTTCATTCAATGTCATCTTCCGCTCTTGGACGGAGCGGGAGATACTATCAGACTCTTACTAACTAAAAAGTTAGTGCAACTACCTTTTTTTGGTCGGGAAATCTTTTTTTTTTCATTCAATGTCATCTTCCGCTCTTGGACGGAGCGGGAGATACTATCAGACTCTTACAACATACCGGGGCTGGAGCTCCCTTTCGGATAACCCTGGCCCCAGTAGGCTTCGACCCAGCTAGGCCCCTGCTGTTGCTTACGACCCCGGCGAAGCGAACCCGAAAAGATTAATCTATACTTATAATAAATCTGTAGAGAGGTCAATTCTGTACATGAAATATATTTCCAAAATAACTATCAGGGGGTGATTAGTGATCGATACTGATGCTAAAAATGCAAACAGTAAAATTTTTGTCTGTCTGTCTGTCTGTCTGTCTGTCTGTCTGTCTGTATGTTCTTTATAGAAACAAAAACTACTCGATGGATTTTAACGAAACTTGGTACAATCATTCTTCATACTCCTGGGCAGGTTATAATATACTTTTCATCACGCTACGATCAATAGGAGCAGAGCAGTGAAGGGAAATGTTGGGTAAACGGGAGAAATTACTCCATTTTTTAAGCTTCCGTCGCGTTTGCAGCCTTAACGGTTAAAGCTACACAGAAAACATGTATAACGGAAATGTTCTCCTCAAAATTATATAAAAAATGTCCCACGACAGCATACGTCTATCTTTTATGGTTAACTCACAATAACACGTGTAACTCCCGATAGCTTAGCAGTTCTGAGCTTTCTGTTTATTTTTGTCTACTCTTACGTTTATAACACTGAATGTCGCTGGCATAAGCAACAGGATCCGCGTACGAAGTCGCTGGCAGAAGCTAGTTTGAAATAAAGAAAGATTTGTCAGATTAATCCGACATAAGTGGATGAAGGGTTGATAAACCTAAAATATACGGACAGACCCACAGGGAAAGGGTTGTGAAAGTTTTATATATCTACCGTGTGCAAAAGTACCAACATTTAACCGACTGTAAAGAAAACAGTTTCCTTGGATGTACGTGCCATCAAACATATAGGCCGGGTACACACTTGTATAATGTAACATGCAATGTAACACACAATGAAAGAAGTCGCATGCCACCTTAGATTTATATACCTCTAGATATAGCCATGAGACTGTAAGGGAGTGTGAAAGTGAAAAGCATATATAGGATTATTTGTAAAACACTAACAACCTTGCAGGGCTGTATTATTAACATCATAAACAACAACTTTTATTCTATGACTTTTTACAAAACATAATATAATTACCAAAAACAAACACACACTAACACTACACACTATCTAACACATTTTAACTCTATAGCCACCTACGCCTCCCGCGCACGATCCCGGCACCTCTGTTGTTGTACTATGGCTTGCTTTGCATAGACTTCGTAACATTTATAACGTTGAATTAATTCATGAATCCCCAAGCGACCACCGGTGGCCACGCATCTATTGTCTTACTATTGTGTCTCTAATTGACGGTATCTGAAGGGTTAAAATATACATTATTTTATATGAAAATTTGATGTATGATAAATTTTTAAAGTCGGAGAACAAAAGTTCTTGTTTATCATGTTCTTAACGAGTCCTGAGAGGTTACCAGTGTTTTACATTATAAAAGGGTCATGTTATACGAAATAAGTAAGAAAACTGAGACACCGAATTTTTGTCTTGGCTCACTATGAACAGTCAGCCAAACAAAAACCTGTCACTGCCACTCGACTCGAGTCAATTATTATGTTTTTAGAATAATTCCGGAAATTATGTAAAAGTTTTAGTGTATGTATGCGAAATAGACTCCAATAGTTAAGTTTTTAGTGTATTTCAGTCAGTAGTCATATTTAAAGAAAATATTACAAAATAACTTTATTAAAGTTTTATAGTGCTGTCTCCTGTGAGGCTACAAGGTGGCTACATCAATAGGTATTTAATCAAAGTAGTGACATTGGCGCAATGTATCATGTAATGTAACGGAATTCTTTTAGTATTCCACACAACGCGCGCGTACAGAGCATCAGTTGTGTGAGTAATGCTCGGTTCGTGCGCGCGCTGCGTCCACACTTATGAAATGCTTCTGTCATGTTACGTTGCATGTTACGTTAAGCCGGGTACAAACTGCTGTAATGTAACATAGTATGTAACATGCAATGAAAGAAGGTTTGATCACTACAATTTGTCTGACTAATGAAATATAACTTTGTAATACATAGTTAACTTAATATTATATTTAATAATCAGTGAGAGCAGTGGTGGCCGAGTGGTAACGGCTCCGACTTACGAGTTGTAGGTCGCGGGGTCAAACCCAGCCAGGCACATTACTTTGTGTAATTTATTTCATTACCACTGCTCTCAAAACGGTGAAGGAAAAGATCGTGAGGAAACCGGCATGTCCTAGAACTAAAAATTCGAAAACATGTGACTTCCACCAACCCGCACTGGGCCCGCGTGGTGAGTTACGGCCTATTCCTTTTCCTAGAGAGGAGGCCTGAGTCCGAACAGTGGGAACATTATAAGGCCGAATACGAAAAAGATCAGTCATGTAAAAATAAGTAAACTTTATTTGTATTTTGTGGAACTGAAAAGCGTCTGACAGAAGTTTTGGTCCATGGAATTGAAAGTGTTAACACTTGTGATACTGCTTTCGAATAATATTATTATTTAGATACAGATATTGACAGGAATGTCAATATTGTATTTTTATTTGACAGACTTGATGTTCTAGGGGTCAGTAGCTCTGACTACTATTCTAGCTGCTCCCAGCGGCTTCGACCGCGTGATAGCAGAAAATTATCCCAAGGGAACATACTTCCGGGATAAAAAGTATCCTATGTCCTATTCCAGAACATGGTCTATCCGTGTACCAAGTTTCGCAAGTGTTTAAGAAGACGTAACAAACAAACTCACTTTCGCTTTTATAATATTAGAATATATTATTACTATTAAAAAAAGCACATGAGAAAAGAAGTTATGTCAAATCGCTCGCAGGTCATGTTACATTGCATGTTACATTACAGCTGTCTGTACCCAGCTTAATGTTTACGAGGTAGTACCTGTGACTGGGGTCTTAGGCCAGATGATGTTCCTAGGACAAGCGACAAACTATGCCGTAAACATTGGACAGTATTTTGTTAGTCACTAGTGTTGGGTTATCGGAAATATATCGATGTATCGATATCGATATTCGAAGACATGTGAGATTCACCAAACCGCACTGGGCCCGCGTGGTGGATTACGGCCCATTCACTCTTCTGGAGAGGAGGCCTGAGTCCCAGCAGTGGGAAAATTCAAAAGGTATATTCCGTTTGTGGCGACACTTGGGGAAGGCCTATGTTCAACAGTGGAGTCTGTCGGCTGAAATGATGATGATGATGATGATCTTCCTGCCCTTGTCGGCGAAGCATGTGTTCTTATTCCGATCTCTCCTGTTAATCGTTACGATTATTATTTTTTTTTCATTTTTTGTCTGTCTGTTTGTTTGTTTCGACTAATCTCTGAAATAGTTGGACCGACTTTGACATGAATAGAAGATATCTAAAAATATTAATATAAAGAGTAACTCATGATTAATTTTAGAAAAATAATATGAGAAACTTCATGAAATTAAGACTAACTGCCGCACTCAGAGACGCCCATTAACGCTAATCTCTGATTTACTAATTTTGTCATTGAATAATAGTCTATATCTTTATGACGTTAAGTACCTTAGGTTTTGCTTTAATTGACATTAAAGTTAAATGACGTCTCTGAGTGCGGCAGTAAATGGCATTGTGCTTATAATATGTATTCCTATATCCAAGTGTGACCACAAAAAAAAGAAATAAAAATACAGCACACGAAAATACAACGACAGGTCCATACGTCTCGCACTCATTACTTTTTTTCCCAAACATCGAATGTGAAATCGATATTTTTTGACACACTGATCACATCCCTAGTATTTTGCAGTCAAAGATTAATACTATTTTACAACACGAGTACTTTACTATGACGTCTCTTCCAAGTTTAGAAAAAAATCAGCTTTGTTTAGACGTCACTAACGGTGTCTCTTTCACTCATGCGTGTATAATATATATCTATCCCTTTCTAAAGCTCTATGTCCATACCCTAATCGTAAAAACGAGATAAAACTTTGTCTGAAATTGGGTACTCACAAAGATTTTATATATGTCTAGTCTAGTAGAATATATAAAATCTTTGGGTACTCATCATCGATTGGAACATCCTGAGCTTGGTTCTTGGAAACCATAACCTAAAGGTCTTTTTTTTTTTTTTTTTTTTTTTTTTTTTTTCTCGACGGGGAAAATCATCATTGACGAAACCCGCTCTTGGGTGGAGCGGGAGACAGTGTCAGAGTCTTACTGACTAAAAACCCCGCGCCGTTCCTTCTAGCCTTCATACCGGGGCTCTAGTTTCCTTTCGGATAACCCCGACCCCGGTAGGCTTCGACCCAGATGGGCCCCTCCTGTTGCTGACAACTCCTTGAGGCGCGCGGGAACAGTGCGCGCCGTCGACGCCTTGGCTCGGTCCGGACAGTTACCGGACGATCGGACAGCGAGCTACCCATGGCTCGCCGTCCGCGAGCCCGCGTCTACGGTGGCCGGAAATCGGGATCGGAATCCCGGCGGCGGCGGCGGGGGCGCCGTTGCCTGATGCGGTCTGCCTCCTCCTTTGCTAGCATTACTGCTTCGCAGAAGGAGGCGACCGCCTGCCACTCCTCCTCGCTCCGGACCATGGCCTGAACCAAGGCCCGGCGCGAGAGGTCTCCGCCGCCGATCGCCCCCACGAGGACACGGCGTTGCTCCGCCCAAGCAGGGCACACCTCAACTGTGTGCTCCACCGTGTCCTCCGGGCGTTCCGCACAGTGGCGGCACCCGGGCGTCTCTTCCGCTCGAATCCGATGCAGGAACCTCCCGAACTTGCCATGTCCGGTGAGGACCTGCGTCATGCGGAAGGTAAGGACACCGTGAGGTCTTTCCAGCCACGCCTCAAAGAGGGGACTTACCGCCATAATTATGGCGTGCCCAGCACTGGGTTGCGATAGTCGCTGACGCCATTTCACCGTGAGATCCCGCCGGAGCTCTGTCCGCCATACCTCGACCTGTCGCGGTAGTGGACTTTCACCCCGGCGTTGCATCTCCACGCGCTTATCGTGCATGTGTGCAAGGACTGTTGCCTCCAGATCCCACGGTGGTAGGCCAGCCAGTAGGCTCGCCGCTTCGCGGGAGATCGTGCGGTAGCCCCGCACCATCCGTATTGCCATGACCCTCTGGCAGGCGTTCAGTATGGACGCCGGTCGCTTTGCCAGCGACGGCGCCCACACCGGCGCTCCGTAGAGGGCCATGGACCGAACGATCCCCGCGTAGAGCCTCCGGCAGGAGGCGTCTGGACCCCCAAGGTTGGGCAGGAGCCGCTTGAGAGCAGCCCCGGCCCGGCTGAGTTTGGGAGCCAAACGTCGGAAGTGTTCTCCGAAATTCCATCGGCTGTCGAGAACGAGTCCCAGGTACTTCATCGTCGACCCGACGCCGATGCGAACTCCTCCTACCGTAAGTTGGGAGTCTGATGGTGGCGCATTCCGAGGGCCGTGGAAAAACATGGCCTCGGATTTGTGCAGCGCCACCTCGAGTCCCAACTCCTGGATCCTACCAACGACTATCGCAACCCCGCGTGTCGCTAGAGCGACCGCCGCCTGGTGCGACTCTCCCTGCGCTAGAACCAGCGTGTCGTCTGCGTAGCAGACCACGCTGACCCCGTCAGGGAGGTCGCCGCGCAGCACGTAGTCGTAGCCGATGTTCCACAAGGGTGGGCCTAGAACCGACCCCTGCGGAACACCGCACGACATCTCCCGACGTTTCCACTCTCCCTGGTGACCGGGGTAGATAATGGACCTGTCCGACAGGTAAGCCTCGACCACTCGACAGAGGTATTCGGGCACCCGGTGGTACCGGAGTGCCCTCCGGATCGTACTCCAGGGCAGGGAGTTGAATGCGTTGGCAATGTCCAAGGACACTGCCACAACGCTCCTGCCCCGGGACACCGCAACCCCTGTCGTGAGGGCTCGCACGCGCATGATGGCGTCCACCGTAGAGCGCGCCCTGCGAAAGCCGAACTGTCCGTCCGACAAGTCCGGCCCCACCCGTGATAGCCGCGCGACGAGGCGGTTTGCAATGACTCTTTCAAAGAGCTTGCCCACCTCGTCGAGCAGCACAATGGGCCGGTACGCGGACGGAGAGTCCGCAGGGCGCCCTGGCTTCGCGATGAGGACCAGTTTCCCCCTCTTCCAGCGAAGTGGAAACTGGCCCCTCTCCATACATGCGCTGAAGAGCCCTCTTAGTCGAGGCCCGAGAGCCTCCATGGCCAGGACCCAGGCTTTCCCTGGCAAGCCGTCGGGTCCTGGGGCGGTGTTCTTGGCACTCAGCCTTCGCACCGCCACTCTCACCTCTACCTCGGTCACCTCTGGAGCGTTGTCGTCGTCGTCGCTGTTGTGGTCCGCGTCAGACACTGCTGGTGGGGGCGGAGCCATGGGCGGGGGGGAGTGTTCCCCTCGCGCAGGGAACAGAGTGGTTACCACACCCTCCACGAGTTGGGGCCGGAGACTCTGAGTCAGCGGCGGAGCCCAGGGGCGTAGCTTGTCCCGTACCAATTTGTACGGGCGCCCCCACGGATCCGCGTTCAGAGACCCCAGCCACACGTTGCGGGCCTCGAGTTTGGCCCGCCTTATCTCCGTTCGGAGGGTGCGCTTTGCCTCTCTGTACCCCTCATACAGCTCCGCTTCTCTGACCTCCGCATCCGGCTGGCGGTTGCGGCGCCTGCAGTGTCTGTCGTACCGGCGGCGCGCGTGGTTGCACGCGTTGCGCAGTGCGCCGATCTCCGGCGACCACCAGTACACGCGGCGCTTAGCACGACCTGGAGGGACTCGGGGCATTGCCGCGTCGCAGATTTGCGACATGGCCTCCTGGAACCACTCCGCCTCGACGTCGATGTCGACAGGCCTGTCCGGTGCTTGCACCCAGGCCTGTACCGTCGCGGCTTCCAGGAGGAGCTCCCGGTCCATCTGCTTAAGCGCCCACCGCGGACCACAAGGGCTCTGTCGGACCGGCGCGGCCGAGGTTTCGGCGGAGACGTCCAACCGGATGTACCGGTGGTCGGAGTACGTCTCCACCTCCTCCATAACGCGCCAGTCGACGACACGCGGTGACAGAGCGGGGCTGGCGAACGAAATGTCCACCACCGACTCACCCCGCATCCGCACCAACGTGGGGACAGAGCCCCGGTTCAGGACGACCAGGCCCAGCTCCAAGGCCCAGTCCTCCACCATCCGACCCCGTCGGTTCGTGTGCCGAGAACCCCAAGCCGTATTCCAGGCGTTGAAGTCCCCGCAAACGACCACGGGGAGGGAACCGAACCCAGCGACGACGGAATTTAGCTCCATCAGGGAGAGTTGGAACACGTCGAGAGATCTGTTCGGGGGCAGGTAGACGCCTACCACGGCGATGTCCCCGAACCGTGCTGCCACGCAACCCCGCCCCCTCGTGACGGACTCGGGGGGCGGGGTACCGGCGGCGGCCGACGAAATTAACGTCACCGAGCCGTCCAAGTCCTGAACCCAGTCTCCACGGGGTTGGACAAAGTACGGCTCGGCGACGACGGCGATATTGATCGACCACTGCGCCATGCTCTGGAGCAACAGATCCTGAGCGGCGGCGCAGTGGTTGATGTTCGCCTGGAGGAGACGTAATGGTGTCGTTATTGACATTCCATTATCGTCTCCTCCTGAGCCCTTTGTGAGGGTCCTGCCGCGGCGGCGGGAGCGGCGGCGATAGCAGCGGCAGCCAGGGTAGTGGCTGCGGCGGTGAGGACGTCAGGGTGGATGCCCCTCCTGACCTTGCCCTTGGCCTTGGTGGGAGGGTCGCAGGACCTACCCCCAGCCCGGTGGTCAGCCGGCTTGCCGGCAGCCGCACATGCGTAGCAGTGCGGCAATGCACGGCATTCGGCGGCCTTATGACCAGGCTGTCCGCACTGGTGGCAGCGGTCGCTGCGATCCACCTCTGCGGCGCAATAGGCGCCCACGTGGTGCCCGACGTGGCATCGGTAGCACCGCAGAGGTCTGGGTTCCAGCATCTTGACTTGGGCTGAAACCCAGCCCACCAACAGCCTTCGGCCCTCGGTCGTGATGGCCTTGGCCACCGACACGGGGCAGCTCACCGTGACGGCTCGCATGCCCGTGCTGTCAGCGCGGATGGTGCCCGCCCGAACTTGATCGGTCGTGCACCCTCCCGCCCTGACGATGGCGGCCACCACTTCTTCCACCCTGACAGAGTCGTCCAGACCCATAATGCGCATGTCTACGCTCTTGGTGGGTCTGGACACTCGGGCCTCCTCGACGTCCAGGGACGCCCTGATCTTGTCGGCCAGAGCGTCGGCGAGTTCGCCGCTGTCCGCCCCGGGGACCTCCAAAATTCGGGCTCCGGTCACGGTCTTCCTTATTCGGAAGCCCCCGGAGGCTCCGAACTCGTCGAGGTGGCCCACCACCGCCTGCTTCGCCTTGGCCATGACTACGTCGTAGTTTACGCCCTTCTTTTCCGCAGCCGGCTGTAGTGTTATCACTACAGCTGCGGAAGTCGGGGCGCGAAGTCTGGCAGCCATGGCCCGCTTCTTGCGCTCCCGTCGCCGTTTGCGCCTATTGGTCGCCCTAGCCGCCTTACTCGCCTTCTCCTTGGCGCCGACGACCGTCCACTCGGCGCCAGCCGAGGAGTCTTCGGGCGGAGAAGCCGGCAGGCGCGACCTAGTCGCCGCCACGGCAGGAGGCCCCGCCGGTTTGGTGGCAGCCGCCACCTTGCCCTTCGGGGGGGCGGCAGGCTTCCCCTGCTGCTGCTTTCTGGTCACCGGACCCGACCTCGCCGCTTCCGGCGCCGCGGCCTTGCGCGCGACTTGCCCCGACGGACCTGCCCTGGGTGCAGTAGTCGTCGTGGCCGCGGTGACGGCGGCATAGGACGCCACCCTTTTCGGGTTGGAGGCCGCGAGCGGGGGACGCAGCACGATGCTCTCCAGGACGGAAAGCTGGCGCTGAATCTGCTCCTGGAAGCGTTGCTGCTGCTGCTGCTGCTGCTCCCTGGCAGCAGCCAGCTCTTGCCGCAGCAAGGACAGTACCTCGCTTTCCGCCTTCGTGCTCCGTCCTTCCGGTGACTGTTCAGGAGGGGAGTCCTGGAGACCGGCCAAGGCCTCGAGTCGGCCAATCCTGCCATTCAGGGTCAGCTCGTAGGGCTCAAACACGAACCCCAGAGCCCCCCCAATAGTGGCATTGGCCAACTCGATGGAGCGCTTCTTGGCCACTCTCTCCCGCTTGTTGGCCACACTCATGATGGCGGCTGCCACGACCTCCTTAAATTTGGCCATGGCCTCCGCCATTCCCTCCGGCAGCTCGGTAGGGATCTCCGGCGGTATGAGGCTGGCCTGGCGTCCCTCGCTGGCGCTCTCGGCGGGGAGCCCTCTCACTTTACCCGTCTTTCGAGCGGTACCCCGCCCCGAGGTCGAGACCTTCCGGGCAGGTGCCGTGTCTTCGTCGGAGACGGAGCGTAGAAACTCCGCCTTCCTTTTGTTGGAGGTAGATTCTTCTACCTCCATTACGTCAGAGTTGTGTGAAGACGCGGCATCAGAGTCCGACGCCGCGCCTTCACTCAACTCCCTGAGGCCGAAGCTACGCCCGGCCTCCACCGGCGTCGCGGACGTGCTGGGAACTGGTCCCAGAGACTCCGCGCTGCCGGCTAGTGAGCCACCCTGGCTCAATGCGTCCACGAAGGACGGTAACAGGTCGGTACGGACAGGTACAGACCTGGCGCGCTCTTTGCCCCCCCCAGAATACGAGGGGCAGCCCGAGCTCTGCTCGGGGAGGGATTCTCCGCCTGCGGGGCAGGCGGTACCCTCCTGGGGTAGTGTCTTTTGGAGAAACGCGTCCATTGTTGGCTGACCACAGCTTTGCCTTTTTTATGGGGTGGGGTCCCCAATACACGTTCGCCATCGTGGTCGTGTCTGATGAGCAGACACGTACCCGAGGCGAACCCACTCTCCAAAATCGCTGTCCAGAAGGCGCCAACAGCTATTGGTGCCAGCGCTCCTGGACAGCGCACCCGCCGGGCGGTCCGACTGGACTCCGCCGTGTGTTCCTCTTGGTCTGGTCTCTCGCTTGAGGCCTTCCGGCATGAGTAGCTCTACCGGCATAGCCCTCAAGGTCATTGAGACACGCAAGCCCCACCACGACGACAACGTGGGAACACGGTTGGTGGGGAACCTAAAGGTCTTAAGACAAGAGTGAATAGGCTACTTCTAGGCAAGTATGTCGTCGTCAAACACATCATGATCGCTTACCATCAGGTGAGATAGAGGTGTGGGATCGCGGACGTCGAGCCATGGGTCGACCGTCCTGTAACTGTCCGGACCGAGCCTTGAGGCGCGCACTGCTCCCGCGCGCCTCAAGGAGTTGTCACCAACCACACGGGCCCAGCTGGGTCGAAGCCTACTGGGGCCAGGGTTAGTTTCGAGAGGTAGCTCAGCCCCGTTATGAAGGTACGAAGGAACAGGGTGGGTTTTTAGTCAGTAAGAGTCTGACACTATCTCCCACTTCGCCCAAGAGCCGGGTTGTTATAAGATGATTTTTGCCAACCGTAAAAAAAAAATTACCTTGTAGGGCCGAAGCCTACCACAGTCATTATAATGCTAGAACTACACTGCGCACAAGTGTGCCACACACGCCGATCTCCATACATTTTATATAGAAACTAGACTTGTAGAGCTACACTAGATCCACGCCACACGACGTCGTTCTACGTACAAATCAGGCGTGTTACACGTGTGCGTCGGTCTAATGTAGTTCTAGCTTCAGTCTGGAACGAGTGTCACCGTTCCAGCCTTCTGCGAAAGAAGTCCCACATAAAAAAATATCATCATCATTAGCCATTTTAATGTTCCCACTGCTGGGACTCAGGCCTCCTCTCTAGGAGAGGGAATGAAAGAAATAAAACACGTTTATTGGCACACAGGTACACACAATGAGATAACACTATAATTATGGTATACAAACTTAAACCTAGAATACATCTCATTGACTGGCCTGTTGGTCTAGTGGTTAGTGACCCTGACTGCTATGCCGGAGGTCGTGGGTTCGATTCCCACCCAGGACAAATGTTTGTGTGATGAGCATAATCATTTGTTCTGTGTCTGGGTGTAATTTATCTACAATATGTATGTATTTAGAAATATATAAGTATGTTTATCAGTTGTCTAGTACCCATAACACAAGCTCTGCTTAGCTTGGGACTAGACGGCGTTGTGTGATAGTTGTGGAATATATTATATTATATTATATTATATTATATTATATTATATTATATTATATTATATTATATTATATTATATTATATTATATTATATTATATTATCTACATTGTATGTCTCCCGGCTGCGCCAAATAGGTTCAGTTCAGCATGATGCCAGGCCACTACATGAATCATGGGCAGTAATCCACCACGCGGGCCTAGTGCGGGTTGGTGAATGTCACATGTCTTCGAATTTTTGGTTCTAGGACATGCCGGTTTCCTCACGATGTTTACCTTCACCGTTTTAAAAAAATAATAATTAGGAATCATAGCACAAACGCATATCCTATCTAGCTGATAGTTTTAAGTACGATATTGTTACTTGTTACATTTATTTATTTTTAGGATGTGCGTCATCTTGGACGCAAATAAACTCTTTTTCTTTCTTTCTTTCTTTCTTAAACGCGACAAAATCCCGCCAAAAAATCTATCAGATACTTATTTTATCTTCACTTAAAATTTCAAAGTCTATTAAGCCCGTTCTGGTTCTTAACAACGATATTATCTATGGTCAATAAAAAAGATATATGACCTACCAACGACACTAGAAAATGAGTTTAAAATAAATAAGGCTACGACCATATTATGCGACTATTTATTGCGACAAACGTGTCGCAATTACAAGCGTCATTAATATTTATCGTCTTATTTAAATAATTGTTTATTTTTTATTAATACATATTATCGTGAGTGTTTATTTTTATGTGTGATGTTATGTGATAATCTATGGTTTGAGGAATCTATTTGGTTTTGTTCAAACTTGTTTTTTTTGAAGGCTGATGCTGTCTAATTTGTTTTCCATAAATTGGTGGAAGGTATCAAAAACACATTACTATTAATTGTGTTTTCTATGATCAACGTTTGCATATACAGCTGAATAGTTTTGAGAAATTTTAATTTAAACTAATTTTTTAGGGTCCCGTACATGAAGGTTACGACGCCATGCAGCTGTGTGTTTGGCGGCTTGGGAGCCTTCATTTACGCTGCAGTGTGTCACAGTTTTGATGAGGTCCGTCCACCGTGTTGGAGAGCGTCCACGTTCCATCGAGTCCTCATTGCGGGTGATATGCCCGAAGAACTTAAGGATTCGTATTTGCACAGACGACGATAATCTCTCTTTGATATTGAGTTCTTTCAGGCTCGATATATTGGTTGGTCGTATCGCGAGAGAGGCGGTGATGCGGGACTCAACAGAGACATGACCACGACCACTCTGTCAAGAGTGTACGACTGAGAAGAGAACATGAAGGTTAAAACGGGACCTACTGTCCGTCCGTCTGTCTGTCCGTCTATCTCATGAACCGTGATAGTTTGACAGTTGATATTTACACAAATTATGTATTTCTGTTGCCACTATAACAATTAATAAGATTAATATTTAAAGGGGCTTCCATACAGCAAAGACTCGTTTTTTGCTACGGACGATACGGAATTCTTCTTGAGCAAGTTTTACTTGCATTTGGCTTGGATTTTTTCATCTGATAGTAAGCGACATTGTGATCGACAATGGACCACGCTCGCCTAGAAGTAATCTATTCACTCTTGACTTAAAGACTCCCAGGTTATATCCAGTAACAAAAAATATATAATACTACGCCACCAAATTCCATGTTTTGATTGTGCGCACAATGGTCGTATTTTCATGTGTCAGTCTCAAGAAGCCTCGTTTATACCGCGTACATCGAAGGACTGGAAAAATTTGCCTGCTGCAGTCTTCCTGTCCGATTATAATGTAATAGCTTTTACGCGCGGCTCCACCCGCGTTTATTAATATACTTGACTCTTTCTCCACCTTTCCTATTTTTTTTTAAATTAACCTATGTCCGTCTCCATGGTCCCAACTATCTCTGTACCAAAATTCATCAAAATCGGTGTTGCCATTTAGGCGTGAAGACGTAACAAACAAACAAACTCACTTTCGCTTTTATAATATTAGTAAGGATTATAAATTAATAGGTATATATACAAATTTAAAATAATAATATGTACAAACGAGTAAAAAAGGCTGAAAAACGGGGAAAACTCATCGGGCATCAAAAAATTCGTCCACATCGATGTCAATGGGAAAAGTGCCCAGAACGCTGGCAGCATTGTCACGCTGGATGGCAATGCTGATTCGTTGACCGAAGAAAAGCCCAGCCCTCTGGTCACGCGAAGTATCGACCAAACGTTTGTTGATATCCTTAACAACTCGATGAGCGCTCGGCCCCATGGCGCTAGTGCCAAATAAACGTGCTTTCTTTCTTTCTTTCTTTCTTTCTTTCTTTCTTTCTTTCTAGTGTTTCAACCCCAAACGGCTCAAACACATAACTTCCAATGAGGTTATTATATTTACGCCGTTAGAGGTTTATTAGTCGATTAGTATGAAAAGGTCCTTAATTTTATCAGTATACTTAAGATATTTTTTTTTATATATTATGTTAATAAATACACATAAAAAAACGTGTCTATCCGTGTAATCGTATTACTAAAACCATTAGTTTTTTGTGCGATTCTTGATTTCTTAAATGGCAATATTTATAGTGTTTGAACGTAATTTTCAATAATTTTTATGTAAGTATTTTTATTGATGGAGAAACTTAATGTTTTTATTTAGAAGAATATTGTAAAATTTGTGTTAGAATTTATATTATTATTTTTTAGCTAATTTTGTTTTTATTAGGAATATTAGGTTTTTTTTTTCAATGGGAAAAAATCATCTAATGACGTCCACCGATATCGGCTGGAGTGGGAAGATAGTGTCATACTTTTCCTGACTAAAAAGTTCCTTCGTGCCTTCATACCGGGGCTGAGCTTTCGAAATTAACCCTGGCCCCAGTAGGCTTTGACCCAGCTGGGCCCCTGCTGTTGCTGACAACTCCTTGAGGCGCGCGGGAATAGTGCGCGCCGTCGACGACTTGGGCTGGGTCCGGACTGTTACCGGACGATCGGACAGTGAGCTACCCATTGCTCGTCCGCAAGCACGCGCTTGTGGTGACCGGTAATCGGGATCGGAATCCCGGTGGCGGCGAGAGCGCCGTTGCCTCCTCCTTTGCAGAGAATTCCACTCGCTCCGAGAGGAAGCCCGAGTCCCAGAAGGGTCCATAAGGCCATTATGGTCTAATTATGCTATTGATAAACAGCGCACAGATATTATCGTAAATAGGAGAATTTATATCGAATCTAACTTAATTTATATTGATTTATTTAAAACCACGGAGGAAATAATAAAATGCTTATAAATTGACAAATTCGTGGTGGACCGTCAAATTTATTGCTAGTGATGGGAAAGATGCCGAAAAATTTAGTCAGAGGCCGAATTTCATTTGCATTGACGCCGAAAAGTGAAATCAGAGCCTGAATTTGACTGCAAAGATGTACAGAAGAAAAACCTCGTGAAAAAATTAAAAAGTTTTTACTTTTTTTTTTATTGATTGGTTCGCGTTTGATCACTATCTCACTTGATGGTAACCGATTATATGGTCGACGATGGAACACACTTGCCTAGAAGTAATCTTTTCACTCTTGACTTACCTAATCCGTCGTGGGCGGGGGCGTTAACCATTACAGAATTGCGCGATTTTACGTAAATCACCAAAACTTTTATTGGATCTTGCTCGGAAAAACATAGACCTAGAAATTAGAATTTTCGGTCAAAAAAAATAGCACAAACCTGTCACGTACAAAAGTACAAGTAGTTTTTCAAGTTCATTCAAGTTGTACTGATGTATGTAAAATCGGCGAACCCAATGTTATAGCTATCAGGAAACACAGACTCCGGCAGGGAATTCCACTCCTTAGCTGAACGCACAATGAATGTATTCTCAAAACGCTTTGTACGTATGGGTGGGATGTCCTCTCTGGTACAATGTCACATCTCTATTCACTCGAGGTTCAAAACAAGTTTCAAAACTCGTGGAATTAATATTAAAATACGATCATTCGTATTGCTGTTTTACTTTTAGACCTAAAATGACCAAAAACTTGTATTTTTATAGAATAATAGCTTTCCGCCCGCGGCTTCGCCCGCGTGGACTACAGTTTATATCGCGCGGGCAGAGACCCGTGCTCAGCAGTGGAATTATAGGCAGCCTATGTGTTATTCCAGTGTCTCTTCTACCTACCTATCAAATTTGATCTAAATCCGTTCAGTAGTTTTTGCGTGAAAGCGTAACAGACAGACAGACAGACAGAGTTACTTTCGCATTTATAATATTAGTAGAGATACATTCAATGTGATTTAAAAATGACTTGTTTACCAAAAGTATCGATATCGCGATATTAATAAGATTTGTATATAGCATAGTATAGTCGGCCTTATTATATTCCCACTGCTGGGACTCAGGCCTCCTCTCTAGGAGAGGGAATGGGCCGTGACCACGCGGGTCCACTGCGGGTTGGTGGATGTCACATGCCTTAGAATTTCTGGTTCTAGGACATGCCGGTTTCCTCACGATATTTTCCTTCACCGTTTTGAGAGCAGTGGTGATGAAATAAATTACACAGAGTATTATGCATGGCTGGGATTGAACCCGCGAACCACAACTCGTAAGTCGGGGCCGTTACCACGCGGTCAACACCGCTCTACACTAATATTATAAAGAAGTATAGTCTGTTTTTTGTTTTTTTTTTTTTGTAACGTAATCTCTGAAAGTACTGGTCCGATTGCTGAAATTTTTTCTCCGATAGAATGCTGCTTTATTCCTGAGTGACATCTATACTAATATTATAAAGAGGTAAAATTTGTAAGTTTGTAAGTTTGTATGTAGGAGGTAATCTCTGGAAGTACTGGTCCGATTGCTAAAATTTTTTCACCGATAGAAAGCTGCTTTATTCCTGAGTGACATAGGCTATATTTTATGAACGCGGGCGAAGCCGCTGGCAAAAGCTAGTAGGCTATATTTTATGTACACGAATGAAGTTTCGGGTAAAAGCAATTTTTTTTTGTTATGGATAGGCTCGCGTTTGACCACTATCTCACCTGATGGTAAGCGATGATGTGGTTGACGATGGAGCACGCTTGCCAGGCAGTAACCTATTCACCAGTGGCGTAGCTAGACCCTCAAGGGCCCCGTATCGAATATAAAAGTTTCTGTTTTTTTTGTACGAAATAGCTTCTACTAATATATGAATAGTGCCTTGAGAGGCCTTAAAATTGAAAATGAGCTCATTTTATGGATCACTTAGTAGGACGTACTAAAATTGGTTGAGTTTTTATTGTCGTCTTCTATATAGAAAATGCTAAAAAGAAAGGAGCGTGCTAAACGCTATTTACAGAGTATCTTATTATGATTAGTCAATATTCATTCATTCCATTCAATTGTTTGACAATATTAGTGTATATATGTAGTTTATTAAATTGAGTATATATTAGTATATAATTATATTATGTTTATAGTTTATTAGTATATCAATTCTTGTATTCACCTTATTCTCGTTCGTTTATTGCACCTACCACTATTGTTCTCTGCATCACCCAAAGGTTGACTGGAAGAAAATGCCTAAGGCATAAGTCCGCCTCTGTACTTTTGTGTGCATGAAGTATTAAATAAATAAATAAATAAATAAACATTCCTGTCCATGAGAATTTGAGATTATAAGATAAGATAAGATAAGATAATCATTTATTTGCACAAACATGAGTACAGTACATACATCACAAAGTAAATTGTCAGCATGCAAGAGTTGTTAAAATACAATATAAATCGTCATGTTTGCCTTGAACAATGGCATGCAAATATTTCTACAAATAATCAAATCATTCTAGCGTGTCATTAAATCAAAAATTTTTAACCATATATAAAGTACTGATACAAGTCAAAAATAAAAATATACGTCTAGAATGTCAAATTAATAATTATAAATGGACAACATGTTACAAATTTTTACCTAAGTCGGGGCCCCTGTAGCTTGGGGGCCCCGTATAATTGATACGGCAGATACGGCGGTAGCCCTGCTAATCACTCTTGACTCAAGACCCAAAGGTTATCTCTATCAGGACGACATTCCTTCGCATTCCTTTTTAAAATTCCCTGACATTTTTTGTGAACTTTTCGAAGTAAATCAATTATTGTGACCCGACCACGGTCGTGACATTTGACCTTAAGACCCGAAAATTTAAGGTCACGAAAATTTTCAAGTCGTGCGTCTATGACTCTTGAACGGACCTTTTCGATCATGTCACATTATCACGGTCTAGCGATGGTATTTCGAATAAAAAAGAAGTCCAATTATTACCTCTTTATTGTAGAGTTTTTTGACATGGAAGTGACCTGGTATACCGGTCATGAACTGGCTTCTGGTTAATCAAATTTTTCGTAGTTTTATCTATTACTAGTTTTTGCCCGCAGCTTCGCTCACGTAGGTATATAAAATATATCCTATGTCACTCAGGAATAAAGCAGCTTTCTATTGGTAAAAGAATTTTAGCAATCGGACCAATACTTCTAGAGATTACCCCCTACACACAAACTTACAAATTTTACCTCTTTATAATATAGTATAGATATATCTAAGGAGTGGAGTTCCCTGCCGGAGTCTGTGTTTCCTGATAGCTACAACTTAGGGGTCTTTAAGTCAAGAGTCAATAGGTTACTTCTAGGCAAGCGTGCTCCATCGTCGACCACATCATCGCTTACCTGATGTGATAGTGGTCAAACGCAAGCAATAGTTAAGATTTTTCTAAGGGAGAATTTATCCAATAACTCCCGCTCTTAAGGTAGAGCGAGAACGCGTGTCAGACTTTTACTGATGACTAAAACCACACCTGCGCCCTTCAGTCGCCCTTTGCATTCTAGGCATTCCTTTCCTCTAGCTATCGGGCATCGGCCCCGCTGGGCTGCTACGGTTTGCTGTCATTTCTTTGAGGAGCGCGTAGATCTGAGACTGAGCTCGGTCCGGTCAATTACCGGACGGCCGGACGGCGAGCTATCCATTGCTCGACGTCCGCAAGCCCGCGTCTACTGTGGCTGGTAGTTGGGGTCACAATCTCGGCGGCTAGGGCGTGAGGACATTCGTTCCCTCACGCATGCGGCCTCCTCCTTTTCGCTAGCATTACTGCTTCGCAGAAGGAGGCCACCGCCTGCCAATCCTCCTCGCTTCGAACCAGGGTTCGGCACGAATCGCTGTCTCAGATTGCCTCCACGAGGACACGGCGGTGCTCTGCCCAAAACACAAGGTTCAGGTCATGATAAGGCCGACCACGGGTATGAACCCACATCGTAGAACTCTTAAGCCGAGTCCATTAACTAATGGCCCATTGCTACAAGTACAGGTTTGATGTTTAATAAGTGATAATAATAATAACTCACAACTATCACACAACGCCGTCTAGTCCCAAGCTAAGCAGAGCTTGTGTTATGAGTACTAGACAACTGATAAACATACTTATATATTTCTAAATACATACATATCACTACATAGTATAAAACAAAGTCGCTTTTTCTGTCCCTATATCCCTATGTGCGCTTAAATCTTTAAAATTACGCTACGGATTTTGATGCGGTTTTTTTTAATAGATAGAGTGATTCAAAAGGCAGGTTTATATGTACAATATTGCACCCGAGCGAAGCCGGGGCGGGTAGCTAGTTATAGATAAATTACACAGAACAAATGATTATGCTCATCACACAAACATTTGTCCTGGGTCGTAATTGAACCCACAACCTCCGGCATAGCAGTCAGGGCCACTAACCACTAGACCAACAGGCCAGTCATAAAGTAAATTTATCATACAAATTAACTTAAACCAAAAGATTGACCTCAAAAGGAGTTAAACAACACCTACACTTATCAATAAAATTAAAAGATTTGTTCAAACAAATCGATGTCGCGATAACATCTTGGGAATCACAAACCTGTAATTATAATGTTTTCATAACAGCTAAGTTTACAACATTCTTCTAAAGATTTTATTAAGATTGTTACCAGTATTAAGATATTTGAATTCGTATCCGAAGTATTTATTTTAATGAAACAATTTGCAACAACTTTTTGCTTGCTTATTTTTGAGGGAAGCACATTGCTCGCAGAACAGATGGCCGTTGGGGCTGAAAGGTTCTGGAATGGTGACCACGTACCGGAAGACGTAGCATTGGAAGGCCTCCTACAAGGTGGACCGATGATCTGGTGAAGGTTGCGGGAATCCGATGGATGCGGGACGCACAAGACCGTTCATTGTGGCGACACTTGGGGGAGGCGAGCGGGAGACAGTGTCATACTCTTACTGACTAAAAACCCACCCAGTTCCTTCTAGCTTTCATACCGGGGCTCAAGCTACCTTTCGAACTAACCCTGGCTCCAGTAGGCTTCGACCCAGCTGGGCCCCTACAGTTGCTGACAACTCCTTGAGGCGCGCGGGAACAGTAAACGCCGTCGACGACTTGAGCTCGATCCGGACAGTTACCGGATGGTCGGACAGCCAGTTACTTATTGCTCGCCGTCCGCAAATCCGTATCTACGGTGGTCGGAAATCGGGATCGGAATCCCGGCGGGATAAAGATATAACATGGTACTCTTCGATATATATTTGATTCTTTCTTTTTTTATTTCGTTTTTTCTTTTTCTATTTCTTTCTTTCTTTTTCTATTTCTTTCTTTCTTTCTTTTATTCCTTTTTTCTTTTAACACAAAGCTAGATCATGATATTGATAACTACACAGGATTTTTGATCGTGAACGCAAGCTAAGCCGCTAGTAAAAGCCCCTAGCCAATAAATTCAAGAAACCAATATCAGATACGATTATAAGCTGGCTGGTTTCACGATTCGCCTACGACAAACTATAGATCAGGCATATTTTGAAAGTCTAGACGCGGTGAGGTAACAGTGTGGCTAGATTCCGACTGCATTACTCATTGAAACAATGGTTGCACAATAGCTTTGAGTAATCACTCTCACCCGACTTCAATATTGAGAAATAAGATCAAAGACTTTTCTATCTAGTTAGTAGTAGCTGCTCCCAGCGGCTTCGCCCGCGTGATAGCAGAAAATTATCCCAAGGGAACATACTTCCGGCATAAAAATGTATCCTATGTCCCATTCCAGGACATGGTCTATCCGTATACTTACCAAGTTTCATCAAAATCGGTTTTGCTATTTAGGCGTGAAGACGTAACAAACAAACTCACTTTCGCTTTTATAATATTATATACTAGCTTTTGCCCGCGACTTCACCCGCGTACATAATCCCAGGATAAAAAGTATCCAATGTGTTATTCTGGGATATGATCTACTCGTGTACCAAGTTTCATCGAGATCCATTCAGTAGTTTTTGCGTGAAAGAGTAACAAACATCTATACATCGATCCATACATCCATCGCATTTATAATATTAGTAGGATAGTAAGGATAAGATCAAAGACTTTTCTATCTAGTTATACAGGGTTATTTGTAAAACACTGGCAACCTCTCAGGACTACGAGTAGGTTACTGACATCAGCAGCACTGCCAACAAAAGCCAGCGCCAAGATGAGTGCGGGAACAAAATAACCCGTCAGTCGACTGGATGTTAGGAGGGGAACAGCTGGGTCGAAGCCTACTAAGGCCAGGGTTATCCCAGGGTTAGCCCTGGCCCTCATACTGGTATGAAGGCTAGAAGGAACGGGGTGGGTTTTTAGTCAGTAAAAGTCTGACACCATCTCCCGCTCCACTCAAGAGCGGGGGTAGTCATTGGATAAGTTTTGCCCAACAAAAAAAAAATTGACTGGATGTCCCGGTGACCATGTATTTTTGTTTGTGCACACAAATACATGGTCACCGGGTAACTTGACAAGCTTATAACTTTGAGATTTTACATGATACAGTTATGAAATTTTGTATGGTCATGTGAAAAGGAGGGACGAAACGCATGTTGCTAAAAAAGTTATGAGTTTACATGTGGATGTATGGAGGGGGAGAGGTAGGCCAAAGAAAAGATGGATGGATTCTGTGAGAAGTGATATGAAAGAAATAAAACGATACAAGGGCAGGAAGATGATGATGTTTATCAGTTGTCTAGGACCCATAACACAAGCTCTGCTTAACTTGGGACTAGACAGCGTTGTGTGATAGTTGTGGAATATTATTTTAAGATGTTTCCGTTTTTATTATGTTCTTTATTTTATCCCATATTACTTGTGGTCAGCGCAACACGTTTTTTCTTCCATTCTGTTCTGTCACCCGTCAAACTATCACTAACTCCATTTTCTTTCAAATCACTCTTCACACAATCCATCCCTGTTTTCTTCGGCCTTCCTCTCCCTCTCTATCCATCTACATGTATACTAAGAACTCTCTTAGTAATATGCGCTTCATCCATCCTCTTCACATGACCATACCAAGACAACCGATTACCTTTCAACTTTTCAGTCACTGGCGCCATTTTCAAACTTCCTTTGTGAAATATGGTGTTAAAATTATTGGAATCTATTAAGATTTTTTTTTTCTTATTATTGATAGGCTCGTGTTTGAACACCATCTCACCTGATGGTAAGCGATGATGTAGCCGACGATGGAGCACGCTTGCCTGAAGTAACCTATTCACTCTTGACTTAAATACCCCTAAGTTGTAGCTATCAGGAAACACAGACTCCGGCAGGGAATTCCACTCCTTAGCTGTACGCATAATGAATGTACTCCCAAAACGCTTTGTACGTATGGGTGGGATGTCAACCATGTACCGGTGACGCAACGCCGTACGTCTTGTGGTCCGATGATGGAACGGACTTGGTGGAATTAAATTGTGTAGCTCCAGTGCACACTCCCCGAAATGCAAACAATAGAAAACGGACAGGCAAGCAACTCGGCGTCGATGCTCAAGACTTTGGAGTTTTGACTTACAAGTGTACCTTTCAACTTTTCAGTCACTGGCGCCACTTTCAAACTTCCTTTGTGAAAAAATATAACATGGTGTAAAAATTATTGGAATCTGTTAAGATGATTTTGGACAAACTATATTCAGGTTTCGCTTTCTTAAGAGGGTCCTTTTCCACTCGCCTATCGTAAACATCGAAATTGGTTTAAAAGCTTGTTACTTCATTTAATGCAATCCAACGCAATGTTTGACGAAAAGGCAACGCAAAAAAAGAGAGACAACGACTGAAAACTCTGTTAGTATTCGGTAATTCCGAGATTTATTCGAAAATTTCACAAAACGTGCTCCAGGAAATAGCTGTTTTTTTTTAAACCCTTAATAGTTTTTGGAAAAAGTATTAAGGGTTTAAAAAAAAACATTTAGTATCTTAATAAAATTTGCAAGGTTTAAAGGTTTACTTTTTTGACTTTTTCAATTTTTAGGCAAATTATGAAGTGGCAAAGTTCATACAAAATAGGAGATTTTCAGGGGTTTTTACTGGATTAGTTTTACACAAATTTAGAAATTGGTTTCTATAGAAACCTAGATAATATCCACAAGATACTGTGTTTCCAAAACATCTAATGAAAAATGTGTAAACGTCATAATCAGTTTTGAGCGGTGGTATGAAAAACAGTGAAAATGTGAGTCATGATGCACCACCTTAAAATTATATTGCAGATATTCTATCGCCTCAAGTTCAGCTACTTAAACAGATGCAGTTCAAGCTCCATATTTTACAGATCCTTACAAAGATTGTCTTATAATAACTATTCCATATAAGCCAAGAATTGTTTAGAATCAAAGGTAAGACCCCCCGTGATTTGCCCTGCGTGTCTGATCTATAACTTACTAGTTGCGTCCCGTGGCTTCGCTCACATGTAATATAAATAATTTGATAAGATTAAAAGTTTGACATTTGTAGTTTTTCAGAAAACGATTTCATCAAAATTATTTTACTTGCGGAGGAGATTTATGACGTCATATTTAGCTAGGCCTTTAGTGTATACATTATTATTAATTATTTAAGTTTATCTCATAATTTAATTTGTTTAATTATTGTCCTTGCCCACTTAAATTGTTTTTTTTTTAGGAGCTTAATTTTGTTAGCTTTGCAATGTTTATAATATACCAGCCTGGGACTCAGGCCTCCTCTCTAGGAGAACCACGCGGGCCCAGTGAGGGTTGGTGAATATCACATGTCTTCGAATTTTTGGTTCTAGAACTTGCCGGTTTCGTCACGATGTTTTCCTTCACCGTTTCGAGAGCAGTTGTGATGAAATAAATTACACAAAGTAATGCTCCTGTCTGAGTTTGAACCCGCGACCTACAACTCGTAAGTCGGGGCCATTACCACTCGACCACCACTGCTCTCCCGCAGTCAAGAACTACTTTATATCATTTAAAAAATAATAATTAAAAATGCCTATAATTTACACCCGTACATAGTCTAGTTGGGACGGCGTGTTACTTTTCTTTCTTTATGTTCCTTCAATAATTAAAATTGTTTTGTAGCCGAAATCATCAAAAACATATCACCCAACCACTAACATATTGACGAAATTCCAAACACATTTTAAAATTCCAAAGCAAATTTTCTCATAGCATCGTCAATTCTTTTGGCTTCAGAAAAAATATACTTCCGGACTCTCGACCTATAGAAATGCTAATTTCCAATATTAAATATGTATCTTAGACATCTTTTCTTAAAGTATTATTATCTTTAGTTAAAGTGAGGGAAGTCGTTTGTTGTCTTAAGTTATGGATTTTTTTTTTTCGACTGGGAAAATCATCTTTGACGAAACCCGCTCTTGGGTGGAGCGGGAGACAGTGTCAGACTCTTACTGACTAAAAACCCCGCGCCGTTCCTTCTAGCCTTCATACCGGGGCACGAGCTCCCTTTGGGACAACTCTGTCCCCAGTAGGCTTCGACCCAGCTGGGCCCCTCCTGCTGCTGACAACTCCTTGAGGCGCGCGGGAACAGTCCGCGCCGTCGACGTCTTAGACTCGGTCCATTACCGGACGATCGGACAGCGAGCTACCCATAGCTCGCCGTCCGCGAGCCTGCGTCTACGGTGGCCGGAAATCGGGATCGGAATCCCGGCAACGGCGGCGAGAGCGCCGTTGCCTGATGCGGTCGGCCTCCTCTTTTGCAAGCATTACTGCTTCGCAGAACGAGGCGACCGCCTGCCATTCCTCCTCGCTCCGGACCATGGCCTCGACCATGGCTAAGTTATGGGTTAAGAATTTCATTGAGTAAAAATAAAAATGAACTATTGCCCCCTTTATTTATACCTAATACATCATCATCATCATCATCATCATCATATCAGCCGATACACGTCCACTGCTGGACATAGGCCTCCCACAAGCGTCGCCACAACGAACGTTCCTGTGCGTCTCGCATCCATCGGCTTCCCGCAACCTTCACCAGGTCATCAGACCACCTTATTGGAGGCCTTCCAACGTTGCGTCTTCCGGTACGCGGTCGCCACTCCAGAACCTAATACTATTTATTACTAAATTATATGGTACTAGCTTTTACCCGCGGCTTCGCCCGCGCTTATTAATATATCGTACTTTAGTTCCTCTACCCTTTTCTTCCCTCTTCCCCCCCACCCTTTTCTCACTTAAAAAATGTATGGAGAAGAATGTGCAAGAAGTGTTTTAATCATGTTTTGTGTTACAAATATTTCGGTTATCTTGGGACTTCGACATATTTCATACTAGCTTTCCGCCCGCAGCTTCGCCCGCGTGGACTACAGTTTATATCGCGCGGGCAGAGACCCGTGCTCAGCAGTGGAATTATAGGTAGCCTATGTGTTATTCCAGTGTCTCTTCTACCTACCTACCAAATTTGATCTAAATCCGTTCACTAGTTTTTGCGTGAAAGCGTAACAGACAGACAGACAGACAGAGTTACTTTCGCATTTATAATATTAGTAGGGATTTAGACTGCAGCCTAGTTTACAAACTAGACTGCAGTCTATGCAATTTCCTTTTCCTTGTAAAACAAATGAAAATAATATAGTTATCATCACTATTTTTGTAAAGAGCTACAGTTTTTATTTTTATTGGAGGTAATCTCTGAAAGTACTGGTGCGATTGCTAAAACTTTTTCACCGATAGAAAGCTGCTTTATTTCTGAGTGACATAGGCTATATTTTATGTAGGTACGTGGGCGAAGCCGCGGGCAAAAGCTAGTGATATTATATAGCATAACATAATCAGTCTTATAATGTTCCCACTGCTGGGACTCAGGCCTCCTCTCTAGGAGTGGGAATGGGCCGTAATCTACCACGCGGGCCCAGTGCGGGTTGGTATATTTTGATTAATTGGAAATAACGAGGAAATATCTATGAAAGTACTAATTGAAGAGTTTTTAAGGTCATCTATATACAAAATTATTTTTAGTTTATGCAAAACCTGAATATAGTTTGTTCAGAATCAGTAACTGAATGGATTCCAATAGTTTTTACACCATGTTATATTTTTTCCTAAAAATATTTAAAAAGGTCACAAGTTGGACACCACCGACACTAAGTACAACACAGGTCACGGCAGGTCATAGCGGGCATGAGACGCCAGCAAACAGCTGTATGCAAGTGCAAAACAACCCCTCAGTCGCCTGGATGGCCCGGTGACTATGTATTTTTGCTGACATAACAAGCTTATAACTTTGTGATTTTTCATGATACAGTTATGATATTTTGTACATAGATTCTTTACATAAAAATACTAGACACGTGTTTCGGGTTTCGCATATTAAAACTAATGTTATATTTAAAAGGAGAAACTGACTGACTGACATATCAACGCACAGCCGAAACTAGTGGGACTAGGAGCGTGAAATTTTGCACAAGGCTTCCTTTTATGACGTAGGCGAGCACAAAGAGAGGGGTTTCCGAAATTCACTCCTTAAGAGGGCGTTTTCCACTCGCCTATTTTTAACATCGAAAATGGTCCAAAAGCTTGTTACTTCATCTGACGCAATCCAGCGATGTTTGACGAAAAGGCAACGCAAAAAAAGAGAGATAACGTCTGAAAACTCTGTTAGTATTCGGTAATTACGAGATTTACTCGAATATTTCACAAAACTTGCTCCAGGAAATATCTGGTTTTTTTTTTAACTCTTAAAAGTTTTTGAAAACAGTTGTCGTCTTAGAATCTTAATAAAATTTAGACAAATTATGAAGTGTGAACAAAATAGGAGATTTTCAGAGGTCTTTACTGGATTAGTTTTACACAAATTGATTTCAATAGAAGCCTCCACCAGAATATCCACAAGATACTGTGTTTCCAAAATATCTAATGAAAAATGTGTAATAACGTCATAATCAGTTATGAGCGAGTGTATAAAAAACAGTGAAAATGTGAGTCATGATGCACCACCTTAAGGGGATAGAACGGGGGTCCAAAGTTTTGTTTGAAAAAATCTACTATCGCGGGCAAAGCCGCTGGTAAAAGCTAGTAGAGGATATAAATATAGCTTAACAGATTTTCTCTTGTTTTTTAGTTCTGTCATATTTTTTTTTGTAAATAACCCGTGAATTTATAATTGTGTATATTTGGTAGAGTCTGTCTAAAAAGTCAAACGATTTGAGTAATTATTAGGGTAAAATGAAATCTGATGTAGTCAACACTGGTTCAATAATCAAGGTTGATTAAGAGATCTTGATCATTGTTTACTAATAGAAGAATCTTATAAAAAGTATCGAATATAAGTATTTTTTAAATGATTAAATATTATACAAAGTTTTCAAGTTGTTTGACTTTTTAGACAGACTTATAGTAGAGAATTGATTTGTAGTACGTTTGACCTAACTAGGTGAAGAATGGCGTAGGTATTTCTAGTATTTAAGAAAGTCCTAATACTAAGTTAAAAGGTTGTATCTCAGTGTTTAGAAAAGTTTTATAGTTACCGTTTTGGTAAAAACTATGTTTTTTTTTGCTAAATTCTTAAGTAGATTTGGTAAAAAATACAGCGGTTATATATAATAACTGAAGAAAATATAAAAAATAAAACCAACCTTTTAGAAAATAAATTCCGAAAAATCTCCAGAAAAAAGTCGAAATAGAATCGCAATGTTCACTTCTCACAATCACTAACACAGTCTTAAAACAAACCACTAAAAAGTACCAAAACCAAAATATCGTACATCTATTAAAAACAAAAAATCAAAAATTCGAAAATCGAACGCACATCCGCTCTCCTCGGCAACTTATTTCAAACTGAGAATGCTCGCACTTTACACCGAGAATAAAGATGTATACCCGTCTCTTTCTTCCCTTCGTTGAACTACAAGTTAGAAAGAGACAGCAACAATGGCATGCATTATGGTAGACTAAGTGGTTTTTTTTTTTAATTTCTTTGAAGGAGCTATAGATCTTTATACCAACCGTGAGTTATGCCTCCGCGGTCGTTCCATTGAGTATAGACTATAATATCCATAGATTATTATTGTTTTTTTTTTGGTATTTGTTTTTCGATCGATGGATGGGCGGTTGTAAATCTATGGATGTGGACCATAGATGATTGGTTTGATCAATTAATTGATGTAGTAGTAGAAATATCAATTAGGAATGGCGCTTAATTAATGGGTTTATATTGTATTACGTAAAGCTGAGTTTTTAAGATGTTTGAGTTGTTTATAGACTTGACTGGCCTTTTGGTCTAGTGGTTAGTGGCCTTGACTGCTATGTCGGAGGTCGTATATTCGATTCCCTACCGGGACAAATGAATGTGTGATGAGCATGGTCATATTTTCGGTGTCTGGGTGTATTTTATCTATAGTATGTATGTATTTAGAATTATATAAGTAGTTTACCGACATACCACGAAGAATCACCAAACGCAGTGGGCAGGGCACATTGCTCGCAGAACAGATAGCCGTTGGGGCCGAAAGGTTCTGGAATGACGTAACGTATTTCTATAAAACACGAGAAGATATGCAAACAAAAGTCTCATTACGCCATAAAACAGGCTCAATTTACCTCCTTCACGCTTCACTCTTCTGGTCCATATTCAATGTCAATAAGGATTTACAATCAATTACCGGAAACCATCAAACAACTAAATAAAACTAATATATTTATTAAAAAATTAAAACAATTCCTGATTGAAAAACCTACTACACAATTGACGAATACCTAACGGATAAATTCACTAGAAAATAGATTAAATACATTTTTTGTTTTATATTTAACATTTTATTATGTAACTAGCTTCTGCCAGCGACTTCGTACGCGGATCCTGTTGCTTATGCCAGCGACAACGGAGTCGTCAAAATCAAAGATCTGAAACGTCTTGTGTCGAATTCTAAGAGCCTGGAAAACAACGTGATGCGCGAGACGATTCGAGACGTTCCAGATCTCTCCCTTCCACTTACGCGCGTGACAGGGTGCACACACTTTGGTGCCATAGACAAAAATAAACAGAAAGCTCCGAACTGCTAAGCTATCGGGAGTTACATGTGTTATTGTGAGTCAACCATAAAAGATAGATATATGATGTCTGGGATATTTTTTATATAATTTTAAGGAGAACATTTCCGCTATACATGATTTCTGTGTAGCTTGAACCATCTAGGCTGCAAACGCGACGGAAGCTTAAAAAATGGAGTAATTTTTCTCGTTTCCCCAACATTTCCCTTCACTGCTCTGCTCCCATTGATCGTAGCGTGATGAAAAGTATACTATAACCTGCACAGGAGTATGAAGAATGATTGTACCAAGTTTCGTTAAAATCCATCGCGTAGTTTTTGTTTCTATAAAGAACATACAGACAGACAGACAGACAGACAGACAGACAGATAGACAGACAGACAGACAGACAGACAAAAATTTCACTGTTTGCATTTTTGGCATCAGTATCGATCACTAATCACCCCCTGATAGTTATTTTGGAAATATATTTCATGTACAGAATTGACCTCTCTACAGATTTATTATAAGTATAGATTATTAATGACATAATTTTTTTTGACATATTATTTTTTAATTATTAATGACATATATTTTTTTTGACATATTTTTTTGTAATTATTAATGACATAGCAATTTTTTTGACATATTTTTTTGTAATTATTAATGACATAGCAATTTTTTTTTTGACATTTCTTTGCACTTATTAATGAGATCATTTTGTTTTTTTTTTGAGACATTGTTATATTTTTACTAATTACATCAGATTGTTTTTTTTTTGTTTTTTGTTTTGTTACAAATTTTTATATACTTATTAATGACATCAAATTGTATTTTTTTTATTTTTAGCAAATTATTTATTTTAATATTGAATGTGAACAATCTGACATATAAAACTATAGAATCTACTCATAATAATGAAAAGTAACTAGTTGAAATGAATTAAACAACATAATAGATATACAGATAAGAAAATTAAATAGTTACGCATATTAGCGCTATTCCTCTCTCCTACCATTATAATGTTGCTGTGCCCGACAGGGTCAATAATTGTTTCAATTCTTTATTATTTGTGACCTCTTATGTACATTATGGATTGCAATAAAGATTTGAGATTTGAGACGCAGCGTCGCAAGGCCTCCTACAAGGTGGACCATTGACCTGGTGAAGGTTGCGGGAATCCGATGGATGCGGGACGCACAGGATCGTTCGTTGTGGCGACACTTGGGGGAGGCCTATGTCCAACAGTGGACGTCTGTTGGCTGAAATGATGATGATGATGAGATGAAAATCATGGTTCTTTCTTCATTAATAAAATAACAAACTTAAAACACCTTTTTTTTTACTGCAATTGCTTTCCTCCTATATAAACCTACTTCCAATACATTTGCTGCCAAATATTGAAAAAGCATGTCAAAAAAATGTATCACAACAGAATTGTAGGTAATGAACAAAAAAGTTACTGTAATAACCAAAATACTTTCTAATTTTTCACTGGATAAATGCACAAACGTGCAAAGCAAAAGAACCAAACCGGTCAAGTGCGAGACGGACTTGGGCACTAAGCGTTCCGTGCCATTATCTATACAATATTAGACAGTATATTAAAACTATTTATTTATTTAACAGAGTATACACCATTATACATACTGTCAGCAACGGGAGGGGCCCAGCTGGGTCAAAGCCTACTGGGGCCTCCGAAATAGGTAAACAAACACAAATGGTTGTAGTCCAATCAAATTTTCTCATACACGGGATAATATAAGTTCTTATTTCAATGCAGATATTAATTTTAAACAAACTAAAACTGCTCAGAAAACCTTTAATATTTTTCTGAATGATTTTTTCTTACAGTATTAGGTCAATTAACTCTTTAAATGCTTTAAGTTCCACAGTGCGACATAAGTGTATTAATTACAAGTAATTAGCATTCAACTACTCCCAATTAAAAATCGTTTGGGGTGTCTAAGGTTTTGCGCATTTAACGTTACACGTTGTATATACGGGTTTTAGTAATAGGGTCCCGTTTTTACCCTTTGGCTGCGGAACCCTAAAATTGTAACTAACTACATCATGTTTGTTTAAATAATAGACTCGAACCTCCACTAGTGTTATTTCAATCGAAGAAATAAAAAATGAGTTAGTGTGGTGTACTGGCGAGCACAGAATTGTTAAGAATTATTTTTTATTTTTTTCTTGTTGGGAAATCATCTCATGACTTCTCTCGATCTAGGGCAAAAATATTGCTAAATAATTCTTAACAATTAATTTAATTCCCTCATATAGTTAGCGTGACGAGCGACAGGACAGAATGGAAGAAAAAAACGTGTTGCGCCGACCCCAAGTAAAACGGGATAAGGGCAGGAAGATGATGATGATATAGTTGGCACCTCTACGGTCTAGGCCTAAATTGTTCCAGTATTTCGATGTATGAGGTATAAATGACGAGGCGAAACGCTTAGTCCGGACCGTAGAGGTTTCAACAACTTGCCGTGCGTCGGGATTTCCGATGGTAGAAATGAGATGGCGGAATCAAGTTATGCAATTCTCGCGCACTCTCTCCAAAATGCATCCTGTAAAACACCGAAAGGCTGGCTACCTTACGCCTGTGCTCAAGACTTTGTAGATTGGACTTAACCAGATCTGGATCACCAACATTCCGTTTAGTAGTAGTTTCTAAAGAACATGTCCAAACAAGTCCAAGTTTTGTACAAACAGCCCACAAACTCGTCAAAGGTCATTTTTTGCCCAGAAAACAAATGACAAACGAACTAAAAATGCCCAAAAAGAAAAGGTTTATGTCCAACTAATCAAGATTAAGATCAGAGACTACCTTTTATGTTTTTTTTTTAGTTTAAATACTTAAAGGACGCGACTCTACAATGAAGCATGGGTTTGGAATGTCGGAAGATATGAAGGGGCATGCTTTTGAGAATTATGCAGCTTTGTTATATAGTTTTTTTTTAATTATTTGGAGTTAGTTTTTCAAACACAAGGTGATTTCTTTAAATATATTTATTTATTTATTTAAAGCTTTATGCACAGAGTTGTACAAAGGCGGACTTAATGCCTTAGGCATTATCTGCCAGTCGACCTTAGGGTGGTGCAGAACATAACATGGCAGGTGCAACTCAATAAATGAGAAACAAATACAATATAATAGTATATACATACTTAGATACATACATATGAATAAACAAAGCTGTAGTGAAAAAAGAAATCAGTGCGATGATGATTCTATCAACATCTTGCGAATATGCTCTCGTGCCTTCCCCTTAAAAGAAAATCAGCTAGTCGCCATCCTGATATAAAGGTTAAAATTCAGTGAAAAAACCTTTTTACAAAAAAAAAACAGACATTTGGAGGTACCGGAACAGAGAGTAAAGTGCCGCAAACCTCCATTGAAAAGGAAGGATCCGACCAGACAGGTGTTATAGTCTGGTGGGCGACTGCCCGATAGTTGATGTCGGGCTGTCGTATATGTTCAAATCGCGCGGAGAACTTTGATTGCGCGATGCAGGATTTCGTAGTTTCTTCATAGTTCTTATGTGGCGTCATAGATGTCGCTACAGACATTACAAAAAAAATATTGAATTGAATGTGAGAAGTTCCCTCGATTTCACCAAGATTCCATCATCAGATCCAAACGTGGATAGTCACAAAGTTTCCAACAAAAACTAATTTTGCAAATCGGTTGGCAAGCGACGAAGTTATGCGCGAACAAACATAAAAAAAGATACAAACATCTGAATTGAGAACCTGGGGGAGGTTCTCAATTTTTTTAGAAGTCGGTTAAAAAATTGTTCTTTACTGCGATCGCACCTGACGGTAAGCAGTGATGCAATCGTTGATGGTGAGGCGCACTAGTTTATTAAGAGCTTATTCGCTCTAGCCTTGAAGACACCTAAATTATAATCGGACGGGAAGACCATAGCAGGTACTGTACGCATAATGAATATGTTCCTAAAACGTTTTGTGCGTATGAGTGGGATGTCCACCACGTACTAAGTCTGGGGTAACGTGCCCAACGAGTCTGTGTTTCCTGATAGCTACAACTTGGGGGTCTTTAAGTCAAGAGTGAACAAGTTACTTCCAGGCGTGCTTCATCATCGACCACATCATCGCTTACCATCAGGTGAGATGGTGGTCAAACACAAGCCTATCAATAATAAAAAAAGCCGCTTCTGGCCTTTTTTTACCCACGGTAACAGCAAGATACAATTTTGACAAGAACATTCATCATTTAGCCATCTATATTCGTAAATGCAAAAGCTTCAAGAGTTATGGCCAAAAATTTAATCTAAAAGTAACAACTAATTAATATTAAATCAGAATCCAGTCCATTCTTCGTAATTAGCGTAGCGACACCCAATATTGTACTCGAGAGTAATTAATCAAAACATCTTAAGAACGATTTTTATTAAGGCCCTAGCTCCAAAGCTGTGCCATACAACAGTGACTTTCTGAAGCCTACTCCTCGGTAACGGCAAGATTTTGGAGGTAGGTGGGACAGAGATTAAAGTCAAGAATTAAACCAGACAGGTGTTATAGTCTGGTGGGCGACTGCCCGATAGTTAATTTTGGGCTGTCGTATATGTTCAAATCGCGCGGAGAACTTTGATTGCGGAATGCAGGATTTCGTATTTTCTTCGTAGTTCTTATGTGGCGTCATAGATGTCGCTACAAGATTAAAAGGTTTCAAAAAATATAACAATGTTTATTAAAGACTAGCTTTTGCCCGCAGCTTCTCTCGCGTACATAAAATATAGCCGGTGAAAAAGTTTCAGCAATCGGACCAGTACTTCCAGATATATTACCTCCTACAAACAAAAAAATAAAAAAATAAATAAAAACAACTTTACCTCTTTATTATATTAGTGTAGATTCGTGTACAATATTAGCAACATATCATTTTTTCGTATGACAAATAATTTTGCCAAAAGCAATTTTTTTGCGATATGATATCTTTTCGCTTATTGCCCTTTCAAACAGCTTCGATCTTTGATCCCTAAAAAACTACTGATTAAGTATTCTTCAAAATGTAACATATGTAAATCAATCAATATTTCGCAAAGAAATTGGTTTTAAAAGTCAGCGGGGCTGTTTTTGTTTTATAATGGGTAGGCTCGCGTTTGACCACTATCTCACCTGATGGAAAGCGATGATGTGGCTAAAGATTTTTTTTTTTACGGTGGGCAAAAATCATCTTATGACAACCCCCGCTCTTGGGTGGAGCGGAAGATAGTGTCAGACTCTTACTGACTAAAAACCGGGGTGGGTTTTTAGTCAGTAAGAGTCTGACACTCCTTCTAACCTCTTCATACCGGGGCACGAGCTTCCTTTTGGATAACCCTGGCCACAGTAGGCTTCGACCCAGCTAGGCCCCTCCTGATGTGGCTGACGATGGAACACGATTGCCTAGAAGCAATCTATGCTGGCGCAGGCGACCAGTACATGTGTATTTAACTCCGGCCACGTTTATGGGACTATACGCCTTAAGACCAATTTTTATTAAAGTCCTTCAAAAATATCATTAATTTTGCTCAAACAGTACAATGTGGTGGCCATCTTGGATTTTATTTTATTTTTATTTTCGCCAAATCTAATTATATCAATGAATCGGGGATTCTGGATAATGATTGATGAGCTAAGGCGTTTGCACACTGCTGCTGCCCAATATTTTGGCAATCTGAATATTTACACATTTTCTTTTTTACAAGTATATGCCATACAACGTGGCAATGCCGCCAGCCTTTTGGGCACACTTCCAGTCGACAGCGATGCGGAGGAGTTTTTTGATGCCATATTTCAGTACGGTAGCCTTTAGTGTATATAGCTAGATTAGGCATAATTTTTTTTTTTTGTAATATTTAAGTTTATTATGTACTAGCTGCTTCCAGCGGCTTTACCCGCGTGATAGCAGAAAATTTTTCCAAGGGAACCTATTTCCGGGATAAAAAGTATCCTATGTCCTATTCCAGGACATAGTTTATCCGTGTACCAAGTTTCATCAAAATCGGTTTTGCCATTTAGGCATGAAGACGTTACAAACAAACTCACTTTCACTTTTATAATATAATATTATTATGTATATATTTTGTTAATATTATGTAAATAAAAGTTTTCTCTAACATATAAAGTCTATGATATCCCTGAAAGTATTTTCCAACTTTTTTTTTACTACTTCGGTCACCTCGTAAGGAAAGATGGTGGCAACGTTGAAAGGCTCATGGATGTAAGGCCTCGTGGAAACAGCCCAATACGTTGGTCAAACCAGATTCGAACTGCTCTTGACTCTACGTACACCGTATGACAAGAATGGATAAAGTGAGAAATTAATATATTAGTAGAAGTTTGAAAGTGGCGCCAGTGACTGAAAAGTTGAAAGAGAATCGTTTGTCTTGGTATGGTCATGTGAAAAGGAGGGACGAAACGCATGTTGCTAAAAAAGTTATGAGTTTTTCATGTGGATGGATGGAGGGGGAGAGGGAGGCCAAAGAAAAGATTGATGGATTGTGTGAGAAGTGATATGAAAGAAAAGGGAGTTAGTGATAGCGTGACGAGTGACAGGACAGAATGGAAGAAAAAAACGTGTTGCGCCGACCACAAATAAAACGGGACAAGGGCAGGAAGATGATGATGTTTATCAGTTGTCTAGTACCCATAACACAAGCTATGCTTAGCTTGGGACTAGACGGCGTTGTGTGATAGTTGTGGAATATTATTTTAAGATGTTTTCGTTTTTATAATGCTCTTTCTTCCTTTTGTTTGACGATTTTGAACCTCAAAAAAAAGGTATCAATTGCTGACCGTTACGATCATAAAACTAAACCTAACGGGGATTTCAAAGCACTGTTATAAGTAGTAACATTTTGATCTTTTGTTATTGCTTTTGAGTCATAAATATCGTCTTCGTCTATCCTGCCTTTGTCTCATATTACTTGGAATCAGTGCACATCCACCATAAAATAATGGTGGCGCCTGACTCCAATTACTTTTGGCGAAAATATATACATATAGCATAGCATAGTCGGCCTTATAATGTTCCCAATTGAGACTCAGGCCTCCTCTCTAGGAGAGGGAATGGGCCGTAATCCACCACGCGGGTCCAGTGCGGGTTGTTGGATGTCACATGTCGTCGCATTTTTGGTTCTAGGACATGCCGGTTTTCTCACGATGTTTTCTTTCACCTTTTTGAGAGCAGTGGTGATATACATATATAAATTAAGCGCGATTATACCTAGACGCTTTCTTTGATATTACTCCTCACACAATCCATCCATCTTTTCTTCGGCCTTCCTCTCCCTCTCCATCCATCTACACGTATATTCAAAACTCTTTTAGTAATATGCGCTTCATCCCTCTACTTCACATGACCATACCAAGACAACCGATTACCTTCAAACGTCATGTACCACTTACTAATATTATAAAAGTGAAAGTGAGTTTATTTGTTTGTTTGTTTGTTACGTCTTCACGCCTAAATGACAAAACTGATTTTGTTGAAACTTGGTACACGGATAGACCATGTCCTGGAATAGGACATAGGATACTTTTTATCCCAGAAGTAGTGTTCCCTTAGAACAATTTTCTGCTATCACGCGGGCGAAGCCGCTGGGAAAAGCTAGTAAATAAATAAAAGAAACCAGTAAAAGATGAAATATAATGGCAGAAAATTGAGAAAAACTACCAGAAATCTTAAAATTCTTGTTCCCAAACTCGATCGCGTTATGCACACGCCTCACGCTTCACAGCTGTGAGATTCATCACGGCTGCAATGTTAATTTGACACCGACAGAGCTGGCTGCCCGAGATTGGGAGAATAATCAGTATTGAGAAGTTAACGACATTGCCTCGAATATTGGGATGTTAATTCTTTATTAAGAGAGAAATTGAGTTGGAATTTATGAGTCTGTGGTAATTATTAGCGAATGCAAACTCGAAACTTGCCAATACTAGCCTTTTGGTCTAGTGTTTGATAGCCCTTTTTTTTGGTCGGCAAAAATCATCCAATGACAATCCCCGCTTTTGGGCGGAGTAGGAGATAGTGTCAGACCCTTACTGACTAAAAACCCCACCCCCTTCCTTTCAGTCTTCATACCGGGGCTCCAGCTCCCTTTCGTATAATCCTGGCCCTAGTAGGCTTCGACCCAGCTGGGCCTCTGCTGTTGCTGACAACTCCTTGAGGCGCGCGGGAACAGTGCGTGCCGTCGACGTCTTGGGCTGGACAGTTACCGGACGGTCGGACAGCGAGCTACCCATAGCTCGCCGTCCGCGAGCCCGCGTCTACGGTGGCCGGAAATCGGGATCGGAATCCCGGCGACGGCGGCGAGGGCGCCGTTGCCTGATGCGGTCGGCCTCCTCCTTTGCAAGCATTACTGCTTCGCAGAAGGAGGCGACCGCCTGCCATTCATCCTCGCTCCGGACCATGGCCTCAACCAGGGCCCGGCGCGAGTGGTCTCCGCCGCCGATCGCCCCCACGAGGGCACGGCGATGCTCCGCCCAGGGGCCGAGGGGGGAGGTTGGTGAATGTCACATGTCTACGAATTTTTGGTTCTAGGACATGCCGGTTTCGTCATATCCTACGTCAGAGCCTAAATTCACTTTTTTTTTAACATAATGTTGCGTACACCAGCCTAATACAAATACAATACAATAGCCAGGTTCATGACAAATAGTATATGTTATTTAATATCAAGCCACGATCCACAGAAGTGGACTAGTAACCAAAAACACCGATGAAACCGCGGGGAAGAGCTAGTATGTTGATAACACTTGTGTGGACACCTGTACTGAATTATTTTTTATTTATACAGTACGTCGAAGCCTCTTCGGCACTCGGTACCTAAATAAATAATAAAGAATGTTACAATGATTCTATTTCCTTTACAAGATAGGTTGATATCTAGCATGTGGAATTCCCTGCCGGAGTCTGTGTTTCCTGATAGCTATAACCTAGGGGTCTTTAAGTCGAGAGTGAATAGATTGCTTCTAGGCTAATGTGTTCCCTCGTTGGTCGCATCATCGGTTACCATCAGGTGAGATAGTGGTCAAACGTGAGCCTATACATTATAAAAAGAAAAAAAAAATGTCTGAAATTCTAATCAATTTGATGGAACTGTTGGAACAGTGGTAGAGCGATTGACTACCAGCACTGCGTGTCGCGGGTTCGATTCCCGCTCGGAACATTATGCATCATTAGTTTTTGTGAGAAACCCGAATCGCGTTTAATATTTTTATGTAAAGAATCTATGTGTAGCGACATCTATGACGCCACATAAGAACTACGAAGAAAATACGAAATCCTGCATCACGCAATTAAAGTTAATAAACCCTAGCGAAGCCGTGGGCAAAAGCAAGTATTGTGTAAAACATTTAACTATAGTACATTCTTACACTAGGGGTGAAAGTTACTTATTTCGTCCCGAGAAGGAGTTAATTCGAGGGAGATTTTTAGTTCTCCTGCGGATATCTTCATTTTTGATTCGATCACGCAAGGAAACCCTTTCCATTGCCCTTTGGGTGACTTTAAGCCTTCTGATGAGGCCCATTGTGAGCGACCACGTTTCGGAGCCATATGTCAATACTGAACAAAACATTGTACAAAACTATTTCAATTTGACTGGCCTGTTGGTCTAGTGGTTAGTGGCCCTGACTGCTATGCCGGAGGTCGTGGGTTCGATTCCCACCCAGGACAAATGTTTATGTGATGAGCATGAGCATTTGTTCTGTGTCTGGGTGTAATTTATCTATAATATGTATGTATTTAGAAATATACTATACCCATAACACAAGCTCTGCTTAGCTTGGGACTAGACGGCGTTGTGTGATAGTTGTGGAATATTTATTTAATATTTTTATTTATTTAATTGTTTTCAAAACGAGCCCAAACAATAATAAAAGCACAAATTTCCTATAACAGTACCATCTATTAGGGAGTAGGGTTTTACGACGTTAACGGTCCCTATTCGATTCCTGTCTGATGTAAAAGGACCAAGCAATGTATATACCGTATCAATTTTTGTCTTAAATGAGTCATTGACTATATTCTTCTGTTTCACTATTATTTGAAAAGGTTTTGTGAGAAGGTTGTTTAGAAATTCTCTTAGGGTCGCCGCATACGGGCCAATGGCCACAAAACGCCGCTATCCTATACTTTTCTTACATTTTATTTATTTATTTATCTACACTATGAGAGAATGTCTATGAGAAATGCTAACATACCGCTTAATAACCTAAACATTCACGCACATATTAACTGCACGTATGCTGACACTGCATGCTCTTGCCCCACTTTAGCCAGAGCTGACGATTTAAAATATCTAGGTGTCGCGATTGACCCAAATCTAAATTTCCGTAAACATATCGAACTCTTGTGTACGAAAGTGCGCAAATTAATATATGTTTCAATTTTGGCATAATGTTCTCTAATATAATATATACCTTATACTCGTTAATGTTTATTTTTGTATACATTTATCGACATAGTTTTTAGGTATTATCGTACCATAAGCTTATTTTCGTAGATATAAATAGAATGTATTTTTTTTTTTAATAGTATTACTCTAATTTTAAATTTTACTGTCGCATTGAAACTGGACTGTAAAGTGATGGCCTGAAACACAGGTTTAAATTAACCTAGTTCGGGTGGTCCACTAACAAACATTGCTTATCCGAATCACGATTATTTATTTTGCACCTTTAATAATAATTTAGTTTTAGTATATTTGTAGGCATTGAACTGTATGAAAAACCTTATTATTGTTGGCTTTACGTTAATTTTTGTAAACGTTATTTGAATAAATTATTATTATTATTATTATTACTATACAAGGTGCAAGGGACGGCCTAATCTTGTAGAAGGTTGTTCAGTTTCGTCTACTGAGCAAGCCCTTAAAGTTTGCGGAGGGCTGTCTTTGTATAGAGGCAAATGTTTTTTTTTTGTTTATATGTTTTTTTTGTGTGTAGGAGGTAATCTCTGAAAGTACTGGTCCGATTACGAAAATGTTTTCCCAACCAACCAACCAATACCAATAGAAATCAATAGCAAGCTGTTTTATTCCTGAGTGACATAGTCTATTTTTATGTACCTATGCGGGCGTAGCTAGCTGAAAGCTAGTAATATTATAAAGAGGTAAAACTTGATTTTTTTTTGTTTGTAAAAGGTAATCTCTGAAAATAATAGTCCGATTGGGAAAATTTGATCACTGATAGAAAATTGCTTTATTCCTGAGTAACATAGCTTATATTCTATGCATGTGGGCGAAGCTGTGGGCAAAAGCTACTTTATTATATACTTATACTGTACACATCTTAATTTTATATGGATTGGTTGACCCGGTTGACGCCGGTGGCCACCACACGCTACAAATCATCGCTTGCTCATTTCTTGTGGCCCGCACTGGCCACTGAACTACCATACAAAACGCCATCACACTCTACTCGCGCATTTAAACCTTCTTCGTTAGAGTCTATTATGATATGCGTTAAATAAAATAGCAGCCACCGGCCACAAGTGGCCGCTTCTAGCTTCTCGTGGCGGTGTTTGTGGCTGTGGCGTGTGGTCCGTGTGCGGTAACCTTTATATTTCAAGGATTTTGTTAATGTACATGGTTGCTTTCACAAATTTTTTGTTCATATTAGTTTGGCGCTTACTACAAACTACAGTAGTTAGGCTGGTGTGTAACTTTATTAGAAGATTTCAATAGAAGCCTAGATAATATTCACAAGACTATGTTTCCAAAATATGTAATGAAAAATGTATAATAACGTTAAAATAGCGTAGGAGCGGTTGTATGAAAAACAGTGAAAATGTATGTCGAGTTGCATATTCTTAAAGTTATTATTACTCACATTATAATATTTACTATTATTAATAATAATAATATTCTACAACTATTACACAAAGCCGTCTAGTCCCAAGCTAAGCTGAGCTTGTGTTATGGGTACTAGACAACTGATAGACATACTTATATATTTCTAAATACATACATATTATAGATAAATTACACCCAGACACAGAAAAAATGATCAAGCTCGTCACATAAACATTTGTCCTCCCTGAGAATCGTACCCATGACCTCCGGTAAAGCAGTCAGGGCCACTAACCACTAGACCAACAGGCCAGTCAAAATGTCAACCTTAGTTCTCCTGCGGATATTACTCACATTACATTATTTACGAGAAGCCTGCGTGATAGAAAAAAATTATCCCAAGGGAACATACTTCCGGGATAAAAAGTATCCTATGTCTTATTCCAGGACATGATCTACCCGTGTACCAAGTATCATCAAAATCGGTTTTGCCATTTAGGCGTGAAGACATAACAAACAAACAAACTCACTTTCACTTTTATAATATTAGTAAGGATTATTTTACCACGAGTACCTCGCCGGGATTCCGATCCCGATTTCCGGCCACCGTAGACGCGGGCTTGCAGACGGCGAGCTATGGGTAGCTTGCTGTCTGATCGTCCGGTAACTGTCCGGACCGAGCCCAAGACGTCGACGGCGCGCCTCAAGCAGTCTTCAGCAACAGCAGGAGCCCAACTGGGTCGAAGCCTACTGGGGCCAGGGTTATCCGAAAGAGAGCTCGAGCCACGGTATGAAGGCACGAAGGAACGGCTTGGGCTTTTAGTCAGTAAGAGTCTGACACTATCTCCCGTTCCGCCCAAGAGCTAGGGTTGTCATTGGATGATTATCCCCACCATAAAAAAAAAAAAAACAAAAAAGTGCTCCTGCGGATGTTAACCAAATTATATTATTTACTATTATTTTACCACGAGGACCTCAAATGTTATGTTCGTATCCCACTAAGAGCCCCGCTTACCTCCCTATAATAGAGAGCTCAAATATTTCAACCTCCCGACAATAACTACCCACGGCACAGATTATGTCCTAACACAGAAAAAAAGAATGTGTCCAAACAAAGGGTTTATCGTAAACTGACCTGCCCTAATCTTTGATGTGAAAAAATGTTTTAGTAGCTAGAAACGTTAAAAATCTTGATGGGTTCCGTCAGTAAATTTTATTTTTTAACCGACTTCTAAAAAAGGAGGAGGTTCTCAAACCTTAACCGACTTTTAAAAAAGGAGGAGGTTCTCAATTCTTAACCGACTTCTAAAAAAGGAGGAGGTTCTCAATTCTTAACCGACTTCTAAAAAAGAAGGAGGTTCTCAATTCGGATGTTTGTATGTTTTTTTTTATGTTTGTTCGCGCATAACTTTGTCGCTTGCCAACCGATTTGAAAAAATATTTTTTTGTTGGAAAGGGTATACTTCCCAAATGGTCCCATAGTCACCAAGTTGGGATCTGATGATGGAATCTTGGCGAAATCGAGGAAACTTCAAATTCAATTCAATTTTTAAGTGAAGCCGGTTATTTTTTTTTGTAAAAAGAGTTTTTGTTTTTTTGTAGCTTATAATCCCCACCCCCGCAGAAGCAGGACGACTATCGGTAACTAAATAATCCTACTAATATTATAAATGCGAAAGTTTGTATGTGTGGATGGATGTATGGATGGATGTATGGATGGATGTATGGACGGATGTATGGATGGATGTATGGTTGGATGTATGGATGGATGTATGGATGGATGTATTGATGTTTGTTACTCTTTCACGCAAAAACTACTGAACGGATCTCGATGAAACTTGGTACACGAGTAGACCATATCCCAGAATAACACATAGGATACTTTTTATCCTGGGATTATGTACGCGGGTGAAGCTGCGGGCAAAAGCTAGTAAAAAATAAAATAAAAGATATTTATTACATAAGTTTGAACTAACATCACAATTTACAAACTTTTTTTTCGCGGTGGCAAAATCTACTAATGGTATCCACTGCTCTTGGGCGGAGCGGGAGATAGTGTCAAACTTTTACTGACTAAAAACCGGCGCGAGAGATCTCCGTCGGCGATCGCCCTCACGAGGGCACGGCGCTGGTCTGCCCAAGCGGGGCACACCTCTACTGTGTGCTCCACCGTGTCCTCCATCTTCGCCGGCTTGCGTTCCACACGTGTTTTTTTTACCATTCTCTCTTGTCAATCGTCACGCTATCGCTAACTCCCTTTTCTTTCATATTACTATCAAAGCTAGTTAAAAAAGGTTTTTAATCCCCTAAAATCATGTAAGGGAACCCTAAAAGATGAGTCACATGGACCAGAGGGGTCCCGCATAGATTACTACTTATTATGATAAACGATTGTCAGAAAAAATGTTTCTGAAGTGTCCACCACTTGTTTAGGTAGCGAGTTTAGTGCATAAGCGGAGCGATTAGCGGGAGCGGGAGCGGAAGCGTTTTCTTTTTTACAAGCTTTTATTTAGTTTTTTTTTTGTCGGTGGGCAAAAATCATCTTATGACAACCCCCGCTCTTGGGTGGAGCGGGAGATAGTGTCAGACTTTTACTGACTAAAAACCCACCCCGTTCCTTCTAGCCTTCATACCGGGGCTCGAGCTTCCTTTCGGATAAACCTGGCCCAAGTAGGCTTCGCGCTACCCAGCTGGGCGTCTTGGGCTCGGTCAGGACAGTTACCGGACGGTCGGATAGCGAGCTACCCATGGCTCGCCGTCCGCGAGCCCGCGTCTACGGTGGCCGGAAATCGGGATCGGCGGTGGCGGCGAGGGCGCTGTTGCCTGATACGGTCCGGTGAGGACCTGCGTCATGCGGAAGGTAAGGACGCCGTGAGGTCTTTCCAGCCACGCCTCAAAGAGGGGACTTACCGCCATAATCGTGGCGTGCCCATTTTATGTAGTTTCACCTGTTCCGATGTTTGTCTGTCATCAAATCTTGTAAATTAAATTTGACTCACTTCCCGGTTACCGATTGAGCTGTAATTTTGCATGCATGTGTAAATCAGATGACAATGCAAAATTATTATGCCAAGGAGCTGATCTGATGATGGAACAGGAAGGTGGCTATAAGAACTTGACAGTTCGTCTTGACGAGTATTATATAGGTATACCGAGCTATAAAAGCTTGCTATGAAAAAAATATTTTCATTAAAGGCTTGTTTATTCTTTAACCACCTGCATCGGAAGGATCAAACGAGTGAGTACTCGTTGTGGCGACACTTTGGGAAGGCTTATGTCCAACAATGGACATCTTTCGGTTGAAATGATGATGAATTATGTAAAAATACATACTCTCGTTTCAGACTTGACGATTATTCCTACAAAAGACATCAACGCGCTCACAATCCTATTTTTTTGGCGAAATTCGTCTAATTACTTCTCTTTCTCTTGGTAGTTCGAGAGGGAGTGTCAGACTTGTACTGATTAATACCCACCTGTGTCCCTTCAGTCTCCCTTTGCGTTGTAGCGACACATAAGAACTACGAAATCCTGCATCGCGCGATTTGAACATATACGACAGCCCGAGATCAACTGTCGGGCAGTCGCCCACCAGACTATAACATCTGTCTGGTCGGAGGATCCTCCCTTTTCAACGGAGGTTTGCGGGACTTTACTCTCTGTTCCGCTTACCTCTAAAGCGTTTTGTTTTTTGTTATTTTGTCACGGTGATTCTTTCGAGCAATACCGCAGTTTTGAAAACGACATCAACGCGCGCACCATTTGTTGTAAATTTTTAAGCCCATACCGTATTTAAGTTTGAAATGTACTAGTGCAGAAAAGTGCGGCGGCCAACCCGTGCCCTAATCCTACTACATATTATTATAAAAGTGATTTTTCTTCTGTATGGATGTTTGTTACTCCTGGCCCTGTCCTCGAATAGCTCATGGGATACATCCTTTTCCAATATTGAAAACTATATCTTTTCCATTTATCAAAAAATTGGTCTCAAATATCTTAAAGGCAGTCAGAAACACAAATTTTATAACATACACGTTGAAATATTTTTTTGGGTTCCGTATGTCAGTCCGTAAAAACGGAATCCTTAAAGATTCACACCGTTGTACGTCTGTCTGTCTAAAACCCTTTTCTTTTGAACGCGAAAAGTTGATACCTGTTTATAGAAACTAGTTGACTCGTCAACTACGTCGTGGTAAATCATATAATGACATCTCCCTCCCTTGGGGGGAGCACGAGGGCGTGTCAGACTTTTACTAATTATTTATTTATTTATTTAAATCTTTATGCACAAAGTTGTACAAAGGCGGACTTAATGCCTTAGGCATTATCTGCCAGTCGACCTAGGGTGGTGCAGAAACATAACATGGCAGGTGCAACTTAATAAATGAGAAAACAAATACAATAGTAAATACATACTTAGATACATACATATAAATAAACAGAGCTATAGTGAAAAAAAGAAATCAGTGCGATGATGATTCTGCCAACATCCTGCAAATATGCTAAAAAACCCAGTGAAAAACCAGCCCTATGTTCCTTCTTGGCCTTGCATTCCAGTGCCCCAGGGCTCTCTTTTGCACAATCCTTGGCCCCAGTAGGCTTCGACCCTGCTGGGCCTCCACGATTTTACTGATATCTCCTTGAGGCCGTGTGTGGAACACTACGCGCCGGACGGTCGGACGGCGAGCTACCCAAAATACTTACTTTTTTGCGCACATAGACCTACATGGGCACTTATAAAACGTCAGAAGCTAGAGCATCGTTCCAAATTGGTCGTCTTCTATGGAGAAGAACCGGCAAGAAACTCCATGGTATCTCTTTTAAAAAAGTGTTTGTTTTTACAATATTTCCATTACAGTAATAATAGATATTAAAAAAACGTGTTAAAAGAAGAAGATATTATGTAAGAACTGTAGACCCGTCAATATTGTTACTAATATTATAAAAGCGAAAGTGTGCTTGTTTATTTGTTTGTTTGTTACGTCTGCGCGCCTAAATGGCATAACCGATTTTGATGAATTTTGGTACAGCGATAGTTGGGATCCTGGAGACGGACTTAGGCTATTTTTTTAACCCTTCAGATACCGTCAATTAGAGACACAATAGTAAGACAATAGATGCGCGGCCACCGGTGGTCGCTTGGGGATTCATGAATTAAGTGAGAAAAGGGGGAGAAAGAGTAAAGTAGGTATATTAATAAATGCCGGCGAAGCCGCGGGTAAAAGCTTGTAAAAAATTAAAAAGTGAGTTGAAATAAGAAGTAACCTAACTTAAGACTATTCCTATTCTTTCTGTGTCCATGCCGTGAGGTTGTGGAACTCACTTCCGCCTAGCATTCGAGATTTAAAATCGATCTCACTTTTTAAAAATCGAGTAAAAGAGCACTATCTTTCCTCTCAACCGTGATATTTATTTATATATTATATGGATTATGTATGTTATATATTTATATTAGAAGTTAAATATTATTTTTATATTTAATTATATTTGGATTAAGACTTCACACATTCTGTTTTTTGCTTCCTACACACTATTGTCTACATTTCTTTTTCATTTCTCCTTTCACAGGTCTGCTGGAAGAAATTTCTTTGGAAATAAGCAGTACCTTTTTACTAATGTCTCTTATGTATTATCTTTTTTTGTTGTTTTGTGTGTACATAAATAGTAAAATAAATAAATAAATAAATAAGACTTTATACAGAACCCTTAGTGCACGAGTCCGACTCGCAATTTACCGGTTTTTATTATGCTACATACAGATATAGGTACGCGTATGACCGCAAATATTGACCACATAACATTGACAGTATTTCAGTCCGTTCGTATGGGCCCCGCATTCAAAACACTTCTTTATGTTTTTGTAAAAAAATAAAAAATTAACGATTTTTCTCTCTCGCCATAGCTTCTATTGGAAAATGAACTTTATTTTTGAGGAGTTAAGGTTGAAATTAAGTTGTGTGTGGTCGCGGTAATTTTTCGTCGTAAATTTAAAAGTATGGGTGCCCTTTGGATTAGTGAGGATATGACTTTGTTTTGATGTTTGCAATCAATGTCTCGTCGCGCTAAAAATAAGTTTAAGGATTTTTTATTGATCTACAAAATATTTATGTGATAACATCAAATCACACTAAATATAAGGCGACTCACACTTTGTATGTATGTACGTCTGTGTGTATGTTTGTTACTCCTTCACGCTGAAACGGCTGAATGGATTTCGATAAAATTTGGTGAATAGGTAGATCATATCCTGGAATAGAACGTAGGATATTTTTTATCGCGGGTTTCATTTTCTACCATTCTATCCTGCCACCTGTCACGCTATCACTAACTCCCTTTTCTTTCATAACACTCCTCACACAATTCATCCCTCTTTTCTTTGGCCTCCCTCTCCCCTTCCATCCATCCACATGTAAATTCATAACTTTTTTAGCAACTTGCGTTTCGTCCCTCCTTTTCACATGACCATACCAAGACAAACGATTCCCTTTCAACATTTCAGTCACTGGCGCCACTTTCAAACTTCCCCTAATATACTCATTTCTCACTTTATCCACTCTCGTCACACCACACATCCATCTTAACATTCTCATCTCCACTGCATGCAATCTTTTTTCAGCCGTCTCTTTCACAGCCCAACATTCTGATCCATACAGTATGACAGGCCTTATCACGGATTTGTAGATTTTACCCTACAACTTGAGGGGCATCCGTGGGTCGCAAGTGGTTCCCGTGACGCCTCGTCCTGGTAAAACTACCAAATGAATGTATTAATCCGATACAAATCTTCAACTAATTCATCGCACGTAATGTTCCTGCAAATCAATCCGTTCCTTTAGCAAAATGTCCATATCCGCTATCCTACATGACATTTTAAAATGGTGACAAAATTGTCGTTAAACATAGGTGGCTATTTTGTTTTTTACTACATCCAAGAAATATCTTTGAGTATGGTATTCTATGTCTTAGTTAAGAGGATCCCTGGAGTGTCTCCTTGGGGGGCGGAAAATCTAGATGACTGGATGACATAACATCACGTGGTATTCCTCGAAGTAGCCCACCTGATGCTAAGTAGTCTGATGCCGAAGGACATTGCCGGTAGCATAGCTGATGTGTTATCATGCTGTTGCCTTCTTCTGCGAATCTGAAGTGCTAGCGAAGGAAGCGACCGCATGCATGAGGGAATGGACTTCCTAACGCCACGATCCCGATTTCCAGCCACTTTAGGCGAGAGCTTGCTGGTGGCGAGCAATGGGTGGTACGCTGTCTGGCCGTCCGATAAGAGTTGTCAACAGCGCGCAGTTTTTCACGCGCGTCTCAAAGAGATTTTAGCAAAACCAAAGGAACCCAGCAGGGTCGATGCTCGCTAGGACCGCGGGGAATTTCCGAAACGGTGATCCTGCAAGGAGAACTGAACACAAGCGTGGTTTTAGTCAGCAGGACAGAACAGATAGTAAAAGTCTGACACTATCTCCCGCTCCACTCAAGAGCGGGGGATGTCATTAGATGATTGTCCCACCGAAAAAAAAAAAAATCACACGAACATACCTTAAAAAAATCTTTGACGAGTACATACATTACTTAGACTAAATAAACCTTTTAAATTCGAAAAGGAAACATAAGTAGCATTAACTTGTAAGTATGTACGGGGAAGAAAAATGCGGATATGCTCCCAAGACTAATATAGTAATATATATAGTATGTTCTTAGAGGCTAGTGCAGGGATGGACTGCGATGGAATCGATACATTTCTTTTACGGGGGAAATCGTCAAATAACTTCTTCAACTCTGGTTGGAGTGAGAGGGAGAATCAGACTTTTGATGACTATGTTTTTTCTTTACGATGGCTTTTTTTACGTAGGAATTCACTCAATAACTTCTCCCTCTCTTGGGCAGACCGGGAGGGCGTGTTAAACTATTATTGACTATTAAAACACACTGCTACGTTCCTTCTTTGCCTTGCACTCAGTCAGATTGCTAAAATTTTTTCACCAATAAAAAACTATTTTATTCCTGAGTGACATAGCTTTTTTTTTATGACTTTTTACAAAACATAATCATCATCATCAGCCTTTTAATGTTCCCACTGCTGGGACTCAGGCCTCCTTTCTAGGAGAGGGAATGGGCCATAATCCACCACGCAGGCCCAGTGCGGGTTGGTGAATGTCACATGTCGTCGAATTTTTGGTTCTAGGACATGCCGGTTTCCTCACGATGTTTTCCTTCACCGTTTTGAGAGCAGTGGTGATGAAATAAATTACACAAAGTAATGCGCCTGGCTGGGTTCGAACCCGCGACCTACAACTCGTAAGTCGGGGCCATTACCACTCGGCCACCACTGCTCAAAACATAATACATTTACCAAAAACAAACCTTAATCATTTCGTTGTTCTATCTAACACATTTCAAATCTGTATTTTGCTGTATCTATCTACGCCTCCTGCACGCGGTTCTCGTATTAATAGTAAGCAGGCTTCCGAAACATTGTCATCACACCTACCTAGCAAGCATTCGCACCATTTTCGTGTACTCATCACACTAGAAAATTGATACGCCAGCATAGACTTCGTAACATTTAGAACGTTCGATTTAAATATTTTTATTTTTATATGAAAATCTGATGAAATAAAATATACTAATTTTTTTTAAGTCATGGAACAATAGTTGTTGTTTATGATATTAGTAGGTAACACAGTCCTGAGAGGTTGCTAGTGTATTACAAATAACTCTGTATTAATGTGAAGGGGCGCAGCCGCGGGCAAAAACTAGTAGGCTATATATTTCCTAATTTCAGGCAAGTGTAGCCGCTAGCCGTAGCTAGTATAAAAATCATTTTTAAAGCCAACACCTACTCCCTCCCTGTGTTGCCACCACAAAAACAAAACCGCACGCTTCCATAAATGGCAACACCGCGAACCACGACTGTTAACTAGCTTCGATAATAATGTTTCTTTGGAAAAATGTTGCCATCACAAAAAATGTTAACTACGCATGCTAAATGGATGTTTAAAGTGCTGAGCTAAGAGGTGAGGAAGTACTTTTCTGAGTATGCTGTTTTTTTTTTGTAAATAGGTTCGTGCATGACTAAGATCTCACCTAATGGATCCGCGTGTCGCCACTGTGTGGAACGCCCGGAGGACACGGTGGAGCACACAGTGTTGGTGTGACCCCTTGGGCAGAGCATCGCCGTGCCCTCGTGAGGGCGATCGGCGGCGACGATCTCTCAGACCGGGCCTTGATACAGGCCATGGTCAGGAGCGAGGAGGAATGGCAGGCGGTCGCCTCCTTCTCCGAAGCAGTAATGTTAGCAAAGAAGGAGGCCAACCGTTTCAGGCAAAGCGCTCTTAGCGCCTGGAGTGGTTTTTTAGTCAGTAAAATTCTGACACTATCTCCCGGTCCGCCCTAGAGCGGGGAATGTCATTAGATGATTTGCCCAACGAAAAAAAAAACTCACCTGATGGAAAGCGGCGATGGAATACTTGCCTAGAAGTAACCTTTTGACTTTTTTTTCTTCAGTTTAAACTAGATGAGGCCGCTGCTTCCGAGCTGACTACTTTGAAAAGAAACACCGAAACAAACTCAGGGGTCAAAATCTATTTTAAAGTCCAATACAGCAAACTTGTAATGGTCAAATCATATAAGAACCATAGAAATTAGGGTAATGTGTTGTGATGATGATGAAGGAGTGGAATTCCCTGCCGGAGTCTGTGTTTCCTGATAGCTACCACTTAGGAGTCAAGAATAGGTTCACGGTGGAGCACACAGCAGAGGTGTGCCCCGCTTTTGCAGAGCATCGCCGTGCCCTCGTGAGGGCGATCGGCAAAGGCGATCTCTCGCGCCGGGCCTTGCGCAGGTGGTCGCCTCCTTCTGCAAAGCAGTAATGCTAGCAAAGGACAAGGCCGACCGTATCAGGCAACGGCGCTCGCAGTGCCCCAGCTGCGGACGCTGTCCGACCGCCCGGTAACTGTCCGGACCGAGCCCAAATCCTCGACGGCGCGCACTGATCCAGCGCGCCTCAAGGAGTTGTCAGCAACGACGGCAGGGGCCCAGCTGGGTCGAAGCCTACTGGAGTCAGGGTTTGCTCCGAAAGGTACCTCAGCCGCCGGTACGAAAGGCGACGAAAGAACTGGAGTGGGTTTTTAGTCAGTAAAAGTCTGACACTATCTCCCGCTCCGCCCAAGAGCGGGGGACGTCCTTAGATGATTTTCAACCGTAAAAAAAAGGAGTAAATAGGGTAGTTCTGAGCAAGAATGCTCCAAGTTCGACCACATCATCGCTTACTATCAGGTAAGATGGTGGTCAAACGAGAGCCTAAAAAAAGTGAATTAAAATCCACTATATTCTTTCGATATCTTCACAAAACTAAAATAAAGGGTCACAATGATATAATTGAATATATTTCCTGTACGTAATATAAATTATTATTTTGTATGTGTGTCTCAAATTATGACTGTTTCTCGGAAACTTTGGGTAAATTTTGCGTATATCTTCAAGCGGGGTTTGTTATGGGTGGTAAGCAGTAATGCGAGGGGACCAAATGAGAGGGATTTTGAATGGTTTGCTGGCCTGTGTGCAGTAGCTTCAGGCAGAGTGAGTCACAGTATCTCCTTGTAATATTTTTTGGAGGACGAAAATATCAACCTGTGTGGCTTGAAAGTAACATCAATAGTCCTGAGATTTTTTTTTTGTCGACGGGAAAAATCATCTCATGTCATGTCAAATCATGTCATCGAGTGTGTATGCCAAATAAAATAGATTTCTTTCTTTCTTTATTTCTTTCTATCTTTCTTTCTTTCTTTCTTTCTTTCTTTCTTTCTTTCTTTCTTTCTTTCTTCCTTTCTTTCTTTCTTTCTTTCTTTCTTTCTTTCTTTCTTTCTCATGACAAAACCCGCTCTTGGGTGGAGCAGGAGATAGTGTCAGACTCTTACTGACTAAAAACACCGCACCGTTCCTTCTAGCCTTCATACCGGGGCTCTACTTTCCTTTCGGATAACCCCGACCCCGGTAGGCTTCGACCCAGCTGGGCCCCTCCTGTTGCTGACAACTCCTTGAGGCGCCCGGGAACAGTGCGCGCCGTCGACGTCTTGGCTCGGTCCGGACAGTTACCGGACGATCGGACAGCGAGCTACCCATAGTAGTCCTGAGTTGAGCTTTGCGAATACTGACAAATGCTTACACTGACTGGACGGGTCCTCTCAAATCTGTATGGTTCTTTCTTCAAAAGACCATCTCAGACTGATCGGCATGGTTCTCATGTGATTTGACCATTACATATTTACTGTATGGACTTTAAAAGAGACTTTGACCCCTGAGTTTGTTTCGATGTTTCTTCTCAGGGTAGTCAGCTAGGAAACACCGGCCTCATCTACCTTAAACAGACGATAAAAAAAAATTGACGTTTAAAAGTGTTTTTTAAACCTATTTGCAAAAATAAATATCATTTATCATAATCATCAATTCAGCCGACAGATGTCCACTGCTGGGCATAGGCCGCCCCTAAGTGTCGCCACAACAATCGATCCTGCGCGCCCCGCATCCATCCGGCAAAATTTATCCATCTGGTGAAGGTTATCATTTATCACCTAACTATTTTTCCAAAAATGATATTACAAGCTTTTATTTAGTTTCACCTGTCCCGATGTTTGTCTATCATCAAATCTTGCAAATTAAATTTGACCCACTTCCCGGTTACCGATTGAGCTGAAATTTTGCATACATGTATACATCAGATGACAAAGCAAAACTATTATGACATGAAGCTGATCTGATGATGGAACCGGAAGGTGGTAGGAGCTTGGTAGTTAAACGACACAACCCCATCGAGTTTAAGCTCTTATGATTCGTTTTGAGTACGTATTTATTATATAAGTACTAGCTTTTGCCCGCACGGCTTCGCTCCCGCTCTTCCCTATTCTACCCTACTATACCCTACTATACCTTACTCTACCCTACTCTACCCTTCTATACCCTACTCTGCCCTACTCTACCCTACTCTACCCTACTCTACCCTATATACCCTACTCTACCCTACCAAACTTCACATAAACCATCTACTAAATAGTCCGAACAAAGCCTAAAAATTTGGTTTGGATAGGTGAGCCCGTTCTTGAGTTATAAAATAACAACGAAAAGTGGCATTGATTTTTATATATATAGATTGCATCGTGCTATAAAAGCTTGCTATGAAAAAAATATTTTCATTAAAAACTTGTTTTTTCAATACACTTGAAGTCGTTCTTATCCCTACAACTTTTAGGCACGAAATTCACCATTATTCGCACTAGTGCGGAAAAAATCACATTTACCCGCCAAAATTTTATTACAGTTATCGTATCAGGCTGACCGCTGACATGCGTCACGCATTAACACCCGTTTATTTATATCTGCGTACCTAAATGTATTGAAAGACGTCGTTTGATACACGTAGAAGTTTGTCAGCAATTGGCTCCATAACACCCTCGCCTACGGCTCGGGCGAATTCCACCTCAGTCGCAATGACAAACTTTCTCCATTTCGATATTATATTGTTTTTTCCTTAAAGGTCAATCTCTGAAAGTACTGGTCCGCTTGCGAAAAATTTTCCACCAATAGAAAACTGCTTTATTTCTGAGTGACAGAGGCTATAATTTTATGTATGCGGGCGAAGCAAAAACTAGTCCTATACAGGGTTATTGGTAAAACACCGGCCACCTCTCAGGACTATGTTACTAATATCATTAAAGAAAACAACTTTTCTTCTATGACTTTTAAATAGTTATCATATTTTAGTTCATCAGATTTTCGCACAAAAATAAAAATATTTAAATTGAACGTTAAAATATTACGAAGTCTAAGCGATAGTACAATAGCGGAGGGGAGTGGTAATCGAGCGGGCAGCGCGGCGGGGTGTTTGATGCGCTTGCGTCGCGCCATACAGTCGTAGGTAGGTATAGCAAAATACAGAGTTGAAATATGTTAGATAGAACCACGAAGTCTTGAAGGTTTGTTTTTGGTAAAGGAATTATGTTTCGTAAAAAGTCATAGAACAAAAGTTGTTGTTTAAGCTGTTAGTAATACAGTCCTGCAAGGTTGTTAGTGTTTTAGAAATAACCCTGTGTACATGGTGGACATCCCACCCATACGTACAAAGCGTTTTGGGAATACATTCATTATGCGTACAGCTAAGGAGTGGAATTCCTTGCCGGAGTCTGTATTTCCTGATAGCTATAACCTTGGGGTCTTTAAATCAAGAGTGAATAGATTGCTTCTAGGCAAGCGTGTTCCATCGTCGGCCACATCATCGCTTACCATCAGGTGAGACAGTGGTCAAACGTGAGCCTATACATAACAATAAAAAAAAAATTGGTTTAAGTTGTGTGAATTGTGTGCCAAATTAATTTTTTCGTTCTTTCTTTCAAACACAATCATGTTATTATATCATTATTTTATCCAAAAGAAAAGGTTTAAAACAGTAATAAAACCCTAATATTTATTTGACAAACAGTTTGGGATGGTCAATACATTGTCTCGAAACCCCGCGGTCAGAGCAAATGCGCTAATATTATAAATATTGATACTTCTTTTGTTTTTTTTAGTTATTTATACTTATTATACCTAATTGGATGAACTTGGGCTAACTAACAGCTAGAGTCAAATGAAGGTCAAACTGCTGATCGAAGGTTTTTTTTATGGTGGGGAAAATCATTCAATGACAACCCCCGCTCTTGTAGTTATTGATGATATTTAAGGTTATTAATAGGGTTTAAGAGAATAAGAGTTTCTCTTTGGGTTGGTGGCCTCTCAGCTCTGACATTCTGACAGGATTTGTTATAATTGCTGGAAGGTGCTTTGGAGTGACGCCACTTGCACGTGGAGTTGCCCAGAAGCAAACAATGTACAATCAAAAAAGAGCACGGACGTCATGTCTGTGGTTTAAATGTAAGGCAGGAGTGTGGTTTTAGTCAGTAGGAGTCTGACACTGCCCAGACTGGCTCGTATGTGAGGCAGCCTGGCCGTCCATGAGGATTTCCAACTCCTGCCGAAAAAAAAACCCCACACTTGGGCGGAGTGGGAGATAGTGTCAGACTCTTACTGACTAAAAACCCACCCTGTTCCTTCTGGCCTTCATACCGGGGCTCTAGCACCGTTTTGAATTACCCTGACCCCAGTAAGCTTCGACATAGCTTTTTTTTTCGTCGATGAGGAAAATCATCTTATGACCAAACCCGCTCTTGGGTGGAGCGGGAGATAGCGTCAGACTCTTACTGACTAAAAATCCCACCCCGTTCCTTCTAGCCTTCATACCGGGGCTCGAGCTCCCTTTCGGATAACCCTGGCCCCAGTAGGCTTCGACCCCGCTTGGCCACTGCTTTGCTGACAACTCCTTGAGGCGCGCGGGAACAACACCGTTGACGTCTTAGGCTCGGTCCGGACAGTTACCGGACGGTCGGATAACCAACTACCCATGGCTCGCTATCCGGTATAGTTACTGTTGATACTATAAAAATCTCTTAGCCACATGTAACGAAGGAATGCCCAATCTTGACTCAAGGACTCAAGGAGTTTTTTTTTTACCCAAATATTCTCATGATAATATTAATTTTGACAAGCCCAAACTCACGGGGGTCGATTTTAATCAATAAATTATATCGAAACTATTTCATTCTCCATATTATTTATTTAAAAAACAGATATGATCAGTAGTTTTCGGTTTTTTTTTTTTGTGGTTGAAGGGACACAGATGTCAAAAAGCATTTGTATTTTTTTTTTTCAACTTGTCTATGAATGAGGTTTTATTGGAGTTTCTAGTTTTTTGGTGTGGGTTCCGTCTGTCTGTATTTCGATACTAGTAATAGGTCTTTGCCTATGTTTCCGTTTTTTACAAGCTTTTATTTAGTTTCACCTGTCCCGATGTTTATCTGTCATCAAATCTTGTAAATTAAATTTAGCCCAGTTCCCGGTTACCGAATGAGCTGAAATTTTGCATGCATGTGTAAACCAGATGACAATGCAAAATTTTTATGACATGAAGCTGATCTGATGATGGAATCGGACGGTGGCTATAGGAACTTGGTAGTAAAACGACACAACCTCATCGAGTTTGGGCTCGTATGATTCGTCTTGACGAGTATTGATTATATAAGTATACCGAGCTATAAAAGCTTGCTATGAAAAAATGATTTTCATTTTAAAACTTGTTAAAAACGGGTTCCTTTGAAATGAGTCTGATTGATCACGCAAGGAAACTCCTATCTCTGATATTAAAGGTACGTTATTCTTTTTTTTTTAATTTACGTATTTATTCTGGCCTGTTGGTCTAGTGGTTAGTGACCCTGACTGCTATGCCGGAGGTCGTGGGTTCGATTCCCACCCAGTACAAATGTTTATGTGATGAGCACGATCATATGTTCTGTGTCTGGGTGTAATTTATCTATATTATGTATGTATTCAGAAATATATAAGTATGTTTATCAGTTGTCTAGTACCCATAGCACAAGCTCTGCTTAGCTTGGGACTAGACGGCGTTGTGTGATAGTTGTGGCATATATTATTATTATTATACTTGCTTTTACCCTAACGGCTTCGTCCCGCTCTTCCCTACTCCACCCTACTCTACCCTACTATACCCTACTCTACCCTACTCTACCCTACTCCACCCTACTCTACCCTACTATACCCTACTCTACCCTACTCTACCCTACTCTACCCTACTCTACCCTACTCTACCCTACTCTACCCTACTCTACCCTACTCTACCCTACTATACCCTACTCTACCCTACTCTACCCTACTCTACCCTACTCTACTCTACACTACTCTACCTTACTCTACCCTACTATACCCTACTCTACCCTACCAAACTTCACATAAACCATCTACTAAATAGTCTGAACAAACCCTAAAAATTTGGTTTGGATAGGTGAGCCCTTTCTTGAGTTATAAAATAACAACGAAAAGTGGCATTGATTTTTATATATATAGATTATTATTATTTGTTAAAGAAACATTTTTGTTTTGTATTTTCTGTAATATCGCAGTACTTATAACAATTTTGGTATGAAATCTGACAAAAGATTTGATTATCTTTTAAAACTCATATCCAGAACTGGTATCAGATTCGCCGGACAACATTCCTTCATCCCAACTACTAAAAATAAAAGCCAAGGAACCCTAAATTTTAATATCGAAAGGTATCAAAGTAAACATCCTAAATATTTAAAGTTACACTCATTTTTATATTTTTACGACAGTCAGGATATGGTTTAAAAAGAAATATCGCTGTCTCTCTCTTTTGTTGAGTGAGGGAAAGGGATGGAGCATAGTCGCAGGCGCAAGGGACAGAAACAAAACAGGGCGCAGTTGTTTTTTTTTAAGGGTCCGTGAGAATATTGTGAAACGGGACGGTCTTGTAAGAATAGATGTTGGTTTAATATGATGAACCTTTTTGAAAGGATTAGCCTCTAAGGCCTGATGGCTAAATCCTTACTAATATTATAAAATCGAAAGTGAGTTTGTTTGTTTGTCACGTCTTCACGCCTAAATGGCAAAGCCGATTTTTATGAAACTTGGTACACGGATAGACCATGTCCTGGAATAGGACATAGGATACTTTTTATCCCGGAAGTGTGTTCCCTTGGGATAATTTTCTGCTATCACGCGGGCGAAGCCGCTGGGAGCAGCTAGTAATAATAATAATATGGACTTTGTTCAAGACCTATTTGATGTGAAAGATACAGATCCATATATAGTAGTACTTAAGAACTACAACTTTGTGTAATTTATTTCATCACCACTACTCTCAAAAACGATGAAGGAAAACATTGTGAGGAAACCGGCATGTCCTAGAGCCAAAGATTCGAAGACATGTGACGTTCACCAACTCGCACTGGGCTCTCGGATTACGGCCCATTCCCTCCCCTAAAGAGGAGGCCTGAGTCCCAGCAGTGGGAACATTAAAAGGCTGATTATGCTTTCTTCTTCTTTCAAGTATACAACAAGGATATTACGTATCTGTCCGGAGCGAGGAGGGCGAGGCAAGCGGTCACGGTCGCCTCCTTCTGCGAAGCAGTAACGTTAGCGAAGGAGGCGGACACACGCGTGAGGGAACAGTCTCAAGCCCCAGCCCTCAGGATCCCCCAAACTCAACCGGGCCGGGGCTGCTCTCAAGCGGCTCCTGCCCAACCTTGGGGGTCCAGACGGCTCCTGCCGTAGGCTCTACGCGGGGATCGTTCAGTCCATGGCCCTCTACGGGGCGCCGGTGTGGGCGCCGTCGCTGGCAAAGCGACCGGCGTCCATACTGAACGCCTGCCAGAGGGTCATGGCAATACGGATGGTGCGGGGTTACCGCACGATCTCCTGCGAAGCGGCGAGCCTTCTGGCTGGCCTACCACCGTGGGATCTGGAGGCAACAGTCCTTGCACACATGCACGATAAGCGCGTGGAGATGCAACGCCGGGGCGAAAGTCCACTACCGCGACAGGTCGAGGTATGGCGGACAGAGCTCCGGCGGGATCTCACGGTGAAATGGCGTCAGCGACTGTCGCAACCCAGTGCTGGGCACGCCACAATTATGGCGGTAAGTCCCCTCTTTGAGGCGTGACTGGAAAGACCTCACGGCGTCCTTACCTTCCGCATGACGCAGGTCCTCACCGGACATGGCAAGTTCGGGAGGTTCCTGCATCGGATTCGAGCGGAAGAGACGCCCGGGTGCCGCCACTGTGCGGAACGCCCGGAGGACACGGTGGAGCACACAGTTGAGGTGTGCCCTGCTTGGGCGGAGCAACGCCGTGCCCTCGTGGGGGCGATCGGCGGCGGAGACCTCTCGCGCCGGGCCTTGGTTCAGGCCATGGTCCGGAGCGAGGAGGAATGGCAGGCGGTCGCCTCCTTCTGCGAAGCAGTAATGCTAGCAAAGGAGGAGGCAGACCGCATCAGGCAACGGCGCCCCCGCCGCCGCCGCCGGGATTCCGATCCCGATTTCCGGCCACCGTAGACGCGGGCTCGCGGACGGCGAGCCATGGGTAGCTCGCTGTCCGATCGTCCGGTAACTGTCCGGACCGAGCCAAGGCGTCGACGGCGCGCACTGTTCCCGCGCGCCTCAAGGAGTTGTCAGCAACAGGAGGGGCCCATCTGGGTCGAAGCCTACCGGGGTCGGGGTTATCCGAAAGGAAACTAGAGCCCCGGTATGAAGGCTAGAAGGAACGGCGCGGGGTTTTTAGTCAGTAAGACTCTGACACTGTCTCCCGCTCCACCCAAGAGCGGGTTTCGTCAATGATGATTTTCCCCGTCGAGAGAAAAAAAAAAAAAAAAAAAAAAGCCCTCAGGATCCAGACCCCAAATTTCAACCACCGTAGGCGTAGGCTTATGGACGGCAAGCAATGGTCGATTTCGCCGTCCGGACCGAGCACAAGTCGTCGACGGCGCATAGCTCCACGTGCGCCTCAATATGATGTCGGCAAGACAGCAGGGTTTTCAGGGACCCCCTGAAAACCCTGAGTTCTGGAACGCAAGGTAAAGAATGAAGATAGCAGTGGTTGTATTCAATAAAAGTCTGACACGCGCCCTCCCGCTCCGCTCTAGAACAGGAGAATAATAATAAATTATTTATTGACACAGTAAAGTTAACACATATAAATGGAATTCCCTGGCTCCTGAATGCATTGGAAGATTTCCCACTTCAAAAATAAGCCTACAGAACCCTTCCCCAATTTAAATTCGTAACATACCCTTCAAAATATTTTTTGTTCTCTAGTATAAATAAAGTCGGTACGCCACTGGGAGACAAATGCCTCTGAGTATATCACCGGGGTAAGGTCACAAAATAGATAGGTACAGAAGACAATCTCATGTATGTACTTCACTTTTTATATCTACGCTCGGTGGACGCACACTAATGAGCGTTTGAGCCGGAACTGTTCGACGAGCGGACCGAGGGCGAGGAGATATCGTGTCCGTGAGCGGTGTCTATGTGTGCGTTGTGAGAGCACGCACAGTATGTAGATTGACTTCTGTAGCTATTTTGTGCTAAGGTTGTGGAATATAAGTTATTTTATATATCTTCAATTCATGCTTGTACCTTGAAAGGGGTAAACAGAATTGAGTTGTAGTCCCACATTTTTGACGATTGACCTCTATCTCGAAGTTCATCATCATCATCATCATATCAGCCGAAAGACGTCGTAGTGGGATGTCTACCATGTACCGGCGGCGCAACGCCGTACGCCTAATGGTCCGATGATGGAACGGACTTGGTGGAATTAGATTGTATAACTCCAATATATAACTATCATGAAATGTAAAAGATAGTAACCTAATTTTATGTAAATTATTTCATCACCACCGCTCTCAAAACGGTGAAGGAAAACATTGTGAGGAAACCGGCATGTCCTAGAACCAAAAATTCTAAGACATGTGACATCCACCAACCAACACGGGGTCTGTGTGGTGTATTACGGCCCTTTCCCTCTCCTAGAGAGGAGGCCAACTCCTGGCAGTAAAAACATTAATAGGCTGATTATGCTATATTTTTCTTAAGACTGGATATTATCCAATGACTTCTCTTACTCTAGGGCGGAGCGGGAGGGCATGACAAACTATCACTACATATCGTGCTACATAGTATAAAACAAAGTCGCTTTTTCTGTCCCTATATCCCTATGTACGCTTAAATCTTTAAAACTACGCAACGGATTTTGATGCGGTTTTTTTAAGAGATAGAGTGTTTCAAGAGGAAGGTTTATATTATAATATCAACCTTCGTCTTGAATCACACCGCACCCAAGCGAAGCCGGGGTGGGTTGCTAGTTACTGAATAAAACTACACCTATTTTCCTTCTTTACCTTGCGTTACAGGACCCTGGGTTTCCGTTTTGGAAGCTAGTCCAGGTTACGAGTTCCCTTGACAATGCGTGCTCAGACGAGAGGCTCTCCGACGTCCAATAGCAAAAATCACAAAAAAAAACTTTTTATTTCTTATTAAATAATCATTAAAAAACAAAATCAATAAGACAGCTATTTTAATCCAAAATTATGTTATAATAACAAATACTAATGATAATTATTTTTTGATCATCAAAGTTTTTGACGCCATTAAAATTTTAAGAGCTGTCCTTATTGCTCATTAAATCTTGAAGGTTAGTTTTAGGTAAATATATTATGTTGCCTAAAATAAAAAAGGTCCATATTTTTTAATAAGGTTGTGTAATGGTGTGCGTTATGTGTTTAATTATTAAATGCTTCATGCACAAAAAAGTACAGAGCTGTTCTATTATTCTAGTTACTTGTTCTATAATTTGCATCAATGCATGCGAACCCAGGTCGGACCACTAGTAAAGTAAATGTTTTTATAAAACACCCACGTTTTAAAGAAATCATGTTCCAAGTTTATTTCTTTTCTTTTTTAGTATTTTTATTAATATTTCGGTTGTCCTTGTTTTCTCATTGTTTTTGACATTTTATCATATTTATGTAAATTGAACTCTTGGGGCGAGGTGACGTGATCTCACCAATGGAATGTTACGAAAATTATGGTTCAAATGTTTTCAAAAACATTTAAACCATAATTTCTTTCCTTCGGAGGAACTTCACTCAATTGAAAGATGTCCACAGTTGGGCATAACTTTAAGCATCATCAGATCTATTAGTCCTTTTTTTCTAACTCGCGAGCTTGCAGACGGCGAGCAATTGGTAGCTCGCCGTCCGACCGTCCGGACCTAGCCCAAGTCGTCGACGGCGCGTATAGTGTTCCACGCGCGTCTCAAGGAGATGTCAGCAAACCTTAGAGGGGCCATGGGTGATGCGAAAGAAAACCCCGGAGTTTTACATGTTAATTTTTTCATCAGTTTAATCTAGATGAGGCCGGTGTTTCCCAGCTGACTACCCTGAGAAGAAACACCGAAACAAACTCAGGGGTCAAAGTCTCTTTTTAAGTTTTACTCATAAACTAGTGCTTGATGGCGATCCCACCTGATGGTAAGAAGTGATGCAATCGTTGATGGTGAGGCGAACTAGTTTATTAAGATACTATTCACTCTAGCCTTGAAGACACCTAAATTATAATCGGAGGAGAAGACCGCAGCAGGCAAGTTGTTCCAGTCCTTCGATCGCGGTATTAACGACGAGACGAAACGCTTAGTCCGGACCCTAGAGGTGTCAACATGTAAGGGAGGATACTCACCGTACGCTGGGTTGTCCGATGGTAGAAAGGTGACGATGGAATCTAGTCAGATTATTCCTGCACACTGTCCAAAATGCATCCTGTAAAATACCGAAAGGCTAAAAGGAAAGGTTTCGAACCTTGGTTTGAAGGCTACAAGGAACGGGGTTGGGTTTTTAGTCAGTAAGAGTCTGTCACTATCACCCGCTCCACCCAAGAGCGGGGGCTGTCATAAGATGATTTTTGCCCGACGTAAAAAAAAATACCGAAAGACTGATGATGATGATCAAAGATCCAAAACATCAGTAGCACACAGTAAATCATCTACTAACCCCTAAACTACGTCAAGCTTGTATTTTGGGAGTGGTTCTTTGGAAGGAGGTCTTACATTTACACAACCTTGTAGGTAAAGCGATGGACTTAAAATTTTTAACAATATAATATATAATAAAACTTAATTTAGAGCAATGGACATTTTCCTTTCGTAATAATAATAAAAAAGAAAAGGTAGCAACAGAAAAAAAATACAAAAGTTAATAAATACAGATTGGTGCCCTGAAATCGCACGTCGGGGTCGCGGCAGACCAAGAAGGAGATGGCGGGACGACTTGGATGTCTTCCTTGGGAATTGGAAAGAAGTAGCTCAAAACCGGGAACATTGGAAGGAGTGGAGGGAGGCCTTTGCCCAGCAGTGGGACAATATGGGCTAGATATAATAATAATAATAATAATAATAGATACAGATAAATATTCTCTACAAATCTTTCTAGAAAAAAAAAGAACAATTATAATTAATATACTAATTTTACCTCTTTACAGTTATTAGCATCTCAGTCTGCGCATAATCTAAAGTTAACAAACAACTACTTCATCATCATCTTCCTGCCCTTGTCCCGTTTTATTTGGGGTCGGCGCAACACGTTTTTTTCTTCCATTCTGTCCTGTCGCTCGTCACGCTATCACTAACTCCCTTTTCATTCATATCACTTCTCACACAATCCATCCATCTTTTCTTTGGCCTCCCTCTCCCTCTCCATCTATCCACATGTAAATTCATAACTCTTTTAGCAATATGCGTTTCATCTCTCCTTTTTACATGACCATACCAAGACAAACGATTCCCTTTCAACTTTTCAGTCACCGGCGCCACTTTCAAACTTCCCCTTATATACTCATTTCTCACTTTATCCATTCTCGTCACACCACACATCTATATTAGCATTCTCATCTCCGCTACATGCAATCTTTTTTCATCCGTCTATTTCACAGCCCAACATTCTGATCCATACAATACAACAGGCCTTATCACGGACTTGTATATTTTACCCTTCAACTTGAGGGGCATCCGTGGGTCGCAAGACAACAACTACTTAATTTACGTTTAACCAATTTCGTACAAGAGTATATGGCTTTGTTAACCGCGTTATACAGTCTCGAGCTAGCTGCGTCAAATTGCCTGCCAGCAGAAACCGTCTTGCAAGGTACGCCAGGACAAACTACTGCGCCAGAGCGTTTATTATTTTGAATGCCTCCGAAGTACTGATTTTAAAACATATAATTGCCTTACTGTCATGACTTTACACTCGCAATATAATTTGTCAGTTGGGTAAATTAGCCTTATAATATTCCCACTGCTGGGACTCCGGACTCTCTCTACGAGAGTCTGGTCATCTGTCAGTTGAGACTGGTCATCTCTTAGCTGCCAGTGACTTAATTCAATTTCTATTTATTTGTTTATTATTATTATTTCTTTTTTATTTTTATTACTTATCTTCATGTTACGGCCGAAAGGTTCTGGAGTGGCGACCGCGTACCAGAAGAAGCAGCATTGGTAGGCCTCCTACATGGTGGACCGATGACCTGGTGAAAGTTGCGGGCATCCGATGGATGCGGGACGCACAGAATCGATCATTGTGGCGACACTTGGGGGAGGTCATGTCCAACAGTGGACGACTATCGGCTGAAATAATGATGATGATGATGAGTTATCTTCATTGTGCTCACATAATAGAAGCAAGAAGAAATATATAACGAAGATTCATGTAACTTGTAATATGAAGAAACTCCATGGACACTCTTTTAAATTATTTAAAAGAGTGTCCATGGAGTTTCTTGCACGTTCTTCTCCATAGAGATCTACGCTTTGGAACGTGCAATTTAGCTTCACTTGTTTGTTTGTCTGACCGACATTTTGACAATTCAAAAGTGCCTGTAATTGGTCTATTTGAAACAAACGTTCCTGATTTCTGAGAAGGAATGGGTCGTAATCCACCACACTGGCCCACGGGCGGGTTTATCTACAACGTGTAACGTTAAATGCGCAAAACCTCAGACACCCCAAATGATTTTTAATTCGATTGACCTTATTATGTGAAAAAAAAAATAAAAAAAATTAAAGGTTTTATGCGCAGTTTTAGTTTGTTTAGAATTGATATCTGCATTGAAATAAGAACTTGTATTATCCCGTGTATGAGAAAATTTGATTGGATTACAACTATTTGTGTTTGCTTACCTATTTCAGCGGGTTTGCGCACGTGACGGCTTGACCTATTAATAAATAGATTTATAAATAGATTTTTATGAAAAATTTAACCTATATTAACCTATTAACCGCCTACGTCGGATATATCCGACAAACATTCTAGCGTTTATTCCACTAGGGTCGCATATTCACGACCAAATACTCCATCTCGTCAGCTTTTCTGTCATCTATGGGGATTAAACAGCTAACCGAGATAGAATACCCAGTCGCAAACACACTGCCTTAGCAAATAGGACGCGAAAACACTCATCGGACTAATCCAACGCGGGCGGTTAAAGGGTTAAAAAGTGGTTTAATTGATTCTGCTCGTTATTCTGATCAAACTAATTTCAGGTTTTGCGCATTTAACGTTACACGTTGTATATCTATTACTAACACTATAGCACAATTCTCACAAATACAAATCCGCAGACCAATCCTACTAATATAATAATAAATTCCAAACAAGTACCACGAATACCATGTATGTCATTTAAAAGAAATCGCAGGCGACGCCGCGGGGCGGCGCTGTGTCGTTTAATTTTGTTAAATTATTTATCTCTCAGTGTTGCTATACAAATATTGTTGGCGCTTTTTTGTTTTTATTTCTTTATTTTAAGTTTTTATTTTTTCAATAAGTTGCAACGTATGTAGGTTTGTTTGTATGTTTGTTAAGAGGGTACGTCTCCACTCGTCCATTGTCAACGTAAGCATGGTTTCAATTAATAATATAATATTCCACAACTGAGAGTCAACAACTGAACAGAGAGCAGTGGTGGCCGAGTGGTTACGACCCCGACTTACGAGTTGTAAGTCGCGGGTTCAAACCCAGCCAGGCGCATTACTTTGTGTAATTTATTTCATCACCACTGCTCTCAAAACGGTGAAGGAAAACATCGTGAGGAAACCGGCATGTCCTAGAAGCAAAAAATTCGAAGACATGTGACATCCGCCAACCCGCACTGGGCCCGGGTGGTGGATTACGACCCAGTCCCTCTCCTGAAGAGGAGGCCTGAGTCCCAACAGTGGGAACATTATAAGGACGACTATGCTATGCTATGTATTCCACAACTATCACACAACGCCGTCTAGTCCTAAGCTAAGCAGAGCTTGTGTTATGGGTACTAGACCACTGATAAACATATTTATATATTTCTAAATACATACATATTATAGATGAATTACACCCAGACACAGAATAAATGATCATGCTCATCACATAAACATTGTTCCTAGGTGGGAATCGAACCCACGACCTCCGGCATAGCGGACAGGGCCACTAACCACTAGACCAACAGGCCGGTCAATCCTTACTAATATTATAAAAGCGAAAGTGAGTTTGTTTGTTTGTTTGTTACGTCTTCACGCCTAAATGGCAAAACCAATTCAGTTACTGATTCTGAACAAACTATATTCAGGTTTTGCATATATACTAAATATAATGTTGTATATGACATGTAGGTTTACAATTATATAAATGTTAGTCAGTTTCTTCTTTTATGTAAAACTAGCTTTGCCCGCGCAGCTTCGCTCCCGCTCTTCCCTACTCCACCCTACTCTACCCTACTCTACTCTACTCTACCCTACTCCACCCTACTCTACCCTACTCCACCCTACTCTACCCTACTCTACCCTACTCCACCCTACTCTACCCTACTCCACCCTACTCTACCCTACTCCACCCTACTCTACCCTACTCCACCCTACTCTACCCTACTCCACCCTACTCTACCCTACTCCACCTACTCTACCCTACTCCACCCTACTCCACCCTACTCCACCCTACTCCACCCTACTCCACCCTACTCCACCCTACTCCACCCTACTCCACCCTACTCCACCCTACTCCACCCTACTCCACCCTACTCCACCCTACTCCACCCTACTCCACCATACTCCACCCTACTCCACCCTACTCCACCCTACTCCACCCTACTCCACCCTACTCCACCCTACTCCACCCTACTCCACCCTACTCCACCCTACTCCACCCTACTCCACCCTACTCCACCCTACTCTACCCTACTCTACCCTACTCTACCCTACTCTACCCTACTCTACCCTACTCTACCCTACTCTACCCTACTCTACCCTACTCTACCCTACTCCACCCTACTCTACCCTACTCCACCCTACTCTACCCTACTCCACCCTACTCTACCCTACTCCACCCTACTCTACCCTACTCTACCCTACTCTACCCTATTCTACCTTACTCTACCCTACTCTACCCTACTCTACCCTACTCTACCCTACTCTACCCTACTCTACCCTACTCTACCCTACTCTACCCTACTCTACCCTACTACTCTACCCTACTCTACCCTACCCTACCCTACCCTACTCTACCCTACTCTACCCTACTCTACCCTACACTACCCTAATTTTTTTTTCCATAAGAACCTTCTCCTCACAAAAACAATCACAACAAAAAAAAAATCAGCCAAATCGGTCAAGCCGTTTTCATGCCAAGTCGTGACAACGGAAAACGGGGGTCATTTTTATATATATAGAAGATAGATAGATAGATAAGAAACTAACTGAATGACATATCAACGCAGCGATAAAATGTCATAGTGTGTAAAAGTAAAAGAAAAATAAGTACACACAAAAAACATAGCTAACAATGAAATAATATAAAATGCAAAAAAAAGATATACTAATATAATAATATACATACCCATAGTAAAATAAATATCACAAAAATACATACGAAAAAATATAATACAATAATACATATTAACTATGACGAAATAAAAATATTATTTACTAGCTGCTCCCAGCGGCTTCGCCCGCGTGATAGCAGAAAATTATCCCAAGGTAACATACTTCTGGGATAAAAAAGTATCCTATATCCTTTTCCAGGACATGGTCTATCCGTGTACCAAGTTTCATCAAAATCGTTTTTGCCATTTAGGCGTGAAGATGTAACAAACAAACAAACTCACTTTCGCTTTTATAATATTAAAGTAGGTAAGGATTAAAAACTTCACAAATCGCTGTCAATGCTTCTAAGTCCCCAATGCTTACTCCTAACTCCTTACAATGATAAAAACACATAACATGTCTACCTACCCTGTTAGTGAGACGCGTCTATGACAAAAAGTGCCGCTCTCAACCTCGCGTATTTAAAACATGTAGTGCTTTCAAAGACTTTTAGAGGCCACGACCGAGGGGCTGACAGAATATTTGGACTGACCTGTTGGTCTAGTGGTTAGTGGCCCTGACTGCTATGCCGGAGATCGTGGGTTCGATTCCCACCCAGTACAAATGTTTATGTGATGAGCACGATCATATGTTCTGTGTCTGCGTGTAATTTATCTATATAATGTATGTATTTAGAAATATATAAGAATGTTTATCAGTTGTCTAGTACCCATAACACAGCTTTGTTTAGCTTGGGAGTAGACGGCGTTGTGTTAGTTGTGGAATATTATTATTTATTTATTATATTCTTTATTTTACACCACATAAACAAAAAAAAATACAGGACAAACATTATTCAACAAAATAAGTGTACAAAGAGCGGTCTTATCGCACAGGGCGATCTCTTACAGATAACCTTTGGATGGACTGAAAGAATGGAGAAAGATTTAGGGCTGACAGTGTACAACATTAGAAATAATATTAATAAGAAATAACAACACATATACATATATATATATATATTACAAAAAAAAAAATATATACTAATAAATATCAAATATGTAATTAAGCCAGGAGAAGAAAAAAGTCAAAGAGAAAGGTAATGCTCCTTCACCATTTTTTTAAAAGTTGGTAGAGTTAATTATATAATTATAGTTAATATTTATTATTATTATTATAATACTGGTTACTCGGGCATAGCATACCGCTCTTTGACGAATCCACTCCAAAACTAAACGTCCGATCAATCTCTCGACGACCAACAAATTTGAGATCGTATCGAATCCGTCTCGTGCCCTCTAAACCCCGCATAGCTCATATTATTGATGACTCTAGGGCAGCATGTAACAAATATCTTCTTCTCCGACTCCAACAAAAAAAGTGGAGTTATGTATTATCAATGTCCAACGTTTTGTGAGCCCGTATCTCAAAAACTAAATCTTCGTGAAACATTTTGTCCTTTTTTTCGTTTGTAAGTATGTTTTGTTGATAACAATCAGATCTTTTTCGAATCGTTTGTGTTTGTTAGTATTTTTGAAGTTTTTTAAAAGGGTTTTTGGTGCTATTAATCATATATTGAGTAAAGTGGTTAGTCTGTTCCAAAAAGGGTAGGGAGAGGTCAAAGTACAGGCGTGAGGTAGCCAGCCAGGTAACAGATGGTCGGTGGGGACGAAAGGTTCTGGGATGGCGACCACGTACCAGAAGACGCAGCGTTGGAAGGTAGAACGGTTCCTTAGTGAGGGTCGCGAGGAATCTGATAGATGCGAAACGCACAGGACCGGTCAGTATGGCGACAATTGTGGGAGGCCCATGTCTAACAATGGACGTCTTTTGGCTGAAATGATGATGATGGCATAAAATAATAAAGCTAGTTTTTTAACCTTCCAATTGTGGCCCGCTCTTGGGTGGAGCGGGAGATAGTGTCAGACTCTTATTGACTAAAAACCCACCCCGTTCCGGGCGGACACCTGGGCGTCTCTACCGCTTTAATCCGATACAGGTACCTCCCGAACGTGCCATGTCCTGTGAGGACCGGCGTCATGCGGAAGGTAAGGACGCCGTGAGGTCTTTCCAGCCACAACTCAAGGAGGCTTACCGCCATAATCGTAGCGTGCCCAAGTAGCGCTTGCCTTGTGTCAATTTGCCTATATTTGCCTCCGGCCACCGTAGATGCGGGCCCGCGGACGGCGAGCCATGGGTAGCTGTCCGACCGTCCGGTAACAGTCCGGACCGAGTCCAAGACGTCGACGGCGCGCACTGTTCCCGCGCGCCTCAAGGAGTTGTCAGTAACAGGAGTTCCCAGCTGGGTCGAAGCCTTAGGCCAGGGTTATCCGAAAGGAACGGGGCTCGAGCCCCGGTATGAAGGCTAGAAGGAACGGGGTGGGGTTTTTAGTCAGTAAGAGTCTGACACTATCTCCCGCTCCACCTAAGAGCGGGGTCATAAGATGATATTTGCCTACCGAAAAAAAAGCCAACATTTGTATTGTAGGCATTGTAATGACCCTGTATATCGATGTTACTGGACGGTAAGCTACCCAGCCGGCAGCACGAGTTACTGCACCCAAAAATGCTGTTAAACATCGCCAGCAGTCCACCATGTCCTGATATGCTATAATCACGAGGTACCCAGTGACGCGGGTCGGTGGTAGCGAGTCTGAACGCTCCAAAAAATACCATCTTCTTGCGTTTCATAAGAAAAATGTATGAAACGAGTTCTGAATGACAGTTAGCGTGTTTATAATGGAGCTACGAAATTTGGAGGTGGCAGTTGCAATGACTACTATATCATCGGCAAACCGAAGGTTTTTTTTTTGGTGGTAAAAATCCAATGACAAGCCCCGCTCTTGGGTGGAGCGGGAGATAATGTCAGACTCTCAGTAGGCTTCGATCCAGCTGGGCCCCTGCTGTTGCTGACAACTTCTTGATGCGCGCGGGAACAGTGCTCGCCGTCGACATCTTGGGCTCGGTCTGGACAGTTACCAGATGGTCGGACAGCGAACTATCCATGGCTCACCGTCCGCAAGCCCGCAAACGCGGCAAAAGTAAGTGATGTACTCGCCATTGACATTAATGCCTAGTCCGCTCCATTCCAGAACCTTGAAGACATTCTCCATTGCAGCCGTTAACAGTTTTAGAGAAATGATGTCTCCCTGCCTCACACCGCGCTGCAAGAGGATAGGTTTCGAGGTCAGGTCCAAACGTACAAACACTTGAGTACTTAGATGTACCGATAGTCAATCTGGCACCGTTGGAGAGATTGTAGTACAGCCCAAGTCGCGATTGATCAAAACTGGCACGTTGGTCTAGTGGTTAGTGGCCCTGACTGCTATGCCGGAGGTCGTGGGTTCGATTCCCATCCATGACAAATGTTTATGTGATGAGCATGATCATTTGTTCTGTATCTGGGTGTAAATTATCTGTAATATGTATGTATTTAGAAATATATAAGTATAATAATAATAATATAATAATATTCCACAACTATCACACAACGCCGTCTAGTCCCAAGCTAAGCAGAGCTTGTGTTATGGGTACTAGACAACTGATAAACATACTTATATATTTCTAGATACATACATGTTATAGATAAAGTACTCCCAGACGTAGTATGTTACTTATATACTTATACTTATACTTATATATTTCTAGATACATACATGTTATAGATAAAGTACTCCCAGACGTAGTATGTACGTATAATATAATAATATTCCACAACTATCACACAACGCCGTCTAGTCCCAAGCTAAGCAGAGCTTGTGTTATGGGTACTAGACAACTGATAAACATACTTATATATTTCTAGATACATACATGTTATAGATAAAGTACTCCCAGACGTAGTATGTTTATCAGTTGTCTAGTACCCATAACACAAGCTCTGCTTAGCTTGGGACTAGACGGCGTTGTGTGATAATTGTGGAATATTATTACTATTATTATTATTATAAAAGCTTTCTCGTAGTCCATGAACGCACTCGCAATCACACACCTTCGGTTTGCCGACAACATAGCAGTCATGGCTGAGACTACAGAGGAGCTCAGTACTATACACGATGAACCTAGTAAAGCTTCCGAAGGAGTTGGTCTAAAAAACGAAGATGGACAAAACCAAAGTCATGGTAAATAACCTTGTAGGACCCACTCCGATTAAGATTGGAGACTCTCGAAGTAGTAGGCGATTACGTTTACCTGGGACAGACGGTTCAGTTGGGTAGGTCTAACTTTGAGAAAGAGGTCAATCGTCGAATCCGACTCGGCTGGGCAGCGTTTGGGAAGCTGCGCGGTATCTGCTTGTTCAATATACCTGCGTGTCTTACGACAAAAGTCTGACATCACTGGCAATACCAGTGCGTATTGCCAGTGATGACATATGGCACTGAAGCATGGTCGATTACAATGGGCCTCTTCAGAATGCTTACAGTCACCCAAAGGGCAATAGAACGAGCTCGCTCGGAGTTTCCTTGCGTGATCGCATCAGGAATAAAGATATCCGCTAGGATAATCAAGGTCGCTGAATACTTTTCTTTAGTCCGTGGTCGCCCAAAGAATCGCCAAACTAAAGTGGCAGTGGGCAGGGCACATTGCTCTTAGAACGGATGATCGATGAAGCCGAAAGGTTTTAGAATGGCAGCGTTGAAAGGCCTCCCTCAAGGTGGATAGGGTGAGCGTTGCGGGAACGCGATGGATGCGAGATGCACAGGATCGGTCGTTGTGGCGACGCTTGGGGGAGGCCCTGTTGAATAATGAGTTTTAAAATAGGGACTTAAAATTTTAAACCTTTATTTGATTCCGAACCGAGCCCAAGTGTCCGGACCGAAGCCAAGTGTCCGGACCGAGCCCAAGTGTCCGGACGGAGCCCAAGTGTCCGAACCGAGCACAAGTGTCCGGACTGAGCCCAAGTCGTCGACGCGGACGGCGCGCACTGTTCCCGCGCGCCTCAACAAGCCGTCAGCAACAGCATGGGCCCAGCCGGGTAGAAGCCTACTGAGGCCAGGGTTAATTCGAAAGATAGCTCACGCCCCGGTAAAGGCAACAAAAGAACATGAGTAGGTTTTTAGTCAGTATAAGTTTGACACTATCTCCCGCACCACCCAAGAGCGCGGATGTCATTAGATGATTTTCCCACCGTAGAGACGGAGTGACCGTGGCTCTAGGCTAGAACGTAAAAAGCAACTGAAGGACACAGATAGGTTTTAGTCAGTAAAAGTCTGAAATTCCCTCTCGCTCCACTCAGAGCGGGAGAAGTTATTGGATGATTACTACTTAATTCATGAATCCCCAAGCGACCACCGGTGGCCGCGCATCTATTGTCTTACTATTGTGTCTCTAATTGACGGTGTCTGAAGGGTTAACTCACATTACAAAAAAGTTGACTTAAGTCAAGAGTGAACAGGTTACTTTTAGGCAAGCGTGCTCCATCGTCGACCACATCATCGCTTACCATAATCCAAGATAGAGGTCAAGCACGAACCCCTATCCATACTAATATTATAAATGGGAAAGTGTATGTGTCTGTTTGTCCGTCTTTCACGGCAAAACGGAACGACGTATTGACGTGATTTTTTAAGTGGAGATAGTTGAAGAAATGGAGAGTGACATAGGCTACTTTTTGTCTCTTTCTAACTCCCCACTTTCCAGGGGAACCGTGTTACCCCAAATTTAACGCGAGCGAAAGCCACGGGAAAAGCTAGTCAACAATAAAAATCCTCTTTTCAATAACATCCACTATCCAAAACGATCTTCTTAACTCCGACAACCAAAATATTTGCAGTCAAACAAAAACTGAACCGAATCGTACGAAATAATCCGCGGAAAAACGTTTAAACTGTTGCTCGGAACAAGAAAACCTACCATAATTACTCAACAATTGCTTTAGACATGACCGAAATAACTACAAACTTACATGCCATTCAAAATTCAAACATATCACGAAGACAAACGGTTGGTTTTTTGGTTGTGTTTAGTGCTGTGGAGGGGTCAGGTTATATTAGTTTAGGGGCATGGCCAAAATATTGTTTTTTGTAGTCGAATTACTTTCGGAGGTGGAGCAATGGTGGCCACACCCAAATAATGATATAGTAGGTACTTGTATTATTAGTGGGCTGACAAATTAGGGTGGACTCAAGGTAAAACTACAGTGCGTTTCACTTAAGAAGTTCCTTCGGCGTAATGTTGGCTCCCCTGTCTGTCTACACAAAAAAGAAGGGAAAAAGGAAAGAGTTGCCTACTCTACCAAAATTGTTCCCCGAAATGCGAAAGAAAATCGATTTTAAGGTAGTGCATCATGACTCACATTTTTACTGTTTTTCATACAACCGCTCATAACTGATTATAACGTTATTACACATTTTTCATTAGATATTTTGGAAACACAGTATCTTGTGGATATTATCTAGGTTTCTAAAGAAACCAATTTCTAAATTTGTGTAAAACTAATCCAGTAAAAACCTCTGAAAATGTTCTATTTTGTATGAACTTTGACACTTCATAATTTGCCTAAAAATTAAAAAGGTCAAAAATGTAATCCTCTAGAGACCTTGCAAATTTTATTAAGATTCAAAATTCACTTTTTCCAAAAACTTTTAAGAGTTTAAAAAAACAGCTATTTCCTGGAGCAAGTTTTGTGAAATTTTCGAGTAAATCTCGGAATTACCGAATACTAACAAAGTTTCCAGGCGTTATCTCTCTTTTTTGCGTTGCCTTTTCGTCAAACATCGCGTTAGATTGCATTAAATGATGTAACAAGCTTTTAAACCATTTTCGATGTTTACGATAAGCGAGTGGAGAAGGACCCTCTTAACGGTAGTTGCAACACTTTTTCGAGAATTATGAGGGAAATGGGATTTTATTTAAAAATAGGTCTAAAAGAAAGTTGTTAATAGAGGTTTGATATTATGGCGTGGAGTTTTCGGTATTAGAAAAAATTGCAGGACAATCAGAATGGAGCCCAGCGTCCTATACTTTATTCAAAAATAGTTAAAAAAACATAAAAAAAAAGACGTGTGGCACTCGGAGACTGCCGCGGTAAAGCTATTGCATAGCATTTTTTATCAACTTATCCAATTATCATTTAGTGGGGGGTGTTAGGTTTTTTTCGTTACGGAATTTCTGGATTCGGTCTCCACGCTCAAGGCCCGCGATAGAAGCTATGCAATAGCTTAGTAAAAAAAGGCAATTGTTAGTAACGAAGTATCAGTTAATCTCCCTAATATTAAGTAATTTAATTGCAAAAAATATTGCAACACGGTTTTTCCGTATTGCCAACATTACGGCAAAGGAACTTCTTAAGTGAAACGTATTGTACACTGCGCACACGTGTGCCACACAGTCAGTGAAGGATTAAGACTACTTTATGCCCTAAACAATCCACGCCTGTGGGGCCCTCCCTATCCGTATGTCAGCTAGAATCAGTCTTGTCCAGTAACTGTCCGGACCAAGCCCAAGACGTCGACGGCGCGCACTGTTCCCGCGCGCCTCAAGGAGTTGTCAGCAGCAGGAGGGGCCCAGCTGGGTCGAAGCCTACTGGGGCCAGGGTTATCTGAAAAGAAGCTCGAGCCCCGGTATGTAGGCAAGAAGGAACGGGGTGGGGTTTTTAGTCAGTAAGAGTCTGACACTATCTCCCGCTCCGCCCAAGAGCAGGGGTTGTCGTTGGATGATTTTCCCCATAATTAAAGAAAAGGGGTGGCCGATGCAAATGAAAAAGTTTCAACTTTCACCCCAGTGGCAAGCTCAAGAGTATACTTACGAGACTGTGCCCATACCTTGCGTGTCGCTCCGCACCCACGCGCGTGTGCTTGTTTCTCCATTTGTAAGCGCGTGATGTACATGAACGCACGTGGATGCATTTTCTGTGTCTTGGACTGTGAACTCGAGAACAGGGCTACCGGTGGTTAGGGCTCCGGAGACCTCTTCGTATTGAGGAGTACTACTGCCTTCTGCATCAGGCCCTTGATCTAACCACGAAACGACAGCTTCGACGGATCGTCGAAGCTTTGGCTATAAGCCCATATGCGATCACGACAATCGTCACAATGATTATTCGAATTTATTACTCGTATACGTAGGTACATATTATTTACATTTTTAAATATTTCTTTAAAAAAACACATTAAGTAAATAAAAACATTTAAAAATATAAAAAGCAAAACTAGCTTTTGCCCGCGGCTTCCCTCGCGTTAAATTCGGAGTAAAACGGTTCCCCTGGGAAGTGGGGGGTTAGAAAGGAACAAAAAGTAGCCTATGTCACGCTCCATCTCTTCAACTATCTCCACTTAAAAATCACGCAAATTCGTCTCTCCGTTTTACCGTGAAAGACGGACAAAGAGACACACACTCCCCCAGTTATAATATTAGTATGGATAGTAGCCCACCGGCATCGGGAACAGGGTCCAAGCTACCGGTGGTCAGGGCTCCTGAGAGGAATCTCCTAACTATGCGCGCCGTGTCCAGCAGTACTGCTTTCTGGATCAAGAATTCCTTGATACAACTGCCTAAGGAGAGGCTCCTTAGATGTTGTTCGAGCCGTTACTAAGACTATCGGCACAATGATTGCTCTATCCACTTCTCACATGTCGACAACCTCGCGAGCAAGATAGTTTGCTTATCTTTCTCAGCGCTCATGAGGTGCACAATGATTTTTACCGACTTCCCAAAAAGGAGGAGGTATTACGTTCGGCTGTTTGTATGTTTTTTTTTTTTTTTTTTTTTTTTTTTTGTATGTTTGTTCGTCGAATACTCCCCCAAATGTGGACGGATTTTCAAAATTCTTTTTTTGTTCGAAAGTAGATAGTTCTGAGGTGGTCCCATTATCACCAAATTAGGATCTGATGATGGGATCTTGGAGAAATCGAGGGCAACCTTCAAATTTTATAGGCTCACTTATTGATTTTCGCATATTTTATGAAGTATCTTGTGTATTTGCGTATGGTCGTCACCATCTCAGGTAGCTGGGCTGATGATGGAAGGTACAACTCCTTAACAGTAAGAAGTTACTCGAACAGGCAAGGACTGTTTTAGTAAATTGTTTTGATGTTTGATAGGGCATTTGCCACATTTGGTCTCATGATCTGACGATCATGAGTCATGACCTGATGCTGCAGTCAGGATAGTCTGCAGAGTACCTAAGTCCTCGACAACAAACAGCAGATATATCGAGTTTAGGCTCATTGAAAACGGCTCGATGTGTGGATAAACGTACTGCTAATAAAGAACACCAAAGTACATAGACCTGATGCTGAAGCCAGGAGCATCAGGAAAAGTACAAACCTTGAAATTACAGCACCGTAGTCGTGTTTGGGCTCATTTTAAACAGGACTAAATTTTAAGTTCATTGCAATGTTGACATAAATCTGGCCTGATGCTACAGCCGGGATTATCAGCATCTAGTCTAATGACTGATTGAAAGATTTACCTTTTAGCTTCATCATCAGATCAGTTCGATATATCCTTTCCCTCTCCAGCATCTAGTCTAATGACTGTTTGAAAGAAGAGGGGGAGAGGATATATCGAACTGATCTGATGATGAAGCCGAAAGGTAAATTAATGTAATCTAACCGTGTTTGGGATTATTAGAACCGTTATGAGATGCGCTCTGACTATAAGGTATTTAAGTTTGACTGAGGGGTATTTTTTAGTGGTGGTACCATAACTAAAAAGTGTGAAATAAAAAAAACTTTTTACAAAAAAAATATAACCGACTTCAATGATAAAAAACACTGAAAAGTATCAAATAACTTTAATTTGGAAGTCGGTGTTAAATAACGAAGAGACTAAACTATTGTAGAAACACCGACTTCCAAATTAAAGTTATTTGATACTTTTCAGTGTTTTTTATCATTGAAGTCGGTTATATTTTTTTTGTAAAAAGTTTTTTTTTTATTATCATTATTATTATTTAAGAGTTCCTTCAAAAAGATCTCCCCAATTTATTAGAAGTCCCCAAGGAGCTGAGATAAACTTGGTGATTCAGTGCCAAAATGAATTGAGCCTTTTTCATTATTGACTACACAGGGTGAAAAAAAGTAAGACACAGTTGTTTGTGTAAAAGCATACTTTATTCTTAATCTTACAACTTTACTTTTTTACATTATTTCACATCGCTTTGGTCTATGTAGAGCGCGTTTTAAAAATATAACATTACAACTCTGCCATAAAAAATACGAATATTTGGACCGAAAAAAAATATTCAAAAAAAAAACACAAAAAAATATTTTTCGCGCTCTTTTCTTCCTTACGTCTACTTTCCCACATTCCTTACTTATCTTTCTAGAGTAAATAAAAGATTATTCTTTTAACTTGTAATCTATAAAAGATAAAAAAAAAACTAGCGATCTTTCTACTGTGCGTTCGACAATAACTCAATATTGTACTCATAATGCAATTTTGTAGAAAAAAAAAATGCAATTTGGATAATAATATTTTAAAGAGCACCAAAATTATAAAATAAAAGTTAAAGTCATGTATGACGCGCCCACACCCATAACTTGAACTTAAAAAACTACATAATTTCTTATACAAAAATGACTATTGATCACCTATTTTTATTAAACAATCAAAAAACGAAAAAAAATAAGAAAACAAAACTTTGGCAAGATTTTTTTAAACGAAATTCTAATTTTGTTGTGACCAAAATATCTTTTTTTTTTCTTAGAAACTATAATTTTTACAATTTTTTCTCGCATTTTTAATTAATTGCCATGTAAATTCGATAAATTATCACTTTTTAAAAAATATTTTTTTTTCACAATATAATTTCTTTTAGAAAGTTTTTTTTTTTTTGTTGCAAGCATAATTTTATCTGACCAATAGTTCAAATATAGAAAAAAAATACTGGGGACCTCACGATTGACGTAACTTACTAACACTAAGCAAGATAACTTGTAATCTACCAAACTTTAGATTTAAAAACAAAAAAAAAAATATTCAACATCAAAATAATAAAACAAAAAATACAATCCTTTAGGCCTATAACTATATGAACGATCACAAATATTAATTAATTTGCTCACAGATATTAATAACTTTTGACAATTATTATTATTATTACTACTATGACAATGGCAACCGAAACCGTTGCACAGCGCAGTTTTCAAAAATGACATACTGAGGAGTCAGATCTTGACATCTGTCAAAACGTTTCTGATTTTGATGTCAACGTCATGTTTACGTCAAAATTACGTTTTCAACCTTTTAGCCGCCCACGTCGGATATATCCGACAAAAAACCTCTCACGTTTGTTCCGCCAGGGTCGCACATCCACGACCAAATACTCGCATCTCGTCAGCTCTTCTGTCACCTATGGAGATTGAAGAGCTAAACGAGATGGAGTACCCAGTCGCGAACACACGACCCCGAATAGCACACGACATCACTCGTCGGAATAATTCGACGCACGCGGGAGTTAAATACGAATATCGTGAGTAATGTGGTATTTATTCGCTGCGCTCTGTACTAGCAATATTCTTTGCCCTATTCACGTCAAGATTAGACATTTAGAGCTCCTTGGTAGTCCTAAGTTTGAGCTACACGAATACTGACAAATGCTTGCACTGACTGGACAGGTCCACTCAAATCTGTGTGATTCTTTCCTCAAAAGACCATCTGAGACACTGGTCTGCATGGTTCTCATATGATTTGACCATTACATGTTCTTTACATGACTTTGAACCCTGAGTTTGTAGGCTGAGCTAGGAAACACCGGCCTCATCTCTTTAAAACTGACTGAAAACAAAATTGCCGTGTCAAAGTGTTTTTTGAAAACCTATTTAGAAAATAAAGATCATTTATCATTGAATGTTATTTTAAACAGAGTATAGTGAGAAAATGACGTCAAAAGTTGTAGAAAATCATTCGTAAGGCCCCAGTATACTAAAAAGACGGTTTAAATGGAATCAAAGTTGCCCCACAGCCACCTGACTATAGTCTGACTTAACCCAAAGCTGTAACTTACAAGTTATGGTCACTGGCGATGTTTTAACTGGCTGAGATACATAAAAAAAAATATATACAACCTTATTTTTAGTATATACAAAACCCGAAACACCTATCAAGTATTTTTATGAAAAGAATCTGTGTACAAAATTTCAAAACTGTATTATAAAAAAATCACAAAGTTATAAGCTTGTGTCAACAAAAATACATAGTCACCGGGCCATACAGGCGACTGAGAGGTTTTGCTTCTGCATTCAGCTGTGCGCTGGCGACTCATGCCCGCTATGACCTGCCGTAACCTGTTTTGTACCAACTTGTAAACTTTTGAGAAAAAATATAACATGGTGTAAAAACTATTGGAATCGATTCAGTTACTGATTCTGAACAAACTATATTCAGGTTTTGCATGAACTAAAAATAGATGACATTAATATATACAACCCACAACTCAATGGACCTTTAACTTAATGGTAACAAAACTGACGAGTACAGTGTTCTTTTCATTGACCCTTAAACCTTCTGAACGCCAATCACTTGTATACAAGTTCGAGATTTTCGTGCCCTCAGCGCCACTACTTGATTAGAAGTAATAATAGTGTAAAATAAATTTACGACTTTTACAAGACCTTTTATTTTGTTTTTATGGAAAATTGCCCTGTTATAAGCCATATTTTTAACTTTTTCACACATAATAAGTTCTTGTTTGTTTTATATTCAATAGAAACAAAAATGCCAGAAAATATTTTTTTTTACATTTGTTGCGTGGCGCTGGAGGACACATCGCGTATTATATAGATGGGCGTCGAAAAGGTTAAAACCGACGTCGGATTTATCCGACGAGTGTTTTCACGTCCTTTTCGCCTGGGTCATTGCTTGCGACTGGGTACATCATCTCGTTTAGCTCTTCAATCCCCATAAGTGACAGAAGAGCTGACGAGGTGGAGTATTTGGTCGTGGATCTGCGACCCTGGCGGAATATACGCGAGTGTTTGTCGGATATATCCGACGTAGGTTTAAAGGGTTAAAGTGAAAACTTCTTTAGGCGTGAGCACTTGAATGAGACTGAGTCGACACGATCGGCTATGTAACGTACGTTCGGGTAAGATCGGCTAGAGTCGGCCGACCGATTACAATTCTGTATTACTAAGATCACCTTGATAAAATTTTCACTTTATCGTGTGGTCTTAAGGACACATCGTTTTTTTTTTTTATAAATATATACAGAGTGTAAGGAACATTTCACAGACTTTTTTTTCAAGAAACGAAAAAACAGCGGCGTCTATATACAAACTGTTCCATCAAGTTTATGATTTTATATGGAGAATTTTGATTGGACTGATTTTTTTTTTCGTTTTCTGAAATATCGTGAAGAAGGTTGTTCAGTTTGGTCTACTGAGCATTCATTTTGTTTGTGGAGTACTTACACCCTGTATCAAATATAATATGACACAAAGAAAAATCATTTGCATCGATTATTATCATAAATTGAATAGAATATAAAAGTTAAAAGTTGACTCGACTATATATTGGTAACAAAAACAAACTACACTACTAATGAAACTTACTTTAAATTCAGAACCTAATACAGTTACAATAAAGTACAAATTACAATACAGCCAAAATGTATTTAGAACCTTTTAGATTGCCACCACAAAATAAAAAAGTCAAAAGTGATGATAATTATTTATATGCAAGCGTGCTCCATCGTCGACCACATTATCGCTTGCAGGTGAGATAGTGGTCAAACGCGAGCCTATCAATAATAAGTAATTTTTACATCAATTTTTAAACTTATTTATTAAAAAACTTTATGTACATTGGCTAAAACCAATCAAAACATCGCCTGCCACCGTTAACTTTAATAAAAAATATAAAAAAAGAACATTTAAAAATGGCAAAAGACGTGTACAGTTCTGGTAACTATTTGTCAATTATTTTAAAAACTTATATTATTATTTTTTTTTTCTTTACAAAATAATATCAAAGAAATGTGTTACAGTAAAAGTGACCTGACTAAATATTTTTTCGTTTTACAAAAAAAAGCTGAAGTTTTTTTTTCAAACACCCTGTATATGTCGTGGCCAGATCTTAAAATTGATCACTAAAAGATATGGCCAATTAAAACTGGCCAGATTGTTGTTATGTCAATCTTCGTTTGGCCATATCATTGATGTAGGATAACTATGATAATAAAAGATCTAAAGAAAGTAGACCAAACTAGAATTGACATAACATCAAACTTGAACGTTTCAAGCTGCTCGCCCACATCCGATAATCGATAGCCGATTTTAGCAGAAAAAAAGAACACACTGATAGCAATAGTGCAACGCACACGTCCTACAAAAAGTCGGTCAAAAATACAGAACAATATCACAAATATACAAAATCGGCCCGATTGTCTGTCCTACAAAAAGTTTGACTTAAGCAAGCAGCGTAAAACGATCTGGTCAACTTTTCTTGACCATATCAAGAAGTGATCCATTTCTAAGATAGCCACGACATATTCAAAGCATAAAAATCAATCCTCACATATAAAACAAAATCCCCCATCTCGTCTGTCTGGTTGATCGCGATTAACACAAAAACAACTCAACGGATTTCGATACGGTATTCACCGATTGACAGAGCAATTAATAAGGAAGATTTAGACATATAAAACATGTATACTATTGCAGAAAAAAGCAGTGAATTCCAACGATTTCTAACACTCGTGCGAAACAGAGAACCACATTTTTTTTTTCAACAAAATTTAAAAAGGTCACTCCCACCAACACAGTTTTAAAATTAAAAATACGTGCGTACAATTACCAGGTTAAATTTGAAAGGATTACCCTTTAAGTGGCAAATAGGACCAGCCTATTGCCATAATAACCTTGGATGCTGGAAATAGAAGTAGACAGTGGCTAGTTGTCAAATTAATAGGCCCGTTTTGACATTTGTATTTTGGCTTGTCCGGTGTAGTGTAACTACTACTAAAATAGCTAAGATAGCATAGCATAGTCGGCCTTATAATGTTCCCACTGCTGGGACACAGGCCTCCTCTCTAGGAGAGGAAATGGGCCGTAATCCACCACCCGGGCCCAGTGCGGGTTGGATAAAATAGAGTCTGTCTAAAAAGTCAAACAACTTGAGTAATTATTAGTGTAAAATGAAATCCGATGTAGTCAACACTGGTTCAATAATCAAGGTTGATTAAGAGATCTTGATACTTTTTTACTAATAGAAGAACCTTATAAATATAGTATCGAATATAAGTATTTTTTTAAATGATTAAATATTATACAAAATTCTAAGTCGTTTAAATTTTTAGACCGACTATAGATACACCGGACCCCTAATTATAATTTATTTGTTCTTTTTTTTTTCAATTTCGTTCCAAGGTACATTCTAGGGTCTTTCTCAAAATTCAAAAGGGGAATTTTATTTTTTAACGATTCTACAGCTAAAGTCGACTCTTTCGAACGCTCTCTCAAAACTCATGCATGCAGGCAAAAATATTATTTGTAATTGCGAATCTAGTCTTTGTCATATTTTGTTAGTTCACAACTGTAACTCTTTCATACTTCGATCAGTAATCCGTCTGTTGAAGACATTGATATTGGTTGATTTGGTAGATTCACGTACGTCATAAAATGAAACCTTGTGCAATAATTTTACGTTCCTAGTCCCAATAGTTTCAGCTGTAACGAACAGCTAGCAGCAGATATGTCAGCCAGTCAGTCAGTTTCTCCTTTTATATGTATCGATCTATTTGAGGTTTTAAGATTACATCATTTCCCATTTATTTTACTACGACACCCGAGAGTTTTGCGCTTACACACACACTGAAAAAATATGTACCATCAAAGACACTTCCACCTGACCACCACTACGTTGATTTTTGATTGCATTTGTAACGAAAACTTCAAAGGTTTTGTTTTGGCGTCGCGGCGCAGGATTCAAGCTATTTTTTTTTTAAATGAGCAGGCAGAAATGATCGCGATGGTACCTATACAGACATTCAAGACGAAGCCTTGATGAGATAAAATAACTATATTACTGAAAAACTCCTATTTCCAGCATAAGACATTTTTATACAAAACCTATTTTTTTTTCTTTCATCCTTTAAAAGAACCTCAAAGAAAATCCACGCACGATCACATTAAAAATTCACAATAAAAAAAAATGCTATTAATATATACTTTTTTACAGTAAACAACAAACAGAGAAATTAAAATACTACGAAAAAAAAAACAACTTGAAAAAATAATCAGATTTTAGAGAATTTTTTTTTATAAATAAAATATACTTTTTTTTTAAAACGAAACATATTTTTTTAGACTTACGAGAATAACTTCTTAAACAAGAAAATGGCATCATTTAATATTTATAAAGAATGGTCCGCAACCACTTTTTTGATTGAAAATACAAGAATCTAATGGCGACAAAATACATAGACGCCATATTTTTTCTTCACCACCCTTGGTCACAAAATAGATAGGTACAGAAGACAATCTCATGTATGTACTTCACTTTGTATACCTACGCTCGGTGGACGCACACTAATGAGCGTTTGAGCCGGAACTGTTCGACGAGCGGCCCGAGGGCGACGAGATATCGTGTGTGTGAGCGGTGTCTATTTTTTCAATAGCTTTTGATGAATCTTTGGAGGTGGAACAGAGAATAAAGTCCCACATACTTCCATTGAAAAGGGAGGATCCTCCGGCCAGACAGGTGTTATAGTCTGGTGGGCGACTGCCCGATAGGTGATTTCGGGCTGTCGTATATGTTCAAATCGCGCGGAGAACTTTGATTGCACGATGCAGGAGGTCGTATTTTCTTCGTAGTTCTTATGTGGCGTCATAGATGTCGCTACAAATCAACCAGCCTATTTCGTAAGTTTTACGAATATTTCAAAAATTTCTTGTCCTATGTATTTCTAGTGCCAAAAGATTCCTGTTACTAATTAGACGCCTTATTTACAATAGTGAGTGTATGAGAAAACCATGATTTGAAAATCTACATTAATTCGAAAAATAAAAACCTTTTTACAGCTTTTTTTTAATCTCGGATTAATTTTATAATCTGTTTATTGTATTTTAATCTGTATCTAAAATTTTATTAAAATAGTTTAATTTTGAAACATAATTTCTGGATTTTTTTTCCAAGATTCTGAACATTTGAAAAACAGAAAAAGCGTTCGATTCTTGCGTGACTAAATAATTTGTTATTGATTTTAAGATACAATAAACAGGCTATAGAAATCCTATAAAATAAAAAATAAAAACTTCTTCATAAAAATCGAAAATATAACAAAAAAAAAACTGTCGACTTTCGACATTTTCGCAAACGGTTTGTACAATTTCTTGTTTAATGTTTTTTTTTTTTTTAATTATAATAATATTTAAATATTAAATATAAAATCATTTATATTACTATGTTATTATTTGTATTTAGTATAAAATGCGCCGCCGTTCTTATGAGTTATATTGTGAAAGAATATTTTAGAAAATTATAATTTTTATTTAAAAAAAAAAAAAAAATTTTACTAGGCCGGACTTTACCTAAAGATATTAATTTTAAAGTGATAATAAAAACTTTCTTCTCATTTTCTAATTATTAAGCATTGATGTCCTAAAAAACCTGAGAGGCCTAATCTATTTTTGGAGAGAGGTGGGCTGATTGGAATAAGCCCCCATTTTTATGGTGGGTAAAAATATCATCCAATGACAACCCCCACTCTTGGGCGGAGCAGGAGATAGTGTCAGACTCTTACTGACTTTAAACCCACCCCGTTCCTTCTAGCCTTCATACTGGGGCTGAGCTTTCTTTCGAAGCTAACCCTAGCCCCAGTATTTACAGGTTGTGTTGCTTTTTTTTGTTCTAAAATTAAGTTTATTTTCCGAGCAAAACAATAATCGCGGGCATCGGATTGGTCAAACGAATATTTTCGCCTACTATTCGCCAGGGTCATGTGTTCGCGACTGGGCACTCCATCTAGTTTAGCTCTTCAAGAGCTGACGAGATGCGAGTATTTGGTCGTGGATGTGCGACCCTGGCGGAATATACGCAAGTTTTTGTCGGATATATCCAACGTACGTTAAAAATTGATCATCTTTCTACCTTTGTCCCATGTTACCTGTCTATTCATCTTTCTGGTGTGCTATTCTCTTAAATACTAGTCGAGATCGCAGCACATTGAATTAACAACCCAATATATAGGGACATTGGGTTGTTAATCCAATGTACGTATTTGGATTTTGTCGCTGCGGTCAAGGCTGTTTTCTTAGAGACTTAGCACCACTGGTCTTTCCATTCGATTCTTTCAAACGTCACGCTACCATTTCCTCGTAAATATATATAAAAAAAAAAACTAAAATATTCTTTCACAGTGGGTTATTTTTTTTTTTTTTTTGTTTTATTCCTAAAAACCCATTTTATACTGAACACAAACGTATATCACAAGTAGCATAGTAATCTAACATCTGGTCCCTCGCAAAAATCTAAATAAAAAAAATAATAAAAATAAATAAATAAAAGTAATAATAAAAAAATAGCTTTAACTTTTTCAACAAGGGACCACTTTTTTTTATTAATAATAAAAAATATATTATCATCGTTACTATTATTAATAATAATTATTATAATAAGATAAAAAAAAAAGTTAAAATAACCATCAAGAGATTATCGACAGAAGTAGAGTAATTCTTTTTTTTAATAAACTTTTTAATTTTAAGTTTATTTATTTTTTTGCGAAACTGGAATGTTTCTCACTGGAGAATTCTTGAGATATCCTGGAAAGAAAATATTTTTGTGTAAATAAATTATCCTTACTAATATTATAAAAGCGAAAGTGAGTTTGTTTGTTTATTACGTCTTCACGCGTAAATGGCAAAACCGATTTTGATGAAACTTGGTACACGGATAGACCATGTCCTGGAATAGGATATAGGATACTTTTTATCCCGGAAGTATGTTCCCTTGGAATAATTTTCTGCTATCACGCGGGCGAAGCCGCTGGGAGCAGCTAGTAAAAACATAAAAAGTATGTTGTTCTTTTTTCAAAATTAGTTATTTATTGGTTTCTTTTTATATTTTCTTTTATTTACTTAGTAAATTTTTACGAAAATAGTCCAAATAAATTTAACATAAAAAAGATGATAATCTTTTTTCAAAATTAATTATTTATCGGTTTCTTTTTGTTTTAAATGTCTTTTATTTCCTGCATTTTTAAGAAACATCTTTTTGGAACTTGGAGCCTATTAAAATGTAAACAAATATAATTAATGACGAGAGCGTCAAGCGTGCTCACCTCATATCGATGCAACATCGGGGTACTGTTGTAGTGCGGGCTTTCACTATAGAAGAAAGGCCGCTTCATTGTATTTTGCCCTGTAAGAAAAATACAACGTATTTTATTACGAACTAAAGCTGCTAGAAAAGAAACAAATGCCAAAAATAAATATAAAGATACAGGTTTCAAAAATGAGCCTTCTATCGACCTAGTAAAGATCAAAATGATCTGACATTGTATGTACAGCCAAGGAGTGGAATTCCCGGAGTCTGTGTTTCCTGATAGCTACAACTTGGGGGTCTTTAAGTCAAGAGTGAATAGGTTTCTTCTAGGCAAGCGTGCTCCATCGTCGACCACATCATCGCTTACCATACGGTGAGATGGTGGTCAAACGCGAGCCTATCAATAATAAAAAAAAATATGTGTAGATCGGTTCCTGCTTGCATAAGTAGGTCCAATTGTTTGTTCGGGCCGCGTCGCTTCGCAATCGCCTTCGCGTTTACCTACGTAAGACATCGTGTTAAACTCCACGTGGACGAAGTCACGAGAAATAGCTATTTTTTTTTAATTTGATATAATCTGTTGCTTGACTGCGCTCCCACCTGATGGTAAGCAGTGATGCAATCGTTGTGGGTGAGGCGCACTAGTTTATTATGAGCCTATTCACTCTAGCCTTGAAGACACCTAAATTAATCGGATGAGAAGTCCACAGCAGGCAAATTGTTCCAGTCCTTCGATGTACGCGGTATAAACGACAAGGCGAAACGTTTAGTTCGGACCGTAGAGCTTTCAACAACGTAAGGGTGGATACTCGCGGTACGTCCGGTCGTCCGATGGTAGAAATGAGATGGCGGAATCAAGAGTTATGTAATTCCCGCGCACACTCTCCAATCTGTATCCTGTAAATGTTTGATTGAGGGCCTCGCTAGGCCAGTGGTACTCTAGAAACACGGGCGTGCAGAGTGGGGACACAGCCCGCCCATCGAGTGGTTCCAAGGAAGACGGCGGCACAGGGACCACGTCCTGTCGTGCACAAAGAGGCTCAGGGGAGACCACTGTACAGTCTCCTCAGTACCCCTAGCCAAGTTGCTAATCCGCGATAGTTAACGCTAGTAGAAAGCTTCAAATGTACGGGAACGACGTCACGTGGTTAGATCAAAAGAATTGGCGGCAAGGTCAACTCGAAGCGTTCGACGCAATCGAAACGGTTGTAACTTGGCTAGGGGGGGGCTGGGATGTGCCCTAACAGTTGCACAGAGGGGAGTTCCGGAATGCGCCACTTCTACGTGCTGATGGTGATCACAGGGGTGGTTAAAGTGAGGTAAAAATCCCATACTCCCTAGACTATCCCCAAAGTCCGGGTGCCTTTTGAAGGCTTCCCCTCGAAAACAAAAAGAAAGGCCAGTGATACTCACATAACTGCGTGTGCGCCGCGAGTGCGTTCTGCTTGGCGATGAGCAGCTCGGGCCCCGGCCGCGGCAGCTGGTCGTAGTAACCTCCTGAGGACAAAACCAGCAACTCGCATATTAAACACGCTACCTTCACATGACTCCAGGAACGAAAATGATCTTTTACTACTCGGCTTTAAAATCAGGTAGGACAGTAGCCCGGACCAGACACAGACCGCGTCTGGTCCCAACCAGGACAAATATTTGTGTGATGAGCATAATCATTTGTTCTGTGTCTGGGTGAAATTTCCCTATAATATGTATGTATTTAGAAATAAATAAGTATGGCTATCAGTTGTCTAGTACTCATAACACAAGCTCTGCTTAGCTTAGGACCAGACGGCGTTGTGTGATAGTTGTGGAATATTATATGGATGGAGAGGCTTATGTCCAACCAACAGTGGACCTCTTACTTTCGATGATGCTTTTTTTTCGGTGGACAAAAATCATCTTATGGTAACCCCCGCTCTTGGGTGGAGCGGGAGTTAGTGTCAGACTCTTACTGACTAAAAACCCCATCCCGTTCCTTCTAGCCTTCATACCGGGCTCAAGTTCCTTTCGGATAACCCTGTCTCCAGTAGGCTTCGAGCCAGCTAGGCCCCTCCTGTTGCTGACAACTCCTTGAGGCTTTCGATGATGCTAAAATTACTTGAATTAATTTTCGTACCTGTCACGTTATTGTGGTTATTCGACTGGTAGTAGGGGCTGCCTTGTGGCTGCATTACGCTTTCACATCCTGCAACAAAACAACACATTCATTTAGTTAAAATAAGAAGAGGTTTGCAGGTATGCGGCACAGAGAGTAAAGTCCCGCAAACCTCCGTTGAAAAGGGAGGATCCTCCGACCAGACGGGTGTTATGTCTGGTGGGCAACTGCCCGGCAGATGATTTCGGGCTGTTCTTTAAGTTCAATTCGCGCGGAGAACTTTGATTGCGCGATGCAGGATTAGTTCTTATGAGGCTATAGATGTCGCTTCAGTGGGATTCTCTGCCGGAGTGTGTCTCCTGATAGCTACAATCTAGGGGTCTTTAAGACAAAAGTGAATAGGTTACTTCTATGTGAGCGTGCTCCATCGTCGACCACATCATCGCTTACCATCAGGTGAGATGGTGGTCAAGTGCAAACTTATGTCAAAGGAACATTAGATCGGCCGAGAACATCGCCGCCGTCCGTGAGAGTGTACAGACTCCGAGGCAGTCAATTTCTCGTCGTGCACAAGAACTCGGCCTTTCACAGACTTCAACGTGGTGAATTTGCGTCGGAACTTGGGTCAGTTGGATCTTGTTCCCGTACAAGATCCAACTGACCCAGGAGCTCAGAGTTAATGACCACAGGCAGTTCCGTCTGTTCGCTAACTGGGCCTTGGAACGTTTGGAAGAGGACTGGTCTGATTCAGCCGGATCTATGCAGCAGAGTAATTGAAAATTGGGCCTCTCGGATTCGTGTCACCGTTCGAAGCCGGGGCGGATATTTGAACGATGTCATATTCCACACATAATGTAATAAATGGGGCTTTCAAATAAAAAAATAATATCGTTATTAAATCATATGCAGTTTGTTTTCCCAGAGGACAATGGAAAGGGCTGTACTCGGAGTTTCCTTGCGGGATCGAATCAGAAATGAAGATATCCGCAGGAGAACCAAGGTTGCCGACATAGCCCGAAGAATCGCCAAACTTAAGTGGCAATGGGCAGGGCACATTGCTCGCAAAACAGATGACCGTTCCGAAAGGTTCTGGAGTGGCGACCTCGTACTGGAAGACGCAGCGTCGGAAGGCCTCCTACAAGGTGGACCGATGACCTGGTGAAGGTTGCGGGAAACCGATGGATGCGAGACGCACAGGATCGATCATTGTGTCGACACTTAGGGGAGGCCTATGTCCAACAGTGGACGTCTGTCGGCTGAAATGATGATGAGTTTGTTGTACTTTGTCCTTGTTGAAAGGCCCTTTAGTTAGGTAAGTAGACACTCACCAGTGGGCGTTTCAGGTTCTTGTTTGACCTGGTGCTGTATTTGTTCCAACAAGCGCTGTTGCTCGATCAATCTCCTGCCGCTGTACATTTCCGCGTCTGAAATGGCGTACAGTGAGTTATTTTTATTATTAAACTTGCGAATATTGTAATTAGAGACACGATAGAAAGACAATGAGGGATCAAACGCCTTTCTTCTATGTTGTCAATCTTGGAATGGTTGACCGAATGATAGAATGAATAACCGAATGATGGAATGGTTTGGACCAATGTATTTGACAGTTGCTGTCATTTCACTTCCGTGATAGAAAATTATCTCAAGGAAACATAATCTGAAGATAAAAAGTATCCTATGTCATATTCTAGGACATGGCCTATCCGTGTACCAAGTTTTATCGAAATCCGTTCAGTATTAGTAGTTACGCATAAACATGCGTGAAAGAGTAACAAACATCCATACATACAAATTTTCGCATTTATAATATTAGCGAACGCCGTTCGCTTGGGGTTTAATGAATTAACTAGTTTTAGCTCATTCGCTTTCATAACCTTTTCGCCAGGGTCGTGTGTTAGCGACTGGGTACTCCATCTCGTTTAGCTCTTCAATCCCCATAGGTGACAGAAGAGCTGACGAGATGGAGTCCACCGACTAACAGCCAACGACCAAAAACTTTTAAGGTTTTTGGAAAACAAAATCATTAATTAAAAACATCACGTATCACGATCAAGTTTTGTGAAATATTCGATTAAATGATGGAATTACCGAATGGTTTTAACAGAGTTTTTTGGCAATATCTCTGTTTTCGCATTTTCTCTTCAATAAAAATTCATTGAATGAACTAACAGAGATTTAGAGATAGCAGGTCATCGGTCCACCTCGTCCTAATCTAAGTAGTCTAGATTAAAACAAGAAATATCGTAACGTGTTTCTTTTTTTAACCGACTTCTAAAAAAGGAGGAGGTTCTCAATTCGGATGTTTGTATGTTTTTTTTTTATGTTTATTCACGCATAACTTCGTCGCTTGCCCACCGATTTGAAAAATTATTTTTTTGTTGGAAAGGGTATACATTCAGTCAAAAAAGTATCGGGAATGGATGATTTGTTTATGGTTCCAAATTCAAATTTTTGTTTTTTTTGTAGTTGTTAGATTGGCACAACTGTTTTCCATTTTGGCGCAGAGTTTGAGTTACATCTGTTATTTATATTAAATACAGTGCTGGTTTTAGTAATATCATATATAGTGTGTATTGCGAATTTCATAATGGACAAAAATATCGAACAAAGAGTTTGTCTTAAATTTTGCATCGCCAATGGAATTTCGTGTTCGGAGTCACTGAAAATGTTACAGAAGGCTTACGGTGAATCGACTTTATCAAAAACTCGTGTTTATGAGTGGTTCAAAGCGTTCAAAAGCGGTCGAGATGTGATGGAAGATTTGCCTCGCAAAGAAAATTCTTGGATTTTGCACCACGACAATGCGCCTTCGCACAAGGCTATCATTGTGAACGAATTTTTGACCAAACACTCAACAAATACCATCCAGCAACCACCATATTCACCAGATATGGCTCCTGCTGACTTTTTTCTTTTTCCTAAACTCAAATTACCACTTCGTGGCACCCGTTTTCAATCGATAGAAGACATAAAGGAGAATTCGCGGCGAGAACTGAACTCAATTCAGGAAGCAGCGTTTAAAAAATGTTTTGATGAATGGATTATTCGTTGGCGCAAGTGTATCGTTTCTAAAGGAGCATACTTTGAAGATGATAAAAAAAATTTGGATGAATAACAGAAATTTTGTGTATTATTGATCTTTTCCCGGTACTTTCTTGACAGAGTAGTACTGCCCAAATGGTCCCATAGTCACCAAGTTGGGTTCTGATGATGGAATCTTGGCGAAATCGAGGGAACTCCTCAAATTCAATTCAATTTTTTAGTGAAGTCGGTTATTTTTTATTTTTTTTATTAAAAGATTTTTGCCAAAATCATTTATCCTTAAAATACACTTTCTAAATAAATGTAAAATACTGGGACTCTCTAACCGGATTTCCGTTGGGGCCGATACGTTCTGAGGTGGCTAAATTGCACGTTCCAAACCGATCTCTATGGAGAAGAACGTGCAAGAAACTGCATGGACACTCTTTTAACCCTTCAGATACCGTCAATTAGAGACACAATAGTAAGACAATAGATGCGCGGCCACCGGTGGTCGCTTGGGGATTCATGAATTAAATCATAAGTGTAAAACGATAATGGGAAAATGACTTCACCACGTACTTTTTTATTATTAAAATGTATCGCCATAGTAATATTTCACACGATTCCTTTTCTATCACCATAATAGTGAAACTTACAATAACACTTGATATATAACAGCTAATATTATGACAAAGCCAATGTATACATGAGCCAAGTTATTACAAAAAAAAAAAAAACGTAATTAATTGTGAAACAATGATAATTGTTCCTTATTATGAGGAACTGTTACTAAACATCACGCTCCAATGTTTCCAGAAAGTATAGGCAGGAGTATACAGGGTTATTTATAAAATACTGGCAACCTCTCAGGACTATGTTACTAATATCATAAAAAAACTACTTTGTTCTATGACTTTTCAAAATTTTAGAGGAAGGCCAAAGAAAAGATGGATGGATTGTGTGAAAAGTGACATGAAAGAAAAGGGAGTTACAGTGCGTTTCACTTACAGTGCGTTTCACTTAAGAAGTTACATTGCTGTCATGTTGGTAGTATTGAAAATAATGTTGCTATGTTTTTAGCAATTAAATTACTTGATATGAGGGAGATTAACTGATACTTCGTTACTTTAACAATTGCCTTTTTTTATTGTTACTATTTTTGTATAAAGTATAGGGCGCTGGGCTCCATTCCGATTGTCTTACAATTCTTTCAAATAACGAAAACGCCACGCCACAGTATCGTTCCTCTCTATTAACAACTTCCTTTGAGACCTACTTTTTTTAAATAAAATCCCATTCCTCTCATAATTTTCCAAAAAGTGTTGCAGCTACCGTTAAAATCGATTTCGTTTCACATTTCGGGGAACAATTTCGGTAGAGTAGGCAACTCTTTCCTTTTTTCCCTTCTTTGTGTAGACAGACAGGGGAGCCAACATTACGCCGATGTAACTTCTTAAGTGAAACGCACTGTAAGAAGTTACTTTGGCGTAAGGTTGGCTCTCCTGTCTGTCTACACTAAAAAGAAGGGAAAAATGGAAAGAGTTACCTACTCTACCAAAATTGTTGCCCGAAATGCGAAAGGAAATCGATTGTAACGGTAGTTGCAACACTTTTTGGAGAATTATGAGGGGAATAAAATTTATTAAAAAAAAAAAGCAGGCCTAAAAGGAAGTTGTTAATAGAGAGGTACGATATTGTGGCGTGGCGTTTTCGGTATTCAAAAGAATTTCAGGACAATTGGAATGGAGTCCAGCGTCCTATACTTAATTCAAAAATAGTTTTTAAAAAAAAGGCAATTGTTAAAAGTAACGAAGTATCAGTTAATCTCCCTAATATTAGGTAATTTAATTGCTAAAAACTTTGCAACACTGTTTTTCCGTATTGCCAACATTACGGCAAAGGAACGTCTTAAGTGAAACGCACTGTAGTGATAGCGTGACGAGTGACAGGACAGAATGGAAGAAAAAAACGTGTTGCGCCGACCACAAATAAAACGGGACAAGGGCAGGAAAATGATGACTTTTCAAAATTTATCATATTTTAGTTCATCAGATTTTCATACAAAAATAAAAATAATTAAATTAATGTTCTAAATATTACAAAGTTTATGCGAAGCAAGCGATAGTACAATAGCGGAGAGAAGGGGGTTTGGTCGGCGAGGGTGCATGACGCGCTAGCGTCGCGTCAAGCACCCTGAATAGAATAAGGAAATATTGAAGGATTGTTTTTGGTAAATGTATGATGTTTTATAAGATGTCATATTTTTTTTATTATTATTGATAGGTTTGAGCTTAACCGCTATGTCACCTGATGGAAAGCGACGATGCGGTCGACGATGAAACGAGCTTACCTAGAAGAAACCTATTCACTCTCAACTTAAAGATTCCCGGGTTGTAGCTATCAGGAAACACAGAATCCGGCAAGGAAAAAGTTGATGTTTATGATGTTAGTAATACAGTCCTGCAAGGTTGTTAGTGCTTTACAAATCGCCGTCCCCAGCGAATAATATCGTAACTAAAAACACCAAATTTTACAGGAAAAATAAAAAACCGTTTTTTGATTATAACTTCTTAACAGGTTTACATAGCGAGATCGTTGAATAAATTTGTAATTACTGTTTACTGGGAATGGGAAATTTGTGAGGTGTCAGTATTAATCTATTGTGATGATATTCGTCATACAAAAAAGTTTTTATTTAGAGGCGAATAGTACAGTAAATTCATTACAAAATGTCTAACTCGAAAAGTACACGAATTACGTGAAAAAAATTCACAGGGTGTAATCGCACCTCTAGAACAACAATCTCTACTAATATTATTGATGAGAAAGTAACTCTATCTGTCTGTCTGTTACGCTTTCACGCAAAAACTACTGAACGGATTTAGATCAAATTTGGTAGGTAGGTAAAAGAGACACTGGAATAACACATAGGCTACCTATAATTCCACTGCTGAGCACGGGTCTCTGCCCGCGCGATATAAACTGTAGTCCACGCGGGCGAAGCCGCGGGCGGAAAGCTAGTAGCACATAATTGTAAGATAACAGAAATCTGAACTATAATAATAATTTTATTATTGCGAACTTTATAGAAATTATATTAAGGTTATCGCAGTTTTGGGATTCCCGAATATTGTATACATAAACAACATTAGTTTTAGTATATATGTGATACGTGCCAAGTATTTTGCAAGCTTTTATTTAGTTTCACCCGTCCCGATGTTTGTCTGTCATCAAATCTTGTAAAACAAATTTGACCCACTTCCCGGTTACCGATTGAGCTGAAATTTTGCATGCATGTGTAAATCAGATGACAATGCAAAATTATTATGAAATAGAGCTGATCTGATGATGGAACCGGAAGGTGGCTATAGGAACTTCGTAGTTAAACGACACAACCCCATCGAGTTTGGGCTCGTATGATTCGTCTTGACGAGTATTAATTATATAGGTAAATCCAGCTATAAAAGCTTGCTATGCAAAAAATATTTTCATTAAAAGCTTGTTTATGTAAAAAACCTATGTACCAAATTTCATAACTGTATCATGAAAAATCACAAAGTTATAAGCTTGTTATGTCAGCCAAAAATACATAGTCACCGGGCCATCCAGGCGACTGGGAGTTGTTTTGCACTGGCATGCAGCTGTTTTCTAGCGCCTAATGCTCGCTATGAGCTGCTCTGACCTGTGTTGTACTTAGTGTCGGTTGTGTCCAACTTGTGACGTTTTTTAAATATTTTTGATAAAAAATATAACATGGTGTAAAAGCTATTGGGATCCATCCAGTTACTGATTCTGAACAAACTATATTCAGGTTTTGCATTAACTAAAAATCAAGTTGTTTAAAGATTAATATTATTTTAATGGAAAAATATCTTTAAAGTGTTATTTATTGTTTATTACAAACTATTGTACAAAAATAAATACAAGGAAATAACCAAATTATGTGATATTTTAAGACTAACAGGAAAGTGAGAAAATGGCATGACTAAAACTCAAATTAATGTTATCAGGGCAAAAAGTCTGTAAGTGGGAGTACTGTTGGTTCTTTACACTCAAACGTCTAAAAACATTCGTATGAAATCTACAGTCCGGACTAAGCGCTTCGCCTCGTCTTTTATACCGCGTACGTCGAGGGACTGGAACAGTTTGCGTGCTGCGGTTTTCCCGTCCGATTATAATTTGGGTATCTTCAAGGCTAGAGTGAATAGGCTCTTAATAAACTAGTGCGTGTCGCCATCAACAATTCACTGCTTACCATCAGGTGGGATCGCAGTCAACGCCTCACCATCAACGATTGCATAACTGCTTACCATTAGCTGGGATCGCAGTCAAGTACTAGTTTATACCACAAAAAAAAAGAAAAAAGAAAACAAATATGGCCGAATCGCGCGTTTCGCGAATCGGCCCCGACCCTGGCAATGCGCGAGTTAGTCTGTCTAGTTCTTTATGTGTCTCTACTCCACCAAGGTAACTCTCAAAATATAAAAAAATATGAGTTATGTTCATCAAGCACCCCCCAGTCTCTCAATACAGTCTAGAGATGTGCCGTTGCTGGAAATCTGGCAATATTCCCACCAATATTCCCACTTCACGGCGATATTGCCGGCAACGGCACATCTCTAATACAGTCCAATCGTAACAGCATGTAAAAAAAAAAATAGTTCAAAAAAACTCACCCATCTGTTCCTTATTTCTGTCATAAGCCGTAAACTTGTCATCCTCAACGTTAATATCAATTTCCTGCTTTATATGATTCTCATTAAAGAAGTTCTGATTCTCCGTAATCCTATGGGGCTCCTGCAACATCTGTAGATTGTGCTGTTGGTTCCTCAGCAGCTCAACACTGTCCGGGTAATTCTGGAACCCGAAATCCGAACGAAACGGTTTCTCAAAACCGGAATATAGATCGGTTACTTTCGGGTAGTCCTCGACTTTGTCGTAGGCCTTTCCACTTCTTCCTAGAGCATATTTCTCAGCTTCTTTATTGTACTCCTCATTGGTTTGGGGAAGATAATCATCAGGTTTGTTCGTATAGTCTTTTGCCTCTGTATCTTTCTGGTAACTCTGGGTATACTGTTCCTGATACTTCTCGGAGACATCAGCGTAAGAGTTGTTGGGTTGGGAGTCATCCTCCTCTGATTGTACTGGGTCTGTTTGCATGAAAGCGTCTTGCTTTTTTGGTTTGATTGCTGTTAGATGGGGGGCAGGTATTTGGGGGGAGAGGTTCATGGATGTGTTCAGGGATGAGTAGCGATAGTTTAGCTGTAAGGAAAAGAAATAAGGTTAGAAATTTGGTAGAAGATACGCTTGCAATGGAAATTAGATCTTATTTCTAGGTGAAAAGGTCGAAAATCAAATGTTTTGAAAAGCTAGAACTACATTAGACTGATGCACACGTGTAACACGCCTGATTTGTACGTAGAACGACGTCGCGTGGCGTGGATCTAGTGTAGCTCTACAAGTCTAGACATCCATTCATTCTCAGTCTTTTTAAAGTTCCCACTGTTGGGACTTCGCCCTCTTCTCTTGGAGAGGGGGAGATGGGCCATAATCCACCACGCGGGCCCAGTGCGTGTTGGTGGATGTCAAATGTCTTCGAATTTTTGGTTCTAGGACATGCCAGTTTCCTCACGATGTCTTCCTTCACCGTTTTGAGAGCAGTGGTGATGAAATAAATTACAAGTTTAGTTTGCCATATAAAATGTATGGAGACCGACGCGCCCAGATCGGCGTGTGTGACATACATGTGAGCAGAGTAGTTCTAGGTTTACTTTACATTATTTCTCTCAAAATTGTAAAGGAAAACATCGTGAGGAAACCGGCGTGTCCTAGAACCAAAAGCAAAGACATGTGACATCCACCAACCCGCACTGGGCCCGCGTGGTGGATTCCTATCCATTCTTTTGGGTCTGCCTTTTTTTTTAGGGTGGAAAATCATCCAATGACTTCTACCACTTTGGGGCGGAGCGGGAAAAAATGAGAAGCTAAATTACAAGGTCCAAAGCGTAGATCTCTATGGAGAAGAACGTACAAGAAACTCCATGGAGTGTCCATTTAAATTTTATTATGAGTTAAATCCTCGCTCCGGACCATGGCTTGTCCAAGGGCTTGATGTTAGAGGCCGTTGGTGACATGCCTGATGTTAGAGGCCGTTGGTGGCACGTCTGACGTTGAAGATGAAGGTTGTACTCACACTATTATCCTGGGGATCACACGCCATGTGTTGGTCACTGGCGTGTGTGGGCAGCGAGCTGTGGGCTGGCAGGTTCAACGACCATTTGTCAGTCTTCTCACTGAAACACACAAATATAACATAAACTTGCGGTGTCGGTTTTTCTGCACCAATCAAAGGCGCTCGCCCGACATGTGGGCGTCTCCTCAAAACTCGTCTATGTTGGCCATTTGCATTGGTTTCCTTCAAGCTTGCCGAACGTGTAGAGAGAAGCGCTTGCCTTGTGTCAATTTGCCTATATTTGCCTAGGCTCGCATTGGTCTAAGCTCGTCCAACATGTATAGCAGGCTTTAAGGCTGCACACAGCAGTGCTGCCGCGACACTACTGGTCCCCATACAATTTCTATAAGCTTATATGAGATTACATTCCGAGCTAGGCAGCAATGTCGCGGCAGCAATGTAGGCAGTGTGGCAATGTGTGGCAGCATTGCGGCGACCACACAGCTGCTTGTTGCCGAGTTCGGAATCATACCTTTAGGGTGGACACTCGCCGTACGGGTTGCCCGATGGTAGAAAAGAAAATGGCTCTCTCGTAGGCAATAGTACATTTTGATACAAGTGCAAAAAATTTGTCATTGCGACCTAGGAATTCGCTCGACCTGTAGGCGAGTGTGTTATGGAGTCGAGGGCAGCAGTTACAAATTTGCACGTGTATCAAACGACCTTTTTCAATACACTTGAGAAGAAATGAATAAACGAGGGTTGACGGCGCCCAGCCTGATACGATACATGTAATAACATTGTGGCGGGGGCGAGCAAAAGGCAATGCACTAGTACGAAAAACAGTCTTGCGTGCCTGAAAGCGGTGGGATAAGAGCAGGTTTTCGAGTAATTATTATTATAAAAAAGATATATATTGTTGTTTAAATCCTATTTATTTTTCAATGCAATTTATTTTCTTTAACAAAAGATTTTGATAATAATTTCCAGAAATTGCTATCATATACATAATAATTAATACTCGTTTTTCCTTATACACTATTTATCTATATTTTAAAAACATAATTCATTATTTTCCTTTTACCTAAATAATAGCTTCCTTATAACAATGAATAGAATAAAACATTGTTAAAATTAAATTTATGTCAGATTAAATTGCTCATCAATTTTCTAACTCCGATTTTTTTTTAAATTATTATTGGTAGGCTCGCGTTTGACCACCATCTCACCTGATGGTAAGCGATGATGTGGTCGACGATGGAGCACGCTTGCCTAGAAGTAACCAATATTGTCATTGAAAATTCCTAATGGGTAAAAATTTGCTCTAAAACTTCTACTGTCTTCGGATTCGTACCGGAAGACGCAGCGTTGGAAGGCCTCCAACATAGTGGATCGCTGACCTGGTCAGAGTCGCGGGAATCCGCGTCTTCTCTCCCGAACTTAGACGGAGAGGGGGGGTGAAAGATTTACTTACATTTGCTGACAAGTTGGAGGGGAGTTAATATTTGTGAAAAAATCTGCTTTAAGCGCAGGCCACACCACCAGCTAGCGGGCGGGCGGGCTAGGCGGGCGAACATCGTTTCACCTCTTTACATACTTCGGTTCACACCGCGAGCTACCGACTAACCTAACGAGCTAAGCTAACGAAATATCCGACGATTCCAGCGAAGCTACTCGATCACCTCGTTGGCGCGCCCGGTTCGTTCGCCCGTCCTCCCCGTTTCGAGTAGACTAGTCTACTCGAAACGAGCGTCGTCGTTTCGAGTAGACTAGTCTACTCGAAACGACGACGCTCGTCTTTCGAATAGCAGTTTAGCATAGATATAAGTTATTTATATTTCTATGCAGTGTAGTGTTTAGTTTGTGAACGATGAATATGTCATATATCGACGAAAGTCGCTCGTCTGTCCGTAGTTTTCGGTGTGAACCCCATAGTTTAGCTCACCAATATTTCGCGTAGTTTGTATAGTTTCCTTCGTTCGCTTCGCCCACCCACCTAGCCCGCCCGCCCGCTAGCTGGCGGTGTGGCCTGCGCTTCAGGCCCCATAAGTGTTACTTCCACTCACCCATGGTGCTCCTCCTTCTTCGCCTCACGGTACTTGACGGTGCGGCTTTTGCGGATCACCATGACGGTGCCATCAGGGTGCAGCTTGGGCAGGTTCTGTGAGGGCACGGCGTCTTTGCTGAGCGTCTTCCACTGGCCTGGAAAGATGGAAACTTATTGTTAACAGACGACAAAGAAAACATGTTAAAACATCGATTGCATCACTGCTTACCATCAGGTGGGATCGCAGTCAAGCTATCAATTGAAAAAAAAAAAACAAGCATAGCATAGACGGCCTTATCCCACTGCTGGGACTCAGGCCACCTTTCCAGGAGAGGGAATGGGCCGTAATCCATCACGCGTGCTCAGTGCGGGTTGGTGGATGTAATTGTCTTCGAATTTTTGGTTCTAGGACGTGCCGGTTTCCTCACGATGTTTTCCTTCACCGTTTTGAGAGCAGTGGTAACGAAATAAATTACGCAAAGTAATGCTCCTGGCTAGGTTTGAACCCGAGACCTACACTCGTTAGTCGGGGCTGTTACCACTCGGCCACCACAGCTTAGCAAGTAGAGAATCGTTTATTATTGTAAATCTAAAAATCTAAAATTCAGATCACAATAAACGTTTTCTCTAATTCAAAGTTAAATTGTCATCGGGGGAAATAAGTTAGTTAGCCTCCAGGAAAATATAGTCTACGGGGGTAAAGCCGAGAAAAAAAGCGAGTCTTATGTCCTGTTTTCCTTCACCGTTTTGAGAGCAGTGGTGATGATATAAATTACACAAAATAATGCGCCTGGCTGGGTATGAAGCCGCGACCTGCAAATCGTCAGTCGGGGCCGTTAGCACTGGGCGAAGGCGAAGTAATTCGACGATTCATTCTTGCATGAGATATAAGGTTTTTTTTTACGGTGGGCAAAAATCATCCAATGACAACCCCCGCTCTTGGGTGGAGCGAGAAATAGTGTCAGACCCTTACTGCCTAAAAACCCACCCCGTTCCTTCGTGCCTTCATACCGGAGCTCGAGTTTCCTTTCGGACAACCCTGGCCCCAGTAGGCTTCGACCCGGCTGGGCCTCTCCTGTTGACCACTCCTTGAGATAAAAAGCCCAAGTTTTCACATTGTAAGTCATAATAAACCCATTTTTATAAAATGACAATTTGCAAATTGCAACATAAAATAATTCTATAATACATTTGCCTTATCTACATGCGTTGAGTGAATCATTGAGCGAAGTTCACTATATTTGTGTTACTGGGCAACTATAAATAATGTTATACTGCGAAAATCCTACGAATTTCTTAAAAGACTGTATTTTCTTATACTTAACAAATATTTTTTTTTTTTGATATGAACTAGTGCTTGACTGCGATCCCTCTTGATGGTAAGCAGTGATGCAATTGTTGATGGTGAAGCGCACTAGTTTATTACGAAAGTCTAGCTTCTAATAGCTACATTTCTTTATGATTATACAGGGTTATTTGTAAAACACTGGCAACCTAATAAAATAATAATATAGTTGTGGAATATAACCTCTTAGGACTATGTTACTAACATCATAAACTTTTGTTCTCATCATCATCTTCGTGCCCTTGTCCCGTTTTATTTGGGGTCGGCGCAACACGTTTTTTTCTTCCATTCTATCCTGTCACTCGTCAGGCTATCACTAACTCCCTTTTCTTTCATATCACTTCTCACACAATCCATCCATCTTTTCTTTGGCCTCCCTCTCCCCCTCCATCCACATGTAAACTCATAACTTTTTTAGCAACATGCGTTTCGTCCCTCCTTTTCACATGACCATACCAAGACAAACGATTTCCTTTCAACTTTTCAGTCACTGGCGCCACTTTCAAACTTCCCCTAATATACTCATTTCTCACTTTATCCATTCTTGTCACACCACACATCCATCTTAACATTCTCATCTCTGCTACATGCAAACTTTTTTCATCCTTCTTTTTCACAGCCCAACATTCTGATCCATACAGTACGACAGGCCTTATCACGGACTTGTAGATTTTACCCTTCATAAACTTTTGTTCTGTAACTTTTAAAAATTTATCATAGTTTAGTTCATCAGATTTTGATACAAATATAAAAATATTTTAATTGAACGTTCTAAATATTACGATAGTATAATAGTGAAGGAGAGCGGGGATCGGGTAGCGAGGGTGCTTGATGCGCTAGCGTCGCGTCATACAAACGTAGGTAGGTATAAAAGTGTTAGATAGAACAACAAAATCTTGAAGGATTGTTTTTGGTAAAAAGTCATAGAACAAAAGTTGTTGTGGCCTTGGGCATTTAACCCTTCAGATACCGTCAATTAGAGACACAATAGTAAGACAATAGATGCGCGGCCACCGGTGGTCGCTTGGGGATTCATGAATTAAATGGGTATAAATATGGAATAATGGAAATGTTGCTTATTTTCGGTATGTACAGACTGGAGTATCTTCTCCATAAAAACCGACCAATTAGCTATCTATACTTATATTATAAAGAGGTTAAATTTGTAAGTTTGTATGTAGGGGGTAATCTCTGGAAGTACTGGTCCGATAGCAAAAATTTTTTCACCGATAGAAAGCTGCTTTATTCCTGAGTGACATAGGCGAAGTCGCGAGCAAAAGCTAGTGTGAAATAAAAACAATTGAATTTTGAATTTTTTGTTAAAAAGTTTAGAATTTTTACGAAACTATGATTTCTCCAACTACCCGCGACATATAATATGAGCGTGTCGACATAGGAAACTACAACTTAACACTGGTTTTACCCACATTTTCGAGGATAACATACAAATAATATATAATGCAACACATATGAATTAAACTTTAATATTAAAAGTAATTAATCAATGACTTTACAACTGATTATAATCGATAATTAACTTAAAATTACGTTTGTGTTTTCCCGTAGATATAAACAAGTGATAATTTTAAATGAGATAAATTATAACGATTGAAATGAAATTTAAAAACTGGTCAAGTGCGAGTCGGGCACGCATGCGAAGGGTTTCTTACAGTAATAAAAACGAGTAAAAAAAAAGCCGACAAAATAACGTTTCTTTTATGAAAAAGTCTCTTTAATTTTCACCTTTTTTTTATTAATTATATATTTTTTTTGGAACGAAAATAGAAATATGTATTTTTCCTCTTACGGTTTATCCTACTATTAGATATTATTGAAATATTTCTCCGACTGTTTCTTCAGGCTTATCTCCAAAACGGTTGAACCGATTTTGACGATCGACGATAAAAAGTAATTTAGGTTATTTTGTTTTTATAGGCAAATATCTAACTTAACCAGAAATAAAAGCTTCTTGGATTTTTTTACTAAATAGTATTATGGCGCTGTTTTATATACCACCGACTTCAATGTAAAAAAAAAAAAAACAAAAAAGTACATAATAAAAGTGTTTTTTTTTTTCGATATCTTTATAGTTTCCCATCAGATCATAAACATGGTTCTTTCTTAAAATGTCCATCTGAGACACTAATCTGCATATTTCTCTTAGGATTTGACCATTACATGTTTACTGTATGGACTTTTAACCCTTTAACCGCCCGCGTCGGATTAGTCCGATGAGTGTTTTCGCGTCCTATTTGCTAAGGCAGTGTGTTTGCGACTGGGTATTCTATCTCGGTTAGCTGTTTAATCCCCATAGATGACAGAAAAGCTGAAGAGATGGAGTATTTGGTCGTGAATATGCGACCATAGTGGAATAAACGCTAGAATGTTTGTCGGATATATCCGACGTAGGCGGTTAATAGGTTAAAGAGACTTTGACCCCTGAGTTTGATTTGGTGTTTCTTTTCAAGGTAGTCGGCTAGGAAACAACGGCCTTAACTACAAAATTGACGTGTAAAGGTGTCTTTTTAAAGCCAATTAGAAAAAAAAAATGGGACTGTCTCGAAAGCATAACTTTTTAATAAACAAAAAATATTTCAAAATCGGTCCACAATTGACCAAGAAATCGGTGAACATTCATAAAAATACATTCAGTAGAACCAAACTCTTACAGTTTTTAATAGAAGAGTGAAAGAGCATAATCTTTCTATTTCATCATAACTGCATACACTAATATGTATTATTTTATTTTAGGTATTATTTATGTGTATGTTTATAATTATAATAATACTCCACAACTATCACACAACGCTGTCTAGTCCCAAGCTAAGCAGAGCTTGTGTAATGATATATTACACCCACACACAGAATAAATGATCATGCTCATTACATAACCATTTGTCCTGGGTGGGAATCGAAACCACTAACCATTAGACCAACAGGCCAGTCGCATCCTTTCTGAAGTCGGTTAAAAAGATCATCTTCCTTGATAATGATTTTCACATTCTTACGAAACGTCTTAACATACAAAATATTGTGCGAAGTAACAATTGAAATAACAATTTTGGCAACCATTATCACCTGAATTGACCTGGTTATCTTGTCATACATCCCGATAACAGTTTTATTGTATTGCATAACATAATATATCTCCCCTGTATTCTTGATCGAGGTTAGCAGAGACATATTTTATTAACCTTTCGAATTGGTGCCCTAAAACAAAATTAGTGCTTTGAAATTAGTGCCCTAAAACAAAATTAGTGCCCCCAAAACAAAATTAGTGCCCCTGGAATCGCACGATTTAGTAGTACAAGATTTTGTATAAAAATAAACACAAGGAAAACCCTGTGTTTATTTAATTGTCCGGTATTTGATCAACATGTCGAATGTTGATCGAAAGCAGATAGTCGGTAAATAAAAACTGGGGAAGTGCGAGTCGGACTCCAATGCTAGTGGTATTAGTATATTAAGAGCCTATTCAGTATTCACTGTAGCCTTAAAGACACCTAAATTATAAAGCAGACCGCTGCATGCAAATTGTTTCAATCCTTAGATGTTTTTAAAAAACGAGGCAAAACGCTTAGTCCGGACCGTAGAAGTGTTAAAAGTGTAAGGGTCCTCGCCGTAGGGTGCAAACATAAAAATACAGGTTTTTCAGTCCCGATATATCGGTACGAATCGGTATAGATAGGTACCGGTAACACATATAGAAACAGGTAAATCTGTATGTGTAAAACACTACACTGGCCAATGCCAAAACCCGTATGACTCGGTACAGGCAGCCGGTACCGACAAGTATAAACCTGTTTCTTTATAAATGCACGGGAGAATTATACCTGCATCGACCCGTACAGACTAACCTGCACCGGTAACATGTTTCTTTATGTGGTTTCATCGGTCCCGACCCGTACCGACATAAATATCGGGACCGAAAACCCTGTATCTTTATTTTTGCACCCGTACGTCCGATTACCCGATGGTAGAAATGTTTTTTTTTTTTTTGGTCGGCAAAAGTCATCTAGTGACAACCCCCGCTCTTGGGTTAGCAGGAGAGTGTCAGACTTTTACTGACTAAAAACCCACTCCTGTTCCTTCGTTGCCTTTCGTACCGGGGCCGAGCTACCTTTCGGAGCTAACCATGGCCCCAGTAGGTTTAGACCAAGTTGTCGCTGACAACTTCTTGAGAAGCGCGTGAACAATGCGCGCCGTCGACGACTTGGGTTCGATCTGGACAGTTACTGGACGGTCGGACAGCGAACTACCCATTGCTCGCCGTCCGCAAATAGGAGTGGGTTTTAAACCATGTTCTGGAAAAGCACTTTTTTTTCCAGTGGGAAAATCATCTATGGCATTTCTTGCTCTTGGGCGGAGCGAGAAATAGTGTCAGACTTTTACCGACTAAAAACCCACTCTTGTTCCTTCGTTGCCTTTCGTACCGAAACTGAGCTATCTTACGGAACTAACCCTGACCCCAGTAGGCTTCGACCAAGCTGGGCCCCGGCTGTTGCGCGTGAACAGTGCGCGCCGTCGAAGACTTGGGTTCGGTCCAGATAGTTACCGGACGGTCGGACAGCGAGCTACCCAATGCACGCCGTCCGCAAACCCGCGCTTACGGTGGCCGTAATGTGGCTCGCGATCGGAATCCCAGCGGCTGGGGCGCGAGGGCCATTGCCTCGCTTGGCCATTCCCTCCCTTGGGCGGAGCGGGAGATAGTGTCAGACTTTTACTGACTAAAAACCCACTCCTGTTCTTCGTTGTCTTTCGTACCGGGGCTGAGCTATCGTTCGGAACTAACCCTGACCCCAGTAGGCTTCGACCCAGCTGGGCCTCTGCCCCAACAGTGCGCGCAGTCAACAACTTGGGTCCAGTTATCAGACGGTTACCGGACACCGAGCTACCCATTGCTCGCCATCCGCAAGTAAGAGAGGGTTTTAGACCATATTCCGGAATAGCAGCACATAGGCTTTGTCTCTAAGCAAGTTCCCTTGGGATTATCTTCGCGGGCGACGCCGCTAAAAACAGCTATGTATGATGAATCCAAATTCCAGTTACTTAACTATTATGTACCGGACGAATACCAGACAGTAACCGGACGGTCGGACACCGAGCTACCCATTGCTCGCCATCCGCAAGTAAGAATGGGTTTTAGACAATATTCTGGCATAGCAGCACATAGGCTTTGTCTCTAAGCAAGTTCCCTAGGGATTATCTTCGCGGGCGACGCCGCTAAAAAGAGCAACTAATACTCGAAAATATATATATGTTACTTAATGTATGTTACTCGAAAAGCTGCCACTCTAAAGTGGGATTGGGCCAGACATGTTTGCCGCATGTCTGATGAGCTGTGGGCTAAAAGAGCCACTTATTGGGTCCCATTGAACGCAAGGCGACATCGCGGCAGACCAAGGCGAAGGTGGAGAGATGACCTTGATAAATACCGGAGGGACTGGCCCGCAATGGCCGAAGACAGACGTGTGTGGAAAAGGGAGAGGGAGGCCTTCGCCCAGCAGTGGGACATAAATGGGCTAACTAACTAACTAATGTATGATGAATCCAAATTCCAGTTACATAATAGCCGTTAAAATAATAAATGTCGTATTTGACATTATCGCTGACGTCAGGGGGCCTTTCCCGTAGCGACCGCATACCATGCGACCGCAGAACCACCATATATAGACGACATGATGTTGTCCTCTATGAACTTCTTTGGAATAATTGATACGCCAAATAACGTTATATTATTTTTCCCTAAAATAAAGTTCAATAACAACTCAATACGACTCAGTTTTTGAAGCTACAAAGTCTTGAACGACAACGTTGAGTTGCTAGCCTGTGGTTTTCTACCGATTGCATTTCGGAGCGTGCGCGTCAGAACTGCATACCTTTTTTTTTTTTTTTTCTCGACGGGGAAAATCATCTTTGACGAAACCCGCTCTTGGGTGGAGCGGGAGACAGTGTCAGACTCTTACTGACTAAAAACCCCGCGCCGTTCCTTCTAGCCTTCATACCGGGGCACGAGCTCCCTTTCGGACAACCCTGTCCCCAGTAGGCTTCGACCCAGCTGGGCCCCTCCTGCTGCTGACAACTCCTTGAGGCGCGCGGGAACAGTGCGCGCCGTCGACGTCTTAGACTCGGTCCATTACCGGACCATCGGACAGCGAGCTACCCATAGCTCGCCGTCCGCGAGCCTGCGTCTACGGTGGCCGGAAATCGGGATCGGAATCCCGGCGACGGCGGCGAGGGCGCCGTTGCCTGATGCGGTCGGCCTCCTCCTTTGCAAGCATTACTGCTTCGCAGAAGGAGGCGACCGCCTGCCATTCCTCCTCGCTCCGGACCATGGCCTCAACCAGGGCCCGGCGTGAGAGGTCTCCGCCGCCGATCGCCCCCACGAGGGCACGGCGATGCTCCGCCCAGGCAGGGCACACCTCGACGGTGTGCTCCACCGTGTCCTCCGGGCGTTGCGCACAGTGGCGACACCCGGGCGTCTCTTCCGCCTGAATCCGATGCAGGAACCTCCCGAACTTGCCATGTCCGGTGAGGACCTGCGTCATGCGGAAGGTAAGGACGCCGTGAGGTCTTTCCAGCCACGCCTCAAAGAGGGGACTTACCGCCATAATCGTGGCGTGCCCAGCACTGGGTTGCGATAGCCGTTGACGCCATTTCACCATGAGATCCCGCCGGAGCTCTGTCCGCCATGCCTTGGCATGTTGCGGCAGTGGACTTTCACCCCGGCGTTGCATCTCCACGCGCATGTCGTGCATGTGTGCAAGGACTGTTGCCTCCAGATCCCACGGTGGTAGGCCAGCCAGAAGGCTCGCCGCTTCGCGGGAGAGGAACTGCATGCCTTAATATCATCATGCACTTTCCTGCACTTGTCCTGAGTTACTTTATCGGTGGCAAAAATCATCCAATGACAACCCCCGCTCTTGAGTGGAGCGGGAGATAGTATCAGGTTCTGACTAAAGACCCACCACGTTCCTTCTAGCCTTCATACCGGGTCTCAAGCTCCCTTTCTGATAACCATGGCCCCAGTAGACTTCGACCCAGCTGGGCCCCTGCTGTTACCGGACGGTCGGACAGCAAGCTATCCATGGCTCACCGTCCGCGAGCCCGCGTCTTTGGTGGCCGGAAATCGGGATCGGAATCCCGGTGGCGGCGGCGAGAGCACGTTTGTCTGATGCGGTCGGCCTCCTCCTTTGCTAGCATTACTGCTTCGCAGAAGGAGGTGACCGCCTGCCGCTCCTCCTCGCTCCGGACCATAGCCTGTACCAAGTCCCAACATGTCCTGTGTTGGTATCATGCTATCATGTGTCATGCTATCACTCCCTTTTCTTTTATATCACTCCTCACACAATCCATCCATCTTTTCTTCGGCCTTCCTCTCCCCCTCCATCCATCCACATGTAAACTCATAACTCAATAACAACTAAATATGACAAAATTTTTGACGCTTCAAAGTCTTAAACACCGACGTTGAGTTGCTAGCTTTGCGAGTGCTTCGGAATTGCATAACATAATTCCGCCAAGCCCGTTCCATTATCTGACTACCAGACGTACGGCGATGCGCCACCGGTACATGGTCGACCAATCATGAACATCTGGTCGGAATTAAATGGACATAACACTCGTACCTGCCTAGGCGTCAGTACGAGTATCTGTGCATTTAATTGCGGCCAGCTGCGCCCGGATAGAGCCCCGCTGACCTTTAAATCCATTTTCTTTGCGAAATATTGATTGATTTACACATGTTCACTTTGAAGAATATTTCATCACCATTTTTTATGTGTGAAAATGTTTCTAAAGATCCAAGCCGTTTCGAAGGAGTAAGGAAAAGATGCGGATTTGCTAAATATTATAAGCTTTTATTTAGTTTCACCTGTCCCGATGTTAATTGTCTGTCATCAAATCCTGCAAATTAAATTTGACCCACTTCCCGGTTACCGATTAAGCTGAAATTTTGTATGCATGTGTATATTAAATGACGATGCAAAATTATTATGACATGGAGCTGATCTGATGATGGAACCGGAAGGTGGCTATAGGAATTTGGTAGTTAAACACAACCCTATCGAGTTTGGGCTCGTATGATTCGTCTTGACGAGTATTGATTATATAGGTACACCGAGCTATAAAAGCTTGCTATGAAAAAATGGTTTTCTTTAATTTAGACAAAAGTATTATAACACAAACTTAAGTGGCAATGGGCAGGGCACATTGCACGCAGAACAGATGGTCGATGGGGACGAAAGGTTCTGGAGTGTCGACCACGTACCGGAAGACGCAGCGTTGGAAGGCCTCCAACAAGATGGACCGACGACCTGGTCAGGGTCGCAGGAATCCGATGGATGCGTGATGCACAGGACCAGTCGTTGTGGCGACGCTTGGGGGAGGCCTATGTCCAGCAGTGGACGTCTTTCGGCTGATATGATGATGATGATGATGATTAATCGCACGAAAAAATCAATAATTAATTATTATGGTTCATGAGTCGGACGCATATTTCTCGGAATCAATATATTTTGATATTTCTTTGAAAAATTCGATCATAGCTTTTGGCCAAGAATTTCCCGTTTGTTGCTGACAGCATTCTGTTTAACATTTCCTTATATCGTGACCGCGTCGCCATTACTTCTTGTCCTTGTCTAGGGTGGTCAGTAAGGAGCTGAGTCAATTTCTGACGCCATTTTGTGTTAATTACGATCAGATGTCTTGTCATGTGCATTTAACATATAGCCGTCATTAAATTTAGCTTATAGCTATCTTTTATAGCAGATATGTCATCATCATCATTTTAGCCGAAAAACGTCCACGGTTGGACATAGGCTTCCCCCAAGTGTCACCAACAACGACCGGACTAGTGCGTCTTTATTTTTATGGTGTGAAAATCATCCAATGACAACCCCCGCTCTTGGGCGGAGCGGGAGATAGTGTCAGACTTATTGACTAAAAACCCACCCCGTTCTGGAGCGAGGAGCCACTCCGGCAGGCGGTCGCCTCCTTCTGCGAAGCAATAATGCTAGCAAAGGAGGAGGCCGACCGCATCAGGCAACGGCGCTCTTGCCGCCGCCGCCGGGATTCCGATCCTGATTTCCGGCCACCGTAGACGTGGGCTTGCGGACGGCGAGCCATGGGTAGCTCGCTGTCCGACCGTCCGGTAACTGTCCGGACCGAGCCCAAGTCGTCGACGGCGCTCACTGTTCCCGCGCGCCTCAAGGAGTTGTCAGTAACAGCAGGAGCCCAGCTGGGTCGAAGCCTTCTGGCTGGCCTACCACCGTGGGATCTGGAGGCAACAGTCCTTGCACACATGCACGACATGCGCGTGGAGATGCAACGCCGGGGTGAAAGTCCACTGCCGCAACATGTCAAGGCATGGCGGACAGAGCTCCGGCGGGATCTCATGGTGAAATGGCGTCAACGGCTATCGCAACCCAGTGCTGGGCACGCCACGATTATGGCGTTAAGTCCCGTCTTTGAGGCGTGGCTGGAAAGACCTCACGGCGTCCTTACCTTCCGCATGACGCAGGTCCTCACCGGACATGGCAAGTTCGGGAGGTTCCTGCATCGGATTCAAGCGGAAGAGACGCCCGGGTGTCGCCACTGTGCGCAACGCCCGGAGGACACGGTGGAGCACACCGTCGAGGTGTGCCCTGCCTGGGCGGAGCATCGCCGTGCCCTCGTGGGGGCGATCGGCGGCGGAGACCTCTCGCGCCGGGCCCTGGTCGAGGCCATGGTCCGGAGCGAGGAGGAATGGCAGGCGGTCGCCTCCTTCTGCGAAGCAGTAATGCTTGCAAAGGAGGAGGCCGACCGCATCAGGCAACGGCGCCCTCGCCGCCGACGCCGGGATTCCGATCCCGATTTCCGGCCACCGTAGACGCGGGCTCGCGGACGGCGAGCCATGGGTAGCTCGCTGTCCGATCGTCCGGTAATGGACCGAGTCCAAGACGTCGACGGCGCGCACTGTTCCCGCGCGCCTCAAGGAGTTGTCAGCAGCAGGAGGGGCCCAGCTGGGTCGAAGCCTACTGGGGACAGGGTTGTCCGAAAGGGAGCTCGTGCCCCGGTATGAAGGCTAGAAGGAACGGCGCGGGGTTTTTAGATAGTAGTTCAGTAAGAGTCTGACACTGTCTCCCGCTCCACCCAAGAGCGGGTTTCGTCAAAGATGATTTTCCCCGTCGACAAAAAAAAAAAAAAAGCTGTGTCGAAGCCTACTGCGGCCAGGGTAATCCTAAAGGGAGCTCGAGCCCCAGTATAAAGGCTAGATGATGCAAAAAATCCTGCAGCACTGTATTATTTCTCCGCAATCTCCGCGAACAACTAATATCAATCTATTCTAAGATAAAAAATGTGAAAGTAACTCGAGTCTGTCACGTTTTCACGGTTATACTACTGAAAGGATTTCGATAAAATTTGAACAAAAGCTTCAACAAAGAAGGACATAGGCTATTTTTTATTTGGCTTCGACATTACATCCGTAATCCGTAATCACGCGGGCGAAGCCGCTGGCTGAAGCTATACTTTATTCAAAATAACATTATAGTCGGTTTAAATAGTCAAACGACTTGGGTAATTATTATGGTACTAGCTTTCCGCCCGCGGCTTCGCCCGCGTGGACTACAGTTTATATCGCGCGGGCAGAGACCCGTGCTCAGCAGTGGAATTATAGGTAGCCTATGTGTTATTCCAGTGTCTCTTCTACCTACCTACCCAATTTGATCTAAATCCGTTCAGTAGTTTTTGCGTGAAAGCGTAACAGACAGACAGATAGAGTTACTTTCGCATTTATAATATTAGTAGGGATAGTAGGGACAATGAAATCTGATGTAGTCAACACTAGTTCAATAATCAAGGTCGATTAAGCGGGCTCGCGTAAGGCGAGCCATGGGTAGCTCGCTGTCCGACCGTCCTGTAACTGTCGGGACCAAGCCCAAGACGTCGACGGCGCGCGCTGTTATCGCGCGCCTCAAGGAGTTAACAGCAACAGGAGAGGCCCAGTTGGGTCGAAGCCTACTGAGGCCAGGGTTATCCGAAAGGAAGCTCGAGCCCAGTATGAAGAGGCTAGAAGGAATGGGGTGGGTTTTTAGTCACTAAGAGTCTGACACTATCACTATATTAACTAAACTCAAAACTCAACACAACCGCTAAACTGCCCAAGTGCGAGTTGGACTCGCACACGAAGGGTTCCGTACCTTACTTAGGAAGGTTCGGCAAAAAATCGCGATTGTTGTATGTTTCACCCTTAAATATTTATTTTTATTTGTATTTAGTTTTTGTTTGTTATAGCGGCAACTAAAATAACCAACCTATGTAACACATAATACGATTTAAAAGTGTCCATGGAGTTTCTTGAACGTTCTTCTCCATAGAGATCTACGCTTTGGAACATGCAATTTAGCTTCACTTTTCTTGGACTGACCGACATGTGACTATTCAAAAGTGCCTACATTTGGTCTATTTGAAATAAATGATTTTGAATTTGAATTTGACATAATTTGTGACAATTTCAACTGTCTAGCTATCGCGATTCTTGAGATACAGACGGACAGAGGACAACAGAGTTTTAGTAATAAAAAAATAACGCTAATTCCTTTCAAACCGATTGAACTGTATACAGTTATCCTCTTGTTATATTATTTGTGGTTCTATTATATTATCTGGTGGGAAAGACCCATGTTTTTAAGGACGTCAATGAATTGTTGTTATTGTTCATTTTATTACATCAATAATAATGTTACAAACAACACAATGATGCGGTATTTACTGATAAACTTTAAATGAAGCTTAGCTCATTAAAATTGGGGCGTAAATTTTTAATTAACATAAACTTATAAGGAGAATTTGTTTATTTAAACTAGGAAGAACATGAAAAATATAACTATACTACCTTTTGCCCAGCACTCTGCGCTCCCGCTCTACCCTACTTTACCCTACTCTACCCTACCAAACTTCACATAAACCATCTACTAAATAGTCCGAACAAAGCCAAAAAAATTCGTTTGGATAGGTGAGCCCGTTCTTGAGTTATAAAATAACAACGAAAAGTGGCATTGATTTATATATGTCGCAGCCATCTGGTTAAATTAGCCATCCAATTGGACGCCTAGACCATTCGTTAAACGCCGGCAACCAATTGGATGCCTAGGCCGATGGTTGTTTGAACTAAAATCACTCAACGTTTAACAGCTTGGCGTATTGAAAGTTAGCCCTTTCGAAATGACTGATCAAGACTCAGCCAAGTGATTCAAAAATTCCGTTATTTATTGATTTAATAATATTTCACTATTACTTGGTGGACACTATTACTAAAAAAGTAGTTTTATATCATTTATAAACCCTACTAAACTAAATAACTACTAAAGCCTACACAACGTTCAGCCATCTGGTTAAAGGTTGCGGTCAACGACATGGCTAGTTGTTCTTCAGCCATTTCATTGCGTTTAACGAACTTCCTAGGCGTCCAATAGGATGAAATAAATCTTAAAACTGCAAATTTGTTGTTACGTCACATTTTTATTTGCAATTCGGAAATTAACATTTACATGAGTAAGTTTGTACGGAACGCTCAGGGCGTGAGTCCGACTCGCACTTTGACCGTTTTTTAAGGTTCCATAAGCCAAGGGTGAAAGGGAAGTACGAAGAAAAAAATAAACGGGGGTTGATACACGCCTCGTGGCGATCGAGAGAAATACATGTAATAAAATATGTCGAGGAAGAGCACTCGAACTTTTCCGCACTAGTGCGAAAAACAGTAAGAGCGGGTTTTCGAGTAAGAATATTGAAAAAGCTTTTACTTTAATATGTCACAATTGTATGTCTCACCCCGATGACGGCTCGGGTTTTTTTTATTCATAATAATGGAAAGTAAGAATGACTGTATTATTACGTTCGAAGCAAATTTAGAATTATATATTATAAACTGGTCATACTGTCGTTGTTAAGGTGAGTATCCAGGGATGTTACGGAGCTTCGACTCCGGTTCCGTTAAGTCGGAACTTCCGATTATTATTACACCTTCGGTTCCGACTTCGGCTCCGACACTTTTAAATCGGAGGTTTTAATCGGAGGGCGAAGCATAACATAGCGGCGACGGCGGCCTGTGTCGACTGTTATGAACAGGTTCATACATGTCGCGCGGGGAATCCCGCCGACCTCCGCTACGTGCACTCAATCGTCAATTATTTTTTCACTTGTTGTTAATTTGTTACGCACACGACACTTCTGACCCTGCTTCCGACTCCGATTCCGATTCCGATAAATCAAATTTAAAAACTCCGACTCCGACTTCGGTTCCGATAAAACTACCTCCGTTACATCCCTGGTATAAACTACAACATTTACTTGTAACAGAACAACGAGCCGCTCTATGATATTATGTTCTAGTGTATCATCCTTTTACGAACTAAACGTCGAGCACGCTCGCCTCTTTGTTACAAACCAACGAGCATATTAGTGTAACATTTCGTCGAGGCACGAGTGAGGGCGATGCGCGGTTGCGGGGTGACATTAAAAAAAAAAAAGAACGCAAGGTAATAAATGCACACTCGCTGTGAGCATTTACCCGTAACATAACGCCGAGCATTCGCAGGAACGTTACATTACATGGAAATGCTTAGGAAACTGAGCTTTTGCCATTCGTAAGAATGTTACATTACACAGAAATGCTCCAGAAAATGTTGTAGTCTATACTCACCTTTAGAGGGTGTATAGGTAAAAAAAAGTATGCACTGCAGACGTAATCACCATCTAGACCCCCCCCCCAACCCCCATGTCATCTACACTATAATTTCACCCTCCTTAAATCAGAATATACTCTATTACAGCGGAAAAAATTTTGATAGCCCTAGACCGGTTGAAAACCGGTTCTTTCCCAGTTCTAGAAAAAGACATCACTAATCTGTCAACTGAATACAAACAATACTACACATGTTATTAAAATGAATCATCTCATAATATCACCATAACCTCGTTTAATTCATGAATCCCCAAGCGACCACCGGTGGCCGCGCATCTATTGTCTTACTATTGTGTCTCTAATTGACGGTATCTGAAGGGTTAATATTAACTTTGTAATGGACTAGTGACCCATTTAAGCATCCCTACTAATAGTATAAATGCGAAAATAACTCTGTCTGTTTGTCTGTTACGCTTTCACGCAAAAACTACTGAACGGATTTAGATCAAATTTCGTAGGTAGGTAGAAGAGACACTGGAATAACACATAGGCTACCTATAATTCCACTGCTGAGCACGGGTCTCTGCTCGCGCGATATAAACTGTAGTCCACGCGGGCGAAGCCGCGGGCATAAAGCTAGTACTCAATAAATAAATAAATAAATAAATGCCACGTTATGGAAATTCTCTGCTTTTCTATATGTAATCCTTATCCTTACTAGAATTATAAAAGCGAAAGTGAGTTTGTTTGTTACGTCTTCACGCCTAAATGGCAAAACCGATTTTGATGAAACTTGGTACACGGATAGACCATGTCCTGGAATAGGACATAGAATACTTTTTATCCCGGAAGTATGTTCCCTTGGGATAATTTTCTGCTATCACGCGGGCGAAGCCGCTGGGAGCAGCTAGTACTCAATAAATAAGTACCACGTTGTGTTATAATGTTACAAAATCTTTGAAATTCTCTGCTTTTCCTTATGTAGGATGTTTGACAATAAAGCTCGGATATTAGTATCAAAGTTTATGCATTTAACTTAAGGGGATACAAATCGTCGTCGACGTAGCTCGAAGAGTCGCCAAACTTAAGTGGCACTGGGCAGGGCACATTGCACGCAGAACAGATGGTCGATAGGGATGAAAGGTTCTGGAGTGGCGACCACGTACCGGAAGACGCAGCGTTCGAAGGCCTCCAACAAGGTGGACCGACGACCTGGTCAGGGTCGCGGGAATCGGATGGATGCGTGAAGCACAGGACGGGTCGTTGTGGCGACGCTTGGGGGAGGCCTATGTCCAGCAGTGGACGTCTTTCGGCTGATATGACGATGATGATGATGGATACAAATCGATATACATTATCACAGTTTTTCATACAACCGCTCTTACTCGATGAAGACGTAATTACACATTTTTCGTTAGATATTTTGGAAACACAGTATCTTGTGGATATTATCTAGGCTTCTATTGAAATCAATTTCTAAATGTGTGTAAAAATAATCGAGTAAAGACCTCTGGAAATCTCCTGTTTTGTATGAACTTTGACACTTCATAATTTGCTTAAAAATTTAAAAAGTCAAAAAAGTAAAATTATAGAAGCCTTGCAAATTTTATTAAGATTCAAAATGATGCCAACTTTTTTTCCAAATTATTTTGAGGGTTAAAAAAAAGTTAAAATTTCTTGGAAAAAGTTTTGTAAAAAAATTCGAGTACATCTCGCGCGGACCCAGTGCGGGTTGGTGGATGTCACATGTCTTCAATTTTTTATTCTAGGACATGCCAGTTTCCTCACGATGTTTTTCTGCACTGTTTTGGGAGCAGTGGTGATAAAATAAACTACACAAAGTAATGCGCCTGGCTGGGTTTGAACCCGCGACCTAAAACTCGTAAGTCAGGGCCGTTACCACTCGGCCACCACTGCTTCCTAGTTTGTTATTGAGTTCATCGCAAACTACAAGGTAGATAGACGCAGGATCACTTTGTTTCATAATATTATAAATTAAGTGAATATTGATTTAAAACAATGGCATCACCGTTTTCTTCCCATGAAGGTTTTTATTCAAAACAATGTGAACATACTAAACAGAAGGGTATCAAGAGAACTCCAGGACCTACGGCGCACAGCAGGGGCCCAGCTGGGTCGAAGCCTACTGAAACCAGGGTTATCCGAAAGGGAGCTTGAACCCCGGTATGAAGGCTAGAAGGAACGGGGTGGGTTTTTAGTGAGTAAGAGTCTGACACTATCTCCCGTGTCATTAGATGCCCACCAAAAAAAAGGACCTATAGAGCAGTCTGCACAAAAAAATAAATGTACAGACAGACACAATGCTTGTAAATATAAAGCACTAGCTTTTACCCGCGGCTTCATCCGCGTACATAAAATAGCCTGTCACTCAGGAATAAAGCAGCTTTCTATCGGTGAAAAAATTTTAGCAATCGGACCAGGACTTTCAGAGATTACCTCCTACAAACAAATAAATAAACTTTAGTTATTTCTATTATTTAGAGGCTCCTTTTCCACTCGCCTATGGTTAACATCGAGCATGGTTTAAAATCTTGTTACTTCATCTAACGCACTCCAACGCGATGTTTGATAAAAAGGCAATGCAAAAAAAGAGAGATAACGCCTGAAAACTCTGTTAGTATTCGGTAATTCCGAGATTTACTCGAATATGTCACAAAACTTGCTCCAGGAAATAGCGGTTTTTTTAAACCCGTAAAGAAAAAAAAAATTGTCGTCATTTAGAATCTTAATAAAATTTGCAAGGCTTCTATAGTTTTACTTTTACAATTTTTAAGCAAATTATGATGTGTCAAAGTTCATACAAAATAGGAGATTTTTAGAGGTCTTTACTGGATTAGTTATGCACAAATGTAGAAATTGATTTCTATAGAAGCCTAGATAATATCCACAAGATACCGTGTCTCCAAAATATCTGATGAAAAATTTGTAATAACGTCATAATCGGTTATGAGCGGTTGTATGAAAAACAGTGAAAATGTGTGTGATGCATCCTCTTAAGGTGATGCATCTCGACACACATTTTCACTGTTTTTCATACAACCGCTCATTTCCGCTTAAGTTTGGCGATTCTCCGAGCTATGTCGGTAACCTTGGTTCTCCTGCAGTTATTCATCTGAATTTCTCCACTTAATTTTTCCTTATACAGTATTGCTCCGAGTGGAAACCCCATATTTAAATAAGTGTTGGTTGGTTGGTTGGCATCATGATTTATCTGTGCGCGTATAAACACCTCACATACGTTACGGGATTGTCCCTTAACACATTGGATGCCGACTACGAATATATTCGTAGTAACAGTAACACATTGGATGCAGACTACGGATATATCCGTATATAGTCTCTATACAGGACAGCTACGGTTTTATACGTAAGACATTATACGAGAAGAGGAAGTGTGCGGGTGGTGCAATGATGCTGAATTTAGGTAATTATATTGTTTCCATACGTATAACTGAAACAAACTCAGTGGAGTTTGGCGAGCGATATTAAGAGGGTCCTTTTCCACTCGCCTATCGTAAACATCGAAAATGATTTAAAAGCTTGTTACTTCATTTAATGCAATCCAACGCGATGTTTGACGAAAAGGCAACGCAAAAAAAGAGAGATAACGCCTGAAAACTCTGTTAATATTCGGTAATTCCGAGATTTACTCGAAAATTTCACAAAACTTGCTCCAGGAAATAGCTGTTTTTTTTAAACCCTTAAAAGTTTTTGGAAAAAGTTGTCATCATTTAGAATCTTAATAAAATTTGCAAGGTCTCTAGAGGATTACTTTTTTGACTTTTTTAATTTTTAGGCAAATTATGAAGTGTCAAAGTTCATACAAAATAGGACATTTTCAGAGGTTTTTACTGGATTAGTTTAACAAAATTTAGACATTGGTTTCTTTAGAAACCTAGATAATATCCACAAGATACTGTGTTTCCAAAATATCTAATGAAAAATGTGTAATAACGTCATAATCAGTTATGAGCGGTTGTATGAAAAACTGAAAATATGAGTCATGATGCACCACCTTAAACAAAGACCCCCGCCGCGTCTGTCTGTCTGTCTGCGATAAACTCAAAAATCACAGCATCGATTTTCAAGCGGTTTTCACCACTAGATAGCATGATTCTCGGCAGGTTTTAGTATATAATTTGTAAAGTTTATGTATTTATTTCTGTGTACATTAACGATATTTGTTGAAGATGTCGGTAAAATATATATAAGCCGAAAGGGGAATCGTGTTACCCCGAATTTAACGCGAGCGAAGCCGCGGGCAAAAGCTAGTAAATAAATAAATAGCTTTCTTAGAACGAAAATATTAGCATTCATTTGCAGTCTTAGCAAAGAAATGCTAATATTTTTGAGTATTGGTTTTCGTCACCGTATGGGATGCTTAGGCCTGCAGCAAATAAGTTTTTATCTGCGCCGCCTACTAGCGTAGCTAGTGAGCAACTATTTAGCAAAGCTAGGCAATTGTATGACGAAAGGCGACTCTTTCAAGGGCGAAAATGCCGGAAAATTGCTTATTTAATCCTTACTAATATTATATTATAAATGCGAAAGTAACTCTTGTCTGTCTGTTTGTCTGTTACGCTTTCACGCAAAAACTACTGAACGGATTTAGATCAAATTTGGTAGGTAGGTAGAAGAGACACTGGAATAACACATAGGCTACCTATAATTCCACTGCTAAGCACGGGTCTCTGCCCGCGCGATATAATCTGTAGTCCACGCGGGCGAAGCCGCGGGCGGAAAGCTAGTGTTATAATATGTATAATGTTATTTAACTTTGATTATTAAAACAGTTAATTTTGTTAAACAGTACTGTATTAAAAAGTTAATAGCTTTTAAATTTTTTTTTTCACGCTTGGCTATTCTCGGTCTCGGCTCTCGGATTCTGTCTCAGTCTCGGCCGAGAACGAAAAACCCATCTCGGTCGAGCCCTGTTAGAATTCGATGGCAGAGCAACAATGTAGAACAATAAGTATGTATCCAATAAAACGCCATAATATCATGATAGTAACAAAACGAGTATCCAGCGTACTACCGTCGCCGTCGCGATAACAACGCATATTACTATTATTTTCACAAACAATCGTTTGACATATATGTCGTAATTCGTACGTAATATGCTTGATAAGAACCAGATTAAGCACTAAAGAGTTTTTCTTCATTGTAATTATCAAGTTAACTGTTTCCGATTGTAGTTTACTAGCTTTTTTTTTTTAAAAGAAAAAAAAAATGATTTTCTTTCTTTCTTATTTCTTTCTTTCTTTTGCCCGCACGACTTCGCTCCCGCTCTTCCCTACTCTACCCTACATACCCTACTCTACTCTACACTACCCTACACTACTCTACACTACCCTACACTACTCTACTCTACTCTACCTTACACTACTCTACTCTACACTACTCTACTCTACACTACCCTACACTACTCTACTCTACCCTACACTACTCTACTCTACACTACCCTACACTACTCTACACTACCCTACACTACTCTACACTACCCTACACTACTCTACTCTACTCTACCCTACACTACTCTACTCCACCCTACACTACTCTACTCTACACTACCCTACACTACTCTACACTACCCTACACTACTCTACACTACCCTACACTACTCTACACTACCCTACACTACTCTACTCTACCCTACACTACTCTACTCTACACTACCCTACACTACTCTACACTACCCTACACTACTCTACTCTACCCTACACTACTCTACTCTACCCTACATTACTCTACACTACCCTAAACTACTCTACACTAACCTACACTACTCTACTCTACCCTACACTACTCTACACTACTCTACACTTCCCTACACTACCCTACACTACTCTACTCTACACTACTATACCCTACTCTACCCTACCAAAATTCACATAAACCATTACTAAATAGTCCGAACAAAGCCTAAAAATTTGGTTTGGATAGGTGAGCCCTTTCTTGAGTTATAAAATAACAACGAAAAGTGGCATTGATTTTTATTATAGTTTATGTTGAGATCGGCTTGCAATCTTTACACTTTTTTTTTATTATGGTGGGCAAAAATTATCCAATGACAACCCCCGATCTTGGGCGTAGCGAGAGATAGTGTCAGACTCTTACTGACTAAAAACCCACCCCGTTCCTTCTAGTCTTCATACCGGGGCTCGAGTTCCCTTTCGGATAACTCAGCCCCAGTAGGCTTCGACCCAACTGGGCCCATACTGTTGCTGACAACTCCTTGAGGCACGGATTAAAATTTTACACTGATACTTGCCTAGTTTTAAACCATCTGTCCACTCTGATCAAACCCGAAAACAGCTGAGCATATGTCAATGTAAATTTTTAAATTCGATATCAAAGATAATTTCATGAGTAATGTTGATAATGTAGATATTGATGATATGATATGACATAAGTTATGTTTTGGGTGGATTAAATGACTCAGAATTTTGATCGTAATAAACAATAAATGTAAAAAAAAAGCTGGATTAGTGTGAGTCATCGAAGGACTGGAATAATTTGCCTGCTGCGGTCTTCCCGTCCGACTATAATTTAGGTGTCTTCAAGGCTAGAGTGAATAGGCTCTTATTAAACTAGCGCGCCTCACCATCAACGATTGCATCACTGCTTACCATCAGGTGGGATCGCAGTCAAGTACTTGTTTATATCAGAGAAAAAAAAGACTCGCGCACTGAGGATTCCATACAAATGCAAATATTTAAATTCCAACGGAATCTCAAAAATTTCTTTGAGAAAAGTTTTTTTTGTGACGTAGCACATTTTGTCTGTTTTCAGATTTTTTCCAATACTTATGTTATAAGTGTTAACACAGGCCTCAAAAAAAACACCGCCACAAAAAAACGCTAGAAGGAGTCACAAGAAAAAGCTAGAAGCCGCCGCAAAAAACAGCTGAAGCGCGCGACAGCTTATGGCTGGAGAAGATTAAAGCGGCTTCAAGCGTTTTTTTTATGGCGGCACCGCCGCAAACGAGCCACAAAAAAGGCCACCTCAAATAGATGCTTGAAGAGGCGTTTTTTTAGGCCCGAGTGCGGAGACACTAGGACCTAGCTATATGCCAAATTTCAGGATTCTAGGTCAACGGGAAGTACCGTAAGAATTTTGATTCCTTCAGTCTCGAAATAAACGTTTTGAGCGACATAAACGGCCGTATCTTTTATTTCCGTTAACTTAGAAGTCTGATATTTTCACAGCTTCAAGGGACCGCAAACTTGAACATACAGTTTTAATTTCAACTCGACACCTCCATGCGTTCCCGAGATTAAGGGTCTTGACAGACAGACAGACAGGGCCTCAAGTCTGCTATTACAAATAGTGTCAGAATGGTCTATCATTGACTTCATAATTATTGACTGACAAGATTTGGTAATATACTAATATAATGGCGTCATAATGACTTTCCAATGGTCAACTACTGACACTTCATTGAAAGAAGTGGCTTAAAATGGTAATCTCGTACGTAATGACAAATGAATATCTGACGTATGCGGTAATTTGCAAAACTTTTGACAGTTGTTTTGATCAGTGACCTACCATTAGAACGTTATTGTGCAGTTATTTGTTTTAATAAGCTCGATATTGTCATTCTACCACCACTCTATTACGAGACCATTGACCGATCAATGATCGATCATTATAATTTAGCAGATTACGAACTTTTAGCAAAATGACAATGGGAGCGTGTTGGAATGACGAATTTATAAAAATAGCAGACTCGGGCCCCAGATGGACAGCAAAATGATCCTATAAGGGTTACATTTTGTCCTTCTGAGGTACAAAACCCTAAAAACGATCTATGAAATTGTTTCATTGAGGAAGTTGTTGCCAATTTTATGCTCATTAATCACTCAAAGACAATCAAAGATAAGAAGCATAAGCAAAGCGACCAATGCCAAGAGGCTCTACCCTGAGCTCATAATACGATCCATATTACGACCTCGACCATCGTTTACATTTCAGGGAGTGTGCACTGGAATTGCACACAATTCCGCCAAGTCCGTTCCATCATCGAACCACAAGACGTGCGGCGTAGCGCCACCGGTACATGGTGGACATCCCACCCATACGTACAAAGCGTTTTGTGAAAACATTTATTGTGTGTACAGCTAAGGAGTGGAATCCCCAACCGGAGCTCGTGTTTCCTGATAGCTTCAACTTAGGGGGGGTATTCAAGTCAAGAGTGAATAGGGGACCAAGGGGGATGCGAAAGAGAACGCCGGGACCCTGAAACGAAGCTAAAAGTGGAGTGGGTTTTTAGTCAGTAAAAGTCTGACACGTCCTGCCATCCCGCCTAAGGGCGGGCGATGTCATTAGATGGATTCTCACCTAAAAAAAAGGCTTCTGATCACTCTGGCATTTTTAAGGACTATATTTCTCCGGGACATCATGGCAGCGCGAGCAGTTGCGCCACCATGGAGTACTGGTGAAATATCTCTAGTCCTAACCTACCAAACTAAACACCATACAGACACCAGAGTCGCCACACGTCCGAGCTGGTCGCGCTACCAAATTGCTTGCGCAACCAAACGGACACCAGGTGAGTAACTCTCTATAGAGCTGTATACATTTTGTTGGTAGCGACGACTGGTCGCGCCGCCATGGTGTCTCGCTTATAGCCTTGAAAGCTGACGGGTATTTCATACTTATCAGCTACTTTCGCCGAATGATACCATCCAGGTAAAATATTTAAAAAAAAATAACTGTGACCACAGCGGTTCCAGAAGTTAAAAATATGTTATTACTAAAACATATCCTTACAAACAAGGAAAAAATATCGATAATAAGTTGTTTTTTTTTTGTAAATTGAGGAAATGTAACAATAATTAGTCACTAGTCACAATAATTAGTCACTAGACGAAATTATTTGAAAGTTCCTGCGGCCCTGGATTGCAAAACACACGGGTTTTTTTTTCAGTGTCTAAAAATCATCCAAATGACATTCCCCGCCCTTGGGCTAAGCGGGAGATAGTGTCAGACTCTTACTGACTAAAAACCCACTCCGTTCCTTCTTGCCTTTCATGCAGCCGAGCCTCCCTTTCGGAAACAGACCCTGGCCCCAGTAGGCTTCAACCCAGCTGGGCCCTTACGGTTGCCGACAACTCATTGACGCGCGCGAGAACAGTGCGCACCGTCTACGACTTTGGCTCGGTCCGGACAGTTACCGGAAGGTCGGACAGCGAGCTACCCATTGCTCGCCGTCCACAAGCCCACGGAAGGAATAGTGGTGGGTTTATTCAGGCAGTCTCACGTCCTAGTTGCCAAGACCCCGACCCCGACCAACCATATAACTAAGTTGCGAGCCTTGGTTTTTTTACAAGTTATGTTTTTAATGGCATTATTATTTATTGCACGATACCCATATATACCCATTTGGTCATTGAACTATCCTGTTGATACGTCATGCATGTATTATACACCTAAACTTTCCTCATGAATCACTCTCTATTGATGAAAACTGTATACAAAAGTGTTCAGTAGTTTTTGAGTTCCCATCAGTTACATTTCAGTTAGAACGTTTGAAAGTTTTGAACCTTCCGCGGTCTTCAAGGCCAAAGGTTAGGATCGACTGGTATAAGGACTACATTTCACCGAGACACCATGGCGGCGCGACCAGTCGCCGTTACCAACAAAATGTACACAGCTCTACAGAGAGTTACTCACATGGTGTCCGTTTGGTTGCGCAACCAATTTGGTGGCTCACAAGATGGAGTATTTGTCGGAGTATTTGGTCGTGGATGTGCGACCCTGGCGAAATAAACGCGAGACTGTGTGTCGGATATATCCGGCTTTGCAGTTAAAAGAAAAATAAAACGATTATTAGGTGGTGATGGTTTTTTTTTTAGGTTCAATATCATTAAATAGGTAACTGCTCAATTTCTGGGTAGAGTTAAAAGTATTTTTTTTTATTATTGTTCTTAAGCTCGCGTTTGACCACTAGCTTACCTGATGGTAAGTGATGATGTGGTCGACGATGGAGCTCGCTTGCCTAGAAGTAACCTATTCACTCTTGACTTAAAGACCACCAAACCCGCACTCATCCACATACCAGCAAAAGAAATGCTAATTGCTGTTTCATTTAATAACCAATTTCATTGCTGTTTTCAGAAATAGATTTATTTTAGTGGCAAGATATTTAATATCGTTATTTAATAAAAGATATCGTATAAATATAAACACAGGGAAAACCCTAATCGCATTTTTTTTAATGTGCTATCTTCGATCAACAGCATGTTGAATTGTTGATCATCATCATATCAGCCGAAAGACGTCCACTGCTGGACATAGGCCTCCCCCAAGCATCGCCACAACGACCGGTCCTGTGCGTCACGCATCCATCGGATTCCCGCGACCCTGACTAGGTCGTCGGTCCACTTTGTTGGAGGCCTTCCAACGCTGCATCTTCCGGTACGTGTTCGCCACTCCAGAACCTTTCGTCCCCATCGACCATCTGTTCTTCGTATTAACACTTCAATCGTGGTAATTAGAGGCACAATAGAAAGACAATAGGTGCGCGTTCGCTCGGGGTTTAAGGCCCGAGCGCCCGAGAAGTGCCATAAAACAGTGACTTTCTGAAGCCTACTCCTCGGTAACGGCCAGGTTAATAGGTTTGAAAAAAATATATGTTTATTATAGATTCATGACCAACATTATCAACATTTGATTTTTTCGTGTGATTAATACTTTTGTCTAAAAAAAATATTAAATTCAACAATTCACTCTTGACTTAAAGACACCTAGGTTATAGCTATCAGGAGACAAAGACTCCAGCAGACCGCCATAGTACCCATAGATTTTAACTGGTCTGTTGGTCTACTGGTTAGTAACCCTGACTGCTATGCCGGAGGTCGTGGGTTCGATTCCCACCCGGAACAAATGTTTATGTTATGAACATGATCATTTGTTCTGTGTCTGGGTGTAATTTATCTATAACTAGCGACCCGCCCCGGCTTCGCTCGGGTGCAACATTATACATATAATAAACCTTCCTTTTGAATCACTCTAGCTATTTAAAAAACCGCAACAAAATCCGTTGCGTAGTTTTAAAGATTTAAGCGCACATAGGGATATAGGGACAGAAAAAGCGACTTTGTTTTATACTATGTAGTGATATGTATGTATTTAGAAATATGTAAGTATGTTTATCAGCTGTCTAGCACTCATAACACAAGCTCTGCTTAGCTTGGGACTAGACGGCGTTGTGTGATAGTTGTGGAATATTATTATATTACTAGCTTCTGCCAGCGACTACGTACGCGGATCCTGTTGCTTATGCCAGCGACAACGGAGTCGTCAAAATCAAAGATCTGAAACGTCTGGTGTCGAATTCTAAGAGCCTGGAAAACAACGTGATGCGCGAGACGATTCGAGACGTTCCAGATTTCTCCCTTCCACTTGATGTCTTGGGATATTTTTTATATAATTTTAAGGAGAACATTTCCGTAATACATAATTTCTGTGTAGCTTTAACCATTAAGGCTGCAAACGCGACGGAAGCTTAAAAAATGGAGTAATTTTTCTCGTTTCCCCAACATTTCCCTTCACTGCTCTGCTCCCATTGATCGTAGCGTGATGAAAAGTATACTATAACCTGCCCAGGAGTATGAAGAATGATTGTACCAAGTTTCGTTAAAATCCATCGCGTAGTTTTTGTTTCTATAAAGAACATACAGACAGACAGACAGACAGACAGACAGACAGACAGACAGACAGACAAAAATTTTACTGTTTGCATTTTTGGCATCAGTATCAATCACTAATCACCCCCTGATAGTTATTTTGGAAATATATTTTATGTACAGAATTGACCTCTCTACAGATTTATTATAAGTATAGATAGAAGATTATTATTTTTGGCGGTTGTTACTAAAATACTACTCTTTTGACGCACAAAATAATCATGTCGTTAATATTATCCTTACTAATATTATAAAACCGAAAGTGAGTTTGTTTGTTAGTTTGTTAAGTCTTCACGCCTAAATGGCAAAACCGATTTTGATTATACTTGGTACACGGGTAGAGCATATCTTGGAATAGGACATAGGATACTTTTTATCCCGGAAGTATATTCCCTTGGGGTAATTTTCTGCTATCACGCGGGCGAAGCCGCTGCCGCTGGGAGCAGCTAGTAGATAATAAAAATCAAATGCTGCAAACTTATACTAAAATGTAAATGACAGGAAGCACGATTTTTTTTCCTTAATTTACGATTTGTAAATCTAAATATACCACATATACTATTAAATGCACTTATCTATATATATAAAAGAAAGTCTTGTTTGTTACAACACTTATAACTCAAGAATGGCTGTACAGAAATGGCTGAAAATTGGTGGGTAGGTAGCTTAGAGCCAGGTGACGGACATAGGATACGGTAGAGTAGGGTATAGTAAGGTAGAGTAGGGTAGAGTAAGGTAGAGTAGGGTAGAGTAGGGTAGAGTAGGGTAGAGTAGGGTAGAGTAGGGTAGAGTAGGGTAGGGTAGGGTAGAGTAGGGTAGAGTAGGGTAGAGTAGGGTAGAGTAGGGTAGAGTAGGGTAGAGTAGGGTAGAGTAGGCTAGAGTAGGGTAGAGAAGGGTAGAGTAGGGTAGAGTAGGGAAGAGCGGGAGCGAAGCCGCGCGGGCAAAAGCTACTTTTGTATAATATTTACGCCGAAATATTATCTGAAATAGGTAGGGAAAATTGTAATTATTATTCTATGTGTATACAGCCAAGGAGTGGAATTCCCTACCAGAGTCTGTGTTTCCTGATAGTTACAACCAGGGGTCTTTAAGTCCAGGAGGAGCCCAGCTGGGTCGAAGCCTACTGGAGCCAGGGTTAATCGAAAGGGAGCTCGAGCCCCGGTATGAAGGCTAGAAGGAACGGGGTGGGGTTTTAGTTAGTAAGATTCTCACACTATCTCCCGCTCCACCCAAGAGCGGGGGTTGTCATTGGCGGTAGAGATAAATTTTGCCCACCAAAAAAAAAGGGGCGTCTTAAGTCAAAAGTGAATAGGTTACTTCTAGGCAAGCGTGCTCCATCGTGGGCCACATCATCGCTTACCATCAGGTGAGATGGTAGTCAAACATGATCATATCAATACATATTACAATAAGAAGTCTCCCACCGCGTCTGTCTGTCTGTCTGTTCGCGATAAACTCAAAAATGACTGCACCGACTTTCAAACGGTTTTTACCACTCGATAGCTTGATTCTCGAGGAAGGTTTTAGTATATAATTTGTTAAGTTTTTGTATTTATTTCTGTGTATATTAACGATAATTGTTGAAGATGTCGGGAAAAAATAAGCCGAAAGGGGAACCGTGTTACCCCGAATTTAACGTGAGCGAAGCCGCGGGCAAAAACTAGTTCATAAAAAAAAAAAAATTTAACAGCAATTGGTTAGCAGTATAATACAAATAAATTTTCAACCATATTTGATGACAACAACCATGATATATAAGCAGGTATCACTGCTTATCTAAAAGTTAACAATAAATTTACCTACAAAAAGAATTTATAATTAATTTTTCCTATTGAAAATATTTTTATATATTATATTACAATTTACCTACAATAAAATAAGTAAAATAAATTTAACTCCGCGAATTAGCGGAACGGAAATTTTATTAAATTTCCGATATTATTAATAATAATTAATCTATAACAATTCCCCATTGTTAGCAAGCCATTGTTCAATTTCAGGGGAGTCCCCTGAAAATCAATAAATGAACAAGGAAACTTAACCCCAATTCTTTAATTGAGGAATTTCGAGGAGGGTGAGTAATGAGATGGGCCGATGACCTGGTACGGGTTGTGGGAATCCAATGGATGCGAGATGCACAGGACGCGGGCTCGCGGACAGCGAGCTATGGGTAGCTCTCTGTCCGATCGTCCGGTAACTGTCCGGACCGAGCCCAAAACGTCGACGGCGCGCACTGTTCCCGCACGCCTCAAGGAGTTGTCAGCAGCAGGAGGGGCCCAGCTGGGTCGAAGCCTACTGGGGCCAGGGTTTTTTTTTATTATTATTGATAGGCTCGCGTTTGACCAACAAGTTATCCGAAAGGAAGCTCGTGCCCCGGTATGAAGAGGCTAGAAGGAACGCGAAGGACGCGGGGGTTGTCATAAGATGATATTCGCCCACCAAAAAAAAAAAACAAAGATGCACAGGACCGTTCATTGTGGCGGCACTTGGGGGAGGCCTATGTCCAACAGTGGACGTCTTTCGGCTGAAATGATGATGAGTGATGAGGAGGTGAATTTTAGGAAATCCTCTATTAGTGCTCGCCTAGGTCATAAGAGGTAACCTTGTGGAAATTCCACGCCATTTCTCCTGTGCCCAGTAGTTTCGACTGTACGTTGAGATGTCAGTCAGTCAGTTTTTTTTTTATTTAGCACTAGCTTTTGCCCGCACGGCTTCGCTCCTGCTCTTCCCTACTCTACCCTACTTTACCCTACCAAACTTCACATAAACCATCTACTAAATAGTCCGAACAAAGCCTAAAAATTTGGTTTGTATAGGTGAGCCCGTTCTCGAGTTATAAAATAACAACGAAAAGTGGCTTTTATTTTTATATATATAGATAGCATAGTCGGCCTTATAATGTTCCCACTGCTGGGACTCAGGCCTCCTCTCTAGGAGAGGGAATGGGCCGTAACCTTAATCCACGAAACGGCCCTTTGCGGGTTGTTGAATGTCACATGTCTTCGAATTTTTGGTTCCAGGACATGCCGGTTTCCTCACGATGTTTTCCTTCACCTTTTTGAGAGCAGTGGTGATGAAATAAATTACACAAAGTAATGCGCCTGCTTGGGTTTGAACCCGCGACCTACAACTCGTAAGTCGGGGTCATTACCGCTCGGCCACCATTGACTTCCATATCTACAATAACAAAGACGTTAAGTTTGTGTTTTTGTTTATAGGAGATAATCTCTGAAAGTACTGGTCCGAATGCCAAAATGTATTAACCGATTAAAAGCTGCTTTATTCCTGAGTGACATAGGTTATATTTAATGTACGCGGGCGAAGCCGCGAGCAAAAGCTCATGCAAAGGTTTTTATACCCGGTGAAAATAAAATTAAAGAAAGCATTAGGAAAAAAACTGGGCAAACGCGAGTCAGACTCGCGCACTGACGGATGTGTACAAACTAGCCTGTGTCTCGAATTTGTTTCCGAAACGCAATAGTACATTGTTACACTAGGGGTGAAAGTTACTTTTCGTCCCGAAAAGAAGTTGGCGCTAATTCGAGGGACTAAATAAGTAACTTTAACCCCGAGGTAAGCACTGTGCTTTTCATTACGAATACAAGAAGATAGACCTAGTTCTTTTTTTAAATAATTTGACAGCTGTTAGTAGAAAGTAAAACTCCCTAGGGATGAAAAGTGTGATACTTTTCAGCCTGTTCCTCAGGCAACTTCAGACCTACTTTCAGAGTATGAGTAATAAAAAAAAGTTTTTTAATATTAATTTATTTATTTTATTCTTCATGCACAAAAGAGTACAAAGGCGGACTTAAGGCATTCTCTACCAGTCAACCTTTGGGTGATGCAGAGACAAATACATCGTGGTAGGTGCAATATTATCCGTTACATATTAATACAATTATTCATATAAATACATAACATACAGATACACAATACATAATATATATAATTACACATATACAACAACGAACAGAAAAACACAAGAATGGAAAAGAAGAACACACAAATCCAGAGGAACAATTGGTGCAAACAAATAATATGAAACATATTAGCGCTGTGACGAAACCACTGCCAACTTCCTACGAATATACTCGCGAACCTTCACTTTGAAAGACAATCGATTGTTTGCCATCCTGATATCCTGGGGTAGTGCATTCCAAAGAGAAATAGCTTGGACATAAAAAGAATTGTGAATGAAGTCTGTACGGTGAGTAGGACAATGAAGTAGACGGTTATGTGATGACCGTAGACTTTTGTTGTGATTGGCGCAAATGTATTGGAAGTGAGGGGCTAGATAACTAGAGAAATTTGGAGAGGCTAAAAATGAGTACAAGGTAGTAATTGCTCTTTGCTCTCTACGCTGGCGGATAGGCAACCAGTTTAAAAAGCGACCGATACGCAGAGACATGATCATATTTGCGCAAATTGAAAACAAATCGAATGCAGTAGTTTAGAAGACGGTCAAGTTTGTTGAGGAGATCTGCATTCAGGTCATAGTAGCACACGTCACCATAATCGATGATTGGAAAAATTAGGGTCTGCACAAGCATTGCTTTAGTGTTCGATGGTAGTAAATTTTTCAAGCGATACAAGGCTCGCAGCGTTCCCGTAACTCTCTGACTGACACTGGCAACTTGAGTACGCCAGTTCAGGGTACTGTCGATGCGCAAGCCTAAATCCTTTACGTCCGTGTCAAAAGGAACAACCGTGAAGTCAAAAAGAACAGGTGGCAAAGTTGTTACATCTAACTTGGCGACACATCGTGAACTGCCGATGATGATCGCCTGACACTTGTTGGGGTTTACAGCAGCACCAAATTTGTCAGACCAGGTTTTAATAGCTGTCAAGTCCCTATTTAATTTGCCAATAGTGTCCGATAATTCATTGACCCTCCCCTGGAAGTACAACTGTAGGTCATCTGCATACAGATGATACGCACACTGAAGTTCAGTTAATATGTTATAGATATCGACATGAATCTTGAGCGCTAGCTACAAGTTGCGCAGAAGTCAAATGATCTCTTTAGTGGTACGAACTGAGACGTGGGGGCGGGGAGCGTCAGTGACTGGCTCACCGCGCCTGCATGCATGTATCTAACAACGACGACGATTGGCTCGCCGATGTATGGAATGTGCAAAGCGATCCTCTCTGACGCCAAGCGCTCAATATCTGTGCTCAATATACTTATGTATAGATATCGGCAATTCGGCACAGTCCGGCCGAATACTTGGTACACGTACCGAATATTCGGCCGAGACCACTGTCTCGTCCTTTTACTCGCTACGTGTGATCAAGGCATAAGTACTGTCTCGTATTATTTCCGTCTCATAAGTATCATTGTGACTGTGACATTGACACAATTCAAGGTTGTGTTTTGAACGTGTATAAAAACAAGTTTCAGTATTGTGAGAAAGTTTATCAACAGAAATTAGGGTTGGCAGAAACGGCGCGCACTTTTCCCGCGCGCCTCAAGGAGTTGTCAGCAACAGCAGGCCCAGCTGGGTCGAAGCCTACTAGGGCCAGGGTTATCCGAAAGGGAGCTCGAGCCCCGGTATCAAGGCTAGAAGGAACGGTGTGGGTTTTTAGTCAGTAAGAGTCTGACAGTATCTCCCGCTCCACCCGAGAGCTAGGGTTGTCATTGGATGATATTTGTCCACCGAAAAAAAACAATGGGTTGGCAGGAAAGAAGTGGCGGATTATTCATGTAGCAAGAGTAGCAAGTGCTACAGGCCCCGCATATTGAGGGGCCTCACCCGTTCGGGGATACACTTATAAGCAAAAAAAAAAATTTAGTCAAAATATCATCATCATCATCATCTGAGGCTTCCTCTCTAGGAGAGAGAATGGGCCGTAATTCACCAAACGAACCCAGTGCGGGTTGGTGAATATCTCTTGTCTTCGAATGTTTGGTTCTAGGACACGCCGGTTTCCTCACGATGTTTTCCTTCACCGTTTTGAGAGCAGTGTTAATGAAATAAATTACACAAAGTAATGCGCCTGCCTGGGTTCGAACCTATGACCTACAACTCGTAAGTCGGGGCCATTACCACTCGGCCACCACTTCTCCTCAAAATATTTGTATTGAAAAAAGAAAACAGCTGATTATTGCATTGAATATTAGCTGACCCGGTAAACTTTATACTGCCTATAGTCCTTTTAGGTAAACTGTCAAAAGATAACGCCATCTACAGGCATTACCAGGGCTGCATTCAAATTTGAGTTTAGACTTAAATCTACTGATGTCATAAGGTAATTACTCTACCCTGGCATTTTTGAACGCGAACGTGAGTTCAACTGTCAATGTCAAGCATTGGCCGCTTACTCCAACCTACCCTGCTCAAAGTTAGTTAGTTGGGTTAACTCTAGGGTAGCTACTTGAGTTACGAAAGAACGACACGGGGTTGCAACTCTACTCGACTCTAGTTATTTTTGAACGCAGGGCTGAACCAGCATAATTCATTTCAAAATGACATTTTAATTAGAGATGGTGTTGTACTAGAACTGAATTTTTTCGTGATTTTCTCACAGAACTAAACCTTCCCTAAACTATCAAGATTATTTCAAGACCAAATGATAGAAGATTTGCTTACTTTGTGCTGACGAGAGCAGGGCAGGGATTTATATTTGCAAATAATCTGCTTACTTGATGACTCCCAATGACAAAAGTTAAGCAAATGATACTGAGAAAGAAAATGGATCTCGGAACTGCATTCTTAACCGTCAGACCTACGTTTAGACATGTAGTCAAAACAAAAATAAATTCAATATCAAAAATAGGCCTAATCCTTAATATGGATCAGATAATAACATGATGCACAATAAACAAAATTATGCTGTCAATTATATCACAATAAATGTTAAAAGTACTTTGATGTTTCACACTTTTCTATAAAGATAGCTTGGTATAGGCGGCATCACCATCATCATCATCATAATATCAGTCGAAAGACATCCACTGTTGGACACAGGCCTCCCCCAAGCGTAGCCAAACGACCAGTCTTTTGCGTCACACATCCAAGAACTAACAACTAACTAACTTGTATAGGCGTAACTCGGCTGGATACAGGGCAAAGCACTTCGGTAACCCAGGTAGCCTTTGTGAAATGGTCAGCAACACCAAGACGCTGCTGGCCTTTCTTGAGGAGCTGGGGTGGATTGAGTAACCCATTTCTCCCACCCGTACGCAAAATACGCGCCTTAGTCGTAGAGTTGCGGATAACAGCCCGTTTTACCTATTACCTATAGACATAACTCACACTATTTGTATTATCTTTTCTGTAAAACCATTGAATTATGAAGCTATTTTTATTTCATACTAGCTTTGTCCGTGTGGCTTCGCTCCCGCTCTTCCCTACTCCACCCAACTCTACCCTACTCTACCCTAGTCTACCCTACTACTCTACCCTACTCTACCCTACTCTACCCTACTCTACCCTACTCTACCCTACTCTACCCTACTCTACCTACCCTACTCTACCCTACTCTACCCTACTCTACCTACCCTACTCTACCCTACTCTACCCTACACTACCCTAATTTTTTTTTCCATAAGAACCTTCTCCTCACAATAACAATCACAACAAAAAAAAAAACAGCCAAATCGGTCAGGCCGTTTTCATGCCAAGTCGTGACAACGGAAAACGGGGGTCATTTTTATATATATAGATACTACTTTTAATCAACAAACCTGTGTAGACCTGTCAAACGGTACTACTTAGATTCGACAGACAATAATTACAAAGTTAGTAAAGTTATTTACAATTGATTTGATACATTTACAGCTGAATACAGACTAGTACAAGGAATATACCAACAGGTCCCAAGATCAAAACTCTTGTTGCCCTTATACCATATCACTTGGGTTCGGCGCAACACGTTCTTTTCTTCCATTCTGTCCTGTCACATGTTGCACTATCACTAACTCCCTTTTCTTTCATATCACTCCTCACACAATCCATTCCATCCTTTCTTCGACATCCCTCTCCCTCTCCATCTCCATCCAATCTACATGTATACTCAGAACTTTTTTAGCAACATGCGTTTCATCCCTTCTCTTTACATGACCGTGCCAAGACAAACGATTTCCTTTCAACTTTTCAGACACTGGCGTCACTTTCAAACTTCCTACTTTCAACTTAACTGAGTACCAATACCAAAAACTTACTGACGGTTCCCAAGAACAAAATCTTACGGTTATATAAGATGAAATATATTTATATACGTATTTGTATTGCACATACAATGAACTATATGTCATTTTTTTTTGTCTTTAAGTCAAGAGGGAATAAGATACTTCTAGACCAGTGGGCTCCATCGTCGGCCACATCATCGCTTACCATCAGGCTAGACAGTGGTCAAACGCGAGCCTATCTATAACTTAGCTCAGGTTTTGCCAAAAAACATACTGTCAAGACTCAAGACATACATCTTGCTAGAATGTCTGCAACTAGATCAGGAATTCATAACAAAAATAAATATTATTTTATAAATAGTATAATCCCTGATAAAAATTTAGATAATCACATCTTTCGTAATGAACAAAGTTATATTTTCAACTAGTAACAAAGTTAGTACTAGAAAAACACTTGGCAAACCATACCCTACCCTACCCTATTCACATTAAGATTAGACATTTAACCCTTCAGATACCGTCAATTAGAGACACAATAGTAAGACAATAGATGCGCGGCCACTGGTGGTCGCTTGGGGATTCATGAATTAAAGAAACCTAATTTACAGTCCATTCAACCGATTTTAACTTCTATTTCGTAGGCATAAGGATGGCATTAAAAGCAAAATAGTGGTTACAATACCAACTATTTACTGCAGCCGCCATTTGTCATGCCATCAACATAATAAAAGTCAAAATCGGTTGAACGGACAGTAATAAAAGGTTTTCATCAATGTCTTGTTATGTTGAATAGAGTATAGTTTGATTTAAAAACATAATAAAATTACTTTTTCTAAATGTCAATCATATTTGGCTTAAAATTGGAAGTGAGAGAGGGATTTTCCAAATGAGTATAAATGCATTTATGCTCAAAGAGTGATGCAATGTCAAATGATTGTCTCTTATACATATAAAATGTAAATGGTTAGTCATAAAAATTTGTATATCTATAGAAACTTTATCTTATATATTTGTACAGATTTTTAGGTTACATTAATCATCACAACCCAACAAGATTGCTATAAGAATATTTACAAATTCATAATAACATTAAATTTTCGTAAATTTCTGCAATTTTACCAAAGACAAAGCTCTCTTTAGCCAAATGACCACATCATTTATCATTGTCCGCCTAAATTATGCAAAAAAAAAAAACAATAGTGATTATGATCATGCACAACAGAGTTCGAAAAGCAAAAAGTATGGTTAATCACAAAAGGAAATGCATTCGATCCTTGCATGAGTTACAACAGGCAAAACAAATAAACTGGTGAAACTTTTATGAGTCATCGCCGAAGGAAATATTATTAATGTTGTTACCAGAGATGGAAAAACCCGAAATACCTTTATTCTTACCCATAGTTGTGACGTTATAATCTGCCTGGGTGAAATGTAGACTGCAAACTTTTGAGTACTTGGTGTACGGCTTGCCTCGCTTCAAAATATGGTTCCACTTGTCTGCCATACTCTCGTCACGAGGAAACCTATGAAATTTCACGTTTTTCGTCTTGCCGGCGAGCGACGTGCACTGAGGAACCGTGCAATAATAGCCCATGTTCCTTTCTTATTTGATTTCCTAAGCTTATAAATGTTTACAGTCGGCGAAACGAACACAACACATCGAACAAGTTTGTAACCTCTAGTCCCGGACACAATTATGTTATTTAATTTATTTGTTGAAAACGTTATCACGTTGGTTTGGAAAAAAATGGAATCATCACACTGTAGCCTTGAAATATTTGACATCTATTTTTCCCTTCCCACTTTTTTTTTTGAATAAAAATGGCCACTCTTATGGACCATAGACTGTATTTTGACGTCGTTCCTTTTACTAATCAAGCAATAGTTCTACAATTGTTATTCCATGCAGAAATCGACTAAAAAGTGATTTTAATTTCAAAATCTGAATTTTATTAAAATAAACTAAGTGTAATTCATGCAATGTAATCATTTATGAATGATAACTTCAAATTGTTGGCCAAAAACAACAAAAAAACCAGACCAATAAGGTTAAATTGTCCACTTAACAGAATTTATTTTATAAACATTAATCTAAATACAAAACTCTTCTTTACATTTCATTGTCACTATTTACACAGGAGAGGCAATAGCCTTTGGAGGCAGTCTCCTACATTGAATTCAAAATCCCTTAAAATTATAATAAATAAAAAACAGCTTTAAATCGGTGAAAAAAGTTAAGGAATCGGACCAGTACTTTCAAAGATTACTTCCTACAAACAAAGAAACTTTTTTTCTATTACTCATAAATTTTATAACAATACGGCTCAGCTGCGTAACGCGTAACGCCGTTGTCTCATGTACCTTACCTACAACAGTGATAGAGTACCCGCGCCGCTTTCAAACCCATTGGTGTTCGCGAAACGAGAACACTAATGAGCGCAAACCGATGGATGACCGTGCTGGGCGCGAACAGCTGTTTTGTTATTATGTTAAAACTAATAATGAGTATTAAAAATGAGTTTCTTCTAGAAAGTTGTCTGTAATCTTATGTGCATCATAGAATCGGTCACTAATTACCAGTCACCCTATATTAGTGTAGATAGATGATATTTATTATGAAATTATATTATGAAATATATGTATGTCAAATAGTTTTATGCTAACTTTGTCTGTTAATCCAGGTCCAACTTTAAACTGAATAAATACCCTGTTTTTTTTTTACATTTAACACTCGTTAAAATCGACTATGAATAAATTTTAATCGAATCTTCCCCCAAACCGATCAAAGACAACATCACTTCTAGAACGAAACTGACAAGTCTGGCAACACCCTATTTGTTTCTGAACTTTGATAAATGTCGGAGCTTGGTGTTTATGCGCGAGTTTTGTTTGTTTTTCTATAAAAACACAACTGTTTAAACAACAGTATAATTGCTTAGATATGTTAATTTGTTTGTTTGAACTAGTTTCGCATTAACAAGATGCCTTATTACTGCACCGTGCCGCGTTGCACGTCAATGGCTGGGAAGGCAAAGAATGTATCGTTTCATCAATTTCCGAGAGACGAAGAGCTGGCTAAACTCTGGAATGATATTTTAAAGCGAGGGAAACCATATACAAAGTATTCTAAAGTATGCAGCCTCCATTTCAAGCCCGAAGATTACACAATAACAAGTGCAGGTAAAAATAAAGGTATGTATACACACGTTTGATTTTCTGTTGTTACCTACGATCTAACATACCTATTTTTTGGTTGGTCGCGTCTATTTACTGTTGTTGTTTTGTACCTACCGTGATAACAATGTGTGCATTGTTGTATTAATGTCGAATTATTTGTTGGCGGTATGTTTTCTGTGAACTATCGTATAGTGTTCTTCGATTTATTACAAGCTTAATTCATGAATCCCCAAGCGACACCCGGTGGCCGCGCATCTATTGTCTTACTATTGTGTCTCTAATTGACGGTATCTGAAGGGTTAGAGATGTCGTGTGAATAAAAGTTAGTGTGAGACTAGTTGATTGCGATTTTCTGTCATAGAGTCGTCTTACTGTCCCCACACACAGGCGTCAAAAAGAAGCCGCCGCTAGAAGCGGCCACAAAAAAAAGCTAGAACCCGCCGCAAAAAACAGCTGAAGCGCACGACAGCTAGTGGCCGGAGAAGCTTGAAGCGGCTTCAATCGTTTTTTTTTTTGGTGGCATCGCCGAACATGAGCCACAAAAATAGGCCGCCTCAAAAAGAAGCCTGAAGTGGCATTTTTTCGAGCCCTGTATAGGGGAGGCTTACTCTATCAAACTACTGAGCAAAGAATTCTACTAGTTGTACATTTCTCCCATCATTCGCAAAGCAAGCCCGATCTTCTTTGCTGGCATTGATAGTGTCTACTGCCATCGCCAACCTTTGATGGGTCGCATTAGAGCTGATGCCTGCTAGGGCATAGTCGAAAGAGTTACCATGACCCTCTCAAACTGAGCTGGAACTATGTAATTGAAAGAACATAAGGTTATGGTCAATAAGTCTGAAAAGGTTTGTTGAAATGTAATGTACATAATGTGTGTCTAATAGTATTGATACAATAAAGCTTAGCTACATAATAGAGAGGCCTGTTGGTCTAGTGGTTAGTGATCCTGACTGCTATGCCGAAGGTTGTGCGTTCAATTTCTACCCAGGACAAATGTTTGTGTGATGCACATAATTATTTGTTCTGTGTCTGGGTGTAATTAATCTGTAATATGTATGTATTTAGAAATATATAAGTATGTTTATCAGATGTCTAGTACCCATAACACAAGCTCTGCTTAGCTTGGGACTAGACGCTAAGATAGTTGTAAAATATTATTATTTTACAATTTGGCATGCAAATATTTACATTATGTTATTACATTTAAAACTCATAGTGATTGAGGAATGCTAATGGCCTCAACTTACAAGGTTTAGGTCGCAGGTGCCACTCAGCCAAGTGCATTACTTTGTGTAATTTATTTCATCACCACTGCTCTCAAAATAGTAAAAGAAAGCATTGTGAGGAAACCGGCATGTCCTAGAACCAAAAATTTTAATATATGTGACTTTCAATAAACTGCACTGGGCCTGCCTGGTGGATTACGGCCCATTCCCTCTCCTAGAGAGGAGGCCTGAGTCCCATCAGTGACATGAAATTTATGCACCTTTTTTATTATGTAATGACAACCCCCGCTCTTGGGCGGAGGGTGATATAATATCAGACTCTTCCTGACTAAAAACCCACCCCGCTAAGTAAGCTTCGACCCAGCTGGGCTCCTGCTGTTGCTGACAACTCCTTGAGGCGCGCGGGAACAGTGCATGCCGTCGACATATTGGGCTCGGTCCGGACAGTTACCGGACGGCCAGACAGCGAGCTACTCATAGCTCGCCGTCCGCAAGCCCACGTCTACGGTGGATCTGGCTGGACAAAGTATAAAAAAATATATTTTATACATGCTAGTTTTTCCAGCAATTTTTCGTATGTTTCTTTTTTTAGTTGCTAATCTTGTCTATTTAATATAACTAATATTGTTTTCAATCTAAATTTCCAGGACAATGGAGAACTCTGCGTAAAGATGCTATACCGTCTCAGAACTTACCCACGGACACACCAGCACCGTACACTAGGAGACAGTCCGGTCCCTGGGTTCCTAGCAACGTACCAGCTATAGATCCACAGGTAATACCATAATTCATCAGCATTTCAGCTGAAAGACATCTACTGTCGGACAGTCTTCCCCAGATGTCGCCACAATGAACTCCGTGATGATTTCCGTGACTCACGAGGTCATCAGTCCACCTTGTGGGAGGCCTTCCAACGCTGCGTCTTCCGATACGCGGTCGCCACTACAGAACCTTTCAACGTCATCGACTATGCATTCTACATTGTGCCCTGGCCAGTGCCGGCGTAAGGGCCACTGACACCCTGGGCGAAAATATTGTGGCGCCCAGGTGGAAATATTGTGGCGCCCAGGTGGAAGTATCGCACCAATCGCACCAATTGTAAGCGCATCTCTACCGATATCGTTAGAGTCGCTCCTCGACCACAAACCCTCAAAAAATCCATCTAAAAAAATATCCATATGCACGGAGCGTAGAGCACAGTTTTGAGGGTTTGCACCAGGAAAGCCAGGAAACTCCAACTCCAGACCTTGGCGCCCCGCTGAATTTGTCGCCCTGGGCCTTCGCCCCATCGTGCCCCCCCCCCCTCCTAACGCCGGCACTGGCCCTGGCCTCACCGGGGGTCGTGGGTTCGATTCACACCCAGGGCAAATGTTTGTGTGATAAGTATGATCATTTGTTCTGTGTGTAACACGCCTGTTTTGTACGTAGAACGCCGTCGCGTGGCGTGGATCTAGTGTAGCTCTACAAGTCTAGTTTCCATATAAAATGTTTGGAGACCGACGCGCCCTGATCGGCGTGTGTGGTACACGTGTGAACAGTGTAGTTCTAGCTTTAGCTTTATATTTCCGCGCGACACTCGCGTTGGGTAGGGCAGAGCTGCCGAGATTACCCATATAGGACACTAGACTTGTAGACTTGTCGGATGTAGCACGAATCCACTCTTGAGTCAAGAGTCGCCTGAGCAGCCTACACGAAATGATAACAAACAAGCAAAATCACTTCACATGTCGCCTAGAGTCTGTCAACCGCGATGATACGCAGGGTTACATGTAAAACACTGGCAACCTCTCAGGACTATACTAACATCATAAATAACTTATTTGTTCTATGACTTAAAAATTTATCATATTTTTGTATGAAAATCTGATGGACTAAGGGAAGGTTCTTATCTGACGTAAAATACGCCGAGCGTATCATCAGTCGCGTCTATTCGGTCGAATGTGTCAGTTTATATCAAACGGAAAATACGTCATGCTACATATCAGTTTCTGCGTTTAGCATCTATAGAGCGGTTGTGTTGTGTAATACGGCCTGTACACAAACAATCTCTGTTGATGTTACGCCTAGACTGAATGCATCAATCAAAATATAAGTAGCGCGTGGCACGCGCGTCGTTGCCGCTCTTACGTCAACCGACAATGCGTTGACGGAAACGGAATAGACGCTGTACGCTCGACGCACTAACGTATCATCGGTTGAGTGTGAACGGTCAAGTGTTTTTCTATACATTTGTCTGTTCTGGCGTTACGCGACCGATAATACGCGACGCATGTTCCGTCAGATATGAACCTTCCCTAAATCAGATTTTCATACAAAAATTCAATGATCTTCCTGGGGTCGGCGCAACAATTTTTGTTTGCTTCCATTCTGTCCTGTCACTCGTCACGCTATCACTAACTCCCTTTTCTTTTTATCACTTCTCACACAATCCATCCATCTTTTCTTTGGCCATCTCTCCATCCATCCAAATTGAAATATTTAAATTGAATTGCTTGCTTCGCGTAGATGTAATATTTAGAATGTTCTATTTAAATATTTTTATTTTTATATGAAAATCTGATGAACTAAAATATGATACATTTTTAAAAGTCCCAAAACAAAAATTGTTGTTTTATGTAGTAATATAGTCCTAAGAGATTGTCAGTGTTTTACAAACAACCCTTTGTATATCACTGAGTGACACAACGCGAGTGAAGCCGCTAACAAAAGTTAGTTTAACATAAACTAAACGACATAACATTTTAATTCCAGCTTCACCACCAAGCGCAACACCTGGCCCAGGCCATCTACATGCAGACCATGCTGGCGATGCAGGCGGCTGGCGTACAAGAACCTTTGGCACTGACCACCATGTGCAATGGTAAGCAAACCACTATATTACATACCTACTGTAAGACAATAATTAATCGTTTAATTTGATTTTGATTCTTATGTAAAGTTTACAATCCTAATTATTATTATTTTATAAATTGTGACCTCAATAATTGCTATTAAGTATTTAATTCATAATATCATAACATTATTTCAAATTGACCAATGTATCCTTTTTGACCTTCGTATTTTTAGTTTCAATTTGACATGATTTATTGAAATGTGTTTTTGTCTAATCTATTTGCTATTTTTTTTCTGAAAGTCAATTTTTTTTTACATTCACCTAAATATATGTGCATGCTGTGGTCTCCTGTAACTGAAGGAGCACACGTTAAAGGACCCCTATGCCTAATGATTTATACTGTGTCTGTGTAACCTTTGTTGGAGAAAGACGAAAGATATGAAAGAAAGAAAGAATGAAAGAAAAATCGTTTATTTTTACCTCACACATACATTTTAACTTAAAACAGTTGAGTTAGGATACATAAAAAAGAAAATACATCATTTCGTATGAAAAACAAAAAAGACAACTTCAAAATCTGTGTAAGGTCAAAAAAGGCGCCTAACTCAGCGTATGCTGCGATATCTATTGAGATAGATAACGCAGCGCTGGTAGTCTGTTAGGGCCCGCGGTGATGCCACGGTCACACTCACGGAGATTAACAAACTATATAGTTTACTAGCTTTCCGCCCGCGGCTTCGCCCGCGTGTACTACAGTTTTATCCGCGGGCAGAGACCCGTGCTCAGCAGTGGAATTATAGGTAGCCTATGTGTTATTCCAATGTCTCTTCTACCTACCTACCAAATTTGATCTAAATCCGTTCAGTAGTTTTTGCGTGAAAGCGTAACAGACAGACAGACAGACAGAGTTACTTTCGCATTTATAATATTAGTAGGGATAGTATCTCTATCTATTCTGTGAATTAAATAATCTATGGTGTTCTGTGGTACGATCGGATCGATCTATCAATCGACTGTCAAGTCAATAGAAAAAGTGGATGGATATTAATTAAACAAAGGTTGACATGACATTCACAGAACAGATGAAAGAGGTTAGAATGACCTTGTGAGCGGGACAGGCGTGCCACAAAGTAGGGCAATGCTCATAGTTCAACTACCAATACTGCCGCGCTAGCGATAAGAGCAGTATGTTTTTCGTGTTTTGAGTAGTTGTCGCGCAAAGTTTTTGTTTTTCCGGACTTCTTTTTTTTAAGTTATTGTATGGCTCAGAGGTAGGTAGTTACTTACAGTTGAGTTGTTGGTTGTGAGTTGACGAAAACCACAGAGTTCACGATAATTGAGTTTATTTGCAAAAGTGACACTAAGTTAAGTTAGATGCTAATCCGCGGTAATAGCGCTACGGCAGCTATTGGTCAACTAAATTTATTATAATTACAAATATAAAAGTAAACAAAACGAGTAGCGAAAAGTAGGTCGCGGCGTTAGCGATTTGCCTGTACGTGAACCGTACATGCTCCCGAGGGAAAAGCGGGATGAGCATCTATTACAAAGCAAAAAAAATATCTAATATAAAGTGTAAAGTAAATAGTAGACAATAGTAAATGTGTATAAGTATAAAAGTAAAAATATAGTTGTCACTCAATTCACATCGTCAAAGTGAAATGCTTTCTTCGGCTGTCTTGCTTCGCTGTAAACGGGCTCCGCTGCTGTCGAATGTATTTCATGTAGCTCGATGTCCTCTCCCAAGTTATTCCTTCCTCTAGGTGTCTCTCCTGTTCTGGCGCCTCTCTTTGTTTTGCACCATCGTTTTATAATAACATAGAGGGCAAGCACAGCGATTCCTCCCAACAACAAAGAAGTAACGGAGTAGAGATAGATGTCGTGTCTTGACAAGTCAGACTCAGACACCTTTGGTAATATTTCTCTGCTTTTTTGGAATTCCAACTGCTGGTTTATTTTTCTTATTTCTACTGCCGTTGGCGCCCCTTGTTCTGTTAAGTTTAATTTTGCATTCTTCCAGCCGAAGTCAAAGATGTTGTTTATTGTTGAATTTATCGTTGGTATTTCTATGTCTGGTTCCATGTTAAAAACACTTCCCAGCTGATTCTGTGTAAATATTGTGGCGTCCTTTTTCTGTAGTATGCACTTTGATTGCAAGGTAATGACTCCAGTCCCGTCAATGACCGCTGGCGTAACTTGATCGTTACATATGACGCGCATCAGCTGTTTCCCGCATAATGTAAATAACCACATGTTCGGTTTGTGAAGCTTTGTCCAGGTTTCCTTACATGTTACGTCATTGAGGACGCATGATAAAGACTCTTGTTGGTTGAAGACTTGGGCCTCGCATGGGGCGTTTTTATCGTGCATATTGTACACAGGATTACGAGAGATACAAATAAATTCGTCTTCTCCGTATGAAGTACATTGGCGCATGTCATGATCTTCCATTGAAATGTAAGAGTTTTTCCTGAAGTTGATTGCGATGAAACTTGAAGTTGGTTGCATGAGTTTTAAATGTCCGTATCTAAGGAACGGTATCGGAATGACTCGATATATCTTGTAGTCTTCATCGCTCAGCAATGGGATGTGTATTTCAAATAACATAAAGTTGTTTGTTATTCGAGCCTTCACATGGATGAGTTCATAGATATTTTTCAAATCCCTTTGAATGTCCTTTACAGGTAATGACAATCCCTGTGGTAACCTTCCGGATATGATGTTTAGCTGCTCGATCAGTTGGTTGGCTGGGAATAAATGGGTGTCTAAATGTCCTCTGTAAATGTTGGCGAGGGCATTTATTAACATTTCCAATATTCGATTTAAATCACTTATAATCAGAGTTGACGTCACGGCAGCGGAATTTATGTCATTCATTGTGAATAGCATTTGCGCCTTGTTCTCTATTTTTGTGATTTCTCTGCATGTTTCGCTCATATAGACACTCAATGTCTTGAATTGTTTCTCCATGAAGGCGGTGTTTCTTTTTATTATATTGTTTTCAGCCTCTACAATTAATGTTTGGTTCTTCATAAGTTGTAGTAGGTAGTCATCATTTGATTGTAGATTCTGTATGTCTCTTTCGTACTTTTCGGCGAAGTCTGCGTCGAGCACTCCGAAAAGAGTTCTTGCTAACTTGCCAACTCCATCAAAGTATCCTCGTTTTTGTCTTGAATGTTGAGTGAGCAGCATCGAGTTATAGTCCACTAGGTGACTCAGTTCATGATGTAGGTGGCCGACAATTGTTTCGCAAGGCGTGTACTCATGTGATATCCTTTGGCATAGTTTATCTATTTGGTTGACATAATCATTGATCCGATCAGTTGCTTGCCAGTATGACGTTAAGTTGTAGTAAACCAATAGAGTCCATTCGTCATGTATTAATTGTATTTTTCCTGCTTCATCGAAGTAAATCGGATGATTGCTCGGTACAGCTGTAACCTTCAAGTTGTCGGTCGTTGGCGCTGACTGAGCAAATCCCGTCATTGCTAATATGGATAAGAGAACAAGTGGCAGACAATTTTTCTTGTGTTTTGTTGTCCCTCCCCGTTTTTTAGTTTCCGGAGCAGGTGTCCTTTTCATTTCCTCTTCAGTTACTCTTTGTTCTTCGAGTTTCAGTGGTAACGGCGAAAGCTTCGTTATTGGTCGTTTTAGTGACCCTTTCCTGGTTTTCAAGGTAACAACCCGTACTTGACCATCGGCACCTGGATGAAGTTCTTGGACTCTTCCTATAGCCCAACGGCCAGGAGGTAAGTGTTCATCTTTTACTAATACTAGGCTTCCTTGTTTCAGGTTTTCTTTTGGTTGCTGCCATTTGCTTCGGATTTGTAGTTGGTGTAGATATTCATTTGACCAGCGCTTCCAGATGTGCACGTTCATTTGTTCAACAAGCCTCCATCTGTTTCTTGGATCTTGCTCTGCAAAATCTTGCTCTTCTTGCGGTATTGACAGCAGTGGGCCGCCAATGAGGAAGTGACCGGGAGTTAGGTATTCCAAGTCTTCGACATCTTCTGTTAGTGGACACAGCGGACGAGAATTAAGACAGGCTTCAATTTGATTTAGCAATGTAGTGAATTGTTCGAAAGTAAGTTTTTGATCTCCCAGTACTCGATGTAGGTGATATTTCATGGATTTGACGGCAGCCTCCCATAGGCCTCCAGCAGTTGGCCAAAGAGGGGCATTAAAATGCCACTGAACCTGTAAGTGGCTCATCTCATCAAAGAATTCTGAAGTCTTAAACGTACTGTTTCTCTCAAATTCCTGTTGAAGTAGTTTTGCTGCGCCCACAAAATTCGTTCCGTTGTCAGAAAATACGTGTCGGGGTGTACCCCTGCGGGCACACATCCTTTTGAATGCGGCAAGGAATGTCTGCGTGGTCAGGTCTGACACCAATTCCAAATGCACAGCTTTGGTCACCATGCAAATGAAAATTGCTATGTAAGCCTTGCAAGTTTTGACTCCTCTTCCTTTGTTAATTTTCACATCAACATGTCCGGTATAGTCGACACCCGTGTTTGTGAATGGTCTAGATGGAGTTACACGCTCTTTTGGCAAGTCTGCCATCAGTTGGACGTTTCGGTTTGGTTTGAAACGATGACATCGGACGCATTGTCGAAGCTCCTTCTTGACTGTTCTGTTGCCTCCAATGACCCAAAATTTTTGACGTAAATAGGCCAAAGTGAGCCGGGCACCTCCGTGGAGAGTGTCGCGATGTGCCTCTTGAATAATAAGCTCCGTTAATTTGCCTGTTGCCGGAAGTATGATTGGATGTTTTGTCTCAGGAGATAAAGTTGAGTAGCCTAGTCGCCCTTTCACGCGCAGTATTCCACTGTCGTCGAGAAACGGAGTCAACTTCAGCAAGCTGCTTTTTGTCGATATTGGTCGATACTTCTTCAAACATTCAATTTCGTCGCCATAGTTTTGATTTTGGACGTTCTTGATCACCAATTCTGTTGCTCTCATAATTTCTTGTGGTGACAAACACATAACCTCTTTTTGGTTACCGCAGTCGGCTAAGTTATTGACAGATTTTAGTGTGCGTTTTTGCTTACGAATGTTGCTCAATCGTAGAATCCATCCAAGCACTCGTATTACACGTTTATAATTACTGTATTTATTCAATAATGTGTCAATTATTTCACAACTCTTGTATGTGACTGCGCAGCAGTTTTTTCCTTGCAACCCGGTGTTCGTGGTATAGGTCAGGCGATAGTTTTTATGGATTTCTGTCATATTTGTTTTTAACCAATCTGGTCCATTCCACCAAAGGTTAAATTCTAAGAGTTGAGAAGGTGTGAGCCCTCGAGTTGCACAGTCAGCAGGGTTTTCTTCTGACTTCACATAGTTCCAGCAGTTTGCCGAGATAATGCTATTTATTTGTTTGACTCTGTTAGCCACATATTTTTCCCATCGGTTTATATCGCCCTGCAACCAGGCTAAAACGACTTTGGAGTCGCTCCAGCACCTTATATGTAGTTTTTTATTGCAGAGAGTGTTCTGAACCTTTTCTAACAGTTTGGCCAGTAAATGGGCCCCGCAAAGTTCCATTCTTGGTACAGTTATCCTATTGCTGATTGGTGCAACCTTTGTTTTTGCTGTAATTAGTGTTGTCTTGTATTCACCGGCTTGATTTTTCACTCGGCTATAAATCACACACGCGTAAGCTTTTTCACTTGCGTCGCAAAACCCGTGTATCTCTAAGTTGTTTTCTTGACTTTGTAACCATCGTGGTATGGAAAGTTTATTAAGTAACTGGATATCTTTTCTTATAGTTTCCCATTCTGTAATGAGATCGTCGGATAAGCGTTCATCCCAGTTGATTTTGCTGATCCAGATTTTTTGGAATAGAAGTTTAGTTTTTATCGTAAGTGGCGATAGCAATCCTAGTGGGTCGTATAGCTTGCTTATTTCGCTCAGTAGTACGCGTTTTGTAAGATTTTTCTTTATTGGTAGATCCCATTGGTATGTAAAGCTGTCGTCGTCTTGATTCCATCTCATGCCCAACATTTTTGAGTTTGTTGTTTGTTCTGGGCTAAAGTCGATGTTCGTATTGCAGCTTTTTTGGTCATCTCGCAAGTCTTCCAAGATAATTGGTTCGTTTGATTTCCACTTTCTCAAATTAAATCCTCCTTTTTTCAGCAACTCAATTAGCTGTGTGACCAGTGTTTTCGATGCTTCGATAGTGTCCTGTCCGTAAACCAAGTCATCCATGTAGAAATAGTTCTTCAGGACATTTCCAGCTTCCAGATAGGAGTCTTTTTCATCTTCTGCGAGTTTATGTAGAGTGCGCATTGCCAGATAAGGTGCACTTTTTGTTCCGTAAGTTACTGTGCCCAGCTGCCAATCTTGTAGAGGTTCGTTAGAAGAAGATCTCCAGATTATCGTTTGTAGATGTTGTTGACTTTTGTTTAGCCAGATAAACCGATAAAGTTTTTCAACATCTGCTGTAAAGACGTATCTGTACGATCTCCAATTGATTAGAAGTGTCAGCATATCCTTTTGTAAGTTCGGTCCGCAGTACATGTGATCGTTGAGGCTGCTGTCTCCTTTTGTTTTGTACGACGCGTTGAACACTACTCTTAGTTTTGTTGTAGTGGACTCGGCTCTCAAAACACCATGGTGAGGTAGATAGACTTGGCCCCTACTTTCTCCTGTGACAGGTTTCATGTGTCCCATAGCGATGTATTCGTTCATAAAACGCTTGTACTCGTAACTGAGTTCTTTGTTTTTTAGCATTTTCCTTTCCAGTTGAAGGAACTGTGCCAAAGCTTGTGACCTTGCATTTCTTAAGTTTGCTTCGAAGTTAGGCTTCATTGGCATTTGTACCACATATTGTCCGTTCGCCAATCTTGTGGTGGTTGCGTTGTAGTATTCCTCACAGTGTTGTTCTTCACTAGTTGATGATGAGGACTTGTCTGAAATTTCCTCAGTCTCCCAAAATCTTGCCAGGTTTTCGAAGTCGATGAGTGTCACGAAGCAGTTTAACGTCTTTACATTCCCGCATAAAATCCAGCCTACTTTGGTTTGTTGAGCTACTGGGTATCTATTATCGCTCCTGATGACGCCGTTTAGTATAAGTTCTGAATAGATGTCCGCGCCCAAGAGCAGATCAATCGGACCTGATAGGTTGAACTGTGGGTCTGCTAGTTTTAAATTTTCCAGATAGTCCCAGTTGCTGATTGAAAAGGATGCGGTAGGTAAGTTGCTTATGAGTTTTTTCATAATTAGTGCTTCGAAGTTGAATTTGTAGTCTGAATGTATTGACTGACATTCTAAGTTCATTGCTCCTTTGCAGTTACCGCTAAGGGTTCCTACACCCGATACAACTGCGCTCACCTTACGTCGTTGTAATCGGAGGCGCTGTGCCGCGTTTTCCGTTATCAGGCTCACTTGGGAGCCTTGATCAAGTAGACCTCTCAAGTTGATGAAGTTTCCATCAATTGTTTTGACCTTCAGAAGTACAGTTGTCAGCAGCACTTCCTTCTCTTCGTTCGTTACTGTTAAAAATGTCATCGTTGAAGTATTGGAGGTCCGTTGCTCCGGACTCTTCGAGTAGTTGATGGTTGTGAACAAACTTCTCCCAATTGTTGTTTAGCTTAGAAAGACGCTCCTCCAGGTACTTCAAGTTCTTCCTGGTGGGACTATCCTTCTTGTAGTTGGTACAAATAAGCTTCAAGTCCCTGAAGATGTTTTCTTGACAGCTTAACAGCTCTGTTACGCTCTGAACCATTGTTGTTAGTTATTGGTTTGACCGTTGGTAGAGTAAAGATGTATCTCCGCAGGTACTAGTTCACCAAAGTTGCGAAGTATTCGCAAGTTTTGGATATTGAGTGCGTCGTCACCCTACTTACGCAATCCGCTCGTCGGTGACACCAGCTAGACCGATTCGCTAATGTTAATAGAGACAATACGCACCTGTTATCCGGCTCGAAGGACCACTTTTATGTATGGCTCAGAGGTAGGTAGTTACTTACAGTTGAGTTGTTGGTTGTGAGTTGACGAAAACCACAGAGTTCACGATAATTGAGTTTATTTGCAAAAGTGACACTAAGTTAAGTTAGATGCTAATCCGCGGTAATAGCGCTACGGCAGCTATTGGTCAACTAAATTTATTATAATTACAAATATAAAAGTAAACAAAACGAGTAGCGAAAAGTAGGTCGCGGCGTTAGCGATTTGCCTGTACGTGAACCGTACAGTTATATTGTGATAGTTGAAACGTGTAGCCCAAATAAAGCGCTTTTATATACGTCACTCAATAAAATCTATCTATCTATCTTCTTCTTCTTCTTCTTCTATATAAAAATGAAACCCGTTTTCCGTTGTCACGACATAGCATGAAAACGGCTTGACCGATTTGGCTGATTTTTGTTTTTGTTGTGATTGTTATTGTGAGGGTAAGATCCTTATGGAAAAAAAAAATTAGGGTAGTGTAGGGTAGAGTAAAGTAGGGTAGAGTACGGTAGAGTAGGGTAGGGTAGGGTATAGTAGGGTGGAGTAGGGAAGAGTGGAAGCAAAGCCGCGCGGGCAAAAGATAGTATTAGAATAGTATTAAATGACGGAATAAAAGGACTTTCCTTTTATTAAAAAAAATTGACTTACTGCTAATATCGCTAGCGCGGCAGAATAGCAAACTTGCGATATCTGTTTCATTTCTAATAATAACCTACAAATTTCTTCCCCAGGACTACCACAACCATCCACAGACGAACTGCCCCCACCAAACTCCTCAACGACCCCAGAAACCCGACCACCAGCCACCAATCACCAGCCCCAAGAGAACTCGCACAGAACTGATCATGACACAGAAAACAAGACCTCATACCAATGCGAAGAGTGTTCAAAATGCTTCAAAGACCCGGACGTCTTTATGCTACACAAACGGACACACCAAACGGTGACCGAAGAAAATGGTAAAGAGAATTTTGATCTGAACGCTTTGAAACCAGAAATGCTGAAATCAAATCCTATACTCGCAAACCTTCTAAAGACAACGATGGAAAGGAATATATTCACGAAGAATTTGTTCGAGAAGCAGCTGATGGTGAGTTTCTCCAGTATGGAGAATTATTTCCGTAGGGTAACCAAGTATGAAGACGATTGTGATACTAGTGACATAAGCGAATCTCTAGATGAGAATAACTTAGTTATAGATGAAAATGTAGTTTAGACTGATATTAATTCTGCTGCGAAATTAATGTTTGAAGTGTCATCGGTGCGGCGAGCGGGGCGGCGTCGGTACCGTGCACGTTTTCGCTATGAGCAATGTCTCGTGGCGTGCTTCAAACATTTTCATACATTTGATTTTACAGCTCGCCGCGCCGCGCTTAGCTACCGCTCGTAGCGGCAGGGTCGTAAACAAGCCATTAAGGCGAATAAAGCATTTTTTTTTTGTATATTTATTATCCTTTTTAACAATCAAGAAGAGATTTTTAAAACCTTGCATTTGAGTAAATATTTCCTAAATGGTGCGGTACTATTTTTTTTTTTTTTTTTGTAAAACTTACATACCCATTTTGTTTATATTTATTCAAAGGCTTGTAGAACTAAATAAAGGGTAATAAAAAAAAAATACATAGTCAATCATCCCCTTTTTCAGTAAAATTGAAATGGCGATACTTTGTCTATGCCAGCTTAAACAGAAATAATATCGCCATTTTTATTAAAATTCAAATGGCGATCTTTTGTTTATGGCAGCTTAAATAGAAACAAAAATCGGAATAGCGATAGTTTATCTATGGCAGCTTAAACAGAAATAAATATCGCCATTTTCAGTAAAATCGAAATGGCGATGTTTTGTCTATGGCAGCTTGAATAGAAAAAAAAAATCGAAATGGCGATGGTTTATCTATGACAGCTTAATAAACAAACATTAATTTTTCAGCAGAATTTTGTACTTGATAATAAGACTGTATTTTTTATTAATACACTTATATTAATGGCAGACTGTACTTAGAATTATCAATAATAACATTGGTAGCATTTTTAATTGTGTTTTTATTTAGTACTTTTGAGTTTTTAGAGTCTATTTAATGACTTTTATTACAAAACGCCATATAAAAACATTATTTTAAATACTACCAATATACTAAAACTTACAAAAACAAAATTAACCTTTTAACAGCCAACGTCGGATATATCCGACAAGCGTTTATTCCGCCAGGGTCCCACATCCACGACCAAATACTCGCATCTCGTCAGCTCTTCTGTCACCTGTGGGGATTGAAGAGCTAAACGAGATGGAGTACCCAGTCGTGAACACACGACCCTGGCGTATACGACGCGAAAATACTTGTCGGGTTTATCCGACGTCAGCGATTGAAAGGCTAAGGCCCGTTCGGATTACAAATTACCCAATGTATTTAGTGCGTTATATACCTGATATAATATCGTATGTAGAACGCAGATATTTATTATTACGGCTTTTTGATAGGCTAGTTGCCGTAAAAAATGTAATTAGTCCGTCTTTTAGATTATTCAAAAATAAGGGACACGCAATGTTTTATTTATAAATTAAACCAAAAGTGACAAAGATATAGCCCATTAAAGTTACGTGTAACGTCACGCCGTGCTGCATTTTTTCGCACGGGGTGACGTCACACGTAACTTTAACGGGCTATATCTTTGTTATTTATTGTTTAATCGAAAAAAGAAAAAATACGTGTCCAATATTTTTTTATAATCTAAAATACGGAGTAAATAAAATGTTGTTATTTTGACCCTGGAAACTACCCTATTGTGTTTCTAATTATGGCATACATATACATAAGGTTAATGAATACAGAAAAAAAGATATCGCCAAGTTCATATTTTTTAGCTCTAAATACATTGAGTGATTTGTAGTGGCCACAACACTTCGTATCTAGATCGAAAACAATTGAAAACTTACTCCCAGTTGCGTGTTCACTTCTGTAGCCGCATACAGGTACAGGTATCGGCATGGATCTTCGCTCGGTGTCAGAGTAGGGATCGCTTTGCGCATTCCATATCCGAGACAATCGTCGTCGTTGTTAGATACATGCAGCAAGCGCAGGGAACGAATCACGAGTGACGTCCATGACGCGATGGCGCGGCGAGCCAATCACTGATGCTCCCCGACCCCGCGTCTTACTTCATACCACTAAGTAGACCCGATATTTGACTTCTGGGCAACTTGAACCCAGCGCTCTAGATCCGTGCCAGTGTCTGTACAGACATCGCGAGGCGTGTGTCGCGAATGGTTCGTCTCGCACGCCTTGGGCTGTGTGGACGTGTGCGCTCACAGTGAGCATTCGCGTCGTACGATCGTTGCGAACGCCGCCTCAGTGCGAGCCGTGCGCTCCGTGTGGACGGACAGGTGTGTGTGGTTTGCGTGCTCAGCTTGAGCATATGTCGTTCGAGACGCACGCGTAAATGTGCCTCAGGTTGAGGCATGCGTGACGAATCATTCGCGACGCACGCCTCGCGATGTCTGTACGCGGCTTTAGATTACTTCTAGGCAAGCGTGTTCCATCGTCGACCACATCGTCGCTTACCATCAGGTGAAATGGTGGTCAAACGCAAGCCTATCAATAATAAAAAAAAAAAGATTGGCCGTGGAATCGCCAATCGCATTTTTGGGCTTTGATCTTAACAGCGTGGTGCGGCGCGGCGAGCGGAGCGGCAGAGGTACCGCGCGGCGCTATGAGTTGCGTCTCGTAGCGTGCTTCAAACATTTTCATATTTTTATTTTACCGCTCGCCGCCCGTGCTTAGTTCCCGCTCACAGATTTGATTTTCGTTCTAGATACCAGAAGAGTCTGTCATTGTAATAAATGTAGATACCCACCTTTAGATTGTAAGATGATGTATATTTTTATTTTATTTTTTGTATTTTTTCACACATAAGTGTTATTATGTAATAATCTCTGAAGATCTAGTACTTACATTGGTCTTCAAAAATATTTTCACTAGCCTATATAGGGTCTTTAAACTTTTTTATACAGTTTTTTTTTGTAATAAAAAAAATATATAAACCCTTCCAATATTATAAGCGCAAAAGTCTCTATACTCCGTTCAAAGTAACATGAGACATTTATGAAAACCGTTTATTACTGTCCGTTAACCGATTTTGACTTTTATTACGTTGGTGGCATGACAAATGGCGGCTGCAGTAAATAGTTGGTATTGTAACCACTTTTTTGCCATCCATTTAATGCCATCCTTATGCCTACGAAATAGAAGTTAAAATCGATTGAACAGACAGTGAAAAAGATTTCTTTGAATGTCTAATCTAAACGCGAATAGAGTATATGTATGGATGTTTGTTACTCTTTTACGCAAAAACGGCTGAATGGATTTCAATAAAACTTGGTACACGGGTAGACCGTGTCTTGGAATAGCACATAGGATACTTTTTACCCCGGGAACATTCCCTTGGGATAATTTTCTACTATAACGCAAGTGAAGCTGCTAGTATAAAAAAGTTTGCTTAAAGAAACATATCTTTGCTTAAATTCTAACACCATGTATGTCAAACTGTCCCCACTCACAGGCTTCAAAAACGCCGCCACAAAAAAAAACGCTAGAAGCTGCCGCAAAAACACAGCTGAAGCGCGTCAGCTTGAAGCCGCTTCAAGCGTTTTTTGTGGCGGCACCGCCGCACACGAGCCACAAAAAAGGCCGCCTGGAAGACACGGTGGAGCACACAGTCGAGGTGTGCCCTGCTTGGGTGGAGCATCGCCGTGCCCTCGTGGGGGCGATCGGAGACCTCTCGCGCCGGGCCCTGGTCGAGGCCATGGTCCGGAGCGAGGAGGAATGGTAGGCGCGAGCCTCCTTCTGCGAAGCAGTAACGCTTGTAAAGGAGGAGGCCGACTGCATCAGCATCAGACAGCATCGCCGGGATTCCGATCCCGATTTCCGGCCACCGTAACCACGGACGGCGAGCCATAGGTAGCTCACTGTCCGACCGTCCGGTAACTGTCTGGACCGAGCCCAAGACGTCGACGGCGCGCAGTCGACACAGTAGGCCGTCTCAAAATGAAGCTTGAAGCGGCGTTTTTTTGACGCCCGTGTGCGGGGACAGTAAATCAGGAAATTATAATAAAATGGACATTTTGAACCAGTTTGTTCATGATTTGGTATTTATTTATGTAAAATGTTGATTTTTAATTTCGGTCGGATTTGTTCGACGAGTGTTTTCGTGTCCTATTCGCCAGGGTCGTGTGTTCGCGACTGGGTACTCCATCTCGTTTAGCTCTTCAATCCCCATAGGTGACAGAAGAGCTGACGAGATGCGAGTATTTGGTCGTGGATCTGCAACCTTGGTGGAATAAACGCGAGAGTGTTTGTCGGATATATCCGACGATTTAAAAAGTTAATAAATGTATACTCCGTCTATTATTTAGATTATTTGATTATATAATATTTATTATTTTACTTTTAATTGGATTACAATGGTAAACAGAAGTAACAAATATCGCAAAAGTTATTTACAGATACCGTCAATTAGAGACACAATAGTAAGACAATAGATGCGCGGCCACCGGTGGTCGCTTGGGTATTCATGAATTAAATCCAAATATAATTATTGCACATTAATTATAATAATAATTTAATTATTTTTTTTTTACTTTTTTTCCAATTTTATTAATATCAATTTTCCTGGTAGCTCAAAAACAAAATCCACCGAGTATTATTATTGTTTTGAAGATAAGGGGCTATGCATCTCCCGTAGTGTAGGGGATGTAGTCACTGCGACCTAAAAGATCTATTGTGACTCGCCACCTTGTTAGAGTAACTCTTTTAGCCCGGAGGCTTCCAGAAAGTCTAGAATACTCCTAGCTTTAAGAGTTTTAATCTTCTCCGGGCGAATAATGTGTCGGCCCAGATGGATACTCCGTTTGTGGATAAGGGGCCCGCATTCACACAATAGGTGCTTAGGCGTCTCCCTCTCCTGATTACAGTACCGAGTAAAAAAAAATCCACCGAGTAAAAAAAATGCGAATTTTAATATGAAAAGACTGTATCACCACCGATTTTGCAAGTGTCTACCGTTTTTGGTAAAACTCTTAATAATATTTATAACTAAAAATAACTAGTATTAATTAGTGTTTTAGTTTTCGATTTTAGTGCCTTAGATTTTTAGCTTTTATATTATTATTATTATATAGATAAGCGAGATAAGACTCTGATTTTGTATAAACTATTTTACAAAATATAAGTTATAGATAACTTGTAGGATTTTGGAAAAATTTAACACTATTTGCACGGTAATAATATCATACAGTATTCCAACTTCATACAAACGGATGAAACGCGAGCTATACCTACGCGCCTCGGTTGTAGCATGGGCTCGGCATGTAGACAGTCGCGGCCGTCGCAACTGTGCCGCAGTGACGAACGGACACGACGGTGTTTTTTACAATTATCGCGCGATTATTGTTAGTTTGTATAATTCAAAGTAAAGACGTGGTATTTTATTATTAATAATAGTGGTTTATTGTACTATGTGTATGAATAATACTACAAAAAGCATTTTATTTAAATCTACCAATCAAAAATCAACACGCATATTTATTGAACACTTCCTATTCAATCCACAAAGTATTTTGTTTATTATATAAAAGTAAGTATATTTACAATCACAAAAAAAAAAACAGAAACAAACTAGACAAACGTAATTAGAATGCTGGAGGCGGGCAGCCCTATCGCATGTTTACGTACCGCGCGGCTGTAGGCATTTATTTCAAAAAGACGGCCGAGTTACAATACTGTATGATACTATTACCGTGCTATTTGTATGGAGACATTTTTTGTGAAACTTTGTAACTATGTGTTTGTTTTGTTAAAATAATGAGTTGGTATAGAAATTATTATCAATATACAAACATCAGAGCAATATTGGCTCAGTGGTAACGGCCCCGACTTACGAGTTGTAGGTCGCGAGTTCAAACCCAGCCAGCCGCAATACTTTGTGTAATTTATTTCATCACCACTGCTCTCAAAACGGCGAAGGAAAACATCGTGAGGAAACCGGTATATCCTAGAACCAAAAATTCGAAGACATGTGACATTCACCAACCCGCAATAGACCCGCGTGGATACGGCCTATTCCCTCCCTTGGAGAGGGAACCTGAGTCCCACCAGTGGGAACGTTACAAAGCCGATAAAAACACACATCCTGAAAGAAGTATGTTCTATAATCGACGATGTTTCCACTGCTGCGACTCGGGCCTCCTCTCCAGGAGGAGTGGGCCGTTTTCCACCATGCGGGCCCACTGCGGATTGATGAATGTCACATGTCTTCGGATTTTTGGTTCAAGGACATGCCGGTTTCCTCACGATGTTTTCCTTCACCGTTTTGAGAGCAGTGGTGATGAAATAAATTTTACCTGGCGGGGTTTGAACCCGCGACATACGACTCGTAACCCTATTGTGGCTTCTATACGAATTCATTTTTATTCTTTTTCTATAATACTATCCATATTTTAAAAATGGATGACAGACCTTCAATGATTATATTACATTAAAGAAAAAAAAACTAAAATTACAGATTTGTAATATTTAAGCCTATTTTAAAACCGACTTCAAAAGCAAGAGATTCTCAATTCAGTTGCAATTTTAGTTTTTAAACTGTCGGTTTGGATTGGTCCGACGAGTGTTTTCGTGTCCTATTCGCCAGGGTCGTGTGTTCGCGACTGGGTACTCCATCTCGATTAGCTCTTCAATCCCCATAGGTGACAGAAGAGCTGACGAGATGAGAGTATTTGGTCGAAGATGTGCGACCCTGAAATAAATGCGAGAGTGTTTGTCGGATATATTCGACGTTAAAAGGTTTTGTTTTGTAACATCGCATCATTAAAATATAGGCGTTATTGTAAAAAACTTTCGGAAATTTGAATTTTGTGGACTACTCTGGGACATTCACTTTGAGGATGCGATATTTATCTATAACTAGCTTTTACCCGCGGCTTCGCTCCCGTCAACTGAGTACCTACCCTACCCTACTTACCCTACCCTACCCTACTTACCCTACCCTACCTACCCTACCCTACTTACCCTACCCTACCTACCCACCTACCCTACCTACTCTACCCTACCTACCCTACTCTACCCTACCCTACCCTACCTACCCTACCCTACCCTACCTACCCTACCCTACCTACCCTACCCTACCTACCCTACCCTACCCTACCTACCCTACCTCCCCTACCCTACCTACCCTACCTCCCCTACCCTACCTCCCCTACCCTACCTTCCCTACCCTACCTACCCTACCCTACCCTACCTACCCTACCCTACCTACCCTACCCTACCTACTCTACCCTACCCACCCTACCCTACCTACCCTACCCTACCTACCCTACCCTACCTACTCTACCCTACCCTACCCACCCTACCCTACCTCCCCTACCCTACCTACTCTACCCTACCCACCCTACCCTACCTCCCCTACCCTACCTACCCTACCCTACCCTTCCCTATCCTACCTATCCTACCCTACCTACCCTACCCTACCTACTCTACCCTACCCTACCCATTTATTTTTTCTTTTAAACCTTCCCTGTAAGACTAACGAACAGCAACTGATTTTTATATATGTAGATAAAAAGAAGAAACTGACTGACTGACTGACATCAACGCCCAGCCGAAACGGTGTGAGGAACCAAGTTTTAGAGCCAACATGCACAGCGGCCCGAGTCTGCTTTTTTTATAAATTCGCCATTCCAACACGATCCCATTGTTATTTTGCTAAAAGTTCGTAATCTGATAAATCTTAATGATCGATCGTTGAATCGTTTGATCGATAGTCATCAATGGTCTCGTAATAGAGTTGTGGTAGAATGACAATATCGACCTTATTAAAACCAATAACTGCACAATAACGTTCTAATGAGCTAGATAACGAGATCAGGGGGGGCTACGCGCTTTCTCCGAAACGAAACTTTCGTAAACGAACGATATTCATTTGATGTCAAAATTGCAAACAATCCTCTGTCATAATTATATTTTTTTTTTTTTCGAAACATTACTAATTAGAGTAGGCTTAGAGATTCGGTATAATTTTCGTTCGTCCAAAATTTCGGGAACGAAAAGAACCGTAGTAGGAAACACGCGAAATTTCAATCGAAACTTCGTTTTCGGAGAAAGCGAGTAGACCCCCAGTGGTGGCCAAATGGTAATGGTCCCGACTTACGAGTTGTAGGTCGCGGGTTAGAACCCAGCCAAGCGCATTACTTTGTGCAATTTATTTCATCACCACTGGTCTCAAAACGGTGAAGGAAAACATCGTGAGGAAACCGGCATGTCCTAGAACCAGAAAATTCGAAGACATGTGACATCCACCAACCCGCACGGTGGGCCCGCGTGGTGGATTACGGCCCATTCCCTCTCCTAGAGAGGAGGCCTGAGTCCCAGCAGTGGGCACATTAAAAAGGCTGATGATTGCAGCAAATTACCGCATACGTCAGATATTCATTTGTCATTATGTACAAGATTACCATTTTAAGCCACTTCTTTCAATGGAGTGTCAGTGGCTGACCATTGGAAAGTCATTATGACGCTATTATATTAGTAGATTGCCAAAACTTGTCAAAATCAACAATTATGAAGTCAATGATAGACCATTCTGACACTATTGTAATAGCAGACTTGAGGCCCTGGTCACTTCAATTTTACTCATCTCTGAGTTCTTCAACTTTTTCAAAATTTCTTTGATTTGACAGTACGATATGACGTCACAACATGGCCGTTATCCTATTCTCATTTGGAACGCCTAGTAGACAGACAGACAGATTGCTCCAGTCACTGAATGACGCATTTTTTTAGGTATTACTACCGTTTTGGTAATACAATGAAAACTTTCATAATAATATGTTTCAAGAAAGTCCCGCATATTATTAAGTATTACGCAATATGGTGTTACATTTCTCTGTCCAAGTTTTTAGAGTCCTGTGCCAAAGATTAAAAGCTTTTTTTTTCGGTGGCCATATCATCTAATGACAACCCCCACTCTTGAACGGAGCGGGAGATAGTATCAGACTCTTACTAACTAAAAACCCACCCCGTTCCTTCGTTGCCTTTCGTACCGGGGGCTGAGCTACCTTTCGGAGTAAACCCTGGCCCCAGTAGGCTTCGACCCAGCTGGGCCTCTACCGTTGCTGACAACTCCTTAAGGCGCGCTGGAACAGTGCGCGCCGTCGACGAATTGGGCACGGTCCGGACAGTTACCGGACGGTCGGTCAGCGAGCTACCCATTGCTCGCCGTCCGCAAGCCCGCGCCTGTGGTGGCCGGAAATCGGGATCGGAATCCCGGCGGCGGCTGGTCAGCGCCCCTGCCGCCGCCGCCTGATGCGGTCGGCCTCCTCCTTTGCTAGCATTACTACTTCGCACCCCCCACTCGCGACCGCCTTCCACTTCTCCTCGTTCCAGACCATGGTCTGTACCAAGGCCCGGAAAGCATTTTATTTCAAATAATACGCTTGAAGCGGCTTCAAGCTTCTCCAGACACAAGGTGTCGCGCGCTTCTGCTGTCTTTTGCGGCCGCTTTTACCTCCTAGCTTTCTTTTGTGGCCGCTTCTAGCGTTTTTTTTTTGTGGCAGTGTTTTTTAGAGACCCATGTATGGGGACGCTAAGACTCCGCTGTCCGTCCGTTTCTCTGTCCGTCTGTCACCAGGCTGTATCACATGAACCGTGATAGTTAGATAGTTGAAATTTTCATAGATTTATTTCTGTTACCCCTGTAACAACAAATACTAAAAAACAATAAAATAAATATTTGAGTGAGCTAGAGTACGGATGGTACGGAACCGTTCGTGCGCTAGTCCGACTCGACGCGAGTCGGACTTGGCAGGTTTTTATATTTCATGGGGATTACCCATTTCATAAGTGAGGAGGTAAAATAGCTTGATAAACTAAAACGGGACGTTAGGTATTTCCTTAAGCGTTGTTTGGTTTTAAATTACTTTTATTTTTTCAAAAAGTTTGCCAAGGTAGTAGAATGTATAGGGCAACGGGTCTGTTTTAGTCTATATAAATCTGACATCCCCTTTCGCTCCAGCCAGAGCGGGAAAAGTTATTTGGTGATTTTTATATGGCCAGGAATTTCTTAAGCAACCCACCTGCGTTATATTATTTAATATACTAAATTTGCCATAAAATATGTTACTTCCAATAAACATACCGGTGAAGGTCGTTCTTAATCGGATCATAGACCATAAGTAAGTAATTTTAATGTATAAGAGCTATCTACATCGATTTCGTACATTTTACGTGATGAGCGCATAACTAAAAACTTCTACAGATTTATTATATGTATAGTTTATAAATATCTCGGTAGTCCACGAAATTCAAATTTTCGAAGTTTTTTTTTTAGCATTTTACATGTCTAAGTCAAATTGTATTTTTTTAAATTATATTTTAATTTGCAGAAGTGTGTCAAATTGTATTTTAATTAAAGTATGATTTGCTACCGTAACCTAACCCTATTGAAAGATATTTTTAATAAAATATCCATTTAATAGGATTAGACTACCAAAGAGTGTTATATTGATTATTATAACCCTTTAAACATCGGCGTCGGACAATTTCGACGAGTATTTTCGTGTCCTATTCGCGTGGTCGTGTGTTCGCGACTGGGTACTCCATCTCGTTTAGCTCTTCGATCCCCATAGGTGACAAAAGAGCTGACGAGATGCGAGTATTTGGTCGTGGATCTGCGACCCTGGCGGAATAAACGCGAGAGTCTTTGTCGGATATATCCGACTTAGGCGGTTAAATAACTTCGTAAATAAACATGTTACGGTCGTAAGTTATATTTCACTGGTTACTCCCAAGTAGTAAGCACCTTATACAGCGTTATTTGTTAAACACTGGCAACCTCTCAGGACTACGTAACTAGCCAACCGGGGCCGGGGTTATACGACAGGAAACTCAAGCCCCGGTGTGAAGGCTAGAAGGAACGGGGTGAGGTTTTTAGTCAGTAAGAGTCTGACACTATCTCCGGCTCCACCCAAGAGCGGGTTTTGTCATAAGATGATTTTCCCTATCGAAAAAAAAAGGACTACGTTACTAACATCACGAAGAAAAACTTTTGTTTTATGACTTTTAATAATCATATTTTAGTTCATCAGATTTTCATACAAAAATAAAAATATTTAAATTGGACGTTCTAAATATTACGATTATTACGAAGTCTATGCGAAGCAAGCGATAGTACAAGCTAGTTGTCATAGAACAAAAGTTGATGTTTATGGTGTTAGTAATACAGTCCTGCAAGGTTGTTAGTGTTTTTATAAATAACCCTGTATAGCTTGTGGATTTTCTTTGACATTTGAATTTTAATATCCAAAAAAGTCTTCGATAAAAATAATCAGCCAATAACATACCCACTGCTGGGATTCAGACCTTCTCATTGTCGGAGTGGGCAGTAATCCACCATGACTCAGTCCGTGGGGGCGGATATGTCGTGGCAAATCTTAGAATTGATCACTTCATAATATGGCTAACTAAAACTGGCCAGATTGTAACTTGACTGGCATTGTTGGTCTACTGGTTAGTGGCCCTGACTGCTATGCCGGAGGTCGTGGATTTGATTCCCACCCAGGACGAATGTTTGTGTGATGAGCATGATCATTTGTTCTGTGTCTGGGTGTAATTTATCTATAATATGTATGTATTTAGAAATATATAAGTACGTTTATCAGTTGTCTAGTACCCATAACACAAGCTCTGCTTAGCTTGGGACTAGACGGCGTTGTGTGATAGTTGTGGAGTATTATTATTAAATTTTAACGTTTGATGATATGTCATCAAATGATCTTCAATAATGTTAGATTTAAATGTTAAATCGCACGACGACGCGTCGGGAATCGCAGGACGATTCCTGGCCACTGTATACATGGGCTTGCGGACGGTGAGCAATGGGTAGCTCACCGTCCATTAAAAATCAAACCCAAGTCGATTCAGTAAGTCAGATGCCTGCTAGGGCTGCGGGAATGTTCGAAAGAGTTACCGCTGCCCTGGAACGCAAAAGACACGGGTGTGTTTTATCAGTAAAAGTCTAACACACCCTCACGCTTCACCCAGAGCGGGAGAAGTTATTTGATCATTTCCCACCTCCAAATAAGAAATTCCATTAATCAGTGGGCATTCTAATATGTATACTTACTATTCAAAACGGTGAAGAAAAACATCGTGAGGAAACCGGCATGTCCTAGAACCAAAAATTCTAAGACATGTGACATCCACCAACACGCACTGGGCTATCGCCGATTACGGCCCATTCTCTCTCCTAGAGAGGAGGCCTGAGTCCTAGCAGTGGGAACATTATAAAGCTGATTACATTATTGTTCTTCCTCTATCACAGCCGTATCGTATATCGCCGTATTATAAGTTGACGCGCCGGATTGCAAAACATCGCCATAATGTGCGCTACTTTATTTTCCGCTGGATATCCATTGTCCATACCCAAGGCTTTTTTGAATCGATTCTTTACGATTTAAAATCAAATCAACCTACAGTAACGATACAGCTAAACGTTGGACGTTGCTTTGTGAAACGTATCGCTACCACAATCTGGCTGAACGTTAGGTAGCCGCATTATACTACGGCGTTCATTTTTCAATTTAATTTGCGTTCGTGAAAAGTAGGCTTTATTATCTCATACTAATATGCTCTTGATAAAGCTATTTTTTTAAGAATTTCTAACTACCCCCCGAATTATAATAATTGCAAATATACGACTGATTTTTATAATTATAACATTACAGTATTTTTTAAAGACTTAATTTTTTGTACTCTTTTTGATCTCTTTTAAAATAATAATAAAAAGCGGATAAAATTATGTTTGTATTAAATAAAAAGTATTATTAATACCTTATATTATTTTTGTTTTATTTATTAGGTAATGCACCAAATGTCTACAGAGTTACTTTTAAAATACTAATAATCTTGCAGGACTGTATTACTAACATCATAAACAACAACTTTTGTTCTATGACTTTTTACATTTTGCCAAAAACAATCCTTCCATATTTCCTTGTTCTATTTAGCGGGGGTGCTTGACGCGACGCTAGCGCATCAAGCACCCCCGCCGACCAACCGACCTCCCCTCCGCTATTGTACTATCGCTTGCTTTGCATAGACTTTGTAATATTTAGAACATTAATTAAATTATTTTTATTTTTGTATGAAAATCTGATGAACTAAAATATGATACATTTTTTAAAGTCATAGAACAAAAGTTGTTGTTAATGATATTCTTTACATAGCCTTGAGAGGTTGCCAGTGTTTTACAAATAATCTATATATATAACGGAGGATCGATATCAGTGGGTCGCGACATCGGAAATAACACTCACAAAAATCTTTGATAACACTTTTAATTACTCGTAACACACACTCAGTACAAAATAATCAAGGATGCCTGAGATATGGCTTGATTAAGAATTTAGGAACGCGGGAAGTTCAGCGTGGAGTAACCAATGTCTTCCCTGACCGCCGGACCGATTCAAAGTGTCCTCCAAATCCACGGACACCCGACACGTGGCCCTATTGCCGGTTAGCCAATTTACCGGTCAACGTCAGTACCTGTCAATGTCGAATAATCGATTATACCTCCGGATCGACATTTGACTCGACTATTCGCTCAGTGTTGCTATTACTCCACGCTAACCATCCCCAAGTTAATACTTGACGTTCCTAAACGTAAGCTGTTCAATCTAACTACATAGTTCCTCCAGTGAAAGATAGGTGGCGCTGATGCAGACCGACTGATATGCGCCAACGCTTCGACACGGCCGTCCTGATGATCACACGTCCTCGTGTGGAGTACCTGGAATGAAAGAAAATCCTCGAACAGTACTCATTCTAGTCGTTCGGCCAATCCTGGCTCAAGGTGGTGGGGCATAAAAGGTACTCTGATCAAAATTATCAATCATGTCTAGAAGAAAATCACAACAATCTCAATCTCTCAAAGCCGACATGTTGAACAACACTCAAACTCATTCAAATAATAGGAAACTCATTAAAATATTGCAGTGCTCATACTCTGACCTCCATCCGGTCTTCATCATCACACTTATAACCTCCATCCGGTTATAAGCATCAAACCAATCGACCTCCATCCGGTCTTCATCATAACACATTATAGCCTCCATCCGGCCATAAGCATCAAACCAATCGACCTCCATCCGGTCTTCATCATGACACATTATAGCCTCCATCCGGCCATAAGCATCAAACCAATCGACCTCCATCCGGTCTTCATCATCACACTTATAACCTCCATCCGGCTATAAGCATCAAACCAATCGACCTCCATCCGGTCTTCAACACGTAACCTCCATCCGGTTACTAACACAACAGGCAACCTCTATCCGGTCACCTCCACATGTAACCTCCATCCGGTTACAAACAACACCATCAAGATAATCATTTCGAGCCTTTAATCAAAATAATCCTTAAAGTAGGTTTGTTCAACATGTTACTTTATTTTTCCTATAACGTTACAGATTATAAGAAAACTCTTACTATGCTAGGTACTCTAAATGTTAAGTTGACTACTTAGTATTCAACTAGTCTTGTCAGCGTTATCATTTTCGTCATAGCTAGTCTCGTCATCATCGCCTACGTGCATGTCAACGTCAGTTATTTTTCGCAGGCGGTTATGTGCGTACTTCGAAACATAACGGTCATGGTGGCCGTTAGCAAGAACCTCAATCACTCCTGCGCATCCCTCCAGGATCGCCAAGTCTCTCAAGACTTAATGGTTTCCCACAGTACGTCCCAGGTTTGATCAACATTTGAATTGAATACCGCGTACTTACGGACTACTGTGACCGCTAGATACCGGTTTCTATTAAGCTACGACTACAAATCAAATCTCCTATAATCAGTTCATCCTGTAAAGTTCATCGTCATCATTAGCCTCTTTTTTTTTTATGTTCCCACTGAAACGCCTGCGTTTCATTTTCTTTCTATTGCGGTGTCACTGTCTTTCTATTGCGCCTCTAATTGACACGATTGAAAAATTTGAAACGTTAAAGGTTAACCGACTCTTTCATAAAACATTAAATTAATTTTTATTCAGTTTTCGTGGCGCTGCTGTCAAAAAAAGAAACTTTACCGCACGTTAAATCTTTAGAAGAACTTCCCCATACACGAGAATATGTAGGTACAAACCACCCGAAGTAAACTACTAGACCTATTAACTGTCCCAACTGAGCTATGATAAACAGCATCGAAAGTAGAGTAGAGAGCAGAATCGAATGTACGCGATCTGCTTTCCGAAGTTCTATATCTCCTAACTTCAGCACTTGACTTTATTTCATATCCTAAACAACTCGATTTGCATTATGAAAAACAACCACTCTTTCAAATCTAATGAAAATCCGGCTTTAATCAACGTTTGTAATACTACATTAAGTCTCTCGAAGTTCTTAATAGATTCCAAAATAGTCAAAATATTGACAACTCAAACTATGACGTTGAAAAACAGAGACCACGTTTTCGTTTCACCATCACCATCACCATCACCATCACCATCACCATCACCATCACCATCATCACAAACACACACAACACCCTAACCTAACCCTAGCCTACAATCTAATTTTTGTAAAATAAAGCGCACTATGTAAACGAGTTATTTGGTCCGAGATAAGTGGCAACGAATACCAGGAAGGCACGTTATTGTTTAGTTCATCTACCCGTACACGTCAATGTCAATAATTCATCTACCCGTACACGTCAATGTCAATAACGTAAAAACTATCTATAGAGGAGTTATCACTGTCAAACAAAAATCGAAACGGTATCTACCGGATATACCGAGGGTAGATGTGATTACAATTGTTTATGTCATGAACTTTAGCAATTTAACAAAAGAAGTGTGTCACGCACGATCATACTATTTAAACTGAATCCTTGCAACAATATTTCACGGCCAAAATATCATTTCGCAAATAGAGGTTGGGCAAAGCATGGAATAAAACCTCAATCAAACTACGCAAGTAATCTGAACACGCTAAACTGACCCTTCAATGTAACAAAACTGTGTTTACGTTTGCCGTGAAATAGTGATGACAGACTTTAAAGTGAAAGAGAGATAACACTCAGCATCAGAATTAAAATGGAATGTGAATACCTGACCTTGTTCCTGGTTCCTTTGACAGCACATACGTCATCCAGTCACTCGCTACGTGATGCCTTGGCACCACCATCGCCTTCACGTCGCTTGCTTCGTCCAATTATTCCACAATGTAACATTTGACAGGTAGCGTTTGAAACGACTTCAAGCGTTTTGTGTAAAACGTTTTCTGATCTGGTATCGCACTCGACACACTGCACCTCAGGCACGCACACACACACACACACGCGAAGCACGTATCGGAAAGTAGTACATCGTAAACGAGCACTTGCACCCATCGCTCTTTTCCCGGTCACTAGCTGGGTGGTACGTTGTAATTTGCTCTCTGGGGATACAACGGTACCATGGTCCAACATTTGTTGCTCAGGATTAGGGAACAACCCCAGAAAAAAACCTAATCAGACCATTTAAGTCAGCTCTTCAATCCGGTTCTTACTTTCTTAAAGCGACCATAAGCAGGGCGCCATGTTGGTCTTGGTCCGTCAAGCACATTTCTGCAGTCGTCAACCAAGCACGTGCATCTACATCTTGTTTCTCAGGATCGAAATCCGGTAAACGAAGGCCATGTGACGACGTAGTAGGTGTTTTCATGGCTTGAATCAGCGTCAGAAAATTGCGGTTCTGTTGTTCCAACAAACGCATCCATTTTTCGTCGCTAGCGTTTTCATTTTTGAACACGTGGGTCGTCGTGGTCCAATCCCAATTCTGATAACGGAGGATCGATATCAGTGGGTCGCGACATCGGAAATAACACTCACTCAGTACAAAATAATCAAGGATGCCTGAGATATGGCTTGATTAAGAATTTAGGAACGCGGGAAGTTCAGCGTGGAGTAACCAATGTCTTCCCTGACCGCCGGACCGATTCAAAGTGTCCTCCAAATCCACGGACACCCGACACGTGGCCCTATTGCCGGTTAGCCAATTTACCGGTCAACGTCAGTACCTGTCAATGTCGAATAATCGATTATACCTCCGGATCGACATTTGACTCGACTATTCGCTCAGTGTTGCTATTACTCCACGCTAACCATCCCCAAGTTAATACTTGACGTTCCTAAACGTAAGCTGTTCAATCTAACTACATAGTTCCTCCAGTGAAAGATAGGTGGCGCTGATGCAGACCGACTGATATGCGCCAACGCTTCGACATATATAAAAATCAATGCCACTTTTCGTTGTTATTTTATAACTCAAGAACGGGCTCACCTATCCAAACCAAATTTTTAGGCTTTGTTCTGACTATTTAGTGGATGGTTTATGTGAAGTTTGGTAGGGTAGAGTAGGGTAAAGTAGAGTAGAGTAGGGGGTATAGTAGGGTGGAGTAGAGAAAAGCGGGAGTGAAGCCGCGCGGGCAAAAGCTAGTCCTGTATAGAAATCTCTTGTCAGTGTTTTTTTATCAAACTTCTTCGAACGACTTGAACGATTATGATTATTGTTTATTTATTTATTTAACGGCTTTTCAACAATGAGTACGCTAATACATTGTAATTTGTACATTGATAAGTTAGGACTAAGCGCCTCATCACTTACAGAAAAGCACAGCATGCACTACATTACGCGCAGAAAATAACAATATTAACATATAAGATTTGTAACAGTTGTTTGTGTATTATATGGTAGTTTTGAGAAGAGGTTGTAAGCTACTTTTTGCCTTCCTACCTGAGTAGGCTCCCGGTCTCTTCGACGGAGAGCAATGGGTAGCTCGCCGTCAACCGTCCGGATCAAACCCAAGTCGTCGACGTCGCGTAATGTTCCAGGTGCGCCTCAGGGAATGTCAGCAAACCGTAAGGCTCGAAGTCTATTGGGGCCATGGATTCACTGCTGAAAGGAAAACTCGGCCCTAGTATGAAAAGCAAAGAAGGTACAGGAGTGGGTTTTTAGTCAGTAAAAGTCTGACACACCCAAAAGCGCGAGATGCATCATCCCCAATTTTTTCTTTGTTAATTTATAGGAGTTCGACCGCGGCGAAGGTAGTGTGACGATCATCATGTTCGCGGGGCAAACTTTGCCTCACAGAGAAGTTTGGAAGGACAAAGGAGAGGCCTTTGCCCAGCAGTGGGACACACAATGGGCTTGCTAACCTTTTGAACGCCAATCTCTTGTATACAAGTTCGAGATTTTCGTGCCCTCAGCGCCACTACTTGATTAGAAGTAATAATAGTATAAAATAAATTTACAACTTTTACAAGACCTTTTATTTTGTTTTTATGGAAAATTGCCCTGTTATAGCCATATTTTTAACTTTTTCACACATATTAAAATCTTGGTTGTTTTATATTCAATAGAAACAAAAACGCCAAATTTTTTTTTTACTTTTTTTTGCGTGGCGCTGGGGGACACATCGCGTATTATATTATATGGCCGTCGAAAAAGTTAAAAAAAATATACATGGAAGAACGTTTGCTGAGTCAGTTAGCTTTTATATTTTTTAATTAAGTGAATTATACATATTGCTCGCAGAACAGAGTACTTATATGGTTTTTTTTCAACAAGATACCTCCAGACGTTTCCGAGATAAAGGGTCTTGACAGACATACAAACGGACTAGAAGGTGATCCTATAAGGGTTCCGTTTTTTCACTTTGAGGTACAGAACCATAACAAGCTATTAGATTTAATTTAGCTTTTTCTCGATTAGTTAAGCTGCCTAAACCCAATATCACATCCATATCTGGATTCCCCGATACCATGAAGGCATACATGCATCGTCCCATAGGTACCTAACTTTATATTTTGCCACAAAAATATGACCTAATTGGGTAAAACCACAAACATTCCTGAAATAAAAATCGCTTGTGAAAAATAATTGTTAACCTAACCTAACCAATTTATAAATAAACTCCTTTTTTACAAGCTTTTATTTAGTTTCACCTGTCCCGATGTTTGTCTGTCATCAAATCTCGTAAATTAAAGACCCACTTCCCGGTTACCGATTGAGCTACAATTTTGCATGTATATGTAAATCAGATGACAATACAAAATTATTATGACATGGAGCTGATCTGATGATGGAACCGGAAAGTGGCTATAGGAACTTAGTAGTTAAACGACACAACCCCATCGAGTTTGGGCTCGTATGATTCGTCTTGACGTGTATTAATTATATAGGTATTCCGAGCTATAAAAGCTTTCTATTAAAAAAATCATTTCATTAAAAGCGGAAGCTCTGCCCAAGGGCGGGGGATGTCATTTGGATGGTTATTACCCCCAAAAAAAGAAACGAAATCGATTTTAAATCGTAACGGATAAAGACGGATTTTGGCCACCCAACCGAATAATAATCTAGACTAGAAATAAAGAGCGCACATACACACGGCTAAGATACTATAATATTTTATATTATGGTACAATATCGCTCGCCATACGATTCAATGGACCATAAAAGTCCGGTGGAGGTGTAGGTAGGTACCCAGCTAAGGCGGAGCACTGCCATGTCCTCCTATGGGCGATCGGCAGCAGTGATCTCTAACGCTGGGCCATGATGCGGAGCGAGGAAGCAATAATCCTAGCGAAGGAGGCAACTGCATGCGAGATGGAACGGACTTCTTCACGCCCCAATCGCTTGGACCCCGATCCGACTTGCAGCCACCGTTGGCGTGGTCTTGCGGACGACGAGCAAAGGGTAACTGCCGTAACCGACAGGGCCAAGCCCGAGTCGCCGACGACGCGTCAGTGTTCCACGCACGCCTCTAAGAGATGTCAGCAAAACCGTAGGGACCCATGTAAAAAGAAAGAAAGAAAGAAAAATAATTTATTTGGCACAGCACAAGACCCAAACACAAATACAAAAACCAATACCAAAAAAAAAAAAAGTTGTTGTGTTGTGTATGTAGGTTTGAAGCCTACTGGGACCATGGGTGGGCTTCCGAAAGGAAACCCAAAGAACTCAAAGCAAAGAAGGAACTTACGAGTGGGTTTTTCAAGGAGTTGTCAGCAACAGGAGGGACCCAGCTGGGAAGCCTACTGGGGCCAGGGTTATCCGAAAGGAAGCTCGTGCCCCGGTATGAAGGCAAGAAGGAACGGGGTGGGTTTTTAGTCAGTAAGAGTCTGACACTATCTCCCGCTCCACCCAAGAGCGGGGGTTGTCATAAGATGATTTTTGCCCACAAAAAAAAGAAGGGGTTTTAGGCAGTAAACGTCTGACATGACCTCCCACTCCGCCCTAGAATAAGAGAAACCATTGGATGATTTCCTACATAAAAAAAAAAACTAAGTTCTGAGATTACACAGATTACTTACCCATGACAAATTTAAAATACGAAATAAACTATTGTGACTTTTAGTTTTTATCTAGCGACCCGCCCCGGCTTCGCTCGGGTGCAATATTATACATATTATAAACCTTCCTCTTGAATCACTATCTATTAAAAAAACCGCATCAAAATCCGTTGCGTAGTTTTAAAGATTTAAGCGCACATAGGGATATAGGGACAGAAAAAGCGACTTTGTTTTATACTATGTAGTGATATATAGCACAAAGTGACGTAGCAACATGAGGGCAACATATCCTGATGTGCTTGAGGAGTGGAGAGGTATACCACGGCTATCAGGACAATCCCGGAAGTACGGTCAAGATCCCTACCAGCACCTTACTGGATTATACATCCTTCTCCCGAGCACGTTTGCTCTTGCGACTCTCCACTCAAGCCAGCCAATAAAGGCAAGAGACATGTGGGAGCTCTATTCCTCGTCAGTGTTCACTACGGCTAATAAAGGCAAGCCGGAAATGAAGAACAAGAATTTTCCCGGGAGATCTGGTCCGTGGAGTCGCTAATACTCAACAGTTCGCCACAAAACTGCCCTGCGGATTGTATCTCTCTTAGTCTGGCCCCTCACCCTAGGTATGTTACGGTAAAGGAAATTCTACCGATACAGACCTAGGGCATGTTGGAGCACACAAGCCCCACCACGACGTCAACGTAGAGATACGACGATGTGGTTATTATTATTATTATTATACTCCTGGGTCATCGTCACGATGGTACCTACGTAAATAAAAGACGTTAAGTATTCTAGTCTGACCTTGAATAATCTACTCAGCTGTTCAGCCCTCAGAAGCCAAAGGGTGGTAACTCAAATAAAGAGTGTTTTGAGATTACAGTTTATTAATAACTAGCTTTTGCCCGCGCGGCTTCGCTCCCGCTCTTCCCTACTCCACCCTACTATACCCTACTCTACACTACTCTACCCTACTCTACCCTATTCTACCCTACTCTACCCTATTCTACCCTACTCTACCCTATTCTACCCTACTCTACCCTACACTACCCTAATTTTTTTTTCCATAAGAACCTTCTCCTCACAATAACAATCACAACAAAAAAAAAATCAGCCAAATCGGTCAAGCCGTTTTCATGCCAAGTCGTGACAACGGAAAACGGGGGTCATTTTTATATATATAGATAGATAATAATATTCCACAACTATCGCACAACGCCATTTAGACCCAAGCTAAGCAGAGCTTGTGTTATGAGTACTAGACAACTGATAAACATACTTATATATTTCTAAATACATACATATTATAGATGAATTACACCCTGACACAGAACAAATTTTTATGATCATGCTCATCACACAAACATTTGTTCTGGGTGGGAATCGAACCCACGACCTCCGGCATAGCAGTCAGGGCCAATAACCACTAGACCAACAGGCCAGTCAACACTTACTTTCTCATTTACAAAACAAGTACCAGGTAAAATGGGAAACAAAACTTCAAAGGATCTACATAATTTTCTTGATATTTGAATATTTTTTGCAGCATTTGACTACGAGTATATCAATTTATTAATGAATTGTTATCCTAAAAAGTCAATGCTTTTTTTAGAAGCCGATATTATATGATATCAAAGTGAAAAATCCAAATCAAAGCGTTGTTTCTATTCACCCCTGGGTTTCTATTAATCCCGTTTTACGGTAACTATGAATAGTATTTTTTCATTACTCATACTCTGAAAGTAGGGCTGAAGTTGCCTGAGGAGCGGGCTGAAAAGTATCACACTTTTCATCCCTAGGGATTTTTACTTTCAGCTAACAGCTGTCAAATTATTTAAAAAAAAAACTAGGTCTATCTTCTTGTATTCGTAATGAAAAGCACAGTGCTTACCTCGGGGTTAAAATTACTTATTTCGTCCCGAGAAGGAGTTGGCGGCCGAGCGTAGCGAGGTCGCAAATTCGAGGAGATTTCCACAAGCCTGCCTAATACAGAAACATACAAACTTTCCGATGCAAGAAAAACAGAACTTTCGAAAATTCTGAGATACTGCGTTTTAACTTTCGAGAGAAGCATAACAAATGAAGATACCTATCTAAATGCGTAGTACACAAGGATATCGCTATCTCTTTCATTCTTTAACAGAATGTATATCTATCTGGCCTTGTTGTTCCCAAAATATATACGGCGGGGATTCCCAGAAGCATAGAGTACTGCGGATTTTTTTTAAAGTACAGATTATAATGGCAATGTGGATAAGAAAATAGTTTTGTCTGCTTGTAATGTACGAATTAAATTCTGTTTTTAACTGAGCTAAAATAAAGAATAATTGGTAATGAATCCTTACTAATATTATAAAAGCGAAAGTGAGTTTGTTTGTTTGTTTCTTATGTCTTCATGCCTAAATGGCAAAACCGATTTGGATGAAACTTGGTACACGGATGGAATAGGAAATAGGATACTTTTTATCCCGGTTTTGTTCCCTTGGGATAAATTTCTGCTATCACGCAGGCGAAGCCGCTGGGAGCAGCTAATAACACAACAAAGTGAAATATAGCTTTAATATTGGTAATCGGTGGCCAGAAATGACACTAACTTCCGAAGCTATCGTTTAAAAAGCTAATTAAATCTACACTAATATAATAAAGAGGTAAAGTTTGTTTTTTGTTTTTATTTTTATGTTTTTTTGTTTGTAGGAGGTAATCTCTGAAAGTACTGGTCTGATTGCTAAAATGTTTTCACCTATACAAAGCTGCTTTATTCCTAAGTGACATAGACTATACTTTATATATCCCGGGCGATGTTCCTTAGTGACATAGCGTCGTTTAAGTTCTATCACCACGTAAGTAATTTTTAGGAACTTTTCAGGAGAGACGAAAAACCGACTACTTTGATATAGACAAGACTTAAGTTATATTTTGTACTTTGAGTATACTTCAAAATATTTTTTTTCAACAATAAAAGCTAGCTTTTAGTACAAATCTAGTATTTATTTCAATATCATGACTTACGAAAGTCATGCACGTTTTCCATAAGACCGGTCTGATTGGTGGCTTCCGTGCTGTTACTTTTCCGTGATTTGAAAGGTTCTTATTGGTCGTATCTTGATTTTGAATGGTCGAAACGACGCGTCTTTCGATTCTCTAGCGAATGACATTAAAATGTCAAAACCGCCAAAAAATTAGTTACGTGGTGATAGTACTTAAACGACGATAGGCTTTATGTACGCGGGCAAACCTTAATCTCGCTAGCCCTTAGTCTCGCTAAAACTCCAGAACGGCTGGACCGATTTTAATAATATTTTTTTTTGTATTGTTCACTAGCATATAGAGAAGGTTTAATAAAAAAATAGGTAGGGTAGGATAGGTAAGTAGGCATGGTAGGTAGTTAGTTGGCGGGAGTGAAGCTAGTTTGCAATGTTTGTATGTATGTGTAAAACCACCCTAATCGATTGTGATCGAATTTAGATGATAATGCATTAATAATGGAACCATGGACATAATATAATGATGAACTCAGATATAGAGGGTGGCATATTTTTCCTTGCATTTAATTGTCAAACATAAAATGACGTTCAAGCGTACAGATTTTCCGGTATAGCAATGTTACATACGACTGTTTTGTTGCTAGAGTGAAATTGGTAGGCGCTTGAAGATATGTTATTGGATTTTCATTATCATCATATAAGCCGATAGATGTCCTATCGCCGTGCCCTCGTGGGGGCGATCGGCGGCGGAGACCTCTCGTGCCGGGCCTTTTTTCAGGCCATGGTCCGGAGCGAGGAGGAGTGGCAGACGCGAGCCTCCTTCTGCGAAACAGTAATGCTAGCAAAGGAGGAGGCCGACTGCATCAGGCAACAGCGCTGTCGCCACCGCCAGGATTCCGATCCCGATTTCCGGCCAACGCAGACGCAGGCGGTGAGCTATGGGTAGCTCGCTGTCTGACCGTCTGCTAACTGTCCGGACCGAGCCCAAGACGTCGACGGCGTGCACTGTTTCCGCGCGCCTCAAGGAGTTGTCAGCAACAGCAGGGGTCCTCGAATCCTACTGGGACCAGGGTTATCCGAAAGGGAGCTCAAGCCCCGGTATGAAGGCTAGAAGGAACGAGGTGGGTTTGTAGTCAGTAAGAGTCTGACACTATCACCTGCTCCGCCTAAGAGCGGGGGTTGTCATTAGATGATTTTTGCTCACCATAAAAAAAGCCGATAGACGTCCACTGTTGGACATATGCCTCCCCCAAGTGTTACCACAATGAACGATCCTGCGTGTTCCGCTTCTATCAGATTCCTGCAACCTTCACCAATAGTTTTCAATTAATTCAGAAAGTTCTGGACCTTTCGGCTCGTAGTCTGCATTTGTGTGCTATCATTGAGTAATTGAGTTTGAGACATCGTGGTGAAAGGATTAGTCAGCTAATCTCTGCGTTACCGAGAGCTAGCTGCTACCACATGCGCCACCTGCTATGCTGCCCATCCTGCATTACCATCTGCAGTTTTCAGGATCTATTCGAGGCCAACAATAGAGCCGTGTAGGTTGCCAAATATTGGTCAGAAGAAGTATAGTTTCATATATCATGTCCTCTCAGTCATGATGTTTTCAGTAGCTTACTGTCAGTGCCGTAACTAGGGCGGTGCCAGCGGTGCTCGGGCACGCAGTCCCTGGTGGGGCGCAAAATTTTCTATCTAACCTTTTTTGTGTGTATTGCACTTTTGACTAGAGGCGCAGTAATAGAAGCTCGCACTGGGCGTACTAAAGGCTAGTGCTAGTTACGGCACTGCCTACTATTATGTGCCTGCCTATTCGTTGTTTGGTTGGACTATTGTAGGCCCCAAGGGCAGGACGTAGCTGATCTATTTAATTTATTTAAGACCTATATTATGTACAAACCGCAATTCAATTGAATTGAATTGAAGCATCGACACGAAAAGAAGAAGAAGAAGAATTGGGTAATATGGTACCTTTCGAGTGCTTGAATAGGCGGTTACACAGTTCAACACTGTCCACGTGGGTCTACATTTCCACTGGAGTACATGAGCATTGCGGGCCGAGTGGTAATGGCCCCGACTTACGAGTTATAGGTCGCAGGTTCAAACCCAGGCACCTGGCAGCCCTGATTTAATCTGTATGGCTTTGGCGACACATACGTCAAGATGGATGGTGCGTACGGCGTTTTAGATTTATTAACCATTCGATAATATGAACGTTCGAGTATTTAGATGTTCAATTTAAAGTGTTCGATTAATTGATGTTCGACTATTTGGCATTCGATTCCGCCTTAGTACACCCGTGCCACTCTTTACAAAGTTGTGGGTCTTCGTGTAGTCCAGTGGAAACGTAGACCCAGATCGTCTAGCTTAAATGCACCGCGGTAGGCCCGCGCCTGTCTTTATGTGCACGCCGAGAATCAGTGACGAGGCCCTAAGGAATTCCCTCATCTCACCATCTTCCTGTCCCGTTTTATTTGGGGTCGGCACAACACATTTTTTTCTTCCATTCTGTCCTGTCACTCGTCACGCTATCACTAACTCCCTTTTGACTAGCCTGTTGGTCTAGTGGTTAGTGGTCCTGACTACTAAGCCAGAGGTCATGGGTGCGATTCCCACCCAGGACAAATGTTTGTGTGATGAGCATGATCATTTGTTCAGTGTCTTGGTGTAATTTATCTATAATATGTATGTATTTAGAAATATATAAGTATGTTTATCAGTGGTCTAGTACCCATAACACAAGCTCTGCTTAGCTTGGGAATATTTTTTTTTTTTCATATCACTTCTCACACAATCCATCCATCTTTTCTTTGGCCTCCCATCCATCCACATATAAACTCATAACTTTTTTAGCAACATGCGTTTCGTTTCTCCTTTTTACATGACCATACCAAGACAAACGATTCCCGTTCAATTTTGTAGGTACCTAAAACCCTGCCTATCACTTCGGAAAATACAGTCATTATGTTTATTTTTTTTACCAACTGATGCATCACTAAATAGGCATTTAACTTTGAGATAAAACTGACATCAAAGTTATCTATTTAAATTCTGGAATTCCCAATACATAATTTCGAATACCTAATAATAAATGGCCGTATCTTATGGTTTACGCAAAACCTAAAATTAGTTTGATCAGAATAATGAGCAGAATCAATTAAACCACTTTTTAATATAGGTAATGTAAACCCCAAATGGTTTTATGAGCAGTTTTAGTTTGTTTAAAATTAATATCTGCATTGAAATAAGAACTTTTATTATCTTGTGTATGAGAAAATTTGATTGGATTACAACTCTTTGTGTTTGTTTACCTAATCATAAATAGACAGGGCGATATTTCAAATGTTTTTTTTTTTAATGTAACCTATGTTAAAATTGTTAATTGATTCTACTCGTTATTCTGATCAAACTATTTTCAGGTAGGTATTGCGCATTTAACGTTACACGTTGTATCTCACTGTGTCTCTAATTGGCGATATCTGAAAGATATATCTACCTAGTTAACTTTTATGGATCTGTAAAAGTATCGGGGAAAAACCTAGAGATAAAAATTTTCTCATGTACTGAACACTGTGGCTACATTGTCGGGATTCAGCGATTATTCGTGTTACCTATCGTCGCGACAAATGAGCATAACCCTTTCCATTGCTATTTGGGTGATTTTAAGTCTTCTGATGAGGGCCATTGTGAGCGACCACGTTTCGGCACCATATGTCATCACTGGCAACACGCACTGGTCATAGTCTTTCGTCTTGAGACACTGTGGGACGAGAAGATACCGCGCAGCTTCTCGAACGCCGTCCAGCCGAAAGATATATGAAATTAAAATATTCAGGAAGTCAAATATTACACCTTGGCTGTTCGGCGGTACAGTGATTTGGTTATACATTACATATCGACGGTTGAAAGGCAAAAGGGTCTAAGCGACATTGACTATAGTTTACAAATGTGAACTCTAAAGATTTTACTGCAAATCACTTTTTTGTAAAGTTTACTCAATGTCGCTTAGCACCTTTTGCCTTTCAACCGTCGATATGCAAACTTATCACTGCAGCCCTTGTAAGCCTCGGCTCTATAACTGTCCCGCACACGGGTCTAAAAAAACGCTTGAAGCAGCCACAAAATAAGCTAGAAGCGGCTGCAGAAAACAGCTGAAGCGCGCGCGACCCTCTTGTGTCCGGAGCATGAAGCCGCTTGAAACGTTTTTTTGTGGCGGCATCGCTGCACACGAGCTACAAAAAAGGGCGTCTCAAAATGAAACTTGAAGCGGTGTTTTGAAGCCCGTGCGCGGGGACAGTACCACCCTCGCCTGCGGCTCGTGCGAATTCCGCCTTGGTCGCAATGACAAACTTTCTGCACTTGTATTAAAATGTACTATTTCAATACACTTACACGAAAACTTGCTTTACCCGCGGCTTCGCTCGCGTTTATATTAACCCTTCAGATACCGTCAATTAGAGACACAATAGTAAGACAATAGATGCGCGGCCACCGGGTGTCGCTTGGGGATTCATGAATTAATATACTTTAATTCGTCTCCCCTTTTTTTCCCTTTCTCCCCCTTTTATCACTTTTTTTTTTAAATTAGTCTATGTCCGTCTCCAGGATCCCAACTATCTCTGTACCAAAATTCATCAAAATCGGTTTTGCCATTTAGGCGTGAAGACGTAGCAAACAAACTCACTTTCGAGTAAGGAATTATCTTATCAGGCTGGGCACTAGCGACGCACGAGTCAACCCCCGTTTATTTATAACTTCGCAAGTGTAGGCATTGAAAAACGTCGTTTGATACACGTGGACAGTAACATCAAAACTCGACTCCTACGCCTGCGGCTCGGGCGATATCCACCTCGGTCGCGATGACAAACTTTCTTCACTTTTATCAGTATAGGTATATTCCATCACAACTGCTAGTTCCAGAGATTTATTTATTTATTTATTTAAATCCTTATGCACAGAGTTGTACAAAGGCGGACTTAATGCCTTAGGCATTATCTGCCAGTCGACCTTAGGGTGGTGCAGAAACATAACATGGCAGGTGCAACTCAATAAATGAGAAACAAATACTATAGTAAATACATACTTAGATACATACATATAAATAAACAAAGCTAAAGTGAAAAAAGAAATCAGTGCGATGATGATTCTATCAACATCTTGCGAATATAATAATAATAAATAATAATAATATACTCCATCCATCACACAACGCCGTCTAGTCCCAAGCTAAGCAGAGCTTGTGTTATGGGTACTAGACAACTGATAAACATACTTATATATTTCTAAATACATACATATTATAGATAAATTACACCCAGACACAGAACAAATGATCATGCTCATCACATAAACATTTGTCCTGGGTGGGAATCGAACCCACGACCTCCGGCATAGCAGTCAGAGCCACTAACCACTAGACCAACAGGCCAGTCATATGCTCTCGTGGCTTCACCTTAAAAGAAAATTAGAGATTAGTTTGTGTAAACAAACAAAAATAAAACTGTTCCACTTTTATTTATCAGATAGATAATCTTTGACAATTACGATAAGTCTGACCCACAAAATCTGCCAAGTATTGTGCCAAGGAATATGGTGTTACCAAGTTACTAGGGTTTTTTTTTTTCTGTCGACGGGGAAAATCATCATTGACGAAACCCGCTCTTGGGTGGAGCGGGAGACAGTGTCAGACTCTTACTGACTAAAAACCCCGCGCCGTTCCTTCTAGCCTTCATACCGGGGCACGAGCTCCCTTTCGGAGAACCCTGTCCCCAGTAGGCTTCGACCCAGCTGGGCCCCCTGGTGCTGACAACTCCTTGAGGCACGCGGGAACAGTGCGCGCCGTCGACGTCTTGGACTCGGTCCATTACCGGACGATCGGACAGCGAGCTACCCATAGCTCGCCGTCCGCGAGCACGCGTCTACGGTGGCCGTAAATCGGGATCGGAATCCCGGCGACGGCGGCGAGGGCGCCTTTGCCTGATGCGGTCGGCCTCCTCCTTTGCAAGCATTACTGCTTCGCAGAACTCGATTTCGCCAAGATTCCATCATCAGATCCCAACTTGGTGACTATAGGACCATTTGGGAAGTATACCCTTTCCAACAAAAAAATAATTTTTCAAATCGGTTGGCAAGCGACGAAGTTATACGCGAACAAACATAAAAAAAAATATACATAAGTACATCCGAATTGAGAACCTCCTCCTTTTTTAGAAGTCGGTTAAAAATATCGATATTTATGTCTAAAACGTTTTAGACAAAACTGTTTTGTCTGTACAAAATTTCAGCTCAATCGGTAGCCGGGAAGTGGATCTTTATTTGCAAGATTTGATTACAGAAATATTGTGCAAACATCAGGACAGGTGAAACTAATAAATAAAAGCTTGTGAAAAGGCCTCGCTGATGTTCACCCACGTCTAAATTAGTCCACTTTACGCCTCTGTTGATGAGTAAGTGAATGACTCAAGATTTTTGTACATTGTTTATAGATAGTAAAATTGAATTATGAAACATTTGTAGTGCATCATAGACCTGACCTGCCCCAACCATAATGTATTTGTGGTAGGCGCGACCTAAACTACCCTTTTTTTACGGGGGGCAAAAATCATCTTATGACAACCCCCGCTCTTGGGTGGAGCGGGAGATAGTGTCAGACTCTTACTGACTAAAAACCCACCCTGTTTCTTCTAGCCTTCATACCGGGGCTCGAGTTTCCTTTCGGATAACCCTGGCCCCAACGACGCAGCTGTAGTAACTTAACCTACCTGCCTTTCCATGATGTTTTAAAACATCAGTCATGCGAGTTATGTCTTGATCATACGTACCGAGTAAACGGGCGAGTGCTCTCGGCCGAGTACTCGGCACGTGTAAACACAGCGCCGAGTGCTCGGCCGAGCGCTTATCTCTACAACTCGCTTACATCACTGTCTCGGCCGAGCAACATTTTACTGTCTCGCCCTTATAGTTGGTAGGTATGTGTGATCAAGGCGTGATAAAGAGGGAAGGAGCTATAAGACCATCTCAGACACTAATCTGCATGGTTATCATATGATTTGACCAATACATGTTTGCTGTATGGACTTTAACCTTCTGAACGCCAATCACTTGTATAGGTACAAGTTCGAGATTTTCGTGCCCTCAGCGCCACTACTTGATTAGAAGTAATAATAGTATAAAATAAATTTACGACTTTTACAAGACCTTTTATTTTGTTATTATGGAAAATTGCCCTGTTATAAGCCATATTTTTAACTTTTTCACACATTATAAGTTCTTGTTTGTTTTATATTCAATAGAAACATTTGTTAGTTAGTTTAACATAGAAACAATTTGTTGCGTGGCGATGGAGGACCCATCGCGTATTATATAGATGGGCGTAGGAAAGGTTAAAAGAGACTTTGACCCCATCAACGATTGCATCACTGCTTACTATCAGATGCTATCGAAATCAAGCACTAGCTTATATCAATTAATTCATGAATCCCCAAGCGACCACCGGTGGCCGCGCATCTATTGTCTTACTATTGTGTCTCTAATTGACGGTATCTGAAGGGTTAAAAACAAAGGATTACTTTTTAAAGTCGATACAGCAACTATATTTGCAAAGACTTTGACCCCTGAGTTTGTTTCGGTGTTTCTTCTCAGGGTAGTCAGCTATCGGTGCCGGAGACCTCTCGCGCTGGGCCTTGATTCAGGCCATGGTCCGGAGCGAGGAGGAGTGGCAGGCGGTCGCCTCCTTCTGCGAAGCAGTAATGCTAGCATAGGAGGCCGACCCTATCAGGCAACGGCGCCCTCGCCGCCGCCGGGATTCCTATCCCGATTTCCGGCCACCGTAGACGCGGGCTTGCAGAGGGCGTGCTGTGGGGAGCTCGCTGTCTGAACGTCCGGTAACTGTCCGAACCGAACCCAAGTCGTCGACGGCGCGCACAGTTGCCGCGCGCCTCAAGAAGTCAGTAACAGCAGGGGTCCGACCGGGTCGAAGCCTACTGGGGCCAGGGTTATCCGAAAGGGAGCTCGAGCCCAGTATGAAGGCTAGAAGGAACGGGGTGGGTTTTTAGTCAGTAAGAGTCTGACACCATCTCCCACTCTGCCCAAGAGCGGGGGTTGTCATTGGATGATTTTTCCCCACCATAAAAACAAATCATAGTCATAGTAGACTATATCTATCTATATATATAAAAATGACCCCGTTTTCCGTTGTCACGACTTGGCATGAAAACGGCTTGACCGATTTGGCTGATTTTTTTTTTGTTGTGATTGTTATTGTGAGGAGAAGGTTCTTATGGAAAAAAAAATAGGTTAGTGTAGGGTAGAGTAGGGTAGAGTAGTAGGGTAGAGTAGGGTAGAGTAGGGTAGAGTAGGGTAGGGTAGGGTAGAGTAGGGTAGAGTAAGGTAGAGTAGGGTAGAGTAGGGTAGAGTAGAGTAGAGTAGGGTAGAGTAGGGTAGAGTAGGATAGAGTTGGGTATAGTAATGTGCAGTAGAGACGAGCGGGAGCGAAGCCGCGCGGGCAAAAGCTAGTAATATTATAAAGGTGTTTTATTTTTTTGTGTGTAGGAAATAATCTCTGAAAGTACTGGTCCGATTGCAAACATTTTTTCATCAACAGAAAGCTGCTTTATTCCTGAGTGAGATAGGCTATAAGTATTTTATATACGTGGTCGAAGCCACAGGCAAAAGCTAGTTTATTTATAAACAAATAATTTGTATCTGAATTTACACACAATAAATTATAAAGTTTCAGTTTTACAATAAAGTAATTTTTTTTTTTTCCTTTCTTTATCTTGCAATCGGTTCGTGAACCATTAGCAGATTTTGTGGGAGTCGGTAAGATGAGGTCGGGGAATAAAGTAAATTTGATTTTTATTTTTATATATGTCAAGAATTAAAAAATAATAAACTCTCTCTTCTCCTTCTAAAAGTCCAGTTTCTGTCGCAATAAGAGCTTGTGATAGGGTCTGTTCTTATATGTCACCATCATCATCTTCCTGCCCTTGTCCCATGTTATTTGGGGTCGACGCAACACGTTTTTTTCTTCCATTCTATCCTGTCACCCGTCATGCTATCGCTAACTTCATTTTCTTTTATATTACTCTTCACACAATCTATCCTGTCTGTTCTTATATGTATCTTATTATAGGTACAAAATTCCCAAATCATTTGAGTTTTTAGACAGCCTATATTTTAATAACCAAACTGATCTATGATCTATTCTCTATGATTTCTTATTCAATCTGTATGAAAATCTCAGTCAATGTTTATGGAGGGAATTCCCCTGATGGTTTATTTACGTTTGACGTTGTTGGCTTGGCATGCTATCGCTTACCTACTTTACGAAGCGATCAGCATTATAACATTGTATTTCAGTGAATCTTTATTACAAATATGTCTGAAGTTGTTATTTTAATTGGAAATTAGAAAGATTAAAGTCATATCAGTGTCGATTTCATCAATAATTGATAACAAAACATTGTAATAGTGGTGTTTTTTTTAGTTTGTGGTGTAAATCCTGAGAATCTTTTGCTGGCTGCTGCTGCTAATATAATTTAAGTATAACAGGGACTTATAAACACAAAGAATTTAATAGAAATTAACATTTTTCAATTCATGTAATTTTTACTGACACATTTCTACATGAACAAATTACATTTCACCAAATTATTATAGCACAATCAATTTATAGGTTATAATACCCAGATAGATACTTAATTTACTTAATTAGAAGTACTTCTATCAAGAATAAAGAGGATATTCCGTAAAAAAAAACCGTAGTTCAGCCATCAAGTTTGTGATTCATTTCATTTGTAAATTAAACTGTTAAAACTCATACATTTTCCACTTTATGACATAAATATTTATAGAAGAACAGCATAATATAGTAACACAACAGAAATTTGCTAAATATTCATTTTAAAAATGTGTTATTACGAATAAAACATTATGACAAATAAAACTCTTTTGTTATTGATTGTGTAACTGTAAATGTTCCAAAAGTTCAAATACCAAGTTTCTATACCATTTTTTCGAATTAACTACTGGATTTATAATTAAAATAAAAGACATAAATCCTACAAAAACAAAACCCTTGTTAGATAGATTCTTTGCAATATATGTTTTTCAGTATTTGGCCTTGATAACAAAATAAATGCTTTTAATTTATTACAGGTAAGCTATTGTGCTTGTAATGTGTTTAAAAATTAGGTATTCTGAACGCTCACGCCGTGTTGCCAACCCTGCCTAGCTTCAAATTCGACTAAAAATCCGTAGAAAGTAGCAAAACAATGACTTTAAAAAAATGTATTATCAAAAAAACAGGAATAAAATTGAATTAAAGTATTGTCTGGATTTTGTATTGTTATGATATTTAATTACATGTAAACCTTGCAAAATTCAATGAAAAAAAAAAAAACAACCAATAAAAAGTACAAAAATGATAAAAAAAGAAAAAATGTTGTTTGTCACCAACTAATTTATACCTATTCGTTTGAATTCAATCCTGGAATCTTTAAGCATTTTTCCTTAATCGATATGGACGGCATTCTAATGGGTACCTGTTTAATTATAGTTTCGTTTTAGCGTAAAAAAATCATTTTCCACCCTGTTGGGAGTACGGATAACTAGAAGAGTAGAATAGACATGACTCATTATACAACACTTTATAAAGTATAGTAAAGTTACGTACAGGAAATATTAGGTATGTACCTTTGATAACACAAGAGGCGGTCTGTTCATTAAAAACTTTTTTTTTTAGAGAATATTTTGATGAATTTTAAAGAAAGAAGTATAGAGTAGCTGATAGGTGTACAATAATATTAATTATTAAAACAAAAGTAACGAACTTAAATATATAATGACGTCAATAGAGGGAGGTACATATAAAAATGCAATGAGCAACATGCAAAGCATAAAGCTTTGGCCTCACGCATAATATGATGAGTTAACAGCGCAGATTTTCTGCGTGGGTCGGTGGCGGTGTTGATATAAAGACGCCAGAATAGTGCAAGGTTACTTTTAAAAATAGTGAGAGCAGTAAGTGTTTTCTAATAAAAGCGCTGTCAGTTAGTCTACTTAGAGACTGGATAAGCAAAGCAACCACACTCAACATTCTAGTAAATCTATCCAGAAATCAGCTCGGTCCAGTCACTCAAATATTGATAAATCGCGCTTCCTTGGCTCGTTGCATATTTTAGATTTTCGTTTAACTCTCTTGAATGTCTTGGTCTTGGAAATTTGAGCCTGTAACCTTCCTTGCACGTGGAGCGAGCTCATTTTGTTCTCGTTTAACTCACTAGCGTCGTTGGTGAGGTCGCTTTGCTCATCTTTGAAGCTTACTACAATTGCTCTATCTTAAAAGTTCCTCACTCTTTATGCGTAGTACTCAGCTCGTTAAAAGTGGTCAGTTATAACTAGTTCATGAATCCCCAAGAGAACGGCGTTCGTGCATCTATTGTCTTACTGTTATGTCTCTAATTGACGGTAACTGAAGAGTAGTAAAATAGGGTTATAACCCCCCGCGGGGCGGGGGTCTTATTATTACGTAATTGCGCGTTTCCACGTCAATCACCAAAAAATAAAATAAAATAAACTTTTGTCTGGATTTTTTTTTAGGAAAAATAAAGATACAAACATGTGTACAAAAGAAAACTAAGCGTTTTCAAAGTCATTCAAGTTGTACAGGCATATGTACAATCGGCGCTCGAGGGATTAAAAACAAAACGGTAAAAGTAGTTTAATAACTTGTGTACTTGGTCGAAATAAATAATTTCAATTAAAAAAAAAAAAACAAAAAAAAAGGTAGAAATACGGTCTCAACCGGTGATCTAAAAAACCGCTAAATATACTTTTAATAGAGTAGGGTTAGTAACACTGCACTAATGGAACAAGGCCGATATCGATAGGGGACTCGAGTACATTGGGGGAATGCCTCGTGGAAAGTTCCAAAAAGGTCATTTACACTGCACGTTATGTAAGATTCATGTGAAAAAAGAATGGCAATCGATTATTGTTGTCTATGACTTTAATTTTTAAAACTAAACTGAATAAAAACACTAACTGACTTTGCACTGATCAATAATACCATTAAGTAGAATAAACTACAAAATAAAAATAGGTACACTTGTCATGAATTTAAGATAATTGGCTATAATAACTTGGGGTAAGTTTTCGCCATAGCTTGTGACAGGGAGAAAAAAAGACAGCAGTATTCCTTAGCTCCATGTTTTATTTAAAACGCCTGGCAGGCCAGGAAGATGATGCCTTGGAAAAGGTTTTTATCAGCTTCAGTTATAAATATCAATCTGACTCAAAACGAATAATATGGATTACTAACGACTTATTTTCGTGTCATTTTCCGCATGAGTACTAAAATAAAATAAAAAAAAAAAACAGTTTTGTTATATGTTTGCCTGTCTATAAAAAGCATACTGGCTACATTTCCTTGGGACCTTTAAATTTTATGCAAGTGGATATGTTCCCATTTTTTCTCTCAGTTCTGTTATATCAGAGTAAGCAAAGCTCTTCTTTCTCTTATTTGTAATTTTTATTCGCGGATACTTCCCCTATCTACATCTATATATATAAAAATCAAGGCCACTTTTCGTTGTAATTTTATAACTCAAGAACGGGCTCATTGCACCTACCCAAACCAAATATTAAGGCTTTGTTCGAACTATTTAGTAGATGTTTTATGTGAAGTTTGGTAAGGTAGAGCAAGGTATAGTAGGGTAGAGTAGGGTATAGTAGGGTGGAGTAGGGAAGAGTGGGAGCGAAACCGCACGGGCAAAAGCTAGTTGTATATATACGTATATAAATATTATATATTGTTTGTATTATATGAATTTTATTAGATATGTATTGTACATAGGTATGTAAATAGAATACCATGAACTACCTGCGTATCTTTTTCCCTTCTCTGTCAAATTCATATAGGTAAGGGTTGCATATAAAAAATTGCTTTTAGCGATAAGACCGCGTATTGTGACACCCTATTAATTTGAAGCTTCTAATGTAATTGTATTTATTTATTTAATCAAACATCATACTGGTCCATTACAAGAAAATTGTTAATGTGAACTTAATTTATGATGTACTATGTTTTGCCCGCTGCTTCGCTCGCGTTCAGTGGGGGGTTAGAAAGAGTAAAAAAGTAGCCTATGTCACTTTACATGCCTTCAACTATCTCCACTTAAAAAATCACGTCAATTCGTCGCTTCGTTTTGCCGTGAAAGACGTACAAACAGACACACACACTTTCCCATTTATAATATTAGTATGGACTAGCTTTTGCCCGCGGCTTCGCTCGCGTTAATTTTGGGTTAAGTGGGGGGTTAGAAATAGACAAAAAAGTAGCCTATGTCACTCTCCATGCCTTCAAGTATCTCTACTTAAAAATCACGTCAAACAAACAAACACACACACACACTTTCCTATTTATAATATTATAAGTATATAAGTAATAAGTATGGATAATGAAGAGTCTGTTTATCTATTTAAACCTACTAAACTTAAACCGACTATATGCCAAAGATTATAAAAATTATATCTACTTATTCACATCGTAATACTGTTTAGAATTCCCCGCCCACTATGCTATGTTATCAACGCTAATTAAAGCAGAAACTCCTATCCCTCTTTGATGCTTACGCAATACTTATAACACTTCCTTCCTTGATTTAGTACACTTATTATATCGATAAATTACATGTTGCAATATAAAAGGAAAATATATTTTTTATTTAACCTTGGTCTACATCATAGTCTATACTCTATGGTCATAATCGTACAGTGTAAACGGGCCTTAACCAAACAAAATTGTTCTTAAATTCCGTAATGTCACTTCAACAGGGGGATACCCCGATGCACTCGTGTGTAATTTATAAAAGAAACATGTTTTTAGTTTGCTGTTACGCGCTTATAACTCGCTGATAGGGTCAATAAACAGTGTAGACATAAAATTCAATGTGTCAGTGTAAAAAAAACAGTTAAAAATGTCTACGGAAGACGTGAAACCGATCACTGTAAGAAAAATTCCATTAATATTGAACAGAAATATAATAAACAAGCGGAATATAAAAGTTGTGAAATCATTCAACAATTCGTTGCAAGAGGATATTATTTACACTTCGAAACCGGGTGATTTCACGTCAGGGGAAGTCCGTAAAATGACGATTGTGAACCGACTGAATGTGTCCTCAAATTCTAGTACAACAATCGCCAAGTGCCAGAGTCACTCTGGCCATATCTTCGAGAAGACCTCAGAAGAAATAACCAAGCTAATTGGGCAACAGAATTACGATATTTTATTTAGTTCCCTATGTTCTGTTATAAGTCAAGAGTTGAAAGTGCGGAGCATAAATGCGTTATTGACAGTTCCAAAAAAAAATAAAAGTGTTCCTTGCCAAACAGAGGGCAATGTGACTAGTTTTAGTGATCCAAAGAATCTGGTTGATATTTCATGCCAGACAACCGATTCGTGGTTAGAGAGAAATTTCTTAAAATTAGAGCCGCTCAAAAAAACTCTTATGGCGAAAAGAAGGAACCGTAGACAGCCGTTGACTCCGTACGTAGTAAAAGATACACCGGTAGTGAAACAACCACGTAGAATTGTGATATCGCCGGATAATTTCAAAAGAATATTTAAAGAAGAAAGCGTTACACGACCAGAATCTCTTTCAACGGAAACCTCATTACCGGAACTTGGTTCGATATTTAACGAGGATTCCAACAACAGTATCGGTAGGTTTTCTTCGTTATCCGTGATGACTACACCAGAATTATTAGATAATCCGTTGAATATTTTAACGAACGTAGACAAGCATACGCGAGAAATTAGTGATAATGTGAATCGGCGTGAGGTTGAAGCTAACGAGAGGTTCCTGGGCTTGGGGTCTCCGGAAGACTTAAGTCCTACGAATGAGAAGCTGCCTTTTCAAATGCAGGCAGCGTTGTGTAGGACTCCACCGGAACAGCGGATCAAGATGCTTCTCCGTCAGGGATTTAATGACTTAAAAGACTGCTTAAATAGAGATGCTGACGGCCATTTGTGAGTATTACTTTAATTTTTTTTAATTTTCTATAGTTAAGCAAAAAGGATCCAACCCACACAGAGGTTAGGAGAAATTTAACCTCAAGTCCGAATAGAGTTTATTTTCTATTGTATAAAATTATCATGTAATCAGTCATGTGGACTAATAGGTAATAGGTAAAACAGGCTGTTATCCGCAACTCCACGACTAAAGCGCGTATTTTGCGTACGGGTGCGACAAATGGGTTACTCGATCCACCCCAGCTCCTCAAGAAAGGCCAGCAGCGCCTTGGTGTTGCTGACCACTTCACGAAGGTTACCTGGGTTACCGAAGTGCTTAGCCCTGTATCCAGCAACCACAGGGCAGCTTAGAAGCAGATGAGCTGCTGTCTCTTCTTCCTCCATGCAGGCTCTGCAGAGAGGACTATCGGTAACTCATATGACAGAAAGGTGCTTGTTAAAGGTCCCGTGGCCAGTTGTAGTGGCCGTAACTTTGCGCAACTGTAGTTTCGTCATCTGGACTATAAACAGATGAGAGGTAGTCTGGATGGTTTGTAGGGTGCTGCCCCCTGCGGAGTCCTTCGTTAGGTATAGTCACGTATAGGTGACTTTTCTAGTCGAAGATATCTCGCCGTTTCTTCAGACGGCGAATTCTTTCAGGAATAGTAAGCTGTCCTGCTAGCTGGTTTGGGTGCTTTTGGAGACATGACTTGTAATTGGCACCATGGCAGTTGATCACTTCTGTAATCATTGGCACGTTCAGGATTTCATGGATCTCCTCTGTTTTGATGAACCAGGGCCCATTCGATATCTGCTTGAGAATGTAATTTTGAGCCCTGTCCCCAAGCCCGGAATAGAGATTAATAAAATTTAAATTTATAGATAGATAAATATATTTTATATTCATATAGATTTATATGTTTATTCTTTAGTTAAAACAACCCCTGAAGGTTAAAGTGGGAGATCAAAGATGAAGTAGGTGCCATTGTGGTCATTTCTGCATGATCACTTAAAAAAATATCGCTTGAATCCTTTTTTTTTTCGGTTGGCGAAAATTATCCAATGACAACCCTGCTCTTGGGTGGAGAGTGTCAGACTCTTACTGACTAAAAACCCCATTCCTTCTAGCCTTCATACCGGGGCTCGAATTCCTTTCGGATAACCCCGGCCCAAACTCGGCGGCAAACTAAATCCTTTGAAGATTTCGTTTCGAGTGCAACCAAAATTTAACTTAGCGGTGGTCAGGCGGAAGTGTCTTTGATGGTAGAATCTGAAGTTAAAACTTTAATATCTCAAAACTACTTCTGTGTGGGTTGGATCCTTTCTATTTAATTAACTAAACCCCAAGCGACGGCGTGTTTGCTCTCTTATAGTCTTTCTATTGTGTCTCTATTTACAGTATTCGAAAAGTGGGATTAAGACCAATTATATGCTTAGTGTAGACATTAACAGGTAAAAAAAGTAATTTAAGATTTTCTAATAATTACTAAAAAATCGAGTTACGAGTCCGTAGATCGCGGGATCGAACCCATCCAGGCACATTCATTTGTTTAATTTATTTTATCACCACTGCTCTCAAAACGGTGAAGGAAAACATCGTGAGGAAACCGGCATGTCCTAGAACCGAAAATTCGAAGACATGTGACATTCACCAACCCGCACTGGGCCGGCGTGGTTGATTACGGCCCATTCCCTCTCCTAGAGAGGAGAGCGGGATCGAACCCATCCAGGCACATTCATTTGTTTAATTTATTTTATCACCACTGCTCTTAAAACGGTGAAGGAAAACATCGTGAGGAATCCGGTATGTCCTACAACCAAAAGTTCGAAGACATGACGTGACATTCACCAACCGCACTGGGACCGCGTGGTGGATTAAGGCCCATTCCCTCTCCTAGAGTGGAGGCCTGAGTCCCGGCTGTGGGAACATTAAAAAGCTGATTATGCTATGCTCATTATGTGCTATTGTTCAATTGCCAAAACTAGTGGCATTGCCATTACCTGCAATGGCAATGCCACTAGTTTTGGCAATTGGCAGCACTAGCTTCTGACGTTTTATAAGTGCCCATGTAGGCCTATGTGAAATAAAAACTTTTGACTTTGCTGATCTGTTTGCGTTCAATTTAGGTTTTAGAGGAATTGGTCCACTCCCTCTCCAAAAGAGTTCTGTGTCCCAGCTAATATTGTAACATGGAAATATCGTATGACCAATAATTTTTTTGAAAGAGTAATCTTCTTCTTGCTCTTATCGCATATTGGAGTCGGCGCAACACGTTTTTTTCTTCCATTTTGGCCTGTCACTCGTCACGCTATCACTAACTCCCTTTTCTTTCATATCATTCCTCAGTTCCTCACACAATCCATCCATCTTTTCTTCGGCCTTCCTCTCCATCCATCTACTTTAAATTTTGAAAGAGTAACCATGGAGTTTAATTCATTAAACCCCAAGCCAACGCTGTTGAACGCTCTCTTATTGTGTCTCTTAGGCGAACAATACACGGTAGGGTTTGCTGTCAGTTTGGCCACAGTCAAAACCTTCGAACAAAGCAGTTTTTAGTGCTGATTGACGAAAACCATCATTCATGATTGATTGGAAGCTCTCCGTCATCCGCCCTACTCACCAGACCTTGCGCCTACAGACTACTACTTTTTCCAGAATTTGGATAACTTTTTGGCGGGAAAAAAATTGAATACCCGAGAGGCAGTTCAAAATGCCTTTGAAGAATTAGTTGCCTCCCGTCCAGCTGATTTCTTTAAGAAGGGCATCAATAAACTGCCACTGCGTTGGCAAAGATGCATTGATTGCATGGGTGATTACTTCGATTAATACAAATAAAAAATACATGAAAAAAATTCGTTTAAATTTTTTCATAGAAAACGGCAATTTCATAGGTAAATAAGTTGTTTCATTATTTTGTTCAAAAAAAGTATGTAGTAGTGAATTATTACAAGACTGCAGCCTTAAGATTAACAATGGTGAGCGAAGGGTGCGGAAATAATCTATACAACCCGTAATCTATGATATAAAATGAATCGCTAAATGTGTTATCTCGAGAACAGCTGAACGGATTTCGCTAATTCTTTTTTTTGTTGTGTTTTGTTATTGTGATGAAAATTTGGGTAGAGTAGGGTTTCCCGCCCTTGGGTTGAGCGGGAGATAGTGTCAGACTCTTACTGACTAAAAACCCACCCCGTTCCTTCTAGCCTTCAAACCAAGGCACGAGTTTCCTTTCGGATAACCCTGGCCCCGGTAGGCTTCGACTCAGCTGGGCTTCTGCTGTTGCTGACAACTCTTTGAGGCGCGCGGGAACAGTACGCGCCGTCGACGTCTTGGGCTCGGTCCATTACCGGACGATCGGACAGTGAGCTACCCATGGCTCGCCGTCCGCGAGCCCGCATCTACGGTGGTCGGAAATCGGGATCGGAATCCCGGCGGCGGCGCTGAGGGCGCCGTTGCCTGATGCGGTCTGCCTCCTCCTTTGCTAGCATTACTGCTTCGCACAAGGAGGCGACCGCCTGCCATTCCTCCTCGCTCCACCACCAGGGCCCGGCGCGAGAGGTCTCCGCCGCCGATCGCCCCCACGAGGGCACGGCGATGCTCCGCCAAGGCAGGGCACACCTCGACTGTGTACTCCACCGTGTCCTCCGGGCGTTCCGCACAGTGGCGACACCCGGGCGAGTAGGGTAGAGCGAGAGCGAAGCCGCGGGCAAAAGCTAGTTCATTAATAAAATGTTCTACAAGTTTTTTTTTTGTATCTGCCGTATTTATCAGTTTGTTTGTTGGTATTAAGATAGTTATATGTATATCATTCATAAAATAATCTAATCTTTTGTCACCAAAGGTGATAAATGTCAAAATGGTTATAAAAATTGATAACAATTTTGAGTTTATGAATGAGTGTAATATAATATTCATAATTCAGAGCGCCTAGTGTGAGCTTGGTTTACGTTAACGCGATGGACACGTATAAGACTTTCGGCGCTCCGAGATCTTAACCAATCAGAGAGCCAAACGCGCTAAACGCTTCGATCTCGTTAAAGTAAACGCAACTCGCACTCAGCGAACTGCTTCTGTTTCAATGACCGGTGACAACGAGCTCTCGCGCTGGGCCTTTTTTTTTTGGTGGGCAAAAATCATCCTATGACAACCCGCTCTTGGGTGGAGTGGGAGATAGTGTCAGACTCTTACAGACTAAAAACACACTCCGTTCCTTCTAGCCTTCATACCGTGGCTCGAGCTCCTTTTCAGATAACCCTGGCCCCAGTAGGCTTCGACGCAGCTGGGCCCCTGCTGTTGCAGCTCTTGCGCCGGACCCTGGTACACGCCATGATCCGTAGTGAGGAAGAATGGCAGGCGGTTGCCTCCGCATGCGAAGCAATTACTGCCAGCAAAGCAGCGGACTTCCTCACGTCCCAGCTGCCTAGACCCCGAGTCCCCGACCCTGACTACCAGCCACCGTTGACGTAGGCTTGAAGACGACAAGCAATGGGTAGTTCGCCGTCCGGTAACCGTCCGGATCGAGCCGTAGTGTTCACGCGCACCTCAAAGATTTGTCAGCAAGCCCAGTAAGACTAATGACCGCTAGGGCTACAGGGAATTTCTGAAAAGGATGAACGCGAGAAGTAATTATAAAATTTTTAAAATTGTTCTTTCTTGAATGTTGTTTAAAATTGTTATCGATTTATAAACAACTAGCTTTTGCATGCGGCTTCGCCCGCGTACCTACATAAAATACAACCTATGTCACTCAGGAATAAAGCAGCTTTCTATCGGTGAAAAATTTTTAGCAATTGGACCAGTACTTTCAGAGATTACCGCCTAAAAACAAAAAAACAAACATTACCTCTTTATAATATTAGTGTAAGAATGTGTAGATGTATTACATTATTAGATAGCTTGATAGGATGTGGATCCATTAAGTGTTTAAGATCCCTGCCGCAGCCAACAAACGAGCTGATGACGTCGAGAACCTGAACAGATCTTCTTAAATCGTATCTAAGAACCATCTCGATAACGTCAGCTTTCAAATAAAAAAAAACTTCATCAAAATCGGTCCATTCGCTTACGAGCTACGACACACATAGACACAAACAGACACCTCAAACTTATAAAACCCCTCTTTTCCGTTGGGGTTAAAAAAAAATAGGTAGGTATAAAATAGTTTCATTTTACAAGCTTTTATTTGGTTTCACCTGTCCCGATGTTTGTCTGTCATCAAATCTTGCAAATTAAATTTGATCAACTTCCTGGTTACCTATTGAGTTGAAATTTTGCATACATGTGTAAATCAGATGACGATGCAATATGATTATGATTTGGAGCTGATCTGATGATGGAATCGGAAGATGGCTACAGGAACTCGGCAGTTAAAGGACACAACCCCATCGAGTTTGGGCTCGTATGATTCGTCTTGACGAGTATTAATTATATAGGTACACCGAGCTATAAAAGCTTGCTATGAAAAAATTTTCATTAAAATCTTGTTACTTATAATTGTTATCGGTTACCAAAACAAAACATCACTATATATATTTTTAGATATTATCTGCACTTGTAATTGTAAAATTTGTAAAACAATTCTGTGGGTAGGTATTTCTGGTGGGAATCCCGTCAAGCCGAAGAAATTCAAATCCTTATCATGGTTTAAGTTGTTTATATGTATATCAAAAGAGGCTTAGGTAGTTAATCGATTATACAACGTGTAACGTTAAATGCGCAAAACCTGAAATTAGTTTGATCGGAATAACGAGCAGAATCAATTAAATCACTTTGTAATATAGATTAAATTTTTCAAAAAAATCTTCATTAAAAACGTCGACCTGTCTATTTATGAATAGGTCGAGCCATCACGTGCGCAAACCCGCTGAAATAGGTAAACAAACACAAATAGTTGTAGTCCAATCAAATTTTCTCATACACGGGATAATAAAAGTTCTTATTTCAATACAGATATGAATTTTAAACAAACTAAAACTTCACATAAAACGTTGATTTTTTTTAAATGTTTTTTTTTGTCACATAATTAAGTCAATCGAATTAAAAATCATTTTACGTTACACCTTGTATATCTATCTATAATACAATGCGGTCCAAATGAGAATAGGATCGATTGCATGTTGTGACGTCACGATTTACTGTCAAATCGAGGAAAGAAATTTTGAAACTTTAACTATTTTACGAAAACTTTAATTTATTTACGAACTGTGAACGAAAAAAGTTTAATCAGAATTCAGTTCTTCAATTTTACTCATCTCCAAGTTCCTCAATTTTGACCAAATTTCTTAGATTTGACAGTAAATCGTGACGTCACAACAAAAAATCGATCCTATTCTCATTTGGAACGCACAGTACATACATATAATGCGTTCCAAATAAGGGCCTGCGCTCACTTGAGACAAGACGTCTCTTAGGGCCTGCGCCACGGCCGCGCTCATTTGAGACAAGACGTCTCTTAGGGCCTGCGCCACGGCCTGTGCTCATTTGAGACAACACGTCTCTTAGGGCCTGCGCCACGGGCTGTAATCATTTGAGACAAGACGCCTCTTAGGGCTTGCGCTACGGCCGCGCTCATTTGAGACAAGACGTCTCTTAGGGCCTGCGCCACGGCCGCGCTCATTTGAGACAAGACGTCTTAGACAAATCTGTTTTGTCTATGACACCGGGCGCTAGCTTACTAGCTTCTGTGACCGGCTTTATACAAAAAAGCCGCGTGGATACAAAAAATAGGTCCATACAAACTGTGTGCCATTTCATCCCCTTATTATACTGCCCCTGATAGTTAAAAAGACGTATCTAACAATAAGTAAAAACGGATAAATAAAATTTTTAATGAATGAAACGGGAAATCGGGTTTTTTTTCTTGTGTTAAAATCGCAGTACCGTAACCAGTCTTTCATGCGCCCGGTGCGTGCTACTATAACTGCGCCCCTAGAAAAAGTACAATATAAACAAAAAGGACTAGGTATATAATTTTTGCGCCCCTTTGAGGACTGCGCCCTGTACCTGGGCACCGCTGGCACCGCCCTATTTACGGCACTGTAAAACCGCACTGGAGAAAGTTAGCAAAATATAATAAATACAGGCAGATGCGCCATTATGTCCTGATTCCGGCAATGTATATAATTCAACTCTGGAAAAAATGTTAGATGCGTCTTTTTTACTAATGGGGGCAGTATATTTCACCGAGACACCATGGCGGCGCGACCAGGTTCCGCTACTAACAAAACGTATACAGCTCGGACATGTGGCGACTCGGGTGTCTGTATGGTGTCTAGTTTGGTAGCTTAGGGCTATGTCTCACCGGGACACCATATTTTTTTTTTACGGTGTCCAAAAATCATCTTATGACAACCCCCGCGTTGGGTGGAGCGGGAGATAGTGTCAGACTCTTACTGACAAAAAAACCCACCCCGTTCCTTCTAGCCTCTTCATACCGGGGATTGAGTTTCCTTTCGGATAATCCTGGCCCCAGTAGGCTTCGACCCAGCTGGGCCCCTCCTGTTGCTGACAACCCCTTGAGGCGCGCGGGAACAGTGCACGCCGTCGAAGTCTTGGCTCGGTCCGGACAGTTACAGGACGGTCGGACAGTGAGCTACCCATGGCTCGCCGACCGCGAGCTCGCGTCTACGGTGGCCGGAAATCGGAATCGGAATCCCGGCGGCGGCGGAGAGGGCGCCGTTGCCTGATGCTGTCGGCCTCCTCCTTTGCTAGCATTACTGCTTCGCAGAAGGAGGCGACTGCCTGCCATTCCTCCTCGCTCCGGACCATGGTCTCGACCAAAGCCCGGCGCGAGAGGTGTCTGCCGTCAATCGCCTCCACAAGGACATGGCGATGCTCTGCCCAGGCGGGGCACACCTCTACCTTGTGTTCCACCGTGTCTTGCCCTAAATCTTTGGTTTCCTAGGATAGCGGTACCGTTATATAGCGGCCGTTTTCCGGAACAACGACTATTTTCCTCTTCTGATGATAGTTCATCCTCCAAGTAAATTACTAAAGCTAAATCAAGGTCGTCCATTTTCTATCTTGGATACTTTGTGACGTTTGTTTTGAAAAAATTTACTGACGATGTGTTAAAACGGCCGCTATATGACGGCACCGCTTTCCTAGGAAACCAAAGCTTTAGGGGTGACCTTGAATACCCCACTTCAAAAAAACTCTGCATACGGGCTCGTAAACTATTGTCCTATTTTAACTACGACGACGGAAAATCTCCAGTTTGTCATGCGACTATTGTTGCTATTGAAGTCAATATTGTCCTGATAAAAACCATTGTTTTATGAGCTCATAAAATTGTCGTCTCTGGGATTCACTGTTCTTTGTCTGTTTGATATAACTGTACGTCTTACATCCTAAGCACAAAATAAATAGGTACAGAAGTCAATCTCATATATTATGTGTCGACTGGCCTGTTGGTCTAGTGGTTAGTGACCCTGACTGCTATGCCGGAGGTCGTGGGTTCGATTCCCACCCAGGACAAATGTTTGTATGATGAGCATAATCATTTGTTCTGTGTCTGGGTGTAATTTATCTATAATATTATGTATTTAGAAATATATAAGTATGTATATCAGTTGTCTAGTACCTATAGGTACTACACAAGCTCTGCTTAGCTTGGGACTAGACAGCGTTGTGTGATAGTTGTGGAATATTATATTATATGTACTTCACTTTGTATACGCTCATCATCGCAAGAATCATCCAATGACAACTCCCCCGCTCTTGAGTGAAACGGAAGATAATAATAAGACTCTTACTGACTAAAAACCCACCCCGTTCCTTCTAGCCTTCATAACGGGGCTCGATCTCCCTTCAGATAACCCTGGCCCCAGTAGGCTTTGACCCAACTGTTGTGTTTAATATGGAGTTAATTTGTTAGCAGTACACCACAGACTACCCCCTGTATTATTTTAAGTTCTTGTCCATCCTAAGGTTGTCTGGAAGATATCGCATAAGATATACATTTAATTTGATGTATCAGCTGTGTTACTTTTTGATGTATGATAAAGTTTATTCTATTCTATTCAATTCTAACCCCATAAGGCTTATTTGGTGAATTTAGGAAATTCCGTTCTTATCTGATGTCTACACCCTATAAGACCTACTTACCAAATTTTAAGTTTGCAGGTGTTATCCTCACAATCAGCCTGTTCCCACTGCTGGGATTCAGGCCTCCTCTCTAGGAGAGGGAATGGGCCGTAATCCACCACGCGGGCCCAGTGCGGGTCGGTGACTGTCACATGTCTTCGAATTTCTGGTTCTAGGACATGCCGGTTTCCTCACGATGTTTTCCTTCACCGTTTTGAGAGCAGTGGTGATGATATAAATTACACAAGGTATTGCACCTGGCTGGGTTTGAAGTTTTGAACCCGCGACCAAGTCGTAAGTAGGGGCCGCTCGGCCACCACTGCTCTCTTCCACTTGTAGGTAGGTAGGTACGTAAGTGTTATATTTAGTTTCTGAGATTTCGTGATTAATCAGGAAGTGGCATTTCGCTTTTATAGATTCTGTTTCCTGATAGCTATAACCTAGAGGTCTTTAAGTCGAGAGTGAATAGATTGCTTCTCAAAGCGCATTCCATCGCCGGCCACATCATCGCTTACCATCAGGTGAGATAGTGGTCAAACGTGAGCCTATACATTATACTTATATCATCATCATCATATCAGCCGAAAGACGTCCACTGCTGGACATAGTTCTCCCCCAAGCGTCGCCACAACGACCGGTCCTGTTCTATTTTTATACTTATACTAGCTTTTACCCGCACGGCTTCGCTCCCGCTCTTTCCTACTCTACCCTACACTACTCTACACTATTCTACTCTACACTAATCTACACTACTGTACACTACTCTACCCTACTCTGCCCTACTCTACCCTACTATACCCTACTCTACCCTACCAAACTTCACATAAACCATCTACTAAATAGTCCGAACAAAGCCTAAACATTTGGTTTGGATAGGTGAGCCCGTTCTTGAGTTATAAAATAACAACGAAAAGTGCCATTGATTTTTATATATATAGATAAAAAAATATATATACAACGTGTAACGTTAAATGCGCAAAACCTGAAAGTAGTTTGATCAGTATCAGATTATCAAGCAGAATCAATTAAACCACTTTTTAATATAGGTTACATTTTTCAAAAAATCTTTATTAAAAATGTCGCCCATTCTATTTATGAATAGGTCAAGCCATCACGTGCGCAAACCTGCCCAAATAGGTAAATAAACACAAAATAGTTGTAATCCAATCAACTTTTCGCATACACGGGATAATAAAAGTTCTTATTTCAATGCAGATATGAATTTTAAACAAAGTAAAACTGCACATAAAACTTTTTTTTACAGAATTAGGTCTCTTAAATTAAAAATCATTTGGGGTGTCTGAGGTTTTGCGCATTTAACGTTACACGTTGTATATATTTAAATAGATAATAGATTATTATTTCCTCATTATATTTTCGTAGATTATGTTCTGTTGTTCAGGGGCGTAGTGTCGACTAATTTAGATGTGGGCGAAGGCGCATGAGCTAGGCCTTTTTCTTTCATAAATCCGATAACGAGACAGCGACTGTCATCTCGATTTCCGGCCACCGTAGACGCGGGCTTGCGGACGGCGAGCCATGGGTAGCTCGCTGTCCGACCGTCCGGTAACTGTTCGGACCGAGCCCAAGACGTCGACGGCACGCACTGTTCCCGCGCGCCTCAAGGAGTTGTCAGCAACAGGAGGGGCCCAGCTGTGTCGAAGCTTACTGGGGCCAGAGTTATTCGAAAGGAAGCTTGAGCCCCGGTATGAAGGCTAGAAGGAACGGGGTGGGTTTTTAGTCAGTAAGAGTCTGACACTATCTCCCGCTCCACCCAAGAGCGGGGGTTGTCATTACATGATTGTTGCCCACCGAAAAAAAAAAACTTTTTTTGCGTTGCCTTTTCGTCAAACATTGCGTTGGATTGCATTAGATGAAGCCACAAGCTTTTAAACCATGCTCGATGTTTCCGATAAGCGAGTGGAAAAGGAGCCTCTTAATGACTCATCTCCTTAGACGACAGGTGGTATGAATTTGACATTGACTCACACGGTTTTCCATATCTTTTATCTATAGATATCATTCACGTCATTAGATAATATGTTTTTTATATGACAAGACGTAAATATTGATCAAACAAAACTCAGAGATGACGATCGCGATAGTTGGTATTCCCTGAGGGTTTAATAATGCGATTTAACCTATCGAATACCGTAATTTTACTCTATCTGATTTTAGGTAATCAACTAAACGTAACCATCTTGATATGTCTTTTATTTAAAACTAGCTTTTACCCGCGCGGCTTCGCTCCCGCTCTTCCCTACTCCACCCTACTATACCCAACTCTACCCTACTCTACCCTACCCTACTCTACCCTACTCTACCCTACTCTACCCTACTCTACCCTACTCTACCCTACTCTACCCTACTCTACCCTACTCTACCCTACTCTACCCAACTCTACCCTACTCTACCCTACTCTACCCTACTCTACCCTACTCTACCCTACTCTACCCTAATCTACCCTACTCTACCCTACTCTACCCTACTCTACACTACTCTACCCTACTCTACCCTACTCTACCCTACTCTCCCCTACTCTACCCTACCCTACTCTACCCTACCTTACCCTACTCTTATTTTTTTCCATAAGAACCTTGTCCTCACGATAACAATCACAACAAAAAAAAAATCAGCCAAATCGGTCAAGCCGTTTTCATGCCAAGTCGTGACAACGGAAAACGGGGGTCATTTTTATATATATAGATTAGCGCCCGCCCCGGCTTCGCTCGGGTAACAGTATTTCTCCACTATTTAATGGATGTTATCCCTACTAATATTATAAATGCGAAAGTAACTCTGTCTGTCTGTTTGTCTGTCTGTCTGTCTGTCTGTCTGTTACGCTTTCACGCAAAAACTACTGAACGGATTTAGAACAAATTTGGTAGGTAGGTAGAAAAGACACTGGAATAACACATAGGCTACCTATAATTCCACTGCTGAGCACGGGTTTCTGCCCGCACGATATAAACTGTAGTCCACGCGGGCGAAGCCGCGGGCGGAAAGCTAGTTATACATATAAACCTGCCTCCTGAATCACTCTATCTATTAAAAAAAAACGCATCAAAATCCGTTGCGTAGTTTTAAAGATTTAAGCGTACATAGGGATGTAGGGACAGAAAAAGCGACTTTGTTTTATGCTATGTAGTGATGTTACTGTCCCCACGTCCGTTTGTCTTGGTATGGTCATGTAAGGAGGAAAGATGAAACGCATGTTGCTAAAAGAGTTATCAATTTACATGTGGATGGATGGAGAGGGAGAGGGAGGCCAAAGAAAAGATGGATGGATTGTGTGAGAAGTGATATGAATGAAAAGGGAGTTAGTGATAGCGTGACGAGTGACAGGACAGAATGAAAGAAAAACGCGTTGCGCCGACCCCAAATAAAACTGGATAAGGGCAGGAAGATGATGATGATGATGATGTTACACAAAAAAACGCTTGAAGCGCCCACAAAAAAAAACCAGAAGCGACCGCAAAAAAACAGCTGAAGCGCGCGACACCTCTTGTGTCCGGTGAAGCTTGAAGCCGCTTCAAGCGTTTTTTTGTGGCGGCACCGCCGCACACGAACCACAAAATAGCCCTCTCAAAATGAAGCTTGAAGCGGCGTTTTTTTGAAGCCCGTGTGCGGGGAGAGTTACTCGTTGTGAATGTAGCTTTTTAATGGTGAAAAAATTTTTGAAATCGGCGCAGTAGTTTTGGAGTTTATTCATTACAAACATACACGAACACAAAAATTTTCCTTCTTTATAATATTAGTGTATGATGTTACAATATTCCCACTGCTGGGACTCAGGCCTCCTCTCTAGAAGAGGGAATGGGCCGTAATCCACCACGTAGGCCCAGTGCGGGTTGGTGAATGACACATATCTTCGAATTTTTGGTTCTAGGACATGCCGGTTTCCTCACGATGTTTTCCTTCACCGTTTTGAGAGCAGTGGTGATGATGATTTTTGTTAGAAAGGGTACACTTCCAAAATGGTTCCATAGTCACCAAGTTGGGATCTGAAGATGGAATCTTGACGAAATCGAGGGAGTTCCCTCGATTTCGTCAAGATTCCATCTCTCCTCAAATTATTTTTTTTTTTTGTGAAGTCTGTGATTTTTTTTTATTGAAAAGGTTTTTCATTACTCATACTCTGAAAGTAGATCTGAAGTTGCCTGAGGAGCGGGCTGAAAAGTATCACACTTTTCATCCCTAGGGAGTTTTCCTTTCAACTGACAGCTGTCAAATTATTTAAAAAAAAACTAGGTCTATCTTCTTGTATTCGTAATGAAAAGCACAGTGCTTACCTCGGGGTTAAAGTTACTTATTTTGTCCCTCAAATTAGCGACCTCGCTACGCTCGGCCGCCAACTCCTTCTCGGGACGAAATAAGTAACTTTCACCCCTAGTGTAACAATGTACTATTGTTTTTTTTGGTTGAGTTACTGTAATTGGTTGTTTAACCGTTGTAATTAATTTAAATAAATAAATAAATGAATGATTACTTCCTATTCTTTTCAGACCTATCCATGTGGCTGTTCTGACAAATGACGTGGACTTGCTAAGACGCCAGTGTCTCGTCCTGAAGATGAGGGGAGCAGGTGTGGACGTGTTAGCTGATGGACTGGTGAGTACTGACTACCATTCACCACTTTTTTAGGAATCTTGTGGATATTATCTAGGTTTCTATAGAAACCAATTTCTAAATTTGTGTAAAACTGATCCAGTAACAACCTCTGAAAATCTCCTATTTTGTATGAACTTTGATACTTTATAATTTGCCAAAAAACTAAAAAAGTCAAAAAAGTAAAACTATAAAAAACCTTGCAAATTTTCTTAAAATTCTAAATGACGACAACTTTTTCCAAAAACTTTTAAGGGTTTAAAAAAACAGCTATTTCCTGGAGCAAGTTTCAGTTTCCGAACCTCAAAAGGAAAAATCGGACCCCTTAAGGCAAAATCATTTAACAATAATTACTCAAAGAACACACCTTTTTTTTTGGTGGGGAAAATCATCTAATGCAACCCCCGCTCTTGAGCGGAGCGCAATATAGTGTCAAACGCTTACTGACTAAAAAACCCAACCCGTTCCTTCTAGCCTTCATACCGGGGCTCGAGCCCCCTTTCGGATTACCCTGACCCCAGTAGGCTTAGACTCGTCTGGGCCCCTGCTGATGCTGACAACTCCATGAGGCGCGTGGAATCAGTGCGCACCGTCGATGACTTGGGCTCGGTCCGGACAGTTACCGGACGGTCGGACAGCGAGCTACCCATGGCTCGCCGTCCGCAAGCCCGCGTCTCCGGTGGCCGGAAATCGGGATCGAAATCCCGGCGGCGGCGGCGAGAGCGCCGTTGCCTGATGGGGTCGGCCGCCTCCTTTGCCAGCATTACTACTTCACAGAATGAGGCGACCGCCTGCCACTCCTCCTCGCTCTGAACCATGGCCTGAACCAAGGCCCGGCGATAATCTTTCGCCATCATAATTATATAGTACTAGCGACCCGCCCCGGCTTCGCTCGGGTGCGATGCTGATACTAAATACACTACAGAAAAACTGTACAATATATAAAAACCTTCCTCTTAAATCACTCTATCTATTAGAAAAAACCGCATCAAAATCCGTTGCGTAGTTTTAAAGCTTTAAGCGTATATAGGGATATAGGGACAGAAAAAGCGACTTTGTTTTATACTATGTACTGATGATTTATCTTATGTACATATAAAACTTTGATAAGAAACAATAGTACTTTATATAAAATGAACAATTGATGCGGAAAAAAAATCCTAATGCCCATATAATTTGTGCCTAATGTCCATATAATTTCGTATTTTTCCAATTTGATTACAGGCAAGTAATTAAGGCAACAATAGGCTATTTGACAGTATGAAAAATAAGTCCATATTAATTGCCATTCGCATATGGTGAGCAGTGGTGGCCGAGTGGTAACGGCCTCGACTTACCAGTTGTAGGTCGAGTTCAAACCCAGCCATGCGCATTGCTTTGTGTAATTTATTTCATCACCACTGCTCTCAAAACGGTGAAGGAAAATATCGTGAGGAAACCGGCATGTCCTAGAATCAAAAAATTCGAACACATGTGACATCCACCAACCCGCACTTGGCCCGCGTGGTGGATTACGGCCCATTCCCTCTCCTAGAGAGTCTCTGGGAGAGGGAAGGCCTCCTCCCGAATAGAGGATGCCTGAGTCCCAACAGTGGGAACATTATAAGGCCGACTATGTTATGCTATGCATAGAGTATGGATGTTAAAAGCGATTGGTAGCAATATATCTAAAAAATAATGGACTACTTACATTGAATTAGTATTTTGTATATCAATGACTACTTTAAAAAAAACTACATCGATCTAGTACATTTTACGTGGTGTCCACCTTTTTTTTCTTTTTTTTTTGGGAAAAAATATAACATGGTGTAAAATTGATTGGAATCGATTCAGTTACTGATTCTGCACACACTTTCAGTTACTGATTCCAATATTCGACTAAAAATATTGTACGAGTAGTATGGGCGTTCGTGCACTGCACGGAATTTTACCGTCCGGCAGTCAAATTTACATCAACTTTTATTGATAATTGTAAGAAATCGGACTGCCGGACGGTAAAATTCCTTGTAGTGCACAAACGCCCTATAAGTATGTATGTTTATCAGTTGTCTAGTCATAGTCATTTATTCAATAACAAGAAACTTGTATCTAATTCACATAATTCATAAATAGATTAAACATTTCCAATTAAATAAAAATAATAATTCAACAATCCAATTGAATAGTAATAATAATTCAACAAATCCAATTCAATAATAATAGTAATTCAACGATCCAATTAAATAAAAAATTAGAAATAAATCAACAAATCCAATTTAATTCAAATAATAATACCAAATACTAATAAACATTGAGTAGGTTCTCATAAATAACACAAGCTCTGCTTAGTTTGGGACTACACGGCGGCGTTGTGTGATAGTTGTGGAATCCTTACCAATATTATAAAAGCGAAAGTGAGTTTGTTTGTTTGTTACGTCTTCACGCCTCAATGGCAAAACCGTTTTGATGAAACTTGGTACACGGATAGACCATGTCCTGGAATAGGACATAGGATACTTTTTATCCCGGAAGTATGTTCCCTTGGGATAAATTTCTGCTATCACGCGGGCGAAGCTGCTGGGAGCAGCTAGTATATTATATAATTAACGTTTTGGATGCATTTAAACATACTTCCAGTATCTTACACGCAGAGCAATGTGGCTCAATTAAACATACAATTGGCGGTCTTATCAATGGCGATAACGTTTTGTTGTACTAGCGTGTTGCTCTAAATACTTTACATAATATTGCGCAGTTTCATTCATATATTGAGGAGCTCGTGGAAAGAAAGAAAGAAAGAAAAATATTTTTTTACGCGAAATAAGACGCATACTTAAAGCTAAATAACAAACATAACATAACATCAGTCGTCATCGTGGCTATGTAACACATGCCTAGCTCGCCGTCCGGTAGCCGTCCGGGCTAGAGACATGCCGTTGCCTTCAATATTGCCCGAAGTGGAAATTTTGCTGCCAATATTGCCACCAATATTCATATTTAGGACAATATGGCCACCAATATTCATACTTCGGGCAATATTGCCACCAATATTCATACTTCGGGCAATATTGCCACCAATATTCATACTTTGGGCAATATTGCCACTAATATTCATACTTCGGGCAATATTGCCACCAATATTCATACTTTGGGCAATATTGCCACCAATATTCACAATTTTCGGCAATATTGCTGGCGACGGCACATGTCTAGTCCCGACCGAATGGAACAAAAAACGTGTTGTGCCGACCCCAAGTCAATCAATCAATCAGTCAATTTATTGTGCGTACAGCTAAGGAATGGAATTCCCTGCCGGAATCTGTGTTTTCTGTTAACTACAACTTAGGGGTCTTTAAATCAAGAGTGAATAGGTTAATTCTAGAAAAGCGTGCTCCATCGTCGACCACATCATCGCTTACTATCAGGTGAGATGGTGGTCAAAAGCTAGCCTATAAAAAAAAAAGTAATATGGGATAAGGGCAGGAAGATTATGATGATGACTAGGGAATCCAATCCCGCATCTAAATCAAGATAGAATACTCTAAGGCCTTCGTCACACTTGGCGGAAATTCCGTCGCGGTTCATCCGCGTAATTTCGTGATAAGTCACGAAATAATTCCACCGAAAACTCGCGAGTTTTACGCAAAGTTCTTAATAACATGTTAATGAGGTTATGCGAACACAAAATATATAGGTACAACATACAACGCGCGCTCTCACAACGCACACATAGACACCGCTCACGGACACGATATCTCGAAGCGCCTCGGCCCGCTCGTCGAACAGTTCCAGCTCAAACGCTCATTAGTGTGCGTTCACCGAGCGTAGGTATAAAAAGTGATGGCGGTAAGTCCCCTCTTTGAGGCGTGGCTGGAAAGGCCTCACGGCGTCCTTATCTTCCGCATGACGCAGGTCCTCACCGGACATGGCACGTTCGGGAGGTACCTGTATCGGATTAAAGCGGAAGAGACGCCCGGGTGTCACCACTGTGCGGAACGAAGAGGCTAGAAGGAACGGTTTTTAGTCAGTAAGAGTCTGACACTATCTCCCACTCCACCCCAGAGTGGGGGTTGTCATGAGATGATTTTTGCCGTGAAACGTGAAGTACATACCTACATGAGATTGTCTGCTGTACCTATCTATTTTGTGGTGCGAAGTCTAAGGGCCAAACCACAAGATGCGGTGTGGCGCCGGCGCCGTACCGACAAATATTTCGAAGAATCGGTCGGCCATACAAGCTGGGTGGCGTCACTCGTGTGTTGGTCGAAATTCTTGTGGTTTGGCTCTAATATGAGTAAGGATATAGTAGGTAATCAGCAATAATCTAATAGGCAAGAGAGCAGTGGTGGCCGAGTAGTAACGGTCTCGACTTACGAGTTGTAGGTGGTGGGTTCAAAGCCAGCCAGGCGTAGAGATGTGCCGTTGCCGGCAATCTGGGAATATTGCTGGCAATATTGCCACCAATATTCATACATCGGGCAATATTCCCACTTCACGGCAATATTGCCGGCAACGGCACATAGCCTGCTCTAGCCACGCGCATTACTTTGTGTAATTTATTTCATCACCACTGCTCTCAAAACGGTGAAGGAAAACATCGTGAGGAAACTGGCATGTCCTAGAACCAGAAATTCGATGACATGTGACATTCACCAACCTGCACTGGGCCCGCGTGGTGGATTACGGCTTATTCCCTCTCCTGGAGAGAGGAGGCCTTAGTCCCAGGCTCCCAGCCATGGAAACATTAAAAAGGCTGATTATACTAGGTAATCAGCATGGTGTATTGTCTACTCATTTTTCTTAGAAGAAAAAACAAACCAGCATTTCTGATCCTGCAAAAAAGATTCCATAATGATGACGTAATCTAATATCTGGATTTTTTAATGTTCCGGCGTAATATATTTTTCGGTGGGTGAGAGTACCTATAGTGGTTTTACCATCAGGCTATGGCGACAAAAAGTACCTATTTCGGAAATTCTATTTCTATTTTTATTCGGAAATTTTATTTTTTTCCTTTTCCAAAAAAAAAAACTTATTATCAATACAACGTGTATCGTTAAGTGCGCAAAACCTCAGATTAATCAGTGGGATAAAAAAAAGAAGGAGGCTATCAATTCGGTTGTATTTTTCTTTTTATACTGGACTAGCTTTCCGCCCGCGGCTTCGCCCGCGTGGACTACAGTTTATATCGCGCGGGCAGAGACCCGTGTTCAGCAGTGGAATTATAGGTAGCCTATGTGTTATTCCAGTGTCTCTTCTACCTATCTACCAAATTTGATCTAAATCCGTTCAGTAGTTTTTGCATGGAAGCGTAACAGACAGACAGACAGAGCTACTTTCGCATTTATAATATTAGTAGGGATAGTAGGTATTATTTTACACAATACATAAACAACGAATTTTGTTGTAAATATGACTTTAAAAAAAATATCGTATATTAGTTCATCAGATTTTCATACAAAAATTTAAATTGAACGTTCTAAATATTACGAAATCTATGCAAAGCAAGCGATAGCACAAAAACCGAGGTGAGCGGAAATCGGGTGGCGGGGTTGCTTGATGCGCTTGCGTCGCATCATACAGACTTAAGTAGGTATATCAAAATACAGAATTGAAATGTGTTAGATAGAAAAAAAAAATCTTGAAGGGTTGGTTTTGTAAATGAATTACATTTTGTAAAAACTCATAAAACTAAAGTTGTCGTTTATGATGCTAGTAACGCATTCTTGCAAGGTTGTTAGTGTTTTAGAAATAACCCTGTATTTGTTACCTCAGAACTCCGTCGTTTATTTATTTATTTGCACTCGTGTTGTTTGTGGACCGATCAGCAACATTTTATAGGATATGCTTCTACATTGGTCCCATTTTTTTCACAATCCATGATGATTGAGATTCATGATAATTGAGGGAATCGAGGGAACTCCTCAAATATACCATACCATATACCATACCATAATAGTTATTTTGGTATTTTTATTGAGCATTTACAGTCAAAAAGTAACATTTGATGAAGTGGAACTGGTGAAAGACCAGAAATGACCAACGGAACTTCATAGTCACACAGATATCACAATGAAGATAATTAAGCGACTATGACAATAAAAATAAGTAAATAGTTCTGAATAGGCACGTTGCAAATGGTATCATCGAAGTGATCTAATGGTGATGATGATGGAGCCGGAAGATAGGCACCCGAACTCCGTAATTAATCAATGTATCCTAGCCGTGTTTGGGCTTATTAGAATTGTCATGAGATGCACTTTGGTTGTAAGGTACTATCAAACTGATCTGATGATGGAGCCGGAATGTGGAAGGTAGATACGGGAACTTCATAATAAAACAATGTATCCTAGCAGGGTTTGGGTTAATTGGAATTGTCGTGAGAAAAGTTACTCTGGCTACAAGTGTATTGCAACTAAAAAGTGTGAAATAAAAAACTTTTTACAAAATAAAAATAAACCGACTTCACTAAAGAAATACACTAAAACGATCAAAATAACTTTAATTTCGGAAGTCGGTGATAAGAAGCAAACAATACCGAGAAACACCGACTTCTGAAATTAAAGTTATTTTGATCGTTTTAGTGTATTTACAAGCTTTTATTTAGTTCCACCTGTCCCGATGTTTGTCTGTCATCAAATCTTGCAAATTAAATTTAATACACTTCCCGGTTACCGATTGAGCTGAAATTTTGCATGCATGTGTAAATCAGATGACAATGCAAAATTATTATCTGATGATGGAACCGGAAGGTGGCTATAGGAACTTGGTAGTTAAACGACACAACCCCATCGAGTTTGGGCTCGTATGATTCGTCTTGACGAGCATTAATTATATAGGTATACCGAGCTATAAAAGCATGCTATAAAAAAATGTTTTCATTAAAAGCTTGTTTTTTACTGAAGTCGATTTTTTTTTTTGGAAAATGTTTTTTATGTAGCCTAGCTAACAGGTGTTTAACCTAAATTAGGTCGTACAGGGTTACAGGCATAACCTGTAACCTTTTTCCTCATCCCCATATTTATAATAAGAGGTAAATATTAATAATATTGTAATTGCAGTTACCGGGAACCACTAGCGTGGGGAAAGTCCCACACAATGACTAAATGTACGCTTTATTCCACATTTGTTAAGAATGTCGCATTGTTTTGCTTATCAGTTATATTATTATTAATACCTAAATGCAAGGAAAAAAATTTTGTTTTTTATAGTACTAGCTTTTGCTCGCGCGGCTTCGCTCCCGCTGTTCCCTACTCCACCCTACTATACCCTACCCTATTCTACCCTACTCTACCCTATTTTACCCTACTCTACCCTACTCTACCCTACTATACCCTACTCTACCCTACTCTACCCTACTCTACCCTACTCTACCCTACTCTACACTACTCTACACTACTCTATCCTACTCTACCCTACTCTACCCTATTCTACCCTACTCTACTCTACACTACTCTACCCTACTCTACTCTACCCTAACACTACCCAATTTTTTTTTTCATAAGAACTTTTTCCTCACAATAACAATCACAAAAAAAAAAAGAATTAGCGAAATCGGTCCAGGCGTTGTTGCGTTATGCGCTTACCAACACATTTTGCGATTCATTTTTATATTATAGATAAACTAGTGCCTCGACTGCGATCTCAATTGAAAGTAAGCAGCGATGCAATCGTTGATGGTGAATCATAGACTCATAGTCGGTCTTATAATGTTCCCACTGTTGGGACTAGGGAATGCAATCTCGACCTCGCGAGATCTCGGCCTTTTTTAGTGAGATTGATCTCGGACGAAAAAAGGGCGAGATCTCGCGAGATTAACGAGATTGTACTCGAGCATAAAAACGTCTTATTCGAGCGAGGATTGACACGGATGTTAAAAAATTATAGACACACACGTCAAACAATGTTTGATGCAAAAAATGTATTGAAAAAATTCGTGAAAATAAATGTTTATCTTACAATACTTTCTTTTTGGTGGGTAAAAATCATCCAAATGACATCTCCCGCCCTTGGATGGAGCGGGTGATAGTGTCAGACTATTACTGCCTTCGTGCCTTTTATACCGGAGCTGAAGTACGTTTCGGAACTAACCTTGGCCCCAGTAGGCTTCGACCCAGTGCGCGCCGTCGACGACTTGGGCTCGGTCCGGACAGTTACCGGACGGTTCGACAGCAAACTACCCATTGGTTATCTTATAATACTTATAATTTTCATAATTTTTTTCCTTATTTATTCAAATATTGTGAATATTTGCAAAAAAAAAACACAAAACTGCCAATCTCGTGAGATCTCGAAATTAGCGAGATCTTGCGATATTGTTATTCATAATCTCGCGAGATCTCGCTAGAGCCCCAATCTCGCGAGATTTGCATTCCCTAGTTGGGACTCAGGCCTCCTCCAGATATATTAGAAGATGTATAGATTATGAAGGGCCAAAGTTCACGCAAAATAATTGATTTTCAGCCTAAATAATATACAGTGTTTTGACTTTTTTTTTTTATAATATAATAAATATTATTGGGGTGGGTAAGAATAAGGATTTTAATACAGTTTAAAATTAAAAAAAAAACCAGAACCTTTTAAAAAAAATAGGTAAAAGTCGACGAAAAAATTCCACCAGGGCCCCCCAGTGGTGGAATTTTTTCAGAATCACCCGTGGTATTCGTTTGTGCGCAAATGACAAAGACACATACAAGATATTTGTTTCGAAAATATCAAGAGAAAGATGTGTAATAACGTCATAATCACTTAAGAGCGTTTGTATGAAAATTAACAAAGAGTCGCATTCAAAATAAAATGTAATAAGCGCTCGAAAGAATTTCAACTGTTATGAAATACCTATTCTTAAAACTAATTATATATCACTACTTAAATAACAATTACTCTCTTTCATGTTGCCGCTATATTTAAATGATAATTTGATAGCCGACTTAAATATGTCATTAACTAATTACCTTACTAAGAAAAATCAATCAATCTGGAATAATTTGCCTGCTGCGGTCTTCCCATCCGATTATAATTTAGGTGTCTTCAAGGCTAGAGTGAATAGGCTCTAGCCTTGAAGACAGACACACATTTTCACTGTTTTTCATACAACCGCTCACAACCGATTAGATAGATAGATAAATTCTTTATTGTACACCATAAATAGATTGCTTCTCGGCAAGCGTGTTCCATCGTCGGCCACATCATCGCTTACCATCAGGTGCGCAATTGCCAATTGCGTAGGTCCGGAATCTTGTTTTTATTCTATTAGGTAATATGATGTAATATAGTGCCGGTGTAAACCATCGATCAGCCATCTTTTTACTTTACAACAGACTCAAAATCGGACTCGGTGACTGCGCATTGACAATTATTCTAATCGATTTGTTTATTGATCGATGTATGTGTAATCGACTATCTCAGTGCTTGTTTTTTCCAATTTTGTCCTGTTGTTTTTATTTGTTTTTATGTTTATATCTCTTTTACGTAAAATAGTTTTCTGTTATTTATGTTTCGTCTATTTTATTGATTATAATATAGTTCACTTAAGTTCAATTTTGTAATCCTTGCTGGCCGGTTGGCGTCTCATCGTCGAAAACGGCTGGTGCTGAAAATCAGCGCTGTGGCTCTGTCCTGCACGAGCCCCAGCATTATGCTGAGCACTGGCCGTTTTGCGCGGATGTGACGCATATCCTATCTAGCTGATAGTTTTTAAGTAGGATATTGGTATTTTGTTTATTTTTATTTATTTTTGGGATATGCGTCATGTTGGGCGCAAATAAACACTTTTTCTTTCTTTCTTTCTTCTTTCAGGTGAGATAGTGGTCAAACGTGAGCCTATACATTACTTATAAAAAAAAAATAAAAAAAAATTACACAAGAATCTCAAAATTAACAGGGTGTCACAATGGGCGGTCTTATCGCTAAAAGCGATTTTTTACAGACAACCTTTGGATGGATTTGACCGAGGAGGAAAAAAAGATACGATTATGACGTTATTACACATTTTTCATTAGATATTTTGGAAACAGTATCTTGTGGATATTATCTAGGCTTCTATGAAAATCAATTTCTAAATTTGTGTAAAACTAATCCAGTAAAAATCTCTGAAAATCTCCTATTTTGTATAAACATTGACACTTCATAATTTGCATAAAAATAAAAAAAGTAAAAAAATTAAAACTATAGAAGCCTTGCAAATTTTTATTAAAATTCTAAATGACGACAACTTTTTTCAAAAACTTTTACGGGTTAAAAAAAAACAGCTATTTCCTGGAGCAAGTTTTGTGAAATATTCGAGTAAATCTGGGAATTACCGAATACTAACAGAGTTTTCAGGCGTTATCTCTCTTTTTTTTTTGCGTTGCCTTTTCGTCAAACATCGCGTTGGACTGCATTAGATGAAGTAACAAGCTTTTAAACTATTTTCGATGTTTACGATAGGCGAGTGGAAAAGGAACTTAAACTAGTGCGCTTCACCATCAACGATTGCATCACTGCTTAGCATAAGGTGGCAATCATCGACAATGATGCACTTGTAGAATCGAAGATCCAAAGTCTTGAGCATCGCCGCCGAGTTGTTAGCCTGTCAGTTTTCTATCGTCTACATTTCGGGGAATGTGTCCTAGAAATGCACAATCTAATTCCGCCAAGTCCGTTCCATCATCGGACCACAAGACGTACGGCGTTGCGCCACCGGTACATGGTGGACATTCCGCCCATACACACAAAGCGTTTTGGAAACACATTTATTGTGCGTACAGCTAAGGAGTGGAATTCTCTGCGCGGAGTCTGTGTTTCCTGATAGCTACAACTTGGGGGTCTTTAAGTCAAGAAGTAATAGGTTACTTATAGGGAAGCGTGCTCCATCGTCGACCACATCGTCGCTTACCATCAGGTGAGATGATGGTCAAACGCGAGCCTATTAATAATAAAAAAAGGTGGGTCGCAGTCAAGCACTAGTTAAAGATATTAAAAAAAAATATTCTTTGATGATACATGATGTCATCACTCCCAAAAAGATGAAGAAAAATATTTTGAAGAAACCGGAATGTATATCGTAGAACAAAAAAAAACTTAAGACATGCGGATTGGTGCCGCACTGGACCCGCGTGGTAAATTACGGCCTATTCCCTCCCTCTCCTAGAGAGCAGGCCTGAGTCCCAGCAGTGGGAAAATTATAAGGACCATTATGATTCCAAGACCGTTTACAGGCATTTTTGAATTGTCAAAATGTCGGTCATTCAAAAAAAAAGGGAAGCTAAATTACACGTTCCAAAGCGTATTCACAGGATTTACTCGAATATTTTACGAAACTGTTTCAAACAAAAAAGTTTTCACGTCACGTCACTGAGAACGAGATTATTTCGGGCCGAGTTTAAGTTTAAGATGCGCTCGGGTGACGGGCGTGCGGTGGACACATGGCCATAAAAATGTATGTATCGCTAAATCGGCGCCGTCATCTCGTTCTCGGTGACGTCCCGGTGATGGCGGTTTTGGACAAACGGCCAAGTCGTCATTCAATTGCAAATCAGATAGGTACAGAAGACAATCTCATTTATGTACTTCACTTTTTATACCTACGCTCGGTGGACGCACACTAATGAGAGTTTGAGCTGGAACTGTTCGACGAGCGGGCCGAGGGCGACGAGATATCGTGTCCGTGAGCGGTGTCTATGTGTGCGTTGTGAGAGCGCGCACAGTATACAATGTGTAACGTTAAATGCGCAAAACCTCAGACACCCCAAATTATTTTTAATTAGATTGATCGAATTATGTGAGAAAAAAAAAACATAAAAAAAATTAAAGGTTTTATGAGCAGTTTTAGTTGGTTTAAAATTCATAATATCTGCATTGAAATAAGAACTTTTATTATCCCGTGTATGAGAAAATTTGATTGGATAACAACTATTTGTGTTTGTTTACCTATTTCAGCGGCTTTGCGCACGTAATGGCTTGACCTATCCATAAATAGACACGTCGAAGTTTTTAATGAAGATTTTTTTAAAAAATGTAACCTAAATTAAAAAGTGGTTTAATTGATTCTGCTCGTTATTCTGATCAATCTAATTTCAGGTTTTGCGCATTTAACGTTACACCTTGCGATTGACTTCTGTACCTATCTATTTTATGACGTAGATACGGGTAGAGTTCATAAAAAATACTCAGTGACTACAACCGGTTTTTAAGTAGTCATTCAATTCCAAATCAAACAACTAGTGTTGTGACTTAAATTCAAGTGTTTTGTTGCAATATCCCAGGAATCAATGAGTCGATTTCTTCGTAACTTCGATGCAAAACTTTGCAAATAACATTGACATTTCCGGGAACCACATCATCATCGTGATAAAGAATTAGTGTCACACGCACACGGGCCACAAAAAAAAGCAAAGCAAGCTTCTTTTTGAGACGGCCTTTTTTTGTGGCGCCACAAAAAAAACGCTTGAAGCCGCTTCTAGCTTTTTTTTGTGGCGGCGTTTTTTTGGTGGCGTTTTTTTATAATAATGACACCGCTGCATTCCATTCGCGTATTTAATCGTTCTTCGTCAGAGTCCATTATGATACTGCACGCATGGCCACAAGCTGTCGCGTGCTTCAGCTATTTTTTTCTTGTGACCACTTCTGGCATTCAGCAACAGCAGGGGCCCAGCTGGGTCGAAGCCTACTGGGGCCAGGGTTATCCGAAAGGAAACTCGAGTCCCGGTATGAAGAGGCTAGAAGGAACGGGGTGGGTTTTTAGTCAGTAAGAGTCTGACAATTTCTCCCGCTCCACCCAAGAGCGGGGGTTGTCATTAGATGATTTTTGCAGACCGTAAAAAAAAAGCCACTTCTGGCTTTTTTTTTGTGGCGACGTTTTTTTGTAGCGACGTTTTTTCACCAGGGGACACTTAGGAAGAGAGTTTACCTTAATGGTAGTCGTCAGGCGGAAACGTGAAGCCCAGGCTTGATAAGTTAGAATTTCCTTAATACGAGTAGTTTCCTGGGGAAATCCCCAAAAAAATTTCAGCTCAATTGTTTTTTTTTTTTGTCGACGGGGAAAATCATCATTGACAAAACCCGCTCTTGGATGGAGCGGGAGATAGTGTCAGACTCTTACTGACTAAAAACCCCGCGCCGTTCCTTCTAGTCTTCATACCGGGGCTCTAGTTTCCTTTCGAAAAACCCCGACCCCGGTAGGCTTCGACCCAGATGGGCCCCTCCTGCTGCTGACCACTCCTTGAGGCGCGCGGGAACAGTGCGCGCCGTCGACGTCTTGGCTCGGTCCGGACAGTTACCGGACGGTCGGACAGCGAGCTACCCATGGCTCGTCGTCCGCGAGCCCGTGTCTACGGTGGCCGGAAATCGAGATCGGAATTCTGGCGGCGGCGGCGGCGGCGAGGGCGCCGTTGCATGATGCGGTCGGCCACCTCCTTTGCTAGCATTACTGCTTCGCAGAAAGATTCTACCGCCTGCCATTCTTCCTCGCTCCGGACCATGGCCTCAACCAAAGCCCAGCGCGAGAGGTCGCCACCGCCGATCACTCCCACGAGCAAGTAGGGAACACCTCGACTGTGTGCTCCACCGTGTCTCCCGGGCGTTCCGCACAGTGGCGACATCCGCGCGTCTCTACCGCTTGAATCCGGTGCAGGAACCTCCCGAACGTGCCATGTCCGGTGAGGACCTGCGTCATGCGGAAGGTAAGGACGCCGGGAGGTCTTTCCAGCCACGCCTCAAAGAGGGGACTTACCACCATAAATGTGGCGTGCCCATCCATAGGTTAAAATGAAAATGAATCCCCGGGGCCCTGGGCCACAAGGTCAAGGAGGCTCTAAAACCGTCGACCACGTCATCACTTACCATCAGGTGAGATAGTGGTCAAACACGACTAGAATCATTAAATACAAAGTTACATTCTTAAGCAGGTACGTCATCATCAGATATATATAAAAGCGAACTTATAAATAAGGCTTGGCCTTCAAAATGTCAATGAATAGTAATATTTAGCTTACCGCACCTCAACAGGAATAATAATAATAATAATAATAATAATAATAATAAGCCTCAGGATATGTTGCCCTCTTGTTGCTACGTCACATCGTGCTAGCGGCCGTTTTGGGGGCCCATTTATTGAGTGTGCAAGTCACCCCCTGCCTTTCATCGATTGATATTAGCAATCGATTCGATCGATTGTTATTTTTTGTTTGTTTAGGCAGGGGCCATAGTCCTAACATAGTTCCATGTTACCAGTCCACTTATGACTCCAAAAACCATAGCCCTATTATTTTGTTTTCCATATTATGTCGCAATAGTTTTTCAAACCGGGGGTTGTCCTTGGATGCACTAGCATAGCGCGTACAGGGATAATCACCGGTTGATACCACGTTTCATTAAACGTACAAAAAAGGCCTCTTCGAGTTGGTTTCGGCCCCTCGTACGCCTCCCAAAGGTCCAGGACCTCAGGGTCCTGAGATATATAAACGTATAAAAATAATAATAATATTCCACAACTATCACACTACGCCGTCTAGTCTCAAGCTAAGCAGAGCTTGTGTTATGGGTACTAGACAACTGATAAACATACTTATATATTTCTAAATACATCCATATTATAGATAAATTACACCCAGGCACAGAACAAATGATCATGCTCATCACACAAACATTGGTCCTGGGTGGGAATCGAACCCACGACCTCCGGCATAGCAGTCAGGGCCACTAACCACTAGACCAACAGGCCAGTCATCAAAAAACTGCGCAAGTGCGGATTTTTTTTTTACGATGCGCAAAAATCATCTTATGACTACCCCCGCTTTGGGTGGAGCGGGAGATAGTATCGGACTCTTACTGACTAAAAACCCACCCCGTTCCTTCTAGCCTCTTCATACCGGGGCTCGAGTTCCTTTCCCCCAAAAAAACATTTTACCTCAATTGGTTTTTTTTTGTCGACGGGGAAAATCATCATTGACAAAACTCGCTTTTGGGTGGAGCGGGACATAGTGTCAGACTCTTACTGACTAAAAACCCACTCCGTTCCTTCTAGCCTTCATACCGGGGCTCGAGTTTCTTTTCGGATAACCCTGGCCCGAGTAGGCTTCGACCCAGCTGGGCCCCTCCTGTCACTGACGACTCCTTGAGCCGCGCGGGAACAGAGCGCGCCGTAGACGTCTTGGGCTCGGTCTGGACAATTACCGCACGGTCGGACAGCGAGCTACCCATGGCTCGCCGTCAGGGTTCCGCACCTTAAAAGGAAAAAACTGGGCAAGTGAGTCGGGCTCGCACTGAGGGTTCCGTGCAAACTACAATTCCCAAATGGAGTCTCGGAACATTTTCCCGAATTGCATTTTTTTTTTCGTTACGTCTGTCAAGACTATTTATCTCGGGAACACATGAAGATATTGAGAACTACCCAGAAATCCATCGTCCAGTCTTGCGCCAACATTGGGATTTATTTACTACTAGCTTTTGCTCGCGACCTCGCTCGCGTTCATAAAATATAACCTATGTCACTCAGGAATAAAACAGCTTTCTATCGGTGAAAAAATTTTAGCAATCGGACCAGTACTTCCAGAGATTACCCCCTACATACAAACTTACAAATTTTACCACTTAGTATAGATTTCTAGGTATTTTTTTTTTATACTAGCCGCTACTGTCCCACTGCTGAGCAGCTCGACCAAGTCCTTCCAAACTATCTTCCAAATATTTTTAGTATATGCGAAACTTAAATATAGTTTGTTCAGAATCAGTAACTGAATGGATTCCAATAGTTTTTTTTATTATATTAGTGTTGATTTTTACCTCTTTGTTATAGACTAGTGTAGATAAAGCAGTATTATAAATAATTTTGACTTAAATTTTAATTTTATTGTGTATTAGCTGCTCCCAACGGCTTCGCCCGCGTGTTAGCAGAAAATTATCCCAAGCGAACATACTTCCGGGATAAAAAGTAATAATATTCCACAACTATCACACAACGCCGTCTAGTCACAAGCTAAGCTGAGCTTGTTATATGGGTACTAGACAACTGATAAACATACTTATAAATTTAGAATAGAATAAAATAGAAAGAGACAAGGGCAGGACGATGATGATGATAATTTCTTGTCGCTTCTAATAAGTGAGCACAAACCTCAGAAGAGAACATTGTAAGAAATGAATGTATGTCAAATGCAATGCAACCTCGACCCTTCGCGGTTTCCATGAAATCAGCTGAGTCCTACTTATATAGAACTTATGACTCTACTGTTATTGTAAAAAAAATGACTCAGATACGTGTAATATTCCGGGGTACCTACCGGATCTGCTGTGTGTGACGTCATGTTTCGTCATATTTCAAAACTATGGCACAAAATAGCCTAGGTACAGAAGTCAATCTACATACAAAGCGCGCTCGAGCAACGCACACATAGACACCGCTCACGGACACGATGTCTCGGCTCAATCGTCCGGTCGCATTCGTAAAGGGTCCTCAAGTCTGCTATTACAATAGTGTCAGAATCATTTATCATTGTTTTCATAATGATTGATTTTGACAAGTTTTGGTACTACTAATATAATGGCGTCATTATGACTTTCCAATGGTCAACCACTGTTAATGCATTGAAAGAAATGGCATAGAATGGTAATCTCTAACAAATCAATGTCTGACGTATGCGGTAAACGATAGTGCGTTTTCCCTTCTTTTTACCGACTTCCCAAAAAGGAGGAGGTACTACGTTCGGCTGTTTGTATGTTTTTTTTTTTTTTTTTTTTTTTGTATGTTTGTTCGGCGAATACTCCCCCAAATGTGGACGGATTTTCAAAATTCTTTTTTTGTTCGAAAGTAGATAGTTCTGAGGTGGTCCCATTATCACCAAATTAGGATCTGATGATGGGATCTTGGAGAAATCGAGGGCAACCTTCAAATTTTATAGGCTCACTTATTGATTTTCGCATATTTTATGAAGTATCTTGTGTATTTGCGTATGGTCGTCACCATCTCAGGTAGCTGGGCTGATGATGGAAGGTACAACTCCTTAACAGTAAGAAGTTACTCGAACAGGCAAGGACTGTTTTAGTAAATTGTTTTGATGTTTGATAGGGCATTTGCCACATTTGGTCTCATGATCATCAAGTCATGACCTGATGCTGCAGTCAGGATAGTATGCAGAGTACCTAAGTCCTCGACAACAAACAGCAGATATATCGAGTTTAGGCTCATTGAAAACGGCTCGATGTGTGGATAAACGTACTGCTAATAAAGAACACCGAAGTACATAGAGACCTGATGCTGAAGCCAGGAGCATCAGGAAAAGTACAAACCTTGAAATTACAGCACTGTAGTCGTGTTTGGGCTCATTTTAAACAGGACTAAATTTTAAGTTCATTGCAATGTTGACATAAATCTGGCCTGATGCTACAGCGGGGATTATCAGCATCTAGTCTAATGACTGATTGAAAGATTTACCTTTCGGCTTCATCATCAGATCAGTTCGATATATCCTTTCCCTCTCCAGCATCTAGTCTAATGACTGTTTGAAAGAAGAGGGGGAGAGGATATATCGAACTGATCTGATGATGAAGCCGAAAGGTAAATTAATGTAATCTAACCGTGTTTGGGATTATTAGAACCGTTATGAGATGCGCTCTGACTATAAGGTATTTAAGTTTGACTGAGGGGTACTTTTTAGTGGTGGTACCATAACTAAAAAGTGTAAAATAAAAAAAACTTTTTACAAAAAAAATATAACCGACTTCAATGATAAAAACACTGAAAAGTATCAAATAACTTTAATTTTGGAAGTCGGTGTTAAATAACGAAGAGACTAAACTATTATAGAAACACCGACTTCCAAAATTAAAGTTATTTGATACTTTTCAGTGTTTTTATCATTGAAGTCGGTTATATTTTTTTTTCTGTAGACAGACAGGGGAGCCAACATTACGGCGAAGGAACTTCTTAAGTGAAACGCACTGTACTAAAATTTTAACAGTTCCTTTGATCATTAAGCGACAATTAGAACGTCATTTTGCAGTTATTGCTTTTAAAAACTTTGACATGGTCAGTTTACCACAACTCTATTGCGTGACCATTGACCGATTAATGATCGATCATTATGAATTAGCAGATTACGAACTTTTAGCAAAATGACTATGGGATCGTGTCGGAATGACGATTTTATAAAAATAGCAGACTCAGGCCCCAGTTCGGAGCAACGCGCTGACCCTAGTGCGATCGCCTAGCATAGGTATAAAAAGTGAAGTACATACATGAGATAGACTTCTGTACCTATCTATTTTGTGACTATGGCGTCATAATGACCGTTTATAAACTGCATCGCGGTGACAGAGTTATCTACGCGATTAGAATATACAACATTATTTTTATTATATGCGAAACCCGAAACACGTGTCTAGAATTTTTATGTAAAGAATCTATGTACAAAATTTCATAATACAATTTTTTTCATAGCAAGCTTTTATAGCTCGGTATACCTATATAAATAGTATTCGTCAAGACGAGCCCAAACTCGATAGGGTTGTGTCATTTAACCACTAAGTTCCTATAGCCTTCCAGTTCCATCATCAGATAATCACCATCAGAATAATTTTGCACTATCATCTGATTGACACATGCACGCAAAATTTAAAAAGCAAAAGCTCAATCGGTAACCGGGAAGTGGGTTAAATTTAATTTACAAGATTTGATTACAGACAAACATCGGGACAGGTGAAACTAAATAAAAGCTTGGAAAAACAGTTCTGCCGAATGCATTCATCTCACTCATTCAATCATTCGGTCAATAAGCTAAAATGTAATAATCACATTCATAGATAAGTAATTGGGCAGTTCAATCACTAAGTTAAAGATATGCCGCTGTCCCCAGCGAATATTATCGTAATCGACTATTGCGATAGAAGTGCTTTTATCAGGAATTTATTTATTTATTTATTATAAATTATTAAGAATTATTGTTCTAGAGGTGCGATTACACCCTGTGATTTTTTTCACGTGATTCGTGCTATTACTTTTCGATTTAGACATTTTGTAATGAATTTACCTGTACTATTCGCCTCTAAATAAAAACTTTTTTGTGTGACGAATATCATCACAATAGATTAATACTGACTCCTCACAAATTTCCCATTCCCAGTAAACTGTAATTACAAATTTATTCAACGATCTCGCTATGTAAACCTGTTAAGAAGTTATAATCAAAAAACGGTTTTTTATTTTTCCTGTAAAATTTGGTGTTTTTAGTTACGATATTATTCGCTGGGGACGGCGATGTATTTTATAGTAATACGTGGTAATACCTACCAGTTACAGCTGATTTAGAGGTCAGCGGCCTTTTGAAATTCTAAACAATGACGCTGTTCGCCCACGTCAGATTTTTTGTACGACAGATAATCGGGCCGATTTTGTATTGTAACTTTTGTCTGTATTTCTAACCGACTTTTTGTAGGACGTGTGCGTTGCAGTATTGCTATCAGTGTGTTCTATGTTTCTGCTACAAAAAATCGGTCACCGATTTATCGGAAACTGATTTTTAGAGCGAGATATCTGCAGAAAAGAGTATTAGAACGCTTTTTTTAAATGTGTTTGGCTTGGATATTCTAAAATTTAAGACATCTTCGTATAGATAAATATAATAAAAATAAAAACACTTTTTTTTTCTTTTATTACGTAACAATACATTTTTAAATTGTGACAAGTTCAAATAAAATTAATTCACAAGGATCTTTACTTTTTCATTTATACGAGTGTGTATATCGTTTCTTTTAATCATTGATCATCATCATCATATCAGCCGAAAGACGTCCACTGCTGGACATAGGCCTCCCCCAAGCGTCGCCACAACGACCGGTCCTGTGCGTCACGCATCCATCGGATTCCCGCGACCCTGACCAGGTCGTCGGTCAATCATTGATACTTATTAAATAATTGATTTAATAATAAATTTGGTTTTTTTAATAGTAATGATTAATAATAATATGTGAGCAAATATAAATTGAATTAAGCCACTGGCAGCTAAGAGATGACTTGCTCTCCGAGGCACGAGACCACAGAAAAGATGAAAGAGCTTAGAAAGGAAATACTTTCCGATTTGTACTACAACGAGTGTCGCCGCTTGTCTCACACCCTTTAACTCCACTACAGGCAATAAACCAATACGAACGCGCATTACGCAACTAACAGACCACGCACACTTAGTTAGCCTTTCATCTTTTCTGTGGGGAGGCCTATGTCCAACAGTGGACATCTTTCGGCTGAAATGATGATGATGAAGTCAACCCATGATCTCAGTAGACTTCGGCCCTGCTGGGTCCCTACGGTTTTGCTGATTTATCTTTGAAGTGTGCGTGGTTGTACGCACTATCGACGATTCAGGCTCGGTCCTTAGTGGACGGCGAGCTTTCTTCGGCTCGTCATCCGTACACCTACATCTACGGTGGCACACGTCGTGATGAGCAATAGGAACTAATATGAATGTCTTTCTCCATTTTTCCAGACGCCGTTAAGAATGTCTCTCTTCCAAGAGAACACCGGTATAACAGCAGACCTGCTCCACTTCGGGGCTGACCCACTGGACACTGATGATGACGATAGAACCGCCTTCCATATAGCTGCGGAGATGGCGACTGATCATCTCCAGATCCTGATCAATCATTGTCAAAGGAATGCTAGGTGAGTGTTATTTTTATTGATATAAACTAGTGCTTGACTGTGATCCTACCTGATAAGCAGTGTTGCAATCGTTGATGGTGAGGCGCACTAGTTTATTAAGAGCCTATTCACTCTTGAAGACATCTGTATTGCTCTCATTTCTGGGACGGATCTGCCCGATACCAGCTTGATGCACTTGAAACGATTGAAAGGCGAGCCAGGAGGATAATTGGCAACAATTCACTCGTCGAGTCGCGGCTTCAAAGCAGCGACGCCGAGTAGCTAGTCTGCCGGTTTTCTACCGGTTGCATTTCGGGGAGTGTGCGTCGGAATTGCATAGCCGAATTCCGCCTAGCCCGTTCCATCATCGGACCACCAGGCGTACGGCGATGCGCCACCGGTGGACATCCCACCTAAACGCACAAATTGTTTTGGGAGGAGTGGAATTCCTTGCCGCAATCTCTGTTTCCTGATAGCTACAACCTGGGAATCTTTTAAGTCAAGAGTGAATAGGTTACTTCTAGGTAAGCGTGCTCTATCGTCGACCGCATCGTCGCTTTCCATCACGTGAGATGCGGTCAAGCGCAAACCTATTAACAATAAAAAAAATGGAAACTTTATGCAAAACCTGAATATCATCATCATCATCACCCTTTTTAATGTTCCCACTGCTGGGACTCAGGCCTCCTCTCTAGGAGAGGAAATGGACCGTAATCCACCACTCGGGCCCAGTGCGGGTTGGTGAATGTCACATGTCTTCGAATTTTTGGTTCTAGGACATGCCGGTTTCCTCACGATGTTTTCCTTCACCGTTTTGAGAGCAGTGGTGATGAAATAAATTACACAAAGTAATGCGCCTGGCTGGGTTCGAACCCGTGACCTACAATTCGTATGTCGGGGCCGTTAACACTCGGCCACCACTGCTCTAGTTTATTTAATTATGCATTTATTTGGGTTGTTCTCATGCGCTCCATTTTTTTTTAAATTTCCAATGGCTCCAAAAGGAGAGATGATCATGTGCAAAACTCTTATTAATTTTTTTTTTACAGGAAAATTCTTCAGGAGAACGAACAGATATGGAATCCATCGTTTGCTAACAAAGGGGATGAGGAGCTAGTGCCAATACTTCTGACTTATATCAACAAGCTATATGATAATCAAGGTAAGTGGAATTTATTCAGTCAGTTAATGTTGTATACAGGGTGTCTTCAGAGTGTGTGAGTGTGTCAATATCACCATCAACGCACAAACGCATACCATGGATCCAGTATATCATTCTGAAACCCCCCAAAGTGGACGTTTTTATCGGTTTTTTTCCTATTTTTATTTTTTTACGTTTTTTAATTTAAATTGTATAAAATCCTTTGATATTAAAAATATCATCAGTATTGATTACAATAACGATTTTATCTACCCCAAAGACTTTTAAATTAATTTATTTTTAAATAATTTTTTTTTATTGTTTTTTTTTTTTAATAAAAATATTATCGGGGTTGGTTAGAATAACGATTTTACGCAGTTTAAATAAAAAAAGAACAGTTTTTTTATTAAATTAGGAAAGAAAATGCCAACGAAAAATTCGACCACTGGGGGTCCAGAATCATGTACAATGCGTTCCAAATGAGAATAGGATCGATTGCATGTTGTGACGTCACGATTTACTGTCAAATTGAGGAAAGAAATTTTGAACCTTTAACTATTTTACGAAAATTTAATTTATTTACGAACTGTGAACGAAAAAAGTTTAATCAGAATTCAGTTCTTAAATTTTACTCATCTCCAAGTTCTTCAATTTTGACCAAATTTCTTAGATTTGACAGTAATTCGTGACGTCACAACAAAAAATCGATCCTATTCTCATTTGGAACGCACAGTACTGGATCTGTGGTATTCGTTTGTGCGTTGATGCTGATATCGACACACACACTCGATCTAGCGTCGAAATAACTCGCCGTATTATAGAAGGCGCGTTAAACGAAACGAACGAAACGTTACTGTAATGTAATGCGATTTCTTTTTTAGTATCGTTTATTCTTCCGCCTTAAGAATGTTGAGATGGATGTGTGGTGTGACGAGAATGGATAAAGCGAGAAATGAGTATATTAGAGGAAGTTTGAAAGTGGCGCCAGTGACTGAAAAGTTGAAAGGGAATCGTTTGTCTTGGTATGGTCATGTGAAGAGGAGGGATGAAACGCATGTTGCTAAAAGAATTTTGGTAGATCGATGGAAAGGTAAAGCTATAACCTAGAAAACTTGTAAGTCAAGAGTGAATAGGTAACTTCTAGGCAAGGGTGATCCATCGTCGACCACATCATCGCTTACCATCAGGTGAGATGGTGGTCAAACGTGAACCTATCACTAATAAAAAAATATATTTGAAATTTCTTATAGAATATTTTTATTTTCGAATAAAAAAAAAAAACAAAATCCGAATTTCAATGGCATGTATTATATAGTGGGTATTCGTAAAACACTAACAACCTTGTAGGACTGTATTACTAAAATTATAAACAAAGACTTTTTACAAAATATAATTCATTTACTAAAAGCAAACCTTTAAGATTTTGTTTTTCTATCTAACATATTTCAACTCAGTATTTGGCTGTACCTAAGTTTGTGTGACGCGAAGCAAGCGCATCAAGCACCCTCACCGCCCGAACCCAGTTCCCCTCCGCTATTGTACTATCGCTTGCATCGCGTAGACTTCGTAATATTTAGAACATTCAATTTAAATATTTTTGTATGAAAATCTGATGAACTAAAATATCATTTTTAAAAGTCATAGAACAAAAGTTGTTGTTTATGATGTTAGTAACATAGTCCTGAGAGGTTGCCAGTGTTTTTAACAACCCTGTATAATACTTCTGACTTTTTTCAGGTTACACCCCCCTAATGCTGGCCAGTAAAGTGGGCAAATACAACAATGTCATGGCGTTGGTAGAGAGCTGTCGGGCAACTGTCAACCTGACGATGCCTAACAGTGGGAATACAGCGCTGTACCTCGCTGTGGGCGCGGCCTGCATGGATGCTGCCGGTGAGTGAATCTTTAGACAACTGGCGGATAGAATTACAAGGCTAAAGTGAATACGTGGGCTCGCGGACGGCGAGCCATGGGTAGCTCTCTGTCCGATCGTCCGGTAACTGTCCGGACCGAGCCCAAGACGTCGACGGCGCGCACTGTTCCCGCGTGCCTCAAGGAGTTGTCAGCAGCAGAAGGGGCCCAGCTGGGTCGAAGCCTACTGGGGCCAGAGTTATCCGAAAGGAAACTCGTGCCCCGGTATGAAGGCTAGAAGGAACGGGGTGGGTTTTTAGTCAGTAAGAGTCTGACACTATCTCCCGCTTCACTCAAGAGCGGGGGTTGTCATTAGATGATTTTTGCCCACCGAAAAAAAACGGCTTGATTGAATAGGCTCTTAATAAACTAGTGCGCCTCACCATCAACGATTGCATGCTTACCATTAGATGGGATCGCAGTCAAACACTAGTTTATATCAATAAAAAATAAAAAATATTTTATACAAGGTGTAAGGCACAGCCCTCCGCACACTTTAAGGGCTTGTTCAGTAGACGAAACTGAACAACCTTCCACAATTTTTTTTTCAGTACTATATAAAAAAAACATTAAAATAAAATTAAAAATGAATAAACTCAAAATTCCATAAATAATAAAAAAATAATAAAGAGTATAAAATAATAATAATAATAAAAAGTATAAAATAATAATAATAATAAAAATAATTATTATAAGAATAATATTTTTTTTAAATAATAATTTTGTATGTGAGGCTGAATTTTTTATCGCTTCCTAAAAAAAAAATTGTGTAAAGTGGTTCTGTTTCGTCTACTAAGCAAGCCCTTAAAGTGTGCGGAGGGCTGTCCCTTACACCTTGTATACTAAACGAATTTTTTTCTTTTATCTTTACAGAGCGAGGCAACAAAGCAAAAATCGTAGATCATTTTAGTAAAACCGTCGAAATCCTTGTAGAAAATGGCGCCGACCCCAGCATCGATAACTTCGCAGGATCCAGTGTGAACGACCTCTTGACAGAATTCAACATCGCTGAGCTATCCATGCTTATAGCCAACAAATTAACATCTATAAGATACTTCGACGGCCAACTCCCAAATGGCATAAAAGGAAGCGATTTCATGCTTTTCAAAGATGACCATGGCAAAGTAAATTTGCTAGATATGAAGGATGAAAAAGGGAAAAAGAATACTAAAGAATCCTTACAGAAACCTCCAACTGCTAAATCTCCTCCCGCTCCAAATCCTCCAGTTAAACCCGCTCCAGTTAAGACACCGCCAGTTAAAACTAATGTAACTAAACCAACTGTAACGAAAACTAAATCTACCCCCATTATAATAGAAAATGTCGAATATAAACCTATGGTCAAAGTAAATAATCCTACAGCTACCAACTCGAAACTAGAAACTCCGTCATTATTAAACCAACCGGGCAAAGTCGATACGGTTAAAGTTGATAATACCTCCACAAATGACTCGAATGCGACACAAAGCTTCAAGCCGATGGTAAAGAATTTCAAATTAAATACACCACTATTAATAACATCTAAAGTGAAAAATAATAAAAGGAAATTGGATATTGTTGTTGATTCTGGTAAATGTAAGAAATCCAACAAGAATGACTAACCTGAATTGGATAATTCGGAGAATGACTGATGTCATTATCTGACACATGGACGTAAACTATAACAGAAAATGTAGCTAGAAAGATTTCTAGAGATAACAAAAGATGAAATGAGGAGTAGAGACATCAAATCGTTAGCCTGCCACTCCCACCCTAAATTGGGGGTTGGCTTCCAGTCTAACCGGATGTAGCTACCAGACCAGTATTTTACATGGAGCAACTGTCTTCTGGGCTTCACACACAGTTACTGGATCATTTCTGGCATCCATCATCATCATCACCATAATCAGCTAAAAGACGTCCTTTGGACTTTTTCAAGTGTCACCATAACAGCCGATCCTGTGCGTCTCGCATCCATCAGATTCCTGCGACCCTCACCAGATCATTGGTCCAGCTTTTGGGAAACCAGTCACCGTCCTTTGCTGGGACATAGGCATTCCCTAAGTGCCATCACAACTACCGGACCTTTACGTCTCGCATTCATCGGACTCCTGCGACCCTCACCAGTTCATCGGTCCACCTTTTGGGAAGCCAGTCCAGGACCCTCTGGCAGAGATTAGTTTTCAGAATATCAAATAATCCAGTGGGTGGTCTACCTTCAGAGCAAGAGTGAACAGGAATTTTCTGAGCTCGCTCGTTGTACATCCATAAGGTGAGGTTGAGGCCTAGAGCTGGTTCATCAAGACATAAATTACTAAAATATTTACCCAAAAACGCTTTAACCGTGTTTTCGTTTCCTTCAGGGTCGTGTGTTAGCTACTGGGTACTCCATCTCGTTCAGCTCTTCAATCCCCATAAGTGACAGAAGAGCTGACGAGATGCGAGTATTTGGTCGTGGATGTGCGACCCTGGCGGAATAAATGCGAGAGTGTTTGTCGGATATCCGACGTTTAACGGTTAAATCGACGTCTTACGTAGAGGATTTTGCGATTGTGAAGCGATGTGATGCGGTTCACGTTAATTCAACGCGATGCGGCGTTGTCCTACGTCACCCCTTCAACGGTCGTTTATAAAAATAAGTCACCGAACCCACGGCCCCATCTAGCTATTTAGCCGCTCCGGGCAAAGATAATTTTCGCCACTCTTTACATACACAAAACCATATAAGTCATGAGTCTTAAGTCTTCAATATTTCCACTATCCATATCCAACCTGAAGTGGATTGGAAGGTGGCACATAATATTCTCAACCTGCTATCTTGGGCGTAGATGGGTAATGGCTAGGTTGGAAGATAGGAATGAGTCAATTTTGCCGCCCATCATTTTTTGCCGCTCTGGGCAAATGCCCGGCTTGCTTCCCCTTAGGTCGGGCCCTGACCGCACCGCAAGAGTTCGCGCGACAATATCAAACAAACTAAACGCTTCGCTTTGCTCTTCGCCGCACCGCACCCACGTGCATAGTCATGTAGGCCACCGCAATAGTTTCTATCGGTTGTTCTAATCGGGCCGCATCGCGTCGCGTTAAATTGCTTACTCAAAAAAAAAATGTAAACAGATACAATAAAGAAAGAAGAAAATATTTTTGCTCTGTTAAAGTAGACATTAACAGAAATATATAATATTGGTTGTGAAGTTCTTTTGTCTTTTTCGGTTTTTGTGTTTGTTGAGTCTATCATGCACCCCCTTAAATAATAATTTAGTAAAAATATACATTGATGGGCGGTTCAACGCGCATGTGGTTGCTAAGCGATCTGACTTGGGCCACACGAATTCAACGTACCGCCATGGCTGTGTCCTACGTGCGTGCGATTTCGTCGCTTCAGCCGCTATTTATATGAAACCAGTCACCGCACCTGCTAGAGTTATCGCGGAAATAACAAACCACCTTCACTTAACTCGTCGCACGTGCGGTGGTCACTTAGGCCACCACAGTTAGTTAGCTCCCGTGTCCCACTGTTGGGCGAAGGCCTTTTCCACACACGTCTGTCTTCGGCCACCACAGGCCACCACAATAGAATTTCAATTCTTTGTTCCGTTTACGCCGCATTGCTTCGCATCCGCATTGATTCGCCTACGTAAGACACTGCGACCACCGATTAAGACCTATAGTTTTAAAACCAATTTTTTTATGATTCAATATCATACTAAGAATTATATTAAAATATCAATTTATACAAATTGAATAAAGGAAATTGCGCAAAATGGAATGAAAACAAAACGGGTATTATACGAAATTAGAATATATTATTTTTGTTTTATAAATTATAAGATTTTTGTGTAAAAGGAATTCTTTTCTAAATTATTTAAGGGTTATTTTGGTTGGGATTTGTACCCTTTTAGCTAGTTAATGTTGATACTATGATTTTATAAATTACTTAGCTGGCATAAGTATATTAGGAATAATTATAAATTACTTCAAAAAATAACGACTGACGATTTTCGTGTGTATTTGTAAAAATAGTCATGTATATGATTTGACTTACATATTAATTTATATTAAAACTTTAAACTATGATTTGAAATACTTGTACTCAATTCGCGTAAGATAAGACATTTCAACAAACCTGTTTTTTACTGTCCGTTCAACAGATTTTGACTTCTATTTCGCAGGCAATAAGGATGGCATTGAAAGCAAAAAAGTGGTTACAATACCAACTGTTTACTGCAGCCGCCATCTATCTTAATACCATTGCAATAAGAGTCAAAATCGTTTGAATGGACGGCTAAAAAGGTTTATTTATTTGTCTAAACTTAATCCGAATAGAGTATACTTTACTTTATTTTGTTCAAACGTCTATGGTAACAAAACTTAGGTGTCTAGACAAAGTGACATTCCATCTATACAACGTGTAACGTTAAATGCGCAAAACCTCAGACACCCCAAATGATTTTTAATTCGATTGACCCAATTATGTCAGAAAAAAAAAACATTAAAAAAAAAAGGTTTTATGAGCAGTTTTAGTTTGTTTAAAATTCATATCTGCATTGAAATAAGAACTTTTATTATCCCCTATATGAGAAAATTTGATTGGATTACAACTATTTGTGTTTGTTTACCTATTTCATCGGGTTTGCACACGTGATGGCTTGACCTATTAATAAATAGACAGGTCGAAGTTTTTAGTGAAGATTTTTTTGAAAAATGTAACCTATATTAAAAAGTGGTTTAATTGATTCTGCTCGTTATTCTGATCAATCTAATTTCAGGTTTTGCGCATTTAACGTTACACCTTGTATATTAATTTATTAATTCTTTATTGACATTAAAAGCTATTACAATTTATGATACAATTGACTTCCAATTTAGGCAGGCTTGCGGTGCTATTCTCCAAGAAAACAGCCTTGCCACACTCTAAGGAAACGTGCATTTTAGCTTCACTTGTTTGTTTGACTGACCGACATTTTGACAATTCAAAAGTGCCTGTAATTGGTCTATTTGAAATAAACGTTTTTGATTTTTTGACTTTTGACCGCAGCGACGAGTCGAAAGCGCAGTACATAAAATTACCAACCCAATGTACCTATACATTGGGTTAGTAATTCTATGTACCTATTTGGTTTTCGTCGCTGCTGCCAGCGCTACGCTCAAGGCTGTTTTCTTGAGAATAGCACACCTGCTCATGAGGAGTCTCCGACTTCTCCATTTTTTTTTCGATGTACTAGTATTATAGATGATATATTTTTCATCATCATTATCATCATCATCATCATATCAGCCGAAAGACGTCCACTGCTGGACATAGGCCTCCCCCAAGCGTCGCCACAACGAGCGGTCCTGTGCGTCACACATCCATCGGATTCCCGCGACCCTGACCAGGTCGTCGGTCCACCTTGTTGGAGGCCTTCCAACAAGGCAATATTTTTCAACTTTTTTATAATTGGCCGATTCTGACAGAACAGTAAAGTTGGCTTAGACCTATTTGTTTACCGATCCGTAATCTTTTATACTTACATACAAAACTATAGGCTACTGTCCACGGATGTATTGATGATTATATGTAACTCATAATCTGATTTAAAAGAGTGTCCATGGAGTTTCTTGCGCGTTCTTCTCCATAGAGATCTACGCTTTGGAACGTGCAATTTAGCTTCACTTTTCTTGGACTGACCGACATTTGACTATTCAAAAGTGCCTGCAAATGGTCTATTTGAAATAAATGTTTTTGATTTTTTTTTTTAAGTGGTGGTGGTATGTCACTTCGTCATAGAGCCTTGTGATATGTTGAACATTTATTTTTATAAAACTTAGTCCTGTGTTAAGACAATTTAAGTTTAAGGACTTAAAATTAATTTGACTATACACTATTACTGGTTTTTCTACACTTTTCCCGGGGTATACCTTGAAATGTATTTAGTTCTTTTTTTCTAATTTTTTTTATGTGTGTGTGAATGCCAATGCAATTACTTATATATTTCTCGGTGTTGTAGTTTTTTTATATTAATATTTATATAGGTAATTATTATCGTGAAAGTGGTTTAATTAGTATAGTGTAGTTAAAATAATATTTATGTTAAGGTGTTAAAAATTCGGGATATTAGTAACAATTTTTCTTATTTTTTTTTTCATATGCTTTTTAGTTTGTTTTTTTTTTTCTTCAATAAAACCGGTTAGTACGCAATTTGACCGGTGAAATTGAAGGGCAATGTTGATAATAGCCGACTGCTGTTTTAAAATGATTTCGTTATTCTTTAAGTTATTTTTTTTTTTTGTATACCTAGTTATTAAGGTATTATTTTTTATTTGGTTTTAGCGAACTAGTAGTTTAAGCATTGTATGGTATAATAATATTAATGTTACTGCAAGCAGCTATGTTATATTAATAATTGTAGTCTCTAGTGATATTTTTATTTTAACACCAAGTTAATTAAGAATATTATTCTGCCGCGCTAGCGATATTAGCAGTAAGTCAAATTTTTTGAATGAAAGGAAATCCTGTTATTCCGTCATTTAAAACTATTCCAATATATATACAATTTTATTGAGAGAAGAATATAAAAACGCTTTATTTGGGCAACACGTTTCAACTATCACAATATAACTTAAAAAAAAGAAGTCCGGAAAAACAAAAACTTTGTGCGACAACTACTCAAAACACACTTACTGCCCTTATCGCTAGCGCGGCAGTATTATGTCGAATCTTAGATAAAGCAATTTAATATTTTCGCACTTTTACTAGTTATTGTTAGAATAAGTAAATTACACGTCATTTGAATTTAATAAATGATTAAAGACAGGAATTTTGAATTTTAGTTTTTCTTTATATGTACTGAATTATGTTTTTTCAATACACTTGTTCATAAAGTGACTCCTATTGCACCGGATTTATGTATATAATGGCACTTGTTACCAAACTGTGACATTTTGATTACCATTACGCACTAGTGCTATAATGTAGTTAAAACCTTTTTGTTCAACCTCTCCAGCGCCATAATTTTATTACATTTATCCGTATCAGCATGGGCGCGCGTTGTCCACCACGACGAAAAGGAAAAAAAAATGGGCGCGCTTATGCAGATTACTAGTTTTACAGTTATTTTCTTCACAAGTGTATTGAAAAACGTCATATGATACACGTGAGTAATTAATGATTACCGTTCTCGGCTCTCTTAGGACCCTCGCCATGGCTCGGGTCTAAATACCGCCTCGACGGTAATCACTAACATTACACACTTATATCATAATGTACTAGGTATCACTTTCCATTTTTTTCCAAGCATTATTCGTTCGAATTCTATGTTATTCCTGTTTCAGGAATTATACAGAATTGAAATGAAATGAATTGATTGAATGATGATGTATGAAATGTCATGTGTTATTACTAGTTTTAGTACCATAGACATTCGCTACGACTAACAGCGCCAAAATGGCCACAAAAGCACTTTGGCAAAGTGCTTTTCACAGTCCAGTGTGGTAAATAGTAGAGGTCTGTGGTATGAGCTCTACAGGAGCCGAGCATGAACGATAGTACACGAATTTGAGCCTTCGTGCTCGACTCTTTTAGGACTATATTTCACTGAGACACGCATAGCGGCGCGACCAGTCGCCTCTACCAACAAAATGTATACAGCTCTATAGAGAGTTACTCACCTGGTGTCCGTTTGGTTGCGCAACCAATTTGGTGGCGCTACCAGCTCGGACGTGTGGCGACTCTGATGTCTAGTTTGGTAGCTTAGGGCTATATTTCATCGGGACACCATGGTCGCGCGACCAGTTGCGCCTTCAGCGAAGTTCTAAGCTACCAAACTACACACCATACAGACACCAGAGTCGCCGTACGTCCGAGCTGGTCGCGCCGCCAAATTGGTTGCGCAACCAAACGGACACCAGGTGAGTAACTCTCTATAGAGCTGTATACATTTTGTTGGTAGAGGCGACTGGTCGCGCCGCCTTCATGTCTCGGTGAAATATAGCTCTTAGGGTCTCCCCACATTTATCGACATGGAATCGGTTTAACCCTAGTGCGTATCACCACACTACTCGACTTATCGCCGATCAGCTGTTGCGTTTCGCCGTCGGCCGGCGTCGCGACGCGTCGTCCGAGCCAAGCCGATATTAACATGATTCGTATCGATTCGTTTTGATGCATCTCGATGCGTCTTAATGCGTCTCGACTCGTCTCGATGCGTTTCGATTCGTCTCAATGCTACTCGCGTCTCGATTCGTCTTGATTCGATTCGATGCGTCTCGATTCGACTTGATTCGACTGGATGCGTCCTGATTCGTCTTGATTCGTCTCGATTCGTCTCAATGCGTCTCGATTCATCTTGATTCGTCTCGATTCGTCTCAATGCGTCTCGATTCATCTTGATTCGCCACGATACATTTGGTTTTTTTTAGATGCGTTTCGATGCGTGTTGATGCCTCCCGATGCGTCGCGACGCGTCGTCCGAGCCGAGTCGTTACGAATAGTATTAATAACACCCTTATTACGTAGACATAAAGGCTTTTTTGACCGGTGTTAGCCGATTCCGTGTCGATAAATGTGGGCAGGCCCTTAGTGTAGGGCCCACTTTACGAAATATATGTTTACAAGTCCAGTATCAGTGTTGATGTGTGGTATGATACTTTATATTCTGTTATCGAAACCTATATATACACATTAATTATCTTGTATATCAATGTTTAAACTAGTTTTAATACATCAATTCCAACAAATATTTCGTTCTTTTATTGTATCCTAGATCCTATTGAAAACTAAAGTACTATTATAATTGCTTCCTTAACCTCGGCCTTGCGAACGGTGAGCAATGGGTAGCTTGCCGTCCGACATGTGCATGTATCTGACAATGACGATGATTGGCTCGCCAATGTATGGAATCCGCAAAGCGATCCCCACTCTGACGCCGAGCGCTCAAGATCCGTTCTGATATCTATAGGTTAGTTTTTGTACTTGTCTCGTGTTTCGGGCGATATCGAGTCAGTCGTGTTCTGGCCGTTGGCGAGGACTGACCTAGCCGCTGGTGACGCAACGAGCCAATGTGTTTACCCCCTGTGTCAGTGCATCTACTAAAAATGGCGACGAGGTATAAAGGTTTAGTGCAAAAACACAAAAAAATTCATTACTCATACTCTGAAAGTAGGTCTGAAGTTGCTTGAGGAGCGGGCTGAAAAGTATCACACTTGTCATCCCTAGGGAGTTTTACTTTCAACTGACATCTGTCAAATTATTAAAAAAAAAACTAGGTCTATCTTCTTGTATTCGTAATGAAAAGCACAGTGCTTACCTCGGGGTTAAAGTTACTTATCTCCTAGTGTAACAATGTACTATGGTTGCTTAATAAATTTTATCGAAAAACAAAACGTCAAAGATTAAGAGGGTACATAGAAATTAATTTGAAAAAAAAAAAACGGTTGGGTAATTGTGGAAGGTTGAATTGTTACTAAACAAAAAGTATTGAACAAAGGGAATTGCCTACATAGGTCCATCGCTACCATCGGTAGACGATAGAGTTGCTATCAATTCCTCATTAATTCATGAATCCCCAAGCGACCACCGGTGGCGCGCATCTATTGTCTTACTATTGTGTCTCTAATTGACGGTATCTGAAGGGTATGAATAACGACAATGGCTATTGTGAATTGGAACGTTATACCTAACAGTTGGGATATTTATATGTAAAACTAGAAATACAACCTAATTAAAGGATTTCAGGGAATTGAAGGCTTTGTATTTTACCTGGCACCTCTCACAATTGTGCCTCTAATTATCGAGACGAATCCACACGTATCGAATCGAAACGCATCGAGAAGCATCGAGACGCATCGACAAGCATCGAGACCAATCGAAAAGAAACGAAATGTATCGAGACGCATTGAGACGAATCGAGAGGAATTGAAACGCATCAAGTCGAATCGAAACGCATCGAGAAGCATCGAGTCGCATCGAGGCGCAACGAGACGCATCAAGACGAATCGGAACGCATCAAGACGAATTGAAACGCATCAAGTCGAATCAAAAAGCATCGAGAAGCATCAAATCGCATCGAGGCGCAACGAGACGCATCAAGACGAATCGAAACGCATCAAGACGAATCGATACGCATCGAGAAGCATCGAGTCGCATCGAGACGCATCGAGTCGAATCGAAAGGCATCGAGAAGCATCGAGTCGCATCGAGGCGCAACAAGACGCATCAAGATGAATCGAAACGCATCAAGACAAATTGAAACGCATCAAGTCGAATCAAAAAGCATCGAGAAGCATCGAGTCGCATCGAGGCGCAACGAGACGCTTCAAGACGAATCGAAACGCATCGAGAAGCATCGAGACGCATCGAGTCGAATCGAAAAGAAATGAAATGTATCGAGACGATTTGAGACAAATCAAAACGCGTCGTGTCGAATCGAAACGCATCGAGAAGCATCGAGACGAATCGAGGCGCAACGAGACGCATCAAGATGAATCGAAACGCATCAAGACGAATCGATACGCATCGAGAAGCATCGAGTCGTATCGAGGCGCAACGAGAAGCATCGAGACAAATCGAGACGCATCGAGACGAATCGAAAAGTAATGAAATGTATCGAGACGATTTGAAACGAATCGAAACGCGTCGTGTCGAATCGAAAAGCATCGAGAAGCATCGAGTCGCATCGAGGCGCAACGAGACGCATCAAGATGAATCAGAACGCATCAAGACGAATCGAAACGCATCAAGTCGAATCAAAAAGCATCGAGAAGCATCGAGTCGCATCGAGGCGCAACGAGACGCATCAAGATGAATCAGAACGCATCAAGACGAATCGAAACGCATCAAGTCGAATCAAAAAGCATCGAGAAGCATCGAGTCGCATCGAGGCGCAACGAGACGCATCAAGATGCATCAACTCATTGAGACGAATCGAAACGCATCAAGTCGAATCAAAAAGCATCGAGAAGCATCGAGTCGCATCGAGGCGCAACGAGACGCATCAAGATGCATCAACTCATTGCCATCTTCCTGCCTTTGTCCACCGTGTTACTTGGGGTCGGTGTAACACGTTTTGTTCTTCCATTTTGCCCTGTCCATCATGCTATCACTGACTTCTTATATTTTATATCACTCCCCATACAATCTTTTCTTTGGCCTCTCTCTCTCTCTCTCTCCCACCTAACCTTCAATCATTTTCTTTTTCATGAAATGAAAAAAAAAATCGGTCTCTACATACAAACTGTCCAATCAAGTTTATTATTTTGTATGGTGAGGCCGATTTTTTTGGAAGCTTGTGCAGTTTAGTCTACTGAGCAAGCACTTACAGTTTGCGGAGGGCTGTCCCTTACACCTTGTATACGCATACCCTTGATGTTTGTGTGTGTTATGTACTATGGTATGAAAAGTAATAAAACACATATTTATATCTTACACCTTCATTTATTTACAAATTACGAACAATTTTAATATTAAAAAATACAATAAAGTGATGTTCTAAATTACTGAATTTGAGCAACATTCGTTTAGTTCCGTAACTTGGCCCGATTTCAAAAAACTTGGCAATGTTTTACAACTTGGCCGTTTTTGAAACTTGACCAAGACTTACATAGTCATGTTTACATTTTAAAACTTGGCCCAAACTTGAGACCAAGTATTATAATGATGGATACGTCGTATTAAGTGAGAAACAAAAAAAGAACTTAAGTAAAAACCGACTTGAAGAATAATGTTTTGCGTTCCCAAGAATATTATTATTTTAGAAGAGTGAAAATATGTTAGTGACATTAATTTTAATACAAATTGCATTTCAAAAAAACATTCATAGATTATTCTTTTGAAAGAACATTGGTGAGCATAAAAATCAAGAATCGGTATTTTCAGTCATAATCAATAAATTTTTATCAAAAATATACCTACCTAAATTGGTTAAAGTCTTGTCAATGAGATTGGTACATTTGTTTCTGTGATATAAAGAGAAATTAAGACAACGTATATTACTTTTCTATTACAGATTGATTGACGACTATCTCACAGAATAATAAGCGATGTGGTCAGTGGCGTAACTATATTATCTGAGGCCCTTGGCAAATCCTTTGGATGGGGCCCTCAAAAAACCATGTCTCATTGTATTTTTTATTTTATTTTGGGTTACTTCTTCTGAGCTCGTGGCAAGGCTGGGGGCCTCGTCGGACCGGGGGCCCGTAGCATTTTACCAGCCTTGCCACCCTATAGTTCCACCAATGGATGTGGTCGATGATATTATGTTTTCTCAACGTCTACTTACACAAATAGAAACAAATGTACTGTCAAACTTGTCAATTTTATTGTAAAATCCGGGTAAATGTAGATTTTTCTTGTCTTTGAATTAGAAATTGTAATTCAACGAGTATTGGAAGACAAGTTTAATCGCTTGCACTTCAGTCAATGTCCACAATTTGAAGTCAGTAGTACAAGAAAATTTCAATCCAGGATAAGTATCGGTGTATGACATGTCGAGCCTACGTCAAATTAAACTCGATGACATTTACATCCGCGCACTAATGTCAAATAGGTATAAAATGTCAAAATAGTAACCATATAGCACCGTTTTAGTTGCCTCGTTAAGTTAAGCAAGTATGGTTGCAAAACCATAATAAAAATTTTCATTGTCTTTCTATATTCCTAAGTACGTATTCCGAAATAGTTTCTTGATATTTTCTAATTGAAAAACTATTCGTAAGAGTCTGAACGTGCAAATGTTAACTTGGCTAAAACTTGGCCGATGTAAAAAAAAAACGCTATATGAAATTCTAAAATAATATTTGTTCTTGTAAAGCTGCCAAGTTATATCAATATGACATTTAAGACTTGGCCGATAGTTTTTAGTTCTGAAATATTTACTAGTTTAATAATTGTTCTTGTAAATGTGCTCCTGAGTTTATTATATTTTAATATAACACATTATTTTTCGGCCAAGTTTTTTTTAGGTTATAATTTGCACGCCCAGAAAAAAAACCTTAAAATATACGTAGTAACCGCTCCTTTTATATAAAACTACGAAACTTTGATAATTGGTAAAAATATATTAAGCTAAGAAATCTAATGGACGGACCCACAAGTAATAGACTAGCAACTATCGGTAAATTAGTTTTTTTTTTTATAAAAAAATAATAATTTTCTAACCGCTACATTTTTAATCGATACATCGACTAAACCTTTTAGTCGAGCTTTAGAGTAGTCAAAATCAAGAGAAAAATAAAAATTGTTTTATTTTGTAACATTAAGACTAAATAATTTAGTCGATTAAAAATATCGATACTCTCGCAGTCCCAAAAATAACACCTGTCTTATTTTTATAACCGATACATTTAGATTTTAATGGCAACCCGAAGCCCAGAGATTAAAAATAAAGTAATGTTGCCACACTACAGGTTAAAATTACGACTAAAAATATTTTGAATGCAAAAAAAAATGAATTTAAGAAAATGAAACTTAGTTATTTATTGTAAAATATTAGCCACCTTTAGTTTGATCATTGTATTTTGTTTCTCGAATATCATAAATAAAACATTTTTAGTCGTAACTAACCTTAGTGAGCTCTACCAATGAATATTTACAGATTAAAAAATACAGTCATAGCGTTAACGTCAACATGTGTTTAAAAATTAAATAAAAATTTCTTCTTGATATAATGTCAAAATGTAAAATAAAGTTTTACAATATTTTGTTCAATATAATTCTACTGCAAAATTTGATACAAAAACATGGAATATTTGCTATCACATTCTAAGACACTTACTTGTTAAGGAATTTTAGAGATTTTTGAACTGAAAGCGGTAATTTCTTTTTTTAAATTTGAAATAACGGACTATTGGTAATTCGAAATTCGAAAATTTGATGTATTGTGTTACCAAGTTACGTTGCTACGGAGGAATGGAGGAATGTCAGTCGCTCATGGTAAGAGGAGTCACCGCCTTCAATTCAATGATCGAACTTAAAAAGTAAGGTGGTACAAATATAATCGCAAATGCTAAATACGTTCATAAAATGTTAAGTTATGAGATGTCTCATTGAATGCTGGTTATTATGCACTTGCGATTTAAAAACGCGATTCGTTGAAGAAAAAATTGTTAAGATTATAAATTTAATGTGATGTCTATAAACGTAAGTTTTTTTTATTAAATTGAGGCAGGTAATAAAAATATAAGCAAATTGAGAAGAATAAAATATTTACAGCAAAAATAAAATCCTTCTTAAAATTAAATAAGTCACATAACCGCAGAATAAAACCGCAAATGCATTACAGCCTTAACAGTGTTACAAACTGAAAAAACAAACTGTATCATTATAATTAAATTATAAAAATGATCTTTACTATTCGATGTCTTGATAATTTTCCATTACTGATAGTTTATTTAAAATATTGAGTACATTTATCTTTGAAATTGCAAAAGATTGCATCTGCGATAGCCATTTTAGCTTTTTCATAACTGAAAAGGCTAATATAATCATGCACATATCTTGACAGAACAATAATTCACTATATCAAACGTCAAATTAAATGTCAAAAATATGAAACAATGGTAATGGATTAAAATTTCAACTGCCTTAAGACTTTAGTCGCCATATTAGATTTTTTTTGGTCTGGCAACACAACTGTAATATAGATTAAAAATACTTTGTGACTACAGATTATAATTCTAAAATTAAAACTAGGTAAGAAGGTATTTCAGCTATATTTTCTATATTCGTGTGTAAAAATCACTTTTATATAATATCTTTTAAAAATTGCCTCTACCGAGGTCTGAGATTCGACTCCTAGGCAAGTGATTTTTGAAAACGAATATAAAATAATCGTAGTCTTAAGACAGCTATCGTTTTAGAATGAATTTCTGAAAAGCTGATCCGATTGATGTGAGGTGAAAGGTCAAATGTCAAAACATCTTACAAAATTATTGTCATATTTTTTAGTGTTGATTGGTTAGGTTTGTAACTACTAATTTGATGAAACTTATATCTTGTTAACCTGTTAGTAAGCTTTTTTATTTTAATTCGTCACTAAAATGTTATTTCGGAGGGTTTTCAAAAAGTTTTGAAACTAATTACAATATTTTTTACACATCAAAAACTTACAAAAAAAAAACTTCCAAATCTAACCAAAACTTACAAAACTACACTTCGAAATCAAAATAAGTTTACAATATTACATTTCAACGCCAACTAAATTTACACAATTTCAACCAAGTTTTCAAAAATAACTTTAACCATCAACATAGTTTACAAAACTTCGCCAAAAGTCTAAGTTTACAGAAATAACTTTTCACCCTCATTAACTTTTTAAACGCCAGCTGATCAGAAATTCAGGATGAACTATAACAATACATGATGAAGGGAGCTATCCTTACGATTATCTTCTGCTGTTCAGTTCGTAGCCGTTGCTGTCCTTGCTGGGGGTCTTAGCTGGTGGTGGCTTGGCTACCACGTGACCTTCTAGTCTTAACGTGCTTTGGCGGTGGGATGACCTGGAAAAAAGCATTTCAAAATTAAAACCTTACCAAATTCAACGCATCAAAGAATTTGAACTATCATAAATTGGATCTTAGCATAGCATAGTCGACCTTATAATGTTCCCATTGTTGGGAGTTAGACCTCCTTTCAGGGAGAGGCAATGAGCCGTAATCCACCACGCGGAGCCCAGTGCGGATTTGTGGATGTCACATATTTTAAAATTTTTGGTTTTAGAACATGCCGGTTTCTTCACGATGACATTGGATCTTATCGCCTATTACAAAGAGTAAAATTTCTACAACGGTTTTGAGACGAGAAACTCTGGTGGTTACTCAAAACACTAATTTCATCAAACGGTATGGTAAGGCTTCACCATATCTGTACACGGAACAGATATGGTGAAGTACGACGAATCTAGTGGACCTGGCTGTCGATTATCTTTGACAGTCACGAGTCATGTAGCGACTCAATTCAACCCCATAAACGCCATACTGATGCTCGCTTTATATAGGTCAAGTAGCATTGTACCAACGCGGTCATTTCTGCCCGATCGCTTAAAAAAAAAACACTTGAATCCTGGGGCGCGGCGCCAAACTAAACCCTTTGAAGTTTTCGTTTCGAGTGCAAGCAAAAATGAATTTAGCGGTGGTCAGGCGGAAGTGTCTATGATGGTACATGTACATCATCATATCGTCCTACTAGAACAGTGTATGCTTGTTGAAAGACTCACCTAATAAGACAAGTAACAGCTAGCAGTATGAGCAGTATCCCCAGCGCGGAGAGACCGTAGCTGAGCGCGTTGCGAGCGATGGGCGGCACCTGCGTGGCCAGGCGCAGCAGTGACGTCACCTGGTCGGGGAGCTCGTCGATACCCTGGGGGGAGAGACAGTAGGGGTTAGACGAATAAATTTATTTAAATCAGTAGCAAGTAAATAACTGAAATATCTGCGAAATAATATCTCTGATAAATAGTTTTCCGTCGGTGTCGGGACCAGGGTCCAAGCTAGCGGTAATTAGGGCTCTAGAGACAGGAAACTCTTCACAATGCCAACTGTATCGAGGAGTACTGCCTTTTATAATAATTATTATTATCTGCTTACCTCCTCAAACCAGAGAATAGGGAACACGATGTCGGGGAAGTTGGCGACTTGTTTGATGTCGATGACCTGCGACACGGCGAGGTTGATCTGGATGCGGGCGCGGGCGCGCATCGCGATGCCCATCTCCTGGGAAATGAGAAAAAAACGCCGTTTAGAATTATTGTAAACATAAACAAGACTTAATTGTATTGATCAAATCAGATCTATAAAATAAGGAGCGATTTATTGTAAAGAAATCAGGGGAGTTACCATGACGTTCAAAGATTGTTTTAATCTTGTTTCAGTGTAGGTAAGAGATGGCGCTAGACAACCTGTATAGCTTTGTCTCTTACCCACACTGAAACAAGGTTAAAACAATCTTACTTTGAACGTCATGGTCTAGGTCCAGATCTGTAAAATAAGGAGCGACTTATTGTAAAAAAATCAGATCTGTAAAATAAGGAGCGAATTATTGTAAAAAAAATACTGAGCAAGTGCGAGTCGAACACGCGCATTTTGGGCTCCGTACAAACTACAATTCCCGAATAGAGTCTCGAACATTATTTGAATTGCAAAAAGTATTTTTTTAGTGTCCTACGTCACTAAAAAAAAAATAGTTAGTGACGTAGGTAACAACAAATTTCCTGTTTTCAGATTTATTCCTATATCTGTGCTATAAGACCTTGCTTTATGCATTTCTAATGTGATGATAGTGCGAGACGCACAAGACCGGTCATTATGGCGATACTAGGGGGAGGCCTATGACCTATAGTGGACGTTTTTCGGCTGAAATGATCTTCTTCTTCTTTCTTCATTTCGTGTGTGTTCAAAAGATGATGATGATGATGAAAAAAGAGTGGTTCCAGTAGAATGAAGCTCTCTTACCGGCTGTATGTCGATGAAGAGCCTGTGCTTCTCTGGGTCGGGCGGGGAGATACCCTCAACTGCTTCTCTGAGCTTAGGATCAGCCAAGTAGAAGTGAGGGAATGACAGCATTATCGGGGAGTCTGGAAACAGAGAGAGAAACATAAATATAAACAACGACAAAATAAAAAGCAAAAGAAAAAATTAACAATAATGACAATGAAAACTATAATAAAAAGATGGAAACTATGGAGCAGCTGCCCTCGTGGGGGGTGGCGGCGGAGACCTCTCGCGGGCTTTGGTTGAGGCCATGGTCCGGCGCGAGGAGGAATGGCAGACGGTCGCCTCCTTCTGCCAAGCAGTAATGCTTGCAAAGGAGGAGGCCGACCACATCAGGCAACGGCGCCCTCGCCGCCGCCGCTGGAATTTCGATCCCAATTTCCGGCCACCGTAGACACGGGCTCGCGGACGACGAGTCATGGTTAGCTCGCTGTCCGACCGTCCGGTAACTGTTCGGACCGAGCCCAAGACGTCGACGGCGCACACTGTTCCCGTGCGCCTGCCACTCCTCCTCGCTCCAGACCATGTTACAGAGGAGGCCTGATTCCCAGCAGTGGGAACATTAAAAGGCTGCTTATGCAGTCACAAACCACTTACCGTATTGGCACAGAGACACGTTGAAGAGTCCATTGGGTGAGCAAGGTGGTCCGGCGGGACAGAAGCACTTGTTGTGCTCGTTGTTCGCGAACACATCTTCAGGTGGGGTAAAGCGGTAGCCTTGGATGCCGCCTATGGTTACTTCTTTCAGGAACCTGGAATGACCAAAAATATCGGTTAGATACAGAAAGAGACATCACGATGTACATCGAAGGACTGGAACCATTCATCTGCTGCGTTCTTCCCTTCTGGTTATGGCATATCATCAAATGTTAACGTTTAAAACGATCTGGCCAGTTTTGAGTTGGCCATATCATGAAGTGATCAATTCTATGATCTGGTCATAACATAAGTCCGTACAGTAAACATGTAATGGTTAAATCAAATGGGAACCATGCAGATTAGCGTCTCAGTGGTCTTCTGAAGAAAGAACCACACAGATTTGAGTGGACCTGTCCAGTCAGTGCAAGCATTTGTCAAAGTTAGATTTGTAAGACTACCTTCCCCTGTCTTCTTCTTCCTGCCCTTATCCCATATTATTTGGGGTCGGCACAACACGTTTTTTTCTTCCATTCTGTCCTGTCACCCGTCAAACTATCACTAACTCCCTTTTCTTTCATACCGCTCCTCATACAATCCATCCATCTTTTCTTCGGCCTTCCTCTCCCTCTCCATCCATCTACATGTATACTCAGAACTCTTTTAGTAATATGCTCTTCATCCCTTCTTTTCACATGACCATACCAAGACAAACTATTTCCTTTCAACTTTTCAGCCACTGGCGCTACTTTCAAACTTCCTCTAACATACTCATTTCTCACTTTATCCATTCTCGTCACACCACACATCCATCTCAACATTCTCATCTTCGCTACGTGCAATCTTTTTTCATTCGTCTTTTTCACAGCCCAACATTCTGATCCACTATGACAGGCCTTATCACGGGCTTGTAGATTTTAACCTTCAACTTGAGGGGCATGCGTGGGTCACAAGTTGTTCCCGTGACCTGTCGCCATTTCATCTAACCTGAGTTGATCTTCCCTAGTATGGGTATAAAATTTCTAAGCATTCTGACTGTGTCTGCTAATAATTATAAATACTATTTACAAATTCCTAGTGATACGATGAGTCAGTACTAACAGTTATATAAATTATACAACATTACATACGATTGTTGATGTTATGCATAATTGGGAAGATAGGAAAATCTAAACAATGATTGTGTGAATTGAATGTATGCACTATGCAGGTAATTATAAACAGGCAGTGTAGAAACTGTCCTTGTCTAAATAAGAGAATAGGAGAGATGTGTTTTAACATTTTAGGAATTCTTTGCTTATCGTCACTAGGAGTATTGTAATTTGAGTCAGAGGTGAAAAGGAAAAGGTTTTACAAGCTTTTATTTAGTTTCACCTATCCCGATTAACCCTTCAGATACCGTCAATTAGAGACACAATAGTAAGACAATAGATGCGCGGCCACCGGTGGTCGCTTGGGGATTCATGAATTAAAGGTGGTTAATATAACGTATAGCGTCAAAATATAACACGCTGTTTGTTCATAGCGCATAGCGTTTGCTAAATCGCCTCTGCCTTCACGCTATATTATAACGTCTTGTTAAACAAAACGCCAACAGCGGGGCCTAAACAGGAATAACATAGCGCGATAGCGCCGTCCATAGCGCGTCGGGTGAACTCGGACTGCAGTCGGCTCGCGTCGTGCGTGATTGTTGCGCCCGTTTAGCGCGTTACCGAATAAAATGATAACGTCTCCGCGTTCAGACTACTGTCGAGTTTTGTTTAACGTGTTATAATTATATCGTATGAAATAGCGCGCTATAAAAATAAGCTCAATAGTTTATAGCGCGTCTATAGTTTATAGCGGAATTGTTTGTCTGTCATCAAATCTTGTAAATTAAATTTGATCCACTTCTCGTTTACCGATTGAGCCGAAATTTTGCAGGCATGTGTAAATAAGATTATAATGCAAATTTATTATGACAAGGATCTGATCTGATGATGGAACCTGAAGGAGCTTGGTAGTTAGACGACACAACCTCATCGAGTTTGGGCTCGTATGATTCATCTTCGCAAGTATTAATTAGGTACATAGCAATAAAATTATTTTTTTCATAGCAAGCTTTTACAGCTCGGTATACCTATACAATTAATACTTGTCAAGACGAATCATACGAGCCCAAACTCGATGGGGTTGTGTCGTTTAACTACCAAGTTCCTATTCCCACCTTCCAGTTCCATTACAGATCAGCACATTTCATAATAATTTTGCAATGTCATCTGATTTACACATGAATGCAAAATTTCATCTCAAGCGGTAACCGCGAAGTGAGTCAAATTTAATTTTTAAGATTTGATTACAGACAAACATCAAGACAGGCGAAACTAAATAAAAGCTTGGAAAATACTAGACACGTGATTCGGGATACGCATATACTAAAAATAATCTACATTTCTGCACTGATTAAAGAAGTAAAGTCTGTTTTTTTTTTGTTTGTAGGAGTTAATTTCTGGAAGTACTGGTCCGATTGCTAAAATTTTTTCACCGATAAAAAGCTGCTTTATTCCTAATTAACTAGGCTATATTTTAGGTACGCGGGAGACGTCGCGGGCACAAGCTAGTGTTGTATAATAGGTACCTATAGTTTCCGACTTACCTAAGCGGCAACAGCCTACAAAGATCCTTATCATACACAGCCAATGTGTTGTTCTTAGTGATATGCGGTGGGAAGATGGAGCCGTCGGAGCCGGCGATGCTGTTGCACTCGTCCGTGGTCCAGTGCTGGAGCTTGTCGCGCATGTTGTAGCGGTTGATGATGCCGTACTTGGACATGCCGGTCGCGCCCGTGAACATCGTCACCACGTCTGCGCTCGTGCCGTTTTTCTGGGGACGAGAATTGGGTAAATTTTGTAAGTTAGGCAAAAGGAGATGTTACTGGGTATATTCTGTCTAAAATGTCAAATGACTTGGGTAATTATTAGGGTAAAATGAAATCTGATGTAGTCAACACTGGTTCAATAATCAAGGTTGATTAAGAGATCTTGATCATTATAATTAATTTCCACAATTATCACACAACGCTGTCTAGTCCCAAGCTAAGCAGAGCTTGTGTTATGAGTACTAGACAACTGATAAACATACTTATATATTTCTAAATACATACATATTATAGATAAATTACACCCAGACAGAGAACAAATGATTATGCTCATCACACTAACTTTTGTCCTGGGTGGGAATCGAACCCACGACCTCCGGCATAGCAGTCAGGGCTACTAACCACTAGACCAACAGGCCAGTCATTGTTTACTACTAATAGAATAGAACCTTATAAAAAGTATAGAAAATGAGTATTTTTTAATGATTTAATATTATTAGGGAACTCGTTGCAAAAAAAAAACAAAAGATTTTCGTTTAGAATATACCTACTTCAGTCTCTTAATATCTTAAATAATATTCTTATTACAAAAGTAGGATTCATTTGCAAAGATAAAGTAAGTATAAAGTAATAAAATAAATCTAGAATCGTAAGAGAAATCTGATTCTAAATATTCTACTCCGCTTATTGATTCATTATAACTAGCCATATTATGATCAACATCTGCTGTAGTACTATCATCATCTCCAGAAACAAATACATGACGATTTCCTTCAAAAATTCTAAGTCGTTTTTAGATAGACTATAGCTTGCGTATTTCAGATTTTCTTACAACCTGGTCACGACTTCGGTCTTATCGGTGAGCGGGCTATGAGCAGCGTCTCGTGGCGTGCTTCAAACATTTTCATACTTTTGATTTTACCGCTCCCCGCCCCGCGTTTAGCTAACGCTCACAGCGGCAGTTTTTTTTGCTTTTTGCAAACCAGTGTTGAAAGTTGTTTGTTGATTTACAATATAATTAGCGGTCGTGATATGTAATAATTTACTAAGTAAAATGTAAGTGGAAAATACTTGTTTGTTCATTGTGTGTCAAATGAACTTGTTTTCTTTCTTTCTTTAATTCTTTTTTGTGGTCACGCCATTACTTTTTTCTTAAAAAAAATTAACCCTTCAGATACCGTCAATTAGAGACACAATAGTAAGACAATAGATGCGCGGCCACCGGTGGTCGCTTGGGGATTCATGAATTAAAGTTACTAAGACTATGGGTATTTTTATTATTATGCGGTTTTCAACACACATGCGGGATTGCTCGCACGCGTAACCCCCCCCCCCCCGCAAATGTCCATTTCATACCACGCGAGATTTCTGCATTTGGGGCAATTCTGCATGCGCGATGAAATTCGAACGATAATAAAAAATCCTAATTTTTTTTGCGTGATTTCCTGCAAATAAAATATATTTCCTTCTTTTTTTGATACTTTTTCTACTTTTTTCATTATAGAGCGCAGTGTAACTACCAGATCATTTCACGTCAAAACTCACCCCATAGAACAGCCCAAACTCCTCATAAGGAAGCTTCTGCTCCTTCGGCACTACGTCCTTCGCGAGCTTCAGCAGTGGGTCCTCGTAGCCCCACAGCAGCTGGCCCACGGACACCTCCACGAACGGCTTGATCTTCAGGATGTCCATGATGGATGCCATCGCGAGGCGGAGGAAGCGAGCAGCGTGCTTCGATTGGGAGGTCGCACTCTGAAAGAGAAGAGAATTGGAGTGTTAGAACGGTTTATGATTTGGAGGATATGAAGTCTGCTGGTCATTAAGCCAAAATGGTGACACCCACGGATATAGATAGACATAGTGCAAAATAACCACTCAGTCGCTTGGATGGCCCGGTGACTACGTATTTTTGCTGACATAACAAGCTTATAACTTTGTGATTTTTCATGATACAGTTAAAAATTTTATACATTGATTTTTTAGATAAACAAGTTTTTAATGAAACTATTTTTTCATAGCAAGCTTTTATAGCACGGTATAATACTTATGTAATTAATACTCGTCAAGACAAATCATACGAGCCCAAAGTTGATGGGGTTGTGTCGTTTAACTACCAAGTTCCTATAGCCACCTTCCGGTTCCATCATCAGATCAGCTCCATGTCATAATAATTTTGCATTGTCATCTAATTTACACATGTATGCAAAATTTCAGCTCAATCGATAACCGAGAAGTAGGTCAAATTTAATTTATAAGATTTGATGACAGAGAAACATCGGGACAGGTGAAACTAAATAAAAGCTTGTAAAAATACTAGACACGTGTTTAGACACGTGTCTGTGTAAGAAATCTTAGTTTTAGTGCATGCAAAACCTTCGTACTAAAACTAATCTTGTATAATTAAATTAAATCTCAAATAAATTAACCTTTGACCAACATAAAATCGGAATTCTAGAATCACATTACACAGACGTAAAAAAAAAATACAGGATCGATTAACTTCTTTGAAGGTCACATAAAACATGAAAAACCAGAAAAAAAGTCCTCGCAAAAAACCCTGTGGAGTCAAAACTTTATTTATTAATATTAATTGCTATAAACCGAATTAAAACCAAACTTGTTTGACAGAAAATTAATAAATGATCGAAGGCACAAAAAAGCGTAATTACTTTGGCTATGGATTAGATTGATTAAAAGACCATGTAGTGGTGACATAAAAAAAAAACAAGCGTTGGCCCACACTATACCATTATCGGGATAGGGCGGTGCAGGTGACAGGCTGTCAGATTCATACAATGTATACCTATAAGTATCGGCATATGAATCTTGAGCACTCGGCATCAGAGTGGGGATCGCTTTGTGAATTCCATACATTGGCGAGCCAATCGTCGTCGTTGTTAAATACATGCAGCAAGCGCAGGAACGAATCACGCGTGACATCTATGACGCGATGGCGCGGCGATCCAATCACTGACGTTCTACGCCCCCGAGTCTCACTTCATACCACTAAATAGGCCCGATATTTGACTTATGCGCAACTTGAAGCCAGCGCTCAAGATCCGTGCCGGTATCCATACCTATCCTTTTCTCTTTTTTTAAATTGATATAAACTAGTACGTCGTTTCGTCCTGCTGTCCATCCTACCCATAACCGTACCTACCATCGCAATTTATATACATAACATACCAACGCACAGCCAAATCTACTGGGACTAGGACCGAGAAATGTTGCAAAAGATTTTCTTTTATAACGTAGGCGAGCATTAGGAGAGAATTTACTCCCTGAAGAGATGAAACGAGTGTACAAAGTAACCTACTTTCCTGCGGACGAAACCGCTGCCTGCTAGTGATTCAATACAGGAGAATAATATTAATATTCCACAACTATTACACAACGCCGTCTAGTCCCAAGCTAAGCAGAGCTTGTGTTATGGGTACTAGACAACTGATAAACATACTTATATATTTCTAAATACAATACATATTATAGATAAATTACACCCAGATACAGAACAAATGATTATGCTCCTCACATAAACATTTGTCCTGGGTGGGAATCGAACGCACGACACGCTAGCATTACTGCTTACCATGGTGGGATCTCTGTCGAACATTACTTTATACGAGTATTATTAAAATAAAAACATTATTGGTAAATATCAGCTGTTATTTAATAAAATACCACCTACTATAAAAGTAACGGTACATGTTACTACAGTACCAGTTACTTGAAATTATCGGAACACTTAATACTTTTCTACTTAAAGGTTGAGCATTAAAATAATAATTAAAACCTCGTTACCTTGTCCTTTGAACCCAAATTAAAATAATAAGAAATAAACTTGAACTGTCTTTGCAAGGTCAGATTTAAATGCAAAAATCTGTTAAATATTCAGGAAGTATTGTAACAAAAAATACTTTGTACATGACCGTGGAGTTTCAAGAAGTATTTAAGAGGAAACATATCTCAAAAGGTGTAATACCTATCTATGTGTAATACTAGCTTCGCCCGTAGCTTCGCTCGCATACATAAAATATAGCCTATGTCACTCAAGAATAAACCAACTTTCTGTCAGTGAAAAATTTTAGCAATCGAATCAATACTTTCAGAGATTATCTCCTACAAAACAAACTTTACCTTTTTATAATTTTTTTATAGATATAGATTACCAAGAGGAAAAGATTGTAAGTTTTTATGTAGGTTATCTTTGGAACTACTGTACTGATCCAGAAAATTCTTACACTAGTTGAATGCTAAATTATCATGAGTGACATTGGCTATATATTTTCTGCTTTCACGCGAACGGAAGGTATTGGCAGAAGCTACAAGTATTTTATAAATATGAGTATACGAGAACTACTGTTTTCTAGAGAAGCTGTTCTTTAGAAATCTTTTCAAGCGCACTTGCGAAAGGAGAAATGAAAATTAATGTAGACACATGTCTACATTCATTCATTTTCTATACTATATTTCCTATACACTTTCTTTCTCGTACAAATAAATAAGGCCTAGAAAGGAAGCCACACAAAACGTTTTAAAGTAGCCTCAAAGACTGCTCAAGTATTTGTCAATGGTACTAGAACAAGTATCGGCTACTAAAACAACAGGCGACATTGGTTTATTGTAATTTTTCACGATTAATATAAAAAAACGACAATTTAATAGCATTATCATTACCATATTTAACTGGCTGTCATATCAGTAAAAAATGACGAAAATAAATCATAAGATTGCTTACGTTTTCTATGTTATTATGGCAAAGATATGCAGAAAAAACTCGCGGTTACAAGTCTACGTCAGTAGGTATTTTTCCAAAAAATAACTGTTATTTAATACCGGGTTCCGTAACATAACGACAACTATTTTGGTATTACATGTTATCATTTGTTCTGCTTTGGTGTATTTAAAAATATATAAGTAAGTTTATCAGTTATCTAGTACTCATAGCACAAGATCTGCTTAGTTTGGGACTAGATGCCATTGTGTGAGAGTTGTGAAAAAAAACTGTTACGGTATTACCACCTCGTATCCAATGTAATTTGGTGTCAGTTATTCAATCAATCAATCTTTATTTGTGAACATAGGTATTAATTACACTAAAGGTCTTATATAAACCTTTTAGTCGTGCTCTATGTCCTACCAATGAAATTGGTGTACAAATATGTCTTTTGGTAAGTAATATGTTTGTAATATGTTTTTATTAGTATATATGTGGATGGATAGAGGAGTAGAGGTAGGTCGAAGAAATGACGAATGGTTGTGTAAGGAGTGATATGAAAGAAAAGGGAGTTAGTTATAGTGAAACGGGTGACAGGACAGAATGGAAGAAAAAAGGCATGTTACACCGTTCCCAAGTAATATCTGTCGTTAATAAGATAATGATGGTAGTATCAAAAAAAACATTAATAAGCCCATAATACTAAACTATGCGATTAGGTTCATCCGATTATAATTTAGGCGTCTTCAAGGCTAGAGTGAATAGGCTCTTAATAAACTAGCGCGCCTCACCATCAACGATTGCATCACTGCTTACCATCAGGTGGGATCGCAATCAAGCTTTCTAGACCGTCAGTTTTCTATTCCACTTTTGCCACGGAACCCTAAATCAGAACCATCGAGTAAGGTCGACAAGTTAACAGATCTTCCTGTATGCGGAACCTTGGCGGTGTCATGTGTGCCGAGTTAACTATAAACCGAAGGTTAAACTTATGTAACTGCTCAGTTAAATTTAACTTTATGTGCGGTTAAGGAATTGAAACGTTCCTGACAAGGTAACGGTATTGGTTAGCATTTGAACCATCTACGTCGAGTGTATTATTTTTTATCATCAGCCTTTTTAATGTTCCCACTGCTGGGACTGAGGCCTCCTCTCTAGGAGAGGGAAAGGGCCGTAATCCACCACGCGGGCCCAGTGCGGGTTGATGAATGTCACATGTCTTCGAATTTTTGGTTCTAGGACATGCCGGTCTCCTCACGATGTTTTCTTTCACCGTTTTGAGAGCAGTGGTGATGAAATAAAATACACAAAGTAATAATATTAATAATAACAATAATATTCCACAACTAACACACAACGCCATCTAGTCCCAAGCTAAGCAGAGCTTGTGTTATGGGTACTAGACAGCTGATAAACATACTTATATATTTCTAAATTCATACATTTTATAGATGAATTACACCCAAACACAGAACAAATGATCATGCTCATCTCATAAACATTTGTCCTGGGTGGGAATCGAACCCACGACCGCCGGCATAGCAGTCAGGGCCACTAACCACTAGACCAACAGGCCAGTCAGTAATGAGATTGGCTGGGATCGAACCCGCGACCTACAGCTCGTAAGTCGGGGCCATTACCACTCTCCATTACCACTCGGTATTTCATAACTGTAATCTTTGTGTATTTTCATGTTTACAGTTATGAAATTTTGTACATAGATTCTTTACATAAAAATACTAGACACGTGTTTCGGGTTTCGCATATACTAAAACGAATGTTGTATGTAGATAAATATCTCTGATTTCCTTGATTCATTGATTGACTTTGCAAATAGAACAAGGGCTTCGCGAATACCTACCGCCCAGGGCCTCTCGTAGGGCGTTTGTGCACTACAAGGTTATTTTACCGTCCGGCAGTCACGATTTCTTACAATTGTCAATGAAAGTTGATGTAAATCTGACTCACGGGCGTAGCTACCGCCGTATCAATTATACCGGGCCCCCAAGCTACAGGGGCCCCGACTTAGGTCAAAATTTGTAACATGTTGCCCATAATCTTAAATTCTCATGGACAGGAATTAATGAATATTGACTACTCATAATATGATACTCTGTAAATAGTTTTTAGCACGCTCCTTTCTTTTTAGCATTTTTTACATACAAGATGACAATAAAAACTCAACCAATTTTAGTACGTCCTACTAAGTGATCCATAAAATGAGCTCATTTTCAATTGTAAGGCCTCTCAAGGCACTATTTCTATATTAGTAGAAGCTATTTCATACAAAAAAAAAAAACAAACTTTCAAATATATTTGATACGGGACCCTTTTTTTTGTCGACGGGGAAAATCATCTTTGACAAAACCCGCTCTTGGGTGGAGCGGGAGATAGTGTCAGACTCTTACTGACTAAAACCCCGCGCCGTTCCTTCTAGCCTTCATACCGGGGCTCTAGTTTCCTTTCGGATAACCCCGACCCCGGTAGGCTTCGACCCAGCTGGGGCCTGAGTCTGCTATTTTTATAAATTCGTCATTCCAACACGATCCCATTGTCATTTTGCTAAAAGTTCGTAATCTGCTAAATCATAATGATCGATCATTGATCGGTCAATGGTCTCGTAATAGAGTGGTGGTAGAATGAGCATATCGAGCTTATTAAAACCAATAACTGCACAATAACCTTCTAATGGTAGGTCACTGATCAAAACAACTGTCAAAAGTTTTGCAAATTACCGCATACGTCAGATATTAATTTGTCATTATGTACGAGATTACCATTTTAAGCCACTTCTTTCAATGAAATGTCAGTGGTTGTCCATTGGGAAGTCATTATGACGCCATTATATTAGTAGATTACCAAAACTTGGCAAAATCAACAATTATGAAGTCATTGATAGACCATTCTGACACTATTGTAATAGTAGACTTGAGGGCCTGGGCCCTTGATACGGACCCTTGAGGGCCTAGCTACGCCACTGATCTGACTGCCGGACGGTAAAATTCCGTGTAGTGCACAAACGCCCGTACCGTTTAATACCGCCCCTGGCAATCATATTTACACACACACAACTACTCTCAGTGAATACCTACGAGTATATCTTCAATTCTCTGACGTCACTGTCATGCGTCCGTGTCAATATTTAAAACGTGATGTAAAGTTGAAGATGTAAATGTTGAAGTGACCATCACGCGTGTCACACGTGGAAACAAAATGGCGTACTCATAATATCAATGGGCAATGGAAAGGGCTATGCTCGGAGTGTCTTTGCGTGATCGAATCAGTACCCCTAGCCAAGTTGCTAATCTGCAATAATTAACGCTAGTAGAAAGCTTCAAATGTACGGAAATGACGTCGTCTCAACGCTCAGTCACGTGGTCAGAACAAAAGAATTGGCGGCAAGGTCAACTCGAAGCGTTCGACGCAAGCGAAACGGTTGTAACTTGGCTAGGGGGGCAGGAATGAGGCTATCCGCAGAAGAACAAAAGTTACCAACATAGCACGAAGAATTGCCAAACTTAAGGGGATGCACCTCGACACACATTTCCACTGTTTTTCATACAACCGCTCTTACCCGATTATGACGTTATTACACAATTTTCATTAGATATTTTGGAAACACAGTATCTTTTGGATATGATCTAGGCTTCTATTGAAATCAATTTCTAAATTTGTGTAGCACTAATCCAGTAAAAATCTCTGAAAATCTGCTATTTTGCATGAACTTTGACACTTCATAATTTACTCAAAAATTTAAAAAGCCAAAAAGTAAAACTATAGAAGCCTTGCAAATTTTATTAAGATTCTAAATGACGACAATTTTTTTTACTAAAACTTTTAAGGGTTTAAAAAAACAGCTATTTCCTGGAACAAGTTTTGTAAAATATTCGAGTAAAAGACGGAATTACTGAATACTAACAGAGTTTTCAGGCGTTATCTCTCTTTTTTTACGTAGCCTGTTCGTCATACAACGCGTTGGATTGCGTTGGATGAAGCAACAAGCTTTTAACCTTTTCGACGCCCATCTCCAGCGCCACACAACAAATGTAAAAAAATATTTTCTGGCGTTTTTGTTTCTATTGAATATAAAACAAACAAGAACTTATTATGTGTGAAAAAGTTAAAAATATGGCTTCTAACAGGGCAATTTTCCATAAAAACAAAATAAAAGGTCTTGTAAAGTCGTAAATTTATTTTATACTATTATTACTTCTAATCAAGTAGTGGCGCTGAGGGCACGAAAATCTTGAACTTGTATACAAGTGATTGGCGTTCAAAAGGTTAAACCATGCTCGATGTTGACGATAAGCGAGTGCAAAAGGCCTCTTAAGAGACAATGGGCAGGGTACATTGCTCGCAGAACAGATGGCCGTTGGGACAACTAAACATATCATAAAACTACAATCGGCCATGCAAAGCTAATGAGTCTCCATATTGAAGTGATGATCATCAAATATAACATTCCCAGAGCAAACGATTTTAAAATCGATCTAAACGAGGTCAGTCTACTTATTGCCCTGTGATAACATCTAATATCTAGGCTCATTAGCCCCTCGTTAGGCGTCCTAGATGTCCAAAACTATTTACTGGTAGAAATAATCTACAAAATTATTTTTAGGTTATGCGAAACCTGAATATAGTTTGTTCAGAATCAGTAATTGAATGGATTCTAATAGATTTACGTGTGTGGCAGGCGGTCGCCTCCTTCTGCGAAGCAGTAATACTAGCAAAGGAGGAGGCCGACCTCATCAGGCAACGGCGCCCTCGCCGCCGCCGCCGGGATACCGATCCCGATTTCCGGCCACCGTAGACGCGGGCTCGCGGACGTCGAGCCATGGGTAGCTCGCTGTCCGATCGTCCGGTAACTGTCCGGACCGAGCCCAAGACGTCGACGGCACGCACTGTTCCCGCGCGCCTCAAGGCTTTATCAGCAATAGGAGGGGCCCATTTGGGTCGAAGCCTACTGGGGCCAGGGTTATCCGAAAGGAACTCGAGCCCCGGTATGAAGGCTAGAAGGAACGGGGTGGGGTTTTTAGTCAGTAAGAGTCTGACACTATCTCCCACTCAACCCAAGAGCTGGGGTTGTCATAAGAAAATTTTTGCCCACCAAAAAAAAAAATTGGCAGCCTGGGCGTCCATAACGATTCTCTCCTGCCGAAAAAAAAACAACCGTTGCCTAACCTTGAAGATCAACTCCTATACCTGTTATACTTAGAAACTCCTACAATTCCACTAATAACAAAATCTATGTCTCCTCCATGACGTATTTAATCTTTAACGGTATAAAATGCAAATTTTTACCGCTAGTCAAATCGCTGTAGGTGTAGACTGTAGTATTTGACCACTGGGTTAATGACCATAGCTTCCTTATTAGGAATATTGGTATCTGACTTATATGGAGAGTCAGCTGATTCATCATGATCTCTGACCTTGTTCCGTGTTACTTGAAGTCGTCTCAACACGTATTTTTCTTCCATTCTCTCCTGTCACCCGTCACGCTATCACTAACTCCCTTTTCTTTCATATCACTCCTCACACAATTCATCCATATTTAATTATTTATTTAAAGCTTTATGCACAGAGTTGTACAAAAGCGGACTATTAAGTCCGCATTAAGGTATTAGCCTTAGGAATTTTCTGTCAGTCGACCATCTTTTCTTCGGCCTTCCTTTCCCTCTCCATCCATCTACATGTATACTCTCTTCACATGACTACAGCAAGGCAACCGAACTTTTCAGTCACTGGCACCACTTTCAAACTGCCTCTAATATACTCATTTATCGCTTTATCCATTCTCGTCACACCACACATCCATCTCAACATTCTCATAGTCTCCGCTACATGCAATCTTTTTTCATCCGTCTTTTTCACAGCCCAACATTCTGATCCATACAGTATGACCTAGGTCTTATAATGGACTTTTAAATACGCTTCAACATGAGGGGCACGCGTGGGTCACAAGTTGTTCCCGTGACCTGTCGCCATTTCATCCATCCTGCTTTTCATATCACTTTACACATGACAAAAAAAAAAATTCAGCCTTTTTGACCACATTTCCGGCTAAATAAATAGGAGACAGACAGTCTGTCTGGCTTTACGGTTTTAAGCCCTGGCAACCCTACTTGTATGTATGAGGAGAAATTTGATGCGAGTCCGCGCTTGACCGAGTATTACAAATTGACACTTTTCTACTTAATTCTATGGCCGCCACGCTTTTAGCACATGTGGGGTAGACAGAGGCGTAGGTAGCACGACTTTAATCCGTTAACATACATAGCAGAAATATAGCCCTAAGCTACCAAACTAGACAACATACAGACACCAGAATCGCCACACGTCCGAGCCATATGCCACCAAATTGGTTGCGCAACAAAACGGACACCAGCCCCCCTAGCCAAGTTACAACCGTTTCGCTTGCGTCGAACGCTTCGAGTTGGTCACGCACCTAATTCTTTTGTTCTGACCACGTGACTGAGCGTTGAGATGACGTCATTCCCATATATTTGAAGCTTTCTACTAGCGTTAACTATTGCAGATTACCAACTTGGCTAGGGGTACAGTAAGCAACTCTCTATAGAGCTGTATCCATTTTGTTGGTAGCGGCGACTGGTCGCGCCGCCATGGAGTCTCGGTGAAATATAGCCCTAAGAAGTTCGATTCTGATAACGAAATGTCGATCGATTGAGAAGCGAACCAAGAAGATGATATCGGCAATGATGCACTTGTCGAGTCAAAATGCTTACAGCTAAGGAGTGGAATTCCCTGCCGGAGTCTGTGTTTCCTGATAGCTACAACCTAGGGGACTTTAAGTCAAGAGTGAATAGGTTACTTCTAGGCAAGCGTGTTCCATCGTCGACCACTTCATCACTTACCATCAGGTGTGATAGTGGTCAAACACGAGCCTAACAATAAAAAAAACTTGAAATCTCTGAATTAGGGTTCCGCGCAAACAAAACATTGGACTAAGCGTTTCGTCTCGTCGTTTATTTATACCGCATACATCGAAAGACTGACACAATTTGCCTGCTATAGTCTTCCCGTCCGATTATAATTTAGGTGTCTTCAAGGCTAGAGTAAATAGGCTTTCAATAAACTAGTGCGCCTCACCATCACTGATTGCATCACTGCTTACCATCAGGTGGGATCGCAGTCAAGCGCTAGAGATGATGATGAAATTTCAATGAAATGATGCAGAGAAATAGATATCTAGTTAAATAAACCCCGGTTAACTGAACGTTCATATTTAACCAAGCGGTAACAGCTAACTGTTATGTTCCATTACAATGGTTTCTTTACATTTGACTGCACAATGCATATTGTTGATAATGCTCTAGGTATGTTCACGGCGTTTTACGCTATTAGCAGGCATTTTGAATTAGCATAGTCGGCCTTATAATGTTCCCATTGCTGGTACTCAGACCTCCTCTCTAGGAGAAGGAATGGGCCATAATCCACCACGAGGGCCCAGTGCGGGTTGGTGGATGTCACATGTATTCGAATTTTTTGGTTCTAGGACATGCCGGTTTCCTCACAATGTTTTCCTTCACCGTTTTGAGAGCAGTGGTGATGAAATAAATTGCACAAAGTAATGCGCCTGGCTGGGTTTGAACCTACAACTTGTAAGTCGAGGCCTACCACTACTCGGCTGGCATTGCCATACAGCGTGGCAGTATCAGTCTTTTTGATACATTACGATATTTCTATAGGATGCATTTTGGAGAGTGTGCGCAGGAATCACATGACTGCTAAGAAGTGGAATTCCCTGCTGGAGTCTGTGTTTCCTGATAGCTACAACCTGGGGGTCTTTGAGTCAAGAGTGAATAGGTTACTTCTAGGCAAGCGTGCTTCTCTCTTCTTGAATTGATTCCGCCATCACCTTCCTGAAATCCGCGCTAATGCTGAACATTAGCGCTGTGGCTCTGTCCTGCACGAGCCCCAGCATTATGCTGAGCACTGGCTGTTTTGCGCTGATGTCACGCAAATCCTATCTAGCTGATAGTTTTAAGTTCGATATTGTTACTTGTTACATTTATTTATTTTTAAGATATGCGTCAAGTTTGACGTGAACAAATTCTTTTTCTTTCTTTCTCCCTACCATCCATCAGACAACCTGACGTACAGCGAGTGTTCACCCAACGTTGTTGACACCTCTACGGTTCAGACCACGGTCCAGACTAAGCGTTTCACCTCGACGTTTATACCGTGTACATCGAAGGACTGGAACAATTTGCCTGCTGCGGTCTTCCCGTCCGATTTTAATATCTGTCTTTTTGTCTTCAAAGCTTGAGTTAAAATAAACACTGCTTGGATCGCAGTCTAGCATATAAATCTATATAAATTAAAAAAAAAATATCACGCGGGTGAAACTGTTTGTAGCAGCTATAGTAGATAATATATCATCTTTTGCAACAAAAACAAAAGATAAAACAATACATTACGTATATTTTGTCTCCATAAACAATAGATTTCTTGAAAACTGTGACATGATAATGAAATACATGAGTTTGGAATATTACTAAATTATTTGGTTACAAAACAAACACACGAATCAAATTACAAAGAACTTTTTTTGCGCAATCCTTTATATCATATCTGTGTCTATATCTGTACCTAACATTTTAGGAACACATTCATCATGCGTACAACTAGAGATGTGCAGTTGCCGTAATATGGGAATATTGCTGGCAATATTGCCACCACTATTCATACATCGGGCAATATTCCCACCAATATTCCCACTTCACGGCAATATTGCCGGCAACGGCACATCTCTACGTACAACTAAGGAGTGTAATTCCCTGCCGGAGTCTGTGTTTCCTGATAACCTGATAGGTTACTTCAAGGCAAGCGTCATCGTCGACCACCGGTGGTGTTGTCCGAATATATTATGTCCGTATTGTCAGCTGTTCCCTACCATAAAGGCTTAATAAAAACTTATAGGCCATCTGGCCGGAATTATATTCCGGCCAGCTGCGCCCGGATAGAGCCCCGATAGAGCTGACCTTTAAATCTGTTTTCTTTGCGAAATATTGATTGATTTACATATTATGTTAGGTACACATTGAAGAATATTTATCCACCAATTTTTCTGTGTAAAAATGTATCTAAAGATCCAAGCCGTTTCGAAGGAGTAAGGAAAAGTTGCGAAATTACTAAACATTTTTTTAGACAAAAGTATTAATCGCACGAAAAAATCAATAGTTGATAATATTGTTAATGAATCCTTACTAATATTATAAAAGCGAAAGTGGGTTTGTTTGTTACGTCTTCACGCCTAAATGACAAAACCGATTTTGATGAATTTTGGTACAGAGATAGTAGGGACCCTGGAGACGGACATAGGCTAATAAACGCGGGCGAAGCCGCGGGTAAAAGCTAGTCTATAACAAACATATATTTTTTTCAAACCTATCAACCTAGCCGTTACCGAGGAGTAGGCTTCAGAAAGTCACTGTTTTATGGCACTGCTGCTCGGGCCTTAAACCGTGCTAACGTAACAAAAGTACAGATTTCAATTAAAATACTGGTTAGTTTGTTAGCAGTAGCCGCTGTTATGATGACGCAGTACCACGGGCAGGCCATGAGCTAACGAATGAGTGGTGTGTCCCACTTTCACTTGCTGGCTTGTGCCTGAGCACAATGACGGAGACCGCCTGGCTGCTTGTGAAGTGGCTCTGTCGTTTAGATCGTTTAGCTAGTTGATCTTTTAATCAGTTTTTACAATATTCTGTCAGTTTAAGCAATTATTGCGACCTTTTTCGGGTTCTTTACCTCAAAGGGAAAAATGGAACCTTAAGGGCGCTTGTACACGCTAAGAAATTTTACCGTGTATGCGGCAGATAGGACCAATTCATCATGTATCCGATAAGAATTTTGTCGGATCTAGGCATGAAAAGTTAATCGTGGCCAATGCCGGTGTAAGGGCCACTGGCACCCTGGGCGAAAATATTGTGGCGCCCCGGTGGAAGTATCGCACCAATCGTAAGCGTAGGCGCAGCATTTGTGGTCGAGGAGCGACTCTAACGTTATCGTTAGAGTCACTCCTCGACCACAAAGCCTCAAAAAATTAATCTCAATAAAAAATATGCATATGCACAGAGCGTAGAGCACAGTTTTGAGGGTTTGCACCAGGGAAGGCAGGAGACTTCAACTCCAGACGTTGGCGCCCCCCTGAATTTGTCGCCCTGGGCCGTCTCCCTAATGCACTATAGCAACTTCACGCGTCGTGTCTAGCGCAGACAAGATTTTTTTCTTGGAAAGCGCTAAACCAGTATACACAGTTCGTGTGTAGAAACGACACAGATTCTTGCATGAGCCCTGCCACCCTAGCCAAGTTACAACCGTTTCGCTTGCGTCGAACGCTTCGAGTTGACCTCGCCGCCAATTCTTTTGTTACCACGTGACTGAGCGTTGAGATGACGTCAATCCCGTACATTTGCAGCTTTCTACTAGCGTTAACTATTGCAGATTAGCAACTTGGCTAGGGGTACTGGACTTTTCTTAACGTGTACAAGCGGCCTTAGGGAGTTTTTAATATCTCGCGGATTTTATCACGCAAAAATCCATCAGCAGACCACTAGACGTACGGCGTTGCGCCACCGGTAGGTACATGGTGGACATCCCACCCATACGTACAAAGCGTTTGGCAACGCATTCGTTATGCGTACAGCTGAGGAGTGGCATTCCCTGCCGAAGTCTGTGTTTCCTGATAGCTACAACTTAGGGATCTTTAAGTCAAGAGTGAATAGGTTCCTTCTAGGCAAGCGTACTCCGTTGTAGACCACATCATCGCTTACCATCAAGTGAGATGGTAGTTTTATTTTTACGGTGGGCAAAAATCATCTTATAACCCACTCTCTTGGGTGAAGCGGGAGATAGTGTCAGACTCTTACTGACTAAAAACCCACCCTGTTTCTTCTAGCCTCTTCATACCCTGGCCCCAGTAGGCTTCGACCCAGCTGGGCTGCCAACGCCTGATGCTGACAACTCCTAGAGGCGCGCGGGAACAGTGTGCGCCGTCGACGTCTTGGGCTCGGTCCGAACAGTTACCGGACGGTCGGTCAGCGAGCTACCTTTGGCTCGCTTTCCGTGACCCCGCGTAGTGAGTGGTGGTGGTCAAACGCGAGCTTGTGAAATAATAAAAAAGAAAAAATTTAATGCACAGAGACTCGTACTGCTGCCTAAGCGGGTACGAGTGTCATGTCCATCTAATTCCGGTCAGATGTTCAAAGCCTTTGAAATTCTACTGATTTCACATTGATATAGCTGCCGTAAACATACAACTTACAAGTACAATATGAGAGCTTAATCAATTTGTATAGAACATTACACCTTAGGTAACAAAACAGCTACTTTCAACTCTATCCCCTTCCAAATACAGTTGAATTTCTCTTGCACAAAAATTGTTGATAGAATTCCAGTTCTGATTTGAGGAAATTGAACTTTAACTAGTGACAAATAAGGTGTATTTTTCCTTGTCATGGTGTTCTTGTAGAGGTGAATGTCCGGTCATGGTATAGTATGTTTGCATATTTCATTATGTGTTTATAAATCGTGATCGGGGAATGAAGGCGTGGGTTGTCATTGTAAGTGAGTTGCATCACTTTGGGTTTAGCAATTTCGTGGAATGAGTAACACTAATTAATCGGGCATTATCATTAACAGCAAGTTGACCACGGATGTCCCTCAAGTTGAAGTGTAAAATCTACAAATCCGAAATAAGGCCTGTCGTACTGTATGGATCAGAATGTTGGGCTGTGAAAAAGACGGATGAAAAAAGAGATGAGAATGTTAAGATGGATGTGTGGTGTGACGAGTTTAGATAAAGTGAGAAATTAGTATATTAGGGGAAGTTTGAAAGTGGCGCCAGTGACTGAAAAGTTGAAAGAAAACCGTTTGTCTTGGTCATCATCATCTTCCTGCCCTTGTCCCGTGTTATTTGTGGTCGGCGCAACACGTTTTTTTCTTCCATTCTGTCCTGTCACCCGTCACGCTATCACTAACTCCCTTTTCTTTCATATCACTTCTCACACAATCCATCCACCTTTTCTTTGGCCTCCCTCTCCCCTAATAGCTAGATCGGGCCCTGTCTTCATCGAAGCTACATAAAGTGGCTTTGTATGGTTGACTCAGGAACATAGAGACGCGAGTGAAACCGCTAATGCATCAAGCATATAGTATTAAAACATACATAAATAGCTTTTCTATAAAGAGCAGTGGTGGCCGAGTGGTAATGGCTCCAACATACGAGTTGTTGTTCGCGGGTTCAAACCCTGCCAGGCTACTTTGTGTAATTTATTTCATCACCACTGCTCTCAAAACGGTGACGAAAAACATCGTGAGGAAACCGACATGTCCTAGAACCAAAAATTCGAAGACATGTGACCTTTACCAACCCGCACTGGGCCCGCGTGGTGAATTACGGCCCATTCTCTGTCCTAGAGAGGAGGCCTGAGTCCTAGCAGTGGGAACATTAAAAAACCTTTTTAAATAAAAAAAAGTAACCGACTTCACTAAAAAATTGAATTGAATTTGAGGAGTTCCCTCGATTTCGCCAAGATTCCATCATCAGATCCCAACTTGGTAACTATGAAACCATTTGGGAAGTATACCCTTTCTAACAAAAAAAGAATTTTTCAAATCGGTTTGAAAACAACAAAGTTATGCGCGAACAAACATAAAAAAAATATAAACATCCGAATAGAGAAACTCCTCCTTTTTAGAAGTCGCTTAAAAAGGCTGATGATGAAATATCTTTTCACTCAAACGTTCAATAAAAACCGAAAATGTACTTAAAATAAATGCCTGTTCAATATCTCATTGAGCCGTTTCGCTTCGGAAGACCACCACGCTCTGTTACCGCCGGCTAGAGAACTGAATTCCCTCGTAAATCGTGAGTTACTGCGTTTTTGTGCTGAAGCGTCAATTACTCAGATATCATGTGTGTTTGTGGTATTTGCTGTCAATTATCTCAGGGTCTGTGCACACTTGAGACAAGAGGTCTCAGACAAAACAGTTTTATCTAAGACCTCTTGGTCTTATCTCAAATGAGGACCAAGCTTTTCGCCTCGTCGCTTATACCGCGTACATCGAGGGACTGGAACAATTTGCCGGCTGCGGTCTTCCCATACGATTATAATTTAGGTGTCTTCAAAGCAAGAGTGAATAGGCTCTTAATAAACTAGCGCGCCTCACCATCAACGATTGCATCACTGCTTACCATCAGGTGGGATCGCAGTCAAGCAATAGTTTATATCAATAAAAAAAAAATGAGCACAGGCCCTCAACCGACAGAGATCAAAAATAAATAGATTAAGGGAAAGCGCCTGAGCAGCCCACGAAACAGTATGGCCGAAATATCTTGTTCTTTTTTTAGTTTGAAATTATTCAGTGACTTCCTCCCCTCTAGGGCGGAGCGGGAAGGCGTGTCAGACTTTAGTGTCTAAAACCCTTTCCTATGTTCCCTCTTTTCCTCGCGTTCCTGGACCTTTTTGGACTATCCATGGTCCCAGCGACCCTGCTACCCTGCTACCCCCTCGGTTTTGCTGAAATCTCTATAAGGCGCACGCTACGTGGCACGCTACGCGCCTTCGACGACTCGGACTCGGTCCGGATGGGTACAGGACAGCCTGATCTATCCATTACTCCGTCCGTAAGCCAACGTCTACGGTGGCTAGATATCAGGGTCGGATTTCCCAGTGGCTGGGGTGTGAAGGACTTCTTCACACCCCGTTCCCTTAGGCATGCGACCACCTACTTCACTAACATTACTGCTTCGCAGAAGAACGCCTGCCATTCCTCCTCACTCCAAATCATTGCTTGTATCATGGCCCGGCGTCAGAGGTTGCAGCCGCCAATAGCACCCTCACAAAATCCATCCATCCTTAGATTAAATACATATAGATGTAGCCATCGCGTGGCCACTCATGAGACAGTACTATCTATCTTTTTTTTGGCCTCCCTCTTTTTTAGTCCACATTCTGTTCTTAGATTTCTAGTCACATACGTGTCATCTCTCTTCACGACAGCCTCATCTCTCTTTCTGCCCACTTCCTCTGCAGTAGCAGGTGTAATGTTAGATTGATTCCAGGGAATCAGAGCGCAACGATTTCTCTGTTCGCGCCTATAGTAACGCTATTACGTCGGTATTCAGTTTTTGTTACTTGCTACTATTTATCCAAAGAATTATCATCATTTCAAGCGATATACGTCCAATGTTGGACATATGCCTCCCCCAAGTGTCGCCACAAAGAACGATCTTGTGGGTCACGCATCTATCGGATTCCCGCAACCTTCACCAGATAATCGGTCCATCTTGTAGAAGGCCTTCCACCACTGCATCTTCCGGTACGCGGTCGCCAATCCAGAATCTTTCGTCCCCATCGACCATCTGTTCTGCGTGCAATGTGCTCTATCCATTGCCACTTAGTTTGGCGATTCTTCGAGCTATGTCGGTAAACTTGGTTCTCCAGCGGTATCTTCATTTCTGATGTAATCACGCAAGGAAACTCCAAGCATAGCTTTGTCCATTGCCCTTTGGGTAACTTTGAGTCTTTTTGTGAGGCCCATTGTGAGTGACTAAGTTTCGGAGCCATAAGTCATCAATGGCACCACACACTGGTCATGGACCCTAGAGTTGTGGTATCTTCGTCTTCCTGCCCTTATCCTGTTTTATTTGGGGTCGGTGCAACACTTGTTTTTCTTTCATTCTGTCTTGTCACTCGTCACGATTTTTCATATCACTTCTCACACAATCCATCCATCTTTTCTTTGGCCTCCCTCTCCCCCTCCATCCATCCACATTTAAACTCATAACTTTTTTAGCAATATGCGTTTCATCTCTCCTTTTCACATGCCCATACCAAGACAAACGATTCCCTTTCAACTTTTCAGTCACCGGCGCCACTTTCAAACTTCCCCTAATATACTAATTTCTCACTTTATCCATTCTCGTCACACCACACATCCATCTTAACATTCTCATCTCCGCTACGTGCAATCTTTTTTCATAGTTATGGTATACAAGATGTAACGTTAAATGCGCAAAACCTGAAATTAGTTTGATCAGAATAACGAGCAGAATCAATTAAACCACTTTTTAAAATAGGTTACATTTTTCAAAAAAATCTTCATTAAAAACTTCGACCTGTCTATTTATGAATAGGTCGAGCCATCACGTGCGCAAACCCGCTGAAATAGGTAAACAAACACAAATAGTTGTAATCCAATCAAATTTTCTTATACACGGGATAATAAAAGTTCTTATTTCAATGCAGATATGAATTTTAAACAAACTAAAACTGCTCATAAAAGCTTTAATTTTTTTTTCTCACGTAATTAGTTCAATCGAATTAAAAATCATTTGGGGTGTCTGAGGTTTTGCGCATTTAACTTTACACGTTGTATAAAAAAAAAAACACGTAATATAGATTACATGGCGCTTATAACAAAACAAAAAAAAAACAACCTCTACCTACCATTAATACAAACTTATTACAAGCTACATTCATTCAAGTATCAACAGCTTGCCGGGGTAATTACGGCGCGGTCACCTTCCAATTCGCGGCCGCGACAGGCGTTGCTTAACTCTGATGACCTAATCAGTAGCTTGCAAATGGTTACGCAAATCATGCCAATTGAGCCTTGAGTGTACAGCGAGATTGTTTTAGTACTGAGTGAATTAAACTGTGGATTACTGAGGTGCAGTGGTTGAAAGCCGATTGTAGTCTCTGAGAAATTTGTATAAAGCGTTTTGGGAACACATTCATTGTATGTACAGCCAAGGAGTGGAATTCTCTGCCTGTCTGTGTTTCCTGATACAACTTAGGGGTCTTAGATAAGAGTGAGTCTTCTCTCCACTACGCGGGCCCAGTGCGGGTTGGTGAATGTCACCTGTCTTCGAATTTTGGGTTCTAGGACATGCCGGTTTCCTCACGATGTTTACCTTCACCGTTTTGAGAGCAGTGGTGACGATAAATTACACAAAGTGATGCACTTGGTTGAGTTTGAACCCGCGACCTACAATTCGTATTCTATATTTAAATAAAGATTAGTTAGCTTTTTACCGACTTCACAAAAAGGAGGAGGTACTACGTTCGGCTGTTTGTATGTTTTTTTTTTTTTTTTTTTGTATGTTTGTTCGTCGAATACTCCGCCAAATGTGGACGGATTTTCAAAATTCTTCTTTTGTTCGAAAGTAGATAGTTCTGAGGTGGTCCCATTATCACCAAATTAGGATCTGATGATGGGATCTTGGAGAAATCGAGGGCAACCTTCAAATTTTATAGGCTCACTTATTGATTTTCGCATATTTTATGAAGTATCTTGTGTGTTTGCGTATGGTCGTCACCATCTCAGGTAGCTGGGCTGATGATGGAAGGTACAACTCCTTAACAGTAAGAAGTTACTCGAACAGGCAAGGACTGTTTTAGTAAATTGTTTTGATGTTTGATAGGGCATTTGCCACATTTGGTCTCATGATCATGTCATGACCTGATGCTGCAGTCAGGATAGTCTGCAGAGTACCTAAGTCCTCGACAACAAACAGCAGATATATCGAGTTTAGGCTCATTGAAAACGGCTCGATGTGTGGATAAACGTACTGCTAATAAAGAACACCGAAGTACATAGAGACCTGATGCTGAAGCCAGGAGTATCAGGAAAAGTACAAACCTTGAAATTACAGCACCGTAGTCGTGTTTGGGCTCATTTTAAACAGGACTAAATTTTAAGTTCATTGCAATGTTGACATAAATCTGGCCTGATGCTACAGCCGGGATTATCAGCATCTAGTCTAATGACTGATTGAAAGATTTACCTTTCGGCTTCATCATCAGATCAGTTCGATATATCCTTTCCCTCTCCAGCATCTAGTCTAATGACTGTTTGAAAGAAGAGGGGGAGAGGATATATCGAACTGATCTGATGATGAAGCCGAAAGGTAAATTAATGTAATCTAACCGTGTTTGGGATTATTAGAACCGTTATGAGATGCGCTCTGACTATAAGGTAAGGTAGGTAAGGGTTTGACTGAGGGGTACTTTTTAGTGGTGGTACCATAACTAAAAAGTGTAAAATAAAAAAAAACTTTTTACAAAAAAAATATAACCGACTTCAATGATAAAAAACACTGAAAAGTATCAAATAACTTTAATTTTGGAAGTCGGTGTTAAATAACGAAGAGACTAAACCATTATAGAAACACCGACTTCCAAAATTAAAGTTATTTGATACTTTTCAGTGTTTTTTATCATTGAAGTCGGTTATATTTTTTTTGTAAAAAGTTTTTTTTTTATAATAGCTCGGTAAACCTATATAATTAATACTCGTCAAAACGAATCATACGAGCCCAAACTCGATGGGGTTGTGTCGTTTTTAACTACCAAGTTCCTATAACCACCTTCCGGTTCCATCATCAGATTAGGTCTATGTCATAATAATTTTGTATTGTCATCTGATTTACACATGCATGCAAAATTTCAGCTCAAGCGGTAACCGGGAAGTGGGTCAAATTTAATTTACAAGATTTTGATGACAGACAAACATCGGGACAGGTGAAACTAAATTAAAGCTTGTAAAAAAAAAGGAAAATGTTATAGTATCAAAATAGTACGCGCGTCAAGCCTAGCTGTTATCAATAACATTACGAGGGATGTATTATTCGCAGGGTGGACGACATATTGTATGCCAGCTCAAGCAAGATCAATCCTAGAAGTGCAATCTTCAGTCGACGGAATAAAACCAGCAGCGAGCAATCCCAGCGTCTGGGATAACCGCATTCAACTTTGTATTGGCATGGCCTTTTTTTGTTAATAGAAACCATCCAAATGACATCCCGCTCTTGGGCGGAGCGGGACATAGTGGCAGACTCTTACTGACTAAAAAACCCACCCCGTTCCTTCTTGCCTTTCATACCGGGGCTGGCTCCAGTAAGCTTCGTCCCAGCTAGAAATGTGCCGTTGCCGGCAACGGCACATCTGTAGTCCCAGCTGGCCCCCCACTGTTGCTGATAACTCCTTGAGGCGCGCGGGAACAGTGCGCCCCGTCGACATCTTGGGCTCTGTCCGGACAGTTACCGGTCGGTCGGACAGCGAGCTATCCATAGCTCGCCGTCCGCAAGCCTGCGCCTACGGTGGCCGGAAATCGAGATCGGAATCTCGGCGAAGGAACTGGAGGTGTGCGCCGGGTTCCAGGGTCATGATATCTCTTTGGAACGATCCCGTCACCATCACATTTCCTCATGCCAGGTGTTGCATGCAAGTAATACCAGTTAATATTACTAAACTCTTCTAATTACGCCACATTAGTTCTAATGCCTCGTTTAAATTTACTGACTTTGCAAAACTTAGCTCAATGGTGATTATTTTTAATATTTCTTAATTGTTGTCTAGTTGATTTTGTAAAAACACTCTTACACCACGCTATGGAGCAAGTTTTTGGAGTCTTTGAGCGTTAGAAGGCGCAGCGTTGGAAAGACTGTTACTAGGTGGACCGATGACCTGGTGGTAGTCGGGGGGAATGCGAGTCGCACAGGACCGTTTTTAGTGGCGACACTCAGGGGAGCCCAATGTCCAACAGTGGACGCCTTACAGCGATCAAACCAGAAATGAAGATACCACAAGGTCACAGACATAGCCCAAAGAATCGCCAAGTGGGCAGGGCACATTGCTCACAGAACAGATGTTCGATGGGGACGAAAGGTTCTGGAATGGCAACCACGTACCGGAAAACCAACATAGCGTTGGAAGGCCTCTCACAAGGTAGACCGATGACCTGGTGAGGGTCGCGGGAATCCGATGGATGCGAGACGCACAGGACCAGTTATTATTGCGACAGTTGGGGGAGGCTTATGTCCAGCAATGAACGTCTTTCAGCTGAAATGATGATGATGATGAATGAATGATGAATGAATGAATGTGGTCTGATGATGGAATGGACTTGGTAGAATTAAATTGTGCAATTCCAACGCACACTCCCCGAAAAGTAAACGATAGAAAATCGACAGGAAACTCGGCGTCGATGCTCAAGACTTTGGAGTTTTATATATATATATCGGCATCGAGTTTTGCCGCTGCTTGGACTCAGGCGTTCCCTCTACTCTCTAGGAGAGGTAATGGGCCGTAATCCACCACGCAGGCCCAGTGCGGGTTGGTGAATGTCACAATACTTCTAGGACATGCCGGTTTCCTCACAACTTTTCCCTTCACCGTTCTGAGAGCAGTGGTGATGAAATAAATAACACAAAGCAATGTGCCTGGCTGGGTTTGATCCCGCGACCTACAACTCGTAAGTCAGGGCTGTTACCACTCGACACCGCTTTTTTTTTTCGGTTGGAAAAAATCGTGTTATGACAACCCCCGCTCTTGGGTTCCCGGTTCCTTCTAGCCTTCATACTGGGGGTCGAGTTTCCTTTCGGATAACCCTGGCCCCAGTAGGCTTCGACCGAACTGGGCCCCTCCTGTAGCTGACAACTCCTTGAAGCGCGCGGGAACAGTGCGCGCCGTCGACGTCTTGGGCTCGGTCCAGACAGTTACCGGACGGTCGGACATGGCTGCACGAGCCCGCGTCTACGCCACTGCTGCTCTTTGGAGTTTTGTCTACTGTTTATTATTCGAACCGTGAGCTCATCTAAGTAAATTATGTTTTTTTTAGAAGCTGTAACGTAAACTAAGTTTGTTTCAACGTCTAGTTGAAGATAATTATCAAACAAATTGTTTCTGTCAAGTAATACTTAACTAAAGTGACTTGTTATTGTCGAGTCAGTTTTAAAAGAAATAAATATGGAATCATCAACATTATATTGAGACTTTTCAGGAAGAAAATTGTAGGCAAGAGTTTGCGTTTTTCTACAAGCTTTTATTTAGTTTCACCTGTCCCGATGTTTGTCTGTAATCAAATCTTGTAAATTCAATTTGACCCACTTCCCGGTTACCGATTGAGCTGATATTTTCAGATGACAATGCAAATTCAATTCAATTCAATTCAATTTCTTTATTGTGGATCATAGGTTTGTACATAATACAGGTCTTAAATAAATTAAACAGATCAGCTACGTCCCGCCCTTGGGGCATACAATAGTCACTTAGGAATATAGGTACATTATTTTTAAAAATCGTTACAAATAAAAGGATACAACCAAACAACCAATAAAGGTAGGCAGGCACATAATAGTAGGCTACTGAACACATCATGACTGAGAGGGACTGTATTTGAGCAGAGATTTGTCTAATAAAAAGTCTTTTATAGAGTAGTAGCACTTATCTACTAATAAATCATGGAGACTCTTTTTAAATTTTATCATTTCAGTAATTATTCTGATAGGTCCCGGAAGATTATTATAAATGCGTGTGGCCATACAAAATATACTTTCATGCATAAGGTAAGTCTTACTTGATAATGTACGCAATTGGTCTTGACGTCGTATACGTGTGTAGTAATTATACATGTCAATATTATTTCTTACAAACACTGCGGCCTCAAATATGTAGATACACGGCAGTGTAAGTATGTTTGTCTTTTTAAAAGTTTAGTATTATTAAGACATGGAAGGACGCTAACGCACGGAAGGTGGCTATAGGAACTTCGTAGTTAGACACAACCCCATCGAGTTTGGGCTCGTGTGATTCGTCTTGACAAGTATTAAATATGTTATGTATAACGAGCTATAAAAGCTTGCTAGTAAAAAAAATATTTTTATTAAAAGCTTGTTTTAAAACAATCGTCCTTCCTTAATGACTTATAAAGTTTTAACAAAACCCCGTAAAGGAATTGTAAAAACATCGTTGTTTTCCAAAAAGGTTTCTTACAAAGGTCATCAACTGAAGTCGAGGCAGTGACTTGAAAATTTATCATTGAACGGTTGCATTTTGATTAAGGCCGTTTGTCCACCACCGCCGTCACCGGGACGTCACCGAGAACGAGATGACGGCGCCGATTTAGCGATACATACATTTTTATGGCCATGTGTCCACCGCACGCCCGTCACCCGAGCGCATCTTAAACTTAAACTCGGCCCGAAATAATCTCGTTCTCGGTGACGTCCCGGTGACGGCGGCGGTGGACAAACGGCCTAACTTTACTTTTTATCAAAGTCTGGCATAAGTACTGCTTTTTTTTAATTGATATAAACTAGTGCTTGACTGCGATCCCACCTGATGGTAAGTAGTGATGCAATCTCTGATGGTGAGGCGCACTAGTTTATTAAGAGTCTATTCACTCTAGCCTTGAAGACACCCAAACTATAATCGGACAGGAAGACCACAGCAGACAAATTGTTCCAGTCCTTCGACGTACAAATTAACGACGAAGCGAAACGCTTAGCCTGAACCGTAGAGGTTTTAACGAGATACTCGTTGTACGTCGGGTTGTCTGATGGTAGAATTGAGATGGCGGAATCAAGTCATGCAATTCCTGTGCACACTCTCCAAAATGCATCCTGTAAAACACCGAAAGGCTGGCTACCCTACGCCTGTGCTTAACCAAATCTGGATCACCAATCCTTACTAATATTATAAAAGCAAAAGTGAGTTTGTTTGTTTGTTACGTCTTCACGCCTAAAGGGCAAAACCGATTTTGATGAAACTTGGTTCGCGGATAGACCATGTCCACCATGAAGTATGTTCCCTTGGGATGATTTTCTGCTATCACGCGGGCGAAGCCGCTGGGAGTAGCTAGTTACCAATAAATAATTATTATTATTAGCTTGTACTCACCAACATGGGTATATTCGGCACGACGACCGCATCATCGTCGAGTCCGTTGCTCAGGTCTGGTCGGAAGGTGTACGTCCTCTTGTAGTTGAAGGACAGCGTCCCGTTCAGGTTGTCCGTGATGTTCACCTTCTCCCATTCTTCTCTGTGGAGGGGAGAGAGAGTGAGATGGTTGGAAAGGCGGGAGATTTACTTTTACACACTGTTTTTATGATCAGTTGCTAGTTTTTTTTTTAAATTATTGATAGGCTTTTGTTTTTTTTATTTCGCGGCAGGAAAATCATCTAATGACATCCCCCGCTCTTGAGCTGAGCGGGAGACAGTGTCAGACTTTTACGGACTAAAACCTACTCCTGTTCTTTCGTTGCCCTTCGTACCAGGGGGGGGGCACCTTTCGGACTAACTCTGGTCCCAGTAGGCTTCGACCTTGCTGAGTCCCTGCTACTGCTGACAGCTCCTTGAGGCGCGCGGGAAAAGTGCAATTGAAATTGGTACAGCCGTTTGGGAGATTAGCCAGCACAGACAGAAACAAAAATTCGCATTTTTTATGTGTATCTATCGAATATGTACACCACTATTTAAAAAAAAATATTGTGATATATAGATGCAAATAGTATGAAATTGTTATTTATTGTTTAGTTTAAAATGTTGTATAAAAATAAGTACAGGCAAATACCCGATTAGAATGATCGTTTTTGCTGCCAAACCAGTTTGGAAGGAAGTAAAACTTGCATGCATAATATGCATATCAACTCATTTATTTTATACTCGCGACCCGCCCCATTTTCACACGGGTTTGATTATACACAAAAATAAAACATTTAAAAATCTAAAATCGCCATTTAATAATATTCCACCGGTATCGGGTTGGAACCTGCAACCTATCAGTCAGGGCTCCAGAGAGAGGAACCTCCTAACTATACGAGCCATGCCCAGGAGTACCACTTTCTGAATGTAGCCCTTGATCCAGGTGTTGCTCAAGGCACTTGGCTATTAAACCGTTGGCTGCCACGACTATTATGACTGGTTTACACAGTGCAAGCTAGCGGACGAGCCAGCCTGCCGAGTAGCTGCACTTCAGTAACTCGCAGTGTTTGTTTGGATGTCAGCAACAGCTAATGCGAGCCGAGCTACTGGCATACGACTAGGCGATACGAGTAGCTGCGTACTGCCTAGTCAGTAGCTTGCATTGTGTAAACCAGCCAACATTAGTCCGGGTCTTGGTTGATGCCATGGTTCGGAGAGAGGAGGAGTGGCAGGCGGTCGCCTCCTTCTGCGAAGCAGTAATGCTAGCAAAGGAGGAGGCCGACCGCATCAGGCAATGGCGCTCTTGCCGCCGCCGCCGGGATTCAGATCCCGATTTCCGGCCACCGTAGACGCGGGCTCGCGTACCGTCCGGTAAATGTCCGGACCGAGCCCAAGTCGTCGACGGCGCGCACTGTTCCTGCGCGCCTCAAGGAGTTTTCAGCAACGGCAGGGACCCAGCTGGGTCGAAGCCTACTGGGGCCAGAATTAGCTCCGAAGGGTAGCTCAGCCCCCGGTACGAAAGGCAACGAAGAACTGGAGTGGGTTTTTAGTCAGTAAAAGTCAGACACTATACCGCTCCGCCCAAGAGCTCTGAAAAAAAACCCCTATATACAGTCAAATTAACCTAGTTCTTCTTTGATGATATCCAACGATATTTGCATAATATAAAACCCATACTCACGAGTAGACGTAAGGACCCAGCTCATCCAGCACCGGCTTGGAGCCATTGTTGAGGAACTCGTCAGCATTGGTGACGTTATACACGTACACGCGTACGAAGGGCCTGACGGGCGGGTGCGCCCACCAGTCGAAGGTCTGGGAGCCTTCGCGGAGGACCAGCTCCTGTGGGGACAAGAAAATAATTGGTGAGTTGACAGTATAAACTAATTGAATTATAAGTTGTTAAAGAAAGAAAGAAAAACGTTTATTCATACCTAACACATACAGTAGAATTCAAAAACGGTAGAATTTAGTATGGAAAAAAAAGATAACTTTAAAATCATTGCAAGGCCAAACAGGCGCCTAGCTCAGCATATGCTGCGATATTTAAAAAGATAAATAACCCTGGTATTCTGGTAGGGCTCGCACAATGACTATACAACCACGGTTTTATTCTCTTTGGGCTCGCAGTAATGCCACGGTCACACTCGCGGAGGTAAAATAAACTATAAACTTATAAAGGTATCGAAACAAAATAATAAATACGAACATTGATAAAACAAACATTTAAAAAATTTTAGAATTGGAGAAATTTAGTAGAGATGGGCTGAATAACCGAATAACCGAGTAATATTCGGTTAAGGCTCATAGTCCCTTGAACATCTGGTTGGAATTAAATGGACACAACACTTGTACCCGCCTAGGCGGCAGTACGAGTATCTGTGCATTTAATTGCGGCCAGCTGCGCCCGGATAGAGAGATTTTTTCTTTGCAAAATATTGATTGATTTACATATGCTATGTTCTCTTTCAAGAATATTTAACCACCAATTTGTATGTGTAAAAATGTTTCTAGAGATCCAAGCCGTTTCGAAAGAGTAGGTAGGGAAAAGTTGCGAAATTGCTAAATATTTTTTTTTTTGATAAAAGTATTACAGAGAAAGCTGCTTTATTCCTGAGTGACACATTTATTTTACGTACGCGGGCGAAGCCGCGGGCAAAAGCTAGTGATATAAAAGCGCACTATCTACTACTATTACAACATTTCAGCTCATTCGGTAACCAGGAAGCGAGTTAAAAACTTCAAAAGATTTAATTATTGACAGATAGACATCGAGACAGGAAAACTAATTAAAACCTTGTAAAAAAAACTATAAGTATTCCGCACAAATAAAATGTATATTTATAAACTAAACATGACAATAGTGTGACTATGTGACGTGACAAACGAAATATCACGTCTTTGACGAGAAAAAAACGTGCAAAGTTCAATGACAAAACATTCGCGAACACTATATTCCATAATAAGTATGCTATTTTAGCGCACTGCGTGGACTACAGTTTATATCGCGCGGGCAGAGACCCGTGCTCAGCAGTGGAATTATAGGTAGCCTATGTGTTATTCCAGTGTCTCTTCTACCTACCTACCAAATTTGATCTAAATCCGTTCAGTAGTTTTTGCGTGAAAGCGTAACAGACAGACAGACAGAGTTACTTTCGCATTTATAATATTAGTAGATAGATAGGGAGTAGGGATAATAAATCTGTAGAAGTGAAAATTCTGTACATTGAAAATATCAAAAAAATAAATGGCAAGGGATGTTACTAGACCGACACCGGACCCAAAAATGTGATTAAAAAAATGTTTGTTTGTCTGTCTGTCTGTTTGTTCAGGCATCACGCAAAAACTACCGGTTCGATTACAATGAAACTTGGTATAATTATTCTTTAGTATCCTGGGCACCACACTGGGTACTTTATATCCCGGAAAAGTATATACAATAAAAAAACAAACTTAATTTTGCGGCCGATCCCTGGACTCATTACTGTACCAACCGAAAATAATAAGTTTGTCGTTGGTTACGTCACCCGCAGTGGAGTTCACTAAGGGTGCTGCACACGGACATAGGCCTCTCTCAAGTGTCGCCATAACGGCCCGTCGTGTGCGTTTCGCATCCATCGGATTCCCGCAACCCTCACCAAGTCATCGGTCTACCTTATAGGAAGCCTTCCAACGCTGTGTCCTCCAGCACGTGGTCACCACTACAGAACATTTCATCCCCAGCGACCATCTGTTCTGCGAGCAATGTGCCCTGCTCATTGCCAATTAAATTTAGCGATTTTTCGAGCAATGTCGTCAACATTGGTTCTTGTGCAGATCACGCAATGAAACCATAGCCCTTTCTATTGCCCTTTGGTTAATTACTACATTAATATTATAATGCTTGATGCACTGGAGTCGATTGAGAGGCGAGCCAAGAGAGTCATCGGCAATAATGCACTTGTAGAGTCGAAGCTCCAAAGCCTTGAGCGTCGCCGCCGAGTTGCTAGTCTGTCGGTTTTCTATCGTCTACATTTTGGGGAGTGTGCACTTGCGTCGTACGGCGTTGCGTCACCGGTACATGGTAGACATCCCACCCATACGCACAAAGCGTTTTGGGAACACATTTATTGTGCGTACAGCCAAGTAGTGGAATTGCCTGCCGGAGTCTGTGTTTCCTGATAGCTACAACTTGGGGGTCTTTAAGTCAAGAGTGAGTAGGTACTTCTAGGCAAGCGTGCTCCATAGTCGACCACATCATCACTTACCATCAGGTGAGATGGTGGTCAAACGCGAGCCTATCAATAATAAAAAAAACTTTTTTTTTTTTGTTTGTTGGAGGTAATCTCTTGCAAAATTTTTTTCACCTATAGAAAGCTGCTTTATTCCTGAGTAACATAGGCTATATTTAACACGCGGGCGAAGCCGCGGGCAAAAGCTAGTCATGTCTAAACAAAATCGCGTGTCTAACCATCTGATCGAAGCCTTAAGTTCACTAGCTAGCAGCCATACCGTACATCATTCGCTAATTATAATAATATTCGCGTGGGAACGCGTGTGCATGTATGATTAATTTACATCATAGAATTTGCATGAAATTACTCGTTTCTAGCAACAAAGGAATAACTGTTGTCTTAAGTTGAAGTGAAGTTTTAAAGACACGTTAAAAGCATTTATTTAATTCATATACCACCACCACCAGTACACCCACAAACGGGAACCACTTGTGACCCACGCATGCCCCTCAAGTTGAAGGGTAAAATCTACAAGTCCGTGATAAGGCCTGTCATACTGTATGGATCAGAATGTTGGGCTGTGAAAAAGATGGTAGAAAAAAGATTGCACGTAGCGGAGATGAGAATGTTAAGATGGATGTGTGGTGTGACGAGAATGGATAAAGTGAGAAATGGTCATGTGAAAAGAAGGGACGAAATACATGTTGCTAAAAAAGTTATGAGTTTACACGTGGATGGATGGAGGGGGAGAGGGAGGCCAAAGAAAAGATGGATGGATTGTATGAAAAGCGATATAAAAGAAAAGGGAGTTAGTGATAGCGTGACGAGTGACAGAGTAGAATGGAAGAAAATACCGTGTTGCGTCGACCCCAAATAAAACGGGACAAGGGCAGGAAGATAATGATTTATAATTCCCAAACATCGTCGCTACCCATCTGGTGAGATATCAAACGCGAGCCTTGAACACGTTAACAAATAACAAGTATTACATTACCACATCACGGAAATGCGAACTCTTTCGACCGAAGGAACTTACGTCAGAGGATGTGACACAGTATTCGTGTTATTTACTCACTTATGTACACATAACACACAAATATTCTCCGTCCGGTTGATGCGCTTGAAGAGACGGAAGATATCGTTATTGATATTGGGTTTTTCGACAACAAATCATAGGCAAATAGGAAACTTGTGAAGTCTAAACTCCAAGGTCTCTCTCTCAAAATCAAGCCCTTGATCTAGCCACCTAACGGAGCCTTGATCATCATCTTCTTAGGTCCTTCTCAGGTGTTGATCGAGGCTCTTGGCTGTTAAGTCATTGGCTGACATTATTATTACTTTTAATTAAAACATTCCCTCGATAGCAGTCGCAGGCGATGTGCTAGTATTCTATATATATCTAGCATCTTAAGCCCGCGTTCCTAGGTTACCTAACGGCCGCAGCCAGAGACACAATGCCAGCATTTCGGTCAAGGCGCCGAGCGAGTCTCACGGTGGTTGCGACACCACATCTCAGCAGCACAATGCTGAGTACTTCGATATTTGTGGCAAACCGTCCGACACTACTTATGGACCTTTAAAGATTGTTATCATTAACTATCTATACAGGGTTATTTGTAAAACACTAAACATAAACTAGTGCACCTCACCATCAACGATTGCATCACTGCTTACCATCAGATGGGATCGCAGTCAAGCACTAATATTAATTAAATAAAAAAAACCTTGCAGTAGTACTACTTACATCTTACTCAACTACTTTTGTTCCTTGACTTTTTACATCATCGTTATCATCATCATCTTCCTGCCTTTGTCCCGTTTTATTTGGGGTCAGCGTAACACGTTTTTTTTCTTCCAAATACTTAGAACAACTTTTGTTCTATGACTTTTTACTAAACATAATTCAATTATCAAAAACAAACCTTCAAGATTTTGTTGTTCAATCTAACACATTTCAACACTGTATTTTGCTGTACCCACCTAAGCCTCCCGCGCACGGTCCTCGCTCCCCTCTGCTATTGTACTATCGCTTTCTTAGCATAAACTTCGTAACATTTAGAAAGTTAAATTTAAATAAGTTTATTTTTAAATATTTGTCGTAGAGCAAAAGTTGTTCTTTATAATGTTATTGAGATAGTCCTGAGAGGTTGCCAGTGTTTTACAAAGAAACCTGTATATCTACTAGCTTCTGGCAGCGGCATCGCCCGCGTGAAAGTCGGTTTCTCCATACAAATTTTGGACCCCCCTTTCATCCCCTTAAGGGGTGAAATTCGGAAAATCCGTTCTCACTGGATGTCTACACCCTATAAGGAACCTGCCGGTCAAATTTTAAGTTTGTCGGTGTTATCATCATCATCATCCCCCTTTTAATGCCTTTTTAATGTTCCCACTGCTGGGACACAGGCCTCCTTTCTCTAGGAGAGGGAATGGGCCATAATCCACCACGCAGGCCCAGTGCGGAAGTGCGGAGTCGGTGTTATAGTATCTGAGATTTCGTGGGTTTCACTTTTATATACAACATAATTTTTAGTATATGCAAAACCTAATTATAGTTTCTTTAGAATCAGTAACTGAACAGATTCCAATAGTTTTTACACCGTGTTATATTTTTTCCAACACTAACAGGCCAGAAAACAGCTGGGTGCAAGGGCAAAACAACCCCTCAGTCGCCTGGATGGCCCGGTGACTATGTATTTTTGCTGACATAACAAGCTTATAACTTTGTGATTTTTCATGATACAGTTATGAAATTTTGTACATAGATTCTTTACATAAAAATAATAGACACGTGTTTCGGGTTTCGCATATACTAAACCTAATATCACAAAATAGATAGGTACAGAAGACAATCTCATGTATGTACTTCACTTTTTATACCTACGCTCGGTGGACGCACACTAATGAGCGTTTGAGCCGGAACTGTTCGACGAGCGGGCCGAGGGCGACGAGATATCGTGTCCGTGAGCGGTGTCTATGTGTGCGTTGTGAGAGCGCGCACAGTATGTAGATTGATTTCTGTACCTATATATTTTGTGTTACTGTTGTATATCTAGTAACAGACAGTTGAGAGGAAGCCATATTACATTTTCTGTTAAATCATTGCTTACAAATTGTTTATACTCACGACACCACATTGTTTCTGTGAAATCATAACGGATGGGAACTAAATAATGATATATATATATAGATACGTATATACAACACACGCTTATGTAAAAACTACATGCTATGTTTGCGAGATCGTTCGAAACATGCGAAGGGCAACTGAAAGAGCGCGGGTGGGGTCTAGTTGCCAGTACCTAATCCCTAGCCAAGTTGCTAATCTGCAATAGTTAACGCTAGTAGAAAGCTTCAAATGTACGGAAACGACATTATCTCAACGCTCAGTCACGTGGTCAAAACAAAAGAATTGGCGGCAAGGTCAACTCGAAGCGTTCGACGCAAGCGAAAAGGTTGTAACTTGGCTAGGGGGGCTGGTCCAGTTAAGCAAGGCGCAAACGTGGATTCTTTTGTGTCTTGTAGATACAAGCTATCGATGAATATTTGATTTCTATAGAACAAGTATGAAATCAGCCACTCCCTGCGCATCGGGCTTGTGGACAGCGAGCTATGGGTAGCTCGCTGCCCGACCGTCCGGTAACTGCCCGGACCGAGCCCAAGTCGTCGACGGCGCGTACTGTTCCCGCACGCCTCAGGGAGTTGTCAGCAACAGTAGGGGTAGAGGCTTACTGGGGCCAAGGGTCTGCTTCTGTAAGGAAGGCTATGTCCCGGTATGAAGTGCAACGAAGAAACGGGGTGGGTTTTCAGCCAGTAAAAGTCTGATACTCGTACTATCTCCCATTCCACCCAAGGGCGGGAGGATGTCATCTAGAAGATTTTTACCCACCGAAAAAAAGACCCAAAAAACCTCCCTGCGTATATGTAAACATTATTGTGTCCAGTTTCTTCCACTTAACACATACTCATGATGATCCAAAAGTGTTCGGAGACGGTAACTAGAACAAAAAGTTTCTCCGTTTGCGTAGCGTCTAATTGAACTTTCGGGGTAAAAGCAAATATAATCGGTATTACAACCCCTGCTCTTGGGTGGACCGGGACTCTTACTGACTAAAAACCCCACCCCGTCCCTTCTAGCCTTCATACCGGGGCTAGAGTTCCTTTCGGATAACCCTGACCCCAGTAGGCTTCGACCCAGCTGGGTCCCTACTGCTGCTAACAGCTCATTGAGGCGCGCTGGAACAGTGCGCGCCGTCGACGTCTTGGGCTTGGTCCGGACAGTTACCGAAGGCAACATTAGTGAGATCCCACACAAATAAGAATGAATATTTTCATTCTTTTTGTAGTTGCATAAACCAAATATACTTACAGATTATGTCATGAGTACAAAAACCTAGCTTGTCTAATAACGCCAAGTCTATTTACTGGCGAATAAAAAACTACGTTTTCGCTATGTCACTGTTGAAAGTAATATTTCTGGTGGTATTATAATGTATAAAATTAAACCTATTCACAAAATTGGATAGTAGACTTAACTTGAGTTAGTGGAATGACAAATGGCGGCTGCAGTAAATAGTTGGTATTAGAGAGCAGTGGTGGCCGAGTGGTAAGGGCTCCAACTTACGAGTTGTCAGTCGCGGGTTCAAACCCTGCCAGGCGTAATTACTTTGTGTAATTTATTTCATTACTACTGCCCTCAAAACGGTGCAGGAAAACATCGTGAGGAAACCGGCATGTCCTAGAACCAAAAATTCGAAGACATGTGACATCCACCAACCCGCACTGGGCCTGCGTGGTGGATTACGGCCCATTCCCTGTAGAGAGGAGGCCTGAGTCCCAGCTGTGGGAACATTATAAGGCCGACTATGCTATGCTATAATCCAAATATACAGATTATGTCACGACTAGAAACACTTAGTTTGTCTAATAACGCCAAGTCTATTTACTGTCGTATAAAAAACTATATTATGCTATGTCACTGTTGAAAGTCACACTTGTGGTGGTATCACTACATAGTATAAAACAAAGTCGCTTTTTCTGTCCCTATATCCCTATGTACGCTTAAATCTTTAAAACTACGCAACGGATTTTGATGCGGTTGTTTTTAATAGATAGAGTGATTCAAGAGGAAGGTTTGAATGTATAATAACATCCATTTAATAGTGGAGAAATACTGTTACCCAAGCGAAGCCGGGGCGGGTCGCTAGTAATGTATAAAATAAAACCTATACACAAAATTAAGTCAAGAGTGAATAGGTTACTTCTAGGCAAGCGTGCTCCATCGTCGACCACATCATCGCTTACCATCAGGTGAGATGGTGGTCAAACGCAAGCCTAACAATAAAAAAAAAGATACTAGACTTGACTTGAGTTAGTGGCATGACAAATGGCGGCTGCAGTAAATAGTTGGTATTGTAACCACTATTTTGCTTTTAATGCCATCCTTATGTTTACGGAATAGAAGTTAAAATCGGTTGTACGGACAGTAAAGATGGTTTGTTTATTTGTCTAATCTTGTTGTGAATGGAGTTCAGGTATATAACCCTAAAAAAAATGCGGCCAAGTGTGAGTCGGGCTCGGACACGAAGTTTTTCTTACCATCATCTTCCTGCCCTTGTCCCGTTTTATTTGGGGTCGGTGCAACACGTTTTTTTCTTCCATTCTGTCCTGTCACTCGTCACGCTATCACTAACTCCCTTTTCTTCCATATCACTTCTTACACAATCCATCCATCTTTTTTTTGGCCTCCCTCTCCCCCTCCATCCATCCACATTTAAACTCATAACTTTTTTAGCAACATGCGTTTCGGCCCTCCTTTTTACATGACCATACCAAGACAATGACTTGATGATGATGACTTTGAAAGTTATGGTAACTCCGGCAGCCCGCTTACAGACGAACAGACGAACAGACAGACAGACAACGAAAGCTTAGTAAAAGAGTCCTGTTGGCACCTTTCGAAGGCGGAACCCTAAAAAAAATCTGAAGCCTGCAATACACGTTGGCCGAGCGTTGCCAAGTGAAGACCAATACCAACATCTGGACAGTATATTTGCCTCGTCTTGCTATCGCTCGGTGTCGCTCGCCTAGTAATTGAGCAAGACATGCGCCAACGTCAGCCAACGTGGGCACCTTAATTGGCGTAGTTTGTCACAACTCGCAGCCGCTCGCGATCACTTGCCTCACTTCGGAGCGGTGTCGGTTTTTCTGCACAAATCAAAGGCGCTCGCTCTTCTTACTAACTCCGTGCGCTCGCCCGACAAGTGGGCGTCTCCTCAAAACTCGTCTAAGTTAGCCATTTGCATTGGTTTCCTTCAAGCTTGCCGAACGTGTAGAGAGGAGCGCTTGCCTTGTGTCAATTTGCCTATATTTGCCTAGGCTCGCATTGGCCTAAGCTCGGCCAACCTGTATTGCAGGCATGACAGAATTTAAACAGATCATGACGATGACCAAATGCGGATGGAAGACAGTGATACAGGTATCGTTAGATGATATATTGTTATGTTCCTATGTGTTATGTATGTGGGTCGTTCTCCAAGGCTGGCTGCGCTCGAATGAGCTCCAACTCATCGCTTTCCACAAAGTACTGGTACAGGATCCAGTGAACCGCGGTTCAGTGCAATTTGATAGCAGAGTAAACAAACTGGTTTAGATAATTAAAGTAGAACTATATTGGGCACACTTGAGTAGGATGTTTTTTTTTTAACGACTTATAAAAAAGGAGGAGGTTCTCAACTCGGATTTTTGTATGTTTTTTTTTTTATGTTTGTTCGCGCATAACTTCGTCGCTTGCCAACCGATTGGAAATATTTTTTTTTGTTGGAAAGGGTATACTTCTCAAATGGTCCCATAGTCACCAAGTTGGGATCTGATGATGGAATTTTGGCGAAATCGAGGCAACTACTCAAATCAATTCAATATTTTAGTGAAGTCGGTTATTTTTTTTGATCAAAAGGTTACTCGATAAAAAACACTAATATTGTAAATCTGAGTGTAAAGTTTGTTTTTTTGTTTGTAGGAGGTAATCCAATTGCTAATTTTTTTTCATCAATAGAAAGCCGTTTTATTCCTAACTAGCTTTCCGCCCGCGGCTTCGCCCGCGTGGACTACAGTTTATATCGCGCGGGCAGAGACCCGTGCTCAGCAGTGGAATTATAGGTAGCCTATGTGTTATTCCAGTGTCTCTTGTACCTACCTACCAAATTTGATCTAAATCCCTTCAGTAGTTTTTGCGTGAAAGCGTAACAGACAGAGTTACTTTCGCATTTATAATATTAGTAGGGATTGACATAGTTTATATTTTTGTACGCGGTCGAAGCCACGGGCAAAAGCAAGTAAAAAATATGTAAGGAAGGAAAATATGATGGTAAAACTTACATGATCTATGTAGATTCCGACTAGCTTCATGAAGAAGATTGCGCAGAATATGCCTGCGAGCAGCAGCAGTATAGCACATCCTAGCACGAACCCTGGAAAAGAAAAAAAAATCGTTAAGATCATATTGTCATTTTGCAATCTTGTCACTTTGTGACATTGTCATTCTTTCGAAGTTGTTTATTTTTTCAGAAAACGCAGCGTTGAAGGCCTCTCATAAGGTGGACCGATGACCTGTTGAGAGTTGCAGGAATGCGGCTGATGCGAGACGCACAGGACCGTTCCTTGTAGTGACACTTGGGGGAGCCCTATGTTCAACAGTGGACGACATCGGCTGAAATGTTGATAATGACGTTTCTTTTCATAATTGTTATTTTAAGGAGTTGTCATTTGTGTCTTTGTCAAGCCTGCAGTTTTGTAATTTTGCGGAGTTGTCATTTTGTGACATTGCCATTTTTAAAAGTGATATACGAGTAGCTGTCGCATTGTGGCGATAATATTTTGTCAGGTAGTCGATTAGCGTTGTATTTTCAAAAGTGGGCTTATCACGTTTCATTCAACATCAAATAGGCCCTCCCTTCACAATGATCGGTCCTGTGCGTCTCACATCTATCGGATTCCCGTGACCCTCACCAGGTCATCAGCACACTGTGGAAGGCCTTCCAACGACATTACAACAAGGTTTTTATGACAAATATTTAAAGAAGAATTTATTCGCTTAATATTTTACATTTCATTCAAGAATGTATACTTTGTTTTATAGCATGTAACGACATCGCCAAAAAAGAATCTGTCCTTGTGAAATACATTTTCCATGACAAATGACATGTCAACAATACTTTTATTTCATCAATTTTTCAAGATTAGCGATGGCTTCTTGATGAAAATTCTACAATCACCATGTACCTATGTACATTTGACTGGCCTGTTCTTCTAGCGGTTAGTGACCCTGACTGCTATGCCTGAGTCGTGGGATCGATTCCCACCCAGGACTAATGTTTGGGTGATGAGCATGATCATTTGTTCTGTGTCTGGGTGTAATTTATACGTATATGATATATGAATGTATTTAGAAATATATAAGTATGTGTATCAGTTGTCTAGTACTTATAATACAAGCTCTGCTTAGCTTGGGACTAGACGGCCTTATAAACATATAACATTTATTTATTTAAACTACATGTATAGAGGTGGTACATAGGCGGACTTAATGCAACAAGGCATTCTCTATCAGTCAACCTTTGGGTTAAAAAAGAGTACACAGTGGTAGGTATTGTATAACTCTTTTATTATTGATAGGTTCGCATCTCACCTGATGGTAAGCGATGATGTGGTCGACAATGGAGCACGCTTGCCTAGAAGTAACCTTTTGATTTAAAGAATCCCAAGTCCCAGCCCAAAGTTGCAGCTATCAAGAAACACAGAATCCGGCAGGGAATTCCGATCCTTGGCTATACGCACAATTAATGTGTTTCCAAAACGCTTCGTGCGTATGGGTGGGACGTCTACCATGCACCTCTACATTAGAAGTTCCCTCAATTCCTCATAGATCCCATCATCAGAGTTGGATTTTGATAAAAAGCGGGACCACTCTGAAGGAGTGGGATGCCCTGCCGGAGTCTGTGTTTCCTGATAGCTACAACCCAGGAACCTTTAAGTCAAGAGTGAACAGGTTACTAGGTAAGTGTACTACATCGTCGCTTACCATCAGGTGAGATAGCGGTCAAGTGCGAACTTATTAATAATAGAAAAAAAGCATATAATAATAATAATAATATTCCACAACTATCACACGACGCCGTCTAGTCCCAAGCTAAACAGAGCTTGTGTTATGGGTACTAGACAGCTGATAAACATACTTATATATTTCTAAATACATACATATACTATAGATAAATTACACCCAGACACAGAACAAATGATCATGCTCATCACACAAACATTTGTCCTGGGTGGGAATCGAACCCACGACCTCCGGCATAGCAGTCAGGGCCACTAACCACTAGACCAACAGGCCAGTCTATCTTTTGATATAAAAGAAGAATTTTCCAAATCGGTTCATAAATGATGGAGTCCTGGTGTAATAAAAAATACAACCGAATTGAGAACCTTATTTTTTGAAGTCGGTAAAAAGTACATACATGAAACGTGCAGTCGAAGTCAAATGTAAGTTATATGTACTAATCACTACATAGTATAAAACAAAGTCGCTTTTTCTGTCCCTATATCCCTATGTGCGCTTAAAGCTTTAAAACTACGCAACGAATTTTGATGCGGTTTTTTTTAATAGATAGAGTGATTCAAGAGGAAGGTTTATAATATTGCACCCGAGCGAAGTCGGGGCTGGTCGCTAGTATATTATAAAGAGGTAAAGTTTGTTTTTTTCTTGTACCTACGCATCTCTATTCAATAAAAAAATTGAAGGTTTTTTATATGGTCGGGAAAATCATCCAATGTCAACCTCCGCTCTTGGGCGGGGCGGGACTCTTACTGACTAAAAACCCTCCCGTTCCATCGTGCCATCATACCGGGGCTCGAGCTACCTTTCGGAAAAAATTAAAGGTCGTGGTTGACCTGATGAATTTTTTTATGGGGCCCCCTACAGCTTGGGGATACGGCGGCAGCTACGCCCCTGGTCTGCATATAAAAGTAAACTAGTTATTGCTTACCGAATACACAAAATAGATAGGTACAGAAGACAACCTCATGTATGTACTTCACTTTTTATACCTACGCTCGGTGGACGCACACTAATAAGCGTTTGAGCCGGAACTGTTCCTGCCAGAGGGTCATGGCAATACGGATGGTGCGGGGTTACCGCACGATCTCCCGCGAAGCGGCGAGCCTTCTGGCTGGCCTACCACCGTGGGATCTGGAGGCAACAGTCCTTGCACACATGCACGACATGCGCGTGGAGACGCAACGCCGGGGTGAAAGTCCACTGCCGCAACATGTCAAGGCATGGCGGACAGAGCTCCGGCGGGATCTCATGGTGAAATGGCGTCAACGGCTATCGCAACCCAGTGCTGGGCACGCCACGATTATGGCGGTAAGTCCCCTCTTTGAGGCGTGGCTGAAAAGACCTCACGGCGTCCTTACCTTCCGCATGACGCAGGTCCTCACCGGACATGGCAAGTTCGGAAGGTTCCTGCATCGGATTCAAGCGGAAGAGACGCCCGGGTGTCGCCACTGTGCGCAACGCCCGGAGGACACGGTGGAGCACACCGTCGAGGTGTGCCCTGCCTGGGCAGAGCATCGCCGTGCCCTCGTGGGGGCGATCGGCGGCGGAGACCTCTCGCGCCGGGCCCTGGTCGAGGCCATGGTCCGGAGCGAGGAGGAATGGCAGGCGGTCGCCTCCTTCTGCGAAGCAGTAATGCTTGCAAAAGAGGAGGCCGACTGCATCAGGCAACGGGGTCCTCGCCGCCGTCGCCGGGATTCCGATCTCGATTTCCGGCCACCGTAGACGCGGGCTCGCGGACGGCGAGCTATGGGTAGCTCGCTGTCCGATCGTCCGGTAATGGACCGAGTCCAAGACGTCGACGGCGCGCACTTTTCCCGCGCGCCTCAAGGAGTTGTCAGCAGCAGGAGGGGCCCAGCTGGGTTGAAGCCTACTGGGGACAGGGTTGTTCGAAAGGGAGCTCGTGCCCCGGTATGAAGGCTAGAAGGAACGGCACGGGATTTTTAGTCAGTAAGAGTCTGACACTGTCTCCCGCTCCACCCAAGAGCGGGTTTCGTCAAAGATGATTTTCCCCGTCGACAAAAAAAAAAAAGCCGGAACTGTTCGACGAGTGGGCCGCGGCGCTGCGAGATATCGTATCTATGTGTGCGTTGTGAGAGCGCGCACAGTATGTAGATTGACTTTTGTACCTTTATACTTTGTGCCAAATACGTCGAATTGAGTAAGCTCAACTTACATAACGCAATGACCTTGAAACTCATAAATTGTTAATTGGATTGCCATCGAAATTAATGTAACCTATAAGCTATTTATAAACGAGAAAGTAGGTCTGTTTCCATGCATATTTTTATATGCTAAGCTGTACCGAATATTGTAAAATATAAATCGCAAACGTAGAAAACTCAATCGCGGGTAACATACTATCCCGACGCCCGGTTTTTTTTTGTAGGTGAGAAAATCATCTATTGATATCTCCGCACCCAGGTACGAAAGAGGTAATCGGAGGTAATGGTAAAGTGAAGAGGAGGGATGAAGCGCATATTACTAAAAGAGTTCTGAGTATACATGTAGATGGATGGAGAGAGAGAGGAAGGCCGAAAAAAACATGGATGAATTGTGTGAGGAGTGATATGAAAGAAAAGGGAGTTAGTGATAGTTTGAGGGGTAACAGGACAGAATGGAAGAAAAAAATGTGTTGCACCGACCCCAAGTAATATGAGATAAGGGCAGGAAGAAGAAGAAGACATCTCCGTACCCTTGGGCGGAGTGGGACATAATGTCAGACTTTTACTAAATAAAAACCCACTCGTGTTTCTTCGTTGCATTTCGAACCCCAGTAGGTTTCGACTTTCGACCCTGCTGGGCGTCCTATTAAATTAATAAATTTCAGATTAAAATTATACAACATTATTTTTATTATAGGTGAAACCCGAAACACGTGTCTAGTATGTTTATGTAAAGAATCTATGTACAAAATTTCATAACTGTAGCTTGTTATGCCAGCAAAAATACAAGGTCACCGGTCCATCCAGACGACAGAAGGGGTTTTTTTTGCACTTGCACACAGCTGTTTGCTAGCTAATGCCCGCTATGACCTACCGCGACCTGTGTTGTATTTAGTGTTAGTATCCAACTTGTGACCTTTTTAGATATTTTTGGGAAAAAACTTAACATGGTGTAAAAACTATTGGAATCCATTCAGTTACTGATTCTGAACAAACTATATTCAGGTTTCGCATAAACTAAAAATTATGTTGTATAATAGAATATACAAGAGATGATAAGAGATCAATTGCTTTTTAGTCATCATCTTCCTGCCCTTGTCGCATGTTACTTGAGGTCGGCGCAACACGTTTTTTTCTTCCATTCTGTCCTGTCACCCGTCACGCTATCACTAACTCCCTTTTCTTTCATATCACTTCTCACACAATCCATCCATATTTTCTTTAGCCTCCCACTCCCTCTCCATCCATCCACTTGTAAACACATAACTCTTCAATTGCTTTTTTATTATTATTTGTTTTTCATATAAAATAATGTGCAGAAATAAACACAGCGAGTTAACCAATATTCATACTCATCGCAAAATGACACCCGGAGATGAATACACAAGAGGCTCATAAAATAGTTTTGACATCTTATACAATTTGACATTTAAGACGGCGTTATGAAATGCCGTAAGCAGGTCACTTTCTAATGTTGGCCAGTAGTTTTCGAGATTAGATGTGATAGACACGCCGACGGATTACGATTCCGTGCGTGAAAGAATACATTAATTGCGTGTATTTCTTCTTTTTCATATAAGACATACTTGCCCGCTGGGTAATGGATTCGTAAAACGGTGGCATAGAACACCAGAGCGTTAAGTTAAGATATGACCTGAGGATCTTGAGTAGTGGAGAAGTATTCCAAGGTTAAGATTCTTCAAAGTATATTCTGAATTTCCACTCAGTCGGTAAAGGCAAGAGAGGTGGGACTAGGGTTACCAGATGAAAAAGTCCGGAGAAAAGGTCCGATTTCCATTGAAAAATCCTGAGATTTTTTACAGTTTTCATACTACGGATCGAACTCACGTGTTGCATATCGCACTCAAAGTGGCGATGGTGGCAACGGAATCCCCTTTACCAAAGGAAATTAGTATTACTTTGTTTTAGCTTGTTTAACTTTTAATTTTACATTAGCTGTATTTTATTGAAAATTCTAAAAATTCTGAGATTGTCAATATCAAGCCGCAATCCTGAGAACTGTCCAAAAATCCTGAAATCTCATGACAAATCTTGAGATATGGTAACCCTAGGTAGTGAGCACTGACGAGGAACATCGTCAGTGCGCACTTCGGCCAGCCAATAAAGGCAAGCCGGAGATGAATGACTTTTACCCAAGAAGCTCATTTGTCTAAAGCACCTAAAGTAATATGGAACAAAGGCCGAAAGATGATGATATTGATTACGTCATTCTAACTCAAGGTCTACTACTACCACTGACTAGAGGCCTTCCTTTTGTTTTGAGGGGGAACTTCATCAAATATCTTCTTTCGCTTAGTATGGAATGAGGGAGATCAAAATTTTACTGCCTAAGCCTCAGTTACAATCAGGAGAGGGAGACGCCTAAGCACCTTTTGTGTGAATGCGGGCCCCTTATCCACAAACGGAGTATCCATCTGGGCCGACACATTATTCGCCCGGAGGAGATTAAAACTCTTAAAGCTATGAGTATTCTGGACTTCTTGGAAGCCTCCGGGCTAAAAGAGTTACTCTAACAAGGTGGCGAGTCACAATAGATCTTTTAGGTCGCAGTGTCTAGGTACATCCCCTACACTACGGGAGATGCACAGCCCCTTATCTTCAAAATAATAAATAATAATAATAAGCCTCAGTTGCACATTGCGATCCAAGGCCACGATGACATTATTGAACAAACCTTTAACCCTATATACCAGAGAGACAGTAAACTTACACCATTTTCACCGAGTGTGCTTTTTCGTCAACATACAGCTCAAATGACATCGTACCATCGACAAGAAGTCACAACAGTGCTCAGTTCTCCAAACAAGATGGCCGATGTTTTCAAAATAGGATCGTGTTCCAACTGACGTTTACTTCAGTGTCTATGTCTCGACAATGTTGTGACAATCAATTTCCGACTATACATACGCCGTTTGTTTTTCTCCCGCTCAAGGGTAGAACGAAAGAGGGGGGCAATTTATTTATAAACTCACCCTACAAGGTGGACTGATGACCTGGTGAAGGGAATCCGATGGATGTTAGGCGAATAGGATCGTTCATTGTGGCGACATTTGGGGGCGTATGTCCAACAGTGGATGTATATCGGCTGAAATGATGATGATGATGGAACCCACCCTATGGAGAGCAGCATGATAGGTGTTAAGCCGCTTTAAAACCGCGTTATAAAAACACCACGCTGAGCTCCATAACCCAAGTAGCAGATGTTGGGGAAAGAACAGCCAGGCTGAAGTAGCAGGGGCTCAGCTGGATCGAAGCCTACTGGGGCCAGGGGTTTTTTTTAAGGTGGGCAAAAATCATTTAATGACAACCCCCGCTCTTGGGTGGAGCGGGAGATAGTGTCAGACTCTTAGTGACTAAAAACCCACCCCGTTCCTTCTAGCCTCTTCATACCGGGGCTCGAGCTTCCCTTCGGATAACCCTGGGCCCAGCAGGCTTCGACCCAGCTGGGTCCCTACTGGCCATATCATGAAGTGATCAACTTCTAAGATCTTACCATGACAAGGACTAACTCTAGAGATCCACCTTTACGTAAGTAAAATGAAGTAGATACTTCCTCAAAACCAGCACTAATATGCACAAAGGGTTTGACCAGTTCGTGAGAATCAGAAGACAATGTTTGGTTTGTATTTAACTGGAGTACAATCAAGCCTGCTGACCCAGTAAATGATAACGCGCGTGAAGGTAAGCGAGCGTTTACGCAAACGCCATTAAAGGTATGTAGTTCTCTGTTAGGGCTACCTCCTACTGGAGTCTGCGGAAATAGTATATTTTTGGACAAGTTTTGGGTACACCGTCATTGTGCGTACACCTAAGGAGTGGAAGTGAATTCCTTGCCGGAGACCGTGTTTCATGATGGCTACAACCCGGGAATCTTTAAGTCAAGAGTGAATAGGTTTCTTCTAGGTTAACGCGTTTCATCGTCTACCGCAACGTCGCTTTCCATCAGGTGAGATAGCGGTCAAGAGCGAACCTCATCTTCCTGCTCTTATCCCGTTTTATTTTGGGTCGGCGCAACACGTTTTTTTCTTCCATTCTGTTCTGTCACTCGTCACGCTATCACTAACTCCCTTTTCATTCATATCACTTGTCACACAATCCATACATCATTTCTTTGGCCTCCCTCTCCCTCTCCATCCATCCACAAGGTCAAGAGCGAACCTATCAACAATAAAAAAAAATATGGAGAAAGTTTCGTCATTGTGACCGAAGTGGAATCCGCCCGAGTGTAGGCGAGGGTGTAATAGAGTTGGGTGCTGCAGTGACAAATATCCACGTTTATTAAACGATATTTATCATTTTTCAACGTTTGCATTTCGGGGAGTGTATAAGTCCGTTCCATCATCAGACCACATGACGTTCGGCGTTGTCCCACCGGTACATGGTGGACATCCCCCCCATACGCACAAAGCGGTTTTCGGAACTCATTTATTGTGCGTACCGCCACGGAGTCCCCCTGGTCCCTGCAGGAGTCTGTTTCCTGATAGCTACAACGTAGGGTAGCGAGTGAGTCTTCTCTCCACCACGCAGGCCCAGTGCGGGTTGGTGAATGTCACAAGTTTTCGAATTTTAGATTCTAGGACATGCCGGTTTCCTCACGATGTTTTCCTTCACCGGTTTGAGAGCAGTGGTGATGAAATAAATTACATAAAGTAATGCGCCTGGATGGCTTTGAATGAACCTGCGACCTACAATTCGCAAGCATTTAAATAAAGATTGATAAAAAAAAAACTGTCCTCTTTTTTATTGATATAAATTAGTGCTTGACTGCGATCCCACCTGATGGTAAGCAGTGATGCAATCTCTGATGGTGAGGCGCACTAGTTTATTAAGAGCCTATTCACTCTAGCCTTGAAGACACCCAAATTAAAATCGGACGGAAAGATCGCAGCAGGCAAATTGTTCCAGTCCTTCAACGTACGCGTTATAAACGACGAGGCGAAACGCTTAGTCCGGACCATAATATTTTTTTTTTTTTACTTTTATAGAATAGATTTATAGTCATGAGTCGTGTATCAGCCCTACCCCCCTCCACCAGTGAATGGGAACTAATGAATGCCCTAGATTTACTAGTAACGAAGTTAGAGCCTAGTTCGTAGCATAAACCGGTTTATTTCACCTCCATAATATAACATTATTTTAGTATATATGCGAAACCTGAATATAGGTTGTTCAGAATCAGTAACTGAATCGATTCTAATGTAATATTTTTTCTCAAAAATTAAAAGAAAGTCAACGACACTAATTACAACAATGTAATTCAATAGTTTTTACACTATGTTATATTTCTCCCCAAAAATTTACAATTTGGATACCACCGACACTAAGTACACCACAGGTCACGGCAGGTCATAGCGGGCATTAGGCGCCAGCGCACAGCTGAATGCGGGAGTAGAACAACCCCTCAGCTGCACGGATGGCCCGGTGATCATGTATTTATGAAGACAACCAAGTAACATAATCTATAGTATAAAAATAAATCGCAAAATGTGTTGGTAAGCGCATAACTCAACAACGCCTGGACCGATTTCGCTAGTTCTTTTTTTGTTGTGATTGTTATTGTGAGGAAAAGGTTCTTATGGAAAAAAATAAAATTAGGGGTAGTATAGGGTAGAATAGAGTAGGGTAGAGTAGGGTAGAGTAGGATAGAGTAGGGTAGAGTAGGGTAGAGTAAGGTAGAGTAGGGTAGAGTAGTGTAGAATAGGGTAGAGTTGGGTATAGTAGGGTGGAGTAGGGAAGAGCGGGAGCGAAGCTGCGCGGGCAAAAGCTATTAAGCTTATAACTTCGTGATTTATCATGATACAGTTATGAAATTTTGTACATAGATTCTTTACATAAAAATACTAGACACTTGTTTCGGGTTTCGCATATACTAAAACTAATTTCGTATATATTTATAGTTTTACAAAAGCAGACAATATGTTGTTACAGTTATATTTTTCTTAGAATAATTTATACGTCATTAGGAAATTCCGAATGGCATTTGAAGGTGATGTGCAACATGACGAAAAAGAGAAATTGACCAAAATTTATTTATAATAATGGCAACATTATCATTTGGGTCTACTTTTGTTATGTCATTAATGTGTTATGGTCAAGCGCGAGTTGTAATAATGACAAAGATAAAAAGTTATGGCTCATTTACTTTGACTGGCCTGTTGGTCTAGTGGTTAGTGGCCCTGACTGCTATGCCGGAAGTCGTAGGTTCAATTCCCACCCAGGACAAATGTTTGTGTGATCAGCACGATCATTTGTTCTGTGCCTGGGTGTAATTTATCTATAATATGTATGTATTTAGAAATATATAAGTATGTTTATCAGTTGTCTAGTACTCATAACACAAGCTCAGCTTAGCTTGGGACTAGACGGCGTTGTGTGATAGTTGTGGAATATTATTATCTACACTAATATAATAATGAGGTAAAGTTAGTTTTTTTTATTTTTTTTTTGTTTGTAGGAGGTAATCTCTGAAAGTACTGGTCTGATTGCACAATTTTTTTTTTTCACGAAATGAAAGAAAAAATCGGCCTCGCCATACAAATTGTCCAATCAAGTTTATAATTTTGTATGGTGAAGCTGGTATTTTTTTCATTTCCTGAAAAAAAATCTTGTGGAAGGTTGTTCAGTTTCGTCTACCGAGCAAGCCCTTAAAATTTGCGGAGGGTTGTCCCTTACACCTTGTATATAACAGATTTTTTAATTTGTTTAAAATTTCCAAGTGGGTTGACTTTTTTTTATTGTTGATAGGTTTGCGCTTGACCGCTATCTCACCTAATGAAAAGCGACGATGCGGTCGACAATTGAACGCGCTTACCTAGAAGTAACCTATTCACTCTCGACTAAAAGATTCCCGGGTTGTAGCTATCAGGAAACACAGACTCAGGCAAGGAATTCCACTCCTTAGCTGCACGCACAATGAATGTGTTTCGACAGACTATACAGTCATATACATCTTATGTATGTATTGTAACCTTTTCTTACTTAACACCATATTTTTTAATCTATATTCATAGCAAATAAATTATTTCACTTTATTTCATTTCATTCCCAAAGCGGCCTCTAAACGTCATTCGATAAAATCCCGCCAAAACTCTTCAATTTATTATAGAGCGTTAGACCACAGACTATACGAAGGTCGCGTTATTGTTAATGTGTATTGTTTTTTTTTTATCTAATTATATCATGGCCCGTCATTTTTGTGTCAGTGGTTTTAAAAACATTGACATTGTTTTAAAGAGACCTTGATGACAAATAGGTACAAGTGATATTCATTCCAGGGCTGTGAATTTTTAGAAAGTAGAGTCTGTCTGAGACGTCAAACGACTTCGGTATTAGTGTAAAATGAAATTTGATGTAATCAACACTGGTTCAATAATCAAGGTTGATTAAGAGATCTTGATCATTGTTTACTAGTACAAGAACCTTATAAAAAGTATCGCTTAGAAGTATTTTTTAAATGATTAAATATAATACAAAATTTCCAAGTCGTTTGGCTTTTTAGACAGACTATATCGTTTTAATTGGTCAACGTTTTTGACTTGGATAGTAAGTCCTTTAAGCTTTGTGTTCGTATGTAGTTCATTTGACTGGCATGTTGGTCTATCAGTTAGTGGCCCTGACTGCTATGCCGGAGGTCGTGGGTTCGATCACCTCCCAGGACAAAGTATGTGTGATGATTACGATCATTTATCTATAATATGTATGTATTTAGAAATATATAAGTATTCTAATCAATTGTTTAGGACTTATGACACAAGCTTTGCTTAGCTTGAAACTAAACGGCGTTGTGCGATAGATTTGTTTATCGTTGAAAGCTGGATGTACCTACACATTTTAATGTTTTTTTGTAGTATTTGACAAAAGTATCAAGGCAACTTTCTCAGCAAACTTCACTGAGGTAGTCAACACTACAATAAAACTCTCCCAGGGGCCCAGCTGGGTCGAAGCCTACTGGGGCCAGGGTTATCCGAAAGGAAGCTCGGGCCTCGGTATGAAGGCTAGAAGGAACGGGGTGGGTTTTTAGTCAGTAAGAGTCTGACACCATATCCCGTTCCACCCAAGAGCGGGGGTTGTCATTGGATGATTTTTCCCACCATAAAAAGCTCGCATTTTACTGAAATCGACTGTCAGTGAAAAAAGAAAAAATATATATATTTATGTATTATAATACTTGGAAAGTTACATTAATGCAAGTTCGTGCGAGACGAGCCTAATTCAGAATTCTTTGTCTGAAATCATAATAATTTCTCTTACTTACGCAATAAATTATGACGTGCTTAGCTCAGTTGAATTCAGTTAATGTGTAAGACAATTATACTAATTGTCTTATTTTGCAACTAATTAAGGAAATGTAGTAACTTTTTACTTTGACTTTAATGCAATTGTAGTTTCTATTTAGATTTTATTTGTTTTTATTATGATAGTAGCCATGTGGTATACTATTTTTTATTTATATATACGTATAATGTTAAATGCGAAAACCTGAAATTAGTTTGATCAGAATCATATTAACCATTTTTTAATATAAGTTACATTTTTCAAAAAAATTTTCACTAAAAAACTTCGACCTGTCTATTTATGAATAGGTCAAGCCATCACGTGCGCAAATCCGCTGAAATAGGTAAACAAATACAAAATGGTTGTAGTCCAATCAAATTTTCTCATATACGGGATAATAAAAGTTCTTATTTCAATACAGATATGAATTTTAAACAAACTAAAACTGCACATAAAACCTTTAATATTTTTTTAAATTATTTTTTCTCACATATTTAGGTCAATCGAATTAAAAGTCATTTGGGGTGTCTGAGGTTAAATTGCGCATTTAACGTTACACGTTGTATACAAAGCCCCAAAAATGTTTATACGTTAACACCTTATACATATATCACACTAATAAAAGCTGCAGTTTATTGTTATTTTTAATGTTATCCAGATTTCTATTAATTGGTGTCGGCGTTACACGTTTTCAGAATAACTCTGTAAATAAACCTCTTCAAAATAACAAAATCTATTTAGTAATTAAATCAATTTTTATTTATTTAGCTTGCGGGAAATAAAATGTCATGGTATAGTATTCTCTAATAGGAGTATTTTCAAATAACGAACGTGAAAATTCTCTTCAAATATTCGTCCCTATTTACCCCTGTTTTCCTACTTACCCTATTTGACGTCAAAAATATTTATAAAAAATATATTTACACAGCCAAAAACACTCAATTTGAAATCACAAACAGCTTCTCTAGTTAGCTTACACAGAACTGAATCACCCAGTTACTAGTACGGGGGTACTAGTATAATATAATATCTATGTCTACTTATGCAATCAAAGTTCACAACAGAGGAAAACCAGTGTTTATAAACTAGTCACAAATATTGACATAAGACTTAGTCAGTCTGTTGTCACATACTGTCAATATTCTCAGAAATGTTATTTCCATATACGAGTACATTTGTTATATTGACATCACTTATTGATGTATCACGAATCCATTGATTTGTATGTGTGGAGGACGGTGGGAGGAGTGGCAGGCGGTCGCCTCCTTCTGCGAAGGAGTAATGCTAGAAAAGGAAGACGCCGACCGCATCAGGCAACGGCGCTCTCGCCGCCGCCGCCGGGATTCCGATCCCGATTTCCGGCCACCGCAGACGCGGGCTTGTGGACGCGAGCAATGGGTAGCTCACTATACGACCGTCCGGTAACTGTCCGGACCGAGCCCAAAACGTCGACCGTATCAGGCAACGGCGCTCACAGCGCCCTAGCCGCCGCCAGGCTTCCGATCCCGACCGTTCAGTAACTGTCCGGATCTAGCCAAAGTCTTCTACGGCATGCCCTGTTCGCGCGCGCCTCAAGGAGTTGTCAGCAACGGCAGGGGCCAAGCTGGGTCGAAGCCTACTGGGGCTAGGGTTAGATCCGAAAGGTAGCTCAGACAACGTTACAAAAAGCAACGAGGGAACTGGAGTGGGGTTTTTAGTCAGTAAAAGTCTGACACTATTTCCCGCTCACAAGAAGGAGGAAGGAAATGAAAACAAACCAAAATCTATGTCTCGTCTTTCATTCAATCTATTAAAAGACTGACTGTAAACAAGCTAGATCGCCTACTATGATAAGATCGTTGTAAAGTCAAAGAAAATAATTGATTTGCAGATTGAATGTAAATTGTCTATGACAAAAAAAGTGTATTCAAATCTGTAACTGTCATTATTTGACATTTATGAATGGAGTTTTTAGAGGATTTTTTTTTAGTGAACTTCAGTCGCTGTGTTATCTATACTTATAATAAATCTGTTAATTGAAAATATCAAAAAAAATAAATGGCAGGGGGCGTTTTCCTAAAACCCATTTATTAATTACATCGAACACGGAGACATTGGCACCATATCTGAGGTGTGTGCACACTGTCACGAGCGTAAGTGGAAGGGAGAGATCTGGAACGTCTCGAATCGTCTCGCACATCACGTTGTTTTCCCGTCTCCGGACTCTTAGAATTCGACATCAGACGTTTTAGATCTTCGATTTTGACGACCCCGTCGTCGCTGACAGAAGCAACAGCCCCCCTAGCCAAGTTACAATCGTTTCGCTTGCGTCGAACGCTTAGAGTTGACCTTGCCGCCAATTCTTTTGTTCTGACCACGTGACTGAGCGTCGTTCCTTACATTTGAAGCTTTCTACAAGCGTTAACTATTGCAGATTAGCAACTTGGCTAGGGGTACAGGACTCGCGTACGAAGTCGCGGGCAGAAACTAGTTCGCAAATAGATTCTTAGTGGATATTGTGTTGTAAAATGGGGGGTAGTATTTCAAGTGTTTACGCGACTGGACAAAATGTGGAATCCTTGAAGTTATTACTTCTGGCTTTTTGCCAAAATAACACAAATAAACATAGGTAAACAAGGTACATAGTTTACATAGTAGTAAGTGGATGGATGGAGAGGGAGAGGGAGGCCAAAGAAGAGATAGATGGATTGTGTGAGAAGTGATATAAATGAAAAGGGAGTTAGTGATAGCGTGACGGGTGACAGGAAAGAATGGAAGAAAAAAACGTGTTGCGCCGACCCCAAATAAAACGGGACAAGGGACAGGAAGATGATGATGATGATGATGGCATAGTTTACGTACACTCTGTTTTTGTAAATATTTATTTGTAAAGTTAGCTGAACTAAAAGGGTCGTATTTATGTTTTCAATTAAATTATAATATCGTAAATAAGTATGTAGGTATTACGGTCGCAAATAATATTTTTATGAATATTTCTTTTTTTTTACTACTATCACACAACGCCGTCTAGTCCCAAGCTAAGCAGAGCTTGTGTTATGAGTACTAGACAACTGATAAACATACTTATATATTTCTAAATACATACATATTATAGATAAATTACGCCCAGACACAGAACAAATGATGAACAGAATCATGCTCATCATACAAACATTTGTCCTGGGTGGGCATCGAACCCACGACCTCCGGCATAGCAGTCAGGGTCACTAACCACTAGACCAACAGGCCAGTCGTAAATAAGTACGTATCACGGTGGCAAATAATATTTTAATGAATATTAAAGTTGACATCAATCTGCAAAATTGCAAAAAACTTAAGAAACTTTGAATTTCGTAGGTTACCTTGGTGCTTTCACCTTAAAATCTCCATCTAAGAATAGATTTAGGTATTTCAATAAAACCAGACGTAAATTAGGTAATAGAGGTTACCTATTACCTAATTTACGTCGGCTTTTTTTTGTGTTTTGTTGTTTTTTGTTTTTTTTTGTTACTTATTGGTGTACAATAAAGTTTATTCTATACTATTCTATTCTATTCTATTCTATAAATCTTGCTTATATCAGAATGGTTTTGGTTGGTGATTTGATATTTTTCATAGCTGGGAGGATTTACTGGCTGCTCCCAGCGGCTTCGTCCGCGTGATAGCAGAAAATTATCCCAAGGGAACATACTTCCGGGATAAAAATTATCCTATGTCCTATTCCAGGACATGGTCTGTCCGTGTACCAAGTTACATCAAAATCTGATGTTCTCTAATTCTAGATGAAATTATGAATTAAATAATAATTAATCTTCAAAGTCTTGAGCACAGGCGTAGGGTAGCCAGCCTTTCGGTGTTTTACAGGTTGCATTTTTTGCAATTTGCCTGCTGAGGTCTTCCCGCCCGATTACAATTTGAGCATCTTCAAGGCTAGAGTGAATAGGCTCTTAATAAACTAGTGCGCCTCACCATCAACGATTGCATCACTGCTTACCGTCAGGTGGAATTGCAGTCAAGTACTAGTTTATATCAGATAAAAAAAAATATGTCATTTGTTTTGCAGGGCAGGTCAAGGTAACAGTTAACAGTAGCACCGCACATCACTATATCATGCGGCACATCACTTGTTCTACAATTGACCTGCCATAAAGCGAGCATGGTAACAGTAAGTACCAGACGACCATTATCCCAAAATTGTGTACTTGATTTCTGAATCACACTGTATAGAAATTCGCATGAGAATCAAATTAACCTACTGTATTGTAATCTAAATTTAATTTCACTATATTATTACTTCGATTGCTATCTCGAAAGAATACAATCCTATTAAAATAGTTAGTAAGTTTAGACAAATGATTTCTGTTAGTGTTCCCGCCAAAAGTACTTGCTTACAAAATGTATGGCACTGACATTATCTGTGGAGAAGTACAAGTGACATGAGTGTTTTTTTTTATTGTTGATAGGTTTGTGCTTGACCGCTATCTCACCTGATAGAAAGCGACGATGTGGTCGATGATGGAACTCGCTTACCAAGAAGAAACCTATTCACTCTCAACTTAAAGATTCCCGGGTTGTAGCTATCAGGAAACACAGACCCCGGCAAGGAATTCCACTCCTTAGCTGCACGCACAATGAATGTGTTTCCAAAACGTTTTGGCGGGAGTAAACTTCAGTGGCAGTGTTAATTATTTGCAAACTGATTTCTAGTAGACATTGCGTTGTAAAATTGGTGTAGTTTTATAACTCAAGTGTCAAAATCATTGAAACAGCCGCGATTTCGGTAAAATTATTTTAAAGTTGAATAAATTAGCGAAGCTTGCCGAGAAGATAACTTGATACATTTGCTGCCAAATACTAAAAAAAACATTAGAATATGTACATCCATATTCTAATGGTAAACAAATTAACTATTCTTAAATGACTTAGTATCCAAGCCAAAAACATAAACAAAAAAAATGAAATTTGACATTTGAAAAACACCTTTTTACCGTCCTTTAACCGATTTTGAATTCTATTCCGTAAGCATAAATAACGTAATTTGAAAAAAAATTGCCATAATTTGTAATTTCATAAATCCTGGGAATTATATCGTCATGTTTGTGATTCCTGGATTTTGGAGAATGTATTATAAACTCTATTTTACTTACTTCCATAAACTTTAGATAAATATCTAAGTACTAGGCGAACTTCGTGCCGCCTAACAGTCAATGAATGCAGCATATCTTTCGATATAGTCATCCGATTGCGATGAAACAAAGCCTAAGTTATACATCAAGTTACACACAATTTTAACCCTTCAGATACCGTCAATTAGAGACACAATAGTAAGACAATAGATGCGCGGCCACCGGTGGTCGCTTGGGGATTCATGAATTAATTTATACAAGTTATCTACAGAAATTTCGTAGATTTCACGTGATGCGCGCACAGCTAAACAATTTACAGATGTATTAGAAAGAACAGATACACTCTACCTATACCTCTGATCGCACACAATCTCAGACAAAATATTTCAGTAGAAATATTTTCTTTATATTATTTGTGTCTCAGGATTCACGCTTGGTCGCCGTCCAGCACCTCGTGTGCCTTTTACTTTTCTGCACAAGTTTGAGCGGAAATTATCAAGAACTGGGTCATTGGTAGTCTGTGGTCAAGCAGCTAAATGTTGCCGCGAAATACTTGTGGAGTTATGTATCTGGGCTTGCTACATCTAACCTGGATATTATAGATAGATAGATATAATCTTTATTTCTCTTCTTTTCGCGTCAATGTTCATAAATTATATGTTTTTCTGACCAATATTTGGCAACCTGTACAACTCTATTGTTGGCCTCTAATACATCCTGAAAACTGCAGGTGGTTATGCAGGATGGATACCATAGCAGGTGGCGCATGTCCTGAGGAGAGGCTTCACACTGGCACTATGTTAGAGATGGGTCGAGGAAGCTCCATTTGGCCAGATTGTTTTTACAGCGGCCAACCTGGGTTCGCAGTCGGGTCGGTTCGGGGTCGGTCGGTAGATAACATAAATCTAGTTTTTAAATAATCTATTCAAATAGTTATTTTTTTAAGACATTGGAAGTATTGTCTTGTAATATATTAAGATATTTAAACTTATAAATGTGTATAAAACCACGGTGTTTGTTGTTCCAAAACTGGTATCAAATTTAAGATAAAATTAACGGTAAGAAGTGGTCTGTGCCCGATGCGAACCAGTTTTCTTTAAATAAACGCGTTGATAGTCAAACAGTTTGCCATATTGTCAGATTTGGGAAGCAGAAATTCGCCAGTGTGCACCACAGTACACTAATATATTGAAAACTTTCTCAGTTATAAAAGAAGTTCTTCAGAACTTATTTTATTATCTCCACTTATATTATAAAGAGGGAAAATTTGTATTTTTGTGTACGTATGTTTGTACTGAATAAACTCAAAAACTACTGCTCCGATTTCAAAATTTCTTTCACCATTGGAAAGCTACATTCACCCTGAGTAACATAGGCGATATTTATTGCCCGTGCGAAGCCGGGACGGGCCGCTAGTTAATTCATATTGAGAACGTCGGCGTTCGTTCTCTCATTGTTTTTCTATTGTGCCTCTAATTACGGTATTCGAATGGTTATGATCTCTATTGGCTCTATCACAATCTGTCTTTCCTGATAAATACAATTTAGGGATCTATTCATGAATCCCCAAGCGAATGCCGGCGTTCGCGCATCTATTGTCTAAGTATTGTCTCAAATTGACGGCATCTGAAGATTTAAGTCAAGAGTGAATATGTTACTTCTAGGCAAGCGTGCTCCATTGTCGACCACATCATCGGTGAGATAGTGGTCAAACGCGAGCCTGTTTTATAAAAAGCGACTTTGTTTTATACTATGTAATATAGTATAAAACAAAGTTGCTTTTTCTGTCCCTATCTTTAAAACTTCGCAACGGATTTTGATGCGGTTTTTTTTAATAGATAGAGTGATTCAAGGTTTATATGTATAATATTGCACCCGAGCGAAGCCGGGGCGGGTCGCTTCACTACATAGTATAAAACAAAGTCGCTTTTTCTGTTCCTATATCCCTATGCGCGCTTAAATCTTTAAAACTACGTAACGGATTTTGATGCGGTTTTTTTTTAATAGATAGAGTGAATCAAGAGGAAGGTACATAATAGAGGAAGGTGCATAATATTGCACCCGAATGAAGCCGGGGCGGGTCGCTAGCCCATAATAAAAAAAGCTAGTCAAAAAAACATCCACACTAAGTTACAGAAAGTAATTTAAGACGTGTAAAAAGATGGTAATTACTCCGAAATTGCTGGTAAGATTCTAATGACGGACACTGTTGGAAAGTTAACGAATTTCTTCACAATGTAAGTTACAAGATTAACCCAAAAACGCTGTATTAGTTTAAGTAAATTTCCAATAAATCTGGGTCAAGCCCTGTAAAAACAGCCCGACGCCGAGCAAAGCAATGATATTTAATTGCAAATCAAATTGGTCAACGAAGAAAAACCGCGATTTCTTAATCTGCACGATTACATTTGAAGGTTGAACATAAAATAGTGAAATTTCACTTCAAAACTCCGTTAGACCGTGCACCACACATATTAAACTATTACCAAAAGGTCACAATTGCTCAATACACGCAACACACGAATTTCAAACAAAGAAAAAAAAAACGCACAATTGAAAAAAAACAAAAAATTAAACACTCACTTATTTTTCTGTTAGCTTTAACATAATCGATCATACGACTTAACGAGCGCATGGCCATTGTGGAAATGAGCGAAAATTTTGCAAAATTTCAAATTTGGAACTGAACGCGATTGGTTTAGCGCGGCATCCCGCGGCCGAATGCGCCGGAGTGACTGGCCGCTTGCCGTTCGAAACGTTACATTTTACGTTAAGTGTTGTGTTTTTTTTTTTAGAGTTCCGTTCGTTACGGTTAACGCGGAAATCTGTGTTTTGTGTTTACGTTTCGGACGCGTTGAAATGCGAGATTATTTTGCTGACTCTAAGGTGTCATATTCTTAGAAGGTCAGTACTGAATGACAGTAAATTCAAGTAAACTCATAACAATCTATATCCTTACTTCTGCATCTACACTAATATTACAAAGAGGGATTTTTTTTATTTTTTCAAGCTATTTTGATCATTGTGACTACACTTGGGGGAGGCCTATGTCTAACAGTGGACGTCTGTCAGCTGAAATAATGATGATGATGATGATGACAAGCTTTTATTTAGTTTCACCTGGCCCGATGTTTGTCTGTCATCAAATCTTACAAATTAAATTTGATCCACTTCCCAGTTACCGATTGAGCTGAAATTTTGCATGCATGTATAAATCAGTTGACAATTCAAAATTATTATGACAAGGAGCTGGTCTGATGATGGAGCTGGAAGGTGGCTATAGGAACTTGGTAGTTAAACGACACAACCCCATCGAGTTTGGGTTCGTATGATTCGTTTTGACGAGTATATTAATTATATAGTATAGGTATACCGAGCTATAAAAGCTTGCTGTGAAAAAAATATTTTCATTAAAAGCTTGTTGTGTGTATGTTTGTAATGAATAAACTCAAAAACTGCTGCGCAGATTTAAAAATTCTTTCACCATTGGAAAGCTACATAACATTCACCCTCAGTAACATAGGCTTTATTTATAGCCCGGGCGAAGCCGGGGCGGGCCGCTAGTATACTATACAACACTAGTTTTAGTATATGCGAAACCCGAAACACGTGTCTAGTATTTTTATGTAAAGAATCTATGTACAAAATTTTATAACTGGTTCATGAAAAATCACAAAGTTATAAGCTTGTTATGTCAGCAAGAATACATCGTCGCCAGGCCATCCAGGCTACTGAGGGGTTGTTTTTGCACTTGCGCCCAGCTGTAATGCGACTAATGCCCGCTTTGACCTGCCGTGATCTGTTTAGTGTCCATATTGTGATTTTTTTTAAATATTTTTGGGAAAAAAATATGGTGACCTAAAAACATTCAGTTACTGATTCTGAACCAACTATATTCAGGTTTCGCATAAATTAAAAAATAATGCTTTATATATAAAAGGAGAAACTGACTGACTGACATATCAACGCAAAGCCGAAACTACTGGGACTAGGAGCGTAAAATTTAGCATAAGTCTTCCTTTTATGACGTAGGCGAGCACCAAGAGAGGGTTTGTCTAAAATTCACCCCCTAAAAGGGTGATGTGGGGGTCCATAGTTTGTATGGAAAAACCAACTTTCATGCGGGCAATGCCTCTGGCTAGTATACAAAACAAAGACCTGAACCGCGTCTGTCTGTCTGTATGACCGCGATAAACTCAAAAACTTCTAAACGGATTTTCATGCAGTTTTTGTTGATAGACAGAATGATTCATGAAGAAGGTTTAAGTGTACCAACGCGGTCATTTCTGCCTAATCACTTTCACAAATTTTGTTTGAATCCTGCGGAGCGGCGCCAAACCAAACGCTTTGAAGTTTTCGTTTCGAGTGCAAGCAACAATGAACTTAGCGGTGGTCAGGCGGAAGTGTCTTTGATGGTACATATATGCATATTATAGAAAAAAAACGTAAAAAAGTCTAAATATTTCTAGCGCCAGTGAAAATTTGAGACAGGTCGCTTACATTATTGTGTGTTACATTAGTGCTTATAGTACCTACTTACATAAAACATATATTTTTTATTGTGTAGCTTTCCGCCCGCGGCTTCGCCCGCGTGGACTACAGTTTATATCGCGCGGGCAGAGACCCGTGCTCAGCAGTGGAATTATAGGTAGCCTATGTGTTATTCCAGTGTCTCTTCTACCTACCTACCAAATTTGATCTAAATCCGTTCAGTAGTTTTTGCGTGAAAGCGTAACAGACAGACAGACAGAGTTACTTTCGCATTTATAATATTAGTAGGGATAAGCTCGCGTTTGACCACCATCTCACCTGACGGTAAGCGATGATATGGTCGACGATGGAACACGCTTGCCTAGAAGTACCTAACCTATTCACTCATGACTTAAAACTGTCAAACTGACACATAGACAAAACTATCTTGGTTATGACATTGACACATAGACAAAATAGACCTCGTTCTTTGACATTGACATTGCACGTCACTTATAGTGATGATCAATTAATTTCTTCGCCTGCACATAAAACAAAAGCGAGGTAAATATAGCTGTAAATACAATGCATGTAATATAATAGTAATTACATAGGATTGTAACGCGAACCATGCTAATATAATTACTATGGTTTATTGCTACTTTATGATGAAGAGACCAGTCATTAAATCTTGCAGTAAGCAATTAAAATGTATGAGTTTGCGGATGTGTGGGTTCCTATGAAACTAAAAGCACAAAATAGATAGGTACAGAAGTCAATCTACATACAAAGCGCGCTCGAGCAACGCACACATAGACACCGCTCACGGATACGATATCTCGGAGCGTCGGCCCGCTCGTCGAACAGTTCCGGCTCAAACGCTCATTAGTGTGCGTCCACCGAGTGTAGATATAAAAAGTGAAGTACATACATGAGATTGTCTTCTGTACCTATCTATTTTGTGCTAAAAGCATATAATTATAGCTACAAGCGATATAATCATTACACCACTATTTTTTAAATAGCAAATACTTAAAGGGCTTTATTACTTAATAGGTCTTGTTATTATTTAAGTAAAGTCTCAATAAATAATATTCATAAACAGCAAAGTTATTAGAATAGAATAGAATAAACTTTATTTTACACCAAAATAATAACAATGTCACAGAAACTTGTATTAGCGTTTGTTTATATCCCGAAATGCCACTCAATTTATGGAAATACGAAACGCGAGTTATGCATACATAATAAAAAGAATTCCCTGCCGGAGTCTGTGTTTCCTGATAGCTACAATCTAAGGGTCTTTAAGTCATGAGTGAATAGGTTACTTCTAGGCAAGCGTGCTCTATCGTCAACCACATCATCGCTTACCATCATTTGAGATAGTGGTCAAACGCGAACCTATCCATTATAAAAAAAATCCCTGCTGGAGTCTATTTTCTGATAGCTACAACCTATGGGTCTTTTAAGTGAAGAATGAACAGGTTAATTTTAGGTAAGCGTGCTCCATCGTCGACCACATCATCGCTTACCATCAGGGGGGATTATGGTCAAACGCGAACCTATCAATAATATAATATGTATTATTTTTTTGTTTGTTGGAGGTAATTTCCAAAAATACAGGTCCATTGGGAATTTTTTTTCACCGATTGAAAGCTGCTTTACTCTTGAGTGACATAGGCTATATTTTACGTACGCGGGCAAAGCCGTAAGCAAAAGCTAGTCAATAATAAAAAAATATATTTGTTCGAATCTCTCTATACCTGATACTGTCCACATTTCCATCAACCAATGTCAGTTTATTTCTTCGAACAGCAGCAACGTTTTGAAAACAATACCTATATGAATAAGTATTGTTTGAGTGTGTTGTGATTTCAAGAATTAATTCAACAATAGGGAAGTTTATCAGTCATACGTGGTGTCCTAACAATGGTTCAAAGAAACCTGGCTTAGCCAAGAAATGGTTGGATTGTGTGAAAGATGATACTGCTGGGTAGGGGGTGACGAATCGAGGATCAAAGCATAAGCAGCCTTGTAATGTTCCTATTGGTGGGACTCAGGCCTCCTTCAAGTGATCACAGTCAAGCACTAGTAAACTCAAGTGGCTCCTGCCCAACCTTGGGGGTCCAGGGGATCGCGGGGATCGTTCCGTCCATAGATAACTTTGGTTTTGTCCATGTTCATTTTAAGACCCACTCTTTCGGAAGCTCTACTGAGGTCACCGAACATTATACCGAGTTCTTCCGTAGTCTCAGCCATGACTACTATGTCGTCGGCAAACCGATGGTGAGTGATGTACTCGCCATTGACATTAATGCCTAGTCCTCACCATTCCAGAACCTTGCAGACATCCTCCATTGCAGCCGTGAACAGTTTTGGAAAAATAACTTCTCCCTGCCTCACACCTCGCTGCAAAAGGATAGGTTTCGATGTCTGGTCTTAAAGTCGGACTGACATGGTGACATTTTTGTATAAACACTTCAGCACTTCGATGTACCGATAGTCAATCTGGCACCGTTGGAGAGACTACAGTACAGGTCACAAGGTCGCGGGAATCCGATGGGTGCATGACGCACAGGACCGGTCGTTGTGGCGACGCTTGGGGGAGGTATATGTCCAACAGTGGAAGTCTTTCGACACGATATGATCAATAGATTCACATAGCGATCATCTGCAGTAAGCACTAGGTGTAGAATATTGTTAGCCTTTTAGCTAAATATTCTATGACTCAAAACAAGCCTGTCTTTAGCGTAGCTAGAAAGGTCGTGAGGTCTAAAGCCACTGAACTCTTGAGCAACTAAAAGATTTGAATAATTACGTTCAAAATTCAATTTGCGAGTTTCACAATGACCAAACTTCATGGTTGGACTAATCTCCCGTAAGTTACAAAACAACGTCAATATAATTATTTGACAATAAAAACAGTCAGGTCAGGCCAATTAGTAGGCCTTTGCCAAATTGTCAAAAAAAATATTTAAGTAAGACAATTTTTATGAAACGTCATACCACAAAATAGATAGGTACAGAAGACAATCTCATGTATGTACTTCACTTTTTATACCCACGCTCGGTGGACGCACACTAATGAGCGTTTGAGCCGGAACTGTTCGACGAGCGGGCCGAGGCTCTATCGTGTCCGTGAGCGGTGTCTATGTGTGCGTTGCTGCTCGCGCGCGTTGTATGGAGATTGACTTCTGTACCTATATATTTTGTGGTCTTACTCTTGGTTGTTTTTAGTTGTATTGAAGGTTGTAAGCGATGAAGCTTGTCAATCATAATATTGATGAATGGCCGCCATTTTTTATTTACTTATAATAGTAGACTTGACCTCTCACTCATGGCTAAAATAGTAGACCTCCTTTCGAGAAAATCAAAGTATTTATCTGTACATAAGTATATGGCTCAAAAGGCTGCTAAACTGAAATGGAATTGGGCAGGACATATCTGCCGCATGCCCGACAAACTATGCGCCAAAGTAGCACGACGGTACTTCACGCCGGAACAGCTGCTTAATCTTTATCAAGCCCAAGTTCGATCGAGTATGGAGTTCTCATCTTTGGGATGGGTCTGCCAAATACCAGCTTGATGCCCTGGAGTCTATTGAGAGGCGAGCCAAGAGAATCATCGGCAATGATGCACTTGTAGAGTCGAAGCTCCAAAGTCTTGAGCATCGTCGTCAAGTTGCTGGCCTGTCGGTTTTCTATCGTCTGCATTTCGGTGAGTGTGCACTGGAATTGCACAATCTAATTCCGCCAAGTCCGTTCCATCATCGGACCACCAGACGTACGGCGTTGCGCCACCGGTACATGGTGGACATCCCACCCATACGCACAAAGCGTTTTGGGAACACATTCATTGTGCGTACATCCAAGGAGTGGAATTCTCTGCCGGAGTCTGTGTTTCCTGATAGCTACAACTTAGGGGTCTTTAAGTCAAGAGTGAATAGGTTACTACTTCTAGGCAAGCGTGTGCCATCGTCGACCACATCGTCGCTTACCATCAGGTGAGATGGTGGTCAAACGCAAGCCTATCAATAATAAAAAAAAAACACAAAGTTGGTGACCTGAAAAAGAGTAGGTGTCTAGCAAATTTCTAAAAACGCACTATGAAATAAAACTAATATTATATAGGCGAAAGTCTGGCAATGTGTATGTTCGTCACGTTCGATCGGCTGCACGATAGAAAACGCCTGAAAACTCTGTTGGTATTCGGTAATTCTGTGATTTACTAGAATATTTTACTAAACTTATTCCAGGAGATACGTGTTTAATACCCGTAAAAGTTATTCAGAAAATTTGTCGTCATTCAGAATCTCGATTAAATATCGCAAGGCTTTTATTTTTAGTTTCACCTGTCCCAATGTTTGTCTGTCATCAAATCTTGTAAATTAAATTTGACCCACTTCCCGGTTACCGATTGAGCAGAAATTTTGCATGCATGTGTAAATCAGATGACAATGCAAAATTATTATGACATGGAGCTGATTTACTTATGGAACCGGAAGGTGGCTACAGGAACTTGGTAGTTAAACGACACAACACCATCGAGTTTGGGCTCGTATGATTCGTCTTGACGAGTATTAATTATATAGGTATACCGAGCTATAAAAGCTTGTTATGAAAAAATGATTTTCATTAAAAGTTTGTTTAATCCTCCTTTTTTATGTGATAGTTTTAAATCAATTTCTCACTTATAATTCTAAAATATGTTGTGACTTTAAATTGTAACAGTCTCTAAGAAATGTAATGGTTCATGTGCCTATGCATATTTGAACAACTTTGTGGCATTGAACAACAAGAAAAATGTATCTATGCTGTGCTATTACTTATGAAGCTAAAGAGTTTGTTGGTTTAGTTAAACGCCTGAATCGAAATGAAAATATATGTTAGTGTTGGATAACCCATTTACCGAGAATGGCTATGGAACTTTACGCTACAACTTATGGAAGCAGAGTTTGATACATGCTATGACCTGCCGTGACCGGTGTGTGCATAATAATATAATAACATGCATACACAATTTAATTTAAATAGATAGGTAGATAATTTAAAGGATACATATTTTTTTTAATAATGATGACAAGAATAAATTAAAATATCTTTATTTTATTAGCCTTGATCCTCTCTCCTCTAGCTTTGCTGTGCCCGACAGGGTCCATATTGATTCTTACTATATTTTTATACCATCATACATACATATGGAATGCATTAAAGTATTGAGTATTGAGTGTCGGTGGTGACCAAGTTGTAACCTTTTTTTTAATTTTTGGGTAAATATATCATCATCATCATCATCATATCAGCCGAAAGACGTCCACTGCTGGACATAGGCCTCCCCCAAGCGTCGCCACAACGACCGGCCCTGTGCGTCACGCATCCATCGGATTCCCGCGACCCTGACCAGGTCGTCGGTCCACCTTGTTGGAGGCATAAATATATAACATAGTGTAAAAAATATTGGAATCCATTCAGTTACTGATTCTGAACAAACTATACAAGGCCACAACCTTCCACATACAGTTTAAGAGAAAATAAATGTTGTGTAAGGTTGTTCAGTTTCGTCTACTGAGCAAGCCCTTAAAGTTTGCGGAGGGCTGTCACTTACACCTTGTATACAGGTTTCGCATTAACTAAAAATAATGTTATACATTTAAGTTCATAAAAATTTGACGCCATTTTGAAAATACTTTAAATTTTTTCGCAAATTATGCGCAGTGTAAGTTTAACGTTATTTGCATAAAAATTATGAAATTCCGAGGCCTACCTTGACTACCCCCTAACCATACTCCATCGCCATTACTAAGCAATGTTTTACTAACCGACTGCGCATAGAGAGGTGTTGCTTTCATCACCATCCATTATAAGCGGAGGCCATTCGAAATTGGCTAACATCTTATTAACATAAAGTATTTGCTTGCAAAATTCTAAAAATAGTGGACTATTAACTGGTCTGTTGGTCTAGTGGTTTGTGGTTCTGACTGCTATGGCGGAGGTCGTGGGTTGGATTCGTCCAGGACAAATGTGTTTGATGAGCATGATCATTTGTTCTGTGTCTGCGTGTAATTTTTCTATAACAAGCTTTGTGGCGGGTTTCGTTCGCATAAATAAAATATAGTCTATGTCACTCAGGAATACAGCAGCTTTATACCGGTGACAAATGTCTCGCTGATGATACCATGGGTGTCAAAATGGTTGAGCCAAGTGGTGCTAATATTCGCGTCATGTCCGTGAACGGGAGCTGTCAGTTGAGGCTGGTCATCTCTTAGCTGTCAGTGGCTTATTTTAATTTCTTTATAAAGACTAGCTGCTCCCAGCGGCTTCGCCCGCGTGATAGCAGAAAATTATCCCAAGGGAACATACTCCCGGGATAAAAAGTATCCTCTATTCCAGGACATGGTCTATCCATGTACCAAATTTCATCAAAATCGGTTTTGCCATTTAGGCGTGAAGACGTAACAAACAAACAAACTCACTTTTTTTAATATTAGTAAGGATTTTATTTGCATTGTTCTCACATGATAGAGAAAAGAAACATGTATTGTAACCGAAATATTTGTAATACATAACACGATTGAAAAGTGTGTCCTTGGAGTTTCTTGCACATTCTTCTCCATAGAGATTCTACGCCACAAAATAGATATGGTACAGAAGACAATCTCATGTATGTACTTCACTTTTTATACCTACGCTCGGTAGACGCACACTAAGCTGTCCGATCGTCCGGTAACTGACCGGATCGAGCCAAGGCGTCAACGGCGCGCACTGTTCCCGCGCGCCTCAAGGAGTTGTCAGCAACAGGAGGGGCCCATCTGGGTCGCAGCCTACCGGGGTCGGGGTTATCCGAAAGGAAACTAGAGCCCCGGTATGAAGGCTAGAAAGAACGGCGCGGGGTTTTTAGTCAGTAAGAGTCTGACACTATCTCCCGCTCCACCCAAGAGCGGGTTTTGTCAGTGATGATTTTCCCCATCGAGAGAAAAAAAAAACACTAAAGAGCGTTTGAGCCGGAACTGTTCGACGAGCGGGCCGAGACGCTCCGAGATATCGTGTCTGTGAGTGGTGTCTATGTGTGCGTTGTGAGAGCGCGCACAGTATGTAGATTGACTTCTGTACCTATATATTTTGTGTCTACGTTTTGGAACGTGCAATTAGCATAATATTTCTGACTTCTTGACATTTCAAAAAGTGTAAATGATTTATTTGAAACGGATGCTTTGAATCTTTGAACCCTGTTCAATTTACGGTCAATTTGTAACTTGTAAGACTTTTGAAATCATCTCCTCAAGCGTTTCATTTTGATACCCTACATAACTGTTACGAAAAAACATACAAATACGTGCCAAAAATCCGCCATGTTATTTTTTGATGTACTCAGTGTCTCTTTCATAAGTAAGACAAATCTAACGACACCTCTCAAGGTAATATGCAAGCCTGATCGGCTTTACATTCTCATACATATAGAGCAGTGGTGGCCGAGTGGTAACGGCCCCGACTTACGAGTTGTAGATCGCGGGTTCGAACCCAGCCAGGCGCAACGTTTGTGTAATTTATTTCATCACCACTGCTCTCAAAACGGTGAAGGAAAACATCGTAAGGAAACCGGCATGTCCTAGATCCAAAAATTCGAAGACATGTGACATTCACCAACCCGCATTGGCCCGCGTGGTGGATTACGGCCCATTCCCTCTCCTAGAGAGGAGGCCTGAGTCCCAGCAGTGGGAACATAAAAAAGGCTGTTGATGATGATGACATACATTTATATGTATAATAATAACATATAAAGCATCCTCTCTAGGAGCGAACAGCGCGAAGAAAGGAAGGCGTGTAGGAAGAAGAAGCATACATACACACATTTGAAAAATAAAATCTCCTAACTAGGATCGCCAACTGTTTATTGAATAGCTATCATTTATTGCTCGATTTGTTTTTATTATTTTTGTATAACCTCTTTTTATGATGACGATTTGGACATAGTGTCCAATTTAACACATTTTTATTGAAATATTTTTTAATCTATTGCATAGCTTCTATCGCGGGCCTTGAGCGGGGAGAACGAATCCAGAAATTCCGTAACGAAAAAAACCTAACACCCACCACTAAATGGTTGTCATGGCAACTTGTCAACTTCAATCACAAATAAGTTGATAAAAAATGCTATGCAATAGCTTTACCGCGGCAGTCTCCGAGTGCCACACGTCTTTTTTTTCACTGACTTTTCGAACTCGGTACAGTAAATGCGACTTACATCAGTCCCATTCGCATCACTATACCGAGTGATGGTGGCTCATGAATGTAAAGTTCTATTGAAGGAAATTATTATTTCTGAAGATAAGGGGCTATGTATCTCCCTTAGTGTAGGGGATGTAGTCACTGCGACCTAAAAGATCTATTGTGACTCGCCACCTTGTTAGAGTAACTCTTTTAGCCCGGAGGCTTCCAGGAAGTCTAGAATACTCCTAGCTTTAAGAGTTTTAATCTCCTCCGGGCGAACAATGTGTGTGGCTCAGATGGATACTGAGTTTGTGGATAAGGGGCCCGCATTCACACAAAAGTGCTTAAGCTGTTTTAGCCTGTAAAAGTCTGACACGCTCTCTCGCCCACTTTGGAGTCATTGGATAATTTTCAAAAAAGAAAACGAATTTTTTATTTGTCTCGATCTAAAATCTTAAATCCAGATTTGTTTTAACAACTGCCCTGATTTTAATCCAATCGGATCTGGAAACACTACTCATAGCCCTCTCCTTCTGAAGCAGTCGGGTAAAAATAATGATCAAACGAACATACCTGAGGGCCAAGTTCTATCATATTATACTCAAGCCATTTCTGAAGAGATTAGCATCGTTCCACAAACTATTATTGCCACTCCTGCCACTTAGTCAAACCGCCATTTATTTTGTCTTTGCCATTCCTGCTGTCAAGTCTCCGTCAAGCTGCAATGACACTTACAGTGCTGCAAGGACCTTTTGGCGCTTAAATGACATTTGACAGTTGGTAAATGACATTTGAGAAATTGTCTGTGGCAATCATAGACACAACTGGACTGACCATTACCGTCACTAAATTGGCAAAATTATATAAAGAGACAAAACAAGTGTGCGGCCAATACCTGTCTCTTTTTATGGATCGTAGTGGCGATGGTGAAAGTTTATTATTTTGAGTTTTTTTTATAGATTGTTACCAATTAGAATTCTAGAAAAAGACAAAAATTGGGCGCACCATTGCTTTATCTCTTTCACAATTATCTGGACGTATTGAGAGCCAGACAGGAAATGTTTAGTCCAGTTCTGTCTATGGTAGAAAAAAAAACAAGATGGCGGAATTTTGACAGCGCGCGAAAAGATCCTTCGCCAACAGCTCTAATAGTTTTATTTCTAGCTGTCTACTAAGTAAATAAAGGGGAGGTTCGTTTGCTAATCTCTTCGGAGGAACTTAGATGATAGAACTTAACTTAAAGACAAGTTCGTCTAATCACTACTTAAGCTTCCGCCTCGATTTGGAATTGCACACTAATTTAGGTAAACAAGTAAGGATATAGGAAGATATTTACAGAACCAGTTACATTATTGTGCTATGCCATGATTGCGCATTAAATAATATTAAGTGTATAACGTACCACTCCCTCTCAAAGAAATGGGGATGAAATCCATCAGGAGCAGTGTAGATTGCTTCTTATACGTATTATAAGCAGCGTATATTCTGTTAAAACCATTCAGGTGAGACCATTTTATGAAGTGGTAATAAAAAAAAAAACGGTAAAATAAAAAAAAAACACATTGTCAATTATTATTTTTTGCACAATCCTGACGGGGCACTAAAATGGGTGTTAGAGGTGACCTGCCAGCGATATTAAGGTATAAGACTTAAACAAGAGTGGCAACACTATTTTTAACATGGAACCGTCTGTGTACAATACCAATCCCGAGGATGAGGCTTGAATATCAGAGAGGCAATACCCGTAGTTTTTACGTGACAGTAGTATCAGTGAAAAAAGCCCCGTTATTTACACACATTATGACAGGTATTTGACATTGATTGTCGTTGAAATCTAAATTTGAAAAATCATTTGACAATCAGCAAATTACAAATGACGTCCTGTCCCTCAAGGCGGTCGTCTCTCATCATTTTGTAATGCATTGGCTGAGGTGATAATGAGACGCAAAAATTCTCTTCATTATCACGTCTGATTGTTCAAAAAACCCTTTCAACACCACATTTTAATATATGAGACAAGTGAATGGGTTAAAATTTATTATATTTTTACGTCAACATATGCAGTGGATGTTTTTTCGTACCCTATGAAAGTGAACTGCAGTGGCCAGTCTAAAAATTTCTCAACCGACTGTGAGCCAGTTTGGCATGTAAAAAAAACTGGCCAATTAGGATGTCACCGACCCATCCCTTGCACAATGGTAGTGTAGAGCAGCTGCACAGGACATGCGTCACCTGCTATGCTGACTATCCTGCACAACTACAAGTACTTTTTTGGATCTCTACAAGGTAGAGCTGAGGATGCCAAACACTGGTCAGCAGTAAAAGAGTCATGCGACACGAAAAAAAATTTTTTTTTTAAGTGGCCACTCATGACTTTTCAACTCTAAAGTGGGGCGAAAAGGCGCGTCAGACTTTTACTGACTAAGATCCTAAGATCACACCTGTGACCTTAATTTTAGGACTACAGGTTTTCTTTTCAGACATTCCCCGAGGGTGTCCTTAATGACAGAAGTGTTAGCATTACCTAACCCATTTTTGGGTCGAAGCGTTTATTGATAGATTTTTATAAACATCAGTGGCGTTGAAAGTGTTTACCAGCAGCTTGCTCAGAGAAGATCGTGTAATGAACAATATTATGTAAGCCATATTTCAAGCAGTCTGATGCCTTTAGTGATATCAAACCTGCGATTATGTCACAAAATCACTGACCTCTATTATTTACCACACTGGACTGGCGGCCATCAAAGTTATTTTGAGCATGTTTAATATTCGCCATATTGGCGCTGTCAGCCGTAGCGAGTGTCTTTGGTACTAAAACGAATAAATCCATGACCTTTCTTCTTCCTGCCCTTATCCCATATTACTTGGGGTCAGCGCAACACGTTTTTTTCTTCCATTCTGTCCTGTCACCCGTCAAACTATCACTAACTTCCTTTTCTTTCATATCTCATATCACTCCTCACACGATCCATCCATCTTTTGTTCGGCTTTCCTCTCCCTCTCCATCCACTACCAATCCATCCATCTTTTCTTAGGCCTTCCTCTCCCTCTCCATCCATCTACATGTATACTCAGAACTTTTTAAGTAATATGCGCTTTATTCCTCCTCTTCACATGACCATACTAAGACAACCGATTACCTTTCAACTTTTCAGTCACTGGCACCATTTTCAAACTTCCTCTAATATACTTATTTCTCACTTTATCTATTCTCGTCACACCACACATCCATCTCAACATTCTCACCTTCGCTACATGCAATCTTTTTCATTCTTCTTTTTCACTTTTTCACAATATACACATGACCATAGGTTTCACATAATTCCTGAAGGAACAATACAGAATTCGAATGAAATTCACTTCTCTGCAGCCATTTGCATTATACGTCAAAATAAGTTCTTTGAACGCTCGCGAGGGGCGCTTCAAATAGGCACAAAAAATTAGCTGTCCAACATATGGAATAGCCACAACAACCGGTCCTGTGCGTCACGCTTGGGGGTGGCTTATGTCCAACAGCGGACGTCTTTCAGCTGATATGATAATGATGAGGGTGATATGGAACAGCCTGTCCAGTGATAACTAGAAGAGGTCAGTGCACCAAATGCATTGGACTTAAGAACTGTTTCTAATTTCTTTTCCGGTCGATTTTTTTGTTGTATTTGAAAGTTTCTGACAAATACGGGCATTCCCCCTCTGATCAATAGAGTAGGTATTTACCATATATCCATCTTTCCTTTTTAAAACCACTCGGTGACTGCTGTTCCGTTGGTGGAGGCGGACTTATTTTGCCACTCGACGGGGCATCCTTAGGAAGTTCAACTTTAACTGGCGTATCTTTTGGTTTCTGTTCCGGTTCAATTATAATAGGGTTTAAAACTGTTGTCCTCTGAGCGTTTGAGCTTTCTTTTGGCCGCTTTTCGGATTTTGTCTTACGAGGGGTATTTGTATCACTATTAAGCGGTGCCTGTTGTTCCGCTGGAGGGGGCGGATTTATTTTGTCACTCGACAGTATCCTAAGAGGGGCGTTCTTAGGAAGTTCAATATGTACTGGTGTATCTTTTGCTGTGTGGTCTGGTTCAATTATAATAGGGTTTAATTCAGTTTTCTTTTTTTCGATTTTTATCTTACGAGGGGTATTTTTATCTCTTTGGCCATCTTGTTGGCTCATGTCTAGGACCCCGACTTCGCTCCTGTGGGACAAAGGAGATAGTACCTTCAAAATCAATCAGCCCAGAGGAGATATATGCGCATGTACTTCTTGACTGCACAGGTGTCACTGATAGGTATACACTATATAGCCATACGATTCGTAGGATCCCTGAATTCCCTCACAGACTGCAAAATGTGAGAGGCCTAATCAGTTCTTAGAGACGGATGGGCTGGTTGAAATAAGCCTACCGAAGGTTGGCCGCCATGATCCATGTACAAAAGTCGTCAAGGGAATAAGTACGGAAATTAAACTCGGATAGATAGATCAATCAGTTCAATATCCAAACTCCACTGCGAGTTCCAGTCGTAACCAGATGCAATACATCATCAGTATTTTAGGTATATGGAGTACTGTCTAATACCCCTTGGCAAGGCTTTATTTTTGAGGTAGGAAATCACCAAATAGTCACCAGCTCTAGCGAGCGAGAAGGCGTGTTATACTTTTACTGGCTAAAACTTACCTGAGTTCCTTGAGTCACCCTTTGAGTTCCAGGACCACGGTAAAGCTAGAACTACATTAGACCGACGCACACGTGTAACACGCCTGATTTGTACGTAGAACGACGTCGCGTCGCGTGGATCTAGTGTAGCTCTACAAGTTTAGTTTCCATATAAAATGTATGGAGACCGACGCGCCCAGATCGGCGTGTGTGGCACACGTGTGCGCAGTGTAGTTCTACTTTGATCATTTCTATAATTTCTCAACTTAACATTATTATAGAGCATCTTCATCAAAAATGTCCTAAATTAGGACAGGTTGCAATCGAATTTGTACTTTATATTTAATGATATAGAGTTTCTAGTTGCAAAATTGGCTTTTTAATTCTATAGGTAATCAAATATTAGGTAATACTAAGTAATGTATAACGTAGTTTCCTAAGCACTCGTCGTTTCTCAAAAGGTAACTCGTAAGCATCGAAATCTATGTTTATGTAACTTGCCTGCGGTTCATCTATGTCAAGTTCGGTGTCAGTCAGCATAATACATACTAATATTATAAATGCGAAAGTAACTCTGTCTGTCTGTTACGCTTTCACGCAAAAACTACTGAACGGATTTGGATCAAATTTGGTGGGTAGGTAGAAGAGACACTGGAATAACACATAAGCTACCTATAATTCCACTGCTGAGCACGGGTTTCTGCCCGCGCGATATAAACTGTAGTCCACGCGGGCGAAGCCGCGGGCGGAAAGCTAGTACGAATAATATAAATGGGAAAGTGTGTGTGTCTGTTTGTCCGTCTTTCACGGCAAAGCGGAGTGACGAATTGACGTGATTTTTTAATAGGAGACAGTTGAAGGGATGGAGAGTGACATAGGCTACTTTTTGTCTCTTTCTAACCCCCCACTTCCCTGGGGAACCGTGTTACCCGAATTTAACGCGAGCGAAGCCGCGGGTAAAAGCTATTCTCCTATATATAAAAAGAAATACCGCTCACTGATTAATCAAGAAATCTTAGAAACTATTCCATACAACTTTTGTATGGAGAAACTAAGTTTCATGTGGAAGCCCCGGGTCTAATGTGTAAAAAGAGAAACTGACTGACTGACATTTCAATGCATAGCTGATTACAGTTATGCGTTGAGACCTAAAGCCCGCTATGACCTGCTGTGATCTGTGTTGTACTTAGTGTCGATGGTATCCAACTTGAGATCATGAAAAAATATAACATGTGTAAAAATAATTGAAATCTATTCAGTTACTGATTCTGAACAAACTATATTCAGGTTTCGCATAAATTCTTACTAATATTATAAAAGCGAAAGTGAGTTTGTTTGTTTGTTACGTCTTCACGCCTAAATGGCAGAACCGATTTGATGATTTTTGGTACAGAGATAGTTGGGACCCTGGAGACGGACATAGGCAATTTTTTTTTTTAAATTAAGAAAAGGGAGAGAAAGAGAAAAGAAAAGGGGAGAGGAAATAAAAAATATTAATAAACGCAGGCGAAGCCGCGAGTAAAAGCTATTTAAAAATAATGTTGTATGTATAGATAATGTTGTATATATAATATATATAGATAACTAAACCTAGAATTGTCAAGAGACGCGTATTTACAAAATACATTACGCTTCACGTATGTAGTCTGATGACGGTGATACAATAATAATTTTGAATGCCAAATACAGCAGTTATAATAGGCGACGCCAATTAATTTATAAACATTATGATTCTTCCTTTTTAACACGATTTTATTAGCTTCGCCTGTATTCGATGAAACGCATGTTGCTAAAAAAGTTATGAGTTTACATGTGGATGGATGGAGGGGAAGAGGGAGGCCAAAGAAAAGATGGATGGATTGTGTGAGAAGTGATATGAATGAAAAGGAAGTTAGTGATAGCGTGACGAGCGACAGGACAGAATGGAAGAAAAAAGCATGTCGCGCCGACGCCAAATAAAACGGGACAAGGGCAGGAAGATGATGATTAGCTTCGCCTGTATGTTTGCTTGTTTGCCTGTAACCACTTTGGGCGATTACATGTTCTTTAAACTTTTTTTTTACGGTTAGCAAAAATCATCCAATGACAAACCCCGCTCTTGGGTGGATCCCGCTCCACCCAAGAGCCAGGGTTATCCGAAAGGAAGCTCGAGCCCCGGTATGAAGAGGATGGAAGGAACGGGGTGGGTTTTTATTCAGTAAGAGTCTGACACTCCCTCTTGTTCCACCCTAGAACGGAAGACGTCATTAAGTGAATTCCTACCTCTTAAAGAAAAAGCGTATGGGTATGCGTTGAATGATTAAAAATCTAAAAAGTCCAACGATGCTAAGCATGATTAGATGAAGAATCTCTAGATCGACATCCACAGACAACCCCTGGTACCTATTATATTAAATTACTAGCTGCTCCCAGCGGCGTCGCCCGCGTGACAGCAGAAAATTATCCCAAGGGAACACACTTCCGGGATAAAGAGTATCCTATGTCCTATTCTAGGACATGGTCTATCTGTGTACCAAGTTTTATAAAAATCGGTTTTGCAATTTAAACGTGAAGACGTAACAAACAAACAAACTCACTTTCGCTTTTATAATATTAGTAAGGATTACGATACTTAATATCCTAAGGTTGTCTGGTAGACATCGCTGTCAGCGATAAGACCGCCATTGTACCATAGATTTAAGTTTCTGTTTAAGTTATGTTACTTTTCTTGTGTACAAATAGTTTATTCTAGTCATGTCCTGCTATATGGACTTTAAAAGGGACCTTGACCCCTGAGTTTGTTTCGGTGTCTCTTCTCAGGGTAGTCAGCTAAGAAAGACTGGCCTCGTGTATATTAAATTGACATGCAAAACACCTATTTGCAAAATAAACTTAATTTATCAATCAAATATTAACTTACAAACTGAAAAAAGCAAGTTAACTTAATAAAAGTAACTTACGATCACAACGCCTACGCAAAAAACGTTAGCAACAATATTCTTAAATAAATAAATTCATTTTATTGCTCTTAACTTTTTATTAAGAAAAATGTGGCGCCGAGCGTGACCGATGTTACGTTGAATTGTTTATGATTCGGACATAGTGTCTGAATTGGCACATTTTTTTTTCAATATTTTTTCACTGGCTATTCGGATACACACTGTTTAGTACAGTCAAATAAAACATTTTAAAATATAAGACATGGGGAAAAAAGGCGTTACTACAACTATTTTAGGGTATATTTATAGCGGCAACTTCGAGTAATTTTCATTATAAAACTTTATTTATCTGACAGTACTCATTCTTATTCTTTTTCCTAACCTTATCCCATATTACTTGTGGTCGTTGTAATATGATTTTTTCTTCCATTCTTTCCTGTCAACCGCCAAACTATCACTACCCTTTTCTTTTATATCACTCTATAGACAATTCATCTATCTTTTTTATATCTTACAGTATTAAACAGCTGCAACAAATCAGGAGGTGTCCGAATCATCAGTGAAAAACTATTCGAAATAAATTGTGTCGATTTGGACACTGTGTCCAAATATATTGTGTCCAAAAAATCAGCAACTCGTTATGCGAGTTGAGGAATGCTTGCGTGGCCATTACTATTTCTATCTGACTTATCAAGATAATTATTGTGTCAAACATCACGCCTGCCTTCACAGAACGGTGTAAGCACATCAGTTTAGCTAGTTTAAGAGGCGGTTGTAGACGTTGTCGTCACTGAGTGTTTTGTATGAAGAGAGAGAGTGTTCCGCCCGGGCCTATGTCAATTTCGCGGCCCCTTAACAGCGGTTTTATTTTTATACATATAAAAATAATACTAACTATTCAAGACTTTTATATATGACAGACCCTTTAATTTTTTTTTTTTGTAATTTTCAAATATTTACGTGACGAAATCTCATAGTTACAAATATACGTAATAATCGCAAGTTAGGGTCAGATTCGCATATTTTTTTTATCGAGCCTGCTTATTTATATCACGTTATGATTTTTGAGCAGCGGTTGGTCATATAGTTAATTTTAGTAAATTAGTTTTACATGGTGTTTTTTTTTTTATATTTATGAATTTCCATAAGTTTAAAAAGTTCAAAATGAGTAGAACCTGGCCTTAAGAGATGGTTGCAGTCACTGAGTATTTTACGAGTATGAACTCCACCCGGGTCTGTGTCGACTTTGGGGTCTTGTTGTAACAGCGATTATATTTTTAGAAAAAAAAAACATAGTAATTATTCAAGATTTTTGATTTTAGACCCTTTTAAAAAACATCTTCTTTGGGTAAAGATATTGTCTCTAACTGTGTTCATTTGCTTGTTGAATTTGACATCTTCAACAAAAAATTAACATTCACTGTATTTGGTACAGATACTCGTATATTATGATTGTAACTAAATTTTCTGATTGAGGTGTATATTATTTAAAATTTTGTATATGTACTCAAATTTCTCTCCCGACAGAATCTTTTTTGTTTTTTTTTTTAGGAAATTATCATCATCGTCCTGCCCTTGTCCCGTTTTATGCGAGGTCGCCGCAACACGTTTTTTACTTCCATTCTGTCTTGTCATCCGTCACGCCATCACATCATACCTTTAACCCTTCAGATACCGTCAATTAGAGACACAATAGTAAAACAATAGATGCGCGGCCACCGGTGGTCGCTTGGGGATTCATGAATTAAGGTAATGATTTCGAACCACGCTGCACGCAGCAGTGCTGCCGCGACACTACTGGTCCCCATACAATTTCTATAAGCTTATATGAGATTACATTCCGAGCTAGGCAGCAATGTCGCGGCAGCAATGTAGGCAGTGTGACAATGTGTGGCAGCACTGCGGCAACAACACTGCTGCTTGTTGCCGAGTTCGGAATCATACCTTAACTCTTTTTTCTATACATATATCACTATAATAATAATAATATTCCACAACTATCACACAACGCCGTCTAGCCCCAAGCTAAGCAGAGCTTGTGTTAATGATAAATGATAAATGATCTTTATTTTGTAAATAGGTTTTCAAAAAACACTTCTACACGTCAATATTGTTTTTAGTCAGTTTTAACGAGATGAGGCCGGTGTTTCCTAGCTGACTACCCTGAGAAGAAACACCGAAACAAACTCAGGGGTAAAATGGGGTTATGAGTACTAGACAACTGATAGACCTACTAATATATTTCTTAATACATACATATTATAGATAAACTCCTCACACAATCCATCCATATTTTCTTTAGCCCTCTCCATGCATTCGCGTGGATATTAATAACATAAAGTTGGTAAAAAACACATCAATTTTAAAGTTTTACTTGTCCAAACACTAGTGGAACAGGTTTCTCAAAGACGAATGTTGTCAGGAAGTTTGGTCAGTTCAAAGTTCGCGTTTGCGTTGTGTGTTTAAACTAAATTGTTGTTATTACAAGCATTTATTTAGTTTCACCTGTCCCGATGTTTGTCTGTAATCAAATCTTGTAAATTAAATTTGACCAACTTCCCGGTTACCGATTGAGCTGCAATTTTGCATACACGTGTAAATCAGATAACAATGCAAAATTATTATGACGAGGAGCTGAATGAACTGATGATGGAACCGGAAGGTGGCTTGGTAGTTAAACGACACAACCCCATCGAGTTTGGGCTCGTATGATTCGTCTTGACGAGTATTAATTACATAGGCATACCGAGCTGTAAAAGCTTGCTATGAAAAAATGATTTTCATTAAAAGCTTGTTATTTAATGTTTTAAAACACCTCAGATGCTCTACCATGACCTCTTAACGCCATCATATTGACGACTTAAACTTATAATGGGATGAAGATTACGTCTACCTCGGACAGACAGTCCAGTTGGGTAGGTCGAACTTCGAGAAGAAGGTCAACCAACGAATCCAACTCGGCTGGGCAGCGTTCGGGAAGCTACGCGGTGTCTTCTCGTCCAACATACTCGTACCACAGTGTCTTAAGACGAAAGTCTAAGATCAGTGTGTGTTGCCAGTGATGACATATAGCTCCGAAACGTGGTCGCTCACAATGGGCCTCATCAGAAGGCTTAAAGTCACCCAAAGGGCAATGGAAAGAGCTATGCTCGGGGTTTCCCTGCGTGATCGAATCAAAAATGAAGATATCCGCAGGAGAACCAAGGTTGCCGACACAGCACAAAGAATTGCCAAACTTAAGTGGCAATGGGCAGGGCACATTGCTCGCAGAACAGATGGCCGTTAGGGCCGAAAGGTTCTGGAGTGGCGATCGCATACCGTAAGACGCAGCGTTGGAAGGCCTCCAACAAGGTGGACTGATGACCTGCTGAAGGTTGCGGGAAACTGATGGATGCGAGACGCACAGGAACGTTGGTTGTGGCGACGCTCGGGGGAGGCCTATGTCCAACAGTGGACGTGTGTCGGCTGAAATGATGCGATACGACAAAGCCTAAGCTAATTAAAATGACGCATCAGAAAACTTATCTAAGTATTATTTAACGATTTAATTGCTCTAATTCGTCGGCGCCCAATTCTAAAGGCATTAGCTAATCAATTGATTACTGTTTTATAGTTTTAACTCCTAATTATTCCATTAGTTACAAACTGGTTTTAGTTTCGTCTACAATTTTGAGAATTATCCTCAAAATTGGTGACTAGAAACGGTTTTGTAACTGTTTTTCACTAGTTTGTTGCAGGAAATACATATAATTGAATACAAGAACTGCTAGTTCCCCTCCGCGCAAACCACCCAAGCGTCGGACCGGGCCTTGGTTCAGGGCATGGTCCGGAGCGAGGAGGAGTGGCAGGCGGCCGCCTCCTTCTGCGAAGCAGTAATGCTAGCAAAGGTCCTCCTTTCCCTCCGGCCGACCGCATCAGGCAACGGCGCCCTCGCCGCCGCCGCCGGGATTCCAATCCCGATTTCCGGCCACCGTAGACGCGGGCTCGCGGACGGCGAGCCATGGGTATCTCGCTGTCCGATCGTCCGTTAACTGCCCGGACCGAGCCATGACGTCAACGGCGCGCACTGTTTCCGCGCGCCTCAAGGAGTTCTCAGCAACAGGAGGGGCCCAGATGGGTCGAAGCCTACCGGGGCCGGGGTTATTCGAAAGGAAACTCGAGCCCCGGTATGAAGGCTAGAAGCAACAGGTGGGGTTTTTAGTCAGTAAGAGTCTGACACTATCTCCCGCTCCACCCAAGAGCGGGTTTTGTCATAAGATGATTTTTTCCATCGAAAAAAAAACCCAGGCGTCAGAACTTCGGAAGTCACCACTTTAGGAAGATGGATCGAAAGATGAGAATAGAATAGAATAAACTTACCTACTTACTTTACTTTTTTTTGTTTTTTTTGATTAGGTCAAACGCGAAGCCTATCAATAATAATATTCCACAACTATCACTTAACGCCGTCTAGTCCCAAGCTAAGCAGAGCTTGTGTTATGGGTACTAGACAACTGATAAACATACTTATATATTTCTAAATACATACATATTATAGATAAATTACACCCAGATACAGAACAAATGATCATGTTCATCACATAAACATTTGTCCTGGGTGGGTATCGAACCCACGACCTCCGGCGTAGCAGTCAGGGCCACTAACCACTAGACCAACAGGCCAGTCTAATAATAAAAAAAGAACTTAAAATAATACAGGGGTAGTCTGCGGTGTATGTTTATCAGTTGTCTAGTACCCATAACACAAGCTCTGCTTAGCTTGGGCCTAGACGGCGTTGTGTGATAGTTGTGGTAGCTTTTGCCCGCGGCTTCATCCGCATATCTAATCCCAGGATAAAAAGTATCCTATGTGTTATTCTGGGATATGGTCTACTCGTGTACCAAGTTTCATCGAGATCCGTTCAGTAGTTTTTGCGTGAAAGAGTAACAAACATCCATACATTCATCCATACATACAAACTTTCGCATTTATAACATTAGTATGATTATTATATATCTCTATTGGAATGCGAAGTTTTTTTCAAGTACCATTCTTAAGTTATCTTATACCGTTGCGTATTTTTTTCTCGATTCCGTAACTTCCGAAGGCTGAGATGTAACACCGTGCATTCCATAGTTACTTCTCATCACTGGCTTCACAATGGATCGTACAAAAAGTGTCGCATGACGCAACGCTCACTAGCGAGGCGCGCATAGAAATATAAATAACAGGAGGCGCATTTAGACAGTTTTAACTTAGCATTAGATTAGTGCTACAAAAGTTGTGGTAGCCTGCAATTGAGACTGAATTGTAAGCTAATTCCTCTGATAAGGACTGACAGAAATACCCGAAAAGACAAGAAGTCGGAATTAGGTTCAGTTATTTATGTACCTACCTACTTGCATTGAAATGTTTTTTTTTTTAATTATTGATAGGCCCGTGTTTGTCCACTATATCACCTGATAGTAAACGATGATGTGGTCGCCGATGGAGCACGCTTGCTTAGAAGTAACTTATACACTCTTGACTTACAGACCCCTTTTTTTTGGTGGGCAAAAAACATCCTCAGACTCTTACTGACTAAAAACCCACCCCGTTCTTTCTAGCCTTCATACCGAGGCTCTAGTTATCTTTCGAAACTAAGCCTGGCCGCAGTAGGCTTCGACCCAGCTGGGCCTCTGCTGTTGCTGGCAACTCCTTGAGGCGCGCGGAAACAGTGTGCGGCGTCGACGACTTGGGCTCGGTCCCGACAGTTACCGGACGATCGGACAGCGAGCTACACATTGCTCGCCGTCCGCAAGCCCGACAACAACGTACGGCGAATATCCACCGATAGAAAGTTGATTTATTCCTGAGTGACATAACGCTATATTTTATGTACGTGGGCGAAGCTGGTCGCAACAGCTAATGTAATATAGATTTGTCAATTAATATATAATCTAAATATATAAAAATGAATTCATAATTCCCTTGGTCACGCCATCACGCGTGAACGGCTGGACCGATTTCACTAATTCTTTTTTTGTTGTGTTTGTTATTGTGAGAAGGTTCTTATGGGAAAAAATTAAAATTAAGGTAGTGTAGAGAAGGGTAGAATAGGGTAGATTAGGGTATAATAGGACAAAGTAGGGTAGAGTAGGGTAGAGTAGGGTAGTGTAGGCTATTGTAGAGTAGAGTAGGGTAGAATAGGGTAGAGTAGGGTAGAGTAGGGTATAGTAGGGTGGAGTAGAGAAGAGAGGGAGCGAACCCAGGTGGGCAAAAGCTAGTAAGTAATAAATATATAATAAACATACCTACAACCAGATATGAATAACAAATGAACTATTAATAATAACCAGTTACTAAAATATAAATCGTACTACAAAAAACAAGGATCGAATGCTTGTTTGGTAAAAAAAGAGTAGCAAAAACAATCGCCTGTCTGCGAGACAAACAACTTACATTGCCAAGATGAGTATCTCAAACATCAGGTTAGCATCCTTCTGAGAAAACATACATGCCATCAAAAACATGACTTGTAAAAAAACCAAGGCTCTCAACTCCGTTCTTCGTAAAAAGTTGTGAGATCCATGTAATACCCAGTAAGGGCCACTGACACCCAGGGCGAAAATATCGTGGCGCCCACTTTAGGGAAACAATATCAAGTGTTAGTTTTTTGCTGATCCCAAGTAAACTTATATTAAGGATTTCATCTTTTCTTTAGCGTTACCCTGAGCTGACGACGCGGGCGTAGAAAGTTTTGTAGCTCCTAGTTTTATATTTCTTAAAAAAAAAAAACATACATTTTTTTACTTTTTTATTTTTTTTTAATTTGGCTGTGTGACCGAGGAGCGACTCTAACGATATCGTTAGAATCGCTCCTCGAGTCTTTGACCACAAAAAATCCATCTAAAAATCTCAATAAAAAATATGCATATGCACAGACCGTAGAGCACAGTTTTGAGGGTTTGCACCAGGGGAGGCAGGAGACTCCAACTCCAGACCTTGGCGCCCCCCTGAAATTGTCGCCCCGGGCCGTCGCCCCATCTCGCCCCCCCTGACGCCGGCACTGGTAATACCAAGTCGGTTAATTTATTTAGTCCGTACTTCATCATCATTATCAGCCTTTTTAATGTTCCCACTGCTGGGACTCAGACACTCAGGCCTCACTGCTCACTACTCTAATAACGGAAAACATCGTAAAGAAATCGGCTGTCCTAGAACCAAAAATTTTAAGACACGTGACATTCACCATCCCGCACTGGGTCCGCGTGGTGGATAACGGCCCATTCCCTCTTTTAGAGAGGAGGCCTGAGTCCCAGTAGTGGAGACATAAAAAAGGCTGATGACCATAGAAAATGTGGCGCACGTCGCGTCACGTCATAGCATCATCATCATCATCTCCCTGCCTTTATTCCGTTTTATTTGGGGTCGGCGCAACACGTTTTTTTCTTCCATTCTGTCCTGTCGCTCGTCACGCTATCACTAACTCCCTTTTCATTCATATCACTTCTCACACAATCCATCCATCTTTTCTTTGGACTCCCTCTCCCTCTCCATCCATCCACATAGCATAGCTCCGAAAAAATGGTGATCTTAGCAAAGTTGAAACATGCTTCGCGCTAAAACAGCTGCTCAATCTTTATCAAGCACACTATGTGGCGGACCTGTGACCAATCATCTGCCAAATACCAGCTTGATGTGCTTGAGTCGATTGAGAAGCCATGAAGATCATCGGACACGCCCTCCCGCTTCACCCCAGAGCTGGAGAGGTCATTGAATGACTTTCCATCTTAATAAAAATCCATAATAAATAAAATGAAATAACGATAATTATAAGACAATTGTATCTGATCTTGAACTTTATAAGTTGAGGTTATTTGGATAATTATTATAAATACAAGATGTTGAGATACGGATATCTTTAAGAGAGGTCATCTCGGGTATGAGGAAGTAGCTCTTATTTCTGACCATCCTGGTTGATTCTTTGTATTCGGACGGTAGCTCGCCGTCCAGTAAGGACCAGGGGCCTAAGATGAGAGAATGAATGATGAAGCTGTATTTAAGTATTTACAAAATTGTAAATACCGCTAGATTATAATCTATCTCGCTAGATGAAAAAAAATTGCACGTAGCGGAGATGAGAATGCTGAGATGGATGTGTGGTGTGACGAGAAAAGATAAAGTAAAAAATGAGTATATCAGAGGAAGTTTGAAAGTGACGCCAGTGACTGAAAAGTTGAAAGAGAATCGTTTGTCTTGGCATAGTCATGTGAAGAGGAGGGATGAAACATGTGGATGGTTGGAGAGGGAGAGGGAGGCCAAAGAAAAGATGGATGGAATGTGTGAAGAGTGATATGAAAGAAAATGAAGTTAGTGATAGCGTGACGGGTGACAGGATAGAATGGAAGAAAAAAACGTGTTGCACCGACCCCAAATAACACGGGACATGGGCAGGAAGATGATGATGATCATGAAATGATCAATTTCCAAGATCTGGCCACGACATATATACAGAACATATATTGTGCTTGTAATAAATTTCAAAGTAGGTATATGATACTCAACTCAAAATATTCTCTCAGCTACGGATCAAATTAACATACAAGAACAGTGTTACAAAACATACGAAGCCAAATTATACGGCGTGGTCATTGAAAGGCGTAGGTCAATCTGTAAAAACGTTTGAATATTTCGTGGCAAATCGTCGCATAAAAACAGTAGCGTAACTAGGCATGGGCGCAGTGGGCCTTGCCCAGGGCCTTGCAAGTAAAAAGGACCTCGCGTGTGCAAGGGCCTTTAAAAGGCTGCTTTACCACTCGCTTATTGTCAACATCGAGCATAGTTGAAAAGCTTGTTGATTCATCTAACGCAATCCAACGCGATATTTGACGAAAATGACTTTTCGCAAAAAAACAGAGATAACGCCTGAAAACTCTAGTTAGTATTCGACTATTCGGTAATTCCGTGATTTACTCAAATATTTTACAAAACTTGTTCCTGGAAATACCTGTTTTTTTAAACCCTTAAAAGTTAAAAAAAATTGTCATCATTTAGAATTATAATAAAATTTGCAAGGCTTCTATAGTTTAACTCTTGCTGTGCCCGACAGGGTCCATGTGCACTTGTTTAACTATTTTTAAGACCTTATGTAACACATGTGTTATAGCAATAAAGAAATGAATTGAATTGAATTGAACTCTTTTTACTTTTTTAATTTTTGAGTAAATTATGATGTTTCAAAGTTCATGCAAAATAGCAGATGAATGAAGAAGAAATAGAAAAGAGAGAAAGGTTTTTACTGGATTAGTGTTACACAAATATAGGAATTGATTTTAATTGAAGCCTGGATAATATCCACAAGATACCGTGTTTCCAAAATATCTAATGAAAAATGTGTAATAACGTCATAATTGGGTAAGAGCGGTTGTATGAAAAACAGTGAAAATGTGTGTCGAGTTACATCCCCTTAATTCATGAATCCCCAAGCGACCACCGGTGGCCGCGCATCTGTCTTACTATTGTGTCTCTAATTGACGGTATCTGAAGGGTTAAGAGCAGGTTCTACTCGTTTTGAATTTCATAACTTTTGCTTTTTTTTCCAGTACCTGTGTTACAAGACAAACAGACTAAGGTAATTATTGTTGTGATAGATATTAGTTATTCTGTCATACAGTCATACCGTCATTTGCCAAGGCCACAGGGCCAAAGGTAGGTCCTTGACTTAAGTCTTTAAAACAAAGAAAATGAGATGTCAGTATTGTGATGTTAAATTCAGACATATATTATGATGGATTTTTATTTTAGGTAGATTTTTGTGGGGTAGGTAAATGACTTGGAACGTAAATATTATTAGGAGTTCAACAGAACGATTTAAAGCGAGGTTTAAAGTTTAACTTTATTTCTCATAAAGAATTGCATGCATAATTCACTTACTGAGAAACACTGTCTAAAACTAATACTGCCCCTGATAGTTAAAAAGACGTATCTAACAAAAACGAAAACGGATAAAAAAATGTTTTAATGAATGAAACGGGAAATCGGGCATTTTTCCTTGTGTTAAAACCGCACTGGAGAAAGTTAGCAAAATATTAAAAATACAGGCAGATTCGCCTTTGTTTCCTGATTCCGGCAATATATATGTCGCAGCCATCTAGTTAAATTAGCCATCCAATTGGACGCCTAGGGCGTTCGTTAAACGCCCTAGGCGTATTTTTTCCCGTATTTTTAAAGGTTATACTTAAATATTCTACACTAGTGATCCGCCCTGACTTCACACGGACTACGCACAAACTATATGAAACCGACGCACACGTGTAACACGCCTGATTTGTACGTAGAACGACGTCGCGTGGCGTGGATCTAGTGTAGCTCTACAAGTACAGTTGCCTTAAAAAAATTATGGAAACCACCGCGCCCAGACCGGCGTGTGTGGCACACGTGTAGGCAATGTAATAATAATACTCCACAACTATCACACAACGCCGTCTAGTCCCAAGCTAAGCAGAGCTTGTGTTATGAGTACTAGACAACTGATAAACATACTTCTATATTTCTAAATTCATACATATCATAGATAAATTACACCCAGACACAGAACAAATGATCATGCTCATCACACAAACGTTTGTCCTGGGTGGGAATCGAACCCACGACCTCCAGCCTAGCAGTCAGGGCCACTAACCACTTGATCAACAGACTAATGTAGTTCTAGGGTTTGAACCACACCTATGTTCCTTCTCTGCCTTGTGATCCAAGACCCCGGAAGAAGATAGCTATGTCTATTATACTAATAGAATAGAATAGAATAGAATGGAATGGAATGGAATGGAATGGAACGGAACGGAATAGAATAAAATAGAATAGAATAGAATAGGACAGACATGTACACCAAAAAGTAACACAGCTTATACATAAAATTAAATTTATGGGTACAATGGCGGTCTTATCGCTGAAAGCGATATCTACCAGACAACCTTAGGATGGACAAGAACTTAAAATAATACAGGGGGTAGTCTGTGGTGTACTGCTAACAAATTAACTCCATATAAAACACAATACATAACTATACATACTATAAGTATAATAACTATAATATCCTAATCCTAATAATATTATAAATGCGAAAGTTTGTACGTATGGATGGATGTGTGGATGTTTGTTACTCTTTCACGCAAAAACTACTAAACGGATCTCGATGAAACTTGGTACACAAGTAGACTATATCCCAGAAGAACACATAGGATACTTTTTATCCTGGGATTATGTACGCGGGTGAAGCCGCGGGCAAAAGCTAGTTATATTATAGAGAGGTAAAATTTGTAACTTTGTATGTAGGGGGTAATCTCTAAAAGTACTGGTCCGATTGCTAAAATGTTTTCACCGATAAAAAGTTGCTTTATTCCTGAGTGACATAGGTTATATTTTATGTGCCTACGCGGGCGAAGCTGCGGGCAAAAGCTAGTCACTACATAGTATAAAACAAAGTCGCTTTTCTGTCCCTATATCCCTATATACGCTTAAATCTTTAAAACTACGCAACGGATTTTAATGCGGTTTTTTTTAATAGATAGAGTGATTCAAGAGGAAGGTTTATATGTATAATAACATCCATTAAATAGTGAAGAAACACCCGAGCGAAGCCGGGGCAGGTCGCTAGTCCCTACTAATCCCTACTAATACTACAAATGCGAAAGTAACTCTGTCTGTCTGTCTGTTACGCTTTCACGCAAAAACTACTGAACGGATTTAGACCAAATTTGGTAGGTAGGTAGAAGAGACACTGGAATAACACATAGGCTACCTATAATTCCACTGCTGAGCACGGGTCTCTGCCCGCGCGATATAAACTGTAGTCCACGCGGGCGAAGCCGCGGGCGGAAAGCTAGTAGTATATAAAAGGTAGATCAAACTAGTTTTTAAGACGTCTTCTGTCAAAATCAATGTCCAATAGTTTTAGTCTGTCCAGTCATTATCAAACCATTTCATACCCAAGGCGTCGACGGCGCGCACTGTTCCCGCGCGCCTCAAGGAGTTGTCAGCAAGAGGAGGGGCCCATCTGGGTCTAAGCCTACCGGGGTCGGGGTTATCCGAAAGGAAACTAGAGCCCCGGTATGAAGGCTAGAAGGAACGGCGCGGGGTTTTTAGTCAGTAAGAGTCTGACAGTGTCTCCCGCTCCACCCAAGAGCGGGTTTCGTCAATGATGATTTTCCCCGTCGAGAGAAGAAAAAAACTATTTCATACAAAAATAAGTATTCCAAACACGCGGGCACATACATACTTACCTACCTACATATGTATATAAACGTTGAACATTCCAACTACGTAAACTTATACACAAAGGTTGAAATGCCAACAGATTCCATAGTATGCATGTGTAAATATAACATTTTATTATGGATTATTTTTTAAAGATTGATTCTAGTAAGTCATTAATTTATTTTTCAATACACTTGCTCATAAAGTGACTCTTATTGCACTGCACTTAGGTATATAAATGCACTTGTTACCAAACTGTGACATTTTGATTACCATTACGCACTAGTGCTATAATGTGGTTAAAACCTTATTGTTCAACCTCTCCACCGTCATAATTTTATGACATTTATCGTATCAGGATGGGCGCAGGTTGTGCCCCACGAACAAAAGAAAAACAAAATGGGCGCGCATATGAAAACAGTTTTTTTACCCCCGCAAAAGTTAACTAGTTTTACAGTTATTTTATTCACAAGTGTATTGAAAAAAATCGTATGATACACGTGAGTAATTAATGATTACCATTCTCGGCTCTCTTAAGACCCTCGCCATGGCTCGGGTCTAAATACCGCCTCAACGGTAATCACTAACATTACACACTTATATCATAATTTACTATTATATTACGCCATTCCTATTTAAATTCCTGTAATTAAGTAACGACATGTCATAAGTTAAACGATTCCTAAGTACGTCAATTATTAAAATAGAGTTTAAAATAAAAAAAAACTAAGCTGTAAAACTAAGAAAAATAAAAGCTTAATTAAAAAAAAAATACTTACACCACTTCCTCAAAAACGCACTAGTGAGCTTAGCACACCACTTATCACGACCTTGCATTTTGAACTAATTAAAAAAAAAACTTAAAAAAAAAAACTATTCTTGCAATAAAAAGAATTCACTGTCACTCAACACCCTCGCATTGCTAGTTTCACAACACTACACTATTTTTTTTTTATCCATTAATTCGTTGTCTGTGTTGGCGACGAGCGACCGACCCGCAAGGCGTCCTAAATTCAACTGACGCTCGATGTATGAAGAGCGTCGTGACTCGTGCGTGTGCGCAACCTGTGGACAAGATAATGTTATTGAGAAAAATGCTATAGCATAATAATATGACGCGGCGTCGCTTGAGTGGATAAGGTCGTCGTCAAAACCGTCCGGTAACTGTCCGGCTAAAAATGTGCCGCTGCCGGCAATATGGGAATATTGCTGGCAATATTCCCACCAATATTCATACATCGGGCAATATTCCCGGCAATATTCCCACTTCACAGCAATATTTCCGGCAAGCAAAAATTTTTTTTGTGACGTAGGTAACAACAAATTTACTGTTTTCAGATTTTTATTCTATACCTGTGCTATAAAATCTTGCTTTGTGCCAGGATTCTGGGTTAACTGAAAGTACCCTATGAGTTTCGATCTTTGAGAATATCAAAATATATACTTATTTTTGCAACATAAACGGCCGTATCTTTTTTATACGTTAACTAAGAAGTTTGAGTTTTTCACAGCTTGAAGGGACCACAGACTTGAGTATATGCTTTTAATTACAACTAGATACCTCCACGCGTTCTTGAGATAAAAGGTCTCGACAGACAGACGGACGGACAACAAAGCGATCCTATAAGGGGTTCCATTTTTTCCTTTTGAGGTACGGAACCCTAAAAAAGGACAAGGTAGAAGAAAAAAAAACGTGTCCGCCGACCCCAAGTAATATGGGACAAAGGTAGGAAGAAGGTGGTCTTTTTTATTTTTTTATGGTGGGGAGAATCATCCAATGACAACCTTCGTTCTTGGGCGGAGCGGGAGATAGTGTCAGACTCTTACTGACTAAAAACCCACCCCTTTCCTTCTAGTCTTCATACCGGGGCTCGAGCTCCTTTTCGAATAACCCTGGCCCCAATAGGCTTCGACCCAGCTGGGCCCCTGCTGATGCTGACAACTCCTAGAAACGCGCGATTACCCTGGCCCCAGTAGGAAGAAGGTGGTCTGAAGGTTACTACATAAAAGGGTGGTGTTAAACAAATTATATCTTCCGGTGTGACCTTTGGGCTTTCCTTGGCATTCTGATTATGTTTTCTCCTTGCTCTTTAACTTCAAATACCATTTTTGAGTGAAATTAAAATGCCATTGTTCTTTTTGACAAAAGACAGTAATTAAGACCAATTTCTGCAAGGAACTCATTGCCATCATTAGTCATCTGGTGAGAAGTGGTGGCCGAGTGGTAATGGCCCCGACTTACGAGTCGAGAAGTTCGAACCCAGCCAGGCGCATTACCTTGTGTAATTTATTTCATCACCACTGCTCTCAAAACGGTGAAGGAAAACATCGTGAGGAAACCGGCATGTCCTAGAACCAAAAATTCGAAGACATGTGACATTCACCGACCCGCACTGGGCCCGCGTGGTGGATTACGGCCCATTCCCTCTTCTAGAGAGGAGGCCTGAGTCCCAGCTGTAAGAACATTATAAGGCCGACTATGCTATGCTATGCACTTTGCACCAATTCATCACTACACCTAGTTTGTAGACCTTCCAAGAAAAGGTTAAGGAAATAAACAAAATATTTAAATATTTAGTCACAAGTTGTGAAACCCCAAATTAATAATTTAAGTAGGAAACCGATTTTGCTTGCGTTTGTACTCAGAAATATTTTGTTTTAATTTTTATTTTTGTATAAATTTGTCAAATAATAATAATCCTAACAAGATTCATTAGAATAACCTAAACGGCCTCTGCGAGTTGGCTTCGGCCCCTTGTATGCCTCCCAAAGGCCCAGGACCTCAGGGTCCTGTGATAAATAAAATAATAATAATATGTATTTGTTTCACAAGTAGATAATATAATTATATTAACAATCAAATGCTTCAAAAAGTAAAATACATGTTCACAAAAGTTATAGCAGCTGGAGCCAAACTAGGAGGAACCTGTATTTCGGCTACAGCGCCAATCCCCCGCGTTACATTTCGTGTTATATCTTAAATGCTTGCATTATACAATTCATAAGAATATGGCGTACTCTGATATAGTTCTTCTCTGTTCGTCTCTGTGTGAAATTAAATAGCTATAAACTATTCAAGATTCACTATAGCATGAAGAATCGCCAAACTTAAGTGGCAATGGGTAGGACACATTGCTCGGAGAACAGATGGCCGTTGGGACCGAAAGTTCTGGAGTGGCGACTGCGTACTGCAAGACGCAGCGTTGTAAAGCCTCCTACAAGGTGGACCGATGACCTGGTAAAGGTTGTGGGAATACGATGGATGCGGGACGCACAGGATCAACCATGGTGGCGACACTTGGGGGAGACCTATGTCCAACAGTGGACGTCTGTCGGCTGAAATGATGATGATGATGAAAGACATAGGCAGAAGCTAGTTGTTCGATAAATACGGAACCTCGCAAAACTTAACTAACAGTGAGTTCATTCACTCCCGACTTAGTCACGCAGGAGTCGAACAGCCGTGCTTATGAGTAGGGACAAGAAAAACTATCGATACTTTGTCGAGTCGAGTATCGAGTACTGTTACATTCGATACTTTAGTTTCGATACTTTTACTCAACGAATACTTTTTGACTGGTCTCGTATTGAATAATCCCCAATTTCTGATTTATGTATTTGAAGTTGAATATCTCTCAAACTCTATTTTAGTTTGATAACTTGTTAAAATTTGTCATTAAAGTAGGCTTTGAGATGTATTTAACTCAAAATACTTAATCGGAAACCCGCCATATACCAGTAATAACCAGTAAGTAAGTGCTTAAGTAGTCCTCCTCCTCCCTCCTTGGTCATTCACTCAATGCAGAGTGGTCGTGGTTGATGATATTGCATTTTCATAGGCGAGTGAAGCTCCCGCGATGCATCTCCACTTGCCACGGTTTATGGCGTCTTAGAACTCTGAACTATGTAGGTTTGTGTTGCAGCTCTGATCCTTATCAGACCTTCCTTCCTTCTTCCTTCGTTCCTTCTTGACCTTTCTGTCCAAAGCGTAGGTAAGTAGTTCTAAAGCCAATTACGTGTGCATTTACGACCTTGTGAAACCTAAAAATTATAGTCGATACTATGAAGTTTCGATACTTTTACAAGTAGGTACAATATATTTTATCGAGTATTTTTTAATATGATATAAACTTGCTTGGCTGCGATTCCATCTGATGGTAAGCAGTGATGCAATCGTTGATGGATACTTCTCATATCAAATTGAAAGTAATGAAACTACCGAACTTGTTTCCCTAGTGGTCAATAGGAGTTGTGAGCTTATGGGGACGTAAGAAAAGTCGATACTTTTACGAGTACGATTTTTTTGAGTAAAGTATCGATATTTTCTATTCTAAATCGCATCCCTACTTATGAGTAATAGGTAATGATAATCAATGATCCATGGTTTGTTAGGACACCGTAAATATAAACTGTTATTTAATAATTTTGTGTGTATATCGAAAGAGCATTAACGCCGAATTGCTAGCCTATAACCGTTTTGAGAGTAATTTTAAAGCCAGTTGCAGTACATGTTCACCGAGCTTAGGCCAATGCGAGCCTAGGCAAATTTAGGCTAATTGACACAAGGCAAGCGCTACTGTCTAAACGTTCGGCAAGTTTGAAGGAAACCAGTGCAAATGGCCAACATAGACGAGTTTTGAGGAGACGCCCACATGTTGGGCGAGCGCGCGCGAGCGCCTTTGATTTGTGCAGAAAAACCGACACCGCTCCGAAGTGAGGCAAGTGATCGCGAGCGGCTGCGAGTGGTGACAAGCTACGCTAAATGAGGTCTATACACGTTGGCTGACGTTGGCGCTTGTCTTTGCTCAACTAACCAGGCGAGCGACACCGAGCCATAGCAAGACAAGGCAAATATACTGTCCAGATGTTGGTATTGGTCTTCACTCGGCAACGCTCGGCCAACGTGTATTGCAGGCTTAAGAGAATAGAGAAAATGGCAATTCCATTCTTTTTTAAATTTTTTCGGTGGGTAAAAATCATCCAGACGACATCCCTCGCCCTTGGGCTGAACGGGAGGGAGTGTCAGACTTTTACTGACTAAAACCCACTTCTACTTCCTCCATTGCCTTTAATTTCAGGGTCAGATTTTCCTTTCAGAAGCGAACCCATGAACCCAGTAGGCTTCGACCCTATTAGGCTCCTACGGGTTGCTGACATCTCCTTAAAGCACGCGTGGAAAGTGTTTCGCCGCCATGGCGTCCCGGTGTAATATAGCCCTAAGCTACCAAACTATACACCATACAGATACCAGAGTCGCCACACGTCCGAGCTGGTCGCGCCACCAAATTGGTCACGCAACCAAATCCAAATGGACACCAGGTGAGTAACTCTCTATAGAGCTGTATACATTTTGTTGGTAGCGGCGACTGGTCGCGCCGCCATGGTGTATCGGTGAAATATAGCTCTAAGTGTAGCTCGCCGCTATTTTTCAAGGCAATAAAAAAAAATTTTGGACAGACCCAATATTACAACTAAAAGGTTTCATAATCACACCTTGCACCAAACTTTAAGGACAGACGGACATACATTCACATAATTATCTATACTTAATCTAATTACATAGTCAATCTACTATCTATCTACTTATAATGACTATCGATTAACTATTAGCGTTCAAGGTAAACTAGAGACAAACATGTTATTTTAAATTCAAGATGGATGCCGTGATTTTTTCCCTATTTTAAAGGTTATAACTTAAATATTTCTACATTAGTGTTCCGCCGTGACTTCGCATCGGTGTAAATTACCTATATGCCTTTTTTATGGTGGGGAAAATCATCCAATGACAACCCCTTGGGCGGAGCGGGAGATAGTGTCGGACTCTTACTGACTAAAAACCCACCCCGATCCTTCTAGCCTTCATACCGGGGCTTCGAACCGGCTTGGCCCCTGCTGAAATTACCTATATGCCTAAAGCTAGAAATTAGACCGACGCACACGTGTAACACGCCTGATTTGATGTACGACGTAGAACGACGTCGCGTGGCGTGGATCTAGTGTAGCTCTACAAGGCTAGTTTCCATATAAAATGTATGGAGACTGACGCGCCCAGATTGGCGTGTGTGACACACGTATAAATTTTATAATATTCCACAACTATCACACAACGCCATCTAGTCCCAAACTAAGCAGAGCTTGTGGTTTGAGTACTAGAGAACTGATAAACATACATAATCATATAGTATTTTTACAAATACATAAATTACACCCAGACACAGAACACAGAACAAATGATCGTGCTCATCTCACAAACATTTGACATGGATGGGAATCCAACCCACGACCTCCAACATAGCAGTCAGGACCACTAACTACTAGACCAACAGGCCAGTCAAATTTACCTTGTTTATTGTTCTTTCAAATAATGAAAACTGCATCAAAATCTGACGTGTGGTTTTGGAGAAATTAACATATAAACGACATGAGTAAAAATAAATAAAGTGACTTAGTTTTCTATACAACGTGTAACGTTAAATGCGCAAAACCTCAAACACCCCAAATGATTTTTAATTCGATTGATTTATTTATTTATTTATTTATTTAATCATTCCTTAGGCATTCTCTACCAGTCAACCTAGGGAGGTGAGATAATATGGTTTGTCCGTGAGGTGAAGAGATAGTATGGTATTGATGACCTAATTATGTGAGAGAAAAAAAAATTAAGGTTTTATGAGCAGATTTAGTTTGTTTAAAATTCATATCTGCATTGAAATAAGACCTTTTATTATCCCGTGTATGAGAAAATTTGATTGGATTACAACTATTTGTGTTTGTTTACCTATTTCAGCTGGTTTGCGCACGTGATGGCTTGACCTATTCATAGACAGATCGAAGTTTTTAATGAAAATATTTTGGAAAAATAAAAAAAAACACTTTTTAATATAGGTTACATTTTTTCAAAAATATGTTGATATAGGTTACATTTTTCAAAAATATCAATTAAGTTTTTGCTCGTTATTCTGACCAAACTAATTTCAGGTTTTGCGCATTTAACGTTACACCTTGTATGTCAAAATGTCAATCGGAACAAATAAATACAACATTTTTTTTATCTAAGAATTAGTTAGGTACCTATTGGCATGAATTAATCAGAAAAAAAAAATGTCCTTGGTTTAATTATATCAATTTCTGACTAAATTAACATAGAATGTGTTTTTAAAATATTGTGACATTGAAAAAGTCACATTGGTACATTGATAACCAGTTTTAATCTAAAACCAGATTGTTGAGGAGCTAATTTTTTTTTAATTAGTAATTTAATACAATACAGTAGGAACTGTAAGTCAAGGGCACAAATATATGGACATTAAAGTCCGTGTTTAAGTGATAAGTGAGTAAAATACAAATACGAATTGACTGGCCTGTTGGTCTAGTGGTTAGTGGCCCAGACTGCTGTGTCGGAGGTCGTGGTTTAGATTCTCACCCAGGACAAATGTTAATCATCTACCATTTTTGTTAAAAGAGTAACCATTTAGTTTCTTGCCGGTTCTTCTCCATAGGAAACGACCAATTTGGAACCGTGCACTAGCTTCTGCCGTTTTATAAGTGCCAATGTAGGCCTATGTGAAATAAAAATATTTCAATTTGAAAATTTATCACACAACGACGTCAAGTCCCAAGCTAAGCAGAGCTTGTGTTATGGGTACTAGACAACTGATAAATATACTTAAATATTTCTAATAACATACATATTATAGATAAATTACACCCAGACACAGAACAAATGATCATGCTCATCACACAAACATTTGTCCTGGGTGGGAATTGAACCCACGACCTCCGGCATAGCAGTCAGGGCCACTAACCACTAGACCAACAGGCCTGTCGTGAGTAGGCTTGTGCAGAACGCCCGGAGGACACTGTGAAGCACACAGTGGAGGTGTGCCCCGTTTGAGCAGAGCATCGCCGTGGCCTCGTGGGGGCTATGGGTCTATGTAATCAGTGTAGATACCGACAGGTTCCGATTAAATAATGAGTATATAAAAAAGTTTCCTTGGGAAAATTGTCTGTAATCATAAGTATATATAATAATCACGTGTATAAGTATCGGTCACTAATTACCAGTCACCCTATATACGCTAGTGTGATAACGCCCTTACGAGGTACGTAATGACCTCTATCTGTCATTCCAAGTTTAAGACTTCAAAGGACCTTGAATATCCTTCAATTAGGTAAGGAGAAAAATCCTTATGTTTTTTGTAGTTAGATAAAAAGAGTTAATAAACTAATAAGCAAGCTTCGCATGTCCGCCATTATAGTAAATAGCCTTCTTAGGAAAAATTCCGCTTGAACTTTGTACATTTGTCATCATAAATGTAGCCTGCTACTGATGCTTAGAAAAAAATGTGTCTCTGTTTATAGCTATTTACTGCTACCGCAAGCCCGTGCTTTTTTTTATAGTGGAAAAATCATCTAATGACATCCCCCGCTTGGGTGGAGCGGGAGATAGTGTCAGACTCTTACTGACTAAAAACCCACCCCGTTCCTTCTAGCCTTCATACCGGGGCTAGAGCTCTTTCGGATATCCGTGGCCCCAGTAGGTTTCAACCCAGCTGGGCCCCTGCTGTTGTTTGAGAAGTGATATGAAAGAAAAAGGAGTTAGTGCGAGCGTAACGAGCGACAGGACAGAAAGGAAGAAAAAAAAATTGTTGCGCCGACCTCAAATAATACGGGATAAGGGCAGGAAGATGATGATGATTTTTAATTTTTTTCAGGTGAAAAAATCATCCAATGACATCGCCTTTGGGCGGAGCGGGAGATAGTGTTAGACTACTATACTGATTATACACCCACTCCGTTCCTTCGTGCTTTCATACCGGGACTAAGCTACCTCTCGAAACTAACCCTGGCCCCAGTAGGCTTCGACCCAGCTGGGCCCCTGCTGACAACTCCTTGAACTATTTATTGCTCGTCGTCTAGACGAATGACTTTTCCCACTCTAGAGTGTAGAGGGACGGCGTGTTAGACGTTTACTGAGTAAAACCACACCTTTGTCTCTCCTTTACCATTTTCATTCAAGGACCACGGGTTTCCCTTTCGGAAGTTAATCCATGGCCCCAGCAGGCTTCGACCCTGCTCTTTGAGGCACGCGTTTTTTGCATTTTAGGACCACGAGTGCTTAATATTCTTAATAGCATTTGACAGAACGACGGCTGTCAAATAACTTATACTCTGTTCAAAATAACATGAGACATTTATGAAAACCTTTTATCACTGTCCGTTCAACCGATTTTGACTTTTATTATAAAGGAGGCATGACACATGGCGGCTGCAGTCAATAGTTGGTATTGTAACCAATTTTTGCTTTTAAAGTCTGTTTTTCCTGATAGCTACAACCCGGGAATTTTTAAGTCGAGAGTGAATAGGTTTCTTCTAGGTAAGCGCGTTCCATCGTCGACCGCATCGTCGCTTTTCATCAGGTGAGATAGCGGTCAAGTGCAAACATATCAATAATAAAAAAAAAAGAAATAGAAGTTAAAATCGGTTGAACAGACAGTATAAAAGGTTTCTTTTAATGTGTAACCTCAACGCGAACAGGGTATAAATCTTTATATATAAAAATCAGTGCCACTTTTCGTTGTTATTTTATAACTCAAGAACGGGCTCACCTATCCAAACCAAATTTTTAGGCTTTGTTCAGACTATTAAATAGATGGTTTATGTGAAGTTTGGTAGGGTAGAGTAGGGCATGGTAGGGTAGAGTAGGGTAGAGTAGGGTAGAGTAGGGTAGAGTAGGGTAGAGTAGGGTAGAGTAGGGTAGAGTAGGGTAGATTAGTGTAGAGTAGTGTAGAGTAGTGTAGAGTAGAGTAGTGTAGAGTAGTGTAGGGTAGAATAGAGCAGAGTAGGGTAGAGTAGGGAAGAGCGGGAGCGAAGCCATGCGGGCAAAAGCTAGTAAAATATATAATTAAAGTAACCACGCAAATAAAACCGACGGCTAAGACAGTCAATCAAGTTTTTGTAATACTATATTAAATAATAATCAAATCAAGTTACAAACAAGTAGATAAGTCATTTCAATAACAAGTTTTTAAGTAATTTTTGTAGAGTTGAAAAACTGGCTAGTTTACAATACGAGCAAGTTGCTAGGGAATAACTTACTTAAGAAGGTCCTTTTCCACTCGCCTATCGTAAACATCAAAAATGGTTTAAAAGCTTGTTACTTCATTTAATGCAATACAACGCGATGTTTGACGAAAAGGCAACGCAAAAAAGAGAGATAACCTCTGAAAACTCTGTTAGTATGCGGTAATTCCGAGATTTACTTGAAAATTTCACAAAACTTGCTCCAGGAAATAGCTGTTTTTTTAAACCCTTAAAAGTTTTTGGAAAAAGTTGACATCATTTAGAATCTTAATAAAATTTGCAAGGTTTCTATAGTTTTTCGACTTTTTTAATTTTTTGGCAAATTATGAAGTGTCAAAGTTCATATACAAAGTAGGAGCTTTTCAGAGGTTTTTACTGAATTAGTTTTACACAAATTTAGAAATTGGTTTCTATAGAAACCTAGATAATATCCACAAGATACTGTGTTTCCAAAATATCTAATGAAAAATGTGTAATAACGTCATAATCAGTTATGAGCGGTTGTATGAAAAACAGTGAAAATGTGAGTCATGATGCATCATCTTAACATATCATCATCATCATCATCATCTTCCTGTCCTCATCCCACAGAAAAGATGAAAGAGGTTAGAAAATAAATACTTTCCGATTTGTACTACAACGAGTGTCGCCGCTTGTCTCCCACCCTTTAACTCCACTACAGGCAATAAGCCAATACGAACGCGCATTACGCAACTAACAGACCACGCACACTTAGATCGCAAGTTTGCTATTGGTAGTTGGACTATGGGCATTGCCCTACTTTGAGGCACACCTGCCCCGCCCACAAAGTCATTCCAACCTCTTTCATCTGTTTTGATGTCTGTGCCTTACACCACGTTACTTGTGATCGGTGGATGCTTTCTACTCTTCCATTCTGTCCGGTCACCCGTCACGCTATCACTAACTTCCTTTTCTTTCTATATCACTCTTCACACAATCCATCCATCTTTTCTTTGGCCTCCCTCTGCTTCTTCATCCATCCACATGTATTTATGTCTTTCTGATGGTGGCACGTGTTATTCGGTCATTCGGTTCCCTTCAAAATGGTTGAGCTGAGTGGGGCTGATGCACGTGTCATGCCCGTGAACGGGCACCGTCAGTTGTGACTCATCTCTTAGCTGCCAGTGACTTAATGCAGTTTATATTTTTAATTGTTTTATTTCTATTTTATTATATATTATTATTACTTATCTATCTACATTGTGCTCACATATTAGAAGCGACAAGAAATATGTGTAAACAAGATCTACATATGTAACTCATAATATGATTTAAAAAGAGTGTCCATGGAGTTTCTTGCACGTTCTTCTCCATAGAGATCTACGCTTTGGAAAGTGCATTTTAGCTTCACTTTTCTTGGACTGACCGACATTTGACTACCTATTCAAAAGTGCCTGCAAATGGTCTATTTAAAATAAATGATTTTGATTTGATTTGATACTCTTATCTAACTTTTTAAAACAATCATAATAATAATATTCCACAACTATCACACAACGCCGTCTAGTCCCAAGCTAAGCTGAGCTTGTGGTATGAGTACTAGCCAGCTGATAAACACACTTATAAACTACATCTTACATATTTAGATAAATTACACCCAGACACAGAACAAATGATCGAGCTCATCACACAAACATTTATCTTGAGTGGAAATCATACCCACGACCTCCGGAGCGAGGAGGAGTGGCAGGCGGTTCCCTCCGTCTGCGAAGCAGTAAAGCTAGCAAAGGAGGAGGCCGACCGCGTCAGGCTACGGCGCTCACGCCCAAGCCGCAGCCGGGATTTCGATCCCGATTTCCGGCCACCGCAGGCGCGGGCTTGCGAGCCATGAATAGCTCGCTGTCCGACCGTCCGGTAACCGTCCGGACCGAGCCCAAGTCGTCGACGGCACGCACTGTCTCGCTCGCCTCAAGGAATTTTCAGCAACAGGAGGGGCCCAGCTGGGTCGAAGCCTACTGGGGCCAGGGTTATCCGAAAGGGAGCTCGAGCCCCGGTATGAAAGCTAGAAGGAACGGAGTGGGTTTTTAATCAGTAAGAGTCTGATACTATCACCCAAGAGCGGGGGTTGTCATTGGATGATTTTTCCCCACCATAAAAAAGGGCCCATCAGGGTCGAGAGATGAGGAAGGTTTAAGTGGAATAACAAAATCTCACACCCACCAAAAAACAAAAGTTATCAACCGAATCAAAAAAAGAAAAACAACCCACCGATAATATCTGCCCAGTGCCGAAAAACTAAAAAGTGTAAAGATACAAGTCTCATATCCACACGCATCACATAAGACCCTTATTCCTTTGGCATAACGGCGACATTTGCGTGGCAAATGATGGAAACCGGTACTACCAACTTTCACAATTGCTTATGTTGTAATATGACATAAGACATAGTCAGGTTTTATGTGACTATGTATATTAAAAGTGGAACAGGTCGGATTTGACAGCTATCTCTGTCTTAACCCCGTTTAGAGGCCTACTAGGGCTGCCGCCTCCAAGACGCGCGACGAGGCGGTTTGCAATAACTCTTTCAAAGGCTTGCGGACGGCGAGCAATGGGTAGCTCGCTGTCCGACCGTCCTGTAACTGTCCGGACCGAGCCCAAGACGTCGACGGCGCGCACTGTTCCCGCGCGCCTTAAGGAGTCGTCAGCAACAGGAAGGGCCCAGCTTGGTCGAAGCCTACTGGGGCCAGGGTTATCCGAAAGGAAGCTCGAGCCCCGGTATGAAAGCTAGAAGGAACGGGGTGGGTTTTTAGTCAGTAAGAGTCTGACACTATCTCCCGCTCCACCCAAGATTGGGGGTTGTCATTAGATGATTTTTGCCCACCGTAAAAAAAAGGGTTCAAAGTCTCTTTTAAAGTCCATACAGCAAATATGTAAAAACATGTGATTTTTTAATTAAGGGCAAGATAATTATGATGACATTTATCCTATCTTTACACTAAGCTCCATAACAGGTTTTTTTATTGATATAAACTAGTGCTTGACTGCGACTCCACTTGCGGTAAGCAGTGATGCAATCGTTGACAGTGAAGCGCACTAGTTTATTAAGAGCCTATTCACTCTAGCCTTGAAGATACTCAAATATAAGCTGAAATACCGCAACAGGCAAATTAATAATATTCCACAACTATCACACAACGCCATCTAGTCCCAAGCTAAGCAGAGCTTGTGTTATGGATACTAGACAACTGATAAACATACCTACTTATATAATATATAGAAATATTATTTCTAAATACATACACTACATAGGAATATAGGGACAGACAATTAAAACTATGCAATGGATTTTGATTCGGTTTTTTTTAATAGATAGAGTGATTCAAGAGGAAAGTTTATATATATTGCAGAATACTCTATATATTGAAGAATGGCCTCAAACAAAGACCCTGTTGATGTTAAAGAAGGCCGAGATGATATTGAAGGGAAATATCCTTTAATATATTTCACTTCATATAATTATTTAAGGTAGTTGTGTATTTTATAGATATGTTACACCCAGACACAGAACAAATGATTATGCTCATCACACAAACATTTGTCCTGGGTGGGAATCCAACCCACGACCTCCGGCATAGCAGTCAGGGCCACTAACCACTAGACCAACAGGCCAGTCAAATTGTTCCAGTCCTACACTACACACTAACTAGATTTATTTCTAATATACGAGGTGTAACGTTAAATGCGCAAAACCTGAAATTAGTTTGATCAGAATAACTAGCAGAATCAATTAAACCACTTTTTAATATAGGTTTCATTTTTCAAAAAAATCTTCATTAAAAATTTCGATCTGTTTATTTATGAATAGGTCAAGCCATCACGTGCGCAAACCCGCTGAAATAGGTAAACAAGCTCCGCAGGTTGTATCCATGAACAGTGAAAATTGTCTATGGCTGTTTGATTTTGTGGGTGTATCGGTTATTTTTTGTTGTTCGCTTAGCATAAGTTCATTGTCAGGTCTTACAAGATTTATTGAAATATGAAACGAGAACTACTGCCGACAAACTGTTTCACAGTTTGGCAGAATTTTTGTAATGTATATTGTAAGCAAATTTTGAATAAACCAAATAAAAAAACACAAACAGTGGTAATCCAATCAAATTTTCTCATACACAGGATAATAAATGTTCTTATTTCAATGCAGGTATGAATTTTAAACAAACTAAAACTGCACATAAAACCTTTAATTTTTTTTATGTTTTTATTCTCACATAATGAGGTCAATCAAATTAAATAGTGTCAATTATGTCACGGGCGTCATATTGAATCTCGAGCGCAATGAAGGATTCGGGATTTAACTCACGAGCAAAGCGAGGGAGTTAATACAAGAATCCTGAATGCAGCGAGGGATTCAAGCTAGCCCAAGGCAAAGACACTTTTAGCCCAGAGGAGGATACTCTACTTTTTACACCTACTGTGAGAAAATAATAGTCACATTATTGACCATCATAATGAAATCCAGTACAACATTATTGACCGGCTGTGCCCCCGGCCCATAGATATGATATATTTCTATGCCCCGGCCACTAATGACTCACTTTAGGTTAAGGTTGCTTGACATATAATTTGACATTTTCGAGCAGGTGGTGTAAAAAATCATTTGGGATGTCTGAGGTTTTGCGCATTTAGCGATACACGTTGTAGATTACTTACCTCAAACAGGTCTTTAATTGTCATTATGAAGTGATTACGTAATTAAAACTAAATGATTGAGTGAATCACGCGTTAGTAGAAAGTTTAATACGAACGATTGTTTTCAGAATACAAATGAACAGTGAAATTATAGAAAGTACAGTCGATTCGTTTCTACCTTTGTCAGTTTTTAAGTGATTTTAAAAAGGAGGAGGTATAGGCGTCGGGTAGCCAGCCTTTCGGTGGTTTACAGGATGCTTTTTGGAGAGTGTGCGCAGGATTTGCACGACTTGATTCCGCCATCTCAATTCTACCATCGGACATTCCGACGTACGATAAGTATCCACCCATACGTTGTTGAAACCTCTACGGTCCAGACTAAGCGTTTCGCCTCGTCGTTTATACCACGTACGTCGAAGGAATGGAACAATTTGCCTGCTGTGGTCTTCCCATCCGATTATAATTTGGGTATCTTCAAGGCTAGAGTGAATAGGCTTTTAATAAACTAGTGCGCCTCACCATCAAAGATTGCATCACTGCTTACCATCAGATAGGATCGCAGTCAAGCACTAGTTTATATGAATTAAAAAAAGGTTATACACCACTTTTATTTACTTAGAATAAAAAATAAGCTTTCAATGAAAATATGTTCGGTGTACCTAAATAATAAATACTCGTCAAGACGAATCATATGAGCCCAAACTCGATGGGGTTGTGTCGTTTAATTACCAAATGCCTATGCACAGTGTTTCTCCCATTTTGATCGTACTTTTTCTTCTTTTTTTCATTCATTCATAATCTATACAATATCACCATAAATTGAGTGATATTTTGGGACATAAACAAACGCTAATAACTTTGCTGTTTATGAATATTATTCATTGAGACTTTGCTTAAATAATAACAAGATCTTTTCTAATAATCCCTTTAAGTATTTGTACCCATTAAAAAATAGTAGTGCATGTGTACGGTTCACGTACAGGCAAATCGCTAACGCCGCGACCTACTTTTCGCTACTCGTTTTGTTTACTTTTATATTTGTAATTATAATAAATTTAGTTGACCAATAGCTGCCGTAGCGCTATTACCGCGGATTAGCATCTAACTTAACTTAGTGTCAGTTTTGCAAATAAACTCAATTATCGTGAACTCTGTGGTTTTCGTCAACTCACAACCAACAACTCAACTGTAAGTAACAAGCTACCTCTGAGCCATACATAAAAGTGGTCCTTCGAGCCGGATGACAGGTGCGTATTGTCTCTATTAACATTAGCGAATCGGTCTAGCTGGTGTCACCGAAGAGCGGATTGCGTTAGTAGGGTGACGACGCACTCAATATCCAAAACTTGCGAATACTTCGCAACTTTGGTGAACTAGTACCTGCGGAGATACATCTTTACTCTACCAACGGTCAAACCAATAACTAACAACAATGGTTCAGAGCGTAACAGAGCTGTTAAGCTGTCAAGAAAACATCTTCAGGGACTTGAAGCTTATTTGTACCAACTACAAGAAGGATAGTCCCACCAGGAAGAACTTGAAGTACCTGGAGGAGCGTCTTTCTAAGCTAAACAACAATTGGGAGAAGTTTGTTCACAACCATCAACTACTCGAAGAGTCCGGAGCAACGGACCTCCAATACTTCAACGATGACATTTTTAACAGTACGAAGAAGATGTATGAAGAAGTGCTGCAAGATATGCTGAAACGTAAAGCGGAATTGCCGTCTGCATCTACTAGTAAGATGGAACAACCATCTGCGATCCCTAAGCAAGGTATGGAGCAATCGAAATTTACTTTCGACGATGTCAAATTCCACGTACCTCCTCGGGAAACAAGTGAGTCGACGGAAAAGCAACAGGATCTTTTGCGTCAACAATATTGCAACTTTAGGGCGTTTGAACGCACAGTCGAGAAGATAAGCATAGCATTGGCCGTACCAATGGAAAAATGGGAGTTAGAAGACAACCTGGGCACCCTGAAAACTAAATGGGAGCATATCGAAAAGGTAAACTGGGAACTTGACTACATACTACAGGACGAGGACTCAGGTTATCAACAGAAATATAACACCGCAGAAAACTTTTATGATGACCTGAAAAGGAAACTACAACACAACATCTGGAACAATGCACATTATGAAAAATCTACGCCAAAAATTCAAATACCGGATTTTCATGGAAACTATAACCAGTGGTTGACTTTTAGAGATCTCTACGTCGAAAGCGTACACAACAATCCGACACTTTCGAAAGCGCAAAAAATGCAACACTTGAAAACAAAGCTGAAGGGTGAGGCGGAGAAACTGGTTCAGCATCTTGGCATCAGTGCTGAGAACTACGCGTCTTGCTGGGAGATGCTGACCCACCGCTACGACAATAAACGGCTGTTATTCACGTCATACATGAACACGCTCCTGAACCAACCTAGTATCCAGCAACCAACCGCTGCAAACATACGGACGCTTCACGACGTCATGATGGAGTGCTTAAACGGGCTCAAAAACATCGGGCTAGACACCACCAATTGGGATCCAATCATCGTTCACCTACTGATTCAAAAACTAGATAGTGTTACATACAACGAATATATAAAAGAAATCAAACATCCTAGGGAGTTTCCCGACCTGGAAGAGTTCGCCGGGTTCTTAGAGTCCAAATTTATGTCATTGGAAGCTCTACAGGGAAATATTCAGAAGGTATCGTCATCAAACAGACCATGGAAATCAGAAAAGCAAACTCATAAGGGATCAGAAAACCGAAATAACACCTACAAAAATAAAACACAGGGGTCATCGTACTTTAATAAGTCACAAAACTCGCCAAAAACCTTCTTCACGACAGCAAAAACATGCCCAATATGCAAAACTAACCACGTTCTGATGAATTGCGAACAATTCTTGGCGATGAACACAAACAAGCGTAATGACGCAATTCGCAACTTGCATATTTGCAAAAACTGCTTATTCAGCCACGGAGAAAAACAATGCAAATCACGGAAGACGTGTAAATTGTGTCATAAGGCACACCACACACTTATGCATGAAGCAGAAACTGAACAATCTAGCAGCAAACAAACGAAGAGGGAAGAAAACCCGTCATCAACGCCATCGACTTCCTATGGGGTCAATAACGTAACGAACGAAGAGAAGGAAGTGCTGCTGACAACTGTACTTCTGAAGGTCAAAACAATTGATGGAAACTTCATCAACTTGAGAGGTCTACTTGATCAAGGCTCCCAAGTGAGCCTGATAACGGAAAACGCGGCACAGCGCCTCCGATTACAACGACGTAAGGTGAGCGCAGTTGTATCGGGTGTAGGAACCCTTAGCGGTAACTGCAAAGGAGCAATGAACTTAGAATGTCAGTCAATACATTCAGACTACAAATTCAACTTCGAAGCACTAATTATGAAAAAACTCATAAGCAACTTACCTACCGCATCCTTTTCAATCAGCAACTGGGACTATCTGGAAAATTTAAAACTAGCAGACCCACAGTTCAACCTATCAGGTCCGATTGATCTGCTCTTGGGCGCGGACATCTATTCAGAACTTATACTAAACGGCGTCATCAGGAGCGATAATAGATACCCAGTAGCTCAACAAACCAAAGTAGGCTGGATTTTATGCGGGAATGTAAAGACGTTAAACTGCTTCGTGACACTCATCGACTTCGAAAACCTGGCAAGATTTTGGGAGACTGAGGAAATTTCAGACAAGTCCTCATCATCAACTAGTGAAGAACAACACTGTGAGGAATACTACAACGCAACCACCACAAGATTGGCGAACGGACAATATGTGGTACAAATGCCAATGAAGCCTAACTTCGAAGCAAACTTAAGAAATGCAAGGTCACAAGCTTTGGCACAGTTCCTTCAACTGGAAAGGAAAATGCTAAAAAACAAAGAACTCAGTTACGAGTACAAGCGTTTTATGAACGAATATATCGCTATGGGACACATGAAACCTGTCACAGGAGAAAGTAGGGGCCAAGTCTACCTACCTCACCATGGTGTTTTGAGAGCCGAGTCCACTACAACAAAACTAAGAGTAGTGTTCAACGCGTCGTACAAGACAAAAGGAGACAGCAGCCTCAACGATCACATGTACTGCGGACCGAACTTACAAAAGGATATGCTGACACTTCTAATCAATTGGAGATCGTACAGATACGTCTTCACAGCAGATGTTGAAAAACTTTATCGGTTTATCTGGCTAAACAAAAGTCAACAACATCTACAAACGATAATCTGGAGATCTTCTTCTAAAGAACCTCTACAAGATTGGCAGCTGGGCACAGTAACTTACGGAACAAAAAGTGCACCTTATCTGGCAATGCGCACTCTACATAAACTCGCAGAAGATGAAAAAGACTCCTATCTGGAAGCTGGAAATGTCCTGAAGAACTATTTCTACATGGATGACTTGGTTTACGGACAGGACACTATCGAAGCATCGAAAACACTGGTCACACAGCTAATTGAGTTGCTGAAAAAAGGAGGATTTAATTTGAGAAAGTGGAAATCAAACGAACCAATTATCTTGGAAGACTTGCGAGATGACCAAAAAAGCTGCAATACGAACATCGACTTTAGCCCAGAACAAACAACAAACTCAAAAATGTTGGGCATGAGATGGAATCAAGACGACGACAGCTTTACATACCAATGGGATCTACCAATAAAGAAAAATCTTACAAAACGCGTACTACTGAGCGAAATAAGCAAGCTATACGACCCACTAGGATTGCTATCGCCACTTACGATAAAAACTAAACTTCTATTCCAAAAAATCTGGATCAGCAAAATCAACTGGGATGAACGCTTATCCGACGATCTCATTACAGAATGGGAAACTATAAGAAAAGATATCCAGTTACTTAATAAACTTTCCATACCACGATGGTTACAAAGTCAAGAAAACAACTTAGAGATACACGGGTTTTGCGACGCAAGTGAAAAAGCTTACGCGTGTGTGATTTATAGCCGAGTGAAAAATCAAGCCGGTGAATACAAGACAACACTAATTACAGCAAAAACAAAGGTTGCACCAATCAGCAATAGGATAACTGTACCAAGAATGGAACTTTGCGGGGCCCATTTACTGGCCAAACTGTTAGAAAAGGTTCAGAACACTCTCTGCAATAAAAAACTACATATAAGGTGCTGGAGCGACTCCAAAGTCGTTTTAGCCTGGTTGCAGGGCGATATAAACCGATGGGAAAAATATGTGGCTAACAGAGTCAAACAAATAAATAGCATTATCTCGGCAAACTGCTGGAACTATGTGAAGTCAGAAGAAAACCCTGCTGACTGTGCAACTCGAGGGCTCACACCTTCTCAACTCTTAGAATTTAACCTTTGGTGGAATGGACCAGATTGGTTAAAAACAAATATGACAGAAATCCATAAAAACTATCGCCTGACCTATACCACGAACACCGGGTTGCAAGGAAAAAACTGCTGCGCAGTCACATACAAGAGTTGTGAAATAATTGACACATTATTGAATAAATACAGTAATTATAAACGTGTAATACGAGTGCTTGGATGGATTCTACGATTGAGCAACATTCGTAAGCAAAAACGCACACTAAAATCTGTCAATAACTTAGCCGACTGCGGTAACCAAAAAGAGGTTATGTGTTTGTCACCACAAGAAATTATGAGAGCAACAGAATTGGTGATCAAGAACGTCCAAAATCAAAACTATGGCGACGAAATTGAATGTTTGAAGAAGTATCGACCAATATCGACAAAAAGCAGCTTGCTGAAGTTGACTCCGTTTCTCGACGACAGTGGAATACTGCGCGTGAAAGGGCGACTAGGCTACTCAACTTTATCTCCTGAGACAAAACATCCAATCATACTTCCGGCAACAGGCAAATTAACGGAGCTTATTATTCAAGAGGCACATCGCGACACTCTCCACGGAGGTGCCCGGCTCACTTTGGCCTATTTACGTCAAAAATTTTGGGTCATTGGAGGCAACAGAACAGTCAAGAAGGAGCTTCGACAATGCGTCCGATGTCATCGTTTCAAACCAAACCGAAACGTCCAACTGATGGCAGACTTGCCAAAAGAGCGTGTAACTCCATCTAGACCATTCACAAACACGGGTGTCGACTATACCGGACATGTTGATGTGAAAATTAACAAAGGAAGAGGAGTCAAAACTTGCAAGGCTTACATAGCAATTTTCATTTGCATGGTGACCAAAGCTGTGCATTTGGAATTGGTGTCAGACCTGACCACGCAGACATTCCTTGCCGCATTCAAAAGGATGTGTGCCCGCAGGGGTACACCCCGACACGTATTTTCTGACAACGGAACGAATTTTGTGGGCGCAGCAAAACTACTTCAACAGGAATTTGAGAGAAACAGTACGTTTAAGACTTCAGAATTCTTTGATGAGATGAGCCACTTACAGGTTCAGTGGCATTTCAATGCCCCTCTTTGGCCAACTGCTGGAGGCCTATGGGAGGCTGCCGTCAAATCCATGAAATATCACCTACATCGAGTACTGGGAGATCAAAAACTTACTTTCGAACAATTCACTACATTGCTAAATCAAATTGAAGCCTGTCTTAATTCTCGTCCGCTGTGTCCACTAACAGAAGATGTCGAAGACTTGGAATACCTAACTCCCGGTCACTTCCTCATTGGCGGCCCACTGCTGTCAATACCGCAAGAAGAGCAAGATTTTGCAGAGCAAGATCCAAGAAACAGATGGAGGCTTGTTGAACAAATGAACGTGCACATCTGGAAGCGCTGGTCAAATGAATATCTACACCAACTACAAATCCGAAGCAAATGGCAGCAACCAAAAGAAAACCTGAAACAAGGAAGCCTAGTATTAGTAAAAGATGAACACTTACCTCCTGGCCGTTGGGCTATAGGAAGAGTCCAAGAACTTCATCCAGGTGCCGATGGTCAAGTACGGGTTGTTACCTTGAAAACCAGGAAAGGGTCATTAAAACGACCAATAACGAAGCTTTCGCCGTTACCACTGAAACTCGAAGAACAAAGAGTAACTGAAGAGGAAGTGAAAAGGACACCTGCTCCGGAAACTAAAAAACGGGGAGGGACAACAAAACACAAGAAAAATTGTCTGTCACTTGTTCTCTTATCCATATTAGCAATGACGGGATTTGCTCAGTCAGCGCCAACGACCGACAACTTGAAGGTTACAGCTGTACCGAGCAATCATCCGATTTACTTCGATGAAGCAGGAAAAATACAATTAATACATGACGAATGGACTCTATTGGTTTACTACAACTTAACGTCATACTGGCAAGCAACTGATCGGATCAATGATTATGTCAACCAAATAGATAAACTATGCCAAAGGATATCACATGAGTACACGCCTTGCGAAACAATTGTCGGCCACCTACATCATGAACTGAGTCACCTAGTGGACTATAACTCGATGCTGCTCACTCAACATTCAAGACAAAAACGAGGATACTTTGATGGAGTTGGCAAGTTAGCAAGAACTCTTTTCGGAGTGCTCGACGCAGACTTCGCCGAAAAGTACGAAAGAGACATACAGAATCTACAATCAAATGATGACTACCTACTACAACTTATGAAGAACCAAACATTAATTGTAGAGGCTGAAAACAATATAATAAAAAGAAACACCGCCTTCATGGAGAAACAATTCAAGACATTGAGTGTCTATATGAGCGAAACGTGCAGAGAAATCACAAAAATAGAGAACAAGGCGCAAATGCTATTCACAATGAATGACATAAATTCCGCTGCCGTGACGTCAACTCTGATTATAAGTGATTTAAATCGAATATTGGAAATGTTAATAAATGCCCTCGCCAACATTTACAGAGGACATTTAGACACCCATTTATTCCCAGCCAACCAACTGATCGAGCAGCTAAACATCATATCCGGAAGGTTACCACAGGGATTGTCATTACCTGTAAAGGACATTCAAAGGGATTTGAAAAATATCTATGAACTCATCCATGTGAAGGCTCGAATAACAAACAACTTTATGTTATTTGAAATACACATCCCATTGCTGAGCGATGAAGACTACAAGATATATCGAGTCATTCCGATACCGTTCCTTAGATACGGACATTTAAAACTCATGCAACCAACTTCAAGTTTCATCGCAATCAACTTCAGGAAAAACTCTTACATTTCAATGGAAGATCATGACATGCGCCAATGTACTTCATACGGAGAAGACGAATTTATTTGTATCTCTCGTAATCCTGTGTACAATATGCACGATAAAAACGCCCCATGCGAGGCCCAAGTCTTCAACCAACAAGAGTCTTTATCATGCGTCCTCAATGACGTAACATGCAAGGAAACCTGGACAAAGCTTCACAAACCGAACATGTGGTTATTTACATTATGCGGGAAACAGCTGATGCGCGTCATATGTAACGATCAAGTTACGCCAGCGGTCATTGACGGGACTGGAGTCATTACCTTGCAATCAAAGTGCATACTACAGAAAAAGGACGCCACAATATTTACACAGAATCAGCTGGGAAGTGTTTTTAACATGGAACCAGACATAGAAATACCAACGATAAATTCAACAATAAACAACATCTTTGACTTCGGCTGGAAGAATGCAAAATTAAACTTAACAGAACAAGGGGCGCCAACGGCAGTAGAAATAAGAAAAATAAACCAGCAGTTGGAATTCCAAAAAAGCAAAGAAATATTACCAAAGGTGTCTGAGTCTGACTTGTCAAGACACGACATCTATCTCTACTCCGTTACTTCTTTGTTGTTGGGAGGAATCGCTGTGCTTGCCCTCTATGTTATTATAAAACGATGGTGCAAAACAAAGAGAGGCGCCAGAACAGGAGAGACACCTAGAGGAAGGAATAACTTGGGAGAGGACATCGAGCTACATGAAATACATTCGACAGCAGCGGAGCCCGTTTACAGCGAAGCAAGACAGCCGAAGAAAGCATTTCACTTTGACGATGTGAATTGAGTGACAACTATATTTTTACTTTTATACTTATACACATTTACTATTTACTTTACACTTTATATTAGATATTTTTTTTGCTTTGTAATAGATGCTCATCCCGCTTTTCCCTCGGGAGCATGTACGGTTCACGTACAGGCAAATCGCTAACGCCGCGACCTACTTTTCGCTACTCGTTTTGTTTACTTTTATATTTGTAATTATAATAAATTTAGTTGACCAATAGCTGCCGTAGCGCTATTACCGCGGATTAGCATCTAACTTAACTTAGTGTCAGTTTTGCAAATAAACTCAATTATCGTGAACTCTGTGGTTTTCGTCAACTCACAACCAACAACTCAACTGTAAGTAACAAGCTACCTCTGAGCCATACAGCATGTTCAAAAACTTTGAATATTAACTAATCACTATAAACACATTTGTTGTATGGCAGCCTAAATTACATTTTATTTATTTTTAATACCTATTTGTTATAGCGGCAACAAATTATCATCGGCGAAAATTTTGACCGTCCAACTATTAAGGTTTATAAAATACAACCTGGTGACAGACGGACATTTTGGATACGGAATCCTAAATAACACTACGTCACAAAAAATCCAATATGGCGGACAATCTTTTGACAGCTTATTTTTAATTTACATTTTTTAACATAATCTAGTTTATATTCTCCACCTTAACTGGTACGTCAGCTAATTTCATCATAAGGAAACCATGTTCCTGCAGTCCGGACGACTTGGCAATTACTCTATAATTGTCGGCCAACGTTTGGAAACACGCTTGCGCTATTCCTGAACGTCCAAGGTCGGATTTCGTAAGCAGCGCGTCAAATGTGGAGGAAGAAGGCGTTTTAATGATACCTTAGGCCTATAGAATAGATTATATATCATAAAGATTCAAAATAGCACTGGTTGTTACAACCAGGACTGCTACACGCCAAATCTCTTATAGAAGGTTACTCACAAAAACGAACTGCCGAGCTTCTTGAGCTTAGCAGGACGAACATTTGTGCTATAGCCCGCACCTTAACCGGCCACTGCAAATTAAACAGGCACCAATATCACATGAAACTGAGTGACACTGATGTTTGCCGGTACTGTAATCAGGAGAGGGAGACGCCTAAGCACCTTTTGTGCGAATGCGGGCCCCTTATCCACAAACGAAGTATCCATCTGGGCCGACACATTATTCGCCCGGAGGAGATTAAAACTCTTAAGGCTAGGAGTATTCTAGACTTCCTGGAAGCCTCCGGGCTAAAAGAGTTACTCTAACAAGGTGGCGAGTCACAATAGATCTTTTAGGTCGCAGTGACTACATCCCCTATGGTACGGGAGATGCATAGCCCCTTATCATCAAAATAATAATAAATAGGCCTATAGAATAGCCGATAGGTTATGATAGGCTCATCAGAAGGCTTGAAGTCACCCAAAGGGCGCGCACTGTTCCCGCGCGTCTCAAGGAGTTGTCAGCAACAGGAGGGGCCCAGCTGGGTCGAAGCCTATTGGGGCCAGGGTTATCCGAAAGGAAACTCGAGCCCCGGTATGAAGAGGCTAGAAGGAACGGGGTGGGTTTTTAGTCAGTAAGAGTCTGACACTATCTACCGCTCCACCCAAGAGCGGGGGTTGTCATAAGATGATTTTTGCCTACCGTAAAAAAAATGTATAATAATATAATATTCCACAACTATCACACGTCGCCGTCTAGCCCAAACTAAGCAGAGCTTGTGTTATGGGTACTAGACAACTGATAAACATACTTATAGTTATATTTCTAAATACATAAATGTAGATAAATTACACCCAGACACAGAACAAATGATCATGCTCATCACACAAACATTTGTCCTGGGTGGGAATCGAACCCACGACCTCCGGCATACCAGGTACACTAACCACTAGACCAACAGGCCACTCAGTTTACCTATACTGCCCCCGATGGTTAAAAAGACGTATCTAACAAAAACGAAAACGGATAAAAAAATGTTTTAATGAATGAAACGGGAAATCGGGCTTTTTTTCCTTGTGTTAAAACCGCACTGGGGAAAGTTAGCAAAATATAAAAAATACAGGCAGATGTGCCCTTTTTTTCTGATCCCGGCAATGTATATAACTCAAATCAGGAAAAAAATTTCGATACGTCTTTTTTGCTAACGGAGGAAGAATAGATGTAAGGATTTGTCAATATAATAACATACGTACGCAAGGAAGTATGGCAGACTAAAGAACTTCACGGACGCTTTCTCCGGGCCCTTCATGGGCCCGATGTAGACCAACTAGCGTCTGTAGCCTGGCTGCGCGTCGGTGACCTCTTTGGGGAAACCGAAGGTTTTGTTTGTGCAATTATGGACGAAGTTATCATGACGAATAACTACCGGAGCTTTATTGTGAAGGACGGCACGGTTGACATCTGTCGGGCATGTCACCGGCTGGGTGAATCGATCCGCCACATTATCTCTGGTTGTTCTCGTCTAGCTAACGGGGAATACTTGCATAGACACAACCTTGTAGCCAGGATTATCCATCAGCAACTTGCTCTGAAGTACTCTCTTGTGGAATCGGAGGTGCCATACTACAGGTATGTGCCCGACCCAGTTCTCGATAATGGCGATATCACGTTGTACTGGGATCGGTCCATCATCACTGACAGAACTATTGTGGCCAATAAGCCTGGTATAGTGGTGGTGGATCGAAGCGAGAGGCGTGCAATGATTGTTGACATATCCGTCCCGCATGACGAGAACCTCGTGAAAGCCGAGAAAGATAAGCAAATCAAGTATATTGACTTGGCTCGCGAGGTTGTCGACATGTGGGAAGTGGACTCAGCGATCATTGTACCGATAGTCGTGTCAGCCAATGGCCTAATAGCCACGAGCCTCGATCAACACCTGAGAAGGCTCGCGTTAGGTGGCTGGATCAAGGGCTTGATTCTGGAAGCGGTACTCCTGGACACGGCTCGTATTGTTAGGAGGTTCCTTTCTCTGGAGCCCTGACCGCCGGTGGCTTGGACCCTGTTCCCGATGCCGGTGGGCTACTATTTTTTATATTTTTAAATGTTTTTTTTTTTGTAGGAATTTGTTAAAAAAAATATTTAAAAATGTATTATAATATGTATATAAAATGAATAAAGAGAATAATAATAATTCGTTTATTACATTAACATTTTAAATAATTTAGTACTCGGTTACAAACAAATGTTGTACATTGAGACACAAGGAAAATGCGAACTGCTGCCTCCTAAACTAGGCCAAGAGCCTGTGTTTTAGGAGCCAATGTTCCTCCATAAATAGTCAAATTAAGAACCGTTAATTTGACTATTTATGGACCATATTTATCCCTACTTCCCTACTAATATTATAAATGCGAAAGTAACTCTGTCTGTCTGTTACGCTTAACGCAAAAACTACTGAACGGATTTAGATCAAATTTGGTAGGTAGGTAGAAGAGACACCGGAATAACACATAGGCTACCTATACTTCCACTGCTGAACACGGGTCTCTGCCCGCGCGATATAAACTGTAGTCCACGCGGCCGAAGCCGCGGGCGGAAAGCTAGTTTTATTATAGAGCCGAGAGCTAGTTGCCACATACTGTCGGCTAGCAAACTTGGATCGGCATGGTACTATATGCTAATATGCAAATGCGAGATGGTCCGGCGACGATCTCTTAAAACAAAGTCCATTGCCGTCAGCTAATATTATGATAAATTCATTATAACTTGACAATAACTGATTGTGTTCGGTTGAACCATCCAAGTTAACAACAGCCATTCATTATGTTATCATAATAACATTTGTGAGTTGTGTCGTGTCGGTGGTAAAGACAGGCTTAAGGGGCGACCAGACCAACGTCCCAACCAAGGTGACCTTGCTATGGGCACGCCACAGTTATGGCGGTAAGTCCCCTCTTTGAGGCGTAGCTGGCAAGATCTCACGGCGTCCTCACCTTGACGCAGTCCCATCCCGTCCCATGACGCAGGTCCTCACCGGACATGGCACGCTTGGGAGGTTCCTACACCGGATTTGTGCGGAAGTGACGCCCGGGTGTCGCCACTGTGCGGAACGCCGCGCCCGGAGTATAAGATCGGTGGCGCGCTACAGTCGTGTAGATCCTCAAGGCAAGTCAGGCGGATCCACCTTCTCGAGGTTGCCACCCCGTTTTTGGTCTAATTCCATCAGAATTAGACGTAACCGAAACTGCCTGGCGACCCACAGAGTGGGGGCTATCCACTCAGTCCTGTCCCAACTACCACATTACCTATAATTTCCTGCCAGCTACCCTCCTCCACCAAGTTCCAAATATCCCCTCCTACCAATTCCTACTCCTACCAGCTCCATAACTCCCCTCCTAATCGCAACCCTTCTGTGACTGGGTGGTTGCGAGCTCGACCATCACTAAAATCAGCTGATGGCGAGTAGGAGAAGCTGGTCACCTGCGCTAGGACCTGCGCAGTCGAGCGCCGTGAGCGGGGATGAAGGAGTCCTGGGGGGCTGAGCTGAAAGTGAGCAACACGCCCTCTTTGGTCCGGATTTCAAGCAAAACGGTGGCCCTACCTTCTAGCCAAGGGTAGGGAAATGGCCATGGTGTCCCGTCAGAGGGCCACAGGCGAGGTGCGTAGGGTCCGCTGAGGTCGTCCTCGGACGGCTGAAGCGGTGGGTAAAGGTCATGCTGACGGTGTAAGTGAGGGTTGATCAGTTCGTTGGGGGCAGGCCTTTCGGTCTCCGACGCCAGCCCGATCGAGCACCCGATGTCGCACTGTAAGCCAGCCTTGCGCACCTATATCCCTCTGGTAGTCCTAACGTCGAACTCTTTTAAGTAGTGAGACGTTCCCAGGTGCGGGCTCCAAGGAGGGTGGGAGCCAGAGGGATGAACACTAATACTGCTAAGACATGGATTCTTTTAGGCCAATCGACAAAACCACTGGGGCGGAGCCGGCAGAAGCTGGCGGAGCCCCCAAGCGAAGTGCTTGCACTTCGCTCGCCCCTGGAGGACCTGCGGCGCAAGTCGCAGGCTCCAGCGCGGGTGCCGGTCTAGCTGTGGCGAATACCGCAGCCAAGACCAAAACTAAGTCCCACTTTAAACGAAGGACCACGGCGCTGCAAGGGACCAGTACCGGACCTTCCAATTCGAAGGTGGAGACATCGGCGAAGGCTAAGGCCACTGCTGATGAACGCCTTCCCGAGCATCATCCTCCCCCTCCGCAAGCGGGCTCACAACCTGCGAGCATGGAGGCGGCTGGCGCCGTTGTACCAGGGACAAGCTGCAACACGGAGGATGCTTTCTCTAATGCCTGGCAGGTACAAAAAAACAAGGGCAGGGGCAAGAAAGCAGGTAAGGACCCTTCAGGACCACCAGCTCCACCCGGCCAGGGCAAGAGAAGGGAAAGGCCGGCGCGTAAGGAGCGCCGGCAAGAACGCAGAAGGGCCGGCAAAGCGAAGGCCTCTCAGGGGAAGCAGGCTGCAGCCGCAGCCCCAAGCAAGGGTAAGATAAGCTTCTCCACAGGTGGACCGGCACAATCAGCCAGCACGACGCAGCGGCCCGCTGGGGGTGATCAGGCCGTGGCTAAGCGTGCTCTCAATGAGACTATTTCACCTCGTGGCGAGCATAAGCGGCTGCGGCTTGACCAGTCCGAGCGGGTCGTGTCAAAAAGCTATGCTCAAGCTGCCAGCTCCGCCCTGAGCGTCGCCATTGTTGACGACCGTACGGGGATCATAAGCCAGGTACTATCGGACCAGGTCGTCGCCGCTATCCAGAAGAGGATCATCGGCGAGTCCTGGACCCCTCTGCAGGACAAGCCCGCGCCGGTCTTCAACGCCAAGCCGTTGTACGCCGGTGGCGTACTCAAACTGTGGTGCAGCAACGACCACACTCTAGCCTGGCTAAAGCAGGCAGTTTCTGAGCTGGCTCTCCCGGCTAGCACGTCGCTAGTCGTCCGTAGCCAGTCGGAGCTCCAGAAGCGGGTGCGTATAGGCATCGCGATACCAGACGACCATGGAGTATACGAGGACTCGAAGATCATTGGGCGAGGCCTCTGCTATCAGAACCCATGGGTCGACGTCAAGAGGTGGGTATTGATACATGCTGATAAGCAAGCAGCGTGCTGGTTCTTGGTGCTGGACATACCTGAGGACCAGGTTCCGACCCTGATGAACGCTGAACGCCGACTCGCGATGGGGGTGGGTACGGTGTACGTCAAGTTTCAGGGTCTGAATGGGAAATTTGTGGAAGTTCCTCGGGGATGGGACCGTGACGCCAAGACGCTACAGGAGGCAGGGGGGACTCTTCCCCCACTAAACAACCCGGTCGCACCAGTGGCGGACCCTGCTGTGGAAGCAGAGCCAGTCGCCGCCGCAGCCATCGTGGAGGCCGTCCCTCCGGAGGGGAAGGAGCCCGACGACATTACGTTGTCTCCAGCTTCGACCCCGGGGGGGGTGGACTTCGACGAGGGCGATTTGTTTGCCGGGCTGCGCCTAGAGGGCGGGGACGAGGGGTCTGCCAGCAATGGCTTCCCTCTCGCCCAGTAAAATTGTGCAGGCGAATCTCCACCACAGTCAGACTGCGACGGCCCAATTACGCAAGTGGCTGGAGGTTCAACACGCGGCCATTGCCCTAATCCAGGAGCCGTGGGTTAGAGGCGGGCGCATATGCGGACTCTCCAATCTTGGTGGTAAGATCCTTGTCACTACGGACCATGAGAATCCCAGATCGTGCATCTTTATAACAGGTAACATTAAAGCACAGCCTCTAAACGATTTCTGTTGCAGAGATGTCTCTGCAGCAAGGCTGACCATACAGCGAGATGCCACTGACATGGCATTAGTCCTTGCCTCGGTGTACATGCCAGAGGCAGAGGAACCGCCTCCCCACGACCTGATCCGTCTGATTACCCACTGCGAGAGCAACGGGGAAGAGATGGTGATCGGGACGGATGCGAACGCACACCATCCACTGTGGGGAATGGACACGCAAAATGCAAGGGGTAAGGCACTGGTAGAATACCTATTTACTACTAACCTATCCATACTAAACACAGGTTCAGAACCAACTTTTGTAACCAGACGCAGTCGTACAATAATAGATCTCACCCTGGCAACAGAGGGAGCAGCGGAATTAACTACTGGGTGGCATGTCTCCAAGGAGGCCTCCTGCTCGGACCATAGGTGGATCCGCTTCGACATTCAGGTTTGTGCAGCACCTATACTACCGCGGCGTAATCCACGGAACACGGATAAAGCCGTATACAAACGCAGCCTAGACTCAAAGCTAGTGCCTCTACTAGGCGATTCGTGGGTATTTCGAGACTCGTCGCAAATCGACGTGCAAGTCGACCAACTCACTGAATCATTGATAAACAGCTATCATACTGCCTGCCCAGAAACTCTCCCGCGCAATAAACCGGGTAAACAGCCGTGGTGGGGCGCGGAGCTGGAGCGCAAACGCAGTAAGGTAAGGAAAGCTCTGAACAGAGCCATGAACACATGTGCGGAGATGGACTGGGACGCATACCACGCGGCCAAATCCAGCTACAAGAAATGCATAAGGTACAGGCGTACCACAGGGTGGCGGAAATTCTGCGGTGGCATTGAATCCTGCCAACAAGCAAACAGGGTGAGGAAAATACTAGCACAACAAGATGCTCCTGGGTCTGTCATGCTGCGCAAACCAGACAGCACACTCACCAAGTCGCCTGAAGAGGCAAGACGCGTCTTAGTTGAGGCTCATTTCCCGGACTGCGTCCTTGTACAGGTAACGGACTGGTCTGACGTGACCCTAACACCAACAGACGACGACTGGCAATATGCACACAGGGTGATTACGCTGGAAAAACTACAATGGGCCATCCAAAGTTTCGACCCTTTCAAGGCACCAGGTCCGGACGGCGTGTTTCCTGCTCTACTACAATGGGGCGGAACACCGCTGGCAACACGCCTATTACCCTTATTGAGAGCGTGCCTGGCCTGTAGATACGTTCCCAAAGGATGGAGGGAAGTGAAGGTAATATTCATTCCTAAGCCAGGTAAGAGTGATTATACGAGCGCCAAATCCTATCGACCCATAAGTCTGACCTCTTTCTTACTTAAGACGATGGAAAGGCTATGTGAAAGAGAGCTTCGGGATGGCGCCTTAAAAGCAATACCATTACATGGCAACCAACATGCATATAGCTCAGGTAAGTCGACAGAGTCTGCTCTTCATCTGGTAGTGAGCCAGATAGAGGATGCAATTCATCAGAAGGGTACCTGCCTGGGCACTTTTATAGACATCGAAGGAGCCTTCGACAAAACAAACTTCTCCAGCATTGGCACCGCCCTCACCAAGCACGGGGTGGAACAGGTACTAATCGACTGGATCACAAACATGTTAAGCAAACGGATAGTTCGCGTTGGTGATGAACAACAGCTGGCCTTGATAGCTAGAGGCTGTCCGCAGGGTGGTGTACTCTCACCGCTTCTGTGGAACTTGGTAATCAACGAGCTGATCACTATACTCAACGCGAATCGTTATTATACAGTAGGGTATGCAGACGACCTAGCAATCCTCGTACCTGGGAAGGTGACTGGAACTATCTGTAACCTCATGCAGCAGGCACTTCGCATCGTGGAACGCTGGTGCAGGGAATATGACCTGTCAGTGAACCCCTCTAAAACTGAGCTAGTCATGTTTACGCAGAAGAGAGCACTAGGCCGCTTCAACCTGCCTAAACTGTTCAATACGGAACTCCAGCTGGCAACCGAGGTCAGGTACCTGGGAGTCATCCTAGACAGTAAGTTGAACTGGGGCACCCATTTGGACAACAAACTAAGCAAGGCGTGTATCACCTTCTGGCAATGCAGGAAAATGATAGGTAAGAGGTGGGGCCTATCTCCCAAAATCATACTATGGCTATACAGTGCCGTAATACGGCCCATGGTTACCTATGGCGCCGTGGTGTGGTGGACTCGCACTAAGCTGGCCACTGCAGTAAACAAACTTCAACAAATGCAGAGGCTTGCCTGCATGGCAACAACGGGTTGCATGAGGACTACTCCGACTGCAGCGCTCGAGGCCATGCTGGGACTCCCTCCACTCCACCTGTTCATACAACAGGAAGCGACGATGGCGGCAGTACGCCTCAAAACACTGGATCTCTGGGGTAAGAGAGTAACTCAACACACCGCTCTGCTAGAGGAACTCAATAATGAGTTTCCCATTACTAAAGCAATAAACGATCGGATTCCTAAGCAATTCATCTTTGATAAGAAATACAAGATCCAACTGCATGAGGATGACCGCTGCGAGGGGCTGTGCCCCGCAGAGCTGCGGATCTTCACGGATGGATCCAAAACAGGTAATGGCACGGGTGCGGGAGTCTTCTCGGAGGACTTCAACATTCACTTAGCCACTCCATTGGGGGTTCATAACACGGTGTTCCAGGCTGAATGCGTGGGCATTACCCTGGCTGCTTCAGCCGTCTTGATCAGGGAAGTTAGGGACCACTCAATACGCATACTCTCAGACAGCATGGCTGTCCTGCAAGCGCTGAACAATCACACAGTCAATTCAGGGCTAATATACGAGTGTCACCAACGGCTTAACCAGGTGGGTAAACACAACCAAGTAACCATTCAATGGATCAAAGGGCACAGCGATTCCCGAGGCAACGATGCAGCGGACGAACTCGCCAGAAGGGGTTCGAGTATGGCAGCAGTGGGTCCTGAACCCATTGTGCCACTTCCCTTCGGTTATCTACGCAATCTGGTAAGGAACCGTACCAGGGACATACATCACAAACTGTGGAGTGAACATGGTGAGTGCAGGCAGGCCAAGGAGGCGCTCCCCTCGATTGATGGCCGCTTCACGAAAAAGGTCCTACGACTGACGAAACTACAGTTGCGCAAAGTTACGGCCGCTACAACTGGCCACGGGACCTTTAACAAGCACCTTTATGTCATAGGAGTTACGGATAGTCCACTCTGCAGAGCCTGCATGGAGGAAGAAGAGACAGCAGCTCATCTGCTTCTAAGCTGCCCTGTGGTCGCTGGTTACAGGGCCAAGCACTTCGGTAACCCAGGTAACCTTCGTGAAATGGTCGGCAACACTAAGGCGCTGCTGGCCTTTCTTGAGGAGCTGGGGTGGATCGAATAACCCATTTGTCCCACCCGTACGCAAAATACGCGCTTTAGTCGTGGAGTTGCGGATAACAGCCCGTTTTACCTATACCTATACCTATACCTAAGATCGGTGGCGACGATCTCTCGCGTCTGGCCTTGGTACAGGCCATGGTCCAGACCGAGGAGGAGTGGCAGGCGGTCGCCTCCTTCTGCGAAGCAGTAGTGCTAGCAAAAGAGGAGGCCGACCGCATCAGGCAACGGCGCCCTCGCCGCGGCCGGGATTCCTATCCCGATTTCCGCCCACCGTAGACGCGGGCTTGCGGACGGCGAGCAATAGGTAGCTCGCTGCCCGACCGTCCGTTAACTGTCCGGACCGAGCCCAAGATGACGACGGCGCGCACTGTTCCCGCGCGCCTCAAGGAGTTGTCAGCAAAAGGAGGGGCCCAGCTGGGTCGAAGCCTACTGGGGCCAAGGTTATCCGAAAGGAAGCTCGAGCCCCGGTATGAAGAGGCTAGAAGGAACGGGGTGGGTTTTTAGTCAGTAAGAGACTGACACTATCTCTCGCTCCACCCAAGAGCGGGGGTTGTCATAAGATGATTTTTGCCCACCGAAAAAAAAAAGAGTGGATTGCTTCTAGGCAAGCGTGTTCCATCGTCGACCAAATCATCGCTTACCATCAGATGAGATGTGCTTGACTGCGATCCCACCTGACGGTAAGCAGTGATGTAATTTCTGATGGTGAGGTGCACTAACCTATGATATTTAAATTCAAAATCATTAACATCCGACTTATTATGGATAGGCTCGCGTTTGACCACCATCTCACCTGATGGTAAGCGATGATGTGGGCAACGATGAAGCTTGCTTGCTTAGAAGTAACCTATTCACTCTTGACTTAAAGACTCCTAGGTTATAGCTATCAGGAAACCGATCACTGCTGGAAATTTCACTCTGTAGCTGTACGCACAATGTGTTCCCAAAACGTTTTGTGTGTATGGATGGGATGCCCACCATGCACCGGTGCGGCGCTCACAGTGCCCCCCCAGCCACCGCCGGGATTCCGATCCCGATTTCCGGCCACCGTAGACGCGGGCTTGCGGACGGCGAGCCATGGGTAGCTCGCTGTCCGACCATCCGGTAACTGTCAGAACCGAGCCCAAGAAGTCGACGGCGAGCACTGTTCCCGCGTGCCTTAAGGAGTTATCAGCAACAGCAGGGGCCAAGCTGGGTCGAAGCCTACTGGGGTTATCCGAAAGGGGGACTCGAGCTATGAATAATAATGGATGTAGTAATAATTTTGTAATACTTATTTTTTTTTTATAAATATGTAATGATAAAAACTGACTTAAATATTGTACACCTTTATGGGTATGTTGCAGCGACCCTAATGCAATTGTAAGAACTTAACCACCTGTATCAAACAATAAATAAATTTGAATTTGAACTTGAATTTGAATTTGAGCCCCGGTATGAAGGCTAGAAGGAACGGGGTGAGTTTTTAGTCAGTAAGAGTCTGACACAATCTCCCGCCCCGCCCAAGAACGGGGGTTGTCATTGGATGATTTTTGCTCACCATAAAAAAATATTTAAAACAAAACCATGTACCGGTGGCGCATCACCGTACCCCTGGTCCGTTGATGGAACGGTCTTGACGGAATTAGGCTTTGCAGTTCCATATTGAGGTTTCCCTCACTGGATATTTGCATTTCGATACGCTACAATGCGCACACGTGTGCCACACACGCCGATCTGGGCGCGTCAGCCTCTCTACATTTTATATGGAAACTAGACTTGTAGAGCTACACTAGATCCACGCCACGCGACGTCGTTCTACGTACAAATCAAGCGTGTTACACGTGTGCGTCGGTCTAATGTAGTTCTAGCTTGAATCAGTGTGTTGAACTCCTAACAAAATTGACGTTGAAAGTCATTTACCTCACAAAAATCTACCTAAAACAAAAATCCAAACCGTCCAATATGTCTGAATTTAACATCACAATTCTGACACCTCATTTTCTTTGTCTTAAAAGCTTAAGGCAAGGACCTAACTTTGACCCTCTGGCCTTGGTGAATGACGGTATGTCCACAAAATAGATAGGTACAGAAGACAATCTCATGTATGTCCCCGTTCTTCACGCTCCCGCGCGCCTCAAGTAGTTGTTAGCAACAGCAAGGGCCCAGCTGGGTCGAAGCCTACTGAGGCCAGGGTTATCTGAAAAGGGGCTCGAGCCCCGGTATGAAGGCTAGAAGGAAAGTGGTGGGTTTTTAGTCAGTAAGAATCTGACACTATCTCCCGCTGCACTCAAGAGCGGGGGTTGTTATTGGATGATTTTTACCCACCAAAAAAAATGCACGTACTTCACTTTTTATACCTACGCTCGGTGGACGCACACTAATGAGCGTTTGAGCCGGAACTGTTCGACGAGCGGCCCGAGGGCGAGGAGATATCGTGACGGTGTCTATGTGTGCGTTGTGAGAGCGCGCACAGTATGTAGATTGACTTCTGTACCTATCTATTTTGTGGTATGACGGTGTGACAGAATGACTAATATCTATCAAAACAAAGTAAGTACCTGTCTGTTTGTCTTGTAACACAGGTACTGGAAAAAAACTTTGAACAATGGAATGGTATTTCTATACCTAATTCTATTAATATCTTTGTACACTTATTCTATGGAGGTGAAGTTTGTTTTTTTTTTGTTTATAGGAGGTAATCTCTGAAAGTACTGGTCCGATTGCGAAAATTTTTTCACCGATAGTAAGCTGCTTTTTTTCTGAGTGACATAGGCTATATTTTATGTACATGGGCGAAGTCGCGAGCAAAAGCTAGTAACGTATAATATAGCGTAACACGCCCGTTTATGTGGCTGAGTGAAATTAAGCCACGGGGTTTAATCTTTATAAAAAACAAAAGTAGGTAGAGAGCAGTGGTGGCCGAGTGGTAATGGCTCCGACTTACGAGTCGTAAGTCGCGGGTTCAAACCCTGGCAGGCGCATAACTTTGTTTTATTTATTTCATTACCACAGCTCTCAAAACGGTAAAGGAAGACATCGTGAGGAAACCGGCATGTCCTAGAACCAAAAATTCGAAGACAGGTAACATCCACCAACCCGCACTGGGCCCGCGTGGTGGATTACGGCCCATTCACTCTCCTAGAGAGGAGGCCTGAGTCCCAACAGTAGGAACATTAATAAAGGCTGATGATGATATTTCCGTTTGACAAAGATGTGGAGGAGTACTTCGAAGCCATGCTCGAAGCCTGACTGTACTACGTGTTTTTGTATTATATTTACATAACTACGAAGGTTTAGTATAGGTAAATATTTAGTTTAGTTAATATTAAAATTTATATGTATAACATCTACACTAAAATCATAAAGAGGAAGTTTCTGATGTTTATTTGTTTGTAGGAGGTAATCTCTGGAAGTACTGGTCCGATTGCTAAAAATTTTTTACCGATAGAAAGCTGCTTTATTCCTGAGTGACATATTCTTACTAATATTATAAAAGCGAAAGTGAGTTTTTTTATTTGTTTGTTACGTCTTCACGCCTCAATGGCAAAACCGATTTTGATGAAACTTGGTACACGGATAGACCATATCCTGATACTTTTTAGCCCGGAAGTATGTTTCCTTGGGATAGTTTTCTGCTATCACGCGGGCGAAGCCGCTGGGAGCAGCTAGTTCTAGGCTATATTTTATTTAAGTAATGCATTTATATTACATTCAACATTATTTTTAATATATGCGAAACCAGAATATAGTTTGTTCAGAATCAGTAACTGAATCAATCCCAATAATTTTTACACCATGTTATATTTTTTCCTGAAATATTGGACACCACCGACTCAAAGTACAAAGCAAGTCACGGGCACGGCAGGTCATAGTGAGCATTAGGATCTCCCCAAATTTATCGACGCGGAATCGGCTTACACCGGTCAAAAAAGCCTTTATGTCTATGGAATAAGGATGTTACTAATACCATTCGCATCGGCTCGGCTCGGACGACGCGTCGCGACGCCGCGCCGGCCGACGGCGAAACGCAACAGTCGGCTTAAGAGGGTCCTTTTCCACTCGCCTATCGTAAACATCGAAAATGGTATAAAAGCTTGTTACTTCATCTAACGCAATCCAACGCGATGTATGACAAAAAGGAAACGCAAAAGAGAGAGATAACGCCTGAAAACTCGGTTAGTATTCGGTAATTCCGATATTTACTCGAATATTTCACAAAACTTGCTCCAGGAAATTACTGTTTTTTTTTAAACCCTTAAAAGTGTTTTGAATAAAGTTGTCGTCACTTAGAATCTTAATAACATTTGCAAGGTCTCTAGAGGATTACTTTTTTGTGTAAAACAAATCCTAAATTTGTAAATTTGTGTAAAACAAATCCAGTAAACCCCTCTGAAAATGTCCTATTTTGTATGAACTTTGTCACTTCATAATTTGCCTAAAAATTAAAAAAGTCAAAAAGTAATCCTCTAGAGACCTTGAAAATTTTATTAAGATTCTAAATGATGACAACTTTTTCCAAAAACTTTTAAGGGTTTAAAAAAAACAGCTATTTCCTGGAGCAAGTTTTGTGAAATTTTCGAGTAAATCTCGGAATTACCGAATACTAACAGAGTTTCCAGGCGTTATCTCTCTTTTTTTGCGTTGCCTTTTCGTCAAACATCGCGTTGGATTGCATTAAATGAAATAAAAAGCTTTTAAACCATTTCCGATGTTTACGATAAGCGAGTGGAGAAGGACCCTCTTAAGCCGATTTCGCGTCGATATATGTGGGGGGTCCCTTATGCGCTAGCGCACAGCTATGTACGGGAGCAACACGGGTTGCTTCTTAGTCGCCTGGGTGAGCCGGTGACCATGTATTTATGTCGCCAACCAGGTACCATAATAACTTTGTAATTTTTCATACCTAATAGAATTTTGAAATTTCGTACATAGATTCTTTACATAAAAATACTGGCCAGGTGTTTCAGGTTTCGCATATATACTAAAAATAAGGTAGGTAGTACGTTGAACGGCCGTGTATTACAACTTGAAGTTATTATACACATATGTACAGTACGGTTCTCGTCCAATATACCACAGTGTCTCAAGACGAAAGTCTATGACCAGTGCGTGTTGCCAGTGATGACATATGGTGCCGAAACGTGGTCGCTCACAATGGGCCTCATCAGAAGGCTCAAAGTCACCCAGAGGGCAATGGAAAGGGCTATGCTCGGAGTTTCCTTGCGGGATCGAATCAGAAATGAAGATATCCGCAGGAGAACCAAGGTTGCCGACATAGCCCGAAGAATCGCCAAACTTAAGTGGCAATGGGCAGGGCACATTGCTCGCAGAACCGATGGCCGTTGGGGCCGAAAGGTTCTGGAGTGGCGACCTCGTACTGGAAGACGCAGCGTCGGAAGGCCTCCTGCAAGGTGGACCGATGACCTGGTGAAAGTTGCGGGAAACCGATGGATGCGAGACGCGCAGGATCGATCATTATGGCGACACTTAGGGGAGGCCTATGTCCAACAGTGGACGTCTGTCGGCTGAAATGGAATGGATGGTACAGTACGGTACCTACCTCGTACATAATTAAACGAGTACGCAACATGCGCGCGCGCCGCTTGACTGGGCGCGCTCCAAATGGACTGTACGTACGTGCTATTGGTCCACTTGTTTTAGGGTACCGTAAGAAATTGTAAAACTAGTTTGGAGGTAGGTGGGACAGAGAGTAAAGTCCCGCAAAGCTCCTTTGAAAAGAGAGAATCTTCTGACCAGACAGGTGTTATAGTCTGGTGGGCGACTGCCCGATAGTTGTTGTTGGGCTGTCGTATATCAATCAAATCGCGCGGAGAACTTTGATTGCGCGATGCAGGATTTCGTATTTTTCTTCGTAGTTCTTATGTGGCGTCATAGATGTCGATACACTAGAACTACATTAGACCGACGCGCACGTGTAACACGCCTGATTTGTACGTAGAACGACGTCGCGTGGCGTGGATCTAGTGTAGCTCTACAAGTCTAGTTTCTTTAAGAAATGTATGGATATAAAATTACCTAGGAAAACCGGTCAATTCCCTAATTCAGTTACGAAGATTTTTCCAAATCGCAAAAAAGGATAGGTGCCACATACATACTTTTTCCTATACTTGTGCTATGAAAACTTGTTTTATGCCAAATTTCAAGATTCTAGGTCAACGGGAAGCCCTATGAATTTTGATTCTTTTGAGAGAGTTGAAATATACGTTTTTGGCAACTTACTGTCCCCGCACACACGCTTATAAAAAACGCCGCTTCAAGCTTCATTTTGAGGCGGCCTTTTTTTGTGGCTCGTGTGCGGCAGTGCCGCCACAAAAAACGCTTGAAGCGGCTTCAAGCTTCTCCGGACACAAGAGGTGTCGTGCGCTTCAGCTGTTTTTTGCGGCCGCTTCTGGGTTTATTTTGTAGCTGAAGCGTTTTCTTTTCCATATCTTTTTTTTTCGTTATGATTTTTTTTGTTTATGGTTTATAATTTCAACTCAATACCTTCTCGCGTAGGGTCTTGTCAAGGAGACAAACAGACAAACGGATAATAAAGTGATCTAATGAGGGTATCTAACTTTTTTTTGAGATACGGAACTCTAAACATCACATAGTTTTTTTTACAAAATGTCTACGGAACCATTTTCTCACACGGCCTCCCCTGCCCCACATAAGTTATGTCAGCACTCATATACCGAAGGTAGACGTTCGTCTTGTGGAATTGCAACTGGACTCCCCAGACGTCTGCTTAGCAATCTTTATTGGTATATGGTTATGTATATAACCTTACCCAGGTTCGGAGAAACCTTGGACCGTACTCAGTGGCGTAGCTACCGCTGTATCTACCGTATCAAATATAAGGGCCCCCAAGCTACAGGGGCCCCGACTTAGGCCAAAATTTATAACATGTTGTCCATAATCTCAAATTCTCATGGACAGGAATGAATGAATATTGACCACTCATAATATGATACTCTGTAAATAGCTTTTAGCACGCTCCTTTCTTTTTAGCATTTTCTACATATAAGACGACAATAAAAACTCAACCAATTTTAGTACGTTCTACTAAGTGATCCATAAAATTAGCTCATTTTCAATTTTAGGGCCTCTCAAGGCACTATTTCTATATTAGTAGAAGCCATTTCGTACAAAAAAAAAAAACAAACTTTCAAATATATTTGATACGGGGCCCCTGAGGGCCTAGCTACGCCACTGACTGTACTCTATAGGTATACATATAGTTTAGTACGACATATTATGTTCTCACTAGCTGACCCGGCGAACTTCGTACCGCCTAACAGTCAATGAATGTAGTATATCTTTCGATAGAGTCAACCGATTGCGATGAAACAAAGCCTAAGTAATATATCAAGTTACACACAATTTTCTTGTATAAAAGTTATCTACATCGATTTCGTATATTTTACGTGATGCGCACACAACTAAAAATTAAATTCCCTGCCGGAGTCTGTTTCCTGATAGCTATAACCTAGCAGGGGTCCGCTGACCAACCCATCATCAACTATTATACTATCGCTTGCTTTGCATAGACTTTGTAATATTTAGAACATTAATTAAATTATTTTTGTATGAAAAAGTAACTAAAATTTGATACATTTTTAAAAGTCATAGAACAAAAGTTATTGTTTATGATATTATGATATGTTTAACATAGTTCTAAGAGGTTGCTAGTGTTTTACAAATAGTCCTGTATACTCTGATATCAGCTGAAATAGACTGTAACTATTACCAATATGGCAACACACAAGGTAAAGGAAACATATTCACATTTCCTTGAATAACTCAAGGTATTGATATTGTGCAAACTTGTCAGAAATGACATTTGGATTTTGCATGCGACCACTCTATGTGCAGGACAGGTCAAGGCGACAGGTAACAGTAATAAAACCTCTACGGTTCGGACTAAGCGTTTCGCCTCGTCATTTATACCGCGTACATCGAAGGACTGGAATAATTTGCCTGCCGCGGTCTTCCCGTCCGATTATAATTTGGGTGTCTTCAAGGCTAGAATTAATAGGCTCTTAAAATAGTGCGCCTCACCGTCAACGATTGCATCACTGCTGACCATCAGGTGGGATCACAGTAAAGCACTAGTTTAGTTTTGATTTAAAAAAAAATAGTAGCACCGTAGCTCGCTGTCCGACCGTCCAGTAACTGTCTGGACCGAGCCCAAGGCGTCGACGGCGCGCACTGTTCCCGCGCGCCTCAAGGAGTTGTCAGCAACAGGACCCAGCTGGGTCGGAGCCTACTGGGGCCAGGGTTATCCGAAATGTAACTCGAGCCTCGGTATGAATGCTAGAAGGAACGGGGTGGTTTTAAGTCAGTAAGAGTCTGTCACTATTTCCCGCCCCACCCAGGAACGGGGGTTGTCATTGGATGATTTTTACCCACCAAAAAAAACCTGGCTGGGTTTAAACCCGCGACCAACAACGCAAGTCGGGGCCGTTACCACTTGGCCACTACTGCTCCTTCAAGGGACTAAACGCCTTAATAATTTCTACACCCACACAGGCGATGTCGCAGGCAAAATCTAGTTACTTCAGAAATTGTGTCAGTAGATTACTTACTTACTTTCTTTGTAATATGTGGTAAGAATTAAATAATAAACTAATTAAAATGAACTCAGAAGTGGCGCAACCAACTCAACGAATCTATCTATATGAAAGCGAAATACCACTCACTGATTAATCACGATATCTCAGAAACTATAACAACTAAAAACTCAAGGAGTTCACAGCAACAGCAGAGCCCAGCAGGGTCGAAGCCTACTGGGGCAAAGGGTCCTGCTTCTAAAAGGAAGGCTCGTCCCCTGTATGAAAGGCAAGAAGAAACGGTGGGTTTTTTAGTCGCCAAGAGTATGACACTATCTCCTGCTCCGCCTAAGTGCGGAGGATATCATTTGGATGATTTTTAACCACCAAAAAAAAGGCCACCTACAATCTTAAAATATGGCAGGTATGTTTCTTATAGGGTGTACATCCGCTAAGAACGGATTTTACATAACTCCACCCCTTAGGGGGTACAAAAGGGGGGTCCAAAGGAATTGCATAACCTAATTCAGCCTAGCCCGTTCCATTATCGGACTACCAGACGTACAGCGATGCGCCAGCGGTACATGGTGGACATCCCATTCATTTGCGTGCAGCTAAGGAGTGGAATTCCCTGCCGGAGTCTGTGTTTCCTGATAGCTACAACCTGGGAATATTTAAGTCGAGAGTGAATAGGTTTCTTCTAGGTTAGCGCGTCCTAACCATCAGGTGAGTTAGCGGTCAAGCGCAAACCCTACCAACAACAAAATGTATGGAGAAACTTATCATCACGCAGGTGAAGCCGCTGCCAAAGCTAGTATTACAATATAAAATCAAATCAACTGCTATTGCCACAGCTGTTGAATCGAATAATTATCACAATAAATGCGTTTGACCTTCCAAAATTCACATTTACTTTCATCCAACCAACACATCGGGTTGCAAGCTCAGTTGCCCAACTAAGATCAGTGTAACTAAATTGATTACGGGCGCTAGCGTGTGAGCGTATATTGTTTTCTTAATTGCTAAACCCACAGAACTATGAAGTTTAAACGCCATTAGATATCGACGCTTAAACGGCAAAAATTACTAAGCGACTTTGAATAAAGAAAAAAAATGTTACATAAATCAAAACCTTTTTATAAAAAAAAAAAACAACCGACTTCACTAATAAAAAACTTTTTACAAAAAAATTAAACCGACTTCAAAAAGTACAAAATAACTTTAATTTCGGAAGTCGGTGTTTCAATAGATACCTAATCTTGTCTCTTCGTTATTTAACACCGACTTCCGAAATTAAAGTTATTTTGTACTTTTTGAAGTCGGTTTAAGTTTTTTGTAAAAAGTTTTTTATTTTTCACTTTTTAGTTATGGTAGCACCACTAAAAAGTACCTACCCTTCAGCTAAACATAAATTACCTTATAGCCAGAGTGCATCTCATAACGATTCTTATAATCCCAAATACGGTTATATTACATGAATTTATCCCCTCCCCTTTTCCCCTTGCCCTTTTCTTTCAGTCAGTCATCGACTACACGTATAAACAAAGCAATTTTACTTGTTACGACAATTCTGCTATGATTCTATGAGGAGTTCTGTTCCATATCTTCGAAGTTCATGATCAGATCATAACAATATTTCTATGGGACCAACTTGGAAGCATAACATTTCAATCATAAAAAAAATTTCAAAATCGGTCCACAATTGACCGAACATACATACAAAAAAAATAAAAATAAACATACATTCAGCCGAACATAGAACCTCCTCCTTTTCGAAGTCGGTTAAAAAATTAAATTGAATTTGAGGAGTTCCCTCGATTTCGCCAAGATTTCATCATCAGATCCCAACTTGGTGACTATGGGACCATTTGGGAAGTATATCCTTTCTAACATTTTTTTTTTATTATTATTATTGATAGGCTCGCGTTTGACCACCATCTCACCTGAGATGATTTTGATTCTCTGATTTTGATTTTGATTTTCAAATCGGTTGGCAAGCGACAAAGTTATGCGCGAACAAACAAAAAAAAAACATACAAACATCCGAATTGAGAACCTCCTCCTTTTTTAGAAGTCGATTAAAAAAGGTCGGATGATCTTAATAGTATCGTTTACATGGTGATAATATATTTTTTTAATAAGGGATAGGCTTGCGTTTGACCACTATCTCACCTGATGGTAAGCCATGGTGTGGCCGACGATAGAACACGCTTGCCTAGAAGCAATCTATTCACTCTTCACTTAAAGACCTCTAGGTTATAGCTATCAGGAAACACAGACTGCGGCACGGAATTCCACTGCTTAGCTGTATGCATAATGAATGTATTCCCAAAACGCTTTGTGCATATGGGTGGGATGTTTACCATGTACCGGTGGCGCAACGCCGTATGTCTTGTGGTCCCATGATGGAACGGACTTGGCGGAATTAAATTAATAATAATATAATATTCCACAACTATCACACAACGCCGTCGTCAGTCCCAAGCTAAGCAGAGCTTGTGTTATGGGTATTAGACAACTGATAAACATACTTTTATATTTCTAAATACATAGGTATATATTATAGATAAATTACACCCAGACACAGAACAAATGATTATGCTCATCACATAAACATTTGTCCTGGGTGGGAATCGAGCCCACGACCTCCGGCATAGTAGTCAGGGTCACTAACCACTAGACCAACAGGCTAGTCAAAAAAAATTGTGTCACTCCAGTGCACACTCCCCGAAATGTAAACGATAGAAAACAGACAGGCTAGCAACTCGGCGTTGATGCTCAAGACTTTGGAGTTTTGACTTCACAAGTGCATCATTTCCTATGATCTTGGCACGCCTTTCAATCGACTCTAGTGCATCAAGCTGGTATTTGTCTGACCCATCCCAAAGATGAGAGCAGTACTCCATGCTGATATTTTTGAGGCTGGACGGCGAGCACCCTATTGCTCGTCATCTACAAACCAAAATGCCATCTCCAAGCAATGGCCGACGAAACGCTTCCTTACTCTATGACCAGAACTACCTACCTATTGTCTCTGGTATATTGTTTCCGAACATATTTGTCTGTTACTTAGTTCTCACCATTAGTAGTATTATTAGCGTACTAGAATTGCAGGAAGATTTTTTTCGAATATTTATTTGCAATTGTTTGGAATATTTTATTAAGGGGATGTTCTCCGCAGGAGAACCAAGGTTGCCGACATAGCACGAAGAATCGCCAAACTTAAGTGGCAATGGGCAGGGCACATTGCTCGCAGAACAGATGGCCGTTGGTTCTGGAGTGGCGACCGCGTACTGGAAGACGCAGAAGGTTACGGGAATCCGATGGATGCGGGACGCACAGGATCGATCATTGTGGCGACACTTGGGGGAGGCCTATGTTCAACAGTGGACGTCTGTCGGCTGAAATGATGATGATGAATGATAGATAGTCTTGACACACATTTTCACTGTTTTTCATACAACCGCTCTTACCCGATTATGACGTTATTACACATTTTTCATTAGGTATTTTGGAAACACAGTATCTTGTGGATATTAGCTAAGCTTCTATTGAAAGCAATTTCTAAATTTGTGTAAAACTAATCCGGTAGAGACCTTTGAAAATCTGCTATTTTGCATGACCTTCATAATTTCCTCAAAAATCAAAAAGTCAAAAATGTAAAACAATAGACCTTGCAAATTGTATCAAGATTTAAAATGACGACATTTTTTTTTTCAAAAACTTTTAAGAGTTTAAATTAAAAACGTATTTTGTGGAACAAGTTTTCTGAAATATTCAAGTAAATCACGGAATTACCGAATACTAACAGAGTTTTCAGGCGTTATCTCTCCCTTTTCTTCCCTCTTTTAACGCGTTGCCTTTTCGTCAAACATCGCGCTGCATTGCATTAGATGAAGAACCAAGCTTCAAGTGAAAAATCAGCCTTGAATTATAGAATAGAATAGAATGGAATGAAAAGAAATGAAACGAAATTAATTGGAATAGAATAAAATAGAGTAAGTATAGAGTAGAACACAGTAGAACAGATTAGAACAGAGTAGAACAGTACCCCTATCCAAGTTGATAATCTGCAATAGTTAACGCTAGTAGAAAGCTTCAAATGTACGGGAACGACGTCATCTCAACGCTCAGTCACGTGGTCAGAACAAAAGAATTGGCGGCAAGGTCAACTCGAAGCGTTCGACGCAAGTGAAACGGTTGTAACTTGGCTAGAGGGGGCAGAGTAGAACAGAGTAGAGTAGATAAGAATAGACTAGACTAGAACAGGCTAGAATAGAATAAACTTAAACTTTATTGTACACCAAAATATTCAGTAACGAAACTAACTAATTTACTATCTATTTAAGTTGTCTTTGCATTGTACAGGTCAGTGTCAAGTTGAATATGATTAGAGACCGTAACCCCTAGTTTTTTACGGAGTTACGTTAATTTAAATCATCGATACAACCCTTTCTATTCAGCTAACCATATTGAATGACTTTTTCATGAAATAAGTTACGTGACGGCACGGTTGAGCGATTGGCAACCGCGCTACGTGCCGCGGGTTCGATTCCCGCGTGTAACAATTAGTTACAGATAGGTGTTCCGCGAACTTATCTATTTCGGTTGCAGGAAGCCGATGGATGCGGGACGCACAGGAGCGATCATTGTGGCGACATTTGGGAGAGGCCTATGTCCAACACTGGACGTCTGTCGGCTGAAATGATGAGGAGTTCCACGTCTGGGTGATTTATAAGCGAGTTTGCATGTTTGTGAGTGGACCTATAGAGGCCCAGCAGGGTCGAAGCCTACTGGGGCCATGGGTTCGCTTCTGAAAGGAAAACCCGAGACCTTGGAATGCAAGGTACCGAAAGAACATAGAAGTGAGTTTTAGTCAGTAAAAGACTGGCATGCACATGCACTCCTGCTCCGCCCAAGGGCGGGAGATGGCACTGAATGAGTACTAGATACCGTTCTGTGAAAGTTATCTCTAGTGTGGGGTTAGACGAACTTAAAGGTGACACTAGCCTGCAAATAATTTGTCCCGCTCTGGTTGGAGCGAGAGGGCGTGTCAGACTTTTACTGACAAAACCCACACACGTGTAGGCAGTAATTTGAACAAAGCCAGAAGCGATTACTATAATTTCTTAAGGCGTATAGTCCCTGTCTGAGGCCTGTAGATGTGCAGTGGTGGGTGACCGAGTGGTAACGGCCCCGACTTACGAGTTGTAGGTACGGGTTCAAACCCAACCAGGCGCATTACTTTGTGTAATTTATTTCATCACCACTGCTCTCAAAACGTTGATAGAAAACATCTTGAGGAAACTGGTATGTCCTAGAACCAAAAATTCGAAGATATGTGACATTCACCAACCCGCTCTGGGCCCGCGTGGTGAATTACGGCCCATTCCTTCTCCTAGAGAGGAGGCCTGAGTCCCAGCTGTGGGAACATTATAAGGCCGCCGACTATGCTATGGTCCCTTGAACATCTGGCCGGAGTTAAATGCACACATACTCGTACTGCCACCAGCATCCGATAGAGCCCCGCTGACCTTTAAATCCAATTTCTTTGCGAAATATTGATATGCTATGCACATTCTGAAGCCCACTTAACCAGCTATTTTTTTTTGTGTAAACATATTTCGAAAGATCAAAGCCATTTGAAAGGAGTAGGGAAGACCAGCAAACAAAAATGTCATATTGTTAAAAAAACATCTAAATATGGCAAAAGTATTATCTATACATACAATTTATTTATTATTTATTTGTTTATCCTCGCATCGGAACGCCTTGCAGCAATTACACCAATGGAGCAAACTTAATTCAGAATCGGCTACCGCAGTTCCCACTGCTGGGACTCAGGCCTCCTCTCAAGGAGAAGGAATGGGCCGTAATCCACCACGCGGGCCTAGGGCGGGTTGGTGAATGTCACATGTCTTCTACAATAAATCTGTAGAAGGTTTTAATTGTGCGCGCATCACAAAAAGGTACGAAATCGATGTAGATAGATTTTATACATTAAAATTGTGTGTAACTTGATATATTACAGGGTTTGTTTCATCGCAATCGGTTGACTCTATCGAAAGATATACTACATTCATTGACTGTAAGGCGGTACGAAGTTCGCCGGGTCAGCTAGTGAGAACATAATATGTCGTACTAAACTATATGTATACCTATAGAGTACAGTCAGTGGCGTAACTAGGCTCTCAGGGGCCCCGTATCAAATATATTTGAAAGTTTTTTTTTTTTTTGTACGAAATGGCTTCTACTAATATAGAAATAGTGCCTTGAGAGGCCCTAAAATTGAAAATGAGCTAATTTTATGGATCACTTAGTATCGCCGGATGAGCTGGTGTTAATATAAATCTACCCTAACATTTTATAGAGGTTAAGTTAGTTTTTGTTTGTAGGAGGTAATCTCTGGAAGTACTGGATCGATTGCTAATTTTTTTTCACCGATAGAAAGCTGCTTTATTGCTGTATCATAGGAATATTATCATGTTTTATGTACGCGGGCGATGCAAAAGCTAGTTTATCCCTACTAATATTATAAATGCGAAAGTAACTCTGTCTGTCTGTCTGTTACGCATTCACGCAAAAACTACTGAACGGATTTAGATCAAATTTGGTAGGTAGGTAGAAGAGACACTGGAATAACACATAGGCTACATTCCACTGCTGAGCACGGGTCTCTGCCCGCGCGATATAACCTGTAGTCTACGGAAAGCTAGTAATATTTTTTTTTTTTTAATTTGACGCAGCCGTAACCACGGAGTAAAGGCTTCAGAAAGTCACAGTTTTATGGCACTGAACGGGATCAAGGGCCTTAAAAGAGCCCAGTGACATGTGCATCACAATGGCCGCTCACAAAGGCTAGGCATTGGCCATAATACCTCCATTGTGCGGCCCAAGGTAACAGCTGTTATTACATTTACATATAAGACGCATTCAGACATCTTATTTTAGTACGATCGATATATTTTACGATTTTCGTTGAGATTGTACAAAAAAAAAGTTAGCATAGCATCGTTATCATCATCATTTCAGCCGATATGCGTCCACTATTGGACATATCGCACCTCTGGTAGAACAAGGGCATAATTGTCATAAATTGCCAAAATGACTAAATATGTGTAAACGATACACCTAAAAGAATATAGTATATAGTTTATGTCATACAAAGCAGAACAACCTTAGAACATTATTAACATAGCTAGACCACATTAAGTACAAAAAATATCTCAAAATGACTCTCCTATAAAATTGCAAAAACTGCAATTGTGCCCTTGTTCTACCAAAAGGTGCATGCCTTCCTCAAGTGTCAAAAAAAAAATGATCCTATGCGTCTCGCATCCATCGGTTTCCCGCAACCTTCACCAGGTCATTGGTCCACCTTGTAGGCGGCCTTCCAAGCGTAGCATAGTCAGCTTTTTCGAATGTAATGCTGGGACTCGGATCTTTCTAATGTCCTCGGATCTCCCTTCTAAGAGAGGGAATGGACCGTAATCCACCACGCGGACCAGTGCGGGTTGGTGAATGTCACATGTCTTCGAATTTTTGGTTCTAGGACATGCCGGTTTCCTCACGATGTTTTCCTTCATCTTTTGACAAAGTAGAGACCATAATTTTTAGCCGAATAAATTTCGTGTGTTCGTTATGACAGTTAAGCGTTTTTCAAGGTCACTGAAGTCGTACAACCGTATGTAAGTACAATCGCCGCTTGATGGGGAGGGAGGAGGAGCCTACTGGCACGAGCGCAAAAAAGCCCCCCAAAAGTGAAGAACAAATCTTTCAGCTTAATTAAAACCTGGGCAAGTGCGAGCCGGACTTGCTCCCTGAGGGTTCTGTACAAACTTACCAATACATACATATAAAGAGTACAATTCCTGATTGGAGTCTCGAAATGTTTTTCTAAATTGCAAAAAAAAAATATGACGTCACAGCATTCCCTATAAATGATGATAAATGTTTTTTTTTCGCCTGTTTAAACTAGATGAGGCCGGTGTTTCCTAGCTGACTACCCTGAGAATAAACGCCGAAACAAACTCAGGGGATACTTGTGTTATAAGACTTTGCTTTATGCAAAATTACAGGATTCTGGATCAACGGAAAGTACCTATTCTAGAATTTTGGTTAACGCGTCGAAATATACGTTTTTTTACAACGATTTTGATGAAACTTGGTACACGGATAGACCATGTCTTGGAATAGGACATATGATACTTTTTATCCCGGAAGTATGTTTCCTTAGGATAATTTTCTGCTATCACGCGGGCGAAGCCGCTGGGAGCAGAGCAGCTAGTTAACTATAGATTTAATTATCCCAATCCTAAAAAATAATAAAGCGTTGGACGGCCGATGGAACGAAGACAAGGTGGACCGATGAGGGTCGCGAGAATTCGATGGAATTATTAATATGAATTCGAATTTCCGAAAACATGAAGTTTTATTTTTTCACAGATTCAAGGGACCGCAAACCTTAGTCTATGGTTTTAATTTCAACTCGATACGTCCACACGTTCCCGAGATAAACGGTCTTGACAGACAGACAGACGGACAACAAAGTGATCTTATAAGGGTTCCGTTATTTCCTTTGGAGGTAAGGAACCCTAAAACGCCAATGACCTTCTCAGTTTCCACGATACGGAAGGCAAGCGTGAATATAATCGCAATCGGATTATCTGTGAACTATTTCGCAATGGATTCATTTAAATATTTACAAATTTTTGAGATGACCCCTTTAAATTGCAAGTTGCTAAACCAGTTACTACTGGTTTTAACTGCTTCATTTGGTCGGCAGTTGTTGGAAAGAGCTTTGGTGTATGATGTTTGAGACTCGATAGTTTTTGTTTTGGTGGGCAAAAATCATCCAATGACAACACCCGCTCTTGGGTGGAGTGGGAGATGGTGTCAGACTCTTACTGACTAAAAACCCACCCCGTTCCTTCTAGCCTTCATACCGCGGCTCGAGTTCCTTTCGGATAACCCTGGCCCCAGTAGGTGACAACTCCTTGATGCGCGCGGGAACAGTGCGCGCCGTCGACGTTTTGGGCTCGGTCCGGACAGTTACCGGGCGGTCAGGCAGCGAGCTACCCATGGCTCGCCGTCCGAGAATCGATACCTAGCAACTAGTGGATGTTAAGTTTGTTTTTCTGTTATTATTTTTTTTCGTTTGTAGAGGAGACTCTAGAACCTTTCTTTTTTGCCTGTAAGCCCCGTACAGGCATTATATAAAGTCGAAATTTTTATTACAGTTTTCGATACGTTTATAACACTCGATTTCGCGACTTGGCGAGCATTTCCGGTAATTTAGCCATATTTGGTCAGTCAAGTCTTAAAATGGCAGAATTGATGAGTCATTTCTTTGATTCCAAGATTTAATTTAAGACGTTTTTCCTTGTAGTTAATCTATTTTTGCACGTGGTTTTACTTGCATTCTAGAGAAACTTGTGCGGCCTTGTGGCCTTATGGACGGCGAGCAATGGGTAGCTCGTCATCCGGATCGACTGTGATTCTTCTACGGCGCGCAGTGTTCCACGCGCGTCACAAAGAAATGTCAGCAAAATCATAGAAGCCCAGCAGGGCCGATGCCTGCTGGGGCTGCTGGGAAAAATTACGAAACGGATAACCGTACTCCTAAAACGCCAAAAGACTCTGAAGAAACATAGGTGTGGTTTTTAACCGACTTCTAAAAAAGGAGGACTTTTTCAATTTGAATATTTGTATTTTTTTTATGTTTGTTCGCGTATAACTTCGTCGCTTGCCAACCGATTTGAAAAATTATTTTTTTGTCTGAAAGGGTATACTTCCCAAATGGTCCCATAGTCACCAAGTTGGGATCTGATGATGGAATCTTGGCACAATCGAGGGAACTCCTCAAATTCAATTCAATTTTATTGTGAAGTCGGTTTTTATTATAAAAAGGTTTTTTTAGTCTTTAAGAGTCTGACACGCCCTCTCGCTCCAGCCTAGATCTCAAGAAGCCTTTAAATGATTTTCTACCTTAAAAAAGTGTCACCTCTCAGCTCGATTAACCCTATTAAAAGGCTAACAATAACAAATAAATTCTGACACTTGAAATATTTTACAAGATAATAAAAAACAAACAACTTTTTGACCTCTGGCTGTGTTATATTAAAGCAAAAAAATAAATAAATAGGTCAGCTTCATGCACTTGTTACAGATTCATTTAAAATAGTAATCTTCTGAGTACAATGCGATTTAAACATGAATAGAAAATTCAATGACCTCTATCTGCCAAGTGTTACATGAAAAGTACGGTTCGCAAAGTACATTATTTGCGTATCAATTGATAACGGATTTTTTTTTTTACTTTCTTAACCGAGTTTTAGTGAAGAAAAAACGTTATTGTTTAATCTAAATATTAAAATAAAATAGTAATTTAAGTAACAGCTATATTTTAAACTAGCTTTTGCCCCCAGCTTCGCCCGCGTAGGGACATAAAATAAAATATTGCCTAATAGCTTTAGCCCACGCGGCTTCGCTCCCGCTCTTCCCTACTCCACCCTTCTACACCGTACCTACTCTACCCTACTCTACCCTACTCTACCCTACTCTACCCTACCCTATCCTACTCTACCCTACTCTACCCTACTCTACCCTACTCTACCCTACTCTACCCTACTCTACACTACTCGTCCATCTTCCAAGGTTAAGTGAAAAAATATCATGTCATTAATTATTTTTTTCGTAAAACCATCTATTAGTAGTTAAAAATCAATAGTTGATAATGTTGTTCATGAATCTATAATAAACATATATTTTTTTCAAACCTATTAACCTGGTCATTACCGAGGAGTAGGCTTCAGAAAGTCACTGTTGTATGGCACTGCCTACATCCTTACAAAAGTGCAAAAGTGAGTTTGTTTGTTTGTTACGTCTTCACGCCTAAATGGCAAAACCGATTTTGATACAGAGATAGTTGGGACCCTGGAGACGGACATAGGCTATTTTTTTTAAAGTGAGTAAAGGGGGAGAAAGAGGGAAGTCAAGTGTTCTATATCAAACACCTATCTGCGCACAAGTACAAATCGACGGTTGAAAGGCAAAACCATCTAAGCGACATTGAGTAAACTTTACAAAAGTGAACTCTAAAAATTTTAACTTTAAAACACTCTTTTGTAAAATTTACTCAATGTCGCTTAGATTATTTTGCCTCTCAACCGTCGAAATTTTATTATTAAATTAAAGTATATTAATAAACGCAGGCGAAGCCGCGGGTAAAAGCCAGTCCCTCATAAAGATCATGTCATATGACTGTTATTATTTAGCCATCTTGCTTACTACCCAATAGCTCAAAAATATCTTTACACTATCGAACAAAACGACAAAAAAAAGGATTTGGAAAGTCACTTAAAAATTGGTGACATAATAATTATGAAAGCTACTTGAAAGTACATTAAACCGCACGTCAATACTTCGAAAATCACCCTTGCTGTTATGAAAATAAAGCCGCATTTATAGTCAGAATGGTGACTATGCAAGTGTGATTGATTGTACCTATATACTTTGATTGTTACGGTAAAATTTGGATTAGGAACGAAAAAGAGAGTATCAAATAAGAAATAACGTAGTAGTTACATAATTCATTGAATTTACAATTTATTTATATCTTTGTCTACACTAATATTATAAAGAGGGATAGTTTGTATTTATGTTTTTTTGTTTGTAAGAGGGCTTTTGCCGTGGCTTCGACTGCGTGGATAAAATATAGCCTATGTCACTCAGGAATATAGCTTTCTATCGGTGAAAAAATTTTAGCAATCGGACCAGGACTTTCAGAGATTACCTCTTACAAACAAAAAACATAAAAACAAACTTTACCTCTTTATGATATTAATAGTAATAGATAAACAATAATAATATAAAGTAATCGAATAAATATGTAAAAATAAATATTTCAGAAATTTTCAATTTTATTTATATGTATAGAGATACAGATGTATCAATGACCCAATTAAAACGCAAACAATCCATCAAAAGAACGGAACTGCCAGTTAAAACAATACAAAAAAATAAACACCTACTTTACACGAAACAAAAAAATAACTATAAACTAAACCACTTACCTACTCACTAACGATTTTAGGGTTCCCTACCCAAAGGTTAAAAACGGGACCCTATTACTAAGACTTCACAAGAGTGACGACCACCTGTCCGTCTGTCTCTCACCAGGCTGTATCTCAAGAACCGCGATAGCTAGACAGTTGAAATTGTCACAAATTATTTATTTATTTATTTATTTATAATAAGCATACCAACAGCACAATCACTTACAATACAAATAAAACTTACATCCAAATATTACATTTCAGTAACCATGCAAATAACAGGTATGCATGTATGTATGTATGTTAAATGCCATGCATGCATGGCATTTAACAAAATGAAAAATAAGAGACATAGAAAATTAAAAAAGATTGTCCAGTACAGCTAGATACAGAACACTACAAAGACAAAAAAATACATAAAAACGTACACTATTCACACTTTATATAGGCGTTATGTATTTCTGTTGCCGCTATAACAGCAAAAAATTGACTTCAGATCCTATGTCCCCTAGCTGGGGCAGAGGCCGTCGACAGTAGTCACCCATCGCGATTGGTTGAGCTTTACGCTTCACCTCACTCCATGTCAATCCGATGGCCGTCGTTTCTGCTAGTGTTAGCAGAAGCGACGGCCACAACAGCCAACACGGTACGTCGCCAGGTTTGCTGAGGACGGCCACACTTTCTTTTCCCTTGGGGATACCAGTCCAACGCCTGTTTAGGTATGTCAACAACAAACACTAAAAACAAAATGAAATACATATATATGCCCCTTAAATATGTATTTTCCCATATAACAAATGCGATTTTTTGCCGAATTTTCTTAACCCTTCAGATACCGTCAATTAGAGACACAATAGTAAGACAATAGATGCGCGGCCACCGGTGGTCGCTTGGGGATTCATGAATTAAGGACGGTACGGAACCCTTCGTGTGCAAACCAACTCGCACTTGGCCAGTTTTTTTCCTTCATCATAGTAACTAACGAATGTTTTTTAGTATAAAAACAGAATGTAGATCAGTGGAGACAAGTGGTTTAAGTTCAAAACAAACGCGACGAGAATAAATAATGGGCGGGGACGGTCAGCGTGTGGTGCGAGCCATAAGCGGTAGCGAGTGACGAAATATCAAGTCGCTGTCCCCAGCGAATAATATCGTAATCGACTATTGCGATAGAAGTGATTTTATGAGGAATTATTGTCCTAGAGGTGCGATTACACCCTGTGAATTTTTTTCACGTGATACGTGCTATTACTTTTCAAGTTAGACATTTTGTAATGAGTTTACCTGTACTATTCGCCTCTAAATAAAAACTTTTTTGTATGACGAATATCATCACAATAAATTAATACTGATTCTTCACAAGTTTCCCAATACCAGTAAACAGTAATTACAAATTTATTCAGCGATCTCGCTATGTAAACCTGTTAAGAAGTTATAATCAAAAAACGGTTTTTTATTTTTCCTGTAAAATTTGGTGCAGTTACGATATTATTCGCTGGGGACAGCGAAGTATGCGAATAATAATATTCCACAATAGGCTAGTTGCAGTAAAAATTTTAATTAGACCGTCTTTTAAATTATTCAAAAATAAGAGACACGTATTTTTTTATTTGTAAATGAAATCAAAAATGACAATGATACAGTACAGCCCATTAAAGTTTAAGTGTAACGTCACGCCGTGCTGCATTTTTTCGCACGGGGTGACGTCACACGTAACTTTAATGGAATGGATGTTATTTTTTGTTTAATCGAAAAAAGAAAAAATACGTGTCCAATATTTTTTTTATAATCTAAAATACAGACTAAATAAAATGTAGTTATTTTGATCCTGTAAATTTCCCTATTGTCACACAACGCCATCTACACAAGGCGCCAGATAAACTTAAAATTAGTACATTGACCTTTTCCTAATATCTCCAATATATCGATGGTTACCTAAGAACTATCATTGAACTGTTTTTCAGAAAAGGTAAAGGATTTGGACAGATGTTGATTCAAGACAGCTTTATGTCTTTAATTCCGTTTTTGAAATTAAGAATTCCAATAAATATAGGAGAGTCAACCATTAGGTTACGTTTGTACAAAAAACCTTTTTACAAAAAAGAATAACCAACTTCACTAAAAAATCGAATTGAATTTGAGGAGTTCCCTCGATTTCGCCAAGATTCCATCATCAAATCACGACTATGGGACCATTTGGGAAGTATACCCTTTTCAAAAAAAATTTTTAATTATATTTTTTTAAGGGCCGATTTTGCAATCACCAGTTAACTTCTATCTCAGGAATAAATATGGCGGTTTGACATATTTTCTATACAAAAGCTGTCAAAACGAGAAACATATTCTTCAAATAAAAGTTATCTGGCGATTGAAAAATCGGCCCTTAATCGGTTAGCAAGCGACGAAGTTATGCGCAAACAAACATAAAATAAATACCAACATCTGAATTGAGAACTTCCTCCTTTTTTAGAAGTCGGTTAAAAGGAGATAGCGAGATGTTCCCACCACGCCATACTTTTCCCCTACCCAAAGAAATGCTAATTACCGCTTCATTAAACCACTTAAATAACCACTTTGGATGCTTACAAAGCTATAGACATAATTATATTAACATTAACGATAAAAACGTATATCATCTATTTAATTACTAATTTATGTACAATGTTTGTATAACGCGATCTAAAATCAGAAATGAAAACGTATGTAAATTCAAAATTTACATTCTTACAACATAATTCTTTAAATTAATTATTAAAATTAATGCAAGTTATATTTTATTTTTGACATATTTACATTTATATGTTTCCTTAACAAATTATAGGAAACAAAAACTGTGTACACTTCATGAATTTTAAGGTTCTGTAACAAACAGGCGGCAATAACCAAACCCTTATGGCATGCGGGCTTGCGGACGGCGTGCAATGAGTAGCTCGCTGTCCGATCGTCCAGTAACCGTCCGGAACGAGCCCAAGTCGTCGACGGCGCGTACTGTTCTCGCTCACCTCAAGGAATTGTCAGCAACAGGAGGGGCCCAGCTGGCTCCAAGCCTACTGGAGCCAGGGTTATCCGAAAGAAAACTCGAGCTCCGGTATGAAGAGGCCAGAAGGAACGGGGTAGGTTTTTAGTCAGTAAGAGTCTGACACTATCTCCCGCGCCACGCAAGAGCGGGGGTTGTCATAAGATGATTTTTGCCCAACGTAAGAAAAAAAAAAGCCAAACCGCCTATAACTTAGACCAACCTTGAAACTGCTTTCTCCAATAGCGGCATATTTGTCGCGCGCATCACTTTCAGATAAATATTTAGTAATCATGTCAAGTGCGCGTCGAAGATGAACGCCAGCGGGGTTCCGCGCATTGTGCGCTACATTCTACAATCTAGCTTCTATTTAGACTTTTTATAAAACAGCTGTGGTTATACGAAATGATCTCCTTTGTTTTAAAGGGGATAAAGCAGTGTCTGTCTCCGCACACGAGCGTCAAAAATACGCCGTCACAAAACGCTAGAAGTGGCAACAAAAAAGCTAGAAGCCGCTGCAAAAAACAGCTGAAGCGCACTACCGACAGCTTGTGCCCTTTTGTGGCGGCACTGCCGCACACGAGCCACGAAAAAAACCACCTCAAAAAGAAGCTTGAAGCGGCGTTTTTTTGAGGCCCGTGTGTGGCGACACTTAAAGTCGCTGGTGGCATGTTAGATTCCAAACGGAACGAAGGTCGCTAAGTTTTAATCCCAAACGCAGTAATTTTAAAAATCCCTCACAGTGCTCGGGAGTCAATATAAAAAACCTGAGTGAAGTGAGAATTTTACGTCGCCTGGGTTGGTAAGGTTTTTATTTCAATTGACCAAATACTGTGAGAAGAATAGCACTTACATTTTTTTTTTAAGTTTTATGTGCAGTTTTAGTTTGTTTAAAATTCGTAATTTTTATTATCCCGCCGCGTATGAGAAAATTTTATTGGACTACAACTATTTGTGTTTGTTTACTTAATCTATTTAGGCGGGTTTGCACACATGATGGCTTGACCAATTAATAAATAGACAGAGCAAGGTTTTTTATGAAAAATGTCACCTACTTATATTAAAAAAGTCGTTCAATTGATTCTGCTCGTTATTCTGATCAAACCAAACCAAAGAAAGGAGTTATTTATATTTCTATGGATCAAACTATTTTCAAGCTTTGCGCATTTAACGTTACACGTTGTATATAATTGGCTGCCAGATTTTTTGGCTTCTGACAATCGGTTACAAATAAAAAAATCTATCAATCAATTCAGCTCCAAATTAAAACAATTATCAAATTAATCATTGCACATCGTTTTCCTCTTCGAGACTAATGAATAAATCATTTACATAAAAATAATAAAATTATTGTTAAATTAAATGATTCATTTACTGTTTAAAATGCAAGATGCGTCAAATATGTAGGTACAGGAAGAATAAAACAATAATAATAAATTATTAAAGATGTATGAGTCGGCCATTTTGCGAGCTTTTTGTCTTTGGTTTTGCAGGTGAGTGTCATGGGGTTACCGTGGACTTTGATCGCAAAAGGGCACTTCACACTATCACTTTACAGCCTTATACGTCAAACTATCACACTTCATGCTATCACACTTCACCCTATTCTATCTTATGGAGAAGAACCGGCAAGAAACTCCATGGTTACTCTTTTAAAAAAGTGGTTGTTGTTACAATATTTGCATATTACACTTCACACTTCACTCTATCACACTATCACTTCAGGCTCACACGTCAAATTATACACACTTCACACTATCACACTTTCCACCATCACACTTCACACTATCACTGTTAAAATTCACTCTATCACACCCTATACTTCACATTATCCCACTATCACTGTTAAAATTCACTCTATCACACCCTATACTTCACATTATCCCACTATCACACTTTCCACCATAACACTTCACACTATCACTGTTAAAATTCACTCTATCACACCCTATACTTCACATTATCTCACTATCACACTTTCTACCATCACATTTCACACTATCACTGTTAAAACTCACTCTATCTCACCCCATACTTCACATTATCACACTTCAGACAATCACATTTCACCTAGTACCTTCTTGTAATTGTGATAGCAGTTGGCACACGGGTAGGGTATACAAGAATAGGGGTCTTTGTCCCGGGAACAAGTCCCCTTGATATCATTTTCAACTTGCAAAATCCAGTATTCTATACAACACGGTTTTAGGAACTAGTATTTTTATGTAAAGAATCTATGTACAAATTTTCATAATTGTATCATGAAAAATCACAAAGTTATAAGCTTGTTATGTCAGCAAAAATACATAGTCACCGGGCCATCCAGGCGATTGTGTGGTTGTTTTGCATTTGTACCAGGCTTTTTGCTGGCGCCTAATCCTCACTATGACCTGCCGTGACCTGTGTTGTACTTAGTGTCGGTGGTGTCCAACTTGTGACCTTATTAAATATTTTTGGGAAAATATACAACATGGTGTAAAAACTATTGGAATCCATTCAGTTACTGATTCTGAACAAACTATATTCAGGTTTCTCAAATACATAATGATGTATAACGTAATTTGTTTTATTTTAAAATCACGTAAAATATAGTTATAGATATAAACTTAAATTAATTAAAACTAACTTAAAAAATAAAAATAAAACCCAAATGACCTAAAAAAAAAATGGCAATTTAAAGTAAGGCGTCGAAAAATTCCTCCGCATCGCTGTCGACCGGTAATGTTCCCAAAAGACTGGTGGCATTGCCACGCTGAATGGCAATGCTTATCCTTTAACCGAAGTAAAAGCCAGCCTTTGGGTCACGCAAAGTGTCAATGAGGCGTTTCGAAAGTTCTTTAAATAATTTGTGAGCACTCGGACCCCACGATCCAAGAGTTTCAACCCCAAACGGCTCGAAAATATAACTATCAACATGTATAACTAGCTAAAAACTCAAATTCCACACTCTATCTTCAACTTGTAATACAATATCTTTACTTGGTAGTCTCCATTTAGTTTATTATTGCAAGTCGTGACCACCAATGGCTTGAGGGCCTCATTACAGGCCGTCGCCTGATTGGGTCAAGGGCTTGACGATGTAGTAAGCGATTGGACGCCAAAGGTACTTCATGTTATAGACAATTTGTAGTTCCAATTTGTAGAACATTGTCTCTGCCAGCAAAGTATGATCGTGCAATGTCTGTTTTACAAGCTTTTATTTAGTTTCACTTGTGCCGATGTTTGTCTGTCATCAAATCTTGTACATTAAATTTGACCCACTTCCCGGTTACCGATTGAGCTGAAATTTTGCTTGTAAGTGTAAATCAGATGACAATGCTAAATTATTTCGACTTGGAGCTGACCTGATGATGGAACTGGAACTTGGAAGGTGGCTACAGAAACTTGGTAGTTAAACGATACAACACCAACGAGTTTGGGCTCGTATGATTCGTCTTGACGAGTATTAATTATATAGGTATACCGAGCTATAAAATCTTGCTGTGAATAAATTATTTTCATTAAAAGTTTGTTTGTACAGCCAAAGAGTGGAATTCCCTGCCGGAGTCTGTGTTTCTTGATAGCTACAACTTAGGGGTCTTTAAGTCAAGAGTGAATAGGTTACTTCTAGGCAAGCGTGCACCATCGTTGGCCACATCATCGCTTACCATCAGGTGAGATAGCGGTCAAGTGCGAGCCTATCAATAGATACTTATTATATTATAATTATGTTGTATAAAGAGATAAAGTTTGTTTTGTTTTTAGGTAATCTCCGAAAGTTCTGGTCCGATTGCTAAAATTTTTTCACCGATAGAAAAGTGCTTTATTCCTCATTGCCATAGGCTATATTTTATTACGTGATCAGGCCACGGGCAAAAGCCAATCAATAATAAAGAAAAACAAATCTGAAAAATTCTCTCTTCGCTTTCAAACATCACGCCGACAACATAGCAGGCGTGGCAGACTTGCAAGTCTTCAAACTATCAAACGGCAAAGAATACCGCTGCGACGGACACGCTATGTGTCCATTATCTAAGTAATTAGAGCAGAAATATAGACGCATTTCCATTTTATATGCGTGGATACATGTTTTCTTTATGACAGTCGACTGGCCGGAGATTTGCGCGCGTTTCATGGTGGTATAATAATATAGTATATATATATTCTACAAGCTAAGCAGAGCTTGTGTTATGGGTACTAGACGACTGATAAACATACTTTATATATTTCTAAATACATACATATTATAGATAAATTATACCCAGACACAGAACAAATGATTATGCTCATCACACAGACATTTGTCCTGGGTGGGAATCGAACCCACGACCTCCGGCATAGCAGTCAGGGTCACTATTGTCACTAACCACTAGACCAACAGGCCAGTCGATAGAAATACTTTCCGATGTGAACTACAACGAGTGTCGCCGCTTGTCTCCCACCCTTTAACTCCACTACAGGCAATAAACCAATACGAACGCGCATCACGCAACTAACAGTACACTAACAGTAAAATATATAACACTAGCGACCCGCCCCGGCTTCGCTTGGGTGCAATATTATACATATAAACCTTCCTCTTGAATCACTCTATCTATTAAAAAAAACCGCATCAAAATCCGTTGCGTAGTTTTAAAGATTTAAGCGTACATAGGGATATAGGGACAGAAAAAGCGACTTTGTATTATACTATGTAGTGATGGTGTAAAAACTTTTAGCATCCATTCAGTTACTGATTCTAAGCAAACTATATTCAGGTTTCGAAAAACTATAAATAATTATGTATTATACATTCATTAATATTATGAAAAACAAAACCCAATGCCTATTACAAAAGCCTCAGCCAACAAAGCTCCTGTCCCCTTTGGCTCCTAGCCTCCTCAAACCTTGGCCACGTGTCGCAAGCAGCCCATAAGGCTAGCCGAGGGTCGGCAGGTTGCGTGATATCACCTCGACGAGTCAGGCACGTGACAGGACTAAGAAACAAGTGACGCGAGCAACGGGAAAACACTGCTTGAGATCCTTATGTACGTGGCTCGAGGAATAATTGGTAGATTGGGAAGGTAGATATGGAAGTATTTTGAGTGAAAAATTGGGTATTTATCAGCCAAGAGGCTTTTTACACTGTAAAGGACTGTCTTGAGGCTTTTCGTCCTCAGGGTTTTTGGCTTAGGGTTGACCTGCTCCAGTATTGTCTTATGAATTATGATACACTTTGGCTATAAGGTTACTATCATATCGCGCAATTTATTTTTAATTTATTTTGACAGTAATTTTAAACTATTTTATTGTATTCTAATTTATTTAATTTGATTTTAATTGATTGACTTTGTTTTGATGCAATGATTTTAATGTGTAATATTTTTAATGTCTTTTTTGAGTGATGTTATTGTAATTTTAATTTTATTTTTTAGTGATTTATATTTGTGTGGAATTTGTAATATTTAAGGGAATAATTTCCTGTAATAAATGTTTAGGTATTATTACTATCGAACTGGTCTGATAATGGAGCAGAAAGGGGGAAGGTGGACACGGGAACTTCATAATAAAATAATGTATCCAAGCAGTGTTTGGGTTACTTGGAATTGTCTTGAGAAATAGGTACTTACTTTGGTTATTAGTGTATCGCAACTAAAAATGTGAAATAAACAAGTTTTTAATGAAAATTATTTTTACATAGCAAGCTTTTATAATTATTAATTAATACTCGACAAGACGAATCATACGAGCCCGAGTTCCTACAGCCAACTTCTGGTTCCATCATCAGATCAGCTTCTTGTCATAATAATTTTGCATTGTCATCTGATTTACACATGCATGCAAAATTTCAGCTCCATCGGTAACCGGGAAGTGGGTCAAATTCAATTTACTAGATTTGATGACAGACAAACATCGGGACAGGTGAAACTAAATAAAAGCTTGTAAAATCTTTTTTTTTTTAATATAAACGATTTCACAAAAAGTAATTCTTTATAAGTTTTTTTTTATTTATCACTAAAAGACAATAGTGTCCGGTTACTAAGCCACTTACCATGAAGGTGTAAAGTTTATTCAATCAATCATTTGTAACTTGTGTCCTTCACAGACTATAAGCCCATTGTCGGCGATTTTTTAACAAAAATGAGGTAACATTTCTAAACGGATAACTTACGTTTAAAATTTTTTTGTTAAAGTACAAATTCTCTAATTTGTATTGTTAATAAATTGATTCAAGGTTAACGTAAGGCTGGAGAAACCGTCGTGTCGAACAAGTCTAACATAACATCTTTATCCTAATCATCATCATGAGCCTTTTTAATGTTCCCACTGCTGGGACTCAGGCCTCCTCTCTAGGAGAGAGAATGGGCCGTAATCCACCACGCGGGCCCACTGCGGGTGGTGAATGTCACATGTCTTCGAATTTTTGCTTCTAGGACATGCCGGTTTCCTCACGAGTTTTTCCTTCACCGTTTCGAGAGCAGTATTGATGAAATAAATTACACAAAGTAATGCGCCTGGTAGGGCTTTGCGTGTATCTCCGTTAATCCAACACACTAAAAATGTCACATCCACGCGCGTTCATGCAGATCACGCTCCTACATGCGGAGAAACATGCACTCACGCGCGTGGGTGCGGGGTGACACGCAAGGTATAGCACACTGAGTCTCGTAGTACCGTGTGTGATTTTGTATGAAATGAATGCGTGCCTGCGTGAATTTACAAAGCGTACGCACGCGCGTAAGTGCGTAAAAAACCCGCACGATGATGCAGATCCCCTAGCCAAGTTACAACCGTTTCGCTTGCGTTGAACGCTTTGAGTTGACCTTGCCGCCAATTCTTTTGTTCTGACCACGTGACTGGGCGTTGAGGTGACGTCATTCCCATACATTTGAAGCTTTCTACTAGCGTTAACTATTGCAAATTAGTAACTTGGCTAGAGGTACAGCCCCCCTAACCAAGTTACACCCGTTTCGCTTGCGTCGAACGCTATGAGTTGACCTTGTCACCAATTCTTTTGTTCTGACCACGTGACTGAGCGTTGAGGTGACGTCATTCCTGTACATTTGAAGCTTTCTACTAGCGTTAACAATTGCAGATTAGCAACTTGGCTAGAGTTACAGGTCTGCACTCCCGCACATACGTACGTAGGTGCGTTTCGTTCACGCGCTACGCTGCGCGGTGCGTGGCAGTGTGATAACCGTCTTAGATACATTCTATCCGATCGTGAATTGCAACATTTTAATTGACGTCATCAATAGTTTTTCCTTGAATTCTCTTATGATGCGTGTTGCTAATTGGTCGTAGGAACAGGTACCTGCCGAGGTTGCGGTACAGCCAGCACTTATATGTCACGTCTTTGAACATGAGTGATCTTTGAACGGCCGAGTACAAGTTTATTTATATATTTTTTCTTCCAAAGGTTGTTTGTTGAGATTGTTCTGTGCGATAAGTAGATTTGCTATAATGATAACTTGCTTCTGCCAGTGGCTTTGTTCGCGTGAAAATAGATGTTCTTAATACGGGCCTTGGTACAGGCCATGGTCTGGAGCGAGGAGGAGTGACAGGTGGTCGCCTCCTTCTGCGAAGCAGTAATGCTAGCAAAGGAGGCCGACCTCATCAGGCAACGGCGCTCACGCCCCAACTTCCGCTGGGATTCTGATCCCGATTTCCGACCACCGTAGGCGCGGGCTTGTGAACGGCGATGGGTAACCGTCCGTGGATAACCGTCCGTTGGCTCGCTGTCCAACCGTCCGGTAACTGTCCGGACTGACCACAAATCGTCGACGGCGCGCAATGTTCCTGCGCGCTTCAAGTTAACCCAACTGGGTTAAAGCCTACTGGGGCCAGGGTTATCCGGCTCGAGCCCTGGTATGAAGGCTAGAAGGAACGGGATGGGTTTTTAGGCAGTAAAAGTCTGACATTATCTCCCGCTCAGCCCAATAGCGGGGGACGTCATTGGATGATTTTCTCACCGAAAAAAAAGCCGACTCAGCTCTCTTTTTAATTTCAATTTAAAGTTAATCGTCCGCCATCTTGATCTGGTATTACCAGTAGCAAAAATGATTACAACTACTTTGTAAATTGGCATCCGTAAAACAGGAAACTAAAGGGGGACAGCGGCGTTTAAAGCGATTCGATTACGTGACGCTTACGATACTCACACACGTTACGTGGATGTGGCGCAACAAGCAAGTAGGTCTCGTTTGCGTCACTAGTGCGGCCCGTCATTTGTGGAGCATCATTCGGTATATTGAATATCGATTTTTGATATCGATATGTTATTGGTGTTGGCTTATTGATATGCATGAGAATCCGATTACGCATGTTTTTTTTTTTTTCTTTCGACGGGGAAAATCATCATTGACGAAACCCGCTCTTGGGTGGAGCGGGAAACAGTGTCAGAGTCTTACTGACTAAAAACCCCGCGCCGTTCCTTCTAGCCTTCATCCCGGGGCTCTAGTTTCCTTTCGGATAACCCCGACCCCGGTAGGCTTCGACCCAAATGGGCCCCTCCTGTTGCTGACAACTAATGGATGCGGATTCGAAACTAGACTAGACTAATGTAAATTTTTCGATTCAATCGACTCACACTTGGCTAGTTTTTTTTAATGTCTTTGTTTAGAAAATTAAAGTAAAAAACTTTAATTTTCTAAACAAAATATATTGTTAACAATGTTGGGCTGTGAAAAAGACGAATCAAATAAAATTTTAATGAAAATCATGTTTTCATAGCAAGCTTTTATAGCTCGGTAATACCTATATAATTAATACTCGTCAAGACTAATCATACGAGCCTAAACTCGATGGGGTTGTGTCGTTTAACTATCAAGTTCCTGTAGCCACCATCTAGTTCCATCATCAGATCAACTCCTTGTCATAATAATATTGCATTGTCATCTTATTTACACATGCATGCAAAATTTCAGCTCAATCAATAACCTGGATGTGGATCAAATTTAATTTACAAGATTTGTTTACAGACAAACAGCGGGACAGGTGAAACTAAATAAAAGCTTCTAAAAAGATTGCACGTAGCGGAGATGAGAATGTTGAGATGGATGTGTGGTGTGACGAGATTGGATAAAGTGAGAAATGAGTACTTATATTGCAGAGTTTGAAAGTGGCGCCAGTGACTGACAAACTGAAGGGGAATCGTTTGTCTTGGTATGGTCATGTAAAGAGGATGAAATGCATGTTACTAAAGAGTTATGAGTATACACGTGGATGGGTGGAGAGGAAGAGGGAGGCCAAAGAAAAGATGGATGGATTGTGTGAGAAGTGATATGAAAGAAAAAGGAGTTGATGATAGCGTGACGAGTGACAGAACTAAAGATGTGACGTTGCCGGCAATATTGCCGTGAAGTGGGAATATTAGTGGGTATATTGCCGGGAATATTGCCCGATGTATGAATATTGGTGGCAATATTCCCATATTGCCATGTGCCGGCACATCTCTAGACAGGACAGAATGGAAGAAAAAAACGTGTTGCGCCGACCTCAAATAAGATGGGACAAGGGCAGGAAGATGATGATGTTGATGTATACTGTTAAGAAATAAATGGTTTATTGAGACTGAAGGCAGAGACAGAGTTATTTTTACATCACTAATATTAGTTTAGATTAACTTTAGTCGTTAAAGGATAAGATAACTCTACGTTGCAGGGTCGAGGACCTTTTTTTTTTTTTTTGTCGACGGGGAAAATCATCTTTGACGAAACCCGCTCTTGGGTGGAGCGGGAGACAGTGTCAGACTCTTACTGACTAAAAACCCCGCGCCGTTCCTTCTAGCCTTCATACCGGGGCACGAGCTCCCTTTCGGACAACCCTGTCCCCAGTAGGCTTCGACCCAGCTGGGCCCCTCCTGCTGCTGACAACTCCTTGAGGCGCGCGGGAACAGTGCGCGCCGTCGACGTCTTGGACTCGGTCCATTACCGGACAATCGGACAGCGAGCTACCCATGGCCCCTCATGATGTGTGACTGTGAAGCCAGTCATTTGTTTTTGATAAGTGCAGTATTTGTTATGGTATCTTAGTTTTTAGAAATCTGTACCCTATTCGCAGACAAACAAATGTAGGAAGCATAGAACAACGAAATCTTGAAGCTTTGTTTTTGGTGAATGAATTGTTTAATTATGACACAATCACTTAGATAACTTTCTATTACGACTTACTTTTTTTTTTAATTTATTATGATTAATTTTGTGCTTTTGTGTACAGTGTTGACTGGTCTACACTGTTCTTACATAAATCAATCAATATTGTAATAAACACATTTTTTTAAAGAGTAACCATGGAGTTTCTTGGCGGTTCAACTTTGACGTAAAAAATGAAGACATCCGCAGGAGAACTAAAGTAGCCGACATAGCACGAAGAATTGCCAAACTTAAGTGGCAATGGGCGGGGCACATCGCTAGCAGAACAGATGGCCGTTGGGGCCGAAAGGTTCTGGAATGGCGACCGCGTACCGGAAGACGCAGTGGAAGGCCTCCTACAAGGTGGACCGATGACCTAGTGAAGGTTGCGCGAAACCAATGGATGCGAGACGCACAGGAACGTTCGTTGAGGCGACGCTTGGGGGAAGCCTATGTCCAACAGTGGACGCATATTAGCTGAAGTGATGATGATCTGATGATGAAAAAGTCATAGAACAAAAGTTGTTTATGATGTTAGTAATACAGTCCTGCAAGGTTGTTAGTGTTTTACAAATAACCCAGTACCCCTAGCCAAGTTGCTAATCTGCAACAGTTAACGCTAGTAGAAAGCTTCAAATGTACGGCAACGACGTCATCTCAACGCTCAGTCACGTGGTCAGAACAAAAGAATTGGCGGCAAGGTCAACTCGAAGCGTTCGACGCAAGCGAAACAGTTGTAACTTAGCTAGGGGCAGTATAGATAAAGATAGGTAAAACATCCTACTAATATTATAAATGCGAAAGTTTGTATGTATGATGGATGTATGGCTGGATGTATGGATCGATGTATGTATGGATGTTTGTTACTCTTTCACACAAAAACTAATGAACGGATCTCGATGAAACTTGATACACGAGTAGACCATATCCCAGAATAACACATAGGATACTTTTTATCCTGGAATTATGTACGCGGGTGAAGCTGCGGACAAAAGCTAGTAATATATAAAAATAAACGAGATAAGTAGATACGAGTATGCGAGTATCGGCTTTACGACACCATCTTAGAATTTCAATCAGGTATCAATGAGCAATTACATGCGGGTTCATAGCTCGGGTCTGGGGTGGCTGCCCTAGCTGGGCTATTTATAGCCTGGCTTCACGTAGCGAGTCCTTGATGCAGCCTCGTCTAACTACTATGTCATCAAGTAAGTTTGTGAGAGGCTTGTAGAAAAATATCGTTTTAGAATCTACATCCCATCCATAAACACAGAGCGTTTTGGGAACACATTCATTGTGCGTGCAGCTAAGGAGTGGAAGTCCTTGTCTGGAGTCTGTATTTCCTGATAGCTACAACTAAGGGGTCTTCAAGTCAAGAGTGAATAGGTTACTTCTAGGCAAGCGTGCACCATCGTTGGTCATATCATGGCTTACCATCAGGTGAGATGGTGGTCAAACGCGAGCATATTTATACTTCTATACTATTATTATAAAGTAAGTTAGTATATAGGGAGTAATCTCTGGAAGTACTGGTCCGATTTCTAAAATTTTTTCACTGATAGAAAGCTGCTTTGTCCCTGAATGACATGGGCTGTATTTTATGTACCTACGCGGGCGAAGCCACGGGCAAAAGGTAGTCAATAATGAAAAATAAACCAAATCACAGCTAGCTGTTGCAATACAAAAGTTCTTAATATCAATTGAGACTGTAAGCACACTTCATCTACTAAAATCGCCTTTACTATTTTGAAATATGGTGCTATCAACATGAAACCACTATCAACATGAGAACGGTGGTGGCCGAGTGGTAACGGCCCCGACTTACGAGTTGTAGGTCACGGGTTCTGAAAAAAATAACCAACTTCACAAAAAAATTGAATTGAATTTGAGGAGTTTCCTCGATTTCGCCAAGATTCCATCATCAGATCCCAACTTGGTGACTATGGGACCATTTGGGAAGTACACCTAGTATACCCTTTCCAACAAAAAAATAATTTTTCAAATCGATTGGCAAGCGACGAAGTTATGCGCGAACAAACATAAAAAAAAATACAAACATCCGAATTGAGAACCTCCTTCTTTTTTAGAAGTCGGTTAAAAAACTATGAGCTTAATTTATGGTCGACTATACAATCGCATGGACGGACCTCATCAAAACTGACACACTGCAGCGTTAATGAAAGCTCCCAAACCGCCAAACACAGAGCTGCATGGCGTCGTATCGCGAGAGAGGCGGTGGTGCGGGACTCGACCGAGACATGACCACGACCACTCAGTCAATAGTGTACGACTGAGAAGAAGAATACAATCGCATGTCCTTTCGTATCTCGAGAATAATACCTCTAAAATCATTGAAACTGAACAGAATGTAGTTCACAACTTTGTTCGAGTCATTTCAGCCTTGACTTGGCGTTGGTATATGATTTACCTGTCTCTGTACTCAATACATAATTTGAACCTCAAAACGCACTTTAGAAGTAAAAAGGATCTTCTTGTTAGATAAACAACATTATTACAAGCTTTTATTCTGTGTCTGGGTGTAATTTATCTATAATATGTATGTATTTAGAAATATATATGTATGTTTATCAGTTGTCTAGTACTCATAACACAAGCTCTGCTTAGCTTGGGACTAGACGGCGTTGTGTGATAGTTGTGGAATATTAAACAAAAAAAAAATAGGTGTCACCACAACACGTGTGGCTAGCCTACACCTTCGTAAAACAGCGATGTTATATTCCATAGGAATGTGTTACGGTAGTTTCATAACAATATTGTAATAATTGTTTATAATATTTTGCATGAAATTCTTATTTCGTTTTACTTATGTCACTATAGGGAAATCTGTTTGTTTTGCTTTCGCTTGTTAAAGATATTGAAAATCAAACGAAAAGATCAAGCAGAAGTGTTTAGTGCCTGTATTGTATTTACAATAGTATAATCAGGCTTCTAATGGGAATATCAGAAGGCTGATTATATTGGAATGCAATGGGAACATTGCTGGGACTCAGGCCTTTCTAGGAGAGGGAATGGGCTCTTAATAAACTAGTGCGCCTCACCATCGAAGATTTCAACACTGCTCGTATAAGGTGGAATCGCAGCCCACCCAAAATTTCTTTAAATTTCTGCATGTGGGACAATCCCGCGTGCTAAAAAAAATATAAAAAATGCAAAATAACGCGCCCCGCGTGCGTATTCCACGCATTACAATAAATACTTGTATGAAATGGACATTGCTCGCAGAAAAGATGGCCATTGGGGCCGAAAGGTTCTGGAGTGGCGCCCACGTACCGGAAAATGCAGCGTTGGAAGGCTTAAAAGATGGACCGATGACCTGGTGAAGGTTGCGGGAAATCGATGCATGCGAGACACACAGTATCGTTCACCTAGTTTCAATTAGCGTAGGGTTTTATTGCTTATGTATTTTTTAATTTACTGTATTTATAGTTATTTCATTATTTATAAATAGTAATATATATAATATCATCATCATCATCAGTCTTTTTAATGTTCCCACTACTGGGACTCAGGCCTCCTCTCTAGGAGAGGGAATGGGCCGTAATCCAGCACGCGGGCCCAGTGCGTGTTGGTGGATGTCACATGTCTTCGAATGTTTGGTTCTAGGACATGCCGGTTTCCTCACGATGTTTTCCTTCACCGTTTTGAGAGCAGTGGTGATGAAATAAATTACATAAAATAATGCGCCTGGCTGGGTTCGAACCTGCGACCTAAAACTCGTAAGTCGGGGCCGTTACCACTCGGCCACCAATGCTCATATACATTATACATACCAATATACATTAACCCTTCAGATACCCAGATTAGAGACACAATAGTAAGACAATAGATGCGCGGCCACCGGTGGTCGCTTGGGGATTCATGAATTAATATAATTGTAATTGGCTGTATGTTTATTATACTATTGTTATCCTTTTGTTGTAGCTGTTGGTTCTCCTAATAAATAAATAAATAAATAAATATATATAATATACCATATGTATGAAAGTGCTTGCTAATAATAAATGAGTAGTAAAAAAAAATACTTACGAAAAATTTAATTTATTTACGAACTGTGAACGAAAAGAGTTTAATCAGAATCCAGTTCTTCAATTTTACTCATCTCAGAGTTCTTCAATTTTGCCAAAATTTCTTCGATTTGACAGAACGACGTGACGTCACAACATGGCAATCGATCCTATTCTCATTCGGAACGCATAGACAGCTAGCCTGCATGGAGGAGGATGAGACAGCAGCTCATCTGCTTCTAAGCTGCCCTGTAGTCGCTGGATACAGGGCAAAGTACTTCGGAAACCCAGGTACCCTCCGTGAAATGTTCAGTAACAGCAAAGCACTGCTGGCTTTCTTTGAGGAGCCGGGGTGGATCGAAAGACGCATTTTTCCCACCCGTACGGAAAATACGCGCTTTAGACTTGGAGTTGCGGACACCAGCTCAAATACAAATACAAATGCTCTAGTATTCGCTTTATTTCGAACCCATATCCTCGTACTTAAGAAGCCAGTCGGTTAATCACTGATCCATCATGATATCTCGACATTTTACTACCAATGATTACTGATTACATTTCCGTGTTCTTTTTTTAAATTCATTTAAGAGAGTGGGTAGTTTTAAAACTGTTGTCATTTGAAAAATACAAAGTTTCATAAAAAATAATAAATTGTAATATTAATATTGTTTTCCGCCGATATTTCGATAGTAACACACATAAGTTTCACTGCTAAGGCAGTTGAGAAATTAAAACGCAAGTTAACTTACAAAATGCAAGCAAAACCGGTCGCATACCTAGTTTATAATAGTAGGTAAGTGGCTGCGGCCACATATTCTTGTCACACAGTAAGTACATACGCAAATTCTTAGTCATACCGTACTCACCTCTGCGATTCGGCCAATATTTAATCGACAAACATTTAAAAATCCAAATAAGATATTCACTTTCAATATTTTAACAATTTTTCCTATACAAAATAACACTGAGAGATTATGCACAATGAAATTTTGACAGATGTCAAACGCACCATAAGATAAATAGTTTTTTTTTTAATTTCGAATAGAGGCACGCGACCACACCGTTCGGCCAAGTTGCCGGACTAAAATCATGTCCACTTTCGAATCTTGCGCTGCACTGTGCCACAAACTTATTCAAGAACACAGAAAATACTTTCCCTACCTTATTTCTTGTCCACAACGCCTACAATCGCTTAAAACTTACATTTCTTGACTGCAACGTTAAAATTGTATGGTTTTAATAACAACTTTCTGTGCGTAGTAGAAAATAGACCTAGTTTGGTGTTGCATAAAGTAGGTTTTTGATTAAATTGGTATGTAGGTAGTACATCCGTATAGGTTTTGTGGTACCATCGTTAACACAGTTAAATTATGTGAACTAAGTTATGATATAAGAGACATAGATATTCCCTTAACATATATAGAAATACTAGCTTATTCCCGCTGCTTTGTTCCCGTAGTTAATTCTACAAAAACTATGAAAAGAAAGAAAACTATTTTATTTGGCACTAGCGACCCGCCCCAGCTTCGCTCGGGTGCAATATTATACTTATAAACCTTCCTCTTGAATCACTCTATCTATTAAAAAAACCGCATCAAAATCCGTTGGGTAGTTTTAAAGATTTAAGCGTACATAGGGATATAGGGACAGAAAAAGCGCCTTTGTTTTATACTATGTAGTGATGATACACACTCGTAGCTACACATAATGCAGTAACAACAGGTAGATACTAACCATCATTATCTTCCTGCCCTTGTCCCGTTTTATTTGTGGTCGGCGCAACACGTTTTTTTATTCCATTCTGTCCTGTCACTCGTCACGCTATCACTAACTCCCTTTACTTTCATATCACTTCTCACACAATCCATCCATCTTTTCTTTGGCCTCTCTCTCCCCCTCTAACCACATGTAAACTCATAACTTTTTTAGCAACATCATCATCATCATTTCAGCCGACAGACGTCCACTGTTGGACATAGGCCTCCTCAAAATGTCGCCACAGTGATCGATCCTGTGCGTCTCGCTTCCATCGGATCCCCGCTACCTTCACCAGGTCATCGGTCCACCTCGTAGCAGCATGCGTAGATACAAATGATTATATAAAAAAGAGACAACTAACAATGTGTCTCACGGTGGCGCCAAATAGGTCCAGTTCAGCAAAAATGCCAGACAACTACATGGTACTTGCCTGACGCTGGTTTTCAACAGAACCTTATTTAAAATACCGAAAAAATGCACAGTTTTTGTGGAAAACATAATGTTATTATGTATCTATACAGATACACACTACACTATCACTTCATTATAGCATTTCTTTTTCTAGATGTCGTGATGGCTCAGTGGTTTTTTTTTTTAGTGGGCAAAAATCATTCAATGACAACCCCTGCTCTTGGGCGGAGCGGGAGATAGTATCAGACTCTTACTGACTAAAAACCCACCCCGTTCCTTCTAGGCTTTATACCGGGGCTCAAGCTCTCTTTCGGATAACCCCTGGCCCCAGTAGGCTTCGACCCAGCTGGGCCCCTGCTGTTGCTGTCAACTCCTTGAGGCGCGAGGGAACAGTGCGCCCGTTGACGTCTTGGGCTCGATCCGGACAGTTACCGGACGGTCGGACAGCGAGCTACCCATGGCTTGCCGTCCGCAAGCCCGCGCCTACGCTGGCCGGAAATCGGGATTGGAATCCCGGCGCCCGCGGCGGCTGGGGCGCTGTGAGCGCCGCCGTTGCCTGATGCGGTCGGCCTACTCTTTTGTTAGCATTACTGCTTCACAAAAGGAGGCGACCGCCTGTCATCCGCAAGCCCGCGGCTCAGTGGTTAAGGTACTCACCTCTCACGCATGAGGTTGCCGGTTCGAAACGCAGCAAGTGAATGAATGTGAATTCTTCAAATCATATGTACTTATCCAAGTTTATCAAGGACATTACTGACACCCATTGTTATTTATTTATTATATTCTTTAGCGACCCGCTCCGGCTTCGCTTGAGTGCAATATATACATATAAACCTTCCTCTTGAATCACTCTATCTATTAAAAAAAACCGCATCAAAATCCGTTGCGGAGTATTAAAGATTTAAGCGTACATAGGGATATAGGGACAGAAAAAGCGACTTTGTTTTATACTATGTAGTGATTGTACACCACAGAAACAAATAGTATATTTAAAGAAAAAAGTGTACAATGGGCTGTCTTATCGCACATGGCGATCTCTTACAACCTTTGGATGGACTGAAAGAAGGCAGATAGATTTAGGGTTGTCGGTGTACAAACATCAGAAATAATACTAATTTTTTTTTTTGGTACCACAATCCTTCATTAAAAACATCTAAAAGGGCCTCTGCGAGTTGGTTTCGGCTCCTCGTACGCCTTTCAAAGGTCCAGGACCTTAGGCTCCTGAGTTAAACAAATAAGACACATTATTATTATTATTTTGAAGAAAAGGGGCTATGCATCTCCCATAGTGTAGAGATGTAGTGGAGATGTAGTCACTGCGACCTAAAAGATCTATTGTGACTCGGCACCTTGTTAGAGTAACTTTTTTAGCCGGGAGGCTTCCAGGAAGTCTAGAATACTCCTAGCTTTGAGAGTTTTAATCTCCTCCGGGCGAATAATGTGTCGACCCAGATGGATACTCCGTTTGTGGATAAGGGGCCCGCATTCACACAAAAGGTGCTTAGGCGTCTCTTTCTCCTGATTACAGTACCTGCAAACATCAGTGTCACTCAATTTCATGTGAAATTGGTGCCTGTGTAAGACACATTAACACAAATACGTACATACAACACAAAAAACAATATACTAATAAACATCAAATATATAGTTGAACCAGGAGAAGACAAAAAAAAGATATACAACATGTAACATATGAATTTTAAACAAACTAAAACTTTATGTCAAACCTTTTTTAATATCTTTTTTTCGTACAGTATCTGAGGTTTTGCGCATTCAACGTTACACGTTGTATATAATAATATATCACAAAAACAGGTAAATTGTTCGTCGCCCGCAAAGAAAAAGAAGCATAAGATTTTTAGCGATATTGTAATTGGCCCCTTCAGTGTTGCCATTTTGATGACATCTCTTTTAGGCACGCGTGGAACACAGTTACATTATGGTATCGATGTCAACTGGGTATATGACATATGGGCCTGGTGTGCTATTTTCTATAGAAAAAAGCCTTGAGCGCAGCGCTGGCCGCAGCGACGAAATCCAAATAGGTACATTGGATTTGGATAATCCAATGTACCTATCCCCCGCGCGTGTGTCCAACTAAAAAAACCCATCCCGTCCCTTCGTATCTTTCATATCGGGGCTGAGCTACGTTTCGGAATTAACCCTGACCCCAGTAGGCTTCGACTCAGTGCGCGCCTTCGACGACTTGGGCTCGGTCCGGACAGTTACCGGACGGTCGGACAGCCAACTACCCATTGCTCGCCATCCGCAAGCCCGCGCCTACGGTTATCTTATAATACTTATTATTTTTATTATTTTTTTCTAATTTATTCAAATATTGTGATTGCAAATGCAAAAATAAAACACATAACTGCCAATCTCGCGAGATCTCGAAATTAGCGAGATCTCGCGATATTCTTATTCATAAACTCTCTTGAGCCCCAATCTCGCGAGATTTGCATTCCCTAATAGATACAGGGTGTCTCTAACATCGACGCACAAACGAATACCATGGACCCAGAACATGATTCTGGACCCCCCCCAGTGGTGGTATTTTTCGTCGGTTTTTTCGTATACACACACAAAATGTAGCCAATTTCATGTCACTCAGAAATAAAGCACCTTTCCATCGGTGAAAAAAAATTCGCAATTGGACCAGTAGGTACTGTAGCGACATCTATGGCGCCACATAAGAACTACGAAAAAAATACGAATCCTGCAAGTCGAGTTCTCCGCGCGATTAGAGTATATACGACAGCCCACAGCCCGAAATCATCTATCGGGCAGTTGCCCACCGGACATAACAACTGTCTGGTCGGCGGATCCTCCCTTTTCAATGGAGGTATGTGGGACTTTACTCGGAGAGTAAATAATTTCCGCATAACTCCAAAGATTAACTACAAACAAAAAAATATAAAAACAAACTTTATTCCTTTATATTATAAATCTACACTATCTAAGTTTAGATTTATAAGTTACCTACTTAACTACCTAACTAGCCTCTAAAATATTAATTTCGAATAAAATTTACATAACTAAGTTAATATGTACATAAAAAAACTTATATGTTAACTAAACTATTTACACTAAAACCTAACTAAATACAGAACATACACAAAGTAGGTAAACTCAGGCGTTGAAGTACTATAAAAAATATAGGTACACAATAAAACAAAATGGAACATGTGTTAAGTAATCCCTACTATCCCTACTAATATTATAAATGCGAAAGTAACTCTGTCTGTCTGTCTGTCACGCTTTCACGCAAAAACTAGTGAACGAATTTAGATCAATTTGGTAGGTAGGTAGAAGAGACACTGGAATAACACATAGGCTACCTATAATTCCACTGTTGAGCACGGGTCTCTGCCCGCGCGATATAAACTGTAGTCCACGCGGGCGAAGCCGCGGGCGGAAAGCTAGTACTAACTATATATCACTATTTATTATCATTTTTATTTCTTGGCGTTCAGAGGCGGCTCTAGGCTTCGGAGCGCCTGTGTACAACTAATACCTTAGCGCCCTCTAACAGTATGCAGACAAAAGTTTTCACAGGCGCTGTTTCTGACCACACAGAAGTCAGCAACTGTACATTCTGCTGCAGTGGGGTAACGTGAACTAATTTAGACGTGGGTGAAGGCACATCAGTGAGGCCTTTTTCTTTAATAAATACGAAACAAGCTTTTAATGAAAATTACTTTTTCATAGCAAGCTTTTATAGCTCGGTATACCTATACATATAATTAATACTCGTCAAGAGGAATCATACGAGCCAAAAATCGATGGAGTTGTGTCGTTTAACTGACCTGTTGGTCTAGTGGTTAGTAGCCCTGACTGCTATGCCGGAGTTCGTGGGTTCGATTCCCACCCAGGACAAATGTTTGGGTGATGAGCATGATCATTTGTTCTGTGTCTGGGTGTAATTTATCTATAATATGTATATATTTAGAAATATATAAGTATGTTTATCAGTTGTCTAGTACTCATAACACAAGCTCTGCTTAGCTTGAGACTAGACGGCGTTTGTGATAATGGTGGAATATATTAGTGGTAATGGACTAATGGAACAGGTAGTGGTTTTCATTTTATTTCAATACACTTGCTCATAAAGTGACTCTTATTGCACTGCACTTAGGTATATAATGGCACTTGTTACCAAACTGTGACATTTCGTGCTATAATGTAGTTAAAACCTTATTGTTCAACCTCTCCCCGGCCATAATGTTATTTATTACATTTATTGTATTACTAGCTTTTGCCCGCGCGGCTTCGCTCCCGCTCTTCCCTACTCCACCCTACTATACCCAACTCTACTCTACTCTACCCTACCCTACTCTACACTACTCTACCCTACTCTACCCTACTCTACCCTACTCTACCCTACTCTACACTACTCTACCCTACTCTACCGTACTCTACCCTACTCTACCCTACTCTACCCTATTATACCCTAATCTACCTTAATCTACCCTACTCTACGCTACTCTACCCTACTCTACCCTACTCTACCCTACTCTACCCTACTCTACCCTACTCTACCCTACTCTACCCTACTCTACCCTACTCTACCCTACTCTACCCTACTCTACCCTACTCTACCCTACTCTACCCTACTCTACCCTACTCTACTCTACCCTACACTACCCTAATTTTACTTTTTTTCCATAAGAACCTTTTCCTCACAATAACAATCACAACAAAAAAAAAACAGCCAAATCGGTCAAGCCGTTTTCATGTTAGACAACGGAAAACGGGTTTCATTTTTATTATTAAGAAGATAGATAGATAGAATAGATAGATAGATAATGGGCGCAGATCGTCCTCCACAAGGAAAACAAAAATGGGCGCGTATATGAAAACAGATTTTTACCGCCACAAAAGTTTACTAGTTTTACAGTTATTCACAAGTGTATTGAAAAAAGTCGTATAATACACGTGAGTAATTAATCATTACTTTTCTCGGCTCTCTTAAGACCCTCGCCATGGCTCGGGTCTAAATACCGCCTCAACGGTAATCACTAACATTACTCACTTATATCATAATGTACTATTTTTGTGACAGTCACAAGGTATCAAAATAGGGCTCGAGGATACGATTACAAATATATAACTCACTGAAAGGAAATAAAACAGGTTCAAAGTGTCAAAAAAACCGACCGCAAAAAACTACGCAGTTTGCAATTGTTGGCGTCAAATGTATGATTGAACTAAACTAAATAAAAACCTACGACGGGTGTAATCGTAATGGAAAAAAAACCTTTTTTATAAAAAAAAAATAACCGACTTCACTAAAAAATTGAATTGAATTTGAGGAGTTCCCTCGATTTCGTCAAGATTCCATCATCAGATACCAACTTGGTGACTATGGGACCATTTGGAAAGTATACCCTTTCCAACAAAAAAATAATTTTTCAAATCGGACGAAGACGAAGTTATGCGCGAACAAACATAAAAAAAAACATACAAACATCCGAATTGAGATCCTCCTCGTTTTTTAGAAGTCGGTTAAAAATAAATTCTACCAATTGCATTGTGGAACAGTGGTGGCCGAGTGGTAATGGCTCCGACATACGAGTTGTATGTCGCGGGTTCAAACCCTGCCAGGCACATTACTTTGTGTGTTTGTGTTGGTTTTGGTTGTCTACAATATTTTGTGCGCCAAAATAAATAGTTTTCTTTTTTTTTTCTTTTCTTTTCTTTCATTAGCACTGCTCTTAAAACGGTAAAGGAAAACATCGTGAGGAAACCGGCATGTCCTAGAACCAAAAATTCGAAGACATGTGACGTTCACCAACCCGAACTGGACCCACGTGGTGAATTACGGAACATTCCCACTCCTATAGAGGAGGCCTGAGTCCCAGCAGTGGGACAATAAAAAGGCTGATTTTTTTTTCGGTGGGCAAAAATCATCTTGTGACAACCCCTGCTCTTGGGTGGAGCGGGAGATAGTGTCAGACTAGTAAGTTAACTAAAAACCCCACCCTGTTCCTCCTAGTCTTCATAGCGGGGCTCGAATTCCTTTCGGATAACCCTGGCCCCAGTAGGCTTCGAACCAGCTGAGCCCCTCCTGTTACTGACAACTCCTTGAGCGCGGGAACAGTGCGCGCCGTCGAAGTCTTGGGCTTGGTATGGACAGTTACCGGACGGTCGGACAGCGAGCTACCCATGGCTCGCCGTCCGCGAGCCATGGGTAGCCTGAAAACTATAAGTTGTATGAAAAATCAGTAGGAAGCTAACATTAAAACTAGGTAATATATCGTCTAATAACTTTTGAAGCCCTACTTTATATGACGTCAAATCTAGTTATTTATATATAAAGCTGTCCTATATCAGCTCTACTTGCTGGGTATATTACTTTTAGCTGTATTCTAGGTATTTTTCTTTGAACGCAGGTGAAGGTGATTATAGTAGAGGTCAGTGACCGAATCTATCCATGACTAAGCGCTGGTTCATAGTGAAATAGTCGATATTTATACTCGACAGTACCAACCCCAACCCGATGGACAAGGAGACACGACATGAATTACTTAATCTTTCAATGTCACTACAGGTCTTGTCAAATTGTTTAGGTAAGCACAAAGATTTTATATATCCTAGTACTAGATTGACTACGGCAACCTCAAAAGCGTACCTGAAAAGGAAAGTCAGAAAGAGTCCTGTCATCTCGTTCTACTAGTGTGTCCATACACTAGCTACATACTACGGGACAATTTTGCTCAAAAGTTAGTTAAAGATATTTTTGATACATCAAAATAGACATGCACTTACCAAAAGGGAACTGAGTTTTCTCTGTAATGACTAGGAAATAGCTGATGTCCGTATATATTATAATAGCAATATCCTCTTATGCGAGTATGAAATACCTACACTGATAAAAAAATGCCTAATGTGTGTGTCACTACGTAAGAAGATCACTTCTGAACAGCTACACCTATCAGAATAAGGTTTGTCTGAAAGAAAAAACTAGTTAGTTTATAATAAAACTAATATTATTATTATTACTTTTATTTTTACTTTATTAAAAATAGACTGATGCGTGACATAAAATTGTACATTTTTTATTACGTCAAATTGCACGTATTAACTAAAAAATAAACAATAAATAATACATTAACGCGCCACAGGGAATTTCCGAAAGGGAAACCATGGTCCTGGAACACAACGGGCAACTGAAGGACACGGGTAGATTTATTCAGTATAAACCTCAAATAACTTGTCCCGCTCTAGGATGGAGCGTAAGGCGCTCTACCTTAGAGCAGGATAAGTTATTGGAGATTTTACCACATCAAAAAAAGTCTCCTACTATGTTCGTTTGTCTATATCTGTTTGCAATCAACTCAAAAACTACTGAATGGATTTTTAAAAACGGATGAACTTACAAAAGGGTATATAGATGGAATAGAATTACGTTTTAGTGTTGATTTAACTTTACATATTCAGACTTAATGTGGCAACCACAAATAAAACTGTTGCTGAAAATAAAATGTTTAAATGTCACAACTTCAAAGCCACTGTTGCTGATGGTTCTCGTTTCTTGGAAATCTACAACAAAACATAAAAAATAATATATTTCTAGTAGTTAACGCTTAAGCCACATACATGCAGCATTGCGTGCGGCATTTATTAGGGACCTACCTAAGGACTATGATTTAAAATGAATATAATTCTCGAATGTACTATATCGATGTGGAGAAGATTTTGGAGCGCACGCGCGTCGTTTTAAGAAGTGGTCACAGATAACTAATACTGAATAGGTCCGAAGACACGTCCCGCATGCCGCACCTCTGGCCGCCGCTGCTCGCCGCTTTCCGTTGTGTCATGAGAGCAGCCGAAGATCGCCGAGCGGCCAAAGGCGCCCGATCAACAGAAAAGATAAAATTAGTAAAATTGGTGGGCGCTTGATTTATTAAAAAAAAAATTGAGCCTTCTCAGATATTTAGAAATTTGCTTATAATAATATAAAACTTGAACAGTAGACAATCGAATTTTATAAAATTTTGCATCTAGTCAAAAAAAATTCAAAACGATGTTTGTTGTCACCCTACATAAATATTTTGTAAACAAAACAGAAAACTTACCAAAAAAAAAATGAAATTCCACAACCAGGATACCCATCGCTATTGCGAAACTTTACACAGCATCGTTTTGAACATCTTGCACACTTTATACTTTACTAAACATTGAGATAAAAACTTTTAACAATTAAAAATACAACTTTAGTCCTATGAAGCATCAGCCATATTGTTTATTGATGTCAAATTCTGTCAAATTGAAACCTCCTAAATGTTGCCTTTTATAATTTGAAAATTACTACGAATAGCTACTAAATCTAAATGAAATCATCATTAAATACAAGAAGAATGCGTATAAAATTTGAAGAAGCAATACTTAAAATAAAATATTTAGTTGCAATTCATTTTATGTTGCATAAACCTATCAAAATGCATGAACACGGACTATTTAACGATAACTGGAACAATCTAAAAACTACCATCTGTTTCTTATTTTTTTCTGGTAGTATGTGCGAAAGGGACAGAGAGGATTTATCTCAGTGTCTTACTCCAGGCCATTTTTCCCTTTTGCGTGTCAATAACACACATGAACTTAATGCTAATGAGAATAAAGAACACTTCAGACAGTGTAATATAACTTCGTAGTCAATCTAGTCTACTCTAGTAGGATATATAAAATCTTTGGGTAAGCACTAAAAATTAAAAAAAAAGGCCTTGTAAGGCGATTTTTATAATGGACTATACTATAAAAGCTCATTGGACATGGATACATAACTCCATCCCTAATCTGTCAATGTCAGTGTCACTATTAATAGTTGCCAAATTGTTTACTATCTGCTAAAAACTTGTAAATTATCGAAAATCTTCATCAATGATCATTAAATAATGTCAGAGATATGGAATTTGAGTACACTATGTCGTTGTTGCCACGCCGATGGTCATTTCAAAAGCCTAAACTTGTCGTATCAAGGTAAAAATGACGTCGAAATTTATGAGACTATGTTACAAGAAACTTTGGGGGTCTCGGTAAGTGTTCATTAGGTTTTGACTACAGTAAGGAAAGTTTAACAGGGTCCTTTCCTATCAGTCTATCGTCACCGTGAGCATAGTTTAAAATCTCGTTCTTTTTCTCAACGCAATCAATCTATACTCCTCTGATTTTATGCAATCCTATTGGTTAATATTTCACCGTTTCTCCGCTCCGCCTCCATTCCTGTGGACAGGCAAACTAAAAAGAGAAAAGATTTGTAATCCTTACTAATATTATAAAAGCGATAGTGAGTTTGTTTGTTACGTCTTCACGCCTAAATGGCAAAACCGATTTTGATGAAACTTGGTACACGGATAGACCATGTCCTGGAATAGGACATAGGAAACTTTTTATCCCGGAAGTATGTTCCCTTGGGATAATTTTCTGCTATCACGCGGGCAAAGCCGCTGGGAGCAGCTAGTTTTGTATATTATTGAACTCTAGTAATACTGGACCGATTTTTTAAATTATTTCTCCAGTAAAAGGCTACTTTATCATTGAGTAATGAATATGAAAGACAATGTTATTGAAAACATATTATGCAAGAAAATATGGACGAAAGACTAGGCAATATGATCGAACAACTTTAGCCTTCCATAAGGGATAAATAGAAACAAAAAAATAATTATTGAGTAACATAGGCTATATATTTTCACGCAAGCGATGCCACTGGAAAAGCTAATGTTTAATTAAGTGGCAATGCTTGAACACGGCTCTCGATGATTCCGTAACTCGCTTGAATTATTTTACAAAACTTGCTTTACAAAACATAATGTCAATCAGAAGCTCTAATAAATGTGCAAGGCTTCTATAATCCATGAATATCTTTCCTCCGATGTTGGATCCGTGCTTGACTTAGTGCCTAGTATGAAACTAAGGGGTTTGGCTTGCATTTGAAGTTTTTTTTTATTGACCAGTGCTTGACTGCAACTCCACCTGATGGTAAGCAGTGATGCAATTGTTGATGATGAAGCGCAAACATAAAAAAAATAAAAATATTCCAGATCTCGACCCCACCACTGGAAGCAAGCTACACAATTTGTGACGAGTGTATCTTGAAACTGAGGGACGCTACCGACTTCAAGAGACAAGTGCTTATGTGCGAACACAAGTTTCAAGTTTATTGTAAAAGTAAGTTTAGTTAAGTGACCAGTGAAGATTTTTTTCTTCTCTCTATCTTCTCTATCTTGGGCGGAGCGGGAGATAGTGTCAGACTTTTACTGACTAAAAACCCATTCCCGTTCCTTCGTTGCCTTACGTACCAGAACTGAGCTATCTTTCTAACTAACCAGGGCTCCTGCTGTTGCTGAGAGCTCCTTGAGGCGCGCGGGAACAGTGCGCGCCGTCGACGACTTGGGCTCGTCCCATACAGTTACCGGACGGTTATTATAATGTTGATTTATTTTTCAGATGAACAATTCCTTGTTACGTGCGATAATATAAAGTCGGAAGCAAATGATGACGGGGACGTAGATGGTAAGTGCTTAATCTATATATATAAAAATCAATGCCACTTTTCGTTGTTATTTTATAACTCAAGAACGGGCTCACGTATCCAAACCAAATTTTTAGGCTTTGTTTGCACTATTTAGTAGATGGTTTATGTGAAGTTTGGTAGGGTAGAGTAGTGTATAGTAGGGTAGAGTAGGGTAGAGTAGTGTAGAGTAGAGTAGTGTAGAGTAGTGTAGAGTAGGGTAGAGTAGGGTAGAGTAGGGTAGAGTATGATAGAGCAGGGTAGAGCAGGGTAGAGTATGGTAGAGTAGGGAAGAGCGGGAGCGAAGCCGTGCGGGGAAAAGCTAGTCTATATTAATATTATAAAGAGGTAAAATTTTTAAGTTTGTATGTAGGAGGTAATCTCTGGAAGTACTGGTCCAATTGCTAAAATTTTGTCACCGATAGCAAGCTGCTTTACTCCTGAGTAACATAGGCTGTATTTTATCTACACACCACCAAAAAAGGACTATCATCATGATTTCAGCCGAAAGACGTCCACTGTTGGACATATTCCTCCCCCAAGTGTCACCACAACGACCGATCCTGTGCGTCTCGCATCCACCGCATTCCCGCGACTCTCCCCAGGTCGTCGGTCCACCTTGGTTCACCTTACAACGCTGCGTTTTCCGGTGCTCGGTCGCCACTCTAGAACCTTTCGGCCCCATCGACCATTCGCCCTACGAGCAATGTGCCCGGCCCACTGCCACTTCAGTTCGGCCTATTCCCCTACGGATTTCTGATGCGATCACGCAAGGAAACTCCGAGCATAGCCCTTTCCATCGCCCTTTCTATTTTTTCTCGCGCACGGTTGGAGATTCGCTAATTTCTTAGATTCATTGTGACGTGGTGTGGTTTACTTACATATATGGACTAGGTATTTTAAACAAAACTCGCTGTCACGGTCGCCATGTAGAGATTGGCGTTGTAATGATAACGACACGGCTGTTGAGTAAATACTGGTTTATTAGAATTAGAGTACACATTTATATAGACACTAGCTTTCCGCCCGCGGCTTCGCCCGCGTGGACTACAGTTTATATCGCGCGGGCAGAGACACGTGCTCAGCAGTGGAATTATAGGTAGCCTATGTGTTATTCCAGTGTCTCTTCTACCTACCTACCAAATTTGATCTAAATCCGTTCAGTAGTTTCTGCGTGAAAGCGTAACAGACAGACAGACAGAGTTACTTTCGCATTTATAATATTAGTAGGGATAAAATACACACCACAGGGTGACTGTAAGCCTTCTGATGAACACTAAAATTGATTTGTATTATTTATTTTTATTTTGCAGATGATGATAATAAAATCGACAAATGTCATCCGCTGGATGTAAAAAAAGGTATGTTGTTATACATCTTTTCTGCACAAGTCCATAACTTGAATCCTACTTTTACAACCTTGTTTAATTTGTATTTATCCGCCAACCAGGTACCATAACTGGCTTATAACTTTGTGATTTTTAAATATTATACACAGATTCTTTCACAGATTTCGCATAAACCAAAAATGTTGTATACAACGTGTAACGTTAAATGCGCGAAACCTGAAAATAATTTCATCAGAATAACGAGCAGAATCAATTGACCCACTTTTCAATATAGGTTACAATAAAAAAAAAATCATTTAAAATGTCGCCTTGTCTATTAATGAATATCTCAAGCCATCACGTGCACAAACCTGCGGAAATAGGTAAACAAACACAAATGGTGGTAGTCCAATCAAATTTTCTCATTTACGGGATAATAAAAGTTCTTATTTCAATGCAGATATTAATTTTAAACAAACTAAAACTTTAAATTTTGATTTAAATGATTTTTTTCTCACAGTATTGAGTCAATTAAATTAAAAATCATTTGGGGTGTCTGAGGTTTTGCGCATTTAACGTTACACGTTGTATGTATGGATTATATCTTGAAATTATCCCCAAAATGATACAATTTACTTTTTTTTAATAATATTTTTGAAATCTAATTTCTTCTTTTCTTTTTCAGAATACAGTATAGAAGTTGATATGAAACATCCTCTTGAAGAAACAGTTAAAACAGGTTTGTAATTTTTATCTAAATATTACTAAACCTTTGTCCAATTAAAATATTATAATATAACACTATAAAGACGCACAGGACCGTTCATTGCGGCGACACTTAGGGGAGGCCTGTGTCGAACAGTAGACGTCTTTCGGCTGAAATGATGATGATGATGATGAATAACTTTAGCTTCTGCCAGCGGTTACGCCCGCGTGATAGAAGTCTTCACCAAACAAACTTTGGACCCCCCATTTCACCCCCCTTATAGCATAGTCGGGCTTATAATGTTCCCACTGCTGGGACTCAGGCCTCCTCTCTAGGAGAGGGAATGGGCCGTAATCCACCACGCGGGCCCAATGCGGATTGGTGGATGTCACATGTCTTCGAATTTTTGGATTTAGGACATGCCGGTTTCCTCACGATGTTTTCCTTCACCGTTTTGAGAGCAGTGGTGATGATATAAATTACACAAAGTAATGCGTCTGGCTGGGTTTGAACCCGCGACCTGCAACTTGTGAGTTGGGGCCGTTACCACTAGGCCACCATTGCTCATCACCTTAGGAGGTGATTTTTTGTAAACCCTCTCTTAGTGCTCGCCTAAATCATAAAAGGAAACCTTGTGCAACATTTCTCACTGCTACTCCCAGTAGTTTCGACTGTGACTTGATATGTCAGTCAGTCAGTTTCTCCGTTTTATACAACCTTATTTTTAATATATGCGAAACCTGAAACACGTGTCTAGTATTTTTATGTAAAGAATCTATGTACAAAATTTCATAACTGTATCATGAAAAATCATAAAGTTATAAGCTTTTTAGGTCAGCAAAAATACATAGTCAACGGACCATCCAGACGACTGAGGGGTTGTTTTGCACTTGCACCCAGCTGTTCGCTGGCGCCTAATACCCGTTATGACCTGCCGTGACCTGTTTTGTACTTAGTGTCGGTGGTGTCCAACTTGTGACCTTTTAAATATATTTGGGGAAAAATATAACATGGTGTAAAAATTTTTGGAATCCATTCAGTTACTGATTCTGAACAAACTATATATTCAGGTTTTGTATATACTAAAACTAATGTTGTATAGAAGAAGAATATCATCATCATCATCATCATCATCATTGCAGCCGACAGACGTCCACTGTTGGACATAGGCCTCCTCCAAGTGTCGCCGTAATGATCGATCCTGTGCGTCCCGCATCCATCGGATTCCCACAACCTTCACCAGGCCATCGGTCCACCTTGTAGGAGGCCTTCCGACGCTGCGTCTTCTAGTACGCGAAGAAGATAATATAATCAAACTACCCACATATGTATTAATTTTTTTTTTCAGAAGTCCTAGATCTGGTTCAGAAGAAAAGTCCTGAAAATAATAAAAATATAGAAGAAACAGACAAAAAGACAGAAGTACCGAAGAAAAAAATAAGAACTAGAAAAAAAACTATAGCCAAGCAAGGATCTACTAAGAAAGGAGATCAACGTAAGATCATCATCATCATCATCTTCCTGCCCTTGTCCCATCTTACTTGTGGTCGGCGCAGGGGCGTAGCTACCGCCGTATCAATTATACGGGGCCCCCAAGCTACAGGGGCCCCGACTTAGGCCAAAATTTGTAACATGTTGTCCATAGTCTCAAATTCTCATGAACAGGAATGAATGAATATTGAACATTCATAATATGATACTCTGTAAATAGCTTTTAGCACGCTCCTTTCTTTTTAGCTTTTCTACATACAAGACGATAATAAAAACTCAACCAATTTTAGTACGTAGGACGTACTAAAATTGGTTGAGTTTTTATATTTGGTAGAATGTTGTCCATAATCTTAAATTCTCATGGACAGGAATTAATGAATATTGACTACTCATAATATGATACTCTGTAAGGAGCTTTTAGACTATAAAAACTCAACCAATTTTAATACGTCTTACTAAGTGATCCATAAAATGAGCTCATTTTCTATTTTAAGGCCTCTCAAGGCACTATTTCTTTATTAGTAGAAGCTATTTCGCACAAAAAAAAAAAACTTTCAAATATATTTGAAACGGGGCCCCTGAGGGCCTAGCTACGCCACTGGGTCGGCGCAACACGTTTTTTTCTTCCATTTTACTCTGTCACTCGTCACACTATCACTAACTCCCTTTTCTTTCATATCACTCTTCACACAATCCATCTATTTCTTCTTTGGCCTCCCTCTCTCCCTCATCCATCTACATGTATACTCATAACTCTTTTAGTAACATGTATTTCATCCCTCCTCTTAAAAATACAATGTAAGATATTATTTTTATATTTTTTTTTATAATTCTGTCAGGTATATTTTTTTATTACATGGTTCGTGCTTGATCATATCATACGGTCCGGACTAAGCGGTTCGCTTCGTCGTTTATAATTCGTACTTCGATGTACGTGGCATGGTATAAACCCTTACATTTTTGACTCCTCTACGGTCCGAAGTAAGCGTTTCGTCTCGTCGTTTATACCGCGTACATCGAAGGACTGGTACAATTTGCCTGATGCGGTCTGCCCATTTGATTATAATTTTGGTGTCTTCAAGGCTAGAGTATGTACAGAAGCTCTTAATAAACAAGTGCGGCTCACCATCAATGATTGCATCACTGCTTACCATTAAGTAGGATTGCAGTCATGCACTAGTGTATATGAAAAAAAATATATCCGCTGGGATGAAATCAACGTAATTTATATGGAAATAAAATTTATATTGGTGAATTGACTATACAGACGCCGTAACTGGCATATTAATCAATTTATTTTACTTCTTAACTTTATTCTCTGAAATCAATCAAATGTTCACGGCTGCAAAGTTCATACTTGCTTGAATGGCTTTGAAGAAACAAAACTTTGACATGCTATCTTCTTTTTTTTTTCAGGAAAAAACCTAAGAAATCTCGACTGTACATTAATAATCGAGGTGACCACAGACACAGGCACGCAATACTCTTGCAAAGAATGCGGCGGACTCCACCGAACTCTCAAGGACATCAACCGACACCTCTACAACGAACATTCGACCTTATTCAAATGCGAATACTGTCCAAAACAGCTAAAATCACTCTCTGGCTACAAAAGCCACCAAACGTCGCACACAGGAAAAGGAATTCAATGTAAATTTTGTCCAAAGATATTCGCTTACAGGAGTGCTTACAAAGATCATTTGAACGGACATACAGGAGAAAAGATATATCAGTGTGATATATGCCAAAAAGATTTTAAATATAAACAGATACTGATTAGGCATTTATGGGTACACGATGGTACGAATAAAAAAATACTTTGTGACCATTGTGGAAAAGGTTTCAATCGTAAATCTAATTTAAACACTCACATACAATCAGTCCATTTAAAATTACGTCCATTCAAATGCAAGACTTGCAAAAAAACATACACAAGTAGAAAACATTTGAAAGAACATTTAAAAATGCATACTGGAGAAGTGACAGTCTATAAATGTGACATTTGTGACCATAAACTGGTTTGTGAGAAGACAATGCAGATCCATAGACTAAGACATGACCATAAATTCATGTGTAGGTTTTGTTCTGAGGTCTTTGATGATGTATCTTTGAGGAGAGAACATATCAGAACGGATCATAAGAAAGAGCAACCTTGGCTGTCGTGCCCAGTTTGTGGCAAGCTTGTTCTTGGCAAATACTCTTTGAATCGTCATATGGATCATCATAAAGGGATTAAAAGGTTTCCCTGTGACTACTGTGAGCTGAAGTTCTCGCAGAAAGTAGTTTTAAATCGCCACGTCTTTCGGAAACATAATCCTAAGGCAAATGTCAATGTTGGTAAGACGAAATGTGATATTTGCCATCAAAGTTTCAAAAATATAGTCCTACATATGAATTGTCATAGTAAAAGGGTTGACTGTGACGTTTGTGGTAAAACTTATGCGGATAATAGTACGTTAAACAGGCATAAGGCTCAGAAACATTTTGGTAGGACGTTTGATTGTGAGATTTGTGACAAGAAGTATCAGCAGAATTCTAAATTGAATACTCACAAAATGAAAGTACATAAGATTAAAATTGAAAAAGTTAGCGACGAAGGTAGTAGTAAAAAAGTTGGTGATGAGGGTAGTACTAAAAAAAGTTAGCAATTTTGTTAACGAGTGCCTTCGCCCGCGGGGTAATTGGAAAATATCCAATTTCCCCTTTAGTAAATATTGAAAGTATTATTCTTGAGACTGGCCTGTTGGTCTAGTAGTTAGTGGCCCTGACTGCTGTGCCGGACGTCGTGGGTCCGATTCCCACCCAGGACAAGTTTATGTGATGAGCATGATCATTTGGTCTGTGTCTGGGTGTAATTTATCTATCAGTGACGAAGGTTCCATACAACTCGATTCCCACCGGCTTCCCTTCAGAAGTTTAGAACACAACCACTCTCTATCGTAATTGAGAAATGGCACAATCAGTAATTATAAAACTACAAAGAAACATTACAAAACGCCTACACTAAGTATACACTATGGACATTAAATCAACAAAATTTGCTTTTCAACAACATGTTGCTTTAAAATAAGCCGCAGGCGCAATCGGCTTTTTAGCGTTTAAATTTCTATACAAGAATACGTCATGACGTCACACAAAGGTCGATGAACCTGCGCGCTCTAAAGCGCTCCGGCAAGCCGGTTTTTTTTCGAGTTATTTGATAGAGTTTTATTGAATCGGCTTAAAAACTACTAGACTGTTTTTAAAAATTCTTTCACCACTCGAAAGCTACATTATCCACGAGTAACATAGGCTAAATTTTATTTTGGAAAAAAATAGGGTTCCGTAAGATATTTGGGTTTTTCGGACACAAGGTGTAAAAAATCAACCAGAAACATTACTTATTTTGCGTACGCTGCCTGAACTATTAAAGATAGAACCGTAAAATGTTCTAATTAATTGTAGATCTTATAAATATCTACAAAAAAGTCAGCGAAACAGTATACCTATCTATGTCGAGTGAGGCACAACAACCATTTTTTTATCTAATCATCTTGATTTTTTTTTGGATTACATTTGAACGCATTTATTTTACTCATGCTATTGACCCTTATCAAAATAAATTATTTCATCACTAAGTACAGTTTATGTAGATAATATTTGGTCTTTGAATGATTAAAATTGGACGTTTGGTTTTGAAGTTATGGCGAAATTAAAATATTACGATTTATGCTGGACGGCCCAAGCGTCACCAAGGCGGGGCTCGGGGGTGCGCGTGCGGGAGGTGAGTTTAGATCTATGAGTAAGGTCGTGCGCGAAGTCTGATAATTTTCGTGCGATTTTTTTTAGATTTTGTTCTTAAAACTACACCTACGCAAAAGTTCTTCTCAGAGCTGGTTTTTTTAAACATTTTCATATACAATAAATATCAACATGCGTAATTCAAAAACAAGAACGATTATCTGACCTAGCAATTATTTCTATAGAAAAACGTTCTTTACTAAAAATTAAGAATCTTCCCGGCTTTTATGTCTTAGCGCACTTTGTAAGAAAGAATAGACGAATAGCTTTAGAGTATAAGTAGTATTATTAGTACTTAGTCGATTAAGTTTTGTTTAATTTACATCATATCATCATTTCACCACAAACGGCTTTTATCAAAGCCACTTCTATTATGCTTGCAAGTAGCGTTGCCAGGCGTCCGGATAAAGCCGGACATAGTCAGGCGGTCCGGTAGGGTCGGGCGTGTCCGGCCAAATTTGAGCATTTTTGGCTTTTGTTAGGCTTTTTAAAGACCATTTTGTTTAGAATTGTCATTAGAGTTTTGCCTTACCTTGTATCGCTAGCACAAGCAAAGTGGACATGTAATAGTATAACAATAATATCACTTAATCTTATGGTTTTTTCATTAGAATTTAAAAAGATTTCATGAATTTTATTAGACTTAAAAAAAATGTCGGCCTTTTTGACCAAACGTCCGGCTAAATAGGATAGATTGTCCGGCTTTTCAGTTCCAAGACCTGGCAACCCTACTTGCAAGACACTGTTTCAATATCTCAGTGCTTACACGTATAGTAAAAGTGGACTGAAGATACATCTGCCTATACAAGACTGAAGCCAGGATGCCAATCACAGATTTTCGGTAAGGACTCAAGACTGCGTGCCCGCGCTCGGAGTAGGCTAGGCAAGCATTTTTTTTTTGCTCCGGCTTACCTCTCTCAATATTTCACGCTTCGCCACTGTTATCTATGATATGTCTGTATTTAGAAATACATATACAAGGTGTAACGTTAAATGCGCAAAACCCCAGACACCCAAATGATTTTTAATTCAATGGACCTTATGCTGTAAGAAAAAAAAATTAAGGTTTTATGTGCAGTTTTACGTTGTTTAAAATTAATATCTGCATTGAAATAAGAACTTTTATTATCCCGTGTATGAGAAAATTTGATTGTACTACAACTATTTGTGTTTGTTTACCTATTTCAGCGGGTTTGCGCACGTGATGGCTTGATCTATTCATAAATAGACAGGGCGACATTTTTAATGAAGTTTTTTTGAAAAATGTAACCTATATTAAAAAGTGGTTTAACCTTTTCGCCGCCAACGTACACAAAACACAATGCCTCGCCCAGCGCCAAGCTATAAATGTATAACTAAATATACAGTAAACAGTAGTGATGGGGATATCGTCATATCGATGAATAAGATTTTTACGCGTAAAGTTAAGATTTAAAGTTGATTTTACGAATATAAATAAAAACTGATTAAATATTTCCAGATTTGTTTTATTTCACAGTATCCTTAATAAGATAAAACAGTATAAATTATGAGTATCAAAGAAACTAATACATAACTCAATTAGAACTATAAGGAATGGGGTACATCTCTATTTGTTTCATGATCTCATTTTTTAACTTCATATCAAGTTACTGGCACTGAGGGCGCGTTGAATTCGATTCTGATCAGGGATGGGGTCTATGGTCTTTCTTTCTTCTAATGATAATAGTGTATAGAGTACAAAAACAGTATCTAAATCTACTGTAATTACAGTGCATCTGGAGATACTGGGCTCACCGAACATTTTACATACCTACTTATTGAATTCCTACTCTTTGATGAATAAACATTATTATTATCATCCAGTTAGACATACCTCAGAATTATCTTCTGGTTTAATGTTCTCCACAAAATACTCTGAGTCCGATTCCACACCTTGCAAAATTTTAAGAAGTTCGTCCGAATCAAGTTCTACACTCATTTTTCTATTTGTTATCAAGTGAAAGAAAGAAAGATGCGTGCGCGCGAATCCGATTTTGTGCTGCACTATGCCAAAGTGACGCACGCCTATGACGTCACTGACCAACTTCTATAGTAGTTCGTGGCGCTCGGTGGCACACAGGGGCATAGACGACCAATTGTTTTGTAGAGATGGGAAAAATAACTGTCGACAAGAATTGGTAACAACTTTATAATTACGTATCGGCATCTACCTGAAGGTCGAAATTCATCTACTATCCTTTGTAATGAAGTAGATAACTAAGTTCATATTTTATTGACCTCAAATTGTTTTCGATATTCGTAACTTTCTGTATTTATAAATATTTCAATGGTGAAATCAACCTTTCACGGCACATCACTGGCCAACTCGATATGAAGTGATTGGCGTTCTGAGGAAAGTAACAAAAATCGGAGTTTCTGTTTTTGCCGATTTTAGGACAAACTAGGGCTTATTTTGTGTAGAAAAATAAAAAACAGGGTAGTAGACAGTGCTATCGTGTGCGTTACCCAGGCAAAATGTTTTGCTTTAGAGAGATGAGACTTAAACAAATAATTAGTGTATCATGAGGAGCAATTTGTTTACTAATAGCAAAATTTGTTTGAATTGTAGTTTTTAAGTTATTTGAGAAAAACAAATTTTGCTGGAGTAACGTTTGAAACGTTACCCAGGCAAAATAGTCTTTCAAAAATTAGTTTCAGCACGGAACCAAATACATGAATAGATAGCTTTTGTTGCGTAGTAAATGTTTATAAATAGCAAAATTTGTGTGTGGTATAGTTCTTTAGTTATTTAAGATTTTGCTGCGGTAACGTTTTGGGATTTCCCAGATCTCGAAAACGGCTCAACGCAGAAGTTTGAAAAAAATACCAATAAAAGACCTTAATTTGTTTAAATTTGTTTAATCATTAGTTTTTGATTTGGTTGACGTAAACCAATGTAATTAAATGGTTTCAAAAATCAGAAGAAGCGGGTTTACATGTAAACCAATACACTTATAACCAAATAAACAGCTGTAAAAAATACCCGCGGTTCGACGCTTGTTTACAGCAGACATTTTAGATTTCATACTTTACACGTTAAGAAGATAAAAACAAATTTGATTTATTTTAGACTGGTCGTACTTTAGCGATCGAATACGCAGTTCCCATAACATTAAGAAACATGGCATACTTTAAACAAATTAAAATGATTCATGAAAATTCTTTCCTGTTAATTTCAGCCTTGAATTACGGCTCTAATGAAAGTTATCTCAAAAACAAGAATATGTCAGCAATTCTCTAATAAGCCGACCAAATTGAAAAGGTCACGTAAAAGCGACTGCACCGTACGTACGGGTAATCTTCGCAAATTAGCAGCTTGGTAACCGATGTTTTGTACAGTTAAGCAGAAAAACGTTATTCGTGAAGCCGATTTTTTAATATTTTTTAAGTGCAGTACCATATTACACAATTTTTACTAGTTAATAAAAGTGTAATATCATAGTGTATAATTTATAGTGTGATTTAAAACAATACAAACATATATACATGTAGCTATATTTTTAGTACTTAATTTGTTGTTTCTGTTAAACCAAATGTTTTATTTTGATACCACAACGCAAAGCCACGCTAAAAACGTTTTAACGTTCTTGATGCTAGTCAGAGCAGCGCGCATCGCTGTGTGCAATGCAACGCAACAGCTATATGCCTTGTCTTACTTACTCTTTAGCTGTGAGTAGTTGAGTACGCTCTATCTATGGGTACGCTAGCTCCGACCGAACCAATGAAACAATCAGTCGTGAACCAAGTGTTTTGGAGAGAAGTGCTTGTGGTTTATGTGTGTGTGTACGACGACGTCTTTGAACGATGTGAGTATTAAATGTTTTTATTTTACAGTACAGTTGTGTTTCAGTATAAAATAGTCATTCAGCGTATATTAATGTACGCTTTTTGGTGTGAATCAGAATAAAGGAAACTCGTCAAATGTGACCCAAAACACAATTAGCCCCGGCATAAAAAAAAACTTTGCCATTTTCTTCATTACAATTAGGAAAATATAGTATATAGTTTTTTTATCATTTCAATGGCTATCATGGAAATATTGAACCAGAATATCGCGCAAAATATGAAATATTATTGTTTTACGACAGACTCATCTCTTTATTGCTTAAAACTGTGTGTGTGATTATTGGCTAAAATAACAACGTGGCGGTCTCAGTGGTAGGCTTTAACTTTTAATTATTCTATACCTACGCCATGCTAGGCAATCGCGTTGTGATATTGCTCTTAGACTTAACGTAAACAAAACAAAAAGGATACAGTTTTTATACGTTTAAGCTATACTGTCATAAAGTTTCAAGCGCTTTAACGAATCTAGTATTATTCTCAATTATATTGAAGTGTGTTTGACAAGTCCGGTGAGTATTCGGTAATGATAGTTTATGAAACTTGTATAATGAGGGGTATTATACACGAGTGTTACAATATCTAGTTAGATATGTGCTGTTTCATACACGGTACTTTATATACACATTAATTGCAATCAGATCACACGAAATTCAGTATACGTACAACAAAGCGTAGGAATGGCGCCACGCCTAACAAAACCCAGCTCATCACTGCGCAAGCGCTTAAGCGGTTTATCTTTAGCCATCTTGGATTTTTTACGGCATTTATCGCATATTGGTAATTGGCGATCCCAACCTTAAAAACGACACCCTTTTTAATCTGCTAAAATGTCCTTTCGCGCAATATCTTGAGAAGACTGAAGGTACTGTACACCTACAGTCTTTTTACTGAAGTGTGCATTCGCAAATGTCAAGCGCAAGTATCCATTCGTGCGAATGTCTTTCTGCGCAAATGGCGAGACAAGTGTACTAGATTTTTAAAATGATAGGTAATGAAAATATTAATGTAAATGTGATGTGTGCCTTGCTTTTTTTTCAGGTAGTTGCACTTCATGGCTTCGGGAGCAGAATGTGCAAGCCTCAACTCACACCGTTGTTCATGTCAGTTCATTTTATATTCGGAAAATCACACATACCAGTGAAGTACCAGCAGGTACAATAAAATGGCAGGCCGAAAAGTAAAAGTGCCCCTTGACGACCTAAGAGTTGTGTTCTCCAAATATAAAGATATATTTAATGTTTCTATTCCCCCAATCTCAAATGAAGTTTATGACCACATACAACAAGAACTGCGTATTCAGTTTAATCACGAAGTCAGCAAAGCAGCCCTGCAAATATCTGCGAAGAGAAATAAAGTTTTATTTTTTAATTCTCGCGGAGATTGTGAAGATAATCGAACACAATTGCATGCAGTTGTAGAAGCTCCTTCTGATTTAACAGTTTCTTTTGAAATGAGTAAATATGACTACTATAAAATTGCGCCTATTGAATCCCACCATCTCGCACAAAATAAGTGGACCAACGAAATGCAAGATCATATATTTTTTAAAACCGATTTAGAATGCACATTCTCGTTTAAAAACAATTACGTGCCTACTGATCTCAAAAATAACGACATCACATGTACAGGAAGTTGTACGCAATGCAAAGCTAGTCTGTTCTTGACAATATCCCCCGAAACAGCTGATAATTCTTATAAAGTAACGCTTATTCTTACAAATTTGAAAAAAGGCTTTCGGCATGACCCTCGAATTAAAAATAAATTAACTTCACACCGGGTTAATCTGCACAAAGAAAAACTTAAAAACATTAAGGCTTTAAGGGTACGAAATTCAACGGCCGATGAAGTTATGAGCATGGATAATCCAAAAGAACCGCCAACTTTGCCTAAATTATTAAATTTGAGGAAATACCGGCATGAAGCTAGAAGCGCTCTTCAGTTTGATAAAAATATTATTTTATCACTGTATGCCATGACCTGTAGCCCACCGTATGACAGTTTCATAAAAAAAATGTCTCTTGTTCCATTTATATTGTATTTTTGGACTACTGAGCAAAGTATATATTACGATGACATCTTGGAAGACAAATATAAAATCCTGTCTATTGATGCCACTGGATCTTTATTTAAACCAATAAAGCCACCCGAAGCAAACGATTTTTTAAAATATAAAAATCCCAAACATGTTTTCTTATATGCCATCGTAGCATATACCTTGGGTGCTAGTGTTCCAATTTGTTATATGTGCTCTGACTCACACACAACAGAAACAATAGCCACATGGCTAAGCACATGGTTAAACAGAAGAGTCCTTCCAAATGAAATAATTTGTGATGATTCTTCTGCTTTAATAGCGGCCATAACGAAAACTTTTTTGAAAACGGACTTGAATAACTATTTAAGACAATGTTTTGCAATAGTTGAGGAAAAAAAGGCAAGATACCTGCTTGTTACATCAGACTTGATAAGTCTCATTTTTTAAAAAAACTGTATACACAAAGTTGTTTTGACAAGACTTCTGAAACATGCAAATATTTTTATATCAATTGCATCAAATTGATACTACAATCACGAAGCTATGACGAAGTAAAACTAATTATTAAAGATGTAATCACACTTTCTCTTCATGAATATATAAGTACCGATCTTGATTATACGGCATCGAAATGTGAACAAGCATTGAAACGATTGAGCGACCAAATAAAAACATATCTAAAACACACAGACGAAATTGAAAAGAATGAAAGAGAGGACAGTTCCGAAGAAATATATTTTGTAACAGAAGATGAAGAGAGTGAGCAACACGGTGGCCCTATGCCTTTGATAAAATATTATGATGACATTATGAATACAGAACTATTATATTTACAGTTAATTGAATCTACACCAATGAAAAATGCTTTTTTTTTGCCGGAAATTAACAACACTCTTAAAAGACTTTTGAAAAAATTACCTTTGTGGGGCAATATTATGACTGATTATTTTCCTGGAGCCAAAGACTATGCCAGCAGCTCAAATGTAGAAAATCATTTTAAGGACATCAAAACTATATATTTTGAGACCAAAGTTGAACGCGTCCGGTTAGACGAATTTCTTATACAACATTATAGTTTTATTAACGGAACCATAAAATTAAGCTCTAGTCAAATTTTACACGAGAATACTAAGAACAAAGAAGAACAGGCCTTAAAACTAAGAAACAAAAAGGAAAAACGCAAAACAAATTATGAGTATTTCTCACGAAAAATAGTAAAAATTAGAGACAAACACGAACAAAAACGAGATTCATTCTCAGCAGAGTTAATTATATCTGATTCTGCACCGAAGTCAGTTGAAAAAGAAGAAGAAGAAGAGAACCTAACTGATACGTCAGATTTTGATATTCAATCAATTTTTCAAAATAAACCTATAGAAGTTGAAAACTGGCGGGGACTTACCATACCCACTCCTAAATCAAAAAAAGCTACCTCCATATACATATTACAGAATGGTAACGTCGCATATTCTTATGTACACCAAAACAGGGTACTTATAACAAACACTTGTGCTTTTGATTCCCTCGCGCAAGCATTCGGTGTAGCTTATCAAGACAGGCCTGCTTTCAGAGAAAAGTTAAATAGTGCTAGCGATGGTTTAACAACATTCATAAAAGTATTATCTAATACGAGAAAAACTTGCAAAAGATTATATGAACTTCGTGACAAACTATTGATTGACCTTTTTGATAAAACAAAGTCACAGCAAAATATTATCAGTTGTGAATGTAATATAACAATGATTTTAGAACAGGTATTCATGAGCAACATATACTTTTCTGCCACCAGACAGAGGTGTTGCTCAAATGACACATGCTCAAATGCATTACAACCAAAGAAAATTGATTGTAAATATATATCTTTAAATATAAATATTATAACACAAAAGGGTATTGACTTCTTGGAAGAATCTGCCACATCGTGTATTAATAATGATAATGTTTCACTGTGTCCTGTATGCGAGACAGGAAATGTATATTTTACATATGAATTAAAACCATTACTTTTCTTCGAACTACATGACATGTCTGTTAACCTGAATGATATACCCATTAATATAGAGTTAAATGGCCAACAGTATATGATTTTGGCAGTAATTGATTTTGACCCACCATCAAGTTCCACATTGATTGGACATTACAGAGCATACTGTTACAGAACGAAAACTCAACAATATGAATGTTACGATGATCTGTACTGTAAACTACAGAAATGCAAAAACTCCATAATGCCACATTTGATTATATATTCATTAGTGTAGGTAATTAAAACGTTAGAGACTGGAAGCATAAAACACATAATTTTATACGGTCCCAATGACCACACAAATTTTATTGAATTAGGTACGAATCTGTGATTATGAGTGATATTAGTAGTTATTAATGATAAAAACTGTACTGTTTCCTATATTTTTAAATAGGTACATAAGTGTAAAAGTTGTTTATTTTTTATATAATTGTTGGAAGATTTTTATTATATTGTTGTTTTCTCATTTAAAAGTTTTGTGATTATATACATTTTTTATAGAATATGCTCGAAACCGTCCCTCATAAGGGCAAGAAATATAGGCAAGCCGATAATACATATTTTGTAAAAAAAAACATTAAATGTGCTTTGCACATTACACACACAACGCCGACTCAATTCCAACTCAAGTCACACTGTGGTATTGAAATATGAGCTTTATGTCGTGTTACTTAGAGTGGATATTTCAACATTAAGTTAAAAGAAGGTTACGACGCTTTGACAATGATTGGTTCACGGGTTATCCACCTGTGGCAGTCACATGTAATGTTAAAATATTCACTCTAAGTAACACGTAACAAAACTCATATTAAAATGCCATACTGTGAGTCGAGGTGAAATGGAGTCCACCTATCAACCTACGTTATTAGTACCTCCTAAGGAAAATTGTACAAACTATTAATGTATCCAAATATTAAAATTAAGTAAGTAGGTTATAACTTATCTGTGATTTTTCTCTAAAAATGTTGATGCTAAGGCAAAGCAATACATATAATTTGTATGAGACTGATTTTTTAAATAAAAATAATGAATCTTAACCATTTTATTATTTTAACTAACCTGACCAGAAAACTTTTGTATTCAACTGTACTAACAAAACATCTATATTATCCTGTTCATTTCAGATGGTTGCGCTTATGTATGGTGCGGTCGCTTTTATGTGACCTTTTCAATTTGGTCGGCTCATTAGAGAATTGCTGACATAATCTTGTTTTTGAGATAACTTTCATTAGAGCCGTAATTCAAAGCTGCAATTAACAGGAAGGAATTTTCAGGAATCATTTTAATTTGTTTAAAGTATGCCATGTTTCTTAATGTTATGGGAACTGCGTATTCGATCGCTAAAGTACGACCAGTCTAAAATAAATCAAATTTGTTTTTATCTTCTTAACGTGTAAAGTATGAAATCTAAAATGTCTGCTGTAAACAAGCGTCGAACCGCGGGTATTTTTTACAGCTGTTTATTTGGTTATAAGTGTATTGGTTTACATGTAAACCCGCTTCTTCTAATTTTTGAAACCATTTAATTACATTGGTTTACGTCAACCAAATCAAAAACTAATGATTAAACAAATTTAAACAAATTAAGGTCTTTTATTGGTATTTTTTTCAAACTTCTGCGTTGAGCCGTTTTCGAGATCTGGGAAATCCCAAAACGTTACCGCAGCAAAATCTTAAATAACTAAAGAACTATACCACACACAAATTTTGCTATTTATAAACATTTACTACGCAACAAAAGCTATCTATTCATGTATTTGGTTCCGTGCTGAAACTAATTTTTGAAAGACTATTTTGCCTGGGTAACGTTTCAAACGTTACTCCAGCAAAATTTGTTTTTCTCAAATAACTTAAAAACTACAATTCAAACAAATTTTGCTATTAGTAAACAAATTGCTCCTCATGATACACTAATTATTTGTTTAAGTCTCATCTCTCTAAAGCAAAACATTTTGCCTGGGTAACGCACACAGTGCTATCTTAAATAATAAAATGAAACAAAGCTTTTAATCACAGTAAATTTATTTTAATAAGATAGTTAAAATGAACAACTTCTATAGAAGTTGTGGCGCTGATGGCACGAAAATCCCGAACTTCTATAGAAGTGCTTGGCGGTGAAAAGGTTAATTGATTCTGCTCGTTATTCTGATCAGACTATTTTCAGGTTTTGCGCAATTAACGTCGCACGTTGTATAAGTATGTTTATCAGTTGTCTAGTACTCGTAACACAAGCTCTGCTTAGCTTGGGACTAGACGGCGTTGTGAGATAGTTGTGGAATATTATATTACTAGCTTTTGCCCGAGGCTTCACCCGCGTACATAATCCCAGGATAAAAAGTATCCTATGTGTTATTCTGGGATATGGTCTACTCGTGTACCAAGTTTCATCGAGATCCGTTCAGTAGTTTTTGCGTGAAAGAGTAACAAACATCCATACATCCATCCATCCATACAAACTTTCGCATTTATAATATAAGTAGGATTATTCTAGACAATGGTTTACCCGTGTAGCAATATTTATTTAATTATGCACTAGTAGATAATACAAAGGCGGACTTAATGCCGTAGGCATTTTCATCTCGATCCGTTATTGTTTATGATGTTAGTAAAGTCCTGCAATGGATGAGAGTAGCAGAAGACAGACAGCAGTGGTTGTCCCTGGAGGAGGCCTTCACCTTCTAATGAGAGGGGTTCTTGCAAGAAAAAAAAAACTTTTTTTTTAATATTATTATATTATGCACACTGTTTTTCTTTTTCTTTATTATTTGTTAGTCTTTAGTAGCAAGAAATAAAAGGCTTTTTTATTTTATTTATTTTATTTTAAAGTCCTGCAAGGTTATTAGTGTTTTACAAACAACCCTGTATAAGCAAATCAAAGACCCCCCACCCCCCTGTTAAGTCATACTTGATGGCGCCTAATTAGCTTAAGAATATTATTTATTGAGATACAATGAACCATTTTTTGTTTGAATAAAGATCTTTTGACATTACAAAATTGTAGTCGACTTTAATTTTGACATCCTAAAATCAATTTTACCCCAACATTCGCATTATTAGGGCTGTAGCGACATCTATGACGCCACATAAGAACTACGATGAAAATACGTAATCCTGCATCGCGCAATCAAAGTTCTCCGCGCGATTTGAATATATACGACAGCCCGAAATCAACTATCGGGCAGTAGCCCACCAGACTATAACACCTGTCTGGTCGGAGGATCCTCCCTTTTCAATAGGTTTACTCTCTGTTCCGCATTACCTCTAAAGGGCTATATTTCACCTGAGACACGCATGGCGGCGCGACCAGTCGCCGCTACCAACAAAATGTATACAGCTCTATAGAGAGTTACTCACCTGGTGTCCATTTGGTTGCGCAACCAATTTGGTGGCGCGACCAGCTCGGACGTGTGGCGACACTGGTGTCTGTATGGTGTTTAGTTTGGTAGCTTAGGGCTACGCGCCGCTATGGTGTCCCGGTGAAATGTAGCCCTGACCCAGTGGTAACTGCCCCGACTTACGACCGGTAGGTCGCAGGCTCAAGCCAGCCAGGCGCATTACTTAGTGTAATTTATTTCATCACCACTACTCCTATAAACGGTGAAGGAAATCATCGTGAGGAAGCTGGCATGTCCTAAAATCAAAAATTTAAAGACATGTGACACTCGCACTGGGCCCGCGTGGTGGATTACGGCCCATTCCCTCTCCTAGAGAGGAGGCTTGAGTCCCAGCAGTGGGAACAGCTGTTTAAGTATGCACTACATTTTGCCCGCGTCTTAAGTCTTCTAGTTTTAGGATAAAATAGAATAGAATACACTTTAATGTACACCAAAAAAGTAACACACCTATGCCTACACAAATTTGAATCGATGGTAGGTACCTACCTACAATGGGTTTTTTTTTTCGGTGTGTAAAAATCATCCAAATGACCTCTGCCTTCGGGCGGAGCGGCAGATAGTGTCAAACTCTTACGGACTAAAAAACCCACCCCGTTCCTTCGTTGTCTTTTATACCGGTGTCCCGACCTAACTTTCGGAACTAGTTCACCCTTGACCCCAGACGGGTACAATGGCGGTATTATCCTTGACAGCAACATCTACCAGACAACTCCAGTAACAGTTTTCAGCAATGGAAAGTTCCAAGGCTACGGGATTTTCTTGAAACGCAAAGAGCAACTAGGAACTGTTCACGCATCAACACGTGAGTATATGGACTTTCGATTTTCGTCACCGACGGCTGAGGCGGCGCGGGGCAGAGCGCCGTCGCGCGCGACGCGACACTTCTCGATCCGACAGCTTCCGAGGCACACACATCCCTCTATCGTCTCCTCACTGTAAAGCTACTTAATTACTTAGTTTGTTATCAGGGTCCGATCTAAGAGCTGATCCAGAAAGGGTGAATTCGCCGCGAAACGTTTCGTGCGAAGTCATTCACGCGTTAGTGAGATACTAGGCATCAATACATCGTGCCCACAAGCATCGCGCGTAAGTCACGTGCACTACGCCAGACTCTCGACTCGCGCGCGATTCGAGATACTAGGGACGCCTTGTTGCGCCCAGTTAACGCGCGAACTCCAGAGCGAGTGCACGTATCCATGGAAATGGAGCGCCAAAATTTTGATCGATGATTCGCGCGTAGGTACGCTCTTTCTGGGCAAAACGGTCGCGCGTGATACGCACGAGAGAATCGCGACGAATTCGCTCCTTCTGGACAAGCTCTAAGAGGGGAGGTGGGGGGGCAAGCCGGGAATTTGCCCAGAGCAGAAAAAAATAACAAGCGACCAAATTGAGTTGTTCCTATCTTCCAACCTAGCCTTCCACACCACCAAGCTGGCAGGTTTCATGTGGCCAAGTGGAGAGACAGTGCACGTTCAGACCTGCCGAGTGAGCGAGCGAGACAGTGTGGGGAAGCGGGAGGGTGGACACTCGGCCTAGTAAGGAGAACGGGTGACCTACAGACTCGCCGCTGTGCTCGGCCGAGTACTCAGCGCTGTGTTTACACGTACCGAGTACTCGGCCGAGAGCACTGTCTCGCCCGTTTGCTCGTTACGTGTGATCAACGCATTACTGTGTGTAACCTTACTGTACTGCCTTTTTCTTAATAATAAATAATAATGCAAACGTTCTACTTACTTTTCCAATGGAAATGAGATGTTTGGCACAATATTAGATAAACTACTACCGAAATAATTATTTTTCAGCTTCGAAGCCGTGGAACAATACAGTAACAAAGTTGTGGTGTTCAAGAACACACGCTACATTTTATATATTTATATTACGGTGTCCGGAACTCGGTTTGACACGTCCGACTCGCTCGGTGGCTAGCTCACAACTGAGGGTCGACTACCCCACCACCTAGCGGCCAATCTACGCACTATACATGACGTAAATACCACACACCACAAAAGTCAAAAAGGTAAATAAAACACATTTTATATTATATCCATATTTTATTTTTATACAGAAATCAGAAACGTTTATTTCAAATAGACCAATTACAGGCTAAAAGTGTCTAAAGGGAACATTCCCTTTAGATAATTTCCGAGTACCCCGCGGGCTAAGCACGTCATCAACAAAATTACTAACTAACTTTTTTACTACTACCCTCATCGCTAACTTTTTTACTACTACCCTCATCGCTAACTTTTTCAATTTTAATCTTATGTACTCTCATTTTGTGAGTATTCAATTTAGAATTCTGCTGATACTTCTTATCACAAATCTCACAATCAAACGTCCTACCAAAATGTTTCTGAGCCTTATGCCTGTTTAACGTACTATTATCCGCATAAGTTTTACCACAAACGTCACAGGAAACCCTTTGAATATGACAATTCATATGTAGGACTATATTTTTGAAACTATGATGGCAAATATGACATTTCGTCTTACCAACATTGATATCTGCTTCAGAATTATGTTTACGAAACACGTGGCGGTCCACAGCCGCTTTCTGTGAGAACTTCAGCTCACAGTAGTCACAGGGAAACCTTTTAATCCCTTTATGATGGTCCATATGACGATTCAAAGAGTATGTACCAAGAACAAGCTTGCCACAAACTGGGCACGATAGCCAAGGTTGCTCTTTCTCATGAGCCGTTCTGATATGTTCTCTCCTCAAAGATACATCATCAAATACCTCAGAACAAAACCTACACATGAATTTATGGTCATGTCTTAGTCTATGGATCTCCATCGTCTTCTCACAAACTAGTTTATGGTCACAAATGCCACATTCATAGACTGTCACTTCGCCAGTGTGCGCTTTTAAATGGTCCCTCAAATGTCTTTGGCTTGAGTATGTTTTTCCGCAAGTCTTGCATTTGAATGGACGTAATTTTAAATGGACTGATTGTATGTGGGCGTTTAAGTTAGATTTATCATTGAATCCTTTACCACAAGTGTCACAAAGTATTTTTTTATTCGTACCATAGTGTACCCATAAATGCCTAATCAATGTCTGTTTATATTTAAAATCTTTTTGGCATAAATCACACTGAAATATCTTTTCTCTTGTATGTCCGTTCATATGATCTTTGTAAGCACTCTTATAAGCGAATGTCTTTGGACAAAATTTACATTGAATTACTTTTCCTGTGTGCCATTTTTGGTGGTTTTTGAAACCTGCGAGTGTTTTTAACTGTTTTGAGCAGTATTCGCATTTGAATAAGGTCGAATGTTCCTTGTACAAGTGTCGGTTGATGTCCTTGAGAGTTCGGTGGAGTCCGCCGCATTCTTTGCAAGAGTATTGCGTGCCTGTGTCTGTGGTCACCTCGATTATTAATGTACAGTCGAGACTTTTTTTGTCTTTACCTGAAAAAAAAGAAGATAGCATAAAATATTCTCTCTTCAAAGTCATTCAAGCAAGTAGAACTTTGCAATAGTGTAAATTTGATTGATTTCAGAATGGCTAAAGTCAACCTATTCGTTTTTAAAGCAAATATCAATTTCATTACCATACAAATTTGGTAGATTTAAGATTGACAAAAGAAAGTTGGGCTGTGAAAAAGACGGATGAAAAAAGATTGCATGTAGCTGATATGAGAATGTTGAGATGGATGTGTGGTGTGACGAGAATGGATAAAGTGAGAAATTAGTATATTAGAGGAAGTTTGAAAGCGGTGCCAGTGACTGAAAAGTTGAAAGGTAATCGGTTGTTTTGGTATGTGAAGAGGAGGGATGAAACGCATGTTGCTAAAAGAGTTATGAGTTTACATGTGGACCGGATGGAGGGTGAGAGGGAGGCCAAAGAAAAGATGGATGGATTGTGTGAGAAGTGATATGAAAGAAAAGGGAGTTAGTGATAGCGTGACGAGTGACAGGACAGAATGGAATAAAAAAACGTGTTGCGCCGACCCCAAATAAAACGGGACAAGGGCAGGAGGATGATGATGATGATGACTCAAGGAATAGAATTCCCTGCCGGATTCTGTGTCTTGATAGCTACAACCTAGAGGTCTTTAAGTCAAGAGTGAATAAGTTACTTTTAGGCAAGCATGCTCCATCGTCGACCGCGTCAACGCTTACCATTAGGTGAGATACCACACGAATCAATAATAATAATAGCCTAGTCCCAAGCTAAGCAGAGCTTATGTTATGTGTACTAGACAACTGATAAACATACTTATATATTTCTAAATAAGTACATATTTTATTATATACTTTATTGTACACCATTACACATACAAAAAGAAACTAAAACTAAAACACATACATACAATGGGCGGCCTTATCGCATTCCGCGATCTCTTCCAGGCAACCTGGCATGGACAGTAAATGCCTGGACAAGAAATGGGGCTGTCATAGGTGTGACAAACCTATGACAGCCCCATTTCCCCCCAAAAATATATATCTTCTATATATATAAAAATGAGCCCCGTTTTCCGTTGTCACGACTTGGCATGAAAACGGCTTGATCGATTTGGCTGATTTTTTTTTGTTGTGATTGTTATTGTGAGGAGAAGGTACTTATGGAAAAAAAATTAGGGTAGTGTAGGGTAGAGTAGGGTAGAGTAGGGTAGAGTAGGGTAGAGTAGGGTAGTGTAGGGTAGAGTAGGGTAGAATAGGGTAGAGTAGGGTAGAGTAGGGTAGAGTAGGGTAGAGTAGGGTAGAGTAGGGTAGAGTAGGGTAGAGTAGGGTAGAGTAGGGTAGAGTTGGGTATAGTAGGGTGGAGTAGGGAAGAGCGGGAGCGAAGCCGCGCGGGCAAAGCTAGTTAAAGATAAATTACACCCAGACACAGAACAATTGATCATGCTCATGACATAAAAATTTGTTGAGTGGGAATAGAACCCACGACCTTTGGCATAGCAGTCAGGGCCACTAACCACTAGACCAAGAAGCCAGTCAAAACAAAAAAAAAACTTGACGGAATTGAAAAAAATTGCAGAAACAACATCTTACGTGGTTCTCCTTTCTTAGTAGATCCCTGCTTGGCAATGATTTTTTTTCTAGTTCTTATTTTTTTCTTCGGTTCTTCTGTCTTTGTGTCTGTTTCTTCTATATTTAGATTATTTTCGAGATTGTTCGTCTGAGTCTGATCTTGGCTTTCTAAAAAAAAAAAATTAAATATATATTAGGTAGTTTGATTATATATATAGTTTGGTTCATTGTAAAACACTAAAAACCTTGCAGGACTGTATTACTAACATCATATACAAAAACTTTTGTTCTATGATTTTTTACAATACATATACCAAAAACAAACCACTCAACTCTGTATTTTGCTATACATACCTACGTCTGTATGATGCGAAGCAAGCGCATCAAGCACCCCAGCTACCTAATACCACTGCCTTCCACTATTATACTATAGCTTGCTTCGCAGATAATAATATTTAGAACGTAAAATTTAAATATTTTTATTTTTGTATGAAAATCTGATGAACCAAAATATGATAATTTTTTTAAAGTTCAAGAACAAAATTTGTTGTTTATGATGTTCTTAACTAGCACCTAAGAGGTTGCTAGTGTTTTACAAATAAGCTAAGTAATAAAAGGAGAAAATGACTGACTGACATATCAAGGCATAGCCGAAACTACTGGGATTAGGAATGAGAAATTTTGACCAAAGGTTTCCTTTTATAACGTAGGCGACCACTAAGGCCTTCGCCACACTTGGCGAAAATTCCGTCGCAGATCTTCTGCGTCAGACCGTTAATATATACATGTTATTGCATATCCGTCACCCGTCTTCCGCGTAGTGTGTCCGTTATTAGTCAAGTGGAAGATCCGCGACGGAATTTCCGCCAAATGTGGCGAAGGCCTAAGAGTCGTCACACACGGGCCACCGGCTACAACCAAAGAACGACCACATTTTATTTCTTGTAGGTTTAATACATTTTATATGTATTCGCTGCACACTGTTGACGCCGGTGGCCGCCAAACGCTACGAATCGCCGCTACTCGCTTCTTGTGGCCCGGACTGGCCACTAAACGCCGTCATACGCCACCCGCGTATTTAAACTTTTTACGTCAAAGTCCATTATGACACTGCGCGCATGGATTAAAAAAAAAAAGCAGCCAGTTTTATATTATACAAGGTGTAAGGGACAGCCCTCCGCAAACTTTAAGAGGGTCCTTCTCCACTCGCTTATCGTAAACATCGAAAATGGTTTAAAAGCTTGTTACATCATTTAATGCAATCCAACGCGATATTTGACGAAAAGGCAACGCAGAGAGATAAGCCTGGAAACTCTGTTAGTATTCGGTAATTCCGAGATTTACTCGAAAATTTCACAAAACTTGCTCCAGGAAATAGCTGTTTTTTTTTAAACCCTTAAAAGTTTTTGGAAAAAGTTGTCATCACTTAGAATCTTAATAAAATTTGCAAGGTCTCTAGAGAATTACTTTTTTGACTTTTTTAATTTTTAGGCAAATTATGAAGTGTCAAAGTTCATACAAAATAGGACATTTTCAGAGTTTTTTACTGGATTAGTTTTACACAAATTTAGAAATTGGTTTCTTTAGAAACCTAGATAATATCCACAAGATACTGTGTTTCCAAAATATCTAATGAAAAGTGTGTAATAACGTCATAATCAGTTATGAGCGGTTGTATGAAAAACAGTGAAAATGTGAGTCGTGATGCACCACCTTAAGGGCTGGCTCAGTAGACGAAACTGAACAACCTTCCACATTTTTTTTTCTCAGGAACGAAAAAAAATCAGCCTTTCCATACAAACTGTCCAATCAAGTCAGAGAGGCTGATTTTTTTTTCGTTTCCTGGAAAACAAAGTCTTGCGGAAGGTTGTTTGGTTTCGTCTACTGAAGCAAGCCCTTAAAGTTTGCGGAGAGCTGTCCTTTACACCTGGTATAGATAAAAATTACAAACCTGTTTTAACTGTTTCTTCAAGAGGATGTTTGATATCAACTTCTATATTATATTCTGAAAAAGAAAACACGAAATTAGATTTAAAAAATTAAGTTCTACGACATGCCAGTTTCCTCACGATATCGATACCACTGCTCTCAAAACGGTGAAGGAAAACATCGTGAGGAAACCGGCATGTCCTAGAACCAAAAAATCGAAGACATGTGACATTCACCAACCCGCACATGGCCCGCGTGGTGGATGACGGCCATTTTAGCTCCTGTAATACACTATACACTAGAGCAGGAGCTAGGGAATTCCTAAAATGCATTGTACTATTTATGCCAATAATGATTATTATTATTATTATTCCCTCTCCTAGAGAGGAGGCCTGAATCCCAACAGTGGGATATTATAAGGCCGACTCATCATCATCATCATCTTCCTGCCCTTATCCCGTTTTATTTGGGGTCGGCGCAACACGTTTTTTTCTTCCATTCTGTCCTGTCGCTCGTCACGCTATCACTAACTCCCTTTTCATTCATATCACTTCTCACACAATCCATCCATCTTTTCTTTGGCCTCCCTCTCCCTCTCCATCCATCCACATGTAAATTCATAACTCTTTTAGCAATATGCGTTTCATCTCTCCTTCAGACAAACGATTCCCTTTCAACTTTTCAGTCACCGGCGCCACTTTCAAACTTCCCCTAATATACTCATTACTCACTTTACCCATTCTCGTCACACCACACATCCATCTTAACATTCTCATCTCCGCTACATTATAAGGCCGACTATTGCTAAAAATATAGCAACGCTGTTTTCCCGTATGGCCAACATTACGGCGAAGGGAATTCTTACGAGAAACGCACTATACTAGTTTTTTTTTACCTTTTTTGATATCCAAGGGATGGATGGGACTATGTTCATCTATTTGTAACATATCATCATCTGAAAAGTAAAAATAATAACACAAATTAATAATAATAATATGCCACAACTATCACACAACGCCGTCTAGTCCCAAGCTAAGCAGAGCTTGTGTTATGGGTACTAGACAATTGACAAACATACTTATATATTTCTATATACATACATATCCTTACTAACATTATAAAAGCTAAAGTGAGTTTGTTTATTTGTTTGTTACGTCTTCACGCCTAAATGGTAAATCCGATTTTGATGAAACTTGGTACAGGGATAGACCATGTCCTGGAACAGGACATAGGATACTTTTTATCCCGGAAGTATGTTCCCTTGGAATAATTTTATGCTATCACGCGGGCGAAGCCGCTGGGAGCAGCTAGTTATAGATAAATTACACCCAGACACAGAATAAATGATCATGCTCATCACATAAACATTTGTCCTGGGTGGGAATCGAACCCACGACCTCCGGCATAGCAGTCAGGGCCACTAACAGCTAGACCAACAGGCCAGTCAATGTCAGTAATGTTTGTCCTTGTAAATTTTTCTCATAAAATTTTCTGTTTAACAATCAATTAAAATATTTATTTGCTATAACATAACATGGTACCTTAAAAGACACTGCCGCCTGATCACCGCTAACTTAATTTTTGCTTGCACTCGAAACGAAAACTTAAAAACGAAAGGGTCTTTTTTTTCGATGGGGAAAATCATCTTATGGCAAAACCCGCTTTTGGGTGAAGGGGTCTCTCCCCCTTCCCCTAGTGTCAGACTCTTACTGATTAAACACCCCATCCCGTTCCTTCTAGCCTTCATACCAGGGCACGAGCTCGCTTTCGGATAACCCTGGCCCCAGTAGACTTCGACCCAGCTGGGCCCCTTCTGTTGCTGGCAACTCCTTGAGGCGCGCGGAAACAGTGCGCGCCGTCGACGTCTTGGGCTCGGTCCACTACCGGACAATCGGACAGCGAGCTACCCATGGCTCGCCGTCCGCGAGCCCGCGTCTACGGTGGCCGGAAATCGGGATCGGAATCCCGGCGGCGGCGGCGAGGGCGCCGTAACCTGATGCGGTCGGCCTCCTCCTTTACTAGCATTACTGCTTCGCAGAAGGAGGCGATCGCCTGCCATTCCTCCTCGCTCCGGACCATGGCCTCGACCAGGGCCCGGCGCGAGAGGTCTCCGCCGCCGATCGCCCCCACGAGGGCACGGCGATGCTCCGCCCAGGCAGGGCACACCTCGACTGTGTGCTCCACCGTATCCTCCAGGCGTTGCGCACAGTGGCGACACCCGGGCGTCTCTTCCGACTTAATTTGAAACAGGAACCTCCCGAACTTGCCATGTCCGGTGTGGTCCTGCGTCATGCGGTAGGTAAGGACGCCGTGAGGTCTTTCCAGCCATGCCTCAAAGAGGGGACTTACCGCCATAATCGTGGCGTGCCCAACTTCAAAAGGTCTGGTTTGGCGCCGCGCCGCAAGGTTCAAGCGAAAATTCTTTTAAGTGATCAGGCTATGGCACATTCAAAGGTGTTACAGTAAATTTGTTTCGGCATATCCTGCCATAACATAACAAGTCCACAACTATCACACGACGGAAATATATAAGTATGTTTATCAGTTGTCTAGTACCCATAACACAAGCTCTGCTTAGCTTGGGACTAGACGGCGTCGTGTGATAGTTGTGGAATATGTGGAAATATAACATAACAAGTGTCGGAATAACGACCGGTCCTGTGCGTCTTGCATTCATCGGATTCCCGCAACCCTCACCAGGTCATCGGCTCACCTAAGATGTCGCTACAATATTATTTACTATCTACTCCCAGCGGCTTCGTCCGCGTGATAGCAGAAATTTATCCCAAGGGAACATACTTCCGGGATAAAAAGTATCCTATTCCAGGACAGGGACTATCCGTGTACCAAGTTTCATCAAAATCGGTTTTGCCATTTAGGCGTGAAGACGTAACAAACAAACTCACTTTCGCCTTTATAATACTAGTAAGGATATAATCATTAGTCTCCACATGTTGTTACTAAATTTTTTTTTGAGTGGGAAAATCATCCAATGACATCCCCCGCTCTTGGGCGGATCAGGAAATAGTATCAGAATTTTACTGACTAAAAACCTACTCCTGTTCCTTCTTTGCCATTGTTCCAGGGCCCCGAGGATCTCTTTCGTATCACCCATGGCCCCAGTAGGCTACGACCCTGTTGGGCCCCTACGGTTGCTGACAACTCCTTGAAGCGCGCGTGCTACACCACGCGCCGCCGACGACTTGGGCTCGGTCCGGACGGTTGGACAGCGGGCTACCCATTGCTCGCCATCCGCAAGCCCGCGCCTACAGTGGCCGGAAATCGGGATCAGAATCTCGACGGCTCTGGCGCGAGGGACATTGCCTTGTGCGTGCAGCCGCGTCCTTTGCTAGCATTACTGCTTCGCAGGAGGCGACCGCCTGCCACTCCTCCTCGCTCCATGTACCAAGCCTCGGCGCAAGAGATCACTGCCGCCGAGCGCCCCAACATGGACACGGCGATGACGTTTTTTTTTTGTTTTTTATCTGATATAAACTAGTACTTGACTGCGATCCCACCTGATGGTAAGCAGTGATGCAATCATTGATGGTGAGACGCACTAGTTTATTAAGAGCCTATTCACACTAGCCTTGAAGACGCTTAAATTGTAATCGGACGGGAAGACCGCAGCAGGCATATTGTTCCAGTCCCTCAATGTACGCGGTATAAACGACGAAGCGAAACGCTTAGTTCGGACCGTAGAGGTTTCAACAACGTAAGGGTGGATACACGGCGTACGTCGGTTTGTCCGATGGTAGAAATGAGATGGCGGAATCAAGTCATGCACTCTCCAAAATGCAACCAGTAAAACACCGAAAGGCTGGCTACCCTACGCCTGTGCTCAAGGCTTTTGAAGATTGGACTTAACTATATCTGGATCACCAATCAGCCTCTTCGCATGCCTGTTACTACATTGTGTGTATTTATGAGTGTGTATCACCACATAGTATAAAACAAAGTCGCTTTTTCTGTCCCTATATCCCTATGTACGCTTAAATCTTTAAAACTACGCAACGGATTTTGATTCGGTTTTTTTTAATAGATGGAATGATTCAAGAGGAAGGTTTATATGTATAATAACATCCATTAAATAGTGGAGAAATACTGTTACCCGAGCGAAGCCGGAGCGGGTCGCTAGTGCCAAATAAAATAGTTTTCTTTCTATCTTCTTTCTTTCTTCATTAACAATTGAACACTTACCATACTTTACGTCACCGTCATCAATTACTTCCGACTTTATATTATCGCACGTAACAAAGAATTGTTCATCTGGAAAATAAATCAACATCAATACATTATTATAATATTTTTTTTTAATTGGTAAGTCATGCATTCTATGACATATGGACTGGCCTGTTGGTCCAGTGGTTAGTAGCCCTGACTGCTAAGCCGAAGGTCGTGGGTTCGATTTCCACCCAGGACAAATGTTTATGTGATGAGCATGTTTATTTGTTCTATGTCTGGGTGTAATTTATCTATATGTATGTATTTAGAAATATATAAGTGTTTATCAGTTGTCTAGTACCCATACAAGCTCTGCTTAGCTTGGGACTAGACGGCTTTGTGTGATAATTGTGGAATATTATATATATTATAAATGACCCGCCCTTGGGCGTATTGGAGAAATAGCCAAGTCAGACTTTAGGCTATACTACAATTTATTAACCTAAGTTATTAAAAGAAATGATATTTTATGTTGTTATAATACATTTCAGGACTGACCATTGAACTTGGCACACATTTAGATCTCACTTCTTTCGTTATTGAAGTTAACAACCCGAGGCATATATCATGATATTGAACTTGGCTCTCATTTCACATTCATGCCTTCGCTGCGCAGCCGCTCGCAAACCGCTAGTGTGAAGTGTGATGATTTGTGAGAGGTGGCAAGTGATGAACTAAACCAGTGGCGTAGCTAGGCCCTCAAGGGCCCCGTATCAAACATATTTGAAAGTTTGGTTTTTTTGTACGAAATAGCTTCTACTAATATAGAAATAGTGCCTTGAGAAGCCTTTAAATTGAAAACGAGCTCATTTTATGGATCACTTAGTAAGACGTATTAAAATTGGTTGAGTTTTTATAGTCTAAAAGCTCCTTACAGAGTATCATATTATGAGTAGTAAATATTCATTAATTCCTGTCCATGAGAATTTAAGATTATGGACAACATGTTACAAATTTTGGCATAAGTCGGGGCCCCTGTAGCTTGGGGGCCCCCTATAATTGATACGGCAGATACGGCGGTAGCTACGCCCCTGAACTAAACTTACTTTTACAATAAACTTGAAACTTGTGTTCGCACATAAGCACTTGTCTCTTGAAGTCGGTAGCGTCCCTCAGTTTCAAGATACACTCGTCACAAATTGTGTAGCTTGCTTCCAGTGGTGGGGTAGAGATCTGGAACATTTTTATGATAAGTATAATCAGCCTTTTAATGTTCCCACTACTGGGACTCTGGCCTCCTCTCTAGGAGAGGGAATGAGCCGTTATGCACCACGCAGGCCCAGTATGGATTAGTGGATGTCACGTCTTCAAATTTCTTAATCAACTCAAGAAGTCTATTCATTACAAAGAAATTAAACATATACTACCAATAGACAGGACATAGTGAACAAAATCCTAATCCGAGACTTGTTACTAAAGTAGTAACAAGTCCCTCAGTCGGTACCTGTCAAGTCACGTTTGTGTCCGCTATACGCACCAAAAGAAAATATTTTTTTGGAGAAATATGCCGAGTTACGCATTGCACCATTGTAAATCGTATTATGGCAAAACGACTGGACCTAACTTTAGTTTATTTAATATTTTTCGTCTTCACTGAGGCATAGGATGACAGTTTTTCTAAGACATTTCTTCTGATGGCCGCTCTATTGTATCTATTTAACCTCTTTGATTCATTACAAACAATAATACAAAAATACTATCTTTTCTCAATAGTGTAGATTGATTGCGATGGGTGAAAAAACGAGATTTTAAACTATGCTCACGGTGACGATAGACTGATAGAGAAGGACCCTGTTAAACTTTCCTTACTGCAGTCAAAAACAAATGAACACTTACCGAGATACCCAAAGTTTCTTGCAACATATTCTCGTAAATTTCGACGTCATTTTTACCTTGATACGACAAGTTTAGGCTTTTGAAATGACCATCGGCGTGACAACAACGACATAGTGTACTCAAATTCCATATTTCTGACATTATTTAGTGATAATTTTATTGATGAGGCTTTCGAAAATTCACAATTTTTTACAGATTTTTTTAGTAAACAATTTGACAACTGGTTTTGACATTGACACTGACAGACTAGGGATGGAGTCATGTATCCTTGTCCATCGAACTTTAATAGTATAGTCGATTATGAAAATCGACTATTAATAAAATGAAACTTGTTTATAACCATATGGATTACATCACTGCTTACCATCAGGTGGGATCGCAGTCAAGTACTAGATAATATCAAATAAATGAACATATATTACCTGCGCAGTCCCTAGTTCAACTTTAACGGTATGCATGCAAACATAGCCGTGTTGATAGGGAAGTTTAATCAAGTTAATTTTGAGGCGCACGTGGAAAGCTGGGTACTCACTTAGCAGTGTATCAGAAACGGTTACACAAGAGTAAGGTGTAAGCCGCCCTGCCAAGTGGTTGTATCACTGTATAACTATTTAAAATATTGTACATGAATATGAACGTAATACTAGCCACCATTTGAGACATGTCGGCGTGGCGTCGTAGCTAGATACGCGGTGAACCGTGGACGAGCCGCACTCATTTGCAAGTTGGTACAGTATCTGATATGTTACATGCAACACTGCTAAATGAATAAAATACCCAGCTGAAGGAATAAAACGGACCTTTAACCCGGATAGGACGTTAAAAGGTGTCAAAAATAAAACAAGATCTTTTAAATTTTGTTTTAATACATTGATCTATTCGCAAAAGCGATGTACATTCTGCTATGGACTTTGTATTAGAATGTTGTATTTAGTGGCATTTAATTTAAAGGCAAAGAATATTTTATAATAACAACAATAATCATAATATTTACATAACACTCGATTCAAACTTCAACATTTCAAATAATCGATTAAAATACGTAGTCGATTTTCATAACTCATCAGTAAAAGTATTTTACAATACAAGATTTCCGATTCACATCAGAAATTATAGATAATAACAATAAGTAAATAACAAACTAGTTAATACCATATTTTAAAAATCGAGAAAAGACCCTAATTATACCACTAAACACGACAGTTTGTAGATCTTCGTTATGCAGTGTAAATGCAAAAATAACGACATTAATTCCAGCTGCTTTCTTACTAACTAGAGACAAAAAGTATTTATCTAGCGTATAATTATTCTATTTTTCATAAATAAAGGCATACTTCCAGTGTGCTCGCAATTTATTTTAGTCGAATATTTTCGCCCCGTGCCGCCCAGAGCTGTCAATTTTCTTATTTAATAATGGCAAAATCGATTTATGTCGATAAATCGATTTGACGGTGTAAATTTTACGTTTAAAAATCGCCAGCACACTCGATACTTATATTATTGTACTTATAATTTCGAGAATATAATTTTATTATTGTTTGTAAAATATTTATTGACATATACACAAATTGTTATTTACAGTTTGGCAGTAATTTCCATAACTTAACAAGGTTGCGGCTTGAGATATAAGAGGTAGCGGAGCGATTTTATTGAAACAATGTTTCGTATCGTAACCGATATCAAAATTAAAAGTACCTATTTATTTCAAATAGACCATTTGCAGGCACTTTTGGATACACTCTTGGCTGGCCTGTTGGTCTAATGGTTAGTTACCCTGACTGCTATGAAGTCGTGGGTCCGATTCCCACCCAGGACAATTTTTTTGTGATGAGCATGATCATTTGTTCTGTGTTTGGGTGTAATTTATCTATAATATGTATGTATTTAGAAATATATAAGTATGTTTATCAGTTGTCTAGTACCCATAACACAAGCTCTGTTTAGCTTGGGACTAGACGGCGTTGTGTGATAGTTGTGGAATATTATTAACAATCAAGTGTCAGTCAGTCAAAAAAAAGTGAAGTTAAATTGCAAGTTCCAAAGCGTAGATCTCTATGGAGAAGAACGTGCAAGAAACTTCTTGGACACTTTTAAATCATAATTATTCTTGGGCATTTGAAAGAGATGTCGGCAAATGGGGTCCCATTCATCTTCTTAGCGTATCGATGGCAAAACTAGTTAAATTCCTTGCCCGGCCCAGAATTTGGTCACGGCAATGCCGTCCGCTGATGCTGTCATTAGGTCCCTACGTGAATAGGTAACAGGGCACGTGATGCAGGACAGGAGGTGGGACATCGTCTGCGGAGTGAGGCCGCACAAACACTGAAGATCGGAACCATCCAAGAACCCCCACCTGTGGATATTGACCTCATTATGACCGCCAGGGCCACAGGGAATTTCTGAAAGGGATACCATAGTCCCGGAACGCAAAGGACCACTGAAGGACAGCGGTGGGTTTTAGTCAGCCGTTGCACCCAAGAGCGGGAGAAGTCATTGAATGATTTTCCACCTCAAAAAAGGGGTATACTAATGTATTTTGAGTGCGAAAAGCTTTCTAGTACGTTCTTCTATAGAGAACCCAAAGGGTACGGGACACTATTGCTATCATTCGGCTGTCAGTCTGTCTGTCACCAGACCGTATCGCATAAACCATGATAGCCAGACAGTTGAAATTTTCACAGATGCTGTATTTTTAATGCCGCTATAACAACAAATACCACAATAACATAAATATTTAAGTGAAACTCCCATACAACAAACGTGTTTTTTTGTGGTTTTTTGCTACGGACGGTATGGAACCTTTCGTGCGAAGTCCGACTCGCTCTTGGCCGATTTTTTTTTGCTATATATACATCAAGACGCAACCTTTAAAATGTATATTTGACTTAAAACATCAAGATATCGCATTGGACATCAATTTCAGAGGTAGGTACTATTCCATATCTTTATCGAGGATCAATCACAAAATATCAAATCCGATTTTTACTAAATACACCATATGTGTAATAATTTACTGAGCATTTAATTTTTAAATTATTAATTTATTAAACCCCGAACGAACGCCGGCGTTCGCGCACCCATTGTCTTTCAATTGTGTCTCTAATTATCACGATTGAAAAGTTAAAATGCGTCAAGATTGATGGATTCGTCTTGATGAGACGAATAAAAACTATATAAAAAATTTGGGTATAAAATTGCGGATGGATTTTGCAATAAAGATACGATTTATGATATATGATATCATCCGATCCGATCAAACAACGTTTATCTACGAGAATACCTCAAGCCAACGATTGAATGACGATTCCCATAGCTGAATACGCTTCAACGACTCTTCGATCGAACGATTTCAAAATCGGTATCGTTCAAATTCGATTGTTGGATGTGAATACGAAAATGACAAAATCGACTAAGTTAGCGACTTAGTCGATTTTGTTACGGTTATGATTAAGTTGAGTATAGACTACAACATTTTCTGGAGCATTTCTGTGTAATGTAACGTTCTTACGAATGATACAATACAGGCAAAAGCTTAGTTTCCAAAGCATTTCCATGTAATGTGAGCATTCTTGCGAATTCTCGGCGTTATGTTACGGGTAAAAGTGAGTGTGCATTTACCAACATTTCGTTGTATCTTGCGTTCATTTTTTTTTTAAACGTCACCCAACAACCGCGAATCACCCGCACTCGCGGCTGGACGAAATGTTACACCAATACGCTCGACGAAATGTTACACCAATATGCTCGTTGGTTTGTAACAAAGAGGCGAGCGTGCTCGACGTTTAGTTCGTAAAAGGATGATACACTAGAACATATCATAGAGCGGCTCGTTGTTCTGTTACAAGTAAATGTTGTAGTCTTTACTCACCTTTAAGTGCAGGCCACACCGCCAGCTAGCGGGCGGGCGGGCTAGGCGGGTGGGCGAAGCGAACGAAGGAAACTATACAAACTACGCGAAATATTGGCGAGTTAAACTATGGGGTTCACACCGAAAATTATTATTACACTGCTATTCGAAAGACGAGCGTCGACTAGTCTACTCGAAACGGGGAGGACGGGCGAACGAACCGGGCGCGCCAACGAGGTGAACGAGTAGCTTCGCTGGAATCGTCGGATATTTCGTTAGCTTAGCTCGTTAGGTTAGTCGGTAGCTCGCGGTGTGATCCGAAGTATGTAAAGAGGTGAAACGATGTTCGCCCGCCTAGCCCGCCCGCCCGCTAGCTGGCGGTGTGGCCTGCGCTTTATGTGAGTCGAGCGTCGGGTGCCTTGTATAGCAAAACCTATAGGACTAAGAATACCTCAAGCCAACGATTGAATGACGATTCACATAGCTGAATACGCTTCAACGGCTCTTCGATCGAACGATTTAAAAATCGGTGTCGTTCAAACTCGATTGATGGATGAAAATGACAAAATCGACTAAGTCGCTACGATATCGTTACGGTTTTGATTACGTGAATCGAGCGTCGGGTGCCTTTTTAGCAAAACTTACAGGACTACATTACAATATTATATTGACATTTCACAATGGAAGTTCTTTCACAACTACACATATAAGGCATCTAACACTTTTTGTCTACTAATTTAAATTTATTCTACTCATAAAACTGGTGTTATTTTATATTTGTATAGAAGAATTGTTGAAAGGTCATAAGACGATTTTCAGTCAAATCAGAGATTTATAAAACTTATTGACTCAATACAAATCACAATTTTTTTATCGATTATTACATAATATTTCTGATAATGTAAGAAGTTCATCATCATCATCATCATATCAGCCGAAAGACGTCCACTGTTAGACATAGGCACAGGACCGGTCGTTGTGGCGACGCTTGGGGGAGGCCTAAGAAGTTCATGATTCAAGATATTACATACAATTCTTGGGTTTTTTTAAGTAGGAAATAATCTAATGACATCCTCCCGGTCTTGGGCACCTTAGAGGCCCAGTAGGGCCGATGCCCGCTAGCAAGGACCGCGGGAAATTTCTGAAAAGGAAACACGTAGTCCTAGAACGCAAAAGGCAACTGAAGGACAGAGGTGGGTTTTAGTCAGTAAAAGTCTGACACGCCCTCTCGCTCCACCCAGAGTGGGAGAAGGTATTGGATGATTACCACCCTTAAAAAAATTGGTTTTTCACTTTAACTGACTAAAACCCACTATTGTTCCTTCTTTGCCTTTGTTCTAGGGCCCCAGGGTTCTCTTTCGCATCACCCATGGCCCCAGAAGGCTTCGACCCTGCTGGGCCTCTACGGTTGCCTTGACGCGCACGTGGAACACTATGCGCTGTCGACGACTTGGTCTTGGTCCAGATGGTTAATGGACGGTCGAACGGCGATCTATCCATTGCTCGCCGTTAGTCCCCACAATTCTGCTAGACTAGTCGAAAGAATCACCGAAGCTCTGGAACGCTATGAGCGACCAGGGAAACACGGGTAGGCCCCAACCCGCACTGGGCCCGCGTGTTGAAATACGGCCCATTCCCTCTCCTAGAGAGGAGACCTGAGTCCCAACAGTGGAAACAATAAAAGGCTGATTACCTCTGAAACTTACTCAAATATCAGAAATATTTTGTAGTATAACAACACTGTTTTCAACTACTTAAAATTCATTGATATCAATACAGCCTTTGCTGAGATTCGATGACATATAAATAAACTATTGTATTTCTTACCTAGGGTGACTGGTAATTAGTGACCGATACTAATACACGTGATTATACTCATGATTACAAACAACTTTCCCAAAGAAACTTTATTTTATACTCATTAGTTTCATCCCTCCGGTATTTATCAAGCTCATCTCTCCACCTTCGCCTTGGTCTGCCGCCATGTCGCCTTGCGTTCAATGGGGCCCAGTAAGTGGCTCTTTTAGCCCACAGTTCATCCGACATGCGGCAAACATGTCCGGCCCATTCGCACTTTAGAGTGGCAGCTTTTCGGGTAACATTTTCGACTAAAAATTCCGGAGGGACTGGCCCGCAATGGCCGAAGACAGACGTGTGTGGAAAAGGGAGAGGGAGGCCTTCGCCCAGCAGTGGGACATAAATGGGTCCAGCTAACATTAGTTTTATCACAATAACAAAACAGATGTTCGCGCAAATTCGCGCGCGCGCACCTGCGACCTCTCAGCTGTTATCCGCGTAACGTCGTTGCCTCATGTACTTACCTACAATAATAATAATCCTTTATTATCAGGCAACTAAGGCCCATAGATAAAATACACGAATAATCTTACAAAACAGTTAACTAATACATAAAAAAGATACTTTAACTAATTATTATTAAAACTATAAACTATTGCACACGAAGTAACGACGTCGTGTTCCGCTACAAGGTCGGTATCCTTCCACGAAATCGTCGATACGCGACACCTTTCGGCCAAAACTCGCCTTTGAGGAAGGTCTCCAAATGATTAGTCGGCACCCGCACCACAAACGACTTGAAATTCGTATTATGACGCGGCTCCAACTGCTCAACTCTCAAAGTCCAGTTTGTCTTGACTCGTACATACTCCACGATCTCCTCAACCTTCGTGGTGTGATGTAGCCTCGAAACGTACAGCTGCGTCGTGGGTATTGCTGGACGCAGCAGCATGTTTGGTCCTGCAAACCCGCGCCGCTTGCAAACCCATCAGTGTATGTAACCAGTGTAGGTACCTACATGTTCCGGTTAAATAATGAGTATAAAAAAATGTTTCTTTGGGAAAGTTGTCTATAATCATGAGTACAATCACGTGTATAAGTATCGGTCACTAATTACCAGTCACCCTATATATGTATTTTTATTATTTGACTTACAATGTGCCTAGATTAAAGCTAGAACTACATTAGACCGATGCACACGTGTAACACGCCTGATTTGTACGTAGAACGACGTCGCGTGGCGTGGATCTAGTATAGCTCTACAAGTCTAGTTGCCATATAAAATGTATGGAGACCGACGCGCCCAGATCGGTGTGTGTGGTGTGGTACACGTGTGAGCAGTGTAGTTCTAGCTTTAAACTCCACTTTGTACATGAATTATTAAATTACAGTGTATTAAGTTTTGATGTACAATTTTTTTAAGGCTCACGGATGTCCACTATATCACCTGATGGTAAGCGATGATGTGGTCGACGATGGAGCACGCTTGCCTTGAAGTAACCTATTCACTCTTGACTTAAAGACCACTAGGTTGTAGCTAACAGGAATAGAATAAGGATTTATGAATTACTCCTAATATTTATTTGTTCTTACTTAGAGATCGGAATAGGTAGTATTCAATCTACTAGTAGTATTTATCTATGGTTCGTGCAGGTAAATCTTGAGATTTATAAATTTGAACTAAATTATTATATCGAAATATTGCAGGGAGGTGGGCCGATAATCAGGGGCCCAAGTCTGCTATTTTTATAAATTCGTCATTCCAACATCTGTTAAATTAAAGATCGATAATTGATCGGTCAATGGTCTCGTAATAGAGTGGTGGTAGAATGACAATATCGAGCTTATTAAAACCAATAACTGCACAATAACGTTCTAATGGTAGGTCACTGATCAAAACAACTGTCGAAAGTTTTGCAAATTACCGCATACGTCAGATATTCATTTGTACGAGATTGCCATTTCAAGCCACTTCTTTCAATGAAGTGTCAGTAGTTGACCATTGGCAAGTCATTATGACGCCATTATATTAGTAGATTACCAAAACTTGTCAAAATCAACAGTTATGAAGTCTATAAACCATTCTGACACTATTGTAATAGCAGGCTTGAGGCCCTGGTCAGGGTCGCGGGAATCCAATGGCTGCGAGATGCACAGGGCCGGCCGTTGTGGCGATGCTTGAGGGAGGCCTATGTCCAACAGTGGACGTCTTTCGGCTGATATGATGATGATGGTGATGATTGCGGGGAGGGCAGTGGTGGCACAGTGGTAACGGCCCCGATCTACTTGTGTAGGTCGCGGGTACAAACCCAGCCAGGCGCATTATTTTGCGTAATTTGTTTCATCATCACTGCTCTCAAAACGGTGTAGGAAAACAGGACATAAGATTCGCTTTTCAACAACAATCCTAGTCAATCAAAAACTCTACCCAGACCGAATGCGCTTTCGATTCTGTTAATATTGAATTATACACTTTATTACTAGCAGTATAAAGTCTAAAAAGAAATGTAAGAGCAGTGATGACCAAAAGTGGTAGTGAAACAAGCCTGGCACATTACTTTATGTTATTTATTTCATCACCACTGCTCTCAAAACGGTGAAGAAAAACATCGTGAGGAAACCGGCATGTCTTAGAACCAATGGACATGTGACGTCCACCAATTCTGCTGTAGATTACGACTCATTTCCTCTACTAGAGAGGGGAGGTTAGTTACTTCCACGAACTTCATTTTTTTTTTTGTTTTTCATGTATTTTTATTCTTCATGTATTTGTTTTCCTATATTTATACTACTACCTATTCCGATCTCTAGTCTTTACAATTATTTGTAAATAACCATTTTTTATTGGTGATCACTAATCACCAAATGATTTTACCGTTTAATAATATTATAGTCAAACATTGGTGTTCAATATAATTTACAGTCCATTTAATAATTGAGAGGTAGATAATCACCATTCAATTTTACATTTTACTGTGGTGATTAAGTCTAATGACATTATTTATGAAAAATACGCGACGGAAAATTCAGTATGCTTACGGGTTCTTAGATAAAACTGTGATGCGATTTTAAGCTGTAAAACATCGGTTCATAGCAAGTTTTAGCGATGCGTCGGGTGAGCTTGCACATTTTTACGATGCGTCGTTATATCGAAGTTTTGTGTTTGGGCCCTAATCTCTGTTATTATTTTTAAATTGCCAATGAAGGGCTGAAATTATGTAGCGAAATATTTGCATATGCATATCACTACATAGTATAAAACAAAGTCGCTTTTTTGTCCCTATATCCCTATGTACGCTTAAATCTTTAAAACTACGCAACGGATTTTGATGCGGTTTTTTTAAATAGATAGAATAATTCAAAAGGTTTATATGTAAAATAATATCCATTAAATAGTGGAGAAATACTGTTACCCGAGCGAAGCCGGGGCGGGTCGCTAGTTTATCATAAAGAAATTCCGTCGCGTAAATTCGTCTGGTGTTCATTGACTCAAGCGTGTTACACAATCGTAATATATTTTATCGATTAATACCAACCTGAATAAATTGTAAACTACGCCTGATTCAATATTTTCATTCATACCAATTTTTGGAAGCACTACTTATAATAATTCATTATTTATTGATGTTTATTCTTAGCCAACTCACAAAATCGTCATAGGCGTATAAAGGGGAAGAGGGAGTGTGTCGTGCCCACCTCTGTATAATCTAGCGCCCACACCAGTACGTTGAGGTGTCGAAATCGAAATTCTGTGTTTGACGCCAAAATACTGATTGATTACTTCACACAAAAAAGCATACTAATGACCAGACTAGGGTTGCCAACCATCATTTATAGTAAGTAACGTATCTCGCTTACATAATCATCAGCCTTTTTAATGTTCCCACAGCTGGATCTCAGGCCTCCTCTCTAAGAGAGGGAATGGGCAGCAATCCACCACGCGGGCCCAGTGCGGGTTGGCGAATGTCACATGTCTTCGAATTTTTTATTCTAGGACATGCTGGTTTCCTCACGATGTTTTCCTTCACCGTTTTCAGAGCAGTGGTGATGATATAAATTACACAAAGTAATGGGCCTGGTTGGGTTTGAACTCGTGACCTACAACTCGTAAGTCGGGGCCGTTACCACTCGACCACCACTGCTCTATCTCACTTTATTTATGGTAAATACAAGGCGTAAGGCTGTTCAGTTTCGCCTGCAGAGCAAGCTCTTAAAGTTTGCGGAGGGCTATCCCTTACACTCTGTATACTTTATACTTGTGCAAAAAAATAAAGTATGTACCTATATGAAAATACTTTATTGTCAGTCTTTACTGTGATGGAAAAATTGAACACTAATATGAATAATTACTGAGCTATTATCGATGCTTATATATTTTTTTTTTCTTTGATGGGAAAATCATCCAATGACAGCCTCCGCTCTTAGGCGGAGGGTGTGTCAGATTTTTACTGCCTATAAACCCACTTCTGTTTCTTCGTTGCCTTTCACATCAGGGTCGAGTCTTCCTTTCAGTAGCAGAACCTCGACTTCGATTCTGCTGGGAACTCAACATAAGAAATTGACTTTTGAAAAATACTTTTTTTTTCTTTCAAACACTTTCTTTTTCCATACAAAACAATTGTGATACGTATCTTCATAAACAGTTGGGAACCCTAGGCCAGGCCCCCCTTGAAAATGAACCCTTTATACATCTATATCAATCCTTCTCACCGCAATCACAGCTGACAGTCTTTTAAATAGTCTTACCAATGCAAAATATTAATCACCAATCCGTTTTATACATACATGAGATTTCAAAACCATACGGTGATTATCACTTAAAGATCTTTAACAGCCCACGTCGGGTATATCCGACAGACTGTCGCGTTTATTCCGCCAGGGTCGCACATCCACGACCAAATACTCGCATCTCGTCAGCTCTTCTGCCACCTATGAGAGCTAAACGAGATGGAGTACCTAGTCGCGAACAGACACCCTGGCCAATAGGACGTGAGTACACTCGTCGGAATAATCCGACGCAAGAGCTTTAAGGATTAACAGTCGCAACGGGTAGTATGAAGCCTGAAAAAGTCAGGTACAGTATTGTGGAGTAAGACACTCTCCCATCGATATACAGGGTTATTTGTTAAATACTAGCAACCTTGCAGGACTGTATTACTAACATCATAAACAATAACTTTTGTTCTAGGTTTTTTTTACAAGACATAATACATTTACCAAAAACAAGCCTTCAAGATTTCGTTGTTCTATCTAAAACATTTCAACTCTGTATTTTGCTTCATCTACCTACGTCTATGACGCGACGCAAACGCACGAAGCAACTCCAACACCGATCTCGCTCGCTTCCACTATTGTACTATCGCTTGCTTCGCATATTTAGAATATTTAGAATGTTCAATTTAAGTATTCTTATTTTTGTATAAAAATCTGATGACGATGATGATAAAAGTTGTTGTTTATGATGTTAATAATACAGTCCTTTTTTTACGGTGGGCTAAAATCATCCTCTGACAACCCCCGCCCTTGGGTGGAGCGGGAGATAGTGTCAGACTCTTACGGAGTAGAAACCCACCTCGTTCCTTCTAGCCTTCAAACCAAGGCACGAGTTTCCTTTCGGATAACCCTGGCCCCAGTAGGCTTCGACCCAGCTGGGCCTCTGCTGTTGCTGACAACTCCTTGAGGCACGCGGGAACAGTGCGCGCCGTCGACGTCTTGGGCTCGGTCCATTACCGGACGATCGGACAGCGAGCTACCCATGGCTCGCCGTCCGCGAGCCCGCGTTATTAATACAGTCCTGCAAGGTTGCTAGTGTTTTACAAATAACCCTGTATGTGTACCACGCACTAGATTACACGTACGACTCAGGTGTAATGTAATCAGTACACCTTTAACATGTTGAGCTAAACGCGTAAGAGCCACGAAATTCATGACGCTTAAGACATTTTGGTCGAGAAAAAGTATCCTCTAAAAGCTATCTTATCGCTGTATGTTTTAATAGTTCTGTTAGACGACAATGCCAATGTAGCGCTGCAGCGAACTTTTGTTTTAACTTTTCAGTATTTTGACAAATAGTTTCCATGAAAGGACTTGTCTATCACTAGAATATAAATCAATGGATTCTCCGTTTAAAAGCTTGGTATCCAGCGGTATCCAGTTAAACTGGAAACCGATTCCAAGATCTTTGTTGGTCTGGCAGAAGATGATGCTTACTCCAAAGGCTCATAGTCCATATCGCCACAGAACTCAGCTAAGAAATCGAGGAACAGTGTAAACTTGCCTGTCGATGATCTTGACCAACGGGCTGACACTGACTTCATGCAGGTAGACAGGCTTTCTAGTATGTTCTGTGGGAAGAGAGAAAGATAATTAAAGATTAAGGTCAATAAAAAACCTTTTTATCGCTACATAGTATAAAACAAAGTCGCTTTTTCTGTCCCTATATCCCTATGTACGCTTAAATCTTTAAAACTACGCAACGGATTTTGATGCGGTTTTTTTTTTATTAGATAGAGTGATTCAAGACGAAGGTTTATATGTATAATAACATCCATTAAATAGTGGAGAAACACCCGAGCGAAGCCGGGGCGTTTCGCTAGTAAAAAATATAACCGAACTTCACTAAAAAATTGAATTGAATTTGAGGAGTTTCCTCGATTTTGCCAAGATTCTTTCATCAGATCCCAACTTGGTGACTATAGGGACCATTTGGGAAGTACACCCTTTACAACAAAAGAATAATTTTTCAAATCAGTTGGCAAGCGGCGAAGTTATGCGCGAACAAACATTTAAAAAAAAATACAAACATCCGAAATGAGAACCTCCTCCTTTTTTAAAATTCGATTAAAAAATCCCTACTAATATTATAAATGCGAAAGTAACTCTGTCTGTCTGTCTGTTACGCTTTCACGCAAAAACTACTGAACGGATTTAGATCAAATTTGGTAGGTAGGTAGAAGAGACACTGGAATAACACATAGGCTACCTATAATTCCACTGCTGAGCACGGGTCTCTGCCCGCGTGATATAAACTGTAGTCCACGCGGGCGGAAAGCTAGTTGTATATAAAAGCCGCTGTCTGTTGAAAACTGTGCTTTTCCTGGTTAATAGCAATATTTTGATGTAAAATAATCTATTGAAACGTGGTCACTCACAATGAGCCTCATCAGAAGGCTTAAAGTCACCCAAAGGGCAATGGAAAGAGCTATGCTCGGAGTTTCCTTGCGTGATTGCATCAGAAATGAAGATTGGGCGGAGAGCGAGGCTCAGACTTTTACTGACTAAACCTCACTCCTGTTCTCTCTTTGCCCTCGTTCCTGGGCTCCGGGGTACACTTTTGCACAACCCGTGGTCCCAGTAGGCTTTGACCCTGCAGAGCTTCAACGGCTTATTGACGTCTCTTAGGAGGTGCATGTAGAACACTACGACTCGAGCTCAGTTCGGACGATTACCAGAATGCCGGACGGCAAATTATCCATTGCTCGCCGTCCGCAAGCCCACGGCTATGGTGGCTCTTGATAATAGCAATTTATTTATAAAGGATTCTATAAATATGGATAAAAACAATAAAAATTAATTTACCTGAGACCAATCCTGCCTATAAACAGCCAAACACTGCTCCGTCAAGGAATCCTCACTCAAATAGTCATGTTTCAACAAAAACACCAACACCGTAGCCATAGCTTCCCACACATCAACACTTTTCCCATCACTAAGCAACATTATATTCCTTGGGCACAGGATTCTGTCAAAAAACTCTAAGTTCACATCACTATCTTCACTTTCGACGGCACTTTTGTCTGTCACTTCTGTGGTATTAGCACTTTTTGATGTCACTCCTGTAGATTGAGGGATTTTTTCTTCAGTAACTTGGTTTAAAATGATGATTTTGGTTGGTTTCTCATCATCACTAACTGGAGTAGGTATTCTTTCATCATCTTCGAAGTTTCGGAATGTTGGTGATAGTTCTTCTCGTCTTTCGGGTAAGGTTATTTCCTGGGGCGGTGACCGTTTGCGGTCGGGGCAGCAAATGTTCCAGATCGCGTGGAGTTTCGACAGGAATGATTCGTTCACTTCTTTTGGTTTTCGGCTCACTGTGGACAATGTGTGTTGGTAAGTATTTGGTTTTAATTTTTTTGGAGTTTCTGGCCTATATGCTGTGTCTTAAGTAATCGATGTACTTGTATCATGGATCCAATACATGATTCTGGACCCGCAGTGGTAGAATTTTTCGTCTGCATTTTACTAATTAAAAATAAAACCTGTACTTTTCTCAGCAGTCATAAATCTTTATTTTTATCAACCCAAATGACATTTTAATAAAAAAGTAATTAGCACACTTAACCGTACGAAGTCGGGGAGGATTTTTTTTTCGGTGGGTAAAAATCATCCAGATGACCTCCCCCGCCCTTACGCGGAGCGGGAGATAGTGTCAGACTTTTACTGACTAATAAACTCACCCTGTTCGTTCATTGCCATTCATTCCAGGGCCGAGCCTCCCTTTCAGAAATATACCGTTGGCCCCGGTAGGCTTTGACCCTGCTGGGCCCCTACGGTTGCTGACAACTCTTTGAAGCGCGCGGGAACAGTACGCACTGTCGAGAGAGAGAGGACTACTAGTGTAGGATTATTAGAAATCTGTGGAGACTTAGGTAATTTTTGAGGTTTACACTTATTCAATAAAGTTCAAATAAAATGGGACAAGGGCAGGAAGATGATAACACTTATTCAATAAAACACTAGTCGCTTCATGTAAAACACGCATCTTCAGCTAGATGAGAAAAGGCTAGGGAGATGATGATGTTATGAGTCAAAAACTTACCAAACACGACACACAGATCCACACTAAGTTGCAGTATAGCCTTCTGTGTGGGCGGGCGCACGAACATGTTGTGTGGGGAACACGCGATGGCGCACGCCGACAGTACGCGCGGCAATGTGGGCGGCTCCGAGCCTTCCAGCAGCAGGCACACTTGCTCCTGGGAGAGAACATGGAAGAGCATCCACATATAAGTATGAAGAAAAAATGTCGGAAAATGATAAAAATCATTATTTTGCATGACGGTTATTTGATATTTTTATCAAGTAACAGTAAATAAATGTACTATTATTATCAAATACCTATAATAAATAGATAAAATACATAAATAAAATTATAAAAAATACAAACAATGATGAAAACACAAATAACATTTAAAAAACATAACGGCGCTTTTGTATTTAAATCGTTGTTTATACCGTGTACAGCGAGGAACTTGAACAATTTGTCTACTGCGGTATTCCCGTATGATTATAATTTAAGTCTCTTCAAGAGTAAATAAGCTCTTAATAAACAAGTGCACCTCACCATCAACGATTGCATTACTGCTGATCAGATGGGATCGCAGTCAAGCACCACTTCTCATCAATAAAAAAAACTCACCTTCAAATTAATAACACAAGCGGCGGCGCTAACGTGCTGCGCAGCGAACAGCGGCGCGGCGGCCGTCATTGCGTTGACGTCGACAGTGGTGCTGTGTGCGGGCGTCGTGCCGATCTCGCCGAGGGCCACGAGGGTCTTCATCTCGCCTTCTATATCTTTGCACAGGACCGCTGTCAAAAAAGGGTTATTATAGATTGCTAACTGAATTAATAAACGTTGGTTTGCCATATAAATTATCAAAGAATGCAATGGAGGTAGGAGGGTAAAATACGACATAATATTACCAAACCTACAAAACATATTAAAAGAAACATAAAAATCGGTTGAGCCGTTTCGGAGGAGTTCGATAACAAACATTGTGGTACAAGATTTTTATAATTAGTTTTTTTGAGGTTCAATAACGAATAATTTTTTGCCTAATAAATAAGGTCGATCTCGACTGGATGGAGGCCGAAAGCGGAAACTGAGTAGAAACTTGCTTTTTCGCCGCGCGAACAAATGGCCGAAGGCTTCAGCCCTGCTGGGCTCTACGGTTTTGCCGAGATCTGTTTGAGGCGTGCGTGAAACACTATACGACGTCGACGACTCGGGCTCAGTCCTGACGGTTACCGCTCGCCGTCCTGCCAAAACTAGACGGATAACGAAAGTTCGTTAAGACACTAAACTCACCCGTACTATTCCAGTTATCCGCGAGCCACTTTCCCAGTCTCGTGACCGCCGCTCTCACAACTAGCGTGACGAGCGGCGCGGGCGCATTTGCGAGTAACGCGCAAACAGCGGCGTGTGCGCGGGACTGGATGGAGATGCGACCCGATTCCAGGGCTACCGTGCGCAACTGTTGGAGGTGCTCCGTGTATACCTGCTGCACTGCTGGTAGAAGAGATGCCTGAGGGGAGAGACGGTTTTTTTAGAATATTTTGTACCCGTTTTTGGGTAGTTTTCATAGGTTGGGTTAATTTTTGTCACTTCTGTGGACAAGTTGGGTAATTTTAAAGTCAATTTGTATCACTCCAGTGGACTAGGTGGGTAATTTTAGAGTCAGTTTGAATCACTTGTCTAGAGTAACTTAGTGATTTTAAATTTAGTTTGTGTTACTTCTATAAACCAATTGAATAATTTTAGGGTCAATTTTTATCACTAGTGTGGTTATTCAAGGGTCAGTTGATGTCATTCCTGTGGACAAGTTGGATAAATGGGTCAGTTTTAGTCACTCCTGTGGACTAATTGGATGACTTTAGGGTCAGTTTGTGTCACTTCAGTAGACAAATTGTGTAAATTTTAGGGTCAATGTATATTACCTCTGTGGACAAGTTGAGTAATTTTTGGAGTTAATTTGTATCACTTCTATGGGCAAGTTCGGTAATTATAGACTCAGTTTTTCACTCACATGGACAAGTTGGAATAATTTTCTGGCTAAATTAGATCAATTTATAAAACACTGGGAAATACATTGGAATCTATTTGGGGAATAATTTCAATCATTTCGTAGAGTAACTTAGTTATTTATTTATGTAAGTGCACCTTATCATTTTGAGAACGCTGTGTGGTCAATTAGGCAATTTTTGTCACAATTCAGGTCAAGTCGGATAATTTTTACCTGATCTAGCTGCGTGGTAGCTAGCAGCCTGGCCACATGGTTGCGTGCCTTGGTCCGCTGCGCATTGAGCGTGTGTCCGCTGAGCTCGCGCACGCACGCGCTCGTCACTCGCTCTATGACCAGCTCCAGGACTCGACGAGTTGATGACGGCTGACTCTTCAAGAGTTCTTCTTCGAGACGAGTCTGGGATTGGGAAGTAAAAGATTTTTTTTATTATTAAAACTATAGTTCTCTGTCAAAAGTTATGTTGACCTGCATAACATTCTCTTTCTTTTTTGTCGGTTAAAAATTATATGATTTTTTTTTCTTTGCATCGAATTCTATAAATAAGTTCGCCTTCCAGTAAAAGAAAATATTTTTTTTGGAATAAAATAAATCAGTATTTGAATTACCTAGTATACTTCTATAAATTTGTTATATAACGTGTAACGTTAAATGCGCAAAACCACAGACACCCCAAAATGATTTTTAATTTAATTGACCTAAATCAGTGAGAAAAAAATCATTTAAAAAAAAATTAAAGGTTTTATGTGCAGATTGGAATACAACCATTTGTGTCTATTTACCTATTTCAGCGGGTTTGCGCACTTGATGGCTTGATCTATTCATAAATAGACAGGGCGACATTTTTAATGAAGTTTTGTTTTGAAAAATGTAACCTATATTAAAAAGTGGTTTAACCCTTCAGATACCGTCAATTAGAGACACAATAGTAAGACAATAGATGCGCGGCCACCGGTGGTCGCTTGGGGATTCATGAATTAATTGATTCTGCTCGTTATTCTGATCAAACTATTTTCAGGTTTTGCGCATTTAACGTTACACGTTGTATATTACTCTACTGTATGTGTGTTTGTAACCTATCTTCCCAAACAGTTTAACCAATATGGATCGAACTTTGAGCATAAAGAGTGGGTCCCTGGATGGTTTGAAAACATAATTGGATCCGGTAGGTGGCGCTGCAATCCAGTTTTTGGACAGGACAACGTTTGTCGGGATGGCTAGTAATATTATAAAGAGTTTTTTTATTTATAAATTATCCTTACTAATATTATAAAAGCGAAAGTGAGTTTGTTTGTTTGTTACGTCTTCACGCCTAAATGGCAAAACCGATTTTGATGAAAGTTGGTACACGGATAGACCATGTTCTGGAATAAGACATAGGATACTTTTTATCCTGGAAGTATGCTCCCTTGGGATAGTTATCTGGTATCACGCGGGCAAAGCTGCTGCGAGCAGCTAGTACATTATAAACCTATTAACTACTGAACCAATTTTGGAAATTCTTACTACACTAAGCGACATAGATTACAATTGTATTTTGTCCATTAACGCAGGCAAAGCCGCTGACAGAAGCTAGTTTAAGCATAAAAAGTTCGTATGATAACTTCGTTACTTCACAAAACGATTAAAAAACTTCTAGAACTAACCTGTAACTCTTTCTCCTTATTCTTAATCCGATCCTCCGGGTTCAAGGTTAGACTCACCGGCGTAATATGTCTATAACTCCCAATATCTTTCTGCTCTTGAGAAACCCTACAAGTCGATAACAAAACATTCAAGTCTCTAAGATGAGGGCACAACTCTATAATCACCGACTCGTCGATCAAATCACAACTATCGATATTCATATCAGTCCCAACACTAACACATAATCGATTCTCATGGAACAACTCTTGAGGGAAATGCGGCAAATCGAATAACCAACCCAGAATCGATTTGAGATATATCGTCGTATTCTTCTTCATTGAACTCTTTTCGATTTTTAGTCGATTCGTGTATATATCGAATAGGATTTTTAGTAGATTTTGGTAGTATTTTATTCGGAGAGATGTGTAATCGAGCATTGATAGGTAATGGACTATCCATGGGATTGTGAATGAGAGGCGACCGTTTTCTAGCGCGTTCGTCAGTATTGCTTTTAGGTCTATGGTTGGTTGGCTCTGAAAGCAGAAAAAACGATTATTAACTTTTAATCGATATATCCGACAAACACTCTCGCGTTTATTCCGCCAGGGTCGCACATCCACAACCAAATACTCGCATCTCGTCAGCTCTTCTGTCACCTATGGGGATTGAAGAGCTAAACGAGATGGAGTACCCAGTCGTGAACACACGACCCTGGCGAACAAGGCACGACCACTAGCCATTTTAATCCATGTCAGACCAATCTGATACCAGTGGTTTAACCACTACGGATTGTTCTGACGAGGGTTAAAATGAAAAAAAAAATCAAATAAGACAAAATGCCATCTCTGTAATAAAAATAGTGGCAGTACTATTAAAAAATAGTTGTGTATATAAAAGGAGAAACTGACTGACTGACATATCAACACACAGCCGAAACTACTGGGAGTAGGAGAGTGAAATTATGTACAAGGTTTCTTTTTATGACGTACTAGCTTTCCGCCCGCGGCTTCGCCCGCGTGGACTACAGTTTATATCGCGCGGGCAGAGTCCCGTGCTCAGCAGTGGAATTATAGGTAGCCTATGTGTTATTCCAGTGTCTCTTCTACCTACCTACAAAATTTGATCTAAATCCGTTCAGTAGTTTTTGCGTGAAAGCGTAACAGACAGACAGACAGAGTTACTTTCGCATTTATAATATTAGTAGGGATGTTATCTCAAAGCGAGGATTTTACAAAATTCGCCTCCTATTGGTATGATACGGGGATTTAAAGTTTGTAGGAGAACCGTACTTTCAAGCGAGCAGTCACTGGCGGAAGCACCCCCTAAGGGGATGTAACGGGGGTCCGATATTTGTCTGGAGAAACCTATATTGCTCGAGCGAAGCCGCTAGCAGGAGCTATAGTCTACACTAATAATTATAAAGAGGTAAAGTTTGTTTTTGTAGGGACACATATATATATATATATATATATATATACATATGTAAGTATTATGTTATGCCGAGAGTGCACCTTAGTGGCGGCTATGCCCGCCTCGTAAGTTTATGCAGTCGCAATTATCCGGCGTTAACATATAGACGTGTATCATTTCTCTCACCGATTACCCAACATCCCTATAGTTTTTATATTTTTTTTGTTTGTAAAAGTAAATCTCTGAAAGTACTGGTCTAATTGCTAACATTTTTTCACTGATAGAAAGCTGCTCTAATTCTGAATGACATGGGCTATAATTTATGTAATTACGCGTGCGAATCCGCGGGAAAAGGCTAGTTTATTTATAGTAAAAATACTCACATAATTCCTCAAAACGAGATCATTTTCCAACACCTTTTCCTTGGGGGCAGCATAAGACACCTCTTTCGGTACAGCCTTCGTGATGGCGTTCTTGTTACTCGAGTCTGTGGCTACTTGGGTGTATGGCAGAGACGCTATGAGGCCTAGGAACTTTGCTAGGAGGGCCAGCTTCTTAGATAGGGCTAGGTATTCCTTTGTTAGTTCTGGATTTGCTGAAAAGTAAAAGATAATCAATCCAATCCTATGTTGGTTACTGCTTTATTTAATACGCAATAAAGACTATCTACGCATACATTTATTTTTTATTTGCTTAGAGTAGAGTAGGATAGAGTTGGGTAGAGTAGAGTAGAGTAGGGCAGAGTTGGGTAGAGTAGGGTAGAGTTGGGTAGAGTAGGGTAGGGTAGAGTAGGGTAGTGTTGGGTAGAGTAGAGTTGGGTAGAGTAGGGTAGAGTTGGGTAGAGTAGAGTAGGGTAGGGTAGGGTAGGGTAGGGTAGAGTAGGGTAGAGTCGAGTAGGGTAGAGTTGGGTAGAGTAGACTAGGGTAGAGTAGAGTGGCGTAGAGTAGGATAGAGTAGACTAGGGTAGAGTAGAGTGGCGTAGAGTAGGATAGAGTTGGGTAGAGTAGAATAGAGTAATCAGTCAGGAACGAAGCTGCGGACAAAAGCTAGTATTCCATATTTATATACTGTTAATTTACTTACAGTTTCCCCGTTCATCGGGCGCTATATGCGTTGCGTCTAAAGTAACTATTTCTGAAGCAATGGCGTCCCTTAGATGTGCTCGAAACGATTCGTTCTCTGCATTTATTATAAATTCTCTGTAAACAAAAAAACAATTGATCAAAACTAGGTTGTACAGTATTTACGAAACGATAAAGTAGTGCCGGCTGGACTGAGAGTAGAGTAGTTCGTTTTATAAGTGCCCATGTAGGCCTATGTGAAATAAAATATTTTGACTTTGACTTTGACATTGACTTTGAGTAGAGTAGTGTAGAGTGGAATAGAGTAGGGGAGAGTAGGGTAGAGTGGGATAGAGTGGGATAGAGTGGAGTAGAGTAGGGTAGAGAAGGGTAGTGTTGGGTAGAGTAGGGTAGAGTAGAGTTGGGTAGAGTAGAGTTGGGTAGATTAGGGTAGGGTACGACAGAGTCGGGTAGAGTACCTACAGTAAATAAATAAATAATACTGACTTATAGAACATCTCCTGCGTCGTGAACTGCGGCAATCGATGTGACTCGGGCGCGTTGGGGCACGTTAGCCGACGCTGCAGCTTGCTTAACTTCGATTCCTGATTGAACAAAATGTGGCATTAGTCATTTTTTGATGCACGCTGTGAAGGCTGAAACATCCAACTTCTCCAAAGTTCATCATCTCATCAGACCATCTCCTCCCTGGACGCCAGCTCCAGTAGCCAATCTGGGAATCTCAAAACCGACTGCGAAACCAGGTTGGCCGCTGTGAAAACAATTTGGCCAAATTCGGCGTCCTCGACCCATCCCTTACACAATGGCAGTGTAGAGCAGCTGCACAGGACATGTGTCATATGCTATGGTGCCCATCCTGCACATTGCACAACCACCTGCTTTTTACTTTGTTTATTTTTGATGACATGGTGGATGAGTGATGATTACGGCCCATTCTCTCTCCTAGAGAGGAAGCCTGAGTCCTAACAGTGGGAACATTATAAGGCCGACTATGCTATACTGACAAGGGAGAAGGGGGGTTAATATTTGTAAAAAATCTGGTTACGTAATACTTGAATGGGCCTATATTTTTTTTATACAACTATCACACAACGTGATCTAGTCTCAAGGCCAGTCAAACTTTACCTGCTTAGTGGTAGGCAGACAGTGCTGCGCCATGTGGCTCGTGAACAGGTTGGCGAGGTGCGCGTGGTTGGTTACCTGTTTAGTGGTAGGCAGACAGTGCTGCGCCATGTGGCTCGTGAACAGGTTGGCGAGGTGCGCGTGGTTGGTTACCTGTTTAGTGGTAGGCAGACAGTGCTGCGCCATGTGGCTCGTGAACAGGTTGGCGAGGTGCGCGTGGTTGGTTACCTGTTTAGTGGTAGGCAGACAGTGCTGCGCCATGTGGCTCGTGAACAGGTTGGCGAGGTGCGCGTGGTTGGCGGGCGCGGCGCCGCTACAGAGGAGCGCCTTCACGCGCGCGCGCAGGGACGTGCGCGGAGCGCCGCCCGCCTGCGCCTCCTGGTACCATCTGCAATACTCACGCCATTTAACAGCCGTTATATTGTTACGCAGTGTAACTTTAACAAGTTGTATCTCTGCCGAATAATTAAAACGCATTGCTGAGTGGATAGCGTTCGGGAAGCTACGCGGTATCTACTCATCCAACATACCACAGTGTCTCAAGACGAACGTCTATGTCCAGTGCGTGTTGGCAGTGATGACATATGGCTCCGAAACGTGGTGGCACTATCTCCCGCTCCACTCAAGAGCAGGTTTTGTCATAAGATGATTTTCCCCATCGACAAAAAAAAAACCCTATCCAAACCAAATGTTTAGGCTTTGTTCTATTTAGTAGATGGTTTATGTGAAGTTTGGTAGGGTAGAGTAGGGTAGAGTAGGGAAGAGTAGGTAGGGTATAGTAGGGTAGAGTAGGGTATAGTAGGGTAGAGTAGGGTATAATAGAGTATAATAGGGTGAGTAGGGTAGAGTAGGAAGAAGAAGAAGAAGAAGAAGAAGAAGAATCATTTATTTGCAAACATGGGTATAGTACACAGGTGTTTTTTTTTTTTTAATAATAAAGTTCTCCATATTTTACCATCACTTTGGCATGCAAATTTATACAATATTAATTCCGTTGAAATTAAAAAAAAATTAAAGAATTATATAATTATTTCCAAAATGTCAGCGTAATAAGAATAAAAAACAAACTAAGACTACATAATGTCAAACAGAAATAAAAAGTAAGTCAACCAGGATCAAAATAATGATGTCAAACGGAATTAAAAATTAAGTTAATCAGGATAAAAATAACAATTTCAAACAGAGTAGCTGTATGTCAAATAAAGTAGCAGTATGTCAAACAGATTAGCAGTATGTCAATCAATTAGTGAACCGTCATTAAGAAAATCGTCAATCGTGTAAGAAGTTTTCATAATAAAAAATTCTTTTAACACCCTTTTAAATTCTATTAGGGTATAGTAGGGTAGAGTAGGGAAGATCGGGAGCGAAGCCGCGCTTCCTAAAGCTATTATAACATAATGTAAAAAATATTGGCATCGATTCAGTTACTGATTCTGAAAAAACTACATTCAGGTTTTGTATAAACTAAAAATAATGTTGTAGATTAAATAAAAAAAGCTGCTCACAAAAAAAAATACATTTATTTAGTTTCACTTACCTCCATATTTCATAAAACATGTCCCGTTGCTTCTTAAAACTTTGGAAGCTCATCATAGACGGGAAGTTATCAATATTGTCCGTCTCGGAGTTAAAACAGACCACTCCATGTGACCGGGGCTCCGTTTGCCTGCTACGTTCCAGGGTGCTCTCGTTCTCACAGCGGAGACCGTAGCAGTTCAGCAAGAACTTTGCCAGGTCTGGGTAGAAGGAACGGACTTTTTTGTTTTCACCTGGAAAGATGAACTTACAATTAAGGGCAAGCAATGGATTTTGTGGGTTTATGTTATTTATGATTTTTTTTTGTAACTTTTTGTTGTGTTTTAATGATAACGATAATTTTGAATGATAATGATAATTTTGTGATAATGATAATTTTGAATGATAAAGATAATTTTGAATGATAATGATAATTTTGAATGATAATGATAATTTTGAATGATAATGATAATGTTGAATGATAATGATGATTTTGAATGATAATGATGTTATTGATGATGATAATGATTACTTATGTGGTTTTTTTTTGCTATATTGTAATGAATAATGACTTTCTGCATGTACTGGTCTCGACTGTTAGAGCAGAGAGTACCTGTATTAAATCTATATATATAAAAACTAGCTTCTGCCCGCGACTTCGTCCGCGGAAAATTTCTTGTTTTAAAATAAGATTACACTCGATTAGACGATGCGCACGTTCAGCGCTAGATTCCTGAGCACGGGCCTGTGATGTTATGGCATTTTGCCTAGCGAGCCGCTGCGAGCGCTCAGCGCTAGTCTCCCTATCCCTTGTCTCAGAGACATGCTGCCTTAAATGAGATAGACGCTGCGCACGTGCAGCGCTAGATTCTCGAGCACGGGCCTGCGATGTTATGACATTTTGCCTACCAAGCCGCCGCGAGCGTTTAGCGCTAGTCTCCCTATCCCTTGTCTCAGAGACATGCTGCCTTAACTCAGAAGACGGTGCGCACGTTCAGCGCTAGTTCCTCGAGCACGGGCCCGCGATGTCCTCACATTTTGGCTAGCGAGGCGCTGTGAGCGCTCGGAGCTAGATTCTCTAGCGCGTGCTTGCGAAATATATTCTCTATTTCTCGAGAGGCGCTGCTCATTTTCAGGGGCAGATTCTTCCGTACGGCGTACTCGAGCGGCTCTTGTCTGTGATGTCTGCCGGGACAGTTGAGATTTCCTTTTAGACATGCTCTCAACAAACTACGCACAGACTTGAAAACAATTATGAACAAAAGGAGAGCGACTCGAACACCGTCCGCCTTTACAAAACAAAACAATCGTAATATCGAATAACTCGTATCGATTATTACGATAGAACGAAGTACGAAACTACGAACATACAAAAACGTACAACGAAATTACGATATTTTCGATTATGAGGTATCTATCAACAACAACAACCATACGAACGAAACAACCGAAACCAATAAGCAACTGACAGAAGAACTCCAACTAACGACAACGTGGGCATAATAATTCGAGAGGGTCATCAATCCACAGAAAGTCTTAACACCGCGATTCAGAAAAATTACGTAATTGCAGAACGCCATCTATGGGCAAAAAGGTGAAACGTTGGGCACGCCACAATTATGGCGGTAAGTCCCCTCTTTGAGGCGTGGCTGGAAAGGCCTCACGGCGTCCTTACCTTCCGCATGACACAGGTCCTCACCGAACATGGCAAGTTCGGGAGGTTCCTGCACCGAATTAAAGCGGAAGAGACGCCCGAGTGTCACCACTGTGCGGAACGCCCGGAGGACACGGTGGAGCACACAATCGAGGTGTGCCCTGCCTGGGCAGAGCATCGCCGTGCCCTCGTGGGGGCGATCGGCGGCGGACACCTCTCGCGGCGGGCTCTGGTTGAGGCCATGGTCCTTAGCGAGGAGGAATGGTAGGCGGTCGCCTCCTTCTGCGAAGCAGTAATGCTAGCAAAGGCGGAGGCAGACCGCATCAGGCAACGGCGCCCCCGCCGCCGCCGCCGCCGGGATTCCGATCCCGATTTCCGGCCACCGTAGACGCGGGCTCGCGGACGGCGAGCCATGGGTAGCTTGCTGTCCGATCGTCCGGTAATGGACCGAGCCCAAGACGTCGACGGCGCGCACTGTTCCCGCGCGCCTCAAGAAGTTGTCAGCAACAGCAGAGGCCCAGCTGGGTCGAAGCCTACCGGGTCCAGGGTTATCCTAAAGGGAACTCGTGCCCTGGTTTGAAGGCTAGAAGGAACGGGGTGGGTTTTTAGTCAGTAAGAGTCTGACACTATCTCTCGCTCCACCCAAGGGCGGGGGTTGTCATAAGATGATTTTTGCCCACCATAAAAAAAAAAATAGGTAAAACTTCTGCACAATGAAAGTTACGCTAGGGGCATTTTGCGTTTTAGTAATTTTATATTATCTTCGAAACTGTATGACCAATTGCTATGCTGTAAATGGCAAATCTTATCTGTATAATGTTCTTGTGATACTGAAATAATTTATTGTCATAAGAATTAATATTTTGGTGCTCAAATAATCAACCAAACGTAAGTATGCCGAAAAAATATATTTTTAATGCAATAAAAGAAGTATAAAAGATGAAATATAAAAGATAGAGATATGGTACCGCGGACTTTTTTGTAGAAATAATTAAGACGAACCAGGTAGCCATACATTGTTTTTAATTTTAAGCAACTGTTTAGGCAGCGCACGCAAATAATTCTATTTTATGAGGTATTTTTTTCCGACTTGCTAGACAAAAGTTGTGATAGCTCGGTTAATATACATGCTATAGAAACAATTTATAGCCTATAGCACTCAGGAATAATGTAGCTTTCTGCCAGTAAAAAAAAATTTAGAATTGGATTATTAGTTCCAGAGATTACCCCCTACATACAAACTTACAAACTTACAAACTTACAAATTTTACCTCTTTATAATATTAGTATAGATGAAACCCGTTTTCCGTTGTCACGACATAGCATGAAAACAGCTTGACCGATTTGGCTGATTTTTTTTTTGTTGTGATTGTTATTGTGAGGATAAGGTTCTTATGGAAAAAAAATAAAATTAGGGTAGTTTAGGGTAGAGTAGAGTAGGGCAGAGTAGGATAGATTAGGGTTGAGTAGGGTAGAGTAGGGTAGAGTAGGGTAGAGTAGGGAAGAGTAGGGTAGAGTAGGGTAGAGTAGGGTAGAGTAGGGTAGAGTAGGGTAGTGTAGGGTAGAGTAGGGTAGAGTAGTGTAGAGTAGGGTAGAGTTGAGTATAGTAGAGAAGAGCGGGAGCGGAAGCGGGCAAAAGCTAGTAAATAAATAATTCAACATAGGTACATTTTCACTGTTTTTCCACATACCCAAAGTCTTCAATGAACTTTTGTCCAAAATAACTTCCAATATGATCCGTTGGTGCCACAGCGACTTAACAGCGAAATATGTACTATTATGTATAGTCTTCATCAAATATCCCATATCACCGTCCTTCAACTTGTCCGCAGCCAAAATATAATCGTCTTCAAATTGCTTTGATATCAATATCGATATAAGAAAATATATTTCAGTATTTAAACTCATTATTAAGTTGTTTTTTATCAAAATTTCATAAATATCTACTAATAAATCAAGTTTTTCTTTAAAAACAACTTTAGAAACGTCACTTTTGATGTAGTTTTGAGATTTTTCTATTGAATTCTTTTGTGTTATTTTTATTTGGGGGGTACCGACAGGTTTTTGGGGTAGGGAAGTGTTTAAAATATTAAATTTTTCCATTAGTTTGTGTCTCTCTTGCTTCAAAATGTTTCTTTCCGTCTCAAAGTTGTTACTTTCTTTCACTTGTATTCGTTGCTGTTTGAACGCTGAATTCTCTTCGACAACCAACGGAGAAGTCTGTATAGATTCCACGCTAAAACTGTTCAACGAGACACTTTTCTGAGACTTATCTATGTTAGTCGGTTTAATTCTGCGTTTCTCTGACCGAAGAGAGCTTGATTTTCTTGCTCCAATCTCTGGGAACATTTCTGAGCTCGTCAAATCCAATTCTACTTTAGACTCATCGTTGTCCGAAGAGATTCTACCTTTTTTCTTCTTACTTGATTTCTGTACGTTGACCATGTAGTCTCCTAAACAGCTTTTTTCTGAAGACTTGGAGTGCCTGTGGCTCAGTCGTGGTGTATCACATCTTTCATAATGTTCTTTGACAAAGCTCCTCGGTGTGACCGGACTACTGAGTGGTAGATTTGGGTAGTCGGACGGTTTGACACCGTTTTTTAATGGTGTGCTGGATAGGACGAGCCTGTCAACACCGGTACTGAGTCTGGATTCATCGGATGACGCTGATTGGTTGATGCTTTTTTCTACTTCGGTAAACAGTTTTGTTTTCACTCTCCGTCCGGTGCGTTTGCGGTCTTTGCTGGGTGATTCGTGGCTGCGTTGGCGGTCTGTTGTAGAAGAAAATAATATTATTATAATATTACTGATATAAATATAATTTTTAAAAAAAAATAAAAAATGAGTTACTTAATCTATAAATACTTAACTTAAAACAAAAAAATAAAAATAAAAAAACAATATTACAAGATTAGAAGAGCCAAAAAGGCTGTTCCCGCGCGCCTTAAGTAGCTGGCAGCAACAGCAGGGGCCCAGCTGGGTCGAAGCCTACTGGGGCCAGGGTTAGTATCGAAAGATAGCTCAGCCTCGGTACGAAACGCAACGAAGAAAAAGGAGTGGGTTTAGTCAGTAAAAGTCTGACACTATCTCCAGCTCCGCCCAAGAGCGGGGGATGTCATTAGATGATTTTCCCACCAGAAAAAAAGTCAAAAAGGGCTCCTATCTCAGCATATGCTGCGATAGTAAAACAACGCAGCAATATTCTGATAGGATCTGGTGATGGTTTTGCTGGCATCTCTTTGAGGCAACCGTGGAACCATGAGCGCCGTGGACTTAGTCCTGATCCTGAAGGGCGGACGACGAGCTACAGGTTCCGGCAATAATCTTGAGCGCTCGGCGTCAGTATGGAGATCGCTTTGCGCATTTCATACATTGGCGAGCCAATCGCGACTGATGTCTATGACTTGAGGGCACGGCGAGCCAATCACTGACGCTCCCCGCCCCTTCGTCTCACTTCATACCACTAGATAGGCTCGATATTTGACTTCTGCGCAAGTGTAGGTCAGCGCTCAAGATTCGTGCCGGTACCTATACCTATTGATAATGATACTAACCAATTTTGACTGTGAGGCTGTCCATAGTCCGATCTTCGCTGGTGGGGTCGCTGATGGACCGTCTGTGTTTCCGGCGAGTACTGAGCAGCTTCTCAGGCGTACTGTGCTGGAGTATTTGTACCGCATTGCTGTTTGTTTGTAGTATGCTGTAAAATTAGGAGACTGTTAGTTTTTTTTTCATCTTCTTCCTGCCCTTATCGCATATTACTTGCGGTCTTCCCGTCCGATTATAATTTAGGTGTCTTCAAGGCAAGAGTGAATAGGCTCCTAATAAACTAGTGCGCCTCGCCATCAACGATTGCATCACTGCTTACCATCAGGTGGGATCGCAGTCAAGCACTAGTTTATATCAATTAAAAACACATTTTTTTCTTTCATTCTACCCTGTCACTCGTCATGCTATCACTCCTCACACAATCCATCCATCTCTTCTTCGGCCTCCCTCTCCATCCATCTACATCAGTCTTTCCCAAAGTGGGCGATAACGCCCCCTTGTGGGCGCTGCAGGTCTCAAGGGGGGCGGGAAGAGACCCTGAAAGATAATGGAGGCGTTGTGTAGAGGGGGGGGGTGATTTGTAATTTTATTTAGCTAGGAGGCCTCTTAAACAACGACTGCAAGAGCTCTCGACTCTCAACAACAACTTGTGAACATCAACTAATATGAATTAAAAGATTGCTCAAACTCGGTTCTATATTTCTCTCCGCGTAGTTCATATATCTGTCCTATTTTATTGAATATAGAAAAAAATGAAAATCATGTCAATCGGTCGCTCCGTTTCGTAATGAAAGTAGACACAAACAAACATATAAAAAGGCAACAGACACTTTCGCATTTTAATAGTTATTAGTACTCGTAGATATCTATCATGTTTTAACAAGTTTTTGTTAAATAACCCGAATTGTGCATTCCTGTATCAGTCGGCTGGTTCATTGAATACTTGTTCGGACTTGTTGAGTACGATTGAGCGTCGAATGAGATAAACGAGTTTATGCATGTTTGTTTTATTCCTGTCGGTGCGTGCTGCTTAAGCATTCCTATATAAACAATGTAATATTTATTTTATTTTCATTTGTGGTTTCGCGCGCAATAGATGAGCAGTACTTACGCCTCCTCTACACTACTCGCGAAATTGAACGTATTTCTCAAAGCAAAACAATGTCGGAAGTAAAAAAGAAGAGACGGCAATAGTGTGCGGAATATATTAAATTCGGATTTATTGAAAATCCCACAAACCCATCGTCGCCTTTGTGTCTTCTATGTCTAAAAACATTTTCGAATGAAGCAATTAAGCCTTCAAGGCTGCAAGATCATTTGAATAAAATGCATCCAGATAAGAAAGACAAGAATGTATATATATTTTCAAGACTTTTTTTTTTTTTTTTTTTTTTCTGTCGACGGGGAAAATCATCATTGACGAAACCCGCTCTTGGGTGGAGCGGGAGACAGTGTCAGAGTCTTACTGACTAAAAACCCCGCGCCGTTCCTTCTAGCCTTCATACCGGGGCTCTAGTTTCCTTTCGGATAACCCCGACCCCGGTAGGCTTCGACCCAGATGGGCCCCTCCTGTTGCTGAAGACTTAGAGAAGAAGCATAATACTCAGCCAAGTGTAGCAAAACTATTTTCGGTGGCTGCTAAGCAAGATGACGACGGACTTCGAGCTTCGTACAATATCTCTTTGTTAATTGCTCAAAAAGGCAAACCACATAACATCGGAGAAGAGTTAATATTTCCAGCAATAAATGAAGTAATAACTACTGTGCTTCATAAACCGGCCGCAGATATTATCCGAAAAATTCCTTTGAGTAATAATTTTGTGCAAAGACGAATTGATGAAATGGCTGAAAACATTGAAGAATCATTGTGCGATCACCTGAGGACAAGTCAATTCTCAATTCAGCTCGATGAGTCCACTTTACCAACTAATGAAGCATTGTTGTTGTCTTACGTGAGGTTTATTAAAGATGAGAAAATATGTGAAGAACTATTATTTGCTAGAAATTTAGAGACCGATACAAAAGGTGAAACCATATTCAATACATTGGAAAAGTTTTGCGATGAGAAAGAGATTCCTTTGAAAAATATTATTTCAGTTGCTACGGATGGCGCTCCGGCTATGACAGGGTGCCATAGCGTACTTAAAAAATAAAATTCCAGATGTCCTTGGTGTACATTGCGTTATTCATAGACAACATTTAGTTGCTAGAAACTTAAGTGAAAAACTATTTCAATCACTGCAATATGTCATCAAAGCAGTCAATAAAATCCGCAACAGCTCTTTGAATGATAGATTATTTCATCAGCTTTGTGTTACTAATGACGAGGATTTCAACCGTTTGTTGTTTCATACTGAAGTTCGTTGGCTATCAAGAGGCAATTGTCTGACTCGATTTTACAACCTGTTTGACTCTGTTATAGAGTTCTTGGAAACTAAAGATACAGAATTGCACGACAAGCTCATAACATCAAAGAATGATATAGCTTACATGACAGACCTGTATAAATTGTTCAACGACATGAATCTCAAACTGCAAGGCGATAAACTAAATTTAATTAAAACAAAAAACGTTGCTGCTTTCGCAGCCAAACTGCTTTTACACAAAAAGAATCTGGGCAGACGTGAGTTTCACAATTTTCCAAATTTATCAGTATCATGCAGTAACGACGAATTGTTTGCCTACTGCCAACATTTGGAAAACCTCCACATTGACTTCACCGAACGATACCAAGACATTTTAAACTTGGAAATACCAGACTGGGTGTTAGATCCGTTTTCAAATGTCAACACAGCAATGTCACCTCAACTGGAAGAAGAACTTATAGAATTGACAACAAACGAGGAAATAATAATCAAGTTCAAAAATGGTTACCAAGAATTTTGGCTACAAAAACCGATCCCGCAATTGTACCCTGGATTGTGGTCAATCGTTCAACGATTCTTGATAGCATTCCCATCGTCATATTTGTGTGAACGTGGATTTAGTGCTGTGACAACACTGCTTACTAAAAAGAGAAATCGTTTGCTTGTTACCGAACGTGGCGACTTGCGACTGTTCTTGAGTAAATTGGAATCTGATATCAACAAACTTATTAAACAGCATCAGATTCATCCTTCACATTAGTTTTTATATAAGGATTGATTATTTTAGTTATATTTTTAATAAAAGATACTCTGTTTTAATACTATAAAGTTGCGTTTCAATAATCATTCTTATTGGCAGGTGGAGCCCGTAAGAGTTAACTTGAGACCTAAGCGCCGTTGTATATTACCTACTGCGCTCAGGTTTCAAGTTGCGGGTTATAGTAAAAGTTTCGTTTAGAATTCTCCGTTAATATACATAATATACATATCTAGGTCACAATAATTAATTAATTTAATTTGAAGTTATAGTGGTTTTTAAATAGGTGAAAAAATGGGGGCGCTAAAAAAATATTTATTCTCAAAGTGGGCAGTAGACAAAATAAGTTTGGGAACCACTGATCTACATGTATAGGTACTCAGAATCAAAACTTATTTAGTAACTTGTGTTTCATCCGTCCTCTTCACATGACCACACCAAGACAAACTATTTTTTTTTTTCATATTAAGATTAAAATGCGATTTGATGATTGGTTGGAGCTGAGAACCTTGTCTTGCTTCTATTAAGGTAGAACGACGCCGATGTGGGCGCGTCAGTCTCCATACATTTATATGGCAACTAGACTTGTAGAGCTACACTAGATACACGCCACGCGATGTCGTTTTACGTACAAATCAGGCGTGGTCCACATGTGCCTCAGTCTAATGTAGTTCTAGCTTTATTGTACTCTAATCTACTGAATTACTTTTTATATTATTATTATTGATAGGCTCTCGTTTGACCACTATCTCACTTGTTAAATAATGAGTCTTACGACGTTTTTGGGGAGGTGGGTACAGTTAGTTCATTAGATTTTCCCACAAAAATATTTAAATTGAATGTTCCCAATATTACGAAGTCTATGCGAAGCAAACGATAGTACAATAGCGGAGGGGAGTGGGGATCGGCCGGCAGGGGTGCTTGGTGCGCTTTGGCCGCGTCATATCGACGCATGTAGGTATAGCAAAATACAGAGTTGAAATGTGTAAGATACTCGTAGAACAACGAAATCTTGAAGGTTTATTTTTGGTAAATGAATTATGATTTGTAAAAAGTCATAGAACAAAAGTTGTTATTTATGATGTTAGTAATACAGTCCTGCAAGGTTCTTAGTGTTTTATAAATAACCCTGGATATTCTCTACTTTTACGTGGGTGAAGCTACTGGCAGAATCAAGTCTACACTAATATTATAAAGAGGTAAAGTTTGTAGGAGGTAATCTCTGAAAGTACTGGTCCAATGGTTAAATTTTTTTTCAATGATAAAAAGCTGATTTATTCCTGAGTGACATAGGCTATATTTTATGTATACACATACAGGCATAAGATAGTGCCTAATTAAACATAAGTTAGATTTACCCACTAGTTGCAAAATGTGGCTGCACTCGCGTGATAGTAGGATATTATCCCAAGGGAACATACTCCCGGGACAATGTGTCTTATGTGCTATTCCAAAGCATGGTCTACCCGTGGACCAAGTTTCGTTGAAATCTGTTTAGCTGTTCGCGCGTGAAGAAGTGACACACATTAATAATATAAAAATAATAATAATATTTCACAACTATCACATATTGCTGTCTAGTCGCAAGGTAAGCAGAGCTTGTGTTATGAGTACTAGACAACTGATAAATATACTTTTATATTTCAAAATCCATACATATTATAGATAAATTACACCCAGACACAGAACAAATGATCAAGCTCATCACACAGACATTTGTCCTGGGTGGGAATCAAACCCACAACCTCCGGCATAGCAGTCAGGGCTACTAACCACTAGACCAACAGGACAGTCACACATACACACACACTCATAAACTTTAGTCTTTATAATAATAAATAGTGAGATTTTAATACTAAAAATATGAATTGAAGCATAAAATGTGTGTAGCATTTTTAAATGAAAACTATATATTATTATTTACATTCTAGACACGTACGTGTATAGGACGTAAACAATTCCATGATTATTGATAATACCACAAATAAAAACCTATCACCATGGTGGCATATTGTAGAAAATTGTGAATGATTTTATATATTCACCAAATCTAAGTGCAATTAGTAACTAAACCTTGAATATATGTGATATTAAGAATAACATTTCAATTGTCTGATTTTTATCACCTGAGTTTCAAATCGAAAATCGCCTTTGTTTACAAAATTTAAAACTGACCTACCTATCAGTCTGATTTCTTAAATACGACAAAAAACACGTCACAAACTCGTTCTTGTTGCAGCAATTTAGTATACAGTCCTCGGGCGTGTCCTAAAAACATAAATAACATGAAAAAACAGCAAAAATAAGCTAAAATTTTCATTTTGTTCTAGGTTAGAATTTCACCTCCAAAGATTCATCATTTAGCCACTTTATCAGCAGTACAGCGTCTAACTTTCCTGTAAGGACACTTTCTATAATTGTTTCTGGCATTTTGGTGTTTTATCATAAAACTAAAGTGGTTTTTTGAACAATTATCGATTTTTGGCAGCTGTGCGCTCAAACTTCGGGATATGCCATACTTGTTGTGATGTTGCTATATGAATAATTAATTTGAATATGTCAAAAGAGCTGGCAAAAGTTTTTAGTCGATAATAAATCGACTAAATATTTGTGTCGTTTTCTTCGTTATCCGACAACTCTGTAGCTCAGATACGAAGATATATCAAATATATTGTAGTTTTTGTTAAACAACAAATTTTCTCATCTTATGATAATTTATTTAGTACTAGGAACAGTAAAAAAATCCGTAAAGAAATTGTGTCATTTTTCATCAGAAACCACCTAACAATCTAAATAATCGACAATTCACCCAAACTTGTATACTTGATGCATCACTACAACTTACTGTCAGTGTCAAACAATTTTTATTTGTGTACCTACCACGGTAAACAAACTCTCTTCTAACTCGATTTTCCAGTTGAATTCTTGTTTACTCTTTCAGAATTAATCACAGCCGCGACTTTCAAATCGAGTTACGTGGTAATCGTGAAACAATAGTAGTGGTTTCTCATCTATTGTTTTGTGTTCCGGTTCTTTATTTTTCGCGTTTTGTATTAGAAAAGTAAAGAAAGATGAATTAAATATCGCTGTAAAAATGTCTGTAGTGTGGAATACTAGTGGTTTGTGCCGTTGCTGTCATGCTGAAGGCAATTACAAGAGCCTAAACGTATATCCGAATGAAGAAATTGAAGAAGACTGCTATATTTTGTTGAGAGACACTTTTAATATCATTGTGAGTATTGTTTATATTTCAGTAAATTATCTGTTGAAAGCAAATTTGAAAGAGTACTTGAAAGCTTTTTTTTATTTTTGGGAGAGTGTATTGCCCAGCTGTGGGATAGCAATAACTAAATAAATAAATGCAATTTTAAGTTTATTTTTCAAATAAATTTCTATTTAGTAAAAAAACAAGATAATAATATGGTAGGTATATAATAATATGGATGGTAATAATATCCATTTGTGACCAGTAAAAAAAAAGGCTTGTATACTTAAGAAGAAACAAAGCATATTCTAGTCAGACTTGCATGATTACTGACTTATCTTCTTAGTCATATCATCTTCCTCCCTTGTCCCATGTTATTTGGGGTCGGCGCAACACATTTTTTTTTCCATTCAATCCTGTCACACGTCATGCTAAGGTCATGAGATCAACGAATACCAAGTGCAAGTTTTTATGTTCACCTCTGTATTTCTCGCACAGCTGGCGTATAGCAAAAATGGCATCCGTTGTACCCCAACCAGGCATAAAACCGAATTGGTTCTGCAAAATTTCACTCTCTTCTCTCAGTTGCCTTAGGTAGCTAAAACGGGCTGTTATCCGCAATTCCACGACTAAGGCGCGTATTTTGCGTATGAACATACCTCTCGGTCGCCTTTCAATAACTTTCTCCCGAACTTTCAATACTTATCTTCTTAATTCATTAAACCCCAAGTGAACGCCTGCATTTGCGCACCCATTGTCTTTCTATTGTGTCTCTAATTATCACGATTGAAGAGTTAATCCATCATCATAATTATACAATGGTATCTCTAACATCTAATTTGATGGCACTCCACACATGTAAACACATACTAACACATGCCCACCGCTACACTCTACACAGAGCTGCTTATTAATTTATGAGTGTTTGTTTCGGTTTGTTTTTAATTGTTACTAAGCTCTTGTAAAGTATCAGATAAGCGAAGGAGGGAAACAACTCCAACACAAGTATTATTGATAATTTACTGGGGCTGTTTAATTAATTCATGAATCCCTAAGCGACCACCGGTGGCCACGCATCTATTGTCTTACTATTGTGTCTCTAATTGACGGTATCTGAAGGGTTAATTAAATCCTAAGCCAACGCCGGCTTTCACACTGTGCAAATGCATATCAGAGGTGCTTTCTCTGTTAAGTTTGGATGCCCTGTGAAACTTGCCATCCATTTATTGAGTCAGGAATTTAATGCCTGGTTGGCACAAATGATGGTCAGGTCCTGGTTGGATCCTGATGAAAAAAATGCAACTGAGCATTAGGGTGTGAAACAATTTGAACTGATATTCAAAACAAGAACTCGAAGAAGCCTCGTCGTTTATACCACATACATCGAGGGACTGAACAATTTGCCTGCTGCGGTCTTCTAATATTTAGGTGGCTTCAAGGCTAGAGTGAATAGACTCTTAATAAACTAGTGCGCCTCACCATCAACAATTGCATCACTGCTTACCATTAGGTGGGATTTCAGTCAAGCACTACTAAGAAAAAAAAAAGAACAACTGTTCTCTTAAATATAATATTTATTATTTGTTCCAGTTAAACCCACCACCAAACGATGCTACGTCCTACGCAGTGTGCAGTACATGCGAGCCGAGGCTGCGGGACGCGGCGCACTTCAAGAAACAAGTGTTGCTGTGTGAGGAGAAGCTGAAGGAGTACCTCTACAGTTGTGGCTATAATGGTTAGTTCATCTATTTGATATTCTGTTGGATATAGTGGATCAAAAATAAAGATGTCCGCAGAACTCTGGCTGCAAAAAAATTGGGGATCTTAGCAAAGGTGAGACGGTACTTTTGCCAGAACAGCTGCTCAATCTTTATCAAGCCCAAGTTCGATCGTGTATGGAGTACTGTTCTCATCTGGGACGGAGCTGCCAAATACCAGCTTGATGCGCTGGAGTCGAATGAGAGGCGAGCCAAGAGAATCATCGGCAATGATGCACTTCTAGAGTCGAAGGTCCAAAGCCTTGAGCATCGCCACCGAGTTGCTAGTCTGTCGGTTTTCTATCGTCTACATTTCGGGGAGTGTGCACTGGAATTGCACAATCTAATTCCGCCAAATCCGTTCCATCATTGAACAACAAGACGTACGGCGTTGTGTCACCGGTACATGGTCGAGATCCCACCCATACGCACAAAGCGTTTTGGGAACACATTTATTGTGCGTACAGCCAAGATGTGGAATTACCTGCCAGAGTCTGTGTTTCCTGATAGCTACAACTTAGGGGTCTTTAAGTCAAGAGTGAATAGGTTACTTTTAGGCAAGCGTGTTCCATCGTCGACCACATCATCGCTTACCATCAGGTGAGATGGTGGTCAAACGTGAGCCTATCAATAATAAAAAAAAGGAGGACCAAGGTTACGGACGTAGCCCGAGGAATCACTAAACTTAAGGCCAGATTCCTTTCATTCATCATCCATCTAATTATATTTTTCTTCATCTTTCAGATTCTGAAGTTTTAGACAAAGACGTTAAAAAGGAATTTGGTAAAAATGGTAAGTTTTTTTGCAAAGGACAATAGGCACATTGGTACAGACCCCATTCTCTTTTCAACCCTAATACTGTACAATAAAGTTCATATTCATTTTATCTAGTTGAAGTTAAAGGAGAATTGTTTGTCTTGGTATGGTCATGTGAAGAGGGAGGGAAGAAACGCATGTTATTAGAAAAGTATGAGTATACATGTGGACTAATGTGGAGGGATGGAGAGGGAGAGGAGGCCAAAGAAAAGATGCATGTGCAGCGACATCTATGGCGTCACATAAGAACTAATCCTGCATCGCGCTATTAATGTTCTCCGCGCGATATGAACATATGAAACAGCCCGAAATCATCTACCGGGCAGTTGCCTACCAGACATGACACCTGTCTGGTTGAAGGATCCTCTCTTTTCAATGGAGGTTTGCGAGACTTTTTACTCTCTGCTACGAGAGCAGTGGTGGCCGTGTGGTAATGGCTCCGACTTACGAGTTGTAGGTCGCGCGTTCAAACCCAGCCAGGCGCATTGCTTTGTGTAATTTATTTCATCACCACTGCTCTCAAAACCGTGAAGGAAAACATCATGAGAAAACCAGCCTATCCTAAAACCAAAAATTCGTTGACATGTGATATTCACCAACGCGCACTGGGCCTGCGTGGTTGATTACGGCCCATTCGCTCTCCTAGAGAGGAGGCCTGAGTCCCAGCTGTGGGAACATTAAAAAGGCTGATGATGACTCTTAGTTACACATGCCTCTGAATATGGATTGTGTGAGGAGTGATATGAAATAAAAGAGAGTTAGTGATAGTGTGACGGGTGACAGGACAGAATTGAAGAAAAAATCGTGTTGCGCCGACCCCAAATAGCAGCAGGAAGATGCTGAATCATATTTTGTCTTATTTACAGATTTAAAAGAAGAGTCAAATCATGAAGACCAGGATAGGCTGAATATAAAATATGATGGTGAGAAATATTTTTAACTGACTATAAAAAGAGGAAGTTTTTGAATTCGGAATATACAAAATAGCTTTTGCCCGCGGCTTCGCTCGCGTTAAATTCGGTAACACGGTTCCCCAGGGAAGTGGGGAGTTAGAAAAAGGCAAAAAGTAGCCTATGTCACTCTCCATCTCTTCAACTATCTCCACTTAAAAAATCACGTCAATGCGTCACCCTGTTTTGCCGTGAAACACGGACAAACAGACACACACTTTCCCATTTATATTTTACTAGCTTTTGCCCGCGCGGCTTCGCTCCCGCTCTTCCCTACTGCACCCTACTATACTCGACTCTATCCTACTCTACCCTACTCTACCCTATTCTACCCTACTCTACACTACTCTACCCTACTCTACCCTACCCTATTTTACCCTACTCTACCCTACCCTATTCTACCCTACTCTACACTACTCTACCCTTTTCTACCCTACTCTACCCTACTCTACACTACTCTACCCTACTCTACACTACTCTACCCTACTCGTTTATATTTTATTAGTAACTTTAATTTGAGTGGCCTGCTGGTCAAGTGGTCAGTAGCCCTGACTGCTATGCAGGATGTCGTGGTTTCGGTTCACATCCAGTAGACCAGGACAATGTGCAGGAATTTGTGTAATGAGTACAATCATTTGTTCTGTATCCGAGTGTAATAAAAATTATCTATAATATGCATGTACTAGCTGCTCCCAGCGGCTTCGCCCGCGTGATAGCAGAAAATTATCCCAAGGGAACAGACTTCCGGGATAAAAAGTATCCTATGTCCTATTCCAAGACATGGCCTATCCGTGTACCAAGTTTCATCAAAATTGGTTTTGCCATTTAGGCATGAAGACGTAACAAACAAACTCACTTTTGCTTTTATAATATGAATAAGTAAGGATTTAGAAATATATTGTTCATCAGCTGTCTAGTACTCATAACACAAGCTCTGCTTAGCTTGGGACTAGACGGCGTTGTGTGATAGTTGTGAAATTTATTACTATTATTTCATTTGCGTCCCGTATCCATCAGATTACCGCAACCTTCACCAGGTCATTGGTCCACCTTGTAGGAGGCCACCCAACGCTGCGTCTTCCGGTACGCGGCTGCTACTTCAGTACTTTTCGGCCCTAATGACCATCTGTTCTACGAGCAATGTGCTCTGCCCACTGCCACGTAAGTTTGGGCGATTTTTCGGTAACCTTGATTCTTCTGCAAGGAGAAGGATCGTTCATTGAGACGACACTTGGGGGAGGCCTATGTCCAACAGTGGTGATGATTTCTTCTTGTCTTCAGATGACAGTCCTCCTTCGATGGAGATATTCATCACACCGGTAGAAGATGATGACCAGCCTCTCTCTGTGCTGAAGAGCTTGCGATCCAGGGCAGAGTCTTCGGAGACAGAGGCTGAGTGGGCTGGACCTGTGGATTTGAGTGATGGTGAGTAGATACTTCGTATCAATTCATAGAGATATACATCGTGGTAGAAGAAATTGATGACCGGACATCTCTTGGCGTTAAAGAGCTCTTGATCGGGACTATTGGGCGGGTGTCCTGGATTCGAGTGAGTGGAGTGAGTGTAGATACTTTTGTAGCCACCATGGTGGAGTTGGGTAGGTCGAACTTCGAGAAAGACGTCAACCATCGAATCCAACTCGGCTGGGCAGCGTTCGGGAAGCTACGCGGTGTCTTCTAGTCCAACATACCACAGTGTCTCAAAACGAAAGTCTATGACCAGTGCGTGTTGCTAGAGATGACATATGGCTCCGAAACGTGATCGCTCACAATGGGCCTTATCAGAAGGCTCAAAGTCACCCAAAGGGCAATGGAAATAGATATGCTTGGGGTTTCCCTGCGTGATCGAATCAACAATGAAGATATCCGCAGGAGAACTACAGTTGCCGACATAGCACAAAGAATTGCCAAACTTTAGTGGCAATGGGCAGGGCACATTGCTCGCAGAACAAGTAGCCGTTGGGGCCGGAAAGTTCTGGTGTGACACTTAAAAAAAAAAGCCTATGTCCGTCTCCAGGGTCCCAACTATCTCTGTACCAAAATTCATCAAAATCGGTTTTGCCATTTAGGCGTGAAGATGTAACAAACAAACAAACTCACTTTCGCTTTTATAATATTAAGTAAGGAATCTGTTTTTGTTGAACTTTACTACACGTTAAACTAACACCATATTTTCTTAAATTTCAGACGACACCAAAAACTCGAAGAAAAGAAAAACGGAACCCAAATTCGCTTGCGATATATGTGACAAGAAATTCTCGTACAACGGTTCTCTAGAGGTCCACATGAGGGCCCATAACGGGGAAAAAACATTCACCTGTCATCTATGTAGCTCTTCACACACAAACAATAAAGAACTCACTAAACACATAACCATAGCACACATAGTAGACAACACATACCCTTGTACAATCTGCGAAAAAATCTTCGAAAAAGCCCGGCTACTAAAAAAACATATGAAATCACATTTCGAAGAAAAATTCAAATGTACAGAGTGTGGCAAAGAGTTTCAAAGAAAAAAAGGTCTGAAAGAACATATGAAAACTCATACTGGCGAACGGAAATACAGCTGTTCTGTCTGCAATAAGGCTTTCGGGCATAATCAGACGCTAAAATCTCATATGTATATTCATACTGGCGAAAAACCCTATGTCTGTGATGTTTGCGGTCGAAGATTCCTTCAGAGATCTCATTTGAAAAGGCATATATTTATTATCCATGCGGGAATCAAATTACATACTTGTAATGTTTGTAATAAGCAATTTTCTAGTAAAAGTTATTTGGCGATTCATGAGAGGCAGCATACTGGCGAAAAACCGTATTCTTGTGAAGTATGCAAGAAAGATTTTACTGCGTATACGACTTTAAAAGTTCATATGCGAGTACATACAGGATTCAAACCATACACATGTTCATTTTGCAATCGCCAATTTGCCCAAATGGCGAGTTTCAAACTCCATCAAAGAACGCACACTGGCGAAAAACCATTTTCTTGTAAAATTTGTAAAAAACCGTTTTCTGATAATGGCTATCTCAAGATTCATATGCGAGTGCATTCAGGAGAAAAACCGTTTTCTTGTGAGATTTGTAAGAGGTGTTTTAGAGAGACAGGGCAGTTGAAAAGGCATATGCGGGTGCATACAGGAATAAAACCGTATACTTGTAAAATTTGTAATAAACAAATAGGGAATTTATCTAAACATATGCGAGTCCACTCTGAAGAGAGACCGTTCAGTTGTAATATTTGTAATAAACAGTTTTCTATTAACGGTAACTTAAAATTGCATATGAGAATTCATACGGGCGAAAAACCGTTTGCATGTGAGGCGTGCAATAGTCAGTTTACACAAAGCAGTGGATTGAAAAGACATAGATGTACCAACGTTGGAAAAAACGATGGATTGAGTTCCTAAGTGTGCGCAGACTACCCACCTCGGACGGTGAGCAACGTGTAGCTTGCCGTCCGACAAAGATTAGGCCTGAATGCGACTCAAAAAGCTGTCAGCAAAATTTACGGTACCCGCTACGGAACCTAGGTCGATGATTTCAAAAAAAGGCACGTTTTACACAGTGACCCCGACGAGCGGCGAGTATCCACCCTTACGTTGTTGGCTACGGTCCGGACTAAGCGTTTCTCGTCGTTTATACCGTGTACATCGAAGGACTGGAACAACTTGCCAGCGGTTTTCCCTTCCGATTATAATTTAGGAGACTTCAATGCTAGAGTGAATAGTCTCTTGAACTAGTGCGCTTCACCATCAACGATTGCATCACTGCTTACCATCAGGTGCGATCGCAGTCAAGCACTGGGTTATACAGGGTTATTTGCAAAACACCGGCAACGTCTCAGGACTTTGTTAAGAACATCATAAACAACAAACTTTTGTTCTATAACTTTTAAAAATTAATCATACATTGGTTTATCAGATTTTCATATAAAAATAAAGATATTTAAATTGAATGTTCTAAATGATAAGAAGTCTATGCGAAGCAAGCGATAGTACAATATTGGAGGGCAGCGGGGATCGTGCGCGGGAGGGGCGGGTGGATGCAGCAAAATACAGAGTTGAAATGTGTTAGATAGAACAACAAAATCTTGAAGGTTTGTTTTTGGTAAATGTTTAGCGACATCTATGCCGCCACATAAGAACTACGAAGAAAATACGAAATCCTGCATCGCGCAATCAAAGTTCTCCGCGCGATTTGAACATATACGACAGCCCGACATCAACTATCAGGCAGTCGCCCACCAGACTATAGCACCCTGTCTGGCCGGAGGATCCTCCCTTTTCAATGGAGGTTTGTGGGACTTTACTCTCTGTTCCGCATACATCCAAAGGTTCATCAGATTTTCATATAAAAATAAAGATATTTAAATTTAATGTTCTAAATGTTAAGAAGTCTATGCGAAGCAAGCGATACTACAATAGCGGAGGGCAGCGAGAGGCATGGGTGGATGCAGCAAAATACAGAGTTGAAATGTGTTAGATAGAACAACAAAATCTTGAAGGTTTGGTTTTGGTAAATGTATTGATTTTGTGAAAAGTCATAGAACAAAAGTTGTTGTTTATGATGTTAGTAATACAGTCCTGCAGAATTCTTAGTGTTTTACAAATTACCCTGTATAATAAAGAAGTGGTATTGCGATCAGCTGTTACGCTGTTTGTCGTGGATTCGATCACTTCTATTTTCTTGTAATACATTTTGTTACGGTGATACATCTTTTTTAAAATGTACGCTAACATCACCCTGTATATAATTAAAAATGTAATTAAATGTAAGCAAATTATTTTCATAAGAAATCTTATTTATCAATTTTTATCTTAAATCACATTAAATTATTGTCTAAAATTATTGTAATCTATATTTTTTTGCTTAATCTTAAATATAATATTCAATTTTATTAATGAAGGATAGTTTTATTTTAAACTAAATTTAGCTTTTGTAGCTACCCGCTGAAAGCCTGTGGCGATTATCACGCGCCACGCAGCGTAGCGCGTGAATACGTGTTTTGACGTTGCTTGTAAGTATCTCCGTTTGTATAGAAAACACGCACAGTCCAACACACTGAAAATGCATCCACGCGCGTTCATGCAGATCACGCGCCTACATGCGGAGAAACATGCACTCACGCGCGTGTGTGCGGAGCTGTGCGGGATAAGAGGTACAGTGCGTTTCACTTAAGAAGTTACATCGGCGTAATGTTGGCTCCACTGTCTGTCTACACAAAAAGAAGGGAAAAAAGGAAAGAGTTGCCTACTCTACCAAAATTGTTCCCCGAAATGTGAAACGAAATCGATTTTAACGGTAGCTGCAACACTTTTTGGAAAACTATGAGAGGAATGGGATTTTATTTTAAAAAAGTAGGTCTCAAAGGAAGTTGTTAATAGAGAGGAACGATACTGTGGCGTGGCGTTTTCGTTATTTGAAAGAATTGTAAGACAATCGGAATGGAGCCCAGCGCCCTATACTTTATACAAAAATAGTAACAATAAAAAAAGGCAATTGTTAAAGTAACGAAGTATCAGTTAATCTCCCTCATATCAAGTAATTTAATTGCTAAAAATATGGCAACATTATTTTCAATACTACCAACAAGACAGCAATGTAACTTCTTAAGTGAAACGCACTGTATGGCACAATGAGTCTCGTAGTGCCGTGCGTGATATTGTATGAAATGAATCAGAGCCTACGTGAATTAACAAAACGCAACTACGCGCGTGAGTGCGTAAAAAACCCCGCACGATGACGGCTCAAGTACGCGCGTACGTGCGTTGACACGCAACATGCAGTGTGATGCGTGGATTTAAATGGCAGTGTTTACTCGATAAACTGTCGTCTATATTTTTTTTTTTTGCGGTAACAATAGATTGTCTTGACAGTGGGACAGTCTTAAAAGCTATCACGACAGTCGTAAAACGTAAAAAAAATCTCAAGATTAATAGCATAAGCATAATCGGCCTTTTAATGTTCCCACTGCTGGGACTCAGGCCTCCTATCTAGAAGAGGGAATGGACCGCGTAATCCACCACGCGGGCCCAGTGCGGGTTGGTGAATGTCGCATGTCTTCAAAATTTTGGTTCTAGGACTTGCCGGTTTTCTCACGATGTTTTCCTTCACCGTTTTGAGAGCAATGGTGATGAAATAAATGACACAAAGTAATGTGCCTGGCTGGGTTTGAACCCGCGACCTACAACTCGTAAGTCAGGGCCGTTACACTCGGCCACCACTGCTCCTCGTCTGTCAAGACTAGAGATGTGCGTTGCCGGCAATATTGCCGTGAAGTGGGACTATTGCCCGATGTATGAATATTGGTGGCAATATTGCCAGCAATATTCCCGGATAGCAGCGGCACATCTCTTAGTCAAGACTAAACCGTAACATTAAGCAATAAGCATGTGTCGTTGTCGGCCACGACAAACAGTTCGCAAGTGTTCCCATTTTTTCAAACAGTAATAATGGGAACAGCTAGAGACGATAGTCGTCTGACGATAAAATAACCGTTACGACATAATGGGTACGTCATCATCATATCAGCCGAAAGACGTCCACTGCTGGACATAGGCCTCACCCAAGCGTTGCCACAACGACCGGTCCTGTGCGTCACGCATCCAAGGGATTCCCGCTACCTTGACCAGGTCGTCGGTCCACCTTGTTGGAAGCCTACCTACGCTGCGTCTTGCGGTATGCGGTCGCCACTCCAGAACCTTTCGTCCCCATCGACCAACTGTTCAGCGTGCAATGTGCCCTGCCCATTGCGTGGCCTTAGGCAGTTCGTACTAGTTGATCTAAGGGTGTTTTTAATATCGTGCGATTTTGAACACGCATGTGGGATTGTTCTCTGCAAATGTCCATTTCCTACAAGTATTTATTGTAGTGCGTGGAGTACGCATGCGGGACACGTTTTTTTTTTGTATTTTGACATTTTCCGGGCAAAACCCTATGCGGGTTTGCCCCGCATGCAGAAAAAAAGAGTGTGTCAGACTTTATTGATTAAAAAAAACTACCTGTTCTTTCAGCACTTTCCGCTCCACGGCCGCGGTTACGCTTGTAAGTAAGTATTCAATTCTATGGCTTTTGATTTGATAGTTTTCAATCAATATTATTTTAATGGAAAATCGGCCATTATTTGTGATTGTAGATTCTTTCATGATTAACTACATTTCTTAATTAATACTGAAATAATATTGAGTTTTTATTTGAAAAAAAAAACAAAGCTGAGTAAATTATTTTTGTGTGTCGATGACATTTTTTTTTTTTCAAATTAAATTTCTTGCGAGGCCCTGTATTCTCATATAGCATTTTATACTTAACAATGAAAAATCGGAAGATATAGAATAATAAATTTTCTTTTGAAATTAGATAAGTATGTTAAAAATATTATCTACGAGTGTTACTCTTGCCATCATTAGTAAGTTTATTTATTTACAAACTTCCACTCTAGCTTGGCTAACTGTGTAGATAATCCCTACTAATATTATAAATGCGAAAGTAACTCTGTCTGTCTGTCTGTTACGCTTTCACGCAAAAACTACTGAACGGATTTAGATCAAATTTGGTAGGTAGGTAGAAGAGACACTGGAATAACACATAGGCTACCTATAATTCCACTGCTGAGCACGGGTCTCTGCCCGCGCGATATAAACTGTAGTCCACGCGGGCGAAGCCGCGGGCGGAAAGCTAGTGTTCTTATAATTGGCTAATCAGTTTTTTATACACCACTATTAATTCATTATCATCAGCCTTTTTAATGTTCCCACTGCTGGGACGCAGGCCTTCTCTCTAGGAGAGGGAATGGGCCGTAATCCACCACACGGGTCCATTGCGGGTTGGTGGATGTCACATGTTTTCGAATTTTTGGTTCTAGGACATGTCGGCTTCCTCACGATGTTTTCCTGCACCGTTTTCAGAGCAGTGGTTATGAAATAAATTACACAAAGTAATGCGCCTGGCTGGGTTCGAACTGCGACCTACAACTCGTAAGTCGGGGCCGTTACCACTCAGCCACCACTGCTCTGCCACTGTTAATTAATTATTTTTAAAAATAGGGCTCTATCCGTTCCCGTTACTTCATATTTGAAAAGTTAAAGTAAAAAAAAAACGAAGTCCCAAAATTGTCCACGAGAGATAATAATTGGTAAATTCATAATAGAATCAATCGTTCATAACATTTACTAGAAAATACCACGCGCAGTTGTTTTACCATTTAGATCGCCATTTATTCCTTTTATATATCATCATCATCCTCATCATTTCAGCCGATATACCTACGTCCACTGTTGGACATAGGCCTCCCCAAGCGTCGCCTCAACCAACGATCCTGTGCGTCTCGCATCCATCGGTTTCCCGCGACCTTCACCAGGTCATCAGTCCACCTTGTTGGAGGCCTTCCAACGCTGCGTCTTCCGGTACGCAACGCCACTCCAGAACCTTTCGGCCCCAACGGCCATCTGTTCTGCGAGCAATGTACCCTGCCCATTGCCACTTAAGTTTGGCAATTCTTTGTGCTATGTCGGCAACTTTCACGTCTCACGTAATCACGCAAGGAAACCCCGAGCATAGCCCTTTCCATTGCCCTTTGGGTGACTTTAAGCCTTATGATGAGGCCCATTGTGAGCGACCACGTTTCGGAGCCATATGTCATCACTGGCAACACGCACTGATCATAGACTTTCGTCTTGAGACACTGTGGTATGTTGGACGAGAAGACACCGCGTAGCTTCTCGAACGCTGCTCAGCCGAGTTAGATTCGACGGTTGACCTCCTGACTTTGATGACCTTTGATATATAATCATTAGTATTTCAATATTTCCATAGAGTGACATTTCGGGATATAAACAAACGCTAATAACTTTGCTCTTTATGAATATTATTTATTGAGACTTTACTTGAATAATAACAAGACCTTTAAGTATTTATACTAATTAAAAATTAGTGGTGTATATATACTGTAAGTTTCCCAAGATGTAATAAATAAATTAAAAAATAATTAAAAGCGAATAATAAAATTCTCTTTTACAGTAACTACAGTGTATACAAATGAAAATGTGTCAAAAAAACTACCAAAATTAAATAAAACTATGAAAAATAAACTGTCGAACTTACGTAAAAATGTTATAGATGAGCCAAAATTAAATAAAAATGTAACAACAGAAGTGTCAAACTTAAGTCAAAGTGCAGAAGTGTCAAACTTAAGTCAAAGTACAGAAGAAGTGTCAAACTTAAGTCAAAGTGCAGAAGTGTCAAACTTAAGTCAAAGTACAGAAGAAGTGTCAAACTTAAGTCAAAGTACAAATGAAGTGTCGAACTTAAGCCAAAATACAAATGAAGCGTCAAACTTAAGTCAAAGTACAGAAGAAGTGTCAAACTTAAGTCAAAGTACAAATGAAGTGTCGAACTTAAATCAAAGTACAAATGAAGTATCGAACTTAAATCAAAGTACAAATGAAGTGTCAAACTTAAGTCAAAGTACAGAAGAAGTGTCAAACTTAAGTCAAAGTGCAGAAGTGTCAAACTTAAGTCAAAGTACAAATGAAGTGTCGAACTTAAATCAAAGTACAAATGAAGTGTCAAACTTAAGTCAAAGTACAGAAGAAGTGTCAAACTTAAGTCAAAGTATAGAAGTGTCAAACTTAAGTCAAAGTACAAATGAAGTGTCGAACTTAAGTCAAAGTACAAATAAAGTGTCAAACTTAAGTCAAAGTACAGAAGTAGTGTCAAACTTAAGTCAAAGTATAGACGAAGTGTCAAACTTAAGTCAAAATACAAATGAAGTGTCAAACTTAAGTCAAAGTACAGAAGTGTCAAACTTAAGTCAAAGTACAAAAGAGTCAAACTTAAGTCAAAGTACAGAAGATGTGTCAAACTTAAGTCAAAGTACAAATGAAGTGTCGAACTTAATTCAAAGTACAGAAGAAGTGTCAAACTTAAGTCAAAGCACAACAGAAGTGTCAAAATTTAGACGAAGGACAACAGAAAAATTAAAATTAAATCAAATTACATCAACGGAAATACAAGACTCAAACAGAAGTTTAACAATGGAAGAAGCAATATCAAATGAGGATATAAAAGTAAACGGTGACACAATCAGAGTAAAACTAAAAACCTACTATGAGCCCGAGACCCTTGAAGTGTGGAAAATGTATTTAAGAGAAAAACAAAATCGTTTCAAAGAAAAATTAAGAAGGACAACTGCAATGGGAAATGATGATGCTGTTACAGAAAGGTAAGTTGTAGCACAAAATAGATAGGTACAGAAGACAATCTCATGTATGTACTTCACTTTTTATACTTTTTTTTTTGATGGGGAAAATCATCTTATGACAAAACCCGTTCTGGGTGGAGCGGGAGATAGTGTCAGACTCTTACTGACTAAAAACCCCATCTCGTTCCATTCATTCCTTACTTTTGCTGACAAGGGGGAAGGGAGAGTTGATATTTGCAAAAAAACTGCTTACTTAATACTAGAACGACCCCTTACAGCAGGTCAGAGCGAGCATTAGGTGCTAGTAAACAGCTGGATGCAAGTGCAAAACAACCCCTCAGTCGCCTGGATGGCCCGGTGACTATGTATTTTTGCTGACATAACGAGCTTATAACTTTGTGATTTGTGATACAGTTATGAAATTTTGTACATAGATTCTTTACTAGACACATATTTCGGGTTTCGCGTATACTAAAACTATTTTTTTTGCTTTTTTTTTAATAATATAATAAAGAGGTAAAGTTTGTTTTCATGTTTTTTTGTTTGTAAGAGGTAATCTCTGAAAGTACTGGTCCGATTGCTAAACTTTTTTCACCGACAGAAAGCTGTTTCATTCCTGAGTGACGTAATAGTACATTATGATATAAGTGTGTAATGTTAGTGATTACCGTTGAGGCGGTATTTAGACCCGAGCCATGGCGAGGGTTCTAACATTATTAATCATGAATTACTCACGTGTATCATACGACGTTTTTCAATACACTTGTGAATAAAATAACTGTAAAACGAGTAAATTTTTGTGGCAGTAAAAATCTGTTTTCAAATGCGCGGCCATTTGTTTTCTTTTCCTCGTGGGGGACCTGCACCCATCCTGATACGATAATGTAATAAAATTATAGCGGTGGGGAGGTGTAACAATAAGGTTTTAACCACATTACAGCACTAGTGCGTAATGGTAATCAAAATGTCACAGTTTGGTAACAAGTGCCATTATATACCTAAGTGCAGTGCAATAAGAGTCACTTTATGAGCAAGTGAATTGAAAACTATATTTTATGTACGCGGGTGAAGCCGCGGGCTAAAGCTAGTGGTTGATTTTTTCAATCTATATATTTCAGCTACAGTCCTTCAAGCGTGCCTGAAGATTCAAACCAGATTAACACTGCAAGAGAGGATGAAAGCAATTCAATTGAAATCAAAAATGATATAAGCGAAGAATCAAGTCTAAATGAAGATGATATTATGAAACTAGCAGAGCTTTTAAACCGTAGCGTCAGTTCAGTGAATGCCACGTAAGTAAGTACCTACGTGAGGTACCTAATGCCTTTTTTAATGTAGGAAGTTATCTAATAACTCCCTTATGAAGTCGAGGTCTGTACCCTTCCACAGGGTGCTGTGTAGTCACTTAAGGTGGTGCATCATGACTCACATTTTCACTGTTTTTCATACAACCGCTCATAACTGATTATGACGTTATTACACATTTTTCATTAGATATTTTGGAAACACAGTATCTTGTGGATATTATCTAGGTTTCTAAAGAAACCAATTTCTCAATTTGTGTAAAACTGTTAACGTAACTGTTAACTGTTTGTGTGTGTTTGTGTGTTTTGTGAGTTGTTGTTGGAAATTGTCATTGTTGGTTGTAAACAACGTGGTTAGTTCTCAATTGATTTTTATGATACGCGATCTTAAGGTGGTGTATCATGACTCACATTTTCACTGTTTTTCACACAACCGCTCATAACTGATTATGACGTTATTACACATTTTTCATTAGATATTTTGGAAACACAGTATCTTGTGGATATTATCTAGGTTTCTAAAGAAACCAATTTCTAAATTTGTGTAAATCTAATCCAGTAAAAACCTCTGAAAATGTCCTATTTTGTTTGAACTTTAACACTTCGTAATTTGCCTAAAAATTAAAAAAAGTAATCCTCTAGAGACCTTGCAAATTTTATTAAGATTCTAAATGATGACAACTTTTTCCAAAAACTTTTAAGGGTTTAAAAAAAAAACAGCTATTTCCTGGAGCAAGTTTTGTGAAATTTTCGAGTAAATCTCGGAATTACCGAATACTGACAGAGTTTCCAGGCGTTATCTCTCTTTTTTTGCATTGCCTTTTCGTCAAACATCGCGTTGGATTGCATTAAATGAAGTAACAAGCTTTTAAACCATTTTCGATGTTTACGATAAGCGAGTGGAGAAGGACCCTCTTAAACAATTGTTTTTTCGAATTAATTTGTTTTTTTGTGACGTGGGTAACTACAAATTTACTGTTTTCAGATCTATTCCTATACCTGTGCTATAAGAGCTTGCTTTGTGCCAAATTTCAGGATTTTTGGTCAACGGGAAGTACCCTATGAATTTCGATCTGACAGTATCAAAATACCTAAACGTTTTTTTGCGACATAAACGACCGTATCTTATTTATTCGTTAACTTAGAAGTTTGATTTTTTCACAGCTTAAAGGTACCGCAGACTTGAGTATATAGTTTTAATTTCAACTCGATAGGTACCTCCACGCGTTCTCGAGATAAAGGGTCTTGACAGACAGACAGACGGACGGACAACAAAGTGAGCCTATAACGGGTTCCGTTTTTTCTTTGTGAGGTACGGAACCCTAAAAAACCTTCGTTCTGGAAAGAGCCCTCGCTTATTGTAGGCCCCCTTGGGTGCTAACCCAGGGCCCACTTAGCCCAAGCTTAGCTACGCTACTATTGTTTAGGTTAGGGGCCACTAATGAAAAACAAAAAAAATTCCAGTCTCAATGTCAGCAGAAGGCAAAAACAAAAGTTAACGAAGCAAGGAAAAGTGTTGTTGAAAATGCAGGAATTTGCCGGAAAGGACAGACTGAAGTTTGAACGTTATCGCGAACCGTACTGGAAATCGGGGGAATATGTCTTTTTGAGGTAAGCCATAATAATGTTACGCCGTTAAACTTCAACACGTCATATCTCCGACAAAATAAAGAGTAGCAATAAATAATTAAAACGCATTGCTGTTCGAAAGCTCTAGAACAAAAGTATCTACCTAGCCTGGCAAGATTTGGAACAATCCTTCACAAGTAGGTACCTACTACTACCATTATTTAGTAGGTGTTAGTAGGTGGATAAGGGAAATGGTACTTTCTGCCATTTACAATAGAGTCCAAATTCGCATGAAAGTGACTCGCGAAGGATAAAGTAATAAAATTGATTTAAGGCCTCGCGACGCGACTCTATTGTTCTGGATTTATCCTGAGACGTCAGTATCTAGAATTTTCTTTGCTCCGCATATAAATACGAGCCCCCGAACGGAAGTGAGTCTTTTAAGCCGAGGCTCGTACCCCACAGGGGGTGCCCTTAGCGTTGTCACTTAAATTTTAAGTAGTTTTTAAGTAAGCCCTGGCTGGAGGCTTTGAATTTATTCAGGGCCGCCACAGGCAAGACCGGTTGAGCAGACGACAACCTCAGAGGTTGACCTGCGAGAGGCCAAACAAAAAAAAAAAAAAAAGGAAGTGAGTCAGTTTTGAGTTTTGATCGACTGCGAACAAGAGCGATCTACCTGAGTGTGCGAAGTGATTTTATCTAACGACCGAGGCGATAGAACCCTTAGTGTTGATTGTGATTTGGATTATTGTTGACTGGACTAATTACTTATTGTTTGTGGTGAATAAAGTTCTTTATTGGTAAATCGGAATTTGGTTGCCCATGTACGTTAACAATAATGTAGCACAGTGTCTCAAGACGAAAGCCTAAGACCAGTGCGTGTTGCCAGTGATGACTTATGGCTCCGAAACGTGGTCACTTACAATGGGCCTTATATGAAGACTCAAAGTCACCCAAAGGGCGACGGAAAGGGCTATAAGGGCTCGAATTTTCCTTGCGTGATAACATCAGAAATGAATATCTGCAGGAGAACCAAGGTTACCGACGTAGCTCAAAGAGTCGCCAAACTTAAGTGGCAATGAGCAGGGCACATAGAACAAATGGTCGATGGGGACGAAAGGTTCTGGAGTGGCGACCGCGTACCGGAAGACGCAGCGTTGGAAGGCCTCCAACAAGGTGGACTGATGACCTGGTGAAGGTTGCGGGAATCCGATGGATGCGAGACGCACAGGAACGTTCGTTGTGGCGATGCTTAGGGGAAGGTCTATCTCCAACGGTGGACGTGTATCGGCTGAAATGATGATGATGATTTTTATTTTTTCAGAACGGGGTCACCCACAACACCGAAAAACGAAACGGTACGGTTGAAACGTGAGTAGAGAGGGAACTTGCCTTTGTTGTTTAATTCTGACCCGAAGAGTGCCATCATCATCAATTTTTTTTTTCTACGGTGGGCAAAAATCATCTTATGACAACCCCCGCTCTTGGGTGTAGCGAGAGATAGCATCAGACTCTTACTGACAAAAAATCCACCCCGTTCCTTCTAGCCTCTTCATACCGGGGCTCGAGTGCCCTTTCGGATAACCCTGGCCCCAGTAGGCTTCGACCCAGCTGGGCCCCTCCTGTTGCTGACAACTCCTTGAGGTACGCCAGAGCGCGCCGTCGACGTCTTAGGCTCGGTGCGCACAGTTACCGGACGGTCGGATAGCGACCCATGGCTCGCCGACTGCGAGCCCGCGTCTCCGGTGGCTGGAAATCGGGACCGGAATCCCGGCGGCGGCGGCGGCTAAAGCGCCGTTGCCTGATGTGGTCGGCCTCCTACTTTGCTAGCATTACTGCTTCGCAAAACCTTTGCTAGCATTACGCCTGCCACTCCTCCTCGTTCCGGACCATGGCATGGCGCGAGAGGTCTCCGCCGCCGATCGCCCCCCACGAGGGCACGTCGATGCTCCGCCCAAGACAAATATTACGTTGATAATTTATATTATTTCTAGCTGGAGAAACGACGACAGCACAGAACCCGATGGAAATATATCGAGATTGCGACCGTGTCTGTAGCCACTACTACAGGGTGTAAGTCTTATAAACAGTATTCTTCCCTACTCCACCCTACTATACCCAACGCTTCCCGCTCTTCCCTACTCCACCCTACTATACCCAACGCTACCCTACTCTACCCTACCCTACTCTACACTACTCTACCCTACTCTACCCTACTCTACCCTACTCTACCCTACTCTACCCTACTCTACTCTACTCTACCCTACTCTACCCTACTCTACCCTAATCTACCCTACTCTACCCTACTCTACCCTACTCTACCCTACTCTACCCTACTCTACCCTACCCTACCCTACCCTACTCTACCCGACTCTACCCTACACTACCCTACTCTACCCTACTCTACCCTACTCTACCCTACTACTCTACCCTACTCTACCCTACCCTACCCTACCCTACTCTACCCTACACTACCCTAATTTTATTTTTTTTCCATAAGAACCTTATCCTCGCAATAACAATCACAACAAAAAAAAAATCAGCCAAATCGGTCAAGCCGTTTTCATGCCATGTCGTGACAACTGAAAACGGGGCTCATTTTTATAATATAGAAGATATATAGAAGATAGAAGATATATAGATATAGATATAGATAAAGTTTCTTTTCCACTCGCACTCGCAACATAAACAACAAAACAACAACAAACAAAAATAACAAAAATATTATTGTGAGAAATGCGTGCCATACCGAATGCCAGCGCTGCGTTATTTATCTTTATAGATATCGCAGCATAATTATGCTGAGTTCGGTGCCTTTTTGACCTTGCACAAATTCTTCTGTATTTATCGTATTTCTATTGTTTTTTTTTTTTTTAATATGTGTGAGGTTCAAATAAACGTTTTTCTTTCTTTTCTTTCTTTCCATATTTTTCGTAAATCGAGCGCCCCACGCTTTTTTCACCATCATATTTTTCGTTCATTATTATTATTTGGTGTGTTTTTATGTCCGAGCCATTGTGTTCGTTATACTCATACAACGTTTGAAGCAACAGGACCTTATAGATGGCCTTGCGAAGCTGCATCTTCCGGTACACGGTCGCCACTCCAAAACCATTCGGCCCAAACGGCCATCTAGGTTCTACAAGCAATGTGCCCTGCCCATCGCCACTTAAGTTTGGCGATTCTTTGTGCTATGTCGGCAACCTTGGTTCTCCTGCATATATCTTCATTTCTAATTCGATCACGCAACGAAACTCCGAGCATAGCCTCTTCCATTGCCCTTTGGGTGACTTTGAGCCTTCTGTTTCGGCACCATAAGTCATCACTGGCAACACGCACTGGTCCTAGACTTTCATCTTGAGACACTGTGGTATATTGGACGAGAAAATACCACACAGCCTCTTATTACTCTAATACATACATAACAGTGACATCTATAAATATAAAAATCAATGCCACTTTTCGTTGTTATTTTATACCTCAAGAACGGGCTCACCTATCCAAACCAAATTTTTTGGCTTTGTTCGGACTATTTAGTAGATGGTTTATGTGAAGTTTGGTAGGGTAGAGTAGGGTTTAGTAGGGTAGAGTAGGGTAGAGTAGGGTAGAGTAGGGTAGAGTAGGGTAGAGTAGGGTAGAGTAGGGTAGAGTAGGGTAGAGTAGGGTAGAGTAGAGTAGGAAAGAGCGGGAGCGAAGCCGTGCGGGCTAAAACTAGTTTTTGTATATTTTAGTTACGGCAAGATCTGTGCACATCGCCTTAAAACAAGAGGCTGGATAAATGAATATAAGAATTTTGACAACATTTGCGATATGGACCACGACAACTGCGTTGATCCGAACGCCCGTAAGTTCAACTGTATTATTATTAATATTTTGAAGATAAGGGGCTATGCATCTCCCGTAGTGTAGAGAATGTAGTCACTGCAACCTAAAAGATCTATTGTGACTCGCCAGCTTGTTAGAGTAACTCTTTTAGCCCGGAGGCTTCTTAAGTCTAGAATACTCCTAGCTTTAAGAGTTTTAATCTCCTCCGGGTGAATAATGTGTCGGCCCAGATGGATACTCTGTTAGTGGATAAGGAGCCCGCATTCACACAAAAGGTGCTTAGGCGTCTCCCTCTCCTGATTACAGTACCGGCAAACATCAGTGTCACTCAGTTTCATGTGAAATTGGTGCCTGTTTAATTTGCAATGGCCGGTTAAGGCGCGGGCTATCGCACAGATGTTCGTCCTGCTAAGCTCAAGAAGCTCGGCAGTTCGTTTTTGTGAGTAGCCTTCTATAGGAGATTTGGCGTGTAGCAGTCCTGGTTGTAACAACCAGTGCTTTTTTGAATCGCCAAATAGGTTGCCCTTAAGGGTTTGCATGGCCTGGTTCTTTGAGATACCACAGAAGGGTTCTGGTCCTATTTGATGACCTTGAGCCCCAGTCCTTGCAAGTTCATTGGCTTTCAACTTTATTATAACCTTACCAGCTAGATCATATTATTTGATACATCACATACATCGAGGCAAAGGAGAAGGATGAAACGCATGTTGCTAAAAGAGTTATGAGTTTACAAGTGAATGTAGGGAGAGGGAGGCCAAAGAAAAAATGGATGGATGGTGTGAAAAGCGACATGAAAGAAAAGGAAGTTAGTGATAGCAAGGCTAGTGACAGGACAGAATGGAAGAAAAAAACGTGTTGCGCCGACCCCAAATAAAAATGGGACAAGGGCAGGCATGGCAGGATGATGACGTGCATCAGGGGAAAGGCCCAAAAAATTGGGGATCTCAGTAAAGGTGAGACGGTACTTCACGCTGGAACAGCTGCTCAATCTTTATCAAGCCCAAGTTCGATCGTGTAATGAGTCCTGTTCTCATCTTTGGGATGGGTCTGCCGCTAGAGTCGATTGAGAGACGAGCCAAGAGAATTATCGGCAATGATGCACTTGTAGAGTCGAAGCTTCAAAGCCTTGATGCCGTGCTGAATTTTTTCGCACGGGGTGACGTCACACGTAACTTTAATGGACTATATCTTTGTTATTTTTTGTTTAATCGAAAAAAGAAAAAATACGTGTCCAATATTTTTTTTTATAATCTAAAATTTATAACTAAATAAAATGTAGTTATTTTGACCCTGGAAACTACCCAACTATACTAATATTATAAAGAGGTAAAATTTGTAAGTTTGTATGTAGGGGGTAATCTCTGAAAGTACTGGTCCGATTGCTAAAATTCTTTCACCGATAGATAGCTATTTTATTCCTGAGTGACATAGGCAACATATATTTTGTGCACGCGGGCGAAGCTGCGAGAAAAAGCTAGTTTGTAATAAATACAAATAGCATAAAACCCATAGGGCTTCCAAGGTTAATGAACGTGATGATTATGTATAATATTAATGATTACTGTTCTTATATTTCAGGACCACGTAAGTATACGTTTAATAAGTTCAAATCACTATCTAGCAAGTTCACAAAAACAAGACACACCGGCCTTGGGTTGGCCAGCAATGGAAAGCTCACCGACCTCAAAATAGATAGAAGGTACAGAAGTCAATCTACATACTGTGCGCGTTCTCACAACGCAAACATAGACACCGCTCACGGACACGATATCTCTGAGCGCCTCGGCCCGCTCGTCGAACAGTTCCGGCTCAAACGCAAAGAGTGTATCGAGCCTTTTTAGGAAGAACATCGTAAGCGACAGTGAGCGTTTTTGCAGAACTAGTAGCTTTTCTCTTCCATAATTAAAAAGTATTAATTCATGATAATAAATAAATTTAAAAAAATATAACTTCATATAACTACCGATCTAATAGAATTGTTGCTACTACATATTTTCGTAAATACTTTATAATTATGGAAGAGAAAATCTACTAGTACTGCAAAAACGCTCACTGTTGCTTACGATGTTCTTCCTAAAAAGGCTCGGTATAAAAAGTGAAGTACATACATGAGATTGTCTTCTGTACCTATCTATTTTGTGCTAATACCTTTAACTGGGAGCAATGGTGGCTGAGAGGTAACGGCTCCGACTTACGAGTTCTAGGTAGCGGTTTCAAACCCAGCCAGACGCATTACTTTGTGTAATTTATTTCATCACCACTGCTCTCAAACCGGTGAAGGAACAATAAACAACAAAGCACAACAAAACAATAAAGTACAACAAAGCAACAACAACGATACAACAAACACAATAAAGTATATAATAAATAATAAATAAATAAGGAAAACATCGTGAGGAAACCAAAAAGGTCCTAGAACCAAAAATTTGAATACATGTGACATTCACCAACCCGCACTGGGCCCGCGTGGTGGATTACGACCTGAGTCCCAGCTGTGGGAACATAGGCTGATTATGCTTAGGTATTAATTATATATCGACGGGTACAAAGTAAAAAAAGTTATCTGCAATTTTGTGATTTTCTACGAGTATCATCTTTATTGAATTAGTTTCTAAAAAATTTTTGTAACTAAAAAAAATTACCTACTAAATAACTGCTTATCAGTTATTTAATAGGTTATTTTTTTTTTCAAAAATATTAAGTATTAAAAAGAAAACTATTATTTCTTCGTTTTTGACACTTGAAAGTTTAGTTTAGTTTATTAATAATCAAGTACATTAGATTAAACAGAAAGGTTTCTCATGTCTTAGAATATTGCCTACCGGGGTCGGGGTTATCCGAAAGGAAAGGAACGGCGCGGGGTTTTTAGTCAGTAAGAGTTTGACACTATCTCCCACTCCACCCAAGAGCCAACCCGCTTGTTTTGTCATAAGATTATTTTCCCCGTCGACAAAAAAAAAAAGTATTAATTTTTTGTTAAGTTACTGCAATTATCATAAAATCGCAAAATTGCAGATAGCTTTTTTTACTTTGCACCCGTCGGTATGCTATACGTTGTAACTACCGTTTTTGTTTGCATCAGATTGGCATCCCGTGTACAAAGGAGTTTGTGCTGAACTGACTACTTTCGAGCCAGCCCCATATGCTGAAGCGACGATAGTTTTAAACGTGAAGACATGGGATCCCTATGTGTATGTCCCGCCAACACCCACTGATCCCACGGCAGACCCACTCGATGAGGAACTGAAGCAACTTTTAGCTGAGACCGGCCCCCCAAAACCTGGAGGACCCAAGTATTAAATGTGGTCTTGTAGTGGTTCCGGAGCCAGGTCTATAACAGACTAGTAAAAGTTTATAACCACGGAAAAAGGCCCATTTATAAAACACTCATAGAGTTTGGCCATCGAAAGATGACACAACAAAAAGGAGGCCGAATTAAAAACTTTGTAACTGTTCACCCTGGCTCTATGTAAACACAAGATTGAAGAAACGTCAACGACACATTTTTGACTGTTTTTTTTTTTAAATGAAATAAAATAAAGAACTACTGAACCAATTTCTAAAATTATTTTATCAGGTTTTTTATCTCAATTAAACTAGTGCTTGACTGCGATCCCACCTTATGGTAAGCAGTGATGCAATCGTTATATTATAATATTTTCGCGTGACAAAATAACATTATGACTACTGATATTTTTTTTAACATGAAAATATATTACGCCTAGCGAATTACGTACGGGTCAGCTAGTTCTACATAAAAATAAACTTGTTCAGTTCTTGATTCTTAAAATCCAGGGATTTGAGTTTGGTATTTTTCTTAATTTTTGTATTTTTTCTGACAAAAATTGTATTTTTTAATAATCTGGCAACTTTTTTTTGTGGACTCTAAGCTAATGTCACTAGTGTCAAATGTATTAGTATTTATGACTAGGGTTGCTGGAAGTATAAAAACTATCGATGTTATTAAAAACATCGATACTTTTTCTTCTTCAGAATTAAAGTTTTAAGCCAGTTTAGGATCGAAACGCATGGGGGAGAGGGAGGCCAAAGAAAAGATGGATGGATTGTGTGAGAAGTGATATGAAAGAAAAGAGAGTTAGTGATAGCATGACGAGTGACAGGACAGAATGGAAGAAAAAAACGTGTTGCGCCGACCCCAAATAAAACGGGACAAGGGCAGGAAGATGATGAGTATCGAAACGCATGGTTCCTGCGCCCATTGTGTCTGTCTAATTTTCAAGGATATTTATCGTCGAACAATCGACTTTTTTACTTGACCAGAGAGTTGACTTGATCTTAGCCCGAAGAATTAACAGTGCGATTCAACATAATAATGCCGCCAGTCTTCTGGGTACATTTCTGGTTGACATCGATATAAATTAGTACTTCGATGCCTCAATGCATTTCGTTTTATACAGCAGTAACTGTATGTAAATGTAAATATACACTACAATTTGATAAGAATCAGTGAAGCCGTTTCAGATAGTTTCGATAACATAAGTTGACGCGAGACTGTTACATAGCAGATATATGTATACGTACTTAGGTTTCTACACATTGCTTTTAAATTTTGATAAATATTATTTATTAATAAATAATTTTAAAATAATGAAATAACGAATGATTGTAATTATATATCCTTACTAATATGATAAAAGCGAAACTGAGTTTGTTTGTTTCGTCTTCACGCCAAATTCATCAATATCGGTTTTGCCATTTAGGCAAAACCGATATTGATGAATTTTGGTACAAAGATCGTTGGGACCCTGGAGACGGACATAGACATTTTTTTTTATTGAGAAAAGGGGGAGAAAGAGTAAACTATATTAATAAACTTGGACGAAGCCGCGGGTAAAAGCTAGTTAAAAAATACTTGATAATTATTATTAATACTTTTTAGGTACATTAGTATTTTTTTTATGAATTGAACTCCAATTTTTAAAATTCATGTTTTTGAGTATGTTACAAAGTACTCTGTGTGAGATTTTTTGCTTATGTCGAAATTGAAATAGTTTTTGTCGATAAATATTTTGTGGCAGTTATAGAACATCACTAAAGTATTGGTATCGAATCCCTTCCATTGCAAGTTTAGTATTTTTAGTTTCGTGAAAAATAGACTTTATTAATGAAAAATGAGTGAAAACGGTGAAAAATAATAACTAAATAAAAATGGCTTTCGAGTGTGTTGTGATAAAAGAAGAACTTGATTTAAAAGTGGACGTCAAAACGGAGGTTCTAGATGAACCAGAAGAATCCGATACCGGAATTAATATTAAGAATATTAAAGAGGAAACCGCTGCACAAATACCAAATAATTTAAGGTAATTGATTGTATTAATTGTTGATTCCTGCTATTACAGTAATTATTTCAATTATATTCAGACAGGTATGTAACTAGCGTCCCGCCCCGGCTTCGCACGGCCGTAACATAGCTTACGGTAAATTTTCTAAATAGAACTCTTTGGTTATTTTGTAAAATTCACCGGTACCTACTGAAATTACAACCGTGATAAAATACAAATACGTTAAAAATCTGCGAAGTCTTTCGGCTCATTTCCTAGTGATAATGTCGTGTAGTAATTTTTATTTGTTTTTATTTGGATTTTTTTTTCGTGTCTGTGTTATTTTGAAATTAGTTGTCTACACTAATATAATAAAGAGGTAAAGTTTGTTTTTTTGTTTGTAGAAGATAATCTCTGGAAATACTGGTCCGATTGATAAAAAATTTTCACCGATAGAAAGCTGCTTTATTCCTGAGTGATATAGGCTATATTTTATGTATGTGGGTGAAGTCGCGGGCAAAAGTTAGTTGACTATAAACAGTAAAGTGTTGTGTCATGCCATGGAGTTTCTTGCCGGTTCTTCTCCATAGGAAACAACCAATTTGGAACCGTGCACTAGCTTCTGACGTTTTATAAGTGCCTATGTAGGCCTATGTGAAATAAAAATATTTAGTCGTTGACTTTGATATGTGCCTCCGAATGGTGATGTCTTGGCTACTTGATATGTCCAACTAAAACTGGCCAGATCATTTAAATGTTTTACGTCCAACAATTTTTTTGTTATGATATCCCAACAGAGAGGGGAATAGAGAGGGGGGGGGGGGTTTGGACGTATCGATAGAGAAAAAACGGCAAATCTACCTGTATTAGTAGTGCAAAAAATCCCTAACTAGGACTTAGGGATTTTTCAAATTGTGGCGCCCAAATAAGGATTGACATATACACTTGTACACTTACACTTTAACTTTTTATATTATGTTATTATGTGCGTGCGTGTGTTGTGTGTTTTGTTATTATGTTGTGTTGTTGTGTTTACTATTTTAGTGTCCAATAAAGTTTATTCTAATCTATTGTAAAACAATCTGGCCAATTTTACTTGGCTGTATCATGAAGTGACTGATTTCTAAGATCTGGTCACAACAGAGATAGATCTATAATGGAAATGGTAAAACCTGTCTAGTAACGGGATTAAGCACCGTTTCAAGGGAGTTTCATGCCTAGTACATATTAGCTAGGCTGCTAGACCATTAGGATTTGCTTGCCACTTATAAGTTTCAGCACTTTATTGGATTTCTTCTTTAACAATGCTGATTTGTCAGTGATGGTCCCATATATTTTAGAATTTGTAACCTTAGATAAACTTTTATATGCCCGGTGCCAGTTTTTGAAACTGCAAAAAGTCAGAGTATCCTGTAAGTATCTGGCGGGAAGAAATGCTATGGTGTCGTGTCACCATTGTGCAGACTGCCTGGAAGCACATGGTAGAATTTTGCCTCGTTTCCTCCGCCCTCCATGTTCTCGTGAGAAGCATCAATGGTGGCGACCTGCGTGGTGCTGCTAGCACTTAGTTACGGTATAGGTATATTGGTTTCTTTTTTTATCCTATAGCTAAGTTATATATTTTGAAATTTAGTTGATGTAAAGGTTTATTCTTCCAGTGAAGAATCTGCCTTCTCAATGTTATTTTAACTTTGCTCTACTTAACCCTTCAGATACCGTCAATTAGAGACACAATAGTAAGAGAATAGATGCGCGGCCACCGGTGGTCGCTCGGGGATTCATGAATTAACAAAGCACCAAAGTTAGTGTCTTTGGGTAGTCCCAAATGTGGGGGTTTAGCTTTTTCATTGCTACCGGCTCACTTAGGCGGTTATCATACTGCTACGCACTACGCCGTTGCGCGTGAATGCGTGTCTTAACGTTGCTTGTAAGTATCTCCGTTTGTATAGAAAATACCACGGAATAAAGAAAACTAGAGGAAGTGCCTCTTAAATATGGCGTGTGTGTCAACAGTAGGCGAAATTCGCCTATTACATATTATATACTAGTGCAGGTGAATATGGCATCTATTTCAAAGGCACTAGCGTTCTGAATAGAATAAATTGGTTACAGCGCCATCTAGCGTTGAGTAGCCGAACTCGTTGTAAATTGGTTAAAACTTCTTTATTGTTCGTGTCATGTCAAATAATAACAACTTTCTTACGTTGTAATAGGACCTAATTTATGAAAGCAATAAGAATATGATTTGTAAAAGTTAAGTTTGTAATTCGTAGCTTCGTAGCCAATCATATTACTGTTTTTTATGTGTGTAATGTACAATTTGATACGCAAATGTGTGAGTTTGGCGACACTGGTTCCCGTGCTTAGCCACGTTAGGGGCACTTCTACCTATATTTTCTGTTCTGTGGAAAATACGCACAGTCTAACACGCCGAAACTGCATCCACGCGAATTCATGCAGATCACGCACCTAAATGCGGAGAAACATGAGCACACGCGCGTGGGTGCGGGGCGACACGCAAGGTATGCCACACTGAGTCTTATAGTACCTTGCGCGACACATAACAATCAAAATGAAATTAATGCATGCCAGCGTGAACCGCCTAAGGCGATTATCAAACTACCACACATCATGCAGCAAATTTGTATGTCAACACAACGCACCTGCGCGCGTACTTGCGGGGGAGCAGATTTGCATCATCGTGCGGGTTTTTTACGCACTCACGCGCGTAGGTGCGTGTTGTAAATTCACGCAGGCACAATCTCACATCATACAAAATCACGCACGGCACTACGAGACTCAGTGTGCCATACCTTGCGTGTCGCCCGCACCCACGCGCGTGAGTGCATGCTTCTTTCTTCTTTTTGAGTGTAATCATGATAAAAAAAATGAAATCTTTCCTCTTTATGTAATTGAAAAATCAATTATTTTTAGGATTCTATTACTAAGATTCCACTGTCCGTCTGTTTGTCACCACTCTCGACAGACATGTCGACACTCTGATAGCTAGACAGTTGTTTTCACCTGATTTCGATTTCACAAAAGATTTTGGAATAAAAATTCGTTTAAAATTTTGTGTGCAAGGTTTAATAATTATATTTCCTTTACTTTTTTTTAATTTTTGGGTAGGTACATAATGAAAAGCCAAAATAAAACAAGTGAAATTCATTTCAAATTAAATATGTTTTCTTATTATTTATTGTAAACAAAATATATTAGGATAATGTCGAGATAGCACGCACAGCGCAAATTAAAAAGTAAAATTAATTCATAAGAAACAATTTTTTCTTCTAAAATTAGTTAATGAAGTAATTTTACAAGGTATCTATGCATATGTTCTTTTATTTCTGAATTGGCACACCAGGAAAATGCTGAAGATCATGCACACGACCTGAAAAAAGAAATAACTCAATTAATTACACTGTAGCGACATCTATGGCGCCAAATAAGAACTAATCCTGCATCGCGCCACAAAATAGGTGGGTACAAAAGACAATCTCATGTATGTACTTCACTTTTGATACCTACGCTCGGTGGTCGCACACGAATGACTATACAACCACTACTATACAAACACAACCACAACCATAGTCCCCGCTTATGGACACGATATCTCGGACGGGACCGCCTCGGCCCGCTCGTCGAACAGTTCCGGCTCAAACGCTCATTAGGGTGCGTCTATCGGTATGCATCCACGCGCGTTCATGCGGATCACGCACCTTCAAACGGAGAAACATGCGCACACGCGCGGGGTGACACGCAAGATATCATGCGCAGGATCTTTCCTTTTCAACGGAGGGTTGCAGGACTACCCTCTATTTCGCTTACCTCCACAACACTAACCAAAAGGCGAAGGTGGAGAGATGAGCTAGAAAACTACCGGAGGGACTGGCCCCCCATGGCTGAGGACAGACGTGGGTGGAAAAGGGAGAGGGAGGCCTTCGCCCAGCAGTGGGACATAGAAAGATAACTAACTAGCAATATATAGGTGCAAGTTTGTGAGTCTTCTTCAAGCTTGAACCATCCTCATCATCATTTCAGCCGAAAGTCGTCCACTGTTAGACATGAGCCTCCCCAAGTGTCGCCACAATGAACGGTCTTGTGCGTCTCGAATCCATCGGATTTCTGCGACCCTCACCAGGTCATCGGTCCATATTGCGGTACGCGGTCGCCACTCCAGAACCTTTCATCCCCACCGACCGTCGGTTCTGCGTGCAATGTGGTCTGCCCATTGCCACTTAAGTTTGGCGATTCTTCGAGCTCTGTCGGTAACCTTGGTTCTTCTGTAGATATCTTCATTTCTGATGTGATCACGCAAGGAAGCAAGCTCTCCTCCCTTCCATTGAACATGGACTAAACCAAAATCCATGTAGCACCCACTCCTGTCAAGATCGGAGACTACACTCAAAGTTGTAGACGGCTACGTTTACCTGGGACAAACCGTCCAGTTGGTTAAGTTTAACTTCGAGAAAGAGGTCAATCGATTCCGACTCGGCTGGGCAGCGTTCGGGAAGCTGCGCGGTGTCTTCTCGTCCAACATACCCCAGTGTCTAAGACGAAAGTCTATGACCAGTGCGTGTTGCCAGTGTTGACTCCGAAACGTGGTCTTTTTTTTTTTTTTTTTTTTTAATTCGTATAAACTAGTGCTTGACTGCGATCCCACCTGATGGTAAGCAGTGATGCAATCTCTGATGGTGAGGCGCACTAGTTTATTAAAAGCCTATTCACTCTAGCCTTGAAGATACCCAAATTATAATCGGACGGGAAGACCACAGCAGGCAAATTGTTCCATTCCTTCGACGTACGCGGTATAAACGACGAGGCGAAACGCTTAGTCCGGACCGTAGAGGTTTCAACAACGTATGGGTGGATACTCATTGTACGTCGGGTTGTCCGATGGTAGAATTGAGATGGCGGAATCAAGTCATGCAATTCCTGCGCACACTCTCCAAAAAGCATCCTGTAAAACACCGAAAGGCTGGCTACCCTACGCCTGTGCTCAAGGCTTTGAAGGTTGGACTTAACCAAGTCTGGATCACCAATTAGCCTTTTCGCACGCCTTTCCACCGAGTCCAAAGCTGCCAGGTGGCATTTTGCAGCACCAGCCCATATGTGGCTGCAGTACTCCACACACGAACGGACCTGCGCTTTGTATAACATTAAAAGCTGTTCGGGTGTGAAGTACCGCCGGACTTTTGCAAGAATGCCAAGTTTTCTAGCAGCTACTTTGGCTTTGGACTCAATGAACCGCCCAAAGTTAAGGTCTGAGGAGATTTCGACTCCCAAAAGCTGAAGACGGTCGGTACACTCCAGGGAAACATTCCGAAAAGCAGGAGCTAAGGTGAACGGGCTCCTTTTAGCGGTAAACAGACACGCTTGCGTTTTGGAGGCGTTGAATCCCACAAGATTGGCTTCACCCCACTTGGAGACTGCCTGAAGTGAGATATTCGTACGCTCTACCATAGCCTCTCTTTCGGACTGTATTAGCTCCTTACTAGCCCGAGCACCGGGCAGGTATCTCTCTACAATTGTGCTATCATCTGCATACCCATAGATACCGGGCACCAGCAGATCGTTGATATGCAACAGGAATAGAGTTGCAGAGAGAACAGACCCCTGAGGAACTCCGGCATTAATCGTCATCGGCTCTGATGAGCATCCGTCGACAAGAACTCGAAGATACCGTTCACTCAGGAAGTCTTTTACCCAGTTGATCAGACCAGGGGAAATGCCGTACGCTGGAAGCTTACTCAATAGGCTAGCGTGCCATACCCTGTCAAAGGCCTTCGAGACGTCTAAGGATACGGCAATCGCCTCCCCATTCTTCTCAAGGGCCTCGCCCCACAAGTGGGTGGCATACGCTAGTAGGTCCCCAGTAGACCGCTTGCGGCGAAACCCGTACTGCCGGTCACTGAGGAGATCGTTACCTTCCAGATATGCCATGAGGCGCGAGTTCAATACACGCTCCATAATCTTGCAGAGTATGGAGGTTACCGAAATCGGCCGATAGTTGGAAGGATCGGCACGACTGCCCTTTTTGGGCACGGGTTGCACGTTAGCAAGCTTCCAGGACTTGGGCACTATACCGGTCCTAAACGAGAGGCGATACAAGCGCGTGAGTACAGGAGACAACTCGGGAGCACAAGCCTTGAGAACAATCGCTGGTATGCCATCTGGTCCACTAGCTTTATTCACGTCTAGACGACGCAGCTCTCTCAGTACTTCTCGGTTCCTCATGTGGACTTCGGGCATTGAAGAGTTACAATGAGGCAGAGTCGGTGGAGTAGCATTGCTAGTGTCAAGACGAGAATTATGAGCGAAGAGAGATGCAAAGAGTCCTGCTTTCTCTCTTGCCGTATGAGCAAGTGTCCCATCAGGCTTTACCAGCGGAGGCAATGTGGGCCGACAGAAGTTCGCCTCGACCGACTTGGCAAGGGACCAGAATGCTCTGCTACCGGACGGTTGCGCAGAGAGCTTTGTGCCAATACGGGTAATGCGGTCGAAGCGAGCCTTCTTCAGTGCCTTTTTGTAGGACTTGGCAGCATGGTTGAAGGCTCTCTTCTTTGAACTCAGATCCGGAGCTTTGCGGTCACGAGCATCAACCCAAGCGAGGAACGCCGAATGCTTACGCTCTTCAGCCTGAATGCAATCGGCGTTGAACCACGGGTGAGCTGAGCCACCGATGGGTACATCGCTATAAGGGATATAATACTCCATAGCTTGACGTATCACATCGGTTACAGCATCCGCACAGCTCGAAGGATTTTTAGAAGAGAAACAGACCTGCTGCCAAGGATAAGACGCAAAGAAATGCCGCATCTCATCCCAATCTGCTGACTTGTAACGCCACATTCGCCGTTCTCCACGTGTGTCGCGGTCAGGTGGGGAGAAGGACGATACGGACTTCACCAGACAGTGATCTGAAGTTCCAAGTGGTGAGGAAACTGTTACAATACATCTGTCCGGATCAGTGGTCAGCAGTAGGTCCAGACAATTGGCAGTATGACCAACTACATCAGGCACCCTTGTCGCTTGCTTTACCATCTGGGAGAGGCCCATCGATACCGCAAAGTTTCGCGCTTCTCTCCCAGCGTGGTCGGTCCTCTGGTATGGGAAAAGCCAGTCTTGGTGGCAGGCGTTAAAATCCCCCAGAGCGACCAACTGCGCATCAGGGTGCCGATGCAGAACCTCATCGGCGGCCCCACTGAGGTGGCCAAACAGCCGAGTCGTCTCCTGGTCACCGCTGTGCGACCGGTAAACACAGGTGTAGACAATTTTGTCCACACCTGTGTCCACCAGCAACCATAAGGATGAGAAACTGGGATCTTCAAGGTGACGGAGACGCTGGCAGCAGATGTCATTGCGGACGTATACACAGACCCCGGCACGCTGCAGGAAATGGTGCTCCAATGAGTATCCCGGGTAGTCGAGATACGCCGCATCAGACGGACATCTGATCTGCGTCTCCGTCAAGAAAAGTAAGTGGGGCTTATCAGTCTCGAGGTGATGGTGGACTGAATCGAGATTGGAGTGCAGTCCTCGTATGTTTGAGAGGTGCACATGAAACGAGAGGACGTGCATCCGCTGTACACACTTACTTTTCTTTTTATTTGACATTATTTTTAAATTTGGAGTGAATAGGGTTTGTGGAAGATGGCAGTTGAGCGAGGTGATGCGATGTCAAACCCAACAACACAACCAGAACTGCTGCGCCGATGGAGGGTTGATCTGGAGACTGCGGGGACGCCCGAACCCCCCCAGAGATTGCCATCGGGTCCTCTCGTCCGGTCGCCAACCGGCACGATGGGGCCACCCTGGGATTTTTCACAGATGGCGGGGCAGCCTTTCGTGTGTGGCTGGCACACTACTTGGGCCCCCAACTGTCTGCGGTCGGCCAGCGGAGAACCGTGCTTCGGATCCCGCTACCCTCCACGATCAAACCTCCGACACAACAACAACTGGTGTATCATACCCGGCGTACATCGCAACACAACTACTCATACCCATCCTCCACCATACGGCTTCACCAGACAACATGCCGGAACACGACGGTCGTTTACAATGGGCCTCATAAGAAGACTTAAGGATGATTTTCCATCTCCTAAATGGCCTAAGGCTATCTGAGCAATTGGATGCCCCCATACTGAGACATTTTGTGAGTGTTTGGGTGCGGCAAGGGCAATCTTATCGCTCATAATGTGTGACCCGTAGTTTGTACCTGTGTTTGTCGTTTAGGTTTAGTTACTAACTTCTAGATTAAGTTTATTACTAACAAATGGGCCTGTGTTGTCAAATTTATAAATAAATTATTATTATTATAAACTAGTAAAGAAAATCAAACTACCCACCTCAACCAGAATAACAACGATAAGAACTATCCCAATCGCCTCTCCGAAGTTCTCGAAGTAATTTCCGACCTTCGGAATGCAGCCCTCGTAGGAGTTCGTGAGCGAGCACTCGTTGATAATGTTGTCTGGGTTCACGCAACAAGTTGGAGGCACTGGCTGGCCGATGGTAGGGTAGGATTCAGCCCCAAACGTGCCGCAACATTGGAACTGAAATTATAAATAAATAATAATATAATAATATTCTACAACTATCACACAACGCCGTCTAGTCCCAAGCTAAGCAGAGCTTGTTATGGGTACTAGACAACTGATAAACATACTTATATATTTCTAAACTAGCTTTTGCCCGCGGCTTCACCCGCGTACATAATCCCAGGATAAAAAGTATCCTATGTGTTATTCTGGGATATGGTCTACTCGTGTACCAAGTTTCATCGAGATCCGTTCAGTAGTTTTTGCGTGAAAGAGTAACAAAAATCCACACATCCATCCACACATACAAACTTTCTTATTTATAATATTAGTAGGATATTAGTAGGATACATACATATTATAGATAAATTACACCCAGACACAGAACAAATGATCACGCTCATCAGACAAACATTTGTCCAGGGTGCTAATCGAACCCACGACCTCCGGCATAGCAGCCAGGGCCACTAACCACTAGACTAAAAGGCCAGTCAAAATAAATGAATTGTAGTTACAAAGAAAAACCTTTTATTCTCGGGCATCAAGGCCCCCGCCATCTTGACGTCAATATGGCGGGTGTACCTTAATTTTGAGATTATTTCATTCTGAACGAGGTACAAATATGTTTGAGCTAGGTACTGAATAGTACATTTTAGGTACATTTTAAGGGTAGTTACTGTAATTTATTTCGCTCAGGTCCACCCGCTATTTTGACTCTCACTTCAAAGATACCCTGTATTTATTTATATAATCTTCATGCAACACAAAGTACATGGGCGAACTTAATGCCTTAGGCATTCTCTGCCAGTCAACCTAGGGAGGTGAAGAGACAATATGGTAGGCGCACAAAAAGAAAATTTTGTGCGCCTACCATATTACCTAAAGGAAACCGTTTGTCTTGGTATGGTCATGTGAAAAGGAGGGACGAAACGCATGTTGCTAAAAAAGTTATGAGTTTACATGTGGATGGACGGCGGGGGAGAGGGAGGCCAAAGAAAAGATGGATGGATTGTGTGAGAAGTGATATGAAAGAAAAGGGAGTTAGTGATAGCGTGACGAGTGACAAGACAGAATGGAAGAAAAAAACGTGTTGCGCCGACCCCAAATAAAACGGGACAAGGGCAGGAAGATGATGATGACAAAAAGAAAATTTTGTTTTGAATACAAGAGTAAAAAGTAGTACTAGTATTTAAGAGCTAGCGCGCACTAGTGACTTTTTGTTCACGGTCACCGTGTTTATGAACCCAACATATAGTGCGCGCGGTTGAAAACGTGACAGTTGGGTAAAAAAATTACAAAAAACTATTGTCACCCTGACAAAAGCCTGTTAATGACTTCGGTCTTAGCGACGAGCGGCGCGGCGAGCTGCGATGCTAGCTGCGATGCTATTCTCTAAGCAAACAGCCTTGAGCGCAGCGCTGGCCGCAGCGACGAATCGAGAGCGCAGTACGTAGAATTAACAACCCAATGCATAGGTGTATTGGGTTGTTAATCCAATGTACCTATTTGGATTTCGTCGGTGCGGCCAGCGCTGCGCTCAAGGCTGTTTTCTTTAGAGAACAGCACACCAGAGCGGTATTGGTTAGCGGGCGCAATGAGCGGAGTCTCGTGGCTTGCTAACATTCTCACATTTTTCTTCTTACCGCTCACCGCCCCGTGCTTAGCTCCCGATCACAACGGCAAGGATAGAAACTTACCAGGATCTCCATAGCATTGTAGGCAGGCCTCGCATTCAAGTTAGCGAAGGCCTTTGTGAGCCAGTCGGTGACGGTGTCTATCGCTTGGCCCACAAACTGGAATATCACCACTGTTATGTAAATCTTGACGGCTGCCAAGATCCCCATGAAGACAGCATACTGAAAATGAAAAAGTCTAGTTTAAGATGGCTGTTCCAAGATAGCCTGTAATATTCAAATTTTCCTAAGTTTTAATGCAACTTACAAGTCGGGAGCAGTGGTGGCCGAGTGGTAACGGCCCTAACTTACGAATTGTAGGTCGCGGGTTCAAACCCAGGCAGGCGCATTACTTTGTGTAGGTAATTTATTTCGAAAATGGTTTAAAAGGTTGTTACTTCATTTAATACAATCCAACGCGATGTTTGACGAAAAGGCAACGCAAAAAAAGATAGATAACGCCTGAAAACTCTATTAGTAAAAACTCGGTAATTCCGAGATTTACTCGAAAATTTCACAAAACTTGCTCCAGGAAATAGCTGTTTTTTTAAAATCCTTAAAAGTTTTTGGAAAAAGTTGTCGTCATTTAGAATCTTAATATTTGCAAGGTCTCTAGAGGATTACTTTTTTGACTTTTTTAATTTATAGGCAAATTATGAAGTGTCAAAGTTCATACAAAATAGGACGTTTTCAGAGGTTTTTACTGGATTAGTTTTACACAAATTTAGAAATTGGTTTCTTTAGAAACCTAGATAATATCCACAAGATACTGTATTTACAAAATATCTACAGAAAAATGTGTAATAACGTCATAATCAGGTATGAGCGGTTGTATGAAAAACAGTGAAAATGTGAGTCATGATGCACCACCTTAAGTTGGATGTTCCAAGATCATCATCATCATCATTTCAGCCGATATACGTCCACTGTTGGACATAGGCCGCCCCAAGTGTCGCCACAACGAACTATCCCGTGCGCCTCGCATCCATCGGATTGCGGGCATCCGATGGCGAACCGACTGGACTGATGACCTTCACCAGGTCATCAGTCCAGTCGGTTCGCCAGTTAATAATGAAAACAAGTTGTTTCCCACGGTTTCCCTCGCGTATTTAGTTACTACCTCGCTTCACTGACTCCATACAAATATTATAAATGGGAACGTGTGTGCGTCTGTTTGTCCGTCTTTCACGGCAAAACGGAGTGACGACTTGACGTGTTTTTATTATAGGGAAAAAGTTGAAGCGATTGAGAGTGATATAGGCGATAGTGACATTTTGTCTCTTTCTAACCCCCGACTTCCCAGGGGAACCGTGTTACCCCGAATTTAACGCGAGCGAAGCCGAGGTAAACGCTAGTAATGTTTATATAGCTTAATATTATACTATTTGTCATGATCTTGCCTATCAATCCAACTAATAGAGCCTTTTCTTTTTAATTCATGAATCACCAAGCGACCACCGGTGGCCGCGCATCTATTGTCTTACTATTGTGTCTCTAATTGACGGTATCTGAAGGGTTAATCTTTTTTTTTGCGCGAAATCCTATTTTTTTTTAATTAAATATAACTGTTTTGAGTGACTATGTTACACCTTATAACATCAGCTATGTATCAGTGGAAGTCCCGTCAAAATCGGTCTATCCGTTTCGGAGTTTGGCCGAAACAGACAGAAAATAAAAAAAATCGAATAATTCGGATTGGTCCGACGAAGTTTTCATGTCCCATTCGCTAAAGTCGTGTTTTCGCGACTGGATATTCCATCTCGTTATGGGTACGCCCAAAAGTGACAGAAGAGCTGACGAGATGGATATTTGCTCGTGGATGTGCGACCCTGGCGGAATAAACGCGAGAGTAATAATAATAATATTCCACAAATATCACACAATGCCGTCTAATCTCAAGCTAAGCAGAGCTTGTGTTATGAGTACTACACAACTGATAAACATACTTATATATTTCTAAATACATACATATTATAGATAAATTACACCCAGAGACAGAACAAATGATCATGCTCATCACATAAACGTTAGTCCTGGATGGAAATCGAACCAAGACCTCCGGCTTAGCAGTCAGGGCCACTACTCAACAGACCAGTCGAGAGTGTTTGTCGGATATATCAGACTTAGACGGTTAAAATCTAGCCAACAAGTAAAACAATTTACCTACTTACGTCAAAATTTATTTTATTTAAGTAAAAATAATGTGGACTTGTAACCCGGTTTTGAAATAAATTGTAGGAAGTCCCCTTATCGGATGATTCGGTTTTATTTGATAACATACACGAGTATTTTTGTTTTTTTATCTATAATAATATTAATCTTTAAATACTATTTACACTGTATATAATAAAGTCGCTCTCCGTCTGTCTGTTGGTAATTTGTCTTTAGACAACTATTAGAAAAATTAATTTGTCTTTAGGCAATATATTCGACAAAGTTAATTTGTCTTATAAATATTTAAAAAAAAATTGTCTTTAGATAAATATTAGACAAAAATAATTTGTCTTTAGACAAATATTTGATAAAGTTAATTTGTCTTTAGTTAAATATTAGACAAAATTAATTGATCTTTAGATAAATATTGGACAAAATTAATTGATCTTTAGATAAATATTGGACAAAATTAATTGATCTTTAGATAAATATTGGACAAAATTAATTGATCTTTAGATAAATATTGGACATAATTAATTGATCTTTAGATAAATATTAGACAAAATTAATTGGTCTTTAGATAAATATTAGACAAAATTAATTTGTTTTTAAACAAATATCAGACAAAATTAATTTGTATAGGTATCATTTATATCTAATTCTTTCTGTTATTTATGATGATGACAAAGTTTCTTATTATAGAAAAACTAATCACGTTCGCATTGTTCCGCTAAAGAACACATTCGATTGCTTTTATCTGATAACAAAAATGTGTACTTTTTGATTACTTTGGGCTAGTCTTATCCGACAGATAAGCCTTTTACAATCGGTTATACCCACATATTTATGACACATCATATTGGTGATATTACAGTGACGGACGACCAAACAATGCAGGTTAAGCCGCACTAGCAAGGCCAATATAGGGATTGGTGAAAGTTTTCATAACACTTTAGCTTCTATATTAGGGCCTTTTTTTTTGTCGACGGAGAAAATCATCTTATGACAAGACCCGCTCTTGGGTGGAGCGGGAGATAGTGTCAGACTCTTACTGACTAAAACCCCGCGCCGTTCCTTCTAGCCTTCATACCGGGGCACGAGCTCCCTTTCGGACAACCCTGTCCCCAGTAGGCTTCGACCCAGCTGCTAACAACTCCTTGAGGCGCGCGGGAACAGTGCGCGCCTTCGACGTCTTGGACTCGGTCCATTACCGGACGATCGGACAGCGAGCTACCCATGGCTCGCCGTCCGCGAGCCCGCGTCTACGATTCTATATTAGGGCCTGACTCCCGAGTATTGCTATAAAACTAATTAACATCATTGGCGCCAGATTTAGCTAGGCAACCTATACGGAATCTATAATAATAATCTATAATATAAAAATGAATCGCAAAATGTGTTGGTAAGCGCATAACGCAACAACGCCTGGACCGATTTCGCTAATTCTTGTTTTGTTGTGATTGTTATTGTGAGGAAAAGGTTCTTATGGGAAAAAAATATAGGGTAGAAATGGGTAGAGTAGGGTTGAGTAGCTTGTGTTATGGGTACAAGACAACTGATAAACATACTTATATATTTCTAAATCCATACATATTATATATAAATTACACCTAGACACAGAAGAAATGATCATGCTCATCACGTAAACATTTGTCCTGGGTGGGAATCGAACCCACGACCTCCGGCATAGCAGTCAGGGCCACTTACCACTAGACAACCGACCAGTCAATAAACTTCGAATTAATGTAATAATACTATGTAATAATACATTCAGTCAAAAAAGTATCGGGAATGGATGATTTGTTTATGGTTCCAAATTCAAATTTTTGTGTTTTTGTAGTTGTTAGATTGGCACAACTGTTTTCCATTTTGACACGGAGTTTGAGTTGCATCTGTTATTTATATTAAATACAGTGCTAGTTTTAGTAATATCATATATAGTGTGTATTGCGAATTTCATAATGGACAAAAATATCGAACAAAGAGTTTGTCTTAAATTTTGCATCGCCAATGGAATTTCGTGTTCGGAGTCACTGAAAATGTTACAGAAGGCTTACGTGAATCGACTTTATCAAAAACTCGTGCTTATGAGTGGTTCAAAACGTTCAAAAGCGGTCGAGATGTGATGGAAGATTTGCCTCGCTCTGGTAGGCCGTCAACGTCTGCAACTGAAGTTAACATCGCAAAAGTGAAGGAAATAGTGACTGAAAATCCCCATTCAACTCTGAGAGAGATAGCCGCCGAACTTTCTGTATCTCACGAGTCGATCCGTACCATTTTAACTAATCATTTGGGTATGAAACATGTTGCTGCTCGGCTAGTCCCAAAAGATCTGAATTTTCTCCAAAAACTCAATCGCATGAAAGTCGCTGAGGACATGCTAGAACGAGTCAGTTCGGAGCCAACATTCATGAAACGCATTGTTACTGGTGACGAGACGTGGGTTTACGCGTTTGACATGCAAACTAGTCAACAAGCTTCGGAGTGGCGCCTTCCAACTGATCCGAAACCGAAAAAACCACGCCAAAGTCGATCAAAAGTCAAAGTCATGTTGACTGTTTTCTTTGACTATCGCGGTGTTGTGCACTCTGAATTCTTACCGGAAGGTCTAACGGTAAATAAAGAATATTATTTGAGCGTTATGCGGTGTTTAAGAGAGCAAATTCGACGAAAAAGGCCAGATTTGTGGAAAGAAAATTCTTGGATTTTGCACCACGACAATGCGCCTTCGCACAAGGCTATCATTGTGAACGAATTTTTGACCAAACATTCAACAAATACCATACAGCAACCACCATATTCACCAGATATGGCTCCTGCTGACTTTTTTCTTTTTCCTAAACTCAAATTACCACTTCGTGGCACCCGTTTTCAATCGATAGAAGACGTAAAGGAGAATTCGCGGCGAGAACTGAACTCAATTTAGGAAGCAGCGTTTAAAAAATGTTTTGATTAATGGATTATTCGTTGGCGCAAGTATATCGTTTCTAAAGGAGCATACTTTGAAGGTGATAAAATAAATTTGGATGAATAACAGACATTTTTTGTATTATTGATCTTTTCCCGGTACTTTCTTGACAGAGTAGTATATAATATAATAAACGCAGTATCAGATTCTAGCCCATCATATTTATCATAATTGAATATCAGATGAGGAAAGAGATTTCTTCTACGATCTCGAACTATGCAGTTGTTTGAAAATGTACCAAGGATTGGCCTTTTTTTTATCTGATATAAACCCTTACTTGACTGCAATCCCACCTGATGGTAAGCAGTGATGCAATCGTTGATGGTGAGGCGCACTAGTTTATTACGAGCCTATTCACTCTAGCCTTGAAGACGCTCAAATTGCAATCGGACGGGAAGACCGCAGCAGGCAAATTGTTCCAGTCCTTCGAAGTACGCGGTATAAATGACGAAGCGAAACGCTTAGTCCGGACCGTAGACCGGCCTTTTTTAAATATTTTTGAAACAAGATTACTCACAGTTATAAGCATACAGCTAGACTTCCTGATCGCTCCGCAGCAAGCGCAGAAGGCTATGATGAAGACTATACATCCTAAGATGATGATACTGACTGACAGGAAAGTCAAGCTACCCGGAATTACATCGTTGAGCTGTTTCAGCTGGATGTGGGCGGCTGTACCTAAGCCTATGATGGCTAGACCAGCAACCTGGAACAGAAAAGGAAATCTATATATATAAAAGAAAGTCGTGTTAGTTACACTATTTATAACTCAAGAATGGCTGTACCGATATGGCTGAAAATTGGTGGGTAGGTAGCTTAGAACCAGGTGACGGACATAGGATACTGTAGAGTAGGGTAGAGTTGGGTAGAGTTGGGTAGAGTAGGGTAGAGTTGGGTAGAGTACGGTAGAGTACGGTACAGTAGGGTAGAGCAGGGTAGAGCATGGTAGAGCAGGGTAGAGTAGGGTAGAGCAGGGTAGAGCAGGGTAGAGTAGGGTATAGTAGGGTGGAGTAGGGAAGAGCGGGAGCGAAGCCGCGCGGGCAAAAACTAGTTGGTTATGAAAAGTATAAGGTACTTTTGCCAAACTTCATCATCATCAGCCTTTCTAATGTTCCCACTGCTGGGACTCAGGCCTCCTCTCTAGGAGAGGGAATGTTTTATTAAAATTTTGAGTAAATTATGAAGTGTTTTGACACTTCATAATTTGATTTAGTAAAAATTACAGATTAGATTATAAATTTTAAACACTATACCGGTAAAATATTGTTTGTAAAATAATCTGACAAACAGAATGATAACAAGCCTGGTTTTTAATCGACAAAAGTATTTTTTAGAGGCTTATTCGTGTTTTTTCTGTAGTACTAGATTAGCTGTATTGTTTTGAACACTATCTAGCATTTATCCTGAATAATAACATATTTTTCTGATTATGTTTACTCAATTCAATTCAATTCATTTATTTCAGGCATCTAGACCCATATAAATTTCACATACAATATTAACATATAAGAGTATAAAAATTACAGTGAATGTTAAAAATTAAAATGCAATAAAATTAAATTCATAAAAAATAAAAATACGATAAAATTCATAAGTAATGTAAAAATAAATTAAAAAATACAATATCTTAATGTCAAAAATAAAAATACCATTAAAATACACGAAGTTAATGTCAATAAATGGATTGTGGGCCAACGTTATTTAATTATAAAAGTTTTATTTTACGTTTAAGAAATTTAAAGGCTCATAAGTTTTACTAAATTCGTTTCGTTGGTTTCGTTTTATAAGGATTAAAAAAATGGGCCCTCAATCCAGATGCACACATTTAAGCGACTGTTTTAATTATTCGCAAATTGAGTCAATGAATATGACAAATTTTTGAGGAGTTCCCTCAATTTCTCATGGATCCCAATTCCCATCAGCTGAACTAGATGTTGAAAAAAAAAATGGAATCAATTTGGAAGCATATCCTTAGATGGAAAAAAATACAAAGCACCGAAAAAAAAAAAAAAAATTGTTAAAAAAAATACAACCGAATTTAGAATCTCCTCCTTTTTTTTGAAGTCGGTTAAAAAAAACTTCTTAAGAAGCTGTTCGAAATATCAACAATTCAACACACAATTTGTGGGGTCCAGATCCCCAGTTTTATTTCAATGAAAAAAATATTTTCATTTTTCAATTTCTACTTGAAAAACTAGTGAGGTAATTATTAAAAATATGTCTTTTCCTATACTTTGAATATTATAAGTACATAATATACTTTATCATACAAAAAAAGAAAAAAAAAATTCAAACGACAATTTAATATTTTAAGCCTTAATATTTTATTTTGCATTTTTATTAAAAAACTGGTTAGGTATCTATAACAATTGTAATTTAAAAAAAAAATAGGTACTTACCGCAAAAATAAGATTACCTATAATTAAAACATATTTCACTATAAATTCCGCTAAACAACACATTTTGATGATTTTTCCAAAAAAATCCCTAAAATGAACTGTATTCGTCCGTTTTTAAACACTAACTAAATATTATATTTAGGTTTAGAGTGGGAGGGTAAAGATTAGATTAATAACAAAAATGGGAGCGATATGCGTGCGAAACTATAGCCAAATATATCTTGACACCTTTCAATGGCGCTGATGGCAAAGTTACCTTCAGTGGTTACTTTGCCATCAGCGCAATTCGTGCCAAAGTATAGTCAAATATATCTTGTCATCTCTCAATGGATTTGTTGGCAAAGTTGCCTTCAAAGGCTACTTTGCCAGAGGTACACAGTACGATTTCAAATGTAGTTCCATATTTTGCCACAGGTCAGGATAGAGTAGGCAATCGACTGGTTTAGTTATCATCTTTATCTTGGATGCACGATAAATGGATTTTCATTAACTTGTATCGTTGGTGTAAGTAAATACATGTGTAGTTTTCCGATGATGGAGAATTTTTTTTGAAAGACTTTGGGAGGATGCCCAGCTATTTTAGGGTTCCGTAAACAAAGAATAAAACGGGACCCTATTACTAAAACTTCGCTGTACCTCTGTCTGTCTGTCTATCTGTAACCAGGCTGATGTGTTAGACAGTTGAAATTTTCACAGATGATGTATTTTTGTTGCCGCTATATCAACAAGTACTAAAAAACAGATTAAAATAAATATTTAAGGGGGCTCCCATACAGCAAACGTGTTTTTTTTGCTCTTTTTTAACGACGGATGGTACAGAATACTTCCTGCGAAAGTCCCACTCGCACTTGGTTGTTTTTTTTTTATTTATTTTTTATAAATTTTGTGCCACACTAGGAATTACTACTGTATCGATAGGCGTTCACAAACATGTAAAGACACAAGATACCCACCCGGAAAAAGGAACATTATATCTGAAGGCTCTACGTATTACCGGGGCCAGGGTTATCCGAAAGGAAGCTCGAGCCCCGGTATGAAGAGGCTAGAAGGAACGGGGTGGGTTTTAAGTCACTATCTGCCGCACTCAGAGACGCCCATTAACGCTAATCTCTGATTTACTAATTTTGTCATTGAATAATAGTCTATATCTTTATGATGTTAAGTACCTTAGGTTTTGCTATAATTGACATTAAAGTAAAATGACGTCTCTGAGTGCGGCAGTAAGAGTCTGACACTATTTCCCGCCCAAGAGCGGGGGTTGTCATTGGATGATATTTGCCCACCGTAAAAAAAGGCTCTACATATGTTTGTTCTGTGTAAGAATTGAACCTGTAACATGCAGCGCTGCAGTTAATTGTTCAACCACTGCATCAACCATGCCGTCTTATTGTCTTGCTAGCACTTTGCCCGCAACTTCGTTTGCGAGAATTTTTTTTATTGTGTATTTCCTTTCCTTCATAGTATAATTATATGAAAAAGTCTCAAAACTGTAAATTCGAAGTTACCTCACTTCCGAGATCGGATTCCGGAATCGAACTACGAGTCTCACATACCTCCTTTGAAAAGGGAGGATCCTCCGACCAGACAGGATTTTATAGTCTGGTGGGCGACTGCCCTATAGTTGATGTCGGGCTGTCGTATATGTTCAAATCGCGCGGAGAACTTTGATTGCGCGATGCAGGATTTCGTACTTTCTTCGTAGTTCTTATTAGGCGTCATAGATGTCGCTACAAGTTTATACGGAACCCTCGGTGCGCTAGTCGGACTCGCATTTGACCGTTTTTGTTTATTTTGTTATGTTATTTCTTTACACTTGGGAAAGACCCAGGATCGCCAATTTACTGTTTATGCTGACGTAACCAGATTTGCCTGAAGATGACTAATATTAGATTACCTAATTTCATATTGGAGTCATTATATTTTTTTTATCGTCTATATCCGCTGATAATAAAAAAAGTTATGAAGAAGTTCCGTAGGTATATCATTTCAGCTGAAAGACTGCACTGTTGGACGTAGGCTTCCCCGAGTTGTCGCAAAGTTAAGGCTAGAGTGAAAAGGCTCTTAATAAACTAGTGCGCCTCACCATCAACGATTGCATCACTGCTTACCATCAGGTGGGATCGCAGTCAAGTACTAGTTTATATCAGATAAAATCTATACTAATATTATAAATGGGAAAGTGTGTGTGTGTCTGTTTGTCGGTTTTTCACGGCAAAACGGAGTGACGAATTGACGTTATTTTTTAAGTGGAGATAGTTGAAGAGATGGAAAGTGACATAGGCTACTTTTTGCCTCTTTCTAACCCCCCACTTCCCAGGGAACCGTGTTACCCCGAATTTAACGCGAGCGAAGCCGCGGGCAAAAGCTTAGCTTATAGCTGATCTCACTTACCAATCAGGTGAGATGGTGGTCAAACGCGAGCCTATCAATAATAATAAAATAAAATAAAAATTGAAAATGGGTAGGTATTTTGACTTGAATAAAAATATTATTATTGAAAATACTTTATCCTTTATGTTACCTGTACAAAGCTTTTAGTGATAAGACCGCCCATTGTAACAATCCATTAATATTAAGCTCCTATTGTAATTATTTATAGTGTACTTACAATAGAGAGATATCTATAAGCATCCTTGCGGGTTGGCTGGTGTTTTTCCAGCTCAATGTTATCCCTCATCATTTGATTCTTGCGACCCTCATCAGGTCATCGGTCCACCCTGTCAAGTGCCCGTAGAATTATGTACTTAATATCTTCTTCCTGCCCTTATCCCATATTACTTGGGGTCGGCGCAATACGTTTTTTTCTTCCATTCTGTCACCCGTCAATCTATCACTAACTCCCTTTTCTTTCAAATCACTTCTCACACAATCCATCATCTTTTCTTCAGCCTTCCTCTCCATCCATCGACTAAAACTCTTTTAGTAATATGCGCTTCATCCCTCCTCTTCACATGACTACACCAAAACAACCGATTAACTTTCAACTTTTCAGTCACTGGCGCCACTTTCAAACTTCCTCTAATATACTCATTTCTCACTTTATCCATTCTCGTCACACCACATATCCATCTCAACATTCTCATCTCCGCTACAGTGATGAGTTCTGAGCTCCGTAGAGTAATGTAATATGGCCTATTTAAATATAGCCACATGGCCAATGTGAGTATGAAAACAAGCGTTTTTTATAAAAATGCAACCGACTTTTTGTTTGTGAGTATATCATCCAAATGACATCCTCCCGCTCTTGGGCGGAGCGGGAGGATAGTGTCAGAGGTGTCAGACTCTTACTTACTAAAAAAGCCACCCCTGCCTTCTTGTCTTTCATACCCTGGCACCACTAGGCTTTGAACCAGCAGTAGGTCCCTGCTGTTGCTGATAACTCATTGAGGCGCGTGGGAACAGTGCGCGCCGTCGACCGGACAGTTACCGGACAGTCGGACAGCGAGCTACCCATTGCTCGCCGTCCGCAAACCCGCGGTTAGCTAAGTTAGCCTATGCCACTCAGGATTAAAGCAGCTTTCAATCGGTGAAAAATGTTAGCAATCGGGTCAGTAGTATAGCATAGTCGGCCTTATAATGTTCCCACTGCTGGGACTCAAGCCTCCTCTCTGTGAGAGGCAATAGGCCGTAATCCACCACACGGGCCCAGTGCGGGTTGGTGGACGTCACATGTCGTCGATTTTTTGGTTCTAGGACATAGCGGTTTCCTCACGATATTTTCTTTCACCATTTTGAGAGCAGTGGTGATGAAATAAATTACACAAAGTAATGCGCCTGGCTGTGTTTGAACCCGCGACCTAAACTCGGCCACCACTACTCTCCATCCATCCGTGCTCTCCATCTCCACTGCTCTACATCGGACCAGTCATCATCATCATCATATCAGCCAAAAGACGTCCACTGCTGGACATAGGCCTCCCCAAAGCGTCGCCACAACGACCGGTCCTGTGCGTCACATCCATTGGATTCCCGCGACCCTGACCAGGTCGTCGGTCCACCTTGTTGGAGGCCTTCCAACGCTGCGTCTTCCCATACGAGGCCGCCACTCCAGAACCTTTCGTCCCCATCGACCATCTGTTCTGCGTGCAATGTGCCCTGCCCATTGCCACTTAAGACCAGATCGGACCAGTACTTTCAGAGATTACCTCCTACAAACAAGAAACAAACTTTACCTCTTCAAAATATGAGTGTAGATAATAATCAATACCTATCACCTATATTTTCCTTATTCATAAAAACAGATAAAATGATAAAGAATTACGAGAAATTTGATTAGACTTATCTTTTTTTGTTGTTATGTGAGTATCTCTGAAGAATTTTCCTTGAATGAATGAATTTTTATCGTAACGTGACTCGGACGACGATCAATGGATAGTTCGCCGTCCGGGCCGAGCCCGAGTCGCCACGCGTTCCACGCGCTTCTCAAATAGTTGACAGGAAGACTGTAGAGGCCCAGCAGGGTCGAAGCCTACTGAGGCCATGGCTTGACTTCCGAAAGGAAACTTTGGGGTCTTGGAACACACGGCAAAGAAAGAACAGGAGGGGCCCAGCTGGGTCGAAGCCTACTGAGGGCAGGGTTATCCGAAAGGAAACTCGAGCCCCGGTATGAAGAGGCTAGAAGGAACGGGGTGGGTTTTTAGTCGATAAGAGTCTGACACTATCTCACGCTCCACCCAAGAGCGGGGGTTGTCATGATTTTTGCCTACCGTATAAAAAAAAATAGGCAAAGAAAAAACATAGGTGAGGTTTTAGGCAGTAAAAGTCTGACACGCCCTCCCGCTTCACCCTAAAGTGTCATTATAGTATTATTAGTCATTGTATAATTCCTACCTTAAAAAAAACCGCAACGTGAATGAAAATTTCACTATTTTTCTTGGCTGATTTTTTGCCAGGTCTCCTTCATAAAAAGCGTCCAATTGAAACCTTACACTAGCTTCTGATGTTGTATAGATTAGTGCCCATGCAGACCTTAGCCTTCCCGCTCACTGGCCTCAAAAAAACGCAGCTTCAAGCTTCTCTTTGAGGCGGCCTTGTTTTGTGGCTCGTTTACGGCAGTGCCGCTACCTTAGGAAGCTTCTATTAGACGCTTTCAATGTTATTCTTGCGTAATCATGAGGTAAAGTTGTCTACGTTTCCTTATTGCTATTTTGGAGGTAGGCGGAACAGAGAGTAAAGTCCCACAAACCTCCATTGAAAAGGGAGGATCCTTCGGCCAGACAGGATGTTATAGTCTTTTGGGCGACTGCCCGATAGTTGTTGTCGGGCTGTCGTATATGTTCAAATCGCGCGGAGAACTTTGATTGCGCGATGCAGGATGTCGCTACACTATATTGCAATAGATTAGATATCGTGTAATTATATCGTCTGATGAATACATGAATTGAAACCAACGTGATCATGCTTAAGCTTTTAGATTGTTAAGATATGAATAAGTCACGAGTAACAAAGGCAAATCTTATTAACTAGTCCGGTGACAGGAAAATGGAATTTAAAAAATTGGCGCCCAACTGGGACTGGTCCCATTTGAGCGCCAAAACCTTTTTTATTCTATTTGTTATCCTTACTAATATTATAAAAGCGAAAGTGAGTTTGTTTGTTACGTCTTCACGCCTAAATGGCAAAACCGATTTTGATTAAACTTGGTACACGGATAGACCATGTCCTGGAATAGGAAATAGGATACTTTTTATCCCGGAAGTATGTTCCCTTGGGATAATTTACTGCTATCACGCGGGCGAAGCCGCTGGGAACAGCTAGTTTAATGATATTCTCGCGTTAACCCACTTTCTCACCTGGTGGTAAGCGATGATGTGGTCGATGGTTGTTTTTAATTATTAGGTGCCTCACTGAGAAGCATCTTAGTTACAACTTCAAAAAAAAAATGGTTGAATACGTGATCAACAATAGCCAGGTGCGGTACACACTGCTCTCAAAAATGTGAAGGAAAACATCTTTCAGGCATCTGCGACATCTAGTAGAATTTTGAGATACTTTCGCGGATGTTTTTGTTGCCCCAAGTAAAGGCATGGTTCAGAGACAATTTGGCATACTTAACTCGATTTTGCAGTTTTGGCTATTTGTGATTTTGTTGCACCTAAGATGCGATACATCAGAAGCGGTATTTTTCCTTTACAATGCAATGTATTAAACAGATTACAGTGTTATCAATCATTGATAAGTTATCACGCGATTGTGTTTAGATTTTTATCAGTATAACTGTAATTGGGGAAAATAATACATTGATTATTGGATATTGAACAATTACGATACGCTCTTAGTAAAAAACATTACAATTGTTTCCATTTATTTATTTATTATATACTTTATTATACACCATTACACATACAAAAAGGAAACTTAAAACTAAAACACATACATACAATGGGCGGCCTTATCGCATTCCGCGATCTCTTCCAGTCAACCTGGGATGGACAGTAATTGCCTGGACAAGAAATGGGGCTGTCATTGGCGTGACAAACCATATTTTTTTTTTTTATAATATAATAATAATAATATTCCACAACTATCACACAACGCCGTCTAGACCCAAGCTAAGCAGAGCTTGTGTTATGGGTACTAGACAACTGATAAACATACTTATATATTTCTAAATACATACATAATATAGATAAATTACACCCAGACACAGAACAAGTGATCATGCTCATCACATAAACATTTGCCTTGGGTGGGAATCGAACCCACGACCTCCGGCATAGCAGTCAGGGCCACTAACCACTAGACCAACAGGCCAGTCAAACTTAAAAAAATTTAATAACGATTTATTGTCTATAATACAAAAATGAATCGCTAAATGTATTGCTAAGCGCAAATCTCGAGAACAGTAGATATTATTGACATTGTTTGTTTTTATTTTCCTTTATTATTTATGATATTTTTTTTTTCTTTTTTTGTCGACGGGGAAAATCATCTTTGACAAAACCCGATCTTGAGTGGAGCGGGAGATAGTGTCAGACTCTTACTGACTAAAAACCCCGCGCCGTTCCTTCTAGCCTTCATACCGGGGCACGAGCTCCCTTTCGGACAACCCTGTCCCCAGTAGGCTTTGACCCAGCTGGGCCCCTCCTGCTGCTGACAACTCCTTGAGGCGCGCGGGTACAGAGCGCGCCGTCGACGTCTTGGACTCGGTCCTATGATATGTGGTTTAATTAATGGTGTAACTCAACTCCTTTGAACATTATTATTATTGTTATAGTTGATCAAAAGAATGTAAATTTAATTAAAAATTTGATTGTTACAGAATAAAGAGTGAACCCGACGAGCCTCCAGACTCCCCGGACAGTTCGCAGCCTAACAACCAAACCTGGCTCGTTCCAATCAAAGAAGAGATCCACCCTGGCACGTTTCTAGAAGTCGTTGTCGAAGAGGAAGGATCTCACGATGTAAGTAGTAGTAGATGAGCTCTTACGGACACGAAATCAAAGGGCGCGGGGCCCGTAGGCGTAGGCTTACGGACGACAACCAATGGATAGCTTCCCGTCCGGTAACCGTCCAAACCGAGCTCGAGTCGTCGACAGCGCGTAGAGTTGCACACGCGCCTCAAAGAGATGTCAGCAAAGCTGTAGGGGCCTAGCAGGACTGACTGGGGCCATGGGTTGGCTTCCGAAAGGGAAACCTTAAAATACAAGGTACATAGAATAACAACAACACAGATCATAGGAGAACGGATGCTGGCAGAACGGATGGCCGTTGGGGCCGAAAGGTTCTGGAATGGTGACCACGTACGTAGACGTAGCGTTGAAAGGCCTCCTACAAGGTGGGCCGATGACCTGGTAAGGGATGCGGGACTCCGATGGATGCGAGACGCACAGGACCGTTCATTGTGGCGGCACTTGGGGGAGGCCTATGTCCAACAGTGGACGTCTTTCGGCTGAAATGATGATGATGAGATCATAGGAGTGGGTTTTTTGTCAGTAAAAGTTTGACACGTTCTTTCACTCTGCCCTAGAGCGGGAGACGTCATAAAAAAGAGGGCGCGGGTGGCGTTGCGGTCCAATACATAGATTTATATGGTACTGGCCTCGAAATCGAATTATACAAGTTTACTTAAGCTTGATAAGCACTGGAGGGACTGGCTCACAATAGCCGAAGACAGCCGTGTGTAGAAAAGGGAGAGGGAGGCCTTCGCCCAGCAGTGGGACATAAATGGGCTAACTAAGTATGAAGTGACGTGATTGTGGACTACCCACAGGCGCCGCACTTTTTTCACCGAGTTCTCTCTGGGATGTCATGGTACGAGCATACTGACGATTCATCATTTTCATTACAGGATAAACAAGCATCTAATGGCCTTGCGTCTGATGAAGATTCTGCAGCTAAGCAGGCTACGTCTTCCGATGAGGGCTGTGGTAAGTTCTCCTTGAAATACATTCCTGGTCAAAGGCCTTTTTTATTTCGGTGAAAATTCATCACATAATCCCTTTAGACTGCTTAACCAGTCCAGTGGTGGTTGAGAGGTAACAGCCCTGACTTACGAGTTGTAGATCGCGGCCAGCTAGGCCCATTACTTTGTGTAATTTATTTTCATTACCACTGCTCTCAAAACGGTGAAAGAAAACATCGTGAGGAAACCGGCATGTCCTAGAACGAAAAATTCGGAGATATGTGACATCCACCAATCCGTACTGCTCCTACGTGTTAGATTACGGTCCATTGCCTCTCCTAGAGAGAATGCCTGAGTCCCAGCTATGCTATTTCATCTGTTGTTAAGTGACGCGCCTACCTAGAAGTAACTTATTCACTCTTGACTTTGTCTCCCAGGTTGAAGCTATTAGGAAACACAGATCTTCACAGTGAATTCCACTTCTTAGCTGTACGTGCAATGAATGTATTCCCAAAACGTTGTGTATGTATGGTTGAGATCGTACGTGTAGTCATGGAGTCCTCTCCTGGAAAGAAAAGCCGAGTCCCAGCAGCGGGAACATTATAAGGATAGAAGATCAAATGCTGTTAACAATCAACGGGTTCGATTCCTTGCTAAGAATTTATATTTTTCTAGACTACAAACATAATTTCTAATGACAGATTTGGTCATCGACGACCACTGAAAAAATTTAGCCTATGTATTTAAAACAAGAATATATTATCCCTAAGATCTTTACAAACTTATGATATTTACACTGTTCTGGAAACATATCCATTTAAAAACTAGACCCTACAATAATTCGTCACCATAATTGTTCCTTGATACGTTATTTAAAATTCTAATATGTTACTTTTCAGAAACCTTCCCCACAACATCATCAGGCGGTTTCCTCTGCGAGATATGCAGAAAAATCTTCGTCAACTCTGGCAACTTAAAGAGGCACATGCAACTCCATACCAAAGAAACCATCAAATGCCCTCAATGCCCCGGCCAGTTCCTCAATCAAATCCGCTTAGACCGACACATCTTCCATCGTCACACAAAAGACTATCCCTGTAACGAATGCCCGAAGAAATTTAAGACATCTTCGAACTTAAATCAGCATAAAAAGACCCATTTAACAAATAAACCTTACCAATGTACCTTGTGTTTTGCAAGCTTCTCGTTTAAAAGCAATTTGCAGAAGCATCAACGAGGTAAACGCTGCAAAAAACCTTCATTGGATCCCTTAGTATGTAAAATTTGCGATAAGATCTTCGAGAAGGAATATTTGTTGAAATCTCATTTGGTTAAACACGATACTGAGCGGCCATTCGCCTGCGATGAGTGTACTATGACGTTTAAGCATAAAAGCACATTAATTCGTCATATGCACGTCCATAATGGGATCAGACCGTATCCCTGTCCTCATTGCGACAAGACCTTCACCAGTTCCGGCCTCCTAAAGCCTCATCTAAGAGTGCATACTGGCGAAAAACCTTACACTTGCGAGCTTTGTGGAAAGAAATTTGGTCACAAACATAATATGCAAAGACATATGCTCGGTCATGAGAAAGTTAAGCATACGGTTTGTGATATATGTCATAAAGAGTTTCCTAGAGAGAGCAGATTGAAGTATCATATGAAGACGCATGTTAATGAGAAATATTTCATTTGTAAAGTTTGTCCGAAAAGGTTTTCTCATAAACAAAATGTTATTAGACATTATAGTAGAAAGCATCCAGGACATACTTATAGCTGTACTGAAACTGATGCCACCGTGGCTGCGAAGGTCTGGGATACGATGAAGCCGAGGTTCTGCGATGAAGAACCGGAAGAAATATTGGGTTGATGCCAGTTGAAACTTTGTTGGTATAGTTTAGAGTGCAATGACAAATGTCCACATGCATACAAGAGCAAAGAGAGTGTGTGTTGAAAAACGTCGTCTCGTAAAACGACGTTTTTCAACACACGACGAAAAATGTAAAAACAATATTTAAATGTGCTTTTTGATATTTTTTCATGCGCAGTGTTAAATTTTGTGGCTTAGACCAGCTTAAGGTTATAACACTGGGTGTCTGATGCCAAGCAATAGCTGAGGTGGCGACCCTTTCGGTTCGGGCAACTCAAAGTAATTGTATTTCTGTACTCTTTTGTATCATTTTGTTTTGTTACTGTTGTATTGTATTTCCTGCGTCCAATAAATTATATTCTATTCTTGAATAAGCAAAGTTAGCTGAGGCCATTTTCTTCACGAATCCAGAAATGGTAAATTAAACCCAAATTAATCGTGTAAATAAAATATATTGCATTGTGCGAGTCTAAAAGCGTTGATATTGGATAAGTTATATTTATTTTGCAAATAGGTTTTTAATTTCACACGTAAATTTTTTCGTCAGTTTAAACTAGATAAGGTCGGTATTTCCTAGCTGACTATCCTGAGAAGAAACACCGAAACAAACTCAGGGGTCATTTTTTATTGTAACCCCTAGCTAAGTTGCTAATCTGCAATAGTTAACGCTAGTAGAAAGCTTCAAATGTACGGGAACGACGTCATCTCAACGCTCAGTCACGTGGTCAGAACAAAAGAATTGGCGGCAAGGTCAACTCGAAGCGTTCGACGCAAGCGAAACGGTTGTAACTTGGCTAGGAATGTATTCAAATTAGTATGTTGAAGTGTTTTATAAAACAGTTTAGTGTGTGTTTTGTTTTATTTCACTTCTAAATTAATTTGTGCCTGCCTTATTCGTTACTAATACTAGCGCCATCTCGTGATGGAGTTGTGAACTAAAAATATTTAATTTACAGATTAAAAATTCTCATTGAAACTATCCTAATCTCGTGCTAGAGATACTTAGTATTAAATAAAATAAGGATAATATAAAATTACATATGGCTCTGATACCTAGTCCTCATCAGGGGGCTTAAATTCACTCGCTTCCTTGCGCAATCGAATCAGGACTGAAGATATCCACAGTAAAACCAAAGCATCACCACAAAGCCCAAAACTTAAATGGCAGTGGGCAGGGCACATTGCTCGCAGAACAGATGGTCGGGGCCAAAAGGTTCTAAAATGGTGACCACGTACCGGAAGCTGCAGTGCTGGTAGGCCTCCCAGAAGGTGTTTACACCTGATGAGGGTCTTAGGAATCCGATGGATGCAAGACGCACAGGGCCGGTTGTTATGGCGACACTTGTAGGAGGCCTATGCCAAAAGGTGAAGTTTACACATGGGGAGGATCGCAGGAATCTGATGGATGCGAGACGCACAGGACCGGTTGTGGTGGCGACACTTGGGGGAGGCGTATGTCCAACAGTGGACTTCTTTCGGCTGAAATTACGATGATGATACATAATTTAAATAAGACGTCGAATATGCAGAAATTATGTGCGTCTATAATAACTGGAGTTCTTCAAATAATGTCAAGTAATAATAGGTTAAAAGTTTAGGTAGGTCTGTGAAATTGATTCTGAATTCTAGAATATTATCGTATTGTATTATTTTGAATCGTAATGTTTTTAGTTCATGTACTCAATTTTTTAGGTTTCTGTACCCGAATGGAAAAACCAAGACCCTATTACTAATGCCGTGATCACACGTACCGAGTAAACGTGCGAGACAGTGCTCCCGGCCGAGTACTCGGTACGTGTAAACACAGCGCCGAGTGCTCGGCCGAGCGCTTATATCTACAACTCGCTTACATCACTGTGTCGGCCGAGCAACATTTTACTGACTCGCCATTTTACTCGGTACGTGTGATCAAGCCATATGAGTTCACTGTCTGTCTGTGTGCCAGGCGAACCGTGATAGATAAACAGTTGACATTTATACAGATGTATTTCTGTTGCCGCTATAACAGTGGGGCCCTATACAACAAACATGATTTTTCCACTTACAAACACTGGGATAGGTGAAACTAAAAAAAAGGTGTTTAATGTTGAGTACAGAACCCTTTGTTCGCGAGTCCAACTCGCACTAGGCTTCTTTTTTTTTATTAGTATTATTACAAATTAACTATGAAAATAACAATAAATAAGATATGTCACACTGAAAAATATTTGTATATTTACAATGCAAGCAGCGCCATCTCTTAGTTACATTGAGAAGTATTATGGTCACCGTATACCGGCCACCGGCCACAACAACAACACGCCGACACCGGCATATTTCTTCATACATTTTAAATGGATTCGCCGCACACGGTTGGCTCACGCTTCAAATCTCCGCTGCTCGCTTCTTGTGGCCCGAACTGGCCACTAAACACCACACACCATTCGCGCATTTAAAACTTTCTTCGTCAGTGCGCGTATAGGTTAACCTTTTTGACGCCCATCTATATAATACGCAATGTGTCCTTCAGCGCCACGCAACAAATGTCTAACGTATCTTTTTGTTTCTATTGAATATAAAACAAACAAGATCTTATTATGTGTGAAAAAGTTAAAAATATGGCTTATAACAGGGCAATTTTCCATAAAAACAAAATAAAAGGTCTTGTAAAAATCGTAAATTTATTTTATACTATTATTACTTCTAATCAAGTAGTGGCGCTGAGGGCACGAAAATCTCGAACTTGTATACAAGTGATTGGCGTTCAAAAGGTAAAAAAATAGCAGCCAGCCACAAGTGGCTGTCGCGCGCTTCAGTGGTCTTTGTGGCCGCTACTAGCTTCTCGTGACGGCGTTTGTAGTTGTGGCATGTGGCCTATACGCGGCGATCATTAGTAGCGCCATCTGATGGCAGAAATACGAAAGTACAGTTGATGTTTAAAACAGATTTGTACCAATTTTTTTTTAAGTTTGATGTTTCAACAATAAAAATGGCGGTTTGACATAGAAATTATGTCAATCCGCCATTTTTATTCCTCACTTAAAAGTTATCTTACTATTAGATCAGCCTTTAGTAGAATAGTTGTTATTTATTTTTAAACCTTTAACCTTGAATTGGTCCGACGAGTATATGAACATAAACAGAGGACACTGAACTGTCCTATTCGCGAGAGTCGTGTATTTGCGACTGGGTACTCCATCTCGTCTAGCTCTTCAATCTCCATAGGTGACAGCAGAGCTGAAGAGATAGTGTACAGTGCGTTTCACTTAAAAGTTCCTTTGGCGTAATGTTAACTCCCCTGTCTGTCTACACAAAAAAGAAGGGAAAAAAAGAAAAGTTCCCTATTCTACCAAAATTGTTTCCCGAAATGCGAAACGAAATCGATTTTAACGGTAGTTGCAACACTTTTTGGAGAATTATAAGGGGAATGGGATTTTATTTTTTTAAAAAAAGCAGGTCTAAAAGGAAGTCGTTAATAGAGAGGTACGATATTGTGGCGTAGCGTTTTCGGTATTTAAAAGAATTGCAGGACAATCGGAATGAAGCCCAGCGTCCTAAACTTTATACAAAAATAGTAAAAAAAGGCTATTGTTAAAAGTAACGAAGTATCAGTAAAGGAACCTCTTAGGAGGGTCCTTTTCCACTCGCCTATCGTAAACATCGAAAATGGTTTAAAAGCTTGTTACTTCATTTAATGCAATCCAACGCGATGTTTGACGAAAAGGCAACGCAAAAAAAGAGAGATAACGCCTGGAAACTCTGTTAGTATTCAGTAATTCTGAGATTTACTCGAAAATTTCACAAAACTTGCTCCAGGAAATAGCTGTTTTTTTTAAACCCTTAAATGTTTTTGGAAAAAGTTGTCGTCATTTAGAATCTTAATAAAATTTGCAAGGTCTCTAGAGAATTACTTTTTTGACTTTTTTAATTTTTAGGCAAATTATGAAGTGTCAAAGTTCATACAAAATAGGAAATTTTCAGAGGTTTTTACTGGATTAGTTTTACACAAATTTAGAAATTGGTTTCTTTAGAAACCTAGATAATATCCACAAGATACTGTGTTTCCAAAATATCCAATGAAAAGTGTGTAATAACGTCATAATCAGTTATGAGCGGTTGTATGAAAAACAGTGAAAATGTGAGTCATGATGCACCACCTTAAGTGAAACGCACTGTATTGTATTTGGTCGTGGATGTGCCTCCGAAATAGAATTCAAAATCGGTTGAATAGACAGTAAAAGTTAGTAAATGCCTAATCTTAACGCGTATAATATAAAGTATAAAATGTACTGACAACTTTTATTTATCAAATTTCTGTTTTAACTCACAAAATTTGTTCATATTTGCTTGTAGGTACTTACACCCCCTGAAATATTGCTAATGACTTTAAAATCATCCTGTATAAATTAAGAGATTAATTAGTCTATAAGGAAGATTATATGAAAACAGAAATAAATTATTTCAAAATTTGATTTAATTATATTTTTTTTTTATTTTAACTGTGTGCTTCGTCGAGTCTAGTTTTGAACTAATTACCTCCTTAAAAGCACCGCTAAAAATTTAAACAATTATTTTGTCTTGTCAAAACGCATTATGTAGGTATCATTCGTTTTCTAGAAATATCACAATTTTAATATTTGTTACAGAAACTTCGGCCGCGACGACTTTTTGTAGCGATACTGTAGCGCGTTCGCTTCTATACAGTCGCGATGCTGTAGCGCGTTCGCATCGATACAGTCGCGATGCTGTAGGGCGTTGGCATATTTTCTATAGTGCTTGCAAATGCGACATTTTTACGTAGAAACGCGCGGGCGCGGTGGCGGGTGCGGTCGCGAAGATTTGAAGCGTTTGTGCGGGTGTGACGCGCAGACGCCTAGCGACAAGTTTATACCATTTGAACTTACTGACGACGCGGGTGGATCGCGCGCTTCACCACTAGTTCAACGTGAACACACAAACATTTCAAGGGTTTGATATAGTCGCGAGCTCGCCGCGCGCGCCACTCGCTAGCTTGCCCGCTACTTAGACGAAGCGATACTGTCGCGCGATAACGCGCGTTACTAGCGATGTTATCGCGCGACAGTATCGCTTCAAAAAGTCGTGGAGTCGTGGGGGAGGGACCTAAATTAGTTATGTTTTTCGAACTTTGAAACTTTCAAATATGAATGTGTATTTATAATTTAGGTTTAAAAATTAAGTATTAAAATATATTTTTTTAGGTTTACAAAGCTGTAAATATTATAGTAAAAGCTGGTTTTGTTGTTTTTGACTATCTTAATATAATTAACAATTAAAACTGCTGTAATTAAAGTTTACAAATAAACTTGCTGTTTTATTTTGAGGTTAAAAAAAACAAAAAACCGTTTTTCGTGGGAAATCATCCCGCTCTGGGTGTAGTGAGAAGGAAAATCAGACTTTTACTGACTAATCCCTGCCAAGTGTTCTTTCAGGTCGAACGCTGCGTTTCACGGGCAACCACGCCTCCCCACGTAATAAAACTATACGGTAAAACGCCGCTTCAAGCTTCTTTTTGAGGCGACCTTTTTTTGTGGCTCGTGTAAACAAAAAAACGCTTAAAGCCGCTTCAAACTGTTTTTTGCGGCGGCTCCTAGCTTTTGTTTGTGGCCGCTTCAAGCTTCTTGAGGCAGCCTTTTTTGTAGCTCGAGTGCGGCGATGCCGTCGCAAAAAACGCTTGAAGCCGCTTCAAGTTTCTCCGGCCACAAGCTGTCGCGCGCTTCAACTGTTTTTTGCGGCGGCTTCTGTCCTTTTTTGTGGCCGCTTCTATCGTGAAGCCTGTGTGCGGGTACAGTAAAACCTCGGGCTTGTGGTGAGTCGCCGTCCGCTCGTCCTATAAGGACCGAGTCCAAGTTGTGGACGGCGTATAGTGTCCCACGCGCGCCTCATAGAGATGTCAGCTAAAACGTTGGAGGTCAGCAGAGTCGATGCCTGCTACGGCTCTGAAATAAATGCTACGGCCATGGGATCGGTTCTGAAAAGGATATATCGCGCGTCACTGCGGGTTGCCAGCTGAAAATCAGCGCTGGGTGTTTGACGCCCAGCAATTACTGAGTTGGTGACCCTGTGGATGAATCGCTTATATTTACAATGTACTATACACGTCATCATCATCATCATCATATCAGCCGAAAGACGTCCACTGCTCTGACCAGGTCATCGGTCCACCTTGGAGGCCTTCCAACGCTGCGTATTCCGGTACGCGATCGCCACTCCAGAACCTTTCGTCCCCATCGAACATCTGTTCTGCGTGCAACGTGCCCTGCCCTTGCCAATTATTATTCCCACCCAGGACAAATATTTATGTGATGAGCATGATCATTTGTTCTGTGTCTGGGTGTAATATTTATCTATAATATGTATATATTTAGAAATACATAAGTATGTTTATCAGTTGTCTAGTACCCATAACGCAAGCTCTGCTTAGCTTGGGACTAGGCGGCGTTGTGTGATAATTGTGGAATATAAATCTATAAAATATATAAATATAAAATTAAGTTTGGCGACTCTTCGAGCTACGTCGGTAACCTTGGTTCTCCTGCGGATATCTTCATTTCATGTGATCACGCAAGGAAACTCCGAGCATAGCCCTTTCCATCTCGGGGTGACTGAGTCTTCATAAGAGGCCCATTGTGAGCGACCATGTTTTGGAGCCATATGTCATCACTGGCAACAAGCACTGGTCATAGACTTTCGTCTTGAGACACTGTGCTATAAACGTACACAATAAATACAACGTGTAACGTTAAATGCGTAAAATCTCAGACACCCCAAACGATGTTTAATTCAATGGACCTAATTATGTGAGAAAAGAAAACATTAAAAAAAAATTAAGGTTTGATGAGCAGTTTTAATTCGTTTAAAATTCATATCTGCATTGAAATAAGACCTTTTATTATCCCGTGTATGAGAAAATTTGATTGGATTAGAACTATTTGTGTTTGATTATCTATTTCAGCGGGTTTGCGCTCGTGATGGCTTTACCTATTCGTAAATAGACAAGTCGAAGTTTTTAATGAAGATTGTTTTGAAAAATTTAGCCTATATTTAAAAGTGGGTTTAATTGATTCTGCTCGTTAATCTGATCAAACTAATTTCAGGTTTTGCGCATTTAACGTTACACCTTGTATAGACTCACCTACATCTATTATTTCTATTTATACATATACATTCATATATATTTCCAAGTTCACAACACACATATTTACTAACACAGTGTTAGTGAATATGTGTGAGATGAGTGTCACTCATTGATATATATGTACTACGTACCTAACACTAAACACAACATACACATTGACGTGCCGCATTGAACACGCGCACTGTCGATGACGCGCGGCGACTTATTTTCTTCTACCGCCAAGTTGTAGCAGTCATGTTAGATTTCGTTTCTCACCAGTCACGATCTACGCTGCGCGCTAGACGTACGTGCGCTCGCGCCGATAATATAATTGTGGACAATATCTACCCTCGCTAACTTATTATGATTGCAAAGACTATTTACTGTTATAATATTCCGGCTTGTGTTTGGCTTATTAGTTATTTTGCGCCTTCTAATTAACTGTGTTGTGTTGTGTGTAAGGTTATACCTGGAGATACTACAGCGAGGACTTATTTACTTGCCACCTGCCCGGTGAGTACCACATACACCACTCGTGCACGTTGAAACGTGCGGGCGCGGTGTCGGGTGCGGTCGCAAAGATATGGCGATTTTGTGTTCATATTGGCCGCCAGGCGTTTGCGCGGAGTGTGACGCGCAAAACGCCTAGCGACAAGTTCATACCATTTGAATTTACTGACGACGCGGGTGGATTGCGCGCTCCACCGCTAGTTCAACGTGGACACACACAAACATTTCAAGGGTTTGATATAGTCGCGAGCTCGCCGCGCGCGCAACTCGCTAGCTCGCCCGCTACTTAGACCGCACGTGCGTTTCGTACGTGAACACTACTATATAATGCCCTATGTTTGATATTTCGTGACCGCGCCCGCGAGTCAACGTGAACGAGTACAGTTCCGGCTCAAACGCTCATTAGTGTGCGTCCACCGAGCGTAGGTATCAAAAGTGAAGTACATACATGAGATTGTCTTCTGTACCTATCTATTTTGTGCTTTCGGTTCGGGTACATTAAATGCAACTATTGTATTTCTCACGTATGTCTGTACTCTTTTTTTTGTTTTTATTATTATTTTATGTTGTGGTATATTGTGTTGCTTGCTCCGAATAATTGACTATCACTATGAACTCATTTTGAGGCGGCCTTTTTTGTGGCTCGTGTGCGGCCGTTTCGCCACAAAAAAAAGTTTGACGCGGCTTCAAGCTTCTCCGAACACATGGTATCACGTGTGGGCAACCGTCGCAGTGACACGTGTGGGCACACGTCACGATGACACGTGTGGGCGACCGTCGTGGTGACACGTGTGGGCAACCGTCGCGGTGACACGTGTGGGCAACCGTCACAGTGACACGTGCGGGCACACGTCACGATGACACGTGTGGGCGACCGTCGTGGTGACACGTGTGGGCAACCGTCGCGGTGACACGTGTGGGCAACCGTCGCGGTGACACGTGTGGGCAACCGTCGCGGTGACACCTGTGGGCAACCGTCGCGGTGACACGTGTGGGCAACCGTCGCGGTGACACGTGTGGGCAACCGTCGCGGTGACACGTGTGGGCAACCGTCGCGGTGACACGTGTGGGCGACCGTCGTGGTGACACGTGTGGGCAACCGTCGCGGTGACACGTGTGGGCAACCGTCGCGGTGACACATGTGAGCAACCGTCGCGGTGACACGTGTGGGCAACCGTCGCGGTGACACGTGTGGGCAACCGTCGCGGTGACACGTGTGGGCAACCATCGCAGTGACACGTGTGGGCAACCGTCGCGGTTACACGTGTGGGCAACCGTCGCGGTGACACATGTGAGCAACCGTCGCGGTGACACGTGTGGGCAACCGTCGTGGTGACACGTGTGGGCAACCGTCGCAGTGACACGTGCGGGCACACGTCACGATGACACGTGTGGGCGACCGTCGTGGTGAAACGTGTGGGCGACCGTCGTGGTGACACGTGTGGGCAACCGTCGCGCTGACACGAGTGGGCAACCGTCGCGGTGACACGTGTGGGCAACCGTCGCGGTGACACGTGTGGGCAACCGTCGCGGTGACACATGTGAGCAACCGTCGCGGTGACACGTGTGGGCAACCGTCGCGGTGACACGTGTGGGCAACCGTCGCGGTGACACGTGTGGGCACACGTCATGGTGACACGTGTGGGCACACGTCGCGTGCGTGTGCGTGTAGATTGAGAGTTCTTGGCAACCGCGCCCGTGCCACTATGTACATACCGCATGCTTAATCATAAAGAGACCTAACTCAAAAAAGAAAATATTTGAATATTAAGAAATATGTTTCAATATTAAGGTTCAATTTTCAAACACCCACATTTTTTAATTAGGTCTGTTTTCCATTAAGCATGAACACACATTAATGAAATGACTGACGATGGTTTCGTTACGGTGCAAAGAAGGCGTGAGTCTGCGTTGGGTCGAAGCCTACTGGGGCCAGGGTTATTCGAAAGGGAGCTCGAGCCCCGCTATGAAGGCTAGAAGAAACAGGGTGGGTTTTTAGTCAGTAAGAGTCTGACACTATCTCCCGCTTCACCCAAGAAGCAAAAACCATCCAATGACAACCGCGGGGGATTTTTGCCCACCAAAAAAAAAAAGCGAGAGTCTGCGTACTCAACCGAACACTCCAGTGTACATCTCCCGCCTGCTGCATCACACCACAAGGGTGGAAGACATCGTGGAGAACATGCGCCATAAGACGAAGTTCGCACTGAGGGTACAAATGCTGGAGTCGCACTGTAACGTCTCTTCTTAGTCGGGCACTCTTGTCAGAGTGGTCGTGGCTGTTGATGAACAGGCCTGCGGCGTGCCGCCGTCGTTTGCCTCCAAGGCCGCGGCATGTCGAGCGATGTCTCTCCATTTCTGGCGGTTGTTGGCATTACGCGCACACTGTACTGCTGTAACGTCTATAGAAATATAAATCCTTTCTTATATCTATGGTAACGTCAATTTCAAGGCGTTCATAGTGCGAGTCCTGAACAGTTTTCTCGCCTTCATATTGAAGGACGACTTTTGGCCGCAGGGCGTGGTGTTCCGTCCTAACACAAACTGGCGTGTTCATCCGTGCATCCACGAGGTAATAAGCATACAAAAAAATAAAAAACATTTTACAAAAGAAAATTAAACCGACTTCAAAAAGTACAAAATAACTTTAATTTCGGAAGTCAGTGCTTCTATAATACGAGTAGATACCTAATCTTGTCTCTTCGTTATTTAACACCGACTTCCGAAATTAATGTTATTTTGTACTTTTTGAAGTGGGTTTAATTTTTTTTTTGTAAAAAGTTTTTTATTTTTCACTTTTTAGTTATGGTAGCACCACTAAAAAGTACCTACCCTTCAGCTAAACATAAATTACCTTATAGCCAGAGTGCATCTCATAACAATTCTTATAATCCCAAATACGGTAAATATTACATGAATTTACCCCCTCCCCCTTTTCTTCCAGTCAGTTATCGACTACACGTATAAACAAAGCAATTTTACTTGTTACGACAATTCTGCTATGATTCTATGAGGAGTTCTGTTGCATATCTTCGAAGTTCATGATCAGATCATAACAATATTTCTATGGGATCAACTTGGAAGCATAACCTTTCAATCAAAAAAAAAAAAAATTTCAAAATCGGTCCACAATTGACCGAAATATCGGTGAACATACATACAAAAAAAAAAAAAAACATACATTCAGCCGAACATAGGACCTCCTCCTTTTCGAAGTCGGTTAAAAATAAGGTTTATCCATACTAATATTATAAAAGCGAAAGTGAATTTGTTTGTTTGTTACGTCTTCACCCCTAAATGGCAAAACCGATTTTGATGAAACTTGGTACACGGATAGACCATGTCCTGGAATAGGACTTGTTCCCTTGGCATAATTTTCTGCTATCACGCGGGCGAAGCCGCTGGGAGCAGCTAGTCATAATATAAAAATGAAACGCTAAATGTGTTGCTAAACGCAAATCTCGAGAACAGCTGAACCGATTTCGCTAATTCTTTTTTTGTTGTGTTTGTTATTGTGAGAAGGTTGTTAGGGCAAAAAAATAGGGCAGTGTAGGGTAGAGTAAGGTATAGTAGGGTGGATCGGAAGAGAGAGGTTTACAAATAAAACGCATAAAGAAACAATAAAAATATATATATTAATGATCATATCACATAACGCTTCAAATAAATCAATGTACAACACAAGTTTGACATATATTTCGATTTCTTTATCAAAACAATACAATAGAACCGGCTTACATGAAGAAGTTTTTTGACCAGTAGTGGCGTTATTTCAAATGAGTATGGGTACTAACCTGAGTTAAATTTCGTAGAATTCATGCTCGAATAGGGTAGGGTAGAAGGTATGGCGGGGTCTGGTAAGGCCTCCCCCACATTAGGCGCCCTCGTTTCTCGGGCGTGTGTGTACAGCGAGCGCGCGGCGGAAGGGTTTTTTTTTCGGTGGGGAAAGTCATCTTATGACAAAACCCGCTCTTGGGTGGAGCGGGAGATAGTGTCAGATTCTTACTGACTAAAAACCCCTCCCCGTTCCTTCTAGCCTTCATATCGGAGCTCGAGTTTCCTTTCGGATAACCCCGGCCCCGGTAGGCTTCGACCCAGCTGGGCCCCTCCTGTCGCTAACAAGTCCTTGAGGCGCGCGGGTACAGTGCGCGCCGTCGACGTCTTGGCTCGGCCCAGACAGTTACCGGACGATCTCCATCTGCAAGCCCGCGCGGCGGAAGGGGTAAGAACGCAACTCGAGCGCCGCGTGCCCTCTCCACATACACCGCAGGGCTGCAAAACGCGACGTTCACACAGCGCGTTCGCTACTCACACGCCTGAGGAACGCGCACGCCTAATGTGGGGTCAGCATAAAGGCGAACGTAGCGTTACGCGGACGCCCGCGCGATCCCACACAAAACTTCTCCGTTGCAGCTCGCCGTACCGTGTCCCGTTTTGCTACGTAAAAATACAAAAGTTCTCCATCGACACGACTACATGCATACCGTCAAAGTTGAACTAGCAAAATTGCGCAGATAATAATCCGGTTTCCGCTACAGGGATTACGCACAAGACAGACACGCGACGGGTGTCCGTTGGCCCTAAAAACAGACCCAACCATACCTTTCAAGGTTTTTTTTATTTATAACCCAGAAGAGCATATTTTAGAGTATTGAGTATTTATGATGGAATATTGGCATATTTTGTGATAGGACAGAAATAAACTAAGGAACAGTTAAATAGATATTACTCGTACCATAATATTAATAGTACGGGGGCAAACCTAGTGAGAATATTAGGGTCGCAGCATATGGGCCTCATGCCACAGCCACAAACGCTGCCACAAGAAGCTAAAAGCGGCCACAAGCTAGTTGTAGCTACTACTTTTTTTAACCCATACGCGTAGTAATAGGTATATGATGGACTCTGACTAAGGTTTAAATGCCTAAGTGGCGGCGGTTTGTATAGGTGCTTAGTGGTCGCTACGGGCCACAAGAAGCGAGCAGCGGCCACCGGCGTCAACCGTGTGCAGCGAGTCCATATAAATTGTATGAGGAGCTTTTTTTTTTCGGTGGGAAAAATCATCCAATGACATAACCCGCCCTTGGGTGGAGCGGGAGATAGTGTCAGATTGTTACTGACTATAAACCCGCCCGTTCCTTACCGGGGCTCGAGCTTCTTTTCAGATAACACTGGCCCCAGTAGGCTTCGACTCAGCTGAGCCCCTCCTGTTGCTGACAACTCTTTGAGGCGCGCGGGAACAGTGCGCGACGTCGACGTCTTGGGCTCGGTCCGGACAGTTGCCGGACGGTCGGACAGCGAGCTACCCATTTCTCGCCGTCCGCGAGCCCGCGTCTACGGTGGCCGGAAATCGGGATCGGAATCCCGGCGGCGGCGAGGGTGCCGTTGCCTGGTGCGGTCGGCCTCCTCCTCTGCTAGCATTACTGTTTCGCAGAAGGAGGCGACCGCCTGCCACTTCTCCTCGCTCCGGACAATGGCCTGAACCAAGGCCCGGCGCGAGAGGTCTCCGCCGCCGATCGCCCCCACGAGGGCAAGGCGGTGCTCCGCCCAAGCAGGGCACACCTCGACTGTGTGCTCCACCGTGTCCTCCGGGCGATCCGCACAGTGGCGACACCGGGGCGTCTCTTCCGCTTGAATCCGTTGCAGGTACCTTCCGAACTTACCGTGTCCGGTGAGGACCTGCGTCATGCGGAAGGTAAGGACGCCGTGAGGTCTTTCCAGCCACGCCTCAAAGAAGGGATTTACCGCCATAATTGTGGCGTGCCCAGCACTGGGTTGCGATAGTCGCTGACATAATTTCACCATGAAATCCCGCCGGAGCTCTGTCCGCCGTGCCTTGACCTGTCGCGGCAGTGGACTTTCACCCCAGCGTTGCATCTCCACGCGCATATCGTGCATGTGTGCAAGGTCTGTTGCCTCCAGATCCCACGGTGGTAGGCCAGCCAGAAGGCTCGCCGCTTCACGGGAGATCATGCGGTATCCCCGCACCATCCGTATTGCCATGACTCTGGCAGGCGTTCAGTATGTTTGCTGATCGCTTTTGCAGCGACGCCGCCCACACTGGCGCCCCGTAAAGGGCCATGGACCGAACGATCCCCGCGTAGTCTATGAGGAGCTTCTTTTCAAAATTGACTATCCCACTTTCGATTAAACTGTATTTTTTTTGTTTGGTAACATTGAAATTTAAACTCCGTAAAAATAAAATTGAGCCAAAACTTTATAATTATATTAGAAAAAAAAAACACCAAAAATAGATTACTCCCCTTCAAAATGACATTACCCAAAAACTATTTTCTCAGGTTGTGAAAAAACACAAAAAGTGGATACTTACAGTCAAGTTTATGTAGTCAAGTTTTGAAGATAAAGCTCCTTGTATGAAACCTACAGGAAATATTACCAGGCTCGGTCCGGACAGTTACCGAACGGTCGGACAGCGAGCTACCCATGGCTCGCCATCCGCATTCTGCTAGCATTACTGCTTCGCAGAAGGAGGCGCTCGAATGGCATGCGGCGGCCTTTTGTATCGGCGTTTAGTGGACGGTGCGGACCACAAGAAGCGAGCAGCGGCGATTTGTAGCGTGTGGCGGCCATCCGCAACAACTGTGTCTTATACAAATATGAAGTGGCGGCGTTTTGTGGTTGTGGCCAGAGGCCCGTGTGCGACGTCCCTGACTGGTGCGTTTTGTATCTAAGATTTATTATATTATCTACTTTACAAAACCAACCGAAGCATAATAAAAAATAAACACACATTCTACACATGGAACACATTTTCTTATGATAGCAACAACATCAATTTTTTCTTCTTAATTAATGAGAAATACTGGTACAAAGGTAGATTAACGCTAAAATGCATTTTGTCTAATGATTTATTTTGACGGTATAGTTATACACAAGCTCTGCTTAGCTTGGGACTAGATGGCGTTGTGTGATAGTTGTGGAATATTATTATTTTTATTAATATAATAATCCACAACTATCACACAACGGCCCGATCAATGGTCGGTCGTTGTGGCGACGCTTGGGGAAGGCCTATGTCCAACAGTGGACGTCTTTCGGATAATTGATGATCACACTACGCCATCAAATCCCAAACCAAGCAAAACTTGTGCTATGAGTACTAGACAACTGATAAACATACTTGCATATTCCTAAATACATACATATTATGGATAAATTACACCCAGACACAGAACAAATGATCGTGCTCATCATACAAACATTCGTCTTGGTTGGGAATGGAACCCACGACCTCCGGCATAGCAGTCAGGGCCACTGACCACTAGACCAACAGGCCAGTCGACAGTGCTGCCGCGTCGCGTTAAATTCGCATTCAATAGCCTACATAAGATGCAACGTAACTGTCCCCGCACACGGGCCACCAAAAAAAGCCACTTCAAGCTTCTTTTTGAGGCCACAAAAAAACGTTTGAAGCCGCTTCAAGCTTCTATGGCCACAAGCTGTCTCGCGCTTTAGCTGTTTTTTACGGCGGCTAGCGTTTTTTTGTGGCGGCGTTTTTTTGAGACCCGTGGGGATCTTAGTGAATACGTTAATCTACCTTCTTTTTTCTTTTCTGACATATCTATTATTAAACATTTAGATATTAATAATTATTTAATTACATTGAAATTATACACCCTTCTTCCGGAATGCCACAAACATAACCAGCCCGTTAGATACCTAACTTTATGCTATGCTACGCTGCGCTGTGCAGCTCTGTTTAGCTAATTCGGTCCTTGGATTATCAACAGTGGCGTAGGTAGGCACTCAGAACCCGTCCTCATCACCACGGCGCGACGCCGCCACCGTGCAACAACACGGCGTGTGTGTGCAATGTGCCGTCGCACGGTGCCGCGAACGGTGCTCCGCGCGCTTGTTCTCAGAATTCTCAGTCGATATTTCGCAGTTAGCGTGTGCGCATGTGTGTAAAACAAAATGGTGGAAAATATCAATACAGACTTCTTTGTTTCTGGGCACGTCCAGTCATTCTAAAATATTTAAAAAATAACTTATTTCCAACCAACCACTCACCGAGCAAAGGCACGGCGCCGCGCTGTGATTGGGACGGGCCATCAGGGGCCCCGTATCAAACAAGTACAATTTAGCTTCACTTTTCTTGGACTGACCGACATTTGACCATTCAAAAGTGTGCCTGCAAATGGTCTATATAATATATGCTTATGATTTTTTCTTTTTTGACGGTAGCTACGCCCCTGGTTGGTAAGCAACTAACAGGCTGATATGTTAAGATTAGAACATTTCTTTGTATACTATGTTTATATATATTCCTTACGCAATCCAGTCGGTTTCAAGTCTTCATCTCACACTTATTGTTACAATTCTATACTTTAATAAAAATGATTTGACAGTGTACCTATAACTTACTAAGAGTATTAGGCTTTTTTAAGGTGGGACATCGTCCAATGACATTTCCCACCCTTGGGCGGGGCGGAAGGGCGCGTCAGACTTTTTTCTGACTAATGCACACTCCTGTTCCATCTTTTCCTTCATTCCAGGGCCTCGGGGTTCTTTTTCGCATCACGCCCTTGCTGACATCTCCTTGACGCGACAGCTTGGGCTCGGTCCGGACGGTTATCAGACGGTCGGACGGCGAGATACCCATTGCTCGCTGTCCGCAAGCCCGTATAATATTAGGCTCAGTTTGGAATAAATTTGCCTGCTGCGCGTCCTTTATAATTTAGGTGTCTTCAAGGCTAGAGTGAATAGGCTCTTAATAAAGTAGTGCGCTTCACCATCAACGATTTTTATTTTTCAGTGGGTAAAAATCATCTTATGACAACCCCCGTTCTTGGGTGGAGCGGGAGATAGTGTCAGACTCTTACTGAATAAAATCCCCACCCCGTTCTTTCTAGCCTTCATACCGGGGCTCGAATTCCTTTCGGATAACCCTGGCCCCAGTAGGCTTCGACTCATGTGTCGCTGACAACTCCTTGAGGCGCGTGGGAACAGTGCGCGCCGTCGACGTTTTGGGCTCGATCCGTACGGTCAGACAGCTACCCATGGCTCGCCGTCCGCGTGCCCGCGTCTACGGTGGCTGAAAATCGGGATCGGAATCCCGGCGGCGGCGGGGAGGACGCTGTTGCCTGATGCGGTCGGCCTCCTCCTTTGCTAGCATCACTGCTTTGCAGAAGGCGACTGCCTGCCACTCCTCCTCGCTCCATCAACGATTACATCACTGCTTACCATCACGTGGGATCGCAGTCAAGCACTGGTTTGGATAATAAAAAAAAGTTTCAAAAAATTTTTTGGGTAACTCAAGGACTATAGTCAGTTCCAATCAGGCAGTATAAGTCTGTAACTCTTTCTCACTCCGCCCAGAGCGGGAGAGGTCATTTGATGCTTTCCACCTTAAAAAAGAGGATACCTAGCAGAAATGTTTGAAACGAATTGACTCGCGTTTGACCACTATCTCACCTGATAGTAAGCGATGATATGGTCGACGATGGAGCACGCTTGCCTCGAAGTAACCTATTCACTCTTGGCTTAAAGACCTCTAGGTTGTAATTATCTCTTAGAAATTAGGTGATGATGGAAAGTATACTCAAAATTAGGTTTACAGGTACACTGTTTTGACAATATTAGTATGGAAATTGTTTTTTACTATAAAAATGACAAGAAATGACTAAAAAGTTTCTCTAGATTATTTTCGAATAATTCATATTTCTTGTATGAAAAAAAGTCAATCTACATACAAAGTGCGTTCGATCTACGCACATATACATAGACACCGCTCACAGTCACGATATCTCGGACCGGTTGGGACCAGTGCGAGGGCGAGTGCCATCCGCTTGAGACACGCATCTGTGAACTTTTTTGTGCAATAATGTAGCATCCAAAAATTTATTATAACTGTTTAGATGTCGCCACCGTCGTACATGCGCGCGCGAATCTCGCGACAGTACAGCAACCCTAGCGCGACAGCCGAACGTAAAAAGTAATAAAACCCGTTTAATAACAGTGCATTTAAACTTTCGTAGTCCAAAATGTTTATTTCTAATTTTACAAAAATAAAAAAATCACATTCCATTTCAGTACCACTGTTACATTACATAAATCCCTCTTTGGCCTAATGTCCACGGTCGCGTAGCTTCATAGACGCGTATTCGTCATTACGCTTGGTGTACGCCTGCGTGAAGCTTAAGAATAAAACTATGAAACTCCGTCCTCGGCCGCGTAGCTTTAAAGACGCAACACGACGACTTGACATTGCCACTTCGTCGACAGAATTTTGTAATTTTGTATGTAGGTGTCATCGCACATAGGCCACATGCCACAACCACAAATGAGAAGCTAGAAGCGGCCACAAGCTTTTACCCCCTTTTTTTTGGTGGGCAAAAATCATCCAATGACAACCCCCACCTTTGGTTGGAGCGGGAGATAGGGTCAGTCTCTTACTGACTAAAAAACCCACCCCGTTCCTTCTAGCTTTCATACCGGGGCTCGAGTTCCCTTTCGGAGAAGCCTGGCCTCAGTAGGCTTCGACCCGGCGTGGCCTCTGCTGTTGCTGTTGCGCGGGAACAGTGCGCGCCGTCGACGTCTTAGGCTCGGTCCGGACAGTTACCGGACGGTCGGACAGTGAGCTACCCATGGCTCGCTGTCCACACTTTGCTAGTATTACTGCTTCGCAGAAGAAGGCGCTCGAATGGCATGCGGCGGCCTTTTGTATCGGCGTTTAGTGGACGATGCGGTGCGGACCACAAAAAGCGAGCACCGGCGATTTGTAGCGAGTGGTGGCCATTCGCGACAACTGCGTATAAATATGAAGTGGCGGCGTTTTGTAGTTGTGGCCGGTGGCCTGTGTGCGACCCTAAGCTTCACGCAGGCGTACACCAAGCGTATAATGATGAATACGCGTCTATGAAGTGGCCTCACAGGTATTAACCAACTTTGTTGTTATCTCACTGCCAGTCAAACTGGATACACTAAAAATATATTTTCAATACACTTACTCATAAAGTGACTATTATTGCACTGTACTTAGGTATATAATGGCAATTGTTACTCCACGAAAAAAAAAAATAGATTTTAACCGCCACAAAAGTTTACTAGTTTTACAGCTATTTTCTTCACAAGTGTATTGAAAAACGTCGTATGATACACGTGAGTAATTCATGATTACCGTTCTCGGCTCTCTAAAGACCCTCGCCATGGCTCGGGACTAAATACCGCCTCGACGGTTCTTAGTCCCCAACATACTTATATCATATTACATACATTACATACTTATATCATATTTTACTATTATTTTACACAGAATATATAATGATACCATACCATAATATCCTACGGTGAATATCTACATACACACTGCAAAATACCGGGTTTAAACCTGGTTTTAAAAACGCATCTCTATACATAGACACACAATCGTGTTCTAACCCAATTATTGGGTTTAAACACTTGTCTAAACTATACCGAATTTCGGTCACACAATAAATATAAGTGCACAAAATATATAGGTACAGAAGTCAATCTACATACTGTGTGCGCTCTCACAACGCACACATAGACACCGCTCACGGACACGATATCTCGTCGCCCTCGGCCCGCTCGTCGAACAATTCCGGCTCAAACGCTCATTAGTGTGCGGCCACCGAGCGTAGGTATACAAAGTGAAGTACATACATGAGATTGTCTTCTGTACCTATCTATTTTGTGACAAATGTGTGCAAACACCAGAGGCGTAGCGTGGACTAATTTAGACGTGGGCGAAAGTTTTTTCTTTTATAATTTCTAGACGTGGGCGAAGGGGAATCAGCGAAACCTTTTTCTTTTAAAAAGAAAACGAGACAGCGACTGTCGCAACCGTGTTCGACCACATCATCGCTTACCATCAGATGAAACAGCGGTCAAGCGCGAACCATTAAATTATAAAACAAAACCTTTATAACCAAAGCCCTTATATCGGCAATATCGGCAAACGTCCCCTGCGTACTTGAGCCTCCAGGTCACTCCAGGGAGCCTCCCCTTAGCAGATCTGATGGTAAGAGGCCGGATGGGCTTTTTTTACGGTGGGAAAAAATCATCTTATGACAACCCCCGCTCTTGGGTGGAGCGGGAGTCAGTGTCAGACTCTTACTGACTAAAAACCCATCCCGTTCCTTCTAGCCTTCATACCGGGGCTCAAGTTTACTTTCGGATAACCCTGGCCTCAGTAGCTTTGACCCAGCTGGGCCCCTAATGTTGCTGACAACTCCGTGAGGCGCGCGGGAACAGTGCGCGCCGTCGACGTCTTGGGCTCGGTCCAGACAGTTACCAAGGCTCGCCGTCCGCGAGCCCGCGTCTACGGTAGCCGGTCTGAATCAGGATCGGAATCCCGGCGGCGGCGGCGAGGGCGCCGTTGCCAGAGAATGCTTCGCAGAAGGAGGCGACCGCCTGCCATTCCTCCTCGCTCCGAACCATGGCCTCAACCAAAGCCCGGCGCGAGAGGTCTCCGCCGCCGATCGCCCCCACGAGGGCACGGCGATGCTCCGCCCAGGCAGGGCACACCTCGACTGTGTGCTCCACCGTGTCCTCCGGGCGTTTCGCACAGTGGCGACACCCGGGCGTCTCTTTCGCTTTAATCCGGTGCAGGAACCTCCCGAACTTGCCATGTCCGGTGAGGACCTGCGTCATGCGGTAGGTAAGAACGCCGTGAGGTCTTTCCAGCCACGCATCAAAGAGGGGACTTACCGCCATAATTGTGGCGTGCCCAGCACTGGGTTGCGATAGTCGCTGACGCCATTTCACCATGAGATCCCGCCGGAGCTATGTCCGCCATGCCTTAACCTATCGCGGCAGTGGACTTTCACCCCGGCGCGCATGTCATGCATGTGTGCAAGGACAGTTGCCTCCAGATCCCACGGTGGTAGACCAGCAAGAAGGCTCGCCGCTTCGTGGGAGATCGTACGGTATCCCCGCACCATCTGTATAGCAATGACCTGGCAGGCGTTCAGCTGGGCCGCCGGTCCCTTTTTCAGCGACGGCGCCCACACCGTCACCCCGTAAAGGGCTATGGACCAAACGATCCACGCGTAGAGCCTCCGGCAGAAGGCGTCTGGACCCCCAAGGTTGGGCAGGAGCCGCTTGAGAGCAGCCCCAGTCCGGTTCAGTTTGGGAGCCAGACGTCGGAAATGCTCCCCGAAATTCCACCGGCTGTCGAGAACGAGTCCCAGGTACAGGTATCGTCGACCCGACGCCAATGTGAACTCCTCCCACCGTTAATTGGGAACCCGATGGTGGCGCGTTCCGAGGGCCGTGAAAACACATTGCCTCGGATTTGTGCAGCGCCATCTCGAGTCCCAACTCCTGGATCCTATCAACGACTATCGCAACCCCGCGTGTCGCTAGAGCGACCGCCGCCCAGTACAACTCTCCCTGCGCTAGAACCAGCGTGTCGTCTGCGTAGCCCAGCCGGATGGGCTGACTTTGTTACCATAGAAAAACTGGAAGTGCCTGATCTGGGACGCAACTTGCATTAGCACTGTCGCCGCCAGTCACTTCAGTCGCACCATGCACACTGCCTCTGCCGCCACAGAAGACGCCTGATCTAAAAAAAAGCTGAAGTACGCTTCCTTGGAGCAGCTTTACCAGTTTGTGCCTGTTGCTGTGGACACTCTGGGCAGTTGGAGTATGGAGGCAAGGTGTTTTGTGTGGTTTTTGGTCCGTAGGCTCGGTGACTCCCAGGCGTTCTTGGTCCAAAGGATGGCCATCGCTATTCAGCGAGGTAATGCGGCGAGTGTTATGGGCACCTTTGCACCGGGAACGATCAGGGGCGGGTTATTTATTGACACTTGACGTTACATTAAATTGTATATTATAACCTTTGTCTTCATAGCCCTCGCATATGTGAGGCTCCTTTAGGGCCCCATCGCCCACGCCTAGCTACGCTACTGATAAACACAGACTCTCTGATCCTTTACTCTCACAGTCCGATGGGACGACAATCCGACACGACCGAGGAGAGATCAGTCACAGAACTACCGGCCTGTTCACGACTCAAGACTGCTCGCCTACGTCCGATAATCGGAGACCGACTTTTTTAAGGAGAAAAAAAGAACACACTGATAGCAATAGTGCAACGCACACGTCCTACAAAAAGTCGGTCAGAAATACAGAATAAAGTCACAAATATACAAAATCGACCCGATTATCGGTCCTACACAAAGTCTGACGTGGGCGAGCAGCGTCAGCGGCGAGTGGCGCGGCGAGCGGGGCGGCATCGGTAGGAGCACAGAACAGATGAAAGAGGTTAGAATGGCCTTGTGGGTGGGGCAGGCGTGCCACAAAGTAGGACAATGCATAGTTGCACTAATAGCAAACTTGCGATCTAAGTGTGCGTGGTCTGTTAGTTGCGTAATGCGCGTTCGTATTGGTTTATTGCATGTAGTCGAGTTAAAGGGTGGGAGACAAGCGGCGACACTCGTTGTAGTAAAAATCGGTAAGTATTGTCTTTCTAACCTCTTTCATATTTTCTGTGGGTAGGAGGGCGCTCGGCGCTATGAGCGACGTGGCGTACTTCAAAAATTTTCATATTTATGCTCGCCGCCTCGCGCTTAGCTACCGCTTAAACGTCGTAAACGGGCCGTAAAGGCTTTATGTGCTTTCCGAGGCACGGGATCTACTGCACTATTGAAGACATACATATATATATATATATATTAGATTTTCAATATATTACATATCAGACCATAGGACTTTGAACAATTCTAGTCAATTAAAAACTCTACCCAGACCGAATGCGCTTTCAATTCTGTTAATATTGAATTATACACTTTATAACTAGTGGTATAATGTCTAAAAAGAAATATAAGAGCAGTGATGACCAAAAGTGATAGTGAAACAAGCCTGGCACATTACTTTGTGTAATTTATTTCATCACCACTGCTCTCAAAACGGTGAAGGAAAACATCGTGACGAAACCGGCATGTCTTAGAACCAAAAATTCAAAGACATGTGATATTCACCAACTCGCACTGGGCCCGCGTGGTGGATTACGGCCTATTCCCTCTCCTAGAGAGGTCTGAGTCCCAGCAGTGGGGACATTACAAGGCTGATTATGCTTATACTAAAATTTTTAATAGTAAACATTGCAGAAATCAAACAGTTACTATATTTGCACTTTTAAGCTGATATTAATAAAGTCCATTTTTCAATATCATCAAAATTCCTTCTCCACTTTTTCGGTCTGAGTAGTCTTCAACATTTCTATAAATATTTAAGCTTTGTACAATAGAATGCATAGACTAGATCCAAACGACGCTTAAAGTATCGCTGCACATGGGCCACATGCCACAACCACAAACGCCGACACGAGAAGCTAGAAGCGGCCACAAGCCACTTGTGGCCGGTGGCTGCTACTTTGTTTTTAACCTATGCGCGCAGTATCATAATGGACTCTGTCGCCGGTTCGGGCCACAAGAAGCGAGCAGCGGTGATTTGAAGCGTGTGGCGGCCACCGGCGTCAACCTTGAAAATGTACGAAACCTATAGAAAATATTCCGCCGGCGGCGTTTTGTTGTTGTGGCCAATGGCCCGTGTGCGACAACCCTTAGAAACATCCATTTTTACAACATCAATATTTTTATAATATACCTACTATATTATTTTAAATTTATTTAATAAATTTAGACTTAAAGGAAGTTCTAAAATCGTTTTTTTTTTATCAAAACAGTTTTTTTTTGACAACATTTTTTTCTAAACCCCATAGACTATACAATAGACTTTAGAAAATTCATAAAATTTACACGTAATTTTTGTGCTAAACGCACATTTCATAAATACATTTACACAAAACTTGCTATATCATTACATTTATGTACCTACACTAAGACACAGGGAATAGATTGATAAAAAATCATTCTATAGAAAGAGACAAAGCTATGTGCGGCTAATACCCGTCTCGTTTCTGTGGGACGTAGTGACAAAGGCGACTGTGCAAGCCTATGGTGAGGACCAATCAGATTTAAGAAAAAAAAAACTACTGCATAATCGCTATGTCTCTCAACCCTATGACGTGAACTAATCAGATTACTAGAAAAAAAATATTATTGGTCGTCTTCTACCTGTTTGACACCGGGATAAGAAAACTCGGCTGATTATCATTGTATTTAGCGCCAAATATATTTAAAACATAATTTTATGTTGTGTCATTTGAGAAAGGTGGACCGAAATAAAACTACCTATGTTAAAAGTGAAAGCACACTTATCCGAACCGAACGCGCGAAACGAATTTAAAGAAAAGGATTTTAGAATTCTTTAAACCTTTGGAGCCGAACAGAGAGTAAAGTCCCACAATCCTCCATTGAAAAGGGAGGATCCTCCGACCGGTGTTATAGTCTGGTGGGCTACTGCCCGATAGTTGATGTCAAAACGCGCGGAGAACTTTGATTGCGCGATGCAGGATTTCGTATTTACTTTGTAATTTTTTTTTTTTTTTTATTGTTATAAACTAGAGCTTGACTGCGATCCCACCTGATGGTAATCGTTGATGGTGAGGTGCTCTAGTTTATTAAGAGCCTATTCACTCTTGCCTTGAAGACACCTAAATTATAATCGGACGGGAAGACCGCAGCCGGCAAACTGTTCCAGTCCCTCATCATCAGTTCTTATGTGGCGTCATAGATGTCGCTACAAACCTACCCTATTTTTATTATTATTGATAGGCTTGCGTTTGACCACCATCTCACCTGATGGTAAGCGATGATGTGGTCGACAGTGGAACACGCTTGCCTAAAAGTAACCTATTCACTCTTGACTTAAAGACCCCTAAGTTGTAGCTATCAGGAAACACAGACTCCGGCACGGAATTCCACTCCTTGGCTGTACGCACAATGAATGTGTTTCCAAAACGCTTTGTGTGTATGGGTGGAATGTCTACCATGTACCAGTGACGCAACGCCGTACGTCTTGTGGGCCGATGGTGGAACACACTTGGCGGAATTAGATTGTGTAATTCCAGTGCACACTCCCCGAAATGTAGACGATAGAAAACCGACAGGCTAGCAACTCGACGGCGATGCTCAAGGCTTTGGAGCTTCTACTCTACAAATGCATCATTGCCGATGATTCTCTTGTAACCGCGTCAAACCGTCCGAATCTGAAAGAACTTTAACCTACAGAAAATTTCTTTCGATTCGTTCCGCGCGCACCGTTCAGATAAGTGTGCGATCACAATAAAAACACGTTTATAGCTAGTAATTTGTGATGTAAGTGAGCCTAGATAAAGCTGTCAACAATAATTGAGAGACCTGTACCCCTAGCCAAGTTGCTAATCTGCAATAGTAAACGCTAGTAGAAAGCTTCAAATGTACGAGAACGACGTCATCTCAACGCTCAGTCACGTGGTCAGAACAAAAGAATTGGCGGCAAGGTCAACTGAAGCGTTCGACGCAAGCAAAACGGTTGTAACTTGGCTAGGGGGGCTGTTCTCCTAGCCAAGTTGCTAATCTGCAACAGTTAACGCTAGTAGAAAGCTTCAAATGAACGGGATTGACGTCATCTCAACGCTCAGTCACGTGGTCAGAACAAAAGAAATGGCGGCAAGGTCAACTCGAAGCGTTCGACGCAAGCGAAACAGTTGTAACTTGGCTAGGGGGGCTGTACCCTAGCCAAATTACTAATCTGCAACAGTTAACGCTAGTAGAAAGCTTCAAATGTACGGGAACGACGTCATCTCAACGCTCAGTCACGTGGCCAGAACAAAAGAATTGGCGGCAAGGTCAACTCGAAGCGTTCGACGCAAGCGAAACAGTTGTAACTTGGCTAGGGGGGCTGTACCCCTAGCCAAGTTGCTAATCTGCAATAGTAAACGCTAGTAGAAAGCTTCAAATGTACGGGAATGACGTCATCTCAACGCTCAGTCACGTGGTCAGAACAAAAGAATTGGCGGCAAGGTCAACTCGAAGCGTTCGACGCAAGCGAAACGGTTGTAACTTGGCTAGGGGGGCTGTACCCCTAGCCAAGTTGCTAATCTGCAATAGTAAACGCTAGTAGAAAGCTTCAAATGTACGGGAATGACGTCATCTCAACGCTCAGTCACGTGGTCAGAACAAAAGAATTGGCGGCAAGGTCAACTCGAAGCGTTCGACGCAAGCGAAACAGTTGTAACTTGGCTAGAGGGGCTGTACCCCTAGCCAAGTTGCTAATCTGCAATAGTAAACGCTAGTAGAAAGCTTCAAATGTACGGGAATGACGTCATCTCAACGCTCAGTCACGTGGTCAGAACAAAAGAATTGGCGGCAAGGTCAAATCGAAGCGTTCGACGCAAGCGAAACGGTTGTAACTTGGCTAGGGGGGCTGTTCTCCTAGCCAAGTTGCTAATCTGCAACAGTTAACGCTAGTAGAAAGCTTCAAATGTACGGGATTGACGTCATCTCAACGCTCAGTCACGTGGTCAGAACAAAAGAATTGGCGGCAAGGTCAACTCGAAGCGTTCGACGCAAGCGAAACAGTTGTAACTTGGCTAGGGGGGCTGTACCCTAGCCAAATTACTAATCTGCAACAGTTAACGCTAGTAGAAAGTTTCAAATGTACGGGATTGACGTCATCTCAACGCTCAGTCACGTGGTCAGAACAAAAGAATTGGCGGCAAGGTCAACTCGAAGCGTTCGACGCAAGCGAAACGGTTGTAACTTGGCTAGGGGGGTTGTAGTCGGAATAATTTCGTAAATTTCTTTCCGTGTTTTTTTTGACATGGCAACTTTATCAGAATTAGTTGTACAGGCCCTTAATATTTAGCACATATACGCTTTTTTACTAAAAAAAAAATCGTATTTTTTTATTATGGCAACATTTTTTACAGCTTTTAATATCTGCTATACTTCAATGAGTATCTCATTTAGGCATTTAAAACAAATTTCAAAATATTTTTACAAACAGGATCATAATAAAAAATATATAATTCGACACTCATGATGGGTATAAATTTTTTCTCAAAAGACCATGTAGTCTACAAAGGCTGTAATTTTTCTGTCATGAATTTTTTCTACGAAAATATTTTTCAACACACTTATTCGCAAATTGGCTCTGGCACGCAACGAAGTAAATTACCTCACCATAAAGAAGCACAATTCGCACTAGTGCTGAAAAACGCTCCGGCTAATTCCGACGTCTATTCGATGTATAAATAAATAATGATAACATCAGATTGGTTGCTGGGCAGCCCATGAAAATGGACTTTGTCACTCCGTTAAGCATCCGCGCATTATTTTTCACTATAATTTATTACTAAATAGTATATAAGTTTCAGATTTTTTCCAAATAAATGTGTTGAAAAACTTCGTTTGTTACACGTGGGCAATTGTCATTGCAATCGCTTGGCTCCAAACGACCTCTCCGTCAGCTCGGGCGTAATATTCCACCTCGACTGCAATGACAACGTTTCCCACGTATATCAAAATGTACGTTTGATACACGTGGACATCCGTCATTGCAGTCGCTCGACTAAATAACGAAAACCCCTCTCCTTCGGCTCGGGCGTATATTCCACCTCGACTGCAATGACAACGCCTGCCTACCTGTATCAAAAAGCACTTTTTACACTCCATTAATTACCAACTCTTTGTCCAAAATCCAGCCCCAAAAAAAAACCTAATGAACAACTCAAGACCCATCTTCTTCATCAAAGAAATCTTTTAACAAAAGCGGAGGGTGGTCTTGTCTGGGTATGAAGTTCCCAGAATGAGGGTACTGAGGATGCCACCAGCGACAAACAATGGCTTTGACCACCGCATCCAGAATTATCTCGCATTCAGGCACTATACCTTTGACGGAGTAACAGGAACTGTTGAAACCTAGGTGCAGGGTGTGGTGCCTGTAGCCCTGTGAGAGAACCATTTTGACGGTGGACAGGGTCATGCCTTGGAGCGCAGGTATGCGGTCGAAGCCTTTGCAGGTTACCTGGAATGGTTAAAAGACTTTTTAGTGGTTAGTGGCTTGCTATGCCGGAGGTTAGGATTCCAAGCCAAATGTTTGTGTGATGAGCACGATCATTTGTTCTGTGTCTGGGTATAATTTATCTATAACATGTATGTATTTAGAAATATATAAGTATGTTTATCAGTTGTCTAGTAACTCATAACACAAGCTCCACTTAGTTGGGGACTAGGGAATCTAATCCCGCAAGCAAATGCAAGATCCCGCACCCTTTCTGCGAGATTGGAATTGGGATGCTAGCAAAGGAGGAGGCTGACCGCATCAGGCAACGGTGCTCACGCCGCCACCGGGCGATCTCAATATCCGGCCATCGTAGGCGCGTGCTTGCGGAAGGCAAGCAATAGGTAACTCGCTGTCCGCCCGTTCGGTAACCTTCCGGACTAAGCCCAAGTCGTCAATGGCGCGTACTGTTCCCTCGCGCCTCAAGGAGTTGTCAGCAACCTTAGGGGCCCAGCAGGGTCGAAGGCTACTGGGGCCAAGGGTCTATTTCTGAAAGGAAGGTTAGGAAGGGGGTGGGTTTTTTAGTCAGTAAAAGTCTGACACTATCTCTCACTCCGCCCAAGGGATGTCATCTGGTTGATATTTAGCCACCAAAAAAAAAAACCAGGTCGTCGGTCCACCTATTGGGAGACCTCCAACGCTGTCTTTCGGATTCGATTCTGGAGTGGCGACCTTGTAGGTTGCCAATCCAGAATCATTCGTACAGATCGTCACTCCACAACCTATCGACCAAATGTTCGGACAATGTGCCCTGCGCACTGCCACTTAATTTTAACGATTCTTAGGCCTAAAAAAATGAATACAAAGAAACACATACCATCAGAACCTGCGCCCCTTCTTCAGGATTCGCATCCACCCTCCCAAGCTCCTCAATCAAATCCTTATCCACATTACTCGGACTGGTATGTACCTGTGGCTTCTTCAGCTTGAAATACACGTTCCAGTATGTCAACCCTCGATTGTACCAGACGTTGACACAAACCCAGCTGACAAGGATACTGGGATGGGTATCCGTTCGACAGATTCGGCGGGTAAACTTGTCGTAGGTGTGGTACAAAGCTCGGATCACTGTCTGCCTCAACCCATAGGCTTTAAGACTATCTGCCCGCAGTCTATCAGGAAGTTTGGGATGGTTTTCGCAGTACCTCTTGTACTGTAAAATCCAGAAAGCTTTGCTTTTCGTAACAGCATTAGCAGCTTTATTGATTTTTGCAAACGTGCCGATGTGTTCAGGTTTTATATACCTTGATATTAGATAAAAAACAATTTCGGGGTATTCAATGCCGGGGCATTCGTCTATAGGAGTCTGGTCTTTCTTCTTCTTAGTGTATACCAGCTGTTTGGTACCGTCTTCTGCTATTTCGGAGACGACTTCCGTGTCGTCCTCGACCTCGTCCCATGCCGGTTCCATGGTCGGTTTTAGGACCGGAGCTGGTTTTCTGATGGCTTTGACCGGTTTTGGGGCGTTAGCGCAGTCGTTGATTGTGAAGTCTGAAAAAATTTGTGTTTTTTTTTTAGTTTTTTTTATTAGCTTTGTTTGACTACTCACAACATTAAAGTTTTAATGACATGTAAACGTTATGCTAATAGGTAGCCGGCAAAATTTTTATTTTTTTTGTAAATGGTAGTTGATTTAAAAAAATCGATTAATAAAAAAGTAACTTTATCCAATATCGCAAATATAAAGAATTTTTCACATCCGTTCAAATTTATGTAAGTTAGAAACTTTGTTAGAAGAGGAAACTGTCAAATAACCGTATAAGGATGCACAGTTGCACATTCTGAAATGTGACGTCACCACCAGGTGTGCGTACAAAAGAGATAGCGAGATGTTTCTACCACACTCCTACTCTTCTTCACATCAATATTTGAAATACTAATTACTGATTCATTTAACCCTTCAGATACCGTCAATTAGAGACACAATAGTAAGACAATAGATGCGCGGCCACCGGTGGTCGCTTGGGGATTCATGAATTAAAAACCAATTTTAAGGCTGTTTTTCGAAAAAAAAATCTTTTTAGTTATTTGATATGCAGTACAAAAATACAAAACTAATATAGGACATTTTTATATATGGCTTAGAGCAGAGCAAAAACTAAAAGATTTGATGAATTTCGCAAACTACCTTCTAGCATTCCAAAGCCTCTAGCTATGCCAAAGTCAGGTCCTCGCGCCCAGTGGCAAAACTTGCAATTAGTTTGATCAGATAAAGGTTTGATTAGATTAAATGCGCAAAACTTGCAATTAGTTTGATCAGAATAACGAACAGAATCAATTAAACTAATTTTTAATAAAAATTTCGACCTGTCTATTTATGAATAGGTCAAGCCATCACGTGCGCAAATCCGCTGAAATAGGTAAACAAACACAAATAGTTGTAATCCAATCAAATTTTCTTATACACGGGCTAATAAAAGTTCTTATTTCAATGCAGATATGAATTTTAAACAAACTAAAACTGCTCATAAAACCTTTATTTTTTTTAATGTTTTTTTTTTTCACATAATTAGGTTAATCGAATTAAAAATCATTTAGGGTGTCTGAGGTTTTGCGCATTTAACGTTACACGTTGTATACACTGATTTGTCTTCATAAATCTCAAGTTATAAGAAGATTTATCATTAATATGCACAATGCTAGGGAGACGTGGTCGTCGTCGATATGATCGTTAACGATATCATTCACAGCTTAATAAGTTACTGGATCTTCATGAGTAAGATTTTCAACCAATACTGCAGTGATCACATTATCTGATTTACTATCACTATCAAAAGAAATAGATTTTTGTAAAATTTTTCGTTCATTCAATAAGCGGTTTGTTGATCAGGTTTTGGGGGCCCCCGAGCTTGAGGGCCCCGGGGCACTGCCCCGCCTACCTCCTTAGTAGCTACGCCACTGCTTGCGCCTTGTGTACCAGGGTCACAGTAACTTTTTAGAACGATCCTGAAACCCTACTAAACTCTCAACGTTGGTCCTGGCTCAGGCCTGGTTCTTGCTGGAAGGTGAATCTACCCATTGCTCGCCGTCTGCAAGCCTGCACTGTGCCATGAGACTCGTAAAGTCCTAACCCTAATTACTTATCCCTACTATAATATTATAAATGCGAAAGTAACTCTGTCTGTCTGTCTGTTACGCTTTCACGCAAAAACTACTGAACGGATTTAGATCAAATTTGGTAGGTAGGTAGAAGAGACACTGGAATAACACATAGGCTACCTATAATTCCACTGCTGAGCACGGGTCTCTGCCCGCGCGATATAAACTGTAGTCCACGCGGGCGAAGCCGCGGGCGGAAAGCTATAATCTATAATACACCAACATGTTCTAATCTAATCTATACTAATATTATAAAGAGGTAGTTCGTTTTTTTTTTGTAGGAGGTAATCTCTGAAAGTACTGGTCTGATTGCTAAAATTTTTCACCGATAGAAAGCTGCTTTAAAAGCTGAATAACGCGTGAGATATTCAGCCTCGTTCTATTTTTCATTCATAGAAATACAGTCTAACCCCTATTACACTACGCGATACGTCGAACCATAGAAGCATAGACTAGATACGTCGAACCATAGACAAAACGAGTCTGAATAACGCGTAGTGTAATATTTTAACTTTAGTCAAAGTCGTGCGAAGCCATCGACAAAAGCCAGTAAGTATAAGATCAAATAGCAGAGATCAAGATTCACAGGCCTACCTTTCAACCAACTAGTGTAACTGTCCATCAATCACAGTGTTTGTTGTGAAACTGTTTCTCAACAATTTCTATGAAATTTTTTGTGTATTAGGTAAGTCTGAGAATAGGTCATAGACAATTTTTTACCATCCTACCCCCGCCAACCATTTTTCTCTTTGACAATTTATATTTTTACATTTTCATTCACAGTTTTCCGGACCTAAGTCTGCTATTTTTTATAAAATCGTCATTCCGACACGATCCCATCGTCATTTTGCTAAAAGTTCGTAATCTGCTAATTCTAATGATCGATTATTGATCGGTCAATGGTCACGGAATAAAGTTGTGGTAAAATGACAATATCAAGGTTATTAAAAGCAATAACTGCATAATGTCGTTCTAATTGTAGTTCAATGATCAAAGGAACTGTCATTTAGCAAATTACCGCATACAATACGTCAGATATTGATTTGTTATTTTGTACGAGATTACCATTCTATGCCATTTCTTTCAATGGATTGTCAGTAGTTGACCATTGGAAAGTCATAATGACGCCATTATATTAGCAGATTACCAAAACTTGTCAAAATCAATCATTATGAAAACAATGATAGACCATTCTGTGCTAGTTGCCGTAAAAACTGTAATTAGTCCGTCTTTTAGATTATTCAAAAATAAGGGACACGTATTTTTTTATGGTAAATTAAACCAAAAATGACAAAGATATAGCCCATTAATGTTACGTGTAACGTCACGCCGTGCTGCATTTTTTCTCACGGGGTGACGTCACACGTAACTTTAATGGGCTATATCTTTGTTATTTTTTGTTTAATCAAAAAAGAAAAAATACGTGTCCAATATTTTTTTTTACAATCTAAAATACGGACAAAATAAAATGGAGTTATTTTCACCCTGGAACTACCCTATTGTAATAGCAGACTTAAGGCCCAGATCAGCTAGCAACTTAATAATTAATTGCCTAAAACACAGCCTACCAATCTTACCTCAGAATACCGGTAATCCCCAGTAACTGGGTGGCACTTAGAAGTCAGACGCTGCTTCTAACATTCTGTCAGTCAGCCGCACCAGATCAGATTGGAAGCTGACCCCAACCTAATTGGGAAAAGGCTGAGCTGGTAAACTTGGACACTAAATTATTTATTAGAGCCAGTTTATAAAAGAAAACAAAGCTACAAGCGTAACAAAAAAATAACAAACTAAAATAAGCATGGTTGAAAGGAACAATTCTTCACAACTTATCACGGATAGTACTCTGTGCAGAGGATGCATAGAGTCAGAAGAAACTGTCACGCAAGTGCACCTCCAGTGCACAGTCGTCAACGAGATCTTCTTTTTCTTCCTGCCCTTATCCCATATTACTTGGGGTCGGCGCAACACGTTTTTTTCTTCCATTCTGTTCTGTCACCCGTCAAACTATCACTGACTGCCTTTTCTTTCATATCACTACTCACACAATCCATTCATCTTTTCTTCGGCTTTCCTCTCCCTCCATCTACACGTATACTCAGAACTCTTTTAGTAATATGCGCTTCATCCCTCCTCTTCACATGACCATACCAAGACAACCGATTACCTTTCAGTTTTTAACACACGGGCGCCACTTTCAAACTTCCTCTAATATACTCATTTCTCACTTTATCCATTCTCGACACACCACACATCCATCTCAACATTCTCATCTCCGCTACGTGCAATCTTTTTTTAATCCTTCTTTTTCGGCCATCAGCGAGATAAGAACACGAACCTTGGGAGCACTGAATGCAGTCATAGACGCCCTGAGCAAATTGAAGAGACTCATCTGCTTCTGGAGTGAGGTGGACTGGTTGGAGTTAAGGCTGCCAAGGCAAGGCACAATGGTCCCATAAGGATTAAGTGCAGAAATCAGACCGCAAAGATAAGATAAATAATCGGCGGAGACCTCTCGCGCCGGGCTTTGGTTCAGGCCATGGTCCGGAGCGAGGAGGGGCAAGCGGAAGCAGTAATGCTTGCAAAGGAGGAGGCTGACTGCATCAAACAACGGCATTCCCGCCGCCGCCGGGATTCCGATCCCAATTTTCGACCACCTTACACGCGGGCTTGCGGCCGGCGAGCCATGGATAGCTCGCTGTCTGACCGTCCAGTAACTGTCCGGACCGAGCCCAAGACGTCGACGGCACGCACTGTTCCCGCTCACCTCAAGGAGTTGTCAGTAACAGCACGGGAAGCTGGGTCGAAGCCTACTGGGGCCAGGGTTAGTTTCGAAAGAGTAGCTCGAGCCCCGGTATGAAGGCTAGAAGGAACGAGGTGGGTTTTTAGTCAGTAAGAGTCTGACACTATCTCCCACTCTGCTCTAGACCGGGGGTTGTCATTGGATGATTTTCCCTACCATAAAAAAAAGAAAAGATAAGCAAGGTTGAAATAACAAAATAAGGTAATAAAGTATATATAAATAAATAAATAAGTAGCAGTGATGTAATTGTTGATGGTGAAGTGCATGAGTATATTAACACTTAAGGACTCGCTACTGGGTCTGACGGACCCAGTTCTTCAATTTATGTGTAATAACTTGCCTGTAGTACTCACACGCAGAGTGCCAACTGACGAGTACGATTGCCACTAGCAGTGCTACACTGTCTTTGAAAGGTATTAAGAACGGCTACATCGTAAACGTCAAATCTTTAAAGTTATTACACATAAATTGAAGAACTGGTTCCGTAAGACCCAGTAGCGAGTCCTTAAGTGTTAAGAGGCTATTCACCGTAATCTTGATGACACATAAAGAAAAGACCTCAGTAGGTAAAATAGTCCAGTCCTTCGATGTATGGTATAAATGATGAAGTAAATAGCTTAGTCCCGACTGTAGAAGTCTAAACAATATGGGAAAATTTAGGGTGGATACTCGCTGCACTCAGGAAGACTGGCTGCGGTCTTCCTGTCCGATTTTAATTTAGGCAAGGTCTTCAAGGCAAGAGTGAATAGGCTCTTAATAAACTAGTGCGCTTCACCATCAACGATTGCATCACTGCTTACCATCATGTGGGATCGCACTCAAGCACTAGTTTATATCAATAAAAAAAAAAAACTCGTTTTTTTAGAAACTAAGCGCTCAGCATAGCTAAAAGGATTTTGTATGAAATTATGCATGAGACAGTTGTTACGTGAATTCAGACATTCACAAATGAGATAATTCATATTACCAAAGGATAGGACAGTATCAAATACTGAAATTCAGTCGCATATAACTGAAAATCAGCTCAAATTTTCAAGAAAAAGCTACGTTTTTTTTATTATTCATAGGCTTGCGTTTGACCACCATGTCACCTGATGGTAAGTGACGACGTGGTCAATGATGGAGCACGCTTGCCTAGAAGTAACCTATTCACTCTTGACTTAAAGACCCCTAAGTTGTAGCTATCAGGAGACACAGACTCCAGCAGGGAATGATATTATTTTTGTTTATCTGTCTTTACAGCATCCAAATCATTGTATTTATTGATCGAGGTATTGCTTATTATTTCCCATATATTATGTCGCATATATATCCAATCTATGATATTAGCTATAATATGTAAGTATGTACTTAGAAATATATAATTATGTTTATCAGTTGTCTAGTACCCATAACACAAACTCTGCTTAGCTTGGGACTAGACGGTGCTGTGTGATAGTTGTGGAATATTAATATTATTATTTTAATTTTAATCTTTATTGCAATTCACAATGTACATGTCAGGTGTATATATAACTGTTTCCAATAATGGAAACAGTTATGGACCCTGACAGGCACAGCAACATTACAAATGGAGTTAGTAATTAAATTTCTTCATCTGTATAATTATTGTCACATAATTAATTTCTCCTAATCATTTAAATAGGTAACAAGCTTTTAATGAAAATCATTTTTTCATAGCTCGGTATACCTGTATAATCAATACTCGTCAAGAAGTATCATACAAGCCCAAACTTGATGGGGTTGTGTCGTTTAACTACCAAGTTCCTATAGCCACCTTTCGGTTCCATCATCAGAACAGCTCCATGTCATAATAATTTTGCATTGTCATCTGATTTATACCTGCATGCAAAATTTCAGCTCAATCGGTAACCAGGAAGTGGGTCAAATTTCATTTACAAGATTTGATGACAGACAAACATCGGGACAGGTGAAACTAAATAAATGATTGTAAAAATAAAATGAAACCTATCAGGTAGTAACAAAATAATCTTATTCTTAGAGAGTTGAAATAAAGTTTCCTGCACAGCACATGAAATCAGGAACTCAACTATGGTAAACTGTGCAAAACAGCCGTAAGCTAAAACTAAAATTAAAAAAAAAGAAAAAAAAAGAATTACCTTTCAGATAAAAAAAAAATTTAAAACAAGCAGGAACAGCGCCAAAATTGCATGGGGACTACATATTACATAAAAAAGTATATTATTTACCTTGCGATACATTCTTTTTTCCTTTCTTCTTTGTCATTTTAAAAGATTTTAAAAAGATCAACAATAAAAAAAACGAATTTTGTATTTATTCCAATTCACACGACCATTTTTGGTTATGCACTCTGTAATTCTTTTAGGTTATCATAATGAATGATTAATTGAACAGGTAAGATGTTCTAAATAGTTTTTAGGCACAAAAATAAATTATTTACGAAATTATCAAGTTTTGAAATCCGTCTGGGTCGAATTTGACAACTCAACTAATGTCAAATCTAATCGATAAGATTAGGGTGGACAGTTGTTGGTTAGAAAATTCTACCATGCTCGTGCGTGTCAAGATGACTTGGGAATTTTGTAAAATATTTAATCATTTACAAAACACTTATATTCGAAACGTTGTATAAGGTTCTTCTATTAGTAAGCAATGATTGAGATTTCTTAAACAACCTCGATTATTGGAAATAATATAATATAACACAACTATCACACAACGCTGTCTAGTCCCAAGCTAAGCAGAGCTTGTGTTATGGGTACTAGACAACTGATATACATACTTATATATTTCTAAATACATACATATTATAGATAAATTACACCCAGACACAGAACAAATGATTATGCTCATCACACAAACATTTGAAATGATTGTTGACTACATCAGATTTCATGTTGCCTTAATAATTACCTAAGTCGTTCGTAACTTTTTTGACAGACTCTATAAGCAAAAGGTCAAGTGAAATTAGTCAGCTAAAGGACTGTGGGAACAATCTCACCTGCTTTTTGAAAAGTCGAGGATAGCTTTGAAATCTATATCAGATATAAGATTTTTTGCATTTGGTAATAATCCAATGACTTTTCAAACTTTACAGTGTAGGGTGAGGATGTATCTGTTTTAAGCGACGTACGCACCATCCATCTTGCCGTACGTCCCACCCCACCAAGGCCATACAGATTAAATCAACGATAAATCAGGGCTGCCAGGTGCAAAAAAGGGGTAATCGTACGACAATACAACTACTAAAAATCGTATACCAAGGAAATTTTGTAAAGAAAAGATCGTACAATGAAGAAATACAAAATTTTTATTAAAAATAACCAAAATTCATTTAATTTAAGCTCGTCCTGTCAGAATAATCGGACAATACGTCTATGTATAATCTGTGATATCCAGTAGATGGATAGTGCGTATGCTACATCCAGCAACGTGGCCTTGGCGGGACGTACGTCAAGATGGATGGTGCGTACGGCGCTTTACTAAGTAAAACTACACCTGTGTTCTTTAGTTACCCTTTCAGGAAATCCCTGTTGCCCTAGCAGGAATCGGCTCTGCATGGCCCTTAGATTTACTAAGATTTTTCTAGGCCGTCCGTCAACAACTTGAGCTCGGTCCTTTCCGGATGGTGGGACGACGAACTGTCTATCACTCGTCGTCTAAAAGCTCATGCCTATGTTGGCCCAGCGACTACCGACAGCTGGGGCGTGAGAATATCTGTTCCCTCACGTCCGGGGCTATCAACTTCGCTAGGATTAATGCTTCGTAGAAGAATGCGACTGCATCCCAATCCCTCTCGCCCGGATCATGGCCTGAAATACGCCCGGATCATGGCCTGAAATACTAACGAATGTTAGTATTTCAGGCCATGATCCGGGCGCATTCACATTTGCATTCACATTTGCGAATATTTGCACATGTTTTGACATTCGCATTCATATAGCATTGCATGCTATACTAATGCAAATGTGTTACAATGCTATACAATACACGCATGTAGCAAGCATTGTTTCTGTCACGGCTCCATACGGGATTTGGGAGGCCCCGCGAGCGTATCGTCGCAGATGGTTTGAACACTCAGCTAGCAAGTCTAGCAAATATGAGTATGAACCGGAAGACGCAGCATTAGAAGGCCTCCTACAAGGGGCAACTTATGACCTGGTGAGGGTCACGGGAACCCGATGGATGTGAGACGTGCAGGACCTGCTTAGTTATGTTTAGTCTAAGCTTAGCTGACACGAAATGTCAAACTGTATGACATTTTGCGCGCACATTGTTTTATAGTCAATATTCGCGAATATTGAATTTGAATATTAGCATTCGCATTCGCATTCGCATTTGCGAATGTGAAAAATCAATCATAAATATTAATATTCCACAACTATCACACAACGCCGCATTTTTTGAATAGTAACACTTAAGTGATGCGAAATAGTTTTATTATTTATTATTATATTATATTAATAATGCTCCCACCCACTTCAAAAATATGGCTAAAAAAGGCGCCAGATAACCGTGGAATAAAGTACATTGACCTCTTCTTAATATCTCTGCTATTACTAGATTCCATTATGGAATTGCATTACTAGATGATGTAGAGGATCACGATAAAAGTCGATTCAAGACTGCTTTATGTCTTTATTTCCGTTTTTCAAATTAAGAATGTCAATTGTCAACAAATGTAGGAGGGTCAATAACCGTTTGGAGGTATGCGGAACAGAGAGTACAGCCCCACAAACCTCCGTTGAAAAGGGAGGATCTTCCGACCAGACAGTTGTTATAGTCTGGTTAGCGACTGCCTGATAGTTGATTTCGGGCTGTCGTATATATTCAAATCGCACGGAGAACTTTGATTGCGCGATGCAGGACTTCGTATTTTCTTCGTAGTTCTTATGTGGCGTCATAGATGTCGCTACAACCGTTTTTACACGGTTATCTGGCACCTACACTACGCTTATGGGCTTGTAGCTTTCAACTTTAAGTGAGATCATAATTTTAGACTTAATGGGTTATGAAATAAAACGAAAAAAAAATGACACGTTTTTATTTAAAAAATACAAGGTAAGGAATAAGTACACAAGAAAGCTTTCAATAAATACAAAATTGTCCTTAATTTAACATTCATTTGTGAAGAGCTGCACGAGTAAGCACCCTTTATAATATAAATTTGTGTAGAGCAGCAATAGTGAACACCAACATTCTTTTAACATTAATTTGTGTAGTTGCGTAAGAGAGCACCCCTTATTGCATTATTTTACAAAGAGAGACATTTTTTGCTACTTTGACGGTATCAGCCATAAATGTTTTGAGTGAGTTGTAATTAGCAATTGCTCTTTTTAATTATGCTGGTCTTAGAGCACACGTATTTATTTTATCTCTTAACGTTGGATATATTCGGCAAACACTCTCGCGTTCATTCCGCTAGAGTCGCATATCCACGACCAAAACACTCCATCTCGTCCGGTTTTCCGTCTCCTATGGGGATCAAGAGCTGAACGAGATGGAGTACCCAGTCGCTAACATACGACCTTGGCGAACAGAACACGAAAACCCTCATCGAACCAATCCGACGCAAGCTGTTAAAGTTGTTCTCAATTTAATTAACACTCACTTTTGTGGACAAATGCCATTATGTAGTCAAAGTATACCAAAAATGTTTAAGTATATGAAACCCATAATACTACTTGATATAAAATCTTTTCTGTTAACTAAGCACCTATGTATAGCACAGTGAAAAACTTAAAATAGTTACAAAAATAATATATTTTCTTTAAAATTAATATAAATCTGGACGGATATTATAGTAAAAATTTTAGAGAACGGTGGAAATGTTAAATATTTAATAAGTGATTAGAGTCCTATCTTTTCAGAATATTAAAGATAAATAACATAAATGAGGAAAAAGTTGTAAAATAAATGACAAAAGACACAAAAACATCTTGTTATTTAGGATGAGAATTTGAATAATAAGGTAAATAATATAACATTAGTTAAAAGTAAAATAGATGCCATATTTTAAAGGAAACAGATAGCGACGAAAATTATAGGAAAAAAGAAAACTAATTTTAACATTTCCACTTTACTCTGTAATACACCTGACTCTGGTCTCACAACTAATAAAAATAAGTTTCTTTGTACCCTAAATTACTGATAACTGAAATATCTTATATTCTTAACGCCATGACAGATAGAAATATCTTTTCTCGCTGCATCAAACGAAATTTATCATCACACTTCGCAAACAAAAAGGTGTTTCCCCTATCATGGACATAGAAAATAAATGTTACAAAGTAATAATACGGATAATCTACTATTCTACCATTACGTACAGAAAAAAAAGTTACCATTCCAAAGCTGCTGACAGCGCCATCTTGTAACAACAATCAGAACTAAAAACTCTAATTGATATCACTAGATGGCAGTATAAGTCTATTTAAAAAAGTTTTTAGTCTTGAAAACTTTTATGAATTGTGATTTTGTGCATATTTCTGGCAGTGAGCTTGTAATACAATGAACCACATACATTGGACTGATACACGAGACAATAATAATATCTTTAAACATTAATAATATATTTTGTACGTAATAATTTATCTGCAAAAGGGCAGTATACACAAGCTTTAATTTTATAAATTGGCGAGAATTTTACTCTTTTAAAGTTACTCGTTTCCTATAACTCGTTAGATTATATAATCTATAAAGATTAATAGGAATAACGATTCGTATAGTTATAGGAAACGCGAAAAACTTAAAGCTCACCAATTTAAAAATAGACAAATATACAAAAAAATAAAACAATATCATTTAGAAGCACACACGTTACACCTTAATTATCAATAAGTAATTATAATTAAATAGTTTGTGAGATTACTCCAACTCGAACAACATGACTTTTATAGTTTATTCAACCCTTTAATAGTTAAGGTCGGATAAATCCGACAACTATTTTCGTGTCAAGGTCTTATTTTTACGACCCAATACACCCATCTAGTTTAAGATCCAGATTCTCTCTTTCTAAGAAATCATCGATTTCTAAGAAAACTCAAAGTGTTGTATCTATTTACCCCCTGTGTTTCTATTTGCCCCTTTTGTTATAGAAAAAAGCTGCCCAAATTACTTTTGCCTCAAATATTTATGTAGCCACTGAAACTACAAAGTCAAGTTGTTCTAAACTTAAAAAATAATCTTAAAACATCAATCTTATTTTAAAAAGAAAAGTAATAAATATGAAAAAATATAATTTGTTTCGGTGGATTATTCCAATACTAAATTATTAAAAAATAAATATTATAATTTTTGTGATGTCATTTTGAATTTAGAACAGATTTTGTTTAATGATATTGAAATAGCTGCCATTTCCCAAATTGTCAACAAAATGGACGTCTCTTTAACTAACTGAATAAAATATTTTCTTTCTTTTAGATGTTGTGCATTTATTTTCCATACGAATGTAACACATAAAAGTATTTTTGTTGTAGGCTGCACTTAGGTAATTATTAACTGCAATAAAATTCTCAATTCCATTATACGGAGTTTGCGTCTATTTAGAGGATTCCAAATATCATCCAGTTATGTTGACATATGAGATAGAAAACTTCACCATTTTTACATCACAATACCCACTAGGAATCAAATTAAGAATAATTAAAACAGTTTCATATGAAATAAAACATTTTGTATGTGCGTATGCATCTCGCCCTTAAATTAAAAAGATCTTGGTTCCTGCAACCATTAGACTTTTGGTTAACGTAACCAGAGTTTTATTCTTAATATAGATATTTAAGATGTTTAAAATCATAGTTGGTTGTTTAAACTGCGCTTAATTTTGTGACATTTCATCGGACTAAATCCGTCAAAAAATTAAAAGCTCTTTTGACATTTGAGAAAGACCCTAGAATGTAACTTAGAACGACTGTCCGACCGTCCGGTAACTGTCCGGACCGAGCCCAAGTCGTTGACGGCGCGCACTTTTCCCGCACGCCTCAAGGAGTTGTCAGCAACAGGAGGGGCTCAACTGGGTCGAAGCCTACTGGGGTCAGGGTTATCTGAAAGGGAACTCGAGCCCCGGTATGAAGGCTAGAAGGAACGGGGTGGGTTTTTAGTCAGTAAGAGTCTGACACTATCTCCCTCTCCACCCAAGGGCGGGTTCTGTAATTGGATGATTGTTCCCACCGAAAAAAATGTAACTTAAACGAAATTTTAAAGAAACAATAAAATAATAATAAGAGATCCGGTGTGGTAGTAGCTACACCACACCGGACAAGCCCCTAGGTAGTTAGTCAAAATACAGATGTCAAAACGGGCCTTTTATGACCACTTTAAGCTTCGTAAAAAGTTACGTGCCAATGTAATTTTCATCAGGCCATCATCTGATTGAGTTGTGTAAAAGGTATATTGCTACAATGATGAAAAACTTGTTCTGTCTCTTGCTTGTTATGGAGGGAAGTTGAACTTGTGTGTCTTCTTACCCCCTTCACTGTTTTTTCTAAATAATTTCGTTTCAGGATCGTTCTCACTGCTGAGAATCAGGTCTCCTCTCTAGGACTGGGAATGGGGCGTAAATCGCCACTCGGGCCTTGTGCGGGTTGGTGAATGTTACATGTCTTCGAATGTTTTGGATATACTCGTAGGACATGCCAGTTTCCTCACGATGTTTTTTCTTTCACCGTTTTGAGAGTAGTGGAAACGAAATAAATTCTACATACTAATACGCCTGGATGGGTTCGAATTTGCGAGTTACAAGTCGTAAGTCGAGGCCGTGACCACTGGTGGCCCACTGCTTATGTTGAGTGTGTACGGGGATTTTGTCAGTTGAAAGATCACAAAATGTGGAGGCAGCTTTTGTAAAGTTCATAATATAAGAATAAAATTAGAAAACTTAATTGGTTTCTTTAGTCTCCTTGGGCTGGTCGGTGTATACAATTTCGGCGTACTCCGTGGAAGGAGGGGGTGGTTTCTCCGTCGAGGTCTGTTCTCCGAGCGCCAGTTCAGCGTACACTACGCCCTTTTTGTCGTCTGAGAGAGGCTGGAACGAGAAAAAAATATTATTAGGATTAATGCGTGTGTTACCACCGGTTTAGAGGAGAAATATAGTATTTTTCTTAAGTCTTGGCAAACAATTGTGGTCTTTGGAGAAAGAAAAGGTTATTTTTAAATGATATAAGCTAGTGCTTCACTGCGATCCCATCTGATGGTAAGCAGTGATGCAATCATTGATGGTGAGGCGCACTAGTTTATGAAGAGCCTATTCACTCTAGCTTCGAAGACACCTAAATTATAATCGAACGGGAAGACCTCAGCGGGCAAATTGGTCCAGGGCTTTACCATGACGTGTTAGAATATCAGGCTTGCGAGCGAGAAAGAGAGACGGAGCTATACACTCTCTACAGCTCCATATCTTTAGCAGTTCAGTTTAAGTCTTACTTCGAAGTACGCAATAGAAACGACGTGGCGAAACGCCTAGTCTGGACCTTAGACGTGTCAATAATGTAAGAGTAGACGCTTGCTGTGTATCGTTCTTACTAACCTTGAAGAGTTGCAATGATTATGTTGAGCTGGTCTCACTAACCTTATCCTCAGTATCAGCCACCTGAGTCTCCGTAGCCTGCACCTTGTCCTTGGCTCGAGGCAGTACTGCCCTCATGCGAGCACTGAGCCCTGCCAGCCTCGAACGCTCCCGGCCGCCAACCGCACTCTCTGTGTCGCTACTAACGAGAATAAATGTGTTTAACCGTTGCCGGAAAGCATATACTGATGATAGTAGATGATTTATGCTAAACCGAGCCGTATCCAAGCTGTATACTCTATGCTAGCCTCTAAAATTCACGGTGGAACGACTTCAGCGATTTTCGCAGCCCTACTTGGGACCATGGGTTGTAAGAAAGTGTCCCCGGGGCTTTAGAACGTAGGCAAAGAAGAAACAGGAGTAGGCCTAGGTAAAAGTTTGATATGCTCTTTCGTTCCGCTCAAAAGCGGGATAAATCATTGAATGACGATGAAAAAAAGCCCCCATAATATAGACGCAGGTTCATTCTTTGGCATTTACAATTTGTTGCTTTTTCAAGACACGTATATGGATTTAGGATAGGCCATTTAGGCGTCAAAGCATCCTTGTGAAATCATTTGGGCACGATGGAAACGAAGCCAGAAGACAGACAGCTTTGCCATGTAGAATGGCTGAATTCTTTGGGCGAAAAAAATCTTTCATGCCAATAATAGTATAGGTACACTACGATCCACGGAACCTTAGCAGTAACCAAAGACGCAGGTGAAATTGCAGGGGTCAGCTAGTGTTACTATAAATTGAATGTGATACCACTCGGACTTCGGTCGGTCTAGCATAAACAACAAATTATCTACTTCTGTAATAATTATGAGTAATGTGGTTGCAATGAAATAGTGGATACTAGGATCTAGATAAAGTAACACTATAGCAAAGATGAAGACTGTCGAGAGTCCATTTGAATTGACCACTTTTTTTCACATATGTTCTGACGCTGTCAGACTTTTACTGTCTCCTTTTTTATGTTGCTTTTTGCGTTCTAGGGCCACGGATTTTCGAATATTCCCGCAGGCATATATCGGAATATCACCAAGTCAATTGGAGTTCCAGAGTCCAGACTCCAATTAACTTGGTGATATTCCGATAGTTCATGTAATTTTGTCTGGTACTCGATATCAATTATATAATGTCACTTGTCTAGATCCTCTGGATGCATCCAGGTGCTACTGGTCAGAATGATAATTAATAGAAATACTGTGGCTTAGTGATTACTGGAGTATCTAGACAAGGTTAAGCAGTTTTTTATGTACTTGTCGAGGCCAGATCTTAGAATTAATCACTTCATGATATGGCCAACTAAAACTCGCCACATCGTTTTAAATGTTGATATTTGATGATACGTCAATCGATACGTATCATCAAATTGATACGTCAATCCTCATGTGACCATATCCTTGATGTAGGATTTCAACTATAATAAAAAAATCTAAAGAAACTAGGCCAAATGAAGATTGAAATATCATCAAACTTTAACGTTTAAAACGATCTGGTCAGTTTTACTTGGCCAATTCATGAAGTGATCAATTTCTAAGATATGGACGACATACCCATTTCTAAGATATGGACGATATGCCTCAATCATAGGAAAGTTAAATATGTGGTTAGTGTCATTTTACCCCACTTTATGTGTATTATTACAATATCGTGAATACATTCCCAAGCATGTAAAGTCACTTATATAAGACAACCAGACCCGGAAAAATGTATTACTTGTTAGTGGTAAGAGCTGATAAGTTCTGCTGCCCACCACTGGGGTAAGTTAGTCACCAGACTTCAATTAAGCCAAATTAAATCCTCAGATACACTAGGGGCAAAAAGAACCCTTACACGACGCGCAACGCTGTCAAATTGTTCAATATGTCTTGTGTAATTTTTTTTTAGGTGTCAAATATAATCCAATGAGATCCCCCGCTCTTCGGTGGAGCGTAAGTGGGACTTTACACCCTATTCCCCATACCTTTAAGTTAGTTTACAACGTGTAAGGGACAGGTCTTTGCAAACTTTGAGGACTTGCTCAGTAGACGAAACTAAACAACCTTCCACAAGTATTTTTTTTTCGGAAACGAAAAAAAATTGGCGTCTTCAGACAAAATTATGAACTTGGTTGGACAGTTTGTATGGAGACCGATTTTTTTTTTTCGTTGTCGGAAAAAATATCTTGTAGAAGGTTCTTCAGTTTTGTCTACTGAGCAAAGTCTCAAAGTTTGTGGAGACGTGTCCTTTACACGCATTACACTATTAGTGTAGCGTTTAAGATTATGAGTAAAGCAAAGCTAATAATGATCAGTCTATAAAAGTATCGCAAATAATAATGTGATAACATCGTCAAACGTGCGTAAACTGCGATTGGTTAAATGAATTGTCAAATTTTTTTTTAGTTTACCTGCAAGCGTCTGACATTTTGTCACATTCATTTTGCACTCCAGAAATCGGGAGTAAAGGTGTTTATAATATCGTGCGGATTTCATCACGCATGTGGGTTTGCTCCGCATGCAGAAAAAATCAAAATGCAAAAAAATGGCGTCCCGCGTGCGTATTCCACGCATTACAATAAACACTTGTATGCAATGGACCGCATGCGCCATCAAAACCGCACGATATTAAAAACACCCAAACGCGGCGATCCAACGCGATTGCGGTTACGAAGCGATCGATTTGCGCGGCTTTGTCGTACGTGCGTGCAAAGTCGCCAATTTAGCCGTTATTTATATAAAACAAATCACACACACGCAAAATATAAAACTATGCGTCCGGTTCGGTTATCTCGTTACCACACCGCACCCACGTGCGGCTGGTCACGTAGGCCACCGCAATAAAGTATCAATAATTTTTCCATTCGCGCCGCATCGCTACGCAATCGAGTTGTAACGCTTACGTAAGGCACCGTGTAAGACAAATAAGATACATCGGTTCCGTCTTTATAGATATTCAGTGTAACACGCATATCGGATATATCCGACAAAAACTCTTCCGTTTATTCGCTAAGGTCGCATGTTTACGACCAAATACTCCATCTCGTCAGCTCTTCTGTCACTTTTGAGGATTAAAGAGCTTAACGACCCACTCGTACCCAGTCGCAAACACACGACCCTGGCGAATAGGACGCGAAAACACTCGACGGACCAATCCGAATAATTTAGCTTGTAACATATTTTTGTAATTACTTGATGTTTCTTATTTGTTATAAGCTATGTAACATTTTAACAGACGATTTTTCTTACTATGTCACAGTACAAAGAATCACTGTAATTACAGTTGAAGCTTAAAATTAATACAGTGTAACAATGAACGGTATCGCTAAAAATGTACAGTAAAACGGGGTAAATAGAAACGCAGGGGTGAATAGAAACCCACTTTTGGTTTGGTTTGTCTCTTCGATACCATATTACCCGCTTCTATCAAAGCATTGACTATTTAGAATAACAGTTCATTAATAAATTGATATAATTAAACGCCGCAAAAAATATTCAAATATCATAAATGATAAATGATTTTTATTTTGTAAATAGGTTTTATAAAAACACTTTTACACGTCATTTCATTTTTTCGTCAATTTAAACTAGGTAAGGCCGGTGTTTCCTAGCTGAATACCCTGAGAAGAAACGCCGAAACATACTCAGGGGTCAGTCTCTTTTAAAGTCCATACAGCAAACATATAATGGTCAAATCATATGAGAACCATGCAGATTGAAGCCTGAAATGGTCTTTTGAAGAAAGAACCATACAGTTGAAAGTAACGAACCATACACTTTGAAGTTTTGTGTCTATTTACCCCTGAGTTTCAATGCACCCCATTTGACAGTATTAATATGAGCTACCAGCTATAATACTGGACACACCTAACATTTTCTAACTTGTATTGTTAATATAACAAACGTTTTACAATATCGATGATCCCAGAAAATAAATTCCGAAAATTATTATCACTGTTCTTGACAAACTTTGTCTCATTGTCACAATCAAGAAATTAGGTCCGTTAAAATGTCACAAGTGTACCATCGCTGTCATTTCCGCCTGATCACATAAAAAAAAATCGCTTGAATCCTGCGTCGCGTCGCCAAACCAAACCCTTTGAAGTTTTCGTTTCGAGTGCAAGCAAAAATGATGGTGATGGTGGTCAGGCGGAAGTGTCTTTGAAGGTACATGCAGCTTATTTCCATGTAGTGAAGCAAAGGCAAGCTAGTTTACATCAATGTTAGACGTACGTTCTAGGAAGCGAGTTGCCAGACTCTAAAAGCACATCCCCCGCCGGCGTCCTTGCGAAAAAAACATATTTATTGTATATGGCAACAATTTAGAAAAAAAATCCCTTTGTTTTTTTAGGGGTATTCCTTAAAGCGCAACTAATTGTCGGATATATCCGACAAACACGCGTTTATTCCGCCAGGGTCGCACATCCACGACCAAATACTCGCATCTCGTCAGCTCTTCTGTCACCTATCGAGATTGAAGAGCTAAACGAGGTGGAGTACCCAGTCACGAACACACGACCCTGGCGAATAGGACACAAAAACACTCGTCGGATAAATCCGACGGTAACCTTTAGCCGTCGGAAAGTGAGGAATAAATAAGTTGCGCTTTGAAGAATATCTGTTTTTTTTTGGGAGAGTCCTAAAAATATAGTTTTAGGATACACACCAATTTGTATTTAAATAATATAAATTTTATAATAAAAAAGAAACCACATAACAGAAGTGAAAATTTCATTCAGGTGAAGTTAGTAATACAGGATCGTAATCGTTCGGGTGACCCGATCTTACCCGAACGATCGTTACAATGTCGAGCGTGACGACTGTCTCATCCAAGTAAAGAAATTTTCACTTCAAAATATAGTAAAGTTAGCGCATTCATTACAATAGGGAATTTATTGAAAAAATACATTTATATTACAAAAAAAAAACAAATGCCTTTATTTACATTATAGGGTAAAATCGGGACAAATGCCATATACATATATTTTTTAAATTGGAAAATCATCTAATGACTTCTACCGCTCGAATACGCGGGAGGGCGTGTCAGACTTTAACTGACTAAAACCCACACCTGTTCCTTCTTTGCTTTCCTTCTAGGGCCCCGGAGTTTTCTTTCGGGATTCTTTTCAGTAAGTTTCGACCCCAAAAACCATTGAATGATTATAATATTCATTTTTTTTAAATTTTTTTTTTCTACATTTTGCTCATATAATAGAAGGGACAAGAAATATGTAACTCATAGTGTGATTTAAAAGAGTGTCCATGGAATTTCTTGCACGTTCTTCTCCATAGAGATCTACGCTTTGGAACGTGCAATTTAGCTTCACTTTTTTTTGACTGACAGACATTTTGATAATTCAAAAGTGCCTGTAATTGGTCTATTTGAAATAAACGTTTGTGGGTGACTCACATATATTTACTCAGTATACACTATACACGTACACAATAAATATATACTCACCTACATCTATTATGTCTATTAATACATTCATATATATTTATATATTTCAACAGTCCACTCGTAACACTAAACACGAATTACACATTGACGTGACGCATTGGACACGCGCACTGTCGATGACGCGCCGGCGACTTATTTTCTTCCACCGCCAACTTGCAGCGTAAAAGTTACATTTCGTTTCTCACCAGTCACGATCTACGCTGCCCGCGAGAGTTACGTGCGCTTGCGACTCTTAATTATTATTGTTTGCAATATACCCGCGCTAAGGTGTCGATATCACCCCAAGGACATTTTTCCGTGTCGAGTTTCGGTAACTTGTCGCCATTGTACCTACTTGTGCTTGACTTTTGCGCCTTCTATTGTAAATCGCGTTGTTGTGCTGTGTGTGTGAAAATATACCTGGAGGAACATCTCAGACTTTCATTCACTCGCCACCTACCCAGTGAGTACCCATCACACACCACACAAACAACCAAATTGGTGACCCCGACTGAACGCAGAAGACAGCAGCTACGATGAGCAGCGACGGTAGTGATACCGAAACATCACAGCGCAGCCAACGTTCTACCCGTCGGCCAAGTAAGTGTGCGCGCGCTTCCACTGACGCAGACCAACAGTCAATGGAGCTATTCAGAGTTGGCGTTCGCATACCTCCCTTTTGGCCTGAAAAACCAAACATCTGGTTCTGCCAAGTGGAAGGACAGTTTAGACTGGCCAGAATAACGGACGATTCCACCAAGTTTTATTACGTCCTGGCACAACTCGACCGTCAACACTCGGAGGAAGTCGAGGATATTATCACTTCGCCCCCCGCAACGGACAAGTATGAGAAGCTGAAGACTGAGCTTATTAAGCGTCTGTCGGTCTCCAAGGAGAAGAAAGCTAAGCAGCTTCTCCAGTCAGAAGAGCTCGGTGACAGGAAACCATCACAGTTCCTGAGACACCTGCAGAACTTGGCGGGACCCACAATACCGGACGACTTTATACGCACGATATGGACCAGCCGCTTGCCCACTAACCTGCAGACTATCGTGGCCTCCCAGATGAGCTTGTCCCTCACAGAGCTCGCGGACCTCGCCGACCGAGTGCACGACATCGCTCCAGCAACTCCTCAAGTCGCAGCAACATCGACGTCACGGCCAGACTCAACGAAGGACATGATGGGCCTCATAATGGAGCTGACGAGGAAGGTAGAAGCCCTATCTACCGAAAGGCACAGTCGCTCCCGCCCTCGTACGCGACAGACGTCAGGCCATCGAAGCCGCACACCATCCCGGCGATCGCAGTCAAACTACAGGAGGTTCCCAATCTGCTGGTACCACCACAAGTTCGGCAGTCACGCGAAAAAGTGCATCCGCCCATGTGACTACAAAGCGGGAAACGAGCAGGGCAGTCGGTAATGGCGGCTGAAGATTGCCCTTCCACATCGGGTCGCCTGTTCGTGACGGATCGCAGCTCGAGAGTCCAGTTCCTCGTGGACACCGGAAGCGACTTGTGTGTCTTCCCTCGAACTGCGCTACCCCAGTGTCGTCGTACGAAGACCGAGTACCAGCTGTGTGCAGCCAACGGTACAACTATAGCGACCTACGGCTACCTTCAGGTTGTACTAAATTTAGGCCTTCGTAGGGACTTTCATTGGCGTTTCATTGTCGCGGATGTCACAAAAGCTATCATAGGTGTAGATTTTCTGTCCCACTATAATCTCATTGTTGACATCCGCAATAAACGTTTAATAGATGGAACAACAAAATTGTCATCTGTAGCATCAATTGGTTGCACCGATAGCCTTATTTCAAGTGTGAAGATTGTGACTGGTGAGAACAAATATAGTAACATTCTTTCTGAGTTTCAGGAAATAACTCGACCCGCAGGCGTACCATTCACACCAAAACACAACACGACACACCACATTCGCACCACATCAGGCCCCCCAGTATCTTGTTCCCCACGCAGACTAGCCCCGGACAAGATGAAGATTGCCAAGGCTGAGTTCGAGGCAATGTTGGCGAACGGAACGGCTCGACCCTCGGAGAGCCCCTGGTCGTCACCTCTTCACCTCGCCCCGAAGAAAGACAACGGCTGGCGTCCCTGCGGTGACTACAGACTGCTCAACGCAAGGACAATTCCAGATAAGTACCCAATCAGGCACATACATGACTTCTCCCATAGTCTATCTGGTTGTACGATCTTCTCCACCATTGATTTGGTGAAAGCGTACAATCAAATACCAGTCTGTGAGGAAGATATACCAAAGACTGCCATCACTACACCCTTCGGACTTTTCGAGTTTCCATTTATGACGTTTGGTCTGAGGAACGCAGGTCAAACTTTCCAAAGGTTTGTTGACGAGATGACCCGTGGCCTAGATTTCTGTTATCCTTATCTTGACGATTTTCTGGTATTTTCGAGGAGCGAGGCAGAGCACGAGCAGCACCTTCGACAACTCTTCACCAGGATGAAGAACTACGGTATGCTCGTCAATACCGCCAAATGCGTCTTCGGAGTACCAGAGGTAACGTTTCTAGGCTACCACATCTCGCAACACGGAACTAAGCCTTTGGAAAGCAAGGTACAGGCAATCAGGGACTTCCCAGTCCCCAAAACTGCCAGGCAGCTGAGAAGGTTTCTGGGCATGGTGAACTTTTACCGGAGGTTCATACCTCGGGCTGCCCAGATCCAAATGCCTCTGCATGCCTTACTGACCGACAACATCAAAGCTTCACAACCAGTCGACATAAGTGGAAGCTCGTTAAGCGCCTTCGAAGAGTGCAAGGACAGCCTGTGTGATGCAGCGCTACTGGCACATCCTGACTCACAGGCTAAATTGGGATTAGTCACGGATGCGTCTGATTTGGCAATCGGCGGAGTCTTGCAGCAATTTAAAGATGGTAGCTGGCAACCCCTAGCGTTCTTCTCACGCAAGTTGAGCACATCGCAACAAAAATACTCGCCGTACGATAGAGAGCTCCTTGCTATCTACGAGAGTATTAAATACTTCCAGCATTGGCTAGCCGCTACCACCTTTACTATCTACACTGACCATAAGCCACTGTGTTATGCCTTTCATCAACGAAAGAATAACTGTCCGCCACGTCAGTTTAGATATCTCGATTACATATCGCAGTTCACAACCGACATCCAGCATATCGCTGGAAAAGACAACGTCGTGGCTGACACACTTTCTCGCGTTGATGAACTGCAAAGCCCAGTGGATTTGGACACCCTAGCTAAGGCTCAAGACTCCGACACAGAACTGACACAGTTTTTGACAGCAGAGTCTTCACTGCGCATTAAAAAAATGATAGTTCCTGGAAGTCGTACTGAATTGTACTGCGATGTCAGCACACCGACTCCTAGACCATTCATCCCCAAACCATTGCGCAAACAAGTGTTTGACTCCCTGCACTCGCTGAGCCATCCCGGTGCTAACGCTAGTGCTAAACTCGTAGCACAACGCTACGTATGGCCACAGATGCGGAAAGACTGTCGCGACTGGTCTAAGGCATGTTTGGCTTGCCAGCGTTCGAAGGTGAATCGCCACGTCACCACCCCTGTGGGTACTCTCGATTTACCTTCGGCGCGTTTCAAATATGTCCACCTAGACCTAGTCGGACCATTGCCCCCTTCCAATGGATATCGGTACTGCCTGACACTCGTCGATCGCTTTACGCGATGGGCTGAAGTTGTCCCTATTACCGATATCACGGCGGAAACTGTGGCCAAAGCGTTTTTGCTGGGATGGGTAGCACGGTTCGGTTGCCCTACTGACATTGTCACTGACCGCGGTAGGCAATTTGAGTCCAACCTATTCCAGTACCTCAGCAAGTCCATAGGTTTCAGGCACCGTAAGACCACTGCCTACCACCCTCAGTGCAATGGTTTGGTGGAAAGATTTCATCGCCAGCTGAAAGCGGCTATCAAGTGCCATGCTGACATCAGCTGGACAGAATCATTGCCACTGGTACTACTCGGCATCAGAAGTTCCATCAAGGAAGACCTGAACTCATCTTCCGCCGAGCTAGTATACGGTGAGCCTTTGAGACTGCCAGGTGAGTTCTTTGGCCATAAAGTCGACAAATGCACGACTGACATGACTGATTTTACAGCCCGTATCAGAGCATTTGCCGACCATCTACAGCCAGTCCCAACGACGCACCACTCAAAAGACAAGGTCTTTATTCACAAAGACTTGTCTTCCAGCTCCCATGTATTTCTTCGGGACGACACGTTGAGGGGTGCCCTCCAACCAGCATACACCGGTCCCTACGAGGTGATCGAGAGAGGTGCCAAAGTTTTTAAATTAAAAATAAAGGGTAAAAGTGTCACAGTATCGCTAGACCGATTAAAACCAGCCTACATACTGACTGACACCAACACCACCCCTGACGATAGCATGTCCGAACCAACCCATCCAACCCCAGTAGTCAAAACAACACGCTCTGGAAGAAGAGTGAGATTCCCGGACTACTATCGACCCTAGCCTGGTCTCTGGAGGGGAGTGATGTGGGTGACTCACATATATTTACTCAGTATACACTATACACGTACACAATAAATATATACTCACCTACATCTATTATGTCTATTAATACATTCATATATATTTATATATTTCAACAGTCCACTCGTAACACTAAACACGAATTACACATTGACGTGACGCATTGGACACGCGCACTGTCGATGACGCGCCGGCGACTTATTTTCTTCCACCGCCAACTTGCAGCGTAAAAGTTACATTTCGTTTCTCACCAGTCACGATCTACGCTGCCCGCGAGAGTTACGTGCGCTTGCGACTCTTAATTATTATTGTTTGCAATATACCCGCGCTAAGGTGTCGATATCACCCCAAGGACATTTTTCCGTGTCGAGTTTCGGTAACTTGTCGCCATTGTACCTACTTGTGCTTGACTTTTGCGCCTTCTATTGTAAATCGCGTTGTTGTGCTGTGTGTGTGAAAATATACCTGGAGGAACATCTCAGACTTTCATTCACTCGCCACCTACCCAGTGAGTACCCATCACACACCACACAAACAACCAAACGTTTCTGATTTCTTTTTTAATACGATAGTGTGAGGCACAAACACATTTTTTTTTTCATTCTTTATTTGAAAATTAAAAACTTAAGTACCCATCAGTTTTACAAATAAAATATGATGCTATTTGGTACTGAACGATATAAAAATGATTTCATGAAGTGTGGCATTTATCCCAGTCGTACTCTAGATAATTAAAAATAAAATAAAGGCACATCGAGTTCAAGAATCAATTCTATATACATAATTATTACCATAGAAATCCTACATCAATGATATGGCCAAACGAGGATTGACATATCATCAAAAAATAACGTTTAAACGATCTGGCCAGTATTAGTTGGTCATATCATGAACTGATCAATTTCTATGATCTGGCCACGAGATATACATAATTTCGTCACAATCAAAATGGTTGATCAGTCAAATTTAACTGCAATATTTGATAAAAAATTTACTATTTAAAATATCACACAACGCCGTCTAGTCCCAAGCCAAACAGAGCTTGTGTTATGAGTACTAGGCAACTGATAAACATATTTATATATTTCTAAATACATAAATATAATATAGATAAATTTCACTGTCACAGAACAAATGATCATGCTCATCACACAATCATTTGCCCTAGGTGGGAATCGAACCCACGACCTCCAGTAGCAGTCAGGGGTAATCACCACTAGATCAACAGGCCAGTCAAAATAACTGATATTTAGTAAAAAAAACCTGACCTGTTTTATTGGTTCTCTTTTCGAGACCCATGTATTTCTGTAGCCCACGAAAAATGTCTATTTTGGCTTGAATTTATCATGTGTGGCAACCAAAATGGGGCTAAAACTTTTTTTTGTGGCTAATCAAAAACAGTTTTGCAATAATTCTTGGTACTAGTTGAAAGTGAGCGTGAGTGATTACCAAATGCACCTATTTTCTTTATCTGTCTTAATCTTTCTATAACTTTCTCTGTCCTTACCTATCTCTATCTTTCTTTAGCTTTCTCATTTTTCTTTTTCTTAATTTTACTCTGATTTTTAATACAAAGGTTTTGACTGGAGCCGATCCCAACTAGTTTTAACTAATTAACAAAATTGATTGTAACATATTTATAACTATGTGACAATGGTGTCCAAAATGAATACTCGGTATGCCATATTACCCCCAGGTAAGTCACAACTACAGGCTACCTACATTGTAATATACATCGCTAAATTTTGATCGTTTTAATCCCCTGGAGGGTCAATCCGAAAATTTAAAAAAGTACCTTTTTTAAAAAACTCGTATTAATTTACGCATGTAATAAATTATTTTTCTTTAAGAAAACGTCAGCTGAGCGAGTCCAATGACCTGTAGGTAGTTAGTACGCAACGCCGAGTTTTCATTTTATTTTATGGTTACAAATCGATTGTGTTCCATGCACCGGATCGACCCTCCACGGTATTAAAACGATCAAAATTTAGAGGTGTGAAATATAGTACACTATAATTATAGACCATAATAAAAAAATAATACTTACGATTCTCCGGAACTCTTCGTGTTGTCTCGTCTTCTACCTGCAAGATAAAAGAAATGTGCGTGGTCTCAGTTAATGGGTTATGATTATGACCACAGAAAAGATGAAAGAGGTTAGACGATTATCACATTTCCACGCACACACAGTATACGGTACAGAAGACAATCTCATGTTTGTACTTCACTTTTTATACCTACACTCGGTGGACGCACACTAATGAGCGTTTGAGCCAGAACTGTTCAACGAGCGAGTCGACGCGCTCCGAGATATCGTGTCCGTGAACGGTGTCTATGTGTGCGTTTGTCGAGCGCGCTTGGAATGTAGATTGACTTCTGTACCTATATATTTTGTGATAACACGCACACTCACTCATATACAAGTTCCTAAGTAATAATAATTGCACCCAAAGAACTTTCTACACTATATATTTTGTGACGCTGAGTAGCGTGTGAATGCCTATTTTAACGTTGCTTGTAAGTATCTCCTTTTGTATAGAAAACACGCACAGTCCAACACACAGAAAATGCATCCACGCACGTTCATGCAGATCACGTGCCTACAAGCGGAGAAACATGCGCTCACGCGCGTGGCTGCGGGGCGATACGCTAGGTATTACACTGAGTCTCATAGTGCCGTGCGTGAAATTTTATGAAATGAGTCAGATCCTACGTGAAGATCGCGCGTGAGTGCGTAAAAAACCCGCACGATGATGCAGATCTGCCACTCCCGCAAGTACGCGCGTAGGTGCGTTGACACGCAACATGCAGCGTGATGCGTGCCAGTGTGATAATCGCCTTAGAAAGGAAATACTTTCCGATTTGTACTACAACGAGTGTCACCGCTTATCTCCCACCCTTTAACTCCACTACAGACAATAAACCAATACGAACGCGCATTACGCAACTAACAGACGACGCATACTTAGATCGCAAGTTTGCTATTGGTAGTTGAACTATGAACATTGCCCTACTTTGTGGCCTGCCCCGCCCACAAGGCCATTCTAACCTCTTTCATCTGCTCTGTGATTATGACATATCAAAGCGTTTTTTTTCTATATTTTTTGGAGAAACCGTAACTCTTTTTCTAAAATAAAAGTAGCTTTAGGCCAATCAACGGACGCGTATCTTCATAGACGCGTATTCGTATTACGTTTGGTGTACGCCTGCGTGAAGCTTACAGGGGCAATTTTTTCGCACTGATACGGAAAAGAGCGCGAACTCGCCCCCACCACAATTTAGTTTCGTTTTCACTATTTACTCGCGCGTCAATCTCGTTGTACGACGGGTCGTCCGATGCTAGGAAGGAGATATCGGAATCAAGTCATGCATTTCCCGCACATCTTGAAAATGCATCCTGTAAAATACCGAAAGGCTGGCTACCATACGCCACAAACCTAGATAGGTATTGAAGTCAATCTACATACTGTGCGCGCTCTCACAACGCACACATAGACACCGCTCACGGACACGATGTTTCGGAGCGCCTCGGTCCGCTCGTCGAACAGTTCCGGCTCAAACGCTCATTAGTGTGCGTCCACAGAGCGTAGGTAAAAAACTGAAGTACATACATGAGATTGTCTTCTGTACCTATTTTGTACCTACGCCTGTGCTCAGGCTTTGTAAATTGAATTTAACTAGATCTGGACCACCAATTAGCCTCTTCGCACGCCTTTCCACCGAATCTAAAGCTGCCAGATGGCATTTTCTAATGATCAAATTAAAATCCGTGATGGTGGCCAAACTAGTGACAGCCATACTTTTCTTCAACAAATAAAGTTGTCAAAATTGAGATAAGTACCTACTCCATTTGTTTAGGTAGACTTTAACACATAAACAATCTTGATACTTTTGTATTTTTATTTAAATCTAGCTTTTGCCCGCAGCTTCGCCCGCGTACATAAAATATAGCCTATGTCACTCAAGAATAAAGCAGATTTTTTAATCGGACCGGTAGGTACCCCTAGCCAAGTTGCTAATCTGCAATAGTTAACGCTAGCAGAAAGCTTCAAATGTACGGGAATGATGTCATCTCAACGATTAGACACGTGGTCAGAACAAAAGAAGAGGTGGCAAGGTCAACTCGAAGCGTTGGACGCAAGCGAAACGGTTGTAACTTGGCTAGGGGGGCAGTACTTTTAGAGATTACCTCCTACAAACAAAAAAACAGACTACGTATTATTATATTAGTGCAGATAAATCGTACAAAAGACAAAGATTATAAAAATTTTGTTAATTACCTCACATAGGTATAGGTAAATAACCTAACCTAACCTAACTGTAAACATTTCTTTGATACATTTTTCGTTTTTTTTTTTTTAGAAAAATTACACCTATACAGATGAATTATAGTACCGTTTGCTAGTTCACAGTCGATATGTTATACAAAATGTCAATAAGATAATTCGAATAACCCTTTTCATGAAATCAAAGCGTGCGAGTCTGAGTATTTATAATTAATTAATTGGCTCCTCGATCTAAATCGTTTGTAGTCCTTTTCAGAGTCGGCATGCGTGTGCAGTCCTCGACCCTTCGACATAATTAAATGAGCCCTTTGGCTGAGTCCCGAATTGTTATCTACTGAGCCTTACCATGATGTACTCAATCGTAAAGAGGCAGCTCTCCCACTCGCCTATCGTCAATATCGAGCGTGGTTTAATAGTTTGTTACTTCATCTAACGCAATCTAAAAAAACCTCTTCCACATCGCTTTCGACTGGTAAGGGTCTATGCACACCACGTTTTTTAAACACACCGTCGACGCCCGTTTTGAGAACGCGCGTCGCCGGCGCGTTTATATCCTGCAGAGCAGTTTGTTGTCGTTTGTATCGCTACATACGCGCGTCTGTATTTATACAGGTGTGCAAAGGTCTACAGGCTGCGTCTGACTTGCGTGCGTATCGCGTCTGTATCGCTACAAACGCGCGTCGACGGCGCGTTTACAAAACGTGGTGTGCATATTATCCTCTGTCCAAGGTACAGTGCGTTTCACTTAAGAAGTTCCTTTGGCGTAATGTTGGCAATACGGAAAAACAATGTAGCAATATTTTTAGCAATTAAATTACTTAATATTAGGGAGATTAACTTATATTTCGTTACTTTTAACAATTGCGTTTTATTGTTTTTTTTTTTTTTTTGATAAAGTATAGGGCGCTGAGCTCCATTTCGATTGTCCTGCAATTCTTTCAAATACCGAAAACGCCACGCCACAATACCGTTCCTCTCTATAACAACGTCCTTTTAGACCTGCTGTTTTTAAATAAAATCCCATTCCTCTCATGATTCTCCAAAAAGTGCTACAACTACCCTTACAGTCGATTTCGTTGCGCATTTCGGGCAACAATTTTGGTAGAGTAGGCAACTCTTTCCTTTTTTCCCTTCTTTTTGTGTAGACAGACAGGGGAGCCATCATAACGCCGAAGGAACGTCTTAAGTGAAACTCGCGAAGTGTCGTTTCGACAGATCTTTAAACAACTTGTGAGCATTGGACCCCACGATCCGAGAGTTTCAACCCCAAACGGTCCGAAAATATTCTTCAACTTCCAACAAGGTTGTATGAAATTATGTTAAGAATAAATGAAACATCAAATTCTTATTTAATAAATACTTTATATTCAATAATATTTCGTCAACCCTTACTTATAGACATTGATAGTGATGAGACTAAAATATTAATTTTTATAAAATTTACACAAATGACATGACAAAAAAAAAAGTAAACGAGTTTTGAATTAAGTCAAGAAAGTGTCGCATTTGTCAGAAAAAAGTTTTTTTTGTCACGTCAAATGTTTTTTTTTTTTAGTAAAACGTTCGGCGGATATTAAAAAAGGTATAAGCTTAGAAATAATTTGAGCTTATAGATTCAAAAGACGCAATGTTTTGGCAAAACGTGCAAAATGGCAGTGTCTTTAGTTTTTTTTTTTTTTTTGTCTATTACTAGTACTTATTTCAGTAATGGGGCGCTAAGTAAAAATACGCTAAAAACTAAATTGGTACAAAAATAAATTCTTAATTATATTTAATTACAAATACTTAAAATCACAATCAATCGTGACTTATAAAACTAACTTTAAAAAAAGAAAATGTAATGAAATACAATTGTACAATTGATTTTTAAGACAGTTAAATGATTAAAAATAATTAATTTTATTTAAATGTAAAAGGATATTTGATTTCATTTTTATTGTACCAATAAAATAAAGCTTGGTCAAAATGGGGTAAAACAAACTTATTGTTAAAAAAAAATATTTATTTTACTACATAATATATACAAAAATATTAATATGGTGGTTCGAACACATTGTAACTAATATAAGAGGTGGGGGCACCAATTGTCAGCCAAAGACATTATTTTATCCTTCTAACCACCCGGTCGGATATATCCGACCAACACTCTCGCGTTTATTCCACATCGCACATCCACGACCAAATACTCGCATCTCGTCAGCTCTTCTGTCACTTATGGAGATTGAAGAGCTAAACGAGTTGGAGTACCCAGTCGCTAACACACGATCCAGACGAATAGGACACGAAAATACTTGTCGGATTAATCCGACACAAGCGGTTGGGTTAAATATTTTCATAAAAGGACATTGCTAAAACATTTTTTTTAATTATTTTTATTTTTTATTTTCATTTTTCAAAAAGGTTTTTAAATATGGGTAGAAAAAGTCTTGTGAGGCCAACGATTGGTCTCTCCACCCTTCTTAAAACTATATGAAATCATGCGAAAGGTGAATAAAACCTATTTTCAATAAACATTATTTTGCAAAATAACTATTACATTTAGTACACAATAAGCCATTATGTTGCAAACTTGCAATAAGTCTCATAAACATTTTCAAGAAATATTCCAAAAAAACAGTGCTCCAAATTTGTCTATGTTTATTTTAAAAAATGCCTTACAAGATACGCGTTGGGATTTCGTTGTTACACAATTATATTTCGAAAAACGTATTTTTATGATGAGATTCTTAATACATGTACCTACGTAAAAAGTTTTTATTAGTTCCATGATTGTAATCGAGAAAAAAATAACCGTTGTTTCCGTAAAAACGTGTTTCGTTTAAATAGTTTTGTTTATTACTCTTTTTCATCGTCTCGTCATGTTCGAATTCCGTTACTTTTCAGTTATAATAAGGGTATTACACACCGAGATGCGACGCGATGTGAGGCTACGCGAAGAATGATTCAAAATGTAACTTCATTTACTACACTAAATTTCTTTGGCCATATTGCCAGAAAGAGAGGTGATAACTTGGAAAAGTTGCTTCTGACGGGAAAAATTGATGGGCAAAGACCCAGGGGCAGGAGTCCATTACGTTGATCAGACCAAATCCGTGCTACACTGGAGACCACATCTGCGACACCATCCACATCGCCGAAGACAGGACAACATGGCGAAATATAGTCCACAAGAAAATTATTTGTCGAGGTCACGACCCTCAGCATTGAGGATAAACGACGCGAGGAGGAGGGACTATACTAAAGGTAGAACTACACTGCGCACATGTGTGCCACACACGCTGATTTGGGCGCGTCGGTCTCCATACATTTTATATGGAAACTAGACTTGTAGAGCTACACTCACACATCAGCCCCCTAGCCAAGTTACAACCATTTCGCTTGCGTCGAACGCTTCGATTTGACCTTGCTGCCAATTCTTTTGTTCTGACCACGTGATTGAGAGCGCGTCATTCCCGTACATTTGAAGCTTTCTACTAGCGTTAACTATTGCATTAACAACTTGGCTAGGGGTACAGGCGTGTTTCAAGTGTGCGTCGGTCTAATGTAGTTCTAGCATAAAAGATACATATTTCATTGTGAGAACTCAGAATACGTTACACGCAGCGCTGCGCTGATCTCGATTTGAAATGTGTATGTATTCGTGTAGTATATAGAATTATTTTGTGTCGCTCTTCGCGCAGCATCGTATCGCGTCTCGGTGTGAACCGACCCTAAACGGTTTTTTTAGTTATTAGATAAAATTGTAAAGCGATATTTTTTCTCGATTCCAATTTAAAATCTGTGACAATGTTGTACATAAGAGAGACAGATATACATTTATATGTAACTATGTTTTTTTTTCGTCAAATTACAAACCTATTATTCTAGATTTTTGTTGAGCGTATTCAGAATTTACTTGCTTTTCTAGGAAAAAATGTGGGTTTAAAAACTGTAATGCTTTTTGGAATGTTTGGCAAGATTTTCTGGACTTCAGCAAGTTTTATCGTGATGTTAAATATTTTATTAATCTTTTGACTACCTCTGTCGGATATATCCGACAAGCACTCCCGCATTTATTCCACTAGGGTCGCACATCTACGACCTAACACTCCATCTCGTCAGCTCTTCTGTCATCTATGGGGATTGAAGAGCTAAATGAGATGGAGTACCCAGTCGCAAACACACGATTTTTGCGAATAGGACACGAAAACACTCGTCGGACAAATCCGACGCGTTAAAGGGTTAAAATTTGACTAATTTCAGGAGACTTGTACCTTCAAAATAATAAAACTAATACATGTCTTACATATATTTTAATCGATTGCAAGTAATTTCTGAATGCGCTGCCATCATTTCTAATAATCTCTTTTCACAAAAAGTTTCTTATTATTTTAAAATTTTACTTTAAAAATTGCGTACATTTTTATTTAAATACAATATTTATTAATAAGTAACAATGTCAAATACGTCTGGCACTAAACGACACTTAATAATCAAATATTAAAGTCCAAAATAATTCTTAATTCTGTCACTTTTCAATTTAGGTCGACGTTTGAGATTTCGAAATTTATTCGGTGAAACTCGGGTCTTAATTATGTTATTATATCGTAAAATATGCTCAGACACTTCTTAATTAGCTTATCTTCAAAAGAATAAGTAATAATGCTAACATGTTTTAACTTGTTTCAAATTAATATTTCATAGATTTGTAACAGGTACAACTGCTTATGCTAATATTAAGTAGAACGTAAGTAGTATTTTTTTTTAATATTTACTCAATTACGACGGTGTTATACTCTAGTCATCACAAGTTTAGACATTTAAACAAACCTTTTTTACAGTCCGTGCAATCGATTTTGAGTTCTATTCCGTAGGTATAAGGATGGCCTTAAAAGCAAATAATGTGGTTACAGTACCAGCTTTTCAATAATATAATATAATATTCCACAACTACCACACATCGTCTAGTCCCAAGCTAAGCAGAGCTTGTGTTATCGGTACTAGACAACTGGTAAACATATTTATATATTTCTAAATACATACATATTATGTGTAATTTATCACCCAGGCACAGAACAAATGATCATGCTCATCACATAAACATTTGTCCTGGGTGGGAATCGCAACCGCGACCTCCGGCATAGCAGTCAGGGCCACTAACTACTAGACCAACAGACCAATCAATGCAGTTGCCATTAGTCCTGCCAGCGACGCAATAAAAGTCAAAATCGGTTGAATGAATGGTAAAGAGTTTGTTTAAATGTCTAATCTTGTTGTAAATGGAGTTGTTATATTTAGATTTTTGTACACTGTCTAAAATCTATGAAATACTCTGACAAATCGGACGTACAATACGTAATTATTACTTAAACTTTTGTCGGGAAAGATTCACAAAAAAATTACAAGGTTTTTCAAGCAATTTCGTCTAAGTGAAAGTAATAAAATAATGTTTTATTTCAACAAGAAACCTTCGAGTTCCACCATCAAAACAAGCGACAGCTACCGACTTACACTTAAACGGCCGTGTCCGGTTTTTTTTCCGGGTGCTTCGTGTCCCCATTGCCGATATAGTCACCGTGGTCATGGGAGGGGTTCTCTGATCCCTTGATGTCCTCGTGAGGGGGGAGGGGTGCCTCAGAGTCCGCCCCGTCCGGAATGTCGGTGCGGTGAGAGCGTCCTGCCATACAATACATTAAGCGATCAAGAACTTTGCTGTCTTATTAAAAATTATTTTGTTAGAAGCTGTGTTGGTGCGGTGAGCGGTAGAAATGTGTGATGGTGCTTGATTGTGAGTTACGTTGGGCCTGATGCTTATTTTAATCCTTACATACAAAAAATATACGGTTTTTAGAACCTACTGCAAACTGGTAAGATTGCGAACGGGCCCCCGTTATCCTCTTCGTGTTAGGTTTGACACGAAGAGGATATCGGTGGCTCGTTCGCTCACTCACTCTAGCTACTATTTCTAACCTAACCTGTACGTGTCAAGGTGCCCTAAAATTCCAAGCTCGCGAAGCTACAGTGTTCAGTAAATATCTCGAGTACTATCTCTCAGGAACTTATGCGGTATTAAGTGATATTTGAGGGGTTAATGGACTCGTATATAGAGCTGAAACTGTCAACGGTAGAGTTTCTGTACAAGATAACTCATTTCCACTACTTTACGTGCGTTATTGCAGGGTGCCAGCTGAAAACCAGCGCTGGGTGTCTGATGCCCAGCAGAGTCTGATTTGGCGACCCTTTCGGTTTGGGCACGCTCAGCGCAACTCTATTGTATTTCGTTACTCATTTTTTATTAATTTGTCTTGTTGTGACGAATAATTCTATTCTAATCTACACTATTACATTTAAAAAAAAAATCGAAACCCGCCAACATCCAAATAAGAACGTAGTAGAACTAAAATTGATGGTGTGAAATTTTTGTTATGATTACCAAAAGGTTAGGGACAAGAGATTCTTTAATCCCGGGATTTTAGAGGAGGTATTATCAACTCTGTGTTATTTATTTTTACGAAATATAGATTATATTCTACATATTCCAATCTTTAGTCGTTTAGAATCTCGAAAGATATGATAGTATGAGTCCATTTGTAATTTGTTTTTATTTAATTATTTAAACTAGTGCTTGACTGCGATCCCACCTGATGGTAAGCTGTGACGCAATCTTTGATAATGAGATTATTGTAAAAAATACAGTAGGTACTTGATAGCTACTAAATATTTTATTTAGATTAGAAAGTACCTATTATAAAGCTACAATTATTAAATTCTTATCAAATATAAATTAGAATATATATTTTTTTTGTAATGTTCTAAAACCATGGTAGAATGAAACAAAAGATGAATGATGTGGATGAATCCCAAACAAAAAAACCACAATTATTAGTTAGTTATTAGAAAAAAAAAACATAAATTTAACACACTCCAATAGATTATACAGAAGCCATAAAAAATAGTTTGAAATAAGCTCAAGGCCCAAAATATTATCTACAACTCGTGAAAACACCTACTTATTTGTTAACCACCACCTATTTTAACCTTTTATCCGCGTCTGTCGGATATATCCGACAAACACTCGCGTTTATTCCGCCAAGGTTGCACATCTACGACCAAATACTCCATCTCGTCAGCCCTTCTGTCACCTATGGAGATTGAAGAACTAAACGAGATGGAGTACCCAGTCGCAAACACACGACCCTGGCGAACAGGTCACGAAAATACTCGTCGGAAAAATCCGACGCAAACGGTGAAAAGGGTTAAAAGTTTTTGATAAAAGGACATTGCTAAAAAATAATTTAGAAAAAAAAAATCATGAGAAAGTCACATGCAAATAAATAATTCTTAAATCATGCTTTATTGAAGAAAATCATAGATATCATTAATAACATTCACATGCGCCAAACAGTTGTATTAAAAAAAAAACATGCATTTTAGGAAAAATTTTGATTTTTTTTTCGTTCTTGATCGCTCAAAAATATTGCTATGCTGAGACACTTAATTTAAAACACTTATATTTACTTAAAGCCAAAAACACTGCCAAAAAGTTGCACTTTAAATTTTGTTTTTACTAAATCTACAACAGCCAACAGATTTTACTAAAAAAAAAAATTAGGAATTTCAATAAAAATTCTTTGAAGTTTCTGATGTAAGTCCAACCAGTGCAAGCCTCAAACAGTTAGTGTGATTTGTGTTTCTTTTTTCTATTTTTACTACTTTTTTCTTTTTTTCCAACGTTACCTATCGACCAACAGCCCGTGAGCCTGCCAGAAATGTATTACTTATTAATAATATTTATTTAAAAGGAAAAAGGAATTACGCATGCCTAATGTTTGTAATAAAAGCGATTGTAAAAAGCATGGTCAAATCACAATGCAGATATCAATAAAATAAAATAATAAAAAATAAAATAATTTTATTGATATTCTGTCTTAAAGAAAATTATTAATAATGATGAAGTAAAATATAATTATCAAGGCTCTTGGACTAATGGTAAAAACAGGGAAATATGACGTCACAACTAAACTAAGGAATCATTAACATTCATGGAGCAAAGTATACGAGTAAAAATGATTATGAATGACTATAGTAAGTTATATCACTAATGATTATTAAGGGTAATTTTAAAGTAAAAAAGGAAACTGCAGTCGTGATGGGTACTGATATCTAATGACGATAAAATAAAAAAAAAACACTGGGTTTACTCAAAACTAAATATACATAAATCGAATACTCGAACCGATCTTACCCGAACGTGCGTTACATAGCCGATCGTGACGGCCCAGTCTCATTAATCCCCACAAAATAAAGGTCTATGCACACGCCTAAACTATTCACTTCAAAAATCTAAACACAATTTCAAGTGCCTACAGATCGTAGTCAAGATTTTTATAATCGTCAACAGATATCGAGTCTTTTAAATTAATTTTAATTTTGAGAGAATTTACATTAAAATGTAATAAAAAAAAAGAATTGCATGTTAAACGAAATTATTTTCAACATGCTTATCATGCAAATGGGTAAAGAAAAAATGCTCCAAAATATCAACAATTCAACAAAGACAATAGAAGAAATAATGGGACTTACCGGCGAAGCACCACCGGTCGGTGGCGAAGGCAAAAACTACTAGGAACACAGCCAGTAGTAGAATCAAAACGCCGACCACGATCCCGACTATTGCGCCTGCATCTAGCTGCACGCCTAGGAGAAATAAATTATATGTCAGTAAAAGATATATAAAACATAAAGAAGACCCGTAAAAAAACGTTATGTCAACAAAACACAAATAAAAAACCTCTGCAATTCCGACGAGTGTTTTCGCATTTTATTCGCCAGGGTCGTGTGTTTACGACTGGGTACTGCATCTCGTTTAGCTCTTCATAGGTGACAGAAGAGCTGACGAGATGCAAGTATTTAGTCGTGAAAGTGCGCGACCCTGGCTGAATAAATGCGAGAGTGTTGGTCGGATATATCCGACAGTTAAAGAGTTAAAATGATATAAAAAATAGTAATGGTATGGTTCCTCGCTGTGGTAGTTATATCCCAATTTTGATATAAAGCCTTTTCAGGAAGAATTCAAAAGACAGTTCGCGCTTTTTGCTGGAGGTTCTTTCCCTCCCAAAAGTAAATCATCATTTCAGTTGAAAGACGTCCACTGTTGGACAAAATCCTCCCCTAGGGTCGCCACGACGACCGTTCCTGTGCGTCTCGCATCTGTCAGATTCTTGCAACTATCACCAGTTGCACTCACTATCTTGCGGAAGGAACACAGCGTGTACGCGACTGCCACTCCAGAGCCGTTCGGTCCTATCGACCACCTGGTCTACGAGCAACGTTCTCTGCCCACTTTTACTTAAGTTTGGCGATTCTATGGGTATGATGTTCCTACTGCTGGGACTCAGGCCTCCTCTCTAGGAAAGGAAATCGTCCGTGTAACCCAATACGCAAGTCTAGTGCAGATTGTTGGACGTCACGTGTCTTCAATTTTTTTATACTAGGACATGCCGGTTTCCTCACGATGTTTTCCTTCACCGATTTGAGAGCAATGGTGATGTAATAAATTACACAAAGTAATGCGCCTGGCTGGGTTTGAACCAACTTGTAACTTGCTGTTTCCCACTGATCGTTCTCCTTTTAGTTACAGTGAATAATTATATTATAATAAATACTTTTTTATTCGGGACGAAAATAACCTCTTTTCAAAAAAACGCACTGGCAATTTTAACTTTCTTCCTAAAAAGGATAATATGTAAACCATGCTTTTAACCGTGATTTTAAGGTAAACCAAAATGGAAAAGTATGTAATGCTAATAATAATGAAATAAGGGGTCAAGCGCGAACCTATCAACAATAAAAAAAAATGCTGAATAAAACTAAAAATCAGATTGTAATCCCAAAAGAACGAAAGACGATGACTGGAAAATGATGACAGAAGAATATTTAAATCAGTATTTTAGAAATAAAGCGTCTTCAAGAAGTTTAGTAACAAATATAATTCTAACAAAAAGGATAAACAGATTGACAGAAATACAATAGTAAGTGGGAGATAGTTCCTGAAAATCCTAATATCGAAATCGATAAACGGCTTTATGATTCTATTTTATGTTTTTGGTTTGGTTACCAAGTCCTTTAAGTCACCCGTACGTTGTTGAAACCTCTACGGTCCGGACTAAGCGTTTCGCCTCGTCATTTATACCACGAACGTCGAAGGAATGGAACAGTTTGCCTGCTGTGATCTTCCCGTCTAATTATAATTTGGGTATCTTCAAGGCTAGAGTGAATAGGCTTTTAATAAACTAGTGCGCCTCACCATCAGAGATTGCATCACTGCTTACTATCAGGTGGGATCGCAGTCTAGCACTAGTTTATACGAATTTAAAAAAAAGCCATATCTTCACATTCTTACACTGCCCGCCCATATCAGACTTTTTGTAGGACAAATAACCGGGCCGGTTTTGTATTTTTGTATTATTCAACTTTTTGTAGGACGTGTGCGTTGCACTATTGCTATCAGTGTCTTTTATTTTTCTCCTACAAAATATCGATCACCGATTATCGAACGTGGGCGAGCCAGCCTTATGTTTTTAAAGTATTTGACAGCAGATGTATCAAGTCGACCTTCTCGGCAAACTTGACTGAGGTAGTCAACACTACAATAAAATTCTCAGCTCCATTTTACCGGGATCGCGTCTGTTTCAATGATTCCATATTGTCCAGTTGCGCAGACACTTGAGATACAAAACTACACCAATATTACATCACAATATCCAATAGGAATCTATTTGCAAATAATTAAAACAGACACTGAACGTTACATAAAAAAAAACCGGCAAGAACTCCTCGTGAGCATCATACTTAAACAAAATTATTTTAAAGTCATGGCGCTACTGTTTTCTCCAAGATTTTCATGCAATTGACGACAAAATATTCTACTATGCGTTCCAAATGACAATAGGAAAGCCAATGAACTAGATCTGTCAAATTTTGATTGAAAAGTATAGTTTTCAAAAAAAGCTTATTTGCGTTTAAATGGTTTTGTTTTTGTTTAACTGAGCCTTATTAAGAAATAGATAAAAAAGTTATTTATAACTATTTTTTTATTTGAAAACTATACTTTTTAATCAAAATTTGACAGATCGAGTTCATTGGCTTTCCTTTTCTCATTTGGAACGCACAGTAAACCGTTAAATTTTGCTCGTTTTAATCCCGTGGAGGGTCGATCCCACTTATAAAATAATGTACCTTTTTTTAAAAACTCGTATTAATTTACGCATAGTTAATTTCTAGTAGTAGTCGGCGTTGCGTACTAACTACCTACAGGTCATTGTACTCGCTCAGCTAACGTTTTCTTAAAGAAATTAATTTCGTACATGCGTAAATTAATACGAGTTAGAGTTAATAAAGGTACTTTATTTTTTAATTTTATCGTTACAAAGCGATAGTGTTCCATGTACCGGATCGACCCTTCACGGGATTAAAACGAGCAAAATTCAGCGGTAATTTATGATATCCAAAAAATACATTCCGAAGAACACAGAACCTCCTTCTTATTGAAGTCGGATGAAAAATTGTCAATTTTTATTCATGCTGACTAAAAAAAAAGTAAGAGTATTAAAAGAATGTACAACTTTTTTACCCATGCCTCAGAAAGAAAGATAGAATTAATAGTTAAAAGATAATAACAAAAATTTTGATGCGCCGAATGAAAAAATAATATCATCATGCTTCTAAAAGACAGGAAAGTAATTTCAAACTTCAATTGCTTAGGTAATTTACTAAATGTAAACAATCTTAAAGCCTGCAATACACGCTGGCCGAGCGTTGCCGAGTGAAGACCAATACCAACATCTGGACAGTATATTTGCCTTGTCTTGCTATCGCTCGGTGTCGCTCGCCTGGTTAGTTGAACAAAGACAAGCGCCAACGTCAGCCAACGTGTATAGACCTCATTTAGCGTAGCTTGTCACAACTCGCAGCCGCTCGCTATCACTTGCCTCACTTCGGAGCGGTGTCGGTTTTTCTGCACAAACCAAAGGCGCTAGCCCAACATGTGGGCGTTTCCTCAAAACTCGTCTATGTTAGCTATTATCATTGGTTTCCTTCAAGCTTGTCGAACGTGTAGAGAGGAGCGCTTGCCTTGTGTCAATCCTTACTAGTATTATAAAAGCGAAAGTGAGTTTGTTTGTAACGTCTTCACGCCTAAATGGCAAAACCGAGTTTGATGAAACTTGGTACACGGACAGACCATGTTCTTAACATGTCTTTAATCTAAAAAAAGGTCTAATAAAAATGTTTACAATTAGGTATTTACCTAAACTGATGTTAGTTAGGTAAAACTAAATTTAAATAATATTTGTATGTCTTTTTTAAGTGATTTATTTTAAATAAAAAGACATATCAAGATTGTTTACTTTTAGCTAAGTACCTAAACAGGTGGAGTAAAGTACGAATGAAAACCCAAAGTATATTATTTACACAAAAACTCATTTTAACCAATTCAAAGTTAAAACACTTCAACATACAATTGACTGAAAAGCTATTCAGTCTCCTAGACTATAGAGTTCAAATCAAAAATTAAAATTAAACCAGCTTCCTACGTGTAGGCGATTCAACGCGAATTCGGTAGCTAAGCGATTAAAAGCGGTTCACGCAAATTAAACGCGACGCGGCGGTTGTGTCCGCTTCACGCGCAAATAATGCCCCATTTATTATAAAATATTATTTTTAGTATATGCGAAAGCTGAATATAGTTTGTTCAGAATAAATTTCAATCATTTTTTTTGTCCCAGAAATATTTATAAAATGTCAAAAGTTGCCACCACCACTAAGTACCTACAACACACACGGCACAACATAGCGGGCATTAGGTCCACAGCTGGGTGCGGGAGCAAAACAATTCCTTAGTCGCTCGGATACACCGGTGATCATGTATTTTTTCGGACAACCGAATAACATAATAAGCTTATAATTTTGTGATTTTTTATGATACAGTTATAAAATTTTGCACATAGATTCTTTACATATAAATACTAGACAGACACAGACATTTCAGGTTTCGCATATATTAAAACTAATATTGTATATAGCAAATCACCGCGCTGCAAGAGTTCGTGCGAAAATATCAAACGAACTGTTTATCCACTTCGCTTCGGTTGTGCCTGCACCGCATCCACGTGGCAATATAGTATAATTTGCTAAAACGCCGCATCGCTTCGAGTTCGCGTCGCATCGCTTACATAGGACACTGTTTCAAAACAAAACTTCGTTCATTCACTACCGTTCATTTACAGTTATCATTCCTGAATGTAAATCTTACCATAGATGTCTATTAAATATGACGACTTCGCTTTCCAGGCTGTAGGGAATATAAAAGTTGTCAATAATGGAATTATTTCGTACTGTTTCTTTTAATATTTGGCAAAACTTAACAAACGCGATGTGTTTGCATTGAAAATAAAATAAAAATGGTTTTTCGGCACATAATAGGCTAGTTGCCGTAAAAAAATTAATTAGTCCGTCTTTTAGATTGTTCAAAAATTAGGGACACGTATTTATTTGTAAATTAAAACCCAAAATGACAAAGATATAGCCCATTAAAGTTACGTGTGACGTCACGCTGTGCTGCATTTTTTTCGCACGGGGAGACGTCACACGTAACTTTAATGGGCTATATCTTTGTTGTTTTTTGTTTGATCGAAAAAAGAAAAAATACGTGTCGAATATTTTTTTTATATTCTAAAATACGGACTAAATGAAATGTAGTTATTTTGACCCTGGAATCTACCCTATTTTAAGGGAAATCATTTGATCAACGTAATTGCACGCCTTCACCAGGGAGTTGCATAGCATAGCATAATCAGCCTTTTAATGTCGCTGAAACTCGAGCTTCCTCTGTAGAAGAATCATCATAATCCACCACGCAGGCCCAGTGCGGGTTGGTGAATGTCACATGTCTTCGAATTTTTGGTTCTAGGACATGCCGGTTTCCTCACGATGTTTTCCTTCACCGTTTTGAGAGCAGTGGTGATTAGGCATGGAACCGACTTATCGTTCCGAAATATTGGAACATCAGTAATGTTTTAAATGTATCATTTGGAACAATTGGAACACAGGAACACTCTTTACTTTAAATGACCAGCAGTCTTTTTTCACAATTCAAATTAAAACGTAAAAATTATTAATGACCTAAACCACGGTAATAATATCATACAGTATTCCAACTTCATACAAACGGACGAAACGCGAGCTATACCTACGCACCTCGGTTGTAGCATGGGCTCGGCATGGAGACAATCGCGACTGTGCCGCAGTGACGAGCGGACACGACGGTTTTTTTTAACAATAATTTCGCGATTATTGTTAGTTTGTATAATTCAAAGTAAAGACGTGGTATTTTATTATTAATAATAGTGATTTATTGTACTATGTGTATGAATAATACTAGAAAAAGCATTTTTATTTAAATCTACCAATCAAAAAACTACACGCATTTTTATTGAACACTTCCTATTCAATCCACAAAGTATTTTGTTTATATATAAAAGTAAGTATATTTACAATCACAAAAATAATTGGAAACAAACTAGGCAAATGTTAATTATATTAGATTGCTGGAGGCGGGCAGCCCTATCGCGTATTTACGTACCGCGCGGCTGTAGGCATTTATTTCAAAGATACGGCCGAGTTACAATACTGTATGATACTATTACCGTGCCTGATCTAAACACATCTACTTATACTTAAAATTATTCATAAATCAAAATTCGATAGAACAAATTGTTAGGGCCTGCGCACACTTGAGACAAAACAGACAGAGACAGACTTGTTTCGCATAGACGAGTCTGTCTTGCAACTGCGAAACAAGTCTGTCTAAGACTGTCTTGTCTCAAGGCTTAGTGTAAATCTAACATCTTTACACAAAGTATAGATTGGGTTTGAACCCATAATGTACCATAGTTTAGCCATAGAGCAAAGCAATACGTACTAGCTGGTTCGTCCATGGTACTGATCCTGACAGCGAACTCCTCGCGTCCCAGCTGGTTGTCCACGCGCAGGTAGTAGGTCCTGTCCACATCCTCCTTCGAGACGCGCGCCACGATCAGAGTCACGTTGTAGTAGCCATTACCCTGGGGAGAGGAGGGGAATGTTAGGATCGAAACTTTGTTCTGGATCCTAAGGCCAGACACACACATTCGGTTTCCGGATTAGGTTTCCCGATCAGGAATTCAGATTCGGAAACCTTAATGCTCTTTTTTCATACAAAATGTTTAGAAAATATGTTCTTGCTTTTTCCGAACGGAAAAAAACCTGACATCCGTTTCGGAATTTTCTCCGTGCGTCTCTCACGGAATCCCGAATCTAAATTCCTGATCGGAAAACCTAATCCGGAAACCGAATGTGTGCGTCCGGGCTTATTGACTTATATTCTAGTAATAGACAAGTCCTTTCATGGAAACTATTTGTCAAAATACTGAAAAGTTAAAACAAAAGTTCGCTGCAGCGCTACATTGGCATTATGTCCTCTAACAGAACTATTAAAACACGCAGCGCTGAGATAGCTTTTAGAGGATACTTTTTCGCGACCAAAATGTCTTAAGCGCCATGAATTTCGTGGCTCTTACGCGTTTCGTATCAACATAGTGTAACGTTCAAGGTGTACAGACGACAATAGACCTGGGTCGACTGAAGTGAATTTTTGGCACGCCTAATCTAGTGCGTAGTATATGTACAGGGTTATTTATAAAACACTAGAAACCTCTCAGGACTATGTTACTAACATCACAAACAACTTTTGTTCTATGGCTTTTAAAAATGTATCATATTTTGTTCATCAGATTTTCATACAAAAATAAAGATATTTAAATTAAACATTCTAAATATTACGAAGTCTATGCGAAGCAAGCGATAGTACAATAGAGGAGGGGAGCGGCTATATTCGCTCGTTACTGTAGCGCGTCGGAAATGTTCGCGCAAGCCCGTATCGACGGGTTCCACGCGATTATACGCAAACAGACTGCGTCGCTGCTAAGAAGAGCGAGGGACAGTCAAAACAGCATCCTGAGAACCGTAGCTGAGAGCTTCACCTCTCCGATTATTCGCAAGTTTGTGCAAAGATTGATTGTTACTAACACTAGGCAATAAGATTTTATTTTTATGTTACTAACACTCTATGGATTTTTAAGTCTGCAATAAAAATTTTGTTATTGCGCAGGAGGCGTAGGTACAGAGAAATTCAGAGTTGAAATGTTAGAAATGTGTTAGAAGAACGAAATGTCGAAGGTTTGTTTTTGGTAAATGTAGGTATTATGTTTTGTAAAAAGTCATAGAACAAAAGTTGTTGTTTATGATGTTAGTTTTACAGTCTTGCAAGGTTATTAGTGTTTTACAAATAACCCTGTTTATCGATGGACTAGACCAATAGGTCAGTCAATTGCGCGGAGAACTTTGATAGCGCGATGCAGAATTCCTGTAATATCATTATCATCTTTTTCTTCGTAGTTCGTACTTGGCGATATAGATGGCGCTAAAAGAAAAAATACGTCTCTCTTACCAGTAGCAGAGGTTCAAGAGCGACAAACTCCCCGCTATCCGTCCGTCTGGGGGCTATCAGGGTCTGGTCTCCAACGATCCATTCAGCGTTAGGCTTCGGGTTGGCTCTCAAAGTCACGTTCAGGCGACCCTCGGCTCCCAGCTTCAGGCCGAAGATGGTGATAGTGCCGGATTCCTGGCGTTTTGGTGGATCTGAGGGGACAAATGGAAATTAGGACAATATTTATTTTATTTTGTTTTTTTTTTTTTAAGAATAACTAACCGCCACAATATACAGTGCTTCACTACATAGTATAAAACAGAGTCGCTTTTTCCGGCCCTATATCCCTATGTGCGCTTAAATCTTTAAAACTACACAACGGATTTTGATGCGGTTTTTTTAATAGATAGAGTGATTCAAGAGGCAGGTTTATATGTATAATATTGCACCCGAACGAAGCCGGGGCGGGTCGCTAGTAATAAATAAACAAAAAAATTTGTTAAATTTTTTTCACCGATAGAAAGCTGCTTCATTTCTGAGTGACATAGGCTATTTTGGCGGGTGAAACTGCGGGGAAAAGCTAGTAGCAAATAAATCAATTCATTTTATTTTATTTACTTACACTGCACAATCAGCTGTCTCCTTGCTTCCTTAGGCTGCAACAACGCCTCATGTTCAGCTCTGCAGACCAGGATCTTGGTGTCGTCCTCATCAGTCAGGATCTTGCTGACGTTCTGGCTGATCGTCTGCAGGTCAGACCCTGGTTCTTGCGTTACTACCGGTTGGTGTTTGCCGGCGAGCAGCTCTTCGGTTCCTGGAAATGAGAAGGTGGGGTGTTAGATGACATGAAAATGACGGCTACGTCTTCCGGTCCGCGGTCGCCACTCCAGAACCGTTCAGACCCAACGGCCATCTGTTCTGTGAACAATATGCCCTGTTCATTGCCACGTAAGGCGATTCTTTGTATTATGTCGGCAATCTTAGTTATCATGCGGATATTTTCATTTCTGATTCCATCATACAAGGAAACTCCGAGCATAGTCCTTTCCATTGCCTTTGGGTGAGCTCTGAGCGACCAAGTTTCGGAACTATGTCATAACTGGAAACACGCACTGGTCATAGACCCTTCAGAAGCTGCCCCTGACATATGAACCTTATCTAACCGAAGGAGGCCGACCGCATCAGGCAACGGCGCTCTCGCCCCAGCCGCCGACGGCAAGCAATGGGTAGCTGTCCGACCGTCCGGTATCTGTCCGGTGCGAGCCCAAGTCGTCGACGGCGCGAACTGTTCCCGCGCGCCTCAAGGAGTTGTCAGCAACTGTAGGGATCCAGTTGGGTCTAAGCCTACTGGGGCCAAGGTTCCGAAAGGTAAGCTCGGCCGCGGTATGAAAGGCAAGAAGGAACGGGGTGGGTTTTTTAGTCAGTAAGACTCTGACACTATCTCCCGCTTCGCCCAAGGGCGGAGGATGTCATTTGGATGATTTTTACCAACCAAAAAAAACTTTTCGGGTCACACCTTCCGCCCACCTCAGCTAAACCATTTAAAACTGCCAAAGCCAGAAGATGGCCAAGTCTACTTACCCAAGAACCAGGTGATCTTCGCAGCAGGTCTGCCGCTGGGCACAACGCACTGCGCCATGAATTTGTCTCCATCCCTGAAGCTGGGCTGTTCTGAGGAGTACAGGACTGGATCTCCGGGAGCCCCTGAATAAAGAAGAAGGTTAATAGCTGAAGTATTTCTTTTGCAGTTCCTCAGTTTTTGGCCTCCTCTCTAGGAGAGGGAACGAGCCGTAATCCACCACGAGGGCTCAGTGCGGGTTGGTGAATGTCACATGTCTTCGAATTTTCTCGTCGTTCGTTCTAGAATATGGGTTTCCTCACGATGTTTTCCTTCACCGTTTTGAGAGCAGGGGTAATGAAATAAATAACACAAAGTAATGCGCCTAGCAAGGTTTGAACCCGCGACCCACAGCTCTTAAGTCGAAGCTATTACCAGTCGGCCACCACTGCTCTCCGACTTGTAAAAATAAATAAAATAGTACATTGTTACACTAGGGGTGAAAGTTACTTATTCCGTCCCGAGAAGGAGTTGGCGGCCGAGCGTAGCGAGGTCGCTAATTCGAGGGACTAAATAAGTAACTTTAACCTGGAGGTAAGCATTGTGCTTTTCATTACGAATTCAAGAAGATAGACCTAGTTTTTTTTTTAATTATTTGACAGCTGTTAGTTGAAAGTAAAACTCCCTAGGGATGAAAAGTGTGATACTTTTCAGCCCGCTCCTCAGGCAACTTCAGACCTACTTTCAGAGTATGAGTAATGAAAAATTACTTACGTGCGACTAGTAGCCTCATGATCCCCGACAGCTCAATGCTGCCAGAAGGAGGCGGTAAGGTGCAAGTGACGTTGCCGTTCCATTCTTCCTTAATATTCTTTATCAGCGCGCCGCATTCGCCACTCTGTGGAGAAGAACACCATCAGGATCATCAAGGAAGACCAGTCATTCCTACGTGAATATTAAATCACAGCAGCCCTGCGACGTCGGAAGTCGTAGGACGATTTTTAGTCACGGTGTGAGTGGCGGAAGGTGAGCAAGGGGTAGCTTGCCGCCCGGCCGTAGTGATTGACGAGGCTAGTGAGGGTCGATGCCGATCTGGAAGTACTCCAGCATAAAGAAGAATTCTTTAGATCTGTTCGGCGCGTTCGGTTCGGATAAGTGTGCGTTCACTTTTAATCACTGGGCCACAGGACAGATATAAGAGGTTAGAATGACCTTGTGGGCGGGGCAAGCGTGCTGCAAAGTAAGGTAATAATCATAGTTCAACTACCAATAGCAAACTTACGATCTAAGTGTGCGTGGTCTGTTACTTGCGTAATGCGCGTTCGTATTGGTTTATTGCCTGTAGTGGAGTTAAAGGGTGGGAGACAAGCGGCGACACTCGTTGTAGTACAAATCGGAAAGTGTTTCCTTTCTAACCTCTTTCATCTTTTCTGTGCACTGAGCCTTTACGACTCTAGTGATGTTTAATTCCGCTAACTCTAGACGCGCTTTAGACTATGAATATATTTTTATAGCGTGCTATTTTATTTTATACGCTATCATCATAACACGTTATAATAAAATTCGACAATCAACTAAACGCGGTGACGTTGGCATTTTATTCAGCAACGCGCTAAACGGACATAATAAACGCCACGGAATAAAGAAAAGTTGAGTTTGTAATTCGTAGCCAATCATATTACTGTTTTTTATGTGTGTAATGTACAATTTGATACGCAAATGTGTGAGTTTGGCGACACTGGTTCCCGTGCTTAGCCACGTTAGGGGCACTTCTACCTTTATTTTCTGTTCTGTGATAAACGCTATATTGTTATCCCGTTTTGGCCCCGCTGTTGACGTTTTGTTGAGTGAGTCGTTATATTATAGCGCGAAGGCAGAGTCAATATAACAAACGCTATACGCTATAAAAATAAAAAAAAGCGTGTTATATTTAGATGATCTACGTTATATTAGCCACTAATTACGACGCTCGCAAAACTTTTTACTTATCAATGTTACTCAAAATGTCCTTGCAACGTAACCCGCATGTCGATTAAAAATATAATGAAATTCGTCAATTAGCACAAGAACTTGACATACAAATAATTTGATAAAACCTCCATTTCTTTATTAAGAGGGTCCTTTTCCACTCACCTATCATGGTTTACAAGCTTGTTGCTTCATCTAACGCAATCCAACTTAATGTTTGATGAAGAGGCAACGCGAAAAGAGAGAACGCCTGAAAACTCTGTTGGCATTCGGTAATTATCAGATTATTTTTACGCATTCACGCGCGTAAGTGAAATTCACACAGGCTTTGACTTATTTCATATAAAATCATTACGAGACTCGGTATGCCATATTTTGCGTGTCGCCCTGCACTCCAAGCGTGTGCGCATGTTTCTCTGCATGTAGGCGCGTGATCTGCATGAACGCGCGTGGATGCATTTTCTGTGTGTTGTACTGTGCGTGTTTTCTATACAAACGGAGATACTTACAAGCATCGTTGAAACACGCATTCACGCGCTACGCTGTGTGGTGCATGGCAGTGTGATAATCGCCTAAAGTCATTGTTTACTAGTTAAAAACTCACCTTGAGTCCATTGCCCGCGTACACAACATCACCTTGCACGTCATTTGGGATCAGCCGGTAGGATGTCGCGCCCACTAACATCCTGGAACATTCAAACATAAAAACATTGGACCATCCTCTTTGTATTGTATGTTAGGGCTATGCTTTTTGGAGAGTGTGCGCAGGAATTGCATGACTTGATAGGACAACCTGACGTACAATGAGTATCCTCCCACACGTTGTTGAAACCTCTACGGTCCGGACTAAGCGTTTCGCTTCGTCGTTTAAACCACGTCGAAGGAATGGAACAATTTGCCTGCTGTGGTCTTCCCGTCCGATTATAATTTGGGTGTCTTCAAGGCTAGATTGAATAGGCTTTTAATAAACTAGTGCGCCTCACCATCAGAGATTGCATCACTACTTACCATCAGGTGGGATCGCAGTTAAGCACTAGTTTATACGAAAAAAAAATTCAGACACCATGGCGGGGCTAAGCTGCCAAAATAGACACCATACTAACACCAGTGTCGCTACAAGTCCGAGCTGGTCGCACCACCAAATTGGTTGCGCAACCAAACGGACATCAGGGGATCTACTCGCTTTCTCCGAAAAACGAAGTTTCGATTGAAATTTCGCGTGTTTCCTACCACGGTCCTTTCGTTCCCGAAATTTCGCACGAACGAAAATTGTTTGACGTACCGAATCTCTAAACCTACTCTAATTAGTTATGTTTCAAAAAAAAATATAATTATGACAGAGGATGATGCAATTTAAGTTTCTCTCTCTAAAGAGCTGTATAGGTACATTTGTTGGTAGCGGCGACTGGTCACGCAGCCATGGTGTGCCAGTGAAACCAACCGTCGACCAATGTCTGCTTTGGGGGAGGATCTTCTCTTCTCTCTTTTTCTCGCTTATATTTTGACGTAAGACTCAGAGGACTGCAGCACTCCTCCTAAAGACGACAGACATTTCGACGGACCCGAAGTGGGTACGCTCCACAGTTGAGGTAATAACATAACCAATTCCAACCTCCGCTTATCTTCAAAGGCTTGCACGTGCTGCTGCACGCGACGTCACCATTCAGAACGATCTTGTGCCTGTTTCTTCCAAGTAGCGGGGTTTTTTTTTCGGTGGGCAAAAATCATCTTATGACAATCCCCGCTCTTGAGTGGAGCGGAAGATAGTGTCAGACTCTTACTGACTAAAAACCCCCCCCCGTTCCTTCTAGCCCATTCATACCGGGGCTCGAGCTTCCTTTCGGATAACCCTGGCCCCAGTAGGCAAGTGGCAGGGTCTATATCGCATCTTTTCATCGGAAGCGTGATGAACTCAAAGCTAGACCATCAACAGCTATAATTTATCATGTCGTTAATGGTGTCCTGTCATGTCCGCTCTGTGCTCGGAGTTTTTCGGCCAAGGTTGGACATGCACGCCACATGAGGGCGCATAGCAGAGCAGCAGATCTGAGCTCACAACCACTATGAGGAGCCAAAGAATGCGGTCGCTGTGGCCGAAATCGGCTGGATGGCATCATCAATAACATAACCAGAACCACTCATCATCAGGTCCCTGCTAGTTTGCCATACAATAACAAATAATCCAACTCACCTGCAAGAGTCTATGGGGTAGGGCACTTTGCATAGTACGCTGAGCTCATCTCCGATCCTTCTAACTGCCTCCCGAGGTGTGATATCCACGGTGATTTGACCTGCAAAAGGAAGAGATTGCTTCATTAGAATAAGTCACAGGACAGGAAAAAATAAGAGAGGAATAAGGAAGGGAGAAGAGGAGGATGTAGGTAGAACCACAGAACAGATGAAAGAGATTAGAATGGCCTTGTGGGCGGGGCAGGCGTGCCACAATGTAGGGCAATGCTCATAGTTCAACTACCAATAGCAAACTGGCAATCTAAGTGTGGGTGGTCTGTTAGTTGCGTAATGCACGTTCGAATTGGTTTATTGCCTGTAGTGGAGTTAAAGGGTGGGAGACAAGCGGCGACACTCGTTGTAGTACAAATCGGAGAGTGTTTCTTTTCTAACCTCTTTCATCTTTTCTGTAGGTAGAACTACACTGTGCACACGTGTGCCACACACGTCGATCTGGACGTTTAAGCATCACACCTGTTTTCATTGAACGGGCAAATTCGTCCATATTTTATCAATCAAGTAAAAAAAATTACACACTTTTTATTTGGATAGGCTCACATTTGATCACTATCTCACCTGACGGTAAGTGACGATGTGGTCGACGATGGAGCGTGCTAGCCTAGAAGTAACCTATTCACTCTTGACTTAAAGACCCCTAAGTTGTAGTTATCAGGAAACACAGATTCCGGCAGGGAATTCCACTCCTTAGCTGTACGCATAATGAATGTGTTCCCAAAACGCTTTGGACGTACCTATGGGTGGGATGTCCATTATGTACTGGTGCCGCAACGCCGTACGTCTTGTGTTCCGATGATGAAATGGAGTTGTTGGCGGAATTAAATAAACCAACATTTATTTCTATCACAATATTTTTGTTACAGAAACTTATCAAATATGAAGTTGCACGTGAAATAATGTACGAAAATCCGGTGAACACCGCCCGGAATCGGATACAACCGGCTAGAAGCGGATTACACCGGAATAAACCGGTACGATGCAAATGGTGTACCAATTTTAGATGCATTGCTCTCTGTCAGAAACAAATATTTTATGAAAGTTTCTGTGGGAATGAGTAAACCTAGGACTATATAAAATTCAAATAAATGTCTTAATTCTGCTCAGCGTTTCAATCAAGATGAGAATCAAACAAACAGACGGACAGGGGAGTCTTAGACGATTATCACACTGCCACGCATCTTGCTGCATGTTGCGTGTCAATGCACCTACGCTCATACTTGCGGGAGTGCAGATCTGCATCATCGTGCGGGTTTTTTACGCACTCACACGCGTAGTTGCGTTTTGTAGATTCGCAAAATCATGCACGGCACTGAGAGACTCAGTGTGCTATGCCTTGCGTCTCGTCCCGCAACCACGCGCGTGAGCCCATGTTTCTTTGCTTGTAGGCGCGTGATCTGCATGAATGCGCGTGCATGTATTTTCTGTGTGTTGGACTGTGCGTGTTTTTTAAAAAAAACGGAGATACTTACAAGCAACTTTAAAACACGCATGCACGCTCAACGCTGCATGGTGCGTGGCAGTATGATAATCACCTTAATAATAAGGTCCAATTTTACTCCTTGGCTGTATATTTGGCGATGATGTTTAGGGTTCCGTACGCCTAAACCACAAAATAGATAGGTATAGAAGACAATGTCATGTATGTACTTCATTTTTTATACCTACGCTCGGTGGACGCACACTAATGAGCGTTTGAGCCGGAACTGTTCGACGAGCGGGCCGTGCTCCGAGATATCGTGTCCGTGAGCAGTGTCTACGTGTGCGTTGTGAGAGCGCGCACAGTATGTAGATTGACTTCTGAACCTATACCATCATTTCTGCCGATGGACGTCCACTGTTGGACATAGGCCTCTGTCTGTACCTATATATTTTGTACCTAAATAACATCGCCATATATACAGGCTGATGTTAACGTGGGCTCGCGGACGGCGAGCCATGGGTAGCTCGCTGTCCGATCGTCCGGTAAAGGACAGAGCCCAAGACGTCGACGGCGCGCGCTGTTCCCGCGCGCCTCAAGGAGTTGTCAGCAGCAGGAGGGGCCCAGCTGGGTCGAAGCCTACTAGGGCCAGGGTTATCCGAAAGAGAGCTCGTGCCTCGGTATGAAGGCTAGAAGGAACGGGATGGGGTTTTCAGTCAGTGAGAGTCTGACACTATCTCCCGCTCCACCCAAGAGCGGGTTTTGTCATAAGATGATTTTCCCCATCGACAAAAGAAAAAAAACGGCTGATGTTATAACCGAACATCAATGAAACTAATGCTGTCTCTCGGCTGGCGGCTAGTTTCAAAACTTAGGACATACGGAACTTAGTGGTTATATTCTAGATTGTAGACCGGGATGGATAAAGTTTGTGTGGGGTATGCGCCGAACTTAGGTGGTCAGAGTTCGATGCCGTATACTTGCGAGCTGAGACCGTACTACGAGGTCTTAACACGATCGATTATACGACCTAAAGTGAACTGTTAATGAGATGGAGCTTTTGGTCTATCTAAAAAGTCAAACCACTTGGGTAATTATTAGGGCAACATGAAATCTGATGTAGTCAACACTGGTTCAATAAATCAAGGTTGATTAAGAGATCTTGATCATTGTTTACTAATAGAAGAAGCATATAAAAAGATCGATTGTAAATATTTTTTAAATAATTAAATATTACACACAACATTCCCAAGATTGAGAGCAGTGGTGGCCGAGCGGTAACGACCCCGACTTACGAGTTGTAGGTCGTAGGTTCAAACCCTACCAGACGCATGACTTTGTGTAATTTATTTCATTACCACTGCTCTTAAAACGGTGAAGGAAAACATCGTGAGGAAACCGGCATGTCCTAGAACCAAAAATTCGAAAGACATGTGACATTCACCAACCCGCACTGGGCCCGCGTGGTGGATTACGGCCCATTCCCTCTCCTAGAGAGGTCTGCGTCCCAGCAGTGGGAACATTAAAAAAGGCTGATGATGATGATGAAGATGATTCCCAAGATGACCATGTTTTTTTTTAAATTTTCGATTTTCATTTGACAGTGTTCATATACCCAAAATCACTATTGTTTTTTTTTGGTGGGTAAAAATCATTCAAATGACATCCCCGCCCTTGGGCGGAGCGAGAGATAGTGTCAGACTCTTACCGACTAAAAAATGTCGAGGAATCCAAAAATTTGGCATAAAGCAACGTCTTACAGCACGAGTGTGTATAAATCTTCTTATCACATGATTTATGATAATTTGTGGATGATGAGGTGGGCCGCAATATCCACCACTCCAATCCAATATATACCATTCAAATTATTGATATTTGTATATTTATATATATAAAAATCAATTGCTGTTCGTTAGTCTCGCTAAAACTCGAGAACGGCTGGTCCGATTTTAATCATTCCTTTTTTCTTTTGTTCACCAACATACAGAAAAGGTTTAAGCAAAAATAAATGGGTAGGGTAGGGTAGGGTAGGGTAGGGTAGGGTAGGGTAGGGTAGGGTAACCCGCGGGTAAAAGCAATTATAATTTATATTATTGTGGCTGTTAATTGTCCCTAATTAAATAAATAAGTCTGAAAAATCCAAAGCTGTTTTAACACAATTTTTTTTTTAGATTCGGAAAATCTTCCGAACCTCCATTCCGGAATTGAACTTTTTGATACCTTTTTTTTTGTCGATGGTGATATCATCTTATGACAAAACCCGCTCTTGAATGGAACGGGAGATATTGTCAGACTCTCTGACTAAAAACCCCGCGCCGTTCCTTCTAGCCTTCAGGATTTACGATTAGGTTTGTACGGAACTCTCAGGGCGCGAGTTCCACTCGCAACTTGCCTAGTTTTTTCTTGTTATACTAACCATCATACGCAAAACTATCTTGGGTTCCTGTCACAGCATTTAAGAGGGTCCTTTTCCACTCGCCTATCGTAAACATTGAAAATGGTTTAAAAGCTTGTTACTTCATTTAATGCAATCCAACGCGATGTTTGACGAAACGGCAACGCAAAAAAAGAGAAAAAAGCCTGAAAACTCTGTTAGTATTCGGTAATTCTGAAAAAAATTTACTCGAAAATTTCACAAAACTTGCTCTAGGAAATAGCTGTTTTTTTTTTAACCCTTAAAAGTTTTTGGAAAAAGTTGTCGTCATTTAGAATCTTAATAAAATTTGCAAGGTCTCTAGAGGATTACTTTTATGACTTTTTTTAAATTACAAAATAGGACATTTCCAGAGGTTTTTACTGGATTAGTTTTACACAAATTTAGAAATGTGTAATTTAGAAATTGGATTCTTCAGAAACCTAGATAATATTCACAAGATACTGTGTTTCCAAAATATCCAATGAAAAATGTGCAATAACGTCATAATCAGTTATGAGCGGTTGTATGAAAAACAGTGAAAATGTGAGTCATGATGCACCACCTTAACCAACGTTGAAGGCTTGAGATCCGCTGGCTCGTGTACAATATACTCTGCGCCGCGAGCGATGCGGATGCATCCAGCGTTCCGTATTATGTTCTGTTACTTGTGATTTATGCTGAACTTCCCTTTTGAAGCTCTCGCGTAGTGAAATGGTACGAGCTAGTCATTTGTGACTGAATTATATTATTTAGTAGGTGACTCTTTTTTTTGTCGATGGGGAAAATCATTTTATGACAAAACCCGCTCTTGGGTGGAGCGGGAGATAGTGTCAGACTCTTACTGACTAAAAACCCCATCCCGTTCCTTCTAGCCTTCATACCGGGGCACGAGCTCCCTTTCGGATAACCCTGTCCCCAGTAGGCTTCGACCCAGCTGGGCCCCTCCTGCTGCTGACAACTTCTTTTGGCGCGCGGGAACAGTGCGCGCCGTCGACGTCTTGGGCTCGGTCCATTACCGGACGATCGGACAGCGAGCTACCCATGGCTGGCCGTCCGCGAGCCCGCGTCTAAGGTGGCCGGAAATCGGGATCGGAATCCCGGCGGCGGCGGCGAGGACGCCGTAACCTGATGCGGTCGGCCTCCTCCTTTACTAGCATTACTGCTTCGCAGAAGGAGGCGACCGCCTGCCACTCCTCCTCGCTCCGGACCAAGGCCTCGACCAGGGCCCGGCGGGAGAGGTCTCCACCGCCGATAGCCCCCATGAGGGCACGGCGATGCTCCGCCCAGGCAGGGCACACCTCGACTGTGTACTCCACCGTGTCCTCCGGGCGTTGCGCACAGTGGCGACACCCGGGCGTCTTTTCCTTTTCCGACTTTATCTGAAATAGTACCTCCCGAACGTGCCATGTCCGGTGAGGACCTGCGTCATGCGGTAGGTAAGGACGCCGTGAGGTCTTTCCAGCCACGCCTCAAAGAGGGGACTTTCCGGCATAATCGTGGCGTGCCCAGAGAGATAACGCCTGAAAACTCTGTTAGTATCCGGTAATTCCGAGATATACTCGAATATTTCAGAAAACTTGCTCCAGGGAATAGCTGTTTTTTTTTAAATCCTTAAAAGTTTTTGAAAAAAGTTTTCGTCATTCAGAATCTTAATAAAATTTGCAGGCTACAGTTTTACTTTTTTAATTTTTAGGCATATTATGAAGTATCAAAGTTCATACAAAATAGGAGATTTTCAGAGGTCTTTACTGGATTAGTTTTACACAAATTTAGAAATTGATTTCAATAGAAGCCTAGATAATATCCACAAGATACCGTGTTTCCAAAATATCTAATGTATAATAACGTCATAATCAGTTATGAGCGGTTGTATGAAAAACAGTGAAAATGTGAGTCATGATGCACAACCTTAAAGCAATTTTTTAAACAAGCAAATATCTCTATTATTTCTGCATCTGTAAACAGATTCGAAGTTTCAAATACATTACATCCTTGCAACACAGTATTGCATGAGATGGCATACATATTTGAATCTTAATGCAGGGAAATACGGGAACTATTGCTATATCGCTTAACGAAGTATGTAATGGAGGGATACTTCGGACGGATATGCAAAGTTTCTATCTAGCGTACTGTACAGGTGGAGTTCTGCTCGACAAGATGAGAGAGATATGAAGTAGCAATATCGCTAGCGCTGAACTCGGCTCTATCTTGAAGTACTTAATATAATATACTGCTCTGTTGTTATAATTATTTATATAGCCTCTTTTTGGAATGTGAATGTGAGAACACTGTATAATCCACAAACATTTAGATAACTTTCTATTACAACTTACTATATTTTTATTTTATTATGATTAATTTTGTGCTTTTGTGTACAGTGTTGACTGGTCTACACTGTTCTTACATAAATCAATCAATATTGTAATAAACACATTTTTTAAAAGAGTAACCATTGAGTTTCTTGCCGGTTCTTCTCCATAGGAAACGACCAATTTCGAACCGTGCACTAGCTTCTGACGTTTTATAAGTGCCCTTGTAGGCCTATATGAAATAAAATATTTTGACTTTGACTGGTGTAGTGTTTTTTTTTTTGGTGAGTAAAAATCATCCAGAAAACATCGGATGATTATACAGAATAAAAATACGGAACCTTTTTTTTACGATGTGCAAAAATCATCTTATGACAACCCCCGCTCTTGGGTGGAGCGGAAGATAGTGTCAAACCCTTACTGACTAAAAACCCACCCCGTTCCTTCTAGCCTTCATACCGGGGCTCGAGTTCCTTTCGGATAACCCTGGCCCCAGAAAGCTTCCACCCATCTGGGCCCCTCCTGTCGCTGACAACTCCTTGAGGCGCGTGGGAACTGTGCGCGCCGTCGTCGTCTTGGGCTCGGTCCGGACAGTTACCAGACGGTCGGACAGCGAGCTAAAAATACGGAATCCTTATAGGATCACTTTGTTGTCCGTCCGTCCGTTCGTCTGTCTGTCAAGACCCTTTAACCCTTCAGATACCGACAATTAGAGACACAATAGTAAGACAATAGATGCGCGGCCACCGGTGGTCGCTTGGGGATTCATGAATTAACTCGAAAACGCATGGAGGTATCGAGTTGAAATTAAAACTATATACTCAGGTCTGCGGTCCCTTCAAGCTATGAAAAAAACAAACTTCTAAGTTAACGAATTAAAAAGATACAGCCGTTTATGTCGCAAAAAAACGGATATTTTGATACTCTCAAGTATCGAAATTCATAGGATACTTCCCGTTGACCCAGACTCCTAAAATTTGTCACAAAGCAAGGTCTTATAGCACAGGTATAGGAATAAATCTAAAAACAGTAAATACGTTGTTACATCCGTCACAAAAAAAAAATCAATTCGGAGAAATCTTTGAGACTTCATTTCGGGAATTGTAGATTGCACGGAACCCTCAGTGCGCGAGTCCGATTCGCACTTGCCCAGTTTTATTTTGTTTAAAGGTACGAAACCCTAAAAATATGGCTAGAGAGATCTTCAAGTAACAGCCGGCAAAGAATTGTAAATCTTCGAGACTCCATTCGGGAAATGTAGTTTGCACGGAACCCTCAGTGCGCGAGTCTACCTCGCTATTGCCCAGTTTTATTTTTGAGGTACTGAACCATACTGCGCGGTATCTTCTCGTCCAATATACCACAGTGTCTCAAGACGAAAGTCTATGACCAGTGCGTGTTGCCAGTGATGACATATGGTGCCGAAACGTGGTCGCTCACAATGGGCCTCATCAGAAGGCTCAAAGTCACCCAGAGGGCAATGGAAAGGGCTGTGCTCGGAGTTTCCTTGCGGGATCGTATCAGAAATGAAGATATCCGCAGGAGAACCAAGGTTGCCGACATAGCCCGAAGAATTGCCAAACTTAAGTGGCAATGGGCAGGGCACATTGCTCGCAGAACAGATGGCCGTTGGGGCCGAAAGGTTCTGGAGTGGCGACCTCGTACTGGAAGACGCAGCGTCGGAAGGCCTCCTACAAGGTGGACCGATGACCTGGTGAGGGTTGCGGGAAACCGATGGATGCGAGACGCACAGGATCGATCATTGTGGCGACACTTAGGGGAGGCCTATGTCCAACAGTGGACGTCTGTCGGCTGAAATTATGAACCATAAAAATATTGGTAGAGACATCTACAAGTAACACCCGGCAAATATTTTTCAATTGATTTACTAGTTGAGGCACAATCCCAGTCCACAGATTCAAACATTATTATAAAGTATATTAAAAAGTGGACACCTCGAGGCGATGGCCCGACATGGCCCAGCATAGCACACGAGTGCGGAACTTTTCAGTACACAGTCACGATGTAGCCCGCGGCGGGTAGGATATTGTAGTTTGGACAGCGGAGCTCAAAGTTTTATCTATTAGGTCACTGTTTTTTTAGATTTCAAGGAAATTAAAATGTCTGCCTCTTTGGTACAGTTACCACCGGCCGTATTATGACATCTCTTAAAACCATCATGTTTTCCGTGTGAGAAAAGGATAGTGCTGTTCGTCCTGTATAGCTCCGTCTCTTTTTCACACCGAAAAAGATGATGGTTTTAAGAGGTCATAATACGGCCCCAGTGGTTTATCTTGACTGGCCTGTTGGTCTAGTGGTGAGTGGCCCTGACTGAGTTCGTGGGTCCGATTTGGGTGGGACAAATATTTATGTGATGAGCACGATGATTTGTTGTTCTGTGTCTGGGTGTAATTTGTCTAAAATATGTATATGTATTTAGAAATGTATAAGTATGTTTATCAGTTGTCTGGTACTCATAGCACAAACTCGACGGCGTTGTGTGATAGTTGTGGAGTATATAATAATCATAATCATTTATTTTGTTTGTAAAACATAGGTAATACAGAGGGTGGTATAAATAAATAGTGCGCTATGTTTTGCCAAATATTGGCATACAAACTTATCGTGCGTGCATATTAACAAAAATTTAAAATTATAATATAATGTCAAACAATTAAACAATAATTTCAAAAATATAAAAATCAAAACAGAATGTCAAAACATAATAATTGAAATGTCACTGAAATTAAATAGAATGTCAAAACTTAAATATAATGTCATAAAATAAGTACAATGTCAAAAAAATTTAATACGATGTCCAGAATAAATAAATGCAATGTCAAAAGATTTAATACTATGTCAAACTATTTAATACTATGTCAAAAGATTTAACACTATGTCAAAAAATTAAATACAATGTCAAAAAATTAAATACAATGTCACAAAAATTAAAATACTATGTCAAAAAATTAACTAGGGTATCAAAATTAAAACGATATTAAAATAGTAAATAATGTCAACAAATCAACAAATCAGTCAAACAATTGTATCGTTAAGATTTGATTGTTTGAGATTGTATCGTTATATCTCCTTTATTTAGATAGATAGATAAATTCTTTATTGTACACCAAAAATAAAAATTACATAAGAAACTTAAAATTAATAGGGTGTCACAATGGGCGGTCTTATCGCTAAAAGCGATTTTTTACAGACAACCTTTGGATGGATTTGACCGAGGAGAAGAAAAAGATACGCAGGTAGTTCGTGGTGTACTATTTACATATACACAATACATAAACTAATAAATTACATATATTATTAATAATATAATATATATAAATATATATGTATAATTATAAAAGCAGAGAAATTCTGTACTTAATGACAAACATTCAGGAGGAAAGATAGTGATTAGTAACTTCATTTTTAAAGGTTGTGAGTGTTTGAGCTTGCCTTACCAACACGGGCAAAGCATTCCACAGCCGCACAGCCTGAACTGCAAACGACTTATCATAGAAGTTGGTAGAGTGACTTGGCATTTCTAACCTCAAGTTTTCCGATGACCTAAGATATCTTGTATGTGTGTCATGAAGGAACTTGAAACGTTCTTTAAGATACGCGGGGGTTTTAGGATTGAACAGAACACTGTAGAGGAGAGACAAGATGTGTACGTTCCGGCGAAGACGTATTGGAAGCCACTTGAGTTTTGTACGAAAATCGGATATGTGATCATACTTGCGCAAGCCAAATATAAATCGTATGCAAACATTTTGAAGTCGCTCAAGTTTATCAAGTTGTGCCTCAGTGAGATCGAGATAACTGACATCTGCGTAGTCAAGGATAGGGAGTAAGAGGGACTGAGCAAGTGCAATCTTAGTGGCAGTGGGCAGAAAGTTTCGCAACCGTCTCAGGGACTTGGCGGAAGCGAATATTTTGCGACTTACCTCTTGTAATTGGGGACCCCAAGACAGATGTTTATCTATCCAAACCCCTAAGTTTTTAACTTTCTCACTTATAGGAATGGCAGTACCGTTAAATAGTACCTGTGGTAGCTGGGACCAGTTTACCTTGGGCATCAGCCTCGAGCTGCCAACAACAATGACTTGAGTCTTCGATGGATTAACCATCAGACCGTGTGCCTCACTCCACTCACAAATTGAAGCCAAGTCCTGGTTAATGGTATTAATAGCGGCATCTAAATCCGTATAGGGAGATTGTCTATAAACCTGCAAATCATCAGCATAGAGGTGGTAGAAGGAAAGAAGTTTTTTGGAAATAGAATTAATAAATATTGCGAAGAGTAAAGGAGATAAGACGCCACCCTGAGGTACACCGGCAGAAGTATAACACCAAGAAGAGCAAGACTCATCTATGGAAATACGTTGCCGGCGGCCATACAGGTAACTACGAAACCAGTCAATTTTTGTCAGTCATTTATCTTCCACACATATTTTTGATATTTTTAAATATTTGTTAAAACAAATATATAGTTGTACAGTTCCTCAATTATTTTAAAACAACTTCTCAGTGTATTTAAAATACAATTTCAAATTCAACTCGCATTTCAAACTTAAATGAGCAAGAAGCTACAAGACACGTTTAATTTAAAATATAAATAATCATTAAGCCCTAGCTTCTCCCAGCGAGAGGGAAAGGGGACTAAATAATGTGCCATTAACAGAAAATGGGGATCATAAGATAGCTCTAATAGGGAATTTACCTTATCAAAATAACCTGGGTCTTATGTAGCAGGCGTTTGCGTTGGTACTGATGTACAAATATTTCCAGTCGGGCTTTCTTAACGAACTGTGAGACGTCTGGGTTTGTTTTCTATTTCGGTAGGTAGAAATTATCCAGATGATGTACCCCGCCCTTTTGCGGAGCAGGAGAGTGTCTGTACTTTTACTGACTAAAAACCCACCCCGTTCCTTCGTCTGAAAGGAAGGCTGGCTTCCTCTCAGAAATAGACCCTTGGGCCCCAGTAGGCTTCGACCCTGCTGGGCCCCTACGGTTGATGACAACTCCTTGAGGCGCGCAGGAACAGTGCGCGCAAGCCCGCACCTACGATGGCCGGAAATCGGGATCGGAATCCGCCCGGCGGGCGGCTGGGATATGAGCGCTGTTACCTGATGTGGATTACTCCACTCCTCCTCGCTCCGGACCATGGCCTGTACCAAGGTCAAGGTGAGTGATCGCCGCCGCCAATCGCCCCCACAAGAACACGGCGATGCTCTGCCAAAGGGGGCACATCTCCAACGTGTGCTCCACCTTGTCCTCCAAGCGGTCTACACAATGGCGACACCCGGGCGTCGAGACGTGTGGATTAGTGTCCAAGATATGTTACTGGGTTAACGGCGGCAGTACGAGTATCTGTGCATTTAATTCCGGCCAGCTGTGCCCGAGTAGAGTCCCGCTGACCTTCAAAGGAGAAGTGGTGGCCGAGTGGTAACGGCACCGACTTAAGAGTTGTAGGTCGCGGGTTCAAACCCAGCCATGCGCATTATGTTGTGTAATTCATTTCATCACCACTGCTCTCAAAACGGTGAAGGAAAACATCGTGAGGAAACTGGCATGTCCTAGAACCAAAAATTCAAACACATGTGACATTCACCAACCCGCACTGGGCCCGCGTGGTGGATTACGGCCCATTCCCTCTCCTAGAGAGCCTGAGTCCCAGCAGTGGGAACATTAAAAGGCTGACTACGGTATGCTATGCTAAATATTCCAATTACAAAACAATGAACAGAGGTTCCATTTTTTTTTTAAACTCTCTTAAAATCTGCTTCACAAAACTTTAAAATTTAATTCAGAAGTAGTAAGTTCAGTGTAAAACTTTGAGAACGACTGTTTCCCACAAATAGTTTGTTCGGCCGAGCGCCGGGCTAGCAATAAAAGTAGTTTTGAACAAAATACTCTTTCCGAAATATTATTTACTTTTAAACTATTGAGTTTTATTTGTACGAAATGCCTATTTAGTATTTTCTGCGGTAAAGTGGGAATACAATATTATAGACTAGCTTTTGCCGGCGGCATCGCTCGCGTAAATATATAAAATATAGCCTATAGTAGTCACTGAGAGCACACAGAAAACAGTGGTGGCCTTGTGGTAATGGCCCAGACCTATGAGTTGTAGGTCGCGGGTTCGAACCCACCCAAGCGCATTACTTTGTGTAATTTGTTTCATCACCACTGCTCTCAAAAAGGTGAAGGTAAACCTCGTGAGGAAACCGGCATGTTCTAGAGCGTAAAACCCGCACTGGTCCCGCGTGCTGGATTACGGCCCATTCCCTCTCATAGAAAGGAGACCTGAGTCCCAACAGTGGGAACATTAAAAAGGCTGATGATGATGATTATTGCCCTACCGTTACCGCGGAGAAGGCTTAAAGAAACTTCGCAGCAAGATACCAACTTATCCAGGCTTTGTAATCATTTGGATAAAATGTGAACTTCCTAGAGACCTAGAATAACAATGCCTTTCAAAACTTTGTGTAACCACAAAATTATTCTATACTAGCTTTTGCCAGCGGCTTCGCCCGCGTACATAAAATATAGCCTATGTCACTCAGGAATAAAACAGCTTTTTATCGGTAAAAAAAATAGCAATCGGGCCAGTACTATCAAAGATTGTCTTTGGCCTTCTACAAACAAACTAAAACAAAAGTCAAGCATTAATTTATAATATTAAAAAAATATTAAAGAATGCGAAAGGGTGTTTCAGACTTGCTGACTAAAAGGCCACTCCTGTTCCTTCTTTGCTTTTCATACCAGAGTCGGGTTTTTCTTTCAGATGCGAACCCATGGCCCCAGTAGGATTCGATCCTGCTGGGTCCCACGGTGCTAACATCTGCTTGAGGCGCGAACAATTGTGCGGCGAGCTATTCATTGCTCGCCGTCCGAAAGCCCGCGTAGACCCGCAGCCCTGAGCGCTATTAACACCAAATTTATTCCCCAACTGTACCAAATCCTTCTGCCTACCCCCCTTTCAAGAAAGGCGTGATGAAACAGATGTTGTTTCAGTATGAACCCTCATGAAGGTAGGAAGTAAGTTGGCGCGACTTAATCCGAGGGTATTCGGGGAATCTTTTGTTTTCGAGATTTGAGGACCCCAAGCCGATTACGGGATTTACGGATCGAAATTGCTGGGAACTGTGTAGTTTTGTTATTTCTGTATTTTGCTGAGAAACATTGACTTTTGTTTGGGTTAACATTACAAAGAAAAAATAATTATAACTAGCTTGGGTCCGCGGCGTCACCCGCATACGACGTTTTTCAACACACACTCACCAAGACTTAAATAAATGGGAGTTGATGCGCGACTCGGGTCGCACCGCGCCCGGTTTGATATGATCAATGTAATAAAATTGTGGCGGAATCAGCACAAGCACTTTTCTGCACTGGTGCAGAAAAAGAGTAAATTGCATGCCTAAAAGCGGTAGTGACAAGAGCAGGTTTTCGAGTAGGTGTATTGAATATTTTAAATTTATTTTTTGTGTCTCCAAAAACAGGCAATATTGCTTTAGCGGCACATTTCATAGGCAAATATTAGTTACTAGCTTTTGCCCGCGGCTTCACCCACATACATAAATATAGCCTATCGTCCCTTAGCTAACAACACCGCATAAGTCAATTTTAACAACTTTACAGGAAACGAAAAAAACTGTGCGGCGTTGATAGGCCGGCCGAGATGCACGCTGTCATTATTTTTCGAATTACGGCTTCGGATTGGCTGAAATCCATATCATATGACCAATGGTTAGACGTGCAATGAGCAGCTTCATCTAAAGACATTCAAATGTGAAAACCGCCAATTTTCAACTTGAGCGGTGTTGTAAGCTAAGGGACGCTATGTCACTCAGAAATAAAGCAATTTTCTATCGGTGAAAATATTTTTGCAATCGGATCAGTACCTCCAGATATTACCTTATACCACGAAAAAACAAACTTTACCACTTTATAATATTAGTGTAGATTATTAGACATTACATTTATATTAAAAAAAAATTTAATTCATTGCACTAAAATTAAATTCAAGTTAAACTATAACTATTTGATTGATTGTTACATAATTCACATTTCAAACAAAAATCCAAATCTTCCAAATAAATTCAGTTTCACTTTACTCGACCCGGGAATCGAACCCAAAACTTCAAACAGAAATCGTGCTCACAACCGCTGGACCAACGAAGCAAACATTAATATTGTTAATACAATATTATAGCATGTGACATAACGAGCGGAGCCGCGTAATTCGATAGTATGCGCCACAATCGAGTTTATGAGATACGTACTAGCAAATATTGGGAGACTAAAGAATGGTATGGAGTTGCCTTCCTTGTAAATTATTATATTTTTTATCTATTGAATAAATTTACAAATTGAACGATATATATTTTTGTTCACTATTTTAATAAAATTAATCATTTAACATTAGTAAAATATACTTTCTTTAATATTTATAATTGACTAGCTGCTCCTAGCGGCTTCGCCCGCGTGATAGCAGAAAATTATCCCAAGGGAACATACTTCCGGGATAAAAAGTATCCTATGTCCTATTCCAGGACATGGTCTATCCGTGTACCAAGTTTCATCAAAATCGGTTCTGCCATTTAGGTATGAAGACGTAACAAACACAAACTCACGTTAGCTTTTATAATATTAGTAAGGATTTTACTATAAAATTTTGCTTGCCTCACGGTAGAATATATTGGATCGTTTCCATCATCTGACCACCAGGCGTAGTACTACTCTGTCAAGAAAATACCGGGAAAAGATTAATAATACACAAAATGTCTGTTATTCATCCAAATGTATTTTATCACCTTCAAAGTATACTCCTTTAGAAACGATACACTTGCGCCAACGAATAATCCATTCATCAAAACATTTTTTAAACGCTGCTTCCTGAATTGAGTTCAGTTCTCGCCGCGAATTCTCCTTTATGTCTTCTATCGATTGAAAACGGGTGCCACGAAGTGGTAATTTGAGTTTAGGAAAAAGAAAAAAGTCAGCAGGAGCCATATTTGGTGAATATGGTGGTTGCTGGATGGTATTTGTTGAGTGTTTGGTCAAAAATTCGTTCACAATGATTGCCTTGTGCGAAGGCGCATTGTCGTGGTGCAAAATCCAAGAATTTTCTTTCCACAAATCTGGCCTTTATCGTCGAATTTGCTCTCTTAAACGCCGCATAACGCTCAAATAATATTCTTTATTTACCGTTAGACCTTCCGGTAAGAATTCAGAGTGCACAACACCGCAATAGTCAAAGAAAACAGTCAACATGACTTTGCCTTTTATTGGCCTTTGGCGTGGTTTTTTCGGTTTCGGATCAGTTGGAAGGCGCCACTCCGAAGCTTGTTGACTAGTTTGCATGTCAAACTCGTAAACCCACGTCTCGTCACCAGTAACAATGCGTTTCATGAATGTTGGGTCCGAACTGACTCGTTCTAGCATGTCCTCAGCGACTTTCATGCGATTGAGTTTTTGGAGAAAATTCGGATCTTTTGGGACTAGCCGAGCAGCAACATGTTTCATACCCAAATGATTAGTTAAAATGGTACGGATCGACTCGTGAGATATAGAAAGTTCGGCGGCTATCTCTCTCAGAGTTGAATAGGGATTTTCAGTCACTATTTCCTTCACTTTTGCGATGTTAACTTCAGTTGCAGACGTTGACGGCCTACCAGAGCGAGGCAAATCTTCCATCACATCTCGACCGCTTTTGAACGCTTTGAACCACTCATAAGCACGAGTTTTTGATAAAGTCGATTCACCGTAAGCCTTCTGTAACATTTTCAGTGACTCCGAACACGAAATTCCATTGGCGATGCAAAATTTAAGACAAACTCTTTGTTCGATATTTTTGTCCATTATGAAATTCGCAATACACACTATATATGATATTACTAAAACCAGCACTGTATTTAATATAAATAACAGATGCAACTCAAACTCCGCGCCAAAATGGAAAACAGTTGTGCCAATCTAACAACTACAAAAAAACAAAAATTTGAATTTGGAACCATAAACAAATCATCCATTCCCGATACTTTTTTGACTGAATGTATGATGCGCCACCACTACAAGGTGGACAACTAGAGATGTGCCGTTGCCGGCAATATTGCCGTGAAGCGGGAATATTGGTGGGAATATTGCCCGATGTATGAATGTTGGTGGGAATATTGCCCGATGTATGAATGTTGGTGGGAATATTGCCCGATGTATGAATATTGGTGGCAATATTCCCATATTGCCGACAACGGCACATCTCCAATCCCAACCATACGCGCAAAAAATTTGGGAACACATTTCAGACTCTGTCTGTGTTTCCTGATAGATACAACCTGGAGGATCTTTATGTAGATTTTTAATATTCTAATTTTTTTTCCAAAACCAGGCACTTATACTTTAGCGGCGTATTTCATAGGCAAATATTAATTTCTTAGCAGATTGACAAAGCGTCGCGTATTATTACGATTTTAAATGATTGAAAACAGTATTGTAACTTTATCTACAGACCATTTACAAATGGGAGGGGCCCAGTTTCGTCGAAGCCTACTGGGGCCGGAGTTATCTGAAAGGTAACTCGGCTCCCGGTATGAAGGCTAGAAGGAACGGGGTGAGGTTTTTAGTCATTAAGAGTCTGACACTATCTCCCGCTCCACCCAAGAGTGGGTCTTGTCATAAGATGATTTTCCCCATCGAAAAAAAAAGATGATTTACAAAGCCGACTTCCTAAAACAATCCGATTCTCTAACTCCACCATTAAACAGTATAACAATCAACATATACCATCATATAATGGATGAGATTGTCAAAAAACTTCTCTTTATCGTTCTTTAGGGGACCATAAAAGGGCTTTGGCAGTTTTTCACAATTGTTTAAAATGGACCCTTGAGAAGATGATACGGACAAATTGGTTGGATAGAAGTGAGTCGACCTTATGTAGTATGTAGACTATGTATGTTGTATGTTGCTGTTGCGGGTAGATCCTGGATGAATCTGTACCAGTATGACGGTCCAACGCTATGATAGTCACTCTAAAGTAATAATAATAATATTCCACAACTATCACACAACGCCATCTTGTCCCAAGCTAAACAGAGCTTGTGTTATGGGTACTAGACAACTGATAAACATACTTATATATTTCTAAATACATACATATTATAGATAAATGACACCCAGACACAGAACAAATGATCATGCTCATCACATAAACATTTGTCCTGGGTGGGAATCGAACCCAATTCGAAAGAAAGTGACTATCGTAGGTAAAAAAAAAAGTTGACCGTAGAGCTTTTTTTTAGGTGGGAGAATCATCCAATGACATCTTCCGCTCATGGGCGCAGCGAAAAGGTGTGTCAGACTTTTACTAAAAAAAAAACACTTTCATACCAGGGATGGGTGTCTTTTCAGAAGCGATCCCTACGGATGATAAGAATGGGCTTTTCTTCGGTTAATGAATCAGCATTGCTGTCAAACGTGGCAATGCTGCCAGCGTTCTGAGTACTTGTCTAATTCACATCGTTGTGAAAAAACAGGAATAGGATTCAATTACTAGTTAAGTTCATAATCGTAAACAAATTTTTAATGAAAATCATTTTTTCATAGCAAGCTTTTATAGCGCAGTATACCTGTATAATTAATACTCGTCAAGACGAATCATACGAGCCCAAATTCGATGGGGTTGTGTCGTTTAACTACCGAGTTCCTACGGCCACTATCCGGTTCCATCATCAGATCAGCTCCATGTCATAATAATTTTGTATTGTCATCTGATTTACACATGCATGCAAAATTTCAGCTCAATCGGTAACCGGGAAGTGGGTCAAAAATTTACAAGATTTGATGACAGACAAACATCGGGACAGGTGAAACTAAATAACAGCTTGTAAAAAGTAATTATTTTGTGATGTTCTTTTAACGATTTTCTCTTAATTTAAGGGCAAAAATACTAGTAATTTTTCTGTGTAACTTCATATTTAGCGACTCCACCGCACCTCTATCCTTAATTTCGTCATCCCAATTGCTTGTAACGAAGTCATATTACCGTCTTCAATCAAATTGTCGAAGCGTCGCTGCCGCAGTCTAGACGACATTAAACCTTAAAGGTTCCTGAACTATCAGAGTAACCAAATATGGAACAGTATCCCAATATAGAATACTGTTGTGAGGAGGAGTGGCAGCCGGTCGCCTCCTCCTGCGTAGCAGTAATGCTAGCAAAGCAGGAGGCCGACCGTATCAGGCAACGGCGCCGCAGCCGCCACCGGGATTTTGATTTCCGGCCACCGTAGACGCGGGCTTGCGGACGACGAGCAATGGGTAGCTCGCTGTCCGACCGTCCAGTAATGTCCGGACCGAGCCCAAGTCGTCGATGGCGCGCACAGTTCCCGCGCGCCTCAAGGAGTTATCAGCAACAGCAGGGCCCAGCTGGGTCGAAGCCTCTGGGGCCAGGGTTAGTTTCGAAAGATATTTTGAGCCCCGGTATGAAGGCAAGAAGGAAAGGGGTGGGTTTTTTGGTCAGTAAGAGTCTGACACTATCTCCGACGCGGGTTGTCATTAGATGATTTTCCTACGACAAAAAAAGTATACAATTTTAATTTCAACTAGATACCTCTATGCGTTCTCGAGATAAAGGGTTTATACAGACTGACAGCCAGATGAACCACCGTTTTTTCTTTTTGAGGTACGGAACCCTAGTCAGACCAACTAGTGAGTATTCAGTATTCAGCACTACTCTACAAGTATTTCGCTCTAGGTCCGTCGGGCCGGTACAGGCAAACGCTCTCAAGCTAAGCTTTTAAACCGACCCGAGTGCGGAACAGCACTTATGTAGGATGGGGCTCACTGCTCATCCTGAAACATCACGGTCCTACCACTGGAGGTAGGCAGCGATGATATCAGCATGCTGTATTAAGGTGTTTATAATATCGTACGGATTTCATCACGCATGTGGGTTTGTTCGCAGAAAATTTCGTAATGCAAAAAAACGCGCCCCGCGTGCGTATTCCACGCATTACAATAAATACTTGTATGAAATAGACTTTTGCGGGGGCTGAAGCGCGGAGCAATCCCGCATGCGTGATCAAAACCGCATGACATTAAAAACCCCCTTACTTAGTAAAGTGGTATACTTCACTAAGGGTGTTCTTAATATCATGCGGTGTAAGGGTGTTTTCCGCACGCGTAACCCCAATAATCAACCTTTTTAATGTTTCCACTGCTGGGACTCAGGCCTCCTCTCTAGGAGAGGGAATGGGCCGTAATCCAACACGAGCCCAGTACGAGTTGGTGAATATAACATGTCTTCGAATTTTTGGTTCTACGACATACCGGCTTCCTAACGATGTTTTCCTTCACCGTTTTGAGAGCAGTGGTGATGAAATAAATTACACAAAGTAATGCATCTGGCTAGGTTTGAACAAGCGACCTACAACCAAATGCCACCCAAATCTTCAAAAACTTCCCCTACACTTATATATTTTACTTTTTATATTTCTAATCTCATACATACCCAGTTCAGTCCACAAAAGAAACCTTACCTAACTACAGTAAAACAAATAATCAATAATATAACATTATCTTTATTACTTAAGCAGTTATCCATTTCAGTAACCCTTAACATCATAAAAAGTTAAATAATTGCCGAGAACTCGAAGCAATCGGGTCTAGTGGGGCAACCGTAATCCCTAGGGTAACCAATAATATTCATATATCATATATACAAATCGTACAATTCGTTTTTATTACGTGGCGACCATTGAACAAGGCGGGGGAGACACGGCATTGTCTTAATTTTGCGTGGCTGGGAATCGTCGATCAGAATAAACTTCATCAGAAGGCTTGAAGTCACCCTAAGGGTAATTGAAGGCGATCAGCGGCGGCCTTAGTACAAGCCATGGTCCGGAACGAGGAGGAGTGGCAGGCGGTCGCCTCCTTTTACAAAGCAGTAATGCTAGCAAAGGTGCAAGCCGACCGCATCAGGCAACCTGCCGCCGCCGGGAATCCGATTCCGATTCCCTGCCGCCGTAGGCATGGGCTTGCGGAAGGCGAGCAATGGGTAATTCGTCGTCCGACCGTCCGGTAACCGTCCTAGTCGTCGACGGCGCGTACTGTTCCCGCGCGCCTTAACCCTTCAGATACCGTCAATTAAGAGACACAATAGTAAGACAATAGATGCGCGGCCACCGGTGGTCGCTTGGGGATTCATGAATTAAGGAGTTATCAGCAACCGTAAGGGCCCAGCAGGGTCGAAGCCTACTGGGGTCAAGGGTCTGCTTCTGAAATGAAAGCTCGGCCCCGTATGAAATATAACTAAGGAACACGGTAGTCAGTAAAAAGTCTGACACTATCTTTCGCTTCGCCCAAGGACGGGGTGATGTCATTTGGATGATTTTTACCCACGCTGCGTTTTCCATTGCGCGGTCGCCATTATAGAACCTTTCGGCTCCATCGACCATCCAACGAGCAATGTGCCCTGCCCACTGCCTCTTAAATTTGGCGATTCTTCAGGGTATGTCAGCGACCTTGGTTCTCCGATATAGCCCAAAGAATTAATTCCGCCTAGCCCGTTCCATCATCAGACCAACAACCGTATGGCGATGCGCCACCGGTACATGGTGGACATGCCACCTATACGCACAAAACGTTTTGGGAATACATTTATTATGCGGACAGCTAAGGAGTGGAATTCCCTGCCGGACTCTGTTTCCTGATAGCTACAATTTGAATGTCTTTAAGTTAAGAATGAACAGATTACTTCTAGGTAAGCGTGCTCCATCGTCGATTACCATCAGGTGAGAAAGTGGTCAAGTGCGAGCCTGTCAGTAAAGCATTTTATACAGATTACCGTTACGATTCCACTGAAACTGTTAATCTGGATGAGACAGCAATCCTTTACCTGTAAAAATACAGAAAAAAATCATTAATATTTTTGTTCAAACTGAATAAAATCTGCCTAGCTTTTTTCCAACTATAGAAAGAAAGAAGAAAGTTAGAAAAACAGTTTATTTACGCGAAAACCATGTTTGGCTCGGTTTCCAGTCTGAGAGGATTGTTTTTTTTTTTTTCTTTGGGAATACATCCAATGACATCCGCTTGTCTTGGACGGAGCATGAGGGTGTGTCAGACTATTACGTCTGAAACCCACTCCTATTCCTTCGTTGCCTTTCATACCAGAGCCGAGTTCCTTTCAGAAGCATACCCTTGGCCCCAGTATCATAGCATAGTCGGCCTTATAATATTCCCACTGTTGAGGCTCCAGATTTCCTCTCTGGGAGGAGAACATCCTTGGTCCCTAAAGGCTTCGAGAAAATTCTAGGAGCAATTTTCCCGTGGCGACAACGATTTTCTCGGCCAGTCAGGATTGTCACGTACCCCAAAGTAAGTTTTAATTGTTTCGGAGAGAGTTTTCCTAATTTTATATATTTATAAACTTTATAATTTTGTGTTATCAATTAATTTAATGTTTCAGGTTACTTTAACTTTCGGGAACTGGCCATTTTAGGTAAAATGATAATTTAGTTTTGTTGTTCGTTGACGATGTTATTAATTGAGTGGCTAGAGTTGAGTCCGAAGCGTTGCGGATCTCTGGGTTTTTTTATGATTTTTGTTTGATTTTTGCGACAAAAAGAGCCATAACTTTTTTTTTCGTTAACTCAGAAATTTGATTTTTCACAACTTCAAGCGACCGCAGACCAGGTTTTATAAAATACTATAGCTTTTGCCCTCGCCTTCGCCCGCGCGCGTGCGTAAAATATAGCCTATGTCACTCAAGAATAAAACAGTTTTCTATCGGTGAAAAAATTCCTAAATCCTACAAACAAATAAACAAAAATACAAACTTTATCTCTTTGTTATATTAGTGTGGATTTTTTTTTAACCCAACCTAACCAAGTCCTTTAGACCTTAAATATACTCATAACGTAGTACTGTCATACATTTCTGAATCCGACTCGGCGTTGACAAAAGGCATTGCGTAAAACTGTCCCAAAAAATGACACCCGTTGCACTTATCTACACAGCGGGCGACAAATGCTTACACTGATTGGACGGGTCCACTCAAATCTGTATGGTTCTTTCTTCAAAAGACCATCTCAGATTAATCGGCATGGTTCTCATGTGATTTGACCATTACATATTTATTGTATGGACTTTAAAAGAGACTTTGACCCCTGAGTTTGTTTCGGTGTTTCTTCTCAGGGTAGTCAGCTAGGAAACACCGGCCTCATCTAGCTTAAACAGACGAAAAAAAAAACAATTGACGTGTAAAAGTGTTTTTTTAAACCTATTTGCAAAAATAAATATCATTTATCATTTATCATTTATAGGCTATATTTTATTTACGCAGGTGAAGTCGCGGGCAAAAGCTAGTCAATAATACTCGCTGATAAAACGACAACATTTCTTGTCTCTTATTCGAAAAAGCTTTTCAACATCTGAGGCAACCCTAGCAGTTTATTGAATTGCACTTACGTGTATATTAGCTCGAAGATGGCAGCAGTATGTGGTTGAATTACTTACTTATATTGAAGAAATAATATCAAGTGATCGTGTTGATAACTTGATGCCTTTCTCTGCTCGTAAAAGCTTTTTGAAATGAGCAGTTTGAGGACGTTTCAAATGATATATTTTGATGTCAATGGGCGTTTGGTGGAATTGGGCGTTGTCTTTACTTTGATTGTAAATTCGATGCTTTTTTTTTGGATCTTTAACTTTTTTAAGGGTGTGAAATCTATCAGATGACTTCTTTTTTTTCGCAGTGGGAAAATCATCTAATGACATCTCTTGGGCGGAGCGGGAGATAGTTTCAGACTTTTACTGACTAAAAACCCACTCCTGTTCCTTCTTGCCTTTCGTAACGGGACCGAGCTACCCTTTCGGATAACCCTGGCCCCAGTAGGCCCTCAACCCGACTGGGCCCCTGCTGCTGCTGACAGCTCCTTGAGGCGCGCGTGGAACACTAAGCGTCGTCGACGTCTTAAGCTCGGTCCGGACGGTCGCCGGACAGTCGGACGGCGAGCTACCCATTGCTCGCCGTCCTCAAGCCCGAGCCTAGGGTGGTTAATTTAATATCAAAAGAATTCACTAAAGTGTAACTGTACTCAACCAAATTTAAATTAACTCAATATTATCAAACAAGAAAACAATATCAAAATACCCAGACATATTTAAATTACAAAGCCATTCGCTAGCCCTACAGTACATTCTCCAAGACTTCATCAAATTACAGAGTTACAAACGGAATTGGCAGTTACGCTCAATAGATGGCGTTGTTACAAATATCGCCCAACATTTGAATACAGAACAATTTGTTTGAGATGCCTGAATCGCGCAAACGAAATTTTCGTAAAATTTTATTTGGTTATTTTGCTTTGTGCGTAAGTGTGTTTGTATTTTGCTTATTGTTAGTAGCGTAGTTAGGTGTAGGCGAAGTGGGTGCACGGCCTCGCAATCAAAGGGGCCAAGCAAAGGTCTATATTACTCATTGAAGATCTTTATAATATTAGTTTAGAACATAGTTTCCCAGCCTTTTATGAACTAGGTACGAGATAACAAAATTCTAAGCCCCCCGTTTACATAACAGTTAATTACACCAATTTTATATGTTTGTCTATTTATTCAAGAAAAATCTATTTAGGTACTAAAAAAACAAAAAAAAGTAAAAAAACATTTACTCCAGACAAAGACCATACAAAGTGTTACGAACAAAATTGTAACAAAACCAACAAATGCAAGTAATTAAAACACATAAAACCTTTGTTACTGACTTCACTACAATAAACACTAAAACGATAAAAATAACTTTAATTTCGGAAGTCTGTGTTCCTCGATAACAATATCTTGCACTACAATATCAGCTTGACTGACATAAAGCCCCCCCATTTGTCTTTGAACTCGCTATCGCCCCCTACTATCGTTTAGAAACATGGCTCAATGATGTGCCTTCGCCCACGTCTGAATCAGTCCACACTACGCCCCTGCTTATTGTAGCTGGTTTTAATATAGTAATTTCGTGTGAGGGTGCCTTTGTCGTGTTTGGAGCCCTTAAAATGGTTATTTAATTAAAAAGCAGAAATATATTTAAATGGAGGATCTTGTTGCTAAGTAGTAACAGCTGGGCGATCGATGGCAACGATCTCTCGCGCCGGGCCTTGGTTTTTTTTTTTTTGAAGGTGGTAATCATCCAATGACTTTTCCCGCTCTGGATGGAGAGGGCGTGTCAGACTTTTACTGACTAAAACCACACCTTTTTCCTTCAGTTGCCCTCTGCGTACTAGGGTTACGGGTTTCCTTTTCAGAAATTCCCCGCGGTCCTAGCTAGCGAGCATCGACCCTACTGAGTCCCTACGGTTAGCTGACATCTCCTTGAGGAGCGCGTGAGTGGCACGCGCTGTTGACGACTGGGCTGGGCCTTGGTACAGGCCATGGTCCAAAGCGAGGAGGAGTGGCAGGTGGTCGCCTCCTTCTGCTAAGCAGTAATGCTAGCAAAGGAAGAGGCCGCACGTGCACGCTCGACGGCCCTCTCGCCCCAGCCACTGGGATCCCGATCCCGATTTGCGGCCATCTTAGTCGCGAGCTTCCGGACTGAGCTTAAGTCGTCAAAGAAATGTTAGCAAATGTCCTCAAGTGTAATCAGGAAATATAGCATAGCATAGTCAACCTTTTTAATGTTCCCACTGCTGGGACTCAGGCCTCCTCTGTACGAGAGCGAATGGCCCGTAATCCACCACGCGGGCCCAGCGCTGGTTGATGAATGTCACACGTCTTCGAATGTTTTGTTCTAGAACATGCTGGTTTCCTCACAATGTTTTCCTTCACCGTTTTGAGAACAGTGGTGATGAAAAAAATTACACAAGTTAATGCGCCTGGCTGGGTTTGAACTCGACCTACAACTCGTAAGTCGGGGCCGTTACCACTCGGCCACCACTCCTCATCATCTTCCTGCCCTTATCCCGTTTTATGGGGTCGGCGCAACACGTTTTTTTCTTCCATTCTGTCCTGTCGCTCGTCACGCTATCACTAATTCCCATTTCATTCATATCACTTCTCACACAATCCATCCATCGTTTCTTTGGCCTCCCACTCCATCCATCCACATGTAAATTCATTACTCTTTTAGCAACATGCGTTTCATCTCTACTCTTTACATGTCCATACCAAGACAAACGTTTACCTTTCAACTTTTCAGTCATTGGCGCCACTTTCAAACTTCCTCTAATATACTCATTTCTCACTTTATCCATTCTCGTCACACCACACATCCATCTCAACATTCTCAACTCGGGGACCACTGCTCAGGCAATAAAATAACATTAAATGATGAGTATAAATGAAAGTAAATCTTGGACAAGTTACTTTCATTAGAGAAGCTGGAGGAAAAGGGAAAGCTCTACTTGGAAAACCATCTCGGACCACTTATTGAATTAGTGTGATCCGCTAACGTGGAATTGACGTTTCATCTTTCAACTAATTTACTAACAAGAGTATGTAGGCTTCCAATGATATTGTAGCGACACCTAAAACGTTATTTTTAGTTCAAGCGTAACCTGAATATAGTTTGTTCAGAATCAGTAACTGAATGGCTACCAATCCAATTGTTTTTATCATCATCATCATCATTTCAGTCGACAGACGTCCACTGTTGTACATAGGCCTCCCCTAAGTGTCGCCACAATGATCGATCCTGTGCGTCCCGTATTCATCGGATTCCCGCAACCTTCACCAGGTCATCGGTCCACCTTGTAGGAGGCGCTGCGTCTTCCAGTACGAGGTCGCCACTCCAGAACCTTTCAGCCCCAACGGCCATCTGTTCTGCGAGCAATGTGCCCTGCCCATTGCCACTTAAGTTTGGCGAGTTCAGAATCGAATCCTATAATTTTTACACAATGTTATATTTTGGCGACCGGAGCAAGGAGGAGTGACAAGCAGTCGCCTCCTTCTGCGAAGCAGTAATGCTAGCAAAAGAGGAGGCCGACCGCATCAGACAACGGCGGCGCTCACAGCGACCCAGCCGCCGCCGGGATCGCCGATCCCGATTTCCGGCCACCGTAGACGCGTGTTCGTTGACGGCGAGCTATGGGTAGCTCGCTGTCCGACCGTCCGGTAACTGACCGCACCGGGCCCAAGTCGTCGACGGCGCGCACTGTTCCCGCGCGCCTCAAGGAGTCGTCAGCAACAGTAGGGGTGGAAGCCTACCGGGGCCAGGGTTATCCGAAAGGGAAGTTCGGTCCCTGTACGAAAGGCAGGAAGGAACAGGAATAGGTTTTTAGTCAGTAAGAGTCTGACACTGTCTCCCTCTCCGCCTAAGAGCGGGGGATGTCATTGGATGATTTTCCCACCGCAATAAAAAAGGTCACAAGTTGGACACCACCGACACTGAGTAGAACACAGGTAATTTTCTTTCTTTCTTTTGTTTTATTTTTCTTTCTTTTACGTGACGGCAGGTCATAGGGAGCGAGAGCAAAACAAACACTCAGTCTTACACATTACATACAAATTATCTTGAAGTCTCCGTTTGTATATTAAAATATATATTTTTTTATGTTAATGCGTGTCAAACGTGTTACTCGTGTGTGTCGTGTCATGTAGTTCTTGATTTATGAAATGCTCCTTTCTTGTTACCTTGCATATTACGTTACAACCACAAAATAGATAAGTACAGAAGTCTAATCTACATACTGCGCGTGCTCTCACAACTCACACTTGGCCACCGCTCACACACACGATATCTCGTCGCCCTCGGCCCGCTCGTCGAACAGTTCCGGCTCAGACGCTCATTAGTGTGCGTCCACAGAGCGCAGGGATAAAAGTGAAGTATATATTTTTTTATTTTTTTTTATTGTGGGCAAAAATCATCTAATGATAACCCCCGCTCTTGGGTGGTGCGGGAGATAGTGACAGACTCTTACTGACTAAAAACCCACCCCGGTCCTTCTAGCCTCTTCATACCGGGGCTCGAGTTTCCTTGCGGATAACCCTGGCCCCAGTAGGCTTCGACCCAGCTGGGCCCCTCCTGTTGCTGACAACTCCTTGAGGAGCGCGGGAACAGTGCGCGCCGTCGACGTCTTGAGCTCGGTCCGGACAGTTACCGGACGGTCGGACAGCGAGCTTCCCATGGCTCGCCGTCCGCGAGTCCGCGAAGTACATACATGAGATTGTCTTCTGTACCTACCTATTTTGTGGTATAACTTCAAGACAGAATTTGTATTTTTTGTGTGAAATTTTAGATTGTTTGAAAAGGAAAATGTCTTAATGTTTTCTGAGTGTGGTTTTGAATTAATTGGTTTTTACGTAATGCTTTTTCAGTTACAGGTTTTAATTGAATATTCTAAGAATTGTTTTTATTTTTAAGAAAAAGTAAACTTTGCCTCACTCTAGGAATTAAGGTAGAACTACACTACGTACCACAAAATAGATAGGTACAGAAGACAATCTCATGTATTTACTTCACTTTTTATACCTACGCTCGGTGGACGCACACTAATGAGCGTTTGAGCCGGAACTGTTCGAAGAGCGGGCGTGGATCTAGTGTAGACCGACGTGCCAGATCGGACGTACGTGCACAAAATATATAGGTACAGAAGTCAATCTACAGACTGTGCGAGCTCTCACAACGCACACATAGACACCGCTCACGGACACGATATCTCGGAGCGCCTCGGCCCGCTCGTCGAACAGTTCCGGCTCAAACGCTCATTAGTGTGCGTCCACCGAGCGTAGGTATAAAACGTGAAGTACATACATGAGATTGTGTTCTGTACCTATCTATTTTGTGACACAAAGGAGAAGGGAAGAAGTAGTGCGACAGAGTTTACCCCGAGGGACGAGATATTCAAAGCAATTCTTTCATAGCATGTTACAATTCATATTACGTTACAGTCTGCACCCAGCTTTACAATTCACAAACCAATAAAAAATATTGAAAACAAAGAACCATAAAAAAGCAATAAATATTATTAAAACAACCCCTCTCTACTCTCGGGCGAACTAATTGCTGATCGACCCCACCCTGTATACCGCACTTAATAAAATCACTTTTGGAACACCCTTTGTGTTACATTGCGGGTTTTTGATTACGCGGCCCCTTTGACTAGCGAGTGGAGTGCGGTACCGGCTTTTAGTAGGTACGGGGTTCGATCCGGTTTTAGGGAAATGTGCATTTTAATGCGCTGATCTGTTTTTATCTTGTTTTTTGATAGCGCTTGTTATCAAAAAAATAATACAGGCTTTGACAGAATAATTTTAAACACATTTATTGTGCGTACAGCGAAGGAGTGGAATTCCCTGCCGGAGTCTGTGTTTCCTGATAGCTACAACTTAGGGGTCTTTAAGACAAGAGTGAAAAGGTTGCTCCTAGGCAAGCGTGTTCCATCGTCGACCACATCATCGCTTACCATCAGGTGTGATGGTAATCAAACGCAAGCCTATCAATAATAACAAAAAAGCTATAAATTTTCCAACTGAGAAATTATAAATAGAAAAACTAATAAAATTTCGCCCGACCCAAGAGTCGAACCAAGACCTGACTGACACCAGTCATGACCAAAATCATTAATTAGATAAGCTATTACCATTTCTGTAATTTTTAACTAATTTACTAACATCAATATCATTCTCTACACCTCGATATAAAATTGATTACTCTGGCTAGAATTTTCCACCGACAAGACCAATAAGTCTCGTCACTAGCCAGTCATTCATCTACATTACCAAAAAAAAAATACAACAAAAAAAAACACAAATATTAGTATCATGGTCACAATTCTACTAATAACTTAATAAAAATTATCATTTATTCCCCACACAAGGGACTCTGCCCCGACCCAGGAGTCGCCCATGATTGACCCAGGATGCTGAACAGTAGTGTTTTTGATCATGCACATCATACACAAGGAACAAAATCATTAATTACAAAAACTATTAAATTATGACGAAAATCAAATATTACCATCAAATCATTCCCTACACCCCAAAATAAAATTGATAACTCTGGCTAGAATTTTCCACCGACAAGATCAATACTGCCCTCGTTAGTAAAAAAGACGCATCTAACATTTATTCCAGATTTGAGTTATATACATTGCCGGAATCAGGAAAAAAAGGCGCATCAGCTTATATTTTTAATATTTTGCAAATTTTCTCCAGTGCGGTTTTAACACAAGGAAAAAAGGCCCGATTTCCCGTTTCATTCAATAAAACATTTTTTATCCGTTTTTACTTATTGTTAGATACGTATTTTTAACTATCAGGGGCAGAATAAGTCTCGTCACCATTACAAAAGAAAAAACAACAAAAAAAACACACAATTTGAGAAAAAAAAAATATCATGGTCACAATTCTACCAATAACTTTATTAAAATTATAATTCATTTGTTCATTCCCCACAAAAGGGAATGCCCCTAGAAATGACGATACATTACTACTTGAGCGAGATCTGTCCGAGATATGTGCAATAATATATTCACCCCAATTTGGCAAGTGTGGTTGTCATTGTGTCACCCTAGTTACTGTGACCACGCTGCGGTGAACTTGATATTGAAAACCGGTTTTTTTGTGGTTTTATTGTAATATAAATTTATTATTATATGTTGTCGTGATGAAGAGCTCATGGATCATGGGAATAATCTTGAAAGAAAATACATTTCATTAGGTCAACACAATGGCCTCAGAATACTTAAAGTCATAAGTACCCATGGTACCGCAACCCCGCGTCTACGGTGGCCGGAAATCGGGATCGGAATCCCGGCGGCGGCGGCGAGGGCGCCGTTGCCTGATGCGGTCGGCCTCCTCCTTTGCTAGCATTACTGCTTCGCAGAAGGAGGCGACCGCCTGCCACTCCTCCTCGCTCTGGACCATGGCTTGAACCAAGGCCTGGCGCGAGGTCTCCGCCGCCGATCGCCCCCACGAGGGCACGGCGATGCTCCGCCCGAGCAGGGCACACCTCGACTGTGTGCTCCACCGTGTGTTCTTCGTTCTCCGGGCGTTCCGCACAGTGGCGACACCCGGGCGTCTCCGCTTGAATCCGGTGCAGATACCTCCCTAACGTGCCATGTCCGGTGAGGACCTGCGTCATGTGGAAGGTAAGGACGCCGTGAGGTGTTTCCAGCCACGCCTTAAAGAGGGGACTTACCGCCATAATTGTGGCGTGCCCAATTCTAAGTCATTTGACATTCACCAACCCGCACCGGGCCCGCGTGGTGAACTAACGGCTCATTCACACTCCTAGAAAGGAAGCCAGAGTCCTAACAGTGAGAACATTAAAAAGGCTGATGATGATGATTATTGCCCTACCGTTACCGAGGAGAAGGCTTCAGAAAGTAACTGTTTTATAGCACTGCTCGGGAGTTACTTCCCTACTTACAACTCACCAAGAATCAAATCTCAATTAATTAACAAAATCACATCACCCAACGTGTCAAGACAAGAGAGCATCCAATAATTACAGCAGATCGTGACACAAAGGGGTAAGAGCAAATATATGCACCCTTCTGTAAGTGAACAACCCGTTGATACCCAGTGGCGTAATTTAGACGAGGGTGACGGCGCATCAACAAGGCCTTTTTACAAGCTTTTATTTAGTTTCACCTGTCCCGAATTTTGTCTGTCATCAAATCTTAAAAAAGGAAATTTGACCCACTTCCCGGTTACCAATTGAGCTAAATTTTGCATGCATGTGTAAATCAGATGACAAGGAGCTGATCTGATGAAACGGAAGGTGGCTATAGGAACTTGGTAGTTAAACGATACAACCCCGTCGAGTTTGGGCTCGTATGATTTGTCTTGACAAGTATTAATTATAAAGGTATACCAAGCTATAAAAGCTTGCTATGAAAAAGTGATTATCATTAAAAGCTTGTTCTTTCATAGACTCGAAAACGAGACAGCGATTATCGCAATCCAATGTTCAACCACATCGTCGCTTACCATCAGGTGAAATAGTCGTCAAACTCAAGCCTATATATAACTAGCTTCTGCCAGCGGCTTCGCCCGTGTGGCAGTAGGTTACTCCACATAAACTTGGACCTTTCACCGAGACACCATGGCGGTGCGACCAGTCGCATATATATACAACAAAATAGAGTTACTCCCTTGGTGTCCGTTTGGCTGCGCAACCAATTTGGTGGCGCGACTAGCTAGGACGTGTGGCGACTCTGGTATCTGTATGGTGTCTAGTTTGGTAGCTTAGCGCTATATTTCACCGAGACACCATAGCAGCGCAACTGGACGCACCGCCATGGCATCCCGATAAAATATAGCCGTTAGAGTTTCGTAAAATCCGTTCTTAGCAGATCTCTACACCCTATAAGGAACCTACCAGCCAAATTTTAAGTTTGAAAGTGTTATAGTTTCTGAGATTTCGTGTTAATCAGCGAGTGGTATCTCGGTTTTATAATCATCATCATCTTCCTGCCCTTGTCCCATGTTATTTGGGGTCGCCGCAACACTTTTTTTTCTTCCATTCTACCCTGTCACCCGTCACACTATCATTAACTTCCTTTTTTTTCATATTACTCTTTACACAATCCATAAAATTTTTCTTTGGCCTCCTGTCGCAGGTCTGCTGGAAGAAATTTTGTTTTGCAATAAGCAGCACCTTTATACTCTTCTATCACATCGTCATTTCAACCGAAGGACTGTTGCACATAGGCCTCCCCAAAGTGTCGCCACAAGGAACGGTCCTGTGCGTCGCATCCACCGCATTATCGCGACTCCTTTTCTTTCATATCAGTCTTCACACAATCCATCTATCTTTTCGTATGTCGCTATTATAATATAGAAAAAGTTATAAGAAACCCTCGTTCTTAGAGGCCCCGCATGTGCGAGGCCCCTTTGGGTGGCCTAACTACGCTACTGAGATACCCTTAGGCGTACCACAGCTAGTTAGCGCACCCGTGGTTGACGTAACAAGATTTGTATATGTTCTTTCGCAGACTTTGAAAAGTATGAAAGATATGTAATATCACGTATATTCCCTGAAGGGATAAGAGTGACGTACATATATACAATATTAATATTCTAGTATATGGGGAACACGTGCCAAGTCTTTTTTTTGTAAAGAATCTATGTACAAAATTTCATAACTGTATCATGAAAAATCACAAAGTTATAAGCTTGTTATGTCAGCAAAAAAACATAAGTCTATTAATTTTTTTCATTAGTCTATTCATTCATAGGCTATTCTGGCGACTGAAGGGTTGTTTTGCACTCGCACCCAGCTGTTTGCTAGCACCTAATGCCCGCTATGAGCTACCGTGACCTGCGTTGTACTTAGGGTCGGTGATGTCCAACTTGTGAAAGTTTTAAATATTTTTGAAAAAAAATATAACATGGTGTGCAATGGGTAATTCGCTGTCCGACCGTCCAGCCCTGGGGCCAGCTTACTGAGGCCAAGGTTATCCGAAAGGGAAGCTCGGTCCTAGTACGAAAGGTAACAAAGAAACAAGAAGTTTTTAGTTAGTAAAAGTCTGATACTATCTCCCGCTCGGCCCAAAAGCGCAGGGGATGTCATTCGATAATTTTACCACCACAAAAAAACATCTTTAGACAAACCGTCCCCAAATTCTCTGATCTCTACTTACTCTACTCAGATAATAATACCATTGCTCCAATCTGCCATCCTCAAGGGACAGGAGCGAGAGATAATGCACAATTACATATGCACCCTAGTGCGGTCATACCCATTGATTGCGTCACCCCAAGGCTACGGATGTCTATAGTATATTGATTGTAATAGTCCAGATATAATTGCAACGCATTCATCATGATTTCAAAACGACTGACTGACGTTTGTACAATTCGTTTTGGGAGATTAGTCAGTGGTTTTTGAATTGTTATGTTAAATGTGGACATGTGATGTTGAGGATGTGAGCATGTGACTAGAATATTGTTCAACGTGTGATAAGTCTTTTCTCAATAATGTCAAAGTCGATTTTCAGTCTATCTAGATAGTAGAAGTTTCCTAAACTCGTTAAAAAATAAAAAGCCCGTTTTGACATTTTGAGAAAGGCCCTAGAATGTAACTTAAAATGAAATTGAAAGAAACAATCCTTACTAATATTATATAAAACCTTTTTATATAAAAAAATAACCGACTTTACAAAAAAAAAAATATTGAATTTGAGGAGTTCCCTCGATTTCGCAAAGATTCCATCATCAGATCTCAACTTGGTGACAAAGTTATGCGCGAACAAACATAAAAAAAAATACAAATACAAACAGCCGAATTGAGAACCTCCTGCTTTTTTAGAAGTCGGTTAAAAAGCGAAAGCGAATTTGTTTGTTCGTTACGTCTTCACGCCTAAATGGCAAAACCAATTTAGATGAATTTTGGTACAGAGATAGTTGGGACCCTGGAGACGGACATAGCCTAATTTAAAAAGAGAAAAAGAAGGGGGAGAAAGAGTAAAGTATATTAATAAAAGTAAAAGCTAGTATACCTTTATTTAGTCCGTTAAGTTTATATTAAATCGCAAAATACTCAATACACAGAATAAAACTATTTAACCTTTTGAATACCGAAATTAGACTCAATCGAAAGACAATGAGAGAGCGAAAAACCAATTCCAATTATCATCATACAAATCATTGATGTTCATTACAAAGACAACAATTACAACCACAAAAACTAGTCCAATAAAACCCGTTAAAACCCACACCAATAAAAAACGGTGACAAAAAAAGCCTAATAAATCACGGGACCACTATCCGAATAAACACCACACGTGTGTGGACTCGACTCATAATCCCCACCCCGACATACAAATAATGCGTATTTGTGCACGGATTAGCGCGTCCCGTGTCCAATTACTGGTCTCTACAGTACAAAGCGTGGTCACCCCACCGCAGTAGTATTCAAATAGACTTGGGGCGAATCCTTTTATTGGAAGGCTTTGTCTCTTTTTGCTGTGTGATGTGGTCACCCTAGTTTTAAGCTGTGAACCCTGTATAGGGTGTTTTATTTGAGTTATTATTTTAAAACTTATTTGATATGCTACTGGAATAGACTGGGTGGATTATTTGGAGTTCTGGGGTGCGGAGTTCGATGCCTGCGTCGGATAAAATAGATTCTTACAGGTTAGAAGTATCTCAACAGCAATTTAGGATTGTTGTATATTACACTAATATTGTAAAGAGGTAAAGTTTGTTTTTTGATTTGTAGGAGGTAATCTCTGAAAGTACTGGTCCGAATACAATTTTTTTTAACTGTTCTGACCCGTTTTTTGTTTTTTTTTTGGCCCAGGCCAAAAAATAAATAGGTACAGATGTCAATCTACCTAAAAAGCGCGCTCGAGTAACGCACACATAGACACCGCTCACGGACACGATATCTCGGAGCGCCTCGGCCCGCTCGTCGAACAGTTCCGGCTCAAACGCTCATAGTGTGCGTCCACAGAGCGTAGGTATAAAAAGTGAAGTACATACATGAGATTGTCTTCTGTACCTATCTATTTTGTGCCGAGGCGCTCCGAGATATCGTGTCCGTGAGCGGTGTCTATGTGTGCGTTGCTCGAGCGAGCTTTGTACGTAGATTGACTTCTGTACCTAAAAGACGGCTTACCGGAGCTCCTAAAGTCCTAATACGCGGGTGGGCTTATTGACCTTCATGTGACGTCATGACGTATCTATACTTCTATACTAATATTATAAAGAGGTAAAATTTGTAAGTTTGTATGTTTGTAAGTTTGTATGTAGGGGGTAATCTCTGGAAGTACTGGTCCGATTGCTAAAATTTTTTCACCGATAGAAAGCTGCTTTATTCCTGAGTGACATTGGCTATATTTTATGTACGCGGGCGAAGCCGCTGGCAAAAGCTAGTATATTGTATAGAAGTTTAACTGCCAAAAAGCCAATCGCTCCTGCGGCTTAATTTATAGCAATATGTTGTTGAAAAGCAAATTTTGTTGATTTAATGTCCATAGTATAGGCGTTTTGTAATGTTTATCTACTTTTATAATTACTGATTGTGCCATTTCTCAATTACGGTAGAGAGTGGGTGTGTTCTAAACTTCTAAAGGGAAGCCGGTGGGAATCGAGTTGTATGGAACCTTCGTCACTGGTACTTATATATTTTGTGACGCAGGCGTGTTTTCAATTACGTAAAATATAATTTATTATGTAAAGCTCGTTCGTTATATTACATAAACTGGCAATTAATAACAATACGCATCTTACAGGCACTTAATAATGCCGCCCTCCTAATAATCTCAGATATCAAAGCCACATCCCTAACGATTGTCTCCATTGTGTTATGGATAGGGAAGGGACAAAGTATCGATGTTTGCAAAATATCGATCATCATCATTTCAGCCGATACACGTCCACAGTTGGACATAGGCTTCCCCCATGCGTCGCCATAACGAACTTTCCTGTGCGTCTCGCATCCATCTGTTTCCCGCAACCTTCACCAGGTCATCAGTCCACCTTGTTGGAGTCCAAAATAAGATATCGTAATTTTTTTATTGATATAAACCAGCGCTTGACTGCGAGCCCACCCGATGGTAAGCAGTAATGCAATCGTTGATGATGAGGCGCCCTATAAACTACCATTAAGTGATTAAGAGCCTATTCACTCTAGCCTTGAAGATACCTAAATTCTATTCGTATGGGAAGACCGCAGCGGGCAAATTATACAGTTGCGCCACGTACATGTAATAGAAATCAAGGGACAGAAATTAAACCCCGGTCATGAAACTCAAGGCAAAGAAGGAACATAGGTGAGGTTTTAGCCAGTAAAAGTCTGACACACTCAAGCTCAACGAAGGAACGTGGTGAGTTTTTAATCAGTAAAAGTCTGACAGTATCTCCTGCTCCGCCCAAGAGCGGGGGTTGTCATTGGATGATTTTCTCACCGCGAAAAAAAAACATACTGCTACAATTATTGTGTTATTCACGTTGTTGAGCAGTTAGATATTTAAAAAAATATATTTTTATCGATACTTTTAATTCCCTTTCCCATCCCTAGTCGTTTATTGTCGCCCCCCGGCAGTATCTCGTTGAAAAATGTCACAATAACCACTTATAAAGGACAGATGTGGTTTTTAGGGATTTATTAGGAATCCGTATCAAATTGATAAAAAAGGACACTTTGTATAAGTACGATTCCGTCGGTCTGTCACGGATCTGATGAGTGGATATCGGATATCTATGATCTGATGCTTATTTTGGCATCTGCTCATTCATATTGTAATATAATCAGCTGTCTAGAACTCATAACCAGATATCGGACGTGAGGAGCGGTAGGCGGTGGCCTCCTGCGAAGCACTAATGCTAGCAAAGGAGGAGGCCGACCGCATCAGGCAACGGTGCTCTCGCCGCCGCCGCCGCCGGTATTTCGATCCTGATTTCCGGCCACCGTAGACGCGGGCTTGCGGATGGCGAGCCATGGGTCGCTCGCTGTCCGACTGTCAGGACTGACAGACCGGATTGAATCCAAGACACCGACGGCGCGCACTGTTCCCGCGCGCCTCAAGAAGTTGTCAGCAACAGCAGGGGCCCAGCCGATTTAAAACCTAGTGGGGCCAGGGTAATCCGAAAGGGAAAAAAGGGAATCTTTAAGTCGAGAGTGAATAGGTTTCTTCTAGGTAAACGCGTTCCATCGTCGACCGCATCGTCGCTTTCCATCAGGTGAGATAGCGGTCAATCGCAACCCTATCAATAATAAAAAAAGGGTATGAAGGCTAGAAGGCACGGGGTGGATTTTTAGTCAGTAAGAGTCTGACACTATCTCTCGCTCCGCCCAAGAGCGGGGGTTGTCATTGGATGATTTTTGCTCACCAAAAAAAAAGGTCGGACTTAGCTAGAGTCCTGCAGTCCTTAACTGTGTAAGTAAAAAGCTTCTAAAATAGATAAAAAATCCTAGGTCCCTTGAGCCCAGAACAGTAGCGTAGCTAAGCAGAGCAAACGAGCCTCGCCCAAGCGAACGAGGTTTTATTTTTATGATAGAAAGGCTCGTGTTTGACCACTTTTTAATTGCAGCTGATGGTAAGCGATGATGTCCTCGTAGAACAGATGGCCGTTGGGGCCAAAAGCTTCTGGAGTGGCGACCGCGTACCGGAAGACGCATCTTTGGAAGGCCTCCTACAAGGTGGACCGATGACCTAGTGATGGTTGCGGGAAACTGATGGATGCGAGACGCACAGGATCCGTCCTTGTGGCGACACTTGGTGGAGGCATGTGTCGAACAGTGGACGTATATCGGCTGAAATGATGACGCGACGATGTAACCGATTTCTGAGTTGCAACAGTCGTTTTCGAATTTATGAAAAAAAAGTCCCCGCTGATGTGTCTTCATTCATTAATTATCAGCCTTTTTAATGTTCCCATTGCTGGGACTCACGCCTCCTCTCTAGGAGAGGGAATGGGCCGTAATCCACCACGCGGGCCCAGTGCTTGTTGGTGGATGTCACTTGTCTTCGAATTTTTGGTTCTAGGACATGCCGGTTTCCTCACGATGTTTTCCTTCACCGTTTTGAGAGCAGTGAAGATGAAATAAATTACACAAAGTAATGCGCCTGGCTGGGTTCGAACCTGCGACCTACAACTCGTAAGTCGGGGCCATTACCACTCGGCCACCACTGCTCTCAATGGCTCTCAATGTATCTTCACCCATGTCTAAATGAACCCAGGTTACGCCTCTGGTTGAGTTATTTAGGTTTTTACATCGTTCCTAACAGGGTACGGAACCCTCGTTACTTTATTCCGACACTGGCTTATTTTTTTATCTCGTTACAATTTTATTGTTAATCCCTATGTCAATAAAGCGATTTGTCAGGATATTATCTTTTTGTATAGAGATTAAATCGGACCGTTAGCTACTGTAGTATGGTACCTATGTTGGAGAGATTTGGGGTCACAGATTCTATTCATGGTATCTTGGTAAGATCGCTGGGACAGCTGGATGACGCTACCGACCCTATGTCACGGTGAGCGAGCTAAACGTGGGGCAGCGAGCGGTTACATCATCATCATCAGCTTTTTTAATGTTCCCAGGGACTCAGGCCTACTCTCTGGTAAAGGGAATGGGCCATAATTCACGCGGGCCCAGTACTGGTTTGTGTTGTCATGTCGGGTTGTGAAAAGTATTTCTATTCTATTCTTTCTATTCTATTCTACATGTCTTCGAATTTGCGGACGGCGAGCAATAGGTAGCTCGCTACCCTGTGTGGCCAAATCGCTGGGAACAGCTTGATGAGACACGCTAAAAATCGAGAGGAAGCCTTTTTTTAGGTGGGAAATCAACCAATGACATCTCCCGCCCATGGGCGGGGCGGGCAAAACCCACACATAGTTCCTTCGTTGCCTTTCATTCCAGGGCCGGTTTTTCCTTTCAGAAGCGAACCCATGGTCCCAGTAGGCTTCAAGTCTGCTGAGCCCCTACGGTTTGCTGCCATCTCCCTGAGGCGTGCGTGCAACACGACGCGTCGTCGACGACTTGGACCGGACGGTCGGATGGCGAGCTACCCATTGCTTACCGTCCACAAGCTCGCGCCTAAGAATTATTGTGGAAAAATTGCTAGTATTATTTACCAGGACCATCATCATCATCATCATCTTCCTGCCCTTGTCCCGTTTTATTTGGGGTCGGCACAACACGTTTACCAGGACCAAAAACAGTAAAAACATAACTTTTAGCTACAATCAAGGTCTTTAAATCAAGAGTGATATGTTACAGTATCTAATTGACGGTTTTCGAAAGGTTTAAAATGAACTTGTTTTTTAATTTAAACCTTTGTAAAACCATTTCAAGATCTGCAAGAACAAAGTTCAAACCATTACCATACAGAAAGTAGTTAAAACTCAGACTGAACAAAGATAGTTATATTACTTGTACGACGTGGAACTTTTAAGTGGAGAGTTTAACAAGTTACTTTTAAACTAAGTTCAAGGATTATCTACGGCTTTGAGGTCCTTACTCCCATTTAATGCCATAAACCTTTTTATAAAAAAAATAACCGACTTCACTAAAAAATTTAATTGAATTTGAGGAGTTCCCTCGATTTCGCAAAGATTCCATCATCAGATCCCAACTTGGTGACTATGGGACCATTTGGGAAGTTATATCCTTTCCAACAAAAAAAGAATTTTTCAAATCGGTTGGCAAGCGACGAAGTTATGCGTGAACAAACATAAAAAAAAAAAAACATCCGAATTGAGAACCTCCTCCTTTTTTAGAAGTCGGTTAAAAACAGTGACTTTCTGAAGCCTACTCCTCGGTAACGACTAGGTTAACAGGTAATATATGAAAAAAATACTGGGCAAGTGCGAGTCGGACTCGCGCACTGAGGGTTCCGTGCAAACTACAATTCCCGAATGGAGTTTCGAAGATTTTTCCAAATGGAAAGAAAAAAAAAAGAAAACATGTTTATTCTGCCCGTATAGACACACAAATAATTTTCGAAAAACAAAAAATAAAAACAAATTAAAACAAAAATTAGTTGCCCTATGAGATCACGTGTGAACCGGGCTTAACTTGCTTGAACCATAGACAACTCAGCTGTCTGGGTTGTCTATTAAAACAATATTTTTTTTATAGTCTATGCGACACCGGCCGACACGTGCCAATGGCAATTTTTTTGTGCTTTAGGTAACAACAAATTTACTGTTTTCAAATTTATTCCTATGCCTATGCCATAAGACCTTGCTTTGTGTCAAATTTCAGGATTCTGGGTCAACGGAGGGAAGGACACCGTAGACTCATAGTAAGGTTCAGTTGAAAACCAGCGTCAGGCAACTGCTACGTAGTGGCCTGGCACTACGCTGTACTGGGCCTATTTGGCGCAGCCGAGAGACACACAATGTTGATGTATTTTAAGATTCATCATCATCACCATCAGCCTTTTTAATGTTGCCACTGCTGGGACTCAGGCCTCCTCTCTAGGAGAGGGAATGGGCCGTAATCCACCACATGTCTTCGAATTTCAATCTTTGAGAGTATCAGAACATAGGTTTTTTTGCGACATAAACGGTCGTATCTTTTTTATTCGTTAACTTAGAAGTTTGATTTTTTTACAGCTTGAAGGGACCGCAGACCTGAGTATATGGTTGTGATTTCAACTCGATACCTCCACACGCTCTTGAGATGGATGGATGGACGGACAACAAAGTGATCCAATAAGGGTTCCGTTTTTTCCAATTGAGGTACGTGGGGCCAGGGTTATCCGAAAGGAAACTCGAGCCCCGGTATGAAGGCTAGAAGGAACGGGGTGGGGTTTTTAGTCAGTAAAGTCTGACACTATCTCCCGCTCCACCCAAGAGCGGAGGTTGTCATAAGATAATTTTTGCCTACCGAAAAAAAAAATCCTATACCGGTTCCGTTTTTTCCATTTGAGTTACAGAACCCTAAAAACGCTAGTCGTCAAAATAAAAAAGTCAAAACGGTCCTTTTATTTTTTGACAACTTTAGCTCTTATTAAACACGCCACATTAAATAACGAAAAAACCAACAAAAAAACATGAGTATCCAAAAAAAACTAAGCTACCGAAACCGCCATTTCAAATGCATACCACAAACCATTAAAACAAATCATTTCCAGTCCAATAACTACTAAGTATTGGTTATTTCACACACCCATAACCTCTTGCTCTCCACCCCTGGCAGTGAGCCGTGAATATGTGAGGGCTGTTCTCTTTACATGTCTGTAAAGGGATTGGAAACATGGTCGGTATGTAAAGTATTTTGTTAATTTTTAGGAGGGTTAAAATAAAATTGTTATTAAAATTGGGTGGCTTTACTGTAATAATTTGAAGTAGGCGTGTGTAACTCTTTATTGAACGGACTCACTGTTCCGAAACGTTTTAGTGTTCCGAAAGATTGAAATATCCCACCAAAAACATTTCATGTAAAATGTCGCCAAGACGACCACATAAGGTGTGCCCTGTGAAAAAGATATCAGATCTCATGTAGAGCCAAGCTTCTGAATCTACACGGCCTAACTCTACCGACCCAAACTTCACAAATTCTACATTTCAGTAAAAATGTTATGGCTTCGCCGTTTCGCTACCGTCGTGGAGGTGATGCGAATATTTAGTTTCTGAAGTAAGTAACGAAACTTTTCCAAAATAAAGCAAATCTTTTCGTTAAAAAAAAATCATTTTCATGTACCCAATTAGAAACACAGTAAATCCGCACGAAAAAGCTAGTAAACTAATATTCTCCTAACCCTCTTAGCAGGCGACACAACAGCGCCATACTGACGCAACCTAATACCATAAGATAATCTAGGCTTACAATTTTTAACAATAAATACAGGATTAGGGATCCGCGACCGTGACGGTTCTCTTTTATGAGAGATTTTAATTTTAAAGGGTTCCGTGATCTTGTTATGGTTTTTGATCGCATGTTGGGGGTTTAGGGATAATGCTGTTATTCAAAAGAATGGGTTAAAAAGAATTTTAAACAGTTGAACTGTAAAGGTGAGTATAGACTACAACATTTTCTGGAGCATTTCTGTGTAATGTAACGTTCTTACGAATGGTACAATACAGGCAAAAGCTCAGTTTCCAAAGCATTTCCATGTAATGTAACGTTCCTGCGAATGCTCGGCGTTATGTTACGGGTAAATGCTCACAGTGAGTGTGCATTTACCAACATTTCGTTGTACCTTGCGTTAATTTTTTTTTAAATGGCTCGACGAAATTTTACACCAATATGTACGTTGGTTTGTAACAAAGAGGCGAGCGTGCTCGACGTTTAGTTCGTAAAAGGCTGATACACTAGAACATATCATAGAGCGGCTCGTTGTTCTGTTACAAGTAAATGTTGTAATCTGTACTCACCTTTAGGGTTTAACCCACAGAACAGAAAATATAGGTAGAAGTGCCCCTAACGTGGCTAAGCACGGGAACCAGTGTCGTCAAACTCACACATTTGCGTATCAAATTGTACATTACACACATAAAAAACAGTAATATGATTGGCTACGAAGCTACGAATTACAAACTTAACTTTTACAAATCATATTCTTATTGCTTTCATAAATTAGGTCTTATTACAACGTAAGAAAGTTGTTATTATTTGACATGACACGAACAATAAAGAAGTTTTAACCAATTTACAACGAGTTCGGCTACTCAACGCTAGATGGCGCTGTAACCAATTTATTCTATTCAGAACGCTAGTGCCTTTGAAATAGATGCCATATTCACCTGCACTAGTATATAATATGTAATAGGCGAATTTCGCCTACTGTTGACACACGAGCGATATCTAAGAGACACTTCCTCTACTTTTCGTTATTCCGTGGTTTAACCACACTGGGTCTTTTGTGAATGTAAGAATCTGCCTTGGCAAGAGGAGCTAGTCAAATCAAATCAACCAATGAAGAGAAGCTAGTGTATCAGTATACTATAGCATAATCGGCATTTTTATCGCCCAGTGCGGGTTGATGAATGTCACATGTCTTCGAATTTGTGGAAGGCGAGCAATGACTAGCTCGCTATTCGACCGTCCGATAACTGTCTGAACCGAGCCCAAGTCGTCGACGGCGGGCACTGTTCCCGCGCGCCATAAGGAGTTGTCAGCAACAGCAGGGGCCCATCTGGGTCGAAGCCTACTGAGGCCAGGGTTAGCTCCGAAAGGAAGCTCAGCCCCGGTATGAAAGGCAAGAAGGAACGGGGTGGTTTTTTTTGTCAGTAAGAGTCTGACACAATCTGCCGCTCCGCCCGAGGACGAGGGATGTCATTCGGATGATTTTTACCCACCAAAACAAAAGTCATCAACGCGCCAACGTCTCCAGGACCAATCCTGCGTTAAAATATACAATTATCTTGAAGAGCATATCTTATTTAAATACTAAGATACGAACAATAAAGCCGGCTGGGAGTCGGCGCTCGCTGTGGAAAAATGGAGCGGTTCATTACTCGAAGACGGACGTCTATCACACCGAAACCGCAGACATTACAATAATATTCCTCAACTATCACACAACGCCGTCTAGTCCCAAGCAACACAGAGCTTGTGTTATGGGTACTAGACAACTGATAAACATACTTATATATTTCTAAATACATACATATTATAGATAAATTACACCTAGACACAGAACAAATGGTCATGCTCATCACATAAACATTTGTTCTGGGTGAGAATCGAACTCACGACCTCTGGCATATCAGTCAGGGCCACTAACCACTAGAGCTAGACCAACAGGCCAATCATGGTTGAAGACTGAATATTAGGTGACAAGAGAAGACACAGGTAGTCAGTTGATTGTGAAGGTAAAGACACACTCATCTCCCTTTTTTTGGTGAGAAATTCACCTAAGGACATCTCCCGCTGTTGGGCGGAGGGACCTATTCCAGTTGCTCCGTTGCCTTTTACACCAGAGTGGAGCCACCACCTTTCCTTACAGAAGCTAACCCTTGGCCCCAGTAGGCTTCGACACAGCTGGGCCCTACGATTTGCTGACAACCGCGCCTTAGTTGCGGACAACAGCCTGTCACCTATAATACCTTTGCTGACATCTCGAGGCGCGCGTGAAACTCTTTCCGTCGACGACTTGTGGGCAGTCCAGACGGTTACCGGACGATCGGAAGGAGCTACCAGCGTTTTAATGTTCCCACTGCTGGGACTCAGGCCTCCTCTCTAGGAGAGGGAATGGGCCGTAATCCATCACGCGGGCCCAGTGCGGGTTGGTGTCGTCACATGTCTTCGAATTTTTGGTTCTAGGACATGCCGGTTTCCTCACGATGTTCTCCTTCACCGTTTTGAGAGCAGTGGTAACGAAATAAATTACACAAAGTAATACGCCTGGCCGGGTTTAAACCCGCGACCTACAACTCGTAAGTCTGGGTGGTTACTACTCGGCCGCCACTGCTACCCGTGTCATCATCATCATTTCAGCCGACAGACGTCCACTGTTGGACATAGGCCTCCCCTAAGTGTCGCCACAACGATCGATCCTGTGCGTCTCGCATCCATCGGATTCCCGCAACCTTCGCCAGGTCATCGGTCCACCTTGTAGGAGGCCTTCCGAGGCTGCGTCTTCCAGTACGAGTACGCCACTCCAGAACCTTTCAGCCCCAACGGCCATCTGGTCTGCGAGCAATGTGCCCTGCCCATTGCCACTTAAGTTTGGCGATTCGTCGGGCTATGGCCACCTTGGTTCTCCTGCTACACGGGTGCGTCGGTCTAATGTAGTTCTAGCTTTACAAATACTCCTGTCTCCGAGCAATTTCTCGCACGTCTCGGTGTGACTCAGTTTTACAAGTCAATGAGTTTTAATTTGCATCTGTCAAGGCGCCAATATCTCCGCGCTACTGTAATTTGTTACTGCTGTCGTGTATTAGGACGGGATCCTCTGTTGAACATGGTAAATGTAAGGTATTATGTTCGAGAACGTTCTGAGATATTAAGATCGCGCTGTGTTCCGACGAGGTTACCTAGTAGAGTGTTAACCCTTCAGATACCGTCAATTAGAGACACAATAGTAAGACAATAGATGCGCGGTCACCGGTGGTCGCTTGGGGATTCATGAATTAAATCATATATCCTTACTAATATCATAAAAGCGAAAGTAAGTTTGTTTGTTACGTCTTCACGCCTAAATGGCGAAACCGATTTTGATGAATTTTATTACAGAGATAGTTAGGACTCTGGAGACGGACATAGGCTAATCAAAAAAAGGGGGAGAAAGAGTAAAGTATATTAATAAAGGCGGGCGAAGCCGCGGGTAAAAGCTAGTCTTCTATAGATAGAGCAGGAGTGTCAGACTTTTACTGACTAAACCCCACCATTGGTTTACAGATGGGGAGATGTCGTTGTCATCAGTAAACTTCGACCCCGCTGGACCCGTACAGTTTGCTGACATCTCCTTGAGGAGAGCGTGGAAAAGTACGCGCCGTCGACAATTTGGCCTCAGTCTGGACGGTCGGACTGTGAGCTACCCATTGCTCGCCGTCTGCAAGCCCGCGCCTACGGTGGGGGCGGGTGAGTGAAAGTCGCTCCTTCGCGCGAGCACGTGCGCTCTCCGCCTTTACTAGCATTACTGCTTCGCAGAAGGAGGCGGTCACCCGTTCTTCCTTGCTTCGGACCATGGCCTGTACCGGCACGAGATCGTTGCCACCGATCGCCCAAACGAGGACACTGCAGTGCTCTGCCCAAGCTGGGCACACCTCTACCGTATGCTACACAAAACACAGGAATCATACAGAAACAGATGCTATGCTCCACCGTGTCCTCCAGGCGGTATTACTTTGGAAATTACCCCATAACCCTAGTAGGCATACCTAGATTCGCAATCTATAAAAACAAATGTGCCATTAACAATTTATCTCAGAAACAGCACCCTTACAACCATTACTTCTTTAACATAACAAAAGAGGACCGAACCCCCGAGCCCACGCCTAATATCTTCCTGACTCCTTAACTACAGGAACCGGAAGTCATTGATCGTCGGTCTATAAGCTCTGCACTTATTTATGTGATGTGCACTCTTCGTTTCCGGTTGATATATGTACTTGTTTTTTTTGCTACCATGTGAAGAAAAGTTTTGCTGTTTGTGTTAAGGGGATGCAACTCGACACATATTTTCACTGTTTTTCATACTGCTCTTACTTGATTATGACGTTATTACACATGTTTTCATTAGATATTTTGGAAACACAGTATCTTGGGGATATTATCAAGGCTTCTATTGAAATCTATATATATAAAAATCAATGCCACTTTTCGTTGTTATTTTATAACTCAAGAACGGGCTCACCTATCCAAACCAAATTTTTAGGCTTTGTTTGGACTATTTAGTACATGGTTTATGTGAAGTTTGGTAGGGTAGAGTAGGGTAGAGTAGGGTATACTAGGGTATAGTAGGGTAGAGTAGGGTAGAGTAGGGTAGAGTAGGGTAGAGTAGGGTAGAGTAATGTAGAGTAGTGTAGAGTAGTGTAGAATAGTGTAGAGTAGTGTAGGGTAGAGTAGGGTAGAGTAGGGTAGAGTAGGGTATAGTAGGGTATAGTAGGGCAGAGTAGGGTAGAGTAGGGAAGAGCAGGAGCGAAGCCGTGCGGGCAAAAGCTAGTCAATTTATAAATTTGTGTTAAACTAATCCAGTAGACTTCTGAAAATCTGCTATTTTGCATGAACTTTGACACTTCTTAAATTGCTCAAAAATTAAAATCTTACAAATTTTATCAAGATTCTAAATGACGACAACTTTTTTCAAACACTTTTAAGGGTTAAAAAAGAACACGTATTTCCTGGAATAAGTTTTGTAAAATATTCGAGTAAATCACGGAATTACTGAATGCTAACAGAGTTTTCAGGTATTATCTCTCTTTTTTGCGTTGCCTTTTCATCAAACGTCACGTTGGATTGAGTTAGACGAAGTAATAAGCTTTTAAATCATGCTCGATGTTTACGATAGGCGAGTGGACAAGCAGCCTCTTAAGAGTCGGTTGTAGTCACTGAGTATTTCGTATGAATTCCGCCCGGGTCTATGTTGATTTCGTGGCCCATAACAGCGGTTTTACTTTTATAAAAAAAAAAAACAATAACTATTCAAGATTTTTAAAAAACACCTTCAACAGGCCCTTTTAAAAAACAAGCTTTATAATTTTTTGTAACATTCAAACATTTCCTTGCATTGCTGCTTTACTTTGCCTAGTCTGGTACGCCCACGAAGCAAGTACAAAGGGTACGCCCACTAGTGCTTATATTTTTTCTTATTTCCGCTGACAGGACAGAATGGAAGAAAAAAAAACGTGTTGCGCCGACCCCAAATAAAACGGAACAAGGGCAGGAAGATGATGATGACTGTTCGTTGACAGTTATCTATATGAACGAGGTATTTATGACATACATTATATAATGCACCTGCACTAAAGGGTGTCTTTGACATCGACGCACAAACGAATACCAAGGAACGAATATCAAGTACATGATTCTGGACCCCAGTAGTGGAATTTTTCGTCGGCTTTTTCCTAATTTTTACGACCACTGCTCCCAGTGGACCTCCGTCCAGAATCATGGGGTCTGCTCGCTTTCTCCAAAACGAATTTTTCGTAAACGAACGATATTCATTTGACGTTAAAATTGCAAACAATCCTCTGTCATAATTATATTTTTTTTTTTTTCGAAACAGAACTAATTAGATTAGGTTTAGAGATTCGGTACGTCAAACAATTCTCCTTGAACCGTGGTTAGGAAACACGCAATCGAAACTTCGTTTTTCGGAGAAAGCGAGTAGACCCCCCCCCCCCCGTACTGGATCAATGGTATTCGTAGTGCCTCGATGTCAGACATCCTGTAGGTATAAGAAGCACATATACAAAGGTATCATAAATAAGCGCGTGTTGTCGTTTCGATACATTTTTCTGCGAATCAGAATCATGGCCGCGATCTTGAATGCATAAATATTGTGTGACGCCACTGTATCCATTGTTTTTGACGGCCAATGAACTACTGAAGACCAGAGGTAAGATATTCAATCGATGTTACAAGACGGGTGATAATAATAAGATTATTAAGAGCCTGTTTTAGTGACCACAGAACAGATGAAAGAGGTTACAATGGCCTTGTAAGCGGGGCAGGCGTTCTGCAAAGTAGGGCAATGCTCATAGTTCAACTACCAATAGCAAACTTGCGACCTACATAAGTGTGCGTCGTCTGATAGGCGAACATTACACGATAGGTTTTGCTGTCAGTTCAGCCACAGTCAAAACCTTGATTGACGAAAAACCTACCGTCTAATGCGTGCATGACGGTTTTTTTAGTACTGATTGACGAAAACCATCATTCATGATTGATGGAAGATTGACAGTTAAAACCTTTGCTAGCATCTGTAACTATTCGTATGTAATGAATTGGATTTGGAGTGTTTTAAATCCATGAATCGATTTACCATCAGTTAAAACCTATGTTCATGCAAGAATGTCGGATTTTTTTTATTTTGCTAGATAACATCTTTGTCCACTTAACCCAATTTTTAATAGGCTAGTTGCCGTAAAAAAATAAGGGATTATTCAAAAATAAGGGAAACGTATTTTTTTATTAGTTAATTTAACTAAAAATGACAAAGATGCTCGTTACAGTTACGTGTAACGGCACGCGGTGCTGCATACGCCCGGGTGTCGCCACTGTGCGCAACGCCCGGAGGACACGGTGGAGCACACCGTCGAGGTGTGCCCTGCCTGGGCGGAGCATCGCCGTGCCCTCGTGGGGGCGATCGGCGGCGGAGCCCTCTCGCGCCGGGCCCTGGTCGAGGCCATGGTCCGGAGCGAGGAGGAATGGCAGGCGGTCGCCTCCTTCTGCGAAGCAGTAATGCTTGCAAAGGAGGAGGCTGACCGCATTAGGCAACGGCGCCCTCGCCGCCGTCGCCGGGATTCCGATCCCGATTTCCGGCCACCGTAGACGCGGGCTCGCGGACGGCGAGCCATGGGTAGGTCGCTGTCCGATCGTCCGGTAATGGACCGAGTCCAAGACGTCGACGGTGCGCACTGTTCCCGCGCGCCTCAAGGAGTTGTCAGCACCAGGAGGGGCCCAGCTGGGTCGAAGCCTACTGGGGACAGGGTTGTCCGAAAGGGAGCTCGTGCCCCGGTATGAAGGCTAGAAGGAACGGCGCGGGGTTTTTAGTCTGTAAGAGTCTGACACTATCTCCCGCTCCACCCAAGAGCGGGTTTTGTCAAAGATGATTTTCCCCGTCGACAAAAAAAAAAAAACGCCGTACTGCATTTTTTCGCACGAGGTGACGTCATACGTAACTGGGCTATGATATTTTTGTTATTTTTTATTTAATCGAATAAAGAAATAATACGTGTCCAATATTATTTTATAATCTAAAATACGGACTAAATAAAATGTGGTTATTTTGACCCTTAAAACTACCCTATTACCGCGAAGATCTTCAAACGTTTGTTCCTATTCACACCTGCGATCCTATTGACCCCGTCGGACTATATCTTCATATTGATGACTCAAGATTCCCGTGCCGTGTAACATAGGACACGCACGCCTAACGGAATGCCCGCGCTTCCAGCGTCTGCTATGTGGTCCGAGTAACTGCGTGCAGTACGTGAGGTAGCCAGCCACGTAAGTGACACACGCTTTCTGATATTTTAGAGATATTACTGAACAGTGATAAGTCCCGTTGGAAAGAGAGCGTCGTCCTACCACGAGGCCTTCTCCTTTAAGTCGGTACACTCTTGCCAGAGCGGTCGTGATCATCAATGTGAATCACGATGAGTGATCATCTTTGTAATGCGGCGCCATTCATCGCGGACTGCAGCTTTCTGGGTACATTCATAAACCGAGCACTTAGTTGCGGCCTTGATCTGGTCTGTCCATCTCATTGGTGATCTACCACGTGGCCTGGTGCCCTCAACTTTGCCCTGCACTACGAGACGCTCTATGGAGTCATTACTACGACGCGATACATGACCGAAGAAGTTTAAAATGCGCGACTGCACTGTGGATGATAGGCGCTGTCTGATGCCGAGTTCTGTTAATATGGAATCATTCGTACGAAACTATGTCCACGATACTCCTAGCATCCGTCTCCAGCACCACATCTCCAAGGCGTCAACTTTCTTCTTCTCGGATTCACGAAGAGTCCATGTCCCCGATACATAGAGGAACACGCTACGAGGCCTTAGCTATAGGTATAAAACGGGCTGTTATCCGCAACTCCACGACTAAGGCGCGTATTTTGCGTCCGGGTTTACGGCAATCCAACGCGATGTTTGACGAAAAGGCAACGCAAAAAAGAGATAATGCTTGAAAACTCTGTTAGTATTTGGTAATTCCGTGATTTACTCGAATATTTTATAAAACTTTTTCCAGAAAATAGCTGTTTTTTTTAAGCCCTTAAAAGTTTTCGAAAAAAATTGTCGTCATTTAGAATCTTAATAAAATTTGCAAGGCTTCAGTCTATAGTTTTACTTTTTGAATTTATGAGTAAATTATGAAGCGTCAAAGTCCATGCAAAATAACAGATTTTCAGAGGTTCTTACTGGATTAGTGTTACACAAATTTAGAAATTAATTTCAATAGAAGCCTAGATAATATCCAAAAGATACTATGTTTTCCAAATATCTAATGAAAAATGTGTTGTAACCAGGGATGTAACGGAGGTAGTTTTATCGGAACCGAATTCGGAATCGGAGTTTTTAAATTTGATTTATCGGAATCGGAATCGGAGTCGGAATCGGATTCGGAGGCAGGGTCAGAAGTGGTGGCATGAGAAAGAATTTTTATTTACGGACAAATCAAACATTCTTTAATCATTTTTTTTTTAAATTATGAAATAAAACACAAACAATGAAAAAAAGTTAGCATATTATTTCCAAATAAACAAGAACACATATTAAATCTATGAACCTGTTCATAACAGTCGACACAGGCCGCCGTCGCCGCTATGTTATACTTCGACCTCCGATTAAAACCTCCGATTTAAAAGTGTCGGAGCCGAAGTCGGACCCGAAGGTGTAATAATAATCGGAAGTTCCGACTTAACGGAACCGGAGTCGAAGCTCCGTAACATCCCTGGTTGTAACGTCATAATCGGTTATGAGCGGTTGTATGAAAAACAGTGAATGCAGTGTCGAGATGCATCACTTTAAGTGAAACGCACTGTACTAATGCATTTTTAACCGACTTCTAAAAAAGGAGGAGGTTCTCAATTCAGATGTTAGTATTTTTTTTTATGTTTGTTCGCGCATAACTTCGTCGCTTGCCAACCGATTTAAAAATATTTTTTTTGTTGGAAAGGGTATACTTCCCGAATGGTCCCATAGTCACCAAGTTTGGATCTGATGATGGAATCTTGGCAACATTGAGGAAACTCCTCAAATTCAATTCAATTTTTTAGTGAAGTCGGTTTTTTTATATGAAATAGTACATTATGATATAAGTGTGTAATGTTAGTGATTACAGTCGAGGCGGTATTGACTGGCCTGTTGGTCTAGTGGTTAGTGACCCTGACTGCTATGCCGGAGGTCGTGGGTTCGATTCCCACCCAGGACAAATGTTTGTGTGATGAGCATAATCATTTGTTCTGTGTCTGGGTGTAATTTATCTATAATATGTATGTATTTAGAAATATATAAAAATGTTTATCAGTTGTCTAGTACCCATAACACAAGCTCTGCTTAGCTTGGGACTAGACGACGTTGTGTGATAGTTGTGGAATATTATTATTATTATTTAGACCCGAGCCTTGGCGAGGGTCTTAAGAAAGCCGAGAACGGTAATCATAAATTACTCACGTGTATCATACGACGTTTTTCAATACACTTGTGAATAAAATAACTGTAAAACTAGTAAACTTTGGTGGCGGTAAAAATCTGTTTTCATATGCGCGGCCATTTTTTTTTCTCGTGGGGGACGACCTGCGCTCATCCTGATACGATAATGTAATAAAATTATGACGATGGAGAGGTTGAACCACATTATAGCACTAGTGCGTAATGGTAATCAAAATGTCACAGTTTGGTAACAAGTGCCATTATATATCTAAGTGCAGTGCAATAAGAGTCACTTTATGAGCAAGTGTATTGAAATAGTACATTGTTACACTAGGGGTGAAAGTTACTTATTTCGTCCCGAGAAGGAGTTGGCGGCCGAGCGTAGCGAGGTCGCTTATTTGAGGGACTATATAAGTAACTTTAACCCCGAGGTAAGCATTGTGCTTTTCACTACGAATACAAGAAGATAGACCTAGTTTTTTTTTTTAAATAATTTGACAGTTGTTAGGTGAAAGTAAAACTCCCTAGGGATGAAAAGTGTTGTACTTTTCAGCCCGCTCCTCAGGCAACTTCAGACCTACTTTCAGAGTATGAGTAATGAAAAGGTATTTTATGTGTAACATGGTTTGAGTTCAATCAACATGTAGGAACAATCTACAATAGTTTAAACAGTAAACTTGAACCGTACAGACGCTAGACTCGGGAGTAGAATCTGAACTATAAGTTAATTTCCTGAAGCACTCGCTAACGGTCGGCCAAGTTAACGCGCAGTTTAACATAACTACAATTTATGTAAGTTACTGCAGGTTACTTAACTTACTGTGCTATTGTGTAACTTAGAGTTAGTGTGTTTGCAATTGTTCGGAAGAGCAACTGAAGGAACGCATGTGGGTTTTAGTATGTAAATATCTGGCAAATTCACGCTCGGTATAAGTTATTTGATAATAGCATATCTCAAAAAAAAAATTGCTCACCGTCCGGCCTCCCGGTAAGGACCAAGCCTGAGTTGTAAAAGAGCAAATCGTAGCAGGGCCGATGCCCGCTAGGGTAACGAGGAATTTCGAAATGGAAATCGGTGGTACAAGAACTTATGGGCAACTGAAGGACACAGGTGTGGTTTTACTCAACTATTTGACACGCTTTCCTGCTCGTCCTAAAGCGAGAGGACATTGGATGATTCCACACCTAAACGAAAACCAGTCAAGTGCGAGTCGGACTCGCGCACGATAGGTATCGTACCGTCCATAGTAAAAAACGGCGTTACGTTTGTTGAATGGGACACCCACATATTTCTTTTATTCTGGTTTTAGCATTTATTGTTACAGCATCATCTGTTAAAATGTCAACTATCTATTTATCACGGTTCATGAGATATAGCCTGGTGTCTGAATGGCGGACAGGGGAGTATTACCAATAAGGACCCGTTTTTACCCTTTTGCGACCGACAGAATCCTAAAAACTATTGTAAGAGGCAGATGACGATAGATCGTAGTCATAAAGTTACGTGAGCAAAACCGCGGCTAAAATTAGTGTACACTAATATATAATATAGTATTCCACAACTATCACACAACGCCGTCTAGTCCCAAGCTAAGCAGAGCTTGTGTTATGTGTTCTGATATTTTAGAGGTATTACCGCAAAATAGATAGGTACAGAAGACAATCTCATGTATGTACTTACTTCACTTTTTATACCTACGCTCGGTGGACGCACACTAATGAGCGTTTGAGCCGGAACTGTTCGACGAGCGGGCCGAGGGCGAGGAGATATCATGTCCGTGAGCGGTGTCTATGTGTGCGTTGTGAGAGCGCGCACAGTATGTAGATTGACTTCTGTACCTATATATTTTGTGGTATTACGGAACAGAGTGGTAAAGGGCCCATTACACTACGCGTTATTCAGCACACGATATTCAGACTCGTCTTATTACAAGCTTATAATTAGTTTCACCTGTCCCGATGTTTCATCATCATCATTTCAGCCGACAGACGTCCACTGTTGGAGATGGGCCTAATCCAAATGTCGCCACAATGATCGATCTGTGTGACTTCTGTACCTAATTTTGTGCTAGTATTCAATACAATCAAGAATCAGAACACGCAAATACAGCTCGCAATAGTTCTCCAACTTTAATATCCTGGCGCTAAGTTTACGTCGGATGCGCCAAGTTTCTGACTCTGTACATTATGCTGGCACTGTCGACATGTATGTATGTGGATTTGCGCTGAAATATTCTGACATGTTTAAATTATACACACCTAATTTTTTATCTTACCTTGTCTTGGTATGGTCATGTAAGGAGGAGAGGAAACGCATGTTGCTAAAAGAGTTATGAGTTTATAAGTGAACTAGCTTTCCGCCCGCGGCTTCGGCCGCGTGGACTACAGTTTATATCGCGCGGGCAGAGACCCGTGCTCAGCAGTGGAATTATAGGTAGCCTATGTGTTATTCCAGTGTCTCTTCTACCTACCTACCAAATTTGATCTAAATCCGTTCAGTAGTTTTTGCGTGAAAGCGTAACAGACAAACAGACAGACAGATAGAGTTACTTTCGCATTTATAATATTAGTTGGGATGGATGGAGAGGGAGAGGGAGGCCAAAGAAAAGATGGATAGATTGTGTGAAAAGTGATATGAAAGAAAAGGGAGTTAGTGATAGCGTGACGGGTGACAGGACAGAATGGAAGAAGAAAACGTGTTGCGCCGACCCCAAATAAAACGGGATAAGGGCAGGAAGATCATGATGATTCGTAACCCTTACTGATCATATTTGTGTAGTCAAAGAGTATGTTACATAATTCAAAACACTGTAACATCGAATAACAGGTCTTCGTAAGTTTACTAATCCGTAACACTTAAGGTGGTGCATCATGACTCACATTTTCACTGTTTTTCATACAACCGCTCATAACTGATTATGACGTTATTACACATTTTTCATTAGATATTTTGGAAACACAGTATCTTGTGGATAGTATCTAGGTTTCTAAAGAAACCAGTTTCTAAATTTGTATAAAACTAATCCAGTAAAAACCTCTGAAAATGTCCTATTTTGTATGAACTTTGACACTTCATAATTTGCCTAAAAATTAAAAAAGTCAAAAAAGTAATCCTCTAGAGACCTTGCAAATTTTATTAAGATTCTAAATGGTGACAACTTTTTCCAAAAACTTTTAAGGGTTTAAAAAAAACAGCTAATTCCTGGAGCAAGTTTTGTGAAATTTTCGAGTAAATCTCGGAATTACCGAATACTAACAGAGTTTCCAGGCGATTTCTCTCTGTTTTTGCGTTGCCTTTTCGTCAAACATCGCGTTGGATTGCATTGAATGATGTAACAAGCTTTTAAACCATTTTCGATGTTTACGATAAGCGAGTGGAGAAGGGTCCTTCTCCACTCTTGACAACGAATGCTCATTACAAAAAAAAAAAACTTAACACCATAGCCAAGCGATCTCGAATAATATGATTCAGAAAACTGTAATATCGAATAACAGGTCCCCGTATAATATTACCCCTAATAGGGAGAAGTTTTTCTTTTTCGGTGGGCAAAAATCATTCAATGACAACCCCCGCTCTAGGGTGGAGCAGGAGATAGTGTCAGACTCTTACTGACTAAAAACCCCACCCCGTTTCTTCTTGCCTTCATACCGAGGCTCGAGTTCCTTTCGGATAACCCTGGCCCCAGAAGGCTTCGACCCAGCTGGGCCCCTCCTGTTGCTGACAACTCCTTAATTCATGAATCCCCAAGCGACCACCGGTGGCCGCGCATCTATTGTCTTACTATTGTGTCTCTAATTGACGGTATCTGAAGGGTTAAGGCGCGCGGGAACAGAGCGCGCCAAAAGGAAGAACTTCACAACGAATGCACGCTGCTACGAAAAACCTAACGCCGTAGTTACACTGCTTACCAGCAGGTGGGATCGCAGTCAAGCACTAGTTGATACGAAATTTAAAAAAAAGAAAACTCGTATAATCAAATTTCTAATTTAACAATTAGGTACACATACATAGTAGGAGGAGCAGTGGTGGCCGAGTGGTAACGACCCCGACTTACGAGTTGTAGATCGCGGCTCCGAATTCTGAAGCAGAGCCTTGGCTCCAGAAGGCTTCTTCCAGCTGGACCCCTAAGGTTTGCTGACAAATGCATAAGGCGCGTCGAACAATACCCGCCATCGACATCTTGGACTCGGTCCGGACGCTTACCTGACAGTCGGACGCACACTATAGTAGTGTAGTCGGACGGCGAGCTACCCATTGCTCGCCGTCCGCCAGCCGTTATTACCTGCTGTAGCAAACTGATGATTAGATAACGTCACTGACAATCAAAGTCGTTCGAAACTTCAGTTAATCTCTTGAGCTTAACTGAAATAATTAATCTCGTCAAATAGTCTCCCTGACAAGGGTTTAAATAGCGGTTCAAGCTGGTATTTGGTTAATTAAAATGTACTTTGATTGGGGTTAAGGTACTTAGTAGATAAACTTGAGTTTAGTTTGGATTGTTATAGGTATTACGAGGTATTGAGGAGTTCACAGACTCTCTTGATCTGAAGTGGACTTGTAAACTTGCCCGAGTTTTTTTTTTGGTACAGTATCTAGGACTATATTTTAATATGTATGTCATCATCAGCCTTTTTAATGTTCCCACTGCTGGGACTCAGGCCTTCTCTCTAGGAGAGGAAATGGGCATTATCCACCACGCGGGCCTAGTGCGGATTGGTGGATGTTACATGTCTTCGAATTTTTGGTTCCAGGACATGCCGGTTTCCTCACGATGTTTTCCTTCACCGTTTTGAGAGCAGTGGTGATGAAATAAATTAACCAAAGTAATGCGCCTGGCTGGTGGACCAATGACTTCACTGGGTCATTGGTCCACCAGCCATCGGGTTGCGGGAATTTGATGGATGCGGGACGCACAGGATCATTGTGGCGACACTTGGGGGAGGCCTATGTCGGCTGAAATGATAATGTGCCTGGGTGGGTTTGAACCCACGACCTACAACTCATAAGTACCACTCGGTCACCACTGCTCTAATAAGGCTTTTATTACAGCAAAATCATGTCACGATGACGTCATACAGTTATTCTGTCTGGCTTTTAACTGGTTCATATTGGAATCCTTTAGGTTAAGTGACTAATGTGCTGTGCATGCGGTATTGCAGTATTGTGAAAACATACGGGACTATCTTGAAAACAGGACCGCCCGAAGCTTTTTCAATACACTCACTCGAAAATCCGCTCTTATCGCACCGATTACAGGCACGCAATAGGCTATTTCCCACACTAGTGTAAAACAGTGCACGGGCTCACCCCCGCCATAATTTTATGTCATGTACAATATCAGGCAGAACGCGCGTCGTGCACCACGAGTCGCCGGTGGATCCGTTTATTCATTTCAGTGAGTGTATTGGAAAAGGTCGTTTGCCACACATGCAAAGTCACTGCAGCTCTCGGCTCCATAACACCCTCGCCTACGGCTCGTGCAGATTCCGCCTCGGTCGCAATAACAAACTTTCTGCACTTGTATCAAAATGTACTTTTTTCTAGGTTTGAAAATCATCTAACGACATCTCCCGCTCCTAGGCGGAGCGGGAAGGCGCGCCTGACTTAATGACTATAAATCCACTTCTGTTCCTTCCTTGCCTTTCATACCAGGACCGAGTTTTCCTTTCAGAAACAAACCCTTGGCTCCAGTAGGCTTCGGCCTTGCTGGGCCCCAACGGTTAGCTGACATCTCCTTGAGGTGCGCGTGAATACTACGCCGCGACGACTTGGGCTTGGTCCAGACGGTTACTGGAAGATCGGACGGCGAGCTACCCATTGGTCGCCGTCCGCAAGCCTGCGCCTACGATGGCCGGAAATCAGGATAGGTATCGGCTGGCGCGTGCACGTGCGGCCTCTTCCTTTCCTAGCATTACTGCTTCGCAGAAAGAGGCAACGCCTAAAGCTGAAACTACATTAGAGACACGCACACGTGGCCTACGCCTGATTTGTAGGTAGAACGACGTCGCGTGGCGTGGATCTAGTGTAGCTCTACAAGTATAGTTTCCATATAAAATGTTTGGAGACCGACGCGCCCAGATCGGCGTGTGTGGTACACGTGTGAACAGTGTAGTTCTAGCTTTTTCACAAATAGAGCATGCACGTTACAATTTTTTTTCCCTATGTTTTCACCACAAAGAAATTCACCCATACATATTCTGGGGGTGAATATCGTATTACCATCAATGGGGGTTGAATGAGTTATAATGTATTCACCACAAGGGGGGGAATGAAAAGGGGGGGACAGAATTATACACAGCTATGAGCTATGAGTCATGCAGAAATGTAAAATTGCTAATGCATATTCCGTATAGGATCGATTTAAGTGGAAAGTTGTATTTTAATGCATCGTTGTAGATTCCATCAGCAAGGCCTCCTATGGGCTCAGCAGGGTCGAAGCCTACTGGGTTCTTTTTTTCGGAGGGTAAAAATCATGACGATGGCATCCCCTGCCCTTAGGCGGAGCGGGACATAGTGTCAGACTCTTAACCCTTCAGATACCGTCAATTAGAGACACAATAGTAAGACAATAGATGCGCGGCCACCGGTGGTCGCTTGGGGATTCATGAATTAATGACTAAAAAACCCACCCCGTTTCTTCGTTGCCTTTCATGTCAGGGCCGAGACCCCCTTTCGGAAGGCAGTAGGGTCGAAGCCAAAAGCCGAAGGCAGTGGAGCCCAGGCTTCGACCCTACTGGGCCTCTACCGTTTGCCGATATCTCTTTGAAGCACACGTGGAATAGTAGACGCCGTCGATGACTTAGATTTGGGCTACGGTGGCCAGAATCGGGATCAGGGGCTGGGTCATGAGGGCCGCTCCTTCGCGCATGCACGTGCAGCCTCCTCCTTTGCTAGCATTATTGCTTCGCAGAAGGAGACGACCGCCTGCCACTCCTCCTCGCTCCGGCCCATGGCTTGTACCAAGCCCCAGCGAGTGCTCTGATGATGGAACGCAACTCCTCACGCATGAGAGACCGACCGAACCGAGTCGTTTAAAACTATTTAAACTAAAGACAATATATCGTTATCCAGCATGACAATTCTTTAAGATACTGCCGTCATAAATACCAACATTATGGCCGCCGGATGTGAGCCACAGTCAAGTAGAGCGTATCCATTGACAATGAGTAGCAGACGATAAACAAACCGGTTGGTTTGACAGCGAATGATCGAGTTTAGTTTATTTGGTTTATCAATTTTGGTTAGTTAATTTTGTTGCAATTCGTGTTAGTGAAGACAATGCAAAGAAAATACTCGTAGATAGTGAGTACCGAATTGATGTTACAAGCTTTTATTTGGTTTCACCTGTCCCGATGTTTGTCTGTCATCAAATCTTGAAAATTAAATTTGACCCACTTCCCGATTACCAATTGAAATTTTGCTGTGTAAATCAGATGACAATGCAAAATTATTATGACATGAAGCTGATCTGATGATGGAACCGGAAGGTGGCTATAGGAACTTGGTAGTTAAACGACACAACAACATCGAGTTTGGGCTCGTATGATTCGTCTTGACGAGTTTGGGGTCACCAGTTTGGAGGTATGCGGAACAGAGAGTAAAGTCCCACAAACCTCCGTTGAAAAGGGAGGATCCTCCGACCAGACAGGGTGTTATAGTCTGGTGGGCGACTGCCCGATAGTTGATGTCGGGCTGTCGTATATGTTCAAATCGCGCGGAGAACTTTGATTGCGCGATGCAGGATTTCGTATTTTCTTCGTAGTTCTTATGTGGCGTCATAGATGTCGCTACAACGAGTATTATTATATAGGTAGGGATTGCAGGCTTTCAAAAAGGAATTTCCCCGCTTATACAAGCTACACAATAGCGATTCGCCAAGTCTGGGCTCACATGTAAACGTAGCATGAGGATGACATTGTTGGGGTGATCGGCGACGGAGACCTCTCGCGCCGGGCCTTGGTTGAGGCCATGGTCCGAAGCGAGGAGGAATGGCAGGCGGTCGCCTCCTTCTGCGAAGCAGTAATGCTAGCAAAGGAGGAGGCCGACCGCATCAGGCAACGGCGCCCTCGCCGCCGTCGCCGGGATTCCGATCCCGATTTCCGGCCACCGTAGACGCGGGCTCGCGAACGGTGAGTCTCGGGTAGCTCGCTATCCGACCGTCCGGTAACTGTCTGGACCGAGCCCAAGACGTCGACGGCGCGCACTGTTTCCGCGCGCCTCATGGAGTTGTCAGCAACAGGAGGGGCCCAGCTGGTTCGAAGCCTACCCCCAGTAGGCTATCCGACAGGAAACTCGAGCCTCGAGCGTTTTTAGTCAGTAAGAGTCTGACACTATCTCCCGCTCCACCCAAGAGCGGGGGTTGTCATTGGATGATTTTTGCCCACCGTAAAAAATAAGGATAACTTTGTTCCCGATTGTTGGGGTCCCGTTTTTCCCTTTTTAGTAGGGAACCCTGAAAACTACCCTTATAAACCATCGCACTAAAAAATTCCAAATTCATTTAATTTCGCAACCACTGAGTCAATGAGACCACTAATTAATTATAATGATAAGAATGTCTTTAGTACACTCAAGTAGAAAGTACTTCAAGAGAATGAAGTTATCACTTATTAGCACGTCTATCACTGGTAACCTCGAAAACTGAAGTTACTATTTTAATTGAAGGTATTTTAATGAGGTAGGTATTTTTACTTTCACTGAATTCACTGTCTTTATTTACATTCAGTCAAAAGAGTATCGGGAATGGATGATTTGTTTATGGTTCCAAATTCAAATTTTTGTTTTTTTGTAGTTGTTAGATTAGCACAACTGTTTTCCATTTTGGCGCGGAGTTTGAGTTGCATCTGTTATTTATATTAAATACAGTGCTGGTTTTAGTAATATCATATATAGTGTGTATTGCGAATTTCATAATGGACAAAAATATCGAACAAAGAGTTTGTCTTAAATTTTGCATCGCCAATGGAATTTCGTGTTTGGAGTCACTGAAAATATTACAGAAGGCTTACGGTGAATTGACTTTATCAAAAACTCGTGCTTATGAGTGGTTCAAAGCGTTCAAAAGCGGTCGAGATGTGATGGAAGATTTGCCTCGCAAAGAAAATTCTTGGATTTTGCACCACGACAATGCGCCTTCGCACAAGGCTATCATTGTGAACGAATTTTTGACCAAATACTCAACAAATACCATCCAGCAACAACCATATTCACCAGATATGGCTCCTGCTGACTTTTTTCTTTTTCCTAAACTCAAATTACCACTTCGTGGCACCCGTTTTCAATCGATAGAAGACATAAAGGAGAATTCGCGGCGAGAACTGAACTCAATTCAGGAAGCAGCGTTTAAAAAATGTTTTGATGAATGAATTATTCGTTGGCGCAAGTGTATCGTTTCTAAAGGAGCATACTTTGAAGGTGATAAAATAAATTTGGATGAATAACAGACATTTTGTGTATTATTGATCTTTTCCCGGTACTTTCTTGACAGAGTAGTATATGAATGAAAGTAAAGAAAGAATCGAGAAGTTTGCTACAGCATAGCATAACATATAGCATAGCCAGCCTTATAATGTTCCCACAGTTGGGACTCAGGCCTACTCTCTAGGAGAGGGAATGGGCCGTAATCCACCACGCGGGCCCAATGCGGGTAGGTGGATGTCACATGTCTTCGAATTTTTGGGTCTAGGACATGCCGGTTTCCTCACGATGTTTGTCTGTAATCAAATCTTGCTAATTATATATGACCCCTCTTCTCGGTTACCGATTGAGCTGAAATTTTGCATGCATGTGTAAATCAGATGACAGTGCAAAATTATTATGACATGGAGATGATCTGATGATGGAAACGGAAGGTGGCTATAGCAACTCGGTAGTTAAACGTCAAAACCCCATCGAGTTTGGGCTCGTATAATTCGTCTTGACAAGTATCCTTACTAATATTAGAGAAGCGAAAGTGAGTTTGTTTGTTTGTTACGTCTTCACGCCTAAACGGCAAAACCGATTTTGATGACACTTGGTACACGGATAGACCATGTCCTAGAATAGGACATAGGATACTTTTTATCCCGGAAGTATGTTTCCTTGGGATAATTTTCTGCTATCACGCGGGCGAAGCCGCTGGGAGCAGCTTGCTATAAAAAAAAAATATTTTCATTAAACACTAGTTTCCTTTTGAGGTACCTACGGAACTCTAAAAATTGCCCGGTGTAACCCTATCTCCATATTAGACTAATCCAAGATCCAGCTCCAGGCGCTAATCACATGTTTTCATCATGAGCCACCGGATCAATTGGGCACAATATAAAAAGTCCGTGTGAATAGTCGAGACTCGGCCTCAATTGAGGCCAATCTTGGCTATCAATTACAGAATGAGGCGACATTGTTAATAGGCTTTAATTCACGCGTCATCTCTTAAGCTCTGGACTATTTGGGCTAGTGTCGCCTACGCATGCTCATCATCATATCATTTCACGCAAAATATTCCCGACTAAATTTCGACCGAATCCGATGGATGACGAAATATTAGTGTCTACATGTTGTTACTACATTGTGTGTATCTACGAGTGTGTATGCCAAATAAAATAGTTTTCTTTCTTTCTTTCAAAGGCCTGGTTATCATGGCGACACTTGGGTGAGGCCTATGTCCAACAGTGGTCGTCTTTCGGCTGAAATGATGATAAATTTCGATCACGGCGGCCAATCTCAACAGAGACTAGTACTTGGCTAGTACGCAGGAGATAATACAGTGCACAAGTGTAATAATAATCCTACTAATATTATAAATGCGAAAGTTTGTATGTATGGATGGATGTATGGATGTTTGTTACTCTTTCACGCAAAAACTACTGAACGGATCTCGATAAAACTTGGTATACGAGTAGACCATATCCCAGAATAACACATAGGATACTTTTTATCCTGGGATTATGTACAGGGATCATATACAGGGCAAAAGCTAGTAATATAATATATTCCACAACTATCACACAACGCCATCTAGTCTCAAGCTAAGCAGAGCTTGTGTTATGAGTACTAGACAACTGATAGACATACTTATATATTTCTAAATACATACATATTATAGATAAATTACACCCATACACAGAACAAATGATCACGCTCATCACATAAACATTTGTCCTGGGTGGAAATCGAACCCACGACCTCCGGCATAGCAGTCAGGGCTACTAACCACTAGACCAACCGGCCAGTCAGTGCAGGGATTTGTCAGTATTCGTGTAGCTCAACTCAGGACTAGTAAGGATGAGGAGCTCAATATTAAAATAAAGCATTATTTTACATACCCACTATCTTCAGAACCATTTGCACTACAAATCAGCAACCATTTGTCGCTAAATGAGTTTAAAAACATCGTTTTGAATATTAATCTTCAAAGCCTATAATTTAAATAACATAAACGATAATGATTTAGAGATTTGTGGTGTAAGCAGTTTCCCAACTACGAAATTACCACAAGTTCCTGTGGGTTGATTCATCATCATTTCAAAGACATCCATTGTTGGACTAAGGCCCCAAGTGTCGTCTTAACGACCGGTCCAGTACATCTCGCATCCAACGGATTCCCACAATCCTCACAAGGTCATCGGTCTACCTCGTGAAAAGACTTCCTTCCAACGCCACTCCAAAACCTTTCGTCCCTATCGACTGTCTGTTCTGCGAGCAATGTGCCCTGTCCACTGCCACCTAAATTTGAACTAATTCTTGTGGGTTATGAGTTCATAATTAGCTTACTTGAGCTTAACAGCATACCGCAGCATTATTTGAGCGGGACCATCAGGTCCCGCTAAAATAATGGTTTCGAAATCATCTTTTACCTGAAACAAAACACAAATGAATCATTAATACATTTGTTCAAAAGATTAATAAGCATTATCAGCCTTATAATGTTCCCGCTGCTGGGACTCAGTCCTCCTTTCTAAGAGAGGGAATGGACCAAAATCCACCAAGAGGGCCCAGTGCGGGTTGGTGGATGTCACATGTCTTCGAATTTTTGGTTCTAGGACATGCCGGTTTCCTCACGATGTTTTCCTTCGCCGTTTTGAGAGCAGTGGTGATGAAATAAATTATACAAAGTAATGCGCCTTCGAGTTTGCCCGCGACCTAAAATTTGTAAGTTGGGGTCATTACCACTATTTACCACTAGACAATCAATTCTCTCGCTCAAAGTATAATCGCATTAAAAACCTACTTTTTTCCTCGTACTATACCAGTTCTTTCGATTGAACCCTGATAAGGTACAGTTAAGACTTTGAAACAATGAAGACATCTGTCAATTGTACAACAGATTAACATCAGAAAGTCTTTCTATTTGTTAGCAATATCCTCCTGGCCAAATTTCGGTCACAGCAGCGGAAAATTTCAACGGAGATTGGCCAATTACTTTACTAAAAAAACCTGGTCAAGTGCGAGTCTGGCTTGCGCACGAAGGGTCCCGTACCGTCCATAGCAATAACCGCCAAAAGTCCGGCCGGCGTTTGTTGTATAGGAGCCCACTTAAATATTTTATAGGATTCAGTTTTTAGTATTTGCAGTTATAGCGGCCACAGAAATACATCATCTGTGAAAATTTTAATTATCTAGCTAACACATCTGCCCCACTGCTGGGCAAAGGCCTCCCCCAAGTCCTTCCAAAATTTCTTTTCTTGCGCTGTCTCTAACCAGTCCTCGTGGTAGGCGTCCAAATCATCCCGCCACCTCTATCTAGGCCGGCCTCGACGGCGCTTTTCCTCAGTAGGAACCCACTGTGTGGCGACGCTTGCCCAGCGGTCCCTGTGCATGCGGCTGACATGACCCGCCCAGTCCCATTTGAGCCTGGCAGCCTTTTTGCCCACGTCTATTATACCTGTTATGGAGCGCAGCGTGTCGTTCCGTATTCGGTCTGTTCTTTTTACGCCCAGAATTTTTATTTTTATTTACAAGCTTTTATTTAGTTTCACCTGTCCCGATGTTTGTCTGTCATCAAATCTTGCAAATTAAATTTGATCCACTTCCCGGTTACCGATTGAGCTGAAATTTTGCATGCATGTGTAAATCAGATAACAATGCAAAATTGTCATGACATGGAGCTGATGTGATGATGGAACTGGAAGGTGGCTATAGGAATTTCATAGTTAAACGACACAACCGCATCGAGTTTGGGTTCGTATGATTCCTCAGGATGATTTCCTTCACCGTTTTTGAGAGCAGTGAAATAAATTACACAAAGTAATGAGCCTGACTTGGTTTAAACCCGCGACCTACAACTCGTAAGTCAGAGCCGTTACCACTCGGCCACTACTGCTGTCTAAAGTCTTAAAGATAATTAAAAATTTGAAGATTTATTTTTTAAATATTTCTACAGATATTAAATGAACGTGGCAATGCTTGTAAAACCATAGCGAGAAAAACTAATGAGCTACCGTAAAACAATGAAACTACAATACACAATGCACAATACGCTCAGAATACACAGCTACACAACACCAAGGAATAAAAGATACAGAAAGACAACTCGGGGAAGATCGGTTTTTCTTTTACATGGAAAATATGCTAGTTGCCGTAAAAAAATTAATTAGTCCGTCTTTTAGATTATTCAAAAATAAGGGACACGTATTTTTTTTAGTTGTAAATTAAACCAAAAATGATAAAGATATAGCCCATTAAAGTTACATGTAACGTCACACGTAGCTTTAATGGGCTATATCTTTGTTATTTTTTGTTTAATCGAAAACAGAAAAAATACGTGTCCAATATATTTTTATAATCTAAAATACGGACTAAATAAAATGTAGTTATTTTAACCCTGGAAACTACCCTATTCCTACCTTGAAAACAAAGATCTTTAATTTAAAAAATTCAGTACGGAACTCTAATAACATAATAAGATTCTTCATTTTACATAATAAATTACTTTAAATATATTCAAGGTACGTTAAGTAATTAGGAATTTAATAAATCCCGGGATTTAATCGTCATGTGCAGTGGCGTAGTGGAGAGGGCGAAGGAGCCCTTGCCCACGGCGTAACACCCAAAGGGGTCTCGCACAAGCGGGGGCTCTTTAAGAACGAGATCTTTTTATATTTATAGGCTCGCGTTTGCTTTAACCTGGGTGTCTGGAATTAATATAATATAGTCCACAACTATCACACAACACCGTCTAGTCTCAAGCTAAGCATAGCTCGTGTGATAAGTACTAGACAACTGATAAACATACCTACATATTTCTAAATACATACATATTCTAAATAAATTACTCCTAGACACAATGATCGTGCTCATCACACAAACGTTTGTCCTGGGTGGGAATCAAACCCACGATCGGCATAGCAGTCAGGGCCACTAACCACTAGACCAACAGTCCAGTCATAAAACCTAATGACCTAAAGAAAGTCCAAGTGAATGACGCTGACCTAAGTCCGTAATGTCTGGTGAAAAATGACGAGAGCCGACCCTAAATGAAATGGGATAAGGCTAGGTAAAGAGAGAGAGAGAGAAAGAGAGAGATAGGCTCGCGTTTGACCACTATTTCACCTGATGGTAAGCGACGATGCGGTCGACATTTACTGATACGTAGAATTTGTGAAGTTAGAGCCGTGTAGATTCAGAAGCTTGGCTCTACATGAGATCTGATATCTTTTTCACAGGGCCAAACCTTATGAGGTCGTCTTGGCAACATTTTACATGAAATGTTTTTGGTGGGATTAGATATTATTTAAAACAACGAGCGATAATATACACACACACTTACATTATCTATGTATGTGGCGGTCGTTAAGTGATTGGCAATCTTTTAGGTAAAAGTATTCATAAAGAATCACTTGCCCTATGGGACCAACTTTGATATAGGAAAAAAAACATCTGTTCAGTACTTCCGTGCTCCCGTTACTCAACAAAATGTAAGGAAAAGCTGATTTTGTATTCCGGAAAGTAAAACAAAAACTTTCAGCCCGCGACAAAAACAATTCTAATTTGTTTTTGTATGTGTAATTTGTTTGTGTATGTTTGATTTGTTTGTGTATGTGTAATTTGTTAGTGTAGGCATTTGTATTGTGTTGATTTGTTTAATGGACTCTTAATTTTGTTTGTGTATGTGTGATTTGTTTGTGTATATTTAATTAGTTTGTGTATCTGTAATTTGTTTCTTTATGTGTAATTTGTTAGTGTAGATGTAATTGTATCACGGACTCGGACTCTTAAAAAAATAATAATTAAAAATATGACCACACATGAACATAAAGTGCAAGTAGGGTTGCCAGGTCCTGAAACTGAAAAGCCGGACAATCTATTCTATTTAGCCGGACAGTCAAAAAGGCCGATATTTTTTTAAGTCTAATAAAATGCATAAAATCTTTTTGAATTCTAAAGAAAAAACAATAAAATTAAGTGATATTATTGCTAGACTATTGCATGTCCGCTCTACTCGTGCTAGCGATACAAGGTAAGGCAAAACTCTAATGACAATTCCAAATAAAATGGTCTTTAAAAAGCCTAACAAAAGCCAAAAATGCTCAAATTTGGCCGGACACGGCACTTAAAAGCCTGACTATGTCCGGCTTTATCCGGACGCCTGGCAACGCTAAGTGCAAGCGTAGTCGCGTCTGTCAGTTTGAGATCATCATGATTTTTTTAGAGATAAATTATCATTTAGGAATGCTCCACCTAGAGTGGGAGAACTCATTAAGTTATTTCACACTTCAAAAAAGGTATTTATAAATATTTAAAAAAGCAATTTAAAAAAAAAACATTAAAAATATTAAAAAAATAGTAGGCCAGTTATAATTGTTATGTTATTTATTTTCTATTTATACATACTATTTACATTTTAAAAGACTACTTAAAAAAAAAGCATATCACTACATAGTATAAAACAAAGTCGCTTTTTCTGTCCCTATATCCTATGTACGCTTAAATCTTTAAAACTACGCAACGGATTTTGATGCGGTTTTTTTTAATAGATAGAGTGATTTAAGAGGAAGGTTTATACATATAATATTGCACTCGAGCGAAGCTGGGGCGGGTCGCTAGTTAAAAAAAAAAAAAAAAATTATAAATTAAAAAAAATTTAGCCCACCGGCATCGAGAACAGGTTTTTAATACTATAAATACTACATATCGACGATGAAGTGACAAGAACTCCTAAGTGACATTTTTGGGATTTTATTTTTTTTTACGTAAATAGACTCTTTTTAGAGCCTACTGCACTACACTGTACACGTGCAGCCTGTGGGCCGACTACTCGCAAAAATCGTACAGCGCCCTTCGTGTCCAGTTTAACAACGCGTTCAGGATGATGTTGGGGCTCCCCCGCTATTGCAGTGCATCGGCAATGTTTGCGGAAGCGCGCGTGGATTGTTTCCACACGTTGATGCGTAAGAGAGGTACGTCGTTGGTACATCGAGTGCGGGGGAGCACTAATAGCATGCTGGCCGCGCTTGCAGAGCGACTGGATTGTCGCATTATAATGCACTGTTGTTTGCGACACGTGACAGGCTTGTGACGCAAAATTTATTAAAGTTTGAATGTGGTTTTGATTTTATTATTTGATTTTGATTTTATTTTATTTTGATTATATAATTTAATTCTGATTTTATTATTTAAAACTAATTTTAATTGTGACTGTTTAATATTTTTGATGTGTGTATATGAGTCATTGTTACTTGCAATAAATAAATTATTATTATTATTATTATTTAAATAATCGTTTGCGTGAGCTGGCAAAAGCAGCTAATTTTATATCTTATTTTTTAACGAGTTGACTATAACTGACAATAACTATTAAGCAAGTATGCATCCAATTTGCTGACGAGATCACCTAATGAACTAACACAATAACAAAATTATGTTCTGGTAGATAAAGGTTCTTGTCACTTCATCGTCGATATACTATATACACTATTCTATGCCCCCTGTACAGTCACGACCACAGTATCTGACTACGTACTCTCCGCGTAGTTTCAGAGCATGCAAGTTAATTTTCATCATCATCATCATATCAGCCGAAAGACGTCCACTGCTGGACATAGGCCTCCCCCAAGCGTCGCCACAACGACCGGTCCTGTGCGTCACGCATCCATCGGATTCCCGCGACCCTGACCAGGTCGTCGGTCCACCTTGTTGGAAGCCTTCCAACGCTGCGTCTTCCGGTACGTGGTCGCCACTCCAGAACCTTTCGTCCCCATCGACCATCTGTTCTGCGTGCAATGTGCCCTGCCCATTGCCACTTAAGTTTGGCGACTCTTCGAGCTACGTCGGTAACCTTGGTTCTCCTGCGGATATCTTCATTTCTGATGCGATCACGCAAGGAAACTCCGAGCATAGCCCTTTCCATCGCCCTTTGGGTGACTTTGAGTCTTTTTTGAGTTAATTTGATATTCATACATTTAATTAAGCATTTTATTCTTTTTCACTGCAACGTTTTTTAAAAGAATATTTTCGAGATAATGCGGTACGTTTTTGCGAGTCTTCATTAACAAAAAATGAATCTTTTTTCAGTGGAAATGCAGTTGGGTTTTTTTTTCAAGTAATTTTTAAACTGAAGAATTGTTATTCGTCGTTGAATTGAGTATGTTTTGGGTAGCGTAATACTATAATCAACCTCATAATAATCCCACTATTGGGACTTCAGGCTTAATCACTAAGAGAGGCCCAAGTCTTCGATGACGCGTACTGTTTCACGCGCGCCTCAAGAAGTTGTCAGCAACCGGTCCCTTACGAGGGTCCAAGCCTACTGGAGCCAAGGGCCTGCTTCTTTAAGGAAGACTCGGCGCTGGTATGAAAAGCAACGAAGGAACAAGAGTGGATTTTTTTTTAAGTCAGTAAAGTCTGACATATTGGTAAGTTTCAGGTCTTCAAAGAACCAGGAGGGGCCCAGCGGGGTCGAAGCCTACTGGGGACAGGGTTGTCCGAAAGGAAGCTCGTGCCCCGGTATGAAGGCTAGAAGGAACGGGATAGGGTTTTTAGTCAGTAAGAGTCTGACACTATCTCCCGCTCCACCCAAGAGCGGGGGATTTTTAGCCACCGAAAAAAAAAAGTTACTTAATTTGATAAACAGTATCGTACTAGAAGCTAAGCTTTCTCTCATTCCTGTCACAAAAACTAAAATAAAATGTGCAAAATACCGAGGATCAAATAAACTTGCTATAACAAAAAACTTCGTGAACTCCGTTGGATGTACAATCGCGTATAAAAGCGTTCCCGTGTACAACACACTCGTTAGAAAATTTAACGAGTGCCAGACTTTCACAAGAGCGTTTTGTTCGTCGAACTCTCGAGCACTTTTGCTCGCGATAGTACTTTGTTTGTTCGAAATTTCGAAATAAAAGGTTCTAGGTGTCTGGTTGTGAGTGTGTTTTTGTTTTGCGTTGGACAGTTTTGTTGATGGTTGTACTTTGTAGAATTAAATGTTATCTAAGTTTTATTGAAACACTAGCTGCTGTTAGTGGCTTTGCCCGCGTGATGGCAGAAAACTATTCCAAATTTATATCTAAAAAACTTCACGCCGACTGATCGACACTGCGTGACCAGAGAGTTGGCTAGACTTCTGAAAATCGGCTATTTTACGTAAACTTTGGCTCTCCATAATGTATTTAAGAATATAAAACAGTACATCAATAGAAGCCTTGCACATTTAATCAAGATTGTGAATGACGACAATTTTTTCCAAAAACTTTTAAGAGTTTAAAAAAAAACAGCTATTTCCTGGAGCAAGTTTTGTGAAATTTTCGAGTAAATCACGGAATAACCGAATGCACACAGAGTTTTCAGGCGTTATCTATCTTTTTTTGCATTGCGTCTTCCTCAAACATCACGTTGGATTGCGTTAGATGAAGTAACAAGCTATTAAACCATACTCGATGTTGACGATAGGCGAGTGGAAAAGGAGCGTCTTTATACAATGGTCCGGAGCGAGGAGGAATGGCAGGCGGTCGCCTCCTTCTGCGAAGCAGTAATGCTTGCAAAGGAGGAGGCCGACCGCGTCAGGCAACGGCGCCCTCGCCGCCGTCGCCGGGATTTCGATCCCGATTTCCGGCCACCGAAGACGCGGGCTCGCGGACGGCGAGCCATGGGTAGCTCGCTGTCGCTGTCGATCGTCCGGTAATGGACCGAGTCCAAGACGTCGACGGCGCGCACTGTTCCCGCGCGCCTCTAGGAGTTGTCAGCAGCAGGAGGGGCCCAGCTGGGTCGAAGCCTACTGGGGACAGGGTTATCCGAAAGGGAGCTCGTGCCCCGGTATGAAGGCTAGAAGGAACGGCGCGGCGTTTTTAGTCAGTAAGTGTCTGACACTATCTCCCGCTCCACCCAAGAGCGGGTTTTGTCATAAGGTGATTTTCCCCGTCGACAAAAAAAAGCCTCTTTATACAATTATTAGTCTTTGTAGTAGAATACATAAATTTACTTTCTATTGAACATTAGAGTCTACGTTACGTCGGCTCCTTTCGACAAGATTACAGATAACCTTATCAAGATTTATTACTAGTAAGAAACTACACTAGTTAAATGTAGCGAACTAACTATTGGTTATGAAGTAGAAAGTTAGTTTGGTTTTATTAGAAGTAATTTCTACTTTCTATAGCGCTAAAGCTAATGAAAGCACGCAGAACAGATGGCCGTTGGGGCCAAAAGGTTCTGGAGTGGCCACCGCGTACCGAAAGACGCAGCTTTGGAAGTCCTCCTACAAGGTGGACCGATGACCAGTAGTTTTTTTTTTGTCAACGGGGAAAATCATCTTATGACAACCTCCGCTCTTGGGTGGAGCGGGAGATAGTGTCAGACTCTTACTGACTAAAAACCCCACCCCTTTTCTTCTAGCCTTCATACGGGGGCTTTTTTTTTTCTCGACGGGGAAAATCATCTTATGACAACCTCCGCTCTTGGGTGGAGCGGGAGATAGTGTTAGACTCTTACTGACTAAAAACCCCACCCCTTTTCTTCTAGCCTTCATACGGGGGCTTTTTTTTTTTCTCGACGGGGAAAATCATCTTATGACAACCTCCGCTCTTGCGTGGAGCGGGAGATAGTGTCAGACTCTTACTGACTAAAAACCCCACCCCTTTTCTTAAAGCCTTCATACGGGGGCTCGAGTTCCTTCTTGATAACCCAGGTCCCAGTAGGCTTCGACCCATCTGGGCCCCTCCTAAAATTAAAAGACTTACAATTCCACAAACATGTCAACTATTTAGGGCTTTACTTAGCTACTTGACACTCATATTTCACGGGCCCTTTCAGTAACTTAAAAAGCTCTAATTTACTTGAATTATGAACACTCAGGCAGCCTAAAAGCTGTGCATGTTTCTCTAATGTCGTAAAATATGTGTCATGTTTAAGGCTCTTGCTCCCATTTAGTGTCACAAAACAGTGGCTTTCTGAAGCCTACTCCTCGGTAACGGCTATACAAGGCGGCAGATAAACTTAAAAAAAAAAAACCTTTTCCTAATATCTGACTGCTATGCCGGAGGTCGATTCCCACCCGCCCCGGCTTCGCTCGGGTGCAATATTATACATATAAACCTTCCTCTTGAATCACTCTATCTATTAAAAAAAACCGCATCAAAATCCGTTGCGTAGTTTTAAAGATTTAAGCGCACATAGGGATATAGGGACAGAAAAAGCGACTTTGTTTTATACTATGTAGTGATATGTATGTATTTAGAAATATATAAGTATTATCAGTTGTTTAGTACTCATAACACAAGCTTAGTTTGGGACTAGATGGCGTTATAGTCTGTGTAAATGGGAATTTTGTTTAATTCATTTGAAAAAAACTTACTTTCGATACTTTTTCTAAAGTTTTTCTATAAGTAAACAATGATAATAATCTCTTAATCAACCTTGATTATTGAACCAGTGTTGACTACATCAGATTTCATTACAAGCTTTTATTTAGTTTCACATGTCCCGATGTTTGTCTGTCATCAAATCTTAAAAATTAAATTTGATCCACTTCCCGGTTACCGATTGAGCTGAAATTTTGCATGCATGTGTAAATCAGATGACAATGCAAAATTATTACGTCACGGAGCTGATCTGATGATGGAACTGGAAGGTGGCTATAGGAACTTGATAGTTAAACGACACAACCCCATCGAATTTGGGCTCGTATGATTCGTCTTGACGAGTATTAATTATATAGGTATACCGAGCTATAAAAGCTTGCTATGAAAAAAATATTTTCAATAAAAACTTGTTCTACCTTAACAATTATCCAAGTCGGTTGATTTTTTAGACCGACTCTATGTAAAAGTTGTAGAACATTACAACATTATTATTATTAATTAACTCCGGCAAGATATTCAAGGGACCACACGCCTTAACTTGATCACATCGGGGTCACAAGGAGTGGCCTGTGTCCACAATCCACCCATTATTCTAGTGATGACCAGGGTTGGTCACCACGAAGACACGTGAGGAAGTTACCAGGTCATTAAGCAAGTGGTTCTGTTAATTAGACCTGTCTTTAACATTAATATAGTAAAGAGATAACGTTTGTTTGTTTATTTTTTTTTGTTTGTAGGAGGTAATCTCTGGAAGTACTGGTCCGATTGCTAAAATTAAAAAAAAAATCTATAACAGATAGACAGACAGACGGACGGACAACAAAATGATCCATAAGGGTTTTTTTTGATAGGTAAATCATTCCCCGGGGTGTATGGGGTCTCAACTAACATCTTACGGAACCCAAGCCAACCTCACCTGCACGTGGTGCACCCTGCTAGTTAACTGACGAGGCTCTGGCGACCCGCCAACACGCATTGGACTAGCGTGGTGGGTTATGGTCCAAACCCCCCGAATGGATAGAGAAATAAGAAACAGGCCCCAAGTGCCCGGCGACTCCAGTGGGTGTGCTGGCGTGGACGGGCGCAGGTGCAGCCCTGGAGTCCGGGGAGCTAAGAATCTCCGGGTGAGATCGACTAACCGTCAAACAATTACGGCAAATTACATAAAGGACACTGATACACTCAATATTTTGACCTACAATGTACGGACGCTAATGAAAGATGAGCGTATTATCGAGCTTGAAAACGCTCTTAAAGACATTCACTGGGACATTTTAGGTCTTTCAGAAGTGAGGAGAGAAGTCGAACACACAGAGGAAAGAGACGATGCTATATTCTTCCACTTCGGTGAAACCAGTGGGCAACATGGAGTAGGGTTCATGGTGGCAAAGAAGTGGAAGGATAATATCATTGAATTTGTAGGCTACTCTGAACGCATCGCGGTGCTTAAATTCCGAATCACACCTATAAAAACGCTTACAGTTATACAAGTATATGCACCGACAACTGCACATACCGATGAAGACGTCGAAGATTTTTACGACCTTTTAAACAGAGCATGTGACGAAAATAAGAGCACTTGGAACATAGTCATTGGTGATTTCAATGCAAAGGTGGGACAAAAGCAAGAACAGGACAGTGGAGATATCATCGGTTATTTTGGCACAGGGGTCCGCAACGAACGAGGCGCTCGTCTTGCTCAGTTTGCCTTTGGCCAGAATATGTATATTACAAACAGCTTCTTTTTCAAGAAACCACAAAGACGTTGGACTTGGGTCTCACCTAATGGCTGCACAAAAAATGAAATTGACTACATTTTGTCATCTGACAAATACGTAGTCAAGAATATTAGTGTCATCAACAAAATTAAATACAGCTCCGACCACAGGCCAATCCGTGCAAAAATTCGATTCGATTTTAAAATCCACCGAGCTAAACTGTTTACAAAACGGTTCCAGCGACTTCCAAAAGAAACACTTCTTAATAACCTAGAAAATTTTAACCTAGAACTTTCAAACCACTTTAATAATCTTCAAATCGATGAAACTGATGCAGAAAACCAATATAACTCAATAGTAACTGGAATAAGAAATAGTTGTAAAATCATAAAACAAAAACCTAGAAATATACGTAAATTGACAACTCACACTATTAATTTGATTGAATATCGAACAAAAAAAGAAATAGGCACCCCAGAATATAGAATCATTGACAGAGAAGTTAAAAGAAGTATAAGGAAAGATATAAGAAATATCAACACTAATTTAGTTAAAACTGCTCTAGAAAAGAACACATCTTTGAGAATTCTAAAGCATGGCGTCACAAACGGAAGAGCTTGGATTAATAGTTTAACGGATAGTGATGGAACAAAACAGTACAGTAGAGACAAAATAATGGATATAGCCACAACATTTTATAAATCCTTATATTCTGATCATCCTGCACCAGAATACAATACAGAATATAGTATCTCAGAATCCATTCCCCCAATAAACGGTTATGAAGTGCATAAAGCACTTACTACTATGCGTTTTAATAGAAGTCCTGGGGAGGATGGAATTACCACGGAAGCCCTAAAAATCGGGTCTCAAACTTTGCTTCCCCACCTAACTAACCTGTTCAATACTATACTCCAAACAGGAAAAGTACCAAGTGCCATGTGCCACTCAAATATTATACTTTTGCATAAAAAAGGCGATAAAAGTGATATCGGTAATTATCGACCAATAAGCCTAACATCCCACATTTATAAAACTTTCATCAAAGTTATACATAACCGACTTGATGAAAAACTGGACAAACATCAGCCACCAGAACAAGCCGGATTTCGCCCTAACTTCTCCACAACTGACCATCTTCAAACACTTAACCAGGTAATAGAAAAGTACGCAGAATATAATATCCCACTATATCTGGCCTTTGTGGACTATGCGAAGGCCTTCGATAGTGTTCGTCACAATGAAATTTTTGCTTCTCTTGAAAACCAGGACCTTGAAAAACAATATATAGACTTGCTTAAAATCATTTACTGCAATAGTTCCGCAAACATTAAATTAAATACCTCAGGACCATCTTTTAAAATTGAAAAAGGTGTTAAGCAAGGTGATCCGCTCTCTCCCAAATTGTTTACGAGCACATTGGAAGAGGTATTTAAGTCACTGGCAGCCTCGTGGAACACCAACGGCATTGACTTCGGTAACAAGAGGCTTACAAATCTCCGATTTGCCGACGACATAATACTTTTTGCCCCCACGGCTCAGAAGCTACAGTCAATGCTCCAAGAACTGAGCACGGCTAGCCTCAAGGTGGGACTTGCAATGAACCGGTCCAAAACGATGGTGATGACTAACAGCATCAAACGTAAGGTCGAGGTAGATGCGCAGGAAATACATTATGTCGATGAGTATATCTACTTGGGCCAGTTAGTATCTTTCAAAAACAGGCAGGAAAAGGAGATAGATCGACGAATCCAGAACGCCTGGAAAAGCTACTGGTCCATGAAGACGCTAATGAAGGGTGATCTACCGATCTCCCTGAAGCGTAAACTCATCGACATGTGTATCCTACCCATACTAACCTACGGTGCTCAGACCTGGTCTCTCACCGAACTACAAAAGTTTCGCCTTGGGGTTTGCCAGAGAGCTATGGAGCGCAGCATTGTGGGCGTAAAAAGAACAGACCGAATACGGAACGACACGCTGCGCTCCATAACAGGTATAATAGACGTGGGCAAAAAGGCTGCCAGGCTCAAATGGGACTGGGCGGGTCACGTCAGCCGCATGCACAAGGACCGCTGGGCAAGGGTCGCCACACAGTGGGTTCCTACTGAGGGAAAGCGCCGTCGAGGCCGGCCTAGAAAGAGGTGGCGGGATGATTTGGACGCCTACCACAAGGACTGGTTAGAGACAGCGCAAGAAAAGAAATTTTGGAAGGACTTGGGGGAGGCCTTTGCCCAGCAGTGGGACAGTAATGGCTAGTTAAAAAAAAAAAAAAAAAAAAAAAAAATCATTCCCCGCCGTTGGGCGGAGCGGGAGATAGTGTCAGATTCTTACTGACTAAAAAACCCAGCCTGTTCCTTCTTGCCTTTCATACCGGGGCTGAGGTACCTTTTGGAACTAGACCCTGGCCCCAGTAAGCTTCGTCCCGGCTAGGCCCTGACAACTCCTTGAAGCGCGCGATCCTATAAGGATTCCGTCCTTTTGAGTTACAGAACCCTAAAAACGATATGAGGCACAACGACAAAGCCTAGTTAGACCAGTTATCCAAGACACTCCGATCGTCCGGTAACTGTCCGGACCGAGCCAAGACGTCGACGGCGCGCACGTTCCCGCGCGCCTCAAGGACTTGTCAGCAACAGGAGAGGCCCAGCTGGGTCGAAGCCTACCGAGCCGGGGTTATCCGAAAGGAAACTTGAGCCCCGGTATGAAGGCTAGAAGGTACGGCGTGGGGTTTTTAGTCAGTAAGAGTCTGACACTATCTCCCGCTCCACCCAAGAGCGGGTTTTGTCATAAGATGATTAAAAGTTATCCAAGACACTCGTAAACCCAAACTAAGCGCCATATTATGACTACTGGCTAGTACATTTAGGTCATAGGCGCGGCCTAGTCGCCACTTAGGGCGCGCCGAACACGGCATGAAATGGTACACCGAATGCATTAGAGAAAGGAAACGACCCTTATTACATTTCGTAGAGAGGTTGTTCTGTAAATTGATTGTAACACTAAGTGTGATATTGCAACGAAACTAGGACATAGTATCATTTTCCGTCTGTATATTTCCTGAAAACTAAGTCAGATGTCGTCCATCGTCGGCTACATCATCGCTTACCGTCAGGTGAGATAGTGGTCAAACGCGAGCCTATATACATTTACATCTGATCTAGACTATAATATTATAAAGAGGGAAAATTTGTATTTTAGTGTGTGTATGTTTGTAATGAATAAACTCAAAAACTACTGGGCTGATTTCAAAAATTCTTTCACCATTGAAAAGCTACATTCACCCTGAATAACATAGAATATATTTATTACCCGCGGTTGTAAGCGTTATTTCCTACATCTACATCTTAAGTTACCTCTATCTCTACATCTTAAGTTAACTATTTCATCCAAAAACATTTTGAAATAATTTTCATGGTAATTATTATTTTTTAAGTTGTTTAAACAAGAGTTGTTTAAAGAGGGAAAGGCAGGCCAAAGGAAAGATGGATGGATTGTGTGAGAAGTGATATGAAAGAAAAGGGAGTTAGTGATAGCGTGACGAGCGACAGGACAGAATGGAAGAAAAAACGTGTTGAGACGATCCCAAATAAAAATGGGACAAAGGCAGGAAGATGATGAAGTTGTTTAAACCAAAAATGTCGTTTAAATATTATGTCATAATTTTAGGTCGCTGGACTGTAAAATAAATTTAAAAAATATCTTGGTTGGAACGTCTAAATATTTTTGTCATTAAATTAGGTTGTTTTGCCTTACGAAGTTAAATAAAATTTACAACAGTACTGACCTAAAAACAACCTATCCAAAAATCGGTCAACAAGCAAAAGGGTGTGTCAATTTCGAAATTATACACCATACAGGGTGTAGCAAAATTTCCGTGTAACTCAAAACCGAACACACCTTCCGCGAAGTAGGTTAATGACATACAAACTGAATTCGCCCATTAACTGAAGTGACATTTTAATTAGTTTAATTAGAAAAACTGTCACTTTTTTTGCTAACGTGACATTTCTTGCGTGTGGTTAGCAAATAAATTTCAGTTTTTTTATGTAAATAATTGTTTTTACACATGATATTTAAAGAATTGGGCCAAATAGTAAGTAAGTATCATACTGCCATGCGTTTAATGGGAGTCGTAAAAGCAAGGGAATTTTAGGTCAATATATCACACTAATATTATAAAGATGAAAGTTTATTTCAGTCTGACTGGCCTGTTGGTCTAGTGGTTAGTGGCCCTGACTGCTAAGCCGGAGGTCGTGGGTTCGATTCCCACTCAAAACAAATGTTTTTGTGATGAGCAAAGATTTATTTGTTCTGTGTCTGGGTGTAATTTATCTATAATATGTATGTATTTAGAAATATATAAGTATATTTATCAGTTATCTAGTACCCATAACACAAGCTCTGCTTAGCTTGGGACTAGGTGACGTTGTGTGATAGTTGTGGAATACTCGTATTATATTATAGAAACACCAACTTCCGAAATTAAAGTTATTTTGCACTTTTTAGTCGGTTGTATTATTTTTTTGTAAAACGTTATTTTAGTGACTCCAAGACATTCACTGTTTTGAGAACAGTGGTGATTTAATAAATTACACAAAGTAATGCGCCTGGTTGGGTTTGAATCCGTGACCTACAACTCGGTAAGCCGAGACCGTTACCACTACGCCACCACAGCCCAACATGAAACATCTGTTACTCTGTTGTCTGGCTATATAAATTGCATTGTGAGAGCAACCAACGCATACTTTCATAAATCAACGTTGACAACCCCAGCTGTCTCTGAAAACCAGCGCAGTTCCTGTCTCGCAAACATGCTCTAGTACCTATTGCAGCTGAACATTGCAATGCTAATGAAAATGGTACAGCTTTTTTTTTTCGATGGAAAAAATCATCTTATGACAAAACCCGCTCTTGGGTGGAGCGGGAGGTAGTTTAGAATAGAATAGAATAGAAATACTTTTATTCGGTACAGAACAGACACAGCACAGCACAACGGTTATATACACAAAGTAAACAAAAATAAAAGTACAAAGTGCGCCGAGCGTGCCCGCACCGAAAGGGTGACCACCTCAGCATTTGGTCAGTGTCAGACTCTTACTGACTAAAAACTCCATCCCGTTCCTTCGAGCCTTCATACCGGGGCTCGAGCTCCCTTTCGGACAACCCTGTCCCCAGTAGGCTTCGACCCAGCTGGGCCCCTCCTGTTGCTGACAACTTGTTGAGGCGCGTGGGAACAGAGCGCGCCGTCGACGTCTTGGACTAGGTCCATTACCGGACGATTGGACAGCGAGCTACCCATGGCTCGCCGTCCGTGAGCCCGCGTCTACGGTGGCCGGAAAACGGGATCGGGATCCCGGCGGCGGGGGCGAGGGCGCCGTAGCCTGATGCGGTCGGCCTCCTCCTTTACTAGCATTACTGCTTCGCAGAAGGAGGCGACCGCCTGCCATTCCTCCTCGCTCCGGACCATGGCCTCGACCAGTCCTTGCCGGAGTCTGCGTTTCCTGATAGCTACAACTCGGGAATCTTTAAGTCAAGAGTGAATAGGTTACTTCTAGGTAAGCATGCTCAATCGTCGGCCACATCATCGCTTACCATCAGGTGAGGTAGTGGTCAAACTCGACAGGCTATCAACTCGGCGTCGTTGCTCAAGACTTTCGAGTTCAATACGGAAATAAACTAACTTTTTTGCGTTTTCTTGTCTGTCCAGCAGTATCAGCAAGGGGCCGTATGTTATTACCGCCTGCAGTTCTACCCACACCAGGGGATTATAGCCACAAATATACAAAGTAAATCCCCCCATGAGACCACAATTAACACACAAATGTCAAGCGCGCGGTTAATACAGAAGGGTAAATTCAGACAAGGTTGAATTGAATAGTTTAGCTTTGTTGTTGTTTGTTTAGTTTAGTTGCTTTTTTTTTACTAATAAATTAACTAGTGCATGACTGCGATACCACCTGATGGTAAGCAGTGATGCAATCTCTGATGGTGAGCCGCACTAATTTATGAGCCTATTCACTCTTGCCTTGAAGACACTAAAATTGTAACTGAACGGGAAGACCGCAGCAGGAGATTGTTCCAGTCCTTCGACGTACGTGGTATAAACGAAGGCAAAACGTCTAAAAATTGGTGAAAAAAAATCTGTGAGCAATTTAGAATTTAGGACGTAGCGTTCGCCTGCTGCTGCCGCGGCATCGCTCACTTCGCTCGACCTTCCTACTCCTACATCGAGGCAAAGGCCCTACTAGCTGCCAAAAAATTGGAGATCTTAGCAAAGGTGAGACAGTATTTCACGCCGGAACAGCTGCTCAACCACTATCAAGCGCAAGTTCGATCGTGTATGCAGTACTGCTCATCTTTGGGATGGGTCAGCCAAATACCAGCTTGATGCACTGGAGTCGATTGAAAGGTGTGCCAAGAAGATCATAGGCAATGGTGGACTTCTGAAGTCAAAACTCCAAAGTCTTGAGCATCGACGCCGAGTTGCTTGCCTGTCGGTTTTCTATCGTTTACATTACGGGGAGTGTGCAGTGGAGCTACACAATTTAATTCCACCAAGTCCGTTCCATTATCGGGCCACAAGACGTACGGCGTTGCGCCACCGGTACCTGGTGGACATCCCGCCCATACGTACAAAGCGTTTTGGGAATATATTCATTATGCGTACAGCAAAGGAGTGGAATTCCCTGCCGGAGTCTGTGTTTCCTGATAGCTATAACCTAGGGGTCTTTAAGTCAAGAGTGAATAGATTGCTTCTAGGCAAGCGTGTTCCGTCGTCGGCCACATCATCGCTTACCATCAGGTGAGATGGTGGTCAAACGTGAGCCTATCTATATATATAAAAATCAATGCCACTTTTTGTTGTTATTTTATAACTTAAGAACGGGCTCACCTATCCAAACCAAATTTTTAGGCTTTGTTCGGACTATTTAGTACTTAGATGGTTTATGTGAAGTTTGGTAGGGTAGAGTAGAGTATAGGAGGGTAGAGTAGGGTATAGTAGGGTAAAGTAGTGTAGAGTAGAGTAGTGTAGGGTAGAGTAGGGTAGAGTAAGGTATAGTAGGGTACAGTAGGGTATAGTAGGGTACAGTAGGGAAGTGCGGGAGCGAAGCCGTGCGGGCAAAAGCTAGTACATTATAAAAAAAAACCTTCTGCAATTTCCGTACACAGTAAACACGTGTAATGTGTATCTGTGTGCCGTACTCACCCTGTCGCGGTCGCGCTAATTGGGTGCCCAGTAACGTGTTCATTTCACCCCGACCAGATTTGTAAAAGAGTAATTATTTCTCTTTTTGATGGTACATGATGATCATTGTGGTATTTACAATTAAATAACGGTTTTGGAAAGAATTATTTTGTGGTCTACTTTTTAGGGTACTAATCACATTTTAGTCCGTCTGTCTGTCAAAGCCCTTTATTTCGGGAATACGTGGAGGTATTGAGTTGAAATTAAAACTATATATTCAGATCTACGGTTCCTGGAAGCTGTGAAAAATCAAACTAAACGAAAAAACGTGTATTTCGACACTCAAGGGAATCAAAATTCATAGCGTACTTCCCGTTGACCTGAAGCTAGGTCTCATAGCACTAGTATAGGAAAAAAAAATTAAAACTGCAAATTTATAGTTTCTGGGGGCAAAAATCATCCGACGTCAACCCCCGCTCTTAGGTGGAGCGGGAGATAGTGTCAGACTCTTACTGGCTAAAAACCCACTCCGTTCCTTCTAGCCTTCACACCGGTGCTCGAGCTCCCCCTCGGATATCCCTGGCCCCAGTAGGCTTCGACCCAGCTGGGCCCCTCCTGCTGCTGACAACTGCCTGAGGCGCGCGGGAACGACACAGTGGCGACTTTCCGCTTGAATCCGGTGCAGGAACTTCCCGAACGTGCCATGTCCGGTGAGGACCTGCGTCATGCGGAAGGTAAGGACGCCGTGCGGTCTTTCCAGCCACGCCTCAAAGACCGACTTACCGCAATAACTGTGGCGTGCCCAGTAAATTTGTAGTTACGTCACAAGTAAACTTTTTTTTTTCGATCAAGAAAAATCTTCGTAATTCAATTCTGGAATTGAATTACTGATCGTGCGAATTCCACTTCGGTTGCAATGACAAACTTTTTCTTTGTACGTTTTTTGTAGGTAAGTAATTTAAAAAGATAACTAAATCAATCTCAGCACAAGTTTACTACCAATAAACTTCTCGCCAAGGAAAATGTAATATTCCCCTACAGGGTCTGACATGCCCACAAAAGGGTGTTTCGAGGCTCGGCCGGCCTGTCACACCCTACCTCGTAAACTAGCTTTTAATAAACGCAAACACGCAAACTTTTTACTAGTCCATATTCACATAATGAAGAGGTGAAATTGTCCTACAAAGTTTGGGAAAACATTCATCATGCGTACAGCTCATCATCATCTTCCTGCCCTTGTCCCGTTTTATTTGGGGTCGGCGCAACACGTTTTTTTCTTCCATTCTGTCCTGTCACTCGTCATGCTATCACTAACTCCCTTTTCTTTCATATCACTTCTCACACAATCCATCCATCTTTTCTTTGGCCTCCCTCTCCCCCGCCGTCCATCCACATGTAAACCCATTACTTTTTTAGCAACATGCGTTTCGTCCCTCCTTTTCACATGACCATACCAAGACAAACGATTTCCTTTCAACTTTTCATGCGTACAGCTAAGGAGTGGAATTTCCTGCCAGAGTTTTAGTTACCTGATAATATAATATAATATTCCACAACTATCACCCAACGCCGTCTAGTCCCAAGCTAAGCAGAGCTTGTGTTATGGGTACTAGACAACACTGATAAACGAAAGAAAGAAATGAACAAAAACATACTTATACATATAACTAGCTGCTCCCAGTGGCTTCCCCGCGTGATAGCAGAAAATTATCCCAAGGGAACATACTTCTGAGATAAAAAGTATCCTATGTCCTATTCCAGGACATGGTCTATCCGTGTACCAAGTTTCATCAAAATCGGTTCCGCCATTTAGGCCTGAAGACGTAACAAACAAACAAACTCACTTTCGCTTTTATAATATTAGTAAGGATTCTAAATAGGTACATACATATATTACTTATAGATAAATTACATTCAGACACAGAACAAATGATCATGCTCATCACACAAACATTTGTCCTGGGTGGGAATCGTACCCACGACCTCCGGCATAGCAGTCAGGGCTACTAACCACTAGACCAACAGGCCAGTCATACAATCGATCCATCTTTTCTAAAAATGGAAAGGCAAAAGCTTGAGGTATATAGTAGGTACATTTTTAATAGTTCAATAATGTAATCGACTCCATTACGAAGTGCGTGTTTTGAGTTATTAGTTTGAGAGTGGTTTAAATTGGATTAATTTATGGATTGTGTGGCCTATATTCTTTGTTCACCCAGAGCCATACTGGAAAACTGGATTTTGGGGAGTGCGCGTGTGTGGTGGATATCCCAATCATTATGAACAGCACGAAGTGAACTTAGTGCAATGTGAAGTGTTACTAACATAGATTTAAGACGGTCCTTCTCCACTCGCTTATCGTAAACATCGAAAATGGTTTAAAAGCTTGTTACTTCATTTAATGCAATCCAACGCGATGTTTGACGAAAAGGCAACGCAAAAAAAGAGAGATAACGCCTGGAAACTCTGTTAGTATTCGGTAATTCCGAGATTTACTCGAAAATTTTACAAAACTTGCTCCAGGAAATAGCTGTTTTTTTAAACCCTTAAAAGTTTTTGGAAAAAGTTGTCATCATTTAGAATCTTAATAAAATTTGCAAGGTCTCTAGAGGATCACTTTTTTAATTTTTTTTTAATTTTTAGGCAAATTATGAAGTGTCAAAGTTCATACAAAATAGGACATTTTCAGAGGTTTTTACTGGATTAGTTTTACACAAATTAAGAAATTGGTTTCTTTAGAAACCTAGATAATATCCACAAGATACTGTGTTTCCAAAATATCTCATGAAAAATGTGTAATAACGTCATAATCAGTTATGAGCGGTTGTATGAAAAACAGTGAAAATGTGAGTCATGATGCACCACCTTAAGTCTTATTTACTAACGACAAGTTGTATTTACTCTATATATATGTTAGTATGTAAGGTAAGGTATATATCTATAGGCCAAGATGCCTGATATTTATGATTTATTATTATTATGTACAAAGCGTTTTGGGAACATATTTATTGTGCGTACAGCCAAGGAGTGGAATTCCCTGCCGGAGTCTGTGTTTCCTGTCGGAGTCTGTGATAGCTACAACTTAGGGGTCTTTAAGTCAAGAGTGAATAAGTTACTTCTAGGCAAGCGTGTTCCTTCGTCGACCACATCATCGATTACCAACAAGTGAGATACCTAGTAACAATAATATCATCATCATCATTTCAGCCGAAAGACATCCGCTGTTGGACATAGGCCTTCTCCAAGTGTCGGCACAACGAACTGTCCCGTGCTACTTGCATCCATCTGATTCCCACGATTCTCACTAGGTCATTGATCCATCCTATGGGAGGCCTTCCAACGCTGCGTCTTCCGGTACACATTCGCTACTCAAGATTTTTTCGGTCCCAACGACCATCTGTTCTGTACAATATGTAGCTTCAAAGACACTTCCGGCTGACCATCGCTAAATACATATTTGCTTGCACTAGAATCGAAAATTTCATAAGGTTTGGCGCCGCGCCGCAGGATTGAAGTGAATTTTTTTTTTAATTGGTCAGGCGAAAATTACCGCGTTGGTACTTCATCATCAGCCTTTTAATGTTCACTCATGTTGGACTCAGGCCTCCTCTCTAGGAGAGGGAATGGGCCGTAATCCACCACGCGGGCCCAGTGCGGGTTGGTGGATGTCACATGTCTTCGAATTTTTGGTTCTAGGACATGCCGGTTTCCTCACGATGTTTTCCTTCACCGTTTTGAGAGCCCAACGGACCAAGCCAGGCGCATTACTTTGTGTAATTTTTATTTTGTTGGTACCTACGTGTGTGTATTTCTAGTTTTTCTTTCTCTAAAACCTATGGTTTAGTTAAGAGTGTTGCAGTATTTATAGAGTTGTAGTGAAAGCAGTAAATTGTGCCTATCTACTTAAACCGGTTACTAGTGATGTAACTCACTATCGATATTCACATTTATCGGTTAGACAGTTTTTGTGTTAGTTTGTGGATTTGTGATGGTATATTTGTCGATAGGAAAGTTATGCCTGTGAATATATACAACGTGTAACGTTAAATGCGCAAAACCTGAAAATATTTTGATCAGAATAACGAGCAGAATCAATTTAACCACTTTTTAAAATAGGTTACATTTTTCAAAAAAATCTTCATTAAAAATGTCGCCCTGTCTATTTACGAATAGGTCAAGCCATCACGTGCGCAAACCCGCCCAAATAGGTAAACAAACACAAATGGTTGTAGTCCAATCAAATTTTCTCATACACGGGATAATAAAAGTTCTTATTTCAATGCAGATATTAATTTTAAACCAAGTAAAATGTACAGTATTATATGTCCATTAAGTTAAAAATAATTTGGGGTGTCTGAGGTTTTGCGCATTTAACGTTACACGTTGTTTATGTTTAGTTTTTAGTAGTCGACATTTTGACAATTCAAAAGTGCCTGTAATTGGTCTATTTGAAATAAACGTTTCTTATTTCTATTGCTGTCAACCTGCACTAAATTCGAGGGTAGCCGGAAAAAATTATAATGAACACCATTATCCCCTTTACACAAGCTGGAGATCAGCATCGCTTTTTCGATAATTATTTCGACGGGTGCAAAGTAAAAAAAGTTATCTGCAACTTTGCGATTTTCTGATAGTTGCAGTAACTTAACAAATATGTAATATTCTAAGACATGAGAAACCTTTCAAGTGTCAAAAACGAAAAAATAATAGTCTTCTTTTTAATAATGTTTTTGAAAAAAAAAAATATTACTAAATAACTGCATAATGTTTTTGAAAAAAAAAAAATTATTACTAAATAACTGCTTACTGTTACTAAATCAATAAAGATGATAGAAAATCACAAAATTGCAGATAACTTTTTTTACTTTGCACCCGTCGATTTGTTTTTACGTGAACAAATATTTTTTTTCTTTCTTTCACCCACAGGCTGATTTCACCCACTGTTTAAAGTTGGTTTCTTTTGTATTTGAAACTTTAGTGATCTAGCGAGACAGACCAAACAACAAATCCCTACTAATATTATAATTGCGAAAGTAACTCTGTCTGTCTGTCTGTCTGTTACGCTTTCACGCAAAAACTACTGAACGGATTTAGATCAAATTTGGTAGGTAGGTAGAAGAGACACTGGAATAACACATAGGCTACCTATAATTCCACTGCTGAGCACGGGTCTCTGCCCGCGCGATATAAACTGTAGTCCACGCAAGCGAAGCCGCGGGCGGAGCTAGTAATTAAATAATTTTAGACATAATTGAAATTGTTGAGAGGGAGGGGGAGGCCAAAGAAAAGATGGATGGATTGTGTGAGAGTGATATGAAAGAAAAGGGAGTTAGTGATAGCGTAACGGGTGACAGGACAGAATGGAAGAAAAAAACATGTTGCGCCGACCCCAAATAAAACGGGACAAGGGCAGGAAGATGATGATAATTGAAATTGTTGGAAAGAGTTACCGTAAATCTGGAATGCAAAAGGTAACGAAAGGAACACTTTTGAGTTATAGCCAGTAAAAGTCTGACACTCTCGCTCCACCCAAAGCAGGAATCATTACCTACTAGATGATTTCCATCTAAAATTAAAAGGTGCTTGTGTATATCGATATCGACAATCGATACCGTGTCCCCGCACTAGCCGGGTCACGGGGCGGTCTCTTCTCACGATCGCGAACGTACTCAATACACTAATCAATTGATACATACACGCGATGTGTCTATACAGTTTACTACTCCAACTTTACGAACGAGCCATTTCGACGGGTGCAAAGTAAAAAAAGTTATCTGCAACTTTGCGATTTTCTGATAGTTGCAGTAACTTAACAAATATTTAATATTCTAAGACATGAGAAACCTTTCAAATGTCAAAAACGAAAAAATAATAGTTTTCTTTTTAATAATGTTTTTGAAAAAAAAAATTACTAAATAACTGCTTATTGTTACTAATTCAATAAAGATGATAGAAAATCACAAAATTGCAGATAACTTTTTTTACTTTGCACCCGTCGATTTGGTATACAGGGCCCGATCTAGCTATTTAACCGCTCCGGCAAATGATAAATGATCTTTATTTTGTCAATAGGTTTTTAAAAAACACTTTTGAATCAATTTTGATTTTCAATCAGTTTTAACGAGATGAGGCCGGTGTTTCCTAGCTGACTACCCTGAGATGAAACACCGAAACAAACTCAGGGGTCAGTCTCTTTTAAAATCCATACAGTAAAGAACATGTAATGGTCAAATCATATGAGAACCATGCAGACCAGTGTCTCAGATGGTCTTTTGAGGAAAGAACCACACAGATTTGAGTGGACCTGTCCAGTCAGTGAAAGCATTTGTCAGTATTCGTGTAGCTCAAACTTAGGACTACCAAGGAGCTCAACGACTTGACGAACAATACCAAAGATAGGACATTTGGGCAGGCCGCATCAAATACTCAAAACTGCCAGATATCACGTTAAAATACAGAAAAGGAAAAAGTTATCCACATAGTTCCCACATTCACAATATAAAATAGTATTTAAAAAATATAACACTACATTTTACAAAGATAATTTTCGCCCCCCTGTACATACACAAAACTATATAAGTCATGAGTCTTAAGTGTTCAATATATCCACTATCCAACCTGAAGTAGATTGGAAGGTGAGACATAAAAGTCTCAACCTGACAACTTGGGTGTGAATGGCTACTGACTAGGTTGGAAGATAGGAATAAGTCAATTCTGCCGCCACTTTTTTTTTTCGGTGGGAATGTCATCTAATGTCATCCCCCACTCCTGGGGGCAGCGGGAGATAATGTCAGACTTTTACTGGCTTAAAACCCACGCCTTTCCTTCGTGCCTTCGTACCGGGGGCTAAGCTACCTTTCGGAGCTAACCCTGGCCCCAGTAGGCTTCGAACCAGCTTTCAGCGTTTCGACCAGGGATGTAACGGAGCTTCGACTCCGGTTCCGTTAAGTCAGAACTTCCGATTATTATTACACCTTCGGTTCCGACTTCGGCTCCGACACTTTTAAATCGGAGGTTTTAATCGGAGGTCGAAGCATAACATAGCGGCGACGGCGGCCTGTGTCGACTGTTATGAACAGGTTCATACATGTCGCGCGGGGAATCCCACCGACCTCCGCTACGTGCACTCAATCGTCAATTATTTTTTCACTTGTTGTTAATTTGTTACGCACACGACACTTCTAACCCTGCCTCCGACTCCGATTCCAACTCCGATTCCGATTCCGATAAATCAAATTTAAAAACTCCGACTCCGACTTCGGTTCCGATAAAACTACCTCCGTTACATCCCTGGTTTCGACAACTCCTTGAGGCGCGCGAAAACTGTGCTCTTGGGCTCGGTCCAGGCAGTTGATCCCCTAGATCGGGCCCTGTTAGTATACAGGGAGGAACATTAATTTGATCGCTTTTTTTTTAAGTTAGGAAAGACTACTCAAGCTCGGCTCTAGAGGCCGGACGGCGAACTACCTATTCCTCGCCGTCCGCAAGCCAGCGCCTACGGTGGCCAAAAACCGAGATTAGAATCCCGGCGGCGGTATCAAAAACCGTTTGAGGTTGAATTCGGACCCGTCTCGAGATCGCCCATAAATCTCTCGAACTGTCTCCGCCATATTGATTGTTCTTTTATTGCAAAGTAGCTAAGTCGGAAAATGATCTTAGGGCAACGTACTCCCAGAATGAAGAGTAGCCTATGTCCTTTCCAAGGTCAAATCTATACAGGAATATTTGTAAAACACTAGCAACCTCTTAGGATTATATTAAGAATCTCATAAACAACAAGTTTTGTTCTTGAGAGAACCAATGTATGATAAATTTTGAAAAGTCATTTCAAAATTTATCATACATTGGTTCTCTTGACTGGCCTTTTTGGTCTAGTGGTTAGTAACCTTGACTGCTATGCCGGAGGTCGTGGGTTCGATTCCCACCCAGGACAAATGGTTGTGTGAGTACACGATCATTTGTTCTGTGTCTGGGTGTAATTTATCTATAATATGTATGTATTTAGAAATATATAAGTATGTTTATCAGTCGTCTAAGCTCTGCTTAACTTGAGTTTTGTGATAGAAGTTGTGGAATATTATATTATTGTTCACTGCTCTCAAAACGGTGAAGGAAAACACCGTGAGGAAACCGGCATGTCCTAGAACCAAAAATTCGAAGACAAGTGACATCCACCAACACGCATTGGGCCCGCGTTGTAAATTACGGCCCATTCCCTTTCCGAGAGAGGACGTTTGAGTCCCAACAGTGGAAACATTATAAGGCCGACTATTCAATGCTATTCCAATCCCACACTACGCGAGTTTCAAAAGCACATGACCTGTTATTTTGTACAATTTGTAACAATGACATTGCAGATGTCAATTAAACTCCCCCATTGAAAAGGAGACGTAAGCGTCTCAGCTAATCAAACTAATAGACTATAGCACGCGATGAGTGCACGCGCACTCAGATAACACACATGTAATGACGTCATTTGACCGGAAACAGTACGCATTTTTATTTATCCATACTCCTCAGTAATACCACAAAATAGATAGGTACAGAAGACTATCTCATGTATGTACTTCACTCTTGGGCGGAACGGGAGATAGTGTCAGACTCTTACTGACTAAAAACCCACCCCGTTCCTTCTAGCCTTCATAACGCGGCTCGAGCCCCCTTTCGGATTACCCTGGCCCCAGTAGGCTTCGACTCGGCTAGGCCCTTGCTGTTGCTCACAACTCCTTAAGGCGCGCGGGAAGTGAACAGTGCGCGCCGTCGACGTCTCGGGCTCGGTCCGGACAGTTACGGGACGGTCGGACAGCGAGCTATCCATGGCTTGCCGTCAGCAAACCCGCGTCTACGATGACCGGAAATCTCTACGATGGCCGGAAATCTCACTTTTTATATCTACGCTCGGTGGACGCACACTAATGAGCGTTTGAGCCGGAACTGTTCGACGAGCGGGCCGAGGCGCTTCGAGATATCGTGTCCGTGAGCAGTGTCTATGTGTGCGTTGGCATCGTCGCTTTCCATCAGGTGATATAGTGGTCAAGCGCAAGCCTATCAAAATTAAAAAAAAATGGCCGATGGAACGCGCTTGCCTAGAAGTACCCTAGTCACTAACTTAATGATTCCCAGGTTGTATTTATCAGTGGTTTCTACAACAAAAATTGAACAAAACCGGAACAAATATTCTCACTAAAAACAAGCACACCTCTAAAACCAACAAAACTTCGTACACGAGGATTCTAAAGTTCTAAACAACCCATAGACACCGTTACTCGTTCTATTTCACGACCGCAGTCATACCAACATAATCATTATTTTACGTCGCGTGCAGCACGCAAGCAAGATGGCGACCACGCAACCGAAATTTTGAGCAGTTTCGTATACATCCGAGTGTATCTAGGTAATCTTTCGTCTAGACTTCAAATATTTAGGTTGAATTCATTGAGAGAGGCTTGATAAGTCTTGATTAGAAAATATTTTTAGGTTAACGACTTTTTTAAGTGGGTGGTGGCATCATACTTAGTGTTAATCAATCTTTATTATCGAATGAAGTGCTGAGAAGTAATAGAGTCAATTGTAAGTGGCCGTTATGATTCCAAAAACTTTTTAAAACTGGTTCATGAAGGACAATAGAAGCAGATGAGCTCTTTGAGAAAGACCTCGTCCTGGTTAGTATTTCTTCTTCTTCTTCTTCCCGCCTTTATCCCATATTACTTGTGGTTGGCGCAACACGTTTTTTTTCTTTTACTAGAGAGTAAATCCTATCACCCGTCACTCTATCAATAACTCCCTTTTCTTTCATGACACTCCTCACACAATCCATACATTATCATAGTTCTTTTTTTAATTATCACACAACGCCGTCTAGTCCCAAGCTAAGCAGAGCTTGTGTTATGAGTACTAGACAACTGATAAACATACTTATATATTTCTAAATATATACATTACAGATAAATTACACCCAGACACAGAACAAATGAGCATGCTCATCACATAAACGTTTATCCTGGGTGGGAATCGAACCCACGACCTCCGGTACAGCAGTCAGGGCCACTAACCACTAGACTTACAGGGCAGTCAGTCAGTTCCCTGGTTAAGGTAACTTTTTTTATGGTGGGAAACCATTAAATGACTTCTTCCGCACTAGGGTACAACGAGAGGGCATGACAGAACAAGTCTGCCCACCTAAATTCCATCAGGTACCCTTAGCGTTCTAAGTCAGGTCGAGAGAGTTACCATGGTAACTCTTCAATCATTTAACTCACAAGTTTACTATGCAATGAGGATACGGAAGTCAGGAGCAATTTAATGTACCCTCTGGAACCCTCTGAGGTACGAGAGGTCATGTGAAATAAAGGTTACATGTCCTTGAACCCTCTTACTTGAATTACGGAATAAATATACGGAAAGGTACGTTACCACACACTCGTGTCACAAAATAGATTGGTACAGAAGTCAATCTCATGTATGTACTTCACTTTTCATGCCTATCGGACAGCATTGCTCGCCATCCGAAAGCCAGCGCCTATGGTGGTCAGAAATCGGGATCGGAATCCCGGCGACGGCTGGGGCGCTGTGAGCGCCGCCGTTGCCTGATGTGGTCGGCCTCCTCCTTTTCTAGCATTACTGCTTCGCAGAAGACGGCGACCGCCTGCCACTCCTGCTCGCTCCGGACCATGGCCTCAACCAAAGCCCGGCGCAAGCAGTCTCCGCCGCCGATTGCCCCCACGAGGGCACGGCGATGTTCCGCCCAGGCAGAGCACACCTCGACTGTGTGCTCCAGCGTGTCCTCCGGGCGTTCCGCATAGTGGCGACACCCGGGCGTCTCTTCCGCTTTAATCCGATACAGGTACCTCCCGAACGTGCCATGTCCGGTGAGGACCTGCGTCATGCGGAAGGTAAGGACGCCGTGAGGTTTTTCCAGCCACGCCTCAAAGAGGGGACTTACCGCCATAATCGTGGCGTGCCCGTGACCACCCTGCTTCATCACTTTTTCTTGAAAGGATCCTCCATTTTTGAGTAAAACACCATAAAAAAACTCGACAACGCACAAAATCGAACCAGCAAAATCATCAAAGCCACTTTCTCCCCCTTAAAGCTATCAATTCGTCGCCTTTCCCTCGACATTTCTTTTTAAACGTACTCCATTAACTACACCCCCTAATAAGAGGGGCGAGTTAAAAAATGTCCGTCATTAGTAACAGTTTAAAGTTAACTGTCCAGTTAACAGGTTAACGACAAGTTTTATTGCGGTAATCAGTCTGTGTAGGTGTAGTTTAATTAAATTGAAATATGTTAAAGAAGATTGGGGTCCTTTTTAGCACCGCGTTTATGGTTGAGACTTTCTGTGTAATTGAAAGATAAACGGGGTCTTTTTACCCGACTGTTAGGTTTATTTTTTTTTTACGGTGGGCAAAAATCATCTTATGACAACCCCCGCTCTTGGGTGGAGCGGGAGATAGTGTACTTTTACTGACTAAAAACCCACGTTCCTTCTAGCCTCTTCATACCGAGGGCTCGAGTTTCCTTTCGGATAACCTTGGCCCCAGTAGGATTCGACCCAGCTGGGCCCCTGCTGTTGCTGACAACTCCTTGAGGCGCGCGGGAACAGTGCGCGCCACCCGACTGTTAGGTGGGAAAATCATCTAATGACATCCCCCGCTCTTGGGCGGGGCGGGAGATTGTCAGACTTTTACTCACAGTGAAAAGTTTTATTTCACATAGGCCTATAAGGGAACTTATAAAACGTCAGAAGCTAGTGCACTAATTAAAAACCCTCTCCTGTTCCTTCTTTGCCATTGTTCCAGAGCTCCGGGGATCTCTTACGCATCACCCATGGCTCCCGTGGGCTTCGACCTTACTGGGCCCCCCTACGGTTGGGTTCGGTCCGGACGGTTGCCGGATGGTCAGACGATGAGCAATGGGCCGCCGCAGTCCTTAAGCTCTGGACAAAAGTGGCATTTTATAACTGGTAGGTAACTTATTTCTTATAGTTTAAATCTTACCAATATTTCAGTTTTTAATAACGATGACATGTAATGATTTATTACCTGAAACAAAAAATAAATATAATTTAATTTTTGATTTTTTTTAACAAAAAGAACCTTACACACACACTAAATTATACCTACAAATGACAAAATACATTATACTTATTTACCTCACACTTAACAAAACTGATTTACATCCATAGACCCATAGTAAGGTTCAGTTGAAAACCAGCGTCAGGCAACTGCTACTTAGTTGCCTAGCATTATGCTGAGCAGCGGCCATATCAAGACGTGATAAATTTCAGGCGAGCGAGCGGGAAAACGGGATGGAGTTATATCTACACTAATATATTAAAGAGGTAAAATTAATTTTTTGTTTGGTAATCTGTAAAAGTTCTGGTGGCGAAATTTTTATCACCGATAGACAAAAAAGATCGATATAGACCCGGGCAGAGTTCATCTGGGGCATTTCATCATCTTCCTGCCCTTGTCCCGTTTTGTTTGGGGTCGGCGCAACACGTTTTTTTTTCCATTCTGTCCTGTCACTCGCTTCATATCACTTACTCCCTTTTCTTTCATATCACTTCTCACACAATCCATCCATCTTTTCTTTGGTCTCCCTCTTCCCCTCCATCCATCCACATGTAAACTCATAACGTTTTTAGCAACAAGCGTTTCATCTCTCCTCTTTACATGACCATATCAAGACAAGCGATTCCCTTTCAACTTTTCAGTCACTGGCGCCACTTTCAAACTTGATATACTCATTTCTCACTTGATCCATTCTCGTCACACCACACATCAATCTTAACATTCTCATCTCTGCTACATGCAATCATTTTACATCCGTCTTTTTCACAGCCCAACATTCTGATCCATACAGTACGACAGGCCTTATCACGGACTTGTAGATTTTACCCTTCAACTTGAGGGGCATCCGTGGTCCCCGTGACCTGTCGCCATTTCATCCAACCTGCGTTGATCCAATGTGTTACGTCCCGGTCTACCTCATAATCCCCTTGGACGAGCGACCTAGGGTCGAACCTAAAGTCGTAACAGATCGGTATGGGCGTTCCGGCGAGACCTAAAGGCTCTGGATAAATTACCACCTACCACCTATGCATGTATATTGTAGAATGCAATAAATAATTGAGTATTGAGTTCATACAAAATATTCAGTGACTACAACCGACTCTTAAAAACATCATATTAACGCGATGGGTCTACTCACATGCCATCAAATAATGACAAGCATGAGAAAAACGGTAAAAAAAATGGCGTCGCCGTCGTAAATGCTGACTTTCTACTTGCTTTATAAATAGCTGTGTTTAGTTTGATTGATAGTTTAGTGCGAGGTCGAGTGAAAGGGATATAGCTGTGTAAGTGTACTCTATGCTACTTGGTTATATGTCTTTATTGCACTAAGACCACGGAAGGCTTTTTTTATGGTGGGGAAAATCATCCAATGACAACCCCCGCTCTTGGGCGGAGCGAGAGATAGTGTCACACTCTTACTGACTACAAAAACCCACTCCGTTCCTTTTAGCCTTCATACCGGGGCTCGAGCTCCCTTTTGGATAACCCTGGCCCCAGTAAGCGCTCGCCGTCCGCAAGCCCGCGTCTACGGTGACTGGAAATCGAGATCGGAATCCTGGCGGCGGCGGCGAGAGCGCCGTAGCCTGATGCGGTCGGCATCCTCCTTGGTTAGCATTACTGATTCGCAAAAGAAGGCGACCGCCTGCCACTCCTCGCTCCGGACCATGGCCTGAACTAAGGCCCGGCGCGAGAGGTCTCCGCCGCCGATCGCCCCCACGAGGGCACGGCGATGCTCCGCCCAAGCAGGGCACACCTCGACTGTGTACTCCACCGTGTCCCCCGGGAGTCCCGCACAGTGGCGTTTCTTCCGCACGAATCCGATGCACAAACTTCCCGAACGTGCCTTGTCCAGTGAAGACCTGCATCATAGGAAGGTAAGAACGCCGTGAGGTCTTTCCAGCTACGCTTCAAAGAGGGGATTTACTGCCATAATTGTGGCGTGCCCAGACCTTGGAAGGCTGTCGTAGTGGTTCTGAATACGACTATTTTTATATATTTTTTTGGATTAACCGTCCGAGCCTCAAACTCCTCAAAGAGATGTCAGCATACCGTAGGACATGGCTCATGGGTTTATTTATTTAACACTTCTTGGACCTAGTACAGAGGCGGACTTAATGGGTTGTGCGAAAGTGGCCCCCGGAACCCTGAAACGAAGGTAAAGAAGAAACAGAAGTGCGTTTTAGTCAGGAAAAGTCATACAGCCTCGCGCTCCGCCCAAAGGCAGATTTCATGGGATGATTTCCTACCTAAAAAAAAATCGTAGGGGTAGGTAGGGCCGACGCCCTGTTGTGCCACGGGGAATTTCTGAAAAGAAAACCCATGGTCCCTAGAATGCAAAGAGCAGCTGAAGGATACAGTGTGTGGTTTTAGTCAGTAAAAGTCTGACACCCGCTCCACCAAGGCGGGAAAGTCAAGAGAAGACTTCCCACATCAAAAAAAAAAACAGATGGCGTTGGTTAAAGTACCCTCATGAACTTGAATACATCCCGTTTACGCTACAAAACAATGAGATCGTTCCCACAATTAATATTCCAAACATACATTTTTGACAGGTGCGACGACCATACCTCACAGCCCAAATTACTTATTCTCAATAAAAATTCAGAACGCGCCCAATTTAAAAAAATATTCCCCCATAAAAGTGAAATGACGCGACAAAACGCGGGAACCGTGACAGCTGTCAACGACGCATGATGGCGGCCGAGACTCATTAGCGGGCAAAGGATTAAACTTATTATGCCTTTGGGACCGCCTTTGTAGAACCATAGAGCTCCGTCCACAGGAATTTCGTGTTAAAATCAACGATATTTCGTTTTAAAAGGTTATTTTGCGTTATTTCGATTCCAGAGGGAGAGTTTGTAATTACCAGCTGTATTGAACGAATTATTTGGGTGAAAAAAAAAATGATTGTATCTTTCGGGATAACTGTTAATTGGCATGGTGAATCAGGAAAGATTTTGGGAACTAATTACAATGCTGTCATAATTACGATCGAAGCTATTGGGACCTTTTTAATTATTTTTTTTTGTATGTTCGTCAACCATCACACAAGTTACTTACAAGGTACTAGACAACTGATAAACATACTTATATATTTCTAAATACAATAATATAGATAAATTACACCCAGATACAGAACAAATGATAATGCTCATCACATAAACATTTGTCCTGGGTGGAAATCAAAGCCACGACCTCCGGCATAGCAGTCAGCGTCACTAACCACTAGACCAATAGGTCAGTCAAATATAAAAAAGAGGTATTTTGCTGTCGATCATCTGGCATGGTGTTACTGTGACCAAAAGTCGCTAAATTGTTAAAAGATATTAAAAAAAAAAGTTGGTTTTTTGTTTGTAGGAGCTAATCTCTGAAAGTACTGGTCCGATTGCTAAAATTTTTTCACCAATAGAAAGCTGTTTTATTTCTGAGTGACATAGGCAATATTTTGGCAGACACAACGACAGAGATGTTACCGGCTTTACGGATGCGCTCGGACTGATGTACCACGACAGTGGGACGTAATGCTAGCTCTAAAGTGATGATTGTGCATTTTATATAGAAATCTATATAATCAATATATTACTGTTAAATAAGGGTTTTCCCTAACATTGGGAAACCATAACAGTACGCGGGCGAAGCTGCGGGCAAAAGCTTAGTTATGTATTGAATTGAATTTAACGTTTGCGCCAATCACTACTAAATATTGCGATAAAGCAAGAAACTTGCAGTGGCGACAAGTTCCGAGATATTTTCGCTGGCGCTGGATATCTTCAGCTGATCAAGCATCAAGTAATTATGGCGATAAGACCATATTTGTGCAAGTAACGAGCAGTTTTGTTTGTCAGTTCATTAACGAACTTGATTGTGTCTTGTATGGTACACGTTAGGCTGAGCGCAGACTAGAGGCACGACAGTCTTAAGACAGACTATTGCTTCACAAAACATATGAAGACGCACACTTCAGACAAGACGTCTCATAGACAAAATTGTCTAATCCCTACTATATCCCTACTAATATTATAAATGCGAAAGTAACTCAGCCTGTCTGTCTGTTAGGCTTTCACGCAAAAACTACTGAACGGATTTAGATCAAATTTGGTAGGTAGGTAGAAGAGACACTGGAATAACACATAGGCTACCTATAATTCCACTGCTGAGCACGAATCTCTACCCGCGCGATATAAACTGTAGTTCACGCGGGCGAAGCCGCGGGCGGAAAGCTAGTCTGTTTATATAAAAACTAGCTACTGCCCGCGACTTCGTCCGCGGAAAATTTCTTGTTTTAAAATAAGATTACACTCGATTAGACGATGCGCACGTTCAGCGCTAGATTCCTGAGCACGGGCCTGTGATGTTATGGCATTTTGCCTAGCGAGCCGCTGCGAGCGCTCAGCGCTAGTCTCCCTATCCCTTGTCTCAGAGACATGCTGCCTTAAATGAGATGGACGCTGCGCACGTTCAGCGCTAGATTCCCGAGCACGGGCCTGCGATGTTATGACATTTTGCCTACCAAGCCGCCGCGAGCGTTTAGCGCTAGTCTCCCTATCCCTTGTCTCAGAGACATGCTGCCTTAACTCAGATAGACGGTGCGCACGTTCAGCGCTAGTTCCTCGAGCACGGGCCCGCGATGTCCTCACATTTTGGCTAGCGAGGCGCTGTGAGCGCTCGGAGCTAGATTCTCTAGCGCGTGCTTGCGAAATATATTCTCTATTTCTCGAGAGGCGCTGCTCATTTTCAGGGGCAGATTCTTCCGTACGGCGTACTCGAGCGGCTCTTGTCTGTGATGTCTGCCGGGACAGTTGAGATTTCCTTTTAGACATGCTCTCAACAAACTACGCACAGACTTGAAAACAATTATGAACAAAAGGAGAGCGACTCGAACACCGTCCGCCTTTACAAAACAAAACAATCGTAATATCGAATAACTCGTATCGATTATTACGATAGAACGAAGTACGAAATTACGAACATACAAAAACGTACAACGAAATTACGATATTTTTGATTATGAGGTATCTATCAACAACAACAACCATACGAACGAAACAACCGAAACCAATAAGCAACTGACAGAAGAACTCCAACTAACGACAACGTGGGCATAATAATTCGAGAGGGTCATCAATCCACAGAAAGTCTTAACACCGCGATTCAGAAAAATTACGTAATTGCAGAACGCCATCTATGGGCAAATAGGTGAAACGTTGGGCACGCCACAATTATGGCGGTAAGTCCCCTCTTTGAGGCGTGGCTGGAAAGACCTCACGGCGTCCTTACCTTCCGCATGACACAGGTCCTCACCGAACATGGCAAGTTCGGGAGGTTCCTGCACCGAATTAAAGCGGAAGAGACGCCCGAGTGTCGCCACTGTGCGGAACGCCCGGAGGACACGGTGGAGCACACAGTCGAGGTGTGCCCTGCCTGGGCAGAGCATCGCCGTGCCCTCGTGGGGGCGATCGGCGGCGGACACCTCTCGCGGCGGGCTCTGGTTGAGGCCATGGTCCTTAGCGAGGAGGAATGGCAGGTGGTCGCCTCCTTCTGCGAAGCAGTAATGCTAGCAAAGGCGGAGGCAGACCGCATCAGGCAACGGCGCCCCCGCCGCCGCCGCCGGGATTCCGGTCCCGATTTCCGGCCACCGTAGACGCGGGCTCGCGGACGGCGAGCCATGGGTAGCTTGCTGTCCGATCGTCCGGTAATGGACCGAGCCCAAGACGTCGACGGCGCGCACTGTTCCCGCGCGCCTCAAGAAGTTGTCAGCAACAGCAGAGGCCCAGCTGGGTCGAAGCCTACCGGGTCCAGGGTTATCCGAAAGGGAACTCGTGCCCTGGTTTGAAGGCTAGAAGGAACGGGGTGGGTTTTTAGTCAGTAAGAGTCTGACACTATCTCTCGCTCCACCCAAGGGCGGGCGTTGTCATAAGATGTTTTTGCCCACCATAAAAAAAAAAATAGGTAAAACGTCTGCACAATGAAAGTTACGCTAGGGGCATTTTGCGTTTTAGTAATTTTATATTATCTTCGAAACTGTATGACCAATTGCTATGCTGTAAATGGCAAATCTTATCTGTATAATGTTCTTGTGTTACTGAAATAATTTATTATCATAAGAATTAATATTTTGTTGCTCAAATAATCAACCAAACGTAAGTATGCCGAAAAAATATATTTTTAATGCAATAAAAGAAGTATAAAAGATGAAATATAAAAGATAGAGATATGGTACCGCGGACTTTTTTGTAGAAATAATTAAGACGAACCAGGTAGCCATACATTGTTTTTAATTTTAAGCAACTGTTTAGGCAGCGCACGCAAATAATTCTATTTTATGAGGTATTTTTTTCCGACTTGCTAGACAAAAGTTGTGATAGCTCGGTTAATATACATGCTATAGAAACAATTTATAGCCTATAGCACTCAGGAATAATGTAGCTTTCTGCCAGTAAAAAAATTTTTAGAATTGGATTATTAGTTCCAGAGATTACCCCCTACATACAAACTTACAAACTTACAAACTTACAAACTTACAAACTTACAAATTTTACCTCTTTATAATATTAGTATAGATGAATAGCTGTTGGGGCGGAAAAGTACTGGAGTGGCGACTGCGTATCAGAAGACGCAGCGTTGGAAGGCCTTCTACAAGGTAGACCAATGACCTGGGGAAGGTTGCGTGAAACCGATGGATGCGAAACACACAGGATCGTTCATTGTGGCGACACTTCGGGGAGGCCTATGTCCAACAGTGGACGTATATCGGCTGAAATGATGATGAATATTTGTTAGTCTCGCTAAAACTCAAAAAGGACAGGAACGATTGGGTTTTTTTTTAAATTGATGTAAACTAGTGCTTGACCGCGATCCCACCTGATGAATTAAATGCACAGATACTCGTACTGTCGCCTAGACAGTAGGCGGGTACGTGCTGTCTCCATTTAATTCCAACCAGAAGAACTGTTGGGACCACGGAATAAAGAAAACTAGAGGAAGTGCCTCTTAGATATCGCCCGTGTGTCAACAGTAGACTAAATTCGCCTATTACATATTATATACTAGTGCAGGTGAATATGGCATCTATTTCAAAGGCACTAGCGTTCTGAATAGAATAAATTGGTTACAGCGCCATCTAGCGTTGAGTAGGCGAACTCGTTGTAAATTGGTTAAAACTTCTTTATTGTTCGTGTCATGTCAAATAATAACAACTTTCTTACGTTGTAATAAGACCTAATTTATGAAAGCAATAAGAATATGAATTGTAAAAGTTAAGTTTGTAATTCGTAGCTTCGTAGCCAATCATATTACTGTTTTTTATGTGTGTAATGTACAATTTGATACGCAAATGTGTGAGTTTGGCGACACTGGTTCCCGTGCTTAGCCACGTTAGGGGCATTTCTACCTATATTTTCTGTTCTGTGGTTGGGACGCAAGTATGCGCTCAGCCTTAGAAAACACATACACGATAATATATTATGATAGCAACCTAATTCGGGATTTTGATGACATCAGATGTGTTTCATCGGGAATTTCTTACGCTATGAATGAGCACGATGTAGGTTTTTTTCAAATGGGAATGTATAAATAGCAAGCGTCTGGATTTGTTATTAGATAACACATTGACAGCGGCCCTCATTTTTTGTATTATTTCCAATCATGCTAAATCATGCTTGACCCAAAAATTTGAAAACATGTTTTTTTTTTACGGTGGGTCAAAAATCATCTTATGATAACACCCGCTATCGGGCGGAGCGGGAGATAGTGTCAGACCCTTACTGACTAAAAACCCACCCCGTTTATTCTAGCCTCTTCATACCGGGGCTCGAGTTTCCTTTCGGATAACCCTGGCCCCAGTAGGCTTCGACCCAGCTGGGCCCCTCCTGTTGCTGACAACTCATTGAGGCGCGTGGGAAAAGTTACCGGACGGTCAGACAACGAGCTACCCATGGCTTGCCGTCTGCGAGCACATGACAAAACATGTGACATTCACCAACACGCACTGGGCCCGCATGGTGGATTAAGGCCCATTCCCTCTCCTAGAGACGAGGTCTGAGTCCCAACAGTGGGTACATTATAAGGCCGACTATGCTATGCTATGATTGATGTACGGGGTGTTTAAGACCTCGTATGGAAACTATCATCATGGTGACAAGGGGCTTATTAGACCCCGTAACTGTTTAGTAACTAAATCAGTAACGGGTGCAGATAGAGACCATTTTTTTGTTCTAATGAACTTTTCTTATATCGTAATTAGAGACACAATAGAGAGAAAATGAGAGAACGAATCGGCGTTCGCTTGGGGTTTATTGAATTAAATAATCCATACATTATACCCTGTATATGTATGTAATGGTTTTTATTTATTTTTTATTAACATACATATATACATCTTAATTATTAAATATTATAAACTAATAGGTATATATACAAACTTAAAGAAAAAATATATACAAACGAGTAAAAAACAAAAGGAACTTATAGGGCATCAAAAAATTCGTCCACATCGATGTCAATGGGAAATGTGCCCAGAACGCTGGCAGCATTGCCACGCTGGATGGCAATGCTGATTCGTTGACCGAAGAAAAGCCCAGCCCTCTGGTCACGCGAAGAGTCGACCAACTGTTTGCTAATATCTCGAACAACTCAATGAGCGCTCGGACCCCATGGCCCTAGTGTTTCAACCTCAAACGGCTTAAACATATAACTTCCGATGAGGTTATTATATTTACGCCGTTTGAGGTTTTCTGCACCTGTAGCAGCCGCACCAGCACAGCCCGCCGTACTAAGAAGATGGGATGGCGCAAGGGTGTCGACACATGTTGCATCCCACACCAAAGGCCTACCCAATTTCCAAGGCATTATAGTCATCCCATCTGGTCTCTTCCCATCGTCACGTGCCAAGCCATCGGGTTCTAAGACAGCTGGCACCCCGGCGGTGACAAGAGCTCGACGGATGATGTCATTAACCCTTCAGATACCGTCAATTAGAGACACAATAGTAAGACAATAGATGCGCGGCCACCGGTGGTCGCTTGGGGATTCATGAATTAATACTGGCATGCCGTGTATGTAATTAAAACATAATAACATTATTACTACTAAACAAATCATTTATTATATTCTTTATTGTACACCACATAAACAAATATACAAGACAAACGTTTTAAGAAAAAAGTGTACAATGAGCGGTCTTATCGCACATGGCGATCTCTTACAGACAACCTTTGGATGGACTGAAAGAAGGGAGATTGATTTAAGGTTGTCGGTGTACAAACATCAGAAATCATACTAATAAGATACATTAACACAAATACATACATACAACACAAAAATAAATACTAATAAATATCAAATATATTGTTCAACCAGGAGAAGATGAAAAAAAATATAGGTATCAACATTTCCCTATAATTTATCGAGTTATAACAGTTTTACTGAACAACTGAGTTTCTTGGTCTTGTTTATGAGCAGAACTGAACAATTAATTATCAAGTATTATGTTTCAATGTCTTGCGTTTAATTTATTCATCAGTTTATTTATTGCATGCTGTGGTTACTAGTAAGTGAAAGACTATATCAAAAATACACACCCTGTATTATTGGTGGGTCATCAGGGTGTAAGGGACAGGCCACCGCAAACTTTAAGGGCTTGCTCAGTAGACGAAACTGAACAACGTCCAACGAGAAATTTTTTAGGAAACGAAAAAAAAAATCGAAGTTTCCATACCAAATTATAAACTTGATTGGACAGGTTGTATGGAGAGGCCCATTTTTTTCTTCGTTTCGTATCGTATAATAGTGCTACGTCGTTTTGTCGATGCGATGCAACGCCGAGTTGTAGCCTCACCCCATGGGTGTCCACCGTGTATCGGTGGCGTATCGCCTTACAGATGATATAACGAGTTTGGCGGAATTAAGTACCGCTTTTTCGAAGCAGGTAATGCAACCGATATAGTCTGTCTAAAAAGTCAAACGACATGGAAATTTTGTATAATATTAAATCATTTAAAAAATGATTAAATATCGATATATTCGATACTTTTTATAAGGTTCTTCTATTAGTAAACAATGATCAAGATTTCTTAATCAACCTTCATTATTGAACCAGAGTTGACTACATCAGATTTCATTTTACCGTAATAAACCCAAGCCATTTGACTTTTTAGACAGACTTCTAGTAATGATACATTATCTCTCATAACAAAAGGAGGCAACAAAACGCATACCTAAGCCTAAAAACTTGTGACGTTGTAGCGACATCTATGACGCCACATAAGAACTACGAAGAAAATACGAAATCCTGCATCGCGCAATCAAAGTTCTCCGCGCGATTTGAACATATACGACAGCCCGACACCAACTATCGGGCAGTCGCCCACCAGACTATAACACCCGGTCTGGTTGGAGGATCCTCCCTTTTCAACGGAGGTATGTGGGACTTTACTCTCTGTCTCGCCTACCTCCAAAACGTCAATGTTTGACGTCTTACGTAATAGATTCCCACATATTGTTGTATTGTCTATTTGTTTCGTATGCTAACTTGACTATTTGCAAGCTACCTAATAAATATGCAGTAACTTCATAACTAGTACTTTAGAACCTTTTGGCTTCATACTGACATATCATCGCATATCCGAAACTACAGTGCGTTTCACTTAAGTAGTTCCTTTGCCGTAATGTTGGCAACACGGAAAAGTAGTGTGGCAATATTTTTAGCAATTACATTACTTCATATTAGGAAGATTAACTGATATTTCTTTACTTTTATCAGTTGCCTTTTTTTAAACTATTTTTGAATAAAGTATAGGACGTTGAGCCCCATTCCGACTGTCCTGCAATTCTTTTAAATACCGAAAACGCCACGCCACAATATCGTACCTCTCTATAAACAACTTCCTTTTAGACCTGCTTTTTTTAAATAAAATCCCATTCCCCTCATGATTCTCCAAAAAGTGTTGCAACTACCGTTAAAATCGATTTCGTTTTGCATTTATGGGAACAATTTTGGGAGAGTAGTCGACTCTTTCCTTTTTTCCCTCCTTTTTTTTTTAGACAGACAGTGGAGCCAACATTACGCCGAAGGAACTTCTTAAGTGAAACGCACTTGTACTAGGACTAGGAGCGTAAAATTTCCTACTATGACGTAGTTAGCACTAAGAGAGGCAGGGGCGTAGCGTGGAATTATTTAGACCATCGACCAAAGGGTCCTCCTTTGGTTGCGAAGCTGTGGTCGAGGGCCAACTTCGCATCACCTAGTGTAGAGAGAATTTTCCAAAATTGCAAAAAGGCCCAAAGCACACCGCTGGAGGCGCCGCGGAGAGCAATGGAAGACAACAATTTAAATCTCGGGAAATGGGTCAAATTTAATTTACAAGATTTGATTACAGACAAACTTTTGAGACAGGTGAAACTAAATAAAAGCTTGTAATAAATCTCGTTTAGCTTTACAATCCCCATAGGTGACAGATGAGCTGACTAGATACGAGTATTTGGTCGTGGATGTGCGACCCTGGCGGAATATACGCGGGAGTGCTTTTGGATATATCCTTTGTTGGCAGTTAAAAGCCCTGTCTAAATACAAACACATCTACCGTACCCTCTTTATCCAAAGCGTGATGTTTCAGACCCTTCCCACCATAAACCAGCCGAACCGTGTCGACCGGAAGTACCGTCCGTTATAATCACTACGTATTTCCGGTTACTGCTAACGCGGTCACATAATGGTTTTATAATAACTACTGTTTTAGAATTGACTGTTATAGAAATGGTAATAATCGAGTACGTTGTCGGGAATATTTCGACTGGCCTGTTGGTCTAGTGGTTAGTGGCCCTGACTGCTATGCCGGAGGTCGTGATTCGATTCCCATCCAAGACAAATGTTTGTGTGCTCATCACATGATGATTATTTGTTCTGTCTGCGTGTAATTTATCTATAATATGTGTGTATTTAGAAATATATACCGCTGAATTTTGATCGTTTTAATTCCGTGGAGGGTCGATCCGGTACATGGAACATAATCGATTTGTAACGATAAAAAAAAAATTAAGTACTTTTTTCTAACGAAATTAATTTCTTTAAGAAAACGTCAGCTGAGCGAGTCCAAAGACCTGTAGGTAGTAGTCGCCGTTGCGTACTAAGTACCTACAGGTCATTGGACCCGCTCAGCTGACGTTTTAAACAAAAAAAGAATGTGGCGACATCATTTCAGCCGAAAGACGCCCACTGTTGGACATAAGCCTCCCCAAGTGTCGCCATAACGACCGGTCCTGTGCATCTTGTATACATCCTATTCTTGCGACCCTCATACCAGGTCTTTCGTTCTCCCAGTGGGAGGCCCTCCAACGCTGCCACAATCCACATCGTAAATCTTTTAGTAACATGCATTTCATCCCTCCTCCTCATATGACCATACCAAGACAAACGATTTCCTTTCGGCATTTCAGCCACTGGCGCCACTTTCTAACTTCCTACAAGGGTTGGCGCACACGGGCCACAAACGACGGCCACAAAAAAAACCACGAAAATCTAGAAACGGCAACTAAGGAATCTAGAAGCGCGACCGCCACTTGTGGCAGGTGGCTGCTACTTTTCTTAAACCATGACTGCAATATCATAATGGACTCTGACGAAGAAAGTTAAGGCTCGGCACAAATGGGCCACCGACCACAACCACTGGTGGCCAGCGACAGCGACTCACACTTTTTCATAGACGCGCCGCGCACGTGTAACCGGTGGCGGCTACTTGCTGTAGTAGTGAACGCGACTCGCCACTTGTGTTTGCTACGGGCTACACAGAACGACGACACACCCACCACTGTCACACTGCTCCAACCCCCGAGCAGTTAACCGTTACATGTCCTATCTATCCATATTGCATACGTCACCATCCCATCCTTGTTAACATTCCGGGTCGTAATGTTTGCTCGCTCTTGATGGCATGTGGAGCGGATTATAAATGTGGTTCCAAACACTGGTGGCTGTCATTCGCTTCTGAGTTCTGACACTGTTACAAATGTGGCGGTAGCGCGCGACAGACTCCGGTGGCCTGTTTGCGCCGAACTTTAATTGCGCGAGTGGCATGTGACGGCGTTTCGTGTCGGTGTTTAGCAGCCGGTGCGGATCACAAGAAGCGAACAGTTTGTAGATTTGTAGCGAGTGGCGGCCACAGGCGTCAACCGTGTGCGGCGGCGTTTTATAGTTGCGACCAGTGGCCCGTGTACATCGACCCTAATATACTAATTTCTCACTTTAATCATACCCCACACCAAACTACGAAGTCTACAAACGAGTACAAAGGTACCCCACTCAAAATAAAACAAATGACTCCACTTTAGAGCTGACCACTGTTTTTACTTTTTACGGTTAAAAAAGTCCGTTATCCGTCCATCTCATTTCCCGCCCAGTTTTACGGTTCGGTGATGCCAGCTCACGCTTGACTGTTTGTACCCTTTTACAGGTAATTTTGGGTGATAATAAAGGTTGGTGCGATTGTCTATTTGTAACAAGGGGTGACCGTATTTATTCTGATTTCAGGGTTGGAATTATTTAAATGGATTTTTCTTTGTTTTGCAAAGTGAAGGCGGTCGGGCTTGACAGTTCAGACAAGGAACTTCACATTGCTCTAGGGAGCTCTTGGATAAAAGCAGAAAATAGATTAGGTACAGAAGACTCTCATGTATGTACTTCGGGTTATCCGAAAGGGAGCTCAAGCCCCGGTATGAAGGCTAGCAGGAACGGGGTGGGATTTTAGTCAGTAAGAGTCTGACACTATCTCCCGCTCCACCCAAGAGCGAGGGATGTCATTGGATGATTTTCCCCACCAAAAAGAATATGTATGTATTTCACTTTTTATACCTACGCTCGGTGGAGTCGGAACTGTTCGATGAGCGGGCCGAGGCGCTCCGAGATATCGTGTCCGTGAGCGGTGTCTATGTGTGCGTTGCGCGCACTACTGTAACTACTGAGACTACTACTACTACCGAGATTGAATTCTGTACCTATCTATTTTGTGGTAAAAGTATCTTTTACATTATCTTTGGGGACTGGCCTGTAGGTCTAGTAGTTAATGGCCCTGACTGCTATGCCGGAGGTCGAGGGTTCGATTCCCATCAGAACTAATGTTCATGATCATATCTTGTGTGTGGGTATAATTTATCCCTACTAATATTATAAATGCGAAAGTAACTCTGTCTGTCTGTCAGTCTGTCACGCTTTCACGCAAAAACTACTGAACGGATTTAGATCAAATTTGGTAGGTAGGTAGAAGAGATACTGGAATAACACATAGGCTACCTATAATTTCACTGCTGAGCACGGGTCTCTGGCCGCGCGATATAAACTGTAGTCCACGCGGGCGAAGCCGCGGCCGGAAAGCTAGTATTATACATATTATATCAGATCGTTATAAACGTTAGTTTGATGATATGTCGATCCCCGTTGACTTTTGCACCAGAACGACGTCTCCCGCGTAGTTCGCACTATTTCGTAGATGAGTCATCGTCTAAAATAGACTATAGAATAGATATTAATTTATGGTCGATAACAAAATTCTTACTTTTTGACTCGCAGTCGAATTTGTTGAACAACATTAGATCAGTTTATATTGAAATGGCATAGTCGATGCCTCTTACGTAGATATTTTTTTAACCGACTTCTAAAAAAGGAGGAACTTCGTCGCTTGCCAACCGATTTGAAATATTCTTTTTTTTTTTTTGGAAAGGGTATACTTCCAAAATGGTCCCATAGTCACCAGGTTGGATTCTGAAGATGGAATCTTAGCGAAATCGAGGGAACTCCTCAAATTCAATTCAATTTTTTAGTGAAGTCGGTTATTTTTTTTTTTATAAAAAGTTTTTTAAAAATATCATATTCGCAAGAGTTTTATTAAATACAGTTAGTTAGTTATGAGTAAATTTAAGTATTAGTTACTTATTATTTAAGTTTTATATTTAACTAGCGACCCGCCCTGGCTTCGCTCGGGTAACAGTATTTCTTCACTATTTTATGGATTTTATTATACATATAAACCTTTCCCTTGAATCACTCTATCTATTAAAAAAAACCGCATCAAAATCCGTTGCGTAGTTTTAAAGATTTAAGCGTATATAGGGATATAGGGACAGAAAAAGCGACTTTGTTTTATGCTATGTAGTGATAGATTTTCCTACCCGTACACAAAATACACACTTTAGTCGTATAGTTGAGGACAACAGCCCGTTTTTCATAACCTAACCTATTTTCATCCAGTTTCTCTAGTGAGCTTCATTATCAACGATTGCGTCACTGCTTACCACCAGATAGGATCACGGCGCTAGTTTATATTATTTTAAAAAAACAGCTCTCCTGAAAAATGCTATTTTTACCTTACAAACTTATGCGTGGAAGGCATCGTTTTCTGCTGAGAATACTAAGGTACTTTACTGTTTTTTTTTTTTTGTAAAAATCCTTAGCTTTAGTAAAATAAGTCGTAAGAATGAGAAGAAATCGGATTCACTTGATAATGCTTTGGACCATAAGAACTCCATCAAACCACTTCAACGACCCAATATCCAGGAAAAACAAAAAGAAAATGTCAAAATATTATTCAACCATCAAAAGTTACCCCAAAATGAAAAGACATCGGATTTACTTAATGACACTTTAGACCCATAGAATCTGCATTAAAACCACTTAGACGATCCAATATACAAGAAAAAACAAAATGAAAATTCCAAAATATTATTCTATCATCAAAAAGCCCAGAATTAAAAGACTAATCCATTTATGACAGCCTCAAGGCATCCCAAAAATAATATATATTCTACCAATATTGAACAATATAAAAACCAGAAACTTGCAGTGAACCTTCTACCACAAAATAGATAGGTACAGAAGTCTATCTACATACAAAGCGCGCTCGAGCAACGCACACATAGACACCGCTCACGGACACGATATCTCCGAGCGTCTCAGCCCGCTCGTTGAACAGTTCCGGCTCAAACGGTTATTAGTGTGCGTCCACCGAACGTAGGTAAAAAAAAATCAAAAAAATCAAAGCATTTATTTCAAATAGACCATTTGCAGGCACTTTTGAATAGTCAAATGTCGGTCAGTCCAAGAAAAGTGAAGCTAAATTGCACGTTCCAAAGCGTAGATCTCTATGGAGAAGAACGTGCAAGAAACTCAATGGATACTCTTTTAAATCATATTATGTGGTACATATAATGTTTGGTTACATTATTTCTTTTTGCTTCTATTATGTGAGCACAATGTAGATAATAAAATGAAAATTAAAAAAAAAAAATATTAAAAGATAGAAATTGAATTAATTCATGAATCCCCAAGCGACACCCGGTGGCCGCGCATCTATTGTCTTACTATTGTGTCTCTAATTGACGGTATCTGAAGGGTTAAGCCACTGGCAGCTAAGAGTCTCAACTGACGGCACCCGTTCACGAGCATGACGCGTGCATCAGCCCCACTCAACTCAACCATTTATAGGTATAGATAAAAAACCTTTTTATAAAAGAAAAATAACCGACTTCACTAAAAAATTTAATTGAATTCGAGGAGTTCCCTCGATTTCGCCAATATTCCATCATCAGATCCCAACTTGGTGATTATGGGACCATTTGGGAAGTACGCCCTTTTTAACAAAAAAAGAATTTTTCAAATCGGTTAGCAAGCGACGAAGTTATGCGCGAACAAACATAAAAAAAAACACAAACATCCGAATAGAGAACCTCCTCCTTTTTTAGAAGTCGGTTAAAAAGTCCAGTAAATTCATGAGTTTGTCTTCTGTACCTATCTATTTTGTGTTTCTACCCAAAGAAGCCGGGCTTAATATTAAAATTCGTTTTTTTTTTTTTTCACAAAAAGATTAGGCAGGTAGAGTATTAAAATTCATACCGACCTCCACTGGAAATTCAACCGTACCTACCGTTAAATTGGGTTGAATTTTCTTTGTATATTAACCTTTAACCCGTATGGCGCGACAGGTGGTCAAAAAGACCCTTCCTTTTATTGTAAGAATATTTTTTTTGTTCTTTTTTTATTTCTTCGCATATTCGGGAACATTTCGTCCAGCGGGTGTAAAGGCATGGAGTTTTATGTGGGGAATGTTGGAATAAAGAATAAACGATGCAGTTCGGGACGAAAGAGGTTTTAAAGACAAATGTGTAATGAAATTGTGTTATTTTACATATTTTTGAAGTATATATTAAATATATAATTATACTTATATTGAATATAGTATAGAAGCGACAAGAAATAATTCAAATATAAGTAACCAATATTTATGTAACTCTAAAATGAAGTTCCTTGTCCGTTCTTCTCCATAGTGATCTACGCTTTGGAACGTGCAATTTAGCTTTACTTTTTTACCATCATTGCTTATCATCAGATGAAATAGTATAGTTATCAAACGCTGGCCTATCCATACAAATAAAAAAGTCAGCTAGTAAACCCTGACCCATAGATATAAGCGTTCTTATAATCTATGCCCTGGCCCCTTCTAGTTTCACGTTTAAATGGAACAGAGATTTATGGAATTACGATACGGCATAATTATGATTTTTAATAGTTTAATTCTTTATCACCATAACAACTTATAAAATAAGTGGATCACAAAGTTAGCTTTCTTCCAGCAAACCACAGATTTTTTCTAGGAGTTTGGTTCCTTCAAGGCAAGCGTGCTCCATCGTCGACCACATCATCGCTTACCATCAAGCGAGGTAGTGGTCTAGTGCAGACCCATCAAATAATAAAACTAAAAAACTATTTTTATATGAGCGAAATCTCTAGCAGAATCTAGGGAAAAATATATGGTAATAACTACCCCTGTCCGAATCAACTAGCAGCTTAATTCTGCTAGAATATTCATAGCAGCACCCAAGTTGGCGGGGTGACTGAGCATAAATAGCTTAAGTTTAAGCTAAGAGGGAAGGAGGCCACCAGACTCTTAAGTTTTACTCAGTTATGCGCACAGGATTCATTTTTTTGACTGGCCTGTTCGTCTAGTGGTTAGTGACCCTGACTGCTATACCAGAGGTCGTGGGTCCGATTCCCACCCAGGACAAATGTTTATGTGATGAGCATGATCATTTGTTCCGTGTCTGGGTGTAATTTATCTATAATATGTGTGTATTTAGAAATATATAAGTATGTTTACCAGTTGTCTAGTACCCAAAACACAAGCTCTGCTTAGTTTGGGACTATACGGCGTTGTGTGATAGTTGTGGATTTTTTTTTTTCAGAGCAGAAATACCAAGGTTGCGTGAACCAACGAAATTAGATTTATATCTCACTAGCTTTTGCCCGCAGCTTCGCCCGTGTACATATAAGCAATCAGACAAAATTTTAGCAATCAGACCAGTACAGTCTGATTGCTAAAATTTCTAGGCTTCAGATACCAGAATACCACATACAAACAAACAAAAAACTACGTACGTAGAGTGACGTCCGTGGCGTGGCTCATGTGTAGCTCTACAAGTCTAGTTTCCATGGAGACCGACGCGCCTAGACCAGCGTGTGTGTCACACGTAGGCGCAGTGTATATAATATAGTTAAAAAGTTAGTAGTCACAAAGCGTTTTGGGAACACATTCATTATGCGCTACAGCTGAAGAGTGGAATTCTCTAGCTGAGTGACTGACTGAGTTTCTTGATAACTACAACTTGGGATCTTTGACTCAAAAGTAAGTAGGTTATATAAGCAAGCGTGCTCCATCATCAGCCACATCATCGCTTACCATGAGGTGAGATAGTAGTCAAGTCGAAACAACTGGGCAAGTTTGAGTCGGACTCGTATGTAAACAGTTCAATTCCCAAATAAAGTTACGATTTTTTTTCAAAATCACAAAAAAATATTATGTGACGTAACTACCAATTAACAGTTTTTTTTTTTCTATACTTGTGACCTTGTTTATTGCTAAATTTCAGGATTTTAAGTCAACGGGATGTATCCTATGAATTTTGATTCCTTTGAGAGTATCGAAATACATGTTTTTTGAGATATAAACGACCGTACCTTTTTTTTTCGTTAATTTTTTCACAGCTTCAAGGGACCGCTGACCTGAGTATATTGTTTTAATTTCAACTCGATACCATCTCGCGTTTTGGAGATAAAGGGTCTTGACAGACGGATAGACATCAAAGTGATCCTATAAGTGTCACCGCACACGGTTCTCAAAAAAAACGCCGCCACAAAAAAAAAACGCTAGAAGCGGCCACAAAAAAAAGCTAGAAGGCGCCGCAAAAAACAGTTGAAGCGCACGACAGCTTGTGGCCGGAGAAGCTTGAAGCGGCTTCAAGCGTTTTTTTGTAGCGGTAACGCCACACATGAGCCACAAAAAGAAGCTTGAAGCGGCGTTTTTTTGAGGCCCGAGTGCGGGGACACTAAGGGTTCTGTTTTTTTTCTTTTAAAGTACGGTACCCTAAAAACGAACACAAAGATTAGCATTCTAAAATCTATTCTTGTCACGTCCTTTGTGTCGATAATTCAATAGAATCACATCTGGGTTTTTCCATTTTGAAATATTTATATTACTGTACAGAAAGAACTTTGAAAACAAGAGACTGTCGAATTTTACTTTTAAATTTAGATTACCGAACTGCTACTGGGGAATTCCTGGAAGCAAATCCCAAATTATACTGTACCTTGGGATTTGAACCCCGGAAACCATACTCGACTATAGTCAAGATCAATTATTCGAGAATAGACTTCAAAAACATTTTGGTTGGCACCGGGGAACCCGGGCGACTAAGGGTTGTTTTGCTTCCGCACCCAGCTATGCCCTGGCGCCTAATGCCCGCTATGACCTTTTTTTTTTTGTTTTGTCGATGGGGAAAATCATCTTATGACAAAACCTGCTCTTGGGTGGAGCGGGAGATAGTGTCAGACTCTTACTGACTAAAAACCCCATCCCGTTCCTTCTAGCCTTCATACCGGGGCACGAGCTCCCTTTCGGACAACCCTGTCCCCAGTAGGCTTCGACCCAGCTGGGCCCCTCCTGCTGCTGACAAATCCTTGAAGCGCGCGGGAACAGTGCGCGCCGTTGAATGCCCGCTATGACCTGCCGCGACTTGTTTTGTACTTAGTGTCGGTGGTGTCTAACTTTAAACCTTTTTTTAAATATTTATGGGATAAAATATAACATGGTGTAAAAAATATTGGAATCGATTCAGTTACTGATTCTGAACAAACTATATTCAGGTTTCGCTAGAAATAATATTACCAGTAAAGGTGAAACATAGTTATTAAAAACAAATCTTATAATTCGCTAGTTGTCCCCCGCGGTTTCACCCACCTCTTTACAATAGGCTAGTTACCGTAAAAAATGTAATTAGTCCGTCTTTTAGATTATTCAAAAATAAGGGACACGTATTTTTTTATTTGTAAACTAAACAAAAAATTACAAAGATATAGCCCATTAAAGTTACGTGTGACGTCACGCTGTGCTGCGTTTTTTCGCACGAGGTGACGTCACACGTAACTTTAATGGGCTATATCTTTGTAATTTTTTGTTTAATCGAAAAAATAAAAAATACGTGTCTAATATTTTTTTATAATATAAAATACGGACTAAATAAAATGTAGTTATTTTGACCCTGGAAACTACCCTATTTTGAAACGCAATTTTTTACTACTCCGCTCTCTTGAGTCTTCAATTTTACAATATTATTTATAGATTCTTATAGATTATTATATTAAACTGGCTTGTTGGTCTAGTGGTAAGTGGCCCTGACTGCTATGCCGGAGGTCGTGGGTTCGATTCCCACCCAGGACAAATGTTTGTGTGATGAGCATAATCATTTGTTCTGTGTCTGGGTGTAATTTATCTATATTTACAATATGTATATCTGTAGAGAGTTCAATTCTGTACATGAAATATATTTCCAAAATAACTATCAGGGGGTGATTAGTGATCGATACTGATGCCAAAAATGCAAACAGTAAAATTTTTGTCTGTCTGTCTGTATGTTCTTTATAGAAACAAAAACTACGCGATGAATTTTAACGAAACTTGGTACAATCATTCTTCATACTCCTGGGCAGGTTATAGTATACGTTTCATCACGCTACGATCAATGGGAGCAGAGCAGTGAAGGGAAATGTTGGAGAAACGAGAAAAATTACTCCATTTTTTAAGCTTCCGTCGCGTTTGCAGCCTTAATGGTTAAAGCTACACTGAAATCATGTATAACGGAAATGTTCTCCTTAAAATTATATAAAAAATATCCCAAGACATCATATGTCTATCTTTTATGGTTGACTCACAATAACACATGTAACTCCCGATAGCTTAGCAGTTCGGAGCTTTCTGTTTATTTTTGTCTATGGCACCAAGGTGTGTGCACACTGTCACGCGCGTAAGTGGAAGGGAGAGATCTGGAACGTCTCGAATCGTCTCGCGCATCACGTTGTTTTCCAAGCTCTTAGAATTCAACACCAGACGTTTCAGATCTTTGATTTTGACGACTCCGTTGTCGCTGGCATAAGCAACAGGATCCGCGTACAAAGTCGCTGGCAGAAGCTAGTCTATAATATGTATGTATTTAGAAATATATAAGTATGTTTATCAGTTGTCTAGTACCCATAACACAAGCTCTGCTGAGCATGGGACTAGACGGCGTTGTGTGATAGTTTCAGTTGCGATGATTGTAATATAGTGATTAAGTACCTGAAACCAAACGAAACAATAATTAATACATTAATTACAAATGAAGTAGTTACAAAAATAAATTACAACTAAGCTATTTGTAGATATTTCTTGAATTTAATATTTTAAAGCTAGAACAACAATAGAGACCGACGCACACGTGGACAACGCCTGATCTGTGCTTAGAGCGACGTCGCGTGGCGTGGATCTAGTGTAGCTCTACAAGTCAAGTTGCCATATAAAATGTATGGAAACCGACGCGCCCAAGTCGGCGTGTGTGGCACACGTGTGAGTATACCGCAGCTTTACCTGTATTATTTTAGAACTTAACAGAATAAGGATCTGCTACTGAAATAGTATTCACAGGCCAAGGGTCTAGCCCTTGGCCCCAGTAGGCTCCGACCCTGCTGGGCCTCTACAGTTTCTGATAACTCCTTGAGGCGCGCGGCCCTTTGCTTTGGGTGAGTTTGTCTTTTTATGAGGCTCTTTGTAAGCGACCACGCTACGTACACATACGTCATTACTAGCAACACGCTATTTAAGGCTTCATAGACCATCTGTTCTGCGAGTTGTATGCTCTGGAACTTATTTGATTTTACAATAAAGTAAATAAGTAAAGGACTTTTGGAGTATGCGGAACAGAGAGTAAAGTCCCACATACCTCCTTTAAAAAGGGAGGATCCTCCGACCAGACAGGTCTTATGGTCTGGTGAGAGACTGCCCGATAGTTGATGTCGAGCTGTCGTATATATTCAAATCGCGCGGAGAACTTTGATTGCGCGATGCAGGATTTCGTATTTTCTTCGTTGTTTTTATGTGGCGTCGTAGATGTCGCTACAGACCAATGACACTCATGAAGGTTCGTGCACACATCGCAATGATAAGCCATGAGGCTTGTACTCACGACAATGGCAAACGTTTTTAGAAACAGCGCGCTATTCTTATGCAAAATGGTGGCCAGTGTGTGGCCAGAGAGACAGCGAGTATAGGCGGCGTTAAAAACATTACGGATATTTTTTATACTAGCTTATGCCCACAGCTTCGCCCGCTTACATAAAATATAGCCTATGTCACTCAGAAATAAAGCAGCTTTGAGTAGAGAGAGGAGGTCTGAGTCCCAGCAGTGGGAACATTAGAAGGCTGACTATGTTACACGGGCCAAACCGCAGGCAGCTGCTATTCCCTACTATCCCTACTTAAGTCTATCTGTTTGTCTGTTACGCTTTCACGCAAAAACTACTGAACGGATTTAGATCAAATTTGGTAGGTAGGTAGAAGAGACATTGGAATAACACATAGGCTACCTATAATTCCACTGCTGAGCACGGGTCTCTGCCGGCGCGATATAAACTGTAGTCCACGCGGGCGAAGGCGCGGGCGGAAAGCTAGTATAAAAATAATTACAATAATATTCTTGTTGTGATGTCATTATTTTCAGTGCAAGCTGTAGTCTGGCAATAAGTAATTTTCTGAATCAGTGGTTGTATTATTGTAAATAAATAATTAATTTATTATGTAACTTTTGGCATCGCGTTTTTGATGGAGACAATGTTGAGAATTTATGTACGTCGTAGAATATAAATTCTACGACGTACATAAATTCTATCGTAGAATATAAGTTTAAATCTATTTATATGGTTAATTTCCTTTTGACATTGTTATTACTGTTTTCTATTATAATTATTATTGACATCATTAAGGGTAATTGTAATTTTTTCTGACATTGTTATTAATAATCCATTGACATTAATTGTAATATTTTTGACATTCTTATTTGGTATTTAATTATTGACATTATTAGTGGTTATTGTGATATTTTTGACATTGTTTGCTTTTATTTATTTTTTTACTATTTATGATGTGTGGTTTAAGGTTTAAGTAATGGTGCAATTCACCTCTTTTCAACATTAGTAATTATTATTTTGTAATAATTTTTAAGTATTTAATATTCGCATACAATGTTATTTGTTTCTTGAATAAATCAATCAATCGTCGACGATTTGGGCTCGGTCCGGACGGTTACCGGACGGAATTTTTATTTTAACTAAAAGTCAGTTTTCATGTATCTATTTATTTATCACTGGCCATAGACTTTCGTCATGAGAGAGACTGGTTTATTGGCCAAAAGACTCACTATTAATTAAAAACAAATGAGCCAAAGTGTCACTAACCCTCGGCAACTATCACCTACAGATTCGCATACATTATAATTATTACAAACTCCATTAAAATTCTGTTAGTGTCGCATAACTTTGACGTTTGTCACCAAGCTCACCGCATTGCATTGTTTTATGTTTGGGGCCAGGAGAAGCGCGGCTTTAAACTTTTGAATACCGTAATTAGAGATACAATAGAAAAAGAGTGAGAGATCGAAGGCCTCTTTCGAATTCATTAGCCCTAAGCGTTCCGAGGAGGAGTAGCAGGCGGTCGCCTTCTTCTGCGAAGCAGTAATGCTAGCAAAGGAGGAGGCCGACCGCATCAGGCAACGGCGCTCTCGCCGCCGCCGCCGCCGCCACCGCCGCCACCGGGATTCCGATCCCGATTTCCGGCCACCGTAGACGCGGGCTCGCGGACGGCGAGCCATGGGTAGCTCGCTGTCCGACTGTCCACAATGGTGCGCACTGTTTCCGCGCGCCTCAAGTAGTTGTCAGCAACAGGGGCCCCGCTGGGTCGAAGCCTACTGGGGCCAGGGTAATCCGAAAGGGAGCTCGAGCCCTGGTATGAAGGCACGAAGGAACGGGGTGGGTTTTTAGTCAGTAAGAGTCTGATAATATCTCCCGCTCCGCCCAAGAGTAGGGGTTATCATTGGATGATTTTCCCCACCATAAAAAAAGGACCGAGAAGTATTTTACGACTAGCTGCTCCCAGCGGCTTCGCCCGCGTGATAGCAGAAAATTATCCCAAGGGAACATACTTCCGGGACAAAAAGTATCCTATGTCCTATTCCAGGACATGGTCTATCCGTGTACCAAGTTTCATCAAAATCGGTTTTGGCATTTAAACGTGAAGACGTAACAAACAATGTAGTAAGGATTTCCGACCAGAGGAATGAAGCTAATACAAACGTGATCGGGTCTGTCTGTCGAACAAGAGCATCAAGCACCTGGTATAAAACTTCCAGCTCCATGTAAAATGACGCAAGCAGTATAAAAGCTATCAAATGTCGCTTTTCCATTAAGGTTATTAACTTTGGATCGCTGGAAGCTCTTAGTTTTATTTACCTTGAAGGAAAGAAACGTTTCATATCCATATTTGAACGTAAATTTTCTGTGCTAGACGGAAAAGGGCTGATAACTGCAAATAATGTCATCAGCTGTCTACTTACTACTAACCTCACAATACATATCAGTAAAAATTTATGGCTTGGCTGTTTTGTTACTTACTTCAGAAACTAAATATTCGCATCACCTCCACGATGGTAGCGAAATGACGAAGCCATACATTTTTACTGATATGTAGAATTTGTGAAGTTAGGGTCGGTAGAGTTAGGCCGTGTAGATTCAGAAGCTTGGCTCTACATGAGATCTGATATCTTTTTCACAGGGCACACCTTATGTGGTCGTCTTGGCAACATTTTACATGAAATGTTTTTAGTGGGATCAATTTTACTGACTACAACCCACTCCTAAGTTCCTTCTTGTCCATCGTTCAAGGACCCTGCTCTGAGGTTCTCTTTCTCAGTAAACATGAATCCTTCCAGTAGGCTTCGACCTTGCTGGGACAACTCGGTCGATCCTGGCGGTTACCGGACGGCTGGACGACGAGCTACCTATTGCTCGCCGTCCGCAAGCCCACACCTACGACTGCTACCGTACCGTTTGGTATCCAGATATTATCTATCATAAAATAGTCACAACAAGTATAAAACCGACGAAATGACACCGTAAAAGACATTAGTTTTATTTTAATAGGCGGCCATGATGGCTTGCCGAGCGCCGTTACATTATTTTGAACGATATTCGTCCAAACTAATAGCTTGATTATGGATTCTAAGACATTAAAAATAATTGCACTTTTTATGTCACCGGCGTTGTTTTGTTACGCAATTTTGACCTTTATGGTGGGTAAAAATCATCTAATCGCATCGCCCTTGGGCGGAGCGGGGGATAATGTCAGAGTCTTAATGGCTAAAAAACCCACCACGTTCCTTCGTTCCCTTTCATACCGGGGCCGAACCTCTCTTTTGGAACTAAACCTTCGACTGGCTGACTTGGCTCTAGAGGCTTCGACCCTGCTGGCCTTTACAGTTGCTGACAACTCCTTGAGGCGCGCGATTTTTATATGTTCCTTTTTTATTGTTGATGGGTTCACACTTGACCGCTTTATTGTTGATGGGTTCACACTTGACCGCTATCTCAACTCTTAGCCAAGTTACACCTGTTTCTATTCTATTTTTTTGTACGAACGCCTGGAGTTGACCACGCCTCCGATTCCTTTGTTCTGACGTCATCTCAACATTCAGTCAATCAATCTAAGAATCAATTAATAAATAAGTCAATCTACACTAATATTATAAAGAAGTAGTTTTTTTTTTAATACAAGCTTTTATTTAGTTTCACATGTCCCCGGATGTCCCGATGTTTGTCTGTCATCAAATCAAATTAAATAAAAAAAAAAAAAAAAAAATTAAAAAAAAAAGACAAAAAGAAAGTTAAATTAAATTTGATCCACTTCCCGGTTACCGATTAAGCTGAAATTTTGCACGCAAATCAGATGACAATGCAAAATTATTATGACATGGAGCTGATCTGATGATCGACCGACGTAAAGCTGTTGTATTCCTGAGTGACATAGGCTATATTTTATGTACGGGCGAAGCCGCGGGCAAAAGCTAGGTCTAAATGAAAGCAAAAATCTTTTCTCTTTATAGCCAAACCAAATCATCAAATTACTGATATTATAAAAGCGAAAGTGAGTTTGCTTGTTTGTTACGTCTTCACGGACACTGTCTCCCGCTCCACCCAAGAGCGGGTTTCGTCAATGACGATTTTCCCCGTCGACAGAAAAAAAAAAAAAACGCCTAAATGGCAAAACCGATTTTAATGAAACTTGGTACACGGATAGACCATGTCCTGGAGTAGGACATAGAGTACTTTTTTCCCGGAAGTATGTTCCCTTGGGATAATTTTCTGCTATCACGCGGGCGAAGCCGCTGGGAGCAGCTAGTAGGCAATATTTTAAGTATGCGGGCGAAGCCGCTGGGAGCAGCTAGTAGGCAATATTTTAAGTATGCGGGCGAAGCCGCGAGCTAAACCTAGTTGCAAATGAAAACACAAATCTTTTCTCTTTATACTGTACCAAACCACATTGCTAGATAAATTTTTAATTGCGTAGACAGATTTTCAATTATTAAATAGATTAGCTAGACAGGATATTAAACTCTTTAGATGAGTGTAGGTATAACAGAATAAATAATTACGTAGTTAACACATTATCGTTTCCAAGTTTATGACCGTTGTAATAACAGACCCGTAACACATATCTGCTTTTCGCTTATATTAAAGGTACACACACACACATACCACACACACACACACACACACACACACACATTATACTGGCACCGCAACGGCACCGATCCAAACCAGGCATTTAGGAGTTGTCAGCAGCAGGAGGGGCCCAGCTGGGTCGAAGCCTACTGGGGACAGGGTTGTCCGAAAGGGAGCTCGTGCCCCGGTATGAAGGCTAGAAGGAACGGCGCAGGGTTTTTAGTCAGTAAGAGTCTGACACTATCTCCCGCTTCACTTACGAGCGGGTTTTGTCATAAGATGATTTTCCACGTCGAAAAAAAAAACTTTTTACAAAAAAAATATAACCGACTTCAATGATAAAAACACTGAAAAGTATCAAATAACTTTAATTTTGGAAGTCGGTGTTCCTTTAATAGTTTAGTCTCTTCGTTATTTAACACCGACTTCCAAAATTAAAGTTATTTGATACTTTTCAGTGTTTTTATCATTGAAGTCGGTTATATTTTTTTTGTAAAAAGTTTTTTTTATTTTACACTTTTTAGTTATGGTACCACCACTAAAAAGTACCACTCAGTCAAACTTAAATACCTTATAGTCAGAGCGCATCTCATAACGGTTCTAATAATCCCAAACACGGTTAGATTACATTAATTTACCTTTCGGCTTCATCATCAGATCAGTTCGATATATCCTCTCCCCCTCTTCTTTCAAACAGTCATTAGACTAGATGCTGATAATCCCGGCTGTAGCATCAGGCCAGATTTATGTCAACATTGCAATTAACTTAAAATTTAGTCCTGTTTAAAATGAGCCCAAACACGACTACGGTGCTGTAATTTCAAGGTTTGTACTTTTCCTGATGCTCCTGGCTTCAGCATCAGATCTCTATGTACTTCGGTGTTCTTTATTAGCAGTACGTTTATCCACACATCGAGCCGTTTTCAATGAGCCTAAACTCGATATATCTGCTGTTTGTTGTCGAGGACTTAGGTACTCTGCATACTATCCTGACTGCAGCATCAGGTCATGACTTGATGATCATGAGACCAAATGTGGCAAATGCCCTATCAAACATCAAAACAATTTACTAAAACAGTCCTTGCCTGTTCGAGTAACTTCTTACTGTTAAGGAGTTGTACCTTCCATCATCAGCCCAGCTACCTGAGATGGTGACGACCATACGCAAATACACAAGATACTTCATAAAATATGCGAAAATCAATAAGTTAGCCTATAAAATTTGAAGGTTGCCCTCGATTTCTCCAAGATCCCATCATCAGATCCTAATTTGGTGATAATGGGACCACCTCAGAACTATCTACTTTCGAACAAAAAAAGAATTTTGAAAATCCGTCCACATTTGGGGGAGTATTCGCCGAACAAACATACAAAAAAAAAAAAAAAAACATACAAACAGCCGAACGTAGTACCTCCTCCTTTTTGGGAAGTCGGTAAATAAAACTTGTCATTCAATTTAGAGCATTAAATCGTGTGTAGTGGGTTCCTACTGAGGGAAGGCGCCGTCGAGGCCGGCCCAGAAAGAGGTGGCGGGATGATTTGGACGCCTACCACGAGGACTGGTTAGAGACAGCGCAGGAGAAGAAATTTTGGAAGGACTTTTTTGCAAAAAATACATATTAAAAGTATAATATTCCACAACTATCACACAACGCCGTCTAGTCCCAAGCTAAGCAGAGCTTGTGTTATGAGTTCTAGACAACTGATAAATATATATTTCTAAATACATACATTATATAGATAAATTACATCCAGACACAGAACAAATAATCATGCTCATCGCACAAACATTTGTCCTGAGTGGGAATCGAACCCACGACCTCCGGCATAGCAGTCAGGGCCGCTAACCACTAGACCAACAGGTCTTTGGGGAGGCCTTTACCCAGCAGTATGAAAAAAAAAGGATAGGTAATATATTTCATAATGTAAATACGAAAATGCCAACGGCGGGCAGTCAGCGTGCTTGCCGCTACCACACAACTTGACTCGCAGCCCGCATGCTGCAAGCGAGCAAACTATGTGCTTACAGCGCGCCGACCGCATGCTTATTACGCGCCGACTCCAAGACGCCAGCGAAACAACGTCATTGCGCCGTCGCGCGTCGACTTTTTGAAAACGTGCAAGTCCTAGGCGTGTTCAATTATAAATGCCATATAAAAATATGGAGTTCACTGTAACTGCAAACTTGCACGTCGCGGCCGGCGCGCGGACTGCGAGCTTGCACCTTGCGGACAACACGTAGTTAGCACGCTGGCAGCTAGCCGTAGCCTGATTGCGAGGCGACGTCGTGCTGCAGCTGTGCAGTTACAGTACCGGTATAATGTGCTATAACCTTAATTCACTAACTTTTGCCCGCGGCTTCGCCCTCATACATAAAATATTGCTTATGTCATTTAGGAATACAACAGCTTCCTGTCGGTCCTACAAACATAAAAACATAAATACAAACAAGCTTTTAATGAAAATTATGTTTTCATAGCAAGCTTTTATAGCTTGTTATCTTATATATATAAAAATGACCCCCGTTTTCCGTTGTCACGACTTGGCATGAAAACGGCTTGACCGATTTGGCAGATTTTTTTTTTGTTGTGATTGTTATTGTCAGGAGAAGGTTCTTATGGAAAAAAAATTAGGGTAGTGTAGGGTAGAGTAGGGTAGAGTAGGGTAGAGTAGGGTAGATTAGGGTAGAGTAGGGTAGAGTAGGGTAGAGTAGGGTAGAGTAGGGTAGAGTAGGGTAGAGTAGGGTAGAGTAGGGTAGAGTAGGGTAGAGTAGGGTAGAGTAGGATAGAGTAGGATAGAGTAGGGTAGAGTAGGGTAGAGTAGGGTATAGTAGGGTAGAGTAGGGTAGAGTAGGATAGAGTAGGGTAGAGTTGGGTATAGTAGGGTGGAGTAGGGAAGAGCGGGAGCGAAGCCGCGCGGGCAAAGCTAGTACCTGTATAATTAATACTCGTCAAGACGAATCATACGAGTCCAAACTCGATGGGGTTGTGTCATTTAACTACCAAGTTCTTATAGCCACCTTCCGGTTCCATCTTCAGATCAGCTTCATGTCATAATAATTTTGCATTGTCATCTGATTTACACACATGTATGCAAAATTTCAGCTCAATCGGTAACCGGGAAGTGGATCAAATTTAATTTGCAAGATTTGAGTACAAACAAACATCGGGACAGGTGAAACTAAATAACAGCTGGTAATAAGATTACATTTTTGGAGTTAATTGAAGAAATTTTCACGAAAACTTCTTTTGCGTGTTTGACATGAGTAAATTCCGAACCGAATTCATTATTAATATCATGATTGATATTAATTGACATTGCCTACTCGCTTTGTTGACACTTCGCGTGACCCAAGGGCTGGCTTTTACCTTGGGTAAGGGATAAGCATTGCCATACAGGGTGGTAATTTAGGTGTTTTCAAGGCTTGAGTGAATAGGCTCTTAAACTGCAGCGACACCTATGACGCCACATAAGAACTACGAAGAAAATACGAAGTCCTGCATCACGCAATCAAAGTTCTCCGCGCGATTAGAACATATACTACTCTGTCAAGAAAGTACCGGGAAAAGATCAATAATACACAAAATGTCTGTTATTCATCCAAATTTATTTTATCACCTTCAAAGTATGCTCCTTTAGAAACGATACACTTGCGCCAACGAATAATCCATTCATCAAAACATTTTTTAAACGCTGCTTCCTGAATTGAGTTCAGTTCTCGCCGCGAATTCTCCTTTATGTCTTCTATCGATTGAAAACGGGTGCCACGAAGTGGTAATTTGAGTTTAGGAAAAAGAAAAAAGTCAGCAGGAGCCATATCTGGTGAATATGGTGGTTGCTGGATGGTATTTGTTGAGTGTTTGGTCAAAAATTCGTTCACAATGATAGCCTTGTGCGAAGGCGTATTGTCGTGGTGCAAAATCCAAGAATTTTCTTTCCACAAATCTGGCCTTTTTCGTCGAATTTGCTCTCTTAAACGCCGCATAACGATCAAATAATATTCTTTATTTACCGTTAGACCTTCCGGTAAGAATTCAGAGTGCACAACACCGCGATAGTCATAGAAAACAGCAGTGGCGAAGCGTGAAATATTGAGAGAGGTAAGCCGGAGCAAAAAAAATGCTTGCCTACTCCGAGCGCGGGCACGCAGTCTTGAGTCCTTACCGAAAATCTGTGATTGGCATCCTGGCTTTAGTCTTGTATTGGCAGATGTATCTTCAGTCCACTTTTACTATACGCGTAAGCACTGAGATATTGAAACAGTGTCTTGCAAGTAGGGTTGCCAGGTCCTGGAACTGAAAAGCCGGAAAATCTATCCTATTTAGCCGGATGTTTGGTCAAAAAGGCCGACATTTTTTTTTAGGCTAATAAAATTCATGAAATCTTTTTAAATTCTAATGAAAATACCATAAGATTAAGTGATATTATTGCTACACTATTCTATATCCACTCTGCTTGTAGCACAAGCAGCGATACAAGGTAAGGCAAAACTCTAATGACAATTCTAAACAAAATGGTCTTTAAAAAGCCTAACAAAACCCAAAAATGCTCAAATTTGGCCGGACACGCCACTTAAAAGCCTGACTATGTCCGGCTTTATCCGGACGCCTGGCAACGCTACTTACAAGCATAATAGAAGTGGCTTTGATAAAAGCTGTTTGTGGTGAAATGATGATATGATGTAAATTAAACAAAACTTAATCGACTAAGTACTAATAATACTACTTATACTCTAAAGCTATTCGTCTATTCTTTCTTACAAAGTGCGCTAAGACATTATCATTAAAGCCGGGAAGATTAATTTTTAGTAAAGAACGTTTTTCTATAGAAAGAATGGCTAGATCAGATAATCGTTCTTGTTTTTGAGCATTGCGCATGTTGATATTTATTGTAAAGGCATATATTAAAATGTTTAAAAAAACCAGCTCTGAGAAGAACTTTTGCGTAGGTGTAGTTTTATGAACGAAATCTAAAAAAAATCGCACGAAAATTATTAGACTTCGCGCACGACCTTTCTCATAGATATAAACTCCTCCCGCACGCGCACTCCCGGGCCCCGCCTTGGTGACGCTTGGGTCGTGCAGCATAAATCGTAATATTTTAATTTCGCCATAACTTCAAAACCAAACGTCCAATTTTAATCATTCAAACACCAAATATTATCTACATAAACTGTACTTAGTGATGAAATAATTTATTTTGATAAGGGTTAATAGTATGAGTAAAATAAATGCGTTTAAATGTAGTCCAAAAAAAAATCAAGATTATTAGATAAAAAAATGGTTGTTGTGCCTCACTCGACATAGATAGGTATACTGTTACGCGGACTTTTTTGTAGATATTTATAAGATCTACAATTAATTAGAACATTTTACGGTTCTATCTTTAAGAGTTTAGGCAGCGTACGCAAAATAAGTAACGTTTCTGGTTGATTTTTTACACCTTGTGTCCGAAAAATCCAAATATGTTACGGAACCCTATTTTTTTCCAAAATAAAATTTAGCCTATGTTACTCGTGGATAATGTAGCTTTCGAGTGGTGAAAGAATTTTTAAAAACAGTCTAGTAGTTTTTAAGCCTATTCAATAAAACTCTATCAAATAACTCGAAAAAAAACCGGCTTGCCGGAGCGCTATAATCGCGGGCAGGTTATGTGACGTCATGACGTATTCTTGTATAGAAATTTAAACGCTAAAAAGCCGACTGCGCCTGCGGCTTACCTTATAGTGCTACATGTTGTGCGTGTGTTGATTTAATGTCCATAGTGTACTTAGTGTAGGCGTTTTGTAATGTTAGCTTTGTAGTTTTATAATTACTGATTGAGCCATTTCTCAATTACGGTAGAGAGTGGTTGTGTTCTAAACTTCTGAAGGGAAGCCGGTGGGAATCGAGTTATATGGAACCTTCGTCACTGGAAAACAGTCAACATGACTTTGACTTTTGATCGACTTTGGCGTGGTTTTTTCGGTTTCGGATCAGTTGGAAGGCGCCACTCCGAAGCTTGTTGACTAGTTTGCATGTCAAACTCGTAAACCCACGTCTCGTCACCAGTAACAATGCGTTTCATGAATGTTGGGTCCGAACTGACTCGTTCTAGCATGTCCTCAGCGACTTTCATGCGATTGAGTTTTTGGAGAAAATTCAGATCTTTTGGGACTAGCCGAGCAGCAACATGTTTCATACCCAAATGATTAGATAAAATGGTACGGATCGACTCGTGAGATACAGAAAGTTCGGCGGCTATCTCTCTCAGAGTTGAATGGGGATTTTCAGTCACTATTTCCTTCACTTTTGCGATGTTAACTTCAGTTGCAGACGTTGACGGCCTACCAGAGCGAGGCAAATCTTCCATCACATCTCGACCGCTTTTGAACGCTTTGAACCACTCATAAGCACGAGTTTTTGATAAAGTCGATTCACCGTAAGCCTTCTGTAACATTTTCAGTGACTCCGAACACGAAATTCCATTGGCGATGCAAAATTTAAGACAAACTCTTTGTTCGATATTTTTGTCCATTATGAAATTCGCAATACACACTATATATGATATTACTAAAACCAGCACTGTATTTAATATAAATAACAGATGCAACTCAAACTCCGCGCCAAAATGGAAAACAGTTGTGCCAATCTAACAACTACAAAAAAACAAAAATTTGAATTTGGAACCATAAACAAATCATCCATTCCCGATACTTTTTTGACTGAATGTATACGACAGCCCGACATCAACTATCGGGCAGTCGCGCACCAGAGCATAACACACCTGTCTGGTCGGAGGATCCTCCCTTTTCAACGGAGGTTTGTGGGACTTTACTCTCTGTTCCACCTACATCTAAAAAACTAGTGCGCTTCACCATCAACGATTCCATCACTGCTTACCATCAGGTGGGTTAGCAGTCAAGCATGTCAAGCGTCAAGTTTAATATCATTTTTACAAGCTTTTATTTAGTTTTACCTGTCCCGAAGTTTGTCTGTAATCAAATGTTGCAAATTAAAGATCCACTTCCCGGTTACCGATTGAGCTGAAATTTTGTGCATGTATAAATCAGATGACATTGCAAAATTATTATGACAAGGATCTGATGATGGAACCGGAAGGTGGGCCATAAGTCAGATTTTTGATTCAGTTTTTTGAAATAGTCTTCATGAATATTAATCATACAGGTATATACGACGCTATATCATAAAAACATGCTATGAAAAAAATGCTTAAAACAAGCTCTCCTTTGTACCCTATACGCGACGAAAGCGCATACAGCACCACCGCCACCCGATCCTCGCTCCTTTCCACTATTGTACTTTGGAGGTAGGCGGAATAGAGAGTAAAGCCCCACATACCTCCGTTGAATAGGGAGGATCCTCCGACCAGACAGGATATTATAGTCTGGTGGGCGACTGCCCAACAGTTGATGTCGATGTCGGGCTGTCGTATATGTTCAAATCGCGCGGAGAACTTTGATTGCGCGATGCAGGATTTCATATTTTCTTCGTAGTTCTTATGTGGCGTCATACATGTCGCTACAGCACTATCGCTTGCTTCGCAACATTTAGAACGTTCAATTTAAATATTTTTAATTTTGTATGAAAATCTGATGATACATTTTTAAAAGTCATGGAACAAAAGTTGTTGTTTATGATGTTTTTAATCTAGTCCTAAGAGGTTGCCAGCTTGCCAATGTTTTACAAATAACCCTGTATAATATACCCCGCTAGGCACACTAGATAAGTTTCTTAAAAAATCATCCCCTAAAGTTAACACAAGCAAGATCTGTTTGTTCGCCAGTACAATCGCAGCGGGGGTAGTTATAAAGCCTTCTACGTCATCGACTGGAGTGCGTGACGTCATTGAGTGCTTTTAGCGCGGCGTCGCCAGCCGGCTGATGTCGCTGCGACGATCATGTCTGTAGACGGTGTTGTTTGGGTTTTGTTTGACTGTACTTGTGAAGGAGTTTTTTTTTTGAAGGAAACGTGATGGATTTAACTGATTTTTAACTGTCAGCTTTGGACTGAGAGACTAGAACAGAAAATAAATGTTTTTGAATTATTCAGTCTACGATAGTACAGGGTTATTTTTAAAACACTGGCTACCTCTCAGGACTATGGTACTAACATCATAAACTACAACTTTTGTTCTATGACTTTCAAGACCTACCAGCTTCAAGATATCGTTGTTCTATCTAACACATTTCAACTCTGTATTTGGTTACACTTACCTACGTCTGTATGACGTAACGCAAGCGCATCAAGCACCCCTGCAACCCGATCAAGCTCTACTTCGCTATGGTACTATCGCTTGCTTCGCATAAAAATCTGATGAACTATGATAAATAATTGAGCCTATCAATAATAATAATAATAAATAAAAAATGATAAAAAAGACATCGAACAAGTAGTTGTTTATGATGTTAGTAACATAGTCCTGAGAGGTTGCCCGTCTTTTACAAATAGGTTTATTTAGCTAATATTTAGGTATTCAAAAATCATCGTGAACAAATCCAGCTGCAATTGAAACGCTACAATAAGGGTTTTTAATTAAAAATGGCGATACGTTATGAATGTTATGATGCCTGTCAGACGAGAGCTCTCTGGCTGACTGCCAGGTTTAATATCCGAAATAATCAGCGTGATAAAATCTGTGAGCCGACTGGATATGATTGGTTGATATAATAACTATGACATTATTTTACCAGCACGTGAAATTCGTGTATCAGACGCGAACTTGCGGGGAGCAATAGGTAGCTCGCCGTAGCAGTGGTGGCCGAATGGTAACGGCCCCGACTTACGAATTGTAGGTCGCGCGTTCAAACCCATCCAGGCGCATTACTTTGTGTAATCTATTTCATTAACACTACTCTCAAAATGGTGAGGAAAACATCGTGAGGAAACCGGCATGTCCTAGAACCAAAAAATTCTAAGACATGTGATATCCGCCAAGCCGCACTGAGCCCGCGTGGTGGATCCGTAATCTACCACGCGGGCCATTCCCTGGCCTAGAGAGGAGGCCAGTCCCAACAGTGGGAACATTATAAGGCCGACTGTGCTTTGCCGGGCCCGAGCCTCAAAGACGTGTCAAATTTGACAAGCTAGTTTCCTCACGATGTTTTCCTTCACCGTTTAGAGAGCAGTGGTGATGAAATAAATTTACACAAAGCGAACGACTTGACTTATTTCATTTACTTCACAAATCAATCAGTTCCCACAAACCATTTGCTCAAGTACCCTTCAAAAGCACAAAATAAGTTCATATCACTTGATCTTCAGCTCAAAGCTAATGCAAGCTTTTGGCAGCCTGCCAATGTAGAATTAAGCACTTGAACTCACGATTTAAATATAGAAATAATAAACAATAAGAAAATATGTCAGTTATATGAAATGCACCTGATTGGAGAGCATTTGCGGTGTATTAATAGCCAGAAGTGGTGTTACTGATTCAGTGATCGGCCGCACTGGCAGCGCGGTGTAGGAACGCGTGTTGCTTGGCTACACTGGCAGTGCGGTGCGAGGAGCGGCGCTGGTGGGTTCAGGGACAGGAGTAACCCTGTCCCTGCTCGTCGCCAGCGCATTGACTCTGGCCACTAGCAAGAACGAGCTGTGATCAACGTGAGTCCCACGTTGAGCAACTCGCGCCGTTTCCCGAGCCCACTATGGACATCCAAAAGAAGTAAAATATGGCGTCGAAAACCCTCCTCCACATTGCTGTCAACCGGTAATAAGTACTGCTTTATCCGATAATGCCTATCTCCGGTCCAAGGTAAAGCCCAGCCCTTGGGTCACGCGAAGCGACAACAAAACAATTTAGACGAGAAGTCACTGGATGATTTACCATCTAAAACATAAACAAGAGCGTGTCTGATGATCTCGTTAATATTCGCATGCTGCATTTTCATGTAGGCCAGACGATGGTGACCACGGCACTTAGGTAAAATTTGAAAGCATCATCTTCTTTCCCTTGTCCCAACTTATTTGGTGTCGGCGCAACAGGTTTTTTTCTTCCATTCTGCCCTGACAGTCGTCATCCTATCACTAACTTCCTTTTCTATCATATCACTCCTCACACAATCCCTTTATGTTTTCTTTGGCCTCCCTTTTCCTATCCACCCATCCACTTGTATACTCATAACTCTTTTAGTAACATGCATTTCATCCCTCCTCTTTACATGACCATACCAAGACAAACGATTACCTTCAATTTGGAAAACGCTTCCCCAAAAATATGGAACACTTCACCCCTCCTTTTAAGAAAATCAAATTCATCTGTTACCTTGAAAAATAAGCAGCTACCTTCAGGGTCGTAATCGTAAGTAAAATTACGCAAAAAGGAATACTTTCCACAACTTTTTCTAACATAAATTGATTACTCCATAATTTCCCTGAGGGCAACTGAATTTAAACAACAGAAGATCAACTCAAAGTATGAAGTTTGTTTTATTTAACTTTTACTCCTTAGTTTTTATGTAAGGGATTACTAAGAAATTCCTTATTTAGAACCCAAGAACATTTGTCTTTTTCAGGGTTCCGTAGCTTAAAAGAAAAATACGGAAAGCCTTGAGCACAGGCGAAGGGTAGCCAGCCTTTCGGTTATTTACAGGATGTATTTTGGAGAGTATGCGCAGGTATTGCATGACTTGATTCCACCATATCAAGTCTGTGATCGGCGAATATATACCTTTAAGTTGTTGAAACCTCTACGGTCCGGACTAAGCGTTTCGCCTCGTCGTTACCGCGTACGTCGATGGACTGGAACAGTTTGCCTGCTGCAGTCTTCCCGTTAGATTATAATTTGGGTATCTTCACTAGCTAGTGTGAATAGGCTCATAATAAACTAGTGCGCCTCACCATCAGAGATTGCATCACTGCTTACCATCAGGTATCGATAATTAAAAAAAAACGGAAGCCTTTAAGGATCACTTTGTTGTCTGTCTTTCTGTCAAGAAGGGTCATGTTATCTCGGGAACGCGTGGAGATAACGAGTTGAAATTAAAACTATTTACTCAGATCTGCAGTTCCTTTAAGTTATGAAAAACTCTTACTTCTGAGTTAATGAAAAATAATTTTGGAAGCCGGAAAGGAAGTTGGTATAGAATCTTTAGTACGCGAGTCCGATTCGCACTTGCATGGTTTTTATTTTTATTTTATTTAAACAGTGCATAATCGTTATTCAAACCAACCCCGATGATATTTTTAGTACCTAAAAAAAAAACAATATTAGAAAAATTCATTAATTAAAAAGTCATCCGGGTAGATCGATATTCTAATAAACCCCGATGACATTTTTAATTTTAGAAGTCATTCATTCATTTTTTTCACTAAAAATATTAGAATATCGATTTTATAAAGTTTAACTTAATTTTTTTTTTTAACTTTGGAAAATACCGACAAAAAATTCCACTGCTGGGGGGTCTAGAATCATGTACTGGATCCATGGTATTCCTTTGTGCGTGTCGATATCAAAGACAGCCTGTATAATATCACAAAATAGATAGGTACAGAAGACAATCTCATGTATGTACTTCACTTTTTATACCTACGCTCTGTGTTCGACGAGTGGGCCGAGGCGCTCCGAGATATCTGTGAGCCGTGTCGATGTGTGCGTTGTGAGAGCGCGCACAGAATGTAGATTGACTTCTGTACCTACATATTTTGTGATAATACGCACACTCACTCATATACAAGTTCCTAAGTAATAATAATTGCACCCAAAGAACTTTCTCCGTCACTAAACGTAATTAATTTAAAGAAACCTCACCATTACATGAAAGTGAAACCATTTTCCCTCAAACTAGATTCTCGTCTTTTATTGGATCTCCCAGACTTCATATATACAGTAATACCACAAAATAGATAGGTACAGAAGTCAATCTCATGTATGTACTTCACTTTTCATACCTACGCTCAGCAACCCCGCTAGGGCCAGCACCGCTCTGTCCGAGCACGCTTATCATCATCATCATCATCATCAGCCTTTTTAATGTTCCCACAGCTGGGACTCAGGCCTCCTCTCTAGGAGAGGGAGGGGCCGTAATCCACCAGGCGGGTTGATGAATGTCACATGTCATCGAATTTTTGGTTCTAGGACATGCCGGTTTCCTCACGATATTTTCCTTCACCGTTTTGAGAGCAGTGATGAAATAAATTACACAAAGTAATGCGCCTGGCAGCCTGCTCGGGCGCGGTGATAAATAACTTATATAAATTATGAAAATATTACATGGCCACAGTCATGTACTTATCTACCTACTTAATTGTTCTTCTTTACATAAAAACAAACTATCAAAGTATAAGCAAATATCTAACTAATTACGTCTTAAAAATGGTAGGTTAAAAAACTATAATTCAGAAATTCATGTTGAATTAAAAAACTGACCACTTATTATCATAAAAAAGTTCACAGACGCGATGCATACGCGCTCGCAATAAACTGAATTGAGCCGAGATATCGTGTCCGTGAGCGGTGTCTATGTGTGCGTTGCTAGAGCGCGCTTTGTTAGTAGTTTGTCTTCTGTACCTATCTATTTTGTGGTAATACATAGTGACTTAAGTATATAATGTCAGTCTGCTATCCAAGGTGAACGGCCCGCCAGTCAGTGCACTCCAACGGAGCTTATTTATACAAAACAATTTGTGTAGAAATGATGAGATTTGAACCAAAGAAAAACTGGCTTGAAATAAAAAGATTACCTTTAGGCAAGCGTGCTCCATCGTCGACCACATCATCGCTTACCATCAGGTGAGATAGTGGATCGCGAGTCTATCAATTAAACAACAGGCGCCCGAGTCTGCTATTTTTATAAATTCGTCATTCCAACACGATCACATTGCCGGGGTCGTGGACAGCGAGCTGTGGGCAGCTCGGGGTCGTGGACAGCGAGCTGTGGGCAGCTCGCTGTCCGATCGTCCGGTAACTGTCCGGACCGAGCCAAGGCGTCGACGGCGCGCACTGTTCCCGCGCGCCTCAAGGAGTTGTCAGCAACAAGAGGGGCCCATCTTTGTCGAAGCCTACCGGGGTCGAGGTTATCCGAAAGGAAACTAGAGCCCCGGTATGAAGGCTAGAAGGAACGGCGCGGGGTTTTTAGTCAGTAAGAGTCTGACACTATCTCCCGCTCCACCCAAGAACGGGTTTTGTCAATGATGATTTTCCCCGTCAAAGTCGAGAAAAAAAAAAACACGATCCCATTGTCATTTTGCTAAAAGTTCGTCTGCTAAATCATAATGATCGATCATTGATCGGTCAATGGTCTCATAATAGAGTGTCAATATCGAGCTCATTAAAACCAATAACTGCACAATAACGTTCTAATGGTAGGTCACTGATCAAAACAACTGTCGAAAGTTTTGCAAATTACCGCATACGTCAGATATTCATTTGTCATTATATTAGTAGATTACCAAACTTGTCAATATCAACAATTATGAAGTCAATGATAGACCATTCTGACACTATTGTAATAGCAGACTTGAGACCCTAAACTTGTCAATATCAACAATTATGAAGTCAATGATAGACCACTCTGACACTATTGTAATAGCAGACTTGAAACCCTGTTAAATGCACTATACCCTCAATTAGAAAATTGAGTTGCAACCTAGGGATCTTGTAAGTCAAGAGTGAATAGTTTACTTTTAGGCAAGCGTGCTCCATTGTCGACCACAATGACACTGTGTCCCAATCGTCAGCAAATCGAGAAACCTACCGGCCTGTTCAGGAAGTCTTAGCGGTGTGCGACGCGGCGAGCGGTGCGGCATTTGTAAGCGGGCGCACTCGTGGCTTGCTTCAAACTTTAAAACTTTCTTTTTTACCGCTCGCCGCTTCGCGCTTAGCTCCCGCTCACTACAGCAAGGCCGGCGGAAGCTATTGGTGTACAAACCCTTTATTGACTTTTTTGTTTCAGTTAGTCTATTCTTGAAACTGTCCGCCAAAATAATTCATGCCCAGACACGCAAAGATACACAATACACAGTATAGCCTCCGCAAGGGCGTGGGATTGGATTCCCGGTGAGTCACCAGTAGCCAGACCGGTATTTTTATTAAATACCTGCCTTCCATTTTGTTACACGAACCTCTATTAGGGTGCTTTTCTACAGGGAGATGTGCTATGCTACGTAGCTATGGATGCGATCGATATCCAATAGTGATGTTACGAATATTTACATTCGCGAATGTTCGCAGAATTCACAAGAAACATGCGAATATTTGGCATTTTTTCTTGACAAACAAAAAGGTAATAAATAATAAAAAAATATTTAAGTATAAAGTAAGTAAAATTATGATTTACATTAAGTACAACCGAGATAAAAAGTAATTCTAACTGTAATATAAACCTGCCTGATCTAATGAAAAACCTGTGTTTCAGAAAAAAAGGTATTTAAACGGTATTAATTAAACGGATATAAAATGATAATACAACTAATGTGAAGAATGTTAAATTTCAACGAATATTCTCGATCAATCATCAGTCTTTTTAATGTTCCCCCTGTTGGGACTCAGGCCTCCTCTCTAGGAGAGGGAATGAGCCGTAATTCACCACGCGGGCCCAGTGCGGGTTGGTAAATGTAACATGACATGGCCACCCCCAAGTGTCGCCACAATGAACGATCCCCGCAATTCACCAGATCATTGGTCTACCTTGTACGAGGCCTTCCAACGCTGCGTCTTCCGGTACGCAGTGGCCACTCCGGAACCTTTTCTGTGTAATGTGCCCTGCCCATTACTGAAAAATGCCTGCTTTAGGATTATATGCGTACTGAGCGATTAAAAGAAAAGAAGTACTGGTAGGACGTAGTTCTGGTAGGACCTTATATTTACGACTGCTGAACTTATTTGATGGAGCGCAGCCATCACTATATACATGCATACGGTCGTCTGTCCACCGCCGTCACCGAGAACGAGATTATTTCGGGCCGAGTTTAAGTTTAAAATGCGCTCGGGTGACGGGCGTGCGGTGGACACATGGCCATAAAAATGTATGTATCGCTAAATCGGTACCGTCATCTCGTTCTCGGTGACGTCCCGGTGACGGCGGTGGTGGACAAACGGTCTTAATCATACCTTTAGCATACGTCACGCGATCATATTTCCTGTCATACGATGTGTCCCTAAAGTCCCCCTTTTACAAGAAAAAATATACAATATTCCCGACTAATTGAACCGAGAACCTTAAGCTCAGAAGTAGCACTTGTTACCACTACCCAACCCAAGCCAAGGAGTAATTTGAAGATAAAGCTCAAAGCGAGTTATTCACAAGTAAGTACTTACTGTGAACGCAGATAAATCTCTATAATAGAGTATATAAGATGTTGCCTCGTGTATAAAGCAAATTATTTGTATGTGGATTACGAAATACATACGGTCGCGGAGTTCGGCGAGCGAGGATTTGATCGTCTTTTGTTTTTGAATTTTGACGACATCGACTTTAATTCTAGTGATAGACAAGCCCTTTCATATAAACTACTAGCTTTCCGCCCCCGGCTTCGCGTGGACTACAGTTTATATCGCGCGGGCAGAGACCCGTGCTCAGCTGTGGAATTATAGGTAGCCTATGTGTTATTCCAGTGTCTCTTCTACCTACCTACCAAATTTGATCTAAATCCGTTCAGTAGTTTTTGCGTGAAAGCGTAACAGACAGACAGACAGAGTTACTTTCGCATTTTTAATATTAGTAGGGATTTGTCAAAATACTGAAAAGTTAAAACAAAAGTTCGCTGCAGCGCTACATTGGCATTGTCGTCTAACAGAACTAGTAAAACATGCAGCGCTAAGATAGCTTTTAGAGGACACTTTTTCTCGCTCTTGGCTTCACAACGCTAAGGACAGAAAAAGATGGAAGAATATCGTACGAATGAAAATGATGAAGCTGGGAGGTCCACCGGGCTTTGGTTGTGGCCATGGTCCGGAGCGAGAAGGAATGGCAGGTGGTCGCCTCCTTCTGCGAAGCAGTAATGCTAGCAAAATAGGAGGCCGACCGCATCAGGCAACGGCGCCTTCGCCGCCGCCGCCGGGATTCCGATCCCGATTTCCGGCCACCGTAGACGCGGGCTCGCGGACGGCGAGCCATGGGTAGCTCGCTGTCCGACCGTCCGGTAACTGTCCGGACTGAGCCCAAGACGTCGACGGCGCGCACTGTTCCCGCGCGCCTCAAGGAGTTGACAGCAACTAGAGGGGCCCAGCTGGGTCGAAGCCTACTGGGGCCAGGATTATCCGAAAGAAAACTCGAGCCCCGGTATGGAGAGGCTAGAAGGAACGGGATGGGTTTGTAGTCAGTAAGAGTCAGACACTATCTCCCGCTCCACCCAAGAGCGGGTGTTGTCATAAAATGATTTTTGCCCGCCGTAAAAAAAAACCACAGAACAGATGAAAAAGGTTTGGGAGGGGCAGACGTGCCACAAAGTAGGGCAATGCTCATAGTTCAACTACCAATAGCAAACTTGCGATCTAAGTGTGCGTGGTCTGTTAGTTGCGTAATGCGCGTTCGTATTGGTTTATTGCCTGTAGTGGAGTTAAAGGGTGGGAGACAAGCGGCGACACTCGTTGTAGTACAATTCGGAAAGTATTTCCTTTCTAAGCTCTTTCATCTTTTCTGTGGTATTTAAGATACGAGAAAACTATTTCGAAGTAAGAAGTTCTCAGGGCGAGTGTCACCTCTAGATACAAGTCTCAAGCGACTTTCATTTAATTAATGTATCTGTTCAAAAGTTTCCTCTTAACGCACGACATTAGCGGTCGGCACAGAATTCAATTAGCAAGTATAACAGCCACTCGGCGGCCATCTTGCTGCTTTCACACTGAATTGGTAATCTTTACAACTGAGACTTAAAAGCCAGGCTTATTGAGAGATAGCTACCATATTTGACACTAGCTCTTTCCTACGGCTTGCCTTGACCTTGGCGCTGTGAGCGGGAGCTAAGCGTGGGGCGGCGAGCGGTAAGGTCAAAAGTATGAAAATATTGAAAACTGAAGCACGCCACAACATTACGGGTCGGCACAGAATTCAATTAGCAAGTATAACAGCTACTTGGCGGCCATCTTGCTGCTTTCACACTGAATTGGTAATCTTTACAACTGAGACCTACGTTAAAAGCCAGGCTTCTTTCGAATAAGTAGGAAGAGACGCCCGGGTGTCACCACTGTGCGCAACGCCCGGAGGACACGGTGGAGCAAATAGTCGAGGTGTGCCCTGCCTGGGCGAAGCATAACCGTGCCCTCGTGGGGGCGATCGGCGGCGGAGACCTCTCGCGCCGGGTCTTGGTTGAGGCCATGGTCCGGAGCGAGGAGGAATAGCAGGCGGACGCCTCCTTCTGCGAAGCAGTAATGCTAGTAAAGGAGGAGGTCGACCGCATCAGGCTACGGCGCCCTCGCCGCCGCCGGGATTCCGAACCCGATTTCCGGCCACCGCAGACGCGGGCTCGCGGACGGCGAGCCATGGGTAGCTCGCTGTCTGATCGTCCGGTAATTGACCAAACCCAAGACGTCGACGACGCGCACTGTTCCCGCGCGCCTCAAGGAGTTGTCAGCAGCAGGAGGGGCCCAACTGGGTCGAAGCCTGCTGGGGACAGGGTTATCCGAAAGGGAGCTCGTGCCCCGGTATGAAGGCTAGAAGGAACGGGATGGAGTTTTTAGTCAGTAAGAGTCTGACACTATCTCCCGCTCCGCCCAAGAGCGGGTTTTGTCATAAGATGATTTTCCCCATCGAAAAAAAAGGCTTCTTTCCCAAGGAGGAGGATTGCCCGTTCTATCGACCCGTATGTATGTCGTGTGGTAACAAACGTAGTAACAAATGCAATCCCTCTGTAATGTTACCTCTGCTTTGTGTGTTACACTGAGGTGAGGGCAGGGGCGTAGTTACCGCCGTATCACCGTATCAACGATACGGGGCCCCCGAGCTACAGGGGCCCCGACATATCGCTTATCCCTATTAACAATGTCGGATGTGAAAATTGGCAACTTTACACGAGAGCGAGTCAAAGTTTGACATACGTCATTGTTAACTGGCGAATGGGCCACATCTGATAATGTTAACGTGGCCCATTTTAAAAACTACACGTAATTATTTTTTTCTTTTTGCTGCTATTAAAAAAAGGGACTTTCTGAGAGTGATTCGTGAAACAAAAAGAAAATGGCAAAAAAACATATCCGACATTGTTAATAGGGACAAGCGATATGTCTAAATTCGTAACATGTTATACACAATCTTCAATTCTCATATTGATAAAAAGCTAGGAGTGAATGAATAATGACTATATGATACTCTGTATCGAGTTTTGAGCCTTGTAGAATAACATATAAGACGACAGTAAAAACTCATCCTATTTTAGTAGGATTTTTAGTAGGTAGGTTACCTTCTGAATGATCCTTCCAAAAGTATTTGATATGGGGCCCCATTAGGACTAGCTACGCCACTGGATGAGGGGTAAGCAGATACACAGGTAAGAGAGATAACTCAAGGAATTTAGATAGAAATACTCTTTGAAATTGACCCGTCCTGTGATTTCCAAAGGTAGCATTTGAGAAGCGTTTTGTGACAATGTTTAGAATGTAGGATAGTTTTCGAGTGTCTCAAGAAGAAATTCTATGACCAGTGCGTGTTGCCAGTGATGACATTTTTTTTCTTTTCGTGGGCAAAAATAATCCATTGACAACCCCGGCTCTTGGGTGTAGCAGGAGATAGTATCTGAATCTTACTGACTAAAAACCCACCCCGTTCCTTCTAGCCTTCATACCGGGGTTCGAGCTCCTTTTCAGATAACCCTAGCCCCAGTAAGTATGGCTATGACATATGGCTCTGAAACGTGGTGGCTTACAATGGGCCTCATCAGAAGGCTTAGAGTCACTCAAAAGGCTATGCTCGGAGTTTCCTTGCGTGATCACATCAGAAATGAAGATATCCGCAGGAGAACCAAGATCGCTGACATACGAGTATGCCGAAGAATCGCCAAATTTAAGTGACAATGGGCAGGGCACATTGCACGTAGAACGGATAGTTGATGGGGCTGAAAGGTTCTAAAGTGGCGATCGCATCAGGAAACGCAGCGTTGAAAGGCCTCCCACAAGATGGACCGACGACTAGGTGTGAGTCGCGGCCAGTCGCGGGAATGCAGTAGATGCGAGATGTACAGGATCGGTCGTTGTGGCAACGCTTGGGGGAGGCCTAGTCCTAGTCCAACAGTCTTGCAGCTGAAATGATGAACCAAACAACATCCTGAATAACTGTATCAAATCAGATGAAACTGTGAAGTACAGTTATGCTATTGTTTAGATTTGAACCGGGAACAGGGTCTGCATCAAATCGGTCACCGATTGACGATTCGTTACAGATTTTGAACAATGTTTAATTTCAATGTCAATGGAAAAGGATGCCTTGTATTTTTTTTTTTTTTTGTTGGTTTAAGAAGGTCGTGCAGACAAATGTTTTCGTGTTCTCTTCGCCAGGGTCGTGTGTTCGCGACTGGGTACTCCATCTCGTTCAGCTTTTCAATCCCCCTAGATGGTCATGGATGTGGGACCCTGACGGAATACACGCGAGAGTGTTTGTCAGATATATCCGACGTAGGTCGGATTAGGACTGGAAGCACTGATCTAATTGCTAAATTTTTTTCACCGTTATAAAGTTGCTTTATTCCTGAGTGACATAGGCTGAGTGGCAAGTCGCGGGCAAAAGCTAGTATCTTCTAAACATTAAATTGTCTAAATGCACAAACCGTGCGAAACCAAAATAAAATAAAAATTACAGACGGAGAAGTCAAAATCCGTAGGATATATAAAATCTTTGGACAAAGTCTGTTGTGGGTAAGCTCGCCAATGTACATCATCTGTACTTTTTTTTAAACTGTTTGTACTTATAAATTGAGCATGTACAATAAAGAATAATATACACTAATATAATAAAGAGCTAGTTTTTTATTGTCGGCAACTTTAGTTCTCCTGCGGATATCTTCATTTTTGATTCGATCACGCAAGGAAACTCCGAGTATAGCCCTTACCATTGCCCTTTGGGTGACTTTAAGCCTTCTGATGAGGCCCATTGTGAGCGACCACGTTTCGGAGCCATATGTCATCGCTGGCAACACGCACTGATCATAGACGTGGTATGTTGGTCAACAAGACACCGCGTAGCTTCCCGAACGCACAGGAACGTTCGTTGTGGCGACGCTTGGGGGAGGCCTATGTCCAACAGTGGACGTGTATCAGCTGAAATGATGATGATTTTTTTTTGTTTGTAAGAGGTAATCTCTGAAAGTACCGGTACGATTGCAATTTTTTTTTTTTCACCGATAGAAAGCTGATTTATGCCTGAGTGACAAGCTATATTTTATGTAAGCAGGCGAAGCTGCGTGCAAAAGCTAGTAATGAATAAAGAATAAAATATCCCGCCAAATTTGACAGCAGTACCTAAACCAAGATGGCCGCCGTATACTGCCAAAATACGAGTGTACCTTTTGAAATACTATACGTATGTAGGTTAAACGAAAGATAGATGGTTTGTGTGAGGAATGATATGAAACAATAGAGGATGAATGATAGCGTGTCGGTTGGAAGGGAGAATGGAATACGAAAACGCATTGCGGTAAAAACTGGTAACTTTGAGTCATTGAATAAGGGCAGGAAGGCTAGTTGCTATAAAAATGTAATTAGTCCGTCTTTTAGATGATTCAAAAATAAGGGACACTTATTTTTTTATTTGTAAATTAAACAAAAAATGATAAAGATATAGCCCATTAAAGTTACGTGTCACGCCGTGCTGCATTTTTTGCACGGCCTGACGTCACACGTAACTTTAATTCATGAATCCCCAAGCGACCACCGGTGGCCGCGCATCTATTGTCTTACTATTGTGTCTCTAATTGACGGTATCTGAAGGGTTAATGGGCTATAACTTTGTTATTCAAATAATACAAGGTTTGCTTGTTGTTTTCATCCATCCTCTCACAAAACCTTATACATTCACGACACACATCCATCCATCTCCCAGCAAACAAGTCACACTTATGTACGCGGGTGAAGTCGCGGGCAAAAGCTAGTACTTTTATAAATATAAAAAAATATATATAACTCGTATAAGTTAATAAGGCCACATAGGTCATGTGTGCCAAACGTGCACTGTTCCCGCGCGCCTCAAAGAGTTGCCAGCAACAGCAGGGGCCCAGCCGGGCCGAAGCCTGGATAATATAATCTGGGGTCAGGATAATCCGAAAGGAGGCTCGAGTCCCGGTATGCAGAAGGAACGGGGTGGGTTTTTAATCAGTCTGACACTATCTCTCGCTCCGCCCAAGAGCGGGGGTTGTCATTGGATGATTATCCGCAACTTAAAAAAAAAATGTGTACCTATGCGAAAAGTTTCAGTCCAATGTAAATTCCATTTCACTCAATACAACAAACACTCCAGTCCAATATGTAATTAAACTGTGATCGTTCCGGTTCCGATATTTCGATATGTATATATTTATACACATTTTGTATAAATTTCAAGTGCAGCCGATACATTTCTCTGGACTGGAGCCAAACGAGTTCGGAACCGTTATTGGAATACTCCAAAAGTTATTTACCGATTACAGTAACGTAGGTATAAACAGCTTTTTTTATTATTGATAGGTTCGCGTTTGACCGCCATATCACCTGATGGTAAGCGACGATGGAGCATGCTTACCTATTTCACTCTTAAAGACCTCTAAATTGTAGGTATCAAGAAACATAGATCCGGCAGGGAATTCCACTCCTTGGCTGTACAGTGTACGCACAATAAATGTGTTCTCAAAACACTTAGTGCGTATGGTTGGGATGTCTACCATGTCCCGGTGGCGCAACTCCATATGTTTTGTGGTCCGATGATGGAACTCCATAGTACCTTGAAAAGTCATATATCTCAGAAATCAGAACCTTTATTTAAGATAGACCAATAACAGGACACAGGAACTTTTGAATTGTCAAAATTTCAGCTAGTCAAAAAAAAAAAGTGTACCTAAGTTACAAGTTGGGGCCATTACCACTCGGCCACCACTGCTCCATCGTCGACCATATTCATCGCTTACCATGGTGAGATGGTCGCCAAACACGAGCCTATCAATAATAATAAAAAGGCCGGTTTAGACTGCTATTATGTATTTATATTTATTTGGGAGCAGTGGTGGCCGAGTGGTAATGGCCCCGACTTACGAGTCGAGGTCGCGGGTTCAAACCCAAGCAGGCGCATTACTTTGTGTAATTTATTTCATCACCACTGCTCTCAAAACGGTGAAGGAAAACATCGTGAGAAAACCGGCATGTCCTAGAACCAAAAATTCGAAGACATGTGACATTCACCAACACGCACTGGGCCCGCGTGGTGGATTACGGCCCATTCCCTCTCCTAGATAGGAGGCCTAAGTCCCAGCAGTTGGAACATTAAAAAGCCTGATGATGATGAGGCTGGGTTCGAACGCGCGACCTACAATTCGTAAGTCGGAGCCATTATCTCTCGGCCATCACTGCTCTCTATGAATAAAAGTCTTATGAATAAACAGAGGCTAATCACTAAACTGTAGTGTCAGCAGACTCTGGTAGTTCCACATTAAGTGAGCGTCATGATACGCCACGCTCCTTTCATGTAGTCGCTGTACCGCCCTGCTGGGTGCCAGGGCTGCCGCAACTAACGTATGATTTATAATATTATATACTAGATTCTACCAGCGGCTTCGCCAGTGTGAACTTAGGTTTCTCCATGGACCCCCGTATTGGTCAAAACCTTGTAGAAATTTCCAGTGATTTCGGCTGTGTGTTGATATGTCAGTCAGTTTCACCTTTTTATATTATACTAGCTTTCCGCCTGCGGCTTCGCCCGCGTGGACTACAGTTTATATCGCGCGGGCAGACCCGTGCTCAGCAGTGGAATTATAGGTAGCCTGTGTTATTCCAGTGTCTCTTCTACTTACCTACCAAATTTGATCTAAATCCGTTCAGTAGTTTTTGCGTGAAAGCGTAACAGACAGACAGAGTTACTTTCGCATTTATAATATTAGTAGGGACTAGCTGTTGCCCGCGACTTCTAGCTGTTCCCAATTAACGGTAGGATGAGTTCACATCGGCGTCGGGTCGACGATAAAGTACCTGGGACTCATCCTCGACAGCTGATGGAATTCCGTAGAGCATTTCCGACGTCTGGCTCTCAAACTTCTTCAAATCAATGAGTGGCATTTGGCTTTTGTATCTGAAGATAATCTAGTACTCCTACAAAAAGAGGAAGCCTAGTCCGACAGACGGCATATTTCAGCTGAAATGATGAAGATGAGGATAAAGAAAAAGATTTAGTGTCATGGCAGCCCTATCCAGTGTGTCTGTGGCATGTCGTCGCGCTCCAGAAAGCTAACAACAGCGAGACGTCACGCGTACGCTGCCGCCACCAAATTTATTCTTCATATCACGAGCACTGCAGGAAATGGAATGCCTTGTCTCTGCCAGCTCGTCGAGAGGCATACGTGATTTGGAACGACATTCTGAGGAAGCGTTTTGATTATGTTTAGCCACTAGGTATTCCTAGGTATTTGGTTTATTCTTTAGTGGCAATGGGCAGGGCGAGACCAGGCCACCAGCCGAGTGATAATGACTCCGACTTACGAGTTGTAAGTCGCGGGTTCGAACACAGCCAGGCGCATTACTTTGTGTAATTTATTTCATTACCACTGCTCTTAAGACGGTGAAGGAAAACATCGTGAGGAAACCAGTATGTTGCAAATTCGAAGACATGTGAATCCGCCTGCATGGTGGATTACAGCCCGTTCTTTCTCCTAGAGAGGAGGACTGAGTCTTAGCAGTGGGAACATTAAAAAGGCTGGCACTAGGTATTCTTAGGTATTTGGTTTATTCTTAAGTGGCAATAGGCAGGGCACGATGTACGCAGAACAGATGGTCGATAGGGACGAAAGGTTCTGGAGTGGCGACCACGTACCGGAAAACGCAGCGTTAGAAGATCTTCCACAACTTGGACCGACGACCTGGTCAGGGTCGCGGGAATGCGGATGGCCGCAGAGATGGACCGGTCGATATGGCGACACTTGGGGGAGGCCTTTGACCAGCAGTGAACATCTTTCTGCTGAAATTATGATGTGTAGTCTGTCTATCTATCGGATATCCGCGACCCTGACCAGGTCATCGGTCCACCTTGTTGGAGGACTTCCAAGGCTGCGTTATGTGTTTACCAAAGCTAAAAAAAAACATGAAAAGGCAAATATATAGAAGTTAAACCGTATAGGTTTAGGCTTACCAATATTTGAGTCTGTTTCTGTTATAATGATGTAATGATTTATTACCTGAAAAAGAAAGAAAATATAATTATTAATTAAAACCTAACTATATGTTTCAATTTTTTTTATTTCGGGGGGCAATATTCATCTTATATGGTTATCCGAAAGGAAACTCGAGCCCCGGTATGAAGAGGCTAGAAGGAACGGGGTGGGTTTTTAGTCAGTAAGTCTGAGACTATCTCCCGCTCCCCAAGAGCGAGGGTTGCCATTAGATGACTTTAGCCCGCCTAAAAAAAAAGTGACACTGTTTAACTTTCAATTGTAGGTGAGTTTCACAGTCAATGGGCTCCGAGTGATGTCGACAGCCATTTGCGTCTGCACGTGGTGGCCAGCCCACCGTGACAACACGTCACGCTTCTGTGCTGGCCGTGCTGGGGGACCGGAGAGGTATTGTTATGTCGTGAGTGAGCAGTTCCGGGGAGCACTCTTCACTCTTGGCTCGGCAATATTTATTTATTTATTTATAGCCTTCCGCCCGCGGCTTCGCCCGCGTGGAATACAGTTTATATCGCGCGGGCAGAGACCCGTGCTCAGCTGTGGAATTATAGGCAGCCTATGTGTTATTCCAGTGTCTCTTCTACCTACCTACCAAATTTGATCTAAATCCGTTCAGTAGTTTTTGCGTGAAAGCGTAACAGACAGACAGACAGAGTTACTTTCGCATTTATAATATTGTAGTAGGGATAGTAAGTAGGTACTGCCACATCACCTACATTTAACATTATTGAAAAACAATACTTAAGTCCAAGCGCCATAAAACCGTGACTTTCTGAAACCTACTCCTCGGTAAAGGTTTAAAAAAAAAAAAATCTTTAATGAAGATTCATAAACGAAGAGTTCAAGGAAGTTTGAAAGTGGCGCCAGTGACTGAAAAGTTGAAAGGAAATCGTTTGTCTTGGTATGGTCATATGAGGAGGAGGGATGAAATGCATGTTACTAAAAGATTTACGATGTGGATTGTGGCAGCGTTGGAAGGCCTCCCACTGGGAGAACGAAAGACCTGGTATGAGGGTCGCAAGAATAAGATGTATACAAGATGCACAGGACCGGTCGTTATGGCGACACTTGGGGAGGCTTATGTCCAACAGTGGGCGTCTTGGTAAATGATAAATGATCTTTATTTTGTAAATAGGTTTTCAAAAAACACTTTTACACGTCAATTTTGATTTCCAGTTTTAACGAGATGAGGCCGTTGTTTCCTACCTGACTACAAACTCAGGGGTCAAAGTCTCTTTTAAAGTCCATACAGTAAAGAACATGTAATGGTCAAATCATATGAGAACCATGCAGACCAGTGTCTCAGATGGTCTTTTGGGGATAGAACCACACAGATTTGAGTGGACCTGTCCAGTCAGTGCCAACTTTTGTCTTGATGATTGATGATTCTTATAGCTCAAACTCAACGACTAACGGTATGGTCATGTGAAGAGGAGGGATGAAGCGCATATTACTAAAAGAGTTCTGAGTATACGTGTAGAGATGGATGGAGAGGGAGAGGAAGGCCGATGAAAAGATGGATGGATTGTGTGAGGAGTGATATGAAAGAAAAGGAAGTTAGTGATAGTTTGACGGGTGACAGGACAGAATGGAAGAAAAAAACGTGTTGCGCCGACCCCAAGTAATATGGGATAAGGGCAGGAAGAAGAAGAAGTAGATTCATGAACAACGTTATCAACTAAGTATTGATTTTTTTTCGTGCGAATAATAGTTTTGCCTAAAAAAAAAATATTTAGCAATTTCGCAACTTTTCCCTACTCCTTCGAAACGGCTTGGATCTTTAAACATTTTTAAACATCAAAATTGGTGGTTAAAATATGTTTTTGTAAAACATAAAACATACATGAATGTTTATGTTTTATAGAAAACTCTGTTACCATCTGGTAATTCCGTGTTTTACTCGAATGATGGTGATAATGATGATGATGCCATCTAGCCGATTTCGGCCACAGCGACCGCATTCCTCGAATACTTTTTTCAAAAAACTTGTTCCAGGAAATACGTCATTTTTTTAAACACTTAAAAGCCTTAGAAAAAATTTTAATCATTCAGTATTCTTCTTACTTCTTTTACTGTTATATTTTTTGTTTTTTTTTTTTTATGTAAACTGTGAACTTCATGCAAAATAGAAAATTTTCAGAGATCTGTACTGGTTTAGTTTTATAGTTTATAAATTAATTTCAATAGAAGCTTAGATAATATCCACAAGTTAATGTGTTTCCAAAACATCTAATAAAAAATATGTAATAGCGTCATAATCGCGTAGACTAAAGAGAACTAAACCTTTTGAGTTAGTGTAGTGTTTAAAGTTAGTGTATAATAGTGATCAATGCTGTGCTATGCATATTAACACATGAACAAAGTGTTTTTATCTATATCAGACTCTTAGGGTGCGTCCACATCTGGCGAATGTGCCTCAAATGTGCAGCTCGCGAGCCGTTTGCGAGCCGCCCGCGAGCTGCGCGCGTGCAGTCACGGCAATGGTTTGGTGCGCCACTTTAGCGCAACTCATGCAAGGATCGTAAAAGGCGTGCGCGCGGCTCGCGATCTGCGCGCACTTAATTCTCGCACTTACAGTTCCGTTTTCTGGCTCAGTACTTTCGAACATGTCGGACGACACCAGTGCTTTTAATAATTCTCCTCCATCCACTCCACGACAATACATACTTAACCTCTAGAAATCAGAAACGAACTGAGCGGGTAAACAACCATTTAATAACTAAGGCGCCGCCCGCGCGCTGTTCGCGTACGGCGCTTAGGTCGCGCGCAAACTGCGCGCAGGCGGCGCAGAAGCGGCGCACGAACAAAAATGCACGCGCGCAGTTCGCGGGCAGCTCGCAAACGGCTTGCGAGCTGCACATTGGCACATTCGCCAGATGTGGACGCACCCTAAGAAAGTGCTATGGACTTATATAAGTGCTAAAGGACACTATTCTTAGTTTAATTACCAATTTAATTACCAATTATAGACAGAATAGTTTTATTATACGTGCAAGTAGACAGTTCAATAATATGTGTGAGCAGCATGACTTGGATCCCTTTACTACTAGTGTGGCGTCGGCCAGAAGGCGCATAAGCCACAGGTTTTTTAAGTAATCTTTTAATTATTTCCCTATTTTTCTGCAATGTATTATTAATTCTACTGTTACTCATTTTCTGAAAGGTTTGTAGTTACTACTTGTTTTACACTTGCAATTGACTTTATTTATGTAACTGTAAAATTTTAATAAGGTTCACCAATCATTGTGCAAAGAGTGCTATGGTCACTTCTCAATTGTAATTCTGACACTATACGTGAGGACTTGTAATTGGCTTGCTATCGTCTATGTTAGTTTTTACTTTTTGCTTGTTTAAGCTGTAAGTCCTCCAAGATGTAATAAATAAATAAATAAATAAATAAATAAATAAACAAAACCATATAAAAACATGTTAGAGTTAAATTACGAGTACTTATTAGTATTTTAGGCTAGATTGTAATCAATCAAACAGAGTGAATAGGCTCCTAATAAACCAGTGCGCCTCACCATCAACGATTGCATCACTGCTTACCATCAGGTGGGATCGCAGTCAAGTACTAGTTTATACCACATGAAACTAAAAAAGCAAAAAAAAAATTGCGTAAGTGCGGTTCTATGAAAAACAGCGAAAATGAGTGTCGAAATGCATCCAATCAATCTGTTTTCCTAGACCTACCTAATACAGCACGCCAGTAGAAAATAAAATCAAATAAGAACACAAATTCAAGACTATCTTTTCCGCCACTTGTTGCGATCTGGACCACTGCCAACCCTGGCAGGATGAGCACAATATACCAACATAAAACAGTGCAAAACTTCTAGCTCACTTAATAAACGGTTATAATATTAATTATAGAACTTGGCGAGAAAGTAAGAACTTGTTTGATAGTTAGGAATTGCGAAAATCAAGTTAAGGTTCAGCGCTATGGTTTAGGGATGGGGATCCTTTGTGTAAAGTTGTCGATAAAAGTTTAAATGTCAAAATAAAATTAAAATAAAATAAAATTTTACTGGCCTGTTGGTCTAATGGTTAGTGACCCTGACTGCTATGCCGGAGGTCGTTCGATTCCCACCCAGGACAAATGTTTGTGTGATGAGCATAATCATTTGTTCTGAGTCTGGGTGTAATTTATCTATAATATGTATGTATTTAGAAATATATAAGTATGTTTATCAGTTATCTAGTACCCATAACACAAGCTCTGCTTAGCTTGGAACTAGACGGCGTTGTGTGATAGTTGTGGAATATTATTATGGAATATTATTATAAAAACGATTATTGCGAACTTAACTAATTAAAATATAAAAGGTTTTGACATTTGAGAAAGACGCTTTTTTTTTGTATGTGGAAAAATCCAGCAAAAAATAGTGTCAGACTTTTACTGACTAAAAACCCACCCTGTTCCTTCTAGCCTTTATACCGGGGCTCACGCCCCTTTTCGACCCAGCTAGGCCCCTGCCGTTGCTGACAACTCCTTGAGGCGCGCGGGAACAGTGCGCGCCGTGGCTCGGTGCGGACAGTTACCGGGTAGTCGGACAGCGAGCTACCGTTGACCGGAAACTGGGATCGGAATCCCAGCGACGGCGAGAGCACTATTGCCTAATGCGTTAGGCCTCCTCCAGATCGATGTACAAAATATAAAACAAGTTTCATTTTGTGACTATCTCTTCAAATATATTGAAACTAAATAAACAACACATCTGAACAATCTTCCGCATTTTAAATAACATCGCTAGTGGGTCACCAAATCGATTCTCCTCGCCTAACAATAGTGGTAGAGTGTTTCGGATAATTCGTAAAATTCGATGATTTCCCGTGACGGCTAGAATGATGTTTTTGACGAGTGCTCTTCAGTTTATGTAACTAGCTGTATCTCGGGGTTTCACTCGCGTCATCATGTTTTTTTTTTGTTTATTTACTTAGCTTTTACCCGCGGCTTCGTCTGAATATAACAACCTGTATTACTCAAGAATAAAGCAGCTTTCAATCGGTGAAGAAATTTTAGCAATCGGACCAGTACTTTCAAAGATTACCTCTAAAAACAAAACCAAAAAAAAACTTCAAAACCACAAACTTTACCTCATTATTATATTAGTGTAGAAGTATGGACTAGCTCTTGCTTGCGGCTTCACCCGCGAAAGTAGGATGATAATCTCACAACATCACACAACGCCAACTAGTCCCAAATTAAGCATGGTTGTATAACTGTTACTTTCATTTTCTGCGAATATAAATAGGGAGAAAAGTAACGCATGCATTCATGTTGAAAGAGCTAAAAGCTGTGCCAAGAGCTCGGTATCTGAAGTTGTAAAATAAAGCTGTTTATAATAGTGTCCCAAAGACAATAAATCTCATTTGAAAACTCGTTTTGAAGTTATGTGGTGTAAACATAGAGAATTTGTTAAATGGCGTACAAAATATATTATTCTGTGTAAAACTAGCCACTGCCAGTAGCTTCGCTCGCGTGATAGTAGATTTATCACCTAGGGGTAGAAAAAGCCAACGACATATTCTAAGACCCACCAAATATAGACATCATCTTCCTGCCCTTGTCCCGTTTTATTTGCGGTCGGCGCACCACGTTTTTTTTCTTCCATTCTGTCCTGTCGCTCGTCACGCTATCACTAACTCCCTTTTCTTTCATATCACTTCTCACACAATCTATCCATCACATCCATCTACCAAATATAGAAAAAATAATAATTATATAAATCTTTAAATCGTTTCGGAGGAGTTAGATAATAAACAATATCATATCATTTTTTTTTTGTTTTATTTGCGTACCTCTAACCCCATATTACCTTTGCAATTTTACTAATTAGCAAACTAATGTCAAGCGCAAACATTAGTTTGCTAATCATTCGACGCGACCAACGCGATTCAACGCGACCACTATCTCACCCAATCGATGATGTGGTCGACGATGGAGCACGACTGATTAGACGTAACCTATTCACCTTTCGAATACCGTAATTAGAGACAACAGAAAGACAATGACGACGATGGCTTAGGGTTTAGGGAAATTAAAGACCTAGGCTGTAATGTAACTATCAGGAGACATAGACACTTAGGTCTTTAAGGCAAGAGTGAATAGTTTACTTCTAGACAAGCGTGCTCCATCGTCAACCACATCATCGCTTACCATCAGGGGCCCAAGTCTGCTATTTTTATAAATTCGTCATTCCAACACGATCCCATTGTCATTTCGCTACAAGTTTGTAATCTGCTAATTCACAATGATCGATCACTGATCGGTCAATGGTCTTGTAATAGAATTGTGGTAGAATGACAATATCGAACTTATTATATGCACTAACTGCGTAATGACGTCGTAATGGTAGGTCACTGATCAAAACAACTGTCAAAACTTTTGCAGATTACCGCATACTTCAGATATTCATTTGTCATTATTTATTTATTTATTACATCTTGGAGGGCTTACAGCTAAACAAGCAAAAAATAAAAACCACCACACCAGATTATCATTCTATGCCATTTCTTTCAATGGAGTGTCAGTGATTGATCATTGGAAAGTCATAATGACGCCATTATATTAGTAGATTACCAAAACTTGTCAAAATTATGAAGTCAATGATAGAAAATTTTGACACTATTGTAATAGCAGACTTGAGGCCCAGATGAGATGGTGGTCAAACTCGAGCTCATCAATAAAATAGCCTCCAGCAGGGAATTCCACTCCTTAGCTGTACGAACAATTTATGAAACATACTATACACGTTATCAATTCATACAAGTCAAAAAACATGCTTTGAAATCGTATCTTCATGAATTTTTATGTAATACAGTAACAATGAACTGTCTGACAAGGGTCACGGTTTGACGTTTAAGGTACCGAACATTGAAAGATTTTTTATTAAGCGACCGCGAACCACCTTCAGTTAAAAAACCTTTTTATAAAAAAAAAATAACCGACTTCACTAAAAAATTTAATTGAATTTGATGAGTTCCCTCGATTTCGCCAAGATTCCATCATCAGATCCCAACTTGGTGACTATGAGACCATTTGGAAAGTATACCCTTTCCAACAAAAAAATATTTTTCAAATCGGTTGGCAAGCGACGCAGTTATGCGCGAACAAACATTAAAAAAAATACAAAAATCCGAATTGAGAACCTTCTTTTTTAAGAAATCGGTTAAATAAATATCTGTCATTTCAACCCATTGGCAAGCGAGGCATTGCCATATTAGCAAGTCAGCAAGGAATTGTACTGATCCGAGTTTTTTTTTCGTCCAAAATCATCCAGATGACATCCCCCGTCCTTGGGCGGAGCGGGAGATAGTGTCAGAATTTTACTGACCTAAAAGACTCCCATACCAGGGCCAAGGCTTCATTTCAGAAATAGACCCTGGGCCCCAGTAGGCTTCGACCTTGGTGGGCCCCTACAATTCCAGGACTTGCCGGTTTCCTCACGATGCTTTGCTTCAGTTTTGAGGGTAGTTGGGTAGGTGAGAGGGTAGAGGAGAGGAGGAGGTAAGATTTTTACTGACAAAGTTTCGTTATCGCTCATAGCTCCGATTTCATTATCGCTCATATGGAAAAACACATCGTACATTATGGAATAAGTGTGTAATGTTAGTGATTACCGTTGAGGCGGTATTCAGACCCGAGCCGTGGCGAGGGTCTTAAGAGTGCTGAGATGACGCGCGCCCATCCTGATACGATAAATGTAATACAATTATGGCTATATAATATATAATACATTATAGCACTAGTGCGTAACGCTAATCAAAATATCACAGTTTGATAACAAGTGCCATTATATACATAAGTGCAGTGCAATAAGAGTCACTTTAGGAGCAAGTGTATTGAAAATACAATTGCAGCGCCCGCTAAAAACTATCGATATAAAATCGCATCACTAGTTCGCAACAATGGCGCTGATGAAAACTACTAGCAAAGGTTTATCGGTACCGCAAATTGTGCCAATTTAGCCGTTTGTCACGCCAAGTCGGACGATAAGAACTATAATCGGAACTCGATTTAATATAGTGCAGTTCGATACATATGTGGTAATGTGCCGTGGCGGAGTTCAGTAGCCTGATTCACGTAAAATCAAACAAGCTAAATATCGCTGAAGTTTTATAGTCGTTCGATCGAAGTCCTATCCAAAATCGGTATTCACGTGTTCTTTAATCGGGATTCGATAGAACGACAATTGAACTGCCCCCCTAGCCAAGTTACAACCGTTTCGCTTTCAGCGAACGCTTCGAGTTGACCTTGCCGCCAATTCTTGTTCTGACCACGTGACTGAGCGTTGAGACGACGTCATTTCCGTACATTTGAAGCTTTCTACTAGCGTTAACTATTGCAGATTAGCAACTTGGCTAGGGGTACTGGATCGAAATTAAACGATCTATCAACGACTTTTGCAGATAACACAGTACTACTGTCAGTTACATTATTATTACTTTTTTTTTTTACAGGGAGAAAAAATCATCTTTTTACAACCCCCGCTCTTGGGTGGAGCGGGAGATAGTGTCAGACTCTTACTGAATAAAAACCCACCCCGTTCCTTCTAGCCTCTTCATACCGGGGCTCGAGCTCCCTTTCGGATAACCCTGTCCCCAGAAGACTTCAACCCAGCTGGGCCCCTCCTGCTGCTGACAACTCCTTGAAGCGCGCGGGAACAGCGAGATTGGAATCTCGTTCCAATCGGGGCGAAATAATATAAAGCCCCTAATGCCTTTGTGTACTGGGGCACAGTAACTCTTTCCAACAACCCTACAGCCCTACAGACTACAGCAAAAGCCTCATTTCAGACCACAACGGGCTAATAGCCAAACTCTGACAACACTATTATTTGGTCTGTGGCACAATTATGTTATGTTGTTGTGATTGTCACTATAACAAATTGAGTTTCCCCATCTGCGATTACATTAGTCTGGGAAACACTGTGCGGGTTTGTTCAGAAGATCCACAGGCAAAAATAACCAGAGTCGAGTAGATTTGCAACCCAGGGTCGTTCTTTTATAACTCGAGTAGCTACCCTAGAGTTGACTCAACTCTAACTCTGAGCAGGGTAGGTTGGAGTAAGCGGTCAATGCTTGACATTGACAGTTGAACTCACGTTATTACTTTATGAGGTCATTAGAGTAAACTCTAAACTCAAATTTGAACGCAGCCCTGGAAATCATGTTAGTATACCACGAGCTCTTAATGCGATCCAATTTGCGACCTGAACCAAATTATTAAAGGGATGGAGTTATACAACCTTATTCTTAGAATATGCCAAACCTGAAAAACCTGTCTAGTATTTTTATGTAAAGAATCTATGTACAAAATTTCATAACTTTATTATTTAAAATCAGAAAGTTACAAGTAGGTTATAATGGTACCTGGTAAGCGACATAAAATCATGGTCACCAGGTTAGCCGGGCGACTGAGGGATTGCTTTGCTTCGGCACCCATTTGTTCGCTGGCGCCTAATGCCCGCTGTGACCTCGTCGTGACCTGTGTTGTGCGCAGTGTTGGTGATCACCAACTTTTGAACTTTATTCAATACTAGCTGCTCCCAGCGGCTTCGCCCGCGTGATAGCAGAAAATTATCCCAAGGAAACATACTTCCGGGATAAAAAGTATCCTATGTCCTATTCCAGGACGTGCTCTATCCGTGTACCAAGTTTCATCAAAATCGTTTTTGCCATTTAGGCGTGAAGACGTAACAAACAAACAAACTCACTTTCGCTTTTATAGTAAGGATTTTTGTTAGAAATATAACTGGGTGTAAAAATTATTGGGGACGTAACAAGAAATTTGAAGATTTCTGATTTATTTCTACACTTGTGCTAGAAGACGAGAAGAGTGGACATTCTGCCTCTCTTAGATGACGTGTAAAGTCCAATTTACATAGCTAAACGGTCCAATATGTCCCCATAACTTCGGAGGAGCATTCAGGCGTGTTGACTAACATAAGGAAATAAGATTAGGTCCTTTGAGGAGTCTGCCAGCGCTGGTGGGTTATTTCGAAGAGTTAGAACGGCTGTTGAGCGCAAAGGGCATTTGAGGGAACATTTTATGTGGGTTTAAGTGGGTAAAAGTCCGGTGTATTGAAGAACTTTATTTATAAATTTAAACGTCATGTACCTACAGTAGTAGTACATATATGTAAACATAGGCGGACTTAATGCAACAAGGCATACTGTAGACGCGGGCTCGCGGACGGCGTGCCATGGGAACCTCGCTGCAACCGTCTGGTAACTGTCCGGACCGAGCCCAAGACGTCGACGGCGCGCACTGTCCCCGCGCGTCTTAAGGAGTTGTCAGCAACAGGAGGGGTCCAGCTGGGTCGAAGCCTACTGGGGCCAGGGTTATCCGAAAGGAAGCTCGAGTGTATGAAGACTAGAAGGAACGGGGTGGGTTTTTAGTCAGTAAGAGTCTGACACTATCTCCCGCTCCACCCAAGAGCGGGTTTTGTCATTGAATGATTTTTCCCCACCGAAAAAAAATGTGACTAGTAAAAGGATGTGATGCTTCTAAGTATTACATTCGTGTAGGCGCTTGCAACTGCGCCGATATGTGATGTAATGTTATGTGATGTGAGCAATTGGTCATGGTACACCTGCGTACCACGTTTCCATCCAAATCCATTCACCCGCCGAGGCGTGAATCGGTGTGATTGAAAACATCCGTATTCACAGAGGGGAGAGACCTATGTCCAAATTATAGACGTATTTTGACTGAATTAATTTTTTGGTAAGCAGTGATGCAATCGTTGATGGTGAGGCGCTTCCGAAAAGTAACATAAAACAGTGGCTTTCTGAAGCTTCACCTTTATCAATGAAACATTCACGAAACTATCTGACACCGACAAGACGGCCGTCATGCAAATGGCGGCACCGCTTTTGACGTTACGGTGTCAGTTACCGCTCTCTAGGAAACCGCGCCATTATGTTTACATAGACAACGTTCTAGTAACGTCATTCACCGCTGTATAACGGCCGCTGTATGACGGCACCGCTATCCTAGGAAAGCAAAGCTTTAGACTTCACTGTCTGTACGTCTGTCTGTCACCAGGCTGTATCTCAAGAACTGCGATAGCTAGACAGTTGAAATTTTTACAAATTATGTATTTTTGTTGCCGCTACAACAATAGACAAATAGTAAAAACAAGATAAAATAAATAATTAATTAAGGGGGGGCTCCCATACAACAAACGCGATTTTTTTGCCTAATTTTCCAAAGAACCGTACGGTACCCTTCGTGCGAAATCGAACTCGCACTTGGCCAGTTTTTCTGATTAACTGACAATTCAAAAGTGCTTGTAGGTAAATTTTAAAGAAATTATTAAGAAATAAATAAATAATTTATTATTTAAAAATCCTTACTAATATTATAAAAGCGAAAGTGAGTTTGTTTGTTTGTTACGTCTTCACGCCTAAATGGCAAAACCGGTTTTGATGAAACTTGGTACACGGATAGACCATGTCCTGGAATAGGACATAGGATACTTTTTATCCCGGAAGTATGTTCCCTTGGGATAATCACGGGGGCGAAGCCGCTGGGAGCAGCTAGTTAAAATATATTTTTTAAATTTATTTTTCACTACCCAGAAACACTGGGTTGTTAAAGTCCATATCGTAGCTTTATAACCACCATAAGCTGCTTTCGCCCCCGCCTGTCTATGTCACTGCTTTGTTTGATGTACCGGAATCCTAATTGTTCGAGCCCAAACACTTACTGTTTTTTCTTCCGTCTATTAATCTGAAGACCCGCTGTATTTAGTGAGGTGTGCATGAACAAGTGGCGCCTGCTGGAATGATGGCGCGACTTCACGTAGCGGTTTGATTCCACTGTCTCTTTCTGACGGATGAGGTGTACAATAAAGTCTCTCTCTCTTTTGCCTAGCCTTGTCTCTTTATTTAGGGTCGGCTCTCCTCACACCGCGGCGCCAGGACGCTCGGTCCCGGGTTGTCTGTATGTCCAGTTGTGCCCGCTTGGTATCCCTATTCACGGTTGTCCACCACGTAGAAAGTGGTCTCCCTTTGCCTCTCTTATTATTAGGTATGGCTAAAGCCCTTTAAACGCAATAGCTTTAAGCGTAAAGCATAATAAATATTATCTAGTCTAGCATAGCATAGTAGGCCTTATAATATACCCACAGTTGGGACTCAGACCTCCTTTCTTGGAGAGGGAATGGGCCCTAATCCACTACGTGGGCCCAGTGCGGGTTGATTGATATCATATGTCTTCGAATTTTAGGTTCTAGGACATGACGGTTTCCTCGCGACGTTTTCCTTCACCATTTTAGCAGTGGCTGATTATGCAATGCTTTTCTACCAATTTTGATATTGTCGTCACAGTTTAAATATTCTATTTTTGTATCTTATTGATAAACTAACTAAAAAATATAGTTTTTTCGTGCTTGTTCCCTATTGTCATAATTTTGATAGATTATCCAGCTCTATCAGCATACCCATCCATGAAATGCAGTAATCTAATGCCAATCATTTCAGCCGAAAGACGTCCGCTGTTGCACATAGGCCTCCGCCAAGTGCCGCCATGTTATCCTTCCTGGTATCTACGAAATATAAGATAGAAAATGACGTGCCGTACGTACCGAAAATGAAAACAAACTCGACTACATTAAAGTGTACAGAAACGTAGCCCTCCTTCCTTCACAGGCAATAAGTCTACAATTTCCATTTGTTTCGCAAAAACTTCGAGCAACTTCCATGCTAATTTTAGGATAAAAAAAAAAACTGGCCAAGAGCGATTCGGAGTCGCGAACGAACGGGCTTCGTAGCGTCCGTCGTCTGTCTAAAAAGTCAACCGACTTGCGAATTTTGTATAATAATTAATCATTACATAATTCAAAAAAAAAGAAAAGTTACAGACGCTCTGATTCACTGCAAAAAGCTTAAGTGGCGCTGGGCTGGACACAACCAGACTAACAGATAACAGATGGACAGCCAGGATAACATCGTGGAGGGGTCCATCAGGCATCAGAAGGAGAGTTAAACCAGCTGCCCGGTGGACTAACGACATCGCTGGCAAACAGTGGATGGAGACAGCAAAGAACAGGGATATATGGAAATCTCTAGAGGAGGCCTTCACCTTCGAGAACGAGGGGTTCTTACATAAATAAACAATTTTATAAAATAGTTAATTTTAAATATCGCAGCTAATATTAGAAATAAGTTTATTTTTGTATTCTTTTGTAAGAAATATAAGGCTTTTTTATTTATTTAATCATTTAAAAAATACTTTCATTCGATACTTTTTACAAGGTTCTTCAAGATCTCTTAGTCAACCTTGATTATTGAACCAGTGTTGACTACATCAGATTTCATTTTACCCTAATAAGCCCAAGTCGTTTGATTTTTTAGACAGACAAGCAAAAAAACTGTAAAAAATATCACGTTTGTTGTATGGGAGCTCCCTTAAATATTTATTTTATTTGTTAATGGATGGAGAGGGAGAGGGAGGCCAAAAAAAAGATGGATGGATTGTGTGAGAAGTGATATGAAAGAAAAGGAAGTTATTGATAGCGTGACGAGTGACAGGACAGAATGGAAGAAAAAAACGTGTTGCGCCGACCACAAATAAAACGGGACAAGGGCAGGAAGATGATGATGATGATGATGAGCGGTATCAAAATTACATCATCTGTGAAAAATTCAGCTCTCTAACTCTCATGGTTCACGAGATACAGCCTAATTACCGGACAGACATACATACAGACAGACGGAGCCTTAGTAACAGGGTCCCATTTTACCCTTTGGCCATGGAACCCTAAAAAACGTTAATAATAAAAACTAGTTTTCAGTCGCCTTGTCTCACAGAAACTTGATCTTTTTCAATACAGACTTTTTTAGGTCACTCTGTTTTTAGTTTGCCAATATTGTTGTCATAATTGAATCTATATTCATAACAATAGCTACTAGAAAATACTACGCGAAGTTCTTTTCCATTTTTATCAGCATTCATTTAATCATAACTAGCTTTCACATAAGAACTATGAAGAAAATACGAAATCCTGCATCGCGCAAGTTCTCCGCGCGATTTGAATATATACGACAGCCCAACATCAACTATCGGGCAGTAGCCCAACAGACCATAACATCCAGTCTGGTCGGAGGATCCTCCCTTTTCAAAGGTATGTGGGACTTTACTCTCTATTCCACTTACCTCTAAAGCTACAAGCGACTCATTATTACAAAAATATCAAATCAAAACGTTATATTTTGACAGTTCAAAACCCACAAAGACAAGGGATATAAAGAGTAGTAATAAATAATATCTCCCATATTTCAACGTACGACATTTTTTTTATGTTTTCTGAGCGTATCACGTTCATACGTCATATACGGGAAATGACGTCACTTACGAGGATCGGGAATAAAAGCCGATGATTTACGAAGGTTATTGGAATTCAGGAATTTCAGACCTTTTCGAAGGTTCTCTATGTTTTATAGGAAAGGGTCTTTTATTATAAATGCGAAAAGGTCGCTGTGAAAATCCGAAATCATTGCGAACGGTCCATCAAAGTTTATAATAAATCATGAGGTAAATGCATTATAGGTGACACACCTTTGGGTAATGGGGATTAGTTCAGAAGTAAGTTTGATGACTTTCATGAACAAAGATCAGAGCGCGGCGAGCCATGGGTAGCTCGCTGTCCGATCGTCCGGTAATGGACCGATCCCAAGACGTCGTCTTGAGGCGCGCACTGTTCCCGCGCGCCTCAAGGAGTTGTCAGCAGCAGGAGGGGCCCAGCTGGGTCGAAGCGTACTGGGGCCAGGGTTGTCCGAAAGGGAGCTCGTGCCCCGGTATGAAGGCTAGAAGGAACGGGGTGGGGTTTTTAGTCAGTAAGAGTCTGACACTGTCTCCCGCTCCACCCAAGAGCGGGTTTTGTCATAAAATGATTTTCCCCATCGAAAAAAAAAATTATAAAAAAGCTCTTGATGGTGTTATGTGATAGTTGTGGAATATTAATACTATTATTATCAGATTCCCGCGAACCAAGCTAACCGTAAAAAGAACGCGTGTATTTCCAAAGACAATTTTTCAAGACAATTTATTTCTGCACTGGTGCAAAACAGTTTTCGATCGATGTCGTAACATAATGAAACTGCAACCTAACTAAGGGTTAGTTCACACTGAGACGCGACTCGATTCCGTGTATTTTTTTTATGTATTACACGGTATTTATATATTTATTTTATTATCTACATTGTGCTCAAATAATAGAAGCAACAAGAAATAATGTAACCAAACATTATATGTAACACATAATACGATTTAAAAGAGTGTCCATGGAGTTTCTAGCACGTTCTTCTTCATAGAGATCTACGCTTTGGAACGTGCAATTTAGCTTCACTTTTCTTGGACTGACCGACATTTGACTATTCATAAGTGCATACATTTGACTATTCAAACGTGCATTCTATTTGAATTTCAAATAGACCAAATGTATGCAAATTCAAATCCAAAATTATTTATTTAAAATTTTGAAATAAATGATTTTGGATTTGAATTTTGAATTTTAATTTGAACGGGTGTCTCAGACATCGACGCGGAAATATGTGACATGGATCCAGTCAGATCCAGTACATCAATGTCCGATTCAGTTCATGAACCTCTTCTTCTTCTTCTTTTCGTGTCGATGGTCTCCAACTATACTTTTTCTGACCAATATTTGGGAACCTGTACGGCTCTATTTTAGGCCTCGTATAGATCATGAAAACTGCAGGCGGTAATGCAGGATGGGCAGCATAGCAGGTGGCGCATGTCCTGTGGAGAGGCTTCACACCGGCACTGTGCTAGAGATGGGTCGAGGAAACCCCATTTGGTCAGATTGCTTTTACAGCGGCCAACCTGGGTTCGCAGTCGGTTTAGAGATTTCCAAATTGGCCACTGTAGTTCATGAACCTCGTAGAGGTAAAACTGTTTGTCAACAAAATAAAAAAATAAATATTTACAGTGTACCTATAAAAAAATCATTATCCACTTCCATCGTCGACCGCATCGTCGCTTTCCATCAGTTAAGATAGCGGTCAAGCGCAAACCTATCAATAATAATAAAAAAACCTGATAATTCTTCGCTTTTTCATCTGAGCTCAGAAAAATAAATAGCTATACTCATAATTTTTAGTTAGATGGACCAAAGTGACAGCTCCAATTGACATTTTTTTTTTTGACGTTGCAAGTGTGCAAGCAAAATACAGCTTAACTTAGTCGATTTAGTAAGTTTATCGATTTGCACTGCTTCTGCGAGCGACTACAGCCACGTGAAAGTAGACCTATGACCTGTTTGTAGGAGGCAATCTCTGAAAGCAATTGCAATGGTCCGATTGCGAAAATTTTTTCACCGTTAGAAAGCTGCTTTATTCCTGAGTGACATAGGCGATATTTTAAGTACGCGGGCGAAGCTGCAAGCAAAAGCTAGTAAATAATAATAATAATATCAACATAGATAACAAATATTTCTCCTTTCTTGCATACTATATTTGCATTTGACCACTACAAGGTGTAACGTTAAATGCGCAAAACCTGAAATTAGTTTGTTCAGAATAACGAGCAGAATCAATTAAACCACTTTTTAATATAGGTTACATTTTTCAAAAAATCTTCATTAAAAACTTCGACCTATCTATTTATGAATAGGTCAAGCTATCACGTGCGCAAACCCGCTGAAATAGGTAAACAAACACAAATAGTTGTAATCCAATCAAATTTTCTCATACACGGGATTATAAAAGGTCTTATTTCAATGCAGATATGAATTTTAAACAAACTAAAAGGTTAAAAAAAATTAAGGTTTTATGAGCAGCATAAAACCTTAATTTTTTTTAATGAGTTTTTTTTCTCACATAATTAGGTCAATCGAATTAAAAATTATGTGGGGTGTCTGAAGTTTTGCGCATTTAACGTTACACGTTACACGTTGTATATCTCATTCTCACCTCATGGTAACCGATAACTAAATATAATCGACGATAGAGCAGCAATTCAGCTCGCCTCTCAGTGTGCCCTGACCCTAATGTCAGACCACGTAATTGTCCGAAGTGAGTCAATTCCGTGACTCGGTTCCATTGCCACAATAAGGCTGACTCATCGAATGCACCTTTGTTTGCGATCGAGCCTCGATGCAGTCAAACTGGATTTGATAATGCAAATAAAGACTTTTTGAATGCGTCTTTTCAATTGGTCTGTTTAATTTCCGTATAACAAATTTTCCGTCAGGTTTTTATCGATAATCCTTACTAACATTATAAAAGCGAAAGTGTGTTTGTTTGTTTGTTACGTCTTTACGCCTAAATGGAAAAACCGATATTGATGAATTTTGGTACAGAGATAGTTGGAACCCTGGAGACGGACATAGGCTAATTTTTTTCTAAAGTGAGAAAAGGGGTGAAATGAGGGAAGTCAAATACAAATATTATTACTAAATCAAAGTATATTAATAAACGCGGAAGAAGCCGCGGGTAAACGCTCGTTTAATATATTACTGTTAAAGTTGTACAACAAGCTTGGACTTGCGGATGGCGAGCCATGGGTAGCTCACTGTCCGACCGTCCGGTAATTGTCCAGACAGAGCCCAATACGTCGACGGCGCGCACTGTTCCCGCGCACCTCAAGGAGTTATCAACAACAGCAGGGGCCAGCTGGGTCGAAGCCTACTACTGGGGCCAAGGTTATCCGAAAGGGAGCTTGAGCCCCGGTATGAAAGCTAGAAGGAACGGGGTGGTTGTCATTGGATAATTATTGTCCACCATAAAAAAAAAAACTGAAATGAGATATACTCTATTTCTTCTCTATTCAAAGTTGGCGACCCTAGTCATAGCCTATGCCCAATATTGGACGTCTATCGGCTGAAATGATGATGACCGGGACGTAACACATCGGATCAACGCAGGATGGATGAAATGGCGACAGGTAAAGGGATCAACTACGACACCCAAGGATGCCCCTCAAGTTGAAGGGTAAAATCTACTAGTCCGTAATAAGACCTGTCGTACTGTATGGATCAGAATGTTGGGCTATGAAAAAGACGGATGACAAAAGATTGCATGTAGCGGAGATGAGAATGTTAAGATGGATTTGTGGTGTGACGAGAATGGATAAAGTGAGAAATGAGTATATTAGGGGAAGTTTGAAAGTGGCGCCGGTGACTGAAAAGTTGAAAGGGAATCGTTTGTTTGTCTGTCTTGGTATGGCCATATAAAAAGGAGAGATGAAACGCATGTTGCTAAAAGAGTTATGAATTTACATGTGGATGGATGGAGGGGAAGAGGGAGGCCAAAGAAAAGATGGATGGATTGTGTGAGAAATGATATGAATGAAAAGGTTAGTGATAGCGAGACGAGCGACAGGACAGAATGGAAGATAAAAACGTGTTGCGCCGACCCCAAATAAAACGGAATAAGGGCAGGAAGATGATATATCGGCTGAAATGATGATGTTGAACCCTAGTCATACCACACAAAGGCTTCTAAAATGCATCACACTGCAATAAACCCTAATTGGTACCAATTTCATCGACGGTCAATATAAGAGGTAATTAACAGTTCTGTGTGATTCAGTCCTGACTCACTGCTCATTAAGCCAGCTTCCTCTGAGATGACACATAGAAATCTTCTAGGTTTTATAGTATTTGTGCGGTTCTAGTACATTTCCGGTACTTTTATGAGCTATGCGGTCATCCTGTGCAGGTGTGGATTAGGTTCCACGGCCCCACGTGTGGGTTCCAAGAAGTGCATAGGTACATTCCATTTCTACTAATCACTTGTGTGTTTCACCGCCATGTCCTCATGGGGGCAATCGGCGGCAGCGATTTCTCGCTGATCCGGACCGAGGAGTGGCAGGCGGTTGCTACCTTCTACAAAGCAGTAATGCTAGCAAAGGAGGAAGCCACGCGCGTGTGGCAACGGATTTTACCTCGCAGCCGCCGCCGGGATTCCGATCCTGGTTTCCGGCTACCGGAGGCGTGGACATGGACGGCGAGCTATGGGTAGCTCGTTGTCCGAACATCCGGACCGGGCCCAATGCCGCGACGGCACGTACTGTTCCCGAGTGACTCAAGGAGTTGTTAGCATATCGTAATGACTCAGCAGGGCCGAAACCTGCTGGGGCCTCGGACCGGGTTCTGAACGGAACGTCCGACCCCGGTATGAAGGGCTAAGAAGGAACGGGGTGGATTGTATAGTCAGTAAGAGTCTGACAGTTTCTCCCGTTCCGCCCAAGGGCAGGAGATGTCATTGGATGATTTTTACCCACCGAAAAAAAGGGGTTTTTCATATTTTTCATTAGTGTGTTTAAGATGGAGATAGACGCGCGACTCATGGGTGTCACTCTCGCTTAGCGCCATGATACGATAAACAGGTAGGAGTGACCTCACGCAATTTTCAGCATTAGTGCGAAAAATAGTAAACGGCTTCCCTAAAAGCAGTAAGAATAAGACCAGTTGTTTACCCGACTACAGTAAAGCCAAGAGGGTTATTATTTTCGAGTAAGTGAATTGAAGCTTTTTTCCATCCTCAGATAAATAAGCAGTGCAAAAACTGACCGTTTCATCAAGCGTGGCGGTATAATAATGTGACCTTGAGAGGTCCATATCGGACACACATCTCAATCAACGGTTTTTTTGGTGACAAGTCATCTACACTAATATAATACAGGTAAAGTTTGTTTTTTTATCTCTGGAAGTACTGCACCGATTGCTGAACCCGATTGCTTACAAGTACCGGCACGAATCTTTAGCGCTCGGCGTCAGAGTGGGGATCGCTTTGCGCATTCCATACATTGGCGAGCCAATCGTCGTCTTTGTTAGATACATGCAGCAAGCGCAGGAACGAATCACGAGTGATGTTTATGACGCGATGGCGCGGCGAGCCAATCAATGACGCTCCCCGCCCCCGCGTCTCACTTCATACCACTAAATAGGCCTGATATTTGACTTCTGCGCAAGTGAAGGTCAGCGTTAAAGATTCGTGCCGGTAACTATACTTAAATATTTTTTGTTGATTTATGTGCTTAGTTTTATGTTTGTAATTTTATTGTGCTTGTATATGCTGTCTGTTGCTTCTAAGTGTTGCATCAAATAAATGGTTTTATCTATCTATCTTATCTTAAAAGTTTTTCACCGATAGAAAGCTGTTTTATTCCTGAGTGACATAGGCTATATTTTATGTACGCGGGCGAAGCTGCGAGCAAAAGCTAGTTAAAAATGCCAGGCAAATGCGAATCGGACTCGCGCTTTGAGATTTCCGTAAAAACTTACCTATGAAAACATTTCAATTCCTGAATAGAATTACGTTGATATCCCGGATCGCAATTTTTTTTTGTGTTGTAACTACACAGTTCTCATATTTATCTCAATACTTGTGCTATGAGAGCTTTTTTGGTGGGTAAAAATCATCTAAATGACATCCCCCGCCCTTGGGCGGAGCTAGATAGTGTCAAGACTCTTACTGACTAAAAAACCCACCCCGTTCCTAAGAAGGGTGGGTTTTTAGTCAAGGCAAGAGCCTTTCCTACCAGGGCTCAGCTACCTTTAGGGGCTCCTTCTGCGAAGCAGTAATGCTTGCAAAGGAGGAGGCCGACCGCATCAGGCAACGGCGCCCTCGCCGCCGCCGCCGGGATTCCGATCCCGATTTCCGGCCACCGTAGACGCGGACTTGCGGACGGCGAGCCATGGGTAGCTCGCTGTCCGATCGTCCGGTAATGGACCGAGTCCAAGACGTCGACGGCGCGCACTGTTCTCGCGCGCCTCAAGGAGTTGTCAGCAGCAGGAGGGGCCCAGCTGGGTCGAAGCCTACTGGGGACAGGGTTGTCCGAAAGGGAGCTCGTGCCCCGGTATGAAGGCTAGAAGGAACGGCGCGGGGTTTTTAGTCAGTAAGAGTCTGACACTGTCTCCCGCTCCACCCAAGAGCGGGTTTCGTCAAAGATGATTTTCCCCGTCGACAAAAAAAAAAAAAAAAAAAGCTACCTTTAGGGGCCCAGCACCCTACAGTTGCTGACTACTTCTTGAAGCACGCGTGGTTATCGGACGGCGAGCTACCCAAGATTCTTCCTTCTAAAAGCCCTCTTCATTTCTCATTATACCATCAGACCGTGAATGAGGAATGTGCCATTGGTAAACACAACAGAACCAAAGGCCCTTGTCCTGGTCACACAGACACTGATTGATATACATGACTCATACAACAACCGTATCACACAAATCGATGGCTCACCAGACCAAAGCTGAAATGAGTCACAGCATCCAGTTATCTACTACCAGTGGCGTAAGGTGGCAAGGCTGGCAAAATGCCACGGGCCCCTGGTGCGTTGGGGCCCCGGTCTGAGAGGACTTGAGCTTAGAAGAAGGCATAGCCTAGTCGGCTCTATAATGTTCCCACTGTTGGGACTCAGGCCTTCGGTATTTGGTAGAGAGGATCAAGGAGAGGGAATGGGCCGTAACCCATCACGCGGGCCCAGTGCGGGTTGGTGAATGTCACATGTCCGCGAATTTTCGGTTCTAAGACATGCCGGTTTCCTCACGATGTTTTCTTACACCGTTTTTAGAAAAAGGAAATATTCAAATTCAAGTAAATTATTAAGATTTATTAAACGCATTCATAAGGATTAATATTCCGCTTTATTTTGCCAGCCTTACCATCTTCCCAGATACGTCCCTGGGAAGACGTTATTCTCGTGTATCAGAGAATTTGCCGATTTATTAATAACTAGCTTTTTACCCGCGGCTTTGCCCGCACACTTAAAATATAGCCTATCTCAGGATTAGTTACTAAAAAAAAAAACAAACTTTACCTCTTTCTAATATCGTATATAGACAAGAGTAGATAAAGAATATTTTATGTATGTACTTCAGTGATTAATCAAAATTAAACTACAAAGTTAACGATTTTCCTGAAGATGGGGGCCCATCTAATGATTTTGCGACGGGCCTCAGATGGTGCAGTTACGCCCCTGTCTACTACGTGACATAGCGGTGACTCAGGACGTGATAGCGGCCAGGAGGTCTGCACTAATTACTTAATTACACGTTCTAGATGTAATTAGGTTTATTTTTAGACTAGTTTGGTGTGAGCGAATCTTTTTGAGGTGAAAAGTTTTTGGTAGTCTAGGTTTGAGTTCCGACCCTCTCTATCATCATCATTTCAGCCGAAAGATGTCCACTGTTGGACATAGGCCTCCCTCAAGCGTCGCCACAACGACCGGTCCTGTGCGTCTCGCATCCATCGAATTCCGGGACCCTGACAAGGTTATCGGTCCACCTTGTGGGAGGCCTTCTAATGCTGCGTCTTCTGGTACGAAGTCGCTACTTTACAAACTTTCGTCCTATGTGCCCTGCCCATGGCATCTTAAGTTTAGCGATGCTTCGAGCTATGTTATTAACCTTGGTTCTCTTGCGGATATCTTCATTTCTGATTCGATCACGCAAGGAAACTCCGAGCATAGCCTTTCCATTGCCCTTTGGGTGACTGTAAGCCTTCTGATGAAGCCCATTTTGAGCGGCCATATTTCAGTGCCATATGTCATCACTGGCAACACGCACTGCTCATAGACCTTCGTCTTGAGACACTGTGGTATGTTGGACGAGAAGATACCGCGTAGCTTCGCGAACGGTGCCCAGCCGAGTTGAATTCGACTATTGACCTCTATCTCGAAGTTCTGCCCTGTAGATTCAATATTAGGAATAGCACAGCATAGCACAGTCGGCCTATATGTTACCACTGTTGGGACTCAGGCCTCCTCTCTAGTAGAGGAAATGGGCCGTAATCCACCACGCGGGCCCAGTGCGGGTTGGTGGATGTCACATGTCTTCGATTTTTTTGGTTCTAGGACATGCCGGTTCCTCACGATGTTTTGACCGTTTTTGAGAGGTCATGAAATAAATTACACAAAGTAATGCGCCTGGCTGGGTTTTTTTTTTTTTTTGTCGAAGGGGAAAATCATCTTTGACGAAACCCGCTCTTGGGTGGAGCGGGAGACAGTGTCAGACTCTTACTGACTAAAAACCCCGCGCCGTTCCTTGTAGCCTTCATACCGGGGCACGAGCTCCCTTTCGGACAACCCTGTCCCCAGTAGGCTTCGATCCAGCTGGGCCCCTCCTGCTGCTGACAACTCCTTGAGGCGCGCGGGAACAGTGCGCGCCGTCGACGTCTTAGACTCGGTCCATTACCGGACGATCGGACAGCGAGCTACCCATAGCTCGCCGTCCGCGAGCCTGCGTCTACGGTGGCCGGAAATCGGGATCGGAATCCCGGCGACGGCGGCGAGGGCGCCGTTGCCTGATGCGGCCTGGCTGGGTTTGAACCAGCGACTGTCGACTCGTAAGTCGGAGCCGTTACAACTCGGCCACCACTGCTCTCATATAACATCTCTAGTCGTAACCGTAATTTTGAACTTGACTGGTGTAGTCGGATGCAGGTACGTACGTATCTCTGTTTAGTCTCAAGGTGTGTTTACGTTAAAACCTGCCCCACTGCCACGGTCAGCATGTGTCTGGGAACTGACACATGTACAGGGTGTTCGTTTTTGCATCCACATTGAATGTCAAATTAACATTTCTAACATATTGAACGCGCTTCACCGTCGACCAAAATGCGAGATAGTGGTCAAGTACGAGCCTACAAATAATAAAAAAAAATTGTTCACAATAATATTAAATACTACCTTTTACGTACATAAAATATAGCCAACCCACCTAACCTACCCTGGAACATTATATTTAAAATAATTAAAATGTAAAAAAGATCTAACACCGCTAAATAAAAAAAAAGCAAACAACCTGTATCAGTCTCCGTAAATGTTTACCTAACAAGTTTAAATCTGACTTTGTAAACACACCGACAGAGTTGTCTGTGGGCGATTACCGAAAAAAATAGGGCTGACACTCGTGAAATTTAATGTTTTTGATTGAACTTATAGTTTAATTTGATTTAATTTAATTTGTTTGATTGTTTGATTGTTTGATTATTTGTTTATTTTGTTTTTATTTATAATTTGTTTGATTTTTTGTAAATTAATTGACTTTAATTTGTAATTTGTTTGACTTTAATTTGCAATTTAATTTAATATTTTCAATTCAATTTAATTTGTAATGACAATAATATTAATGTATTTGACATATTTGAATCTATTTTTGTGTTATATTGTTGTTTCATGTTAAATTGATCTCTAAATTATATAATGGTAATAATCCTACTAATATTATAAATGCGTTTTTATGTATGGATGGATGTATGGATGTTTGTTACTCTTTTACGCAAAAACTACTGAACGAATCTCGATGAAACTTGGTATACGAGCAGACCATATCCCACTCACTCACCATAGCAATGCTGCCTTGAGAAATATATACTACTAGCTTTTGCCCGCGGCTTCGCCCACGGACATAAAATACAGCCTATGTCACTCAGGAATAAAGCAGCTATCAGTAAAAAAAAAATTTAAGTTCTAGAGCAAACGTTGTTTATGATGTTAGTAACATAGTCCTGAGAGGTTGCCAGTGTTTTACAAATAACCCTGTTTATTAACCCTTCAGATACCGTCAATTAGAGACACAATAGTAAGACAATAGATGCGCGGCCACCGGTGGTCGCTTGGGTATTCATGAATTAATGAAAAAGACTTCCTCTATCCCTGTATATCGGCAGCAAGGGCGAGCGATGATCCCTTATCCACTAAAAGCCCGATCCAATATATAATGGACAGTTCCCTTTCAGAATACTACAAGACCATAATCTGCCTGTCAAACGTAGGCGTCAAACGGATCATTCAGCCGTCGCCGTCGTGTTCCCTGCGTCTGCCAATATTGTGTTTCATGTGATATTCATCACTTAAACCGTGTGCACGATCACGCTTTGCTTTTATTATGTGGGCTGGTAGGTCTACTCTTGCATCTTCTTCTCCATAGAGTTTGTTTTAGTTTCTTAGTAGGAGATAATATCTAAAAGTACTAATAATTTCACCGATAAAAAGCGGCTTTATTCCTAACTGGCATAGGCTATATTGGCTATTTGGCCGCTGTAAAAGCAATATTGCCAAATAGGGTTTCTACGACCCATCTCTAACACAGTGCCAGTGGACATGCGCCACCTGCTATGCTGCCCATCCTGCATAACCACCTGCAGTTTTCAGGATCATGTTTTGAATACTTGAAAAAGTGAAGGTGTTACTCCAGAGTAACCCACAAAATTCACATTTTAGTACGTTTCCTGTTATTTGCAGTTCAAAATGAGATAGTGAGGTAAAAAAAATATATCAAACCCAAAGTTTAAAGAGCGTATAGCATTTGGAGCGTTGTGCTATACACCCTTTGAGCCCACGCTTATTTGCGGTAGTGATATATATGTATTTACACAACAATACTAATTAAAACCATTAACATATTTAACTCATTAACTTAGAGATGAAAAAGAAGTATTACCATGACTTTAATTTCTCGGTATTATTTATTTTCATTATAAAACACACAGTACTTTTTTATTTCCAAAATATATACAAAAAAAAAAGAAATAAAAGGAAAAGAGAGCATTTAAGATAAGCAGGGACTTTTGTGTCTACTATCTGTTTTTGGTCTTTTCATTTGTAAGTTTAAGTGTACATAAATAAATAAGTACTGTAACTGTAATAATCCAAGTTGAGTCATCAAATTAATATATAAAAAAGGTTATCTAAAAGGCTATCTAAATTATCATTTATGCATCGTTCGCCCATCGGGACCAACTGACATACTTGACTGTTAGGATCTGATGCGACTGGAATGCATAATGCATGCGTCAGCAATAGCTTCATGACTTTCTGGAGCAAGGACCTGGAGTTACCTCTTTGGGTATATGTCGCGGCCAGTTCATAGAAACTGATCACTTTATGATATGGCCAATAACTGGTCAGATCTGATATGTCAATCCTCGTTTAGCCATATAATTGATTTAGGATTTCTATGATAATAAAAGGTCTAATAATAATGAAAACCAAAAGTAGATAAAATATAATTACAATAAAATAAAATTGATTACAATATAATTGTATATTACTACATAGTATAAAACAAAGTCGCTTTTTCTGTTCCTATATCCCTATGTGCGCTTAAATCTTTAAAACTACTCAACGGATTTTGATGCGGTTTTTTTTAATAGATAGAGTGATTTAAAAGGAAGGTTTATATGTATAATATTGCACCCGAACGAAGCCGGGGCGGGTCGCTAATTATACATACTTTGGGACTTTGTGAATTATTAAGATTGCTATTTTTAATATCTTTCGGTATTGGGTAAGTGTGCGAACTCGTGATGTAGTATATTTTTTTTTATAATTGACATAAAATTATTATTTTTTTAACCATCTCAGACATCCATCTGATCCCAATCATACCTGTAAAGCTCCTCCCCAAAACGAACAAATAAAATTCTATTCCTTTCAAGTTTTTGACAACCCTGCTCAAGAAAAAAAAAAGTCGTAAAAAGTTGTCGATGGTCCACAGCGGAAGAGTGTGTTTGCGTCTGTGTGTCGATGACAGAAATTATAGTTTTAAGGATAACAGTTACCGGACTTGAGATAATAAACTGAACTAGGTAGATTAATTGTGGCTTTTACTCGTACATACGGTTCGCGTTAAGCTCCTTAGGGCTATATTTCACCGAGACACTATGGTGGGGCGACCAGTCGCCGCTACGACAAAATAGATAGGTACTACAGAAGTCAATCTACAGACAAAGCACGCTCGAGTAACGCACACACAGACAACGCTCATGAACACGATATCTCGGCTCAATTGCCAGGTCGCACTCGTACAGTTCGGCGCAACGCGTTGACCCTAGCGCCATCGCCTAGCGTAGGTATAAAAAGTGAAGTACATACATGAGATTGACTTCAGTACATATTTTGTGCCGCTACCAACAAAATGTATACAGCTCTAATAAAGGCAGGTTCCTTACAGGATGTAGACATACGCTAAGAACGAATTTTCCGATATTCACCCCCTAATGCCAGCCATACACGGTCAAACCTGTCGTCCAATCGGTTTGACGCTACAGGTTTGATCCAATCTGTAGTTCTTCTATACACCACACACGATCAAACTGGTTGTCCAATCGGTAGCGACACCTTCAGTTGAAGCCATGGCGTCAAAGGTGACGGACGACAATGTTTTACCCCTTTTTGGCATTTTAATTGTGAAAATAAAAAAAAAAAACTAAAAGAAAACAGTTTACTCATATTATTATGAGCCCGTTGTGTCCCACTGCAGGGCCAAGGCCTCCCTTCATTTATTCCACTCTTTTCTGTCCTTAGCCACCTCTGGCCAATCCTTTAGGTAGGAGTCCAAATCGTCACGCCATCTCCTTCTGGGCCTACCGCGTCGCCGGCTCCTGTTGTTTGGAATCCAGTCAGTAGTTGCTTTCGCCCAATTTTGTTACGACATGCGGCAGATATGACCTGCCCAGTTCCATTTTAGTTTGGCGGCTGAATTACCTACGTCTGCGATTTGTGTTTTAGAACGAAGTATACTGATCAGTATACTTCAGTTTACTCATAAAAATTTATTAAAAGAATTGAAGAATAACGTCAAAAGATAATTGTAATTAAATAATCTAAAATTCTAGTAAGACTTCGCGGTACCGAGCTGTATTTTGCGACATTTTTTCCGATGCGATGGGACGGCCCCATACACGGTCGAATCGGTATGATCAAACCAAAAGAATTGAAATTCGATTGTGCCTTCAAACATGTTGGAGTCATACCAATCCACTCCCACACACGGTCAAAACTGTTTGATCAAACATGTAGCGTCAAACCGATTGGACGACAGGTTTGACGGTGTATGGCCGGCATTATAAGATGAAACGGGGGTTCAAAGTTTGTATGAAGAAACCGACTTACACGCGGCAAAATAATTTAAATAAATGTTCATAGGCCATAGTAATACATTACGTTTGTTCAAATTACACTTCGTCTACTTTGCCTAACTCCAATCGGGTTTCAACCCAAATCCACAAGTCACTATCTCCAAACCTCCCAAATTTACGTGTTCAGCCTCCGAGAACGAAAAGTAAATAACCCAAAAAACTCGCTAAATTACCCTCGGAAAATATTCGGCACGTTCGCGAGTTTCAAGAAAACACACCGTTCACAATTGCGGAGATATTACAATAGTCGCGAGTCAGTTTATGAGTTTGTAGGCAGAATACGAAATGGGAATATAATAAATATTACCATTCCACTTACACAATGTTCTTGTTGCCTTTTTTCACGAATATTAATGACGGTAGCTCGGTTTTTTAACCGACTTCTAAAAAGGAGGTTCTCAATTCGGATGTTTGTATTTGTTTTTTGTTTGTTCGCGCATAACTTCGTCGCTTGGCAACCGATTTGAGAAATTCTTTTTTTGTTGGATAGGGTATACTTCCCAAATGGTCTGGGACCATTTGGGAAGTATACCCTATCTATAGTCACTAAGTTGGGATCTGATGATGGAATCTTGGCGAAATCGAGGGAACTCCTCAAATTCAATTCAATTTTTTAGTGGGGTCGGTTATTTTTTTTTTATAAAATGGTTTTTTTGTGGTTTTTTTTTGTCGACGTGGAAAATCATCTTTGACAAAACCCGCTCTTGGGTGGAGCGGGAGACAGTGTCAGACTCTTACTGACTAAAAACCCCGCGCCGTTCCTTCTATGGGAAGTGCGCGACAGCCCCAACACAAGTACTACTGTAACTTACTGGGGCTGCCTCAATTTATTTATGCTTACAATGTTTTAGATGAAAAATAAATATTTTGTATTTGTATTTTTTTTTCTTCTAGCCTTCATACCGGGGCACGAGCTCCCTTTTGTGGTCAAAATATCAGTTTGGTATTTCATTTCCGTTTTTCTGCAATACCTATCTATTACCTCAACTACCCATTAACACAGTGGAATTAATATTAATCATTATGATTGCTCATTATGTGAGCAAATTATAATAAATATGATAAATACTAGCTTTTGGCTAGCTATTAGCTTTACTCTACACTACTCTACCGTATTCTCCCGTACTCTACCCTACTCTACTCTACCCTACTCTACTCTACACTACTCTACCCTACTCTACTCTACCCTAATTTTATTTTTTTTCGATTAGAACCTTTTCGTCACAATAACAATCACAACAAAAAAATATTAGCGAAATCGGTCCAGGCGTTTGTTGAGTTATGCGCTTACCAACACATTTTGTGATTCATTTTTATATTATAAATTTGAAAGTTACAGAACTAATATTGTTTATGATGTTACTAGCTTTTGCCCGCGGCTTCGCTCGCGTTAAATTTGGGGTAACGGTTCCCCTAGGAAGTGGGGGTTTAGAAAGAAACAAAAAGTAGCCTATGTCACTCTCCATCTCTTCAACTATCTCCACTTAAAAAATCACGTCAAGTCGTCACTCCGTTTGCCGTGAAAGACGGACAGACAGACACACACACTTTCCCATTTATAATTTTAGTATTGATTGATCAAAAGGTAAAACATTTCGTTCAGTTCTCGATCTTATCTCGTTGACAGTCAATGTCAAAAACTTCTTGAAATGTTGGTGAAATTAGATATGTTTTTGGCAGACTGAAGTAACTCCAATTTCCTATCGAGAACAAGTAAATTCGTATCTACATTACTTATTATAAAAAAATATATTTGATTTGCCGAAGGGTTGGCATATTAGCAGTGAGAGCAGTGGTGGCCGAGTGATAACGGCCCCGACTTACGAGTTGTAGGTCGCGGGTTCGAACGCAGCCAGGCGCATTACTTTGTGTAATTTTTTTTCATCGCCACTGCTCTCAAAAACGGTGAAGGAAAACATCGTGAGGAAACCGGTATGTCCTAGAACCAAAAGTTCGAAGACATGTGACTACCCGCCACCACACCCCGCCCGCCCCTCACTGCTGGGGCTCAGGCCTCTTCTCTAGGAGAGGGAATGGGCCGTAGTCCACCACGCGGGCCCAGTGCGAGTTCGTGAATGTCACACGTCTTCGAATTTTTCGTTCCAGGACATGCTGGTTTCTTCACGATGTTTTCCTTTACCGTTTCGAGAGCAGTGGTAATGAAATAAATTACACAACCCTTTCCAGTAAAAATTTTTTTTTCATATCGGTTGGCAAGCGACGAAGTTATGCGCGAACAAACATAAAATCCGAATGGAGAACCTCCTCCTTTTTAGAAGTCGGTTAATAAAAAAAATCTCGCTTATGAGAAAATTTTAATTGGACAACAACCATTTGTGTTTGTTTATCTACTTGAGCGGATTCGCGCACGTGACGGCTTGACCTATTAATAATTAGGGCAACATTTTTAATGAAGGTTTTTGTTATTAAATGTGACCTACATTAAAAAGTGGTTCAATTGATTCTGTTCGGTATACTGATCAAACTATTTTCAAGCTTTGCGGATTTAACGTTACACGTTGTATACGCTCATATCTTTTTTTACAAGCTTTTATTTAGTTTCACCTGTCCCGATGTTTGTCTGTAATCAAATCTTGTAAATTAAATTTGACCCACTTCCCGGTTACCGATAGAACTAAATTTTGCATGCACGTGTAAATCAGATGACAATGCAAAATTATTATGACAAGGAGCTGATCTGATGATGGAACCGGAAGGTGGCTATAAGAACTTGGTAGTTAAACGACACAACCCCATCGAGTTTGGGCTCGTATGATTTGTCTTGACGAGTATTAATTATTTAGGTATGCTATAAAAGCTTGCTATGAAAAAATTATTTTCATTGAAACCTTGTTAGCCGATTAAGACTTAGGCAAGGAAACCTAAAAAGGAGCGAAGTAAGTACAACATATTTCGCTAGAAAAACAGGAATGACCAAAATTCGCGTTTTACTCTGGACAAAGTAGATTAACACAAATCCTTTTATAAGAACTTGCCATGGGGTTCCACTTTTTTAATTAAGCGCCTAATCTTGGGCGCAGTTGCGGGCAAATGCTAGTGTCGTATAAAACAAGTCATAAGCTGTAGCAATATTGCTTGGGCCTGCGGGGTCGCCTGCTAATTCCAAGATACGACCTCGTAAAACTTAACTGTGTTTTAGGTGATATTCGACTTTCTGGCTGTTGGAAATTAATTTTTGTTGGACGAAATTGTTAAACGCATCTTACGGTCTGTGAGCGGGAGCTTAGCGCGGGGCGGTGAGCGGTAAGATCGCAAGTATGATGTTTGAAGCTAGAACTACATTAGACAAACGTACACGTGGGCCACGCCTGATTTGTACGTAGAACGACGTCGCATGGCTTGGATACAGTTGCTGCCAAATACTACAGACTAATGTGTACATCCATTGGATAATCTAATGGTAAACCAATTAACTAAATATTCATACTAAAACATGGCTTAACCCTTCAGATACCGTCAATTAGAGACACAATAGTAAGACAATAGATGCACGGCCACCGGTGGTCGCTTGGGGATTCATGAATTAAAGGACTTAGTACCAATGACAAAAAAAAATATGCCAGCGTTTGACCACTCTCTCACCTGATGGTAAGCGATGTTATGGTCGATGATGGAGCATGCTTGCCTGCAAGTAGCCAATTTACTCTTCAATAAAGATCCCTAGGTTATAGCCATCAGCAAACACAGACAAAAGCAGGGAATTCCATTCCTTAGCCGTACGCACAATAAATGTATTCCTAAAAGTTTTTGTACGTTTAGGTGGGATGTCTATCAAGTACTGGTGACACTATGCCGTAGTACATCTAGTGGTCCGATGATGGATCAGGCTTCATCAAAGTAGGTTAAGTAAAAAAAAAATTTAAAAAAAAATCTTACCTGACACAACAACAGCCAAAAACAGTCCAAAAAGCGCGGGAAGGACAGCCATCTTGATTCACTTTCTCAATTCAACCAATCACAGAACACTTAGCGCACACTCCAAATTCGAACTAGCATACTAGGCAATGCGTTCGAAACGGACACTCGGTAACCGGTTTTGATTCAAAACTTTCTTCTCGCTTGCACTCGTGTAAAATCTATCGCCGTCTCCTTCACTCTGTAACAAAAAGGTAGAGATGTAGGGTTTTCTTTTTTTTTCATAGACAAGGTGTAGGATTATTTCGTGTTACGTAATTTGAAGCGGCCGGTGATATAAGGGTGGTTTTCGAAGGTATTAAACGCGTTTGGGCATGCGGTGAATCACTTCTTAAAAAAAAGTTGATTTACAAAATCCGCTCTTATAGCTACGAAATAAGGACGCTGTCAAAGTCAATCTGGCCAAAGACAATTGGATGTCGGTACACTTATTGGTTTTTATTTTTATGTTCGTAAACCTTTTTCTATTAAGACGAGGACTGGTTGGTTTGTATGTACTACAATATGTATGAATTGAGCTAGAACTACATTAGACCGCGACGCACACGTGTAACACGCCTGATTTGTACTTAGAGCGACGTCGCGTGGCGTGGATCTAGTGTAGCTCTACAAGTCTAGTTGCCATATAAAATGTATGGAGACTGACGCGCCCAGATCGGCGTGTGTGTCACACGTGTGCGCAGTGTGGTTCTACCTTCACTGTGGCTAAAATCATTTCAGGTGAATAATATTATGTGTCTTTAAATCAACTGTAAATAGGTTACTTCTAGGCAAGCGTGCTCCATCGCCGACCACATCATCGCTTACCGTCAGGTGAGATGGCAGTCAAACATGAGCCCATCAATAATAACAAAAAAGCAAGGCTAACATAATAAGCATTGCTTTCTCTAATCATCATTAACTAGCCGAGAACACCTACAACTCGTAACTCCGAGCTATTACCACTCGGCCACCACTGCTCTCAGGCTTATTGATATTTAAACAGATTACGTTGATGCAGAATCACTACATAATACTATTATATATAGTGATTCTGCATCAACGTCAAGTCGCTTTTTCTGTCCCTATAACCCTATGTGCGCTTAAATCTTTAAAACTACGCAACAGATTTTGATGCGGTTTTTTTTTAATAGATAGAGTGATTCAAGAGGAAGGTTTATATTTGTAGTTTTTCTGTAGTGAATTTAGTCAGCATTGCACCCGAGCGAAGCCGGGGCGGGTCGCTAGTAGAAAATAAAAACAAAATGTCTGTAATACAAGACGTTAAGAGGCTTCAAAACTTCGCAAAAACGACTTTTAGAACAAATTAGAAAGGAATATTTAATTAGTAATTCTGAAAGCGTAGATATCTAAGTACGGGAATTAAGAGGCTTCTTTTCCACTCGCCTATAATCACAAAATATATAGGTACAGAAGTCAATCTACATACTGTGCGCGCTCTCACAACGCACACATAGACACCGCTCACGGACACATCTCGGAGCAACTCGGCCCGCTCGTCGAACAGTTCCGGCTCAAACGCTCATTAGTGTGCGTCCACCGAGCGTAGGTATAAATAGTGAAGTGCATACATGAGATTGTCTTCTGTACCTATCTATTTTGTGCTATCGTCAACATCGAGCATGGTTTAATTCATGAATCCCCAAGCGACCACCGGTGGCCGCGCATCTATTGTCTTACTATTGTGTCTCTAATTGACGGTATCTGAAGGGTTAAGCTTATTACTTCATCGCAATCCAACGCGATGTTTGATGAAGAAGCAATGTAAAAGAAGAGATATAACACCTGAAAACTCCGTGATTTACTCGAATATTTCACAAAATTGTTTTTTTTGTTTTATTGTTGATAGGTTCGAGCTTGATTGCTATCTCACCTGATGGAAAGCGACGATGCGGTCGATGTTCCAGGAAATACGTGTTTATTTTTCAAGAATTAATAGTTTTTCAGAATAATTGTCGTCATTCAGAATCTCGATAAAATGTGCAAGGCTTCTATTCATACATATATCTATATATATAAAAATCAATGCCACTTTTCGTTGTTATTTTATAACTCAAGAACGGGCTCACCTATCCAAACCAAATTTTTAGGCTTTGTTCGGACCATTTAGTAGATGGTTTGTGTGAAGTTTGGTAGGGTAGAGTAGGGTATAGTAGGGTATAGTAGGGTATAGTAGGGTATAGTAGGGTATAGTAAGGTAGAGTAGGGTAGAATAGGGTAGAGTAGGGTAGAGTAGGGTAGAGTAGGGTAGAGCAGGGTAGAGTAGGGTAGAGTACGGTAGAGTAGGGAAGAGTAGTGTAGAGTAGGGTAGAGTTGGGTATAGTAGGGTGGAGTAGGGAGAAGAGCGGGAGCGAAGCCGCGCGGGCAAAAGCTAGTCTTTTTATATTTTTAACTAGCTTTTGCCCGCACGGCTTCGCTCCCGCTCTTCCCTACTCTACCCTACTATACCCTACTCTACTCTACCCTACTCTACCCTACTCTACCTTACTCTACCCTACACTACTCCACACTACTCAACTCTACACTACTCTACACTACTCTACCCTACTCTACACTACTCTACCCTACTCTACCCTACTCTACCCTACTCTACCCTACTCTACCCTACTCTACCCTAATCTACCCTACTATACCCTACTCTACCCTACCAAACTTCACATAAACCATCTACTAAATAGTCCAAACAAAGCCTAAAAATTTGGTTTGGATAGGTGAGTCCGTTCTTGAGTTATAAAATAACAACGAAAAGTGTCATTGATTTATATATATATAGATATACGAGTACATTATAGAGGGCCAAAGTTGACGTGAAATAGCAGATTTACAGAGGTCTTTACTGGATTAGTTTTACACATTTGATTTCTAAAGAAGCCTAGATAATATCCACAAGACAGTTGTGTATCCAAAACTATCTAGAAAGTGAGTTTGTTTGTTTGTTTTCTTGTTTGTTACGTCTTCGCGCCTAAATGGCAAAACCGATTTTAATGAATTTTGGTACTAAGATAGTTGGGACCCTGGAGACGGACATAAGCATATTTAAAAATAAAGTGAGAAAAGGGGGAGAAAGACTAAAGTATATAGGTGAAACCGCGGGTAAAAGCTAGTAACACCATAATCGAGCGGTTGTATGAAAATGTACTTTGAAAAGGACGATCTTAAGGCTGGGGTCTTGTAAAAATTCACCCGCGGCAAATTATTAGCGCACCTTTGTATGCTTTTTTTTTAACAAAATAATGAAACAACTTGAAATATTATTATAGCACATATTTAACCATAGTATGAGTAGTAGCCAGTTTTTTTTAAAATTCAATTTGGGTGTATTATGTTTGGTTAAACATAGCTCTTTCGTGCCAACATCATTTCGACTTATGTTTGTGAGCTTCGTTAATGGCATAATATAACGAATTTACAAATCTTACGAATGGAAACTGAGCGAAACATTATCGTCTTTAAAATGCATTCATGGCTAGTTCTAATTATGTTTCATTTTCTTATTTCAGAAGTCACAATTCATCAAAATTCTCAACATTTGGCTCTTATTAAATGTATTTTTTTTTTCACAATAACTAAGCATCGTAGTTACATCATAACTAGATTATTTTGATGATAAAACTTAAATAAAGCAAATGATAAAAAAGTTAACATCCAAATCACCATAATTTATCAAAAATATTGATTTTAAAAGATGTTCAAAAAATGTGTATAAATTATTAGTATTTGTGCTATAATAATATTTCAAGTTGTTTCATTATTTTGTTCAAAAAAAGCATACAAAGATGCGCTAATAATTTGCCGCGGATGAATTTTTAAAAGACCGCAGCCTTAAGAACAAAACTTTTTCATCCCATAGTCCACTTGATCTACCAATTTGTGGATAATGGATAGGAGGGTATAAAGAAAAGATAATTTTTTATTATTGATAACCTAGCGCTTGACCACTATCTCACCTGATGGTAAGCGATAAAATGGTCAACGTCAGAGCGCGCTTGCCCAGAAGTAACCTATTCACTCTTGACCTAAAGATTCCTAAGTTGTAGCTATCAGGAAACAAACTCCGGCAAGCACACATATGCTATGTATTCAGTCCGTAAACTTTCTGTATATAAATAATATTATTATTTACCGTAGTAGTTATATTATAGTACAATGATATTTAAATAAACAGATTTGCTATGAGCGCGCACTCATGAAGACTCGAAGGGATCCAAATTGGGATCCTTGCCTTTAGGCGTCACGCATCGGATCTAGTCATACGCTGCGCACTGCTACGAAATTTAATAAAAAAAAATGCCTTCGTGTGTGTTTAGAAAGTGTACCAATTATAATACCAAAGTAAATAAAACACAGGGGATCTCATACCACAAGTGCTGCCGCTGCTGCGCGGAACACATTTTTCGGTTGATTTGTGAGTGTATAACATGTCTGTTTATTAAAACGTCATTGGTATAGTAACAGGAAAATGCAAATCACTACATAGTATAAAACAAAGCCGCTTATTCTGTCCCTATATCCTTATGTACGCTTAAATCTTTAAAACTACGCAACGGATTTTGATGCGTTTGTTTATAATAGATAGAGTGATTCAAGAGGAAGGTTTATATGTATAATATTGCACCCGAGCGAAGCCGTGGCGGTTCGCTTTTATTAAATAATATAGGTATGAGGATAATATTAGAACAAATTCCCACAAATATAGGCACGACGTTGGACTATTAATTCATGAATCCCCAAGCGACCACCGGTGGCCGCGCATCTATTGTCTTACTACTGTGTCTCTAATTGACGGTATCTGAAGGGTTAATATTAGACGGCGAGCCATGGGTAGCTCGCTGTCCGATCGTCCGGTAATGGACCGAGCCCAAGACGTCGACGGCGCGCACTGTTCCCGCGCGCCTCAAGGAGTTGTCAGCAGCAGGAGGGGCCCAGCTGGGTCGAAGCCTACTGGGGACAGGGTTGTCCGAAAGGGAGCTCGTGCCCCGGAATGAAGGCTAGAAGGAACGGCGCGGGGTTTTTAGTCAGTAAGAGTCTGACACTGTCTCCCGCTCCACCCAAGAGCGGGTTTCGTCAAAGATGATTTTCCCCGTCGAAAAAAAAAAAAAAAAAAAGGGTTAATATTAGCTAAGTATGCTAATATTATAAAGAGGTAAAGTTTGTTTTTATGTTATTTTGTTTGTAGGAGGTAATCTCTGAAAATACTGGTCCGATTGCTAAATTTTTTTCACCGGTAGAAAGTTGCTTTATTCCTCAGTGACATAGCCTATATAATAATTATGTAATCGAACGAAGTCGCGGGCAAAAGCTAGTTAAAAAATAATCAGCATGAACTCTTACGTAAAATTGTTTTTTTTTTTATATCCTAGCCGCCGCGACAGAAGACGCCGGAAATCAGGCAGTGGGCCGTAATCCACCATGCGGGCCCAGTGCGGCTGTTGCCTTTTGTGTTCCAGGATCAGGAGTATCCCTCATAATAATCCCGTAATTTACTCCATGAAATTAGCAGGCATCGGCCCTACTGGGCCTCTATTTGGCCGTTGACGACTTGGGCACGGTCCTTGTAAGATGAGTGGACAGCGAGCTACCCATGGCTCGCCGTCCGCCAGCCCGCGTCTGCGGTGTCCGGAAATCGGGATCAGAATCCCGGCGGCAGCAGCGAGAGCGCCGGGACATAATAAGCTTGATTATGTTTCATCATCATCACCATCATCATATCAGCCGAAAGACGTCCACTGCTGGACATAGGCCTCCCCAAGTGTATTATGCTTATACTAACCTAACCAGACAAAATTCTCATAAACCAAACATGTTTAGTAAACCGTAATTTGTACAAAAAGGTCAGTATACACCCCTACCATAAAGACGGGGTCAATCCCTACCTGCTCCTTTGTCTATGGCGCATCAAATAGGCGGGAAACATTTTCGAGGTTATATTTTTTATTAAAAGGTCAGATATGGGTAGGTTGTTTTATCTTCTTATTATAGTTACTATATTTTCTTGGGTATAATGGAAGGCAAGGATTTTTATTACAAACTAGCTTCGGCTACCGGCTTCCTTCGCATTAAAGTAAAAATATCCAAAGGAACATACCTCCGGGATAAATTATATTTATTTTAAAAACTGTTACAAATCCAATTCGGAAACTGAACTGTTTTCATGGATAAGTTTGTACGAAACCCGACGCAGTGCGCGAGTCCGACTCGCACTAACCCATTTTTTTTTTTAATCTTTTGTCTTTTGCCAAGGTCGCGTTACGTTCGGGCAAGAACACAAGCCAAAAATAGCTAGAGATACTTAAAATACAACTCAGAAATGTAAACAAAGAATGATTGTATGTTCTTGGCAAGGAAACAACAAAAAAAAATCCTTACTAATATTATAAAAGCGAAAGTGAGTTAGTTTGTTTGTTACGTCTTCACGCCTAAATGGCAAAACCGATTTTGATGAAACTTGGTACACGGATAGACCATGTTCTGGAATAGGACAGAGGATCCTTTTTATCTCGGAAGTATGTTCCCTTGGGATAATTTTGCTATCACGCGCGCAAAGCCGCTGGGAGCAGCTAGTAAATTATAAAATAAATAAATGCAAAAGCATAACTAGTCTTTTAATATTCTAGCTAGTTCGTACTTCCTTCCTGTCTACAGGAGAGGAGCCGAGATTTTGCGCAATCCTATTAGTTAATATTTCTCTGTTTCTCCGCTCCACAGCCTCGCTCCGCTCTTGTGGAGGCTGCCTTAACCAGCCAGCGGGCGCGCGGCGTCCTTCAAATATTTTCCTTTTGACCTTACCGCTCGCCGCCCCACGCTTAGCTCCCGCTCACAGCGCCAAGGTCAAGGCAAGCCGTAGGAAAGAGCTAGTGTCAAATATGGCACCTATCTTTCAATAAGCCTGGCTTTTAAGTCTCAGTTGTGAAGATTACCAATTCAGTGTGAAAGCAGCAAGATGGCCGCCGAGTGGCTGTTATACTTGCTAATTGAATTCTGTGCCGACCGCTAATGTTGTGCGTTAAGAGGAAACTTTTGAACAGATACATTAATTAATTGAAAGTCGCTTGAGACTTGTATCTAGAGGTGACAGTCGCCCTGAGAACTTCTTACTTCGAAACAGTACCTCTAGCCAACTTGCTAATCTGCAATCCTGCCCCCTAGCTAAGTTACAACCGTTTCGCTTGCGTCGAACGCTTCGAGTTGGCCACGCTCCAATTCTTTTGTTCGGACCACGTGACTGAGCGTTGAGATGGCGTCATTCCCATACATTTAAAGCTTTCTACTAGCGTTAACTATTGCAGATGAGCAACTTGGCTAGGGGTACTTAACGCTAGTAGAAAGCTTCAAATGTATGGGAATGACGTCATCTTGACGCTCAGTCACATGGTTCGGACAAAAAAATTGGTGGCAAGGTCAACTCGCAGCGTTCGACGCTAGCGAAACGGTTGTAACTAGGCTAGGGGGGCAGTTGTTTTCCTATCGTAAAAGCCTGACACTATGTCCCGCTCCGCCTAAGAGAGGGAGATGTTATTATATGATTTTTATCCACCGAAAAAAAAAAGACTAAGAACTCAGTCAATAAAAGTCTGACACGCTCTCCCACCCCCTACAGCGTGTTTCCATCCAATGACAACCCCCGCTCTTGGGCGGAGCGGGAGACAGTGTCAGACTCTTACTGACTAAAAACCCACCCCGTTCCTTCTTGCCTTCATACCGGGGCTTTTTTTTTTTGTCGACGGGGAAAATCATCTTATGACAAAACCCACTCTTGGGTGGAGCAGGAGATAGTGTCAGACTCTTACTGACTAAAAACCCACCCCGTTCCTTCTAACCTTCATACCGGGGCTCGAGCTCCCTTTCGGATAATAGAGCGGGTAAAGTCAATGGATGATATTTCTAAAAAAACAAGCTCAGTGTTATGCTATCTGTACCCCTAGCCAAGTTGCTAATCTGCAATAGTTAACGCTAGTAGAAAGCTTTAAATGTACGGGAACGACGTCGACTCAACGCTCAGTCATGTGGTCAGAACAAAAGAAATGGCGGCAAGGTCAACTTGAAGCGTTCGACGCAAGCGAAACGGTTATAACTTGGCTAGGGGGCTGTACCTCTAAAACCATTAACATCGAGCGTTGACTCTGAAACGTATGTTTATTTGTGAATCCCAGTCTCCGTTCTCACGAACATGTGGTGTAGCGTTAGCAAAACAAATTGGAGAGCGAAGCGTTGATTGAACTTCAACTGTTTGTTTTCCTAACGTTACACGAGTTTTTTAGGTTTACCCAGCAAAGGTATTTCGTGATCCAATTTTACCAGTATTTCGGGGATTTTCTTTGAGAATAAACGTCAAAGGTAAGGATCAGATTAATTTAATGTTAGTTTAGGTAAATAGCGTACTTAAATAATAAGTTGAAAGGTTCGGGCGAATTGAGAAGCTTTTATTTTTTAAACTAGCTGATGCTCGTGACTTTGTTTGCCTCAAGATTCTTAAAACAGCTCTAAAGCCCTTTAGTAATTTTGTCCTATACCTGTGTTATGAGACAAAGAAAATGAGACGAAAAGAAGAAAAAAAAAAAGAAAAAAAGCGTGTTGCGCCGACCCCAAATAAAACGGGATAAGGGCAGGAAGATGATGATGATGATGACCTGTGTTATAAGACCTTGATTTATGCAAATTTTCAGGATTCTGGGTGAACGGGACATGCCTTATGAATTTTGATTCCGTTGAGATTGTCAAAATACTATAAATACGTTTTTTGTGTTATGGGTACTAGACTACTGATAAACATACTTATATATTACTAAATAAGTACATACATCACTACATAGTATAAAACAAAGTCGCTTTTTCTGTCCCTATATCCCTATGTACGTTTAAAACTTCGCAACGGATTTTGATGCGGTTTTTTTTAATAGATAGAGTGATTCAAGAGGAAGGTTTATAAGTATTATAACATCCATTAAATAGTGGAGAAACACCCAAGCGAAGCCGGGGCGGGTCGCTAGTTATAGATAAATTACACCCAGACACAGAACAAATGATCATGCTCATCACATAAACTTTTGTCCTGGGTGGCAATCAAACCCACGACCTCCAGCATAGCAGTCAGGGCCACTAACCACTAGACCAACAGGCCAGTCAGTCTTTGGAATGTCCCCGCATCAAAATGACGCCATACAGTATTTATTTCTGGTAACCGGACGTTAAAGTACAGTCAGCAGCTAACGGTTGATTGGTTAATTTAATTAACCTTGTGTTGTTGACGTTACTCACTGGTTAGTGTTGATAATGGCCGGTTGTTGTTAGATATTGTCATTGTTGGTTGTAAACAACGTGGTTAGTTCTCACTTGATTTTAATGATACGCGATCTTAACGCGATGCAGTTTACGACCGAAACTAAACTGTTAGGGCGTTTGTGCACTACAAGGAATTTTAACGTCCGGCAGTCCGATTTCTTACAATTGTCAAGGAATTTCAGTGAATTCTCAATGAAAGTTGAGGTAAATCTGACTGCCGGACGATAAAATTCCGTGTAGTGTACAAGCGCCCTTAGATGTATTTTATTTTCTGGAGGAAAAATCGTCTATGACATCCCCCGCTCTCAGGCGGAGCAGGAGATAGTAACAGACTTTTACTGACTAAAAACCCAGACCTGTTCCTTCGTGCCTTTCGTCCCGGGGCTGAGCTACCTTTCGGAGCTAACCCAGGCCCCAGTAGGCTTTGACCCTGCTAGGCCCCTGCTGTTGGTGACTAAAGCTTGAGGCGCGCAGGAACAGTGGAGCTATACAGGGGGTCTTTGACATCAACACAAACGAATACTTTCCTATTTGAACTACAACGAGTGTCGCCGCTTGTCTCCCACCCTATAACTCCACTACAGGCAATAAACCAATACGAACGAGCATTACGCAACTAACAGATCACGCACACTTAGCTCGCAAGTTTGCTATTGGTAGTTGAACTATGAGCATTGTCCTACTTTGTGGCACGCCTGCCCCGCCCACAAGGCCATTCTAACCTCGATATCTCATAATATGTCAAGTTTCGATTAGTAGATTAGGAGCTATGAGGAAACAGATGAACATACACACACAGTCTGTCAAAATCATAACCCCTTTAGCTTTAACCGTAGTCGGGTAAAAATAAAGTCCCATACAACTGGTTTGCATGTGGCCTGCAACTGTTTTCAGTCACCTTGACCTAACCTGCACGACTTTGACAATCTGAATAAGCACTTGTGTGCATTTATTGTTATTCAATAAAAACATAAGTCTTATACAACCTTTTTATAAAAAAAAAATAACCGACTTCACTAAAAAATTGAATTGAAACTGAGGAGTTCCCTCGATTTCGCCAAGATTTCATCATCAGATCCCACCTTGGACTATAGGACCATTTGGGAAGTATACCCTTTCCAACAAAAAAATAATTTTTCAAATCGGTTCCCAAGCGACGAAGTTATGCGCGAACAAACATACAAACATCCGAATTGAGAACCTCCTCCTTTTTTAGAAGTCGGTTTAAAATATACAAAACCATACAAAATCATGTGTAACAGCTGTTGTTTACACGACATTTAAAACAATGTTTTTTACCTCGTATTACGCATGCATGGTGAATTACATCAATTCCATGACCAATTGTTTTTGTCACAGCTTTACTTCGCTTATTATATTTGACGTGTAAAAGTGTTATTTTTAAACCTATTTGCAAAAATAAATATCATTTATCATTTATTTACATAGTAGTAGGTATATTAATCTACACTTCTTCACCACATAGTATAAAACAAAGTCACTTTTTCTGTCCCTATATCCCTATGTACGCTTAAATCTTTAAAACTACGCAACGGATTTTGATGCAGTTTTATTTTAATAGATAGAATGATTCAAGAGGAAGATTTATATGTATAATAACATCCAATAAATAGTGGAGAAATACTGTTACCCGAGCGAAGCCGGGGCGGGTCGCTAGTACACTAATATAATAAAGAGGTAAAGTCTGTTTTTTTGTTTATAGGAGGTAATCTCTAAAAGTACCTGTCCAATTGCGAAAATTTTTTCACCGATAGAAAGCTGCTTAATTCCTGAACTAGTTTTTGCTCGCAGGTTCGTCCGCGAACATAAAATATAGCTTTGCTCACTAAGGAATAAAGCTGGCACTCAAGTCTGCTATTACAATAGTGTCAGAATGGTCTATCATTGACTTCATAATTGTTGATTTTGACAAGTTCCGGTAATCTACTAATATAATGGCGTCATTATGACTTGCCAATGGTCAACCACTGACACTACACCGAAAGAAGTGGCTTAATTCATGAATCCCCAAGCGACCACCGGTGGCCGCGCATCTATTGTCTTACTATTGTGTCTCTAATTGACGGTATCTGAAGGGTTAAAATGATAATCTCGTACATAATGACAAATGAATATCTGACGTATGCGGTAATTTGCAAAACTTTTAACAGTTGTTTTGATCAGTGACCTACCATTAAGTACGTTATTGTGCAGTTATTGGTTTTAATAAGCTCGATATTGTCATTCTACCACCACTCTATTACGAGACCATTGACCGATCAATGATCGATTATTATGATTTAGCAGATTACGAACTTTTAGCAAAATGACAATGGGATCGTGTTGGAATGACGAATTTATAAAAATAGCAGACTCGGGCCCCTACTTTTTTTCAATTTTAGCAATCGGACCAATACTTTCAGAGATTACTTCCTACAAACAAAAAATATTACATTGTTACACTAGGGGTGAAAGTTACTTATTTCGTCCCGAGAAGGAGTTGGCGGCCGAGCGTAGCGAGGTCTCTAATTCGAGGGACTAAATAAGTAACTTTAACCCCGAGGTAAGCACTGTGCTTTTCATTACGAATACAAGAAGATAGACCTAGTTTTTTTTTTATAATTTGACAGCTGTTAGTTGAAAGTAAAAGTCCCTAGGGATGAAAAGTGTGATACTTTTCAGCCCGCTCCGCAGGCAACTTCAGACCTACTTTCAGAGTTATGAGTAATGAAAACAAACTTTACTTCTTTATAATGTTAGTGTAGATGAGGCTATAAATTATGTGCACGAGCGATGCTGTGGGCAAAAGCTAGTCTTCAATAAGAAAGAAAATCAACAAGCCCAAAAACATACCAGCTCCTCTATAAATACGACTGAATTACCTTCCATCGTATTTACATGTGTCTGCGCTCGCGCATCGTCGGCTATTTCCGACGCAGTTCGGTTTGGGACAAAGAGGGTTATTTCAAGCCCGACGGATGCCACACACCCTTGCTTAAAATAATGATGTAGACGGAATAACTGATAAAATTAAATGGAGTGAATATATGTAATATTAGCTTTTGCCCGCGGCTTCACCCGCGTACATAATCCCAGGATAAAAAGTATCCTGTGTTATTCTGGGATATGGTCTACTCGTGTACCAAGTTTCATCGAAATCCGTTCAGTAGTTTTTGCGCGAAAGAGTAACAAACATCCATACATCCATCCATACATACAAACTTTCGCATTTATAATATTAGTAGGATATATTCCACAACTATCACACAACGCCGTCTAGTCTCAAGCTAAGCAGAGCTTGTGTTATGAGTACTAGACAACTGATAAACATACTTATATATTTCTAAATACACGCATATTATAGATAAATTACACCCAGACACAGAACAAATGATCATGCTCATCACATAAACATTCGTCCTGGGTGGGAATCGAAACCACGATCGGCTTAGCAGTCAGGGCCACTAACCACTAGACCAACAGGCCAGTCGAGAAAATATCGGGGTTGTTCAAAAAAGTCACCACGACCGAACGACGAACAAATAGGGATAACGGAATACAACGAGTAAAAGGAGAAATTAAGGGGTGGGAAAACCCGCGATTTAAAAAGTTTCCTTGCGTGTTCGAATCAGAAATGAAGATATCCGCAGGAGAACCAAGGTTGCCGACATAGCCCGAAGAATCGCCAAACTTAAGTGGCAATGGGCAGGGCACATTGCTCGCAGAACAGATGGCCGTTGGGGCCGAAAGGTTCTGGAGTGGCGACCTCGTACTGGAAGACGTAGCGTCGGAAGGCTTCCTACAAGGTGGACCGATGACCTGTTAAAGGTTGCGGGAATCCAATGGATGACGAACGCACAGGATCGATCATTATGGCGATACTTGGGGGAGGCCTATGTCTAACAGTGGACGTCTGTCGGCTGAAATAATGATGTTGATGGTGAAAAAAAAGTATTCAAAAACTGCAACTGATTTCATACAATGTTGACGAATGAACGGCATCTCATTTCTGTATTATTCCTTCTTCTTCTTCTTCCTGCCTTTATTCCATATTACTTGGGGTCGGCGCAACACGTTTTTTTCTTGCATTCTGTCCTCTCTCCCGTCAAACTATCACTAACTCCCTTTTCTTTCATATCACTCCTCACACAATCCATCCATCTTTTCTTCGGTCTTCCTCTCCCTCTCCATCTATCTACATGTATACTCAGAACTCTTTTAGTAATATGCGCTTCATCCCTCCTCTACACATGACTATACCTATTCCTATCGATACTTAATCACCAGAGAAAACTTTCAAAATTACCCATATTAAAATTGTAAAAAAAAACTAATTGACAGGTTGTCACGTAAAAAATTAGGTAAATATGCGACATGAACGAAATACGCGTAACGGCGACAATTGAAAATGTTTGTTCATACAAAATAAGTTGTAACAAAACGTGTCGGTCTTGACGGAAACATACGGCGGTTTAGTTTGGACGGGCGCGCTGGGAGATTTTTTTTTTTTATTGCTGACTAGCAAACCGTCTCAGCTTCAGACGAATATTACAAATCATTTGAATCCACGGATTGGCTTGACTCTTCTATAATAACAAGCTTTTAATGAAAATAATTTTTTCATTACTCATACTCTGAAAGTAGGTCTGAAGTTGCCTGAGGAGCGGGCTGAAAAGTACAACACTTTTCATCCCTAGGGAGTTTTACTTTCACCTAACAACTGTCAAATTATTTAAAAAAAAACTAGGTCTATCTTCTTTTATTCGTAATGAAAAGCACAATGCTTACCTCGGGGTTAAAGTTACTTATTTAGTCCCTCGAATTAGCGACCTCGCTACGCTCGGCCGCCAACTCCTTCTCGGGACGAAATAAGTAACTTTCGCCCCTAGTGTGACAATGTACTATTTCATAGCAAGCTTTTATAGCTCGGTATACCTATATAATTAAGACGAATCATACGAACCCAAACTAGATGGGGTTGTGTCGTTTAACTACCAAGTTCCTATAGCCACCTTCCGGTTCCATCATCAGATCTGCTCCTTGTCATAATAATTCTCAATCGATAGCCGGGAAGTGGGTCAAATTTAATTTACAAGATTTGATGACAGACAAACATCGGGACAGGTAAAACTCAATAAAAGCTTGTAAATAAAATAAAAATGCCTTTATTTTCTACTTGCCCTCATCTAAGTAGATTTACTAAAAGAGTCCTATCTGTTTGTCTGGATGAAATCCGTTTAGCAATTTTCGAGATTACCGCGAACAGACGAATACAATGGGACTTTGGTTCATAATATGTAAGGATGAACCCGTTTTGACCTCGATCTCGCCAGATGATAAGCGATGAATGAGATCTAAGAAGAATTGAGCGACTATACATGTCAGTATTTAACTGATCATATCAATGTGTGTCAATTTAACATATTTTCTTTCTTTCTTTGACTGGCCTGTTTGTGTAATGGTTAGTGACCCTGACTGCTATGCCGGAAGTCGTGGGTTCGATTCCCACCCAGGACAAATGTTTGTGTGATGAGCATGATCATTTGTTCTGTGTCTGGGTGTAATTTATCTATATTATGTATGTATTTAGTATGTTTATCAGTTGTCTAGTACTCATAACACAAGCTCTGCTTAGCTTGGGACTAGACGGCGTTGTGTGATAGTTGTGGAATATTATATTATTATTATTATTGAGTTTTTTTTGGCAACTAGCCGGTGCTGACGACCGCGTTTCTTATTTGATATAAACCAGTGCTTGACTGCGATCCCACCTGATGCTAAGCAGTGATGCAATCGTTGATGGTAAGGCGCACTAGTTTATTAAGAGCCTACTCTAGCCTTGAAGACACCCAAATTATAATCGGACGGGAAGACCGACCATTGGTTTCCATTTAAAAATTTTTTGTTTTTGCACAGAACCCTATTTGTTTTTCTTTTAAAGTAGATTAGTTACTCCTAATAACATCAGTTTAAGTCCTCTTAAAATCGGTACAACAGTTTCGGAGAAAAAGTACTTGCCACGAGAAACTTATGTTATCAAAAGGTTTGTTTATAGAAAATCATCAGATAACGAAAATTCTTTTACTGATATAAAGATAAACTATCCTTGTGTGACAGGTAATTATTTATCACAGTTCTTGTGGGATAAGTGAAGCCAGTAGAGTTCCGAGGAAAAGCAGTACGGCAGTCTACTAATGACCTTCAGGTAATTAATTAAGAATTTTTTCTTTCATTGAAATATAGCACTGTGGTGATGACATATAGCACTGAAACATAGTAGCTTACAATGGGCCTCATCAAAAGGCCTACAGTCAAAGTACAAAGGGCAATGACTAGGGCTATGCTCAGAGTTTCCTTGGGTGGTCGCATCAGAAATGAAGATATCCGCAGGAGAACCAAGGTCGCCGACATAGCCTGAAGAATCGCCAAACTAAAGTGGGAGAGGGCAGGGCACATTGCTCGTAAAACCGAAAAGGCCGAAAAGTTCTAGAGTGGGACCGCGCACCGGAAAACGTAGCGTTGGAAGCCCGGCTCCCACAAGGTGGACGGACGATCTGGTGAAAATCGCGGGAACGCGATGGATGCAAGACGCACAGGACAGGTCGTTGTGGCGACACTTGGCGAGGCCTATGTCCAACAGTGGACGTCTTTTTTCCGAAATGGTGGGATGTCGTGAGATTTGGTTCGATACCTTCCCCTGCCACACATGTAGGTTCTACTGAAATATTAATACATTGTAAGCCGAACATATTTTCGATGGGCCGAAAAGTTTTTGAATGGCAACCGCGTAACGGAAGACGCAGCGGTTGTCATAGGAATTCGATGGATTCGACAGGACCGGTCGTTGCGACGACATTTTGGGGAGGCCTATTTCAAACTGTGGACGTCTTTTGGCTGTAATGAAGTTGATAATTTTTGAAACTTGTGGCTACACCAAGATGCCGTAGAAACGTGTGCACCCACCGACAGTTACACAAGTAGTGCCCCTTCTGGCCTGCCTACGTGTATGTTACTCTTGCTCTTAACTAGTACGTCACAACACTTGATATCAGAATGTCACTAGATATCATCATCTTCCTGCCCTTATCCCGTTTTATTTGGGGTCGGCGCAACACGTTTTTTTCTTCCATTCTGTCCTGTCGCTCGTCACGCTATCACTAACTCCCTTTTTCATTCATATCACTTCTCACACAATCCATCCATCTTTTCTTTGGCCTCCCTCTCATTCTCCATCCATCCACATGTAAATTCATAACTCTTTTAGCAATATGCGTTTCATCTCTCCTTTTTACATGACCATACCAAGACAAACGATTCCCTTTCAACTTTTCAGTCACCGGCGCCACCACTAGATATACAGCCCCAAAACCTCGCAAGATGGACGTTCGAGTACAAATTACTTCCCCGTATATTTCAAATTCGCTGGCTTATTTCAATAGCTACGTAGTTACACTATGGCTACGCTCGGCCGCTCACAAATTGCGACAGACTTTTACTTGTACCACAGGCGCGTCACTGAGGAGATAGATGGTAAAACTTTACAGGAAATCGACTAGTGGGGTTATTTTCATGGTGGGAAAATCATCCAATCACATCCCCCGCTCTTGGGCAGAGCTGGACATAGTGTCAGATTTTTACTGACTAAAAACGCACCCCGTTCCTTCCTTCGTGGCTTCATACCGGGGCTCGAGCTTCCTTTCGGATAACCCTGGCCCCAGTAGGCTGCGACCCAGCTGGGTGTCCTGTTGTTGACAACTGCTTGAGGCGCGCGGGAACAGTGCGCGCCGTCGTCTTGGGCTCGGTCCGGACAGTTACCGGACGGTCGGACAGTTATTTTAAATACAGAACAACAATTAAAGAAAAGTTTTCTAACAGCTTGAAAAATAACGATCAGTTTTATGCAACAGTAAAAAAAAACTAGTTTCCTAAACTAGTTTTTTTTTTTACCAGATATATTGCAGAAACGAAAAATACCTTTCCACGAAACCTGTTACTTCAGTAATAACTTGCATGTTGCGGTCTTCACATCCGATTATAATTTAGGTTCCTACAAGACTTTAATAAACTAGTGCGCCTCACCATCAACGATTGCATCATTGCTTACTATCAGGTGGGATCGCATCAAGCACTAGTTTATATCAATTAAAAAAACCTGTTACTTCGGTAATAATACCACTAATAAATACCTGTATCTAGTAATACTAGTTATGTACGAGTAGGTATCGTTATTAAGTTTTTATTATACAAGCGTGGGGTGAATGACCTCGATCAATGGCTGCTTAGCAACTGAGTGACAACAATGACGTCATCAAAATGGCTGCCAAGGGGTGGTTGCAGGGTTGTGTTTTTCCGTTTTTCTGCTTATTAATAAACAGGGCATTTCATTAATATAATTCTATTCTATGTTTGCTGATATGAATGAACTTTTTATGTGGAAACAATTATGGGTTATGAATATAACATAATTCTGGAGTTGCGACCGCGTACCAGAAGACGGAGCATTCAAACTGCTCATAAAACCTTTAATTTTTTTTTATGTTGTTTTTCTCACATAATTAGGTCAATCGAAATAAAAATCATCATTTGGGGTGTCTGTCGTTTTGCGCATTTAACGTTACACGTTGTATATGGAAATTAAATACTCGCTTATAATATGGAGTAGCCTATCTATATAAAATCCTTCGGTTTTAACATTATACATAAGGAAGTTTACGCGGTAAATCCCTACTAATATTATAAAAGCGAAAGTAACTCTGTCAGTCTGTTACGCCTTCACGCAAAAACTACTGAACGGATTTAGATCAAATTTGGTAGGTAGGTAGAAGAGACACTGGAATAACACATAGGCTCTCGCCATGGCTCGGGTCTAAATCTAAATACCACCTCGACGGTAATCATTAATTACTCACGTGTATCATACGATGTTTTTTAATACACTTGTGAAGAAAATAACTGTAAAGTAACTGTGTAAAACTAGTAAAATTTTGTGGCGGTAAAATCTGTTTTCTTATGCGCCCCCATTTATTTTTCTTTTCCTCATGGGGGACGACCTGCGCCCATCCTGATACGATAAATAAAATTATGGCGGTGGCGAGGATGAACAAAAAGATTTTAACCACGTTATAGCACTAGTGCGTAATGGTAATCAAAATGTCACAGTTTGGTAACAAGTGCCGTTATATACTTAAGTGCAGTGCAATAAGAGTCACTTTGTGAGCAAGTGTATTGAAAACCTAGTAATAATCCAGGTACTACACGATATTTAGATCACGTTTTGGAATAAAGCGGTTAGAGACTAAAACTCAAGTCGCGGGACGTTAAAAAAAAATCAAAGATGGCGCGACAAGCTTTAGAAGTAAGTAACCTCATCACTCTTAACTTCAAAAGTCTTTGGCTTTTCTCTTTAAAGTTTTAAAATACACTTACACAACAGTATCTTCGGAGATCTCGCGTCCAAACTAAACCAAGGAACTTCACAAATGACCTATCTATCAATTCTTTTCCTGTGTCGAAGAACTTAATGATAAATGGGCAAGCGCGAGTCCAAACTGTGCGAGAGTTCCGTATCTTATGGCCAAGTTCGTGCGACCTAATGAGACTGTCACCGACGTCTCTGCATCGGGCAACGTTGTCATTTTCTCTAATAATTTAAAAGCAATACTGGAAACCAATGCTGTGATTTCCGCTGGTATTTATTTTGTACTTTTTTCAAGAAAAATTGCCAGTGAAAAGAGTAGAAAATAACCCATAGATACACAATGGATGGACAGTAATTCAGTAATCACCTCGCATTCTATGGTACTAGCAATATCGATGCCGTAGCCAGATCTTACTAATTGATCTCTTATTTTTAAAGTAGATAGAAAAGATGGGGATGTCTTGCGTGTTAACGAAAGTCTGGCTGTTCTTTCGAAATGGTTCGCAGCTAATAATCTCCTATTAAATGCGAATAAAACTAAATGTATAAAGTTTTCATTACCGAATGTCCCTCAAGTTGGCGTCAGTCTAATTCTTGATGGCAAAAAACTTGATGTTATTGCGGACACTGTGTTCTTAGGTTTAACTATCGATTCTAAACTACAGTGGGGCGCTCATATTAGAACTCTCTCGGGAAGATTAAGCTCAGCTGCATATGCAGTTAGAAAAATAAGGCAATTGACAGATGTAGCCACAGCTAGGTTAGTTTACTATGCTTATTTCCACAGTATTATGTCTTATGGCATTTTACTGTGGGGATCTGCAGCTGATGTAGACTCAATTTTCATATTGCAAAAGAGAGCTATCCGGGCTATTTATAGGATGGGTCCTCGCGAGTCCCTCAGAAATAAATTTAAAGAAATCGACATTCTCACTCTGCCTTCTCTTTATGTCTTAGAATGCATTTTGTATGTTCGTAAAAACTTAGGACTCTTTAAAATTAGAAGCGATTTTCACAACAAAAATACGCGTAGTAAACACGAAATTGTATTACCCAAATGGAGATTAGCCAAGACCAGCAAGTCATTCCTAGTAAACAGCATACGCTTTTACAACAAGCTGCCAAAGGCGGTAACTGAACTTAGTGAGGGAAAGTTCAAAACTCATATTAAGCGTGTCCTAACCAAAAAAGCATTTTACAAGGTTAAAGACTATGTCGAAGACACGCTTGTTTGGCAATGACTGCCTCTGCACATGTGGCCCCCTGGTAAATCATTAATATTGTGTCTATTAACTGCTCCACTTTTGTTTTAATGTACATTTATTTATTTTTCCTTTAACGAATTGCTTTTGCAATATTTTTTATTTTTTTATTTAGACTTCAACTGCATTCAATTTGTTAGTAATTTATTTTGTTAACAGTTGTAATTATTTATATAGCCTCTTTTTGGAATGTGAATGTGAGAACACTGTATAATCCACAAACACTTAGATAACTTTCTATTACAACTTACTATATTTTTATTTTATTATGATTAATTTTGTGCTTTTGTGTACAGTGTTGACTGGTCTACACTGTTCTTACATAAATCAATCAATATTGTAATAAACACATTTTTTTTAAAAGAGTAACCATGGAGTTTCTTGCCGGTTCTTCTCCATAGGAAACGACCAATTTCGAACCGTGCACTAGCTTCTGACGTTTTATAAGTGCCCTTGTAGGCCTATATGAAATAAAATATTTTGACTTTGACTTGACTTTGATCACTTCATGAAATGGCCAAGTAAAACTAGCCACACACAGCCACAAATATTATAATAATATTCGACAACTATCACAGAACGCCGTCTAGTCTCAAGCTAAGGAAAGCTTGTGTTATGGGTACTAGACAACTGATAAGCATACTTATATATTACTACTCGTAAATACATACAAATTATCACTACATAGTATAAAACAAAGTCGCTTTTTCTGTCCCTATATCTCTATGCACGCTTAAATCTTCAAAACTACGCAACGGATTTTGATGCGGTTTTTTTAATAGATAGAGTGATTCAAGAGGAAGGTTTATATGTATAATATTGCACTCGAGCGAAGCCGGGGCGTGTCGCTAGTTATAGATAAATTAAACCCAGACACAGTACAAATGATCATGCTCACATTTCATGGACATTTTTCCTGGGTGGGAATCGTCCCACCTAGCACAAATGTTTGTGTGATGACCCACGACCTGCGGCATAGCAATAGCCCTGATTGCTATGCCGCACTAACCACTAGACCAACAGGCCAGTCAACGGATTGTCTTGTTTAGCACGGAGGTAATAATTATGACGCGCTAAGAATATTCCAGATTTTTTCCAAAATTGGGGGTGAAACAGCGGTCCAAAGTTTGTAAAAGCTAAGTTATTGTTTTATTTTATTTGCTTTGGCTGACAAAGAACAGAATACCATACAATAATATCGGCACTTAGTCACACATTATTTACACAACTAACATAGATAAACTATAGGTATATAAAGAACTAGTTAGTTATTTAATAAATAAAACGTTTTATTGAATAACTAGCTTATGCCAGCAACTTCGCCCCGCGTACATGAAATATAGCCTATGTACTTTTTTTTACGGTGGGCAAAAATCATCTTATGACAACCCCCGCTCTTAGGTGGAACGGGAGATAGTGTCAGACTCTTACTGACTAAAAACCCACCCCGTCCCTTCTAGCCTCTTCATACCGGGGCTCGAGCTTCCTTTCGGATAACCCTGTCCCCAGTAGGCTTCGACCCAGCTGGGCCCCTCTTACTGCTGACAACTCTTTGAGATAGCCTATGTCCTTCAGAAATAAAGCAGCTTTCTATCAATGAACTTTCAGAGATAAATAAAAAAAAACTTTACCTCTTTATTATATTAGTGTAGACTAACTAGTTTTTATATTTTTTTAATAAAACGCGTAAACAACAAAATCACGGAACCCTAAAACATGAAATCATTAAATCTGTAATTAAATAGGTTAATTATAAATTTAAATGAGCATGGAAATAGGTTGGGTGAAACAATACGGTATTATAAAACTCGTTATTTACTTACTAAAGAAAGTAAAGTAACTAATCTAGTTACAACTGGGTCTTAAGATAAACTTTACGAGTGAGGTAGAAGTAAGACTTATCGCACAGCTTGAGCTACGAGTATTTTCTCGTAAGTAAATCCTTTTTACAAGCTTTTATTAAGTTCATCTGTCCCGATGTTTGTCTGTAATCAAATCTTGCTAACTTTTGATCCACTTCCCGGTTACCGATTGATCTGAAATTTTGCAAGCATGTGTAAATGATATACCAAAATCATTATGACAAGGAGTTGATCTGATGATGGAACCGGAAGGTGGCTAGTTAAACGATACAACCCCATCGAGGCTTATGTGATACAAGTACCAAGCTATAGAAGCTTGCTATGAAAAAAAAAATTATTTTCATTAAAAGCTTGTTTATTGAAGTGGTACGAGTACATTGTGCGTACAGCTAAGGCGTGGAATTGCCTGCCGGAGTCTCGTGCTTCCTGATAAAAACAACCTAGGAGTCTTTAATTGAACCGGATTTATGCGGAAGTGACGCCCGGGTGCCATCATTGTGTGGACTGCTTGAAGGACACGGTGGAGCATACGGTAGAGGTGTGCCCCGCTTGGGCAGAGCACCGCCGTGACCATGTCCGAAGCAAGGCGGAGTGGCAAGCGGTCGCCTTCTTCTGCGAAGCAGTAATGCTAGCAAAGGAAGACGCCGCACGCGTGATGCAACGGTCCTCAAGCCTCAGCCGCCGTCGGGATTTCGATCCCGATTTCCGACCACCGCAGGGCTTGCGGACGACGGTCCGGTAACCGTCCGGACCGAAACCAAGATATGGACAGCGCATATTGTACCACGCGTGCCTCAAGGAGTTGTCAGCAAACCACTCCGCTGCCCCCACAGCCCATTTACTTATTGGGTAGCACGGCAAAAATCTTTTCAAGTCGGTCACTCGTATTTTTCCCATGGCAAACAAAATAATGTCCCCAATAACGGTACTTCGACCAAACAATATCTATACACGAGTATACATATAATTTTGTACGTACTGTTGTAAAGTCATTTATTATGCATTAACTTCCTATAACTGTACTCGCAAGGTCGCTTTTATAAATATAAAGAACTAATCGAGATTCTGTCCTTTGAATTTGATCTGTAAAGTTATTAAAAGCATTTATTTAACTGGCAATGTTTGAACGTATATTCGTTCGGGACGAATCTTGCAGATGGATTTTGAAACAGTTATACCTAACCGATTGAGCTGAAATTTGGTATACCTATGTAACTTGGATGACAATGGATTAATATGGTACCTTGGAGCTGGTCTGATGATGGAGTCGGATAGTGACCATAGGAACTATTGATGGCAACAAGATAACCCCATCGTGTTTGGGCTCTTTGGAATGCTCTTGGTAAGTATTATACCACGCGATAAAAGTTTGTTACGAAAACTAGCTTCTGCCAGCGGCAGCGGTTTCGCCTGTTTGAAAGTAGAAAATTATGCTAAGGCAGTATTTTGCCTCATGTGTTATTCCAAGACGTTGCACAGCACATCAACGATTGCTTCACTGCTTACCATCAGGTCGGATCGCAGGCACTAGTTTATTTATCTTCTATTATGTAAAAAGAGTAACTATTACAACGCACAGCCGAAACTAGGAGCCTAGGAACGTTAAATTTTGCACAAGGCTTCTTTTTAAGACGTAGGCGAGATTTAAGAGCGGATTACCCAAAATACACCCCTTAAGGGGATGAAACGGGGGTCCAAAGTTTGTATGGAGAAACCAACTTTTTTTTGTCACTGGCAGAAGCTTTGTTATTTATTATGATAGATTTGCATTTGACCGCTATCTCACCTGATGGAAAGCGACGATGCGGACGACGATAGAGCGCTTACCTAGAAGCAACCAGGTATCTTCTAGGTAAGCGCGCTCTATCGTCGTCCTATTCACTCTTGATTTAAAAATTCCCGAGTTGTAGCCATCCGGAACAAAAAGCTGTCTTGCTAAAAATAGTACATTTAGTACAAAATAAATTGTACAAGCAACAAGCAATACAATTTCTCCCGCGAGACAAAAGACACGTGTTTACAATAAGTACGTTGTCTTCCTTGAGAACGAGATGACATGTGTCGCGGAAACGCCGTCTGACGTCAGAGAGGGGAGGGTAATAGAATGTGGAGGGCAAGAGTTTATGAAACAGGTGATGGGTACTGATAGTGAGGCAAGTTATGAGGTGCTACAACGTAAACAGCGAGCGAGTGAGAGCAGTGATGGCCCCAACTTACGAGTTGTAGATCGTGGGTTCAAACCCAGCCAGGCGCATTACTTTGTGTAATTTATTTCATCACAACTGCTCTCAAAACGGTGAAGGAAAACATCGTGAGGAAACCGGCATGTCCTAGAACCAAAAATACGAAGTTACATTCACCAACCCGCATTGGGCCCGCGTGGTGGATTACGGCCCATTCCTTCTCCTAGAGAGGAGATCTGAGTCCCAACAGTGGGAACATTATAAGGCCGACTATGCTATGCTATGCTCGTTTTAGTCTTTGGGTAAGAAACCCCAAAAACAGAAGAAGGAGCACCTTCAAAACATTTTTTTTTGTTTTGTGTTTATTATCTTAAGTTTCAACATGTTTTTGTTTTCTACATTGTTTTGTGCACCAAAATAAATTGACTGACCTGTTGGTCTAGTGGTTAGTGGCCCTGACTGCTATACCGGAGGTCGTGGGTTCGATTCCCACCCAGGACAAATGTTTATGTGATGAGCATGATCATTTGTTCTGTGTCTCGGTGTAATTTATCTATTTTATGTATGTATTTAGAAATATATAAAATATAAATATGTTTATCAGTTGTCTAGTACTCATAACACAAGCCCTGCTTAGCTTGAGACTAGACGGCGTTGTGTGGTAGTTGTGGAATATTATTATTTTTCTTTCCTTCTTTTGAAATAAGGAAATAAAGAGCAAACCAGCAACTCGCAACTAGTGCAGCAGTCCTCGATATAACCCACTTAAATAAGTGCAGGCAAAGCATAACAATGTAACACATAATGACTACATAACATTATGTACCAATACTAGGTCAGTGAGCGATATAAACAAGTACTCTATTCGTTCAAGATTTACGATCTTTCACTTCCGTTACTATACTGTTTTTATTATTATTATTGACTAGCTTTGACCCGCGGCTTTGCCCGGGTTTATCAATATACTTGAATTCCTCTCCCCTTTTCTTCCCTCTTTCCTTTGTGCGCAAGTCCGAATCGTCATCATCAACATCATTTCAGCCGACAGACGTCCACTGTTGGACATAGGCCTCCCCTAAGTCCCCTAAGTCCGAATCGTGCTTGGCCGGTTTTCTTCATTTCAAACGAATCAGCAGAATGACAATGACACTTCATGTTACAAGTAAATACTAGAGATAAATACCACAAGTGCATACCGGAGATAAATACTACAAGTAAAGACCTACAGGTACAAATAAATACTCGACAAAATTGTGTTTTAAATTAACGATCAATTTCAGTTGACAGTACTTCAGCCGTACTGCGATTAGATGCAGTTAAGTTAAACAGCATTCAAACCAACCTCCACACACAGGTCAGTGGCCTATAATGTGAGGTTATATTTTTTGTGGCAACATTCTCAATACAAGATGGCGTCTGTCCCTAATTGCGCGGGAATTAGATGTACAGGATGCTTTGAGAAAACTAGTTGCGTGTCTCTTTGTGGGGAGAAGTATTTGATTTACATAATGCAATGTTATATTGTATTTGTATTTTGGTGAGTAAAAATAACCCAGATTACATCCCCCGCCCTTGGGCGGAGCGGGAGATAGTGTCAGACTCTTACTGACTCAAAACCCACCCCGTTCCTTCTAGCCTTCATACCGGGGCACGAGCTTCCTTTCGGATAACCCTGGCCTCAGTAGGCTTCGACCCAGCTGGGTCCCTCCTGTTGCTGACAACTCCTTGAGGCGCGCGGGAACAGTGCGCGCCGTCGACATCTTGGGCTTGGTCCGGACACGCCAAGCTGGTCCCATCATCTTCCCATGAGTACTAACTATTTTCCTCAAATACAAACCGGTAGACATACTCGTAGAAGCACAGTCCGTCAGTAGGACACGGCATTGCAATCAGACCTGCCCTTCGCGAGTGAAAGGCGACCGGCGCGCGCGCATCGCTGCTTAGGTCTTGGGCTACAAGACTTGTTAGTACTTGTACCTCTGAGACTACTTCGTTGTCAGTAGCGTAGCTAGATCAACGGCCCTGGGGCAAAAACAAACTACGACTATGACTGGCCTGTTGGTCTAGTGGTTAGTGACCCTGACTGCTATGCCGGAGGTCGTGGGTTCGATTCCCACCCAGGACAAATGTATATGTGATGAGCTTGATCATTTGTTCTGTGTCTGGGTGTAATTTATCTATAATATGTATGTATTTAGAAATATATAAGTATGTTTATCAGTTGTCTAGTACTCATAACACAAGCTCTGCTTAGCTTGGGACTAGACGACGTTGTGTGATAGTTTGTGGAATATTATTAATATTAAACTAGTGCCCCTTAAATTTTTAGGTTTTATCATATTTTCAAAAACTGTAACGCTACTTTATCTTTTACTAGCGACCCGCCCCGGCTTCGCTCGGGTAACAGTATTTCTCCACTGTTTAATGGATGTTATTATAAATATGAACCTTTCTCTTTAATCCCTCTATCTATTAAAAAAAAACCGCATCAAAATCCGTTGCGTAGTTTTAAAGATTTAAGCGTACATAGGGATATAGGGACAGAAAAAGCGACTTTGTTTTATACTATGTAGTGATGTAGTGATATAAATCCCAAGTTATAAGAAGATTTATCATGAACTTGCACACAATGATATGGAGACATGGTCGTAGTTAATATGATCGGCAACGATATTTTTCACATCTTAATACCGAATCTTCATGAGTAGGCTTTTCGACCAATACTGCTGTGTTCACATTATCTAATTCACTATCTCTATCAAAGCAAAATTTTTCGTTCATTCAATAAGCGGTGTGTTAATCAAGTTTTGGGGCCCCCCAAGCTTGAGGGCCACAGGGCACTGCCCCGCCTAGCCCTTTAGTAGTTACGCCACTGTCGTTGTGCAAGTGCAGCTAAGGCGGTTGCCACGCACCACACAGCGTAGATCGTGAATGCGTGAGTTAACGTTGCTTTTAAGTATCTCCGTTTGTATAGAAAACACGTACAGTCCAACACACCGAAAATGCATCCACGCGCGTTCATGCAAATCACGCGCCTACATGCGGAGAAACATGCAATCACGCGCGTGGGTGCGGGGCGACACGCTAGGTATCACACACTGAGTCTCGTAGTGCCGTGCGTGACTTTGTATAAAATGAGTCAAAGCCTGCGTGAATTTACAAAACGCAACATACGTACGAAGCGTTTTAGGAATACATTCATTATGCGTACAGCTAAGGAGTGGAATTCCCTGCCGGATTCTGTGTTTCCTGATAGCTATAACCTAGGGGTCTTTAAGTCAAGAGTGAATAGATTGCTTCTAGGCAAGTGTGTTCCATCGTCAGCCACATCATCGCTTACCATCAGGTGAGATAGTGGTCAAACGTGAGCCTATACATAATAAAAAAAAAACAACGCGCGTGAGTGCATAAAAATCCCGCACGATGATGCAGATCTGCACTCCCGCAAGTACGCGCGTAGGTGCGTTGACACGCAACATGCAGCGTGATAATCGCCTAAGGGTACCTAAGACCCCTGTTTCAATCAGACACTATGATTAATTAATAGAAGTATGATAAGTTAGATGTAATAACAACGGTTTCCAAAAATTTGCCTTTTTTTTTCAGTGGGCAAAAATCATCTTATGACAACCCCCGCCCTTGGGTGGAGTGGGAGATAGTGTCAGACTCTTACTGACTAAAAACCCACCCCATTCCTTCTAGCTTGCATAACGGGGCTCGAGTTTCCTTTCGGATAACCCTGGCCCCAGTAGGCTTCGACTCAGCTGGGCCTCTGCTGTTGCTGACAACTCCTTGAGGCGCGGGAACAGTGCGCGCCGTCGACGTCTTGGGCACTCGATACCTTATTAACCCCAGGTCTAAACTTCAGATTAAAATACATTTTACTTAGTTAAAAACCCGTTTTACTGTGAATCAAACTTTCTACGATGTTTTGGAAAATTGATTATTACGGTTTATTGTGGATTTGTATGAATTCATGAAATTGATTAGCAGATCAATAAAATTGTAAATTAATAAATCAGTAACAGTTTTTTTATAGGTACCCAATTCTAAATGACAATAGATTAATCTATCAATTTTTTGCTAGATACTAAAGTCAATGACATTTTAATAAACAGACATGTTATACACTCACAAATCTACCGAAAAATGTGTTCCGCGCAGCAGCGGCAGCACTTGTGGTATGAGATCCCCTGTGTTTTATTTACTTTGACATCATAATTGGTACACTTTCTAAACACGCACGAAGGCTTTTATTTTATTTAAGTTCGTATCAGCGCGCAGCGTATGACTAGATCCGATGCGTGACGCCTAAAGGCAAGGATCCCAAGTAGGATCCTTTCGAATCTTCACGAGTGCGCGCTCATAGCAAATCTGTTTATTTAAATATCATTGTTAGTCAATGATATTGATAGTTGAAATGTAGTAACTGTCAAATAGCGAATGCATAAGCGACATTCAACCTAAAGATGACGAACAACGAAACTATACATTTTCTTTGACCGTACATGTATTTTACCTTTGTCCAGCGATAAGATTGGTTTCTCAATTATGACTAATATCTGCCATACTTTCTCATACGCTGTAGTTTCTAAGAATTGTTACAATTCCAATGAAAGTGCCGGCTTACTGACCGATTTCATGTAGATGGTAATTTTGAGAACAATGTGTGGTTTCGTTCTCATATCCGTTTTGTATATCGACGCTTGAAAGGCAAAATGTACCAAGCGACATTGAGTGCTGTACAGGAGAGTGATTTAAAGTTGACAATGACGAAATAATTGGATTCAGATATTATTAATATCATGGTAATTATAGCATAGTCGGCTTTGTAATGTTCCCACTGCTGGGATTCAGGCTTCCTCTCTAGGAGAGGGAATGGGCCGTAATCCACCACGCGGGCCCAGTGCGGGTTGGTGAATCTAACATGTCTTCGAATTTTTTGTTCTAGGACATGCCGGTTTCCTCACGATGTTTTCCTTCACCGTTTTGAGAGCAGTGGTGATGAAATAAATTACACAAAGTAATGCGCCTGGCTAGGATATCATCTTCATGGTAATTGAATTGTGAAAAAGATGGAAGAAAAATATTGCATGTAGCGGTGATGAGAATTTGAAGATGGATGTGTGACGAGAATGGATAAAGTGAGAAATGAGTATAATAGGGGAAATTTGAATGTGGCGCCAGTGACTGAAAAGTTAAAGGAAGCTAAAAAGGAGGTATGAAACGATGTATGCATGTTGCCAAAAGAATTATGAATTTATATGTGGATGGATGGAAAGGGAGGCCAAAGAAAAAATGGAAGGATTGTATGAGAATTGAAATGAAAGAAAAGGGAGTTAACGAGATGCGCCGACCCCAAATAAAACAGGACAAGGGCAGGATGATGATGATGGTATCCAAATCCGACTTTTCCTTAACAAACAATTTTTATTTCCTAAAAACTAGAACTTTAAATCATTCTCCTATATAGTGTACAGAATGTCGCTTAGTAATTTTTGCCATTCAAGCGTCGTTATACAAAACTTATCAACAGTACGATATCCATGTCAATTTGTATCTCGACTGAGTGTTCCTTGCGATCATTTGGCGTCAGTATTTGGGTCAGACGGAGATTAACGATGATCACTTGATGGTGACGCATGGTGTGATATACCCAGAGCTGCTGTTGTCAATTGTTTGCATCGGTGTTTAATTGATGGGAATGAGTATTTATGATACAAGTATTTTTGTTACTTGCGTGGGCTTGCGGACAGCGAGCTATGGGTAGCTCGTCGTCCAGCCGTCCGGTAACCATCCAGACCAAGCCTGAGTCGTCGACGGCGCGTTATATTCCACGCGCATCTCAAGGATTTTTGAGCAAACCGTTGGGCTCCAGCAGAGCCAAAGCCTACTCGGATCTTGGAGCGGTTTCTGTAAGGAAGGTCCGACCTGTATGATGGGCTAAGATAGAACGGGGTGGGTTTTTTTGTCAGTAAAAGTCGGACACTAGGTATCTCCCGCTCCGCCCAAGGACGGGAGATATCATTGGATGATTTTTACCCACCGGAAAAAAAAACAAAGGGCACTGCATGTTATGTACAGTCAGGTTCTATAATTGAGCAGTTCTTCATCCTCATGCCTTTTGTAATTACCTGAAACAAACAAACAAAATAACTTTGAATATTTTGGTTTCAAATAAATCTTTAGTAACATTATTTTGATCGTGAAAAATTCTACATATAATTAATCTGTCTTAGTTGTGCGCGCATAATGTAAAATGTACGAAATCGATGTAGATAACTTTTATACATTAAAATTGTGTGTATCTCGATATAATTACCTAGGCTTTGTTTCATCGAAATCGTTTGACTATATCGAAATATATATGAATTTAAAGTGTTCAAGAAGTAAAATATCACATCAGTCAACACACACAATGACGGTTTAGGCTACACAAAATTCGCCGGGGTCAGCTATATCGCGGGTTCGATTCCCGCCCGAAACAAATATTTGCATGGCCTACAGATAGTTGTTCCAGGTCTGAGTCACAAAATAGGTACAGAAGACAATCTCATGTATGTACTTCACTTTTGATACCTACGCTCGGTGGTCGCGCACTAATGAGCGATTGAGTTGGAACTGTTCGACGAGCGGGCCGAGGCTGTCCGAGATACAGTGTCCGTGAGCGATGTCTATGTGTGCGTTGTGAGAGCGCGCACAGTATGTAGATTGACTTCTGTACCTACATATTTTGTGTCTGTGTGCATGTCAGTTTACATGTTTGGGAACGCACCATACAGAAGTAATTCCTAATATGGCTAACATCTATTTATTTACTTAACGATATAACTTGTCATTTTCAGTCCTGTAGGTCAGTGATAACGTGTAGATAGCCGTGATAAGCTGATAACAGTATTGATAGTAGATAAGAAGTGCTATTAGTGAAAGTAAGGTATTTATTTAATATGGTGGAACAGCTGATTTACTTCGAAAGGAGGATGCCGGATTTCGTATAGGCACCGTCCCCACCCTCCAACAGATATGAGACGGGTGTCATTTGAAGCGTCTAGTTAACCCTTTAACCGCCCGCGTTGGATTAGTCCGATGAGTGTTTTCGCGTCCTATTTGCTAAGGCAGTGTGTTTGCAACTGGGTATTCTATCTCGGTTAGCTGTTTAATCCCCATAGATGACAGAAAAGCTGACGAGATGGAGTATTTGGTCGTGAATATGCGACCCTAGTGGAATAAACGCTAGAATGTTTGTCGGATATATCCGACGTAGGCGGTTAATAGGTTAAATAGAGTATTTTTTATTAGGTGACACTTCTCTAAAGCATGGGATTTAGGTTTTATAAAACTCAAAATAGTAGTAGTTAGGTCAAAATATAATGTTTTATAAAACCTAAACCCCATACTTTAGAGGTGTGTCGCCATAATAAAAAATACTCTATTTAACTAGACGCTTCAAAGGACACCTGTCCCAAGTCTGTTGTTGGGTGGGGACACTTTCATGCAATGCCCTTTAAGAAGACCCCTGTTAGGATGGAAATCACACTTTTTTTTTTAAATTAGTGATAGTCACGCGCTATCTTCTCGTCCAATATACCACAGTGTGTAAAGACGAAAGTCCGGACCAGTGCGTGTTGCCAGTGATGACATATGGTGCCGAAACGTGGTCGCTCACAATGGGCCTCATCAGAAGGCTCACAGTCACCCGAAGGGCAATGGAAAGAGCTATGCTCGGAGTTTCCTTGCGTGATCGAATCAGAAATGAAGATATCCGCAGGCGAACCAAAGTTGCCGACATAGCAAGGAGAATTGCCAAACTTAAGTGGCAATGGGCACCTTGCTCGCAGAACAGATAGCCGTTGGGGCCGAAAGGTTCTGAAGTGGCGACCGCGTACCGGAAAATGCAGCGTCGGAAGGCATCCTACAAGGTGGACTGATGACCTAGTGAATGTTGTGGGAAACCGATGGATGCGAGACGCACAGGATCGTTCGTTGTGGCGACACTTGGTGGAGGCCTTTGTACTTCAGTGGACGTATATCGGCTGAAATGATGAATAAATTTACAGATAGAACTACACTGCTCTCACGTGTGCTACACACGCCGAACCGTCGGTCTCCATACATTTTATATGGAAACTAGACTTGTAGAGGAACAATAGCTCCACGCCACGCGACGTACCGCTACGTACAGTCGGGCGTTGCTTCCGCTATATTCTATTCCATGTTCCTTTAGGTTGGTTTTCTACAATAACACAGCCAAAGCCGTAAGTAAAAGCTAGCTAATAACTGGACTACACTTTCAAAATCAGTGCAACCATAAAAAACACAAACTCACATACCAAAAGTACTCTAACAAAGGATAGCCATTAAAAACCAATCTAGTGGTACAATCAACCTCACGTATAGGAAACTAGGAACTCTTTTCTACCGTCATTATTTCGTAGGAGGCCAAAGAAATGTAGGTCGCCATTACTAGATTGTACAAAACAAATTGTTCTTGTTTTAATTCCAAGATCTTTCATTGACCACCACCGCTAGGCCTGAAACGGAAAATTATGGACATGTGCATTCTCCCTATATTTACGTGCAGAGCGCAAACCTGGTCTTTGACGCTTCAGCAGAGGTCCAGGCTCGAGGTTTGTCAGCGAGCAATGGAGCGCAGCATCCTGAGTGTTCGATTTTCCGACCGCGTAAGGAACGCGCCAAAATTGATCTAGGATGTTACTCGAAAATCTGCTACTCAAAAATGGAATTGGGCCGGACATGTTTGCCGCATGTCGGTCGTCGGATGAGCTGTAGGCTAAAAGAGCCACTTATTGGGTCCCATTGAACGCAAGGCGACATCGCGGCAGACCAAGGCGAAAGTGGAGAGATGAGCTTGATAAGTACCGGAGGGACTGGTCCGCAATGGCCGAAGAGAGACGTGTATAGAAAAGGGAGAGGGAGGCCTTCGCCCAGCAGTGGCACATAAATGGGCTTACTAACTTAATTACAAGATATAAACTAGTGCTTGACTGCGATCCCGACTGGTGGTAAGCAGTGATGCAATCGTTGATGGCGAGGCGCACTAGTTTATTAAGAGCCTATTTACTCTACCCTTGAAGACACCTTAATTATAATCGGATGGGAACACCGCAGCATGCAAATTGTTCCAGTCCTTCGATGTAAGCGGTATAAACGAAGAGGCAAAACGTCCAGACCGTAGAGGCTTCAACAACGTAAGGGTGGATACTCGCTGTAGGGTTGTCCGATGGTAGAAATTAGATGGCGGAATCAAGTCACCCCTCTCCAAAATACAACCTGTAAAACACTGAAAGGCTGGCTACCATACGCCTGTGCTCAAGAAGGCTTTGAAGATTGGACTTAACCAAATCTGGATCATTAATTAGCCTCTTTCTTCGCACGCCTTTTCACTGACTTAGAATAAAAACAAGAAGAATTTGGTTCTGGAATGGAAAGGGGCAGTAATATCAATGGCGAGTACATCACTCACCTTCGGTTTGCCGACGACGTAGTAGTCATGGCTGAGACTACGGAGGAGCTCTGTACAATGCTCAGTGACCTCAGTAGAGCTTCCGAGAGGGTGGTTCTTAAAATAAACATTAACAAAACCAACGTCATGGTAAACATCCACCATCCATGGTAAGCACCCACTCTTATAAAGATCGGAGACTCTACAGTTGAAGTTGTGGGCGACTACGTTTACCTGGTACAGACGGTGCTGTTGGGTAGGTCTTACTTCGAGAAAAAAATCAATCGCCGAATCCGACACGGCTGGGCAGCGTTCGGGAAGCTGCGCGTTTTCTTCACGTCCAACATACCACAGTGTCTCAAGACGAAAGCCCAGTGTGTGTTGCCAGTGATGACATTGACACTGAACCATGGTCGCTTATGGGCCTCATCAGAAAGCTTAACGTCACCCAGCGAATCGCTTAGCGCTCAGCCTGATACGATAAATACAATAAATTATGGCGGGGCGAACTCTTGCACTTTTCCGCTCTAGTGCGGTAGACAGGAAAGAGTGCATCTAAAACCGGTAGTCATTCCTATCGCTTTTGAGCTCGCCAGAGCGGGTTTTTAAATAACCGTATTGAAAAATGAATTTCGTAGTAATAGAGTCGATTTTCGTAGTTCATGTTTTAATGTGGTTAACTATACTAGTTAAATCATAATCAAAGTCATGCTTCACGAGTTTTTTATTGTGAATAATGGACTAGTCAGATGTGGGTCGAGATAGTGATGGTGACGTCATAAAGGGGGTTATTAAGAACCCCGTATTTTGTAATCTGTGTTAGAAAAGAATCTGGGGTGAGTGAAGATTTAGTTGATATGTTATAGCATGGTTGAAATAATTGGTCTTGGGTTCAATTCTTGTGAGGTTTAAATATCTACACTTATAATATTACTAGCTTTTGCCTACGGCTTCGCCCGCGGAGCTTTCCATAGGTGAGAAAATTTTAGTAATCGGACCAGCACTTCCAGAGATTACCTCCTACAAACAAACTTTCTACACATAATAAAGAGCTAAAGAGGTAATCTCTGAAAGTCTGATACTAAGCTAATTTTTACACATAGGCTATATTTTATGTACGCGGACGAAGTCGCGGGCAAAAGCTACTTATATTATCATCATCGTCGTCATATCAGCCGAAAGACGTCCACTGCTGGACATAGGCTTCCTCCAAGCGTCGCCACATCGAACGTTCCTGTGCGTCTCGCATCCATCGGATTCCCGCGACCCTCACCAGGTCGTCGGTCCATCTTGTCGGAGGCCTTCCAACGCTACGTGGTCGCCACTCCAGAACCTTTCGTCCCAATCGACCATCTGTTCTGCGTGCAATGTGCCCTGCCCATTGCCACTTTTTGGCAACTCTTTGAGCTACGTCGGTAAACTTGGTTCTCCTGCGGATATCTTCATTTCTGATGCAATAATTGATAGCTTTATATTGATGTGATAGTTATATTATATTATTATTATAATAGACTAGCTTTTGCCCGCAGCATCGCCTCGCAGTTTGGCCCCACGCAGTTTGGACCATCTGTTCTGCGAGCAATGTGCCCTGCCCACTGCCACTTAAGTTTGGCGATTCATCGTGCTATGTCGGCTATCTTAATTATCTTGCGGTAATCTCCATTTCTGATGAGATCACACAAGGAAACTCCGAGCATAGCATCTTACATAATGAGCAAGATTAAACAATAAATACATTTGTATCTAAATATAGATATTGAAATTCTTTCTTATCGCGTTTTGAGTTAAGATATGAAAAGGTTACGCATTTTAAGGCCATTGAGATGGAATTTTTTGTAGCGCGAGGACCATTGCCTCGCGCGTCGCCCCCCTTTGCTATTATTAGTGCTTCGCAGAAAGAGGCCACCGCCTGCCACTCCTCCTCACTCCGGACCATGGACTGTACCAAGGCCCAGCGCGTGTGATCGCCGCCGCCAATCGACCCCACGAAGACACGGCGGTGCACACCTCTACCGTATGCTCCACCGTGTCTTTCGGGTGGTCCATAGAATGGTGACACCCGGCCGTCATTTCCACTCCCGAACTGACCATCAGTTCGGGAGTGGAAATGACAGCCGGGTCCGGTCCGATGAGAACCTGCGTCATGCGGAAGGTAAGGACGCCGTGAGTGAGGTCTTTCCAGCCACACCTTAAAAAGGTGACTGACCGCCATAATTATGACGTTCCCAGTACTGGTTTTTTTTTATGGTGGGGAAAATCATCCAATGACAACCCCCGCTCTTGGGCGGAGCGGGAGATAGTGTCAGACTCTTACTGACTAAAAACCCACCCAATTCCTTCTAGCCTTCATACCGGGGCTCGAGCTCCTTGTTGGATAACCCTGGCCCCAGTAGGCATCGACCCGGCTGGGCCCGTGCTGTTGCTGACAACTCCTTGAGGCGCGCGGGAACAGTGCGCGCCGACGACGTCTTGGGCTCTGTCCGGACGCCCAGTTCTGGGTTGTGATAGTCGCTGTCGCCATTCCACCATGCGATCCCGCCGGAAGCCTGTCCGCCACTCTCTCTACCACCAGACCAGCGACCCCGTTTATTGTAAATCCAAATAGCTTTCACAGAAAAATAACGCATGAATAAAGCTTGTTCGATACTTCGGCTATCATCGGCTTATTCCGGCAGCGTTCGGTTATCGGATTATATCCCTAATAGCTTTTTAATGGAGCTCTTCCAATGTATTTTTTACCTTCAACCTTTGAGTTACAGAGTTTAAAGTTATTAATAATAATGGAAGGTGGTTAAAGACTATTTTATGCAAATTGAAAGGGTTTTACATTTTTTAATAACGGTCGTGTACAGGAATTTGAAAGTGGAAGTTTGAAAGTGGCGCCAGTGACTGAAAAGTTGAAAGGGAATCGTTTGTCTTGGTATGGTCATGTGAAAAGGAGGGATGAAACGTAAGTTGCTAAAAAAGTTATGTATTTACATGTAGATGGATGGACGGGGAGGCCAAAGAAAAGATGGATGGATTGTGTGAGGAGTGATATGAAAGAAAAGGGAGTTAGTGATAGCGTGACGAGTGACAGGACAGAATGGAAGAAAAAACGTGTTGCGCCGACCCCAAATCGGGACAAGGGCAGGAAGATGATGATGGTCGTGTACTGTTGAGGTAGTGAAAAGTTCGTCTATACTCGATTCACGTTAAGATTAGACATTCTAAGAAAACCTTTTTTACTGTCAGTTCAACCGATTTTAACTTCTATTTCGCAGACATAAGGATGGCATTAGCAAAAAAAAAATGTTACAATACCAACTATTTACTGCAACCGCAATGTGTCATATCACCAACGTAATAAAAGTCAAAATCGGTTGAACGGACAGAGGTTTTTTAAAGGTCTAATGTTATTTTGAACAGAGTATAATCATGAATTAGATTGTTCAAAAAAAATTACCGCAGTGTTGGAACGTGAAAGGCAATTGCAGGAACACAGGATGGTGGTCTGATACTCGCTTTCCACCAGCTACTACAATGTAGGTAACATCCAAGACACTTCCGCCTGACCACCGCTAAGTTCATTTTTGCTTGCACTCGAAACGAAAACTTAAAAGAGTTTGTTTATGTTTTGTTTCGCGACTCCCTGAATAGGGTAAAAAAGTGTGTCAAAAAGTATTACAAAGTCTAAACGACCTTTTTAAAATTCAAACTGGCAACCCCCGTTATGTTTTAGAGTACAGCAACACCGCAAGGTCGTGTTTACAAATGATTCACTCGCCGCTCTCCCAATGCGAAGTCATTGGTTCAAACAAAAACTTTAGAAGGTCGCATTACAGTTGTTTTAATTACCTTTTTAAATTTCCAATTCGTGAACGCAGTTACACAGCAGTTAGGTAATTTTTTTTTTCGTTATTGTTTTCGGTTTGGATACTTAGTCCTTTAAGCCATGACTTCGTGTGAATAGTTCATTAGTTAGTTAGGTAAAGTTAGAAAAATTAAATTAAATAAATTTAATAATTTTCCCACTCACTTTTTAATGTTCCCACTGCTGGGACTCAAGCCTTCTCTCTAGGAGAGGGAGTGGGCCGTAATCCACCACGCGGGCCCAATGCGTGTTGATAGATGTCACATTTCTTCTAGGACATGCCGGTTTTCTCACGATGTTTTCCTTCACCGTTTTGAGAGCAGTGGTGATGAAATAAATTACACAAAGTAATGCGCCTGGCTGGGTGCGAACCTGCGACCTACAACTCGTAAGTCGGGGCCATAACCACTCGGCCACCACAGCCTGCTCTACTTTATATCGATTAAAAAAAAGCCAAGCAGATTGATGACCAAGTACCCGCAATCACAGAAACAAAACGATGAAAGTATTGCTTTGCTAATTTCTTTTTATTTTTTGTTTTTAATCTTCTGCGCCAATTACCGGAAAATCACCTTCTATTGTTTTAAAATAAATTCTAAACGAAGAGGTTCTCAATTCAATTGTTTGTTTTTTTTTTAAGGAGCTAACCAGATGGCAAGCTTTGGTGAGACGGTGTCATTCTGCTCGCGAATCGCGATGACAGTGGTAAGTGAGAAACTTATAGCGTTACTTCTTTAATACTATGCATAGCATAGTCGGCCTTAAAATGTTCCCAATGCTGGGACTCAGGCCTCCTCTCTAGGAGAGGGAATGGGCCGTAATCCACCACGCGGGACTGTTGTTAGACGTGACTTGTCTTTGAATTTTTAGTTTCAATACTATGGTATCTGGCTAAATACGTCAAGCGAAGAGGTCGGTAGCGGGCAGCCTTTTTTTGACAGACGAATCGCCAAACTTAAGTGGCAGTGGGCAGGGCATATTACTCATAGAAGGTTCTGAAGTAGCGACCGCGTACGTTGACGCAGCAGTGGCGCGCCCTCCTCTCAAGGTGGACCAATGACCTGGTGAAAGTCGCGGGAACGCGATGGATGCGAGACGCACAAAACGTTCGTTGTGGCGACACTTAGAGGAGAGGCCTATGTCCAGCAGTGGAGATCTGTCGGTTAAAGTGATGATGAAAAGGTAGGTACATCAAAGAGCAACTTTTATAAAAATAAAAAAATTGCTGAAGTTCTAAGTGTTTATATCCTGACGGTTCATCTTTCTAAGTTACTTACTTATACCTAAACAAGAAAAAAATCATAAACCCATTTAACTGTACGTAATGTAAGACGGTGTTAATATTTTTTTACCCATGAAATTGGTTTCGGAACGCGAATTTACCCAGTCACGTACGGAAATCGCAAAAAAATACATGATTCAATTAGGTCCCGCGATTGACGATTAGCTCGAAGATCGTACCTAAACCGATTGAATTATGTTAAAAGGTAAAGATTTCGTCGCCTTCAGACTGATTAAGTTTTACTTTATTTGTTAACTTAACTGACAGGGAAAACAGTTATAAAAAACAACCTAATTATATCGTCATAATCACAAAACATATTTCAAAGCACATTTTTTTTACAAACGAACATAACCTACAAACGTACAAAGCGAATTTCGCAAACAAAAGGTTAACAAAATTAAAAGTTGATACAACAATCAAAATTGAACCCTGTCATGATTGTTTTAGAGGTTATGAAAGATGCAAATACAAATTGGCGGGCGAGGTCTTTAACCTACGCTAACGGAGAACACCGTTAGTTCCCGCGCAAACAATATGGCTGCCGAAGCAAAGGCTCGTGGCGTAAGTCCTATTTTTTTTAATTGTGAAATCTAATTTTACAAATAAAAATGAGGAGCGATACGGCTGCTAATTGTTTTATTTGTTGGCTTAGCAATTAAAATTTTGGGTAGCGTTCTGTGGCCATTTTAGAAGAGGAGAACTTTTTTTATCTTTGTTTGAAAGTCGTATGAAAGTTATGGTGATAATGAAAATTAAACGCAATGTTTCAGCGTGTGTTTAAAAACACAGTGCTGTCAGACAGGATTCTATGGCCTTTTTTGGCGGGATTTCTTCAAGTGTAATTCAGTGGCCGTTTTTTTATTCACAAATTGATTCTTAGTGGATATTGTGATGTAAAATTGGTGTAGTTTTGTATCTCAAGTGTCTGCGCAACTGGACAATACGCGGAATCATTGTACAGCCGCCGTTTCGGTGAAATGGAGCTGAGAATTGTGTTGTAGTTTTAGCTACCTCAGAGTTTGCCGAAAAGTCAATTACTATGAGAACATTAGAATGTGTTACACCCGCAATCTAAATGTAAACTAATAAACATGGCTTAAAGGACTAAGTATCCAAGCCAAAACATTAACAAAAAAAAAAGTTTATCTAACTGCTGTGTAACTGCGTTCACAGATTGGAAATTTAAAAAAGGGTAAACAGCATTTTAATGGTAACTAATGAAATGAGGTAATAGTTTAGTTACCTAAAACTATTGTCTTTATTACTGTACCTTCTGAATATGGATTGAAAGATACTGGACTCAACAACCCAGGGAATCCTAGTGTGGGGTTCAGGGCTTCATCTAGGTTTCTTTTTTTAGGTGGAAAAAAAGCCGCTCTTGTTTCTGTTTTGCCATAGTGCCCCGGAGATCTCTTTCGCATCATACATGGCCCCAGTAGGCTTCGACCCTGTTGGGCCCCCCTACTACGGTTGCTGATAACTCCTTGAGGCGCGCGTGGAGCTTCATCTACGTTTGTAAATTGAATGAGACAATAATTTATTTTTATTTTAACTATGGCTAAAAAAAACTAAAGACTGAATGGCTTAAAGGACTTAGTATCTGTTATTTGTTGTGTAAACCTACCAAAGTGTTGTCCTTTTTAACCCAAAGGTTGACTGGTAGAGAATGCCTTGTTGCATAGTCCGCCTATGTACCACTACTGTACATGAAGTTTAAATAAATTAAAAAAAAAAAAAGAATGAAAATGAAACGCAATCATTTCACTATGTGTTTAAAAAAACAGGATTCAGGGAAATCAGACAGAATTCTATGGGTTTTTTTATTCTTTAGAGTCAACAGTATTTCTAATCATGCTAGTACAATGCCCCAGTGGGGGGCCAAGTCTATTTCAGCACCATTGGTGTCGTTCAGGTCATCTAGCTCTAGTGATTTGGGACTTTCTAGCAAATGACATTCTTGCACGTTCTTCTCCATAGAAATCTGCGCTTTGAAATGGCCAATGACATCATTTTTCTGACTGATAGAATTCAAAAGAGGCTTGTAGTAAATCTACACTATATTAAAGTTTCATGTTTGTTTACAGGAAGTTTTTTTTTTCGGTGGGAAAATTATCTAATGACATCCCCCGCTCTTGGGCGGAACGGGAGATAGTATCAGACTTTTACTGTCTAAAAACCCACTCCAGTTTCGACTTCTAAAAAAGGAGAAAGTTCTCAATTCAGATGCTTGTATTTTTTTTTACACTCATAATTTCGTCACTTGCCAAACGATTTGAAAAAAAAAATTATTGGAATGGGTATACTTTCTAGATGGCCCCATAGTCACCAAATTGGGATCTGATGATGGAATATTGGCTAAATCTAGGGAACTCCTCAAATTCAATTCAATTTTTTAGTAAAGTCAGTTTTTTTTTTTTGTAAAAAAGTTTTTTTAACGAGTTTAAAGCTCACCAGTGTTACCTCAGTTGCCTCTTGTGTTCAGAGCTATGGTAAATCTCTCGAGTTAAGTATATCAGAGATTTAGATAGCACTCGTACTGGATTATTGAAGAATTCCTTTCTCTATTGAAAAGCTATTCCATGAAAAAGTCATTCACCCTCTCTTACTCTATAGAGAGGGTTGAAGAGGGTTGTAATGATTTAATTCCATTGAATATATCGTAAATAAATATTATGAACGCAAAACGTATTTTAATTAAAATATGAGTACAACTTGACTCTGAGCGGGAAAATGAAAAAAAAAAACAAAGAAATGATTTTAGCGGGATACACGGCTCTTTCATCTATGACATCTTTTGACATATCGAAAAGAAAAATTTTTACAAAAAAAAAATCTACGTAAAAAAATAACTGAAAAGTGAAAAATTACTTGAATTTTGGAAGTAAGTTTGTGTATAATAGTCGTCATAACAACGCAATTTTATTTATTACATCAGTTCTGCTGTGATCCTATGAGAAGTTCCGTTCAATATCTTCGAAGTTCATCATCGGATAATAACAATATTTCTATGGAACCAACTCGGAAATATACCATTCAATCAAGAAAATAATTTTCAAAATCTGTCCGTCCACAATTGACCGAGAAATCGGTGAACATTAAATACAATCAGCCGAACATAGAACCTCCTTCTTATTGAAGTTGGCTAAAAATGGCGACGAAATCTCGAAATTCATTTGCCAATACTTAACAATTAATTTAAATCTAAGTTAATCAGTAATTTATGCGAATTTGTCAAGCACGAAAAGCCAACTGTTGAGTAAGTTGTGAAGTATAGCTGTCCGTTTCGTTACCATGACAACGTTACAGAAATAATTGGATTTATAAAGGGTATGAAATATTATATCTAGTGGAAGGTAGGTTTATGGAGAAATAAGGATTATCTTGCTTTCAAAGTATTTCTTTTTTTGTTGAAATTTGAAGGTGAAAAGTACGTAATATTTGATACTGGTTTTATTTTGAAATTGGGACTTTGTGCCTGAATAAATATCTATAATATATATTATTGTATGTAACTATATTCATAAATAATTTATAGTTAAGCCAAATTGTTTATTAACCCTTCAGATACCGTCAATTAGAGACACAATAGTAAGACAATAGATGCGCGGCCACCGGTGGTCGCTTGGGGATTCATGAATTAAATATAGTCAAAATAGTATTTTTTATATTATTGTTTATGATTTTAAGTTTATACAGGGTTATTTGTAAAACACTAGCAACCTCTTGGACATCTCACTCATCTTATGTTAAGAACATCATAAACGACAACTTTTGTTCTATGACTTTTAAAAAGCCAAGTGAAGCAAGCGACAGAACAATAGCGGGGGTGAGCGGGGATCGCGTAGATTGGTACAGCAATACAGAGTTCAAATGTGTTAGATAGAACAAAGATATTTTGAAGGTTGGTTTTTGGTAAATGTATTATGTTTTGTAAAAAATCATAGAACAAAAGTTGTTGTTTATGATGTTAGTGATACAGTCCTGCAAGGTTGTTAGTTTTTTACAAATAACTCTGTATATATATTACTAGCTTTTGCCAGCGGCTTCGCCCGCGTACATAAAATATAGCCTATGTCACTCAGGAATAAAGCAGCTTTCTATCGGTGAAAAAATTTTAGCAATCGGACCAGTACTTCCAGAGATTACCTCCTACATACAAACTTACAAATTTTACCTCTTTATAATATTAGTATAGATTATAACTCCATTCCAGAATACCATATACTCAGGAGTAAATGGTTTTTTAATTTCAACTCGATTCTCAAGCGTTCTTGAGATAAAGGGTCTTGACAGACAGACAGACAGACAGACGGACGGACAACCAAGTGATCCTTACTATTATTATTATTGTTTGTTTCACAAAACTAAGTACCTATGTTTATGTGTTTAATGAAGGTACTCGTACATTTATGTTTGTGATTGTTAACATTTTTATTTTATTTTTTGTTAATGTATGTGCTTATTTTTGTAATGTTATTGTGCTTTTGTATTATTTAATTACTTGTTTGTTTTTCTGTGTGCATTAAATAAATGATTTATCTATCTTATCTATCTATCTATCCTACAAGGGTTCCGTTTTTTCCTTTTAAGGTACAGAACCCTAAAAAACTACAAAATAAAACCCATTCAGCAAACACAAGTAGGCCGGTTCGTCACTCACGGCTGACTTACGTTAAGCCTATTGTCAGCAACAATGGTACAACAATGTGAACACTGAATCAAGCCTTTTAATTCACTAGTGGCTATTGTGGTGCGGATATGTTGTACTGTAATAGATTACTGTATTATAGTCTGCACTGTCAATGGGTATAAATAGGCCGTATTTTTTATGACTTCTCCCACACTAGTGCTTTTTGACTTACTGTCGTTTGGGACACGTCATGTTCGGACACAGTGTCCCAATTAACATTTTTTTTTTGGTGACGATTCGGACACCGATAAAAAAAAAACTGTTTTGTACAGTCAGATGACATAGTTTTCATTCTTTAATTCTTTACTGTACACCATGATAATATACAAAATATGTGGAGTTCATGTACATAGGCGCGAGCTTAACTCAAAGTTTGAGTTTTCTTCCAGTAAACCATTGAGTGATAAAAAGAGATCACAGTAGAGGGTAGGATCCAGTGCACAATTTAAAACTAGCAAGTAATATGAATAAAATAATACATAAACATACCTACATACATTTTGTTTGATGAATTTTAATTTACACTAAGTTAGGTAGTATAAATTAATATTTTTCAAATAAAACTTTTTCATCTGACTGTACAAAACAGTTTTTTTTATCGGTGTCCGAATCGTCACCAAAAAAATATTGAAATTAAAAAGTGTCCATTGGGACACTGTGTCCGAACATGACGGGTCACAAACGACAGTATGCCTTTTTTTGCGTTGTGAAGTAATCTCAAGCCGGGTACTCACCTACGAAAGAGAGTTTAAGAGAATAGAGTGAATAGGCTCATAAACTAGCGCGCCTCACCATCAGAGATTTCATCACTGCTTACCATCAGGTGGGATCGCAGTCAAGCACTAGTATGTATCAATAAAAAAAAATACGAGCGTAGCAGATACAGTAACCAAATTTTATAGAACAAGTAACTAATGAACATCAAAATAAAATCAATTTGTTTATGTTTGTGTGATGAGCATAATCATTTGTTCTGTGTCAGGGTGTAATTTATCTATAATATGTATGTATTTAGAAATATACATATAAGTATGTTTATCAGTTGTCTAGTATCCATAACATAAGCTCCGCTTAGCTTGGGACTAGACGGCGTTGTGTGAGAGTTGTGGAATATTATTTATTTGTTTATAAGTAATTACTGTGCTTGACTGTACCTGTACGCTATCAACAAACGTTCCATTTTTAAAATTTTGAATTTTCTTTTGTTTTCCTTTTACCAGCCAGGAACACTAGTGGTGTCCCATAGTCGATTAGTAAGTAGTTCGGTTCAGTAATGCTAGGGTTGCATGTCTAACAGCCATAGTGTTGCCAGGTTATCGTCTGATAGCATCTAATGGCTAACTCATTTCTTACCCCACTGACGTAAACTCAAAGTTTTGTAGGAAACCATTATTTGTGCAACGGTTTGGTAAAAAGGGAATTCTGACAATATTTTATTAGATATGACAATGGCAAATATATGATGGCTTGTGTTTTTAGGCGGGAAATCATCTAATGACATCTGCCGCCCTTGGGCGGAGCGAGTCAGACTTTTACTGACTAGAAATCCACTCCTGTTCCTTCTTTGCCATTGTTCCAGGGTCTCGAGGATCTCATTCGCATCACCCATGGCCCAGTTAGGCTTTGACCTTACAGGGCCCCTACGGTTACTGACATCTCCTTGAGGCGCGCGTGGAACACTACGTCAACTACGTGCTGACGGTGGGTGAGCTACCCATTGCTCGCCGTCCGCAAACATAAAATGACTTAAACGCTGAACTTTGTGCAGATTTACCTTTTATGATGGAAAAATGAGAAAACATTTTCTTAATTTCACTTTTTAAGTGGATAAAACGGTCGTTGTGGCGACGCTTGGGGGAGGCCTATGTCCAAAAGTGGAAGTCTTTCGTCTGATATGATGATAAAGTGGATGAAACGGAGATCAAAAAACTCTTTCACGTGGGCAAAGCAGCTAGCAGAAAAAGCAGTAGTGGCTGATTGGTAATGGCTCCGACTTACGAGTTGTAGGATCGCGGTTCAAACCCAGCCAGGCGCATTACTTTGTGTAATTTATTTCATCACCACTGCTCTCAAAACGGTGAAGGAAAACATCGTGAGGAAACCGGCATGTCCTAGAACTAAAAATTCGAAGACATGCGACATTCACCAACCCGCACTGGGCCCGCGTGGTGTATTACGGCCCATTCTCTCTCCTAGAGAGGAGGCCTGAGTCCCAGCAGTGGGGACATTAAACCGTCTTCTATCATTACTTAAACAAAAATATGATTGGTATAACAAAATATTAAACGACAATAATTCCCCCTTGTCATAACAAGTGCCATCATTACTCTTTCAACCCTCCCCCAACCTTCCCCCTCAAAATATTTAATTACAAATAAAAGATAACCTCAAAAAGAAAAACTCTTTTGTCTTTTAATCTCTCGTTTGGCGTGAAACCGTAGCTTTTCATAATTTATGGATGTTTAATACTTCTGAATATAAAGGATCTCTTAGTAATTTGTAATTAGGAGGGATAGATTCGTTTTTAATTATGAAATGTCAGATATTAAATAAATATTAGGCTTTTTAGGGCTTAGTGACTTGTGGCTAAATAATAACAGCTATCTTTGAGGGTTTTTTGTCTCGAACGATTTTTGAATCGAATCCACGAGTCCCACGACCTCCAGCATAGCGGTCAGGGCCAATAACCACTAAACCAACAGGCCAGTCAAAACAGTACCCTAGCCAAGTTACTAATCTGCAATCGTTAACGCTAGTAGAAAGCTTCAAATGTACGGGAATAACGTCATGTCAAAGCTCAGTCATGTGGTCAGAACAAAAGAATTCGGGCGTGGCCTACTCGAAGCGTTCGACGCAAGCGAAACGGTTGCAACTTGGTTGGGGAAGCAGTAGGGTACGTTGAAGTTAGAACTACATTAGACCGACGCACACGTGTGTAACACGCCTGATTTGTACGTAGAACGACGTCGCGTGGCGTTGATGTAGTGTAGCTCTACAAGTCTAGTTTCCATATAAAATGTATGGAGACCGACGCGCCTAGATTGCTTGTGACCCACGTGTGAGCAGTGTAGTTTGTATCGAGAAACCTGCTTTCACACGGACGGAACTTAGTCATCAAGAAATAAAAATGAAGCAATATCTTTTTATCCGCCCAAGTTTTTATTTCGAACGAATAAAATATCTTTATTAATTAGGAATTTGTTTGGTAACGATGAAAGCTTCCTGCTAATAGAAGTTGTTGAAAATTGATTCTTTAAAACCGAGACAAAAGAAGAAATGTTTGTGTGAGAAGCATGATCATTTGTTCTGTATGTCTGGGTGTAATTTATCTATACATATATGTAAGTATACTGGGCGTACTTTGCTCTCCTTGACACTACGCGTGACCCAAAGGCTGGCTTTTACTTCGGTCAAAGGATAAGCATTGCCATTCAGCGTGGCAATGCCGCCAATCTTTTGGGCACACCAGTCGACAGCGATACGGAGGAATTTTTCGACGCCTTTCTTAAAATTGCCTATTTTTTTAGTTCTTAAGGGTTTTTATTATTTTTATTTTTTAAGTTGGTTTTACTGAATTGAAGGTTTGTTTTTGGTACAAATATATATGTGTTTACAAATATATAAGTATGTTTATCAGTTGTCTAGTACTCATAACACAACCTCTGTTTAGCTTGGGACTAGACGGCGTTGAGTGATAGTTGTGGAATATTATTACTATTCTATCAGTTCCAAAGAATAGAACAAAATGTCAAGTGAAATATGACCGTAAACAACACCCACGCAAATTCCTTCAGGGAATCCAGACGAATAAAAAATGTATAAATACAAATGAAATAAATCAAAGTACAATATGTAACGAAGCTGCCATGTTTGTTTATGTATTAATTTTCCCGCCACAGCATCGCTTGACAACGCCAGAAACATTCTCATTAAAATGATAATTAATAAATTAACATGATTTTACGAATTGCGTTAATTATGTAGGTCTGGTGGGGGAGGCGTCCCCCTATGTAGTAATTGATAAATCGATAGTATCCGAGGGTATCAAGCAAATATAGAGCGCGGGAATCCGATGGATGCGTGACGCACAGGACGGTCATTGTGACAACGCTTGGGGTAGGCCTATGTCCAGCAGTGGACGTCTTTCGACTGATATGATGATGATAATGATGAGAGCGCAGTAGTAATGGCCCCGATTTACGATTTGTAGGTCGCGGGTTTAAACCTAACCATGTGCATTACTTAGTGTAATTTATTTCATCACCACGACGCTCAAAACGATGAAGGAAAACATCGTGAGGAAACCGGCATGTCCTAGAACCAAAAATTCGAAGACATGTGTCATTCACCAACCTGTACTGGGTCCACGTGGTGGATTACAGCCCATTCTCAATCCTAGAGAGGAGGCTTGAGTCCCAGCTGTAGGAACATTATAATGGATTCATTGATTATATATGTTGTGGTCTCTGTTAGGACTTAGTACTGTACGTTCATGGTTCTCATTCTCCCATTTGACAACCACCATTTAAATTCTTCAAAAGCCTTATCCACTCTCGAAGATTGTCGTCTAAGGACACAAAAGCGGACTTATGCCTCAGGCTTCCTCTATTAGTCAAACTGAGGTGATGGAGAAACAATATGGCATGTAAATAAAAAATCTATTTCACCTGATAGTAAGTGATGATGAGGTCGACGATGCAGCACATGCTAAGAAGTAACCAAATTCACTCTAAATAAACATATTTTCCTTTCCTTCTTTCCTGACCAGTAGGCATTACAGAGTATCTCTATCATTTATTCATACCCTAACGCACAATATTTCATTTCGGATAAGCCATATTAACGGATATTAAGAAGGTTCTAAGTGCTATCCAGAAATAAGATCGGACTTGGACTAATGTAATAAATTTCATTTAATTAGAGATAGGCTGGGCGTTATCTGATATGAAGGGACCTAATATCAGTTATTTTGATTAAGAAAGTATTAATTAATATTCCGAGCTGATGAAATTGCCACATTTCTACAGGTTCGTTAATTTCTCTCTATGATTATTATTTTCTACCCATTACAATCTCACTCACTCACGTACAGCTAAGGAGTGGAATTTCCTGCCGGAGTCAATGTTTCCTGAGCTACAATTTAGGGGTCTTTAAGTCAAGAGTGAATAGGTTACTTCTAGGCATCGTCGACCACATCATCGCTTACCATCAGGTGAGAGGGTGGTCAAATGCGAGCCTATCAATAATTAATAAAAAAACAAATGAAAGAGGTCAGGTTAGTGGTAGTTAATGGCTTTGTAGGTGGGGCAGGCGTGCCTCAAAGTAGGGCAATGCTCATAGGTCAACTACAAATAGCAAACTTGCGATCTAAGTGTGCGTGGTCTGTTAGTTGCGTGATGCGCGTTCGTATTAGTTTATTGCCTGTAGTGGAGTTACAGGGGACACTCGTTGTAGTACAAATCAGAAAGTATGTCCTTTCTAGCCTCTTTCATCTTTTCTGTGGTCTCACTACTGCTTTAGTTATCTTTAGTAAATTGGTGGTAACGCAGTTTCATCAAAATTATTTTCTTCTGTTCTTTATTTTTAATCTTCTGAAAATTCATATCTTCTGTTCTTCAATTTTGACTGGCCTGTTGGTAGTTTCGTTTCCCGCTTAGGACAAATGTTTGTGTAATGAGCACGATCATTTGTTCTGTGTCTGGGTGTAATTTATCTATAATATGTGGGTATTTATTTAGAAATATATAAGTATACATACATACATAACACAAGCTCTGCTTATCTTGAGACTAGACGGCGTTGTGTGATAGTTGTAGAATATTATTATGTATTTTAATTTGACAACTGTCAAAATAAATGTTAAAAAACGCTTATTAAACTTTATTTCTATTTCAAACTTTCATAACTTCAGAGACTGCAATACCAGAATAAAGAATCCAATACCAGATCGTTCCAAAATCACCAAAGATTTAAAATCCTTCCATTATTCTTCAAAATTCTCAGCCTGGCACATCCGCCCAGCTGACGACGTTATGCGCCAACGAACAGGAAGGAATTTTTAAAAAAGGAACCCTAAGTTTCCCGCGTGTCATTGACAGATGCGTCCAAAATGGCCGCTCGTGGTGTTGCCAGTAATAAATATTCAACGATTTATTGCGTGTTGTGTTTTAAGGTTTTAACAAATGGTGGGCGTACATTGTGTTTTTAGTATTGAAATTAATTAACTTTGAGGAGTTATGTATGATTGTTTGTGGCGAGGAATATCTATGCGGAAAATAGGTCAGTTCCGGTTCCCACGGGTGTCGTACAATACGTACGGAGGTATTCTGACAGGTGAACGATATTAGAAAGCATACACTTTTGTAATCCATCATTTTGTATTCGTGTTCCATCAATATTTGGCATAAACTTTTAGAGGTAAGCGGAATAGGGTGTTTACTCTTCCCTTTTCAATTTCCGTACAGAAGGAAGTCCAGACATCGACCAGAAAGGCGTTTGGTCTGGTCCGGGCAACTGCACGATGGTGTATTCCAGAGTATGATATGTCCTAATCAAGCGGAAAACTTTCTTCTTAGGGCTTAAACGGGCTTGCTGACCATAGGTAGCTCACTTTCCGACCGTCTGGTAACTGACCGGACCGTGGCTAAGACGTCGACTACGCGCACTGTTCCCGCGCGCCTCAAGGCAACAGCAGGAGCCCAGCTGAAGCCTACGGGGGCGAGAGTTATCCGAAAGAGAGCTCCGAGCCCCGGTATGAAGGCTAGAAGGAATGGGGTGGATTTTAGTCAGTATGAGTCTGAAATTATCTCCCGCTCCGCCCAAGAGCGGAGGTTGTCATTGGATGATTTTTAACCGACTTCTAAAAAAGGAGGAGGTTCTCAATTCGGATGTTTGTATGTTTATTTTTTGTTGGAAAGGGTATACTTTACAAATGGTCCCATAGTCACCAAGTTGGGATCTGATGATGGAATCTTGGCAAAATCGAGGGAACTCCTCAAATTCAATTCAATTTTTTAGTGAAGTCGGTTATTTTTTTTTTTTTAAGTTTTTTTGCCCACCAAAAAAAAATGGCCTCCAAGATCGAAGTCTATTTTCACAGCCTTACTGGAAGTAAGTCACTATACAGCTAACTGTATGGCGACAAGTCTTTTCATCTATGAAAGCAGACGACTGCAATGAAATATACTTTAAAAACAAATAACACGACCGCATGAAGGGCTAAGCCAGTCTTATCAGAGAACCACAGGCCAGACTGAATACAATCCACATCTCTCCTCATTATTTTTAACCCTGGCAACTCTATTCAAATTCCATTTTTAATTTTTAAATCGACTAACAAACGCGACCACGCCGGGACTTGTTTTCTTTTTAGTCGATTTTTTGAAAGCAAGATGGCGTGGGCGACTGGTGACGTTATTCAGTTGCTCTTAATTAATGTTTGTAAAGCAATTTAGCCGTCATGACGTCATTCCTCGTGTGGAGGAGAATTCAGGGAAATGTACGATGTTCTGGTGTGGCTGTAATGATATAAGGAAATGAATGGGAGGAGGAATTATGTGTCATATATTAGGAATGTAACAGCTAAGAGAGTATGAGTAAATTGCGTGGAAGATAATATCAATAGCTAAGGTGGGTTGGGGGTTAATCTTGATAAATTAAGGCCGGAGTGATCTTATGATATGTTGATGAATGAACCATGCACTAGCTTCTAAATGGCTCATGTAGGTCTGTCAAATGAAAACATTTTGTATTTATTTTATGATTGATTTGGTATTGAAAACCAAAAATTAAATAAAAATAATTAACGTTACTGAAATCTAATAAAACCGGGTACTATGAAAACAACAATAAATTCATTAAAGTAATTAATTACCACCACTGAATAAGCAAAGCCCTTGCTTTTCTTAGACTTCCATTTAATTGAGATCGTAATTACAAGCTAATTGCGACTACTCGGCAATTATTAAATTTAGTCATAACCCGAGTTTATGGATACTAATTTGTTTGTTAATTAAAGTACCTGTATGTTAACGTATAAGTGCTCGGCTAGACTGGCAGCGTGGTGCGGAGAGCGGTGCGGGTGCGGGAACGTGCACATGTTGCTTGACTACACTCAGCGCGGTGCGGGGAGCGGTGGGGATGTTGCTTGATCACACTGGCAGTGCGGTGCCGGGAGCGGCGCGGGTGCAGGAACGCGCACATGTTGCTTAACTACACTGGCAGCGCGGTGCGAGGAGCGGTGCCGATGTTGCTTGACCACACTGGCAGCGCGGTACGGGGAGCGGTGCGGAGAGCGGCGCGGGTGCGGAACGCACGCTTTTTGAATATTTACCTTTTTTTAATTTGAGTACAAATTACGTTTACGCGACAATAAAAAAGTAGTAAAAATATCCATAGAAAATGTATTTTAATAAAAATATGATATTTTAAATCAGATTTACCCTATCGTTAAATACTTGTCTTATTCGTCATCTTAATAAAAAATAAAAAATAGAAATAAAAAAAATAAAAAAAAAATATTTCAAGGCAGGCGGCCAGTCCACAGTTGTCTGTGCCACCCGTCCGTGCTTTCTCATGACGCTGCACGCACGGTCGAGTTATTCCCAAAAAGCGGGACTTACCTGTCCCGCGCGGGACGTTTAATTATGATTTAATAATCGGGACGTCCCGCCAAAATTGGGCCAAAGCAACTCTTTCAAACAATTCCCGCATTTGACTTCAAAATTCGTAAAGAGCATATTTCTTCCCAAAGGAAATTATGAGAACCCATTTTCCTTAGAAAAACCTTTACAAGGAGCTTAAGAACATAAAGAAAATGACATCAATAAGGTTTCAATTTTTATTAAAAGAAAAAAAAAACCTTTTCCACAGTCTATAGCTTTTAAACAAAAGACAGATACTTGAACTCGCAAACCCCTAATTAATTCTGATGAATTCTATTCAGTTTATAAAAATAAGGTAAAATGCCCGAATACGTAAAAAAAGGAGCGAAAAAGAAACTTCTGATGGTACCTGAATTCAAATTAGCAAATAAACTGTTTGAAATAAACCCATATTAGGGTAGGTGTACACAGAGCGATTAAAGTTGCGTGACCTTTGCTTTAAATAGTGACTGCTGATCTTTTTTAAGTAATCTTAGGGGCCGGCCACACAGAGAAGACGCAAGGCACGGACCCGTCGCAGTCGCGGCGCCCGTTTAATCTACTTGCAAAAAAAATGTATACAGCCGTCGCGACGTCAAACATACAGAAAAGACGGGACGCCGTCTTTTCTGTATTGTTCGCGACGGGTCCGTGCCTTGCGTCTGTTCTGTGTGGCCGGTGCTTTAGAGTTTCTTGCCGGTTCTTCGTGATAGGAAAAGATCAATTGAAACCGCTTTTGACGTTTTATAAGTGCCCATGTAGGCCTTTGATTTAAAATGATTTATTTTTTAAATCTTTATAATTATACAGTAGTGGGGCAAAGGCGAAACTAGATTATCTCACATTAAGGTTAAATTACTTATTAAATTGTGGGAGGAACTTAATTTGTATAAGTAGGCATATATTGAAAATTGTTTTGCTCATGGAAAAATTTACATCGCCGCTTAGGTATAGGCTTAGTAATAATATCTTGAAATCAAAAAATGAACTAGTTTAGACTAGTAACAAAGAGGTAAGTCTACTTAGACAGCTATCATGTGGCACGATTAGATTTACAAAGATGCATTTATATAATACATAAAATAATAGAATACAACCATTCTATTATTTTATGTTTTTTTTTTACCAATTACTTTGCTTTTTGCCTTAGTTTATGTCATGATTTGTAGGTACTGATGCCTTTAACCCTTCAGATACCGTCAATTAGAGACACAATAGTAAGACAATAGATGCGCGGCCACCGGTGGTCGCTTGGGGATTCATGAATTAACTGAATATCAACACAAAGTTGCCGGCAACACTACCGCTCAACAAAAAAGTTGCCTCCTAAGCAAACATCCTAAATTCCTGACACTGGCTCAATTATCTTAATTACGGCTTTTTTCCTTTCTATTACAACGTTTCTTTCTTTCACGAAAGTTCCTCTTTGTTTCGCAATTAGCTAGCGAATGTTAATGAAATTAGATGCTTTTTGCTAAGAAACCATGTATGGTGGACTAGCCAGGAAGGTCAGAAAGGAGATCATTCATGCATTGACTGGCCTGTTGGTCTAGTGGTTAGTGGCCCTGACTGCTATGCCGGAAGTCGTAGGACAAATGTTTGTGTGATAAGCATGATCATTTGTTCTGTGTCTGGGTGTAATTTATCTATATTATGTATGTATTTAGAATGGGCTAGTTGCCTAAAAAAATGTAATTAGTCCGTCTTTTAGATTATTCAAAAATAAGGGACACGTATTTTTTTATTTGTAAATTAAACCAAAAATGACAAAGATATAGCCCATTAAAGTTACGTGTAACGTCACGCCGTGCTAAATTTTTTCGCACGGGGTGACGTCACACGTAACTTTAATGAGCTGTATCTTTGTTATTTTTTGTTTAACCCTTCAGATACCGTCAATTAGAGACACAATAGTAAGACAATAGATGCGCGGCCACCGGTGGTCGCTTGGGGATTCATGAATTAATCTAATAAAGAAAAAATACGTGTCCAATATTTTTTTATAATTTAAAACACGGACTAAATAAAATGTAGTTATTTTGACCCAGGAAACTACCCTATTATACACTCGTAAGTATGTTTTTCAGTTGGCTAGTACTCATAAGACCAGCTATGCTTAGCTTGGGACTAGACGGCGTTGCGTGGTAGTTGTGGAATATTACTTGTTCCATTGTATTTAGTAGTAGAGTACAGCCCCAGCTTACGAGTTGTATGTCGAGCTCGAACCCAGCCAGGCGCATTACTTTGTGTAATTTATTTCATCGCCACTGCTCTCAAAATGGTGAAGAAAAACATCGTGAGGAAACCGGCATGTCCTAGAACCAAAAATTCGAAGACATGCGACATTCACCAACCCACACTGGGCCCGCGTGGTGGATTACGACCCATTCCCTCTCCTAGAGAGGAGGCCTGAGTCCCGGCAGTGGGAACATTAAAAGGGTAATTATGCATTATTATATATATAGTATTAGCTGGTGCTAGCCACCTCGTTTTCGTAAAATAGCACAATATGGCATTGTGTTTGATTCTTTTTCTAAAATAAAAGTACAACCATATGTTGGTTACTTTTATTAAAATCTTTTATTTAGTTTCACCTGTCCCGATGTTTGTCTGTCATCAAATCTTGTAAATTAAATTTGACCTACTTCCCGGTTACCGATTGAGCTGAAATTTTTCATGCATGTGTAAATCAGATGACAATGCAAAATAATTATGACATAGAGCTGATCTGATGATGGAACTGGAAGGTGGCTATAGCAACTTGGTAGTTAAACGACACAACCCCATCGAGTTTGGGCTCGTATGATTCGTCTTGACGACCGACGATACCGAGCTATAAAAGCTTGCTGTGATAAAATATTGTTTTACTTTACTTACCGGTAGTCTATAAAGCATCAGTTATTTAAGAATGAAAGTCCTATCAAAATCGGTCAAGACGTTTCGGTAATTACCTGGAACAAACAAACATACAGATTAAGTAAGATGTGTAAGCAGGCCTACAGATCATTTTAAAACTTTTTTAAATCCCTGGAACTCCACAAATACATATAATTATTAATCAATAATCATTTATTAGCCCTTCAGATACCGTCAATTAGAGACACAATAGTAAGACAATAGATGCGCGGCCACCGGTGGTCGCTTGGGGATTCATGAATTAGTAGCGAGTGGTTTAGTGGTAGTGGATACAGATCTTATAAACATTCATAGGTCGCTGTGTTATGCCTAGAGGCGTACAAATATGGTTGCATGCATAGAAAAAAAAATACAATATTAATCATGCGAGAGGTAAATTCCAATTATTTGCTAGGTATGTCAAAATTAATTCAATGATGATAATTCAAGATAATCAAAAAATGTAAATGTCATAATATGGAGTAATGTCAATTCGCGCATTCAATATGAGAATTAAATAATAATAATAATAAAAAAAGTTATTTCTATAGTCAAATAAAATAAATAATTACTAAATTAATCCATCATTTGGAAATTCATCACTTGTATAATAACATTTTTCAATTAATAACAGTTTCAATTTTTTTTTCAATTAGAAGGTTATCTCTGAAAGTACTGGACCGATTGTTAAATTTTTTTCACCGATAGAAAGCTGCTTTATTCTTGAGTGACAGACTATATTTTATGTGCGCAGGCGAAGCCGCGGGCAGAACCTAGTTAAGGTATGATTCCGAACCACGCTGCACGCAGCAGTGCTGCCGCGGCACTACTGGTCCCCATACAATTTCTATAAGCTTATATGAGATTACATTCAAAGCTAGGCAGCAATGTCGCGGCAGCAATGTAGCCAGTGTGGCTGTGTGGCAGCACTGCGGCGACAACACTGCTGCTTGTTGCCGAGTTCGGAATCATACCTTTATGAATAATGTCCTTTTGTATAACAACGTACGACAAAGGTTTTTGTTTTAGAGTAGTTATGTTGCCTGAAAAGGGTTTTTCATTGTGTACTCCATTTGTCAGGCGTAGCCTTGGGCTAGGTAAAAGGTTACAATTTTAACTATCTGTTATTTATTTGTTCTACCACAGATTTTTTGTAAAACACTTACAATCTTGCAGGACTGTATTGCTAACATCATAAATAACAAGTTTTGTTCTATGACTTTTTACAAAACATAATACATTTACCAAAACGAAACTTTCAAGATTTCGTTGTTCTATTTAACACATTTCAACTCTGTATACCTACCCAAGTCTGTACGATACGACGCAAGCACATAAAGCACCCCAGCCACCAGATCCCTTCCTCTATTGCACTATCGCTTGCTTCGCATAGATATCCGTGTATCTAACAAATTTCATTTTTTTTTCATCACCGTAAGCGCATCAAGCACCCCCAGCCCACCTAAGCTATTTGTACTATCGCTTGCTTCGCATAGACTTCGTAATATTTAGAAAATTCAATTTAAATATTTTAATTTTTGCATATGTGAGTAGTCACTGGCGCATCATGCTTATCGGCTAAGGTTCAAAGAACACTATTGGATCTTTTTTATGGTAAGGAAAATCATCCAATGACAACCCCCGTCCTTGGGCGGAGCGGGAGATAGTGTCAGACTCTTACTAACTAAAAACCCACCCTGTTCCTTCTAGGCTTCATAGCGGAACTCAAGCCCCCTTTCGGATTACCCTAGCCCCGATAAGCTTCAACCCAGTTGGGCCCCTGCTGTTGCTGACAACTCCTTGAGGCGCGCGGGAACAGTGCGCGCCGTCAACGACTTGGGCTCGGTCCGGGTAGTAACCGGACGGTCGGACAGCGAGTTACCCATTGCTCACACTATTGGAGCTAGTCCTAGATCTGCTTAGCAACGAGGCAGCCTTCTTTCTCATGATAGCATGAAAATCATCCACACGCGCTAAGGAAAACATGCTCGATGCACTGCAGTATATGACTGGCCTTTTGGTCTAGTGGTCAGTGGCCCTGACTGCTAAGCCCGAGGTCGTACAAAACTACACCAATTTTACATCACAATATCCACTAGGAAACAATTTGAGAATAATTAACACAGCCACAGACTGAACTTCACTCGTATAAATCCCGCCAAAAACCCCAAAATACCTATTAGCAATAATTACCCGTCAGCATAATCCTAAACCACAGATTAACAAAACAGGGCGATTGTCAAACAGTAATCGTTTTCATAATTAGTCGATTAATGCAAATCATTCACCCGTTCCTATCACTGGTGAACCACAGAGTATTAATAAGCTTTTCATGAACTGTATATGTGATGGGCGGTTTTTTGAGTTCCGTACCTAAAGGATAAAAAAGACCCACGGGAAACGGTACTGAACCCTTCGCAATTGGCCGCTTTTTTTAATTGACTAGCTGGTGTCCGTGATAGTATTTTAAAATAGCTTAGTTTAGTTACAGTTTGCAAGAAAAGCACCGAGTATTTTTTTTTTAAATTTACAAATCATTAAAATGTTTTCTTCCACTGTTAGAGTGGACTTAAAGGAAGTGTCAAGGTAGAACTACACTGCGCACACGTGTGCCACACACGCTGTCTAGGCGCGTCGGTCTCCATACTTTTTATATGGCAATCTACTAGAGTTGTAGTGCTACACTTGATCTTCGCCACGCGACGTCGTTCTTCCTACATGTAAATCAGGCGTGTTACACGTGTGGCGTCGGTTTAATTTAATTCTAGCTTTACTACGAATATCAACCCTGTAATTATTATTTAGTCACGCATTCCTTTTCACATTAGTCGATTTTTGCATATCATTCATTTGCCCCCACTATTCAAGTCATAGAGCACGAAATAAAATGCGGGAAACCGTATATTAAAACGCGGGAAACGTATTTTCTAGTTTCTAACCGTCATTTATCATAGCTGCACGTGTTCTTTAGGGTTGCCACTTGAGAAATTGCGAAAGGGATTAGAAAAAAATATTGAGATTAGTTTTTTTAGTTTATCTTGGTGGTCTTTTATCTATGTTTTTTAGGGTCGTGAACTCTTAGACTAGGACCGCGGTCCAAACTTCCATGTTTATTTTTTTTTAGTTGTATTTTGGGACCATAAGGAAAAAGGTATCAAAGTACAGTTACCAAAAAAACTGTAGTTATTTTATTTGTGGTCCCAAAGCTCATTATTTTTATAGATGGAAGTTGGGACCACGGTCCCCGTCCACAAAACCCCATATGTCCCGTTTTTATATCGTTTTTAGAATATGAGTGAGCGATTGCCAAGTAGAGTTCTCGTCTTCCATGTTTTATACTGTTTATAAGTAAAATGTAGTCATCAAGAGAGACAGTATCTCTACTAGTTTTTGACAGTGGCTTTGCTCGTTAAATTATCCTAAGAGAATTAACTCCCAGTATAAAAAATTCCAGGACATGGTCGACTTGTCTGCCAAGTTTAATACAAATCCGTTCAGCCCTTTGAGCATGAAAGAGAATCAAACACACATAAATACAAACTTTCTTCTTAATCTATTCTAGTGTGATAATAGGATTTTTAAAACGAGTCGGAATTTAAAGCTCATAAAATTAAATAAGCATGGATAGCTACAATGTTTTACTGCACTGCTTTTATGGTACTTATCACATCATAAACTCAAGCAAATGAGTAATAGAATGGCTATTGAGTGTTTTCAGTAGGCATGGTATGAGAAACCAGTTTCTGTTTTTTTTTCTACATTAAAAAAGGCTCAGAAATAGAACTTAGGAATATAATATAATTTCGATGCTAAGGCTTTTTTTCTGCGGGAATGTTCAAAAACGTTACTGTAGACAGTTGAAATTTTCACAGATGATGTATTATTGTTGTCTCTATAACAACAAAGGAAAGCAGTGGTGGCCGCGTGGCAATGGCCCCGACTCACGAGTTGTAGGTCGCGGGTTCGAACGCGGCTAGGCGCTTTACTTTTTGTAATGTATTTCATCACCACTGCTCTCAAAACGGCGAAGGAAAACCGGCATGTCCTAGAACCAAAAATTCGAAGACATGTTACATTCACCAACCCGCACTGGGACCGCGTGGTGGATTACTGCTCATTCCCTCTCCCTTTAGGAGGCCCGAGTCCCAGCAGTGGGAACATTAAAAAGGCTGATGATAATTATATAACAACAAAAAAAAAAGCTAAAGAAATGGAGTCCCCGTTAGATTTTTTTGCCGAGTCAATTAGTATGGAACCTTGAGTGCGCAAGTCCGACTCGCACTTGACCGTTTTTTTTATTTATTTAACATACATATTAAATAAATCAGTCCATAACCATTTTCGTTAAAAAAAAAATTTTCACTGCTAGCAACCCTACCGTCTTCCGTAAATGGACGGAGTCTGTCCCGATCCTAATTACTTGGGAACTTTGTTCCTACTCAGTTTATATTCTGCCTTCCGCTTTGCAGGACAAGTCGCGTGTAAAACGAAGCTTGAGCTTGTTTAATAGCTATTCAATAGCGGTATTACTCGACATATTGTTAAACATTATAAATACGAAAGTAACTGTCAGTTTGTTACATCGTAACGTCTAGGAACGAAGAATTGCCAAACTTAAAACGTGGCCACTTACAATGGGCCTTATAAGAAGACTCAAAGTCACCCAAAGGGCGATGGAAAGAGCTATGCTCGGAGTTTTCTTGCGTGATCACATCAGAAATGAAGATATTGCAGGAGAACCAAGGTTACCGGCATAGCTCGGAGAATCGCTCAACTTAAGTGGCAATGGGCAGGGCATATTGCTCGCGACGGATGCCGTTGGGGCCGAAAGGTTCTGGAGTGGCGACCGCGTACCGTAAAACGCAGCGGTGAAGGCCTTTTACAAGGTGGACCGATGACCTGGTGAAGGATGCGGGGAACCGATGGATGCGAGACGCACAGGAAAGTTCGTTGTGGCGACGCTTTGGGGAGGCATATGTCCAACAGTGGACGTCTTTCTAAAAAAAAAATGCTAATAAAAAGCCTCAAATGTACGGCAATGACGTCATCTCAACGCTCATTCACGTGGTTAGCACAAAAGAATTCGATGAAAGCTTGCGTCGAATTGCTTAAACTTTTTCACCGATAGAAAGCTGCTTTATTCCTGAGTGACACAGGCTATATTTTATGTACGCGGGCGAAGCTGCGGCGAAACCTAGTCAACAATAAAATGATCAAGGATAGGAATTTCACTTTTCGCTCAACCCTCCACAGTTTGGAGCAAAACCACTTCTCAAAAGCTAATACAAATACTTTTGAAGTTTCCCACAGAACTGTTCCCCGCAATGTTAGGTACTCGTACAAAATTAACACTATGTTACATTAATTAGTCTTTGAGCGTACGTCGAGGCTATTAGTATAGTCATTAGTGAATTCTGTTACACTGAAATTGTAGATGTAATAACTTTATAATGGTAGTAGCTATTGCCAGCGGCTTCGCCCGCGTGAAAGCAGGTTTGTCCATACTAACTTTGGACCCCCGTCTCAACCCCTTAGGGGTTTTTTTTTTGGTGGGAAAACCATTCAATGACAACCCCCGCTCTTGGGTGTAGCGGGAGATAGTGTCAGATTTTTACTGCTAAAAACCTACCCCGTTTCCGGGGTACCGGGGCTGAGCTATCTCTCGAAACTAACCCTGGCCCCAGTAGGCTTCGACCCAGCTGGCCCCTGCTGTTGCTGTCAACTCCTTGAACTGAACAGAGCGCGCCGTCGACGACTTGGGCTCAGTCCGGACAGCGAACTACCCATTGCTCGCCGTCCTCAAGCCCGCGCGTACGTTGGCTGAAAATTGGGATCGGAATCCCGGCGGCGGCGAGATGCGGTCGCCTGCCACTCTTCCTCGCTCCGGACCATGGCCTGATCCAAGGCCCGGCGTGAGAGGTCTCCGCCGCCGATCGCACCCCCATAGGGGGAGGAGTTTCGTAAAATCCGTTCTTAGCCGATCTCTATACCCTATAAGGAACCTACCTGCCAAATTTGAAGTTTGTAGGAGTAACAGTTTTTTTTTCACCACATCTTCGCTTACCATCAGGCGAGATAGAGGCCAGATGCAAGTCAATAAAATAAAAATTGAAAACAGTTGAACTGCACTGCGTACACATGTACCATCTGGGCGCGTCAGTTTCAATATATTTTATATGGAAAAAAGACTTGTAGAGCTACACTAGATCCACGCCACGCGACGTCGTCCTACGTACAAATCAGGCGTGTTTTTTTTAAATTATTATTGATAGGCTTGCGTTTGACCACCATCTCACCTAATGGAAAGCAACGTTGTGGTCGACGATGGAACACGCTTGCCTAGACGTAACCTATTCAATCTTGACTTAACCCTTCAGATACCGTCAATTAGAGACACAATAGTAAGACAATAGATGCGCGGCCACCGGTGGTCGCTTGGGGATTCATGAATTAAAGACCCCTAAGTTGTAGCTATCAGGAAACACAGACTCCGGCAGGGAATTCCACTCCTTCGCTGTACGCACAATAAATGTGTTCCCAAAACGCTTTGTGCGTCGGTCTAATGTAGTTCTAGCTTTATAATCTTTTGCCAACCACTAAAACTTTGACTAGAAAATAACAACTATAAAGGGATCAAAAACAATACCTTTTCTATATGCTCCAATTTATTCCCAATTGCGAGTAAAGCTAAGAACGGATTAGGACAGCCAACAGAAAACATACCCTTAAATAATCCATAATAAAACAAAACATATGACCACATAATCTCAACTAAGTAAAAGGGTAAATTAATTATTCTATCTGAACCACTTAGGAAAGGTCAACCCTATACATTATGCAAGGCAAAAGTAACCTAACCTCAAAAAGCTAAGACCATAGAGATAAAGATCAGCCTTACGTGAAAAAAGAGGTGTAATTACGTAAACTTGTTACACACGAGACAATAGTGCGGAACGACAGCCGTCTAGCTTCCATAGACAATCACTTTCCATGTCGCGTCAGTTTTTATTTTACCCGCGAACGTGGGAAGTTTTATTGTGTTGGCAACACGTTTTATTGGCGGGATTGGAAATTGTTATGTTGGTATTTAGTTTGCGTTTTTGATTTATTGTGAGATTTTTTTGTTTTTATGTTGCGGTAGGTTTTTTAAATGTGTCAGTGAATAAATTAAGATAATATATTGGAGTTGGATGTAAGAAACTCTTGATAGGATAAACCTAATAAAAATTTGCCCGATCCCGAAGATTCAAAAGCCAGGAACTCTATCTAAACAACGGACCACTAAGCTAAGTAACAGTCGTAGAAATAAAGTACTTAACTTTCATAAGCACAAATAAATCCTCCGCGAAAGACTCAAAGGTCTTGGCTTTCACTGTACAAAAGTAAAAAAGCTATTAGACTAGCAACATTAACCACAAACAAATTCATTCAAATCTTAAAAAAAGAACACCCGCTACCAACACACAAACGCCATTTTTTTTCAGCCAGTTATATTTTTGTTTGCGCAAAAAAAAAAAAACAATAATTTAACCTGTTGCTCTCGAGTAGGCCTTTTAATGTACCAACTTTTTTAGGGTCTCGTACGGATCTCGGGGGAAGAGAATTTCAGTTGCGCCACTATGATTTATTTGATAAGTTTCGTTTTATTTGCAGTGTTGCCAAGATAAACATAGTATGAAGTTGTTAAAATGTCAACTGGGGTTAGTAATCGTGTTTCGTGTGGGATCCCCTGTAAAATATGTGAGTATTACACCGGGGTCTTTCCATAATCATTTACAAGACAGTTGGGGTGTGGGCTGCGAGTTTGTTCGAAACCGTCTGCGACCTTAGAGCGTAGGTTTTGTTCAATAAAAGTCTTATACTTCGTTTCGCTCCCGAGTAGGGAGAGGGAAGCTAAACAAAATATGTAGAAGGGAGTTACAATCAATAACTCCCGGGTGACGTGACAGGACAGTATGTCACAGTATAAGGGGATAAAGGCAGGATGATAATGACTTCAGCTCGACCTAAATAGAGCTGAAGAAGTTACTTGATGAGATTCCTGCTTCAAAAAACTAAACGGCAGTAGGAGTTCGTAGCTAAAGAATAATAATTAGCCTCACAGATAGATCTTTGAGGCTGCCTTGCATGCTTTGATCTGTGACCATCCATGACCATGACCCTACATGCTTCGGGAAGCGTGTCTTGTAAAACACGTTATGGCGTTTGTCATGACAGTCACTTTTATAGCCATTACGGGTAGTCAGAATCCAGATAATCTGATACCTTTTTTGTCAAGGACTACCTATTGTATTACCCAGTCTGGTTCTGGAAGTGATATAGCGGGATTGAGCTGGACCTGATTAGATTGGAAACCGACTCCAGCATAATAGGAAAAGGGCAGGCAGACGATACGACCTGTATGTCACAACCAACTGGACAAGATTAACCAGTTAATTGAATGCCTAGGCCGTTCATTAAACGACTGCATCCAATGGGATGCTTAAGCCGATAGTTGATTGAACTAAAACTCATCGTTTAACAATTTGATTTATTGAAAGTTAGCCCTTTGAAGATGACTAGAATTGAACCACCAGCATTGAGGAATACGACGCAAGGAGGAGGAGGAGGGAAGATTGAACCAAATGATTCAAAAGATGGCTGCAACATATACATGATATACTTAGCACTCAATGTGCAGGGCAAGTCAAGGTTACAGGTTCGCATCTGGTATGCACATGATACAAAATCGCACGACCTAATAATGTTGACCTCTGTGTTCGCTCCATTCGTGTCAAATTAGCGAATTTTTTAGTTCCGACGAGGTCATTTTATTCATTCTGTACTATTGTTGTCAATGTTACGTTGCGGAGTTTCTATTTACACAATACGGACTATAATTTAGTTATTTTCTAAAGGTTTTCATGTGAATTTATGTACACTTAATTTGACGCAAATTGATTCGATGATCTTCATGTTCCTGCCATTGTCTTTTGTCAGTTGGGGTCGATGCAACTCGTTTTCTCCTATTACAGCCTATCAACCATCACGCGTGGTGGGTTACGGCACATTCACTCAACAAGAAAGGATACTTGAGTCCCAGCAATAAGAACACAAAAAGGCTGGAGTATGCTATTTAACTACGTTATCATTGACTCCCTTTTCTTTCATGTTATTCCTTATTCTTCTCCCAGAACAGATGGCCGATAGAGCGAAGAGGTTCTAGACCGCGTACAATGAGACCTGATAACGGTCATAAAAATCCGATGTGACGATGCAAGAAGGAGGCTGTCCAATAGTGGACATCGGTCGGCTGAAAAGATTCCTCACTAAATTATTTTGGATCCACTTTCCTCAGACTTAAACATGCTGTATTTAAACTAAATATGTGATGAGTTTGGAGCTAAGCGGAACAGAGAGTAAAGTCTCGCAAACCTCCATTGAAAAGGAAGGATCCTCCGATCAGATAGGTATAGTCTGGTGGGTGACTGCCCGATAGTTGCTTCCGGGCTGTCGAATATCTTCAAATCGCGCGGAGAACTTTGATTGCGCGATGCAGGATTTCGTATTTTCTTCGCAGTTCTTATGTGGCGTCATAGATGTCGCTACATGAGGAAGACAAAAAAATCTTTCACATATCCGGTGTATTATCACTTCGCAAATAACGCCCTAGGCGTTAGGAGTTGGGAGTAGCGACACAGTTTTGACAAATTTAATTTACAAATCCAAAACCGTCAAACAATCGCGGTGGTTTCATTCTCAGAAATGACCGACGCATACATTAGCTCGCCGTCCAAAGACACAGCTTAATCGATTAGGTTTAATCAAAACGCGTAGATGCATAACCGTTCAACGTTTCATGCCAGTATTCCGATCACGTTGCTGTGATATTTGTCAATTTGCACAGAATGGCAACAGCGCATAATGCGACGTGCATGTTAACTGGGATTATTTGGGGAAATAGTTGAACAAAAACAGACATAATATTTAATTCCAGCAAGCCTGTTACATAATCGGAATTCAAAATGGTGTAAGCCATCGTTGCTTGATGAACATCCCACCCATATATTGACGTTGGACTGGTGTCCGAAACTCCACCTCTAAAGGAACTACATCGGTCTCCATATATTTTATATGGCAACTAGATTTGTAGAGCTACATTAAATCTACGGCACACGACGCGACACTACGTACAGATCAGGCGTAGCCCACGTGCGCGTCAGTCTAGTGTAGTTCCTGTACAATGTAAATGTCCATCACATCAATAAGCACAACACGTATTGAGTATGCTTTCATTCTGCGTGCAGAAGTATAAAGTCTTTAAGTTTAGAGTCAAAAAAAAAAAAACTTTTTTATAAAAAAAAATCGACTTCACCAAAAAATTGAATTGAATTTGAGGAGTTCCATCGATTTCGCCAAGATTCCATCATCAGATCCCAATTTGGTGACTATGGGACCATTTGGGAATTCTTTCCAACAAAACAAAATTTTCAAATCAGTTGGCAAGCGACGATGTTATGCGCGAACAAACATAAAAATAAAATACAAACATCCGAATTGGTATAAAAAGTTTACTTCTAGGCAAGCATCATCATCATCGCTGACTACATCATCGTTTACCATCAATTGAGTTGGTGATCAATTTCGAGTCCATCAATAGTACAAAAGAACATAAGAAAATGCAGTTGTGAGACATGAAAATACGGTTTGATGAGTGGTTTTGTCGCTATAATACGCCAAGCTGACAGTGGCAGCTTGGGAATTCGGTCATGAGTTCATGGCATAACACACAGTATAATCAGTCTAGATTGCCACACTGCTAGGCCTCAGTCCTGCTTTGTCCTCAGTACTTCGTTCGCAACTCCTGAAGCGCGCCACACGGCCAAACGGGTTCTATTTCAGGACATACCATAAGACATTTTTGGTGTTCTAAACTGGCAACACCGAAACAGTTTTTTTTTTAATCCTGTGGAAGACGTCATCGACTAGACTAGTTTTTATTTAATCCTCAAGGCGTCAAAGGGATTAAAGTTTTACGATAAAATAATTAAAATCACGCCAGCTCACTCCAAAATACTCTTTCTACGTAAGACTCTATTATAAATATTTACGATTCAAGACACCGCTTGGCTTAATTAAATAAAAGACTGTGCCTATACGTACAAATTAATTAATTTAATCGAGCATAAGCTACCAGACTTTTACAACCTTAAAATTATCTATAACAAACCTACGGACCCAATTAAAAGCCCGCTTCCCGAATTCCCGCGCTAGCCGCCATTTTTTTTATTCGTTTTTCAAACGTACCTTTTTTACGAACGCCCGGTAGCCATAGATAAGAAGCGGGAAGAAAAATATACTTTTTTCTTTACTAATGTGGTCTCGGCAAAGACTTTTTGTTATTGTAAGTGTTAATGTCTGCGTTATGTAATTTGGAAGGTTCATGATTTTGTCTCTGGCTTGGCGTCGGACTGTAGAAGTTCTTAAGAGCAGAAAGAGAAGAACTTTAGTGTTACAATTTTGTTTTTAAGTGTATTTGGCGGTCGAAATACGCGAGTAAAATGTAGTTAGTGAAGACGTTGTTTTTTTTTTTAGATGGGATATCATCCAATGATTTATTGCGCTTTAGGGCGGTGCGGTATGTCAGATTTTTACTGACTAAAACGCACTTTTATAATCCTTCTTTGCACTTTACAGTGGAGTTCCAAGACCCCGGGGTCCTCTTTCGCACATCCCTTAGCCCCAGTAGGCTTAAACACTGCTGAGTCCCTACGCTTTTACTGACTTCTTGAGGCGCGCGTGGAACATTTCGACGATTCAGACTCGGTCCGGACGGTTACCGGACGCCGGACGGTGGGCTACTCATTACTCATCGTCCGCAGGCTCACACTACGCTTATTCGTTTTATTCGATCGTCGATTATCGCTACGTTTATTATTTTTTGTTTAAGCAGTAGGAATACAACTCTCAACATCTTACTATGGTTTGTGAGGACATTCCGCCGACACACGGCGTGGTAAAGTAGTCGTTAGGCGAAATTAGACCTTATAGAATAGAAATCAGATCCTCTAGTCCTCCACGCATATCAATTTCTAAAACATGCACTCAATAATCAAGGTTTCAAATATAACATTACTACAAAAAAAAACTAATAATAGACAAGACCGAGCCTGACGGTTGAGTTCGAAATTTAAATCACGAGGCGAAAGCCACGCGCTTATTACCGGCCAGTATCTCCTAGACCACTGGTTCCCAAATAGTTTGCGTTTAATATCCGTCGCGTAGTTTTAAAGATTTAAGCGCACACAGGGATATAGGGACAGAAAAAGCGACTTTGTTTTATACTATGTAGTGATATATAATTTTTTTTTTCAACAGTATAAGCATACTTTTAGAAGAATAAATAATTTAGCAAATCTGTCCATAAGCGTCAGAGTGCTAAGGTACCAAACATAAAAAAAAAACCGAATTGAGAACCTCCTCCTTTTTTTTTGAAGTCGTAAAAAAACTGACCAAAATGACCGAACAATGAACTCAAAGTGATCCACGATTGAGAACCATTGCCCTACGATCTTGTCAGACAGCAAACCAAAACCAGTTTCCTGTATGATATTTTTAAATCTTCCTAGGACATCGGACCTCTCGCTCGGCGCGTTGCCGTCTCCCTCTCGCCAACTATTCGTTGCTTAGAACCGCCGAAGAAGTTTATTGGCTTTAATAGTTTAATAGATGGTAGATGACTGTTTAGTGATCTTTCTATCTATAAATAGATATTGTGTGTTGCATTTTTAGTGTTTTTGAGACTTATGTCCTGTTTCTAAAGTGCAATTTAGCTTCACTTTTTTTTTTCGGCCGACATTTTGACAATTCAAGTTCCTGTAATTGGTCTATTTGAAAGATACGTGTATTTACGAGTTGTAGGTCGCGGTTCAAACCCAGTCCAGCGTATTACTTTGTGTGATTTATTTTATCACCACTGCTCTCAAAACGGTGAAGGAAAACATCGTGAGGAAACTTGCATGTCCTAGAAGTCATACCAAAAATTCGAAGACATGTGACATTCACCAACATGCTCTGAGCCCGCGTGGTGGATTACGGCCCATGCCCTTTCCTAGAGAGGAGGCCTGAGTCCCAGCAGTGGGAACATTAAAAAGGCTGATGATGATGATAATATTAGTGTAAATTGTATTTTTAAAGAAATTAAGGAAGCTGCGGCGAGTCTACTTTTGTAACAAATTGTCTCTGGTTTCCTATTTGGGGCCATAGATAAACCGGATGTTACAGATTCGGCTCGAGTGTTTTCGAATTGAATGTGGATTTCCGGTGAACTACTTAAATGAAAGGTAGAAAGAAAGAAATTCTAATATAATGTATTAAGTAAGTGTAAACATAGTTTATTAGTGGTAACCGCGTACCGGAAGACACAGCGTTGGAAGGATTCTTACAAGGTGGATCGATGATCTGGTGAGGGTTGCGGGAATGCGATGGATGCGAAATAGCAAGAGACTTCATGGTTACTCTTTAGAGAAGTTAGCATTATGAGCTTATAATATGATACTAGCTTTTGTCACTCAGGAAGTCAGGAATAAATCGACCATCTGTTCTGCGAGCAATATGCCATTTAAGTTTATCAATTCTTCGGGCTATGTCGGTAACCTTGGTTTTCCTGCGGATATCTTCGTTTCTGATATGATCACGCAAGGAAACTCCGAGAACAGCTCTTTCCATTGCCCTTTGAGTGACTTTAAGTCTTCTGATGAGGCGCATTGTTGGCGACTCTAATTCAAATATATCTAACTAGCACATGCCAGCCGGCTTCGCCCGCGTGATAGTAAGTTTCTCCATACAAATTTTGGACCCCCTCAGAGGTGGACTTTCGTAAAAATCCGTTCTTAGCGGATGTCTACACCCTATAAGGAACATACCTGCCAAATTATGTTTTTTTTTTCGGTGGGTAAAAATCAACCAAATGGCCTCCCCCGCTGTTGGACGGAGCGGGAGATGGTGTTAGACTCTTATTGACTAAAAAACCCAGCCCATTCCTACGTCGCCTTTCATACCGGGGCTGAGCTACCTTTCGGAGCTAACCTTGGCCTCAGTAGGCTTCGACTCAGCTGAGCCTCTACGGTTGACACCCTAAGGAAAGGTTCCATTTTTACTGATTTATGTACAGAACCCTAATAATTTGGTCCACTTAACAACATCAAAGTTTCACACGATTATAAAAAAAAAAAAACAGATACAACTGTTACTGATCCACATCCAAATAAAAAATGGCGACTGAATTAGATTTAAAAACACCGTTGTTCTCATATCCGTTACCTTTGGAAGTGAGTCCATTAAAACGCTTAACACCAACAAATTTTATCACGAATACAAGATTGATCTGGCTAAAACTCATTTGTGGAGGAAGATGAAAAACCTTATCAGATATAAAAGCGGAATACCACTCACTGATTAATCACGAAATCTCGGAAACTTGTAGGCTCCTCTCTAGGAGAGGAAATGGACCGTAATCCACCACGCGGGCCCAGTGCGGATTGGTGTATGTCACATGTCTTCGAATTTTTGGTTCTAGGACATGCCGGTTTCTTCACAATGTTTTCCTTCACCGTTTTGAGGGCAGTGGTGATGAAATAAATTACACAAAGTAATGCGCCACAAAATAAGCGAGGAACCGGGATCGTTGGAAGGAGTGGAGGGAGGCCTTTGCCCAGCAGTGGGACAATATGGCCTAATTATAATAATATAATAATGCGCCTGGCTGTGTTTGAACCCGCGATCTACAACTCGAAATTCGGGGCCGTTACCACTCGGCCACCTCTGCGCTCACTCACAGCAGTTAAAAAGAATTCTCCGCAGAAAATACCAGTTATCCCAAAATAACGCCAACCCCTATCACTCCACCGCAAATGTACGCTGTCAAGGGTAATGAGACAGCTACGGACACATACGAATTGGCTAAATATAGGAAGGCTGAACCTCTTTATAATAGTGTAGATAGGCTCACGTTTGACCACTATCTCACCTGATAGTAAGCAATGATGTGGTCGACGATGGAGCACGCTTGCCTAGAAGTAACCTGTTCGTCCTGTCAACTCGACATACAATTTCACTGATTTTCATACAACCGCTCTTACGCGAATATGACGACGTTATAACACATTTTTCATTAGATATTTTAGAAACATCTTGTGGATAATTATCTAGGTTTCTATTGAAATCAATTTATTTTGTGTAAGACTATTTCAGTAAAGACTTCTGAAAATCTGCTATTTTCCATGAACTTTGGTCATTCATAAATAAAATATTCGAGTAAATCACGGAATTATCGAATGCCAACAGACTCAGTCAAGTTTTGAGGGCAATGATGATCATCTCCATCATCATCATTTCAGCCGAAAGATGTCCACAGTTGGACATAGACCCCAAGCGTCATCAGAACGACCATCCCGTGCGTTTCGCTTGGATCCACTGCATTCTCGCGACCCTCGCCAGGGCGTTGGTCCACCTTGCAATGAAGAGTAATCCCTACTATCCCTACTAATATTATAAATTCGAAAGTAACTCTGTCTGTCTGTCTGTCTGTTACGCTTTCACGCAAAAACTACTGAACGGATTTAGATCAAATTTGGTAGGTAGGTAGAAGAGACACTGGAATAACACATAGGCTACCTATAATTCCACTGCTGAGCACGGGTCTCTGCCCGCGCGATATAAACTGTAGTCCACGCGGGCGAAGCCGCGGGCGGAAAGCTAGTAGTTAATGAAATCCAGGTTTGAACCCACGCCGTAAAACTCATAAGTCGGGGTCGTTACCACCACTCACTAATACTTAAAACATCAAAAAATCTTGCCGACTGACCACTTCAAGAGGTAACGTAAGCATATCAAAGTGCTCCGATCTTCAAAAGCGGTCAGTAATGTGTTTTGGTTACACAAAGAGTTTTATTAAACCAAATACAGTTAAATTGTTTTGATGGGCTTTGCTCCTCTAAATACGGACAAGTATCTATGGAACTTCTTTTTCAATACACTTTTCGAAAACCCCCTCTTATCCCACTGTTTTTAGGCACGTAATAAACTGTTTTCCGCACTAGTGCAAAACAGTACACGTGCTCTCCTCCAATGTTGTTTAATTTATTGTATTAGACTGGGCGCCCACGATTCGCCGGTCAAACCCCGCGTTTATTTATTTCTCCGCAAGTGTAAAAACGACGTTTGATACACGTGCAAATTTGTTACAGCAGCTCTCGGCTACAATACACAATCCGGATCGGTTGAAATGACAACCTTTCTGCACTTGTATCAAAATGTGTACCAAAACGTACTTTTTTACTGTCCAAGTCGGATATATCCGACAAATACTCTCGCGTTTATTCCGCCAGGGTCGCTCAACCACGACCAAATACTCCATCTCGTCAGCTCTTCTGTCACCTATGGGGATTGAAGAGCTAAACGAGAGGGAGTACCCAGTCGCAAACACACGACCCTGGCGAATAACACAATAATGCGCATGGCTAAGTTTGAACATGCAACCTACAACTCGAAAGTCGGAGCCGTTACCACTGGGTCAACCCTGCCCTTACAGGTAAACCATCCACGAAATTTGCATTTTGCAAGCATATTCAGCCTTTAGAATGTTTCCACTGTTGGGACTCAGGCCTCCTCTCTAGGAGAGGGAATGGGCCGTAATCCGCCACGCGGGCCCAGTGCGGGTTGGTGAATGTCACATGTCTTCGAATTTTTGGTTTTAGGACATACCGGTTTCCTCACGATGTTTTCCTTCACCGTTTTGAGATGAAAATTTGAAAAAGTCTTTATTTAACCGACTTCTTAACAAAGGAGGAAGTTCTCAATTCGGATGTTAATATTTTTTTTATGTTTGTTCGCGCATAACTTCGTCGCTTGCCAACCGATTTGAATAATTATTTTTTTGTTGGATAGAGTATACTTCCGAAATGGTCCCATAGTCACCAAGTTGGGATCTGAAGATTTTTTTTTTTTTGCGATGGGTATACTCATCTTATGACAAAACCCGCTCTTAGGTGGAGCGGGAGATAGTGTCAGACTCTTACTGACTAAAAACCCCATCCCGTTCCTTCTAGCCTTCATACCGAGGCACGAGCTTCCTTTCGGACAACCCTGTCTCCAGTAGGCGTCGACCCAGCTGTCCCCTCTTGCTGCTGACAACTCTTTGAGGCGCGCAGGAATAGTGCGCGCCGTCGACGTGGGATCTGAAGATGGAATCTTGGCAAAATCGAGGGAACTCCTCAAATTCAATTCAAGTTTTTAGTGAAGTCGGTTATTATTTTTTATTTTTAAAAAGGTTTTTTTCTTTAGCAATAAGGTCGACTTTCCTTACTCGTTACGGTTTGTTGATTGTTCTTACATAAGACGTTATTATGATATAAATACATCAGGTAAAGTTAAACATAGAGATTTATTGTTATACTTAGAAGAGTTTCACCAGTTATTTTTGCGTTAGACCAGTTTCGTTTACAATTTATTAACGAAAAACTTTTTATTTTAGTGCGCGGATGGGCTATTAAGTTTTTTTGGGGGATTATGGCCTTGTTTACCTTATTTGTGAAGTATCTATGTATCTATCTTGACAGGCCTGTTGGTCTAGTGGTTAGTGGCCCTGACTGCATACCGGAGGTTGTGGGTTCGATTCCCACCCAGGACAAATGTTTATGTGATGAGCATGATCATTTATTCTGTGTCTAGGTGTAAATTGTCTGTAATATGTTTGTATTTAGAAATATATAAGTATGTTTATCAGTTGTTTAGTACCCATAACACAAGCTCTGCTTAACTTCGGACTAGACGGCGTTGTGAGATAGTTGTGGAATATTAAGTAATACACCAAGAACTACCTGCGTATTTTTTTTTCTCTTTCTCTGTCAAATCCATCAAAAGGTTATATGTAAAAAAATCGCTTTTAGCTATAATTTTCCCCGCACACGGGTCTAAAAAAAACGCTAGAAGCGGCCACAAAAAAAAAGCTAGAAGCCGCCGTAAAAAACAGCTGAAGCGCGCGACAGCTTGTGTCCGTAGAAGCTTGAAGCCGCTTCAAGCGTTTTTTGTTGCGACACCACCGCACACGAGCCACAAAAATAGCCGCCTCGAAAAGAAGCTTGAAGCGGCGTTTTTTTGTGGCCCTTGTGCGGGGACAGTAAGACCGCCCATTGTAACACCCTATTAATTTTAAGTTTCTATGTTATTTTTGTGCGTCACGCATCTATCGGATTCCCGCGACCCTGACCAGGTCGTCGGTCCACCTTGTTGGAGGCCTTCCAACGCTGCGTCTTCAGGACCGGTCGTTGTGGCGACGCTTGGGGGAGGCCTATGTCCAGCAGTGGACGTCTTTCGGCTGATATGTGATGATGATGATGTTATTTTTCATTTTTGGTGTACAATAATGAATTTATCTATCTATCTTTCCATCAGGTGAGATAAAGTCAAGGTGAGGTCAAGCGCGAACCTATCAACAATAAAAAAAACTATCTATGGATAAAAAAACAATACCTATACAAAAGATAAATACATAAGCGTAATATTTTTTTTTTGCCAATTTACCGTTAGGTATCGGATGGTAAGAAAAAAAAAATTGCGATATGTATATCGTCATATTTATAATGACGTGGTGACCTTATCATGAAATGGTGGTATTTTATGATAACATTGCCCGCGGGTAACATCTAGTAGTTTTAATTTATTTAAGTATGTAATTTTTATTTTTGGTGTACAATAATAGTACATTATAATATAAGTGTGTAATGTTAGTGATTACCGTTGAGGCGGTTTTAGACCCGAGCCATGGCGAGGGCGTGAGCGTCAAACGCTCATTAGTGTGCGTCCACCGAGCGTAGGAATAAAAAGTGAAGTACAAACATTTTTTTTGTCGATGGGGAAAATCGTCTTATGACAAAACCCGCTCTTGGGTGGAGCGGAAGATAGTGTCCGACTCTTACTGACTAAAAACCCCACCCCGTTCCTTCTAGCCTTCATACCGGGGTTCGAGTTCCTTTCGGATAACCCTGGCCCCAGTAAGCTTGGACCCAGCTGGGCCCCTCCTGCTGCTGACAACTCCTTGAGTGCGCACCGTCGAAGTACATACATGAGATTGTCTTCTGTACCTATCTATTTTTTGTGCTAAGTCCACCGTTGTACTTTAAGTTGCATGAAGATTAAATAAATAAATAGAAAGAGTCGGTCTCTATATGAATAGTTTTCTTTTTAAAAGGCTCCACAGACAAGGGCTGCGAAAATGCGACAATGCCTCCATGAAAAACTACGCGATTTCGCGTCACGCCTTCAAGCATAAACGAAAAAAATGTGAAAAGAAAACGTACTCATTTTTACGAAATTCCGTAACAGGTAAAATAAGCATAATGAAAAATATCTTTACCTCGGAAACTTCTCATTTTTCGTGAATATCAAGAAGGTCGGAAGGTGAGGGTAGTTTGAGAAAATATTGGTAAAAAAGGTTTTCTACGTATTCCGTTGTTCCCGAGTAAGGGTCACTACACACCGAAATACGGAGATCTGTTTATGATGAACTAGCTTTAGCCCGCGGCTTCACATCACTTCATAGTATAAAACAAAGTCGCTTTTTCCGTCTTTAAATCTTTAAAACTACGCAACGGATTTTGATGCGGTTCTTTTTAATATATAGAGTGATTCAAGAGGAAGGTTTATATGTATAATATTGCACCCGAGCGAAGCCGGGGCGGGTCGCTAGTATAAAATATATCCTGTGACGTGTCTAATGCCAATATACAGGCTTTTGCCTAGTTCGGTTAAAGAGGTCTAATTCTTTTGTCTTACAACAATATAGCCTAGAAATCTGTAGCAAAAATGTAAACCTTATTGAAAAAGTAATTATTATTATTATTTATCCTATGTCATCATTATCATCATCATTACAGCCGATAGACGTCCACTGTTGGACGTAGGCCTCCCCCAAGTGTCGCCACAATGAACGATCCTGTGCGTTCCGCATCCATCGGATTTCCACAATTGTCCTATTTCACTCAGGAATAAAACAACTTTCTATTGGCGAAAAAATTTCAGTAATCGGACTAGTACAGTAAAAAAAAAACCATTTATCTCTTTGTAAATGAACGTGCTAAATATGTAACTGCAGATAGTAAATTGTAATAATATTAAATCAATTGTAAATGATCATACTCATAACACAAGCTATTGTCCTGCGTGGGAATTGAACCTACGTCCTCCGGCGTAGCAGTCAGGGCCACTAACCACTAGACCAACAGGCCAGTCATAACGATAGACAGTTAGACGTATGATTTTTTCAAACATGGCAGTATTGTCCACCACCGGTAGAGGCGCGCGGTGTCTTCTCGTCCAATATACCACAGTGTCTCAAGACGAAAGTCTATGACCAGTGCGTGTTGCCAGTGATGAATTATGGCCGTGAAACGTGGTCGCTCACAATGGGCCTCATAATAAGACTCAAAGTCACCCAAAGGGCGATGGAAAGGGCTATGCTCGGAGTTTCCTTGCGTGATCGAATCAGAAATGAAGATATGATGAGCTTTGTCATTTTTGGTTTAATCACTACATAGTATAAAACAAAGTCGCTTTTTCTGTCCCTATATCCCTATGTACGCTTAAATCTTTAAAACTACGCAACGGATTTTGATGCGGTTTTTTTTAATAGATAGACTGATTCAAGAGGAAGGTTTATATGTATAATAACATCCATTAAATAGTGGAGAAACACCCGAGCGAAGCCGGGGTGGGTCGCTAGATTTTTTATAATCTAAAATACGGATTAAATAAAATGTAGTTATTTTGACCCTGGAAACTATCCCATTCCGCTTTTTCACTCAAAACTTAAATCTCGACTTGGCAAAAAAAAAAAAACTGGCAACGTTGGTAAGAAACCACACCTAGGTAGGTACAGACTTGGTTATTCCGTTGTAAATTATAGTATATAACTAAACATACTAGGTAACTATGATTACATATTTATTATTACGTTGTGCAGCGCAGCAATTCTGTTGCAATATTAAAGTTGCAATAACTAGTAGAATAAGTTTTTTGCTATGTTTACGTTACCTTAGAGACATGACATGTGTTACATAGGTACCTAGGGTAGGTAACTACGTTTCACTTAAGACGTTCCTTCGGCGTAATGTTGGCTCCCCTGTCTGTCTACACAAAAAAGAAGGGAAAAAGGAAAAAGTTACCTACTCTACCAAAATTGTTCCCCGAAATGCGCAACGAAATCGATTTTAAGGGTAGTTGTAGCACTTTTTGGAGAATCATGAGAGGAATGGGATTTTATTTAAAAAAAGCAGGTCTTATTATAGAGAGGAACGGTATTGTGGCGTGGCGTTTTCGGTATTTGAAAGAATTACAGGACAATCGAAATGGAGTCCAGCGTCCTATACTTTATTAAAAAATAGTTTAAAAAAAAACAATAAAACGCAATTGTTAAAAGTAACGAAATATAAGTTAATCTCCCTAATATTAAGTAATTTAATTGCTAAAAATATTGCAACACTATTTTTCCGTATTGCCAACATTACTTTTTTTTTTATAATATATGTAGAAAATAATTATAATGAACGAATAATATTAATCATATTGTGAAAAAAGCGCGGGGTGCTCGATTTACGAAAAAGAGGTACTTATGGCACAAAGCGTCCTACGCTTTTATCACAATAACTAGCTGCTTCCAGCGGCTTCGCCCGCGTGATAGCAGAAAATTATCCCAAGGCTACATACTTCCGGGAAAAAAAGTAAAATATGTCCTATTCCAGGACATGGTCTATCCGTGTACAAAGTTTCATCAAAATCGATTTTGCCATTTAGGCGTGAAGACGTAACAAACAAACAAACTCACTTTCGCTTTTATAATATTAGTAAGGATTCCATCGATGTTTTATTGGTGCGTTATAACGTTTGTGGGAAAAATCCTTCAGCGATAGCTCATTAGTTCGATATTATGTCGGTTTAAAACGAGTAGGTACTACTAACTATTCCGTGACGATTAATATTAATAACCTTATTTTGCAATAGATTCCTTATATTAACAAAAAAAAAAAAAAAAAAATTAAGAACCAGTCTGTAACTTTAACGGTAAAGTAGCGACATCTATGTCACTGCAAACAAACTAAAGAATGCACTTTGGAGGACCTCAACGATTGCATCACTGCTTACCATCATGTGGGATCGCTGTCAAGAAATTATTAAAAAAAGGTAGGATTTTTGATGCACACTAGTTTATTAACAGCCTATTTACTTTAGCTTTGAAGACACCAAAATCTACACCAATATAATAAACGAGGTAAGTTTGTTTTTTTTTTTGTCGAGGTAATCTCTGGAAGTACTGGTCCGATTGCTAAGATTTATTCACCGATAGAAAGCGGCTTTATTCCTGAGTGATATAGGCTATATTTTATGTACGCGGGCGAAGTCGCGGGCAAAAGCTAGTTAGGTATAATCGGACGGGAAGACCGCAGCAGGCAAACATAAGTACATCGCGGTATTCAATCCTGTACTTTTGAAAAGGGTAGGTAGAAGTGCCTCGGCATACATTTCGCCAGTTATCGGAGGATCTCCTGTTATAGGAGGCAGCTAGGTCTAAGCGCCTACACTACGCTAAATAACGTGTACGATATTTAGACTCGTCTTAGTTTTCTTCCTAAGTAAGAAGTCTGACCCTTAGACTGGCCTGCTGGTCTAGTGGTTAATGGCCCTGACTGCTATGCTGGAGTTCGTGGGTTCGATTCAAACATGGTTATCCGCAGGACAACCAAGGTTGCCGACATAACACGAAGAATCACCAACCTTAAGTGGCAATGGGCAGGGCACATTGCTCGCAGAACAGAAGGCCGTTAGAGCCGAAAAGTTCTAGACTGGCGACCACGTACCGTAAGACGCAGCGCGAGAGGCCTCCTACAAGGTGGACCGATGACCTGGTGAAGGTTGCGGGACGCACAGGATCATTAATTGTGGCGACACTTGGGGGAGGCTTATGTCCAATAGTGGACGTCTATCGGCTGAAATGACGATGATGATGAAACTTAATACTTACCCAGATAAGTACCTATTTAAAACATTTTGCCCCACACGAAAATCGTACTCTCAGACGTTCTGTACACGGTCATGCAGGCGTCTATCAATTCCATCAATCATGAATGATAGTTTTCTTCAGTCAGTACAATGCAAACGTCAATCATCGCATTAGACGGTAGGTTTTTCGTCAATCCAAACACTGACTGTAGCAAATCTGACAGCAAAACCTAAGGCGAACAATACACGGTCATGCAAGCGTCAATCACTCAATTATGGTTTTCGTCAATCAGCACTAAAAACCGTCAATCAACGTACTAGATGGTAGGTTTTTCGTCCATCAAGGTTTTGACTGTAGCAAAACTGACAACCAGACCTACCGTATAACGTTCGCCTATCGTGTAATGGACGCCTCAGCAAAAGCGTTTGAGTCGACTACACGAACGAGATATGTCTCTATAAGTAGGTACATAATAGGTACCTAGATAAGGATTATGCAAACCCGCTAAATATCTACTTATCTCCCGTCATAAAAGTACATACTTGACGCAAACTTTCTACCTTCCGACGTAGGTACTTAGAAAGACGTTAAGGTACACCAAAGCACGCCAAATTAAGATAACGTGCTAACTCCGCTAACTTCCAAGTTATCCTAAGTACTTTATAGAGAAAGTTCTGATTCTAAACCGTATTGAGACTAAAACAGGCAGTCTTCTATTTGACTTTCACCGATTTTGTAACCTTCGAACATTTCATTGAAACCTCCAACGGTAATTTCTGCGCAAAACATGCTGTTTTATGACAAAATGATTATCGTTTAAGACACACCGTTAGGTATTTTTATTAGACAAGGATGTGGGTGTATGTTTCTAACATAATTACAATCTTCCTGTATAACATTCAAGTTCGTAACCGTAGGTTGATTGAGAGAAAATCTAATAGAATTTCACAAGTTCCCTGTTTTTAAAACTACCGACTTCGACGCTTAGTTGAAAATAACGTGGTGAAATAAGTTATGTGGACGTTCAAAAATCGCTTTAGAAACGTACAAGGAACAAAGACATTCCAATCTAATGACTTGACAACCAATATTTGCTTAGGTAAATAAATTAGAACGTAAAATTCACAAAATATGCTTCCAACTAGCCGTTGTCAAAAATCATGCGAATCTTTTTTTTTTTTTTAAAGTTTGTCCGTCTGAATGACCGGCCTTTTGACACCTGTATGGTTTCGGTAAAAAGTACTTCGTTACTAAGAAACGAAAAGATAACAAAAGAGTGTATTATCTGTATTTTGATTACCTCGATTGATAGCGCAGGGATCCGATTACTCACAAAACACTTTAAAAGTTAATTTTCAAACACAAAAAGTTCAGTTTTGGAACTGTAACAAGAGTATTTTATGGTTGAACGCGGCACTATTCGCCCACGCCACACCTCAAGCACTTTCGAACCGGTTTTGTATGAAACACGTAAAAGTATCACGTATCGCGGACGGAGAGCGACGCGTAACCTCCCAACAAGCGACACAGGGGAACTGCCTGCGTTCAGAAAAAAAAAGATAAGCTGGGTTGCCAATGCTGGTTTCGAAAACGTACGTTTGCGAAATAGTACGTTTTTGAATAATTTAAGCATTATCTTTTGAAATTAGTGTAAGTTATTAGTGAAATGTTTTGTTTATGTTTAGCCTTGGCTTTTTATTTTAAAATATAAGTTGCACCAGTTACGAAGTCTTAGCGGATCCGACTTTTACTTTTGCTCTCATTTTATTAAAAAAACATCACTGAGTTAAAAAAAAAAATATTTTAAAAAAATCTGTTATTTAGTTTTCCATTATTATTATGTATTCTGTTTTTTAAAGCCACTTTATATTTAACAATTGTATGTACTTTGGTAGTGCACAGTTGACAGAAAAGAACTTCTATTTTAGTTCATTTATTTGTGGTGCATTGATATCTAGTAAGATCGTGATACAGAAATTATTTACTACTTTTATTAACAATATGCAATTGTAATACTTAGCAAAATCTAAATACGTAATTAATTTTTTTTAAAGTAAAGTAATCAAAGAAGGATAATAGGAAATCTACTCAAAGAATGGTTTCACTCACTAGTTGGACTAACATTATTTTTATGTTAAAATTAAAACATTACTTACAAGCACCGTTTTCCATCATGTAAGATAGTGATAAAAAACTTTTTCAAACTAATTGAAACAACTAAGAATTAATGGCTATGATTTTTTAACAGACCCTGAGAGATCATAGTTTTACCTTTTTAATACGAAACCCTAATAACTATTCAGATTGATCATTTAATAGTTTTTACAAATACGTACAAATAATATTAATATATCAATTTCACAACATTCAAAACTTATTTATCAAAAACCTACTAAAACTTTCTACCTGGCAACCCTAAATTCAACTTTCAAGTAACGCGTTCGGGTAACTTCGTACAACTCCGGCTAAGTTCGTTCGGCTCCATGGTTCACAGCTCCAAACGGTCACTCTTACGAAAGATAATAAAAGTATTTTTTTATTATTTTTTGTTACGAGAATATCAGTCTTCCTTGAAATGATTTTGGACCAGGTAACTTTGTTCTATCCGCATTCTTTTGAACCATTTTGAATTTCGAATGTGTTAGAAAATGTATAAAGTTAATCGGTTATCTTTGAATTTGAATATTTTTTATGCTTTTTACGGTTGAATTGTCAAACTACAATTTCGTATGTTAATTTGGGTCGTTACAGCAGGTGACCGAGTTTTTGTCTACCCCAATGGTGTATGACGTTAACTTATTTCCTATGAATTGTGTTGTAGGTGGATGGAAATTATTATTATTAACCGACTTCTAAAAAGGAGGAGGTTCATGTAAGTCAGATGATAGTATACATTTTTTTTAATGTTTCGTCGCTTGCCAACCGGTTTGAAAAATACCTTTTTAGTTGGAAAGGGTATACTTCCCAAATGGTCCCATATTCACCAAGTTGGGATCTGACGATGGAATCTTGGCGAAATCGAGGGGACTCCTTAAAATCAATTCAATATTTTAGTGAAATCGGTTATTTTTGTTTTATTTGGTTATAATAATCACTTTTTTGTAAAGTTATTCAATTCATAGGTAGATAGAGTTCGACTGTTAACCCTTCAGATACCGTCAATTAGAGACACAATAGTAAGACAATAGATGCGCGGCTACCGGTGGTCGCTTGGGGATTCATGAATTAAATTACAAAACAAGTCCCCCAGTGCGTCTGTCAGTCTGTTCGCGATAAACTCAAAAACTACGGAATGAATTTTCATGTAGTTTTAATTAATCTATAGACAAGAGAGATTTGAGAGAGTACGTATTAAATACATGCGTAATATATTATATTCTTTATTGCTATTTATTATGTTCTTTATTGTAACTACACCACAAAAAAATACAGGACAAACATACCTACTTATTTTACTTTGACTGGCCTGTTGGTCTAGTGGTTAGTGGCCCTGACTGCTATGCCGAAAGTCGTGGGTTCGATTCCCACCCAGGACAAATGTTTATGTGATGAGCATGATCATTAATTTGTTCTATGTCTGGGTGTAATTTATCTATACTTAATATGTATGAATTTAGAAATATATAAGTATGTTTATCAGTTGTCTAGTACCCATAACACAAGCTCTGCTTGGCTTGGGACTAGACAGCGTTGTGTGATAGCTGTTGAATATTATTTCATATATTTATGTATGTATTTTATAAAATTATATAAATGTAACAGATTACATCGGTATCTGTTATATTTAAGTATGTTATAAAATGTAACAGATATATTGTTACGCCGATAAAATTTCAACACGTGATATCTCCGACAAATTAAAGAGTAGCAACGAATAATTAAAACGCACTTCCGTTCGGGGGCTCGTATTTATACGCGGAGCAAAGAAAATTCTAGATACTGACGTCTCAGGATAGTTCCAGAACAATAGAGTCGCATCGCGGGGCCATAAATCAATTTTGTTGCTTTGTCCTTCGCGAGTCGCTCACGCGAATTTCGACTCTATTGTGAATGGCGGAAAGTACTATTTCCCTTATCCACCTACAGATACCTACAGATTAAATACCTACTAAATAGTAGGTACAACAAGTACTTAAGACGGAATGTTCCAGATCTTGCCAGGCTAGGTAGGTACTTTAGTTCTAGAGCTTTCGAACAGTAATGCGTTTTAATTATTCGTTGCTACTCTTTAATTTGTCGGAGATATGACGTGTTGAAATTTTATCGGCGTAACAATATAATCTGTTACATTTTAAATATTTCTTTTACGAAAAAAACCATTTAAAAATATTAAAATAGTAGTCCATCGGCATCGGGAACAGGGTCCAAGCTATAGCTATTATTATTATTATATAACTAGTTTTAAAGTCTTTTAAAGATATACCTAATTTCAAGTTGTATTCAAAATATAACAAACCCTTCTGCTTTATAATTTAAATTCCTTGGTTCTCCTGCAAGTATCCTCATTCCAGAAACTATGCTTTTGCGGATAGACAACAAAATAAATCATCATTATCATATCAGCCGAAAGACGTCCACTGTTGGACATAGGCCTCCCCCAAGCATCGCCACAGCGACCGGTCCTGTGCGTCACGCATCCATCGGATTCCCGCGACCCTGACCAGGTTATTGGTCCACCTTGTTGGAGGCCTTCCAACGCTGCGTCTACCAGTACGTGGTCGCCACTCCAGAACCTTTCGTCCCCATCGACCATCTGTTCTGCGTGCAATGTGCCCTGTCTATTGCCACTTAAGTTTCGCGATTCTTCGAGCTACATAAATGTCGGTAACCTTGGTTCTCCTGCGGATATCTCCATTTCTAATGTGATAAAAAAATACTTTTATATAATTAAACCTAAACGTCAAAAATGCAGCTATATCGGCCATCTTGCTTTTTATCCAACTGTTTTTAAAAAAGTTAAAGATTGACAGATAACCCCAAAATGCGAGTGTGTTTTTTCTAACAACAGTTTTTGTAATTATGTTTGACATAGATGTTTGTCGGTCTGCCTCATGTCTGCCTAGTGATCTAGTTCACAATTTTGAGTGACATAAGCACATTCTTACTTTACTCCATCTATTTAAGTAGATAACTAAATTGTCAATACACTTGTTCAGAAAGTGACTTTTATGGCACTGCACTTAGGTACATAATGGCCCCTGTTACCAAACTGTGACATTTTGATTACCATTATGCACTAGTGCTATGTGGTTAGAACTTTTTCGTTCAACCTCTCCCCCGCCATAATTTTATTACATTTATGGTATCAGGATGCGCGCAGGTCGTCCCCCACGAGGGAAAAAATGGGCGCGCATATGAAAACGAAAGATTTTTCACACAAGTTTACTTTACAGTTATTTTCTTCACAAGTGTATTGAAAAACGTCGTATTATACACGTGAGTAATTAATGATTACCGTTCTCGGCTTAAAGGTATTAAGACCCTCGCCATGGCTCGGGTCTAAATACCGCCTCAACGGTAATCTCTAACATTACACACTTAAATCATAATGTAGGTACTATTAAATAATCTTCAGATGTGTTTTATCTAAAAAAAAATTCTAAAAATGTTGACAATTACCTAGGTATTTACCTAAACCGATGTTAGGTAATCAACTGAATTTAAATAATCTTTGTATGTCTTTTAAACGATTTGTCTACACTAATATTACCTATAAAGAGGGAAAAATTTGGTTACAAGTGTAGCTCAACAAGTATAGTTTCCATATAAAATGTATGGGGACCGCCGCGCCCAGATCGGCGTGTGTGGCACACGTGTTAGCAGTGTAGTTCTACCTTAACTCTTGCTGCCGCCTCCTTCGCTACATCATCATGACGGCTATAATTACCTACTTACTGTAAAAAAAACACACTTCCATTTGTTTTAGCAGTTAATTTCCAAGTTTTTGACAACTAAGAGAATATAAATAAATTTTGAATGATTGATCAATTTTGTAATTACAGTCTTGCGGTAACTCGGGAAGATTTAGTCACAAAATAAATTGGTACAGAAGTCAATCTACATACAGAGCGCGCTCGAGCAACGCACACATAGACACCGCTCACGGACACGATATCTCCTCGCCCTTGGCCCGCTCGTCGAACAGTTCCGGCTCAAACGCTCAATAGTGTGCGTCCACCGAGCGTAGGTATAAAAAGTGAAGTACATACATCATGAGATTATCTTCTGTACCTATCTATTTTGTGATACGGTGTCGTTCGCAGAGTCCCCAGATTCTTTGTTAGTCTGTCTAAAAATTCAAACGACTTGAGATGAGAGTAGGTATCGAGTAAAGCCAATTACCTACATAATAATATGTAGGTATATAATAAATGTTTCTAATTGTATGACTTACTAGCTTCCCGCCCGTGGCTTCGTCCTCGTGGACTACAGTTTATATCGCGCGGGCAGAGACCCGTGCTCAGCAGTGGAATTATAGGTAGCCTATGTGTTATTCCAGAGTCTCTTCTACCTACCTACCAAATTTGATCTAAATCCGTTCAGTAGTTTTTGCGTGAAAGCGTAACAGACAGACAGACAAACAGAATTACTTTCGCATTTAGAAAGAAAAAGAAAGAAAACACGTTTATTCCGCCCAAACAGACGCACAGAACATCATAAATACAGAAACAACAATATTAGTAGGGACTAGTAGGGATGTTTGTGATTGTAATACCTACAAACAAGTACATTATGGTGCAATAACAGTGTCTACCATGATTCATAGCACTAAGCATAATAATATGTTATGTTATTAACCTAATTTCATTAGGGAAGTTAAAAATATAGGTACAATTACAATACCAGTAAAGTGCCGACTTTATTTCTAGTTTGTACTTGTAGCGACATCTATGGCGATCCATAAGAACTAAAGTACAAAGTTTTTTTTTTATGGTTGGCTAAAATCGTCCAATGACAACCCCCGCTCTTGGGCGGAGCGGAAGATAGTGTCCGTCTCTTACTGACTAAAAACCCACTCCGTTCCTTCTAACCTTTTCATATCGGGGCACGAGCTTCCTTTCGGAGAACCCTGGCCCCAGTAGGCTTCGACCCAGCTGCTGCTGACAACTCCTTGAGGCGTGCGGGAACAGTGTGCGCCGTCGAAATAATATAGTGCTGACATTATTTCTCGTTTGGACTTGTAGCGACATCTATGGCGTCACTTAGGAACTAAACCACAAAATACTGCATCATGTTCTTCGCGCGATTAGAACTTTATTAATATTTTCAATACACTTGCTCATAAAGTGACTCTTATTGCACTGCACTTAGGTATATAATGGCGCTTGTTACCAAACTGTGACATTTTGATTACCATTACGCACTAGTGCTATAATGTGGTTCAACCTCTCCACCGTCATAATTTTATGACATTTATCGCATCAGGATGGGCGCAGGTTGTCCCCCACGAACAAAAGAAAAACAAAATGGGCGCGCATATGAAAACAGTTTTTTACCGCCACAAAAGTTTACTAGTTTTACAGTTATTTTATTCACAAGTGTATTGAAAAACGCCGTATGATACACGTGAGTAATTAATGATTACCATTCTCGGCTCTCTTAAGACCCTCGCCGTGGCTCGGGTCTAAATACCGCCTCAACGGTAATCACTAACATTACACACTTATATCATATTAAAGTATGTGTTATTTTTCATGTTTTTAATTTAATTTACCAACATAGCACAAACATAGAGGAACCAAGGATACCGACATACTTAGCACGAAGAATCGCCAAACTTAAGTGGCAATGGGAAACAGATGGCCGTTGGGGCCGAAAGGTTCTGGAATGGCAACTACGTACCGGCAGACGTAGCGTTGGAAGGCCTCCTACAAGGTCGATGACCTGGTAAGTGCGACCTGTGTGCGCATCACTTAAAATGTACGAAATCGATTCAGATAACTTATTATACATTAAAATTGTGTGTAACTGATATCAATACCAATTGTAAAACAAAGTCCCCTGCCGCGTCTGTCTGTCTGTCTGTTCGCGATAAACTAAAAAAATACTGCACCGATTTTCAAGCGGTTGTCACCATTCGATAGCGTGATTCTCGGGCAAGGTTTTAGTATATAATTTGTGAAGATTTTGGTTTTTATTTCTGTGTACATTAACCCTTCAGATACCGTCAATTAGAGACACAATAGTAAGACAATAGATGCGCGGCCACCGGTGGTCGCTTGGGGATTCATGAATTAAGGGTATTCGTTGAAGATGTCGGAAAAAAATAAGCCGAAAGGGGAACCGTGTTACCCCGAATTTAACGCGAGTGAAGCCGAGAGTGAAATCGATGTAGATAACTTATTATATATTTAAATTGTGTGTAACTGATATATAAATATTACCTACTTAGGCTTTGTTTCATCGCAATCGGTTGACTATATCGAAAGATATACTACATTCTTTGACTGTTAGGCGGTACGAAGTTCGCTGGGTTAGCTAGTACATAATAATGTAGGTCTCTGTGTTACGGGCAGTCATCCTGCCCCCCTAGCCAAGTTACAACCGTTTCGCTTGCGTCTAACGCTTCGAGTTGACCTTGTCACCAAGCGCGCACTGTTCCCGCGCGCCTCAAGGAGTTGTCAGCAACAGGAGGGGCCCATCTGGGTCGAAGCCTACCGGGGTCGGGGTTATCCGAAAGGAAACTAGAGCCCCGGTATGAAGGCTAGAAGGAACGGCGCGGGGTTTTTAGTCAGTAAGACTCTGACACTGTCTCCCGCTCCACCCAAGAGCGGGTTTCGTCAATGATGATTTTCCCCGTCGACAGAAAAAAAAAAAAAAAAAACCTTGTCACCAATTCTTTTGTTCTAACCACGACTGAGCGTTGAGATGACGTCATTCTCGTACATTTAAAGCTTTCTACTAGCGTTAATTATTGTAGATTAGCAACTTGGCTAAGGGTACAGCCCCCCTAGCCAAGCTACAACCGTTTCGCTTGCGTCGAACGCTTAAGTTCGACTTTGCCGCCAATTCTTTTGTTCTGACCACGTGACTGAGAGTCATTCCCGTACATTTGAAGCTTTCTACTAGCGTTAACTATTGCAGATTAGCAACTTGGCAAGGGGACACTAGGGGTACTGATCAGAGATAACTATCGTCTGGTCGGAAGATCCTTTTCAATGTGTTTTGTGGGACCATACATGCAGACATTTTGTTGCCAAATCCAGCCATTTCAAGCTCCCCTGGAACCCTACTGCGGCCAAGGTTATCTAAAGGGAAATTCGAGGGGCCCAGCTGGGTCGAAGCCTACCGGGATCGGGGTTATCCGAAAGGAAACTAGAGCCCCGGCATGAAGGCTAGAAGGAACGGGGTGGGGTTTTTACTCAGTAAAAGTCTGACACTATCTCCCGCTCCACCCAAGAGCGGGAGTTGTCATAAGATAATTTTCCCCATCGAAAAAAAAAAAAAATAACTCCTGGAACTGTATTCAACCTTATTTCTTCTCGGGCCACATAATGCTTCTACTATTATCATGATGGACTGATAGGCCACAATAACCATTAATAGAATAAAAATAGCGTTTCTATGACGCAACGCAAGCGCATCAACTACCCCCGCCGTCTTATTCCGGCTATTGTAATATCACTAGCTTTGCATAGACTTCGAAATATTTAGAACGTTAAATTTAAATATTTTTAATTTTGCATGAAAATCTGATGAACTAACATGTGATAAATTATTAAAAGTCATAGAACAAAAGTTGTTGTTTATGATGTTAGTAACATAGTCCTGAGAGGTTGCCAGTGTTTTATAAATAACCCCCATATATATTAGAGTGTGGCTGGCAACCCTATACAACAAATCCACAATGTTGCCATATCACTACAATGTTACTATATTCCCACAGCATTATGTACCGATACGAGTACTAAGAACGGAACTTGTAACGAAAGTACAGCGGGCTTGTACTGACCACTTTCATATCTATGCTAATAATTACAGACAATGAATGGTGTGGTTCCCATACTGTCACTTTTCTATAGCGCTGTATGGTGTATTATTTTTTATATAGGCTCGCGTTTGACCACTATCTCACCTGATGGTAAGCGATGATGTGGGTGACGCTTGTCTAGAATTAAGTATTATAATTATACAACGTGTAACGTTAAATGCGCAAAACTTCAGACACCCCAAATGATTTTTAAGATAAGAGAATTTTATGAGCAGTTTTAGTTTGTTCAAAATTCATATCTGCATTGAAATAAGAACTTTTACTTGTCCCGTGCATGAGAAAATTTTATTGGATTACAACTATTTTTTTTTCTTTACCTATGTATTTCAGCTTTTTTTTTTGTCGACGGGGAAAATCATCCTTGACAAAACCCGCTCTTGGGTGGAGCGGGAGATAGTGTCAGACTCTTACTGACTAAAAACCCCGCGCCGTTCCTTCTAGCCTTCATACTGGGGCACGAGCTCCCTTTCGGACAACCCTGTCCTCAGTAGGCTTCGACCCAGCTGGGCCCCTCCTGCTGCTGACAACTCCTTGAGGCGCGCGGGAACAGTGCGCGCCGTCGACGTCTTGGACTCGGTCCATTACCGGACGATCGGACGGCGTGCCATTTTATACCAAAGTGCAGTGCAATAAGAGTCACTTTATGAGCTAGTGTATTGAAATAGTACATTATGATATAAGTGTGTAATGTTGGTGATTACCGTTGAGGCGGTATTTAGACCCGAGCTATGGCGAGGGTCTTAAAAGAGTCGAGAACGGTAATTATTAATTACTCATGTATATCATACGTCGTTTTTCAATACACTTGTGAAGAAAATAACCGTAAAACTAGTAAACTTTTGTGGCGGTAAAAATCTGTTTTCAGATGCGCCACCGGTACATGGTGGACATCCCGCCTACACGCACAAAACGTTTTGGAAACACATTCATTGTGCGTGCAGCTAAGGAAAGGAATTCCTTGCCGGAGTCTGTGTTTCCTGATAGCTACAACCCAGGAATCTTTAAGTCGAGAGTGAATAGGTTTCTTCTAGGTAAGCGCGTTCCATCGTCGACCGCATCGTCGCTTTCCATCAGGTGAGATAGCGGTCAAGCGCAAACCTATCAATAATAAAAAAAAATATGCGCGCCCATTATTTTTTTTCTTTTCTTCGTGGGGGACGACCTGTGCCCATCCTGATTCGGTAATGTAATAAAATTATAGCTGTGAAAGGTTGAACAAAAAGGTTTTAACCACATTATAGCACTAGTCGCCGGTTCTTCTCCATAGGAAACGACCAATTTCGAACCGTGCACTAGCTTCTGACGTTTTATAAGTGCCCTTGTAGGCCTATATGAAATAAAATATTTTGACTTTGACTTTGACTTTGAGTGCGTAATGGTAATCAAAATGTCAAATGGTAACAAGTGCCATTACCTAATTTCCAAATTTTTTTTTTAATGTGTGTACTTTTTATGATTTAGCTTAATTGATTTTAATTTTAAAACTGATTTTAATTGTGACTAATTAATATATTTTGATGTTAGCATAGAAGTCAATGTTACTTGCAATAAATATTTTTTTTTTTTTATTTATCACAGGACCATGAGGTCCTGGGCCTCTGGGAGGCATACAAGGGGCCGAAGCCAATTCGCAGAGGCCCTTTAGATTATTCTAATGAAACTTGACACAAACCGACGATTATCCCTGTACGCGCTATACTAGTGCACCCAAGGACAACCCCCGGTTTGTAAAACTATTGCGATTTATTATTATTATTTTTACCTAAGGAAGTGCAGTGCTATAAGTGTCACTTTATTATCAAGTACTAGCTTTGCCCGCGCGGCTTCGCTCCCGCTCTTCCCTACTCCACCCAACTCTACCCTACTCTACCCTACTCTACCCTACTCTACCCTACTCTACCCTACTCTACCCTACTCTACCCTATTCTACCCTACTCTACCCTACTCTACCCTACTCTACCCTACTCTACCCTACTCTACCCTACTCTACCCTACTCTACCCTACTCTACCCTACACTACCCTAATTTTTTTTTCCATAAGAACCTTCTCCTCACAATAACAATCACAACAAAAAAAAAATCAGCCAAATCGGTCAAGCCGTTTTCATGCCAAGTCGTGACAACGGAAAACGGGGGTCATTTTTATATATATATAGATTGAAAAGAAATCTAACGCTACAGTAGCAAACAATTACCGTTAAACCGACGCATTAATTAGTAAACCTTTGTAAAAAGCAAACATTAATAAACAAAGTTATTCCTCCCAATGAACACTGAAAACTTGTTTACCGCAGCTAAGCGTCTGGGTGTCCTCCCACAGACGTCCCATTCTTATTGAAGTCTTTACGAATAGCATTAGAATGATAATGTAACCTTGGCCTAAGGCAACAGGAATATAACCTGTATTTAATGTAGACCACACTGTGCACATGTGTAACACACACGCCGATCTGTGGCCTGATACACGTAAAATCAAACAAGCCAAATATCGTTGAAGTTTTATAGTCGTTCGATCGGAGTCTTATCCAAAATCGGTATTCACGTGTTTTATCGGGATTGGATATAACAACAATTGAACTGTACCCCTAGACAAGTTGCTAATCTGCAAAACGCTTGTAGAAAGCTTCAAATGTACGGGAATAGCGTCGTCTCAACGCTCAGTCACGTGGTCAGTACAAAAGAATTGGCGGCAAGGTCAACTCGAAGCGTTCGACGCAAGCGAAACGGTTGTTACTTGGCTAGGGGGCTGGATCGAAACTAAGCGATTTATCAACGACTTGTTGCCAGATACCACAGAGTAATACTATGTTACAAAGGACTCTGTAATTTGAACTGCAATATTTGTCATTTAGTCGTTGGCAAACAACGTTTATTTATGAAATATCTCAAGCCAACGATTGAATGACGATTCTCATAGAATAATGAATACGCTTCAACGACTCTTCGATTGAACGATTTCAAAATCGGTGTCGTTCAAACTCGATTGATGGATGTGAATACGAAAATGACAAAAACGACTAAGTCGCTACGATATCGTTACGGTTTTGATTACGTGAATCGGGCTACTGGGCGCGACGGTCTCCATATATTTTTTAGGGAAACTAGATTTGTAGAGCTACACTTTGCCAAGCGTCCGGATAAAGCCGGAAATGGCCAGACATTTTAGTTTCAAGTCCAGCCAAATTTGACAACCAGGAAGGAAATAGCTGTTTTTTTTAGACCCTTATTTTTTGAAAAAAATTGTCGAAATTTAGAGTCATAATAAAATTTGCAAGGCTTCTATAGTTTTACTTTTTGACTTTTAAATTTTTTGAGTAAATTATGAAGTTTCTAAGTTCATGCTAAATAGCAGATTTTCAAAAGTTTTCACTGGATTAGTATTACACAAATTTAGAAATTGATTGCAATAGAAGCCTAGATAATATCCACAAGATACTGTGTTTCCAAAATATCTAATGAAAAATGTGTAATAACGTCATAATCGGGTAAGAGCGGTTGTATCAAAAATTTAAAATGTGTGTCGAGATGCATCACCTTAAAGGGTGTGAGACAAACGGCGACACTCGTTGTAGTACAAATTGGAAAGTATTATCTTTCTAACCTCTTTCATATTTTCTGTGGTCCCGAAGATACCGGACGGAGAGCTGGTACCGGTCGGGATCAGTCTCTCGTGACAGAGCAGAGGCGTGAGGCTGTTCGCCCCTCATACATGCAGCCGTCTCAATCAAAATTGTTTCATCGATCTCATCATCATCATCATTTCAGCCGAAAGACGTCCACTGTTGAACTTAGGCCTCCCCTAAGTGTCGCCACAAAGACCGGTTCTGTGCGTCTCGCATTCATGGGATTCCCACGACCCTCACCAGGTCATCGGTCTATCTTGTGGGAGGCCTAACCTTTACCGAACTAGAAAATACTACAAGTGGAAAAGTTTGTCATTACGACCGAGGTGGAATTCGCACGGACATTAGGCGAGTGTGTTATGGAGCAGAGTGCTGCAGGGACACATTTCCACATGTATCAAACTTCAAATGACGTTTTTCAATACACTTATAGTACAATAGACTGGCCTGTTGGTCTAGTGGTTAGTGGCCCTGACTGCTATACCGGAGGTTGTAGGTGCGATTTCCACCCAGGACTAATGTTTACGTGATGAGCATGATCATTTATCTGTGTCTGGGTGTAATTTATCTATAATATGTATGTATTTAGAAATATATAAGTATGTTTATCATTTATGTCTAGTACCCATAACACAAGCTCTGCTTAGCTTGGGACTAGATGGCGTTGTGTGATAGTTGTGGAATATTATTATTATTAATAAATAGGGATTGAATTGAAGTGGGACTCGTGCGTGGGGGTTGACGCGCGCTCAGCCTAATATGATGAATGTAATAAAATGTAGCGGAGGAAGGCGCGCGTTTTTCCGCACTAGTGCGAAAAATAGACAATAGCGTGCCTAAAAGCGATGGGATAAGAGCATTATTACCCACCGACCGAAGTACTTTTCGAACATCGTCTATTGATTTCTCTTCTAAAAACACTCAATCAATTTTTACTTTTTATCTAGCCTAGTAGGTAACGACCTCAATATTCAATAAATAATCGTACAAATAATGATAATTAGTTAGGCAAGTACCCACGCCATCACTTAATGCTTTTGCCATAGTTAATTTATAAACAATTTCACTTTCATTCGCCGTCAAAGCTTTAGAATTTTTTGATGGATTCATAATTAAGTTTAGAATTTGCTACGTCATGTTCAATGGAAACTGACACCTGGTAAATTTGGAAAGCAGAAAGTTAAAAACTTACTTTTTATATTTAAAACGCGTATAACATTATTTTTAGCCGACTTCGAAAAGGAGGAGGTTCTATGTTCGGCTGAATGCATGTTTTTTTTTTTTTTTTTTTTTTGTATGTATGTTCACCGATATTTCGGTCAATTGTGGACCGATTTTGAAATTTTTTTTTTGATTGAATGGTTATGCTTCCAAGTTGGTCCCATAGAAATATTGTTATGATCTGATCATGAACTTCGAAGATATGAAACAGAACTCCTCATAGAATCATAGCAGAATTGTCGTAACGAGTAAAATTGCTTTGTTTATACGTGTAGTCGATGACTGACTGAAAGAAAAGGGGGAGGGGGTAAATTCATGTAATATTTACCGTATTTGGGATTATAAGAATCGTTATGAGATGCACTCTGGCTATAAGGTAATTTATGTTTAGCTGAAGGGTAGGTACTTTTTAGTGGTGCTACCATAACTAAAAAGTGAAAAATAAAAAACTTTTTACAAAAAAAAATTAAACCGACTTCAAAAAGTACAAAATAACTTTAATTTCGGAAGTCGGTGTTAAATAACAAAGAGACAAGATTAGGTATCTATTATAGAAACACCGACTTCCGAAATTAAAGTTATTTTGTACTTTTTGAAGTCGGTTTAATTTTTTTTTGTAAAAAGTTTTTAGTATAGGTATGCGGAACCTGAATATAGTGTGTTCAGAGTCAATAACTGAATGGATTCCATGGTTGCCTGAGGAGCGGGCTGAAAAGTATCAAAGTTTTCATCCCTAGGGAGTTTTACTTTCAACTAACAGATGTCAAATTATTATTAAAAAAAAAAAATTGGTCTATCTTCTTGTATTCGTAATGAAAAGCACAATGCTTACCTCGGGGTTAAAGTTACTTATTTAGTCCCTCAAATTAGCGACCTCGCTGCGCTCGGCCGCCAACTCCTTCTCGAGACGAAATAAGTAACTTTCACATCTAGTGTAACAATGTACTATTACACCATGTTATATTTTTCCCAAAAATATTTAAAAAAAGGTCACAAGTTAGACACCACCGACACGAAGTACAAAACAGGCCACGGCAGGTCATAGCGGGCATTCGGAGCCAACCAATAGATGGATGCAAGCGATAAACAATCCCTCAGTCGCCTGGATTGCTTGTTGTTGCATTGGATTGGTTTTAACCTAACTATGTAAATTTGCTGACATAACAAACTTGTAACTTTATGATTTTTCATGATACAAAAATACTAGACGCGTGTTTCGGGTTTCGCAAATACTAAAACTATTGTACAAAAATGGATAGCATATAAATAGAGAAGCATTCCTCTTTAGGCACCACCTTTTTTGATAAGTGATAATTATCGATAAGTTTTATTTAAGAGCTTTGTGCATGTCACATCCCATCACTAGAAGCTATCGTTATTCGACTGGCCTGTTGGTCTAGTGGTTAGTGATCCTGACTGCTATGCCAGAGGTCGTGGGTTCGATTCCCACCCAGGACAAATGTTTGTGTGATGAGCATGATCATTTGTTCTGTGTCTGGGTGTAATTTATCTATAATAATGTATGTATTTAGAAATATATAAGTATGTTTATCAGTTGTCTAGTACCCATAACACAAGCTCTGTTTATCTTGAGACTAGACGGCGTTGTGTGATAGTTGTGGAATATTATGTTATTATTGTATAGTAGGTGCCGAAAAAGGAATGAAAAATATTTATTTTTGATTCCACATTCGGCACCAAGCCATATCCAGCTATCTTTGGTGCCGAAACCATTAGCGCTGAAAAAATTGGTGCCGAAAGAGGAATATTTCTAGCATAGCATAATCAGCCTTTTAATGTTCCCACTACCGGAACTCTGCCTTCTCTAGGAGAGGGAATGGGCCATAATCCACCACGAGGGCCCAGTGCGGGTTGGTGAATGTCACATGTCTTCGAATTTTTGGTTCTAGGACATGCTGGTTTCGTCACGATGTTTTCCTTCACCTTTTTGTCATTAGATGATTTTCCACCTAAAAAAAAAGAAACCACGAATGTACAGTACCAATTCGTTTTGGATTTCGCGGAAAAAAATGGGATTATTTTTGTTATAATATGTGTAAAAACAAATCAAAACCAGAAATAATATTAAAGTAGGTATTAGGTACTGTTTAATACCGAGCGCCGCAGCGGAGACACTCAGTACTAAAATTTGAACTGAACTCTAAAATGTGTACACAAGTGGATATAAAATAAAACACCGTATACTGATCTATATCTATAGTTCATTTATTTCCAAGTTTGTTGGTGTCCCTAACCAAATCGCGGTAACACAACGATATCGAGTTTTAATTCGACCCCAACGCCATCTATCGAGCGAAGGGTCAATTAAAACAGAACTTTTGGTTTCCTATAATTTGAACTCTGATGGTCGTAAACATGCCGCCCACCAAGGACATTTAGTGGCAAAATGTCCTTCAACAAATACAGTTTACTACAATGACCAATGAGAAATTATATCTCTTACAACAGGTTACTAAGTGTAATAAAAATGTAAACATAAAATTTAGAACTAACAACAAGTAAAATACAAAAATAAACAGTGTACAATTTCAATAGCAACAAAAAACAGTGTATAAAAATATAAAAACAATGTAACAGATAAAAACAATGTAAAAGGATAAAAATTACATGTTATGAATCCGCAATGGGTAAAATACATATTTTATTGGTTGGCCTCTTTATGGTACTTGATTTGGTGCGTAATGTGACAACTCGCGTGACTTTATCATCACCCGGATGTTTCTGAAGGACTCGCCCTAATGCCCAACGACTAGGAGGCAAATCGTCTTCTTTAATAAGAACGACATCGCCAATATTTGGTTCAGGAATTCTGGAACTCCATTTATATCTGTTCATTAAATTAGCCAAATATTCTTGAGACCAACGTCTCCAAAAGGATTGCATCATCCGTTGAACGAATTGCCACCTTGTTAGAGAATTTACCGATAAACCTTCGTAGTTATAATCTGGTACGGAGATTAATGGTTCACCTACTAAAAAGTGACCTGGAGTCAATGGCATCGGCTCACTTGGATCCTCGGAATTGATGACGCTCATTGGACGCGAGTTCAGGCATGCCTCTACTTGAGTAAGGAGTGTGCTGAGTTCCTCATACGTGAGTGTAGACTCTCCTATAACGCGTTTGAGATGGAACTTAGTAGATTTCACTCCCGCTTCCCAGAGACCGCCAAAATTGGGTGCGTGGGGAGGAATGAAATGCCACTCTGTGTTAATTGCTTCCAACTGTTCTGCAACTGAGGAATGTAAATTGTCTACAATCTGTCGCAGCTCTCTTGACGCTCCTACAAAGGTGGTGCCGTTATCGCTCCACAACTTTGCACAATGACCTCGTCTAGACACGAACCTCCTAAAAGCAGCTAAAAATGCTTGGGTAGTCATGTCGCTGACCACTTCCAAATGTAGAGCCCGTGTAGACATACATACAAACAAGCAAATGTATCCTTTATATGAGCGGTGGCCACGACCCTTTGTTGTCCTGATATTTATAGGGCCAGCGTAGTCAACCCCACTGTGCAAGAATGGTTTTGCAGGTGAGCATCGACTAGCTGGTAGCGATCCCATAAATTGATTTTTAATTGTTGCCTTTTGTTTGGCACACGTTATGCATTTATGAACACATTGCTTGACCAAACTTCGTACCCCAATGATCCAATAAGCTGACCTTAAATAATTTGTCATCAACTGTTGTCCACCGTGGAGAGTCTTATGATGAGCGTCTGCTACCAATAGACGTGTAAAATGAGTATCATTCGGCAAAACGATTGGCCGTTTCATCTGTTCGTCCAATGTTGATCTTTCTATTCGACCTTGCACTCTCATGATACCCTTGTTATCAAGATAAGGACACAATTGTTTGATTTTGCTACTTTTTGAATGTATGTGTCCATCATTTTTCAGTTGGTTGTATTCTATTGAAAAGCTTTCCTTTTGTATTTTCTTTACACAGCAGTCTAAAGCTTCATCTATTTCCCCTTTTTGTAAATAAGTTGCCCTATCTCTTTTTCTTTTTAGTACCCTACGACAATATGCTACTATTCTTAATAACCTTTGTAAAGAAGAAAATCTATCTAATATATTGATATCATGACTACTATTGGAACTAATAGCAATGTGAGTCTTAATAGACTGTTCTAAATCTATTGCTAAATCCTTTGGCTTTTTATATATAATGGTTTTCTCTTTTAGAAACTGTGGTCCTGAAAACCAAGGTTTATTCTGAATAAAAGTACTTGGCATCAGTCCACGTGACGCGCAATCTGCTGGGTTCTCACTTGTTCTTACATGATGCCACTGTGATGAACTCATAAAGTTTAATATTTCAGAAGTGCGATTGGCGACGAAAGTTTTCCACCTACTAGGGTGGCTGTTCAACCAAGCAAGTACTACGGTGGAGTCCGTCCACGCCTTTATCCTTTCCTTTGAAATATTAAGAATCTCCGCACTTTCTGATAACAAATTCGCCAACAGTACTGCTCCACACAACTCTAACCGTGGTATACTGACTTGTTTTATAGGTGCCACTCTAGTCTTTGCAACTAGCAGTGAAACCTTGACCTCATTTTCAGGATTTATTAATCTTAAGTATACCACAGCGGAGTACGCTGCCTTAGAAGCATCGCAGAAGCCATGGAGCTCCATATCGCTCTCTGCCGTTGTACCGAGCCACCGAGGTATGTGTACTTTGGCAAGTAGAGATAACTCTTCTCGGTAAGTGTACCATTCTTTTATCAGATCACTTGTTAATTGTTCGTCCCACCCGATACTAGCTAGCCATAACTTCTGTATGAAGATTTTGGCTATCACAATGGTAGGTGCCAACCACCCCAATGGGTCGAACAATTTGGCAATGTCTGATACTACAGCTCTTTTTGTTACAGGTTGATTGTTTGATGGCTCAAGACACACCGTGTACCGGAAGGAATCTTCTTGGCGATCCCAGGTAAGTCCCAATATCTTCATCGTATCATCTGCTTTAATGGTCACTACTTTCTGATTGTTATCATTTATTACTCTATTGTTCTCGTTGTCCTCCTCGTTGCTTTCTATTGTGCTTATTTTATGTATGCTTTGATTACCTTCTAATGTCCTTATTTTCTCTAATATTTCTTTACTATTACTGTTCCACTTTTGTAATTGAAATCCACCTTTGCCTAAAAGTTCATTCATTTGTTTGTAGATTTCCACACCCTCTGTGACGTCTTCGCAACCACTCATAAAATCATCCACGTAGAATGAATTCAAGACTCTATCGGCTGCCAATGGATACTCGCTACCTTCATCATACGCAATTTGATGTAAAGTCCTTACAGCTTGGTATGGTGCAGAGGCTGTGCCAAAGGTGACTGTAACTAACTCATAGTCTTTGATTTCCTCTTCAGGTTCATCCCTCCAAAGAATCCTCTGATACATGGCATGTTCATCTGCGACTCTGATTTGGCGGTACATTTTGATAATGTCCGCTACTAGACCAATAGGGTGTCTTCTCCATCTCAAAACTGTATGCCTTAAATCAGCTTGCAAAGTTGGCCCCACCATCAATGTGTCGTTTAGAGAGACACCTCTTTTATTCTTTTCAGATGCGTTGAACACGACTCGTACTTTAGTAGTCAATTTGTCTTCTCTTATAACGGCGTGGTGAGGTAAGTATACTGCAATTTCTCTTTTATTATCTCCTTCTTTTACAGGTCTAAGGTGTCCTAGATGTAAGTATTCATGTATTACTTCTTTGTACTTTTTCTTTAACTCTACATTTTTCCCTAATCTTCTTTCTAATGATTTTAATCTATTTTCAGCGATGGAGCGTGACCCGCCGGACGTGCAGGGAGGATCTTCAACGCGGAATGGCAACCGGACCTCGTATCGTCCATCTTGTGTTCTCTTGGTGGTACTTGCATATAAATCCTCACATTTTTGTTCTTCAAGAGTTAGCAATTTCTTTGAACTAATGTGTTCTTCGATTTCCCAGAATTTTCTTAGGATTTGATCTGTGGTGACATTAATATGCATAACACTGACCTTAGGTTGTGTGGAGCGTGAACTAGTGGTTGAACCAACCACTCCAGATAAAATCCAACCGAAAGTAGTGCTCTGAGCGACTAGACTAGAGGATGGACTCTTTATCATTCCTTCCTTCACCACACAGCCATAAACATCTGCTCCTAACAGGATGTCAATTTTACTAGGTTTGCAAAATAGGGGATCGGCAAGCTTCAGACTCGTAAAATCAATCCAGTCAAAGGAATTTAGGTCTATGGTTCGTTCTGGCAGGTAAGAGGTTATTTTACTTATAACGTATGCGTTTATTTTTAACCTAAACTCTGGATCAACTCTGGATTTAATTTCGAAGTTAACCATATGCTTAGCCATTGTTGACTTTTGGCCTAATCCTGACACGACTCCATGTATAGGAATTTTTTTCAATCTTAGGAACTGCACTGTGGACTCAGTAATGAAGCATGCTTGTGAACCTTGGTCGACTAAAGCTCTGACCGTCCGATAACCCATCTTAGACTCGATGTTTACTAACGCAGTGGCTAGTAACACCTGTCCAGGTTTGGGGACTTTGTTAGTGGATAGGCAAGAAACTACTGGAGTGGAGCTAGTCGGTGGACTAGTTTCAACCGCAGGCGTGCTTACTGAAGCCTCCACTTTACTTACAAGTTCTCCATTCGGATGGAGCAACGAATGATGTCTTTTGTGACAAAGCTTGCATGTACTTGTATGTTTACAATTTGCGACCATGTGATTACCACCTAGGCAGTTGAAACAAATTTTATGTTTTGCCACGAAATCACGACGGTGATCAATTGATTGTTTTGCAAAAGATTTACAAAAGCAAAGTTTGTGACCTTCACTACAATACTCACATTTAATGTTGCTTGAACTCACTACCATAGCCTTTGGACTGTGTGAACTATTGACCTGATGATTCCGCTTTGGTTCTATGAATTCTAGAGCACGAAAACGATTCTCTAAAAAGGTAGCAAATCCCTCAAAGGTGGGCAATTCGTCGGAGTCTAAATTGCTAATACTGAATTCCCACTGTTTACGGGTTTCTGAATCAAGTTTAAAGGCGCTTATATGAATGATAATGACATCCCAAGTTGTCACATCCACCTTTAAGTTTTTCAAAGCGTTAAGGCAATCATTAGTTGTATCAAGCATCTCTTTTAATGACGATGCAGATTTTACTTGCATACGTTTTTGGCTAAATAGACGTTGTAATATACAGCTAACTAAATATTTCCTATTGCTATATCTCTTCTCTAATTTTACCCAACATTGAATGTAATTAGAGTCAGACACTGGTGTTTGTCTCACTAACTGTTCAGCTTCGCCGCTGAGATGGCTCTTTAAATAGTGCATTTTTTGCACATTGTCTAACCCATCATTTTTATGCACTAGTGAAACAAACAGGTCCCGAAATGTTGTCCACTCTGAATATTTACCACTAAATACCGGAATGGCGATCTTAGGCAATTTTACAAATGTACATGACTTTGAGACACTGCTTGATGAACTAAACTCCTTATCAGTCTTTTTTGCAACGCTATATTTGCTCAGCATGGATTTTATTAAACATTTATAAGTAATGTAGGTATCCTCTGTACTATCATACATTTCTACTATTTTTGTGTTATCTTTAGTTGTATATAGTTCATGAAGTTTAGCATAATTATTTGTAAACAAATTCCAATCTCGTTCTAATAATTCTTCTTTAGTTTGTATGTAATCAACTGTCAACCTATCCTTCGGACTCTTTTTAAAGTTAGTTAAACCTCGTTGAATTACATTTTGAAGCTCCTTTAACACATTGACTAATCCTTCCATTTTAACAATTTACTAACTAAATAAAAACTGTAAATAATATTTTATAAGTTGATTTAAACACGTATCAATAATAAAATATGTAAACTACAATCCTAATCTAAGCGAAGCAGACAAAAAGAGCATAAAACAAAAACCTATAAAGCAAACAACAATATAAAGTAAAAACAGCAATGTGAAATTTCCTAAGTGTTAAAGCAATAAAAGACAATTTTAAAATCTATCACAATTTTTCTAAGTCCTTGTAAACAAATAAATGACTAAAACAAAACGTAAAATTTTACAAGTCCAAAAATCTGCTTAAAATTTTACAAGTGTTTGGCGATTACTTTACTGCGGGGGATTTCGGGCATAGGTTCCCCGTTCCCTCGTTTTTTATAAAACTATTCTAAGTCTAAGCATGCACACAATAATCACTTAAATCTACTAAGTCCTTTCTTCAATATTCTAACTTAACGAAGTAGCCATGAACAAATTTGAAAATTGTCCAAGTTATTTATCTGATGGCACTAAGGTTCAAATTGGCGAACTTTTTGAACTTGCACTTTGACAGATTAAAACAGAACTGTACTTACAATTTTTGCACTTCACTCACACACTCGTTCAATGCTGGAGTTGACGTCAGCTGCGCAAGTGACTGGTGGCGCCCCCTGGTGGCGACACGTAGAACTAGTCCGTGACGTCAGTCGTCTGCTGTCACGTTGATCTGGATGACGACCCGTTGAACTCCGAGAATGACGTAAACTATCACCTCGTTTGATCTGATGCAAGTGGCTCCCTCTGTAACACCACTTCCCTGCCGCTGCTACTGACCCCGTCAACACTGAACGAAGCTGTCGCTGCCGAAGCTGGGGACCGGGTACTTTGCCGCAGCGATCCACTGCAGTACCACGGGCAAGGCGGAACCGGCCGCGCGAGAGAACTCAAAAAACGGTTAATCTATCCTGGCTCGATGGACCAATGTTTAATACCGAGCGCCGCAGCGGAGACACTCAGTACTAAAATTTGAACTGAACTCTCAAATGTGTATACAAGTGGATATAAAATAAAACACCGTATACTGATCTATATCTATAGTTCATTTATTTCCAAGTTTGTTGGTGTCCCTAACCAAATCGCGGTAACACAACGATATCGAGTTTTAATTCGACCCCAACGCCATCTATCGAGCGAAGGGTCAATTAAAACAGAACTTTTGGTTTCCTATAATTTGAACTCTGATGGTCGTAAACAGGTACCTAACACATTGTAAACCGGATAACACTATCTACATAGAATGCGTCATTAATAACGATGGTAGCTTTCTGTATAGAATGTATAAATAAGTATGTTATTTGAGTGTAAATGTTTCTATGACACAAGTATGACACATATAGTTTCTAAGATGGCCGTGGAAATAATATTTCGCTTTGATTTTTATATTTTGCACCTACTAGACTATAGACTATGGATCAATATTATATTATTATATCTAGCCCCTATTGTCCCACTGCTGGGCAAAGGCCTCCCTCCACTCCTTCCAATGTTCCCGGTTTTGAGCCACTTCTTTCCAATCCCCAAGGAAGACATCCAAGTCGTCCCGCCATCTCCTTCTGGGTCCGCGACCCCGACGTGCGATTTCAGGGCACCAATTTTGCGTTTTCCTGGCCCACCGCTCGATCGGCATGCGACAGACATGTCCAGCTCAGTCCCACTTAAGCTGGGCAGCCTTCTGAACCACGTCAATGATTTGCGTTTTGGAGCGCAGGGTAGTGTTTCGAAACACTACTATGGATCAATAATATTATAAAGAGGTAAAATTTGTATTTTTGTAATGAATAAACTCAAAAACTACTGTGCCGATTTAATTCTTTCACCATTTGAAAGCTACATTCACCCTGAGTAATTTAGGCTATATTTATTGCCCGTGCGAAGCTGGGACGAGCCGCTAGTATCTAAATATATAAAAATCAATGCCACTTTTCGTTGTAAATTTATAATTCAAGAACGGGCTTTTCGGACTATTTAGTAGATGGTTTATGTGAAGTTTGGTAGGGTAGAGTAGAATAGAGAAGTGTAGAGTAGAGTAGTGTAGAGTAGTGTAGGGTAGTGTAGGGTAGTGTAGGGTAGAGTAGGGTAGAGTAGGGTAGAGTAAGGTAGAGTAGGATAGAGTAGGGTAGAGTAGGGTAGAGTAGGGTAGAGTAGGGTAGAGTAGGATAGAGTAGGGTAGAGTAGGGTAGAGTAGGGTAGAGTAAGGTAGAGTAGGGTAGAGTAGGGTAGAGTAGGGTAGAGTAGGGTAGAGTAGGGTAGAGTAGGGTAGAGTAAGGTAGAGTAGGGTAGAGTAAGGTAGAGTAGGGTAGAGTAGGGTAGAGTAGGGTAGAGTAGGGTAGAGTAGGATAGAGTAGGGTAGAGTAGGGTAGAGTAGGGTAGAGTAAGGTAGAGTAGGGTAGAGTAGGGTAGAGTAGGGTAGAGTAGGGTAGAGTAGGGTAGAGTAGGGTAGAGTAAGGTAGAGTAGGGTAGAGTAAGGTAGAGTAGGGTAGAGTAGGGTAGAGTAGGGTAGAGTAGGGTAGAGTAAGGTAGAGTAGGGTAGAGTAAGGTAGAGTAGGGTAGAGTAGGGTAGGGTAGAGTAGGGAAGAGCGGGAGCGAAGCCGTGCGGGCATAAGCTAGTATAATTATAATAAAGTAACCACGTGTTTTGTGAAAAAAGTATGTGTTTATTTATTATGCATGGTCCCACAAAGTATTATAATACAATCTTATTGCAGGAGGGTTTTGTCTCATCTTAAAGTAATTTTAACTTCCACGTTTAAAACGATCTGGTCAGGGGGTCTACTCGCTTTCTCCGAAAAACGAAGTTTCGATTGAAATTTCGCGTGTTTCCTACCACAGTTCCTTTCGTTCCCGAAATTTCGCACGAACGAAAATTGTTTTACGTACCGAATCTCTAAACCTACTCTAATTAGTTATGTTTCGAAAAAAAAATATAATTATGACAGAAGATTGTTTGCAATTTTAACGTCAAATGAATATCGTTCGTTTACGAAAGTTTCGTTTCGGAGAAAGCGAGTAGACCCCCAGTTTCAGTTGGCCATATCATGAAGTGATCAATTTATAAGAAATAGCCTCAACATATACATATATAAGTTCCACAGTGCGTCATAAGTGTACTAATTACCGGTGATTAGCATTCAATAGGTTAAGAACCGTGGAATTTCTTTTGCGCGTTCTCCTCTGTAGACATTTACATTTCACGCTTTGGAATCTGCAATTAGCTTTTTAGGGTTCCGTACCTCAAAAGGAAAAAATGGAACCCCTTATAGGATCGCTTTGTTGTCCGTCCGTCCGTCTGTCTGTCTGTCAAGACCCTTTATCTCAAGAACGCGTGGAGGTATCGAGTTGAAATTAAAACCATATACTCAGGTCTGCGGTCCCTTCAAGCTAAAAAAAAAATCAAACTTCTAAGTTAACGAATAAAAAAGATACGGCCGTATATGCCGCAAAAAACCTATATTTTAATACTCTTAAAGATCGAAATTCATAGGGTATTTCCCGTTGACCCAGAAACCAGAAATTAGTCACAAAGCAAGGTCTTATAGCACAGGTATAGGAATAAATCTGAAAACAGTTTTGTTGTCACCTACATCCAAAAAAAAAAAATTTGCAATCCGGAAAAATCTTCCGAGACTCCATTCGGGAATTGTAGTTTGCTCGGAACCCTCAGTGCGCGAGTCCGACTCGCTCTTGCCAGTTTTTTAACCACAAACCGACTTTTTGACAATTTAAAAGTGCCTGTAAATGGTTTGAAATTAAGTAGACAATTAAGTATTTGTAAAATAGAATAGAATCAACAAACTTTACTGTAAAAGTAATTCAAACTTAAATAATTTGTTTGGCAAAATATCGGAATACAAAATACTTGTTTTATTAAAAAGTAATATAACAAATTGTTGGCAAGTAGAAATGGCAAACTTCTAGCGCGCGTGAAAGGGTTAGGTAGGTCAAACTTTTTTTATTGTAGAGGCAAAAGTAACGGATTGTATACAGCCAAGCGTATTCAATTAATATTTTTAATAGAAAATGAATCTATAATCTTGAATGAGCTTACGAGTACAATAGCTTTTTTTTAAGTAATAAATCATTCAATGACTGACTGAATTGACTGGCCTGTTGGTCTAGTGGTTAGTGGCCCTGACTGCTAAGCCGGAGGTCGTGGGTTTGATTTCCACCCAGGACAAATGTTTATGTCATGAGCATGATCATTTGTTCTGTGTCTGGGTGTAATTTATATAAAACTAGCGACCCGCCCCGGTTTCGCTCGGGTGCAATAATAATAATAAATTCATTTATTTCAGGCCCCATATACCCATAGTAAAAAAACAGTTTACAGTTTAAAAAAAGTTAAAGTTAAAAAAAGTAATTTTTTTCATAATAAATTCAGATTACACAAAATACACTACAGAAAAACTGTATACATACAAACCTTCCTCTTGAATCACGCTATCTATTTAAAAAAACTGCATCAAAATCCGTTGCGTAGTTTTAAAGATTTAAGCGTACATAGGGATATAGGGACAGAAAAGCGACTTTGTTTTATACTATGTAGTGATATGTATGTATTTAGAAATATATAAGTATGTTTATTCAGTTGTCTAGTACCCATGACACAAGCTCTGCTTAGCTTGGGACTAGACGGGGCATTGTGTGATAGTTGTGGATTATTATTATTATATTCAATGACTTCTCTTGTTCTGGGGCGGAGCGTGAGAATGTGTTAGACTTTTACTGACCAAAACTACACTTATGTTTCTTCTTTACCCTTCTAGGAATACGGGTCTCTTTTTCATATTGTATTGTTTTTGGAGTATTTGCTTACACCAAGGGTCGGCCCTCAGCCCTTACCTCTTCCTGATGATAATGGATGCTCTGACGTCGGACATTCAGGAAGAGGCTCCCTGGTGTATGTTGTTTGCCGATGACATTGTGCTGATTGCCGAGAGTGGCCTAGAGGTCCAGAACAGATTGGAGGTGTGGTGGCACAGACTGGAAAGTGTTGGCCTGAAATTGAGTAGAACCAAAACGGAGTACTTATTCTGCGATTTCGGCGGTCTCTCCACTCCAGTGCCTTTAGCTCTCGCCGGAACGCCCATACCGATCTGTTCCGACTTTCGGTACCTCGGGTCGCTTGTCCAAGGGGATGGTGAGGTAGACCGGGACGTAACACATCGGATCAACGCAGGATGGAAGAAATGGCGACAGGTCACAGGAACAACTTGTGACCCACGGATGCCCCTCAAGTTGAAGGGTAAAATCTACAAGTCCGTGATAAGGCCTGTTGTACTGTATGGATCAGAATTTTGGGCAGTGAAAAAGACGGATGAAAAAAGATTGCATGTAGCGTTGATGAGAATGTTAAGATGGATGTGTGGTGTGACGAAAATGGATAAAGTGAGAAATGAGTGTATTAGGGGAAGTTTGAAAGTGGCGCCGGTGACTGAAAAGTTGAAAGGGAATCGTTTGGGCCGTGTATGGTCATGTAAAAAGGAGAGATGAAACGCATGTTGCTAAAAGAGTTATGAATTTAAATGTAGATGGATGGAGAGGAAGAGGGAGGCCAAAGAAAAGATGGATGGATTGTGTGAAAAGTGATATGAATGAAAAGGGAGTTAGTGATAGCGTGACGAGCGACAGGACAGAATGGAAGAAAAAAACGTGTTGCGCCGACCATAAGTAACATGGGACAAGGGCAGGAAGATGATGATGATGAATATCCAATAAGATTCAAAACAACCAATGAACTTCACGCGAAGAAATCCCGCCAAAACCTTTTACCTCTTTATTTTTTTAATATCGATTTTATTTTTAATGATATATAATTTATGTGTATTGTGTTTGACTTCGAGCGATCCCATTAGGTACGCAAGCAGTAATACAAAATAAGCAAAAGTAACAAAATTCGTACAGCCTAATAATATACCATTTTATTCAATTGACAGTTAAATAAAGATATTTTAATTTATTCTTTATTTCAAACCATAAAATAATTATTTCTAGATATAAACTTAAATTAATTAAAACTAACTTAAAAAATTAAAATAAAACCCTAGAGAACTAAAATAAAAATAAATAAATAAAAATGGCAATTCTATATTAAAAAAAAAAAACTTTTTACAAAAAAAATATAACCGACTTCAATGATAAAAAACACTGAAAAGTATCAAATAACTTTAATTTTGGAAGTCGGTGTTTCTTTAATAGTTTAGTCTCTTCGTTATTTAACACCGACTTCCAAAATTAAAGTTATTTGATACTTTTCAGTGTTTTTTATCATTGAAGTCGGTTATATTTTTTTTGTAAAAAGTTTTTTTTATTTTACACTTTTTAGTTACGGTACCACCACTAAAAAGTACCCCTCAGTCAAACTTAAATACCTTATAGTCAGAGCGCATCTCATAACGGTTCTAATAATCCCAAACACGGGTAGATTACATTAATTTACCTTTCGGCTTCATCATCAGATCAGTTCGATATATCCTCTCCCCCTCTTCTTTCAAACAGTCATTATACTAGATGCTGGAGAGGGAAAGGATATATCGAACTGATCTGATGATGAAGCCGAAAGGTAAATCTTTCAATCAGTCATTAGACTAGATGCTGATAATCCCGGCTGTAGCATCAGGCCAGATTTATGTCAAGATTGCAATGAACTTAAAATTTAGTCCTGTTTAAAATGAGCCCAAACACGACTACGGTGCTGTAATTTCAAGGTTTGTACTTTTCCTGATGCTCCTGGCTTCAGCATCAGGTCTCTATGTACTTCGGTGTTCTTTATTAGCAGTACGTTTATCCACACATCGAGCCGTTTTCAATGAGCCTAAACTCGATATATCTGCTGTTTGTTGTCGAGGACTTAGGTACTCTGCAGACTATCCTGACTGCAGCATCAGGTCATGACTTGATGATCATGAGACCAAATGTGGCAAATGCCCTATCAAACATCAAAACAATTTACTAAAACAGTCCTTGCCTGTTCGAGTAACTTCTTACTGTTAAGGAGTTGTACCTTCCATCATCAGCCCAGCTACCTGAGATGGTGACGACCATACGCAAATACACAAGATACTTCATAAAATATGCGAAAATCAATAAGTGAGCCTATAAAATTTGAAGGTTGCCCTCGATTTCTCCAAGATCCCATCATCAGATCCTAATTTGGTGATAATGGGACCACCTCAGAGCTATCTACTTTCGAACAAAAAAAGAATTTTGAAAATCTGTCCACATTTGGGGGAGTATTCGCCGAACAAACATACAAAAAAAAAAAAAAAAAAAAAACATATAAACAGCCGAACGTAGTACCTCCTCCTTTTTGGGAAGTCGGTAAAAATAGTTCTGATAAGATTCTCTTGTATAGAATGTTAATAAAGATTGACAGTTTGAATAAAACAAAAACTATGAATAAATAATCATTAGTTTCCGAGCATCTATAATGACCGTACTTAATATTTCCATAGACCATTTTTATCGACCATAGATAACAAAGTCATTAACTTTTCTTTTCTCTACAATCCGATCAGACATTTGCCGCCATTTCTCCGTGTCCACAAGTCCACATAATCTCGAGCTAATCGGACAAGTACTTGTAAGTATCGATAAATAAACAACTTTCACCGGGAGGGATTGGTGAGGGACAAGATGGGAGAGGTCGCGAGAGTGACAACGATGAAAGAAGCGTTTGGCGTTTCTCCGCTGATCCGGTACTGGCAAAGCGCCGCACGACATCGAAGTTAGGGTCACAATAGTGTGTAATACAAGTGAAGAAACTTTATTATTGTGATTGATGCGGGACCCACGTGTATCAAACGACATTTTTCAATCCCTACCGCTTGTCTAAAAACAAATTTTAATATTTTTCGCACTAATGCGGAAAAGTGCGCGAGCTCACTCCCGCAACAATTTATTATCGTATCAGGCTGAGCGCTAAACGAACCCCACTAGTCGCGCGTCAATCACCATTTATTTATCTCTTCGTAAGTGAATTGAGAAACATCGTTTGATACACTTGGCAAGTCACTGCGGCACTCGGGTCAATAAAACCCTCGCTAGCGACTCCGGGGAATTCCATCTTTGACAAATGTTTTACATTTGTATCAAAATGCACTATTTACCTAATTGTAGTTTAATAAAGGTTATGCCTCCCACATGGATCCGATGGATGCGAGACGCACAGGACCAATAATTATGGTGACTCTTGGGGGAAGCCAACAGTGGGTGTCTTTCGGCTGGAATTATGATGAGATCGAAATATAGTTAGGATTTTGTCTATATTCGCTACAGCTCTTACCTCGCGACAAGAACAAAGTGCTTGCAAATCGTTCACCTTTGCATTGTAGAGCAGAACTTTCGGAGGCCGCCGCACCGTGGGAGAGTTATTACTTCCTTCATCATCATCAGCCTTTTTAATGTTCCTACTGCTGAGATTCAGGCCTCCTCTATAGGAGAGTGAATGGGCCGTAATCCACCACGCGGGCCCAGTGCGGGTTGGTGAATGTCAGAACGAATTTTTGGTTCTAGGACATGCCGGTTTCCTCACGATGTTTTTCTTCACCGTTTTGAGCGCAGTGGTGATGAAATAAATTACACAAAGTAATGCGCCTGGTTGGGTTTGGCTCGAGTCGGAGCCAATACCACTCGGCCACCATTGCTCTCAATTTCATTTGGTTTGCATTGTAGAGCTAAACTTTCGGAACTTTCGCACTGTGGTAGAGTTACCCACCCAGGACAAATGTTTGTACGATGAGCATTATCTTGTTCTGTGTCTGGGTGTAATTTATCTATATACGAGTATGTATGTATTTAGAAATATATAAGTATGTTTATCAGTTGTCTAGTACTCGTAACACAAGCTCTGCTTAGCTTGGAACTAGACGGCGTTGTGTGATAGTTGTGGAATATTATTATTATCATTTTGAAACAAGTTTTCAATGAAAATCATTTTTTCATAGCAAGCTACGAAAAGATACTAGGTGGATTACGGTACTGGGCTCGCGTGTTGGATTACGGCCCATTCCCTCTCCTAGAGAGAGGAGGCCTGAGTCCCAGCAGTGGGAACATTAAAAAGAAAAGTCTGACTATGCTATGCTATGCATAGCAAGCTTTTGTAGCGCGGTCTGTATCTATATTATTAATAGGTATTCATTAAGTTAGTTCCAAAAAGTTTAAACACGATGGGGTTCCTGTGGCCATCTTTCAACTCCATCAACTGACCTAGCATCAAAATACTATTCAAGATGTAGGTAGGTATCAAACGAGTCCAAACTCGATGGGGTTGTGTCGTTTAACTACCGAGTTCCTATAGCCACTTCCCGTTTACATCACCAGATCAGCTCCACGTCATAATAATTCTGCATTGTCATCTGATTTACACATGCATGCCAAATTTCAGCTCAATAGGTGCCGGTGCCGGTACCCGCGAGACGATGCACAGAAACGTTCGTTGTGGCGACGCTTGGGGGAGGCCTAGGCTATGTCCAACAGTGGACGTGTATCGGCTGAAATGATGAGGTACCCGGGAAGTCGATCAAAAAGTAAGATTTAATGACACACAAGCAAACATCGGAGTAGGGGAGGCCTTTGCCGAGCAGTGGGAAAGTACAGGTGAAACTAAATAAAAGCTTATAAAAAGTGGTGGAATAAGGTAAGTAGGTATTGGGATCAGGAATGAAGATATACGCAGGAGAAACAAGGTCAACGACATAACACGAAGAATGTCCACAGGGCACATTGCTCGCAGAACAAATGACCGTTGAGACTTCGTACCGTGAGACGCAGCGTTGGAAGGCCTCCTACAAGGTGGACCGATGATCTGGTAAGGGTTGCTTCTTCCCTCATCTGTTATTCGATTGTGATAGATATTATGTGCTAGCTAAATCTGATGCCAAAGATGTTAAACAAAAAAAAAAAATGTTGTTACGTTTTTGACATCAATTATTATTTGTTATTTGGGAAATTCGAGCATCAGCTGAAAGAATATGCCGCAAGGAACTGAAAAATTATAGGTTTCCTCCTTATTTTTTGGTGAAAATAGGAGGGTTGCCTCGCATAAATGGCCATAATTTACCCTCATCTGTTAATTAATCGATTTTTTTTTCACGTTAACCCTTCAGATACCGTCAATTAGAGACACAATAGTAAGACAATAGATGCGCGGCCACCGGTGGTCGCTTGGGGATTCATGAATTAATGCTGTTGCTATTAGTAAAGATAGAACTCAATTTGTAAGTATTTGGATAAAGTCGAAAATATAAAACATTCGCGATTTCACAAAAAAAAAAAAATTGTTTATCATAGGTATTTATTGGCACCAGATTTAGCTAGGCAACCTATTCGGAATTTACTAATGAATGCGTTATTTATTTATTTATTTAATACTTCATGCACACAAAAGTACAGAGGCGGACTTAATGCCTTAGGCATTTTCTTCCAGTCAACCTTTGGGTGATGCAGAGAACAATAGTGGTAGGTGCAATAAACGAACGAGAATAAGGTGTATACAAGAATTGATATACTAATAAACTATAAACATAATATAATTATATACTAGCAATGCATTATCTAGCAACATTGAATTATAAAATTTTTTTAGAAGGTTTTTTATAAATCAATGTCTAGCACATAATATTTATTATAATCAAAAATAACAGATGAGGGAAGAGATTTCTTCTATAGAATCTTAGACCATAGTAAGTAGGACACACATGTGACATGGGCTTTCTTCCACCTGGATCCAAAACAGGAACCTCCCGAACTGGCCTTATTCCCCGAGGAGTTCCTTCAAGCGGATAGTGAAGACGTCGGGTTCACTCTATATCCTCTCTTCAAGAGGTGATTTAATTATCTAATTTGTGAAACTAATCTTACAAGTTTGAAACGAAAACCTTCTAATGTAAGTTGTACTTCCCAAAATGTATGTATTTAAAACCATAAATCAAGCTCAGTGTTATCTCTACTAATTTTAAATGATATTTGCACATCACATCGTCATTAAAACTTAAAATTAATATTTTGTTCTTATTCAGGAAGTAATAAAAGATAATTGGCTGTAGGCATTAATACTTACTCGAGTTTGCGTGAAAGTAGAAAAAGTTTAACTGTAAATTGCAATGTTGCGAGCGTTAATAAATAAAGTTTTAGTTGCAATAAATAGTGACATAAAGAGCAACGGCATTGGCGTTTTAATGATTGTTATTTTATTGACTTTGTTCCGTGAAATGAATTGGGATCATTGTAAATTTGTCGCAACAACTTTTTAAATTGCTTGTTTTACATCATTTTATATTACTTTTTGCAAATAAGGAAATGAAGAAAGTTTTAATTTGTATTTTAAAATACTGTTTCAATGGAAAGAAGACAACCTCGACCTAATTCGTAACATTACTTACCTACTACTACTTACTGAACAACAAATTGGAGTGTTTCAGATATTTATTCTAGTTTCTGACCGCTTATCGTTTCGCTTTACTAAAACTATTTGTTGTATGCTTTTGTCTACGGCGGTTTGACATGTTTCCTAAACAAAAATGGTCAAACCACTATAATAATATTTCTTCACACAAAAGCAAATAACACCAGAATAATTAACCCTTAGCAAAATAACGTAGAATTAACAGCAAATCGTAGGTATTCCCATTCTCAATCTGGCAACACTACATCACATCTGTCATTTTCAATTGCTCTATTGTCATAATATTTTTTGTTGATCACACTCGTCACTCTTATTTCTGTTGGAAATAAATAAGAAAAACCTAGTGTATTTTAAATATAGAAAGTTTTAATTACAAAATAAACCATTGATGTGTATAACAGTGATGTGAGAGTAGGATACTACGTCGATACGGTGAGTTATTTATTGTAAAACATAAAAAGTTTAATCATACTCTAAGTGGTTTGGATCATTCATTCAATAAATTATGTTGATTATTTGTGTTATTCGTTTCGCGGACGCTTGTAATTTTATCTCAATTGAGCGTACTGAGATTCGCTTACGTATTTCAATTGTAATTTCGTCTGTAAATAAGTTTTGAGCTGATAAATTGGATGACCTCAGAATAACATACAAATTCATTGATTTTTATTTTATTTGGCTGCTGTATAATTTTTTTAATGAAGTTTATGGTATCGTTTTTCAATTCTGAATAGTAACTACTCATATTTATCTAAAGTTAATATTGTTGTGATTTTTTTTTGGATTATTTTTTAGTATTGTCACTAGGGTTATTTTCTATTAAGCTTCTAGGGTCAGTCGGCCGTCTTAGGGGCGGATTTAAGAGTTAATTCATGAATCCCCAAGCGACCACCGGTGGCCGCGCATCTATTGTCTTACTATTGTGTCTCTAAATGACGGTATCTGAAGGGTTAAGCCAGTTAGAATATATTTGTCCCAGAACTCATTGTTATTGATATCACAGCTAAATGCATTTTTTTGCACATTGGCGAAAACTCTGAACTGTCAAAGTAAGTAAAAAAGTTAGGAGGTCAAGAGGCCAATTCGGTTCATCGTCATCATTTCAGCCGACAGACGTTCACTGTTGGACATAGGCCTCCCCCAAGTGTCGCCACAATGATCAAACCCGTGAGTCAAATTTATTAATTTGCAAGAACATGTGTAAATAATATAGGGTGTCTCTGACATTGACGCACAAACTAATACCACGGATCCAGTACATCATTCTGGACCCCCCAGAGGTGGAACTTTTGTCGATATCATAACTGTTCTAAAACGGTGAAGAAAAACATTGTGAGGAAACCGGCAGGTCCTAGAACCAAAAATTCGAAGACATGTGACATCCATCAACCCGCACTGGGCCCATGTGGTGGATTACCACTAATTCCCTCTGCCAGAGAGGAGGCCTGAGTCTCAGCAGTGGGAACATTACAAGGCTATTATAATAATAATAATAATATTCCACAACTATCACACAACGCCGTCTAGTCCCAAGCTAAGCAGAGCTTGTGTTATGGGTACTAGACAACTGATAAACATACTTATATATTTCTAAATACATACATATTATAGATAAATTACACCCAGACACAGAATAAATGATCATGCTCATCACATAAACATTTGTCCTGGATGGGAATCGAACCCACGACCTACGGCATAGCAGTCAGGGCCACTAACCACTAGACCAACAGGCCAGTCATTATGATATGCTATAACTAGTCTAGAACCACCAGAGATAATATTGTGGATTGGTTCTCCTGAATACATTGATTTGACCATAAGTCATCAACTGTATCACAATATAGGCCTGCACAAACAAGGAACAATCTTCGATGTACTGGGCAATCCCCAATAAAAATATATTGCTCGAAATGTCCGGGTCTGCGTATATGTATATGTTCTTCTTTTTCTCATTATTACAATAACTTCATCCATAATTGTATTTTATTATCGTCATGATCTTTGTTACAGTACCGTAGTCTTCATCATGGATGACCCCAGCACAGATGCCTTACGGAAACTGGCTCCAAGCTGGACTCTCGCTGGAGATGAGCAGCTACTTAGCATATTACAGAATACACACCAGGTAAGATATTATACAAATAGTGAGGAAGTTCTGTATCGAAGTCAGGGCTGGTAGCGATATACAGGGCTATTTATAAATCACTAACAATCTTGCAGGACTGTATTACTACTCGTAACTAGGGAATGCAATCTCGATCTCGCGAGATCTCGGCCTTTTATAGCGAGATTGATCTCGGACGAAAAAAGGGCGAGATCTCGCGAGATTAACGAGATTGTACTTGAGCATAAAAACATCTTATTCGAAGCGTAGATTGACACGCACGTTCAAATATTACGTCAAAAAGTGTTTAATGCAAAAAAAAATATTGAAAAAGTTCGTGAAAACGAATGTTTATCTTATAATACTTTTTTTTTGGTGGGTAAAAATCATACAAATGACATGTCCCGCCTTTGGGCGGAGCGGGAGGTAGTGTCAGACTATTACTGCCTTCGTGCCTTTCATACCGGGGCTGAGCTACGTTTCGGAACTGACCCTGGCCCCAGTAGGCTTCGACCCAGTGCGCGCCATCGACGATTTAGGCTCGGTCCGGACAGTTACCGGACGGTCGGACAGCCAACTACCCATTGCTAGCCGTCCGCAAGCTCGCGCCTATGGTTATCTTATGCCAATCTCTCTTATTGTATTCATAATCTCGCGAGATCTCGTTCAAGCCCCAATCTCGCGAGATTTGCATTCCCTACTCGTAACATCATAAACAGAAACTTTTGTTCTATGACTTTTTATAAAACATTATTTATTTAACCAAAACAAACCTTCAAGATTTCGTTGTTCTGTCTAACACATTCAACTCTGTATTTTGATATACCTACATACGTCTGTATGACGCGACGCAAGGACATTTAGATATGTTTAGAACGTTAAAAAATACTTATTTTTGTATGAAAATCTGATGAATTAAAATATGATACATTTTTAAAAGTCATAGACCAAAGTTGTTGTTTATGATGTTAGTAGTAACATCAAGCCTTTTTAGGAAGAACGTCGTAAACACAGTGAGCGTTTTGCAGGACTGGATTTTCTCTTCCGTAATTAAAAAGTATTCATGATACTTACATTTTATAAAAAAATATAACTTCATATAACTACCGATATAATAGAATTGTTGCTACTTACTAACATATTTTCGTAAATAGTTTTTAATTATGGAAGTAGAGAAAACTCATTTCCGCAAATAATGCAAATTGTCGCGATGTTTTTCCTAAGAAGACTCGACGTAATCCTGAGAGGTTGCCCGTGTTTTACAAATAACCCTGTATAGACTAGCTTCTGCCACCAAATTCGACCCCTTGAAGGTTGGTTTCTCCACACAAACTTTGGACTCCGGTTTCATTTCATCCCCTTAGGGGGTGAATTTTGAAAACTCCTCTCGTAATGCTCGCCTACGTTATAATAGGAAGCCTAGTTCAAAATTTCGCACTCCTAGTCCTAGTAGTTTCAGCAGTTCGTTGATATGTCGACCGTCGCTTTCCATCAGGTGAGATAGCGGTCAAGCGCAAACCTATCAATAATAATAAAAAATAAAAAAATGTCAGTCAGTCAGTATACTCAGTATCTCCTTTGATACACCACCATTTTTTAATTAGCACATAAATAAAATGGGGCTCTATACGTACCCGTACTGATCATATTTTTGTAGTCAAAAGTAAAAAACCTAAATCGCAAAATTGTTCACTGAGTTTTGTCAGAATTGGTAAATTCATAATAGAACCAAAAATACGAAGACATGTGACATCCACCAACCCGCACTGGGCCCGCGTGGTGGTTACGGCCCATTCCCTTTTAGAGAGGAGGCCTGAGTCCCAGCAGTGAGAACATTGAAAAGGCTGATGACGATAATAGAATCAATTATTCATAATGATTGATTCTATTACGAATTTACTGCATACGCGCAGTGTTTTTCAATCGTCATTTTATTCATTCATAATCAGTAGCCTGTACAATCCTTACTAATATTATAAAAGCGAAAGTGAGTTTGTTTGTTTGTTACGTCTTCACGCCTCAATGGCAAAACCGATTTTGATGAAACTTGGTACACGGATAGACAATGTCCTGGAATAGGACATAGGATAGGACTTTTTATCCCGGAAGTTTGTTCCCTTGGGATAATTTTTTGGTATCGCGCGGGCGAAGTCGCGGGCAAAAGCTAGTATTTATATAAATTGAGTGACATTTTGTTAACTTTGCTGTTTGTAAATATTATTTACTAGCTTTGCCCGAGCGGCTTGACTCCCGCTCGTCTCTACTCCACACTACTATACCCAACTCTACCCTACTCTACCCTACTCTACCCTACTCTACCCTACCCTACTCTACCCTACCCTACTTCTACCCTACTCTACCCTACTCTACCCTACTCTACCCTACTCTACCCTACTCTACCCTACTCTACCCTACTCTACCCTACTCTACCCTACTACTCTACCCTACCCTACCCTACTCTACCCTACTCTACCCTACTCTACCCTACTCTACCCTATACTACCCTAATTTTTTTTTCCATAAGGACCTTTTCCTCACAATAACAATCACAACAAAAAAAAATCAGCCAAATCGGTCAAGCCGTTTTCATGCCAAGTCGTGACAACGGAAAACGGGTTTCATTTTTATATATATAGATTGAGACTACATAAATAATAAGGGAAAGGGAGTTAGTGATAGTTTGACGGGTGACAGGACAGAATGGAAGAAAAAAACGTGTTGCGCCGACCCCAAGTAATATGGGATAAGGGCAGGAAGAAGAAGAAGAAATAATATTCAGACCTTTTCTGATAAGCCCTAAAAGTATTTGTACTAATAAAAAAATAAAAAATGAGTGGTGTATAGATGACATAATACCTATGTGAAATAGTATACATTTATATCATAGTTTACCAGTTACTCATCACTCTGGTAGGTATTGTTTCCTCTAGTTTACCTTATTATTATATTTATATAAAACGGGAACAATGTAAATAACAGATTCCTATTGTTTTCCAACATAGCTTGGGATTTTCTCGCAGCATATTTATGATTGGTAGAACAAGGGAATAATAGGGTAGTTTCCAGGGTCAAAATACACTACCTACATTTTATTTAGTCCGTATTTTAGATTATAAAAAATATTGGACACGTATTTTTTCTTTTTTCGATTCAACAAAAAATAACAAAGCCCATTAAAGTTACGTTTTTTGAAAAATGTAACCTATATTAAAAAGTGGTTTAATTGTTTCTGCTCGTTATTCTGATCTAACTAAATTCAGGTTTTGCGTATTTAACGTTACACCTTGTATAATATCTGCACTGATATTATATCTACACACGTGTATATAACATTGTTTCGAATAAGTTCTCTCTAATTGTCGTATCTGTGTCGTTTACCGTTAAGAAGATAATCACGTATTTTGTTTTGCGTAAGTGCAAAAAAAAAAAAAAAACAATACCCTTACTACTTTCGTACCTTAGGGCTTTAGGGCCACTACTAACTTAAAGAATAAGTTAAGAGCAATATAAAACACTTATTGATTCATTAATAAGGCTACAGCTAACGCAACTACAGGAACATGATTGTAACGTCCGAACGAGAAACGGTCGCCCTGGAAAAATATCAATTGCTAGTTACCAGTGGCGAAGCGTGAAATATTGAGAAAGGTAAGCCGGAACAAAAAAAATTGTTTACCTACTCCGAGCGCGGGCACGCAGTCTTGAGTCCTTACCGAAAATCTGTGATTGGCATCCTGGCATCAGTCTTGTATAGGCAGATGTATCTTCAGTCCACTTTTACTATACGTGTAAGCACTGAGATATTGAAACAGTGTCTTGCAAGCATTATAGACGTGGCTTTGATAAAAGCCGTTTGTGGTGAAATGATGATGTGATGTAAATTAAACAAAACTTATTCGACTAAGTACTAATAATACTACTTATATTTTAAAGCTATTCGTCTATTCTTTCTTACAAAGTGCTCTAAGACATTATCATAAAAGCCGGGAAGATTCTTAATTTTTAGTAAAGAACGTTTTTCTATAGAAAGAATGGCTAGATCCGATAATCGTTCTTGTTTTTGAGCATTGCGCATGTTGATATTTATTGTAAAGGGATATATTAAAATGTTTAAAAAAACCAGCTCTGAGAAGAAATTTTGTGTAGGTGCAATTTAAGAAAGAAATCTAAAAAAAATCGCACGAAAATTATTAGACTTCGCGCACGACCTTACTCATAAATCTAAACTCCCCTCCCGCACGCGCACAAAAATCGTAATATTTTAATTTCGCCATAACTTCAAAATTAAACGTCCAATTTTAATAATTCAAAGACCAAATATTATCTACATAAACTGTACTTAGTGATGAAATAATTTATTTTGATAAGGATTAATAGCATGAGTAAAATAAATGATTAAATATTGTCCAAAAAAAATCAAGATTATTAGATAAAAAAATGGTTGTTGTGCCTCACTCGACATAGATAGGTATAATGTTTCGCGGACTTTTTTGTAGATATTTATAAGATCTACAATTAATTAGAAGATTTTATGGTTCTATCTTTTATAGTTTAGGCAGCGTACGCAAAATAAGTAACTTATCTGGTTGATTTTTTACACCTTGTGTCCGAAAAACCCAAATATCTTACGGAACCCTATTTTTTTCCGAAATAAAATTTAGCCTATGTTACTCGTGGATAATGTAGATTTCGAATGGTGAAAGAATTTTTAAAAACAGTCTAGTAGTTTTTAAGCCTATTCAATACAACTCCATCAAATAACTCGGAAAAAGACTGCTTACCAAAGCTCCTAAAGTCCTAATACGCGGGTGGGTTTATTGACCTTTATGTGACGTCATGACGTATATTTTGTATAGAAGTTTAACTGCCAAAAAGCCGATCGCGCCTGCGGCTTATCTTATAGCAATATGTTGTTGAAAAGCAGCCGCGAGGGTGACGATATGTCAGTCAGTAAGTTTCTGCTTATCATATAGATTCTCTTGTTTCCAGAGGCTGGTATCTAAATGTCAAGAAGCGAACAGTCAGTTGGAACAGATGGCGACCGCGCTGAATGATGCCAGCATCAGCTTACAAAATGTTAATAATCAGTAAGTAAAGGTTTTCAACTAACTTGAGTACGGAAAGCATGTTTTTTTTTCGTCGACGGGGAAAATCATCTTATGACAAAACCCGCTCTTGGGTGGAGCGGGAGATAGTGTCAGACTCTTACTGACTAAATACCCCGCGCCGTTCCTTCTAGCCTTCATGCCGGGGCTCTAGTTTCCTTTCGGATAACCCCGATCCCGGTAGGCTTCGACCCAGCTGGGCCCCTGCTGTTGCTGACAACTCCTTGAGGCGCGCGGGAACAGTGCGCGCCGTCGACGCCTTGGCTCGGTCCGGACAGTTACCGGACGATCGGACAGCGAGCTACCCATGGCTCGCTGTCGGTGGCTGGAAATTGGGATTGGAATCCCGGCGGCGGCGGCGAGGGCGCCGTTGCCTGAAGCGGTCGGCCTCCTCCTTTGCTAGCATTACTGCTTCGCAGAAGGAGGCGACCGCCTGCCACTCCTCCTCGCTCCGGACCATGGCCTGAACCAAGGCCCGGCGCGAGAGGTCTCCGCCGCCTCACGCCCCCACGAGGGCACGGCGGTGCTCCGCCCAAGCAGGGCACACCTCGACTGTGTGCTCCACCGTGTCCTCCGGGCGTTCCTCACAGTGGCGGCACCCGGGCGTCTCTTCCGCTTGAATCCGATGCAGTAACCTCCCGAACGTGCCATGTCCGGTGAGGACCTGCGTCATGCGGAAGGTAAGGACGCCGTGAGGTCTTTCCAGCCACGCCTCAAAGAGGAGACTTAACTTCATAATACGGAAAGCATGTGACGCAGTGGTTGAGTATCTTGTTGCTTCGCTGTGTGTCGCGGGTTTGATCCCCGCATGGAACAAATATTTGTATTTTTTTTTATTATGGACAGCCTCGCGTTTGGCCACTATCTCACTTGATGTAAAGATGACTCGGCCGAGGTTGGAGCACGATGCCTAGAAGTAACCTATTCTCTCTGAACTTAAATACCAGGTTATTGCTATCAGGAAACGTAGACTCCGTATATATAGTTGTGTATGCGAGTTTATATGTTTGTGAACGCACTCACGATACAGGGGACTTTCTTGGTTTTGAACAACTTTGTTATATAAAATCCTTACTAATATTATAAAAGCGAAAGTGAGTTTGTTTGTTTGTTACGTCTTCACGCCTAAATGGCAAAACCGATTTTGATGAAACTTGGTACACGGATAGACCATGTCCTGGAATAGGAAATAGGACACTTTTTATCCCGGAAGTATGTTCCCTTGAGATAAGTTTCTGGTATCACGCGGGCGAAGCCGCTGGGAGCAGCTAGTATAATAATAAGTATGGATCAAAAGTCAAAAAGTCAAAATATTTTATTTTATATAGGCCTACATGGGCACTTATAAAACGTCAGAAGCTAGTGCATGGTTCGAAATTGGTCGTTTCCTATGGAGAAGAACCGGCAAGAAACTCCATTAAAAAATGTGTTTATTACAATATTGATTGATTTATGTAAGAACAGTGTAGACCAGTCAACACTGTACACAAAAGCACAAAATTAATCATAATAAAATAAAAATATAGTAAGTTGTAATAGAAAGTTATCTAAGTGTTTGTGGATTATACAGTGTTCTCACATTCACATTCCAAAAAGAGGCTACATAAATAATTACAACAGAAAAATTTAAATAATTACAACTGTTAACAAAATAAATTACTAACAAATTGAATGCAGTTGAAGTCTAAATAATAAAAATAAAAAATATTGCAAAAGCAATTCGTTAAAGGAAAAATAAATATAATTATGTATATTAAAACAAAGGTGGAGCAGTTAATAGACACAATATTGATGATTTACCAGGGGGCCACATGTGCAGAGGTAGTCATTGCCAAACAAGCGTGTCTTCGACATAGTCTTTAACCTTGTAAAATGCTTTTTTGGTTAGGACACGCTTAATATGAGTTTTGAATTTTCCCTCACTATGTTCAGTTACCGCCTTTGGCAGCTTGTTGTAAAAGCGTATGAAATTATCTAATCTATTTAAAACGCCTAAATTTAAAGTCATTCCCTTGGGATAATTTTCTGGTATCACGGGGGCGAAGCCGCTGGGAGCAGCTAGTATAATAATAAGTATGGATTTAAAAATGCCTAAGTTTAAGTCAATTAAGTTTATCTTGAGAGGCCCGCCTTTACGTACAAATCAGGCGTGACCCACGTGGGCGTCTGTCATGTTGCGAACGTCGAAGATCGACACATACGGCCGTTGGTAAGGAACCACACTCCTTGCAAATATAATCTGGGAATCTTTAAGTCGAGAGTGAATAGGTTTCTTCTAGGTAAGCGCGTCCCATCGTCGACCGCATCGTCGCTTTCCATCAGGTGAGATAGAGGTCAAGCGAAAACCTATCAATAATAAAAAAAAAAAAATGTAATCGTGGAATGTATTTTTTTTTTTTTACTTGAATCCTTTAAGCCATGTATTCGAATGAAGAGTTCATTAGTTTACATTTAGAATGCGGGTGTAAAACATTCTAATGTTTTTGTAGTATTTGGCGGCAAATGTATCGAGTCAGGCCGTCTGTCCACCGCCGCCGTCACGGGGACGGGGACGATTGGCGCCGTCATCTCGTTCTCGGTAACGTCCCGGTGACGGCGGTGGTGGACAAACGGCCTCAGCCTTCTCGGCAAATTTTACGGAGGTAGTCAACATTACAATAAAATTCGCTCTCCTGTTTCAATGATCCCACGTATTGTCCAGTTGCGCAGTTACTTGAGATACAAAACTACATCAGTTCTACGTCATAATATCCTCTAGGAATCAATTTGCGAATAATTAAAACACCCACTGAACTTAACTCGAAGAATCCCCGCCAAAAATCCAAAAGAAGGTAAAATCTTCAAAGAGCTTACATAACAGTTTAAAGTAATGCTAATTATTAAGTGAAACTCGCCTAATTAGTAAGTCAGATTAGTGTGTTAATTTTGGCAAAAATCAACGGGTGTGAAGTAGAGAAGTTAGTGATAGGCCACTCTCTTTAGATTTGGAATATACTAGACTGTTAGAACAAAGAATGTTTTGAATTTTGATTATGAGGAATTTTAGCATCCTGCAGAAACGTTTATTGACCAGTTAGAAGCACTTATGAACTGTCATGATGTCGGTCAGTCAAAAATGTGAAGCTAAATTGCATGTGGTGTGGTAAGTCAAGAGTGAAAAGATTGCTTCTAGGCAAGCGTGTTCCATCGTCGGCCACATCATCGCTTACCATCATGTGAGATAGTGGTCAAACGAGAGCCTATAGCTTATAAAAAAAAAATGCTCCGACTTACGAGTTGTTGATCGCGAGTTCGAACCCAACTAGGCAAAATGGTGAAGGAAAACATTGTGAGGAAACCGGCATGTCCTAGAACTAAAAATTCGATGGTATGTTACATAAGTTCGGGAGGTACCTGCACCGGATTCGTGCGGCAGTCACGCCTGGGTTTCGCTACTGCGTGGACCGCCCGGAGGACACGGTGGACGCACATAGTAGAGGTGTGCTCCGCTTGGGCAGAGCATCGCCGTGTCCTTGTGGGTGCAATCGGTGGCAGCGATCCCTCGCGCCGGGCCTTGGTACAGGCCATGATCTGGAGCGAGGAGGAGTGGCAGGCGGTCGCTTCCTTCTGCGAAGTAGTAATGCTAGCAAAGGAAGAGGCCGACCGCATCAGGCAACGGCGCTCACGCCCCAGCCGCCGCCGGGATTGCGATCCCGATTTCCGACCGCTGTAAACGCGGGCTTGCGGACAGCGAGCAATGGGCAGCTCGCTGTCTGATTGTCCGGTAACTGTCCGGACCGAGCCTAAGTCGTCGGCGGCGCGGGCGCCTCTAGGATATTTTATATTATATTATAGTACTCAAAAATAAACTATTCTATTCCTTTGGATCATTTTCTACTTCGAGGAGAGCTACGGGCGATATCTAGTAGGTACAGTAAAATATATAGTAATGTTATTGGTTCTTGTTATAGGTTCATGGCGTTGAGCAGCAGTCAGTTCATAGAGAGACGCGTGTATGATGACGATGATGTGGCCACGGACGTGCCGGCAGTCAAGGTAAGAACTACTATATGTTATTAATATTTTTTTTTAATATTCCACAACTATCACACAACGTCGTCTAGTCCCAACCTAAGCAGAGCTTGTGTTATAGGTACTACACAACTGATAAACATATTTATATATTTTTAAATACATACATATTATAGATAAATTACACCCAGACACAGAACAAATGATCATGCTCATCATACAAACATTTGTCCTGGGTGGGAATCGAACCCACGAACTCCAGCATAGCAGTCAGGGCCACTAACCACTAGACCAACAGGCCAGTCAAAAAGTAAATGAATATAATGTAAATAAAAAACAGTCACCTTGAACTGCCCGACATAATTATAATCAGACAGGAACTTATGGCAAAGAGATATCACGAACATATATGCGTGGGTTGGTTTTATAAAACAGTGTTGTCCATATTTGAATTTTGTGTGTCAGTCAAAGTCAATCATTTTTGTCAGACAATGTTTGGTCAAGAAAGTTGAAAGTAAATAATTAACACGGCGAAAGCAGTGGAGGCCCCGACTTACGAGTTATAGGTCGCGGATTCAAACCCAGCCAGGCGCATTACTTTGTGTCATTTATTTCATTACCACTGCTCTCAAAACGGTGAAGGAAAACGTTGTGAGGAAACCAGCATGTTCTAGAACCAAAAATTCGAAGACATGTGACATTCACCAACTCGCACTGGGCCTGCGTGGTGGATTACGGTCCATTCCCTCTACTAGAGAGGGGGCCTGAGTCCCAGCAGTGGGAAGCTAATTAAATACTGACCCCATTTCGAACCTTAAAGAGTGGTACACCATTAGTATGGTAATAATCAGTAAAGAGTTGATTTCATTCATACACATATGTAGTTAAATTACTTAGGTTATTATAGTTTTATTAACACACCCGACGGTTGGGTTTTAACCAGTAGAGGCCTGACACACTCTCGCTCCACCTAGAGCGGTAGAAGTTATTTGATGATATCATATTTGGAAAGAAAAGAAGTTTACTTGTCTAAAATATCATCATCTTTCCAGGAACAACCAAAACCGGAAGTACGAGACGAGCTGACATCTTTGAAACGCAGTATTTCTGTACTGGAGGATGCGCATGAGATTATCACGATACTGCAAGACAGCGATACTGAGTCTGATACTGATGATGAAATGCCTGCTAGGTGAGTTTTATCCAGTGACGGATTAACCTTTAATCAAATTAAGCAATAGGGTAGTTTCCAGGGTCAAAATAACTACATTTTATTTAGTCCGTATTTTAGATTATAAAAAAATATTGGACACGTATTTTTTCTTTTTTCAATTAAACAAAAAATAACAAAGATATAGCCCATTAAAGTTACGTGTGACGTCACCCCGTGCGAAAAAATGCAGCACGGACGTGACGTCACACGTTACTTTAATGGGCTATATCTTTGTCGTTTTTGGTTTAATTTACAAATAAAAAAATACGTGTCCCTTATTTTTGAATAATCTAAAAGACGGAGTAATTACATTTTTTTAGGCAACTAGCCTATTGCTTGGCCATCACGTCTGAGGGGGCACGAGAAAAAGCAAAAAAAAAAACCGTAATTAGAGCAAATCGATATTATACATAGAGTCCGATATGTTAAAAACGTTAGACATTAACACTATCTAGCGTGAATTGAATGCCCAGAAAAGCAGCAAGGCGCATTTCAATAAATAAATAATTTGTGATTTGGTTTTTATTGTAACTGCACCTACTCCACTTCTAAGGTACGTTACATCTCATCATCTTATTTTTCAAAAAAAACTAATGTTTTTAGGCAGTAGGTAAAAACCGATTCCAGTTGACATACGGATAGAGGGGCCCACAGGCGTGGATTGCTTAGGGCATCAAGCAGTCTTAATCCGTCACTGGTCTTATCTATCACACTGTAACGTTACTTACGTGGTCAGGAGCGAGGAGGAATACATAATATACAGCGTTATTTGTAAAACACTGGCAACCTCTCAGGACTATGTTACCAACATCATAAACAACAACTTTTGTTCTATGACTTTTAAAAATGTATCATATTTTGGTTCTTTAAAATAAATATTTTATGGTTTCTAAATTAAATACTACTTTTTCAAGAAAGTACCGGGAAAAGATCAATAATACACAAAATGTCTGTTATTCATCCAAATTTATTTTATCACCTTCAAAGTATGCTCCTTTAGAAACGATACACTTGCGCCAACGAATAATCCATTCATCAAAAAATTTTTTAAACGCTGCTTCTTGAATTGAGTTCAGTTCTCGCCGCGAATTCTCCTTTATGTCTTCTATCGATTGAAAACGGGTGCAACGAAGTGGTAATTTGAGTTTAGGAGAAAGAAAAAAGTCAGCAGGAGCCATATCTGGTGAATATGGTGGTTGCTGGATGGTATTTGTTGAGTGTTTGGTCAAAAATTCGTTCACAATGATAGCCTTGTGCGAAGGCGCATTGTCGTGGTGCAAAATCCAAGAATTTTCTTTCCACAAATCTGGCCTTTTTCGTCGAATTTGCTCTTTTAAACGCCGCATAACGCTCAAATAATATTCTTTATTTACCGTTAGACCTTCCGGTAAGAATTCAGAGTGCACAACACCGCGATAGTCAAAGAAAACAGTCAACATGACTTTGACTTTTGATCGACTTTGGCGTGGTTTTTTCGGTTTCGGATCAGTTGGAAGGCGCCACTCCGAAGCTTGTTGACAAGCAAACTATGCTTGTCAAACTCGTAAACCCACGTCTCGTCACCAGTAACAATGCGTTTCATGAATGTTGGGTCCGAACTGACTCGTTCTAGCATGTCCTCAGCGACTTTCATGCGATTGAGTTTTTGGAAAAAATTCAGATCTTTTGGGAATAGCCGAGTAGCAACATGTTTCATACCCAAATGATTAGTTAAATGGTACGGATCGACTCGTGAGATACAGAAAGTTCGGCGGCTATCTCTCTCAGAGTTGAATGGGGATTTTCAGTCACTATTTCCTTCACTTTTGCGATGTTAACTTCAGTTGCAGACGTTGACGGCCTACCAGAGCGAGGCAAATCTTCCATCACATCTCGACCGCTTTTGAACGCTTTGAACCACTCATAAGCACGAGTTTTTGATAAAGTCGATTCACCGTAAGCCTTCTGTAACATTTTCAGTGACTCCGAACACGAAATTCCATTGGCGATGCAAAATTTAAGACAAACTCTTTGTTCGATATTTTTGTCCATTATGAAATTCGCAATACACACTATATATGATATTACTAAAACCAGCACTCTATTTAATATAAATAACAGATGCAACTCAAACTCCGCGCCAAAATGGAAAACAGTTGTGCCAATCTAACAACTACAAAAAAACAAAAATTTGAATTTGGAACCATAAACAAATCATCCATTCCCGATACTTTTTTGACTGAATGTATTTTTATTTTCGTATGAAAATCTGATTTCATACGAAAATAAAAATATTTAAATTGAACGTTCCAAATATTACGATGTCTATGCGAAGCAAGCGATAGTACAATAGCGGAGGGGAGTGATAATCGTGTTCCTAACGATGAAAATAAGAAAGAAAACAGATTTTTTTTTAAACTAATTATGACTCAAACAATATATTTAGCTTATTTGGATTAAACAATAACATTTTTCTTCACCTACATTTAACTATGTCAATAAAACAAAGCAAAAAAATCGTTTTTGATACATCATCATCATCAGCCTTTTTAATGTTCCCACAGCTGGTACTCACTCCTCTCTAGGAGAGGGAATGGGCCGTAATCCACCACGCGTGCCCAACGCGGGTCGGTGAACGTCACATGTATTATTATTACTATTATTTTTTAAGATAAAGGGCTATGCATCTCCCGTAGTGTAGGGGATGTAGTCACTGCGACCTAAAAGATCTATTGTGACTCGCCACCTTGTTAGAGTAACACCTTTAGCCCGGAGGCTTCCAGGAAGTCTAGAATACTCCTAGCTTTAAGAGTTTTAATCTCCTCTGGGCGAATAATGTGTCGGCCCAGATGGATATTCCGTTTTTGGATAAGGGGCTCGCATTCACACAAAAGGTGCTGAGGCGTCTCCCTCTCCTGATTACAGTACCGGTAAACATCAGTGTCACTCAGTTTCATGTGAAATTGGTGGCTGTTTGTCACATGCAGCGCCATCTATGAATCTACCAAGGAACTAATATTTAAAATTCTGCATCGTGATTAGAACATGCACAGATAAAATCTTAATTTCATGAGCTTTATTGTTTGTCTCCAGAATGGTGTTGAAACCAAAGGACATGTACGCGAACCGGCCTCTCCCCTACATCATCGGATCACAACCTTGGAAGAACAAGTGGCATGCTGGTGAGTCTTTTGATATCGTATTTGTTAGCTGCATCGACTTATATTCTAGTGATAGATGAGCTCTTTCATGGAGTCCGGTAACTGTCCGGACCGAGCCCACGACGTCGAATCGATTTTATGGGTCAAAATAATCGATTTTTGAAATCGATCATTGATCATGGATCGATTTCTATGAATTGATTTCGGACGCTAAAAATCGGAACTCAATTTTTTTTACAAAAAAATCGACTTTAGAATTTGATTAGAAAATTAATATTTTTTAAGAATCGCCCTCCCTTTGAATAAACCCCATCTGTGTTCTCTTTGGTACTCTTTGAAAGAAAAGAAAATGTCTTTGTTTGGCAACAGTCACCTGGACCACAAGCAAGCAAGCTACCCATGGCTCGCGGACGGCGAGCCATGGGTAGCTCGCTGTCCGATCGTCCGGTAACTGTCCGGACCGAGCCAAGGCGTCGACGGCGCGCACTGTTCCCGCGCGCCTCAAGGAGTTGTCAGCAACAGGAGGGGCCCATCTGGGTCGAAGCCTACCGGGGTCGGGGTTATCCGAAAGGAAACTAGAGCCCCGGTATGAAGGCTAGAAGGAACGGCGCGGGGTTTTTAGTCAGTAAGACTCTGACACTGTCTCCCGCTCCACCCAAGAGCGGGTTTCGTCAATGATGATTTTCCCCGTCGACAGAAAAAAAAAGGATCACACATGAAACAATAATATAACGATAATATTATGTGTGCCTCACAGCTGCGCCAAAAAGGTTCATTTAACACTGTTGAGTTTTTCATCAAGAACTTTCAGTAGCCTGGTCTTTTGATACCAATAGGTGATCGATTCGATTCGATGTGAGAGCAGTGGGGGCGAATGGTAACGGCCCCGACTTTGAAGGAAAACATCGTGAGGAAACCGGCATGTCCCAGAACTAACAATTCGAAGCCATGTGACATCCACCAATCCACAGTAGACTCACGTGATGGATTATGACCTATTCCCTTTCCTAGAGAGGAGGCCTGAGTCCCAACAGTGGGAACATAAGGCCGACTATACTATGCTAGTCTATTGATACTAATAGGTGATGTTTCTATTTACTTGTCAGGTCTACTCCTCGAAGACAGCGATTCGGACAGCACAGCGTCTAAAGTGGAGCACGACAGCGACCAGTACTCGCAGTCGGAGCCCGAAGACACGCACACAGACAAACTGCCCGTACCTATACACACACAGACCACTGTAAGTATCGTCAGCATGAAGTAGAGTACAGTGCTGTAGTCTAATGACTCAATTAGTAGAGTATATTGCTGCACTCAATTGAGTATTGTGCTGTACTCAAATGAGTTTAACGCTGTACTCAAATGAGTATAACGCTGTACTCAAATGAGTACAGTATAAAGCTGTACTCAAATAATTAGAGTATAGGGTTGTACTCAAATGAATAGCGTACAGTGTTGTATTCAAATGAGTTAATTAGTAGAGTATATTGCTGCACTCAATTGAGTATTGTGCTGAACTCAAATGAGTATTGTGCTGTACTCAAATGAGTATAACGCTGTACTCAAATGAGTATAACGCTGTACTCAAATGAGTACAGTATAAAGCTGTACTTCAATAATTAGAGTATAGGGTTGTACTCAAATGAATAGCGTACAGTGTTGTATTCAAATGAGTTAATTAGTAGAGTATATTGCTGCACTCAATTGAGTATTGTGCTGTACTCAAATGAGTATTGTGCTGTACTCAAATGAGTATTGTGCTGTACTCAAATGAGTATTGTGCTGTACTCAAATGAGTATATGCCTGTACTCAAATGAGTACAGTATAGGCCTGTACTCAAATAATTAGAGTATAGGGGTGTACTCAAATAAATAGCGTACAGTGCTGTATTCAAATGAGTTAATTACTAGAGTATATTGCTGCACTCAAATGAGTATAGGCCTGTACTCAAATGAGTACAGTATAAAGCTGTACTCAAATGAATAGAGTACAGTGTTGTAATCAAATTAATACAGTACTCAAATAAGTACAGCACTCGTAAAGATCAATAGCCATCATCGGTAAGGTTCTTTGGTATGTATGTCGTATGGTATGGCTTTTTTTGTTTTATATTCACCTACTTGGTTAGGTTATTATAATAGGAAAGTGTTTGTTAAATAAAACACCGTCAGTCTATATTTGTTGCTTAAGAGGGTCCTTCTCCACTCGCTTATCGTAAACATCGAAAATCGTTTAAAAGCTTGTTACTTCATTTAATGCAACCCAACGCGATGTTTGACGAAAAGGCAACGCAAAAAAAGAGAGATAACGCCTGGAAACTCTGTTAGTATTCGGTAATTCCGAGATTTACTCGAAAATTTCACAAATTTTGCTCCAGGAAATAGCTGTTTTTTTTTTAAACCCTTAAAAGTTTTTGGAAAAAGTTGTCGTCATTTAGAATCTTAATAAAATTTGCAAGGTCTCTAGAGGATTACTTTTTTGACTTTTTTAATTTTTAGGTAAATTATGAAGTGTCAAAGTTCATACAAAATAGGACATTTTTAGAGGTTTTTACTGGATTAGTTTTACACAAATTTAGAAATTGGTTTCTTTAGAAACCTAGATAATATCCACAAGATACTGTGTTTCCAAAATATCTAATGAAAAAATATAACCGACTTCAATGATAAAAAACACTGAAAAGTATCAAATAACTTTAATTTTGGAAGTCGGTGTTTCTATAATAGTCTCTTCGTTATTTAACACCGACTTCCAAAATTAAAGTTATTTGATACTTTTCAGTGTTTTTTATCATTGAAGTCGGTTATATTTTTTTTGTAAAAAGTTTTTTTTTATTTTACACTTTTTAGTTATGGTACCACCACTAAGAAGTACCCCTCAGTCAAACTTAAATACCTTATAGTCAGAGCGCATCTCATAACGGTTCTATAATCCCAAACACGGTTAGATTACATTAATTTACCTTTTGGCTTCATCATCAGATCAGTTCGATATATCCTCTCCCCCTCTTCTTTCAAACAGTCATTAGACTAGATGCTGGAGAGGGAAAGGATATATCGAACTGATCTGATGATGAAGCCGAAAGGTAAATCTTTCAATCAGTCATTAGACTAGATGCTGATAATCCCGGCTGTAGCATCAGGCCAGATTTATGTCAACATTACAATGAACTTAAAATTTAGTCCTGTTTAAAATGAGCCCAAACACGACTACGGTGCTGTAATTTCAAGGTTTGTACTTTTCCTGATGCTCCTGGCTTCAGCATCAGGTCTCTATGTACTTCGGTGTTCCTTATTAGCAGTACGTTTATCCACACATCGAGCCGTTTTCAATGAGCCTAAACTCGATATATCTGCTGTTTGTTGTCGAGGACTTAGGTACTCTGCAGACTATCCTGACTGCAGCATCAGGTCATGACTTGATGATCATGAGACCAAATGTGGCAAATGCCCTATCAAACATCAAAACAATTTACTAAAACAGTCCTTGCCTGTTCGAGTAACTTCTTACTGTTAAGGAGTTGTACCTTCCATCATCAGCCCAGCTACCTGAGATGGTGACGACCATACGCAAATACACAAGATACTTCATAAAATATGCGAAAATCAATAAGTGAGCCTATAAAATTTGAAGGTTGCCCTCGATTTCTCCAAGATCCCATCATCAGATCCTAATTTGGTGATAATGGGACCACCTCAGAACTATCTACTTTCGAACAAAAAAAGAATTTTGAAAATCCGTCCACATTTGGGGGAGTATTCGACGAACAAACATACAAAAAAAAAAAAAAAAAAAAAATACATACAAACAGCCGAACGTAGTACCTCCTCCTTTTTGGGAAGTCGGTAAAAATGTGTAATAACGTCATAATCAGTTGTATGAAAAACAGTGAAAATGTGAGTCATGATGCACCACCTTAATGGGTTAATTGAATTTCAGCTTTATCTTGTTGACACAGTGTCCTTTGTTCCAAATTGGATAATCTAGTACGGTTTAAAAAAAAAATGTGTGTCATTCTTGCACCACAGGTATCAGAAACCAGTTCCGAGCTGCCTTCCGAGCATGGGTCCGTGCCCAAGCCGACGCCCTCTGACGTGGCCAGTGAGATAGCCAGGAGATTGGGCGCCAGAGAACCTGCTAAGGTATGTTGTATCATCACATTACGTCGGTAGCATCTTTTTTTGGGTGAATGGTGGCACTTTACACCATTTATCTTTTTTTTTTCTTATGACGACCCCCACTCTTGGGTGGAGCGGGAGATAGCGTCAGACTCTGACTGACTAAAAACCCACCCTGTTCCTTTTAGCCTCTTCATAACGGGGCTCGAGCTTCCTTTTGGATTATTATTTTTAACCAGTATAATTCTGCTCCAGATCTTGGAAAGAGAATCTGAGGACGAGGAACCGCCCAAACCAACTGTTCGCAAGATTTACAGACCACAGGATCCTGTTTCAAGTAAGTTATCTATTTCGTTTATTATTTTTTGATGGCACGGTTAGCGTATCGGTTGAGCAATTGACTGCTGTGCTGCGTGTCGCGGGTTTGATTCCCGCACTGAGTAGATATTTTTTTACATCACCTGCTCGATAATGTCGTTTTATACGTCATACAAACCTCATTTAAAGCAAGTCATTATATCCCTAGGGAGATAATGTAGTATAGTCGATCCCTAGGGAGTAATGAGATTTGAATTTGGAACATCAAGAATCGTCAACATTGTGAATTAAAATGTACGTGCATCGAACAAGTTGACTCGAAATTCAACTGGCCACTGACGGGAGCGTTATAGAAAATTGAAACTATAGAATCTTGGAGTAGTGAATTTTGTTTGTTTGATGAACTTGTAAATATAATACTTAAATATTTTTCTAATATATGATTTGATCGACCAAATTGTCTTTTAATTATCTCACAGATGGTGTAAAAAGTAGAGTATGCAACATGGGGACAAAGCTGACTTTGTCTTGGGCGGCTTGAATTCCTCACTTCACTCAGGTTTCTTATATGTTGTAATTATATAAAATATATGAAACCTGATAGTTATATCTATATTATAAAAATCAATGCCACTTTTCGTTGTAATTTTATAACTCAAGAACGGGCTCATTTATCCAAACCAAATTTTTAGGCTTTGTTCGGACTATTTAGCAGATGGTTTATGTGAAGTTTGGTAGGGTAGAGTAGGGTATAGTAGGGTAGAGTAGGGAAGAGTGGGAGCGAAGAAAATTATAATTATATAAAACCCTCACTAGCGTTCGGGATTAAAATCAGCAACCTTTGTTTCGTTCGGAATTCAACGTACCGCCCGCGAATTGAAGACACTGCTTTATCCCCTACTCAAATATTCTACTATTATTTTCTCAGCGCTGACCACATGTAACTTGGGACAAGGGCAGAACGATGATGAAGATATATGTATTTTCATTTGGTTCTCAGGCACAATATTCCCGGACGAGCCTCCCCCGCTGTCGGAGCACTCGGACAGCGAGTCGGACATATTCGCCGACCTCCACCGAGCGCAGCCGTACGCGAGGACTCAGCCGTACGCGAGGACCGGAGCGGCTGATGACCTGTTCGGTGCTGATCAACAGGATAGTGATGAGGGCGACATATTCAGCGATTTTGCTAATAAGGTTAGTTTTCTTCATATGATCGTTTTTAGGGTTCCGTTTCTCAAAAGGAAAAAACGGAACCCTTATAGGGTCACTTCGTTGTCCGTCCGTCTGTGTCTCTATCTGTCTGTCAAGATCATTTATCCCGAGAACGCGTGGAGGTATTAAAACCATATATTCAGGTCTGTGGTCCCTTCAAGCTGTGATATCAAACTTCTAAGTTAACGAATAAAAAAGATACGGCCGTTTATGTCGCAAAAAAACGTATATTTTGATACTTTCAAAGATCGAAATTCATAGAGTACTTCCCGTTGACCCAGAATCCTGAAATTTGGCACAAAGCAAGGTCTTATAGCACAGGTATAGGAATAAATCTAAAAACAGTAAAGCCTACGTCACAAAAAAATTAAAATAAAATTTTCTTGGTCGGTAAAATCTTCGAGACTCCATTCGGGAATTGTAGTTTGCACGTAACCCTCAGTGACATGTGACATCCACCAAACCGCACTGAGCTGGCATGGTGTATTACGGCCCATTCCCTTTCCTAGAGAGGAGGCCTGAGTCCTACCAGTGGGAACATTAACCCTTCAGATACCGTCAATTAGAGACACAATAGTAAGACAATAGATGCGCGGCAACCGGTGGTCGCTTGGGGATTCATGAATTAAAAAGGCTGATGATGGCTTAAGGTTATACCCAATTACACTATATAGTTTGTTAAGCTCTGTGAGTGTGACCGTGGCATCACCGCGGGCCCTAACAGACTACCAGCGCTGCGTTATCTATCTCAATAGATATCGCAGCATATGCTGAGTTGGCGCCTTTTTTGACCTTACACTGATTTTAAAGTTGTCTTTTTTGTTTATTTATTTATTTATTTATTTATTAAAACTTCATGCAACATAAAAGTACAAAGGCGGACTTAATGCCTTTTTTTCATACGAAATGATGTATTTTCTTTTTTATGTATCCTAACTCAACTGTTTTAAGTTAAAATGTATGTGTGAGGTAAAAATAAACGATTTATCATGCTTTCTTTCTTTTTCTTTCTTTCAATTATGTTCTTTTTTTGCAGCCTACAACAAACCAAACGGCCAACCCAGCCTCTCTCTTCGAGTCCGGTCCTGCGCCCAACATGTTCGTCAAACACACTGATCTCCATAGGAACCATGTACCCGATGAGAGTCACAGGAGACATGTATATGAGGGTGGTGACGATGGTAGGAAGGTTTACGAGGAGAGGGGGGACGGGGACGATTTGCGCGGGAGACGTGACGAGGCGGAGAGGGGGGTTAAGGTATGTCTTTTTATTGTTTTCCAACTAGTATGAGACACACAATAGCTAAGCTATTAGTTTCTTTTATTAACACAGACATAAGTAGTATGTCAAAGTCATGTTTAGTTAAAACCACAATGTTTAGTATTAACTACTACTAATACTAATAACCCTATGGACAGCCAAATTGACCATAGCTTAACCCTTCAGATACCGTCAATTAGAGACACAATAGTAAGACAATAGATGCGCGGCCACCGGGTGTCGCTTGGGGTTTCATGAATTAATTGCTATTAATTCTTTTGTGAATTGTACGAAGGAGGTTCCATGTATCACTATGGAAAATTCTTTTGTAACTCCGGATAGTACCTTAAACTAATTGATAGGACAACAGAGGGCACCAGTAAGACCATAGTTGTACCAACACCATAGGTACCAGTAACACCATAGTTATGATAAATTATTTTTTGCAAATAGGTTTTTTAAAAACACTTTTACACGTAAATTTTTTCGTCAGTTTAAACTAGATGAGGCCGGTGTTTCCTAGCTAACTCTGGGGTCAATGACTCTTTTAAAGTCCATACAGTAAACATGTAATGTTCAAATCACATGACAACCATGCAGATTTGTCTGCGATGGTCTTTTGAAGAAAGAACCACATCTATATATATAAAAGAAAATCGTGTTAGTTACACTATTTCTAACTCAAGAATGGCTGTAGCGATATGGCTGAAAATCGGTGGGTAGGTAGCTTAGAGCCAGGTGACGGACTTAAGATACTGTAGAGTACGGTAGAGTAGGATAGAGTAGGGTAGAGTAGGATAGAGTAGGGTAGAGTAGGGTAGAGGAGGGTAGAGTAGGGTAGAGTAGGGTAGAGTAGGGTAGAGTAGGGTAGAGTAGGGTACAGTAGGGTAGTGTAGGGTAGAGTAGGGTAGAGTAGGGTGGAGTAGGGTAGAGTAGGGTAGAGTAGGGTAGTGTAGGGTAGAGTAGGGTAGAGTAGGGTACAGTAGGGTACAGTAGGGTAGTGTAGGGTAGAGTAGGGTAGTGTAGTGTAGGGTAGAGTAGGGTACAGTAGGGTAGAGTAGGGTACAGTAGGGTAGAGTAGGGTAGAGTAGGGTACAGTAGGGTAGTGTAGGGTAGAGTAGGGTAGAGTAGGGTAGAGTAGGGTAGGGTAGGGTAGTGTAGGGTAGTGGAGGGTAGAGTAGGGTAGAGTAGGGTAGAGTAGGGTAGAGTAGGGTAGTGTAGGGTAGAGTAGGGTAGTGTAGGGTAGAGTAGAATGGAGTAGTGTAGAGTAGGGTGGAATAGGGAAGAGCGGGAGCGAAGCCGCGCGGGCAAAAGCTAGTTTATTATAAAGCACTTAGCTCGCAGCTTTCATAAGAACTTGAACACTTCTTAAACTGTATTTTGAGGGTAATATTAGAAAACTGCGAATAATAAAGATAATCTTTATTATTTATTTTGATTAGAATTTGTGCCAATTTTCAAGTTTATTCACTCAAAAACTAAGAATCAAATATTTAAAATAACCTAAATTGTATTATTGGGGTTTGTGAAAAAAAAAAATTGGCTTTTGTTCATTTAGGTTGTTACTAGCTGCTCCCAGCGGCTTCGCCCGCGTGATAGCAGAAAATTATCCCAAGGGAACATACTTCCGGGGTAAAAAGTATCCTATGTCCTATTCCAAGACAAGGTCTATCCGTGTACCAAGTTTCATCAAAATCGGTCTTGCCATTTGGGCGTGAAGACGTAACAAACAAACTCACTTTCGCTTTTATAATATTAGTAAGGACCTAAATTGTATTATTGGGGTTTATGAATAAAATAATTTAGCTTTTGTTCATTTAGATTATTATTCGTGCAAATTATCAAGTATATTGCTACACATAAACAGATTTTTTCTTAATAATTGAATTATAATTTATTTATGACACTGCCAATCATATTTTAATCAACATGCAATAATCTAAACAACATGGACAATGATCTGTAAAATAGTGAAAAATACCTTGGGGAGTAGTCTGGCACTTCCGGCCGTCCGTTAACTGCCCTTCAGGGTCGAAGCCTACTGGGGCCATGGGTTGTGCGAAAGAGAACCTCGAGGCCCTGATTTCACACCTAAAAAAAAGCATAACCAGTGACATTGTGTGTAATTAACCTCTGGCTAAACTGTGAACATCTCCCAAATATATGCTTAATATTATGTCACTTGTTTTCACAGAAACCCATCGGTGGAATTTCCTTATTCGGTAACAAAGGAACCGAAAGCATTGGCGCCGCCATCTTGAATCGTAATCGACGAAAATCTTCCACTTCCGGCGACGAAAGCGGAAGTGATTCCCGTTCTGAGTCACAGTCAAACCAGCAGATAAGGACAGATAAAGATATATTTGATGACTTATTCGCTAGGTCTGAAAGTAAAAAGATTACGAAAGAAAAAGATTTTAGCAAAGATTTGAAAACTGAAATCAAAAAGAAAGTTGAAGTCAAAGAGAAGAAGGAAGAGAAACCAAAAGTAGATCTATTTAGTGATAATCTTTTTGATGATATTGATGATATCTTTTCTACGAACGTTGTTAAAATGCCTGCAAAAGATACCGCTAAGTCTAAATCTATATTCGAAGATGATGATGATCTGTTCTCTGAAATTGCTGCGCCAAAACCCGTGAAAATTGAAGTAGCGACTAGTAGTAGTAATAAGAAAAGCTTATTTGATAGCGATGATGAATTATTTTCTGAAAATAAACCTGTTGATAAGCCTAAAGAAACTCCTAAACCTGTAGCAATTAACAAACCCAAGGTAGCTGAAAGAAAAATAAATGAAGCTTCTAACATTAATAGAGAAATCACTAAAAGTATTTTTGATGATGACGAAGATGAACTATTTGGTGATTCAAAAACTGTTGAAGTTAGTAAAGTACAAAATAATCCTGTTAGCTTAGAAAAACCTAATGTTTTTGGCAAAGAAGAAAATAAAAATATTGCACCTAAAAATACTATTAAAAGTCCATCTCTCTTTGACGATGATGACGAAAGTGATATTTTTGCTGAACCAGCTAAAACAACAAATGTTCAGAATGTTATAACAGCTCCTATTAAAGAAACTAAACTGTCAAGCCAAACTGATGAACAAATTCCTACAAAATTGTCAAGCCAAACTAGTGAGCAAATTCATACAGTGTTGTCAAATAAAACTGATGCAGAAATTCCTACAACATCGTCAAGACAAATTGAAGCAAAAATCCATGAAGAAAATATCGAGCCTTTAAGCGTAGTTAGAACTGTTAAGAGTGAAGAAATTGTAAATAAAACTGAACATTTTGAAATAAATAAAAACTTTAGCAAACCTACAGTAGATAATATTATTAATACTTCTGAAACAGAGAAGATTTTAGATAATGAAGATACAGATTTACCTATAAGCAAAAATGTAGATAGTGAGAATAAATATGTAGAAAAAAATGCAGCTAGAATATTCGACAATATACGAAATATAGAACCAAGTTCTACAGATACAAACGATGATTTCAGTGATCAAGATTTTGATGATTTATCTCCGAAAGAGGAATCTGTTAAACCTGTAATTGATAATAGTCATATAGTCACAGAGAAACACAATATTTTTGATAAAACTACGTTAGAAGAAGATATAGATGAGCTATTTGCTGCAACTCAACCGAAAGTAGATAATTCTGAATCCATATTTAATACAGAATCGATTACTAAAAAGACTGAAAATGACAATAAAAAAGAGGAAATTACTACAAAAAATATAGAAGCAGATATTTTCAGTAATATTCTAACAGAGCCGCCCGTTTTTGAGAAACCCAAAGAACCTAAGAAGAGTAAAAACGTCAATGCCTTATTTGATGACGACTCTGATGATGAAAGTCTATTTTTCAAGAAAAATGATACGATTTTTGTTGAAAGTCCGCAAGAATTTACTCCTACTCAAGACAGGATTTTTGGTTTGTTCACCGATGAACCACCAGATGAATTTGATGATGATATGTTTTCTACTTTACCGAAGCCGAAGATTCCACAAGATGAATACCCTCCCATACCTGATACTTTAAATTTCGAAGATAACATACCAGAAATTGAAAAATCCGATCTAGTTGAAGAAATACCTAGTGATTTACCAAAAGAGGAAGCAAAACCTGTTGCTGAAGTTACAAAAGAATCTAGTTTAGATAAAGAAGAAGATATATTTAAAGTGACAACTACAGAAACTGTTGCTGAAGGACAAAAATCTACAACAGTACTGTCAGATGATGAACAGCTATTTAAAGCACCGACAAAAGAACCTACACCTCCTTCAAAAGAGGAAACTAGTCTCGATTTATTATCTGATGAAGAGGACCTCTTTGGTACTCTAATAGAAAAACCTACTACTTCTAAACAAGAAATGGCAACACCTAAAAATATAACTCCAATAGAATCTAAACCTGCTTTAAAAGAAAAACCAAACCTTGATATACTCTCTGATGATGAAAATCGATTCGCATCAGAAAAAACTAAATCATTCGAAACAGTTAAAGATAAACCTGTTTCTGAAGATAAAAAACTTAGTTCAAAAGATAAACCTAGTCTTGATACGTTATCTAACGATAAAAATTTGTTTACTACGGAATCTAAAGTTGGAAAAACTCCTTTATTGATATCTTCTGAACCAAATATTGAAACAGTACAGCATAAACCTAACCCTGATACTCTTTCTGATGAAGAAAACCTATTTTCTTCTAAACCTGCACCTAACACTAAAAAGCCGACTTTAAAAGTTAAACCTAGCCTCGGCTCGCTATCCGACGATGAAAACCTGTTTGGTTCGGGACCTAAATTAGAAAAACCTTCATCATTGACTACAACTAATCTGGAAAAACCTATACCTGCGTCTAGAAAGCCAACCTTACAAGATAAACCTACTGCTGATTCATTTTCTGATGATGATAATCTATTTGCATCTGCATCAAAATTAGAAAAAACTACATCTTCTACAAAAGATAAACCAGTATCTGAAAATAAACGCCTAGAATCAGTAAGCAAGTCATCAGACGATGAGCTATTCTCGTCCTTAGAGAAAACAGAAAAACCTTCAATAACTGAAAGTAAGTTACTTCAACAAGATTCAAAATCCGATGAAGATTTATTCAAAATACCCGCGAAAAGTGAATTTTTATCTAAAACTTCAGAGACAAAACCTGAAAAATCTGAAAAGAAAGTTGGCAAGTTAAAAGTAGGCCTAAATATAAACGTAAATGCTTTACTTCCTGGCGCGTCACCCAAGAAGGTGAAGCCCACTGATCAACCAGATGGTCAAAGCCCAAGTGTGGTCGAGAGTCCAAAACCAGAACCGAAACTCCACACTGAAGTTCTAAAATCAGAACCACAAAGTCAAAACACAGATTCTAAGTTACTCAAGACTGTAAGTTTTGATGGAAAACCCGAGTCAGATGTGCTAGACAATAAACTGTCTAAAGAAAGGGCTAAAATCCAGGTCAAAAGACGACCGTCGACCAGAAGGGCTAGGAGAGAAGCTGTCAGAAAATCTGGAATCGATTTTGGAGAAGACTCTACTGACAATTCGAGTTCTATTGACGATCCGCCTAGGAAACAAACTCATATTAAAAAAGAAGACCCAAAACCGAATGAAAATATTCAAAATATAGTTCCAGATAAATCTGACGTTCAAGCCAAATTAGATGATACAACAGTACAGGCCAAAATAGACGTTACTGCAGTAGAAAAACAGCCTACAATTGAACCTGAAAGGCAAGCCGAGGTTACAGAAAAACCAGCTTATTCAAGAAATGTAAAATCTAAAGTAGTCTACATTTTGAATGATGAAGATATATTTAATACTAGTCCTGTTGAAAATATAAATAAGAATATATCTAGAAATTTAGACTCTAATGTAGGTGTTTCAACATTAGGCAAAGTCTATGATAAGGGTGTAGAAAATAAATCGAAATCAGAAGCAAAATCTTCGCTCTTCGGTGAAGAAACTGATGATGAGATGTTTAAACCGAAGACGGTAGTTAAAAAATCAAACATATTTGACTCCGATAGCGAAGAAGATTTATTTGGAACGACTAGTAAAGAAGAACAGAGAAAGGTGGAGAAAATGGAAGTAAAGAAAGAGATTAAAAGAGAAGTTGTGAAGGGATCTCTGTTTGGTGATGAAGATGAGGATGATGATCTGTTTGGCGTTAAAACCAAAAAGATTGTTGGTAAGTAAATTTTTGATGTAATTGTAGTTGTTGTGTTATTCTACGCGAATGCGATTGTGAAGCGACCTTATATGGTTTACGCGAATATAACGCGACGCGGCGGCTTGTTTTACGTGCGCGCGAAATCGACGCTTCATTTGCATTTTTTTTGTTAGGCTCGCACTTGGCCACTATCTGACCTGATAGAGTGACGATGGATCACACATGCCTAGAAGTAACCTATTTACTCTTGACTCTTGCCACCGCACCGCAACGGTTTGCGTCAAAATATCATTTAAACTAAACGCGTCCGCTTCGCTTATTTCGTTACCGAACCGCATCCACGTATCGCCGCAATAGAATGTCAATGGTTTCTGTCGCGTCGCTTTGCTTCGTAATCGCGTTCACGTTGATTCGCTTAAGTAGGATAATGCGTAAGGCCTACTGTTCACCCACGCGTCGTTTCATAGACGCGTAACATTCATTCTTTAGGCCAACGTTGCGTTAAGTGGGCGTACGCGCAGGTATCCGTCGCGCGTGTTTCGCGAGCGACGGTCCATGTTGACTGGCCTGTTGGTCTAGTAGCTAGTGACCCTGACTGCTATGCCGGAGGTCGTGAGTTCGATTCCCACTCAGGACAATTGTTTGTGTGATGAGCATAATCATTAATTTGTTCTGTGTCTGGGTGTAATTTATCTATAATATGTATGTATTTAGAAATATATCAGTATGTTTATCAGTTGTCTAGAACTCACAACACAAGCTTTGCTTAGCTTGGGACTGGACGGCGTTGTGTGATAGTTGTGGAATACTATATTATGTAGTGGAAACCGGATTATTATCTGCGCAGTGTCTCTATTTAAACGTAGATGGAGAACTTTAATGTATTATTACGTTGCAAAAGGGCGCGGGGAGCGGCGAGCCGCTACGGTGCACTTTTATATGAGACCGCGCAGGCTTCCGTTTAACGCAGCGTCAGCCCTTATTCTGTAACTTGTCAGAATCCCTTTCCACCAACCTCGAAAGGTTTCTAACATAATTTTGAACCGAGTTGAACTGGTCTACTTTTAATTAATAAAATATGCCTATTTACATTTTCCGCAGAACAAAAACCCCAGCCATCCAGATCTACGGTTAAAGAAACTCCAAAAACTGCGGAACCAGTATTCGAAGACCCTCTGTCAATGTTCGGAGATGACGACTAGTGTTACGCTCTGCCGCTACGCGGCGCTAGTGTTAGAGGTTTGTTATTGCCAAGTCCTCTCTCGACTGCAGTGCGATTCACTTAAGAAGTTCCTTTGCCGTAATTTTGGCAATATGGAAAAACAGTGTTGCCAATATCTTTAGTAATTAAATTACTTAATATTAGGGAGATTACTGATGCTTCGTTACTTTTAACAATTGCCTTTTTGTTTGTTATTTTTTAACTGTTTTTGAATAAAGTATAGGACGCTGGGCTCCATTCCGATTGTCCTGCTATTCTTTCAAATACCGAAAACGCCACGCCACAATATCGTACCTCTCTATTAAAAACTTCTTTTAAACCTGTTTTTTAAAAATAAAATCCCATTGCCCTCATAAGTCTCCAAAAAGTGCTGCAACTACCGTTAAAATCGATTTCGTTTCGCATTTCGGGGAACAATTTTGGTAGAGTAGGCAACTCATTCCTTTTTTCCCATCTTTTTTGTGTAGACAGACAGGGGAGCCAACATTACGCCGAAGGAACTTCTTAAGTGAAACGCACTGTAAATTGTGATCGACTGCCAATATCACAGGATGCATTTGTTTTTTTTTTTTTATGAGTAGCTCTCTTGCACATGAATCGAATGAATACACTGCAACAACTGAATGTTTACAGTTGCTTCCACTTAACACATACTCATGATGATCAAAAAGTTTTGTGTGTCGGTAACTGGAACACAAGTGTCTCCATTTGCGCAGCACCTGACGGTACGGTTGGCGCCGGGGTTAATCGATTGAATGCTGCGCTGCGAGTCGCGGGTTCGATAATAATACACATACAACGTGTAACGTTAAATGCGCAAAACCTGAAAATAGTTTTATCAGAATAACGAGCAGAATCAATTGAACCACTTTTTAATATAGGTTACATTTTTCAAAAAAATCTTATTAGAAATGTTGCGCTGTCTATTTATTAATAGGTCAAGCCATCACGTGCGCAAACCCGCCCAAATTGGTAAACAAACACATGGTTGTGGTTCAATCAAATTTTCTCATATGTGGGATAGTAAAAGTTCTTATTTCAATGCAGATACGAATTGTAAACAAACTAAAACTGCTCATAAAACTGTAGCGACATCTATGACGCCACATAAGAACTACGAAGAAAATACGAAATCCTGCATCGCGCAATCAAATTTCTCCGCGCGATTTGAACATATACGACAGCCCGACATCAACTATCTGTCAGTAGCCCACCAGACTATAACACCTGTCCGGTCAGAGGATCCTTCCTTTCCAACGGAGGTTCGCGGGACTTTACTCTCTGTTCCGCTTACCTCCAAACTTTTGACCCTCGACGAAGAACGTCAGCGCAGCCTTCGTGCAGCTACTACTTCGTGACGTCATCATCACTTCCTTCCCCCACCTTCACCTTTAAAACTTGTTTTATGTTTGTTTTTTCTCACAGATTTAGGTTAATTGAATTAAAAATCATTTGGGTTGTCTGAGTTTTTGCGCATTTAATGTTACAGGTTGTATATGATAGTAATACTTGTATTGCTTTTTTAATTTATTATGCTGGTCGAGTAGTTGGTTAAAACGCTTTGAAATATCGTTGTAGTGTGTAAAACTTGCATTTTTTTTTTGTTATGGCTTTAGTAACTTATAAGTAACAATAAAATATGAATTGTTAGAGTCTGTCTAAAAAGTCAAACGACTTAAGTAATTATAAGGGTAAAATGAAATCTGATGTAGTCAACACTGGTTCAGTAATCAAGGTTGACTAAGAGATCTTGATCATTGTTTACTAATAGAAGAACCTTATAAAAAGTATCGAATATAAGTATTTTTTAAATGATTAAATATTATACAAAATTCCCAAGTCGGTTGACTTTTTAGTCAAACTATAGTCATTAAATAAGTTCAGATAAGTGCACGAGTGCTCGCGCTGTGAGCATTTTGCCGTCCTCAAGGGTTTATGTTGGTAATGATCAAGGAAATTGGTTGAGGTTGAATGTGATGTCAAAAAATGAAAATTTAGTTCTTTAGTTGGTTTCCACCTTAGTGATGTTTGAACTAACTGGGAATGGTTTTCCGAGATGCTTAATTTTTAGCCGACTTCTAAAAAAGGAGGAGGTTCTCAATTCGGTTGTTTGTATGTTTTTTTTTTATGTTTGTTCGCGCATGACTTCGTCGCTTGCCAACCGATTTGAAAAATTATTTTTTTGTTGGAAAGGGTATACTTCCCAAATGCTATTATAATATATCGCAAACTATGGGACCATAGTCACCAAGTTGGGATCTGATGATGGAATCTTGGCGAAATCGAGAGAACTCCTCAAATTCAATTTAATTTTTTAGTGAAGTCGGTTATTATTTTTTTATAAAAAGGTTTTAATTTATCTAATTTTGTCATACAAATTGACGTTTCAACTTATTTTTGGATTTTACTGTCACGTTTAGTGTTTGTGGCAATTTATGATAATGCTTCTCTGAGCAACGGCCGACGATTTGTCTCAGTGTTCTGTTATTATTTAATTCAATTTCGCATAATTTGTATGAGATTATGAGCTTTGAACATTATTTAGAAAATAGTATTGAAATAGGTTTTGTAATATGTTCTAAATTATTTAGTTCGGGATGCTAATGAGAAAACATAGTATAAGCTTTTCATTATTTGAAGCAAATTCTGTTCTACTTATTTCCAGTTAAATTAGTTTTAAGAGAAAACTATTTATTGAGGTAATGATTAGAAAAAATACATTCTTAAATACTAACGTTATTTGTTACTGCTCCCTAAAATTATCTCACGCTATTTTCTATTTTTTTGCTTACCATCACAAAATTGTATACCTGTAAATCGCTGCTATCCTTGCCTAGATGTTGTATAAAATGACTAATTGTTGATTTATGAAGAGAGAATTCCTAAACCCTACTTTAATGCCAAAGTTTAACAGGTTTTCTGGCTTAAGTAGAGTTTGATAAATTCTTAAGACTTAAAAACCCTAGAGTACTCACGCGATGAGCAAATTGCCGCCGCACAAAACTGGATAGTAGAAATCGTTTTCTATCGCGGACATCTGTGAACTGATTGTACTCAAACTTGCAATATTGGTATGTGAAGGATTGGGGACTAGCTACTGGGTTACTCTCAACTACTTTTGACCTTGAATCCTTACTAATATTATAAAAGCGAATGTGAGTTTGTTTATTTGTTTGTTTTGTTCGTCTTCACGCCTAAATGATAAAACTGATTTGGTGAATTTTGGTACAGAGATAGTTGGAACCCTGGAGACGGACATAGACTAATTAAATAAAACGTGAGAAAAGGGGGAGAAAGAGTAAAGTATATTTAAGTATAAAAGTCTTACATAATTTTGAAAATTGCACGTATTCTAAAGGCGGCAAAATGCTCATAGGGCGAGCACTTCAGGGATAAAGGAACAAGGGTAGGTATTTATAATTTATCGAGCCTTTTTAGGAAGAACATCGTGAGCGACAGTAAGCGTTTTTGCAGGAATAAATTTTTTCTTCCATAATTAAAAAGTATTCATGTGATATAAAAATATAACTACCGATCATTAGTTGCTACATATAACATATTTTCTAAATACTTTTAATTATGGAAGTAGTGAAAACTCATTCCCGTAAAGAATGCAAATTGTCGCTTACGATGTTTTTCCTAAAAAGACTTGTTATGTTGTGTGTCAATCAGCTAAACTATTAGGTCTACTGTCTATGGGTGCGCAGCTTCAGCGGCAATGTCATGAGGTCGTGTCGTTGCCATTTCATCGACAGAGTTTCATAGTTTTGTTCGTAAGCTTCACGCAGGCGTACACCAAGCGTATAGTGACGAATACGCGTCCATGAAGCTACGCGTCCGTAGACAGGCCTAAGTTTCTCTAATAGGTTAGTTGCCTTAAAAAATGTAATTAGTCCGTCTTTTAGATTATTCAAAAATAAGGGACACGTATTTTTTTATTTGTAAATTAAACCAAAAATTACAAAGATATAGCCCATTAAAGTTACGTGTGACGTCACGCCGTGCTGCATTTTTTCGCATGGGGTGACGTCACACGTAACTTTAATGGGCTATATCTTTGTTATTTTTTGGTTTAATTGAAAAAAGAAAAAGTCACGTACTTTTTCTCCAATATTTTTTTATCATGTAAAATATGGACTAAATAAAATGTAGTAATTTTGATCCTGGAAACTACCCTATTTTAGGTACACTATAGTGTAAGCCACAAAAATAGAGCCTAATAGAGTAAAATAAAAAGAACAATTGCCTAATTTAGATTCTGTTATTATGCGAACATTCCAATGTTATTTAATTTTATTACAAATGTTTTATATTCGTTGGGGAGGAATAATTATGTTTTTAAAAACAATTATTTATTTTGATAAAATTTTAATGTGGAATGAGGGTGTTCAGGAAAATTCACACCACCAGTTTACTGTCAAATTCTACAATAATGTTCAAATGTGTTGCATCCGCATTCTAGTGGAAAATTAATGAACTATTCATACAAAGACGTGGCTTAAAACAGCTTAGTATCCAACATTAACAAAAATAAAAAAAGCGTTTTGACAGTTGTTAGATTTGACACCTCAGTGCTGCCACCTGGTCAATCTAATTTTGGAACACCCTCATTCAATGCCAATTCTTCCCAATTAAATGGAAATTATGGAGATTAATTTTAAAGTTATTGTAATGAAATTTTTTTTAGGGTGTTTTTTTTATATCATGCGGATTTCATCACGCATGCGGGACTCCTGCCTGATATCACGCCCCGCAACCCGCGTGCGTATTCCATGCATTTCAATAAATACTTGTATGAAAAGGACATTTGCAAGGGTTACGCGTGCAGAGCAGTCCCGCATGCGTGATGAAATCCTCACGATATTAAAAACACCAATAGTATAATAATTATGATATATTATGATTGTAAATAATGTTGTTTGTATTGTTGTTTCGTTACTGGCTCGTTACAGCTTGCTATACAAAGTGCCTACGGAATTATTCTTGTATGAAATGTAATAAAATGTTATACTTTTGTTTTGGTATTATTATTTTGAACCTTCAGGCCATGGTCCGGAGCGAGGGGGACTGGGCAGTCACCTTCTGCGAAACAGTAATGTTAGTAAAGGAGGCGGCCGCACGTGTGAGGGAACGGACATCCTCACGCCACAGACCCTAACTCCGATTTTCATTCATTTTGGGCTTGCGGCCGACGAGCACGGTGTAGCTCGCCGTCCGGTAACACTGCGTACACTACTTAGTGTTCCACGCGCGCTTCAAAGAGATATCAGCGAAACCATCAGGGCCGAAGCCTACTGGGGCCATGGCTTCTGTAAGGAAAACTCGGCCCTGGTGGGGGCTGGATATGCTATTAAATAGTTCTGCAAAGATTTCACTGTTCTGCATTCGATGACCCAGAATAAATTAGTTATTATGGAGAGCTGTTTCCACATCAAACATGGTCTCGCCAAACAAAACGAGAGCCTAATTTGGTTGAACTGCTTTTGGACTATAATGAAACTCGAATAAATGTAACAAAACTTGGCTAGTTACTGTTGTACCTGGCAATGGTCAAAAAGACGTATAATTTTGTTAAAAAACTGCTAACTGCAGTGTTGCCAATTGAGCGACTATGCCGCTGACAATAGCGACTTTTTCTAAAGTCCTACTGACAAAAAAATATTGTAGTGACTTATCCAATGACCTTGAGTACAAATCAAAAGAAAAAAAGTTTTGAATAACGGATACGTTTTCTGTGATCTTAAAAGTTATTAAACTAATTTTAAAGTAAACGTTTAGAGTAAGTACATTTATTCTCATATATTCTTGAATCTTCAAAGACTGAATTTTTTGAAACTTGACGGTGATCTCACCTGATGGTAAGCAGTGATGCAATCGTTGATGGTAAGGCGCACTACTTTATTAGGAGCCTATTCACTCTAGCCTTGAAGACGCTTAAATTATATTCGGACGGGAAGACCGCATCAGGTAAATTGTTGATTGATTGTTTTGAGAGCAATTGATTTTATTAGGTACTATTTGAAAGCATATAAGAAAATACTACTACTATAAACTTTTTCTGAAATGAAAATTTATAATGCATTAGCTACCTACTAATGTCTTAATGTTAATGATTTAATTATTTAGAAATATTTCTACAATCGGCGACTATTGATATTCAGTCTGGCGATTTGTGACTTTTGTAGTTGGCAGCACTGGCTAACTGTCAATGTCATAAATAACACTCGCATGGCAATCACACAGCGGTCGATTGTATTTCTAAATAAATACTGCTAAAATGAAGGTTCCAGAGAAAATTAAAGAAAAGAAAGAGAAAATAAAGAAAAAAGAGAAGATAAAGCCTAAAAAAGAACATGTTTTAATTGTAGCACAAGAGATAAAGTTCGCACGAATGTTGTCGGGCAACGAAAAGAAAACCCGTGATAAAGTGCTGAATACGCTGAAAAAGTGGCTTTTAAACTGTTTCGAGAAAGGATATGGTTAGTAGCTTCATTCCGATAGCTTTATTTTGTAGCTTTCGTGACATTTTGTCGAATAAAACTGCTTTTGTTATGTCAGTCAATACTTAACCTCAAAAGTCTCGCAAATGTGCGTTGTTTGTATTTTACACGTCGTTTTCTTATAATTAGGCGTTTCAGTGACTGAACAATGCCATCTATGCACAATAAATACGTATTTGCAGGCGTCTTTACTATAAAAATGTCGAATTTACTCACTGAAATGGCAAAATACCATGCTTACAGTAATGGGAAGCTAATGCTTATATCCTTCTATTGATTAGTTCGCAAATTACTTCTTGCTGTGTCTAACTACCTTTAATATAGCTGTCTTGTATTCTGTAAGTGGTAAAATTTTAATTCATAATGTTACACCTGTATAATCCTTAGGGATAAGGTGAGTATAAACTACAACATTAACTTGTAACAGAACAACGAGCCGCTCTATGATATGTTCTAGTGTATCATCCTTTTACGAACTAAACGTCAAGCACGCTCGCCTCTTTGTTACAAACCAACGGACATATTGGTGTAACATTTCTTCGAGCGTATTGGTGTAACATTTCGTCGAGCCACGAGTACGGGCGATGCGCGATTGCGGGGTGACATTTAAAAAAAAATGAACGCAAGTTACAACGAAATGTTGGTAAATGCACACACGCTTTACATTACATTACATTACATGGAAATGTTTAGGAAACTGAGCTTTTGCCTGTATTGTACCATTCGTAAGAATGTTACATTACACAGAAATGCTCCAGAAAATGTTGTAGTCTATACTCACCTTTAGACAGAAGAGTTTTAGTAAACCCAAATTTTGTCGGTTTTACTTTACAAGGTTTTTTTTTTTTTAAATCAGTTGTGGAATAGCTACATTTTGTCTAAAAAGTTTTAACCTTTCAATTGTGGTAATTAGAGACACAATAGTAAGACAATAGATGAGCAAATGCCGGCGTTTGCGCATCTATTGTCTTTCCATTATTTTTCTACTATCAGTAGATTCCAAGATAAATTAATTTAATCAACATTGAAAGTGCTTCATTTTTATATATTTTGTTGCTGCTTTGTTGTGCATAACTCATTTTTTGTCAAATATATGGACAGCTGAGTGATCCACTATTAGTAACACTGAGAGCTAAACACAAAAATAATTCACTTGCATAGTTTAGGCACCAGTCTCCCACAATATAATGCCTCTCCTATATGTTATTGTAGAAATAAGGCTAGCAATTTAGAATAATATTTTGGAGAAATTAACTCTTCAATCGTGATAATTAGAGACACAATAGAAAGATAATGGGTTCGCGAACGCCGGCGTTCGCTCGGGGTTTAATGAATTAAAAAATATATTTTTTACAACACCGTATAATACAAAATACGTGCTTTAGTCATGGAGTTGCAAACACTAGCCCAAACTAGTTAAAGCCAAAGAAAAATTCCACCCAGTATTTAGTTTTTATTATTGATAGGCTTGCGATTGACCACTATTTCACTCGATGGTAAGCAATGCATGATGGAGATTATCATTCATGATCATGCAGCAGGCTTGCCCTAGAAGTATTATATCCTATACTCTGGCAGGGAATTCCACATTTTTATGTGTTTATACAAGTTTCTATGAATGAGAAGCAATAACATGTTGATATTTGCTTGACTAGCCTGTTGGTCTAGTGGTTAGTGGCCCTAACTGCTATGCTGGAGGTCGTGGGTTCGATTCCCACCCAGGACAAATGTTAATGTGATGAGCATGATCATTGGTTCTGTGTTGTGTGTGGTGTGTTATCTATAATATGTATGTATTTAGAAATATATTAGTATGTTTATCAGTGGTTTAATACCGATAACACAAGCTCTGCTAAGCTTGGGACTAGACGGCGTTGTGTGATAGTTGTGGAATATTATTAATTCTCTTTATTTATTTTGTACACATAGAATTACATTTTTAAATATTTTTTAACAAAATTAAATATGTAAAATATAGTGATAGCATGATGAGTGACAGGACAGAATGGAAGAAAAAAAGTGTCCGTCAGAATGAACGGTCACTAGGCGTATTTAACGTTGAATTTATGCCCAAGAAATGCTTCCCTATTGCTTCTATTTGCTTCCTACTCTCAAACACTTGCTTCCATCATATTCTAGAAGAATAAAAAACATTTTAAGGGTGACCGTTCGTTCTGATGTCAGGACGGCCGGTCATCGAGTCGTAGGGTCCCTGATAAATAGAAATATTGAAGTTCACGGTGGCCATTAATTACTTCCCGTTTGCTTCTCTCAATGTTTTACAACGACAATACTGTACCTATCACGGCAACAAAGATATCAACAAAAGTGTTGTTTAACAAAATCTTTAGCGCCTGACAAAAAAAAAGCAACCCTCTTACTGAACATTGCAGTTAGGCTTGTGTAGGCGATAAATCTATGGTATTGTACTGGTGGCCTACAGCTAAGTACCTATTATGTTATTAAAAAGAAGGCCCTATCGTATATAGTGACAAAAATTCTGAAAAATATAATAATTAAAGATAATATTTCAATTCTTAACTTCCTAGGGAGTGTTCTTATAGGCGTGTGAGTCTATCTAGCAGGCCCTAACGAGATTTATCAACAGATGATAGCTTTTCATAAAGACAGTATTTTGTACCTAAAAAAAATTAATAAGATACATTTTGTACCTCGACAGTTTTTGATTTAATGACGATTCTATGAAGTGTCTAGCTAGCGGGCCCCATAAGATATTTTTTTTTGTTATTATAATTTCAGATCGCTTAATAGTTCTCGGAGTTAGCAACTATTATGTACCTTACAAATCCACAATTTCGACTTTCTGTGAGGAATACTTTAGAAGATATTCGTTATTTAGACGAACGTCCAGACAGCCGCCCCTTTTTTAAATATTAGTCTTTTATATTATACAATAGCATTCGGAGCTTGATACTATTATGTACCTTACAAATCCCAAATTATGACTTTCTGTGAGCTATACTTTAGAAGATATTCGTTATTTAGACAAACGTCTAGCCAGCGAGCCCCTGTTTTTAAATACTAGTCTTTTATATCATACAATAGCATTAAAAGCTTGATACTATTATGTACTTTACAAATCCAAAATTTCGACTTCCTATGGGCTTCATAAGGTATTCGTTAATTAAATAAGCGTCTAGCTAGCAAACCTCTTTTCAAACAATTTACTTACTTTCATAATCACCCTATAGGGTTATAACTTTTAACACCAAAACTGGGATTTAGAAAAAGAGTTGATATTTTAAGTAAAGAAAATGTAAAAGTAATTATATTTTTTTTTTTTTTTAATCCTTATAAACTAGTGCTTGACTGCGATTCCACCTGATGGTAAGCAGTGATGCAATCTCTGATGGTGAGGCGCACTAGTTTATTAAAAGCCTATTCACTCTAGCCTTGAAGATACCCAAATTATAATCGGACGGGAAGACCACAGCAGGCAGATTGTTCCATTCCTTCGACGTACGCGGTATAAACGACGAGGCGAAACGCTTAGTCCGGACCGTAGAGGTTTCAACAACGTATGGGTGGATACTCACCGTACGTCGGGTTGTCCGATGGTAGAATTGAGATGGCGGAATCAAGTCATGCAATTCCTGCGCACACTCTCCAAAAAGCATCCTGTAAAACACCGAAAGGCTGGCTACCCTACGCCTGTGCTCAAGGCTTTGAAGGTTGGACTTAACCAAATCTGGATCACCAATTAGCCTTTTCGCACGCCTTTCCACCGAGTCCAAAGCTGCCAGGTGGCATTTTGCAGCACCAGCCCATATGTGGCTGCAGTACTCCACACACAAACGGACCTGCGCTTTGTATAACATTAAAAGCTGTTCCGGTGTGAAGTACCGCCGGACTTTTGCAAGAATGCCAAGTTTTCTAGCAGCTACTTTGGCTTTGGATTCAATGAACCGCCCAAAGTTAAGGTCTGAGGAAATTTCGACTCCCAAAAGCTGAAGACGGTCGGTACACTCCAGGGAAACATTCCGAAAAGCAGGAGCTAAGGTGAACGGGCTCCTTTTAGCGGTAAACAGACACGCTTGCGTTTTGGAGGCGTTGAATCCCACAAGATTGGCTTCACCCCACTTGGAGACTGCCTGAAGTGAGATATTCGTACGCTCTACCATAGCCTCTCTTTCGGACTGTATTAGCTCCTTACTAGCCCGAGCACCGGGCAGGTATCTCTCTACAACTGTGCTATCATCTGCATACCCATAGATACCGGGTACCAGCAGATCGTTGATATGCAACAGGAAGAGAGTTGCAGAGAGAACAGACCCCTGAGGAACTCCGGCATTAATCGTCATCGGCTCTGATGAACATCCGTCGACAAGAACTCGAAGAGACCGTTCACTCAGGAAGTCTTTTACCCAGTTGATCAGACCAGGGGAAATGCCGTACGCTGGAAGCTTACTCAATAGGCTAGCGTGCCATACCCTGTCAAAGGCCTTCGAGACGTCTAAGGATACGGCAATCGCTTTCCCATTCTTCTCGAGGGCCTCGCCCCACAAGTGGGTGGCATACGCTAGTAAGTCCCCAGTAGACCGTATATAGTAACTATGTAAATTAAAAGAGAAAATGTCATAGTAATAATAATCTTTAATTAGTAAATGATGGCGATGTCTGTCTATTGACAGAGAAGAATAAGGAAGAAACGAGCTGAAGCAAAGAAGAATTCACAAGTACCCTCGTTAAGTTACAAAATGAAAACAAACTAGACACATCTGTGTTACTACCCTTACTATAAAATTATTATTTTTGTAAGTACATTACAGCAATTAAATACTTATTTGTTCTTATAAAACAATTCGCAAAGATAAAAAATATTTAGTAACGCAAATGTGCATAACGAGCAAGGTATTCTGGGAACGCTTTAACTAGGTCAAACAAAAAAAAATATCTTATGGGGCCCGCTAGCTAGACACTTCATAGAATCGTCATTAAATCAAAAACTGTCGAGGTACAAAATGTATCTTATTAATTTTTTTTAGGTACAAAATACTGTCTTTATGAAAAGCTATCATCTGTTGATAAATCTCGTTAGGGCCTGCTAGATAAACTCACACGCCTATAAGAACACTCCCTAGGAAGTTAAGAATTGAAATATTATCTTTAATTATTATATTTTTCAAAATTTTTGTCACTATATACGATAGGGCCTTCTTTTTAATAACATAATAGGTACTTAGCTGTAGGCCACCAGTACAATACGAAAGATTTATCGCCTACACAAGCCTAACTGCAATGTTCAGTAAGAGGGTTGCTTTTTTTTTTGTCAGGCGCTAAAGATTTTGTTAAACAACACTTGTTGATATCTTTGTTGCCGTGATAGGTACAGTATTGTCGTTGTAAAACATTGAGAGAAGCAAACGGGAAGTAAGGAATGGCCACCGTGAACTTCAATATTTCTATTTATCAGGGACCCTACGACTCGATGACCGGCCGTCCTGACATCAGAATGAACGGTCACCCTTAAAAAGTTTTTTTTCTTCTAGAATATGATGGAAGCAAGTGTTTGAGAGTAGGAAGCAAATAGAAGCAATATGGAAGCATTTCTTGGGCATAAATTCAACGTTAAATACGCCTAGTGACCGTTCATTCTGACGGACACGAAAAAAACGTGTTGCGCCGACCCCAAATAAAACGGGATAAGAGTAGGAAGAAAAAGAAGAAATATATAAAATATTATTATTATTATTTACAGAATTCAAAGAAGATGACTTTACTAGAGTGTGGAAAGGCTTGTTCTATGCTGTGTGGATGTCGGACAAGCCCCTTGTGCAGGTAAGCTATAATAATAATAACTTTATTTTGGGTGTCATAGACCCATAAATTGTTTAACCTAATGCAAATTACATAATTACGCACAGGAACGTTCGTTGTGGCGACGCTTGGGGGCGGCCTATGTCCAACAGTGGACGTGTATCAGTTGAAATGATGAATGTTGAACTTCTTTTTGAGAAAACAACAATATTTCATAAAATTTCTGCATGAAAGTTGTCCATTTTTCATTGGTCATTGCTGCCAGTTGCTTTGCCTGGATGAAAGTAGAAAATTGTCCCATGGGAACATATCAAAAAGTACCCTGTATGCTATTGCGGGGCATTTTCTAACAGTGTGATAAACAGCCAAATCTATTTAGCTGTTTGAGAGTGACAAACATACATATTCACACGATTTTATCTATCTAGTATATATAAAAGCGAAGAGACAGCAGCTCATCTGCTCCTAAGCTGCCCTGTGGTCGCTGGATACAGGGCAAAGCACTTCGGTAACCCAGGTAACCTTCGTGAAGTGGTTAGCAACACCAAGACGCTGCTGGCCTTTCTTGAGGAGCTGGGGTGGATCGAGTGACCCATTTGTCCCACCCATACGCAAAATACGCGCTTTAGTCGTGGAGTTGCGGAAAACAGCCCGTTTTACCTATTACCTATATAAAAGCGAAATACCACTCACTGATTAATCACGAAATCACAGAAACTATAACACTTACAAACTCAAAATTTGGCTGGTGGGTTCCTCATAGGGTGTAGAGATCCGCTAAGAACGTATTTTCCGAAATTCACCAATTAAGGGTATGAATCGGTGATCCAAAGTTTGTATGGAGAAACTGACTTTGATGCGGGCGAAGCTGCTGACAGAAGCTAGTCTTAAGGTGGTGCATCATGACTCACATTACACTGTGTTTCATACAACCGCTCATAACTGATTATGAGACGTTATTACACATATTTCATTAAATATTTTGGAAACACAGTATCTTGTGGATATTATCTAGGTTTCTAAAGAAACCAATTTCTAAATTTGTGTAAAACTAATCCAGTAAAAACCTCTGAAAATGTCCTATTTTGTATGAACTTTGACACTTCATAATTTGCCTAAAAATTAAAAAAGTCAAAGAAGTAATCCTCTAGAGACCTTGAAAATTTTATTGAGATTCTAAATGACGACAACTTTTTCCAAAAACTTTTAAGGGTTTAATTCATGAATCCCCAAGCGACACCCGGTGGCCGCGCATCTATTGTCTTACTATTGTGTCTCTAATTGACGGTATCTGAAGGGTTAAAAAAAAAACAGCTATTTCCTGGAGCAAGTTTTGTGAAATTTCCGAGTAAATCTCGGAATTACCGAATACTGACAGAGTTTTCAGGCGTTTTCTCTCTTTTTTTGCGCTGCCTTTTCGTCAAACTTCGCGTTGGATTGCATTAAATGAAGTAACAAGCTTTTAAACCATTTTTGATGTTTACGATAGGCGAGTGGAAAAGGACCCTCTTAATATAATGTTTTTGCAGGAGGAGTTATGTGAGAAGATATCAGGTGTCCTAGATTTATTTCCTGAAGAAAAACTCCGTTATGCTCTGCTGATGTTCAAAGCAGGACTCCGTATTCTTGCAACAGAATGGTACGGGCTGGATCAGCATCGGACTGATAAGTTCCTTATGGTATGTTCTGTTCATTCATTAAACCCCGAGCGAACTCGCTAACTCGAAGTTCACGCACCCATCGTCTTACTATTGTGTTTCTAATTATCACGATTGAAGAGTTGAATATTTATTGAAGTTACTGTAGCGACATATTTGGCGTCCCAAAGGAATTAAAGGACGAAAACCAGCATAGCGCAATTAAAGACCCATCGCGATCGGTCTTGAGCTCTACGCTTCACCTCGCTCCATGTCAGTCTGATGGCCGTCGCTTTTGCATACACGATGCGTCGCCAGGCTTGCCAAAGTAAGTAACCCTTGCTTGGCTTGGGTAAGTCCCCTCCCCTCTTTGAGGCGTGGCTGGAAAGACCTCACGGCGTCCTTACCTTCTGCATGCCGCAGGTCCTCACCGAACATGGCACGTTCGGTAGTTTCCTGTACCGGATTCAAGTGGTGAATCCGGTACAGGAAACTACCGGAAACTACCGGAAGAGAGGTGTGCCCTGCTTGCCAAGGACGTTGCAAATGCCCGTTTAGGTATATATCTATTCGGAATCCTTCCTAAGCGTGTGACTAATCCATTTCCACTTACGACGTTTGATCTGGTAGTCGATCCAGCTCTCGTGGCATTTCTCCAACTGCTCTACGTTAGAGATAATGAAATAAATAATAATAATTATCCACAGTTGGTCCGTCGCTACCTGCGCGCTAGTCTCCGATGTCTGTCGCGCAGTAACTGGAGCCTGAAGAGCTGTCAGATGTACGCCAAGACCTTGTCTGGTAGCGATGGTGAGTAACAAGTTATTATTTACTAGTTTTTGCCCGCAGCTTCGCTCGCGTTAAATTCGGGGTAACACGGTTCCCCTGGGAAGTGGGGGGTTAGAAAGAGACAAAAAGTAGTCTATGTCACTCTCTATCCCTTCAACTATCTCCACTTAAAAAATCACGTCTATTCGTCAATCCGTTTTACCGTGAAAGACAGACAAACAGACACACACACTTTCCTATTTATAATATTACTAGCGACCCGCCTCGGCTTAGCTCGGGTGCAATATTATACATATAAACCTTCCTCTTGAATCACTATCTATTAAAAAAAACCGCATCAAAATCCGTTGCGCAGTTTTAAAGATTTAAGCGTACATAGGCATATAGGGACAGAAAAAGCGACTTTGTTTTATAGTATGTAGTGATAGTATGGAAACTAAGGGTGCTTTCAATTTATGCGTTTTTTGCCGGCTTGCTGCGGTGTGAATGCGGTGCGTTAGTCGTACTGTGCACGTACGATTGTCATCATCTTCCTGCCCTTATCTCGTTTTATTTGGGGTCGGCGCAACACGTTTTTTTCTTCCATTCTGTCCTGTTGCTCGTCACGCTATCACTAACTCCCTTTTCATTCATATCACTTCTCACACCATCTAACCATCTTTTCTTTGGCCTCCCTCTTCCTCTCCAACCATCCACATGTAAATTCATAACTCTTTTAGCAACATGCGTTTCATCTCTCCTTTTTACATGACCATACCAAGACAAACGATATCCTTTCAACTTTTCAGTCACTGGCGCCACTTTCAAACTTCCCCTAATATACTCATTTCTCACTTTATCCATTCTGGTTACTGCTGCGATCGTGCGGCGAACGGACGACAACAGGACGGCAACGTCATTGGCACCACGTGTTCAGTTCGGCGTAGAATGGCGCATTACTGGCATACGAACGCACGGAACAGGGGGTCTACTCGCTTTCTTCGAAACGAAACTTTCGTAAATTGCAAACAATCCTCTGTCATATTTTTTTTTTAACCGACTTCTAAAAAAGGAGGAGGTTCTCAATTCGGATGTTTGTGTGTTTTTTTTTTAATATTTGTTCGCGCATAACTTCGTCGCTTGCCAACCGATTTGAAATATTTTTTTTGTTGGAAAGGGTATACTTCCTAAATGGTCCTATAGTCACCAAGTTGGGATCTGATGATGGAATCTTGGCGAAATCGAGGGAACTTCTCAAATTCAATTCAATTTTTTAGGGAAGTCGGTTATTTTTTTCGAAACAACTTATTAGAGTAGGTTTAGAGATTCGGTACGTCAAACAAAATTCGCACAAACAAAAATTGTTAAATTTTAACGTCAAATGAATATCGTTCGTTTACGAAAGTTTCGTTTCGGAGAAAGCGAGTAGACCCTCAGGTGCGTCCGTGGCGTGCTTCAAACATTTTCTACTTTTAATCTTACCGCTCGCCGCCCCGCGCTTAGCTCCCGCTCACAGCGGCAAGATCGTAAACGGGCCGTAACTGACTAAAAACCAGGCGTGGTTCTTCAGTTGTCTTTTCCAGGATTCAGAATTAAATGTTGTTTATTTCAGGTATCCTCGCACTGAAGACGCCTCATTACGCGCGCAACTCATTGTCCATGTTGCTACACGTTGTCGACTGTTATCTAGAAGAAATTGCTAAGGTATGTTGTGTACAACTTTATTTTAACAACGTCTATATTACAGATAAGCTTTCCTTAAAAATGCGTCAAAAAGTCAGCTACTCAAAAAGAGAAACTGAGTGACTGCACAAAATAGATAGGTACAGAACACAATCTCATGTATATACTTCACTTGTTATACCTACGCTCGGTGGACGCACACTAATGAGCGTTTGAGCCGGAACTGTTCGACGAGCGGCCCGAGGGCGACGAGATATCGTGTGTGTGAGCGGTGTCTATGTGTGCGTTGTGAGAGCGCGCACAGTATGTAGATTGACTTCTGTACCTATATATTTTGTGATGAACTCCTCACTAATACAAAAAATCCAGACTTTGTTTTTATTTGATATAAACTAGTTCTTATCCGCGATTCCACCTGATTGTAAGCAGTGATGAAATCGTTGGTGGTGAAGGGAACTAGTTTATTAAGAGCCTATTCACTCTAGCCTTGAAACAACTGTAGCGACATCTATGACGCCACATAAGAACTACGAAGAAAATACGAAATCCTGCATCGCGCAATCAAAGTTCTCCGCGCGATTTGAACATATACGACAGCCCAACATCATCTATCGGGCAGTCGCCCACCAGACTATAACATCCTGTCTGGTCGGAGGATCCTCCCTTTTCAACGGAGGTATGTGGGGCTTTACTCTCTGTTCCGCATACCTTCACAACTATTGCGAATCTGGGACAAGCAGCGCAGCAGCCAATCGTTCAACCACTGCACCGAACATACTGACATCACATTTAACATGCCATCACTGTCATGTCCTGAACACAGGTATCAAACGGCGAGATCCCCGACGCCAGCCTGGTGGAGCTCCTGCGTCCCGTGTGCACGTACATGTGCGGGGGCGAGGCGGCGGCGCTGTGCGCGGCGGCGCGCCGCCTGCTCACGGCGCTCGTGCGCCAGAGCGACCAGGGCCTGCAGTACCAGCACGCCACTGCTGCTTGGCAGAAGGTGAGTCTCTTTGAAACTCTATGCATACTCCATTCACGTTATGATTACACATTTAAGTTTTGAACGGCCTAAGTCGAATATATCCGACAAACACTCTCGCAATTATTCCACCAGGGTCGCACATACTCCATCTCGTCAGCTCTTCTGTCACCTATGGGCATTGAAGAGCTAAACGAGATAGAGTTTTCTTTGATTCAAACTTTACATTTCAAGTAATATTTGACGGATGGAGGTCCTTGACGTTCATATTCTGTTATGTTTGACTGGCCTGTTGGTCTAGTGGTTAAAGGCCCTGACTGCTATGCCAGAGGTCGTGGGTTCGATTCCCACCCAGGACAAATGTTTATGTGACGAGCATGATCATTTGTTCTGTGTCTGGGTGTAATTTATCTATAATATGTATGTATTTAGAAATATATAAGTATGTTTATCAGTTGTCTAGTACCCATAACACAAGCTCTGCTTAGCTTGGGACTAGACGGCGTTGTGTGATAGTTGTGGAATATTATTATTATTATAATATTATTCTTGAATCGTATTGTACATATAGTGTGTTATTTCTTACAGATGGGATGTCCGGTAGGTGGTCCGGAGGCGTTGGAACTAGTATCCGAATCGGAAGATGAGGACGACCAACATCAGCATGATGACAACAACACTGATGATGAAGATGGAAGGTAAATATTCAGTAACAAGAAATATGTAACCAAATATATGTAAAACATAATATGATTTAAAAGAGTGTCCATGGAGTTTCTTGCACGTTCTTCTCCATAGAGATCTACGCTTTGGAACGTGCAATTTAGCTTCACTTTTCTTGGACTGACCGACATTTGTCTACCCAAAAGTGCCTACATTTGGTCTATTTGAAATAAATGCTTTGAATTTGAAAAAAAATTCTTCGCACATAATTTTTTTGTGAGAAGACTCTGGAACCGCCCGTAGCAAGAACCGATACTTTGTCATTCTAGGATCAGCCAGGACTTGCAAAAATTGCAAAAATCCAAGAATGCCAAGTGGTGGACTTCGGCCCATTCCCTCTCCTAGAGAGGAGGCCTGTGTGCCAGCAGTGGGTACATTATAAGGCTAATTCATGCTACAATCCTTTTTCTACCTTCACAGCACCGAAAAACCATTGGACCCTCGAGCCGGGCGCGTGAACGTAGAACTGCCGTGTCTGCCGGTCCCCGCCACGCTCATAGCCGAGATGCTGCGAGAGATGCTCGCCACAGCCTCCTCCGGGCGACACAAGCGAGTCAAGATCTGTCTACAACGGTAAGATATCAGTTATTTATTATAAAAGTTAAAAAAAAAACAACAAAAGAAAAAAATACTGTAAAACAATTTCGCTTGCGGACGGCGAGCAATGTGTACCTCGCCGTCCGGACCGAGCCCAAGTCGTCGTCGGCGCGTAATGTTTTACGCGCGCCTCCAGGAGTTGTCAGTAACCGTAAGGGCCCAGCAGGGTCGAAGCCTACTGGTTCATGGGTAATGTGAGAGATCCAGGGGGCCCTAAAATTTAATTTCAGAAGGAAAAAAAAAGCAATAAAACAATTTATTGTCATTTTGTGGTGCTTCTACTTAAAAACAAGTAATATTTTGTTCCAGCTTCGAGCAGCTCGCTCGTTCGGAGTACCCTCTCCGCGTGCAGACCCACGCTGAGGACTCTCCTGCTCCCAAGATTAAACAGAAGAAGTCTGCCCAGACGCTGCACGCGTTGGAGAAGAAGCTGGTCGCTGCTAGCGATGAGCTGGCTTTACGAGGTATGTAGTACAAAATGCTGAGTTGTTTCACGATGGTAAGCCATGAATTTAAGTAGACATAGCCCGAAGAATAGCCAAACTATAGCCTCGGAAGCATAGCTTATAAACGTGTCACGTGACACGATGGCACAACGTTGCCGCTTTGTCGAGACAGTTTCATAGTTTAGTATGTCAGCTTCACGCAGGCGTACACCAAGCGTGTAATAACGAATACGCCTCCGTAAACAGCCTTAAGTGGCAGTGGGCTGGGCACATTGGTCGCAGAATAGATGGTCGATGGGGACAAAAGGTTCTGGAGTAGCGGCGTTGGAAGCCCTCACACAAAGTTCGCAGGACTCAGATGGATGCGAGACGTACAGGACTGGTCGTTGTGGCAACGCTTGGGGGAGGCCTGTGTCCAACAGTCTTGCGGCTGAAATGAAGATGATAATGATAAATTTAGGTGTAAACAGAAGAGACCCCGACTAGACGGTTGTTATGTCTGGTCCAATCTTCTGGCCGATAGTTGATTTTGGATTGTTGTATATGTTCTAATCGTGCGGAGACCTCTGATTTCTCTCACTTCACTCTGATTTTTTAATTTTATTTCTTATGTGGTATCATAAAGTGAGTATAGACTACAACATTTACTTGTAACAGAACAACGAGCCGCTCTATGATATGTTCTAGTGTATCAGCCTTTTACGAACGAAACGTCGAGCACGCTCGCCTCTTTGTTACAAACCAACGAGCATTTTGGTATAATATTTTGTCGAGCCACGAGTGCCGGCGATGCGCGGTTGCGGGGTGACCTTTCAAAAAACAAATTAACGCAAGGTACAACGAAATGCACACTCGCTGTGAGCATTTACCCGTAACATAACGCCGAGCATTCGTAAGAACGTTACATTACATGGAAATACTTTGGAAACTGACCTTTTGGCTGTATTGTACCATTCGTAAGAATGTTACATTACACAGAAATGCTCCAGAAAATGTTGTAGTCTATACTCACTTATAGATGTTGCTATGTGTGGTTAGCGATAGAGCATGATTGCCCAGAAGTGACTTATCACATTTGATGGAGGTTAGATAGACAGTCGCAGCATCTTTCTTGCTTGGCTTTTATTAACTTACATTTATCAAATATACATTAAATGCTAAAGATAATCAAAGGTTCAGAAGTAAATTTCACGTGTGTCATTGCAGGTCTGAGCCGCAAGCACAGGAAGCGTCTCCTGGCCAAGAGCCGCGCGGGCACCAGCATCGTGGAGGAGCTGGACACGGCCAGACAGAAGCTCAGCACCGACGTCACTGTTAGTATTCCACTTTTATTCATTTACTAGCTTTTACCAGCGATAAACTCGATTTCTCCATACAAAATTACAACCCCCCTTCCTAGGAAGGCGGTGCCGTCATATAGCGGCCGTTTTAACACATCGTCAGTATTTTTTTTCAAAACAAAGGTCACAAACGTCAAACGAAAAGTATCCAAGATAGAAAATGGACGACCTTGATTTAGCTTTAGTAATTTACTTGGAGGATGAACTATCATCAGAAGAGGAAAATAGTCGTTGCTCCGGAAAACGGCCGCTATATGACGGCACCGCTATCCTAGGAAACCAAAGCTTTAGGGGTAGAGTTTCGTAAAATCCGTCCTAGCGAATGTCTACACCCTATAAGGAACTTACCTGCCAAATTTTAAGTTTGTAGGGGTCATAGTTTCTGATATTTCGTGATTAATCAGTGAGTGGTGTTTCCATTTATATGTAGATTTATTAAAACTTTATGAACATAAGCATAGCATGAGGCGTGTAGTGTCTGGAAGGTCGTTGATATCGTGGTGTTTGTTACCAAACTCCACCGAAATGACTTGACGAATTAAAAGTTTTTTTTAATTGTTAATTTAGTCTGAGAATAGGTCGTTAGGCTATTTTGTACCCTCCCACCCCAATCCCCCATTTAGAATGGGGTTGTTTTTTAATTGATATAAACTAGTGCTTGACTGCAGTGCCACCTGATGGTAAGAAGTGATGCAATCGTTGATGGTGAGGCGCACTACTTCTTTAAGAGCCTATTCAATCTAGCACTCACACACATTGCTCCTTATAAATAACTATTAATTATTTTTCACAGAACGGCGGCTGGAAAGTAGAAGAAACAGCAGAACCAGAAACAAAGAAATCTAAACCAAACACAACAAATAAAGATAACAAAAAACGCAAAAACAACATAAATGTTCCCGATGACGTCAAGAAACGCAAAGTCAACGGCGACGCCACACCCAAGCAACTTCACGGCGACAAGAAACAAAAAGTTGCCAAGGAAAGTAATAGTGTAGTTAATAAGTTAGATAATGCTAAAAAAATAGATAATAGTAAAAAAAAAGATAACGCAAGTCAAAATAGACAGAAAAAAGAAAATATAATTCACAACGGTGAAAAGATAAAAGATAAAAAAAGTTTAAAAGATAAAGTTGTTAAAGAAAATGGCGTTAAGAGTGATAGAAGTAAAATAAATGTTGTAGGAATAGATAATAAGACACAAAATGACAAAAACAATAAGAAACTAACTAAGAATAATGACAAAATACTAATAAACGGTGCGAATAAAAAAACAGAAAGCCAATCTTCACCTAAAAACTCAAAACAAGCAAAAAAACCGACTTTATTAGTAAATAAAGTCAAACAATTTCAGAAAAAAACCGAATTTCAAAAGAAAATAGAGAAAAAATCGGAGAATAACTACGATTCTCCAAAGAAAGTCAAATTCGTTTTGAAGAACAACTCGATGCAACAGCCTGTCGACTACTATAAGAGTGTTAGACAGAGTCCCAGCATACCATTTGACAGTTCCAAAAAACCCAGCAAAACGAATCTGAAGCCATCAACGCCGTCCCCGATAAACCCTTTCTTTAAAAAGAAATTACGACTCAAACAATGAATTTAGACTTCATTTATTTTAATAGAAATATCAATCAGTACATTTACTTTTTAACTGTCGAGGTCGGATATATCCGACAAATACTCTAGCGTTTATCCAGGGTCGCACATCCACGACCAAATACTCCATCTCGTCAGCTCTTCTGTCATCTATGGGAATTGAAGAGCTATAGTACATTGTTACACTAGGGGTGAAAGTTACTTATTTCGTCCCGAGAAGGAGTTGGCGGCCGAGCGTAGCGAGGTCGCTAATTCGAGGGACTAAATAACTAACTTTCACCCCGCGGTAAGCACTGTGCTTTTCATTATGAATACAAGAAGATAGACCCAGTTGTTTTTTTTAATAATTTGACAGCTGTTAGGTGAAAGTAAAACTCCCTAGGGATGAAAAGTGTGATACTTTTCAGCCCGCTCCTCAGGCAACTTCAGACCTACTTTCCTAGTATGAGTAATGAAAACTCTATTTCAGTTTTTTAAACACATAGATGTTCACGACTGTAGCATATCTTCAAACACCGTTATTCCAAGGTTATTTGGCGCCTACCTTAGGTATATTGTCCTGTTTTATCTAGGGATTATGAAACCTCTGTTGGAAGCTGTTGTTTTGTTTTGTTAGGCGTGATGTTATGTTATCTCCACAATAAGTTATCCGGTATTTAACCGGAGATAGTTAAACTCTATCTGTTTAAGTAGATAACTAAACGTAAATAATCTTGATATGTCTTTTTCATCATCAGCCTTTTTAATGTTTCCACAGCTGGGACTCAGGCCTCCTCTCTAGGAGAGGGAAAGGGCCGTAATCCACCACGCGGGCCCAGTGCGGGTTGGTAGATGTCACAAGTCTTCGAATTTTTGGTTCTAGGACATGCCGGTTTCCTCACGATGTTTTCCTTCACCGTTTTGAGAGCAGTGGTGATGAATTACACAAAGTAATGCGCTTGGCTGGGTTTGAACCTGCGACCTACAACTCGTAAGTCAGGGCCGTTACCACTCAACCACCACTGCTCATGTCTTCACTACATAGTATAAAAGTCAAAGTCGCTTTTTCTGTCCCTATATCCCTATGTACGCTTAAATCTTTAAAACTGCGCAACGGATTTTGATGCGGTTTTTTTTAATAGATAGTGATTCAAGAGGAAGGTTTATATGTATAATATTGCACCCGAGCGAAGCCGGGGCGGGTCGCTAGTTTTAATTAAAATAAATCGTCTAGAAGACATACATACATATTTGAATTTAGTTAATTATCTAACATTGGTTTAGGTAAATACCTAACTGTCCCCGCAAACGGGCCTCAAAAAAACATCGCCGCAATAAAACTAGAAGCGGCCGCAAAAAACAGCTGAAGCGCGCGACACCTTTTGTGTCCGGTGAAGCTTTAAGCCGCTTCAAGCGTTTTTTTATGGCGGCACCGCGGCACACGAGCCACATAAAAGGCCGCCTCAAAAAGAAGTTTGAAGCGGCGTTTTTTTTGAAGCCCGTGGACAGTAATTGTAAACATTTTTAGATAAAATTTTTAGACTTTTTTTAGATAAAAAATATGCTAAGGTTGATTGCATTTAGTTAGCTAACTAAACAGATGGAGTATAGTTATTTTCTGTGATTTAGATCGCATTAAAAAATTGAGTTCTTTCACTACCCTACAATTTTAATCTTTAACTAGGAAAGCTAGTTTTCACTTATTCTTCAAGCGAATATAGTATGTATGACATAAGACATAAGGATGAATTTGGCAAAGCTATACTCTTGTAATGCCTTAGGTGCATGTATTCTTATTGTATTTGTTTTAGCATAATTCTAGTTACTTGTCTAACAAATAGCCCAGAAAAATAAGACAACCGAAAAAGAATATGAAAATTTCCAACTACCCACGTTTGTGAATGTGTCCTACTCGCTCAAGGCTTTTTTGACAAGTTTTTATTTAGTTTCACCTGTCCCGATGTTTGTTTGTAATCAAATCTTGTAAATTAAATTTGACCCACTTCCTGGTTACCGATTGAGCTGAAATTTTGCATGCATGTGTAAATCATAGAGCTGATCTGATGATGGAACCGGAAGGTGGCTATAGGAACTTGGTAGTTAAACGACACAGTCCCTTCGAGTTTGGGCTCGTAAGATTTGTCTTGACGAGTATTAATTATATAGGTATACTGAGCTATAAAAGCATGTTTAAATGAAGCGACTGCCTTTCAGATCTCCACCATCTAATTACTGGCTACCACGATTATTTCCGTCTTATTTTTCTGGGCTATCAAGACGTTACATTATGTATTGTATTGTAATTTTTAAATAAATTGAATATGAAGTTTATAAATACAGTTTTGTTTGTGTATCCCTTACCTTTTCTAATTGCTACGCTGACCAATGTCTACCTCACCATCCACTTGGACGAAGTCGGAACAGATCAGACGTACGGCGTTGCGCCACAGGTACATGGTGGACATCCCACCCATACGTACAAAGCGTTTTGGGAATATATTCGTTATGCGTACAGCTAAGGCGTGGAATTCCCTGCCGGAGTCTGTGTTTCCTGATAGCTACAACCTAGGGGTCTTTAAGTCAAGAGTGAATAGATTGCTTCTAGGCAAGCGTGTTCCATCGTCAGCCACATCATCGCTTACCATCAGGTGAGATAGTGGTCAAACGTGAGCCTAAACATTATTAAAAAAAAAAGGTCGGTATGGGCGTTCCGGCGAGAGCTAAAGGCACTGGATTGGAGAGACCGCCGAAATCGCAGAACATCTGTTTTGATTTTACTTAATTTCAGACCTGCAATCTATTCTGGACCTCAGTTACTGAATCTGAATTCAGGTTTTATTCTTTTCTTATTGTCTCTATTAAGTAAAGAAAAAATAATTCGTTCAGTAAATCACACACTGCACTTATTAGGAAAGGTCACGTATTTTCAGATAAGGTTGCTCTTATGAAATTATAAACATTAGGTAAAGAGCATTGGAAGTTTGTAAATTGATAATTCGTACGTGAGATAATGAGAAAGTATGAAAATCGACCTGCTATCGTATATCGTAAGTGTGAGAACACCTGTACCCATAGCCAAGTTGCTAATCTGCAAAAGTTAACGCTAGTTTCTACTAGCGTTAACTTCAAATGTATGGGAATGACGTCATCTCAACGCTCAGTCACGTGGTCAGAACATGAGAATTGGCGGCAGTCAACTCGAAGCGTTCGACGCAAGCGAAACGGTTGTAACTTGACTAGGGGGGCTGTACCCCTAGCCAAGTTGCTATCTGCAATAGTTAGCTAGTAGAAAGCTTCAAATGTATGTAATATATTTTTATTTTTGTACATATGAAAATCTGATAAACTAAAATATGATAATTTTTTATAAGTCGTGGAACAAAAGTTGTTGTTTATGATCTTAGTAACATAGTCCTGAGAGGTTACTAGCGTGAAAAAAATGGATCGTTGTAAATACATATTACGAAGTCTATGCGATTTGCGAAACATTATAATAAAAAAACAAGTGATAGTACAATAGCGGAGGGGAGCTGGGATCGGGTGGCCGGATGCTTGATGCACTTTCGTCGCGTCATACAGACGTAGGTAGGTATAGCAAAATACAGAGTTGAAATGTGTTAGAGATAGAATAACGAAATCTTGAAGGTCTGTTTTTGACAAATGATGTTTTGTACAAAGTAAGAACAATTATTGTTCTGTTATTTGTTATACAAGTTGCTTTTTAACCGCGTGCTCAATTTTGATGCACCGAGCAAGCGAAGGAGTCTAAAATTAGAATCCTGAGCGTTAGCGAGAGAATCAAAAGAGTGCGAGGTGAAAAATCTTTGCAGTCGAGTACAACACGTAACTTTTCATCCCATCTCAGCGTGGAAATTGGGTACCATGGAGGTAGAAGGTTGAATGATTTTTGAAGTCATTTCATACAGTGTGTTTCACTTAAGAAGTTCCTTTGGCGTAATGTTGGCTCCCCTGTCTGTCACACTAAAAAGAAGGGAAAAAAGGAAAGAGTTGCCTACTCTACCAAAATTGTTCCTCGAAATTCGAAACGAAATCGATTTTAACGGTAGTTGCAACACTTTTTGGAGAATTTTGAGAGGAATGGGATTTTATTTAAAAAAAGCAGATCTAAAAGGAAATTGTTAATAAAGAGTTACGATATTGTGGCGTGGCGTTTTCGGTATTTGAAAGAAATGCAAGACAATCGAAACGGAGCCCAGCGTCCTATACTTTATTCAAAAATAGTTAAAAAAAAAAAAACAAAAAAAGGCAACTGTTAAAAGTAACGAAATATCAGTTAATCTCCCTAATATTAAGTAATTTAATTGCTAAAAACATTGCAACACTGTTTTTCCATATTGCCAACATTACGCCAAAGGAACTTCTTAACCCTTCAGATACCGTCAATTAGAGACACAATAGTAAGACAATAGATGCGCGGCCACCGGGTGTCGCTTGGGGATTCATGAAGTAAGTGTAACGCACTGTAGTGCACGCGACGTTCTAAATTCAATTTACTTTATCTCTTTAGAGAATAAAAACGGCTTTTGCTCTCAGATATTGAAGAGCAAAAATACTCTTTCCGAGATGGGGGGATGGAAAAGTTGTTGTAGGTTCTGCAAGGTTGTTAGTGTTTTACAAATAACCCTATATACATAAGTTAACTAGCCAGAATTATATGCAACACATTACTATAGTGTTACTAACATACTATTGCTGCGGCACTGCGCAACTAGCTGGCGCCCGCGATAAGCACTAGAATATAGGGCGCCGGCGTGCAGCAGTGACATATCGAACTCGACTGTTCTACTGACCGTACCATGAAGTCCTTCGTCGCCCTCGTCTGCTTCGCCGCTCTCGTGGAGGTAAGAAATTATTTGTTACGATTATTTTTCCATTTAAAGTTAAAGCTATTTTGTTTTGATTGTCGACTTATGTTGCGGCCTCGATTGCCTGGTTAGAGATTCATATGGATATCTTGTACATTTTTGTGAACGCATCCACGATACATAAGAAACTCCAGTAGCCCGATTCACGTAATCAAAACCGTAACGATATCGTAGCGATTTAGTCGTTTTTGTCATTTTCGTATTCACATCCATCAATTGAGTTTGAACGACACCAATTTTGAAATCGTTCGATCGAAGAGTCGTTGAAGCTATGTGAATTGTCACTCAATCGTTGGCTTGAGGTATTCTCATAGATAAACGTGGTTTGATCGGGTCGGATGCCAACGACTAAATGTCAAATTTGCAGTTCAAATCACAGAGTACTTTGTAAAGTAGTACTCTGAGGTATCGGGCAACAAGTCGTTGATAAATCGTTTAGTTTCGATCCAGTTCAATTGTCGTTCTATCCAATCCCAATTAAAGAACACGTGAATACCGATTTTGGATAAGATCGAATGACTATAAAACTTCAACGATATTTGGCTTGTTTGATTTTACGTGAAACAGGCTACTGATGTCAAACTTTAGAGAAGTCTATGTAGTGAGCGGTGAGTGCGGGTGAGCGAAAATAAAAGTCATTGCTAATACTTACGGTTTACTCGACCGGTCCATCACAACACATATCTAAGTATAACACAACACAGAAGGAGTACATGAAGTAGAAACACACTATAGTCACAGCACGATACAATAGAATGTCCACATGAAACAATAAAGATTCGCCTTACCAATATATTAGCGAGTTACAGGTACAAAAACGATGCGCGAGCCCCGGCGGTAGGCGGCGAGGTCTATGTCTGACTGACTACCCACACATATCAAAAAGTTGAGGTTGAGCGGGGGCGGTCAACCGCCGCGCTCGCTGGCCCGCGGGCTGGGGTGTACCGACACCCCCGACAATATAATGTTAAACTTTATGGATGCCGTGAATGTAGTGTAGTGTTATTAATAAACGTACACGATAATGATATTACTGTGGCTGTGTTAATTCATGAATCCCCAAGCGACCACCGGTGGCCGCGCATCTATTGTCTTACTATTGTGTCTCTAATTGACGGTATCTGAAGGGTTAATGTTGTGTTTTAATTGTGGTGTCTTGTGTGAGTTTATTATAAACGTAAATAAACTATATGGTAGGGGGTTTTTTCGGTAGGCAAAAATCATCTTATGACAACCCCCGCTCTTGGGTGGAGCGGGAGATAGTGTCAGACTCTTACTGACTAAAAACCCCACCATGTTCCTTCTAGCCTTCATACCGGGGCTCGAGTTCCTTTCGGATAACCCTGTTCCCAGTAGGCTTCGACACAGTTGGGCCCCTCCTGTTGCTGACAACTCCTTGAGACGCGCGGGAACAGTGCGCGCCGTCGTAACTAAAACAAGTTTACAAAACTGTTTTAGAGTGATACCGTTGCTGTGCTTGGATACGACATGTTATATTTCCAAATAAATGTTAACACTTACAAAACTTTTCAGGTAGCGTACTCGCACTGCGGTTATGCTTACCCAGGAGCTGCCCCGGCGCCCCTGATCCTGCCCGCCCCCGCCCCCCTCGCGCCCGGCAACCCCTGCGCCGTGCCGCCCGCGCTCGCCGCCCTGGCGCCCGCGCTGCCCGTCCTGGCGCCCGCACTAGCCAACACCATCTCCACGTCCCTCGCCGCGTCGCTGCCTCCTCTCCTCGACGCTGCCTTGCCCACCGTGCTGACTTCAGTGCTGTCTGCTGCCGGACCTTTGTTGGAAGCTGCTCTGCCTCCTGGCTGTGGCTGCGGATGCGGTGCTCCTCTAGCTTTGCCCGCTCCCATGGTTCTGCCGGCTCCAGCGCCCTACCCGTATGCCCTGCCTGCTCCCTGCGCAGCCCCGACCGTGAGCTACGCCGCCCCATTGCCTCCACCCCCGATGTATGCCGCTCCAGCTCCAGCGTGCGGTTGTGCGCCTGCTTCTTGCTACTGTTATTGAGAAGTTGTTGTATAGTTTTAATAAATTGATTTTACTCTAATCTGATGTTTTTTTTTTATTGGCAATGGCTTGATACCGACACTTTACAAGAAAGTGATGTCAATTTAAAAAAAAATGTTTCTAATGATTAATAGTCGGATTTAGATATAAAAATAATTACAAACAAAAAATAAATCCAACCAACCAACCAACAATCCAACTTTTTTTTAACAAACAATTTCATCTCTAAAAAATTTTAACTTTAAATCATTCTCCTCTCCTGTAAAGTTTACTTAATGTCGCTTACATCATTTTGCCTTTCAAGCGTCGATTATACAATCCGCTGGGCGAACGCTTTCTTGAACGCCGAAAAGAATGTATTCAATAGCCTTCTTTTAGGCAGAAACAAAATGCGTGCCTTCAACGGTTGGGTCATGTCGATATTGATGTACTCTTCTTTTGGCGTGCTCAAATGAACTCAAACGGAACTTTACGACCTAGACATACGCGTCCATACACTGCTGACATCATACCGAATGCATCACCAACGATCCTCGGTGATGAGACTGTATATCTCGGGGAATCATGGGGGTCGAGCGTTTTTAAACGCTACGACCCTGCACAAACGCGAGATATGCAGTATCTGTGTTCTGAAATAAGTTGTATGTTAATAAGTAAATAAGTTAAATGTTCTGGGCCATAGTATTGATGATGCTAATAAATTTTATAATAATTTCTTTTCAGTAATACTTAATGAATTTAATAAAAGTTTTGAAAAGAAGTCAAAAAATGTTTTCCCTAAGTTTGTATTTAGTGACTGGGCGACTAAAGGTATAAGGATAAGTAGGGAAAAACTATATGAACTATATGGCCTTAAGCCATTTTTTAACTCTGAAAGCTTTAACAAGTATGTAAATAAATATTCTAAACTCTTTAGAAAAATTTGCAAAGTAGCGAAGGCCCTTTTCATTAGCACAAAAATCAAATCGGCAGACAATAAAATAAAGACCGTTTGGAAAATTATTAATACGGGTAGAAATAAGGTACGAAACACGGATTTTTTATTGGAGACTTCACATGGTCCCATAAATTCTAACATAGAAGTAGCCCAAGAGTTTGTGAATTTTTTTACCAACATACCTCTTAAGACAACGGAAGCTTTAAATTCCTCGCCAGAGGCCTCAATTGCTTTATTGAAAGAAAACGTGCCAGGCTGTCCGGTTGAATTTCAATTCAAACATATAAACCCCATGACAGTCATAAAGGCTTTCCGGCAAATAAAAATAAAACTAACCGAGGACCTATGGGGAATGTCTGTTAAAGTTTGTACATCTATAATCGAGACCGTAGCACCATACTTGGCTTTAATTTTTAATTTGTGTGTGGACCAAGGAGTCTTTCCAGATGTAATGAAATTCAGTAAAGTTATACCTCTTTTTAAATCTGGCGACCATAATGACACCAATAATTATAGACCTGTATCCGTGTTGCCGGTTTTCAGTAAGGTCTTTGAAAAAGTTATGCTCAATCAAATGCTTATTCATTTTAACAGTAATAAAATCTTACACGAACAGCAGTATGGTTTCACCAAAGGACGTTGTACGACTGAAGCTGGTGTTTCCTTATTAAAACACATATTTGCAGCGTGGGAGGAAGCCCAAGATGCTATTGGAATCTTCTGTGACCTCTCAAAGGCTTTTGATTGTGTTAATCATGAAACCTTACTTTTAAAGCTAGAACATTACGGATTAGGTAAACTTGCACGAAGCCTAGTGAAATCTTATTTAAATGACAGGCAACAGCAAGTTCAGATAAATGGTGTAAATTCACGGGGCTTAAAAATAAAAATGGGGGTACCACAGGGCTCTATATTGGGTCCTTTCCTCTTTCTGGTGTACATAAATGATCTACCGCATTTATTGAAAAAACAACCACATATAGTATTGTTTGCTGACGATACGTCCTTAATATTTAAAATCAATAGACGTTCCACACGTATTGATGACGTAAACAACGCTCTACAGCAGGTCCAAAACTGGTTTACTGTTAATAATTTAGTACTAAATGGAAAAAAAAACGAAGTGCATAAGATTTGCGTTGCCGAATGTTAAAAGTAATGACTTGGAAATAATATTGAACAAGGAGAAACTAGAAATCGTCGAAAACACGGTTTTCCTGGGAATCACGCTCGACTCGAGGCTACAATGGGGCCCTCATTTAACATCTCTGGCAGGACGGCTTAGTTCAGCAGCATATGCTGTCAGAAAAATCCGTCAATTTACTGATGTACATACCGCGAGGCTGGTCTATTTTAGTTACTTTCATAGTATCATGTCTTACGGTATTTTGCTATGGGGACGGGCTGCAGACATAGAGTCTATTTTTATTCTGCAGAAAAGAGCTATCAGAGCCATATACAATCTTCGCAAGCGCGATTCTCTTAGGGAATTATTTAAAGATATAAACATCATGACGGTACCTTGTCAATACATTTATGAAAATACTAGCTTTGCCCGCGCGGCTTCGCTCCCGCTCTTCCCTACTCCACCCTACTATACCCAACTCTACCCTACTCTACCCTACTCTACCCTACTCTACCCTACTCTACCCTACTCTACCCTACTCTACCCTACTCTACCCTACTCTACCCTACTCTACCCTACTCTACCCTACTCTACCCTACTCTACCCTACTCTACCCTACTCTACCCTACTCTACCCTACTCTACCCTACTCTACCCTACTCTACCCTACTCTACCCTACTCTACCCTACTCTACCCTACTCTACCCTACTCTACCCTACTCTACCCTACTCTACCCTACTCTACCCTACTCTACCCTACTCTACCCTACTCTACCCTACTCTACCCTACTCTACCCTACTCTACCCTACTCTACCCTACTCTACCCTACTCTACCCTACTCTACCCTACTCTACCCTACTCTACCCTACTCTACCCTACTCTACCCTACTCTACCCTACTCTACCCTACTCTACCCTACTCTACCCTACTCTACCCTACTCTACCCTACTCTACCCTACTCTACCCTACTCTACCCTACTCTACCCTACTCTACCCTACTCTACCCTACTCTACCCTACTCTACCCTACTCTACCCTACTCTACCCTACTCTACCCTACTCTACCCTACTCTACCCTACTCTACCCTACTCTACCCTACTCTACCCTACTCTACCCTACTCTACCCTACTCTACCCTACTCTACCCTACTCTACCCTACTCTACCCTACTCTACCCTACTCTACCCTACTCTACCCTACTCTACCCTACTCTACCCTACTCTACCCTACCACTCTACCCTACTCTACCCTACTCTACCCTACTCTACCCTACTCTACCCTACTCTACCCTACTCTACCCTACTCTACCCTACTCTACCCTACTCTACCCTACTCTACCCTACTCTACCCTACTCTACCCTACTCTACCCTACCACTCTACCCTACTCTACCCTACTCTACCCTACTCTACCCTACTCTACCCTACTCTACCCTACTCTACCCTACTCTACCCTACTCTACCCTACTCTACCCTACTCTACCCTACTCTACCCTACACTACCCTATTTTTTTTTCCATAAGAACCTTCTCCTCACAATAACAATCACAACAACAAAAAAATCAGCCAAATCGGTCAAGCCGTTTTCATGCCAAGTCGTGACAACGGAAAACGGGGGTCATTTTTATATATATATAGATAATGTATGTCCGGAAAAATATTCATCTTTTTACTAAAATAAGTGATAGGCACAATTTTAATACTAGAAATAAGGACAAGTTAGATCAACCTCGATTCAGGTTAGCTAAAGTAGCTAGATAATTCTTTTATGGGGTACTGTGTAAAATTTTATAATAAAATTCCACTAGAAATTCTCCAATTAAACGAGTCAAAATTTAAAACCTGCATTAAACGCACACTATGTAGACAAGCATATTATAAATTGGAAGATTATCTCCTTGAAATGCTTGGCTAAATGCCGGTCCTGCTCCACAGCCACATACTTTTGTAGCTACAAATTAGTCTTTATATATATATTCGAAGAGATGCTGCTGCCCTTTTCGTATTGTTGTTTTCAGTATTTTATTTTTATTTGATTAGTTTATTTCAATAGGACTTAGGATTCTTTACATGTTATATCTAAAAATAATTTCACAAGAAGCACTTTTTTTCAAAATTTGTGAATGTGAAGTACCATGGAGCATTTTTATTAAGTTACAACTTTTTATTATTTTATTTTTTGACATTGCGAGCATGGCAGTTGAGAGTTTGACATGCTCACTCAAATGTCTCGCTGTTGGTGGCGCGTGTTATTGGGTCATTCGGTTCCCTTCAAAATGGTTGAGCTGAGTGGGGCTGATGCACGCGTCATGCTCGTGAACGGGTGCCGCCAGATGAGACTGGTCATCTCTTAGCTGCCAGTGGCTTAATTCAGTTTTTATCTTTTAATATTTTTTTTTTATTATTATCTACATTGTGCTCACATAATAGAAGCAACAAGAAATATGTAACCAAACACTATATGTAACACATATGATTTAAAAGAGTGTCCATGGAGTTTCTTGCACGTTCTTCTCCATAGAGATCTACTCTTTGGAACGTGCAATTTAGCTTCACTTGTTTGTTTGACTGACCGACATTTTGACAATTCAAAAGTGCCTGTAATCGGTCTATTTGAAATAAACGTTTTTGATTTGATTTGATTGATTTGTTCAATATCTGGCGTGACGAAATATCTTGACTAGTCGATATGAGGGATGAACAGTGGTGGCCGAGTGGTAACGGCGACCCCGACTTACGAGTTACGACTGTTACGAGTCACGACTACGAGTAGAGAGTTACGGGTCGAGATTACGAGTCGCGGGTTCAAACCCAGCCACGGGCATTACTTTGAGTAATTTATTTCATCACCACTGCTCTCAAAACGGTGAAGGAAAACATCGTGAAGAAACCGGCATGTCCTAGAACCAAAAATTCGAAGACATGTGACATTCACCAACCCGCATTCCCTCACCTAGAAAGCAGGCCTGAGTCCCAGCAGTGGGATCATTAAAAGGCTGATTATGCTATGGTATGTGGGATGAGGATTCAGAGGTCATTGTGGAGGTAAGTCGTACCAGCCAATATACATGTATTATCCAGTCATAAAGGTAAGGAACTGAGGAGCAAGGAAAAGGAAATCTCATAATGAAAGATGTTTTGACGACATATGTCGCTTACAAACTGTACGATTTCTACGTTTATAGAGTGTTTGTGTTATATGAGAGACCGTATTGCTTGAAGATAAAAAGTTGGCGATATGAGAGAACTTTGCATAGCTGATAAAGTTGCTTCTTCTTTGCCCTCGCCTCTTCCCGTTACGCGGGGTCGGCTTTCTCAATCACGCGGCGCCATTCATTCCGCTGTTAAACATTGTCATCCGTAAGGCTAAGCTTTTGCATGTCCTTGCGGGCATTTGTCATCCAGATGACTTGCGGTCCACCTCTCCGTCTCTTCTGTGTAGCCATGGAAAGGCACTTTTCACGTCTCCGCATGACATGTCCATACCATCTTAACCCTTCAGATACCGTCAATTAGAGACACAATAGTAAGACAATAGATGCGCGGCCACCGGTGGTCGCTTGGGGATTCATGAATTAAGCTGGACTCTGTGAGTTTTTCATTGATGGGCGTTACCCTGCTGATAAAGTTGCTTGGAGGGATATAAAATGGAACGAGAAGTGAAAATTTTTAATACAGCTCGTTGTGCTATTTCTACTTTTTTGAGTAGTTTTAGGTGCGGCACCCCATGACGAGATGCAGTATGTAATAATCGACTGGCAAATCACAAAATAGACTTGGTGTGCTATTCTCTAAAGAAAACGGCTTTGAGCGCAGCGCTGGCCGCAGCGACGAAATCCAAATAGGTACATTGGATTAACAACCCAATTTCCCATAAATTGGGTTGTCAATTCTATGTACTGCGCTCTCGACTCGTCGTTGCAGCCAGCGCTGCGCTCAAGGCTGTTTTTTTTAGCGAATAGCACCGCTGCTCAAGTAATTTAGCATCAGCGGAATGCCTAAGTTTTCTAAAAACATATATTATTTTCCGTCCAAGAGCACTTAGCTATTTAATTCATGAATCCCCAAGCGACCACCGGTGGCCGCGCATCTATTGTCTTACTATTGTGTCTCTAATTGACGGTATCTGAAGGGTTAATGTGCTCCTTGAAACTAAGGTTGCTATCAATACTTACACCCAGATACCTAAAACTTTTGACGTGTTAGCAGTGTAGTTCCTATCTTTATGATTTTGAAAATTAAAATTAAACCAGTAAGGAAATCCAAATTAAAATAAAATCAATTTATTAAAACTATACAACAACTTCTCAATAACAGTAGCAAGAAGCAGGCGCACAACCGCACGCTGGAGCTGGAGCGGCATACATCGGGGGTGGAGGCAATGGGGCGGCGTAGCTGACGGTCGGGGCTGCGCAGGGGGCAGGCAGGGTATACGGGTAGGGCGCTGGAGCGGGCAGAACCATAGGGGCGGGCAAAGCTAGAGGAGCGCCGCATCCACAACCGCAGCCAGGAGGCAGAGCAGCTTCCAACAGAGGTCCGGCAGCAGACAGCACTGAAGTCAGCACGGTGGGCAAGGCAGCGTCGAGGAGAGGAGGCAGCGACGCGGCGATGGACGTGGAGATGGTGTTGACTAGTGCGGGCGCCAGGACGGGCAGCGCGGGCGCCAGGGCGGCGAGCGCGGGCGGCACGGCGCAGGGGTTGGCGGGCGCGAGGGCGGCGGGGGCGGGCAGGATCAGCGGCGCCGGGGCAGCTCTCGGGTAACCATAACCGCAGTGCGAGTACGCTACCTGAAACGTTTTGTAAGTGTTAACATTGATTAATTCATGAATCCCCAAGCGACACCCGGTGGCCGCGCATCTATTGTCTTACTATTGTGTCTCTAATTGACGGTATCTGAAGGGTTAAGCAAAATATAACGTGTCGTATCCAAGCTCAGCAACGGTATCACACTAAAATCGTTTTGTAAACCTGTTTAAGTTAGTAACTACTTATGACATATTTCAGACACCCATGTCTCTACAACAGTAAGTCCCCTCTTTGAGGCGTGGCTGTAAAGACCTCACGGCGTCGCCACCTTCCAAATGACGCAGGTTCTCACCGGACATGGTATGTTCGGGAGGTTCCTGCACCGGATTTGTGTGGAAGTGACGCCTGGGTGTCACCACTGTGCAAAACCGCATTAGGCAACGGCGCTCACAGTGCCCCAGCTGCCGTCACCGGGATTCCGATCCCAATTTTCGGCCACCGTAGGCGCGGGCTTGCGGACTGCGAGCATTGGGTAGCTCGCTGTCCAACTATCCAGTAACTGTCCGGACCGAGCTCAAGTCGTCGACGAAACGCACTGTTTCCGCGCGCCTCAAGGAGTTGTCAGCAACAGCAGGGGCCAAATGGGTCGAAACCTACCGGGGCCAGGATTGGCTCCGAAAGGTAGCAGATCAGTCCCGGTATGAAGGGCAAGAAGGACTATCACCATCTCCTGCTCCGCCCAATGGCGGGGGATGTCATTTGGATATGTTTACCCACCAAAAAAAATAATCGTAACAATTAAGTTCTTACCTCCACGAAAGCGGCGAAGCAGACGAGAGCGACGAAGGACTTCATGGTACGGTCAGTGGAACAGTCGAGTTCGATATGTCACTGCTGCACGCCGGCGCCCTATATTCTAGTGCTTATCGCGGGCGCCAGCAAGTTGCGCAGTGCCGCAGCAATATGTCAGTAACACTATAGTAATGTGTTGCATAGAACGGTTATCGTAGTGTCGTTTCATTTTGTAATGTTTTTGTTAGAATGTTTGATGGGGTAAAAAAAAACACGTGATGTTCTCATACCTGGGTTAAATGCTTAAGAGCCTCCTTTTCCACTCGTCTATCGTCAACATCGAAAATGGTTTAAAACCTTGTTACTTCATCTAACGCAATCCAACGCGATGTTTGACGAAAAGGCAACGCAAAAAAAGAAAGATAACGCCTGAAAACTCTGTTAGTATTCGGTAATTCAAATAGAAGCCTAGATAATATCCACAAGATACTGTGTTTCCAAAATATCTAATGAAAAATGTGTAATAACGTCATAATCGGTTATGAGCGGTTGTATGAAAAACAGTGAAAATGTGTGTCGAGATGCATCACCTATTCGGGATATTTTTACCTAGCTTACAAAACCAAAGTCATGTGGGAAATCATCCAATGCCTACTTCTGCTCTTGGGCGGAGCGTGGGGCGTGTTAGATTTTTACTGACTAAAACGATACCTTTGTGTCTCCTTTGGCTTGTGTTACAGAACCCGGGTTCCTCCCTTTCGGAAATCAACCCATGGCCCCAATAGGATTTGACCCTGCTGGGTCCCTACGATTTAACTGATATCTCTTAGAGGCAGCGCGTAGGAAGCTACGCGCCGTCGACGACGACTCGGTCCGGACGGATGGACAGTGAGTCACCCACTGCTCATCGTCCGAAAGCCCAAACCTACGGTGGCTATGTCCGGTGAATACATGCGTCTAACGGAGGGAGGACGCATCCCCAAGTGTTACCATAACGATTGATCCTGTGCGTCTTGTTTCCACCGGATTCTCATGACTCTCGTGAAGGAGAGATGTCTTCAAGCTCCAGCCGTCGTCGCAGGGCTATCCCCTGGCCATCCTAAAAACTGGCTTGTGGACGTCCATCTGTTCAGTAAGGACCGAACCCAAGTCGAGTTGTATTTTATGCGCCAGGAAGAGGTTTTTTTTTTTTTTTCTGTCGACGGGGAAATCATCATTGACGAAACCCGCTCTTGGGTGGAGCGGGAGACAGTGTCAGTCTTACTGACTAAAAACCCCGCGCCGTTCCTTCTAGCCTTCATACCGGGGCTCTAGTTTCCTTTCGAATAACCCCGACCCCGGTAGGCTTCGACCCAGATGGGCCCCTCCTGTTGCTGACAACTCCTTGAGGCGCGCGGGAACAGTGCGCGCCGTCGACGCCTTGGCTCGGTCTGGACAGTTACCGGACGATCGGAGAGCGAGCTACCCATGGCTCGCCGTCCGCGAGCCCGCGTCTACGGTGGCCGGAAATCGGGATCGGAATCCCGGCGGCGGCGGCGGGGGCGCCGTTGCCTGATGCGGTCTGCCTCCTCCTTTGCTAGCATTACTGCTTCGCAGAAGGAGGCGACCGCCTGCCACTCCTCCTCGCTCCGGACCATGGCCTGAACCAAGGCCCGGCGCGAGAGGTCTCCGCCGCCGATCGCCCCCACGAGGGCACGGCGTTGCTCCGCCCAAGCAGGACACACCTCAACTGTGTGCTTCACCGTGTTCTCCGGGCGTTCCGCACAGTGGCGGCACCCGGGCGCCTCTTCCGCTCGAATCCGATGTAGGAACCTCCCGAACTTGCCATGTCCGGTGAGGACCTGCGTCATGCGGAAGGTAAGGACGCCGTGAGGTCTTTCCAGCCACGCCTCAAAGAGGGGACTTACCGCCATCGCCAGGAAGAGGTGGTCGGTGCTCGCTGGCGCTGCAAGATTTTTGGGTGTTCATGGCCCTAGAACGCGAAAGACAACTAGAAGAACACAGGTCAGAAAAATCTGACAATCTCTCTCGCTGCACCGCGAGCGAAAAAAAATTATTTGATGGTTTATTATGAAAAGGAATAGTACCGACTTAGATACATTTTGATAGAAATGGAAAAAGTGTTTTCATTGCGACCGAGGCGGAATTTGCCCGAGCCGTAGGCGAGGGTGTTATGGAACCGTTTACTGCAGTGAACATTTCCTACCTTTGTAAAACGACGTTTTTCAGTACGCTTGCAAAGATATAAAAGGGATTGACGCGCGACTTTTGGGGGCCGCTTAGCGCCCAGCCTGATACGATAAATGTAATAAATTGTGGCAAAGACGAACACACGGACTTATCCGCACTAGTGCGAAAAAAGTAAATTACGTGCCTAAAAGCGACTTAGGGAAAAAAGCGGGGTTTCTTTCAAAATTATTGTACTAACATGTAGGATAGATACCTATAACACACGTACTATGCACGACACGTTTTCGTAGTGCTAGATACTAACTTACCATTTGTCTAGAAACTGCGCAACTTGCTGGCGCCCGCGATAAGCACTTGAATATAGGGCGCCGGCGTGCGACAGTGACATATCGAACTCGACTGTTCTACTGACCGTACCATGAAGTCCTTCGTCGCTCTCGTCTGCTTCGCCGCTGTCGTGGAGGTAAGAACTTAATTATTATTATTTTTTATATGAAACTTTTTTTTTAACTAGCCATTAGTGTCTCACTGCTGGGCAAAGGCCTCCCCCAAGTCTTTCCAAAATTTCTTCTCTTGAGCTGTCTCTAACCAGTCTTCGTGGTAGGCGTCTAAATCATCCCGCCACCTCTTTCTACGCCGGCCTCGACGGCGCTTTCCTTCAAACTTTATTAAAAAGAAAAGTTCAAAGTTTATTTACAAAAAAAAAAATCTTTTGATTTTGACCGTTTATCTACAGTTCACAAAAAATTGGAATCACAATATTGACAATTCGAATTTTCAATTTTAACCGATGACACACCTAGCTAATCTAAAAAGGGCCCGAAATAATAAAAAAATGGGTAGGTACCCCATTTTATCCTACTGTGAAGCCAAAAACGAATATTATTTTTATTACAAAATAGATTCAACTATCACTGAAATGTAACGGAAGGCTTACTTTTTACGATTTCATGCTTCCATAAGTCGGGACCGGGGCCCCAAACCTACGGCTGATGAAGTGGTAGTTACGCCCCTGGCCCAAAGTTCATCAAATCTATATCTGTCTTCACTAGAAAACGATACTTATTTAGTGTTGTTGTGCACTGCCACTTAAGTTTGGCGGTTTGACCTGATGAGAGTCGCGGGAATGCTATGGATGCGAGACGCACAGAACAGTTCGTTGTGGCAACGCTAGGGGAGGTGTATGCACTTTTCCTCAGACACAGGTCTTCACCGGACATAGGCACCATATGAGTGAGCATGCGGACGATAAACCGAGGGTAATTCAATGTCTAGCTGTCTGGGCCGAGGCCGAGTCGTCACAAGAGATGCCATTAAAATCGTAGGGATCCAGCAAGGCTAAACCCTACGTCGAACAGTGGAGGTCTTTTAGTTGAAATGATGATGATAATGACGATATTCTTTTTTCTTTTCCAGGTAGCGTACTCTCATTGCGCCTACTCCCTCCCAGCAGCTCCCGCGGCGCCGCTGATCCTGCCCGCTCCCGGCCCGCTCGTCCCAGCCAACCCCTGCGCCGTGCCTCCGGCACTTGCCGCCCTAGCACCTTCTCTACCCGTCCTAGCTCCCGCGCTAGCCAACACCATCTCTGCATCCATCGCCGCGTCGCTGCCTCCTCTCCTCGATGCTGCCTTACCCACCGTGTTGACTTCAGTGCTGTCTGCTGCCGGACCCCTGTTGGAAGCTGCTTTGCCTCCTGGCTGTGGCGCCCCTCTGGCCCTGCCCGCTCCAGCGCCCTACCCTTATGCACTGCCAGCCCCAACTGTGACCTATGCCGCCCCATTGGCTCCACCCCCAATGTACGCCGCACCGACTTGCGGATGTGCCCCTACTGCTTGCCGTTGCTATTGAAATGTTTAAATAAAAACTTGATTTCTCTGATTTTAATCTTTGGTTTTTATTATTGACGTATTTAGTACTTTATCCAAACTGAATATATGACAAGTGAAGCTTCATGATTTCTAAATAAATTTCAAGTAAGTAGGTAATGTGAATTGCTCGATATTTATATTTACTTCAAAGCTAAAGCACTTTTTGAATTTGAAAAGTTACAAAACATCAGAACCATCTTTTTTTTTTTTTTTTTTTTTTTTTGTCGACGGGGAAAATCATCTTTGACGAAACCCGCTCTTGGGTGGAGCGGGAGACAGTGTCAGACTCTTACTGACTAAAAACCCCGCGCCGTTCCTTCTAGCCTTCATACCGGGGCACGAGCTCCCTTTCGGACAACCCTGTCCCCAGTAGGCTTCGACCCAGCTGGGCCCCTCCTGGTGCTGACAACTCCTTGAGGCGCGCGGGAACAGTGCGCGCCGTCGACGTCTTGGACTCGGTCCATTACCGGACAATCGGACAGCGAGCTACCCATAGCTCGCCGTCCGCGAGCCCGCGTCTACGGTGGCCGGAAATCGGGATCGGAATCCCGGCGACGGCGGCGAGGGCGCCTTTGCCTGATGCGGTCGGCCTCCTCCTTTGCAAGCATTACTGCTTCGCAGAAGGAGGCGACCGCCTGCCATTCCTCCTCGCTCCGGACCATGGCCTCGACCAGGGCCCGGCGCGAGAGGTCTCCGCCGCCGATCGCCCCCACGAGGGCACGGCGATGCTCCGCCCAGGCAGGGCACACCTCGATGGTGTGCTCCACCGTGTCCTCCGGGCGTTGCGCACAGTGGCGACACCCGGGCGTCTCTTCCGCTTGAATCCGATGCAGGAACCTCCCGAACTTGCCATGTCCGGTGAGGACCTGCGTCATGCGGAACGTAAGGACGCCGTGAGGTCTTTCCAGCCACGCCTCAAAGAGGGGGCTTACCGCCATAATCGTGGCGTGCCCAGCACTGGGTTGCGATAGCCGTTGACGCCATTTCACCATGAGATCCCGCCGGAGCTCTGTCCGCCATGCTTTGACATGTTGCGGCAGTGGACTTTCACCCCGGCGTTGCATCTCCACGCGCATGTCGTGCATGTGTGCAAGGACTGTTGCCTCCAGATCCCACGGTGGTAGGCCAGCCAGAAGGCTCGCCGCTTCGCGGGAGATCGTGCGGTAACCCCGCACCATCCGTATTGCCATGACCCTCTGGCAGGCGTTCAGTATGGACGCCGGTCGCTTTGCCAGCGACGGCGCCCACACCGGCGCCCCGTAGAGGGCCATGGACCGAACGATCCCCGCGTAGAGCCTCCGGCAGGAGGCGTCTGGACCCCCAAGGTTGGGCAGGAGCCGCTTGAGAGCAGCCCCAGCCCGGAGAAGCTTGGGAGCCAGACGTCGGAAATGTTCTACGAAATTCCATCGGCTGTCGAGGACGAGTCCCAGATACTTCATCGTCGACCCGACGCCGATGCGAACTCCTCCTACCGTAAGCTGGGAGTCCGATGGTGGCGCGTTCCGAGGGCCGTGGAAACACATTGCCTCGGATTTATGCAGCGCCACCTCGAGTCCCAACTCCTGGATCCTACCAACGGCTATCGCAACCCCGCGTGTCGCTAGAGCGACCGCCGCCTGGTGCGACTCTCCCTGCGCTAGGATCAACGTGTCGTCTGCGTAGCAAACCACGCTGACCCCGTCCGGGAAGTCGCCGCGCAGCACGTAATCGTATCCGATGTTCCACAAGGGTGGGCCCAGAACCGACCCCTGCGGAACACCGCACGACATCTCTCGACGTTTCCAGTCTCCCTGGTGACCGGGGTAGACAATGTACCTGTCTGACAGGTACGCCTCGACCACTAGACAGAGGTATTCGGGCACCCGGTGGTACCGGAGTGCCCTCCGGATCGTACTCCAGGGCAGGGAGTTGAAGGCGTTGGCAATGTCCAAGGACACTGCCACGACACACCTACCCTGGGACACCGCTTCCCCTGTCGTGAGGGCTCGCACGCGCATGATGGCGTCTATAGTAGAGCGCGCCCTGCGAAAGCCGAACTGTCCGTCCGACAAGTCCGGCCCCACCCGTGTTAGCCGCACGACGAGGCGGTTTGCAATAACTCTTTCAAAGAGCTTGCCCACCTCGTCGAGCAGCACAATGGGCCGGTATGCGGACGGAGAGTCCGCAGGGCGCCCTGGCTTCGCTACGAGGACCAGTTTCCCCGTCTTCCAGCGAAGTGGGAACTGGCCCCTCTCCAGGCATGCGCTAAAGAGCCCTCTCAGTCGAGGCCCGAGAGCCTCCATGGCCAGGACCCAGGCTTTCCCTGGCAAGCCGTCGGGTCCTGGGGCGGTGTTTTTGGCACTAAGCCTTCGCACCGCCACTCTCAGCTCTACCTCGGTCACTTCTGGAGCATTGTCGTCGTCGTCGCTGTTGCGATCCGCGTCAGACACCGCTGGCGGAGGCGGAGCCATGGGCGGGGGGGAGTGTTCCCCCCGCGCAGGGAACAGAGAGCTAACCACACCCTCCACGAGTTGGGGCCGGAGACTCTGAGTCAACGGCGGAGCCCAGGGGCGAAGCTTGTCCCGTACCAACTTGTACGGGCGCCCCCACGGGTCCGCGTTCAGAGACCCCAGCCACACGTTGCGGGCCTCGAGTTTGGCCCGCTTGATCTCCGTTCGGAGGGTGCGTTTTGCCTCTCTGTATTCCTCATATAGCTCCGCCTCTCTGGCCTCCGCATCCGGCGGGCGGATGCGGCGCCTGCAGTGCCTGGCGTACCGGCGTCGCGCGTGATTGCACGCATTGCGCAGTGCGCCGATCTCCGGCGACCACCAGTACACCTGGCGCTTAGCTCGTCCTGGACGGACACGGGGCATTGCCGCATCGCAAATTTGCGACATGGCCTCCCGGAACCACTCCGCCTCGACGTCGATGTCGACAGGCCTGTCCGGTGCTTGCACCCAGGCCTGTACCGTCGCGGCTTCCAGGAGGAGCTCCCGGTCCATCTGCTTAAGCGCCCACCGCGGACCGCAAGGGCTCTGTCGGACCGGCGCGGCCGAGGTTTCGGTGGAGACGTCAAACCGGATGTACCGGTGGTCGGAGTACGTCTCCACCTCCTCCATCACGCGCCAGTCGACGACACGCGGCGACAGAGCGGGGCTGGCGAACGAAATATCCACCACCGACTCACCCCGCATCCGCACCAACGTGGGGACAGAACCCCGGTTCAGTACGACCAGGCCCAGCTCCAAGGCCCAGTCCTCCACCATCCGACCCCTCTGGTTCGTGAACCGGGAACCCCAAGCCGTGTTCCAGGCGTTGAAGTCCCCGCAAACGACCACGGGGAGGGAACCGAACCCAGCGACGACGGAATTTAGCTCCATCAGGGAGACGTGCAGTTCGTCGAGAGATCGGCTCGGGGACAGGTAGACGCCTACCACGGCAATGTCCCCGAACCGTGCTGCCACGCAACCCCGCCCCCTCGTGACGGACTCGGGGGGCGGGGTACCGGCGGCGGCCGACTTAATTAAGGTCACCGAGCCGTCCAGGTCCTGAACCCAGTCACCACTGGGCAGGACAAAATACGGCTCGGTGACTACGGCGACATTGATCAACCACTGCGCCATGCTCTGGAGCAACAGATCCTGAGCGGGGGCGCAGTGGTTGATATTCGCCTGGAGGAGACGTAATGGGGCCGTTATTGACACTCCATTACGGTCTCCTCCCGAGCCCCCCTAGGGGGCACTGCCGCGGCGGCGGGTGCGGCGGCGATGGCGGCGGCGGCCAAGGAGGCGGCTGCGGTGGCGAGGACATCGGCGGGGATGGACCTGCGGGCCTTGCCCTTGGCCTTGGCGGGGGGGTCGCAGGACCTGCCCCCAGCCCGGTGGTCGGCCGGCTTGCCGGCCGCCGCACATGCATAGCAGTGCGGCGTAGCACGGCAATCTGCGGCCTTGTGACCGGGCTGGCCACACTGGTGGCAGCGGTCACTGCGATCCTCCGCGGCGCAGTGAGCTCCCACGTGGTGCCCCACGTGGCAGCGGAAGCACCGCAGAGGTCTGGGCTCCAGCAGCTTGACTTGCGCGGAGACCCAGCCCACCAAAAGCCGTCGGCCCTCCCCGGTGATGGTTTGGGCCGCCTGCACAGGACAGCTTACCGTAACGGCTCGCATGCCCGTGCTGTCAGCGCGGATGGCGCCCGCCCGAACCTGTTCGGCCGTGCACCCGCCCGCCCTGACAATGGCGGCCACTACCTCGCCCACCTTGACGGAGTCGTCCAGGCCCATGATGCGCATGTCAATGCACTTTGTGGGCCTGGACACACGGGCCTCCTCCTCGCTCAGAGACGCCCTTATCTTGGCAGCCAGGGCGTCCGCTGCAGGGCCGCTGGCCGCACCGGGGACCTCGAGGATTCGAGCCCCGGTGATTGTGCGCCTCATGCGGAAGCCCGCAGCAGCTCCGAGCTCCCCAAGGTGGGGCAGCACCGCCTGCTTCGCCTTCTCCATGACGTCGTCGTACGTCACGCCCCTCTTTTCCGCTTCAGGCTGTAGCGTGATGACTACAGCCTCGGAGTTGGGGGCGCGAAGACGCGCCGCCATGGCCCGCTTCTTGCGCTCCTGCCGCCTCGCGCGCTTTTTGGCCGCCCTGGCCACCTTGCCCGCCTGCCTTTTGGCGCCGACCACCGTCTACTCGGCACCAGCCTCCTCGGGTGGAGGAGGTGGCAAGCGCGGCCTAGTCGCCACAGCGGCAGGAGGACCTGCCGGTTTAGCGGCAGGCACCGCCGCACCCTTTTTTCGCCGCTGCTGCTGCTTGCTCGTCGGGGCCGGCCTCGCAGGCTCCGGTCTTGGCCTCGCGGGCTCCGGCGCCGCAGCCCCGCGCCCCGCTTGCCCCGACGGGCCCGCCTTGGGCGCAGAACCCGTGGCCGCAGCAGCGGCATAGGAAGCCGCCTTTTTCGGCCCAGAGGCCGCCAGTGGAGGGCGCAGGACAATGCCCTCCAGGACTGACAGCTGCTGCTGGATGCGCTGCTGGAACTCCAGCTGCTGCTTTTGCAGCCCCTGCTGCAAAGCTGCGAGTTCCCGCTGCATTAATGTCAGCAGCTGACTCTCCGGCTCGGGCTGGGGCTGGGGCTGGGGCCGGCTTTGCCCCTGCTCCTGTTCGTGCCCCTCATCCATCAGTTCCTGGCGGCCTCTGTTTGGCGCCCTCGCGAGCTCCGCCTGGACCTCAGCCCGGAGCTCAGCCCGGAGCTCTGCCCGAAGCTCGCTCCGGAGACTCTCCACCCTCTTCTCGAGGGAGGAGTCTAGGGCCCCCTGGAGGGATGCGGCGTGGCGACGAATTGTCCTCTCCCGCGTGGCCTTGTCCCGCTGGCGGGCCATGTCACGCAGCAGGGTGGCGGCCAGCTCCTTGAAGGGCATGGCCGCCTCCCCGCCTGACTCCGCCTCGGTGCGCCTCTCGCTGCCGGACGGCTCCGAGAGGTCTCTCCCGGAGTCGCCCGCGCCGGGGTGGCGCCCCTCCGCGGCAAGCCTGTTGGCTCGCTCAGCGGATTTTTTAGCCGTGAGGCCTCGTCCCTTCCCGCGGGTTCGGCCCGCGCCACGGCTGCTGGTGGGGATCTTTGCCCGCCCCTCCGAGCAGGATGACCCATCCTCCTTCCTAAAGGAAGCGGAGCGCTTCTTCTGGGAGAGACTTGAGCCTCTCCCTGAAGTCCCCGCTGCCTCCTCACACTCCGAGCCCTCCGAGCTCCTTCCGGATGCCGCGTCGGACTCCGACCGCGCATCGCTCTCTTGTGGTTTTTTAAAAAATTTGCTATCCATTTTTGTTCCCACGAGTATTAATCTTCGGGTACTTGCTCAAAACACGTGGTCCGCACTAGAGACTAATTTAGCTACCCATTAGTCAAGCTAACAACCTCCCTCACGGTGCGCCGCCGCTTGGAGGTTTGGGGTAATTTTTTATAGAGGTTGTCTTCCTCGCGGCCCGGGCGGTTAAGCCAAGGCCCTCGTCCCCCATCAAGAGTCAGAAACATGACCTTGGACAATCTCTGGGGCTACGAGACTAACGGTGGCAGAAGGAGGAACACGTCTTCCTCCTGCCTGCCCGGCGGCAGTGTGAGTGCACACCGAGCCCGCTCTTGCTTCGCCACTGTGCCCTCTGCCATGGCAGAGGGACACGCGTTGAAGCGGTCCGTCTGACAGAACATTCGCAGACGGCCATAGAGGCCCCTGGGTAGGAGTGCCCAAGGGGGTCTATGGCCGTCTCCCAGGGTGCACCGTCCCGCAGACTGGTCTTCCCTCAGGACGTGTCCGCAAGGGAACTACAGTCCGCGGGCACTCGTGGAGGTTTTCTGTCGTGGCACCCCATCAGAACCATCTTAAGTACATAGGATCACAGACAGCAGAACTGTCTTAACAGTTAAAATTGCTTTGTTCATAAGTCGTGTAGTCGATGGCTGACTGAGAGAAGGGGGGGGGGAGGGATATATCGAACTGATCTGATGATGAAGCCGGAAGGAAGGCCTGGGCTAGGCTTGTTGGAATTTTTATGAAATGTGATAATTTTATAGGCACCTCACTATAGAACTTGCATACTATTTAAGTTTACTACACTAACAACCTTGCAGGACTGTAGGTATAGTAATAGGAATAAAATAACCAGGTCATCAAATAAAACCACAAAAAAATAATTAAATAAAATCATTTAATAAACTTTGGTTAAAGAATTTAAACAGGGCGCTAAATTCTAAACAACGCTGAACGGTTGGCGCTCATTCGCGCGCTTTTTTGTGTCAGAGACAAAAATGGCGGAATTTTCACCAAACCGGACCCACAACCAACGTACAACGAAATAATTCAACCCCCGACTGTTTGGATAGACGATTGTTAGGCCTGTTTTCACTGCAAACCACAAAAAAGTACTTTTTAAACATTTTCTTCAATATCAACTCGTGATTCTACAATTTTGACAGGTAGCGAAAGATGTTGTCATTTTCAAATACCACTTCTGTTTAAGGAAATGAACAAATGTCGAGAAAGTCATTGTCGATTCGAAAAAAAAAAAATAGTCTTCCCGTACTAATTTTGATCAGATGATGGAATACAATTTTATTTTGAAAAAATTGCCTAGAACTAAGTAGTTCTGTCTCATAAGCAAGAGCAGTATCTATATGACCCATCAACACTTGACAGAAAACTAAAGATGTTGGAAATTAATTGCGTGATTCGTAGTGAAAACAGGCCATCTCAAAATTGACAAGAAACTGCGAAATTACTGTTGATTTTAACTTTAGGATTTTTGATAAATTTAAGTTACACTTGTTCACCTTTTTTACAGTATTCCATACATTTATAATGACTTAAATACTTGTACAATAATCATCACATTTCCCTTAAATTAACATTTGGTGTTTCTAATATGTCACATAACTTTAAAATTATTATTTTATTTACATTTGTACTAGAACTATGATTAACAAAAGAACAACGGACGGTTTTTAAACTTAGGAATATTAGGCCTCAGATACATTAGAAGACAAAATATTCCCAAGTGACACGCAACGCTGTAAAATTTTCCAATAACATGTACCTACTGATGGAGTTACCTTAGAGGCCCTAGAACTTGATTAACTAACCTCTCATTGAAATAGCGAAAAATTCTCCCACCTTCGAAATCTAAATAAAATACAATTCTACTTTAATCACGGCAACTCATTTTAGTCAGTGAAAGTCTGATACTTCTGCCTACTCCATCCTGAACAGAAGTTATTATTTGAAGTTTTTTTCTAGGGCCCCTTAATTTTCGCAAAAAAAAGGGGCCCCAGAAAACCCGCGGTTGGTCACCTAGCTACACCCCTGACTACATGTCACGTGAATGTTTCGTAAGATATTGAAAGAGAAGTTGCAAAACACTGGGCAATGTTGCTTCACGTACATTGAAGCTTTAATCTGAGGCAAAATATCGTTAAACCGTTGTTCTTATTCATAGTCCACAGGTTAGTAAAACAATTTAATTTTAATAAAACGTATCTTCTTTTAAAAGTGTAACAAGTATAACTCAAATTCATAAGTAAATCTTTTAACAAATTCTACTTATCTACTACACTCAAATAGCCCAAATTTCAAATCACAAACGACAAAATTTACGTATTGCCAATAAAAAAAAAAACCATTTCACTTAAGAAAAAATATAGTCAGTAAAAAGTTGACTAAGAAAGTATACCTAATAACATTGAATTGAGAAGTCGGGGGAGTCATAAAAATCAAAAAAATAAAATAAAACAATTAAAACTAAGATATGCAATAACTTAGCGACTGTTAAGTCGGCTGGGTCATTTTGGGGTGGTCAGTCGATTTTATACGGTAGAATGGTAATTGTTTTAACACAACTCTAAAAAAAAAAAATCCATTTTATGTTCTTACTACCGACTCTTACAGGTTTTAAATTCAGGCATTAATTCAGGACGTAACTAGAAAATATACTCACAAATTTTACTATGGGATCTCAGATTTCATTGCAAAACAAAAAACAGCAGTTTTGTAGCAGATTTTTCCATAGTTCAGAGAGAGATTCCATAGTAAAACAAAATCATATAATTACCTATCATATTACCCCCTGAAAAATTCTCCAAAGTCCTGTAGAGGCCGAATAGGCAAGCTATTACCCTGAAGCTAGGGTAATTCGACCAGGGAACACCCCAAAATGTCCCAGCAGTAATACCACAGTTTGAGACACTCAACAGTGAAAATCTGTTGTTCTGACTAGATTGGTGAACGAATTATATTGAACTTTATTTATATTTTGACGAGATTCGCAAATAACTCAGATCATTACAACAAAATATTAAAATTTATAATAATTATTGAGGTATTTTTTTTTAAACTTAACAAGGGATTATATAATTTATTTTTGTTTTTGAAACATAATGACACTTTTTGTAAAGAAAAAGAACTTTTCATGACTAAATAAACGCTGATTGAACGTTTTATACATTTTTTATTGATCTGAGCAAGTTTTTGACGGACAGGGGAGCGATTTTGACTCTTACTGAACTTGAAAAAATGCTCTAATTTGTGAAACAATGTATTTTTAATACTATTAAGTAGACGGAATTAGATAATACTAGTTAACTAACAAAAAAATCAGTCAAATTGTAAAATCTACTAACTATTTTGTGAACGATTGTATATGGCCTTAAGCTAATCACTGGACTACAAAAAAAAAAATAAAGCCCAGTGTTACCAGCTCCAAATGACGTTTTTCTACTATGAGCACACAACCGCCCCCTGACGTAAAAAGCAGAAGGCATCAAACTGTGGCGTCGCTTCATTTGAGACTGAAAAACAGTTTTTACACTATGGCACACAATTGTAGACTTTTTGGACATTTTTATATTCATAACTTTGGGCAAGATTTACAGACCCCACTTTGACAATAAGCTTGTCATACAAATATGAACGTTATTACAATTATTTAATGTTCATATGCGAATGAAACGCTTGAAACATATTTTTTGTTAATTGACTTGTTCAGTCAGTAAAGGTAATTTTTTGTGCTCATTGTACCTTTCAGAAAACTGGTATAAGTTGTTTTGATCCAAAATTTTAGTTTATTATACAAAGTGCAATTTTGAATCTGCAAAAAAACTAAGGAGACAATTTTGTTAATGATTCTAGACTCGAAATAAAATGGGAAGTTTCTTTTTTGTTTTTCTTCTCGTTTTCGCAAATTGGTAAAAGCGTTTCGTAGAATAAGTGGGCGGAGCCTCGTACAGGCTGCCGTACTCACACACACAGTGACATAACGCGATAAATTGCAACAAGTATTTCTGTTTTTTTTAAGAAGTTTATAAGTTATTCTGAAAAACACAATTAAATTAACAAGTATTATCGATTTTTGACTAGGTATCGTATTTTTATATTTATTTGTGAGATTAAGAAAAATCTTTTGAAATTTTATGCAGATTCAAAAATGTTTCCTGTACAATCAATACAATTACACAATATATAACTGAAAAAATACTATTCTTGAGCTAAAGTCTAAAGTCCACGATTGTTGACCAAAGTGTAAAACTCTGAGAAAATAATATTAACTTAAAAATCTAATTTGGCAACTATATTGCACTAAGAACTAATTACAAACAAACAATGGCTCCAATATGACACGATTTTGTATGCGTTGACACTCTTAGGTTAAGCGATGCTTCTCGAGTTATGGAATTGGATTGGTGGCTTTTTTTATTGGAAAGAAAAGAACGTAAAAAAAATAATTATGGGGCGACAGTCACCAGGATTACATAACTTAAATAAAACAAAATTGAAAGTAAATATGCTTTAATTTTGTTTTATTTAAGTACCGGTAAGCGATGCCAATAACATTGTGTGTGCCTCATGGCTGCACCGAAAAAAGTTAATTTCATCAATGTTGCCAGACAGAAAAATACTGTCTGGTGCTGAAAATTAACCGACAAAGCCACATTCATGATTCAGATACGTATACAAGATTAAATTAGCATGTGAAACTTCACCAAACACATTGACCGAAGATCACCCATAAAGGATGATTTGTTTTTTGATTTTTTGTTTTTTCTTTGGGTCCATACTCGAGAAGTCTTTTTGGCACTAACTGCCGATTTAAGGCACTTCTTATAATATCGTGTGTTGAGTGTCAAAATTCTATGTAAAATGTAGGAAATGTCAGAATTTATTTTTCAGAAACATTTTCAAGGTAGTTTTTTTTTCCTCAAACTAAACTAAGTTTCCTTAGTTTAGATAGGCGACTACTATACCTGAGTATCAAGCTAAACACAAACTGAGACCACTTAAGCAACGCATTGTGACCTCTAACTAATAACTCACGTGTATCATACGACGTTTTTCAATACACTTGTGAACAAAATATTTGAGTAACCTAACCCCTGACGTAAATATCTTTAATATTTACATCAAGAGTGAATATCTTCAATATTTACATCAAGAGTGAATAGGTTACTCAAATATTTTGTTCACAAGGGTATTGAAAAACGTCGTATGATACACGTGAGTTATTAGTGATTGATGTCATAATACGTAGCATACGTTGGCTCAATTTTTTTGTAGCTTTAAAGCACTGTCAAATTCTCATCTCTCGGAATTAGAACCGAGCGTTAAAAATAAAACTGTGCGCTTTTGTGTAAGTGGGTTATTCTTCAAGGCCGATTCTCATTCATATGGCTTAGTTTTTTTTTACAATTTGATTTTTGTATTTGCATATTACTTTTCAGTAAATGATTTGCGCCCAGTGACTTTACGACACAAATAAATAGGCACGAAAACTAGGCCAGATGAATGAGACATTCTTTCAGTTTCAAAGAATCACTCAGGTATGTTATGAAGGTGCAAAAACTAAATTTTTATGGCAAAAAACTAAATAATGTAACTTATCTTTTTGGGTAAAACAAAAAGAAACTACTTATGAAGCTGTAGGCCGAAACAAAAAACTGCAAAGCGACGTTACATTGTGTAAATCTGCGAAGTCGCGATTTGATTCGCATCGCACATTGTGTGGTCATCTGACCATTGGTTTGTCGCACCTGCGATGCAGCGTTGCTTCGCGTCGCATTGCATCGCAGTTATGTGTAGTACTCTTTATGGTTCGACAGGAACAAAAGAACCACAATGATTTTTAATAAGTTTTTTCCCACATTCTACATATTACAAGGTTTTATTTATCTCATCTATGAGATATTTCACAAATAATATTTTGTTGCTTATTTTAAACACTACCCCTTTCCCATAAAATCATAATATTTAAAAACATGATCAGATTAACAATTTAATAGTTTGCAAATTCAATATCTTGAAAAAAAAAATTGTTTAAAAAGAATATTGCATTTCTTCACAAATGTGTATCTGCTACTAAGAAATGCCTAATTGAAAAACACAATAACACTTTGGAAAACCCAACTTGAGAATCGACGTCAGTATACCACGATCAGAAGTCACGGTAGCGACCGCTATACCAATGGCAAACACATTTTAAATGACTTGATATTTTAAGAAAAGTAATAAAGAAAAAATCGTTAGGAAATCGGCACTAGGCCCGCGTGGTAGATTACAGTCCACTCTCTATCCCAGCCAGCGGTATCAATCATACGGGACCTCAGGGTTAAGGGGCTCCGATTTATGAAATCATAAAAAGTTGTCCACAAACTCAAATACTTATGACCGAGAGGTTCTCAAAATTGGTGATAGTTGGGCCTATTCCGTAAAAAGGGGCCCTTTAATTATTATACAGGGCCCCTTTCAATTATTATACAGGCCCCTTTCAATTATTATACAGGCCCCTTTCAATTATTATACAGGCCCCTTTCAATTATTATACAGGGCCCCTTTAAATTATTATACAGGGCCCCTTTCAATTATTATACAGGCCCCTTTCAATTATTATACAGGGCCCCTTTAAATTATTATACAGGGCCCCCTTTTGTTATTAGCTACGCCACTGGTCCTAGCAGTGAGATTATAGGATTGATTGTTTTAATAAGAGCTCCATTTAAAAATCGTAGCTCGAAAATCGGAGCTGACAAAACCATGGGTCATTAAAAATAATTTTGTATTGTGATCCTATTAACATCGATAAATTTCTTCATACAATGATGTCAGATGCATAACAATTAAGAATTTCCTAGAACATGGACATACATATTTTGTTTTGATGCAAAAAACTGCAAATTTATTCTCCGAAAAGAGCAAAATCGATAGCATAACAATAAACGTTTTGTATAAAGAATCCTATCAAAAGTTAGGAACAGACTTGCAACACACTACGTCAATAACTGGCGTTGGGTTTCATAAATACATCCCTTAGGCCTACTGTCCACGGACGCGTAGCTTCAAAAATTATGAAACTCTAACGACTGGGAATCTACGCGTCTATAAAGGTATGGGTCTATGGACAGTAGGCCTATTTCAATAAGCTAGGGACACACCTGCAACACTCCATACTAAAAACAAAACTGGTGTGGGGTGTTACAAATGTATCCCTTCTTTTGAGCTTGGAACATACCTGTAACACTCCACCCCAAAACAAATTTACTGGCGTGGGGTGTCACAAATGTATCCGTTCTTTTGAGCTAGGAACAGACTTGTAACACTCCACTCCAAAACAAATTCACTGGCGTGGGGTGTCACAAATATAGTCCTAACCTCACACCTTTATAGTAATTCCTCTTTATCCAGGAGGCCACCCCATCTGCCGTCCTCCGAGCACATGAAGATGTAGATGATACACAGATTGGGCGCCGTCTCGTCCGTTGTTGACGACGAGGCGCCAGCCCGAAGGCGCCCGAGCGGAGCCGAGCGAACGGGCGACGAGCATTAGGTGGCCGAGGAGCTGGAATTGAAAATATTTGGCTGTTAATGGTTTTTTGGTTGATGGATGGAATACCACACGGGGCCCTGGAAGGCTACTGCAAGCTCATAGCCCGATCTATTTTACGACCTAAACGGGATGGACCTATATCCTTACTAATATTATAAAAGCGAAAGTGAGTTTGTTTGTTTGTTTGTTTGTCTTCACGCCTAAATGGCAAAACCGATTTTAACCCTTCAGATACCGTCAATTAGAGACACAATAGTAAGACAATAGATGCGCGGCCACCGGTGGTCGCTTGGGGATTCATGAATTAATAAAACTTGGTACACGGATGGACTATGTCCTGGAATATGACATAGGATACTTTTTATCACGGAAGTATATTCCCTTGGCATAAATTTTTGCTATCACGCGGGCGAAGCCGCTGGGAGCAGCTAGTAGGATATATATGCCTAGCTCCATACCTCTTTCTTGCTCGAACGACTGACATTTCAACACGTTATGGCAAGACCCCCATTTTTTAGGTGGGAAATAATCCAATAACTTCTCTCGCTCTTGGACAGAGCGAGAGGGTATGTCAGACTTTTACTGACTAAAACCCTCTCCTGTTCTTTCTTTGCCTTGGTTCCAGGGCCCCAGGGTACATTTTCGCACGACAAATGCCAGAAGAGAGAGCTACACTAGAACCACGCCACGCGACGTCGTTCTACATACAAATCTGTGATGCCGGAGTCTGTGTTTCCTGATAGCTACAACTTGGGGGTCTTTAAGTCAAGAGTGACCTATTCACTCTCTCTTAATTTTAGGCAAGCGTGCTCCATGGTCGACCACATCATCGCTTACCATCAGGTGAGATGGTGGTCAAACGCGAGCCTATCAACAATAAAAAAAAGAAAATCAGGTAATCATGTTAGTAGGTCTAGCTATGAAGCTCAGGGACTTGGTAAGGTCCCTGAGCTGGGTTTTAGTCAATTTAGCCATTAGGTAGATCCGGCCATGGGCGTAAAATTGTGGCAGTTTTTAAGGAGGCCTATGCTAATTTGCCATTCATTTCTATCACAAAGACTTTTCTAGGCAGGAATATCATCCAATGACTTCTCTCGCTCTTGGGCGGATTATGAGGGCGTGTCAGACTTTTACCGACTAAAACCCACTCCTGTTCTTTCTTTGCCTTCGTTCTAGTGCTCTAGGGAACCATGGATGGTAAGGCTCCTGTTCATTTGGCCATTGGGTAGATCTGGCCATGGGCATACTTGCAGCAGTTTTTAAGGACGCCTATGCTTTTGTTTTATGGTGGGGAAAATCATCCAATGCTAACCCCCGCTTTTGGGCGGAACGGGACATCTCCCGTATCTCTAGTGTCAGACTTTTACTGACCAAAAACCCACCCCGTTCCTTCTAGCCTTCATACCGGGGCTCGAGCCCCTTTCGGATTACCCTGGCCCCAGTAGGCTTCGACCCGGCTGGGCCCCTGCTGTTGCTGCTGACAACTTGAGGCACGCGGGAACAGTGCGCGCCGTCGACGTCTTGGGCTCGGTCCGGACATTTACCGGACGGTCGGACAGCGAGCTACCCATGGCTCGTCGTCCGCCAGGACGCCTATGCTAATTCGCCATTAATTTCTATCATAAAGACTTGACAAATAATTACTAACGCCTTTATCTATTGCGCAAAAGAGGTGTGTAAACATTAACGAAAGGAGTTATCTAAGGAATTTGTTGATAAGCGATAGGTATGTGTCGCATTGTAGCGAGTTTTATATGTAATTACTGTTTTTATATCTAGACAATTTAGAAATGAAAACAAACAAGTTTGGAGTTGAGGCATCACATGGCGGGTTGGAGGAGTGGTGGCCGAATGGTAACGGCCCCGACTTACGAGTTACCGGTCGAGGGTTCAAACCCAGCCAGGCTTGATTGCTTTCTCAAAACGGTGAAGGAAAACATCGTGAGGCAACCGGCATGTCCAAATCCAAAGTGCTAAAACATGACGTCGACGGCGCGCACTGTTCTCGCGCGCCTCAAGGAGTTCTCAGCAACAGCAGGGGTCCAGCCGGGTCGAAGCCTACTGGGGCCAGGGTTATCCGGAAGGGAGCTCGAGCCCCGGTGTAAAGGCTAGAAGGAATGGGGTGGGTTTTTAGTCAGTAATAGTCTGACACTATCTCCCGCTCTGCCCAAGAGCGGGGGTTGTCATTGGATGATTTTCCTAAAAACATCGTGAAGAAACTAAAAGTCCTAAAAATCCGATATGTGACTTCCACCAACCCATATTGGGAGGGCATGGTGGATTGCAGCCTATTCCCTCTTCTAGAGAGGAGGCCCGAGTCCCAACAGTAGGAACATCAACACGGATTTTTTTTTAGGTGGGAAAATCATCCATTGACATCCTTCGTTCTTAAGCAGACCAGGACATAGTGTCAGACTTTTACTGACTGAAAACCTAGTCCTGTTCTTTCGTTGCCTTTCGTAACAGGGCCAAATCTTCATTTCAGAAACAGATCCTTAGCCCCAGCAGGCTTCGACCCAGCTGGGCCCTCCTGTTACTGACAACTCCTTGAGGCGCGCGGGAACAATGCGCCCCGTCGACGTCTTGGGCTCGGTCCGGATGGTTAGCAGACGGTCGGATGGCGAGCTACCTATTGCTCGCCGTCCGAAAGCCCGCGCCTACGGTTAACGGAAATCGAGATCGAAATCCTGGTGGCAGCTGGGGCGTGATCGCCGTTGCCTCACGCGTGCGACATCCTCTAATGCTAGCATTACTGCTTCGTAGAAGGAGGCGACCGCCTGCCACTCCTCCTCGCTCCAGACCATAGCCAAGGTCCGGCGCAAGAGATTTATGGAGGTCTAAAAATGGAATATTTTGTGTCTCCTTAGGTAGTTTAGTTCGTAGGTTGATTAACTTTAAATTTTATAGCGTCTAGATAGGCAACGATAGTGCATCATAGCGCGCTAAATTCCATCGTTATCAGCGATGGCGTTATCGCGTGGCTCGTACGTTAGTCACGCGCGATCAAAGAAAAAACGTAAGCTAATTGGTGTGTAGTAGTTTTTATGACGGATAAGAAAAGGAGGACTGTTTTTGTTTTTTTTTTTTGATACAAGTCGCTTGGGCGAGAATGATTTTGTAGTTTTAGCAGCTTTTGTGACCCTCATCATCATCATTATTTTAGCTGAAGGACGTCTACTGTTGGACATAGGTATCCCTCAAGATTCCTGTGCGTCTCGCAAACATCGGACACCTGCAACCCTCACCAGGTCATAGCTCCACCTGGTGGGAGGCCTTCTAATGCTGCGTTGTGCGCAGTCGCCACTCTAATAGGTAAAACGGGCTGTTATCCGCAACGCCACGACTAAGGCGCGTATTTTGCGTATGGCACTCTAGAACCTTTCGGCCCCCATAGACCAGCCGTTCTACTGCCTACTGCCACTTAAGAGGATGCATTTCAACACACATTTTCACTGTTTCTCATACAACCGCTCTTACCTGATTATTAAGTTATTACACATTTTTCATTAGATATTTTGGAAACACAGTATCTTATGGATATTATCTAGGCTTGTATTGAAATCAATTTCTAAATTTGTGTAACACTAATCCAGTAAAAACCTCTAAAAATCTGCTACTTTGCATGAACTTTGACACTTCATAATTTACTTAAAAATTACTAAAAAACTATACAAGCCTTGCAAATTTTATTAAGATTCTAAATGACAACAATTTTTTTCAAAAACTTAAGGGTTTAAAAAAAAAAACAGGTATTTCCTGAAACAAGTTTTGTAAAATATTCTAGTAAATCACAGAATTACCAAGTACTAACAGAGTTTTCAGGCGTTATCTCTTTATTGCGTTGCTTTTTCGTCAAACATTGCATCGTAACATGCTTTTAAACCATGCTCAATGTTGACAACAAGCAAGTGAGCAGAAAAGCAGCCTCTTAATGATTACTCTCATTTGCCTTATGTTTAAGGCTCATTGGGGTATGAAAGTAAAATTTCATTGTAGTGAGTTTTTATAATCATTTCATGATATCTTATAATCACAACAGTATTAATTCATGAATCCCCAAGCGACACCCGGTGGCCGCGCATCTATTGTCTTACTATTGTGTCTCTAATTGACGGTATCTGAAGGGTTAATTGAATACCATTACAAAAAAAATAAGATGACCCTTTAACCAAATGATTTGAGAATCCTATAAAAACTTAAGTATTTTTTACACAGCCCGTTCATTGTGCATACTGCTTAGTAGCGGAATTCCTTGCTGGAATCTGTGTATCCTGATAGCTACAACCCAAAAATCTTTAAGTCTTAAGTGAATAGATTAATTCTAGGTAAGTGCGCCCCATCGTCGACCGCATCATCGCTTTCCATCAGGTGAGATAGCGGTAAAGGGTGAACCTATCAACAATAATATAGATCCATTCGTAACTAGTGTCCTCAGTCAAGAAGTGCTTAAGGTACACTTAATATTAAGGTTGCTATGCAATAAGAGCAAAATTATAACTTATTTGTAGATCAATAGCTACTAAGTGCGTCTGTTTGGGCGGAATAAACGTGTTTTCTTTCTTCTTTCTTTTCTTTTCTTTCTAAGCAAACTATTTGTCCTTTTCTCTGCATCTGGAGTCCATAGAATCTTGTATTATCCTGTACTTTATAAGTGAGGTCTTGTTATTGGCTGTCAGTGTAACTTACTGTTTCTTACCTGGTTTGTTTTAGCTGTAAGTCCTTCATATCATTTAAATAAATAAACAAAAAAAGCCCGCGTTTTTAAATAATGCCGCCTTTTTTTTTAACACGGATTCTACTCACGTCCATATCGTTCTGTTCCGCGTCTTGTAGCCTTGGAATTCTTCGCTTTGGTATCACTAGAAAATGTACGGGAGCCTGCGGAGAAATGTCGTTGAACGCCAAACACAGGTCATCTTCGTAAATAATGTCCGCTTTAATCTCTTTAGAGATTATTTTATCGAAAATCGTCGGCCCCGGCGCAGCGACGCTCTGGGCCTGCGCACGTCGCACTTCATCGCTATACGGCCTCCGTACCGCTATAGCCGACCCACGAGATAAATCATATATATTCGTAGGATAACTCTTCTTTAATCTGAATTTGAGGGCGCGTTGCAGCACTTTATTAAACATTTTTATTGTTTTTCACATCGGAATTCCATCGTCACAGAATCACGCAAGTTTTGATTTTGTCAGTTTTGACATTGACATTTTGGACAACGAAGTTGACAGAATAAAAATTTGACAATGGCATAAGAAGAAATGTTGCTGCGTAATAAAATATAAATCTACCATGAATTTAAAGACAATATGATTTCTTTCATGTACCTAACGCAAATTGTGGTCGCTGTGTTCTGACTTTAAGAGTATGTTGAGATTGACGTGGAAATAAAGTCCAATATTTCAGTTTTATCACTAGAGTGTCAAGAGTGTCATCTACAAGCGAAATTGCGGCTTTAGAAAGGCATTTACTGACTGAAACCCACCTGTATCGCCTACAGTAACCAGGAATCTCTTTGTGATTTCCGATAAGTGGGGCAGTTTGCTGTGATAGTGACTGAAGCCGTAATGCCTTTCCCTTCGCCTCGGTTTACGACCTCAACCTGGACCAGACGTGAGCGGTCATCACGGCCGATCGCCTTCATGAGGACAATTATTAGTAGCATAAACATTTTTCTTAAAACCTGCAATAAGGTCTCTGTAAAATTCCTTACTTTAAGGATAGTATTTGTAAAGAAAACCATATAATTATAATAAAAAAAATGTATATAATACTCTGATTTACAATACATTTGCCGATTAGCTATCACTACCTTAACCTTATGCATGATTTCATACCGTTGCATTTAGCATATGTTTTCACAAATTGCACCTAAATACCATTACCCGTAAAATAAACATGCATACAAATCAAAAATATTAAATAAACCATGCCTTTTATATTTTTCTTCATCTTATCTTACTACGTATCTATGTCCAAGCTTTAATACAAAATCCACTTAAATATTAAAAAAATATTCGTTAATTATTATTATTGATTGAGCAATATTTTCTTGGTACCTAAAATTTAACGACCACTACTTATTTGGGCTAACAATAGTTGTTTACAATGAGTTTATTCAATTGAAATTAGTTTAATAGTTTGAGGCATAGAGCATACCAAAGCTATGGTAAATTAATTTAGCAAAAAATTGCCCCAGCTATGGGAGATAGGTTAAAGTGCTTTGTCAACTTACCACTTGATTTGTAACCGATAACTGATGTAAGTTCATACTATAAGTATGAACTTACATCAGTTATATCATGACTTCTATTTTTATAAACTGCTTTTTATTTAATGGCATCACATGATCACTATGTAAAACTTAAAATAAAAGAAATAGATTTACCTATACCTACTACTTATCACACCTATATAATCACTGGTTATGTTACTTAAAGTCAATTTAAATGTATAATGTAATATAGGTAAGGCCCTGGTTTACCTGAATTTTCCTTCTACAGTCAATCGCATAGCAGTAATAAAGTTTAAACTACAAAAACTGTCCATATAGTTACTTAATCATAATAGTTTCATAGTCAAATTGTCACTATTGACCTGCGATTGACCGTATTTTAAATACAACTAGATTCATATTTATTTATTTACTTGTACTGGCTCTTAATTGTCTCCTAAAAAAAACAATTTACAACTTGTTTATGAGCCAAATAAAAATAAAAAAATCTTATACATTATTACTATTCTATCAAAATTCTTCTTCCGTAATCCTCAGCTGCTTTGTCGTATGCGCATGTAAGCTGCACTAAGAATAGTAAGCAACATCCTGAAGGTTCGGTAGACGAAGGTTCTGATGAATTGATTCTGCAGGGCCAGCCGGCAGAGTAAGGTCACCACGAAGAACAGAACACCTTGGTGCACGTAATACATCCTGAAAAAGAAAATAGTGCATTTGTCATATGGGGTACATATTTTTAATGGTAATTGAGAACTGCACGATTTAGTCGGGTCAGAGAGTCAAATCGGAAAAGTTTTCATATCATATGCACTATGAAAATGTAACTTCGATTTAAACATGCAATTGAACTCAATTTTACTTATATCAGAAAATGTAAAGACTTGGATCTTGGACCTGATCTCATTTCGGACCAACTCTTCAAACCTTCATTGGAACATTTAAAAGTACATTTTGGTTTAACATTTAAAATAATAATAAAAATACTTCATTCAAAACCAGAAATATCATAAAAGTCACATCATCTGGTTCCATAAAACACGTGTAGTAGTCAATCAATGAGACCTACGTAAAGCGAAATAAAAATATATTGACTCTTACTTGCGCAAATGTTTCTTTGCTTCGTCGATGTCTTGGTCTTTTTCTTGTAGAAGATATTTTCTAGTTCCTATTACGAAGTTTTCATATTGATCATCCCAACTGCAAATAGAACGGATTTTAGTTACAAGGTTTTTTGTACAATAATATTATTCCGAAAAACAGTGAAATAAAAGTGGTAAATTATTTTTTTCTTATTTGTACTCACTCGATGGTTTGAGGATCCAAATTGTAAATGGCAGCATCTTGAGGTGAGAGTCGGGCCTGTAATTTTCTCACATTGTCTGTTGAAAAGTGCCATTCTCGCACGGAGAAAAATCTTAGTACCTCATTCATAGCTATTAGACGTTGACTGACAGTTATGAGGCTCATCCTAGAAAAAATAAATAATTTTGGAAATCGATCGATAAAGTTAAAATATTTAAATAAAAAATATTTTTATGTCCATGAGCATTAATCTACCATTATGGTAGAAATCATTTGCCAGTGGCAACATTTTCGCCTGCGTTTCTTTTGACGCAATGATTAATAATGTATTTACGTAGATTATTTATAATCTTAATTACCTTGTTTTAATTCCAAGAATTTTAGTAACATATTCGGCGATGTGAAGAGGTGCAGTTTGTAGTATAGTCTCCAAGGTTTTTTGTGTTACTCTGAGGAAAGAAACGTTAGTTTTAGTCATAAAGGAAAATATATTTATCGGTTTTAGCACGGTAATAATATCATACAGTATTCCAACTTCATACAAACGGACGAAACGCGAGCTATACCTACGCGCCTCGGTTGTAGCATGGGCTCGGCATGGAGACAGTCGCGGCCGTCGCAACTGTGCCGCAGTGACGAACCGCGGACACGACGGTTTTTTTTAACAATTATCGCGCGATTATTGTTAGTTTGTATAATTCAAAGTAAAGACGTGGTATTTTATTATTAATAATAGTGGTTTATTGTACTATGTGTATGAATAATACTAAAAAAAGCATTTTATTTAAATCTACCAATCAAAAAACAACACGCATTTTTATTGAACACTTCCTATTCTACCACAAAGTATTTTGTTTATACAGAAAAGTAAGTTATATTTATAATCACAAAAATAAACGGAAACAAACTAGGCAAACATAATTAGATTGCTGGAGGCGGGCAGCCCTATCGCATGTTTACGTACCGCGCGGCTGTAGGCATTTATTTCAAAGATACGGCCGAGTTACAATACTATATGATACTATTACCGTGGTTTTAGTTTTAAATTGTCCTGATATTGCTTTCAATGGATTTTAGAAGACACTGTTTGACCCACTTTATATTGATTGTTCATGAGCGCCGGTTCTTATATCCCACAGTTTTAATATGGGCTTGGTACGGCATATCTTTAACTCGTAGAATACTATATCTTTTCACCATCTCAGCAGTCACTTCTTTGCAGTACCAAAATGTATGGATAATGGATATCAGTATTTTATACCCTCCACAGCCCAGTAGTAACTGGCGGAAACGATACCCCTTGGCAGAACTTCTGATTATACGACCTGCGGTAGGTAACTGTCAAAGTTCTAAAACCAGGTCCATCGACTTGACTTCTAGTAATTATCAGATATGTTACGGAGGCTGGGTTAGGTAGCTAGCTGTCCGATCCTCCGGTAACTGTCCGGACCGAGCCCAAGACGTCGACGGCGCGCACTGTTCCCGCGCACCTCAAGTAGTTGTCAGCAACAGGAGGGGCCCAGCTGGGTCGAAGCTTACTGGGGCCAGGGTTATCTGAAAAGAAGCTCGAGCCCCGGTATGAAGGCTAGAAGGAACGGGGTGGGTTTTTAGTCAGTAAGAGTCTGACACTATCTCCGGCTCCACCCAAGAGCGGGGGTTGTCATAAGATGATTTTTGCCCACCGTAAAAAAAGGACATTAGATACCGAAAGATTTGAACTTCCGATTAATTTTGTGCCTTCAATTCCGATTTCGGTTGCCATATCGGAGGTACAAATAAGTTTCCCCGTGCCTTTTGCCGATTAAACAACAAATAAAAGAAATTTGTTTAGTTTCGTGTATCGAATGTGATTTTTTTACGCTTCTACCTCCGCTTTCGTCTTTGGTTCCAAATTCTGTTCCGGTTACTGTTCTTGTTCCAGTTCCGGTTCCAGCTCCGGTTCCAAATACGGTCACGGTTACTGTTCTTGTTACAGTTCCGGTTCCAGCTCCGGTTCCAAATTCGATTCCGGTAACTGTTCTTGTTCCGGTTCCGGTTCCATCTCCGAACCCAATACCATTTCCGATTTCGGTTTCGTTTACCATCTTTGCAACATCCTCAATAATGGAATACTCACTTATTCTCAACAGCAAGACCACTGGGGTACCAGAAGGTGTTGTCAAGTGGGTGTCCTCGCAAGTTCTTGCGCAGAGCCACCTTGAAGTCGCACCAAGTGGTCGGGTTGTCGTAGGTACTGCAGTTGTATACACGAACCTGTTGCGGCCTGTGGAAAGTATGATATAAGTATTTTCTATACACTTGCTCATAAAGTGACTTTTATTGCACTGCACTTAGGTATAGTATAAAATGGCACTTGTTACCAAACTGTGACATTTTGATTACCATTACGCATTAGTACCTATAGTTAAAATCTTTTTGTTCAACCCCTCCCCCGCCATAATTTTATTATATTTATTGTATCAGGATGCGCGCAGGTCGTCCCCCACGAGGAAAACAGATTTTTACCGCCACAAATTTTACTAGTTTTACAGTTATTTTCTTCACAAGTGTATTAAAAACGTCATATGATACACATGAGTAGTTATTGATTACCGTTCTCGGCTCTCTTAAGACCCTCGCCATGGCTCGGGTCTAAATACTGCCTCGACGGTAATCACTAACATTACACACTTATATAAAGAAGAAAGAAAGAAAGAAAAATAATTTATTTGGCACAGCACAAGGCCCAAACACAAATACAAAAACCAATACCAAAAAAAAAAAAAGATAAAAAATAAAGTTGTGTGCCTCATGGCTGCACCAAAATAGGTCCAGTTCAGCATGATTGCCAGACAACTAGTGCCTGACGCTGGTTTTCAACTGAACCTGTGACTGTGACGCAACGGACGTAAAACCGGTTTTGGAGTGCAATATAGGTAATATAATATCAGTGATGGTACTTAAATAATATATATACATATATGGTTTACACATATACCATAAAAATAGGGTTATAGCGAAATTGCAGTGTTTGTATATGTGAGATTAAATAATAGATATATTAAACAAAAATGAAACAAGAGACAGAAAAACAAACACTAAATAAAACAGTAGAATAAATGCACACAAAAAATAAAAATAAAAAGTGGGTATATCAACATGGAGCTGATCTGATGATGGAACCGAAAGGTGGCTATAGGAGCTTGATAGTTAAACGACACAACCTCATCGAGTTTGGGCTCGAATGATTCGTCTTGTCTAGTAAAATTAATTATATAGCTATACAAGGTGTAAGGGACAGCCCTCCGCAAAAAAAATCTTGTGGAAGGTTTGTCAGTTTCGTCTATTGAGCGAGCCCTTAAAGTTTGCGGAGGGCTGTCCCTTACACCTTCTGTACCGTGCTACTAAAAGTTTGCTATGAAAAAAATATTTTCATTAAAAACTTGTTTCCAAAGAATTTAATAAAGATTGAAGGACAAAATAACAATTAAAACACACGGAAAATGGATTGCAAAATGGTTGCCTCATTTAGGACGTGAACGAACATAATATCAATAAAGTTATGGAGTGACATTGTCTGTAGAACAATGTAACATCGTGGGTGACCTCAGTACCGTGTTCCGGATAAATTTTCCGTCTTTCTGTGACGTGTGTGGTGACAGGGAACCCTCAGTGACTACTTTGCCATACAAAGTCAAAGTCAAAATATTTTATTTCACATAGGCCTACATGGGCACTTATAAAACGTCAGAAGCTAGTGCACGGTTCCAAATTGGTCGTTTCCTATGGAGAAGAACCGGCAAGAAACTCCATGGTTACTCTTTTAAAAAATGTGTTTATTACAATATTGATTGAATTATGTATACACATGTACTTTTTTAGGGTTCCGTAAAAAAATGATAAAAACAGAACCCTTATAGGATCACTTTGTTGTCTGTCGTCTGTCAGTCAAGACCCTTTATTTCGGGAACGCGAGGAGATGTTGAGTTGAAATTAAAAACATATACTCAGGTCTGCGGTCCCTTGAAGCTACGAGAAAGTCAAACTTCTGAGTTCACGAAAAAAAAAAGATACGGTCGTTTATGTCGCAAAAAAGTATAAGTATTTCGACACTCTCAAGGCAATAAAATGCAAAGGGTTACTTCCGGTTGACCTAGAATCCAGCATAACCAAGGTTTCATAGCATAAGCATAGCCTATGTAAATAGTTCAATTACGGAATGGAGTATCGGAAGATTTTTCCGAATCGCAAAAAAAAAATTGTGACGTAATAACAAACTAGTTTTCAGATTTTATTCCTATATGTACTTGTGCTATTACATACGTCCTTGCTTTAACCCTTCAGATACCGTCAATTAGAGACACAATAGTAAGACAATAGATGCGCGGCCACCGGTGGTCGCTTGGGGATTCATGAATTAAGCTAAATTTCAGGATTCTGGATCAACGGGAAATATCCTATGAATATTGATTTCCTAGAGAGTTTCTTCGAAATGAACGTTTTTGGCCACATAAACCGAAGTATCTTTTTTTCTCGTTACAAGTTTGTTTTTGTCACCGCTTCAAGAATCCGCAGACCTGAGTATATGGTTTCAATTTCAACTCGATACTTCCACGCGCTCCACGCGATAGCACAAAGGGTCTTGACCATAGATGTCTTGACAGACAGACAACCAAGTGATCTTACAAAGCTTCGGTTTTCCTTTTGAGGTTTTTGACAATTCAAAAGTGCCTGTAATTGGTCTATCCCTACTAATATTATAAATGCGAAAGTAACTCTGTCTGTCTGTTACGCTTTCACGCAAAAACTACTGAACGAATTTAGATCAAATTTGGTAGGTAGGTAGAAGAGACACTGGATTAACACATAGGCTACCTATAATTCCACTGCTGAGCACGGGTCTCTGCCCGCGCGATATAAACTGTAGTCCACGCGGCCGAAGCCGCGGGCGGAAAGCTAGTTTGAAATAAACGTTTGTGACTTTGAGGTACGGAACCCTGAAATTATTTAAAAAAAAATGCATGTAGGTATGTGCATAAACTGATTTGAATAATCTCACCGATCCACAGCTGTCTCCCAAGCTACAGCTAGCAGAGTATCAATAGCAATGTCAACTGGCAGCATGTCAGCTCTCGCGGACTGCTTGCAGCAGAACACATGCAGCAAGCCCTTGCCAGCGCCCACCACCACGCCGCTGGGGCCGTTGAGGTTCTCTATCCAGCCAGGGTATGGGTGGCGGAGGGAGGATATCACTGGAAGAGAGGAAGATTGAGTTGGATAAATGAACTAGCTACTGCCATTGATAGTAGAAAAGGTGGGCTTGCGGGCGGTGAGCAATCGTTACCTCGCCGTTCGACCGTCCGGTAACTGTCCGGACTGAACCCAAGTCGTCAAAGCGCATAGTGTTTCACGCGCGCCTCAAGGAGGTGTCAGCAAACCGTAGGGGCGGAAGTCTATTGGGGCCATAGGTTCGCTTCTGAAAGAAAAACCCGGCCTTGGAATGAAAGGCAACGATTCCTTCGTTGCCTTTCATTCCTAGGAGTGGGTTTTATTTAGTAAAAGTCTGACATAAAAAAGGCCATGCGTCATTGGATGATTTCCCTCCTAAAAAAGAAATATTCGTTATTATACGCCTGGTGCACGCCTGCGTGAAGCTTAAATACAAAACTACCTACTGTCTACGGACGCGTAGCTTCATAGACGCGTATTCGTTATACGCTTGGTGCACGCCCGCGTGAAGCTTACATACAAAACTATGGTCTGCATGGGTAGCTCGCTGTCCGACCGTCCGGTAACCGTCCGTACCGAACCCAAGTCGTCGACGGCACATAGTGTTCGACGCGCCTCAAGGAGGTGTTAGGAAACCGTAGGGGCCCAGTTGGGTCGAAGCATACTGGGGCCAGGGTTATCCGAAAGGAACTCGAGCACCGGTATGAAGGCTAGAAGGAACGGGGTGGGGTTTTTAGTCAGTAAGAGTCTGACACTATCTCCCGCTCCACCCAAAAGCAGGGGTTGTAATAGGATGATATTTGCCCATCGAAAAAAAAAGCGTATAATGACGAATACGCGTCTATGAAGCTATGCGTCCGAGGACAGTAGGCCTAATTTATGTTTATGGACAACTTACCGATAGTTGGTCTGAAGATGGCGACCGGATATCCTTTGTTTCCATGTTCCTGCACCACATTCTCTGCCAGCGCTTTTGTGAAAGTGTAGGTGTTGGGTTTTGGTGAGATGAATCTGAAAATCACTTTGATTAGATTAGGCTAAACACACAAGCTATACAAGGTGTAACGTTAAATGCGCAAATCTGAAATTAGTTTGATCAGAATAACGAGCAGAATCAATTAAACTACTTTTAAGTAAAGGTTACATTTTTCAAAAAAATCTTCATTACAAACTTCGACCGGTCTATATATGAATAGATCGAGCCATCACGTGGGCAAAACCGCTGAAATAGGTAAACAAACACAAATAGTTGTAATCTAATCAAAATATCTCATACACGGGATAATAAAAGTTCTTATTTCAATGCAGATCACGAATTTTAAACAAACTAAAGCTGCTCATAAAACCTTTATTTTTTTAAATGTTTTTTTTTCTCACGTAATTAGGTCAATCGAATTAAAAATCATTTGGGGTGTCTAAGGTTTTGCGCATTTAACGTTACACGTTGTATTGTATAAGCTATAGGTACAGTAGGCGCAAGATCGACCCTACCTCCTTTTTTTTTGGGTGGTAAAATCATCTAATGACATCCCCCGTTCTTGGGCAGAGCGAAAGAAAGTTTCAAACTTTTACTGACTAAAAACCCACTCCTGTTCCTTCGTTGACTTTCGTACCGGGGCTGAGCTACCTTTCGGAACTAACCCTGGCCCAGTAGGCTGCGACCCAGCTGGGCCCCTGCTGTTGCTGACAACTCCTTGAGAACCCTAGCCTCTTCAGCATTACCATTTGAACTTTTTTCCAAGATATTAGGTTAGGTTTCAAATGAAATTAAACCATGTAAAAGTAACCCAGTAAAAAACCTCTGAAAATCTGCTAATTTACGTGAACTCTGAATTTTCATAATGGCTTTTCAAATAGATTAAAAATATATCTTGAGTCGAGATTCTGAGTGACGAATTTTTTTTCAAAAACTCTCAATGTTTTTAAAAAACTCGTCTTTCCTGGAACAAGTTTTGTGAAATATTCGAGTATTTAAATTAACGAACGCCTTTTTTTTCGCGATGCCTCTCAAACATTGTGTTGGATGAAACAACCAACAAACCTTAGTCAGGTAAACGATAGACAGTTGGGGAAAGGCCTCCTCAAAGGTTAGGCCTCGACAGCCGATTTAATGAAGAGAGATCTCCATCATAACACAAAGGCGTACTCACTCTGTATTAATCTTTGCAAGCAGTTCCTCGGGCAAGATGTCCGCGACTTTGAAGGCCTGCTCCAGAGGTACAGGTGGAGGGTAGACCCGTTCCTCCACATACGTCAGTTCAGCGTTGCTGTACGCTGTTGACACGTGGACGAATGCCTGGAGACAAGAGAACGGTTTAGAGGGATTTATAATGTTCCCACTGCTGGGTCTCAGCCCTCCTCTCTAGGAGAGGGAATGGGCCGTAATCCACCACGCGGGCCCAGTGCGGGTTGGGGGATGTTAAGAGAGATGCTGTAAGGTAACCAGTGAAAATATCTCTTGTATTTTTGTAGGCTTGAACCGAGACCGACTCACTGTTCCGAAACATTTATGTGTTCCGAAAGATTGGAACAGCAGTAAGGTTTTAAATGCATCATTTGGAACAATTGGAACACTCTTTATAAAATTCTAATTAATACGTAATTAGTGTAAATAATAATTATAATATGATAATAAATGATATATTATAATAAACGTGTAACGTTAAATGCGCAAAACCTAAAAATAGTTTGCTTAAAATAATGAGCAGAAACAATTGAACCACTTTTAATATCGGTCAATTATTGTTTAAAAAACTTTATTAAAAATGTTGCCTTGTCTATTTATTCATAGGTCAATAAACATGCACTAATGGTTGTTGTCCAATTAAAATTTACTCATACGCAGTATAATATAGTTCTTATTTAATGCAAATACAAATTTTAAACAAACTAAAATTGCACATAAAATCTTTAAATATTAAATGATTTTTACTTATCCCAGAATTAGATAAATTGAATTAAAAATCGTTTGGGGTGTTTGAGGTTTTGCGCATTAAACGTTACACGTTGCATATATGACGCAACGTAAAAAACCATGATTCATAACCGTTAGTGTCTGTATCTGTATCTTTAGAGCCGATATTCCAAATGATATTTACATACGCGACGTAACAGGTATTTTGAGGCACTGTTCCAAATGTTCCAAATTATATATATCAGTGTTCCGGAATATTTCAGTGATCCAGATGCAAAACTTCCAATCGCAAAGAGACACACTTTGGCCACGCCTAGTGTGCTTGGTCTGAAATAAATATTTTAAATATAATTTTAGTCTTTGATTTCATAATGAGACTACAAATAATTTATAATAATAATTAAAAAAAAATATGATCATAATAAATATAATTTCTACAACTACCACACAACGCCGCCTAGTCCCAAGCTAAGTAGAGCTTTGTGTTATGGGTACTAGACAACTGATAAACATATTTATATATTTCTAAATACATACATATTATAGATAAATTACACCCAGACACAGAACAAATGATCATGCTCATCACATAAACATTTGTCCTAGGTGGGAATCGAACCCACGACCTCCGGCTAGCATATCGGGCCATTAACCACTAGACCAACAGGCCAGTCACTAAGCACCAGACCAAAAAGCCAAAATAGTCGATAACCTTTTTTACAGATCGATGCAAGATACTAATAAACTTCTGATAATTACAGAAAACAAGTAGTTCGTATTCATACCTCAATATTAGGCAGTTTATCACATATTTCCAGCAGGTGTAGTACAGAACGAACATTCTGGTCGATGGCGACCCGCAGGGGCTCGTCGAACTTCAAGGTGGCAGCCGAATGGAAGACTATGGACACCTGCAACAAACGAGAAATGTTCTAAGGAAAAGAAAAAAATTGGGCAAGTGCGAGCCGGACACCCGCACAGAGGGTTCCTTACAAACTTATCTGTGCAAACAGTTCAATTCCCGAATGTAGTCTATAAAATTCATGCGGATCGCAAAAAAAAATTGTGTGTAATTTTACTGTTTTCAGATTTATTTCTCTACTTATACAACGTGTAACGTTAAATGCGCAAAACCTGAAATTAGTTTGATCAGAGTAACGAGCAGAATCAATTAAACCACTTTTTAGTATAGGTTACATTTTTGGTAAAAATCTTTATTAAATTCGACCTGTCTAGTTATGAATATATCAAGCCATCACGAGCGCAAACCCGCTGAAATAGGTAAACAAAGACAAATAGTTGTAATCCAATCAAATTTTCTCATACACGGGATAATAAAAGTTCTTATTTCAATGCAGATATGAATTTAAAACAAACTAAAACTGCTCATAAAAACTTTTTTTTTATGTTTCTTTTTCTTACAGAATTAGATCAATTTAATTAAAAATCATTTAGGGTGTCTAAGGTTTTGCGCATTTAACGTTACACGTTGGTTGTATATAAGACTGCATTAAGCCAAATTTCAGAATTCTGGGTCAACAGGAAGCACCCTATAAATTTTGATTCCCTTAAAAGTGTCATACTCCTACTAGGTGACATAAACGGGTCGTATCTTTTTTTGTTAATCAGAAGTTTGATTTTTTCACAACTTCATGGGACCCATGGGCCCGCAGTAGGTACTGAGTATAGGTTTAATTACATTCTATACCTCCACGAGTTCCCGAGATAAAGTTTTTAAAAGACAGATAGACAGACAACCAAGTGGTCCTATGCGGATTCTGTTTTTTTCCTTTTGAGGTAGGGAACTATACAAAAACAATTATCCAAACGCCTTGTTGACACTTCGCGTGACTCAAAGGCTGGCTTTTACCTTGGTCAGAGATTAAGGTGGTGCATCACGACTCACATTTTCACTGTTTTTCATACAACCGCTCATAACTGATTATTACGTTATTACACATTTTTCATTAGATATTTTGGAAACACAGTATCTTGTGAATATTATCTAGGTTTCTAAAGAAACCAATTTCTAAATTTGTGTAAAACTAATCCAGTAAAAACCTCTGTAAATGTCCTATTTTGTATGAACTTTGACACTTCATAATTTGCCTAAAAATTCAAAAAGTCAAAAAAGTAATTCTCTAGAGACCTTGCAAATTTTATTAAGATTCTAAATGACGACAACTTTTTCCAAAAACTTTTAAGGGTAAAAAAATAACCAGCTATATCCTGGAGCAAGTTTTGCGAAATTTTCGAGTAAATCTCGGAATTACCGAATACAGGGTTTTCAGGCGTTATCTCTCTTTTTTTGCGTTACCTTTTCGTCAAACATCGCGTTGGATTGCATTAAATGAAGTAACAAGCTTTTAAACCATTTTCAATGTTTACGATAAGCGAGTGGAGAAGGACCCTCTTAAGCATTGCCATACAACATGGCAATGCCGCCAGTCTTTTGGGCACACTTCCAGTCGACAGCGATGCGGAGGAATTTTTTGACGCCATATTTTAGGTAAAAGTTATTGTGTATATATAGTTTAAATTAGTTAAGTGTTTTTATTTTAGAAATAAAACCTACAAAAAAACGTGTAACCCAAATACTACTAATTTGGGCTCCACACGCTAGTTGTAATGTGGTTAGATTCTACCGAGATTGCGAGATCTTCATGCGTAAGTTTTGTGAAAGCATAGCCGACGCACGCAACTCAAAAAAATGACTTACCTACAAGGTTATTTAAACTAAAAATTTCTTGTGCAATTCATAAGGTACATAATTAATAACTGACATGACATGACATGTTGGTAAATCATAATATAGGTAGAAATACCTACGCTAAGTGGTAAACAAGTTTTTAGGAAATTCATTTTTACAAGCTTTTATTTAGTTTCACTTATCCCGATGTTTGTCTGTAATCAAATCTTGTAAATTTAATTAATGGAACCGAAAGGTGGCTATAGGAACTTGGTAATTAAACGTCACAACCGCATCGAGTTTGGGCTCGTATGATTCGTCTGGATGAGTATTATATAGGTATACCGAGCTATAAAATCCTGCTATGAAAAAATGATTTTTACACCACCTGCTCGATAATGTCGTTTTATACGTCATACATACCTCACTTAAAGCAGGTCATTATTCCCTAGGGAAATAATGCAGTATGGCCGATCCTTATGGATTAATGAGATTTCAATTTGGAACATCAAAAATCGTCAACATAGTGAATTAAAATGTACGTGCATCGAACAAGTTGACTCGAAATTCAAACTGGCCACTTACAAAAAAAAAAAGAAAATAGAATAAAACCTGCTTACTGACTGCGAACTGGGGGCGTTTTAGAAAATTGAAACTATAGCATCTTGGAGTAGTGAATTTTGTTTGTTCGATGAACTTGCAAATATAATACTTATACATAGATCTCTAATATATGATTTGATCGACTAAATTGTCTTTTAATTATCTGACAGATGGTGTAAAAAGTAAACTATGCAACACGGGGATAAAGCTGTCTTTGTCTTGGGCGGCTTGAATTCCTCACTTCACTCAGGTTTTTTTATTAACTCCCTCGCAATGCTCGGGAGTTAATTATATAAATACGTCACTGACGTTCGGGATTAAAATAAACAACCTTCGTTTCGTTCGGAATTCAACATGCCGCCCGCGACTTAAAGACACTGCTTTATCCCCTAGTCACATAAACTACTATTTCATAAAAAGCTTGTTTCATAGCAAGCTATTATAGCGCAGTATGTGTATGCACGATAAGTTTGCACGATACACGTGCAAATTTGTCACTGCAGCCCTCGGCTCCATAACACACTCGCCTACGGCTCGTGCGAATGCCGCTTCGGTCGCAACTCGCAATGATAAACTTGCACTTGTATCAAAATTTACGGTAATATGGTGTCCATGGAGTTTCTTGCACGGTCTTAGTTTTCTGTCGATCTACTGCAGGTCGGGATAGTGATCTGTCGGGATAGCGTTCGTCGGGATTTCGATTGTCGGAATAGTGTGGTACAATCCTTCTCCATAGAGATCTACGCTTTGGAACGTGCAACTTAGCTTCACTTTTTTGTTTTTGACTGACCGACATTTTGAGAATTCAAAACTGCCTGTAATTGGTCTATTTAAAATAAACGTTTTTTCAACACACTTACGAAGGAATTAACAAACGGTGGTTGACCGACTCGTGGGGATCGACACGCACCCAGCCTGATACGTAAGTAAATGTAATAACATTGCGGCGGGGGGAGAGAAAGCGTACTTTTCCTGCACGAGTGCGGAAACAGTATATTGCGTGCCTAAAAGCGGTGGGATATGAGCCGGTTTTCAAGTAGGTATTGAAAAAAGATTCCTACGAAATAAAGTTTCTGTACTTTTTTTTTTTTTTTCTCGACGGGGAAAATCATCTTTGTCAGTGTCAGACTCTTACTGACTAAAAACCCCGCGCCGTTCCATCTAGCCTTCATACCGGGGCACGAGCTCCCTTTCGGACAACCCTGTCCCCAGTACGCTTCGACCCAGCTGGGCCCCTCCTACTGCTGACAACTCCTTGAGGCGCGCGGGAACAGTGCGCGCCGTCGACGTCTTAGACTCGGTCCATTACCGGACCATCGGACAGCGAGCTACCCATAGCTCGCCGTCCGCGAGCCTGCGTCTACGGTGAGCCTGCGTCTACGGTGAAAGTTTCTGTACTTGTCTAAATAGAAACTTATACCATGTACCTACATAGGTTTCACTGTACAGAATTAGATTAAAGTTTCCTAACATACCTAGGTACGTTTTGCAACTTTGTAAAGACTTCAAATCTCGGAGCTGCGCGCCAATCACCGTAATTGCGTAGATTATGATGAACGTATTACAAAATATTGTAATGTGGGATTGTCGATTATTTCTGCACGTATTGAGTTCAGATATAAGGCTACCAACTGTTTTTAACCGACTTCGAAAAGGAGGAGGTTCTGTGTTCGGTTGAATGTATGTTTTTTTTTTGTATGTTTGTTCACTGATATTTCAGTCAATTGTGGACCGATTTTGAAAATTTTTTTTTTATTGAAAGGTTACGCTTCAAAGTTGGTCCCATAGAATATTGTTATGATATGAAACATAACTCCTCATAGAATCATAGCAGACTTGTCGTAACAAGTAAAATTGCTTTGTTTATACGTGTAGTCGATGACTGACTGAAAGAAAAGGGGGAGGGGATGTATCGAACTGATCTGGTGTTAAAGCCGGAAGGTAAATTCATGTAATATAACCGTATTTGGGATTATTAGAATCGTTATGAGATGCACTCTGGCTATAAGGTAATTTATGTTTAGCTGAAGGGTAGGTACTTTTTAGTGGTGGTAGCAACTAAAAAGTGAAAAATAAAAAACTTTTTACAAAAAAATAATTAAACCGACTTCAAAAAGTACAAAATAATTTTAATTTCGGAAGTCGGTGTTTCTATAATAGATACCTAATTTTGTCTCTTCGTTATTTAACACCGACTTCCGAAATTCAAATTATTTTGTACTTTTTGAAGTCGGTTTAATTATTTTTTTGCAAAAAGTTTTTTTTTCTCAAATATTGTATTTTTTTCAAGTTGTTACTTAGTTTACCTCTATAAATAGTAGACTAGCTCTTGAACGTGGTTTCACCCGAGTACATTCTTACTAATATTATAAAAGCGAAAGTGAGCTTGTTTATTTGTTTGTTACGTCTTCACGCCTAAATGGCAAAACCGTAGGTAAGTCCGAAAGGTAGCAGCCCCCGTTACGAAAGGTAACGAAGGAACAGGAGTGGGTTTTTAGTCAGTAAAAGTCTGACACTATCTCCCGCTCCGCGCAAGAGCGAGGTATGTCGTTAGATGATTTTCCAACCGCGAAAAAAAAATGTACTCAATACTTTATTGCATTCCATATGTACCTAGGTACATAGTTGGTATAAAAATATAGTAAGATCAATATGGACCAATGACTATATAACCACTTGACCGCTCATACGGGCGACTCCAGCTCACGACACATATATGATTTTGCACTTATATTAGATGCCGATATCAGTGCATTTCTTAGTACTGACCAGTTGTTGGATCTGTGCACATTTCTTAATTTTAGTACCTTAAAAAACATTTATTGCCTAAAATCGAAGCAAAAATGAGTTCCTGTGCAATTAAATGGTGCGGGAAATCATCTAGAACATCTATTTATAAAAAGATGGCATAAGTTTTCATCCTTAAGTAAAATATGTTTTTATCCGGGCTCGTGGACGGCGAGCCATGGGTAGCTCGCTGTCCGATCGTCCGGTAATGGACCGAGCCCAAGACGTCGACGGCGCGCACTGTTCCCGCGCGCCTCAAGGAGTTGTCAGCAGCAGGAGGGGCCCAGCTGGGTCGAAGCCTACTGGGGACAGGGTTGTCCGAAAGGGAGCTCGTGCCCCGGTATGAAGGCTAGAAGGAACGGCGCGGGGTTTTTAGTCAGTAAGAGTCTGACAGACAGCAGTCTGTCTGAGAGCAGTGGTGGCCGAGTGGTAATGGCCCCGACTTACGAGTTGTAGGTCGCGGGTTCGAACCCAGCCAGGCGCATTACTTTGTGTAATTTATTTCATCACCACTGCTCTCAAAACGGTGAAGGAAAACATCGTGAGGAAACCGGCATGTCTTAGAACCAAAAATTCGACGACATGTGACATTCACCAACCCGCACTGGGCCTGCGTGGTGGATTATGGCCCATTCCCTCTCCTAGAGAGGAGGCCTGAGTCCCAGCAGTGGGAACATTAAAAGGCTGATGATGAAGAGTCTGACACTGTCTCCCGCTCAACCCAAGAGCGGGTTTCGTCAAAGATGATTTTCCCCGTCGAGAAAAAAAAAATGTTTTTATTTATTTACATTATTGGCAATGACTAATATGGACCCAACACGGGCAGTCGGTCGGGCACAGCGAACAAGCTAGGAGAGAGGATGAATGCTAATAAAATAAAGATATTTTAATTTATTCTTGTCATAATTATTAATAAATTATGTATCCTGTAATGTACCTATCTATTTAAATTGAATTGTGTATGCATGTTATTATACTATTCGTGTCTCTGCATAAATATTGGGTACTTAAGGTGATGCATCTCGACACACATTTTCACTGTTTTTCATACAACCGCTCTTACCTGATAATGACGTTATTACACATTTTTCATTAGATATTTTTGAAACACAGTATCTTATGGATATTATCTAGGCTTCTATTGAAATCAATTTTTTAATTTGTGTAACACTAATCCAGTGAAAATACCTCTGAAAATCTGCTATTTTGCATGAACCTATTATGTTACTAATATTTTGAGTAAATTATGAAGTGTCCAACACTTCATAATTTAATCAAAAATTAAAAAAGGTAAAAAAAGTAAAACTATAGAAGCCTTGCAAATTTTATCAAGATTCTAAATGACGACAATTTTTTTCAAAAACCTTTAAGGATTTAAAAAAAACACGTATTTCCTGGAACAAGCTTTGTAAAATATTCGAGTAAATCACGGAATTACCGAGTACTAACAGAGTTTTCAGGTGTCATCTCTCTTTTTTCACGTTGACTTTTCATCAAACATTGCGTTGGATTGCGTTAGATGAAGCAACAAGCATTTAAACCATGCTCGATGTTGATGATAGGCGAGTGGAGGAGGCTCTCATCACCTAAACACTACTCATAACAAAATATCGTAACGCTATCCTTACTAATATTATAAAAGCGAAAGTGAGTTTGTTACGCTTTCACACCTAAATGGCAAAACCGATTTTGATGAAACTTGGTACACAGATAGACCATGTCCTGGAACAGGACATAGAATACTTTTTATCCCAGAAATATGTTCCCTTGGGATAATTTTCGGCTATCACGCGGGCGAAGCCGCCGGGAGCAGCTAGTGGAAAAATAAACGTAAAACAATTTCGATACACGAGCAGTTTCGCCACTCTATCGATTATATTTCCGTACAGTTTCGCAGTTGATTCGAAGGGCCGCGTTGTAGGTTGAGGGCACTCTTGATAACATCTATTATAAAAAGGGCTTAACGCGGCCATGGTCGGTTCGGATTAGGAAAAGACATTCTCTCTAATTTGTTGCACGTAGGGTTGCCAACGGGTTTTAAGAAAAATAAAGTAGAGGTATCATTTTTAAATAGGAAAATAATTAAATATTTGTAAGACAAATAAAGTATTTTTACCCGACTACGTCAAAGCCAAAGGAGGGTTATGATTTTGACAGACTATGTATAATAATAATAATATAAATAAAGTTTATTTTGTACATAAAAAAACAGCACAGAACATAGCCTAGAGAAATAGGTAAGTTGTACAGATTAGTCAAAATTTTTGTCGAATTTCCGAGGTCCTAAACTAGGTACGCAGACCTGTATCTTAGGAGTCGGAGTTTTTGCGGCTTCTTTTTATTATTATTATTTTTATATATTTATTTATCTCAGGACCCTAAGGTCCTGGACCTTTGGAAGGCGTACGAGGAGCCGAAACCAACTCGCAGAGGCCCTTTTAGATGCTTTTAATGATGGATTGTGGTACCAACCGGCGATTATCCCTGTATGCGCTATGCTAGTGCATCCAAGGACAACCCCCGGTTTGAAAAACTATTGCGACATAATATGAAAAACAAAATAATAGGGCTATGATTTTTGGAGTCTTAAGTGGACTGGTAATATGGAGCTATGTTAAGACTATGGCCCCTGCCTGAACAATGTCATTAATATCCATCGATAAAAGGCAGGGGGTGACTTGCACACTCAATAAATGGGCCCCCTAAAACGGCCGCTAGCACGAAGTGACGTAGCAACAACAGGGCGACATATCCTGAGGCGCTTGAGGAGTGGAGAGGCATACCACGGCTATCAGGACAATCCCGGAAGTACGGTCAAGATCCCTACCAGCACCTTACTGGATTATACATCCTTCTCCCGAGCACGAGCTCTTGCGAATCTCCACTCAAGCCAGCCAATAAAGGCAAGAGAGAGGTGGGAGCTCTGTTCCTCGTCAGTGTTTACTACGGCCGGCCAATGAAGGCAAGCCGGAGATGAAGAAGAATTCTCCCGGGAGATTGGGTCCGTGGGGTCGCTAATACCCAACAGTTCGCCACAAAACTGCCCTGCGGATTGTATCTCTCTTAGTCTGGCCCCTCACCCTAGGTATATTACGGTAAAGGAAATTCTACCGATACAGACCTAGGGCATGTTGGAGCACACAAGCCCCATTATACAACTTTATTGCACACCTTAACTTAGTAGAGGACAAACATTTACAAAAAATAAGTGTACAATAGGCGGTCTTATTGCACAGGGCAATTTCTACCAGACAGTTTTTTTTTATTCGATTTATCAAAAAAGGAAGTGGAATGCATACGAATACTAAGTTTTAGGTTTTCCGATACTTTACTTTCCGATACTTTTTATACAATACAACCGTGACATTTTTTGTAGTACCATCTAGTTAACACAGTAAATGTAGAGTAGTATGTATGTAGAGTCTGTCTAAAAGTAAAATGATTTTACTTAAGTAATTATTAGAGTAAAATGAAATCTGATGTAGTCAACACTGATTCATTAATGAAAGTTGATTAAGAGATCTTGAACATTGTTTACTAATAGAAGAACCTTATAAAAAGTATCGAATATAAGTATTTTTTAAATGATTAAATATTAAGTATACAAAATTCCTAAGTCGTTTGACTTTTTAGATAGACTTATATCATTGCTCCAGGACCTCAGCTGGGATGCTGAAGCAATGAGTATTTTATTGTGTGTAGAGTTGCAAGCTCTCGAAATCGAAAAGCCGGACAGACCAGCCATTTTATCTGGACATTTTGGTAAAAAGGCTGACATTTTTTTTTAAGTGTAAAGCCTCTTCTAATGTTTTTAAAATCTAATGTAAAAACAATAAAATTAACAGATATAAGTGCTAGTCCGCTCCACTTGCGCTAGTTATATATGTTTTTTTCTATTATTGCTGGCTTGCGTTTGACCACCATCTGGTAAACTCACCTGATGGTAAGCGATGATGTAGCCGACGATAGAGCACGCTTGCCTAAAAGTAACCTATTTACTCTTTTTCCAAGGTAGAAGTGATAGAAAGTCCGGACAGGCCAGACTTCGTCTAATTAGGCATTCAATCATCAGAAAGGCATCATTTTTACTTATAAAAAATCTCGTCATAATTCATTGTGACGCCCTCAAGTGGTCAAAAAATTCGATTGTTTATTTGAAGGCATGGTCTACCCGTGCACCAAGTTTCATCGAAATACATTCAGTAGTTTTTGCGTGAAAGAGTAACAAACATACATACAAACTTTTTTCGTTTATAATTTTGGTACATTGGTTGACAACCCTATTAATACGGTACCTAGGTGTGGTTCGACAGTTCGAGAATTTAGTGACAGATATGGACTTCGACCTTTCAACGTTGTTTTAAATAAGTAGTGACATTAGTCAACGATGTGTTTTGCAAACAAAATAAGGGACTATTTGTGTTGCATTCTTAATAGGTAGGTGATTGGTTTGAGACGAAAATAGAAAGCGATGGGTAGCTATGTCATTTTATATAGAAAGAAAGAAAGAAAGAAAGAAAGAAAGAAAAATAAATTATTTGATACAGCACAAGGCCCATACACAAATACAAAAACCAATACCAAAAAATAAAGATAAAAAATAAAATTGTTGTGGCTCATGGCTGCACCAAAATAGGTCCAGTTCAGCATGATTGCTAGACAACTAGTGCCTGACGCTGGTTTTCAACTGAACCTGTGGCATATCAAGTACCTTTAATCTATAAAAACTGCGCAAGTGCGAGTCGGACTCGCGCACTGAGGGTTCCGTGCAAACTACAATTCCCGAATGGAGTCTCGAAGATTTTTCCGAATTGAAAAAAAAAAAAAAAATTGTGACGTAGAGATAACAACGAATTTGCTGTTTTAAGATTTATATTTGCTTTGTGCCAAATTTCAGGATACTGGGTCTACGGGAAGTACATTGGGAGGTCACAATTTTTTTTTATTTTGGAGTGATTATTTCCAAAAATATTAACATTATCAAAAAATTATTTTAGTAAACTCCTATTCATTTTTAAATACCTATCCAACAATATGTGAGGGATGAAATGAAAAAAAAAAGTCACTTCCGACTTTACGTGTAGGAGAGGGGGGGGGGTACCCTAATAAGACATTTTTTTTCCTCATTTTATTTTACCACTTTGTCGGCGTAATTGATATACATATTGGTACCAAATTTCAACTTTCTAGTGCTAACGGTCACTGAGATTATCCGCGGAGGGACAGACAGACAGACATGGGGAAACTATAAGAGTTCCTAGCTGACTACAGAACCCTAAAAAAGCAATTCCGCATCGCTGTCCACTGTAAGTACACTAATATAATAACGAGGTAAAGTTTTTTATTTTTTTGTTTGTAGGTAACCTCTGGAAGTACTGGTCCGATCACTTAAAAATTTTATCTGATAGAAAGCTGCTTTATTCCTGAGTGACGTACGCGGGCGAAGCTGCGAGCAAAAGCTAGTAAAACATAAAGTACATACCTCTCTAAGCTGTGAGATCGCCTCAGCATCCATGCCGAGGTGTGGCTTGGAGACATCTCCGCTGACCACGAACAGCTTGTCCAGTTGGCGGTGGTTGCGAGCTCGGACGCCGTCGAACACCTGGACATTAAAAAAAAACAATAATATAATATAATATTCCGCAACTATCATCTATCATCATCATTTCAGCCGAAAGACGTCCACTGTTGGACATAGGCCTCCCTCAAGTGCCGTCACAACGACCGGTCCTGTGCGTCACGCATCCATTGGATTCGCGCGACCCTGACCAGGTCATCGGTCCACCTTGTTGGAGGCCTTCCAACGCTGCGTCTTCCGGTACGTGGTTGCCACTAAATACATACATGATCATGCTCATCACAAATAAACATTTGTCCTGGGTGGAAATCGAACCCCGACCTCCGGCATAGCAGTCAGGATCACTAACTACTAGACCAACAGGCCAGTCAAATCATCAGTCAAGTCAATCAATCAATCCGATCAGGCAATCAGGTTAATCCATGGGCACTCCATGGCCAGCAGGACCGATGCCCGCTGGCTAGAACCGCGGAGAATGTCTGAAAAGGAAGACCCGTAGCACAAAATAGATAGGTACAGAAGACAATCTCATGTATGTACTTCACTTTTTATACCTACGCTCGGTAGACGCACACTAATGAGCGTTTGAGCCGGAACTGTTCGACGAGCGGGCCGAGGGCGACGAGATATCGTGTCCGTGAGCGGTGTCTATGTGTGCGTTGTGAGAGCGCGCACACTATATAGATTGACTTCTGTACCTATATATTTTGCGCCCGTAGTCCAAGAACGCAAAGGGCTACTAAAGGACACAAATGTGGTTTTAGTCAGTAAAAGTCTGACCCACCCTCTCGCTCCATCCAGAGCGGAAGAAGTCATTGGATGATTTCCACCCTTAAAAAAGGGTAGGTACGGTAATCTATGATCCACCTAGTCACGTGTTTGAACAGAATAGCTAACGACAGTTCACACGTGTGCCACACACGCCGATCTGGGCGCGTCGGTCTCCATACATTTTATTTGGAAACTAGACTTGTAGAGTTACACTAGATCCACGCCACGCGACGTCGTTCTACGTACAAATCAGGCGTGTTACACGTGTGCGTCGGTCTAATGTAGTTCTAGCTTTATTGTCATGCTATAGGATAATTATCATAGCACTAGCTTTGCCCGCGCGGCTTTGGCCGCGCGGCTTCGCTCCCGCTCTTCCCTACTCCACCCTACTATACCCAACTCTACCCTACTCTACCCTACTCTACCTTACTCTACCCTACCCTACCCTACTCTACCCTACTCTACCCTACTCTACCCTACTCTACCCTACTCTACCCTACTCTACCCTACTCTACCCTACTCTACCCTACTCTACCCTACTCTACCCTACTCTACCCTACTCTACCCTACTCTACCTTACTCTACCCTACTCTACCCTACACTACCCTAATTTTTTTTTCCATAAGAACCTTCTCCTCACAATAACAAACACAACAAAAAAAAAATCAGCCAAATCGGTCAAACCGTTTTCATGCCAAGTCGTGACAACGGAAAACGGGGGTCATTTTTATATATATAGAAGACTAGCTTTTGCCCGCGCGGCTTCGCTCCCGCTCTTCCCTACTCCACCCTACTCTACCCTACTCTACCCTACTCCACCCTACTCTACCCTACTCTACCCTACTCTACCCTACTCTACCCTACTCTACCCTACTCTACCCTACTCTACCCTACTCTACCCTACTCTACCCTACTCTACCCTACTCTACCCTACTCTACCCTACTCTACCCTACTCTACCCTACTCTACCCTACTCTACCCTACTCTACCCTACTCTACCCTACTCTACCCTACTCTACCCTACTCTACCCTACTCTACCCTACTCTACCCTACTCTACCCTACTCTACCCTACTCTACCCTACTCTACCCTACTCTACCCTACTCTACCCTACTCTACCCTACTCTACTCTACTCTACCCTACTCTACCCTAATCTACCCTACTCTACCCTACTCTACTCTACCCTACACTACCCTAATTTTTTTTTCCATAAGAACCTCCTCTTCACAATAACAATCACAACAAAAAAAAAAAAGCCAAATCGGTCAAGCCGTTTTCATGCCATGCCGTGACAACGAAAAACGGGGCTCATTTTTATAATATAGAATTATCGGTATTTTAATGTTCCCACTGCTGGGAATCAGGCCTCCTCTCTTGGAAAGGGCATGGGCCGTAATCCACCACGCGAGCCCAGTGCGGGTTGGAAAATGTCACATGCCTTCAAATTTTTAGTTCTGGGACATGCCGGTTTCCTCACGATGTTTTCCTCCACCGTTTTGAGAGCTACGGTGATGAAATAAATTACACAAAGTAATGCGCCTGGCTGGGTTTGAACTCGCGACCTACAACTTCTAAGTCGGGGGCGTTACTACTCGGCCACCACTGCTCTTTTGTCGTGTTACTTATAAAATAGGCTGCTCGCCCACGTCCGGTAATCGGTGACCAATTTTTTATAGGGGAAAAATAGAACACACTGATAGCAATAGTGCAACGCACACGTCCTACAAAAAGTCGGTCAGAAATACAGAACAATGTTACAAAAAAAAAAAAAAAAAAATTGTGGATTTGTAAACATTTGTCTATTACTGTATTTTATTGATTTCCATCGATGAGGACGAATTTTTTGGTGCCCTTTGAGTTTTCCCCATTTTTCTGCCTTTTTTACTCGTTTGTACATATGATTATTTTTAGTTTGTATATACCTATTAATTTATAATATTTAATGGTTTTTTTTTAACGTTATTATGCTAAGTCTTTATTTCAAACCATAAAATAATTATTTCTAGTTATAAACTTAAATTAATTAAAACTAACTTAAAAAATTAAAATAAAACCCTAGAGAACTAAAATAAAAAAATAAATAAAAAATAAATGGTCACTTCGCGTGACCCAAAGGCTGGCTTTTACTTCGGTCAAAGTATAAGCATTGCCATTCAGCGTGGCAATGCCGCCAGCCTTTTGGGTACATTACCAGTCGACAGCGATGCGGAGGAATTTTTCGACGCCTTACATTAAATTGCCATTTTTATTTTATTTTTTTTATTTTAATGTTTAAGATGTATATATTAAAGATGTTACAAATATACAAAATTGGCCCGATTATCTGTCCTACAAAAAGTCGTGGGCGAGCAGCGTTAATCTAATCTAACGACTCATTGTTAAATTACTTAACGTCAAATTCATAGCCAACTAATTCTACTCAAGTACTGTAGTGAGAACTACAAAATAATACAATAAATATTGACTTAACTATCTCATAAAACATTGTTTTATTGATTAGTAAACACAAGACGTCTATGAAAGTGTTTTTCATTACGTTTTATTGTAAAAACGTGATGACATTGTCCGGCTTTGTCTCAATCAAGTCGTCAATGTCAATCAAATACTATGTTTGTGACACATAGACTTGATTTGATTGGCCTATTGGTCTAGTGGTTAGTGGCCCTGACTGCTATGCCGGAGGTCGTGGGTTTGATTCCCACCCAGGACAAATGTTTATGTGATGAGCATGATTATTTGTTCTGTGTCTGGGTTTAATTTATCTTTATGTTGGTATGGATTTAAAAATATTAAGTATGTTTGTCAGCTGTCTAGTACAAAAGGAGGAGGCTGACCGCATCAGGCAACGGCGCCCCCACCGCCGCCGCCGGGATTCCGATCCCGATTTCCGGCCACCGTAGACGCGGGCTCGCAGACGGCGAGCCATGGGTAGCTCGCTGTCCGATCGTCCGGTAACTGTCCGGACCGAGCCAAGGCGTCGACGGCGCGCACTGTTCCCGCGCGCCTCAAGGAGTTGTCAGCAACAGGAGGGGCCCATCGGGGTCGAAGCCTACCGGGGTCGGGGTTATCCGAAAGGAAACTAGAGCCCCGGTATGAAGGCTAGAAGGAACGGCGCGGGGTTTTTAGTCAGTAAGACTCTGACACTGTCTCCCGCTCCACCCAAGAGCGGGTTTCGTCAATGATGATTTTCCCCGTCGACAGAAAAAAAAAAGCTGTCTAGTACACATAACATAAGATCTGCTTGTGGAATATTGCTATTATTATTACAGACGCTAAACATACACCCCAATTAGAAAATTAAGGTACAATCATAATAATTCAAGCACTGAAATTTTACTTAAATGCACCTAAGGAGGTATTGTTTCTAAGGGTTCCGTACCCTAAGGGAAACAAGCTTTCAATGTAAATCATTTTTTCACAGCAAGTTTTTATAGCTTGGTATACCTATATAATTAATACTCGACAAGACGAATCATACGAACCCAAACTCGATAGGGTTGTGTCGTTTAACTACCAAGTTCCTATAGCCACCTTCTGGTTCCATCATCAGATCAGCTCCTTGTCATAATAATTTTGCATTGTCATCTGATTTACACATGCATGCAAAATTTCAGCTCAATCGGTAACCAGAAAGTGGTTCAAATTAAATTTACAAGATTTGATTACAGACAAACATCGGGACAGGTGAAACTTAATACTTACCTAAAAGCTTGTAAAACACACAAACGTGTTTTTTTGCCGATTTTTGCTACGAACGGTAACTTCCGAACCCTTCGTGCGAGAGTCCGTCTAGCCCTTGAAGGTTTTTTTAAAGAACTTAATTTCCTAGATAATAGATACATGCCTTCCTAGGTAAAGTCCTAGTAAGCAAGTACATGTTACTATCGTCATAACTTCACATACCTGTGACTGTTTGAGTTGAGCCAGCCTCTTCTGCGGGCTGTGTCCCTTCTTGTCCCTCATCAGGAGATGCAGACGCCCCACGTCGGGGCAGGTCGATAGGATGCGTTCTACCAGCACCTGTATGCAATACGAATTGGAGTTAGCTTCATCTAAGCTGCCGAAGATCGAGAAGAGAGAATATTTACGGAAAATGAGTTAAAATCACTAAAAATAATTTTCACGATAAATTGGGTTAACGAATTTGCAAATAGAAACGCAAAAGAGAGTTTTCCGGAATATTCTGGACCTTCCTCCACGCTCACAAAGACAGCTACTGGGTCGTCACTCACTCTTTAAGTATATGTATACAAGGATAGAGTAGATATGTTGTGAATGAATGGAGATATTCTATCATAAATATTATTACTAAGGTACTATTCTATATTTATCCATGGAGTATATTAGTTGTATATATAGTTGTATATTTTTTCGAAGATATCGAATCGAACTGATCAGCCATTTTACTGGCCGACTTCGTGAAAACGGAATGAGTCAGAAACACCAGACAATAAGTTGTAACACAAAAGCTGTTGTCTCTTATGTAGGCCCAGTAGTGAGAAAACGTCGGAAAAATATTGTAGAGCCAGCAGGATGTACAGTTGCTGATTGCTGGGTGGTCAGAAACTATACCCCGAGCCAAGCGCTTCAAATGTACGGGAATGACGCGCTATCAACGCTCAGTCACGTGGTCAGAACAAAAGAATTGGCGGCAAGGTCAACTCGAAGCGTTCGACGCAAGCGAAACGGTTGTAACTTGGCTAGGGGGGCTCAGCCTGAAAATCAGGCTTTTACTCACCTTGCCCATGAATCCAGTGGCTCCAGTGATGAGGATGGACTTGCCGGCGTAGAAGCGGGGCAGCAATGGCTCCGCGGGGCTCGGGGAGATCGGACGAGGTACCATGGTAGCTGGAAATAAAAGTAACTGGATAACACAATACTCTTTGACCAAACTGACCTATTTCTGAGAGTCCGGAAAATTTAAATGTTTTCAAGTTTATATATTTTCATGCAAAGTATCCAATTCATGGAATTTTTTTTAGTGGATATAGGCCAGTCAATATCGACACAAAAAAGTACAAACATCGCAAACGCGCATGTTTGCAACCAACCGATTGTGGCCGATTGTTTTTTTCGTTTCCTAAAAAAAATAATTGTGGAAGGTTGTTCAGTTTCGTCTACTGAGCAAGCCCTTAAAGTTTGCAGAGGGCTGTCCCTTACACCTTGTATATTGTGTGTAGTTTAGGTTTGCATAAATAATTTGTAAATATTTAAGTTTCTTATGTCTTTATTTTAACCTTTTAAAGCTTATTTCATCTAGCCTAAGCGCCCACTTCAAGCATATCCTTGTCAAACAACGCTAAGTATCTCCTCAGTACTGCGCTCCATCTTAAGTAAGTGCTAGAAGAATGTACTTAAAACCTTGGCTGTGATGCAAGGCTGCACACACAATACCTAAACAAACATCTAGAAGTACACATGGATGTGTACATAAACGAATAATATTCCACATTCTTGGAAATACAGTAAGTTGTTAGTGTAACTTGGAATTTTAGTTCGCGTTTTGTCAAAATAAATATTGATGGAGTCAGACAAATATGTTTGTGAATTGTTTGTGCTTGGCTAGACTGGCAGCGCGGTGCGGGGAGCGGTGCGGGTGCAGGGAGCTTGGGGGTTAAGGGGTTGCTGCTCGTCGCCCGCGTTCTCACTGTGGCCATTTGTATGAACGAGCTTTGACGTGAGTTATCGATACTGGCACGGATCTGGAGCGCTAGCTTCAAGTTGCGCAGAAGTCAAATATTCGGTCTCTTTAGTGGTACAAAGTGAGACGCTTAGGCGGGGAGCATCAGTGATTTGCTCGCCGCGCCATCGAGTTATAGACGTCACTCGTTCGTTCCCTGCGCTTGCTGCATGTAATGCGCAAAGCGATCCCCACTCTGACGCCGAGTGCTCAAAATCCGTGCCGATATCTATAGAAGTGGCAAGCCGAAACCCTGTCTTTAAATCCAAGCAAAACCCGGGCGTTCCCGCACCTGCACCGCTCCCCGCACCTGCACCGCTCCCCGCACCGTGCTGTCAGTGTGACCGAGCACTAATTGCGCGATGCAAGATTTCGTAGTTTAGTTCATATGCAGCGCTATACAACGTGTAACGTTAAATGCGCAAAACCTGAGACACCCCAGATGATTTTTAATTTATTTGACCTAAAATAGTGAGAAAGAAATCATATAAAAAAAATTAAGGTTTTATGTGCAGTTTTAGTTTATTTAAAATTAATATCAGCATTGAAATAACAACTTTTATTATCCCGTGTATGAGAAAATTTGATTGGACTACAACCATTTGTGTTTGTTTACCTATTTCGGCTTGACTTATTCATAAATAGACAGGGCGACATTTTTAATGAATAGTTTTTTCAAAAATTTAACCTATATTAAAATTTAACCTATATTAGCTCTCGCCGGAACGCCCATACCGATCTGTTCCGACTTTAGGTACCTAGGGTCGCTCGTCCAAGGGGATGATGAGGTAGACCGGGACGTAACACATCGGATCAACGCAGGATGGATGAAATGGCGACAGGTCACGGGAACCACTTGCAACCCACGGATGCCCCTCAAGTTGAAGGGTAAAATCTACAAGTCCGTCATAAGGCCTGTCGTACTGTATGGATCAGAATGTTGGGCTGTGAAAAAGAAGGATGAAAAAAGATTGCATGTAGCAGAGATGAGAATGTTAAGATGGATGTGTGATGTGACAAGAATGGATAAAGTGAGAAATGAGTATATTAGGGGAAGTTTGAATGGAAATCGTTTGTCTTGGTATGGTCATGTGAAAAGGAGGGACGAAACGCATGTTGCTAAAAAAGTTATGAGTTTACATGTGGATGGATGGAAGGGGAGAGGGAGGGATTGTGTGAGAAGTGATATGAAAGAAAAGGGAGTTAGTGATAGCATGACGAGTGACAGGATAGAATGGAAGAAAAAAACGTGTTGCGCCGACCCCAAATAAAACGGGACAAGGGCAGGATGATGATGATGATTAAAAAGTGGTTTAATTGATTCTGCTCGTTATTCTGATCAAACTATTTTCAGGTTTTGCGCATTTAACGTTACACGTAGATGTCGCTGCAAATTATTTATTGAAACTATGCAGATGCGATGGACGTATCAATATGTAATGTTTATAAAACTAAATAAATTTGCTGACGCGGGGTCGGTAGCCGCTTGTATGTCGACGTTAGTTTATATAAATAAGTTTAGTGTTTTTACTTAGTAGGTCAACGGAATACTGTTTTTTAGTTTATTTAAGGTGAATGCACCAACCAGCCCGCGAAATTAAAATTTTCTTACGTTTTTTGCAATTTGCAGGCCAGTGACATGTTGTAACTTTACCAAAAATGATTCGCGGCAATAACAAGTATTATTTTTTTTAAGAATGTTTTGATCATTTTTATATTTAATGAAAACCTTGAAATCACAATGCTCTACCTGACTCTCACTGAGACGTGGATCTGTACATCCAAATCTGAAGGTTCACCCATCTTGTTCACTAGTTTGTGTCTACGAATAGCTTTGGCTTTGGCTTGATTATGGAATGTACATCACTGATAGAGGTCAGTAATATACAAGGTGATTTTTTTTTTACGGTTGTCAAAAATCATCTTATTTCAACCCCCGCTCTTGGGAGCGTGGAGCGGGAGATAGTGTCAGACTCTTACAGACTAAAAACCAAACTACTGTAATTGTTACTATTTTGTTACCAAAACAGTAACAATTTCACAGAAACTAGATGGGGTAACATGGCGAAATGTAGATCACAAGTAAATTATTCGTCGAGTCACGAACTCACGACCCTCAGCATTGAGGATAAACGACGTAAGGAGGAGGATACAAGTTGAAAAACGTATAGGTGTACCAGTGGCGTAGCTACTAAGGGGCTAGGTGGGGCGGTGACCCGGGGCCCTCAAGCTCGGGGGGCCAAAACCTGATTAAAAAACCGCTTATTGAATGACCGAAAGATTTTTTTCAGAAAACAGAAAAAAGAACAGCCTCATCATACAAAATTATAAACTTGATTGGATAGTTTGTATGGAGAGGCCGATTTTTTTATTCGTTTTTAAAAAAAACTTGTGGTATGTTGTTTAGTTCCATCTACTGAGCAAGCCCTTAAAGTTTGCGGAGGGCTGTTCCTTACACCTTGTATACTTTGTGTAAAAATTGTAATAAAATATCTTTAATCATCATAATATCAGCCGAAAGACGCTGAGGGACCACTGTTGGACATAAGCCTCCCCCAAGCGTCACCACAACGACCGGTCCTGTGTGTCACGCATCCATCGGATTCCCGCGACCCTAACCAGGTCATCGGTCCACCTTGTTAAAGGTCTGCCAACGCTGCGTCCGTACGTGGTCGCTACTCCAGAACCTTTCGTCCCTATCGACTATCTGTTCAGCGTGCAATGTGCCCTGCCCATTGCCATTTAAGTTTGGCGATTCTCCGAGCTATGTCGGTAACCTTGGTTCTCCTGCGGATATCTTCATTTCTGATGTGATCACGCAAAATATTTTTAACTAGCGACCCGCTCCGGCTTCGCTCGGGTGCAATATTATACATATAAACCTTCCTCTTGAATCACTCTATCTATTAAAAAAAACCGCATCAAAATCCGTTGCGTAGTTTTAAAGATTTAAGCGTACATAGGGATATAGGGACAGAAAAAGCGACTTTGTTTTATACTATGTAGTGATCAATGTGTTATACCACTAATTAAAAACGTAATAAAAATAACTTCGAGGAACTAACAGTTTAATATCGGCATTTTGGCACGCGCGCCAATAGGTTGCTTTGTTTGTTATACAGAACTAGCTTTCCGTCCGCGGCTTCGCCCGCGTGGACTACAGTTTATATCGCGCGGGCAGAGACCCGTGCTCAGCAGTGGAATTATAGGTAGCCTATGTGTTATTCCAGTGTCTCTTCTACCTACCTACCAAATTTGATCTAAATCCGTTCAGTAGTTTTTGCGTGAAAGCGTAACAGACAGACAGACAGACAGAGTTATAATATTTATAATATTAGTAGGGATAGGGATAATCAGGCTTTTAATGTCCCCACTGCTGGGACTCAGGCCTCCTCTCTAGGAGAGGGAATGGGCCGTAATCCACCACGCGGAGCAGTGCGGGTTGGCTGATGTCACATGTCTTCGAATTTTTGATTCTAGGACATGCCGATTTCCTCACGATGTTTTTTTTACCGTTTTGAGAGCAGTGGTGATGAAATAAATAGGCCAGTTGCCGTAAAAAAATGTAAATAGTCGGTTTTTTAGATTATTCAAAAATAAGCGACACGTGTTTTTTTATTTGTAAATTAAACCAAAAATTACAAAGATATAGCCAATTAAAGTTACGTGTAACGTTACGCACACCCGTGCTGCATTTTTTCCGAATTACGAATAATCTTCCGAGAGGAGTCTCGGAAAAAAAAATCGGAATCGAGACGGTCTACTCGGGGTCGGACTATTTATTTACATAGAAGCAGTGGTGGCCGAGTGGTAATAGCCCCGACTTACTAGTTGTAGGTCGCCGGTTCGAACCCAGCCAGGCACATTACTTTGTATAATTTACTAGCTTTTGCCCGCGCGGCTTCGCTCCCGCTCTTCCCTACTCCACCCTACTCTACCCTACTCTACCCAACTGTACCCTACTCTACCCTACTCTACCCGACTCTACCCTACTCTACCCTACTCTACCCTACTGTACCCTACTCTACCCTACTCTACCCTACTCTACCCTACTCTACCCTACTCTACCCTACTCTACCCTACTCTACCCTACTCTACCCTACTCTACCCTACTCTACCCTACTCTACCCTACTCTACCCTACTCTACCCTACTCTACCCTACTCTACCCTACTCTACCCTACTCTACCCTACTCTACCCTACTCTACCCTACTCTACCCTACTCTACCCTACTCTACCCTACTCTACCCTACTCTACCCTACTCTACCCTACTCTACCCTACTCTAACCTACTCTACCCTACTCTACCCTACTCTACCCTACTCTACCCTACCAAACTTCACATAAACCATCTACTAAATAGTCCGAATAAAGCCTAAAAATTTGGTTTGGATACGTAAGCCCGTTCTTGAGTTATAAAATAACAACGAAAAGTGGCATTGATTTTTATATATATAGATTTATTTCATCACCACTGCTCTCAAAATGGTAAAGGAAAACATCTTGAGGAAACTGACATGTCCTAGAACCATAAATTCGAAGACATGTGACATCCACCAACCCGCACTGGTCCCGCGTGGTGGATTACGCCCCATTCCCTCTCATCGAGAGGAGGCCTGAGTTCCAGCAGTGGGAACATTAAAAAGGCTGATGATGATGATTTACATAGGTCAGTTTCTACGGAACCCTCAGCGCGCGAGTCCGACTCGCACTTGACCGAATTTTCCTTTTGAGCTGCGGAACCTTAAAAAAAATGTGTTGATGTCATGTCCTAACAATGAACTTGGTGATATGACGTCCGCTAGAACACAAATATTGACGTTACATCTATTATTTGCTTGTCAATTACGATGATCTGTCATCTCTATTGAAGGTGTCAACTTCAAGTGTTGCCATTTCCGAATTAGAGGCCTTTAAATTATTTGAATACGTGATTATATTCACGTGCTACCAAAACACTTTTGAAGATCAGGGGACTTACTTTGACCGGCCTGTTGGTTAGTGGTCAGTGACCCTGACTGCTATGCCGGAGGTTGTGGGTTTGATTTTCACCCAGGTACCCAGGTAGATAAATTAAGTCTGGGTGTAATTTATCTATAATATGTATGTATTTAGAAATATGCAAGGTGTGACGTTAAATGCGCAAAACCTGAAATAAGTTTGTTCAGAATAACGAGTAGAATCAATTAAACCACTTTTTCATTACTTATACTCTGAAAGAAGGTTTGAAGTTGCCTGAGGAGCGAGCTGAAAAGTATCACACTTTTCATCCCTTGGAAGTTTTACTTTCAACTAACAGCTGTCAAATTATTTAAAAAAAAAACTAGGTCTATCTTCTTGTATTCGTAATGAAAAGCACAGTGCTTACCTCGGGGTTAAAGTTACTTATTTAGTCCCTCGAATTAGCGACCTCGCTACGCTCGGCCTGGCACTCCTTCTCGGGACGAAATAAGTAACTTTCACCCCTAGTGTAACAATGTACTATTTTAATATAGGTTACATTTAAAAAAATATATTCATTAAAATCTTCGACCTGTCTATTTATGAATAGGTCAAGCCATCACGTGCGCAAACCCGCCCAAATAGGTAAACAAACACAAATAGTTGTAATCCAATCAAATTTTTTTCATACACGGGATAATAATAGTTCTTATTTTAATGCAAATATGAATTTTAAACAAACTAAAATATCCATTAATTTTTTTTATTAATTTTTTTGTCATATAATTAGGTCCATCGAATTAAAAATCATTTGCTGTGTATGAGGTTTTGCGCATTTAACGTTACACCTTGTATAAGTATGTTTATCAGTTATCTAGTACTCATAACACAAGCTCTGCTTAGCTTGGGACTAGACGGCGTTGTGTGATATGAGGAATTATTATTTCGTATATTCATTTTTATGATATTTTATTAAAATCATTGGCGCCAGATGATTTAACAAAACAACCTATTCGCAATGTCTTAACGAACGCATTATCTAGCACATAATATTTATCAATATCATAATCAAATAACAGATGAGGGATGAGTTTCGTCTATCGGTTTTTTTTACGGTGAGCAAAAATCATCTTATGACAGCCCCCGCTCTTGGGTGGAGCGGGAGATAGTGTCAGACTCTTACTGACTAAAAACCCACCCTATTCCTTCTAGCCTCTTCATACCGGGGCTCGAGTTTCCTTTCGGATAACCCTGGCCACAGTAGGCTTCGACCCAGCTGGGCTGCTGTTGCTGACAACTCCTTGATTCTAATAATAATAATAATATATTTATTTGCGAAAAACGCGGTATACAAAGTTGTTAAAATAAATATGGTCCAGCATGTTTTGCTTAGAATTAAAGCATGCAAACTTGTAAGTGTCTAGTCAAACGCTAAAAAATTTTACAAATAGGAAAAACTAAGGTCTATGTTCCAAAAATTGCTTAATACTATAGAAATTATATTGCGTCAACAAATTATACAATTTAATCTTAAACAGTCTACAATTCAAAGTTTTCAAGATATTTGGTAGTTTATTGAATACACAAATACACATAGCTGGATAGCTCTTATTGTCTTCCAGTACAAGTCTATGCTGGTGCTGATCACGCCGACTGCGTGAGATCTATCGGATCTTAGATCATATTTTTTTTGTAAATCAGTGCGGTTCATTTTTAAAAATTTTTAAACCCATGAGATCCTTTTTAGGTTTCTTTAATGATTCTCTTTTCCAATGAGCCACCACGACACACAAGCTCTAGCAAATATCGATGACTCAAATTGATTATTGTCAAATATTTCATCTAGCACGTTCTAATTGCTATTTGTTTAAAAGTAATGATCGGTGAGTGCATTGTTTGTGCCGCTCAGGGTCACGGGTTCGATAGCCGATGCTGTAACACACCTCTTACTGCTACTTTACTACATAATTAGGCAAAGTTCGAGTCGATATTGCGCAAATGGTACCGTAGTTTATAGAGACAGTAAACTTATTTATACGCATAAATATTCCAGTTATAAACAACTAGCCGAACGAACAAATTCGCATGCAACAAGAGGACGAATTCGCATGCAAAACATGCGAATTCGTCCGCGTACATAAAATATAGCCTATGTCACTCAGGAAGTAAGCATCGGACCAGTACCTTTTTTTTATTGTTTTATTATTATGTATAGGCTCACGTTTGACCACTACCTCACCTGATGGTAAGTGATGATGTGGCCGACGATGGAACACGCTTGCCTAGAAGCAATCTATTCACTCTTGACTTAAAGACCCCAAGGTTATAGCTATCAGAAAACACAGACTCCGGCAGGGAATTCTACTCCTTAGGGCCTATGCACACCACGATTTTTAAACGCGCCGTCGACGCGCGTTTTGGGAACGCGCGTCGCCAGCGCGTTTTTATCCTGCAGAGCAGTTTGTTGTCGTTTGTATCGATACAAACGCGCGGCACCAGCGCGTGTGTATTGATACAAACGCGCGGCACCGGCGCGTCTGTATCGATACAAACGCGCGTCGCCGGCGCGTTTTTATCCTGCAGAGCAATTTGTTGTACTTTGTATCGATACACACGCGCGTTTGCATCCCGTCTGTATCGCTACACACGCGTCTACAGGCTGCGTCTGACTTGCGTGCGTATCGCGTCTGTATCGCTGCCATCGCACGTCGACGGCGCGTTTAAAAAACGTTGTGTGTATAGGCCCTTAGCTGTACGCATAATGAATGTATTCCCAAAACGCTTTGTACGTATGGGCGGGATGTCCACTATGTACCGGTGGCGCAACACCGTACGTCTTGTGGTCCGATGATGGAACGGACTTGGTGGAATTAAATTGTGTAGTTCCAGTGCACACTCCCCGAAATGTAAACGATAGAAAACGGACAGGCTAGCAACTCGGCGTCGATGCTCAAGACTTTGGAGTTTTGCTACTTTCAGAGATTACTACTACAAACAAAAAATACGTCTTTATTATTATTATTAGTGTAGAAGTATAGACTAGCTCGGGCGTGCGACTTCGTCCATGTCAGACTCTTAAGAGGGTTCTTTTCCACTCGCCTATCGCCAACATCGAGCATGGTTTAATTCATGAATCCCCAAGCGACCACCGGTGAGGAGTGGCAGGCGGTCGCCTCCTTCTGCGAAGCAGTAATGCTAGCAAAGGAGGAGGCAGACCGCATCAGGCAACGGCGCCCCCGCCGCCGCCGCCGGGATTCCGATCCCGATTTCCAGCCACCGTAGACGCGGGCTCGCGGACGGCGAGCCATGGGTAGCTCGCTGTCCGATCGTCCGGTAACTGTCCGGACCGAGCCAAGGCGTCGACGGCGCGCACTGTTCCCGCGCGCCTCAAGGAGTTGTCAGCAACAGGAGGGGCCCATCTGGGTCGAAGCCTACCGGGGTCGGGGTTATCCGAAAGGAAACTAGAGCCCCGGTATGAAGGCTAGAAGGAACGGCGCGGGGTTTTTAGTCAGTAAGACTCTGACACTGTCTCCTGCTCCACCCAAGAGCGGGTTTCGTCAATAATGATTTTCCCCGTCGAGAGAAAAAAAAAAAAAAAAAAGCGACCACCGGTGGCCGCGCATCTATTGTCTTACTATTGTGTTTCTAATTGACGGTATCTGAAGGGTTAAAAGCTTGTTGCTTTATCTAACGCAAGAACGCGATTTTTGATGAAGAAGAGGCAATGCATATGTAGTTAATATAAAAACTAAAACAACACGCTTTCATAGGGTATCAAACTAAAAAGTGAAAAATAAATCTTCCATACAGGTATAGATATATTCAGGGGGTGCTCGATTAACGAAAAATATGGCACAGAGCGCCCCACGCTTTTTTCACAAGAATATTTTTCGTTTATTATTATTATTTAGCGTGTTTAATAGTTTTTTTTTAACTATATTTATTTACAAAGTACCTAATCTAGTTTCATGACAATCAATAATCAATAATAATCAATAATCAATCAATAATCATTTATTATTTGTATAACACAGGTAAGTAAAAAGTAATGCAGCCCCCACACTAGAAATTAATCTTGTATCGTGGGTGCGATCACAAACATGTAAACAAGACGCCCAGACCCGAAACAACTATCTGTAGGGACTGTAGGCCATGCAAATTTTTGTTCCGAAGGGAATCGAACTCGCGACAGGCAGCGTAGCAGCCGATCGCCCAACCACTGCGCCCACGGTGCCGTCAAATTATGACTCGTGAAGTGCAGTTGACCGTCAGTGGCGTAGCTACTAAGGGCCTGGGCGGGGCGTTGTCCCGGGGCCCTCAAACTCAGGGGGGACTCCAAAACCTGATTAACAAGCCGCTTATTCAATGAACAAAAAATATTTCTGTTGATAGTAAATCGAATAATGTGACCACTGCAGTGCGAGCAACGAGCAGAATCAATTAAACCACTTTTTAATATAGGTTACATTTTTCAAAAAAATCTTCATTAAAAATGTCGCTCTGTCTATTTATGATTAGGTCAAGCCATCACGTGCGCAAACCCGCCGAAATAGGTAAACAAACACAAATGGTTGTAATCCAATCAAATTTTCTCATACACGGCGGGATAATAAAAGTTCTTATTTCAATGCAGATATTAATTTTAAATAAACTAAAACTGCTCATAAAACCTTTAAATTTTTATAAATGTTTTTTTTTCTCACAGAATTCAAGGTCAATTGAATTAAAAATCATTTGCTGTGTATGAGGTTTAGCGCATTTAACGTTACACGTGTATATTGATAAAGCCTAATTTAGGGCCCCAGTTTGTGTTTGCCCCAGGGCCCTTGGTCATCTAGCTACGCCACTGTTATCCGTACATGTCAAGTTTGAAGACATGGCCGACAGGTGTGTGTCAATGATACGCAGGTCGCAAGTACGTGACTGTAGTGCGCTAGGTGCTGCCCACAGTTAGCACATCATATTTACAGGGTTATTTGGAAAACACTGGCCACCTCTCAAGATTATATTACGAACATCATAACCAACAACTTAAAAAAAAAAAACAAAATAATGTCTTAAGAGAGTCCTTCTCCACTCGCCTATCGTAAACATCGAAAATGGTTTAAAAGCTTATTACCTACTTTATTTAATGCAATCCAACGAAAAGGCAACGCATAAAAAGAGAGATAACGCCTGGAAACTCTGTTAGTATTCGGTAATTCCGAGATTCACAAAACTTGCTCCAGGAAATAACTGCTTTTTTTTAAGTTTTTGAAAAAAGTTTTCGTCATTTAGAATCTTAATAAAATTTGCAAAGATTCTATAGTTTTACATTTCTGAACTTTTAAATTTTTTGGCAAATTATTAAGTGTCAAAGTTCATACAAAATAGGAGATTTTCAGAGGTCTTTGTTTAAGACTGGATTAGTTTTAAACAAATTTAGAAATTGATTTCTATAAAAGCCTAGATAATATTCACAAGATACTGTGTTTCCAAAATATCGAATGAAAAATGTGTAATAACGTCATAATCAGTTATGAGAGGTTGTATGAAAAACAGTGAGATGCATCACCTTAACCTCTCGAAGTCAATGACTTCATAATTAAGTAATTCTAGAAGATCATTAGAGTTATGAATTAGTAGAAAATTTGAATTTAACCCTTCAGATACCGTCAATTAGAGACACAATAGTAAGACAATAGATGCGCGGCCACCGGTGGTCGCTTGGGGATTCATGAATTAATATTATTTGTTTAAAAGGTAACCTAAAAGACTTGAATTAATTATACAGTCGTTGACTTGGAAAATAACAATTACAGATCAGATAACATTTACAAAAAGAATACATGCAGATCATATAATTTTTCAATACACTTGCTCTTATTGCACTGCACTTAGGTATATAATGGCACTTGTTACCAAACTGTGACATTTTGATTACCATTACGCACTAGTGCTGTAATATGGTTTAAACCTTATTGTTCAACCTCTCCCCCACCTTAATTTTGTGACATTTATCATATCAGGATGAGCGCAGGTCGTGCCCCACGAGAAAAAAAAATGGCCGCGCATATGAAAACAGATTTTTACCGCCACAAAAGTTTACTAGTTTTACAGTTATTTTATTCACAAGTGTATTGAAAAACGTCGTATGATACACGTGAGTAATGTATGATTACCGTTCTCGGCTCTCTTAAGACCCTCGCCATGGCTCGGGTCTAAATACCGCCTCGACTGTAATCACTAACATTACACACTTATATCATAATGTACTATTAAGAGCACCAACAACCAATTATGGTAGAAAGACAGTCGTGTATGAGGGAGCTGAACTATACAGGGTTATTTGTAAAACACTGGCAACCTCTTAGACAGTGTTACTAATATCATAAACAACAACTTTTGTTCTACAACTTTTGAAAATTATCCTATTTTATTTCATTAGATTTCCATACAAAAAAAAAAATATTTTTGAAAATCCAAAATCAATCGAACCCCAATTTGCGAAGCAATCGCTACAATTTAAGCAAGGTTATGTTTTCCTTTCATCTGTTTCCTTTATTTCACTGCGTTTTGTATTATCTAATATACATACTATACTCAAAAAATTTCACTTTCATAATGGTGATATATTAGTGTGATTTACATATTAAAAAAAACACTTAACTTTATTTTTCATATAGCTACTTTAAAACCAAAAAAATATTAAAATAAAGTAGGTACTATTTAAATTACAAAACTACCAAATTTTCTTCACAAACTCTTTATCTTACGTACCTATATCTTTATTGGTATCTTATATTATTTCCTTAATTTTTTTTCATTGTTTTTTTTTTGTATATTTGATTGTTATATCACTACATAGTATAAAACAAAGTCGCTTTTTCTGTCCCTATATCCCTATGTACGCTTAAATCTTTAAAATTACGCAACGGATTTTGATGCGGTTTTTTTTATAGATAGAGTGAGCAAGGTTTATATGTATAATAACATCCATTAAATAGTGGAGAAACACCCGAGCGAAGCCGGGGTGGATCGCTAGTTATTTATATATTTTGTGTGTACTAATTTTCTATTAGGTACTGTTACACTACACACAGTGTCTACATCTCATTTTTTTCCAACTCTCCTTTCGCAGATAATATGTTTTTGTTTTGTCGATGGGGAAAACTCATCTTTGACGAAATAATATGTTGGAAGTAATTTTTGTAGAAAAAAGCATCTCTTATTTCTATTTCCTTCTTTTTATCTTTAATTTATATGTGTGTACATAATATCTAAACTAATATTATAAAGAGGTAATTTATTAGCTTCACCTGTTTGTTTGTTTGTTGGCTTGTAACCACCGCCTTTGAGCTCGATTTTGCCCAGCTTTGGGCGATCAGATTTTCTTTAAACTTTGTATTATTGTGAAAAAAGCGTGGGGTGCTCGATTTATGAAAAGCGCCCCACGATAATATTAATATTTTTCGTTCATTATTATTATTTTCTACCTATATTCTCTCTCTTTGCCTAGCCATTTCCCATTTCATTTGGGGTCGGCTCTCCTCGTCATTTTTCGCCAGACATTTCGGTTCTGGGTCGTCAAATCATTTACTTCGGCTATCTTTAGGGCATTTTCTACATATATTGAAAATTATTTTACACTTTTTAGTTTGATACGCTATGAAAGCGTGTTTTGCAGTTTTTTTTTAGTATATTTAAGTATTATGCGTTTTTGTTTGTAGGAGTTCTCTGGAAATACTAGTCCGATTGCTATAATTTTTCCTCCGATAGAAAGCTGGTTTATAGGGTATAAATTTTATGTACGCGGGTGAAGATGCGGATAAAGCTAATACTTAAATAAAAAAATAAAAACTTACCAAATAAAAAAATGCTACAAAACCACTTCTTGAATCCGACAACACAACCAAGACACAACTAATTTTGCAATTGATTTTTTAAATAATAATCATCAATAATAAACTTCTGTTTAACGTATTTATTTACGAAAAATAATTCGTAACTAAGTTGGTGATGCGTACGTCAAGTTTGCGCGCCAAAGTTGGACTGATGCGTTGATTGGTCGCGCAGAAATGACAAGCCATAGATCTGCGCGAGAGATGGTGGAAGCACGGAGCCAATATTTAGCTTACAAATTAGCGTAATTGTTTTAGATGTGACGCTCATTGAGATTACTCTGATTATATGATGATAGGTTTGCGCTTGACCGCTATCTCACCTGATGGAGCGATTTTTTTTTTATATATATATTTTGTGGTAAGGATTCTTTTGATTATTTTAAAAATGAATACCTTACTTATTCATAAAATTAAAAGTAAAGTTTTTGAAGATTTAAAAATTTTAAATTAATATTATTATTATTTTTTTATTATTGATAGGTTTGCGCTTGACCGCTATCTCACCTGATGGAAAGCGACGATGCAGTCGACGATGGAACGCGCTTACCTAGAAGAAACCTATTCACTCTCGACTTAAAGATTCCCGGGTTGTAGCTATCAGAAAACACAGACTCCGGCAAGGAATTCCACTCCTTAGCTGCACACACAATGAATGTGTTCCCAAAACGTTTTGTGCTTATATTTTACAAAGTAAATACTCTCCCTCTCTCTCCCTCGAAAACATGTGACATTCACCAACCCGCACTGGGCTCGCGTGGTGGATTACGGCCCATTCCCTCTCCTAGAGAGGAGGCCTGAGTTCCAGCTGTGGGAACATTAAAAGGCTGATTATGCTATGCTACAATTTTAATATATAAAAGTTTTCTACATCGATTTCGTGCATTTTACGTGATGCGCGCACAAATACAAAATTTCTACACACTTATTATATGTATAATTATATTATATCTGTATGTCTCGGTTATTAGGTACTAGCTGCTCCCAGCGGTTTCGCCCGCGTGATAGCAGAAAATTATCCCAAGGGAGCATACTTCCGGGATAAAAACTATCCTCTGTCCTATTCCAGAACATGGACAATCTGTGTACCAAGTTTCATCAAAATTGGTTTTGCCATTTAGGCGTGAAGGCGTAACAAACAAACTCACTTTCGCTTTAATAATATTAGTAAGGATACTTTACCATTGTACCTTTCAAGAGATAGTAAAAAAAACGTAATTCATAAACAGAAGGATTTTATCCGAACATAACATGTTATTAATTAAAATGGGGATTCTGTTTTATTATATTATGATATCAAAAGATATCACATTCCTGCTATTGCCCTTATTAAGCGAACTGACTAGATAATCAACACTGCTGTCGCTATGAATATAGAATGATAATATAATAGTCGTTATTTATAGTATTTATATTTTTGTTCTTTATAATAATACTAGCTTTTGCCCGCGCGGCTTCGCTCCCGCTCTTCCCTACTCCACCCTGCTATACCCTACTCTACCCTACTCTACCCTACTCTACCGTACTCTACCCTACTATACCCTACTCTACCCTACTCTACCCTACTCTACCCTACTCTACCCTACTCTACCCTACTCTACCCTACTCTACCCTACTCTACCCTACTCTACCCTACTTTACCCTACTCTACCCTACTCTACCCTACTCTACCCTACTCTACCCTACTCTACTCTTCCCTACACAACGATTTTTTTTTTCATAAGTACCTTATCCTCACAATAACAATCACAACAAAAAAAAATCGAAACTCAAATTACCACTTCGTGGCACCCGTTTTCAATCGATAGAAGATATAATGGAGAATTCGCGGCGAGAACTGAAATCAATTCAGGAAGCAGCGATCAAAAAATGTTTTGATGAATGGATTATTCGTTGGCGCAAGTGTATCGTTTCTAAAGGAGCATACTTTGAAGGTGATAAAATAAATTTGGATGAATAACAGACATTTTGTGTATTATTGATCTTTTCCCGGTACTTTCTTGACAGAGTAGTAATAGCATCTGTTATTGGTACATCTGTGTATATATGTTACCGGAAATGTGTGAAACCTAGGAATTGTATACAATTACTTGCTTTTGCCCGCACGGCTTCGCTCCCGCTCTTCTCTACTCTATCCTACTCTACCATACTCTACCGTACTCTACCGTACTCTACCTTACTATACCCTACTCTACCCTACACTACTCTATACTACTCTACACTACTCTACCCTACTATACCCTACTGTACCCTACCAAACTTCACATAAACCATCTACTAAATAGTCCGAACAAAGCCAAAAATTTGGTTTGGATAGGTGAGCCCGTTCTTGAGTTATAAAATAACAACGAAAAGTGGCATTGATTTTTATATATATAGACTAGGAAATATATACAATTCCGAGTATATGTAGGAAATGTTTTAAATAGTTTCATAATTATTTTTTAATCCACACACATCCTAGGAATTGTATGCATTTCCTAGGAACTCTATACAATTCCTATATGATAGAAGGAAATTTATAAAATTGAAAACTAAGTACCGAAGAATAAATAAAAAACGATTAAGTGACAATCATAACGAGTATTTAATAAGAGGGAATACCTAAAGAGCTCGTCATCAGTCTTATCCAAGACTACACCTATAATATTCCATGCATTACGTTCCCTATCAACCTCTAGTACAGAAACCCTCACCGATGTGCCAACATATACTGAAGGAAGTTTCCTCCAGAATCTGTCAGTCGTTTTTAAAGTTTTGTTGCCGCGCGTCGCACCATGCAAGTAGGTATGAACCGTATGAAATTTATAAATTTCCTAGGAAAAGCGTTAATTAAAAAATATTTCATACATATCCTATGGATTTTAGGAATTGTACACATTTCCTAGGAATGTTATACAATGACGGATTACATACATTTCCGTTAACATCTATACAACGTGTAACGTTAAATTTCATCTCTTCATGTGCCTATTCTGAACATCTTTGAAGCGCAGAAATTGTCCGCCACGATTTCGCTTCCCTTGTTGGAGTTCAGAATAGAAAATACGCTTCGCTAATCTCTGTTCGGGCATCCTAGAGACATGCCCACACCACCTGAGCTGCCGTCTCATCAAGTAGGCTTCAATGCCCAAGACCTTGGCTCTCCTCAGGACGTTTGTGTTTCTAACACGATCAGACCATTTAATGCCCATAATGTAATTAACCCCGCCACTTGGGAGAAACGGGCACAAGATCGGCCTGAATGGAGACGTCGTGTGCAACAGCACATGCAGGCCTTCGAAGATAGGAGGAGGTTGGAATTGGACCAGAAGCGTGATGAACTCAAAGCTAGACTACCAACAGCTATAATTTATAATGTCGTTAATGGTGTCCTGACATGTCCGCTTTGTGCTCGGAGTTTTTCGGCCAAGGTTGGATATGCAAGCCACATGAGGGCGCACAAAAGAGCTGCAGATCTGAGCTCACAACCACTATGAGAGGCCAAAGATAGCGGTCGCTGTGGCCGAAATCGGCTAGATAGCATTATCATCATTATCATCATCAATGTTAAATGCGCAAAACCTCAGACACCCCAAATGTTTTTTAATTTAATTGACCTAAAAAAGTGAGAAAAAAATCATTAAAAAAAATTTTAAGGTTTTATGTGCAGTTTTAGTTTGTTTAAAATTAATATCTGCATTGAAATAAGAACTTTTATTATCCCATGTATGAGAAAATTTGATTGAGATACAACCATATTTTGTATTTATGTTTACCTATTTCGGCAGGTTTGGGCACGTGATAGCTTGACTTATTCATATATAGACAGTTCGAAATTTTAAATGCAGACTTTTTTGAAAAATGTAGGTAGCCTATACTAAAAAGTGGTTAATTGATTCTGCTCGTTATTCTGATCAAACTATTTTCAGGTTTTGCACATTTAACGTTACACGTTGTATTATAATACCTATCAAAATCCCTATATGGTTGCCAATAATATTTGAGAAGTTCCTTGATTCCTCATGCATCCTATCATCAGAACAGGATTTTGAAAAAAATTGGACTACTAAGCATTTTATTTAAATCTACCAATCAAAAAACTACACGCATTTTTATTGAACAATTCCTATTCAATCCACAAAGTATTTTGTTTATATAAATAGTAAGTATACACAAAAATAAATGGAAACAAACTAGGCAAATGTAATTAGAATGCTGGAGGCGGGCAGCCCTATCGCATGTTTACGTACCGCGCGGCTGTAGGCATATATTTCAAAGATACGGCCGAGTTACAATACTGTATGATACTATTACCGTGATAGAGAGTCGTCGGTTCGATGCCCAGGGGCCCGAGTCTGCTATTTTTATAAATTTGTCATTCCAATACGATCCCATTGTCATTTTGCTAAAAGTTCGTAATCTGCTAACTCATAATGATCAATCATTGATCGGTCAATGGTCTCGTAAGATAGTGATGGTAGAATGACAATATCAAGTTTATTAAAACCAATAACTGCACAATAACGTTCTAATGGTAGGTCACTGATCAAAACAAGTGTCAAAAGTTTTGCAAATTACCGCATACGTCAGATATTCATTTGTCATTATGTACGAGATTAGCATTTTAAGCCACTTCTTTCAATGAAATGTCAGTGGTTGACCATTGGAAAGTCATTATGACGCCATTATATTAGTAGATTACCAAAACTTATCAAAATCAACAATTATGAAGTCAATGACAGACCATTCTGACACTATTGTAATAGCAGACTTCAGGCCCAGGTAAGTAACATTAATTAAAAGAAATACATGTATGAGTTATTCATTATCTCGAGTAGGTTGAGCAATTTCTTAGGTATGTAAAACCGTTTAGTACAAACATTGAAAACTATATCACACTTATAATAACTTTTCACAATGGAGTGTTAAGTGCATTTTTGTTTAAAATACAGTTATTCTAGTGCTCTAGGAATTCCATAAGTTCCTTCACCCCTAGTCTTAAGGCCAGGTTATACTCATTTTGAACAAAATTCAATTTTTATTATTACAAGCTTTTATTTAGTTTCACCTGTCCCGATGTTTGTCTGTCATCAAATCTTGCAAATTAAATTTGACCCACTTCCCGGTTACCGATTGATTTGAAATTTTGCATGCACGTGAAAATTAGATGACAATGCAAAATTATTATAACAAGGAGCTGATCTGATGATGGAACTAGAAGGTGGCTATAGGAACTTGGTAGTTTTAAACGACACAAATCCATCGAGTTTGGACTCGTAAGATACGTCTTGACGAGTATTCATTAAATGGTATATCTAGCTATAAAGCTTACTATGAAACAATTGATTTTCATTAAAAGCTTGTTTTACTTCACATAAGCCTACAATGACACTTATTTTAACGTTAGAAGTTAGTGCACGGCTCCAAATTGGTCGTTTTCTATGAAGAAGAATCGGCAAGAAACTCCATGGTTATATGATCTTTTTTATACCTTTGGAAATCCACAAATATAAAAGAGAACACCAAGCGTCGGGTAAAAATCAAAACATGATGTATAAATTAATAATATAATTAATATAAATTTGTTGGGTCGATAAAAAAATCGCGTATCTGACCCTAACTTATTATTTTAGACTTTGATACAAAATACTCGGTGACTACAACCGACTCTTAAATAAAGTTATGCCCACTTACCCTATGTCAATATGCATATTTATATAGTCCGTTATATATATGAATATGGACTCTAAAAAATACTATAGAAGAAAAAAAGTATTTATAAATATTTAGCCTCGTTGACCTAGTCACAAAATATATAGGTACAGAAGTCAATCTACATCCTGTGCGCGCTCTCACAACGCACACATAGACACCGCCTCACGGACACAATATCTCGAAGCGCCTCGGCCCGCTCGTCGAACAGTTCCGGCTCAAACGCTCATTAGTGTGCGTCCACCGAGTGAAGGTATAAAAAAGAGAAGTACATACATGAGATTGTCTTCTGTACCTATCTATTTTGTGTCCTAGTGGAGGCAAACGCGACTACTGAGCGTGAAGTATTCGATTTTCGGGTCTGATAAAAAGTGCTACAAGGTTTTTTCAATTAGGAATTTCTCTGTAGCAGCTCTGAGTTTAAAAGTTGGAGGTATGAGACCTCTCGGCCTTCTAATAGCACGTAAAACCATTAGTTCTCTGCCTGATCTCTCTCCAGTCGTGTCGCGTCGCCGTCTGCAAGCCCGCGCCTACGGTAGCCGGAAATCTGGATCGGGATCCCAGCAGCTGGGGCGTGAGAGCCGCTGCTGAAGTCAAGAATAAATATTTCTGGGCAAGCGTGCTCCATCGTCGACCACATCATCGCTTACCATCAGGTGAGACAAAATCTTTACATACTCTTTGAGGTAAGATAGCGGTCAAGCGCGAACCTACCAACAATAATATCCGCCATCTCATTTCTACCACCGGACAAACCGACGTACGGCGAGTATCCACCCTTATGTTGTTGAAACCTCCACGGTCCGGACTAAGCGTTTCGCTTCGTCGTTTATACGTCGTACATCGAAGGACTGGAACAATTTGCCTGCTGCGGTCTTCCCGTCCGATTACAATCTGAGCGTCTTCAAGGCTAGAGTGAATAGGCTCTTTAAACTAGTGCGCCACCAACGATCACCATCAACGATTGCATCACCGCTTACCATCAGGTGGGATTGCAATCAAGTACGTAGTAAGTAGTTTATATCAGATAAAAATAAATAAAAATAATAATAATAAAAAAGAAAAAAGGTTACAATCAAACCGGATGTATAAAATCAATTTTATTTACTAAAAAAAACGTTCAACAGAACAAACACATTATTACAAGTTATAATGTTTGATGTTCAAATATGTTTGCATAGACCACACATATGTTTGCACAGACCGCACAACCAGCACAACAGTCCATCAAGATTGATCACACGTGACCAAAGATCAGGTGACTTACGATATGTCAATGCACTTAAGGTCAGGTTCTACTCATTTTATCTTTTTTCATCATCATCATTTCAGCCGATATACGTCCACTGTTGGACATAGGCCTCCCCCAAGTGTCGCCACAACGAACGATCCTGTCCGTCTCGCACCCATCGGTTTCCCGCAAAGGTCACCAGGGCATCACCCCACCTTGTTGGAGACCTTCCAACGCTGCGTCTTCCGCTACGCAGTCGCCACTCCTGAACCTTTCGGCCCCAACTTTTTTAAACCTCTGAAATTCCACAAATATAAAAGAGAACACCATGAAAAATTATTTTATTAAAGTTTACAATATGATCAACCGCCGGGTAAAAATCAAAACATGATATAAATTAGTTGGCTCAATAAAAAAAATCGCAAATCTGACCCTAATGCCTTGATCACACTTACCGAGCAAAAGGGCGGGAGAGTAAAATGTTGCTCGGCCGAGACAGTGATGTAAGCGAGTTGTAGAGGTAAGCGCACGGCCGATCACTCGGCGCTTTGTTTATACGTACCGAGCACTCGGCGGAGAGCACTATCGCGCCCGTTTACTCGGTACGTTGGTTCAAGGCATAACTTATGATTTCAAACGTCTACGAGATTACGTAACGGTAATATTTGAAAGTTACAAAAAATTATAAAGCGTGTTTTTAAAAAAGCCTCTTTAAAACAAAAATCTTGAATATTTATTGTTTCTTTATAAAAATAAATACGCTGTTACGGGGCCGCGATGTCGACATAGACCCGCGCGGAGTTCATTTACAAAATACTCAGTGACTACAACCGGCTCTTAAATAAAGTTATACCCACTTACCCTATGCCAATATGCATATTTTTAGACCGTTATATTTATGAATATGGACTCCAAAATACACTATAGATGAAAGAAGGTAAGTATTTATAAATATTTAGCCTTGAATAACATACCTAGGCGTAAAAAAATCTCCGGGTCGCTGTTGACTGGAAGTGTGCCCAAAAGACTGACGACATTGCCACGTTCTATGGCAATGACTATTCTTCTATAAAAAGTGATTTTAAAATAATAAATAATAAATTTCAATAAAAAAGTATTTGTCAAGTTAAAAAAAAGGAATAATGTAGAAAAATGTTCTAATTTTCAAATTGTGCACTGGACCCCACCCTCTATCATCTCTCAAAGGTTTGCTGGAAGAAAACTCATCCTTGAGTTAAGCTCGCCTATGTACATGAACTTTGTTATCCACCTATTTTATAAGTTTTTATAGTGTACAATAATGAATTAAAGAATTAAAGAAGAATTAAAAATGAAAGAAGATATAATTTGCTGTCTATTTATTCGTATAGGTACCAAAAATAAAATAAAATACCAAAAACGTCACCCAATTGATCTCCAAAGTTTTCTGATTTTCTCCCTTTTTGAGGAAACTCAAAAGGGAGAAATCAAAAGAGGAAAGAAAGGGAGAAAAAAAAGAAGAAAAGTAGAGAGAAGAGAGGAAGGGAGGAAAGGAGGAAATCAGAAGAGAGAGAGAAGAGGAGAGGGAGGGACCCTCAGCATTGAGGAATACGACGCAAAGAAGAAGAAGGGTGAGGAAAGTGAAAAAGTTTACTGACAAAAATATTAATTTTAATTAGAATTCGCGCGAAAACTTTTTTTTTTCAACTGTCACAGTTAGACAACAAAGCAAAGGTATCCCTTATTCTTCCTAACTCTCAGTGTTGCTATTGTCAAAACTACAATTTCCCCGAACCGGGATCGTCGCAGTCATGATTTTTTATGAATACTAATTTAAACTAACAACCGACTACAGTTTCCTTATTGATTGTCAAGTGTTAACTTCATTACGGCTAATGTCAATAAATCCTGTGTAAATACAACGAGTGGTCTCTTTTTATTCACAAGTCCAGTAGCTGTGCAAAACATGTGCATCTGCAAAAGGATGTTCTTTGAAATGCTTTATCTTACCTTTTATAACGATAATGTTTTGCTAAATTACTTTTAATTGTTACCTGCGTTCTAAAGAATCATTTGAATGGGAAATAAATTACTGTTTTATCCTTTCTGGTTACTGTATGTCGGTTTACATCGTAGAATGGTGTTTCATAGGGATTATTCTATTTATGCATCCTACCATGAGACAGATAATATTCGCATTATTGATTATCTAGTGGCCATGTTGCTCCGTAGCGTAGGTTTTTTTTTAGGCGGGATATTCATCTAAAAAGAGAGGGCGTGTCAGACTTTTACTGATTAAAACCTATTCCTTCCTTGTTCCAGGGCCCGAGGGTCTCTTTCGCATCACCTAGGCCCCAGTAGGTTTTAACTCTGCTGGGCCGCTACGGTTGCTGGCAACTCCTTGAAGCACGCTTGGATCACTACTTGCCGTCGACGACTTATGCTCGATTTGGACGATTACCGGAAGGTCGGCTTAGTGTCGAGATTTTCGAAGTACCTATGTATGAAGAATTTTTTGCGTCAGCCAAAAAGAATGGCGTTATGCTGCATGCCGTCTCTCCTGACACTTCCTTATGAAACATGTCATAGACACACTGCTGCTATTTTGGTAAGCTCTTGGGTCTGTGCGCTGGCTTCCCGGTCAAGGGACGCCATCGCGCCATGGCGGCGTAACCAGGTCATGACGTCAAAAAAATTATCATTGACTATGTGACCAACAGTGGCCAGGTGAGTTACACTGTTACTCATCATAATCCTTTCTGCATTTTCTTGGCTGCTTGCATTGGCAAAAAACTTTTTACAAAAAAAAAAAAACCGTACAATGTAAAAAACACTGAAAAGTACAAAATAATTTTAATTTGATTCTATGAGGAGTTCTGTTCCATATCTTCGAAGTTCATGATCAGATCATAACAATATTTCTATGGGACCAACTTGGAAGCATAAACTTTCAATAAAAAAAAAAAAACATAATTGGTAAACAATTGACCGAAGTATCGATGAACATACATACAAAAAAAAACATACATTCAGCCGAACATGGAACCTCCTCCTTTTCGAAGTCGGTTAAAAACTAGCGGCTGGTCCGTTGTAGTGTAGATACAACTAAAACACTAATTAGTTATAGCTACTACTACACCGGACCCCCTAATTATTATATTGCTGTTTCTTTCAGTTTCGTTCCAAGTTCCGGAGTCTGTTTCCTGATAGCTACAACCCAGGAATCTTTAAGTCGAGAGTGAATAGGTTTCTTCTAGGTAAGCGCGTTCCATCGTCGACCACATCGTCGCTTTCCATCAGGTGAGCTAGCGGTCAAGCGCAAACCTATCAATAAAAAAAAAAAGTTACATTCTAGCGTCTTTCTCAAATGTCAAAAAGGTCCTTTTATTTTTGACGAGTTTAAGTGTAGTGTAGTAGAAATAAAAGAAAAGAAACATGGAATTAATTTTCAATATTTAGTATATTTATTCAGCACATACAAGTTTACAAAGTAATAAAAATCACAATATTTTATAAACGTCAGATATTTGTAGAGACATGTACCAGTATACATTATTTTATTATTATTAGACATATTATGTTGCGGGTGTGCACGGAAATCAGAAAAAATTGGTAAAAAAAAACTAATACGCGTTTAAAAGACTTGCAAATTTTTCACTTAAAGAACGCCTAAAGGTGAATGCAGACTTATCCAAGCCGAACGCGTCGAACGAATAGAAAGAAAATAATTTTAGAATTCTTCATACTGTAAGTCCTTCCAGATTTGGGCGATTCGACGCGATTAGGTATGCGGGGTATCATTGAATTTCTCATAAAGAACTAGCTGCTCCCAGCGGCTTCGCCCGCGTGATAGCAGAAAATTATCCCAAGGGAACATACTACCGGGATTAAAGTATCCTATGTCCTATATCAGGATATGGTCTATCTGTGTACCAAGTTTCATCAAAATCGGTTTTGCAATTTAGGCGTGAAGACGTTATAAACTAACAAATTCACTTTCGCTTTTATAAGTAACGATTCTAAAATTCTTTTCGTTTGATGCTGTTGATGTTTCGGATAAGTGTATGTTAACCTTAGATAAGATTTTTTGTTCAAAACCGACTAGAAGGCTTAAACAAATGACTTTTCTGTTAGTGTTTATTTATTTATTAAAACTTCATGCAACATAAAAGTACAAAGGCGGACTTAATGCCTTAGGCGTTCTCTACCAGTCTGCCTAGGGTGGTAAAGAGAAAAACGTGTTACCTGCTGAAAAGTTACAAGCCAAGTGACGTAATAGGTAATATCATTACCATACATTTTTTACTTAGCGTTTGGCGGGAATGCAAAAAGAATAGTCATAATAATTATATTTAAGCATGTAGTGCGCTTTCAATAAGACTTTCATTTAGATGTTAGGTACATAGTTATGACGGATAACCATTAAGGTACCTAAACCTAAAGATTTTATGATTTAATACCTAAGATTAATCATTTGTTCTGGCGTAGTGGACACTGGAGGCAAAAGAGCGAGCCAAATAGAGCGAGCCTAAAAATGCCAAAAATCCCAACTGAAAAGTTTCATTGATACAAACTTATTTTAAGATTCCATCCAGAATTATTGTGTTTTCATTTGAATAGAAACCATTAAGTTTCTCATTTCTATTTTCTCCTGGACTTTGTGATCCCTGCTATTCACAAAAAAAAAACACAGTTTTAGGGAATTTCTGATTTCTGTTCATACCCGCGACTTTAGAGGCTTTAGTCGGAGTTCTGTTTACGTTAACGTGACCGAAACATTTACCGCGTTCAGCTCTCTGATTGGTTAATAGCTTGCAGCGAGCCAATCGGAGCACCGCTATGAACGTGTCGATAATAACATAAAACAAACTCGCACTAGGCTCTCCGGGTTTAAACACGTTTTAACGTTAGTTTAATTTATATAAAATACACAGATGACAGGCAGTATTGCAGTTATCTGTAGTCTAAGGTAATTCAAGTCGACGTTTGAAAGGCAAAAATGACTAAGCGACATTGTGTAAATATTGCAGGAGAGTGACTTAAAGCCGAAATGATTATTAATAGCACAAAGATTAAATAGTGCGAAGTAAAGTGTTAATACTCGTAACATAGTTTTAAATCATGTTTACTAACAAAATGATTTATTATAACTAATTATATATGTATGTTAGTCTATAAGGTATTTATGAAATGGGTAGGTACATGTTGCCTGAACTAAATTGATTATCATTATCATGATCATCGTGGTAATAGTATCTAAAACCGACCTATTCTATTTTTCTTTCTAAAAATTTTATCTTTACAGGATAGCGATTTAGACTCCTCTGTAAAATTTACCTACTCCATGTCGCTTAGTAATTTTTGCCTTTCAAATGTCGAAATGTTGGTAGTTTAACATTGTTTTAAATTGCCACCTACATTGGACTCTAACTACCGGTGGAGGTGTTTTCTTACTTTTACAAGTTGAGATCACCAAAAAAACGAATAGATATTCTAAAGTAATATAAAAACTGAAGTTACACTTTTCTTGATTTAAAATTACAGGTTATTTACACGAATAGTTTTCTTGCCTTATAAAATTAACGATTTATATATTTAATTCTATACATAATTTATACGCATAACTACCACAGACTACAGACAATCTTAGAATTGTATAAACTTCAGCAACATCTCATAAAATACTGTAAAAGGCAAACAATATCAACACTACCCGGTTAATTAGTGGGGCATGCACCGGACAATGTTGATACTGTTCTATATTAATTTATTCAACTTTTATCACTATGACGACGATATAAGGTCTGGGTATTACCTATTGTGAATTCCTTGCGGTATTATTAGAATGTTATCCGGTTAGTGTTGAAAATTACTAAATATTAAGCTAGTTTATTACACTAGTTTCTTAATCTAATGACACAAATGATATAGTTTATTCGCCAGATTGCTAATATTTTCATCATTAATCGGATAACGGTATCACTCAACACGATCATTAGCATCTTAGACACACATTTAATATTATAACTCCTATTTAAATACGAAAATGTCAGCATTGGCCAGGCAATGTAATAAGGTTGATAGCTCACGTTGTGCTTTGCCCGGGCAATATTAGCATGTACCCGTAAAGGAAATGTAAATATTGTATAATATAATAATCTTGTATTAGTATAAGTTCTAACATCATCCATCGAATAATTACAATGATTAATTTACTTACTTATTTTAATTACTATCTAAAAATTTGGTGTTCTTGTTGCATTATAACTAGAATTATATCTAAGTTAATCCGATATAAACAAATAAACGTGAGTAATCATTACAAAGTAGGTACTTATTAATAGTTTTATAAATATTAAACTTATATTCATGTAAATAAGCGTAAAACAGCAAAAATGTAGTTTCATTTCCCTAAATTAAATCATTTAATTCTGACATTTATGTTTACATAGTTTCAAATCAACATGTTTGATTTATTTTTATAGTATTATGACTTTATTTCTGTTTTTGAACATAGTTGATAACAAGAAGCTAGGGTAACACAAGAAGAAACACTATACAAAAATCAGAATCAGGAAAAAAAACATTTTCCTCAGTAATTATTCACTAGGCTAAAATTAAACACAGCGTTTATTTATTTCTACCGGCGAACTCACCTAAATTAACTACTTAAATATATAGTCATATAAATTTGCCTATAATTATACACTAGATCAATGACGTTATGTTAGTACCATTGCTGGACAGGCACGACCATTTTATTTTAGTGCTGAGGTAAATTAAACTCCTATTAATAGTGGTAATATTTTTAGGATGGTTACCCAGAGATTACCTATTTTTGGTAATGCTTTTGAGCATGGGTTTTCAAATATCGAAGTTGAATGAATTTTTCACTAAAAATATTTTACAAGAACATAAAATTATCTAGGGCATGCAATTCGACATACCTTTTTCATACAACCACTCTTACGCGATTATGACGTTATAACACATTTTTCGTTAGATATTTTGGAAATACAGTAGGTATATCTTGTGGATTTTATCTACGCTTCTATTAAAACCTGTTTATAAATTTTTGTAAAACTTATCCAGTAAAGACAAAAAAGTAGCAGATTTCAGAAGTGAAATCTGCTATTTTGCATGAACTTTGACACTTCATAATTTGCAAAAATTAAAAAAAAAATCAACAATAGAAGTCTTGCAAACTTAATCAAGATTCTAAATGACGACAGTTTTTTGTTAAACCGCTAAAATTTTTTGAAAAAAAAATCAAAAAATTTTAGCGGTTTAACAAAAAACTGTACATATTTCCTAGATCAAGTTTTATAGCACAAAATCTGGAACCCGTAAATTTGTAGAAAGTTACTTCTTACAATTCGGAAAAATCTTCGAGACTCGATTTGGGAATCAAACTATGTTTTTACATAGGTATACCTTGAGATTTTTTTACCGTTTTTTTTTTAAATTTGTGTTGAGATGTCAAGACAATAGGCTCTCTCGCATGGGTGTTAATTGTTAAACATAGCTTCTTGCTAGAGTATAGTATGTAGATATAAGTATGATACACAGTATCACATATATGTACATAACATATTATTATGTATTTATCAAAACATCTACCACAGAATAGAAATTAGCACGTCTGATAACTCTGAGAAATGCAGCGAGAACCACAGAATTTATTAATTTTATTATAATTCTTACAGGAAATCTCAACAATTTAGCACCTAGTTAAGTAACAATATACCTACTAACATATAATTGTCAAACAGCTACTTGCATAAACAAATATAATTTGAGTCATCAAAATCGGATGAGTCTATTTTATTTTTGCTCAAGTGGCGTAACTGAGGTACTCTTGACTCTCCTACATTTGTTGACATTCTAAATTTAAGGTCACATTTTCACTGTTTTTCATACAACCGCTCATAACTGATTATGACGTTATTACACATTTTTCATTAGACATTTTGGAAACACAGTATCTTGTGGATATTATCTAGGTTTCTAAACAGACCAATTTCTAAATTTGTGTAAAACTAATCCAGTAAAAACCTCTGAAAATGTCCAATTCTGTATGAACTTTGACACTTCATAATTTGCTTAAAAATTAAAAAGTCCAAAAAGTAATCGACTACTTTTCCAAAAACTTTTAAGGGTTTAAAAAAAAACAGCTATTTCCTGGAGCAAGTTTTGTGAAATTTTCGAGTAAATCTCGGAATTACCGAATACTAACAGAGATTTCAGGCGTTCTCTCTTTTTTGCGTTGCCTTTTCTTCAAACATCGCGTTATCGGAAAAGATAACGAAAATAAAGACAAAAAGCTGTCTTGAATCGACATGTATCGTGATCCTTTACATGATCTAGTAATGAAAAGCAATGCATTGTTTGTTTTTCGGGTAAGTACCTACGGAGAGATATTAGGAAAAGGTCAATGTACTTTATTCTACGGTTATCTGGCGCATTCTATAGATGAACAACGAGCTCAGGGGAAAAAACTGTTGCCCAGTTTTTACATGGGAAATCATGAAAGAGAGGTTACGGGATGGAGTGTCAGACTTTAACTGACTAAAACAAATTGAACAAGTTGCTATGTTTATTCGCCACCTATTTTGATAATATGTAAGTAGGTACTAGCTTTTGCTAGCGGTTTTGCCCGTTTACCTACATAAAATATAGCCTATGTCACTCAGAAATGTGGAAATAAAGCAGCTTTCTATATGTGAAAACATTTTAGCAATCGGACCAGTACTTTCAGAGATTACCTCCTACAAACAAGAAAAATATAAAAACAAAAAAAAAACTACCTTTTTATTATATTAGTGTAGATAGATTTAAAAAATAGGAAAAAAAATCTGGAGTTCAATAAGAGTTTTGACATGTGACATTCACCAACCCGCACTGGGCCCGCGTGGTGGATTACGGCCCATTCCCTCTCCTAAAGAGGAGGCCTGAGTTCCAGCAGTGGGAACATTAAAAAGGCTGATGATGATGAATAAGAGTTTTGGTAATCTAATCAAGTTTTGGGGCTCCGGGTAAAATAATTGAATTTGCCTTACACGGTCTTCCCGTCCGATTATAATTTAGATATCTTCAAGGCAAGAGTGAATAGGCGAATAATCAACTAGTGCGCCTCACCATCAATGATTGCATCACGACGTACCATCAGATCGCATCAAGCACTAGATTATCAATTAAAAAAAGATTGCAATAAAAATATTCAATAGAACGACTGACATTCGTGACCTTCAAGTACCTATAGATCTATTAAGGAGCCATAATCGACAGTTCATACGTGCATTCAACGTGAAGGCTAGCCAACCAACTTGCTGTCTATAGGGATAAAATTAATGAGGAAAACATTGAATATATTGGATATCTGACCCATTGTTCGTAATAGAAAGGTGAAGGATTTTATATCTGTGGCATTCAGTGGCGTAAGTACCATATCTACCATCTAAGGCCCGTGGAAAAATCTTTGGGTCAGGCCCCAGGAAACAGGCCAACTTGACAAGAGACGTTGAGCCCGGAACGACGAGACTGAACAACATTCCACAAGTTTTTTTTCAGGAGACGAAAATAAAATCAGCCTCAATTTTTGTGGAACTTGTTCAGTTTCGTCATTTCAGGCCAAAGAAAAGATGGATGGATGGTGTGAGAAGTGATATGAATGAAAAGGGAGTTAGTGATAGCGTGACGAGTGACAGGACAGAATGGAAGAAAAAAACATGTTGCGCCGACCCCAAATAAAATGGGATAAGGGCAGGAAGATGATGATTGTTCAGTTTCATCTACTGCGCACGTCCTAAAAGTTTGTGGAGAGCTGTCCCTTACATCTTGTATTAATTCTCTATTATTATTTTCAAGGAAATTTTGTTATTATGATTATTAGAACTTAATCTTATTAGAATTTAAGCTAGAACAGTTCCCAACACGTGTTGATGTTTCTGAGTAGAAAATAATTCAATGTTATTTTTACTATTATTTTCAAGGAAATTTTGTTTTTATGCTTATTAGAACTTAATCTTATTAGAATTTAAGCTAGAATAGTTCCCAACACGTGTTGATGTTTCTGAGTAGAAAATAATTCAATGTTATTTTTACTATTATTTTCAAGGAAATTTTGTTATTATGATTATTACAACTTAATCTTATTAGAATTTAAGCTAGAACAGTTCCCAACACGTGTTGATGTTTCTGAGTAGAAAATAATTCAATGTTATTTTTACTATTATTTTCAAGGAAATTTTGTTTTTATGCTTATTAGAACTTAATCTTATTAGAATTTAAGCTAGAATAGTTCCCAACACGTGTTGATGTTTCTGAGTAGAAAATAATTCAATGTTATTTTTACTATTATTTTCAAGGAAATTTTGTTATTATGATTATTACAACTTAATCTTATTAGAATTTAAGCTAGAACAGTTCCCAACACGTGTTGATGTTTCTGAGTAGAAAATAATTCAATGTTATTTTTACTATTATTTTCAAGGAAATTTTGTTTTTATGCTTATTAGAACTTAATCTTATTAGGATTTAAACTAGAACAGTTCCCAACACGTGTTGATGTTTCTGAGTAACTGTTCCAGTTATGGCAGACCAAATCTCAAAGAAATGCATTTTTGAGAAAGAACATACCTAAAAAAAATAAAAATATTAATTTACGTACGTTTCGTAGGTAGACCGTGCTACGCCAGAGCCTACGTAGTCGTAGAGCCTAAATAGCAACAAAAGGAGCAAAAGGGTGCAAAAAAACGTTAAAAAGACGTTTATGTCACATTTCTCATACATTTGCAAAGGGAATCAAACCTTGACCTAGGATCATGCGATTTGGCAAGAAGCAATGATAAAAGCTGCTATTAAAACGGAACTACATCGTTGTATATACAGGGTGTAACACCCTTTATTATCTCAAAGTACCTAATGATTGTTGCTATTTATGTTTGAAAATAAATTAATAATTATTATTTGTTCACTTGTTTACTTAGTTAACAGCAATCTTCCTTTCTTAATGATATCTAAGAAAGGGCTTCGAGAGGTTTGAAATAAAATGCATTTTATTTTCAAGGAATGTATATAATTATTTAATAATAAAACAATAAAAACATTTTGTACACAAAAAAAACATAAGATAGGTACACTTTATTGTAACAGCTAGTATAATGAAAAGTTTGTCTAGATTTAACCCAGACTTTAGCAAAATTTACAAATGTTTTCGTACATATAAGAACATAATTACGTTGTGAAAAAAAAGATAGGTACACTTTATTGTAACAGCTAGTATACTGAAAGGTTCGTCCTGATTTTACCCAGACCTCAACAAAATTTACAAATGTTTTTCGTATATTTATGAACATTATAATGTGAAAAAATAAGAAAGGTACACTTTATTGTAACAGTTAGTATACAGAAAGGTTTGTCCTGATTTTAGCCGGACTTTAGCAAAATTTACAAATGTTTTCGTACATATAAGAACATAATTATGTTGTGAAAAAATAAGATAGGTACACTTTATTGTAACAGCTAGTATACTGAAGGGTTTGTCCTGATTTTAGCTAAACTTTAGCAAAATTTACAAATGTTTAAAAAAAGGTTTGTGCCGTACCTATCGTGGGTTTTATTTACAAAATCAGATTTGTCCCGTAAGATATTATCCACAATGCACAAACCCAGACTGATATCTGCCCCGTAAGATATCATTCCCAATGCACAAACCCAGTCTGATATGTGTCCCGTAACATATCATTCACAAATGCACAAACCCAGACTGATATCGATCAGATATCAATGCAGACGCCAAAAGGCGCTACCACGCTACCGTTTCGTCCCCGATAGCCGTAACGCCCCCGATAACAGCAACGAAAGAAGTAGCAAACGAGATACATAAACGGTTAGGCGTCCCGTCAAAACGTGACCCTCATGCGAGAGCTCCGGATCACCATCACATTCAAACACAGTCGTAATCCACATCCACACCCCAAAAACGTTTACTCGTTGCGCATCCGTTTTCGCCCACGTATATCTACGCCTGGGAGCTCTGTTGCAGAATGCCAAATTCTCCAACAGTCCCCAAAACAAAGATATGCGTCACACGTGATGCACCTTGAGTGAACGGTTTTGGATTTCTTCTGCCGTTGACAAATCACACATCTCTTTTTATTCTCACGTCCCATCAAGTGCTCTGGCTCGTGCATGATATTTCGCCTCAGCCTCATGTTTTCCACTGGTGCCAGACTGATCTCTATTGAACAGGGGCGATGCCGTTTAAATAGAGATTGAGCAAGCGCATAGCGGAACTCACGATGCGTCACAGGCAATCTATCAGTACGTTTCAGAGAACTTTGGTACATCACAAGCGCATTATGTATACTCACATTCAGTAGCCTTTTAAACATTTTCATGTACCATTTCACGCCTCTCTTTCGCTCCAACAGGTACATGGAGAGTTTTTGATCTTTGAGATCAACACCCCCCATGGACTTGTTGTAATCTTTTATACATACCGGTTTCACAGTCGGTTTACCAGCCCTAGTTCCATTATAGGTATCGGGTCTGTGATAGGTGGATATTATATTCACCATCTTGGAGTCCATCCATGCAATGATGGATACGTCTCCAGAATGGCGAGATATCATATCCCCTTTCTTCACTTTCTTCGATACCTTTAAGTCACTAGGGACGTTTCGACGGTTCACACGAAGGGTTCCTAAACAATCAAAGCCCAAACTCTTGAGGTATCGTGCTAATGATGGACAATTATAATAATTATCCATCACCACACAATGCCCCCGATGTTCAAGACCTTGCAATAGTTCAAGAACCACTTTCGTGCTCTTCCCCCCCAAATCGACGCCAAGTGATAGATCACCGTTGGAACTGTCATCCTTGCCCGTGTAGATTTGGAACCTAGCCATATAGCCAGTGCGGGACTCACATAGCTCATATGACTTGATTCCAAATCGCGCAGCCTTTGACCTTATTGTTTGGGCCCAGGACAAGCGGCCCTTGAATAAGGTCAAAGACTCGTCGATGCTGATGTCAGGTCCTAGGTTGTACAAGGCTTTGAACTTTTTTCCGAGATGTTCAATAATAGGTGCCAACTTACCCAGCCTACGTGACACCCCTGCTGAAGAAGATACTCCAGATTGAGACAACTGCTGACTCTGGACAGCGACATTGTCTACAAAGTGAAGACACTTATTTAACAGAGTATACCGATTAAAGGACATAAGATTTCTGAACCCCGGTAATTGGAGAACTTCGTCTGATGTCCAATATTCAGTTATCGACGTACGCGGGTCGATAGCCATATACATCAACATCGCGAAAAAAACCATTATTTCGTCTGCATTAGTGTCAGTCCACGAATGAAGGCGAGATGATGGTTTCAAAGTCCCTGCGTTACGCATGCACTCGATTGTCTGATGGGCATATCGGTTAGTTTCCGTGGCGATCAACCTTATGATATCCTCATCCCATATGTCGGTGAAGGCATCATAAGGCGTCTCGTAGTCTTTGATTGGCCCAGGGGTAGGACCTGAGAACTCCCCACGAACACCCCTAAACGAATCAAAGTCCGGTGACCACGTGAAAATAGCCGAGGTACCCAAAAGAGAATCGGCAGCGTCATCCATCCCCGTATCGATCTCGTTTACAAAATCTTGTAACGGTTCGTCTAACTCCTCGGTGTCAGGAAGATCCCTCCCGACAACTGGCATGACCGGGACATCGAATTCGTCATCGAAGTCGCTGTCCAATTCACTGCCATCACGCCTAGGCACCGTCTGTGAAAGTGCTGTCACCGTCGAAGTCGATGGACGAACGTCAACTTCGGCAGCGACAGTCACCTCAGATCTGGCGCTAGGCGCGAGAGGAGCAAGAAAAACCGTGTTGCTGTTCGGCGTGTCGCTAGCCCCCGGCGTGTCGCTGACTCCCGGCCGCTCACCAGCCCTCTCCGGCTCGCTGGCCCCCGGCAGGTCCCGCATCCACCTCTTGACATGCCAGGGATGAGACTGCAGCAGCTCCGATGCTTCATCCTCTGACATGTCTAATGCCTCCACACGCTCAACCACTTCGGAACTATGAATAAATACAATATCGTAAAAATATAACCATATTACCATATTCGTTGCCACCCACGTACCATGGAGATATTCTAGGAAGGAGAGGTAACTTACCAGAGAGACAAGTCCAGGCTGGGTTGCCTGGCTTGTCTAGCTTCTCCGATGCGCAGGTGACCACCTGGGGTCTGCTCGAGTAGCACGGAGTCGCGCACATTGAGCGACCCTCCAGGTGTCGCCTGAACGGTGAGCGCGTGGAGGCTAAAGTAAGAAATACAAATTACTCCACTGTAACTAAATAAATATAGTAGGTAACGCTATGAAAAAGAAACTTACCGTGGCGTTGGGGAATCCAGGTCGCGTACCGGGGTGGCCCTAAGACTTTCCAGTAATAGGGCCCGCCGAGCCGCGCTCTGCCGGTTTGGCCCGCGTTCTATACCCGCTACGGGGGTCACACTCCTGGACCGCTCCGTAGCGGCGTATTTCGCCATCCTAAAAACAATATGAAACTTCACATAAGTAAACAAAAATAATAATAATATTTTTTATATTTTTAAATGTTTTTTATTTAAATATTTAGTGAATAAAGGAAATAATAATAACAAAAAAAAATTGGGAACATAAACTCCACGTAATACATATTACATTCAGATATAAGTAAATCGATATTATGAAAATAATATAAACGATAGATGTTTACATAATAATAAAAATCCAACCAACATTTGAAAATAATAATCTTTTTTGCAGACAGTACTTTGTGCCGCCAACTGCCATTGCGCGTCGCAGTTGGCGCCAATTTTAACGACTTTTTCTCTTTGACACACAGTTATGATTCAATACGTGATAATATTAGTATATATTACTTTTATTTTGTTCATAGGTAAATATGCTAACTACTTATATTGTATTTCAAACTATTTACGAGAATATTTGTAGCAAAAACATGCCATAACACAACGGCCATTATGGAAAAAAATGTTAAGTCTAAACTTTCGTTACTTTTTTCGCCTGTATAATCATTACTTTTTGAAAAACAAATACTCAATAAGGAATCTACACTTATTTCTCAGTAATTCTATATAGATTTTTACAAGAAAACTTACCGTTTTCTGCCAGTATTCATCGTTTGTTTCGAGACACACACACACACAAAATTCGCACTCGCGCCAATCGTCAGACGTGAAATGTCAGATGAAGTTATTTATTTTTTAATTCGTTCAAAATAATGTTGCTGCTGTTGAAATATATTAAAATAAAGAGTGAATGAACCATTTCTTTCATATAAATACAGAACATATTGCTACTTGCAACACAACCACAGATATTTAGCGACCAATCCTGACCAAGCCCTTAAGTTCCACTGTGGGACTTAAGACATTTGGAGCCTTTTTTCTTAAGTCCCACTGTGGAACTTAAAGCATTTAAAGAGTTAAGGCCACTTGGACCGGGGCCCCCACTAGGCCAGGGGCCCTTGGCAGCCTTCCCATCCTATAGTCACGCCCCTGGTGGCATTGCCTTTCAAGTCTTCATTTTATTTTGTATCTTTATGTCAATCAATCATTATGTCTAGGTTTTTGGCGGGATTTCTTTGAGTGCAGTTCTCTGGCTATTTTAATTATTCGCAAATTGATTCCTAATGGATATTGTAATGTAAAATTGGTGTAGCTTTGTATCTCAAGTGTCGACACAACTTGGCAAAATTGAGCTGAGATTTTTATTTTTTCAAAAATACTTAAAAAGGTCACAAGTTGGACACCACCGACACTAAGTACAACACAGATCATGGCTGGTCATAGCGGGCACTAGGTGCCAGCAAACAGCTAGCTGCACGTGCAAAACTACCCCTCAGTCACCTGGTTGGTCCTTTTTTTTCGGTGGGAAAAATCATCCAATGACAATCCCCGCTCTTGGGCGGAGCAGAAGATAGTGTAAGACTCTTACTGACTAAATACCCACCCCGTTCCTTCTAGCCTCTTCATACCGGGGCTCTAGTTTCCTTTCGGATAACCCTGGCCCCAGTAGGCAGCAAAATGGAGCTGAGAATTTTATTGAAGTTTGAAAGTTGACTTAAACATTTGCTGACTACATACACATTAGAATGTGTACATCCATATTCTAATGTTAAACAAATTAATTATTCATACGAAGAGATCACTCAAAGGACTTAGTATCCGGGACAAAAACATTAAAAAAAAAACATTGTTTTATATTTATTCTGTTTCTGGCGGGATTTTTGCAAGTGAAGTAAAATATATTGTCATAATTTAGATTGGCATAACGAAATTCAGCATAATAATGGTCATTACGCATAATAATATTAGGCATAAATGTTTTGCCATAATGCTTGTTGCTATAAATACTGCTACTTCGCACTTCTCAATCCCTTCTTAGTTAACTAAAAATAATGTTGTGTACTTAGCCCAGTTATATCGACACTCGAGATACAAAACTACATCACAAATATCCACTAGGAATCAATTTGCGAATAATTATAGGCCCCTTGGTCGAATTTGCTACAAACCACGCGCAGACTTAGTCCACCACTGGACTACGGTAATAATATCATACAGTATTCCAACTTTATACAAATGGACGAAACGCGAGCTATACCTTACGCGCCTCGGTCGTAGCATGGTCTCGGCATGTAGACAGTCGCGGCCGTCGCAACTGTGCCGCACTGACGAACGGACACGACGGTTTTTTTTAACAATAATCGCGCGATTATTGTTAGTTTGTATAATTCAAAGTAAAGACGTGGTATTTTATTATTAATAATAGTGGTTTATTGTACTATGTGTATGAATAGTACTAGAAAAAGCATTTTATTTAAATCTACCAATCAAAAAACAACACTTATATTTATTGAACACTTCCTATTCAATCCACAAAATATTTTGTTTATATAAAAAAGTAAGTATATTTACAATCACAAAACTAAATGGAAACACAAAGTAGGCAAATGTAATTAGATTGCTGGAGGCGGGCAGCCCTATCGCATGTTTACGTACCGCGCGGCTGCAGGCATTTATTTCAAAGATACGGCCGAGTTACAATACTGTATGATACTATTACCGTGACTGGACCCAGCCCGAGTCGTCCACGGCGCGTATTCCTTGCACAGACGTGCATCTACTGGGCCGCTCCGTTTTTGCCGTTATAAGTTATGACGTTGACAGAGAGACTAATGTCATATCGACAAACTCGTAGAGGCCCAGCAGGGCCGGTGCCCGCTAGGGCTATGGGGAATTTCTGAAAAGGAAATCCTGCCAATTAAACCTTTTTAACTTTTTCAATAATTAACCCTTCAGATACCGTCAATTAGAGACACAATAGTAAGACAATAGATGCGCGGCCACCGGTGGTCGCTTGGGGATTCATGAATTAATTAATTATTTTAATGAAATAAGTAACTACTAAAAAACTTTTAAACAGTGCGTGTTGCTAGTGATGACTTGTGGGTCCGAAACGTGGTCGCTTACAATGGGCCTTTTAAGAAGACTCAAAGTCACCCAAAGGGCGATGGAAAGGGCTATGCTCGGAGTTTCCTTGCGTGAGTGTGGCGCGTCAGCAACAGGACGTCAGCACAGCGGGGCCCAATTTTTGAATTTTTATTTTTTACTTGCTGTCCCCAGCGGCTTCGCCCGCGTGATAGCAGAAAATTATCCCAAGGGAACCTACTTCCAGGATAAAAAGTATCCTATGTCCTATTCCAGGACAAGGTCTATCCGTGTACCAAGTTTCATCAAAATCGGTTTTGACATTTAGGCGTGAAGACGTAACAAACAAATAAACAAACTCACTTTCGCTTTTATAATATTAGTAAGGATTTTGACGACAAAGATATTATGATTAGGTAGTAACGTGTACGAATATAACCCCTTATTTGTACTAATAAAAAAATAGGGGTATACCTACCTATATGAAAAAGTATGTCAAGTCGCTGTCGATAACCACCAGTGGTTGTGGTCGGTAGCCCATTCGTGTCGAGCCTTATATCATTGCATGTTACGTACTTACGTTACACCAGTCTGTACTCGGTTTTATAATAGAATAGCATTTATTCGGCGCAAGCAACACAATATACCACAACATAAAATAATAATATTAAAAAAAAAGAGTACAGAAATACAATACAGTTGCATTGAATGTGCCCGAACCGAAAGGGTCACCACTCAGCAATTGCTGGGCGTCAAACACCCCGCGCTGATTTTCAGATAGAACTCCGCAGTGACGCATGGATAATCATCATAATCTTTACATACTGGCGCACTCAGAGACGCCCATTAACGCTAATCTCTGATTTACTAATTTTGTCATTGAATAATAGTCTATATCTTTATGATGTTAAGTACCTTAGGTTTTGCTATAATTGACATTAATTCATGAATCCCCAAGCGACCACCGGTGGCCGCGCATCTATTGTCTTACTATTGTGTCTCTAATTGACGGTATCTGAAGGGTTAAAGTAAAATGACGTCTCTGAGTGCGGCAGTTAGATCCTTATTCAACTGCGCAATACACAAAACTACAAATTGTCAATCACCTGGGTACATTCCCGTCAAATGTGTTTACTTTATAAATTTTCACATCAGTCACCTTGTAAAGTGTTAAGCAAAAATACGTTAGTAAAGATTTCCGTAAAATATCACACGCAAATGTCAGATGAAATCTGTTTTTTTATACTCGACAGTACTTTATTCGAGTTAAGATTAGGCATTTAATTTATTTACTGTCTGTTCAGCCGATTTTAATAGAAGTTAAAATTCATAAATGATAAATAATCTTTGTTTTGTTAATAGGTTTTCAAAAAACCATTTTTAGACGTCAATATTGTTTTCAGTCAATTTTAACGAGATGAGGCCGGTGTTTCCTAGCTGATTACCCTGAGAAGAAACACCGAAACAAACGTAGGGGACTTTATGCACAAGGATGACATTATTTTTTAAGGACTTCAATCTCAATCTCAATGAGCATGTCAGCCCCATCGTAACCTATAACCTCGTAACGTAAGGAGTTGTCAGCAACAGGAGGGGCCCATCTGGGTCGAAGCCTACCGGGGTCGGGGTTATCCGAAAGGAAACTAGAGCCTCGGTATGAAGGCTAGAAGGAACGGCGCGGGGTTTTTAGTCAGTAAGATTCTGACACTGTATCCCGCTCAACCCAAGAGCGGGTTTTGTCAATGATAATTTTCACCGTCGACAAAAAAAAAGCCCCATCGTAACCTAAACTAAATTTAATAAAACAACATAACTTAATCATCAATCTTCCTGCCCTTGTCCCGTTTTATTTGAGATCGGCGCAACACGTTTTTTTTCTATTCTGTCCTGTCACTCGTTAAGCTATCAGTAACTCCCTTTTCTTTCATATCACTTCTCACACAATTCATCCATCTTTTCTTTGGCCTGCCTCTCCCCCTCTATCCATCCACATATAAAACCTCTATCCATCCACATATATACAGAGTTGACAGTTTCTCAGCTGTCATACGCAAAAAGAATGCGTCTCTTCTCGCCAGATTGCGTGGCAGTAGTAACAGCCTCCTGAAAGTGATTGCTGATAGACATGATGAGAGCCCCATAGTGCGGCATCTCATTAAAAGCACATTATCTGTAGTGGCTTATACTTACTAACATAGTTTATAAGTTAATAATTGTTACTAACATTCAGTATTGTTTTTGTTGTGATTTGTTGTGTGGGCTATGTTGTCCGTAATAAAAATATATTATTATTATAAACTCATAACTTTTTTAGCAACATACGTTTCGTCTCTCCTTTTCACATGACCATACCAAGACAAACGATTCCCTTTCAACTTTTCAGTCACTGGCGCCACTTTCAAACTTCCTCTAATATACTCATTTCTCACTTTACCCATTCTCGTCACACCACACATCCATCTCAACATTCTCATCTCCGCTACGTGCAATCAATAATCAACACAATTGTTTTACCAAGGTTGACCTACCGCATCACTTCTAGGATTAGCCAGGCTTTCAAAAAAATAACCTATATGAATTTTATCATTAAAAGCAAAATAGTGGTCACAATACCAACTATTTACTGCAGCCGTTGCTTTAAATGTCATCCTTATGCCTATGAAATAGAAGTTCAAATCGCTTGAACGGACAGTTATAAAAGATTTTCATAAATGTCTAATGCTATTTTGAACAGAGTATAGTGTAATGAATTTGGTAGTTCACGTACCTACGTATGTGTGTATGAATGTTTATTTGTTTGACAATTCCTTCTTCCCCACTTAAGCGACCTCTTACACCGATTCAACGTTCAGGGGTATGAGGGAATGGGATGCCCTCACGTCCCGGACCATGGAAACATACGTACTCCGTGATTATAAAGATTATGGTCTAACTGTGAGCCAAATTTCATTTAAATCCGTTCATACTTTTCAGCATGAATGAGTATCAAATATAAATCGACACTAATATAATAAAGAGGTAAAGTTTTTTTTTTGTTCGTAGGAGGCAATCTCTGGAAGTCCTGGTCCGATTGCTAAAATTTTTTCACCGATAGAAAGCTGCTTTATTCCTGACTAACATAGGCTATTTTATGTGCGCGGACGAAACCGCTTGCAAAAGCTAGTTCGTAATTTAACAAATTTTCGCCTTAGTGTGATATGTCGAGTTTGGAATTTAATATCTAAAGATTTAACGCTTGAACACTTTACGCATATTCCAAAAATATATAACTGGTTAATCAATAAATTTTTCACACCTACTCGAAAACAATGATATTTATTTAAAGTGTCAAGGTAAGTAAAGGTAAGTCAATAAACAACGAAATGAGACAGCTATGCTTATAGACCTAGAAGCTACCTGCCCAGGGCTCGGGCTAGTAAGGAGCTAATCCGGTCCGAAAGAGAGGCTATGGTAGAGCGTACGAATATCTGACTTTAAGCAATCTCCAAATAGGGTAAAGTCAATCTGGTGGGATTCAACGCCGCCAAAACACAAGCTTGTCTGTTCACCGCTAAAAAGAGCCCGTTCACCTTAACTCCTGCTTTCCGGAATATATCCCTGAAGTAGACAGACCGTCTTCAGCTTTTGGGAGTTGAAATTTCCTCAGACCTGAATTTTGGGCGGTTCATTGAGTCCAAAGCCAAGGTTAGAAAACTCAGCGTTCTTGCAAAGGTCCGGCGGTAATTCACACCGGGACAGCTTTTAATGCTATACAAAGCATTGGTCCGTTCGTGTGTGGAGTACAGCAGCCACATATAGGCTGCTGCTGCAAACTGCCACCTGGTAGCATTGGACTCCGTGGAAAGGGGGCGAAGAGGCTGATTGGTGATCCAGATTTGGTTAAAGTAAGTCCAACATTCAAAGCCTTGAGCACAGTCGTAGGGTAGCCAGCCAGCCTTTCGGTTTTTACAGGATACATTTTGGAGAGTGTGCGCAGCAATTGCATGACTTGATTCGGCTGCGAATATCCTATTGAAACCTCTACGGTCCGGACTAAGAGTTTCACCTCGTCGTTTATACTGCGTACGTCGACTGGAACAATTTGCTTGTTGCGTTCTTCCCCGGCCAGGGTTAGTTTCGAGAGGTAGCTCAGCCCCGGTATAAAGGAACGAGGTAGGTTTTTAGTCTTTTAAAGTCTGGCACTATCTCCCACTCCGCCCAAGAAGGGGTGTCATTGATGATGATTTTCCCACCAAAAACCAACGATACAAACTCCTGCCTCTCGAGGTCTTCCCCATCTACTTTTCCTATCAGCAGTATCTTTCCCAGGTTATCACCTTCCAAAAGAAAGTTATTCGTCGAGGTCACGACCCTCAGCATTGAGGATATACGACGCAAGGAGAGCCAGTCAGTCGAGCTGACCCAGTAAACAACTGACATAGGTATCTGTTACGTCCATTCTCTGTAAGAGTATGACACAGATGCTTAACAGGAAGCTTCTGGCATACCTAGAAGCTAACTACATCCTTAGTGTTCGATGATATGGTTTCTACCAAAATAGATCTGCTGGAAATCTTCTAGCGTATGCCATTCACGTTTGAAGGGGCCATCGAGAAGCACGGAGAATCTCTTACCGTCTTTCTTGATATCTCGAAGGCTTTCGACAGGATCTGACACGAAATCCATATAGCTAAGCTTCCTTCCTTCGGTCTACCCACTAGTCTGTGTGATTGGATCGCAGACTTCTTGAGGGATCACTGCATCTTAGCGGTAATTGATGGTTGCTCGATCGATCAATAGGATATTATGAAGGAGTCCCTCAGGGGTCAGTGCTCTCGCCACTATTGTTCTTGCTACAAATAAATCATTTGAAGCTCGATGCCTTTGGGTATGCAAACAGCACTGTTGCTAAGAGTTATGACTTCGATGCACGAGCTAGTGGGTCACTGATCCGGTCTCTCCAAGAGCCTATGGTTGAGCGGAAAATAAAGTTACGGTTTTTATATTTACTAAAACCACCGGCATGAAAAATACTCGAGCCTTGAGCGATTTTCTGAAGTTGTTTACTTCCCAAATTGTACAGTTGTTTGTGCACAAGGTGTAACGGACTTATTTACAAATCAATAGATTCTCGCCTTGTATATAAAAAGAGGTCAAAACGTTGACTCGCATGAAGAAAGCGTGAACTCCTATAATCCAAATATTTCGTGTGGATAGACATAAAAGTGTACTTCAAGTTTGCGTCCTGCCTGAAGAGCCTCCTATGACAACATCGTTAAAAAGAATTTTGTTAGTCACTCGAGTGTCGACAAATACGAATTCTATATATATAAAAAAAACTGACTGTCGGACATATCATCGCACAGCCAAAACTAAACTGGACTGGGAATGTGAAATATTGATCCAAGGTTTGCTTTATGACGTAGACGAGCGCTGTGAGAAGACAGGACCCAGCTGGGTCGAAGCCTTCTGGGGCTAGGGTTATCTGAAAGGAAACTCGAGCCCGGTATGATGGCTGGAAGGAACGGGGTGGGTTTTTAGTCAGTAAGAGTCTGAAACTATCTCCCACTCCACCCAAGGGCGGGTTTTGGATCATTGGATGATTTTCCCACCAAAAAAAACAGCTCACGGACACGATATCTCGGCTTAATCGCTCGATCGAACTCGTACAGTTCAGCGCAACACGCTGACCCTAGCGCGAACGCAGAGCGTAGGTATAAAAAGTGAAGTACGTACATTAGATTGAGTTCTGTACCTATCTATTTTGTGGTGATAGTCTCTCTATATACTACGAGTATGTACTCTATGTAAATATGATCCTCGCTACAGATACTCGTCTATAAGAAACTCATACACTTGAATGTTTTTGCCTCTCGACGGGCGAAAAACTAACTCTACACATATTGAAATAAGTTGTTTATTTTTAATGCACTAAAATAGTCAAGCGCGCCTGTCCCTACAAAAAACCAATTAAATATTAAATTACACAATCATATTCATCTAAAAAAAAAATGAAAGAAAAATAAATCAAAAAGAAAATAATTTTGTACTACAATATATTTCACTGCATTAATTTAAAAAAAATACACATACACACATAGTATGATATACATTAATATTTTATTTATTTATTTTTAAATGCCTTCTAAAATCTTCATAACCTATTTTTACAAAGAAAAAAATAAATAAAAATAAAAAATCTATCTACTTACAAAGAATAAATTATTACTCCTATATTTCTATTTATAATCTAATAAAATATTAATTTAAAACTATAAAATACACAACGAATTCGCTTAGTAAAGAAAAAAATTGTGCGATTCAAGAAAAAAGACTAAAAATTATTCTACACACAATTATTTATTATTGATACTGGCAACATTGCTTGTTTTTTTTGGCAAAATACTTTCTTGTCACTGGCAACCCTAATCTTGGATTTTGATGGCTATCAAGTACCTATATAATTTTGGTAATAACAAAAACATACGCCAACGCTCCGCCTAGGTTTGCACAAAAATACTCCATCTCGTCAGCTCTTCTGCCACCTATGGGGATTGAAGAGCTAAACGAGATGGAGTACCCAGTCGCAAATACACGACCCTGGCGAATAGGACACGGTAACACTCATCGGACCAATGCGACGCAAGCGGCTAAAACTAAATATAAAGAAGACAAGATTATCTTTATGGCAATAAAAAAAGAGAAGTTTAATAACACCAAAAAATCTGAAGTATTAGTACATAGTTGCCAGTACAAAAAACAACAACACTATAAAACCAGTGTTGCCAGTTCTAATAATATTATTATTTATTTTTCGTCTTTCACACATGATGACTAACACAAAAACTTAACTCTAGAGTAAAACGAACAAATGTCGGCCATGACTTCATTGGTAATAAATATTTTTACTAGCACAGAAAAACTGGCGACTTAAGGGCTATATTTCACCGGGACACCATGGCGGCGCGACCTGTCGCTGCTTCCAACAAAATGTATACAGCCCTATAGAGGAGTAACTCTCTGTAGAGACCTGGTGTCCGTTTAGTTGCGCAACTAATTTAGTGGTGCGACCAGCTCGGACGTGTGGCGACTCTGGTGTCTAGTTTGGTAGCTTAGGGCTATATTTCACCGGGACCCCAGGGTAGCGCAAGTGGTCGTGCCACCATGGTGTCCCGGTGAAATATAGCTCGAAAGCCTATTGTCCACCGACGCGTAGCTTCATAGACGCTTATTCGTCATTATACTCTTGGTGTACGCCTGCGTGAAGCTTTCATACAAAACTATGAAACTGTCGACGAAGCAGCATTGAGCAAGACGTTGCCATCTGCTATGACCTGTGAACAGAGGTATACCAAGCGTATATTGACGAATACGCGTCTATGAAGCTACGCGTCCGTCCCAAACGAGCCGGAGCTCAGCCGCAAACACACGACCCTGGTAAATAGGACCCGCAAACACTCGTCGACCCAATCCGACGCAAGCCATTGAAGTGTTAATGTGTTTTATTTTATAGCAGTAATGGCCGACACTAGTCCGTTTGTCTGTCTGTCTATCAGCAACAATGTTCTACTAAACACAGTGCGCTAAAACAATAAAATATTTATATTTAACTCAGCTCTTTTACATCACTTGTGCCTGAAATTATGTGTTTTTTATTATTTTTATAGTTTTTGGGGGGTACTTGTGAAAACTTACTTTTGGAGCAAAATACAGGTATAGTCTGCGAACTTTTTTGTAAAATAAAGTTCCAACTGTTTAGTGGAAGGTTTTTAAAATTCAACATTAATTGCTGAATTATCGTTTTTAATCTACCAATTTTAAGACGTAATTAGACGTAATTTTACGACGCAGAACAATTAGGTAGGTAGATAAGTACATGACTTTGCGGCCACTTAATGTTTTAAAAATTTATATTAGGTATTTATCGCCGGACGAAAGACTAGACTAGCGATATGGTCGAACAACTTTAGCCTTCCCTAGGGAATAAGCAGCCCGAGCGTGCTCGGACAGAGCGGCGCCGACTTTAGCGCAATTGATGAGCGTTGGTATGAAAAGTGAAGTACATGCATGATTGATTTCTGTACCTATCTATTTTGTGCCTTTGTGTTATTGACGTGTATCCATGGTGCGTGCGCGCGCTGCCTGCTTGCCAAAACGTGGCGTCTTTGACAGTGCCTAATAAACTATAGCACAACAAATCTAAGAAGTACCGTTTGACGTTTTCACTTTTCTATAAAAATAACTTTGTATAAGCGTAATTCACACTATTTTTATTATCTTTTCTGAATTATGACGCTATTTTCAGTTTTGTTACAGCATAGGTATACAATTGTTGTTCAAAAAATTAAAATTTACTTAACTGTCAATGGATACTTCTTAGATTTTTCGGGGCATTTAGCATTCAACAAAACAATGGTGGTTTTTTATTTCGGTAGCCGACATATTACTGGCGCATGGCGACGAGTTTACCCGCGTTTAAAATTAAAGAAAATTCGTAAAATGTCGAATATCAACGGAAATCTCTCAAGTTTCGATCACGATGTCCAAGAGTTTTATGCAGAGGCCAACTTTTTTTTCTGTTTCCTCAAAAAAAAATCTTGTTGTTAAAAAAGTTTTAGACTTGCCCTTACACCCTGTATAATATTACTGACTGTGACTGCCATCAACAGGTGTTGTCACCTTTTTTTTTTTTTTTTTTTTTTTTCGACGGGGAAAATCATCTTATGACAAGACCCGCTATTGGGTGGAGCGGGAGATAGTGTCAGACTCTTACTGACTAAAAACCCCGCGCCGTTCCTTCTAGCCTTCATACCGGGGCACGAGCTCCCTTTCGGACAACCCTGTCCCCAGTAGGCTTCGACCCAGCTGGGCCCCTCCTGCTGCTGACAACTCCTTGAGGCGCGCGGGAACAGTGCGCGCCGTCGACGTTGTCACCTTACATCTTTAAATCAAGGCTAATCAGATGTTTGTCCAAACAAAACCTATGTCTATTTAAACATAAAACTTTTTAATCTTTATGCATTACCACTTAGGTACAAAATGCGTCATGCCCAAATTAATTCATGAATCCCCAAGCGACCACCGGTGGCCGCGCATCTATTGTCTTACTATTGTGTCTCTAATTGACGGTATCTGAAGGGTTAATGCGCAGTGAAGACTGAGCACATTTTCCGGATTCTGTATAGCATAGCCGGCCTTATAATGTTCCCACTGTTGAGACTCAGGCCTCCTCTCTAGGAGAGGGAATGGGCCGTAATCACCACGCGAGCCCAGTGCGGGTTGGTGAATGTCACATGTCTTCGAATTTTTGGTTCTAGGACATGTCGGTTTCTTCGCGATGTTTTCCTTCACCGTTTTGAGAGCAGTGGTGCTGAAATAAATTACACAAGTAATGCGCCTGGCTGGGTTTGAACCCGCGACCTACAATTCGTAAATCGGGACTGTTACCACTCGGCCACCATGTTTGGTAAAATGTGAAGGAAAACATAGTAAAGAAACCAGCATGCCCTAGAACTAAAAATTAAAAGACATGTGACTTCCACCAACCCGCACTGTACCCGCGTGGTGGATTACGGCCCATTCCCTCTCCTACAGAGTAGGCCTGAGTCCCAGCAGTGGGAACATTAAAAAGACGCTGAATATGTTTAGTATAATATACAAAAACAAACACAGGATAATAGACAATTTCAGAATCTTGACTGCTACTCTATAGAAGTTAAACGAGCAATAGAAATTCAACCTTAAGTTTATAAAGTTAAAGTTGATATTTCCTCAGCTGGTCGACATTATATTTTTAGGCGCATTTGTTTTGTTTGCTCAATTTATTAACACTTACAAGTTATCTTTCCTTGGAGTTTCCATAGAATAATATTTGTGTTTATTATTTTGGTAGTAATTTGTTTCACATAAGTCTACAAAAAATATTGTATATGACATGTGAGCCATGGCCAGATCTACCCAATGGCTACACGCGAGGGAGCGGCCTTCGCGCGGCAGCCGCCATGATCCCGATTTCCAGCCTTGCAGACGGTGAGCAATGGGTAGCTCGCCGTCCGACCGTCCGGACCAAGCCCAAGTCGTCGACAGCGCGTACCACTTAAGCCTCAAGTAGATGTCAGCAAACCGTAGGGCCCAGCATGGTCAGAACTTACTGGGACCAAAGTTTTTGTTTCTGAAAGGACAACTCGGCTCTGCTACGAAGGCAAAGAAGGAACATAAGTTTTGACTGTCCTGTTGGTCTAGTGGTTAGTGACCCTGACTGCTATGCCGGAGGTCGTGGGTTCGATTCCCACCTAGGACAAATGTTTATGTGATGAGCATGATCATTTGTTCTGTGTCTGGGTGTAATTTATCTATAATATGTATGTATTTAGAAATATGTATATAAGTATGTTTATCAGTTGTCTAGTACCCATAACACAAGCTCTGCTTAGCTTGGGACTAGACGGTGTTGTGTGATAGTTGTAGAATATTATTATTATTATTATTATTATAGAAGTGGGTTTTTAATCAGTAAAAGTCTGACACGCCCGCTCCGCTCAAGATAATGGGGCTGGCCAGGCAGGGCCGGGGATGGTTTTTCATTGGATGATTTTCCCAACTAAAATAAAAACCCCTAATGGCTAAATAGTCTAATACTGACTAAAAACACGCACCTGTTTCTTCTTTGGCTTCGTCCAAGGCCCCAGGTTTCACTTTCACACTACCCGTGACCCGTGGCTTCGACCCTGCTGGGCCCCTACATCCTCTCTTACTTGACACTCAAACAAAACTGTCCGTTAAGAAAATACAGGCATGATTTTGTTTTGTATTAGTGTAGCGCTGTCTAGGCGAACGAAAAAATTAGACGTGAATGCGATCGCGAAGCAAAGAGGTGGGAATTGAACAAACAATTGACACTCCATTGCGGCGGCCTACATGATCAACGGTACGTGGGTGTGGTACAGCAAAGAGCAAAGCGAAGAGGCCGCAATCAGTTGCTTTTATATTTCCACGCGAATTCTTGCGATGTAATGGCTTAGTTTTAAGACAATTCGCGCGCACGTATGATGGATCAATTCGCGTAAACCGCATCAGATAAATGCTATTACGTTGTAAGTGTTATTATTTTATAATTAGTCGCTGGATACAGGGCAAAGTACTTCGGAAACCCAGGCACCCTTCGTGAAATGGTCAGTAACACCAAGGCGCTGCTGGCCTTCGAGTCGAGGATCTGGGGTGGATCGAATGACGCATTTGTCCCACCCGTACGCAAAATACGCGCTTTAGATGTGGAGTTGCGGACACTAGCCCTAAATTGTTATAGTACTTCACAAATAATAGAAAAACATTGTTATTTGTGTATTATTAACCTCATTATAGGTAAGTTTTCACATCTTAAGCACACACTGTCTATGTCTGAGTATGGTTTACGCACTTATTCCTATGCGGACCTTTGTACATGGGCCATGGCGGCCATAACCTTAGGTGGGCTTATTCCAACCAGCCCATCTCTCTCCAAAAACAGATTAGGCCTCTCAGGTTTTTTAGGGCATCTCTCAAGGTTCGTGTGCGTATTTCAGTGACACCTGTACAGTTTAGGAGCACATACTCCTCTGCACAGGGGACTGTCTGTGATGCCTATTGTATGAAGGTGCTTATTCAGTGTGCAGTAGGCGCAGGCACACACCGTCTTAATGTATTCCGTTTAACTTTGATATCACCATAAAAATAATAAAAAACACATAACAAATTATTAAAGAAACCCTAACACAGCTATAAAGGTAAGCAAGCCTGCTCGTACAGACACAAAACTTTATGAATCAATTCGTACTGTTCAGAATTCTGTACCATCCCGCCTCGGTTGAGACGCATGTTACAAACTATTCCCAGTACGTCTACCTTGTGTTCTATTGTCAACTGCTTTATACCATTCAAGATGGCTATAAGACAGCCCGTCCGACCAATCCCAGCTGAGCAATGCACTATCGTAGGAGGCGTTACCATCTCAATCGAGAAATCAAACGGACTGGACATGTTTACCGTAACTTCACAGGGCGTAGGTTGTTCTAAAGGGGGAAACACAAACTTAGAGTCCTGCTTCGGAGTCTCACACTTGCACATATCATCACCACAATCCGTTGCACCACTGAAATCGTACACCGTGTCTTTTAAAACGTCCAAACTTAAATTCAGTAACGCGTTTACGTCCTTAGGACATTTGTGGTCGGCCCAATTATGGAACCAATAGTGGTACACTGTCAATTCACTGTCACTTGCACACTTTTTGTATATCACTGTTAGTTTGCGGATGGTGTAACCAGGTTTTTTGATCATACCATTGTTTTTGATCACAAAAACATCGGTTTCATCGGTCAAGTCTTCAAGATTCTGTATTATTATTTCTTCATTTAATTCTAGAGGGAAATATTTCTCGCATTTCTGTCTGTTGTTCTCTATGAAGTTTGTGAGCATGACTATCTTCTGTATGAGGGAGGGTTCTGTCCCGTCCGCTGCTATGTCTGACAGGCCGCAGTGGTCCAACATGTTCTGGTAGACCATGAGCCAGAAATCGTGGATGGTGTTGTGGAGAGGGCCCTGGGTCGCGATGTAGGTGTTTCTGGTGTACTCGTGCCCCTGGAAAATGGTGGAATAAAATTATTATAATAAAAAATGCTATTTGCAGAATTATTACAATCTAGCTGGTGCCAGTGACTTCACCCACGCCTGATTAGGAAATCAGTAAAATTTCTACTTAAAAAAAACTAAGTTAATCCTTATGACATCAGCTATCTATCAGTGGAAGTCCTGTAATAATCTATTCAGCCGTTTCGGAGATTGGCCGGAACAAACAGACATACAGAAAGGTATGTATTTTTTTAAATTCATTTTTATTATAAATATATTGAATATAAGTAAAGCATCATATTATGCATTTAGCAAAAAAAAAAATAGTTTGGTAATACAAACATACACTTAAATTTTATTTATATGTATGCAAGGATGTATAGCTTTGATACTAGTTTCTATGATTGCCAGTGCCTCCAGAAAAAATAATAACGAAGTCATAAGATTTGGCAATACTTACATCAAATTAAAAAAAAAAACGAAAAATATTGGTTAGTTCCAGTAATATGTACAGTAATAGTATTATTATTACTTAACTGAAAATTTATGATAATTTTAGTAATAATAAAAAAAAATCTCACCTTAATATAATTGGCATTAATATACCCTTCTGTAGATCCAGAATCAGCCCTCAAGATAAACCTCGAATGCTCATTGGGTAGTATCGTCTTATACCTATTCTTGGGATGAGACCCCGACACTATCGGCTTCTCCTGAAAATTCGTCGGCATATCCCAAAATTCCTGATGCAAGTTCCTTAGTAACATTTTCTGGTATTCAGAGCATGGCTGAGAGGGTACAGGATCAGGTATGACCATCTGCGGATTATCTTTGGCTATATCTTCAACGCGACCCGTACAGCAATGCTGTCCTTCTCCCAAGATATGGCATTTGACTTTGGAGTAACCATTTTGAAATACGTCGTTCAAATCCCGTAGATTTTGCCTCGATAACACGCTCGATGCGTTCTGTAAGTGTTGCATATTGGCTAAATACAGTCGGAAGTCTTCGGAAGTGCTTTGAGGGCTTAGAGGTTTAGTAGTTATGTTTCTCGTAAATCCAGGCTGGAAATTTGGGTCGTCTTGCCTTCCGAAAGCGTATATGATCTCGTTCTCCTGATCTCCGCAAACGTAGGTCAGATTTTGAGGGTAATCTTGTTCTGTGGTATAAGAAGACGACCAGAGATTGTCGTGAGAACCAAAACCTACTCCTTTGTCAGTTGAGCGTAACCTTGTGCGGTTTTTATAAGATTTTGGTAATAAATTCTCTGTGCTTAACGATTTTCTGTGTTTATCCCTGTGCGGTAGATCTTTTAGATTCGTTTCTATTAGTGTCTCGTCGATTTCCAAATCTCTAGGCTCTTCTCTCGGTTGTATGTTTAAAGTTAAAGACGTATTTGAGCTGCGTCTTTCTAAAATACCCTTTCGTGGTTCCGCAGGAGGGTTGTCTATACTAATGTTGCTGTTATACCTACTTAAGTTGCATGTTGAGCCGTTTAAGTTATAGTTTGAAACGCTTAGGCCTCTGTTGACAGAGAGCTGGGGGTTCGACTGGTTTATGTTTAAAGTTAGGGAGGTGTTCGAACTTCTGCGTTCAAGTAAACCCTTCTTCTGTCCAGGTTTAGCGTCCTTGTTTAAGGAGCTGTTGCTTGAGTGCCTGCTCAAGTTGTTAGAAGATAGTATGTTCAGTGTGAGACTGTTATTAGATCCCCGACGCTGCAGTAAGCAGTTTTTGGATACTTCTCCGGAAACATTCGAGTTTGAGGAACAAATGACACGTCTTGAAGGCGTCAAATGCTCAGTGTTTGCCAACGAAGTGTTTGAATCTCGACGATCTATTGATAACTTCTTTTGTCTATTGTCCGAATTGAGGCTAAAGTTAGATATGCTAGTCCTAACGGTCGCGAGGTTATGGCAGGAGGCACCAGCGCTGTTTAGAGAACAGTTAGAACTTTGCAAACTATGTGTGCTGAGCATCAGACTCTGATTCGAGTTCCTTCTATGCAATTTCTTCGTAATTTTCTCGTCTTCGGCACTGGGTTCGAAGTCATCTGAAGGCACTCCTTCGGGCAACGTTTTCAAGTTAGTACTAGATACGCTAAGATTCTGTTTATAGTTTAACAAATTCGAGCCTAAATTCTGTCCCGTATCTAAATGGTAAGGGCTTCTATTGTCAGCCCCTGATATATTGATTTCGGGGGCGTTTTCGAAATCCGCCATGTTCTCGTCGAAGGAACCCATGGTTCGGGATCCCATGCGAGACGTACCAGGCTGGTACAACATCAGTGTAGCGTGGTTTTCTCTGAGGTATATGCCACTGTCTTGTCCCTTCATGTATAAGCGACGTTGCTCGGCGTTCGACTGGAGAGAGTTATACCCAAGTTTAGCGCCCGCAAAATCATGCTTATTGATGTTCTTTTGTGCTAGTATTCTTTTCAACTGTCTTTTAGGCGTGTTTGGCATTGACACTGAATTCTGAGGGACTTCCAAAGTCTTTTTCTGCGGCAGAGAGAGATTTACGGTCTCAGAAGAATCTAAAGAAGTCGCTTTGACTTTCAAAGTCGGTGTTTTGACTTTCTTCTCTTCAGCGTCTGTGTATAGCTTTTCGAATTCCAGAAGTTCTTTTTCTAAATCACTGTCTCTTTTAGTTAGATCTATTCTTAAGTTACGTAGGTTCTTGCCTTTCTTTTTGATCTGTGTTTCGGCAGCTATAGTAGCGCCTTCTTCGGTAGTGACAGTTATTTCGAACTCTTTCGGCGAAAATCTCGGCATGTCTAAGAAGGATTGTGTATCCGAACTTTGCCGAAGCGTCTTTTTTAGTTTGACATCGGGAGATTTCGGGTCTTCGGTCTCAGGGATTTTTTCTTTTGCTTCCCCTTCGAATTTGAACATAGGCCTTTCGGTCGGCGGTGTTTTCTGAGCGTGGTATCTTTCCATGCTTTCGCATGATGTACTGGTTTCTTGATTCTTGTAGGCCTCATTCATTTGATCTTTCATCTGTTTAGCTATAGGTAGACCTAGGTTTTGTTCTATAATTTTCGCATTATCTGAATCTAGTGAAATTGATTTGAGCCTTTGCCTTCTTGCTTGAGCGGAGTTTGAAGGACTGGGTGCCGTTTCGGGTTCTTCAAGAACCTTCGGTTCTATCTGTAAGGTATCCATCTTAAGGCAGCAGTCGGTGACATCTTCACCTAACTTAATTTCAGCATCTTTATTATCTTCACATTTACTAATATTAAGTTCTATTGTTTTATAGTTTGTCTCACAGCTATGATGGCGTCTGTATTTCCTTACTTCTTTATCAGCGGGTGGAGTCAATCGTTCTTTTTCAATTGAATTCCTTCCGCCATATCTTTTGGGTCTGGCTGCTTTGTCTTCTAAACAAGACTGTTCAAAGGTGAAATAATTCTCTTTATTGTAACTGTGAACTTTAGGACTAGGTTTGTTCAATACTCTCGGGGAACAAGGCTTTTCTGCTACTCCATTTCTGTTTAAGTGGTCACCTAAGGCTCTCGGTGACTGCGGTACTGGCACTTCAGCATCGCGTGGAGTTTCAGGGAAGAATTTAGGAGACCTCACTGTGTCGTAATAGACCGATCTAGGCGATGGTTCTGCGAAGAACATGGGCGACACTGTTTCAGGAGGCGTGAAGAATCTCGGCGAAGCCATAGTTTCTGCCAAGAGTTTTGGGGAAAAGTCGAATTTTGGTGCGGAAGATTTTTCCTTCGCTGAACTACATTCTAGGACACGCGGAGAATTCTGCATCTCTGATCTCTCTTGTTGTCCTTCTAGATGAGGACCCTCGTTCACACTACACATGTTTAATCTAGTGCTGACTGATCGGAACCTCCTCAAGTTGCTCGGAGACGTCTCCTCCCCCTCGGGGGTTCTCTCGCTCATATTTTCGCTCAACTTCTCCACAGCTTCCGTATCAAAACCGAACACCTCTTTATCTGTCTTGGGGGTGGCGCTCGCTAAAAACGGCGACTTATCGTCTTTCTCCAACGACGGCGACCGGGTTGCACTGTACTTTTTGGCGCGAGATTCCTGCGTCAAGTCCGCGCCTAAGTCTGCAGATAGTTGTGCTAGCGGGCGGGGTATATTTGAGTATTTGTAGTCTAGGCGCTTGTGTAACCACTGTTCGGGTAAGGGTAGTTTAGGGATGTATTCTGAGGGAGGGGGTTCGGGAGGTTGTGAGGGGGCTGGGGCAGGGTTGTTGACGATGATGATCTGTGGGGGTATGTTCTGGGGGTCGTCGGCAGGAGCGCCGGAGAGGGCAGCGCGGGCGCGGCGCGGCGCGGCCACGACTCGGCCGCACAGGGACACGCGCCGCGGGACTGTCAGCCGCGGCACTGAGCCACGGACTATGTGCACCTGGAACGAACGAAAGGGAACGGTTACAAGAGGGATCTTCGTAACAAGCATAGTTTTTTGAGTAACAGGTTAGTCTAAAAATTGCCAAGATGGAGCAATGATTTGGTTTTTATTACACAATATTTCAGCACCTTTGACAATAAGACAAAAAATTACGCGCATTTCGGGACGTTGTTTTCTTTTCAAGTTGTAAATAAATGATAAAAATGCTTTTATCTTGAACTAATTACTACAGGGCCTCGCCCGTGTGAAAATAGGTTTCTCCATGCAAACTTTTGACCCCCTTTTCGTCCTCTTAGGGGATCAAAGGAGGAGGCCGCATGCACGAGGCAACGGTGCTCACACCTCAGCCACCGCCGGAATTCTCCGACTTGCGGACGACGAGCAACGGGTAGCTCGTCATGCGACCGTCCAGTAACCTTCGGACTGAGCGAGAGAGCGAGAGAGCTGGCCGCCGCCAGCGCGCCGCACCACCAGCCCGCCTGCGCGCCCCACATGTCACGCTCACATCTGTGGTATACAGATAGACAGACAGTAGGTACTCACGTGATGCGTGCTGGAGACACGCTTGCGTGTGTTGCGGCGGCAGCGCGCGGCGAGCAGCAGCAGCAGCAGCGCGGCCGCCGCCAGCGCGCCGCACCACCAGCCCGCCTGCGCGCCCCACATGTCACGCTCACATCTGTTGAAGAGGAAAAAGATATGAGCTGCTGGTATAATAAAATTTAGCTATAGCGGTCTATGGGGTGTGTGAAGAGGGAGTTAGTGATAGCACGACGGGTGACATGACATAATGGAAGAAAAAAACGTGTTGCGTCTTCCACAAGTACCACAGGACAAGTTGATGAATTAGAGTCGATTGAGAAGCGAGCCAAGATCGCTTGATAAGTCAAAACTCCAAAGCCTTGAGCATCGACGCCGAGTTGCTAGCCTGTCGGTTTTTTATCCTATACATTTCGGGGAGTATGCATTGGAATTGCACATTTTAATTCCGTCAAGTCCGTTCCATCGTCGGATCACCACACACGGACGGCATGGCGCCACCGGTACATGATGGACATCCCACCCATACGCACAAAGCGTTTTAGGAACACATTTATTGTGCGTACAGTCAAGGAGTGGAATTCCCTGCCGGTGTTTCTTGATAGCTAAAAACTTAGAGGTCCTATTCACTCTTGACGTAAAGTCAAGAGTGAATAGGTTACTCCTAGGCAAGCGTTCTCCATCGTCATCGACAAGAAGAGAAGAAGATAATGATGGCGATGTTTGGTCAATGGGCTGTTTCATTTCCTTGGAAAGACAACGGAATTCCTTTGGCGTCAACTGTTTGGCTATCATCCATCATAATTTTAACACTGCTCCATAACTCGGAAGGAATCTCGTTAACGGTGGTCGTTAGCGAGATACCTTTATAGCGAGTTGAGAGTGCCCTTTTTCAAGACTACGCCGGTGCTCCATTGATGACAAAGATGTCCCATTGACGACAGTGGGGTGTCCCGTTGATCTCAAAGATATACCATAGTCGGCAGCTGTATCCCGCTAACAGCTACGGTATCCCGTTGATAACAAAGGTTTCCTATTGCCGACAGTGGGTGTCCCGTTGATTTCAAAGATACGTATATCATAGTCAATAACGTTGCCCCGTTAATAAGTACGGTGTCCCATCGAAAAAAAAGGTTTCCTATTGGTCCTATTGTCAACAGTGGGTGTCCGGTTGATTTCAAACTACGGTATCCCATTGATAACAAAAGTTTTCCACCATAGACAGTGGGTATCCCGTTGATTTCAAAGATATATCATAGTCAGCAGCCGTGTCCCGTTGACAGCTACGGTATGCCGTTGATAACAAAGGTTTTCCACCATCGACAGTGGGTGTCCCGTTGATTTTAAACATACATCATAGTCGGCAGCCGTGTCCCGTCGACCGCTACGGTATCATCCCGTTGATAACAAAGGTTTTCCACCATCGACAGTGGGTGTCCCGTTGATTTTAAAGATATATCATAGTCGGCAGCCGTGTCCCGTCGACAGCTACGGTATCATCCCGTTGATAACAAAGGTTTTCCACCATCGACAGTGGGTGTCCCGTTGATTTCAAAGATATATCATAATCGGCAGCCGTGTCCCGTCGACCGCTACGGTATCATCCCGTTGCTAACAAAGATTTCCTATTGCTGACAGTGGGTGTCCTGTTGATTTCAAAGATATATCATAGTCAGCAGCGGTGTTCCGTTGACAGCTACGATATTACGTTGATAACAAAGGTCTCCCACTGTCGACAGTAGCTTCCCGTTGAGAACGAAAACTGTCTCTCAACGGAAGTGGTATCCCATAGAGAAAAACGGTTTTTCCGTTGAAGAGAGACTCGATTCTCATAACAAAAAACAACATCGATAACGATGGATTCCGAAATCAAAAGATAAGCTTTCGCTCTAAGACAAAGCACTGCCCCCCTAGCCAAGTTACAACCGTTTCGCTTGCGTCGAACGCTTAGAGTTCACCTTGCCGCCAATTCTTTTGTTCTGACCACATGACTGAGCGAGATGACGTCATTCCCGTACATTTGAAGCTTTGTACTAGCGTTAACTATTGCAGATTGGCAACTTGGCTAGGGGTACTGGTATAACAACAGAAATTACTTACTCGCAACACTGTTTGATTATTAGCAGTTGATTTTCCATATTGAGCAATATTTTTAAATACAATTTTTATTTATTTATTTACAATATTTATTTACAACTGGCAACGTTTATTACCATTGATATCTGAAATGTTATTGAGTAAACAATCATGAGGCACTGAGATATAAACGCCAGAGATAGTGACACATGCTATATTATGCTGATTCACTGCTCACCCTCAGAGGGGAACACGGTATGAGTCACTGTGTAAATTGCAAAATACACTCACCCTTTTGCACCCCACGCTACAAGAACCATTATTTTGCGCTTTTTTGAATGATATAAACTAGTGCTAACCACAGTTTGCGACGCCATCCACATCGCCGAAGATAGGACATGGCGATAATATTAGCACCTTAAGGCCCAAGCGCCCATAAAACAGTGACTTTCTGAAGCCGAAAGAGATGGTGGTCAAACGCAAGCCTATTAATCATCATCCTGTCCCGTCCTGCCCTTGTCCCGTGTTATTTGGGGTCGGCGCAACACGTTTTTTTCTTTCATTCTGTCCTGTCACCCGTCATGCTATCACTAACTTCCTTTTCTTTCATATCACTCTTCACACAATTCATCCATCTTTTCTTGGGCCTCCCTCTCTCTTTCCACCCATCCACATGTATACTCATAACTCTTTTAGTAACATTAAGTAAACGCAAGCCTATTAATAATAATAAAAAAGGTTTTGTGTCCAGCGTGTGCTGCCTGCATTCGGAGCCTGCATCAGCAGCCAACAGCATAGGTTCAAATGGCACCCTTAATCACTACATCAGATGTTGCCTTAATCACTAGAAGTCTGATACGCGAGAGGATTTCGCACCTCAAAAAAAAAACTGCGTTTACCAAATTTCATCCAAATCTGTTCAGGAGTAACAAACATACACACATACAAACGTTCGTCTTTATAATATTAGCGTAATTACATTTATCAGCAATCAGCATTGATTCGTACCTATATCATCCAATGTAAAAAGCAATTTTATATGAAGATGTGTTTCACATCACTCCTGATCAAAAACGCTGATATGTGATTTTAATCTAAAAATAACTTATAATCTGGTTTAAGAGCTGATAGTGATTATGAAAGACTTACTTGTGTGCTTGCCAATGAAAGAATAAGGCGATTATCACACTGCCACGCATCATGCAGCGTAGCGCGTGAATGCGTGTTTTAACATTGCAGTCCAACACACAGAAAATGCATCCACGCGCGTTCATTCAGATCACGCGGAGAAACATGCGCTCACGCGCGTGGATGCGGGGCGACACGCAAGGTATGGCACACCGAGTCTCGCAGTGCCGTGCGTGATTTTGGATGGGCTTTGAATGAAATGAGTCAGAACTCCCGTGAATCGCCATGTGACTGCGTAAAAAATCCGCATGATGATGCAGATCTGCACTCCCGGAAGTTCGTGTGTAGCTGTGTTGACACGCAACATGCAGCGTGATGCGTGGCAATGTGATAATCGCCTAATAGTGTTAATCGCAATATGATCAAGTGAACGTTAGAGGTAAATGCTAGCGAAGAAGCCGACCGCCCGCGTGAGGGAACGGACTTTTTGGACCCCAGCCGCCGGTTTCCCGACCCCGATTTCCTGACGAGCAATGAGTAGCCACCGTCCAGCCGTCCGGTAACCGTCCGGTCTGAGCCCGAGGCGTCCACGGCGTGTAGTGTTCCACACCCGCCTCAAAGAGATGTCAATGAAACCGTAGGAGCCCAGCAGGGACGAAGCCCACGGTGACCACGCGTTGGCTACCAAAAGTAACGCCAGGCAAAGAAGGAACACAGATGTTGCTTTAGTCAATAAAAATCTGACACGCCCACCCACTCCGCCATAAAGCGGGAGAAAGCATTGGATGATTTCCCACCTTTGAAAAAAAGGGGGTAAATTCTAATCCTTGATTTACGAAACCAGACCTTAAAGCAACGGCATAACGGTGCTGTGTGCCAAATGTGTCGTTATTGTCTATTTATTGAAAGCTACAACTTAGAGGTCTTTAGGTTACTTCTAGGCAAACGTGCTCCTCATCAACCACATTTACCATCATACCCGCTTACACATAGTGATGGGGAAAAAGAACATTCTCCAAACGAGAATATTCTCGGAACGAGAATGTTCTAGAATGTTCTCGTAAGTGGAGAACTTACGAGAACTTATGAGAACTTAAAATTTGTATGTGCTCCTTCCAATTTTAACATGAAACAGATAATTATGATGATTTTAATTATTATTTTAAATATTATTATAATCGTTTTGAGTGTTTAGGAAGCTCCGCGGACAAATACAACGATGGGTTCGTGGAAACTGTCCATTTGGTCGGTTCTAAATTCTTTAAAACTCGAACAAATGAGAAGAAGAGGCTCACGGATCGAACCCTTCAGCTTATGAAAGAGTGGCGTGAGATGATTCTGCAGTCTTCAGACGATGCGTGCACAAATCGGCAGAGTCCTTGAAACGCGATCTCCGTCACTTTAGCAACGAAAAATTAAAGACACGATTGAGCGAAATAAGGGCTCCAAAGTGTTTGCAAGAGATCTGTCTATTGGGCAGAGCTAGCTCACGAAACTGAAGACCGACAAGGGCAGAGTCATATCCTCTAAATTGGAGCTTCTAGGAGAGGCATTTTATAAACTGTTATACTCGACACTATACCGAAGATATCCCGGCCGTCAGCCTGTACGACATTAAAAGATGGCTCTGAAACAGTTGGCGTCAGGTGAAGACAGCAGGGCTCCTGAAGGCTGGTGGAAAACCGGTCCTAAACGCCTTTCAGTAGTTGTTTGATTCCGTCTCGAGGAAAAAACGCCACCGGTATGGAGCAGAGATATGGTTGTAGTCTTCTTTTAGAAGGGTGACATACCCTGCTTAAGAATTACAGGCCCATCTCACTTCTGAGCCATGTCTACGAGCTGCTTTCCAGGGTCATCACGACCGTCTCGCGCCCAGTTTCGACGACTTCCAGGCTCCCGAACAAGCCGGAAGCCAAAAAAGCTTCAGCGCCGTGGACGGAAGACTTAGGAGTATAATCAGCCTACAAAAACGCTTTGATACAATGGAGACTTGGGCTGTACTGCAGTCTCTCCAACAGTGCCAGATTGACTATTATACATTGAAATGCTGAAGTGTTTATTCCAGTTTATTCAAAAACGTCACCATGTCAGTCCGACTTCAGGAACAGCCATCGAAACAAAAAAGCCAAAAAGGCAAGGAAACGCCATTTCTCCGAAACTATTCACGGCCACAATAGAGGATGTCGTCAAGGTTCTGGAATGGGCTAGGCAATAATGTCAATGGCGAGTACATCACACACCTTCGATATCCCGACGACATAGTAGCAATGGCTGAGACTACGGAGGAGCTCAGTACAATGCTAGGTGACCTCAGAAGAGCTTCTGAAAGAGTGAGACTTAAAATGAACATAGAAAACCCAAAGTCATGGAAAAAATCCACGTAGCACTCACTCCTATCAAGATCGGAGACTCTACACTCGAATTTATGGACGACTACGTTTATCTAGGGCAGACAGTCCAGTTGGGTAGGTCTAATTTTGAGAAAGAGGTCTATCGTCGAATCCGACTCGGCTAGGCAGCGTTCAGGGAGCTGCGCGGTGTGTTTTCGTCCAATATATCACAGTGTCTCAAGACGAAAGTCTATGAGCAGTTCGTGTTGCCAGTGATGACATATGGCTCCGAAACGTGGTCGCTTACAACGGGCCTCCTCAGAAGGTTTAAAGTCACTCAAAGGGCAATGGAAATGGCTAATGCTTGGAGTTTCCTTGCGTGATCACATCGAAAATGAAGACACCCGTAGCAGAACCAAGGTTACAGACTTAGTCCAAAGAATCGCTAAACTGAAGTGAAGACGCAGCGTTGGAAGGCCTCCCCTAAGGTGGACCAATGACCTGGTGAGGGTCGCGGAAAACCGATGGATGCGTGACGCACAGGACTAGTCATTATGACGACACTTGGGGGAGGCCTATGTCCAATAGTGGACGCCTATCGGCTGAAATGACGCTGATGAAGAAAATTAATATCCATCTTTATTACAACAGTATATTATAAAATAATAATCAAAAAATACATAGCATGGTTACTGCTCCACCCAGGCCGCTACCCGCCCTGTTGCACTTCGCTGTGGTTACTACTGAATGAGCGGTCGAAGTGCATTCATAAAATATCACGCATTTCATTTATCATTCAAATTTTAAAAAGTGATCAATTTAAGTTTAGGTTTTGTCACTCAGTTTTTAAGTTCTCGTAAATTCTCGGCTCGGAGAACATTCTCGAGATCATTTCCGCAAAGTTCTCGCTAGGAGAATGTTCTCGGGAATTTCCCATCGCTACTTACACACGTGGAAATTCCTCACTGCAGCACTGGGCTCCATAACACCCTCGCCGAAAATGTATCGTTTCCGTTTCTGGCCTCATGGATTTTCAGCCCGTTTTAGCAACAGAATCGAAGATGTGAAATCAATCGGAAGTTCCGAACTTGGAATCAGAATCAAACCACCGTAATATTTCTGGTGTACATAAATTGCTAAATAACTAAATAAATCTATATATATAAAAATCAATGCCACTTTTTGTTGTTGTTTTATAACTCAAGAACGGGCTCACCTATCCAAACCAAATTTTTATGCTTTATTCGGAATAATTAGCAGATGGTTTATGTGAAGTTTGGTAGGGTAGAGTAAGGTAGAGTAGGGTATAGTAGGGTAGAGTAGGGTAGAGTAGGGTAGAGTAGGTTAGAGTAGGGTATAGTAGGGTAGAGTAGGTTAGAGTAGTGTAGAGTAGTGTAGAGTAGAGTAGTGTAGGGTAGAGTAGGGTAGAGTAGAGTAGTGTAGAGTAGTGTAGAGTAGTGTAGAGTAGTGTAGAGTAGTGTAGTGTAGAGTAGTGTAGAGTAGTGTAGTGTAGAGTAGTGTAGTATAGAGTAGGGTATACTAGGGAAGAGCGGGAGCGTAGCCGTGCGGGCAAAAGCTAGTACACTCTAAAAGTAGCAACCCTTGTAGTAACTAATTTTTGCACAAGTGAATGAAAGGGGTGTTATGGGTCTATTGATAAATTTAGACCAGACTAAAGACCCGGGCTATTTAAAACATAAATCAATATTATAGTAGCATCATTATTAGGGTCATGGAGTAAACTCTAGAAGCATTTTTAACTAGTATTTTTTTTCTAAATCGTACTTAACCCTTCAGATACCGTCAATTAGAGACACAATAGTAAGACAATAGATGCGCGGCCACCGGTGGTCGCTTGGGGATTCATGAATTAAAACTAATGCTTGACTGCGATCCCACCTGATGGTAAGCAAGTGATGCAATCGTTCTAGGTGAAGCATAGCAAATAGCATAGTCGGCCTTATAATTTTCCCACTGTCGGGACTCTCTAGAAGAGGGAATGGGCTGTAATCCACCACGCGGACCAAGTGCGGGTTTTTTTATGGTGGGGAAAATCATCCAATGACAACCCCCCGCTCTTGGGCGGACCAGAAGATAGTGTCAGACTCTTAAAAACCCACCCCGTTCCTTCTAGTTTTCATACCGGGGCTCGAGCTACTCTTTCGAAAGCAACTCTGGCCCCAAAGGCCCAGTTCGGGTTGGTGGATGTCACATGTCATCGAATTTTTGGTTCTAGGACATGTCGGTTTCTCACGATGTCTTCCTTCACTGTTTTGAGAGCAATGGTGAAAAGATAAATTACACAAAACTAAAATTATTCTTAGACAAAACTTTCTTTCATGCACGAGACAAAGAATTTGTAATCAGTCAAGACTTGTTCCGTTGTGACATAAATAATACTCTTATCATCATAATAATATGTTGCCTAATAATTTGTCAAGTATGAATCGCAAATCGCAATTGCACAAGATTGCAGTCAAGTACTAGTTTACACCACATTAAAAAAAAAAATGTTGGGACAAGCACAAACTCGGTATTTTTTTACCCGAGTAAAACAGTAGGGAAGTTTTTATCGGGACAATGATAAATAATAATATTCAACAACTATCACACAACGCCATCTAGTCCCAAGCCCAAGCTAAGCAGAGCTTGTGTTATGAGTACTAGACAACTGATAAACCGTGCAGCTTCCCGAACGCTGCCCAGCCAAGTCGAATTCGACGATTGACCTCTTTCTCGAAGTTAGACCTAACCAAATGGACCGTATGCCTCAGGTAAACGTAGCGGTCTAAACATTAAAGTGTAGCCTCCGATCTTGGAGTGAATGCTACATGGATGTTTACCATGACTTTACTTTTGTCTATGTTCATTTTAAGTCCCACTCTGTCGGAAGCTCTACTAAGGTCATTGAGCATTGTGCTGAGCTCCTCCGTAGTCTCATCCATGACTACTATATCGTGGGTAAACCGAAGGTGAGTGATTTACTCGCCATTGACATTAATCTTCTCTCCATTCCAGAACCTCGAAGACATCCTCCATTGCATCCCACCCATACGTACAAAGCGTTTTGGGAACACATTTATTATCCGTATAGCTTAGGAGTGGAATTCCCTGCCGAAGCCTGTGTTTCCTGTTAGCTATAATCTAGGGTCTTTAAATCAAGAGTGAATAGGTTGCTTATAGGCAAGTTTGCTCCATCGACGACCATTATCATCGCAGATAGTGGTCAAACGCGACCCTATCAATGATAAAAAAAACATCTCTCTTCAAGAGTGTCTGGTCCTGAAGTCGCATCGCCATGGTAGTGTTTTTGTACATACAATCAGCCCTTCGATGTACCGATAGTCAATCTGGCACCATTAGGCCGAGACTCCACCAAAGCGGAGACGAGACGGATGGAGAGGAGATAGAATTGTGTTATTCACACATCTCCTCTCTGCTCAGCTTCAGTGGAGATCGCTGTGCGGATTTGTGTAACATTTATATGGCGCGATGGAAGTGGAGATGTGAGCTGTGCGCGAACGACGAAAACGAACGACAAATCACCGGTTTGGTGGGTTCCCCCGAGCTGAAAATCATCTTCTCACACACCGCACACATCTCTGCTTTGGTGAAGTCCCGGCCTTAGAGAGACTGCAGTCCAGTTCAAGTCTTACGTAATTTTTATTTTATATATTTATTTTTCGGAAAAAAAAGTGATGCGCCGACCCCATGTAATATGGGATAAGGGCAGGAAGAAGAAGAAAAATTTTCGGTCAGATTTTAGACACTTTTTTTGCATAAATCATGAATTTAATTGACTACCTGGAATGTTGATGATAATAGATTCAAACAACATCTGAGCTCTGTCTCAGTGATAGAAGCATGAGTATGAATTAGTTTAGATCACTTTTACAAATAGAGTAGCGTAGATAACAGATAAATAGCTACATGAGATAGTAATCATGGTTGCACTAGTTCGTAAATAAACTATAAAAATCGGAAAAGCGCGAGTCGGACTCGCGCACGAAGAGTTCCGTGCCGTCCATAGCAAAAAATACTCCAAAAAAAAAAAAAAACTTGGTGATCATAATCACTTTACAAGCTTTATTTAGTTTCACCTGTCTCGATGTTTGTTTATCTGTAACTAGCTTTTGCCCGCGCGGCTTCGCTCCCGCTCTTCCCTACTCTATCCTACTCTACCTGATGTTAAGAAGAGCGTAGTTTCAATAACATCTAACGCAGTTGGTAGTGATTGTGTCAGTCGGAAAATGATACTCCCTGTCCTCGATGAAATCCTTCCTATCCTGTGTTATATCCTTAACTATTCTATTTCCAAAGGTGTCTTTCCATCAACATGGAAAGAAGCCAAAATTATTCCTCTGCCCAAAAAATCAAATCCTACTTCCTTTTCAGAATATCGACCAATCTCCATCCTGCCTTTCCTCTCTAAAGTCCTAGAACGCCTGGTCCACAATCAGCTCAGTGCTTTTCTTTGTAAGAATAGTCTGCTGAATCCATTCCAATCTGGATTTCGTCCTGGTCATAGCACGACCACTGCCCTAGTAAAAGTTTCTGATGACATACGTCTGGGTATGGATAAAGGGAATATGACGGTTCTCTGCTTGCTAGATTTTAGCAACGCTTTCAATACCGTCGATTTCGATATCCTACTCGCCATACTTCGCTCTCTTAACATATCTCCAACGGTGATTGACTGGTTTCGTAGTTACCTGTATGGCCGCCGGCAACGTATTTCCATAGATGAGTCTTGCTCTTCTTGGTGTTATACTTCTGCCGGTGTACCTCAGGGTGGCGTCTTATCTCCTTTACTCTTCGCAATATTTATAAATTCTATTTCCAAAAAACTTCTTTCCTTCTACCACCTCTATGCTGATGATTTGCAGGTTTATAGACAATCTCCCTATACGGATTTAGATGCCGCTATTAATACCATTAACCAGGACTTGGCTTCAATTTGTGAGTGGAGTGAGGCACACGGTCTGATGGTTAATCCATCGAAGACTCAAGTCATTGTTGTTGGCAGCTCGAGGCTGATGCCCAAGGTAAACTGGTCCCAGCTACCACAGGTACTATTTAACGGTACTGCCATTCCTATAAGTGAGAAAGTTAAAAACTTAGGGGTTTGGATAGATAAACATCTGTCTTGGGGTCCCCAATTACAAGAGGTAAGTCGCAAAATATTCGCTACTGCCAAGTCCCTGAGACGGTTGCGAAACTTTCTGCCCACTGCCACTAAGATTGCACTTGCTCAGTCCCTCTTACTCCCTATCCTTGACTACGCAGATGTCAGTTATCTCGATCTCACTGAGGCACAACTTGATAAACTTGAGCGACTTCAAAATGTTTGCATACGATTTATATTTGGCTTGCGCAAGTATGATCACATATCCGATTTTCGTACAAAACTCAAGTGGCTTCCAATACGTCTTCGCCGGAACGTACACATCTTGTCTCTCCTCTACAGTGTTCTGTTCAATCCTAAAACCCCCGCGTATCTTAAAGAACGTTTCAAGTTCCTTCATGACACACATACAAGATATCTTAGGTCATCGGAAAACTTGAGGTTAGAAATGCCAAGTCACTCTACCAACTTCTATGATAAGTCGTTTGCAGTTCAGGCTGTGCGGCTGTGGAATGCTTTGCCCGTGTTGGTAAGGCAAGCTCAAACACTCACAACCTTTAAAAATGAAGTTACTAATCACTATCTTTCCTCCTGAATGTTTGTCATTACGTACAGAATTTCTCTGCTTTTATAATTATACATATATATTTATATATATTATATTATTAATAATATATGTAATTTATTAGTTTATGTATTGTGTATATGTAAATAGTACACCACGAACTACCTGCGTATCTTTTTCTCCTCCTCGGTCAAATCCATCCAAAGGTTGTCTGTAAAAAATCGCTTTTAGCGATAAGACCGCCCATTGTGACACCCTATTAATTTTAAGTTTCTTATGTAATTTTTATTTTTGGTGTACAATAAAGAATTTATCTATCTATCTATCTATCTACCCTACTCTACCCTACTCTACCGTATCCTATGTCCGTCACCTGGCTGTAAGCTACCCACCAATTTTCAGCCATTTCTGTACAGCCATTCTTGAGTTATAAGTGTTGTAACAAACACGACTTTCTTTTATATATAACTAGCTTTGCCCGCGCGGCTTCGCTCCCGCTCTTCCCTACTCCACCCTACTATACTCAACTCTACCCTACCCTACCCTACTCTACCCTACTCTACCCTACACTACCCTAATTTTTTTTTCCATAAGAACCTTCTGCTCACAATAACAATCACAACAAAAAAAAAAACAGCCAAATCGGTCAAGCCGTTTTCATGCCAAGTCGTGACAACGGAAAACGGGGGTCATCATCATCAAACTTTTATTTAATGATAATGTATAATTTGGAATTTAATATTGTGTTGCACCTGTATTATTATTTTAATACTTATTATTTCTTTTATCTTATTAGTCAAATGTAAATTTTATTAATTAATGAATTGACATGGTTATGATTTTTTTTTAAGTTTTGTTTCTTGATATTTTAGTCAACTATTTATTCTTGTATTTCAAATTTACTAATTTTTTATGTTTTTAATGAATAGATAATATTTAAATAATAATGTTCATTTGACATCACACAAGTCTCAGAAAAAAACTGGATGTCAGAAGCCACAGGCCGAGAGCATTGGTCATCTCTGCAGGAGGCCTTCACTCACACCAAGCGAGAGATTCATGCATGTTAATTTAACATTTATTTTTTACTTAATAGATTATTAAATACAATTTTATGCTATTTATTTTTAATTCAATCATCAATGTTTATTTTAATTTTAATGTAAATTCAGTGAAATATTAATTATTTTTCAATTTTATTAAATTTTTTATGTTGTGTTTAATTTTAATTGTTTGAAATTTAATAATCTGTAATAATTTAAATAATTATTGCCAAAATTATGAAAGTACCTAAAGTAAAGATTAAACAAATCATCACTGTAATTTTAATATTATTTGAGATGAAATATTTGATGATCCAAAAATTGTAAATGATTACTTATTGCATGAATTAAAAGAAATTTTAATTTTATTTTAATGCTCATTCAGTGGCAATTTTGATCACATGTTTTAAAATAATTTGTGGAAAATGAAGTGGGCCGCAATATTGTTACCGTTCAAATTATTGATATTTGTATATATTATATACTAGCTTTTGCCCGCGCGGCTTCGCTCCCGCTCTTCCCTACTTCACCCTACTATACCCAACTCTACCCTACCCTACTCTACACTACTCTACCGTACTCTACCCTACTCTACTCTACCCTACACTACCCTAATTTTATTTTTTATTTTAAAATCAGCCAAATCGGTCAAGCCGTTTTCATGCTATGTCATGACAACGGAAAACGGGTTTTATTTTTATATATATAGATGATACTATTACCGTGCCATAGCAGTCCTGACTGTTTATAATATTGGTAACTGTTGTAAAATAGTGATTTAGTTTAATCATGTCATGACAAGATGTGAGCAATACAATGCACCAGATTTCACAATGGTGAGTTTTCCCTCAGTGACAACTTGTATTAAAATCCCACAATCCACAATTTTCTCAGGAAATCTCTGAGTCAGTTCATAATGACAGATTTTCATGAGATGAGAAGTTTTCACTCTTATGTGTTAGAGTATAAGTGTCATATCTTCTGTTACCATCACTATTAAATTGGTCCTCTTTAATCATACAAAGGAGGAGGGTTTAAAAGAGGTATTTTTCGCAAATCGAATAAACAAAAAACAAGTTTAATATAATTTTTTTTTCATAACAAGCTTTATATTAGACGCATTATATACCTGCGCATTATATACCTACCTATAAATATAATAAAGTAGCTTTTGCCCGCGCGGCTTTGCTCCCGCTCTTCCCTACTCCACCCTACTATACCTAACTCTACCCTACTCTACCCTACTTTAACCTACTCTACCCTGCCCTAATTTTATTTTTTTTCCATAAGAACCTTTTCCTCACAATAACAATCACAACAAAAAAAGAATTAGTGAAATCGGTCCAGGCGTTGTTGAGTTATGCGCTTACCAACACATTTTGCGATTAATTTTTTTATATTATAGATACTTATTATTATGAGCCTGTTGTGTCCCACTGCAGCGCAAAGGCCTCCCTTCCTTTATTCTTTATTTATAGATACTTATCAAGAATATTACAAAAGTGAAAATTTTTTGAGCGACTTCTACCTTGAGTAAGCTTAGGGGCAGGGAGTTCAGATAAACCAACACGCAAGTCCAGTCCGGGCTGGTGAGTGTCACATGTCTTCGAATTTTTGGTTCTAGAACATGCACGTTTCTACGATATTTCCTCCGTTTGAGAGCAGTGGTGATGAAATAAATTACCCAAAGTAATGCGCCTGGCTGGGTTTCAAACCGCGACCTACAACTCGTAAGTCGAGATTGCCACCACTGCCCTCTGTAACATCTATCAATTGTAAATTCAGTTTCTTATAAGATTCTTCTTCAAAAGGCTTGATACAGTTAGAATCAAAGCCTATTGTAACATAGTTTAAAAAAAAAGGCTATGCAGAATATCTGCGTCCATTTATAAAGAAACAGGTGTAATGATATATCATGAATGAGTTTTGTCACCAGATATCAACTGGTGTGAATATTTTTACAACTCATTAGCTTTTGTTTGTGGCTTTGCCCGTGTACATAAAATATAGCCTATGTCATTCAGGAAAGCAACTCTTGGTAAAAAAATTTTAGCAATTGGACCAGTACTTTCAGAGATTACCTGCTACAAACAAAAACACATTAAAAAAAACTTTACCTACTTATAATATTAGTGTAGATATTTATTTTGCAAATAGGTTTTTAAAATTACACATCCATTTTTTCATCAATTTAAATTAGATGCAGCCGGTGTTTCTTCTCATGGGAAACAAACTCCGGAGTCAGTCTCTTTTAAAGTCCATACAGTAAACATGTAATGGTCAAATCATATGAAAACCATGATTAGTGTCTGAGATTGTCTTTTGCGGAAAGAGCCACGCAGATTTGAGTGGGCCTGTCCAGTCAGTATATGTGTAGCTCAAACTCAATATAATGTTAGAATCCAATGTGTATGACTAGCGGAATAAATGATCTACTTTAAGAATACATTTAATTCATATTTCCTCAACACTGAAGGCGTATAAATATGAATAAGATAGATAAAGTGGAGATTACTAGGATTAAGCCTACGTACCTATAATATAATATTCCACAAGTTCTATCACACCACGCCATCTAGACCCAAGCAAAGCAGAGCTTGTACTATGAGTACTAGACAACTTATTGTTACATCCAGACACAGAACAAATGATCATGCCCATCACACAGACATTTGTCTTGGGTTGGAATCGAACACACAACCTCCAGCATAGCCATTGCAGTCAGGGCCACTAACCACTAAGATGAAGGTCAAGAGCGAACCTATCAATAATATAAAAAAAAAAAAAACTAGACCAACAAGCCAGTCCAAACACATATGTTAAACAGTATTTTATATTAGATTGTGTCTCTATTTATTTATTATATACTATATTGTACACCTAATAATATGGGCAGGATAAACATTAGAAAAATTCAGTGTGCAATGAATGATCTTATCACAAAGGGCCATGTCTTACAGACAACCTTAGGATGTACTGAACGAAACGAGATAGATTGTGGGTGGTTAGTGTACAAATATAATAATATTCTTCTTACGAGTACCAATGCCAGAAACTGGTTAAATTCCTTGCCTGGCCCAGAATTCAGCCACAGCAATGCCATTAACTGATGCTGTCATTCATTAGGTCCCTAAGTGAACAGGTAACAGAGCGTGTGAAGCATGATAATAATATTAATTATACATGATACTAAAAAAGTTCTGAGTATACATGTAGGTAGATAGATAGATGGAGAAGGAGAGGGATACCAAAGAAAAGATGGATGAATTGTGTGAGGAGTGATATGAGATAAAAGAGAGTTAGTGATAGTGTGATGGGTGACAGGACAGAATGGAAGGAAAAACATGTTGCGCTGAACACAAGTTATATGGGATAAGGGCACGAAGAAGATTAATTACGCATATTAGTTTATGAATCCCCAAGTGAAGACCGGATTAGTGCATTTATTGTCTCACTATTGTATCTCTAATTGACGGTATCTGGAGAGTTAATAAAAAATTATATTTATTCCAAATATTAGTATTAGGTAGCTATAACACAGATATAGTTACTATTAGATATAGTTGCTATTTACTTTTATAGTCATGATATTATTATGCACTGATTCCCAGCTGATACACTTCATTTTCACTTTCATTTAAATGATTATGCAGATTATGAGGTATACGAGTGCTTAAAATTATATTTGATTTTTATCAACTCACAATAAACCTTTTTGCTGTATAATTTAAGCTCTAATCAGTACGACGGTGACACCAACAGTCCTACATGCAAAATATAATCATAATTCTATTTATGGTTGTGACAACTATTCGTAGTACCGAAAAAAATAAGTCTGAATATTCAAGAGTGTAACGTTTTATCGCTGTTTTTGCATTCTCACCTCGTTCTATACGTACTATCAAGGCTGAAGCACCGTTTTGACGACGAAACACAGCGTTTCCGGACATCAAAACCTTCAAAATATACATCGAGAAAATATTCCAAGTAACGATTCAATGGATGCAGTTTTAATGGAAATTCACGTAGAGACTTCACGGTGACGACAAATGAGATGTAGCATTGCCTTTTTGCGCGTAATAAAAGCGTTTTAACGCTAAACATAACATAAAAATACTTACTGTGCATCTATTTAGCAGGTAGGAACTACACAGTAAAATCCGTCCCCATATGATTATAAGCTTTAAAATCACCGTAGAACACTGTATATATAGGCACTCAAACACGTCACCAACACAAAAATGCACTTTTTTCACTATTTCAATGGTATTTTACACGTTTTTACGATAATCTCTCGCCCTATGAGTTTTGACATTACGTGAGTCGGCCATTTTTCTTGCTGGGGACAACAAAAGCGGGGAGTGTTGCCAGTATATAAATTAAAATCTTCCTTCACTCATTAGTCATCAGATAAAGGTTTGTTATTTATACACAGTTTGTCATTAACTTCAATGACAATGAATTTGCGCTTTGAACTGATCATGAAATGACTCAAAATGTTAGAAACAATGACACTAGTTTTCCCCACTCACAACTAACATTTAAACTGTCTAAAATCTAATTTATTTACAAACTCTATAGATTTTCACTTCGGAATTTGAATACACAAATGTTTACCACAAAATCGAGCAATATTCTTATATTTTTTCCCTTTGAACCATTGTCATGAAGCGTAGTCTGGTTTTCCATTCAGCGTTGCTATGCACATGCGCGGTTGGAGGCCCGGCCACGATGTAGGCCACTAGGGCATCGACTGTCCCTACGTGCACGCTCCTAGGTCAAAACATACTTATCTACGATCTAGGTCGCGAGGGTTTTGAACTAAATTAGGTAAAACACATTAAAAACATATTATGTATCAATATAGACGTCAAGCAGTCTGTCTACGTGAATGTAGCGTAGTTAATGAAATGACAAAAAGTAAACTTATCATTAATATACCTAGCATGAAAGTAGTAGAACACGATGACTATTGTAGTCTTTATTCTGTAACTTAGCAACGTGAATCATGCTCGCTTGCCATATTTTATTCAATGTTGTGCCCTTCATGACGTGACGTGGGGTCATGCATTCATATCGTCATGAACAGTGGGTGTGTACACCTACTTGTACATTTTTTTGCAATTTCTTTGTGAGAAATAGTAGGAGTAGAATGTATGACTGTAGAGTTCGTTTACATTATTAGCTCAGTAAGTGGATGTTTTCTGATGAGCTGTCAAATTAACTTGACTTCCTAATTACCTATTAACAGTCTTGTTGAACTAATGGCGATACGGGGGTCTGTTTTCCCTAAGTACGTTTGAAAGAGCTACCATGGCCCAGGAATGCAAAGCCAACTGAAGGAACACGGGTGGGTTTTAGTCAGTAAAATTCTGGCACGCCCTCTCACCCCGACCTAAAGCAGGAGAAGTCAAAGAAGAACCATCAAGCGAGATCAAGGTATAGAGAGCTGTAGTATAATACTTTTTTAATTTTTGGTGCTGGAAAATCATCGAATAACTTCCCTCGACTTTGCCTGGCTTCTTCAGTTGCTATCCGGGTTCCTTCAGTTGGCCTTTTAGAGCCAGGGTGGTGGTGCATCGATGACTCTTGGGATCAATCCCACAACACGTCTATTTTTTTACGTTGTTATCTAATGACATCTCTCGCCCTTTGCGCTATTTTGGCTAAAACTCATTCCTGTTCCTTCTTTGCCTTCATTACATGACCCCGGAGTTCCCTTTCGCATAGCCATGACCACAGTAGGCTTCGACCCTGCTGAGCCTCCACGGTTTTGCTAACATCTCCTTAAGGCGTGCGTGGAAAACCACGCGCCATCGACGACTTGGGCTTGGTCCGGACGGTTACCGGACGGTCGGACGGCGAGCTAGCCATACGCCTAGGGTGGCTATGGATATCGGAATCGGAATCCCGGTGGCTGGGGTGTGAGATAGCCGTTCCCTCGCGCATGCGGCCGCCTCCTTTGCTAAATCCGACAACATCTACTTACATACTTTGAGTATCTGTAAACCTTTGGTTTCTTAGGAAAGCGGTGCCGTCATATAGCGGCCGTTTTAACATATCGTCAGACATTTTTTCAAAACAAACGTCACAAACGTCATCCGAAAAGTACCCAAGATAAAAAATGGACGACCTTGATTTAGCTTTAGTAATTCACTTGGAGGATGAACCATCATCAGAAGAGGAAAATAGTCGTTGTTCCGGAAAACGGCCGCTATATGACGGCATCGCTATCCTAGGAAACCAAAGCTTAAGTCTTTGTGTAATTTATATCATCACCACTGCTCTCAAAACGGTGAAGGAAAAAATCGTGAGGAAACCGGCATGTCCCAAAACCAAAATTTCGAAGACATGTGACATTCACCAACCCGCACTGGGCCCGCGTGGCCCGTTCCCTCTCCTAGAGAGAAGGCCTGAGTCCCAGCAGTGGGAACATTAAAAGGCTGATGATGCTATGCTATATATCTGTAAGTCATGATGTCATCTGTCAAAGCTAGTCTAATAAAAGCTCTCGATAATTAAGTACCTACGTATGGTGCCTGAAATAACTTGTTGACGTTATTGTTCGATAACAGGTCCTGTTTACTTTCAGATAGTAGTAATATATTATTGAGGTTAAGTACGTATTTACTTCACATTTGCCTAAAAATCATTTTTTGGGTTAGTAACATAAGACATCAACAAATAACTTATTCTGCAATGGGTAGAGCAAGAGGGAGTGTTACACTTTACTGAGTAAAACTCACCAGTTTTTCTTCAGTTGCATTTTGGAGAGTGTGCGCAGAAATTGAACAACTTGATTCCGCCATCTCATTTCTACTTTGAGACAACCCGACGTACGACAAGTATCCCCTATACGTTGTTGAAACCTCTACGGTCCGACTAAGCATTTTGGCTCGTCGTTTATACCGCATACTTCGAAGGACTGGAACAATTTGCCTGCTGCAGTCTTCCCATCCGATTATACTTTGAGTGTTTTTAACCGACTTCTAAAAAAGGAGGAGGTTCTCAATTCGGATGTTTGTGTGTGTTTTTTTAATGTTTATTCGCGCATAACTTCGTCGCTTGCCAACCTATTTAAAAAAATATTTTTTTTTGTTTGAAAGGGTATACATCCCAAATGGTCCCATAGTCACCAAGTTGGGATCTGATGATGGAATCTTGGCAAAATCGTGAATACTCCTCAAATTCAATTGAATTTTTTAGTGAAGTCGGTTATTTTTGTTTTATAAAAAGGTTTTTTTAAGACAAGTGTAAACTAGTGCGTCTCATAATCAGAGATTGCATCACTGCGTACCATCAGGTGGGATAGCAGGCAAGCACGAGTTAATATCAATAAAAAAAATTGCTCTGTTCGTTCCAAAGCCTCGGTGGCTCCATCGAATCGAATCATCCGCAACCTTGGCGAGCCTATTGCTCACAGCCCGCAAACATATCGCCCTGCGACTCCCATCACCTAGGGCGTCTCCAGCGACGTTTGGGATATGAGGATGGCCACGCCCTCATGCTGACCTGACCTCATCGTCTCGAAACAGTCGTAACTTGACTAGACCCTGTGCTTCTCGACTCTCACATCCATCAGAAGCTCGCGACCCTCACCAAGTCATCGGTCTACTTCATGGGAGACCCTCTAACACTGCGTCTTCTGGTACGTGGTCGCCACTCCAGAAGCTTTCGTCCCAGTGCCCTGCCCAACAGAGTTCGTCGTTCGGTTGAAATGATGAGATAGATTTACATACAAACGTTTCAAAACATAATTATAAATGCGCCTACAGACTACTACTTTTTCCAGAATTTGAATAACTTCTTGGCGGGAAAAAAATTAAATACCCGAGAGGCAGTACAAAATGCCTTTGAAGAATTTGTTGCCTCTCGTCCAGCTGATTTCTTTAAGAAGGGCATCAATAAACTGCCACTGCGTTGGCAAAGATGCATTGATTGCATGGGTGATTACTTCGATTAATACAAATAAAAAATACATGAAAAAAATTCGTTTAAATTCTTTCATAAAAAAACGGCAATTTCATAGGTAAAGACCTAATAATAAGTACAGTTGCTCTATGACTATATGACGATTGCGGGCTAAGTTTGTACATAAACCTTATCATAATTATCGTAATGAGGTAAATAAATGTACGATAGGCTATTTTCTGATCGTCATCATTAACCTATTAACCGCCTACGTCGGATATATCCGACAAACATTCTAGCGTTAATTCCACTAGGGTCGCATATTCACGACCAAATACTCCATCTCATCAGCTTTTCTGTCGTCTATGGGGATTAAACAGCTAACCGAGATAGAATACCCAGTCGCAAACACACTGCCTTAGCAAATAGGACGCGAAAACACTCATCGGACTAATCCAACGCGGGCGGTTAAAGGGTTAAACATTTAGATACCTACTATGATATCTAAGGAGGAATATATGTACCTATATTTATCAATACACTTACTCGAAAACCCACTCTTATCCCACCGCTTTGAGGCACGCAATAGACTGTTTTCCGGACTAGTGTAGAAAAGTACGCGTGCTCTCTTCCACCACAATTTTATTACATTTATCGTATCAGGCTGGGCGCGCCTCGACTCCACCAGTCGCCGATCAACCTCCGTGTATTTATTTCTTTTAAAAGTCGTTGGATACACGTACCTACTTTGTCACTGCAGCCCTCGGCTCGGTCTTTTTTTTTTCTTTCTTTTTTTTTTGTAGAGCCGGGAACAATGGAAGGAATTTATATTAAATCCTTACTTTAATATTATAAAAGCGAAAATGAGTTTGTTTGTTTGTTACGTCTTCACGCCTAAATGGCAAAACCGATTTTGATGAATTTTGGTAAAGAGATTTTTGGGACCCTAGAGACGGACATAGGCTATTTTTTTTTTTAAGTGAGAAAAGGGGGAGAAAGAGTAAAGTATATTAATAAACGTGGGCGAAGGCGCGGGTAAAAGCTAGTTATCAATAAAATAAGTATTTAGTTTAACCCTTATTTTATTAATAATCCTATCTTCATTAAATCTTATCCTTATTTTATTGTTGGGTGGAGTCGGAGTTGTATTTTTTTTACCTATTCTAAACAGTAAAATAGGAGAAAAGACACCTCCGATCCCAGACATCGTAGGTAAATGCAGGGAGAAGCTAACAAACTGACCCTGTAAATATAAAAATAACGTAGGTCAGTCGGCGCTCCATTTAGGTCATATCATAAATACGCCGGTGCAAGTAATCGATACTGAGCTTCACACAACTGGGCTCTGTAACTGTGTCATATCACGACTATAATAGGCCTAGGGGTAGGTAGAGATGCTTCGTAGGTATAATCATATTAATATCTACACTAATATTAAGATACATATATACATCTTAATTATTAAATATTATAAACTAATAGTATACAAACTTAAAGAAAAAATATGTACAAACGGGTAAAAAACAAAAGGAACTTATAGGGCGTCAAAAAATTCGTCCACATCGATGTCAATGGGAAATGTGCCCAGTACGCTGGCAGCATTGCCACGCTGGATGGCAATGCTGTTTCGTTGACCGAAGAAAAGCCCAGCCCTCTGGTCACGCGAAGAGTCGACCTGTACCTAGTCGAACTGTTTGCTGATATCTCGAACAACTCGATGAGCGCTCGGACCCCATGGCCCTAGTGTTTCAACCCCAAACGGCTCAAACATATAACTTCCGATGAGGTTATTATATTTACGCCGTTTGAGGTTTTCTTCAATATTAGGTACTAGCTTCTGCCAGCGACTTCGTACGCGGATCCTGTTGCTTATGCCAGCGACAACGGGGTCGTCAAAATCCCTTTTTATACGTCCCGCGCCGCGAGCCGCGTCAAGCGCGGCGACCGTTACACAAAAATAATCCTTATAACATGATTCAGTATTCACGCGCGATGACTTATTAGCGTATTTCATGTATAACTTTGGTGTTTCTATACCGATTTCTATGATTCTTTTTTTATTGAATACATAATAATGTTAACTTTTTTAAATTAGGGATGAGTGAGAGTGTTATAAACGTAAGAGTAAACAAAAATAAACAGAAAGCTCCGAACTGCTAAGCTATCGGGAGCTACACGTGTTATTGTGAGTCAACCATAAAAGATAGACATATGCTGTTGTGGGATATTTTTTATAAAATTTTAAGGAAAACATTTTCGTTATACATTTCTATGATTTTCATGTGTAGCTTTAACCATTAAGGCTGCAAACGCGACAGAAGCTTAAAAAATTTAGTAATTTCTCCCGTTTCCCCAACATTTCCCTTCACTGCTCTGCTCATATTGATCGCAGCGTGTTGAAAAGTATACTATAACCTGCCCAGGAGTATGAAGAATGATTGTACCAAGTTTCGTTAAAATCCATCGAGTAGTTTTTGTTTCTATAAAGAACAAACAGACAGACAGACAGACAGACAAAAATTTTACTGTTTGCATTTTTAGCATCAGTATCGATCACTAATCACCCCCTGATAGTTATTTTGGAAATATATTTCATGTACAGAATTGACCTCTCTACAGATTTATTATAAGTATAGATAAAGAGGTAAAGTTTGTTTTTACAAGCTTTTATTTAGTTTCACCTGTCCCGATGTTTGTCTGTCATCAAATCTTGTAAATTAAATTTGACCCACGTTCCACCACGGGACCCACTTCCCGGTTACCGATCGAGCTGAAATTTTGCACGCATGTGTAAATCAGATGACAATGCAAAATTATTATGACATGGAGCTGATCTGATGATAGAATCGGAAGGCGGCTACAAGAACTTGGTTGTTAAATGACACAACCCCATCGAATTTGGGCTCGTATGATTCGTCTTGACGAGTATTATACGAGTAGTATACAGAGCTATAAAAGCTTGCTATGAAAAAAATATTTTCATTAAAAGCTTGTTTGTTTGTAGGAAGTAATCTCTGAAAGCACTGGTCCGGTTGCTAAAACTTTTTCAATGATAGAAAGTTGCTTTATTCCTGAGTGACATAGGACATATTTTATGTACGCGGGTGAAGCCGCGGGCAAAACCTAGTAACTAATAAAAAGGTGTCTTTGTTTCTATATTTTTGTAAAGGATATTCTGTACCAAGCAGCGTTATTTGTTTTTCAGTTTGACAGTACCTACGAGTAGGATTGCAATGCTATGATTATATCGGAATACTTACTGATAAAAGTCCGCGATATATCGAAGCCTAAAATATCAACAATATCGATATCGACGAAACACCGAAATCTAAATATTGATACCGATTAAAATCAACAATATGGTAATAAAAATATAGTTATGTAATTGTAGTAAGTACCGAAATTAATTCATGAATCCCCAAGCGACCACCGGTGGCCGCGCATCTATTGTCTTACTATTGTGTCTCTAATTGACGGTATCTGAAGGGTTAACAAAATTACAAACATTACATTTAAATTAAATGCATTGGCAACACTGTCAAAAAAATTTGATGGCAGCCTGGCAGCCAGATTTAACAAAAAATCCGTTTATATCCTTTTTTATTATTCATTTAAAACCTAGAAAAAAATATTGTTATGTGTTATTTTTCGTACTTGCGGGAGTGCAGACTTGCATCATCATACGAGTTTTTTATGCACTCACGCCGTCACGCGCGTAGTTGCGTTTTATAGATTCACGCAGGTCCTGTATGAAATGAGTGCTCTGACTCATTTCATACAAATCACGCACGGCACTACGAGACTCAGAGTGCCATACCTTGCGTGTCGCCCCGCACCCACGCGCGTTTGCTCGTGTTTCGCGCGTGGAAGCATTTTCTGTGCGCGTAGGTACTATTCCCCGCGCGCGGAGATGTCAGCAAACCGTAGGTGGGCCAGCAGGGTCGAAGCCTGCTAGGGCCAAAGGGTTTGTTTCTAAAAGGAAAACTCGGCCCTGGTATGAAAGGCAACGAAAAGAACAGGAGTTTTTAGTCACTAAAAGTCTGACACTCCCTCTCACTCCGCCCAAGAGCGGGTGGTGTCATGGATGATTAGCCCACCTAAAAAAAAACAACTTTAGGCATGACACAGGTCTTTAAAGGACATGGTAAGTTCGGGAGGTTCCTGTTCCGGATTCAGGCGGAAGAAACGCTTGGAGAACACGGTGGAGGTGGGGCCCGCTTGAGCGGAGCACCGTCGCGCCGTGTCTTCGTGAAGGCGATCAGGATTGGCGTATCTTATTGTTAACTAGCTTTTGCCCGCGGCTTCGCCCACGTACCTAGTACATAAAATATAGCCTAAGTACTTACCTATGTCATTTAGGCATCAGGCTACGGCGCCCTCGCGGACGGCGAGCCATGGGTAGCTCGCTGTCCGATCGTCCGGTAATGGACAGAGTCTAAGACGTCGACGCGCGCCTCAAGGAGTTGTCAGCAACAGCAGGGGCCAGCTGGGTCGAAGCCTACTGGAGACAGGGTTGTCCGAAAGGAAGCTCGTGCCCCGGTATGAAGGCTAGAAGGAACGGCGCGGGGTTTTTAGTCAGTAAGAGTCTGACACTATCTCCCGCTCCACCCAAGAGCGGGTTTTGTCATACGATAATTTTCCCCATCGGAAAAAAAATGTCATTTAGGAATAAAGCTTTCCATTGGTATAATATCGGGCCTGAATCCCACTCCCAACAGTGGGAACATTGAAAGGCTGATTATGTATGTAAAGGTCTAATTTTGGTTTTTGTGCCTCCTTTAATTCATGAATCCCCAAGCGACCACCGGTGGCCGCGCATCTATTGTCTTACTATTGTGTCTCTAATTGACGGTATCTGAAGGGTTAAAGTTACGTATTTATCCGTTATTAGCAAGGTATCGGAAAACACAATCAACCTTTACCCGCCATAATCGAATATGGGACCCCTCGGTCAGCAGTCTCGTTCGATCACTAGGCCAGTGAGGAACGATAATGGACCGAGTCCAAGACGTCGACGGCGCGCACTGTTCCCGCGCGCCTCAAGGAGTTGTCAGCAGCAGGAGGGGCCCAGCTGGGTCGAAGCCTACTGGGGACTGGGCTGTCCGAAAGGAAGCCCGTACCCTGGTATGAAGGCTAGAAGGAACGGGATGGGGTTTTTAGTCAGTAAGAGTCTGGTCAGTGAGAAAGTTTATCGATGCGTGACACACAGGAACGGTCGTTGTGGCGACACTTGGGGGAGACCTCTGTCCAACAGTGGACATCTTTCGGCTGATATGATGAAGATGATGAGTCATTTTAAAGAAGAAATAAAACAATGATTACTGAAAAACTATTATTTATTAAAATTCATTCTTTAACGCGTTTTTACATGCTTAATATAAAAACTTACATACTTATAACTATGTAGTGACGTAAATATCTAATTCAAGGATAAGCAGAGCAGTAAATAATACTTTTGAGATAGAGAAATGTTGCTTAAGACAGTATGTGAATAATGTTTTAATCACACGTACCGAGTAAACGGGCGAGACAGTGCTCTCGGCCGAGTACTCGGTACGTGTAAACACGGCGCCGAGTGCTCGGCCGAGTGCTTATCTCTACAACTCGCTAACATCACTGTCTCGGCCGAGCAACATTTTACTCTCCCGCCCTTTTACTCGGTACGTGTGATCAAGGCATAAGGGTCCCCGCAAACAGCGCCTCGAGAAGCTAGAAGCAAAAGTAGCTGAAGCCGGAAATGAAAAAAAAAATCGACCACGCCATAGAAAATTATAAACTTGATTGGACAGTTTTTATGGAGAGGCCGATTTTTTTTTTCGTTTCCTAAAAAAATCTTGTGGAAGTTTGTTCAGTTTCGTCTACTGAGCAGGGGGTCTGCTCGCTTTCTCCGAAAAACGAAGTCTCGATTGAAATTTCGCGTGTTTCCTACCACGGTTCCTTTCGTTCCCGAAATTTTGCACGAACGGAAATTGTTTGACGTACCGAATCTCTAAACCTACTCTAATTAGTTATGTTTCGAAAAAAAAATATAATCAGGACAGAGGATTGTTTGCAATTTTAACGTCAAATGAATATCGTTCGTTTACGAAAGTTTCGTTTCGGAGAAAGCGAGTAGACGCCCTGGCCCGTTGCTTGCGGAGACCTGTCCCTTACACCCTGTAGAGTCTGTCTAAAAAGACAAACGACTTGGGTAATTATGAGGGTAAAATGAAATCTGATGTAGTCAACACTGGTTCAATAATCAACGTTGATTAAGAGATCTTGATCATAGTTTACTGATAGAAGAACCTCATAAAAAGTATCGAATATAAGTATTTTTACAAGCTTTTATTTAGTTTCACCTGTCCCGATGTTTGTCTGTAATCAAATATTGCAAATTAAATTTGATCCACTTCCCAGTTAACGATTGAGCTGAAATTTTGGATGCATGTGAATCAGGTGACAATGCAAAATTATTATGACATGGGACTGATCTGATGATGGAACCGCAAGGTGGCTAGGAGCTTGATAGTTAAACGACACAACCCCGTCGAGTTTGGGCTCGTATAATTCGTTTTGACGAGTATTATATAGGTATTATACCGTGCTATAAAAGCTTGCTATAAAAAAAAATATTTTCATTAAAAACTTCTTAAATTATTAAATATACAAAATTACTAAGTCGTTTGACTTTTAGATACACTATATAATAAAATCTATACCAGTGACATTTTTGAAAGCCGTAAACAATTCAAATAAGTAATTTAACAAATAAGTAATTTAACAGATAGAGTAAAAAACCATTTGGAAATCACAGCCTCATTCTTTGCTCGTACATTTTAATTTTAAGAACTATTATTTTGTCAAATAAAACATGTCATACGTCCGTAAAAAGGGGTGAATAGAAACGCGGGTGAGTAGAAACAAAACTTTGGTTCTGTTTTTCACTTTGATACCATATTATCAGCTTGTAACAAAGCATCGAGTTTTTAAAATAGCAATCTACACTAATATAATAAAGAGGTAAAGTTTGTTTTTTTGTTTGTAAGACGTAATATCTGGATGTACTGTCATGTCACCGATAGAAAGCTGCTTTCCTGAGTGACATAGGTTATATTTTATGTACGCGGGCGAAGCCGCGGGCAAAAACTAGTTTATTAATAAATTGATATAATTAAATGTTGCAAAAATTATTCAAATGTCGTGAAAATACCTTTTAAAGTTTTGGTTTCTCCTCACCCCTGACTTTCTATTCATCCCATTTCACCGTACTGATTGTATTAGCAAAATTGAGCTAAATTTTTAAACTTTACTTAATTCAAGTTTCACTATTGAAAATGAAAATTGTCGCCCTACCACTAGCTCATAACGCGATCCATTTTACGACCTAAGCTGAATCGTTAAAGGTATGAAGCAACGACCTTACAGTCACTAGATGTCTAATAACAGGCGACGTATGTCTGTCTATGCATATGACTTATAGATCTGACGTAGGTTGTCGCAGAGTAATTTTTAAATAGTCTCGACCTATCAGAACGCAGTACCCCTGCTCCCCCCTATCAATCAGAACCAATCAGAGCGCAGTACCCCGCTCCCACCTACCAATCAAAACACACTACTACAAAATAGATAGGTACAGAAGTCAATCTCATGTATGTAATTCACTTTTTATTATAACTACCTTTTTATGCTAAGGACAGCACGTTTCGCCGAACTGTACGAGTGCGACCGGGCGATTGAGCCGAGATATCGTGTCCGAGATAGCGTGTCTATGTGTGCGTTGCTCGAGCGCACTTTGTATGTAGATTGTCTTCTGTACCTATCTATTTTGTGACAGTGCCCCGCTCCTCCGTACCTCTGCTAGTTGACAGAATAGGCTAGTTGCCGTAAAAAAATAATAAGTCCGTCTTTTAGATTATCCAAAAGTAACGTCACGCCGTGCTGCATTTTTTTGCTCGATGTGACGTCACACGTAACTTTAATAGGCTATATCTTTGTTATTCTTTGTTTAATCGAAAAAAGAAAAAATACGTGTCCAATATTTTTTTATAATCTAAAATACGGACTAAATAAAATGTAGTTATTTTGACCCTGGAAACTACCCTATTGTTTTGGTGCGCTAGTCCAAGCATGAGGCGTCTTGTGGCTGTAAGATCGTTGTCCAGACCCCATTTTGAAATCTGTTTTGTCTTCATAAAATAATGATACCTATGACTGCAGAGTTTCACTTACTAAATTAATTTGTTCTTGTATAAAATATAATCAATACAAGGTTATTTGTAAAACACTAAAAACCTTGCAGGACTGTATTACTAACATCTTATACAACAACTTTTGTTCTATGACTTTTTACAAAATACAACACATTTACGAAAAACAAACCTTCAAGATTTCGTTGTTCTATCTAACACATTTCAACTCTGTATTTTGCTGTATCTACTTACGACTCCCGCACTGTTCTCGTAATAATAGTAAGCAGGCTTCCGAAACATTGTCATTACACCTAGCAAGCATTCGCACCATTTCCGTGTACTCGACATTAGAATATTGATTGTCTGCACTACCGAATTTCGCTACAAGAACACGAATAACGCGACGCAAGCGCATCAAGGCGACTGACCGACTAGTGACGGTCGCCCGTAAATAGATCAAGTTTATGTTCAGCTACCCTCCGCTTTTGTACTATCGCTTGCTTCGTATAGGCTTCGTAATATTTAGAACGTCCGATTTAAATATTTTTATTTTTGTATCAAAATGTGATAAACTAAAATATGTTTTTTTTTTTAATCCATAAAACAAAAGTTGTTGTTTATGATGTTGTTATAACAAATAATGAGTTGTTTATTACAGAAATAATTAACATATCTATTCAATTATATTCTATGAATTTAGGAACTAAATTCTCTTTGTTATAGACGCGTATTCATCACTATATTTTCACCTGTTCCGACCTATGGTAATTTTTTAAACGGTCCATAAATATGTACATTCATCGGTAATAGTCTAATTTGAAATTATTTTGTCGTATATTTGTTCATTATTTATATAAATATAAAATACTTACTAATAGCACTACTTACTTATTCACTAAACTTAAGCTTCGTCGAGTCAAATTAAGATTTTTGAGAACGGCAAAATGCTCATAGCACGACCACTCTATAGTATATTCGAGACAAGAAAATAGTGACGTCATCGTTGTCATTCGGCTTAGCTACACCACAAAATAGATAGGTACAGAAGGCAATCTCATGTATGTACTTCACTTTTTATACCTACGCTCAGTGGACGCACACTAATGAGCGTTTGAGCCGGAACTGTTCGACGAGCGGGCCGAGGGCGAGGAGATATCGTGTGTGTGCCAAGTGTGCGTTGTGAGAGTGTGCACAGTATGGAGATTGACTTCTGTATCTATATATTTTGTGGTTCTGACGTGTCTTTTGTTTATTTTAAAAACGAATACCTCACGTATTCGTAAAATTAAAGTTAAAATTTTTGACGGTTTTTAATAAATAAATTAGAAAATACTGTGTAATAAGAATTTTGCTTAAATATTAATGGTTTAATTTGTACCCCAGTATGAATATGCCTTTACTTTACTGTTACATACACTGATGAGTCACTATTTTATTAACACGAATATATTTATACTCTATTCGAAAAAATATTATACATTTAAACAACGCGACCTTTTTTCATGATAAATGGCGACTGCAGTAAATATTTGGTATTGTAAATTTTTTTTTGCTTTTAATGTCATCCTTATACCTACGGAATAGAGGTCAAAATCCGTTGAACGGAGAGTAAAAGGACTTGTGTAATCTCTTCCACAACTATCACACAACGCCGTCTAGTCCCAAGCTAAGCAGAGCTTGTGTTATGAGTAGATAACTGATAAACATACTCATATATTTAGATAAATGATCGTGCTCATCACACACATATTTGTCACTAAATGGGAATTGAACTCACGACCTCTGGCATGGCAGTCTGTGAAACTAACCACTACACCAACAGGCCAGTCTACTATTCTCAGTGTAATTTCTGTTTTTTATTGTAATGAAACCATTTTTTTTTGCTTTTAATGTCATCCTTATGCCTACGAAATAGAAGTCAAAATCGGTTGGACGAACAGTAAAAAAAAGTTTGCTTAAATGTCTAACCTTATTACGAATAGAGTTTCTAGAACAATAAAAAAAAAAAGTTTTTTGGCAGTTAATTTGATTTTGTAGGATATGCTTTCTGGACCTGTCTAGAAGGTTTGCAGGCTGGACCTGGGTGTGTTGGCGACGAGGTCGTCGACGGTGAGCAGCATGTTGAAGGAGAGGAACATGGCGGCTGCAGACATGATGTGCCACGCGTCGTGGCTGTCGTACAGCTGGAGGATGGAGCACTCGGCGTTGTGGCGCCGGGACTGTGCTGGGGTTTCCTGGTGAATGAGAAGATGGTACGTTGATTTAGCACCATGTTTGAGAAAACAAAGATTTTTTCATTGATACAAACTAGCGATTGTCTTGTCCCACATGATGGTAAGCAATGATGCAATTCTTGATGGTGAGGCGCACTATACTCTATTCAAAATAACATTAGATATTTCTAAAAACCTTTTATGACTGTCCGTTCAACCGATTTTGACTTTTATTACGTTGGTGGCATGACAAATGGCGGCTGCAGTAAATAGTTGGTATTGTAACTACTTTTTTGCTTTTAATTCCATCCTTATACCTACGAAATAGAAGTTAAAATCGGTTGAACTGACAGTAAAAAAGGTTTCTTTAAATATCTTATGTTAATGCGAATAGGGTATAGTTAAAAGCCTATTCACTCTAGCCTTGAAGACGCCTAGATTATAATCGGACGGGAAGACCGCAGGCAAATTGTTCCAGTTCAACATATTTTGGAACATGTTTTTTTGTTGTTGCCTAACACATTTCGCTAACAATTATCTGATTTTTTATCTCAATAACAGTAACTTACTAAAAACATGATAATTTTTGACAGATATCACCTTATCAACTGAACTGTGGAACTGTACCCACTCCGGGTCCGTCGACCAATGTCCTTCTGTGGGAGGACCGCTGCGGTCCCCTGAGTCTCTTGCTTATTTTTTGACGCAAAGCGAATTTTCTATTCTTACCTACTTTTTTTCCGGTGGGAAAATCATGTAATGACATCCCCCACTCCTGGGCGGAGCGGGAGGTAGTGTCAGACTTTTACTGACTAAAAACCCACTCCTGTTCCTTCGTTGCCTTTCGTACCGGCTGAACTATTTTTCGAAGTAACCCTGGCCCCAGTAGGCTTCGCAGGCAGCTGGGCCCCTGCTGCTGCTGACAACTCCTTGAGGCGCGCGGGAACAGTGCGTGCCGTCGACGACTTGGGCTCGGTCCGGACAGTTACCGATTAGTCGGACAGCGAGCTACCTATTGCTCGCCGTCCGCAAGCCCTCTATTCTTATCTACTTATAATTTTTTGAAGGCAGAGATTTAACAAATAAAAATAAATTGCATGCATACTCCCTATGTCTATTACCCCGCTAATCTGGCAGTACAATTTCGATTAGTTCACCAATATATAACATTTTTTTCCACACTCACCGACCACTTAGTCCGTGAATCCAGGAACAGCTTGAGGGCAGAGAACCAGGCCACGTGAGCTAGCACGAAGTAGAACCAGGTGTAGGCGGCGATCCTCTCGCGGTGGACCAGCTTCATGATGATGTAGAACATGGTGTAGAGGATCGCGTTCCCCATCAGGATAGCCAGCAGCTGGCGCGCGAAGTCCTTGTTGTGAGCTATGGCGCTAGAAAAAGTATCAAGTTTTTTTTTTTAAGATGCGAAGTCTCCCAAACGTCAATGGAAAGGTCTATGCTCGGAGTTTCCCTGCGTGATCGAATCAGGAATGAAGATATCCGCAGGAGAACCAAGGTCGCTTACATAGCATGAAGAATTGCGAAACTTAAGTGGCAGTGGGCAGGGCACATTGCTCGCAGAACAGATGGCCGTTGAGACTGAAAGGTTCTGGAGTAGCGACTGCGTACCGGAAGAAACACTGTTGGAAGGCCTCTTAGAAAGTGGACCGATGACCTGGTGAAAGTTGCGGGAACTCAATGGATGCGAGAAACACAGGGTCGTTCGTTGTGGCGACGCTTGGAGAAGGCCTATGTCCAACAGTGGAACCGAAACGACGAAACCGTAACTGTAGAGGTTTCAACAACGTAAGGGTGGTTTAAACCCTTTGAAGTTTCCGCTTCGAGTGCAAGCAAAAATGAACTTAGCAGTGATCAGTCGGGGTCACCAGTTTGATGGATGCGGAAAAAAGAGTACAGTCCCACATACCTTCTTTGAAAAGGGAGGATCCTCCGATCAGACTGGTGTTTTGGTCTGGTGGGCTACTGTCCGACAGTTGATGTCGGGCTGTCGTATATGTTCAAATCGCGCGGAGAACTTTGATTGCGCGATGCAGGACTTCGTATTTTGTTCGTGGTTGTTATGTGGCGTCATAGATGTCGCTACAATAGTACCTGTATATGGCGAAGGCCCAGTTGGCGATGTTGGCGATGAAGACGAGCGCGGCGCGCGCGCGGTGCGCCGGCAGCGCGGCGCGCCACCGCTCCGCGCGCACCGCCGCCACGCCGCGCGACACGGCCGACCACTCTGGGGGGACACGACACAAATACAGTTTGGACCACATATTGATCGACATACTTATTTATTTAAACAAAGGTGCTGCTTATTTCAAACGAAATTTCTTCTAACAGACCTGCGGAGAGTTGGATAAGAGCTTAAGAGGGTCCTTTTCCACTCGCCTATCGTAAACATCAAAAATGGTTTAAAAGCTTGTTACTTCATTTAATGCAACACAATGCGATGTTTGACAGAAAGGCAACGCAAAAAAAAAAGAAATAACGCCTGAAAACTCTGTTAATATTTTGTAATTCCGAGATTTACTCGAAAATTTCACAAAACTTGCTCCAGGAAATAGCTGTTTTTTTAAACCCTTAAAAGTTTTTGGAAAAAGTTGTCGTCATTTAGAATCTTAATAAAATTTGCAAGGTCTCTAAAGAATTACTTTTTTGACTGTTTTAATTTTTAGGCAAATTATCAAGTGTCAATGTTCATTCTAAATAGGGAATTTTCAGAGGTTTTTACTGGATTAGTTTTACACAAATTTAGAAATTGGTTTCTTTAGAAACCTAGATAGTATCCACAAGATACTGTGTTTCCAAAATATTTAATGAAAAATGTGTAATAACGTCATAATCAGTTATGAGCGGTTGTATGAAAAACAATGAAAATGTGAGTCATGATGCACCGCCTTAAGACACTGTTGGGAATCGAATTCAACCACCATCGAAGACGCAGTTTGCACGAGAGGGCAGCATGCGTATACATTACAAAGACTTACCTAAATTAAACTTGCCAGCGTAGTATATCTTGAGCGTGAGCACGGAGCACGTCAGCATGTATAGGATCGTGAACAGCACGGAGAACAGCACGCTGGGGAACAGGATGCCGAACAGACCTGCCGGGGAACCACTCTTAATAATAATAATAGGTATATTTATTTCGGAGCGTAAAGAACTAGTCTTGGCGGGGGAACTACCGCGCCCCCAGATAACAAGCACACACAAACACTCTCATAAATGTTCCTTTTCAATACACTTGCTCATAAAGTGACTCTTATTGCACTGCACTTGGGTATATAATGGCACTTGTTACCAAACTGTGACATTTTGATTATCATTACGCACTAGTGCTATAATGTGGTTAAAACCTTATTGTTCAACCTTTCCACCGCCATAATTTTATTACATATAATCGTATCAGGCGAGCGTCGTCTCCCATGAGGAAAAGAAAAAATATGGGCGCACATTATGAAAACAGTTTACCGCCACAAAAGTTTACAAGTCTCACAGTTATTTTCTTCATAAGTGTATTGAAAAACGTCGTATGATACACGTTCTCGGCTCTCTTAAGACCCTCGCTATAGCTCGGGTCTAAATACCTATCCGACGGTGATCACTAACGTTACACACTTATATCATAATGTACTAAAACTTACCTATGGTCATGACTAAAGCTATGATCATGAAGGTGGTGTGCGCGCTCGGTATGATGTCCGAGTGCCTGTTCTGATACAGCTTGATCATCACTATCACGGCTATGACGTACATGAATGATGAGTCTGGAAACAAAATATCGCGATTTATATAGAACTTCTAACTAAGAGGTTTTTTATATGTATTATATTGAATTTAATCAAATGGAATTACAAAAAGACAGAATTGATTTAAATTGACTTAAAATCTACACTAATATTATGAAGAAATGAAGTTTGTTTGTAGGAGGTAATCTCTGAAAGCACTGGTCCGATAACTAATTTTTTTTCACCAATAGAAAGCTGCTTTATTTCTGAGTGACAGGGTAAATTTTATCTATGTGGGCGAAGCCACGGGCAAAAGCAAGCAATTACATTTCAAAACTTAAAAAAATATGAACTTTGCGGGCTACCTTAAGATGCAGGTACACCATTGGTACACATAGTACACCATTCATCACTGCTGAACTGGAAGTTCTTCTTCTTAAGACATATGTGACTGGACTTTCTTCATCACCAGACCCATCCCCATGGAGTACCGGAGCCCGTAATGCTAGCGTACATCCATGTCCTGAAGACCAGATGATACGTACCGAATTGGAAGTTTATCTTGTTGGGACACAGATAGTAGGTCTTCTATCACCTGACACAGCCCCATGGAGTACAGGTGCCCGTAGTGCTGGTGCGCGCTCATATCTTGAGGATCCTGAGGAATACGTACCTCCATGCTGTCAAGTCCCAAATCCTGAGGAAAACAGTAATACGTGCCGTACTGCAAGTTTTTCTTCTTAAGACACAGGTTTCAGGCCTTTCATCACCAGACCCAGCTCCATGGAGTACAGTAGCCGAAAGTGCTGGAGCACATCCATGTCCTGAGGAACAGGAGTAATACGTACCGAACTGGAAATTCATCTTGTTAGGGCATAGGTGGTAGCATGCTGATAAGAGTCCTTCCATCACCAGACCTAACCCCATGGAGTAGAGGAGCCCGTAGTGCTGGGGTATGCCCATGTCCTGAGAAAAACAAGGTTTGTAAGTCAATGAGACCGTGTCCAGCGGAAAATAAGGTTTGTAAGTCAATGGGACCATGTCCAGTTGAGTTTGCGATTGGGCAGGAATACTTCAGAGGCCTGTTAGTCTAGTCGTCAGTGGCGCTGACTGCTATCCTGGAGGTCACTCCAGAACCTTTCGTCCCCATCGACCATTTGTTCTGCGTGCAACGTGTCCTGCCCATTGCCACTTAAGTTTGGCAATTCTCTGAGCTGTGTTGGTAACCTTAGTTCTCCTGTGGATATCTTCATTTCTGATGTGATCATGCAAGGTACTTACTAACTTCGCATAGCCCTTTCCATCGCCCTTTGGGTGACTTTGAGTCTTCTTATTGTAAGCGTTGTAAGTGACCACGTTTCGGAGCCATAAGTCATCACTGGCAACACGCACTGGTCATAGACTTTCGTCTTGAGACACTGTGGTATATTGGATGAAAAACACTGGTTTTCAGTCGTATTCGGTTAGACTGGATACCGCCCCAAGCTAGTTAGAAAAAGGCTAAGGAAATGGACGATTCGATACAATTCGTGGTGAATCTGAGAGGATCCCCAGGGGCTGCACTCACCTGCGGCCGCGCCCTGTTCTTGATCTGCCGGTGCCGCACTTGAGTGATGAAGACCAGCCCCAGCACGATGTAGCCCACGTTGGAATACACGTGGTTGAAGTCTGAGAGAAATCCCAGGGGGTGCGCGCACAAGAAGTTGTAGTAACATAGGTCTTGGTCACCAGTTTGGAAGACCATCTGTGGGAGAAAAATGTAAAATTGAGTTAAATCAGCCAGCAAGAAAAATGCTAATTGCACATTCGCAAGCGTAGATCTCTATGGCGAAGAATGTGGAAGAAACTCCATGGACACTCTTTTAAATCATAATATCTATCTACACTAATATTGTAAAGAGGTAAAATAGGAAGTAATCTCCAAAAGCGCTGGTCTGATTGCTAAAATTTTATTTTAATTTCCGATAGCAAGCTACTCAGAACACCCCCTACTCTACTCAGCCCCCCTAGCCAAGTTACAACCCTTTCGCTTGCGTCAAACTCTTCGAGTTAACCTTGCCGCCAATACTTTTGTTCTGACCACGTGACTGAGCGTTGAGGCGACGTCGTTCCCGTACATTTGAAGCTTTGTACTAGCGTTAACTATTGCAGATTAGCAACTTGGCTAGGGGTACAGGACCCATAGGCTGTGTAACTCACCCGTTGATACGTGAAGAGCAGTTGCACGACCGGCAAAGCGTACACGACGGCTACCGTCAGTGCTCCCCAGAAGTACCTGCGAACCAGTACAGCATTTTCAGAAGAAATCTTGCGGTTTATTTCGGCTTCGACGCTGCTGAGCCCCTACGGTTGCTGACATCTCCTTGAGGCGCGCGTGGAACACTATGCACCGTAGACGACTTGGGCTCGGTCTGGACGGTTACCGGACGGTCGGACGGCGAGCTACCCATTGCTCGCCGTCCGCAAACCCGTAATTTCCTTGAAGAGCCTCTAGAATTCCCCAACGTACCTGTTTGATCTCCTGGTAAACGTTTCAGGCGGTGCCCTCGTCAGCTTCTGAACAGTCAAGGGATTCGACCTCGTCCATTGATCATCTGAAAACGAAACACCATCTAAAATCACACGGCAACATCACAAGACAAGGACATGGAGTGGCGACCGCGTACCGGAAGCCGCAGCGGTGCCCCCACATGCCGTATCCACGACCTGGTCAGGGTCGGGGGATACTGGGCGCGGGAAGCACAGGATCGTCCGACGGGGCGCCGCTTGGGGGGCGCCTATATCCAGCAGGGGACGACTTTCGGCTGAAATGTGATGATGATGATGAAGCGAGATCTTGGCGAGGAATCTCGAAGTATTACCATGTGTTTAAAGCCAAGCAATTGCGGTATGAAACGTGTGTATGAGTAGCTGAGTTGTGGAGGTGTGATAAGCAGTCGTTTCGTGTAAAATACTGTTGTGCATTCGGCTTAGTGTCCGACCGAACGTTCGGTTTCGGGCGAGTTTCGGCAATAAACCGAATTTCGGTTTAATTTCGTTTTTTTTTTTATCTGTTATAAACTAGTACTTGACTGCGATCCCACCTGATGGTAAGCATTGATGCAATCGTTGATGGTGAAGCGCACTAGTTTATTAAGTGCCTATTCACTCTAGCCTTGAAGACGTTTAAATTGGACCAATTGGACACCGTTTCGGTGGCAAATTTGGCAAACTACGAAAGAAACCGAAACTGCACTTGCGCTGTGATCGGTCATGTTCAGCGCGTGAAACTCCGTCCAAGCGAGTAAGTAACGAAAACATATTGCCGTGTCCACGTACCTAATAATGTCGTCACTGGCTTGTGTTTGCAGTTCGTTTTACCTACTCCCAAACTAAAATCGAGTGCAATTAAATTCATGATAGTTAACGAATATAAATACCTAATGCATTAAAAAAGTAAAGACTGACTGATACAATAACGTTTTCTTTATTTTTCCCTCAAAACATGATCCTTGTAAGGAAGTTTCGGTTTCGGTGTCGGGCAAAACCGAGACTGTTACCGAAATTCGGTTTCGGTTGAAAAACTCCGTTTCGGTCAGACATTAATTCGGCTGCATCAGATTAAATCGGTAGCCGAACCAGTTGGATAGCTTACCTAAGGCTCACTGATACTGAATCGGATTTGGAGATATGCGGAACAGAGAGTAAAGTCCCACAAACCTCCTTTGAAAAGGAAGGATCCTCGGACCAGACGTGTTTTATGTCTGGTGGGCAACTGTCCGATAAATTTTCGAGCTGTTCGATATGTTCCGCTTAGTCCTGACCGTAGAGGTGTTAAAAACGTAACTCCAAACCAGCTATATTAGGCGGACAATACCGCAGCCTTGGCAGGCATTGGCCCTAGTGGGCCTCGTCCATTATGCTGATATCGTTGTGAGGCGCCCGTCCACTCAGTCTTGGTCCGGACGGCGAGCTACGAAGTACAAACCCTTACCTTCTGGTTCATCATCAGTATCGTCTAGCATACGGGCAGCTTCTGAAGTGCTGGCCTCTCCAGAAGTTGACGCGTGCGCTATTGGCTCTGATTCTACTATGGTCACTGTTTCTGTGGGAAAAATACAATAGTTAATTATTATTATTATAGAGATTTTTTTTGTGGGTAAAAATTATTCAAATGAAATCCCCCGCGCTTGGGCGGAGCGGGGTGTAGTGCCAGACTCTTACTGACTCAAGAACCCACCCCGTTTTTTCTTGCCTTTCATACCGGGGCTGAGCTACCTTTCGGAGCTAACCCTGGCCCCAGTAGACTTCTTCTTTATAACTCTTTGAGGCGCGCCGTCGACGACTTGGGCTCGGTCCGAACAGCTACCGGACGGTCGAACAGCAAGCTACCCATTGCTCGCCGCCCGCAAGCCCGCGCATAAGAAACTGTGAGGTGATATTTTTATATATTAAATGGTAACACTCACCAGTCCACTGGCAGCTGCAGGCGGCCACGGAGAGCATGACAAGCAACGCCACGACGCAAACCACTGCGAGCGTCACCAGCGCACCCACCACGTATTCGCGGTATGAGATCGTCGCTATCATGCGGAACCTGATAAAAAAATACTATTTCAATATACACACTCGCTCACTACAAACCCCTACCGATCCCAGGCGCGTAATTTACTCAAAATTAAAAAAAAAAAAAACAAAATCACATAGGCCTACATGGGCACTTATAAAACGTCAGAAGCTAGTGCACGGTTCCAAATTGGAACCTATGGAGAAGAACCGGCAAGAAACTCCATGGTTACTCTTTTAAAAAAAGTGGTTGATGTTACAATATTTATAGATATTATGTAAGAACAGTGTAGGCCAGTCAATATTGTACACGAAAGTACAATAAAAATATAATAAAAAATTAAGAAAAATAAAGATAACTAGCTTTTGCCCGCACGGCTTCGCTCCCGCTCTTCCCTACTCTACCCTACTATACCCAACTCTACCCTACTCTACCCTACTCTACACTACTCTACCCTACTACTCTACCCTACTACTCTACCCTACTCTATCCTACTCTGCCCTACTCTACCCTACTCTACCTTACTCTATCCTACTCTGCCCTACTCTACCCTACTCTATCCTACTCTATCCTACTCTGCCCTACTCTGCCCTACTCTACCCTACTCTACCCTACTACTCTACCCTACTCTACCCTACACTACTCTACACTACTCTACTCTACACTACTCTATTCTACTCTACCCTACCAAACTTCACATAAACCATCTACTAAATAGTCCGAACAAAGCCTAAAAATTTGGTTTGGATAGGTGAGCCCGTTCTTGAGTTATAAAATAACAACGAAAAGTGGCATTGATTTTTATATATATAGATTACAACTATCAATAAAATGTGAAATTAGGTACAAATTTTTTTTTTTTTCGCCAGTTCAGTAGGGGCAAATCACGTTTAGGGCCCCCCGGGCATGGGGGCCCCGGGGAATTGCTCCGCCTAGCCCTTTCATAGCTACGTCTATGGTTACGAAATAAAGATACCACTGTCAATGTGAAATTGTAAGCCCCTCACCTGAAGCTCTTCATCCGATTGTCATCCCAGAGCGGGCGGTGAGGGGAGTCGCTGGTACCAGTACAGGCGTCTTCATTCTCATTCACAATGAACACTATGTAGAATCCGTAAGGGAACATTGTTTGCTGGAACAAGAAAATTATCCTGAAGTGGGTAGCTTTCGGCAAAACTTTGTATTAATACTGACGGAAAGTTTTGCACTGTTGGTACAGTGATTTAGTAATTGGTTTTTGCGCTGGGTGTCGCGGATTCGATTCCTGGTGTGCTGTTCTCTAAATAAAGCTTTCAGCGCAGCGCTGGCCGCAGCGACGAAATCCAAATAGGTACATTGGATTAACAATCCAATGACCCTATACATTGGGTTGTTAATTCTATGTACTGCGCTCTCGACACGTAGCTGCAGCCAGCGCTGCGCTCAAGGCTGTTTTCTTAGAGAATAGCACCGCTTCAATGAATAAACAGGGATATTGTAAAACACTAACAACCTTACAGGATTGTTTTACTAATATCATGAAAAAAACACTTTTGTTCTATGACTTTTTACAAGACATAATTGATTTACCAAACCAAACCTTCAAGATTTTGTTGATCTAACACATTCAACTCTATATGTTGCCATCTACGTTTGTATGACGCGACGCAAGCGCGTCAAGCACCTCCGCTGCCCGATCCCGTTCCTCTCTGTCATGTACTATCGCTTGCTTCGCATAGATTTCGTAAGTAAGAAGACGAAAATATATTTTCCTCACCGTCAATGTGATGCCTCCTTTGCTCATCATGGTCAAATGGTATCCTTTGTAAAACACTTCCTTTTCATTGTCAAATACTGGGCACTAGAACAAACAAGATATTTTATATTAATAATTAATATAATATAATATTCCACAACTATCACACAACGCCGTCTAGTCCCAAGGTAAGCAGAGCTTGTGTTATGAGTACTGGCCAACTGATAAACATACTTATATATAAACTTCATGCAACACAAATGTACAATGCGTTCCAAATGAGAATAGGATCGATTGCATGTTGTGACGTCACGATTTACTGTCAAATCGAGGAAAGAAATTTTGAATCTTTAACTATTTTACGAAAAATTTAATTTATTTACGAACTGTGAACGAAAAAATTTTAATCAGAATTCAGTTCTTCAATTTTACTCATCTCCAAGTTCCTAAATTTTGACTAAATTTCTTAGATTTGACAGTAAATCGTGACGTCACAACAAAAAATCGATCCTATTCTCATTTGGAACGCACAGTACAAAGGCGGACTTCATTAAATCAAAGCATTTATTTCAAATAGACCATTTGCAGGCACTTTTGAATAGTCAAATGTCGGTCAGTCCAAGAAAAGTGAAGCTAAATTGCACTTAATTGCCATAGGCTCTTTTTTCCGGTGGGAAAATCATCTAATGACATCCCCCGCTCCTGGGCGGAGCGGGCGATAGTGTCAGACTTTTAGTCAAAAACCACTCCTGTTCCTTCATTGCCTTTCGTATCGTACCTATCTTTCGAAACTAACCCTGGCCCCAGTAAGCTTCGACCCAGCTTGGCCCCTGCTGGGTCGAAGCCTACTGTCTCTACCAGTCAACCAAGGGTGGTGAAGAGAAAACATGGCAGGTGCATAAAAAAATTGGTCAAGTGCGAGTAACACTCGCGCACTGAGAGTTCCGTACCAACTAAGTATGAAAACAGAATTCCCGAATTGAGTTACAAAGATTTTTCCGAATCGCAAAAAACCCTGTATTTTTTACAAGCTTTTATTTAGTAAGTCTATAACCAACTTTGTTGTCCGTCCGTCCGTCCTCCGGAACCTTAAAAATGTGATATAAAAAAATAGTTACATACCGAATTATTCTGTATAGAAACTGTAGCACATACGTTGTCATCAGAATCGATCATAAGAATCACACTCTTTGGTATTGTGTAGTTAAACCTGCAACAATAGTACATTATGATATAAGTGTGTAATGTTAGTGATACCCTCAGCATGGCTCGGGTCTACATACCGCATTTAGACCCGAGCCATGGCGAGGGTCTTAAGAGAGCCGAGAAAGGTAATCATCAATCACTCACGTCTATCATACGACGTTTTTCAATACACTTGTGAAGAAAATAACTGTAAAACTAGTAAACTTTTGTGGCGGTAAAAATCTGTTTTTATATGCGCGCCCATTTTTTTTCCTCGTGGAGGACGATGCGCGCCCATCCTGACATAAAATTATGGCGGTGGAGAAGTTGAACAATAAGGTTTTAACCACATTATAGCACTAGTGCGTAATGGTAATCAAAATGTCACAGTTTGGTAAAAAGTGCCATTATATACCTAAGTGCAGTGCAATAAGAGCCACTTTATGAGCAAGTGTATTGAAAAATAAATCTAGTCAACCTATAATGTTTCTGGAACTCTTGGGTAAGCCTTCTTTTCGCTTCACTCAGAGCGGGAAGAGTCATTTATTGAATTTCCCAACTCAAAAAACAGTGTGACAATCTTTTACTGACTAAAACCACAAAATATATAGGTACAGAAGACAATCTCATGTATGTACTTCACTTTTTATACCGACGCTCGGTGGACGCACACTAATGAGCGTTTGAGCCGGAACTGTTCGACGAACGGGCCGAGGCGCTCCGAGATATCGTGTGTGTGAGCGGTGTCTATGTGTGCGTTGTGAGAGCGCGCACACTATGTAGATTGACTTCTGTATCTATATATTTTGTGCTAAACCCCATCTGTTTCTTTACCCTTAGCCACGGTAATAATATCATACAGTATTCCAACTTCATACAAACGGATGAAACGCGAGCTATACCTACGCGCCTCGGTTGTAGCATGGGCTCGGCATGTAGACAGTCGCGGCCGTCACGACTGTGCCGCAGTGACGAACGGACACGACGGTTTTTTTTTACAATCATCGCGCGATTATTATTAGTTTGTATAATTCAAAGTAAAGACGTGGTATTTTATTATTAATAATAGTGGTTTATTGTACTATGTGTATGAATAATACTAAAAAAAAAGCAGTTTATTTAAATCTACCAATCAAAAAAACAACACGCATTTTTATTGAACACTTCCTATTCAATCCACAAAATATTTTGTTTATATAAAAAAGTAAGTAGGTATATTTATTATATTTACAATCACAAAACTAAATGGAAACACAAAGTAGGCAAATGTAATTAGAATGCTGGAGGCGGGCAGCCCTATCGCATGTTTACGTACCGCGCGGCTGTAGGCATCATCATCATCATCATCAGCCTTTTAATGTTCCCACTGCTGGGACTCAGGCCTCCTTTCTAGGAGAGGGAATGGGCCATAATCCACCACGCGAGCCCAGTGCGGGTTGGTGAATGTCACATGTCGTCGAATTTTTTGTTCTAAGACATGCCGGTTTCCTCACGATGTTTTCCTTCACCGTTTTGAGAGCAGTGGTGATGAAATAAATTACACAAAGTAATGCGCCTGGCTGGGTTCGAACCCGCGACCTACAACTCGTAAGTCGGGGCCATTACCACTCGGCCACCACTGCTGCTGTAGGCATTTATTTCAAAAAGACGGCCGAGTTACAATACTGTATGATACTATTACCGTGCCTTAGCGTTTCAGGATCATGGTAGTACTGTCGAACAATCCCACATCCCAATCTAGCTATTAATAAGTAGCCATAAAATACGTTTCTCAAAAAGACCTAAGACACATTTTAAGTTGCAATGTTATTTGAACTTTATCCCGTATGACATTGAGTTTAAATTTCTAAAACACAACCGCCTAGAACTTACCGCGTCACTTTAATAGGTCCAGTTTTGGAAATATTCCACGGATGCTGGTCGAAAGAGAAGAAGAAGTACTTCGGAGAGCTCGGTGTTACGTTCAACGGTATTTCCTAAAAAGCAAATGGAACTTTAAAATCTTTAAGATAAGGTTGAAATTACAATTGTAGATGCTCCTGAAAACCAAGAATTTTAGTAGAAATAGTGACTTTAAGGTCTTTGCAGTAAGGTTTATATTTCTTTGATTAATGCATGATTCTAGAAACACGAATTTTATTAGAAAATTACTTTAGTAGAATTTTATTTAAGTAGAAAGTAGCTTTGAAAGAAAGTTCTTCTCATAATTTTATTTTAGTAGAAAGTAGCTTTGGTAGAAAATCTTTTAGTAGAATTTTATTTTAGTAGAAAGTAGCTTTGGTAGAAAGTTCTTTTAGTAGAATTTTATTTTAGTAGAAAGTAGGTTTAGCAGAAAGTATTTTACTTTAGTAGAAAGTTATTTTAGTAGAATTTTATTTTAGTAGAAAGTAGCTTTAGTAGAAAGTAGCTGCAGCAGTAGTAGTTTCTAGTTTGAAAGGTATGGGTGCCAGTGTAGTCACATACATGGACATGACTCAACTTTTCTCTAAGATAGCAACGAATCTTTATTTCTACTTTAACAAATACGTATTAATTTAACGCTAACTAACCCACACATATAACACTGCCTTACTGCAAGGCCAAAGTCTATATATTTTCTATTAAAACTATGAACTTAACGCCCATGTGAATAAAGTTGCAATCGGAATACCTAGGTATCCCAATTAAAAAAGATCATAAATCTATGAAAGTTTATGCAAAAAGTAAACTTATGCATAAGCAATTAAAGTCGATTTTACCTTACCTTATTAACGTCAACATAGAAGTCTATGACCCTCCTCAGCTTAATATCAACTGACACATTCTTAGGATTAGAAGTCGTTATTTGTATCATTGGACGATTTTCTGTCTTTATGTCTGTAACAAAAAACAGTATCAAAATCGGTCCATTGGTTGAGGAGCTAGGATGCCAGGGACAGACACATAGACACGTCAAACTATATGTCGCAAGAAAAAGAGGATATCAGGGATTTCGCGAAATCCATAGGGATATCACGAAATCCCGGTAGATGTCAAATATTCTTGTTTATTATGACTTTTTTTTTGTTCTAATCTAGTGCTTGACTACGATCCCGCCTGATGGTAAGCAGTGATGCAATCTCTGATAGTTAGGTGTACTAGTTTATTAAAAGCCTATTCACTCTACCCTTGAAGACACCCAAATTATAATCTGACGGAAAGACCGCAGCAGGCAAATTATTCCAGTCTTTCGACGTACGCAGTATAAACGACGAGGCGAAACGCTTAGTCCGGACCGTAGAGGTTTCAACAACGTAAGGGTGGATATTCGCCGTACGGCGGGTTGTCCGATGGTAGAATTGAGACGGCGGAAACAAGTCATGCAAATCCTGCGCACACTCTCCAAAATGCATCCTGTCTTCTTACTAAAAGTATCTAATGATATGACAAAACACCAATTTATCAGTCAGTGATATGACGTTTCACTAAACTAAATCTAGTAAAATGTCAGAAAAGCGGATATTGGCGAATAAAAATCGAGCCATGCATTTTTAGCGCTCGCTCTAGTACCCATACGGGCACTAGTGGGCAAAAAAAATGCTTCTCTCGAGCTGGCGCGGCTCGTCACTCTCCTCTTTTCTGTCAGGGGTTAAAAAATGGGATGTACTACGCGTACCAATTAGGAATAGAAAAGTCAATAACCTCGATCTAGCATAGTCGGCCTTATAATGTTCCCACTGCTGGGACTCAGACTTCCTCTCTAAGAGAGGAAATGGGCCGTAATCCACCACGCGGGCCCAGTGCGGGTTGGTGGATGGATGTCACATGTCTTCGAATTTTTTGGTTCTAAGACATGCCGGTTTCCTCACGATGTTTTCCTTCACCGTTTTGAGAGCAGTGGTGATGAAATATATTACACAAAGTAATGCGCCTGGCTGGGTTTGAACCCGCGACCTACAACTCGTAAGACGGGGCCGTTACCACTCGGCCATCACCACTGCTCACTTCGATCCTCGATCTGTCAAATGTTATATGGGAGATAGTGTAAGACTCTTACTGACTAAAAAACTCACCCCGTTCCTTCTTGCCTTTCATACCGGGGCTGAGTTACCTTTCGGAGCTAACCGTGACCCCAGTAGGCTTCGACCTAGCTTACAACTCCTTGAGGCGCGAGGGAACAGTGCACGCCGTCGACGACTTGGGCTCGGTCCGGATAGTTACCGGACGGTCGGACAGCGAACTACCCATTGCTCGCAGTGGGACTATACACCATAAGTACTAACCTGGTCCAGCGTCATGTGGGCACAGTGTCCGCGCCATATCCGACAACAGCAGCGCGCCATTCTTTGTCTGCACGAAGAGAGGTATCTCCCAAGATGATACACCTAGGACAAGTAAGTAAATGGCTGTTAATGAAAGGGGAATAGAAGTTGTTGTGAATATTTTTACAATAGGGTAGTTTCCAGGGTCAAAATAACTACATTTTATTAAGTCCATATTTTAGATTATAAAAAAATATTGGACACGTATTTTTTCTTTTTTCGATTAAACAAAAAATAACAAAGATATAGCCCATTAAAGTTACGTGTGACGTTACCCCGTGCAAAAAAATGCAGCACAGGAGCATGTCCCTTATTTTTGAATAATCTAAAAGACGCACTAATTACATTTTTTACATGGAGTTTCTTGCACGTTCTTCTCCATAGAGATCTACTCTTTGGAACGTGCAATTTAGCTTCACTTGTTTGTTTGACTGACCGACATTTTGACAATTCAAAAGTGCCTGTAATTGGTCTATTTGAAATAAACGTTTTTGATTTGATTTGATTTGATTTGATTTACGGCAACTAGCCTATTAGGCTTCTTATAGAGGAACAGCACTTTGCTATCAACGAAGCCAACTTCAGATGATGATCACATTTTTGAAATTATTTCAAAAAGTAACTTGAATTGAAATAATTCAGAAATATGCGGAAACATTGTGAAGTCCTGCAACCTCTATTGATGCAAAAGGATCCTCTGACAATACGGGTTTTTTTATTGCGGTGGGTGAAAATCATCCAGATGACATCCCCCGCCCTTGAGCGGTGCGGGAGATAGTGTCAGACTCTTACTGATTAAAACATCCACGCCATTTCTTCATTGCTTTTCATATCGGGGTCGAGCCTCCGTTTCTGAACTAGACCCTTGGCCCCAAAAGGCTTTGACCCTGCTAGGCCCCGACGGTTGCTGACAACTCCGTGACGCGCGCGGGAATAGTGCGCGCCGTCAACGTCTTGGGCTCGGTCCGTAAAATTACCGGATGGTCGGACAGCGAGCCAACCATTGCTGGCCGTTCGCAAGCCCGCGGCTACGGTGGCCGGATTGATCGAGAATCCCGGTGGCGGCTTGGGCGTGAGCGCCGTTGTCTGATGCAGTTGGCCTCCTCCTTTACTAGCAATACTGCTTCACAGAAGGAGACCGCCTGCCACTCCTCTTCGCCCACCATGGCCTGTACTAAGGCCTGGCGCGAGACCATACGGGTGCTGTTTCTGGGCCGGGCAACTGCCTGTTAGTTGTTATTCAAACTGTTGTACAGGTTATTATAACGCAGATAACTGTGTTAGGGAAGACCGCTTACAAGATGGGCGGACGACATTTTGAAAACGGCTGGTTAAACAATATTATATTAGGTTTTCTTTTTTGTTATAATTAAAGAAACTTTGCACCAATTAAGTGCAACTTTAGATTTATATATACTGTGTTATCTCTATTTGCAAGAAATAAAAGGCTTAAGTCTGTGTTGCAACAAGCCCCTTAAGCTCTGAATTGCGTAATTTTTGTCACTAATACCTCTCTTTCTACATGCCATGTCAAACTAACCCACCAATACCATAACTACTTACCTTTCTGCTGTGTGGCGGTCACGAAGATGGGGTTGTCGGTAGTGACCGAGTCGTTGGTAGACACGTGCACCCGGGTGGGGTAGCCGTTCCATATGTCGGATTCCTGTCAAAATAGCAGTCAGCCATGTAATTCCTGCCACAGAATCCTTACTAATATTATAAAAGCGAAAGTCAGTTTGTTTGTTACGTCTTTACGCCTAAATTGCAAAACTGATTTTGATGAAACTTGGCACAAAGATAGACCATGTCCTGGAATAGGACATAGGATACTTTTTATCACGGAAGTATGTTTCCTTGGGATAATTTTCTGCTATCACGCGGGCGAAGACGCTGTGAGCAGCTAGTAAGTAATAGATCTGGCTTACTCTCCAAAGTGCCTCTTGTAAAATACCGAAAAACTGGCTACCCTACGCCTGTTCTCCAGGCTTTGTAGATTGGACTTAATCAAATCTGGATCACCAACTAGCCTCATCGCTCGCCTTTCCACTGAGTCCAAATCTGCTAGATGGTATTTTGCAGCTTCAGGCTTTATCTTAGTTTCGGAGCTCAATCTTGTGTTCTTTACACGGTCGGAAATTCGAACTCTCAAGACACTGCGCTCCATGGCTCGCTGACAAACCTCGAACCCCTAATGTAACGTATATTATGTGTATAGGTGTAATTTATTTCATCACCATTGCTCTCAAAATGGTGAAAGAAAACATCGTGAGGAAACCGGCATGTCCTAGAACCAAAAATTCGAAGACATGTGACATTCACCAACTCGCACTGGGCCCTGAGTCCTGAGATGATGATGATGATGATGATCTGAGACTTATTAATACTTACCTCGTAGAAGTCCATGATCTGTTCTGTAGTGTCATTGACGACAACACTAATTCTTGTGTCATATTTGTAACTGAAACAAAACAAAAAACACAGGTATAGACAATTTTGAGACTCATTGATGATCCATTCTAGCAGCAGCGTAGGTGAAGTGGGCCCCACGTTCACAGCCTCGAATCCAAAGGGGCCTCGCACTAGCGACGGCTCTGTGATCTCTTGATTCCCGAGCCACAAAATAGATAGGTACAGAAGTCAATCTACAAACAAAGCGCGCTCGAGCAACGCACACATAGAAAGCGCTCACGGACACAAATCGCCTGGTCGCACTCGTACAGTTCGGTTCGGACCCTAGCGCGACCGTAGGGCGTAGGTATAAAATGTGAAGTACATACTTCTGTACGTAGGTAGGTAAATTAATCTGTAGCAGCCTGGAGTTCAAAAGGTGGTGGTGTAACTCCGTCGTGACTCGGAAAGCATATAAAGTCATTGGTCTTACGCCTGATTTCTCTCCAGTCGTGTTAGATTGCCGTCTTATTGGACTATGAGAGTAAAGGAACAGATATTGCAGCTTTTTTATAGTAGGAAATCATCCGCCCTAGGGCGGAGCAGGAGGGCGAGCCAGACTTTTACTGACTAAAATTCACTCCTGTTCCTTCGTTGCCTTTCGTACCGGACCATGCCTTCCTTTCAGAAACGAATTCTTGGCCCCAGTAGGCTTCGACCTTGCTGGGCCCTTACTGCTTGCTGACAACTCCTTGAGGCGCGCGTAATATCTACACTTACTTATATTTTTGTTTTTAGGAGGTAATCTCTAGAAGTACTGGCCTGATTGCTAAAATATTTTCACCGATAGAAAGCTGCTTAATTCATGAATCCCCAAGCGACCACCGGTGGCCGCGCATCTATTGTCTTACTATTGTGTCTCTAATTGACGGTATCTGAAGGGTTAATTCCTGACTGACTAAGGCCGTTTGTCCACCACCGCCGTCACCGGGACGTCACCGAGAACGAGATGACGGCGCCGGTTTACGGGTACGACTGAGGATTTTAGGTGGCAAATAGCAATATACTATAACATAATGGCAATAAAGTAGAAATTTCCGTGATATGTGGTCGTAATAACAAAAATACCGCTTCGGTATGCTTGAGGCTGGTGTATCGGCAGCTTTGAGAATGCTTCGGGATGCTTCGGCATCCTTCGGCAACCTTCGGTACGCCGCCGGCGCCGAGGCAACACTCGGGGGATAGTTTTTTTTTAAATTTGATGACTTTCAAAATTTTCATAACTCATTCTATAATAATCATAAAATTTTCGAACGTCATAACGCAATCATTGAATCATTGAATAAATTGTTGAATTCACCGGACATAATTATATCGTTGCTTCCAAAGGTTGTTCACCCTAAATCTTCTTGATTGATTAGATTTCTCTTCTTCTTCAGCAAGAGTTGCTATGAACACTAGATCCGAGTCCACCATATTAAATACAATTCAGACAACTAGCTTGTAACAACTCTGAGACTGTTATGATGAGAAATACGATATTGAGACGCTTCGGCAAGCTACAGGACGGTGCGGCATCCTTAAGGACGCCTCGTCATCCCTAAGAACGTTGCAGCATGCCAAAGCATAATTGCCGATAGTGAGCGCTTGCATGTAGGATGCCGAAGGATCCTTTTCCTTGCCGATGCCGATAATGGGCGCCGGGCCTTAGCGATACATACATTTTTATGGCCATGTGTCCACCGCACGCCCGTCACCCGAGCGCATCTTAAACTTAAACTCGGCCCGAAATAATCTCGTTCTCGGTGACGTCCCGGTGACGGCGGCGGTGGACAGACGGTCATAGACTATATTTTATGTACGCGGGCGAAGCTAGTTATTTATATTTTTTTCCTGTACTTAATACAATCTAATATAAAAAAATGACATCACTGATAACATTTGATAATGTTATCAGTTATTGCCGACTTATTTCAATATCATGATTCAGCAGAAATATAAAATAATTTAACTCTTTTTTGTGGGAAATCAAAGATAGCGGGGAGGGGGTTTCCACATTGTGAGCTATATTTTCCTCATCTCTTTCTTCTGGCGCAGTCGGGTAAAAAGAGAGGAACACAAAAATTATGAACAATGATTCAAGATTGGTGGTCGAGTGGTAACGGCCCCGACTTACGAGTTGTAGGCCGCTGGTTCAAACCCAGCCAATTTATTTCATCACCACTGCTCTCAAAACGGTGAAGGAAAACATCGTGAGGAAACCGGCATTTCCTAGAACCAAAAAATTCGAAGACATGTGACAGTAACCAACCCGCACTGGGCCCGCGTGGTGAATTACGGCCCATTCCCTCTCCTAGAGAGGAGGCCTGAGTCCCAGCAGTGGGAACATTATAAGGCTGACTATTATTCAAGATTTAAAATCATTTTATTTCATATAAACTATTTACAGACACTTATGCAATTTCAAGAAGTCAGTGTGTCACAAAAATCACTCTAAATTCACATTTCAAAGCGTTGGTAAGCTTTCTATGGAGAAGAATGTGCTAGAAACTCCATGGACACTCTTTTCAATAATTTTATGTATTACAAATATATCTCGGTTACTTGTTTCTTGTTGTCACTTATTTAATTTCAACGCATTATGTTTCTGCTCAAAATAGAATAAAATAAACTTTATCGCGTTCATGAGAACAAAGCATAATTTATTAGGTACTAGCTTTGCCCGCGCGGCTTCGCTCCCGCTCTTCCCTACTCCACCCTACTATACCCAACTCTACCCTACTCTACCATACTCTACCCTACTCTACCCTACTCTACCCTACTCTACCCTACTCTACCCTACTCTACCCTACTCTACCCTACTCTACCCTACTCTACCCTACTCTAACCTACTCTACCCTACTCTACCCTACTACTCTACCCTACTCTACCCTACCCTACCCTACTCTACCCTACTCTACCCTACACTATTTTTTTCCATAAGAACCTTCTCCTCACAATAACAATCACAACAAAAAAAAAATCAGCCAAATCGGTCAAGCCGTTTTCATGCCAAGTCGTGACAACGGAAAACGGGGGTCATTTTTATATATATAGATAGTAATGTATCCTTAGAAACAATTGAGGATCACTTACTCACCGTGTATTATAAGTGTTATCTTTAGTGAACAATAATACCGCCTTCAAATTAGCCGGCTGCAGCGGTGCTTTGTTATTCTATGTAAATAACAAAGTAGCGTGCAGCGCGACTGCAGCGCGGCTGTAGCGCAGCAGTCGCACGTTTTTATTTAAATGGAATAACAAAGCAGCGCGGCCGCAGCGCTGCTGCCGTCGCGTGGCATATTTACGGCTTATATGAAGGCGCCCTAAAGAATCACAAGTCTTTAAGAGTAGGGTAGAGTAGGGTAGAGTCGGGTAGAGTAGGGTAGAGTAAGGTATAGACGTTTATTTATTTAATTAACGAATACTTTATAAAGCCCATAGGAAGTCGAAATTTTGGATTTGTAAGGTACATAATAGTATCAAGCTCCTAATGCTACGAGTATTGTATGATATAAAAGACTAATATTTAAAAAAGGTGCTAGCTGGCTGGACATTTGTCTAAATAACGAATATCTTCTAAAGTATTCCTCACAGAAAGTCGAAATTTTAGATTTGTAAGGTACATAATAGTTGCTAACTCCGAGCACTATTAGGCGATCTGAAAGTAAAATGACAATAAAAATAACCTTATGGGGCCCGCTAGCTAGACACTTCATGGAAAGTAAAACATCATTAAATCAAAAACTGTTGAGGTACAAAATATCGAGCCTTTTTAGGAAGAACATCGTAAGCGACAGTGAGCGTTTTTGCAGTACTAGTAGGTTTTCTCTTCCATAATTATAAAGTATTTACAAAAATATGTAGTAGCAACAGCAAGTTACATGAAGTTATATTTTTTTTTATTTTATTTATTATCATGAATTAATACTTTTTAATTATGGAAGAGAAAATCTACCAGTACTGCAAAAACGCTCACTGTCGCTTACTATCTTCTTCCTAAAAAGGCTCGATATATCTTATTTGTTTTGATATTTGTTCATAAATCTTGTTGGGGCCTGCTACATAGACTCACACCAAATTTTAGTGTACATATACGTATGACATGGAAAGACCATATTAATTCGTTAAACCCCATCTCTCATTGCCTTTTTATTGTGTCTTTAATAATGGTATTCAAAAGGTTAAGCACAAACGGTACCAGTAAGCGGTAACGGAACAAGGTAAATAATCGATTTAGAAATCTTTTGTGAATACTCTAGGAATGGAGTTGATTGCTCGCCAAGCAATCAACTCTATTCCTAGAGTCTACAGGTCAGTTATAAAACGGATTAGGAGCTAAGGGATTCAACTGTAGTCTTCAGCCAGCAAATCCAGCATATTTTTTTTGTTTTTCCACAACTATCACACAACACCGTCTAGTGCCAAGCTAAGCAGAGCTTGTATTACGAGTACTAGACAACTGAAAAACATACCTATATATTCCTAAATACATACATATTATAGATAAATTACACCCAAACACAGAACAAATGATCATGCTCATCACGCAAAACATTTTTTCTGAGTGTGAATCAAACCCAACAGCCTTTGGTATAGCAGTCAGGGTCACTAACCACTAGACCAACAGGCCAGTCAAAACTTTGCCTTCAAAGAGCCCAAAACAACATCTTAAGGATCATAAGTGGTACATTCTGGTTCACACGTAACACTGAAATACATGAGTATGTAAATAATATGAAGACTGTCATGGAAGAAGCCAAACAATACGCCAAACTACGCTGAATGATTAAAGCTCCATCCCAACCCATTGACAAAATGCTTCTAATACGAAACCCAATCAATCAACTGAAAAGAGAAGTGAAGGTCAGGAAAAGAAGAGAAGACTAAGGAGAGTTAAGGCATTGGCTTTAACCTACCAAAAGTTCTATTTATAGCGGTCTGATAGTCAGGTAGACTGATCGCAGATTATATACGTGAAAGAAAAAAAAAAGGTAAGTGTAATGGGCACGCGTGGGCCGTGTACGAGCTGGGCGCGTCGGTCTCCATACATTATAGGTAGTTATATGGAAACTAGACTTGTAAAGATAGATAGATAAATTCTCTATTTTGAGGCCAAAAATAAAAAACACACAAAGCTACATAAGATCCGCACTATGTACAAATCAGGCGGGGAACACATGTGCGTCGGTCTAATGTAGCTAAGTTATGATAAGGGACTTTTGTAACCAATACTGAGAAAGCCACCGGAAATCGTCCATTACCACACAGGGGATTCCCCGAAAATTCTTATGAAACTAGGCGTGTTTGTAAATATAGATCATTCATTGTAATCAATTCATCAATACATGTATAAAACTAGGCTATATTTTCCGAAAATATTATTTAACGCCTATTCTTAAAAATAAATATGTCAAAGAAAACGTAAACAAAAATAATCTTGTCGGAGAGTACTTACGTATTGTAAACGAAGTTTCTTCTACTAACTCCTTTGTTGTTCTGGACTACACACAGCACTGTTGAGTATAACAAAGCACCGACGATTATTCTAAACATATTTAATAAATTACGTATTTTTATTTTACGTTCTCGAACTATTTACGAAGACACGAATTCACGATTAACAAGTTCACAATATACTAAAGCAGTTTTTAATATGTCGACAGTGCTGTCAAAGACGTTCCGCGATGATATCAAAAAGGTAACCAAAAGAGAATTGCAGAGATTTTTCATTGTAATAAATAACAATTTGTTTATCATTATAGAATGTCTGATACATACCCTAATCAAATATTTCAAATCGAAAGAAAGAAATTATAATTCAATTTAAAGAAAAAATATTTCGGATTCCGTGCCATTAAAAAAACCTTTTCACGTCAATCAGACTGACGTAAGATACATATTGACAATTGATAGTGACTTCTCAGTTCAGAAATGCTTAAGAGAATATTTTCTTACGATATTTAGATTCTATCGCTACAAAAAGTTTTACTTTTTTGTGCACCCACAGTAACGGCTAATATAAATTGGATGCTACTACGCCCGCAGCCCGCTATTATACGTGGAATTCGCGCAGACGGTAAAAAATCATTATTAAATGAAAATGAACCTAGAATTTATTAGTTTATTCCACTATTGTGTATGCAAAGTTCACAGTTAAATTTCATTTATAAAAACAATATTCAGGCGTTGAAACGTAAAATATCGTAAATGAAAATAGCCAAATTTATAACATGGATGTGTTAAAACTATGCAAGCGAACTAAAATTCAACTAAACTTTATTAAATAAAACGATCCAAAAAGGTAATGGAAAACTAAAACAGTGTATTAGATTGTTAATAAAGGCTATTATTATTATTATATGATCACCCTACCATCAACAAAAGCGGAGCAATAACCAAAGACGGGGGTAAAACCACAGAAAAAAACTAGTGACTACATAAGTCAAAAAGTGTTAAAGGCTTTTAGGTATTTACTAGCTAAAAACCCTGGTTATAGCCAAATTGGGTATTTACCCGGGAAATTTTCGATTGGTTTTTACCCACCCTATCTCTAATCTCAAGCAATCTGAAGTGTCTGCTACGCAACTGGACAGTATGTTAATTGTAGTTTAACAATCAGCAAAGTTTGCTGAAAAGGTTTACTTCATACATTTGCTACTAAATATTACAAGCACACAAGGATCTTGTGGGAAAACACATTAGAATGTGTTTTTTTATAGACTTGGCTTAAAAGACTTAGTGTCCAAGCCAAAAACTTTAACAAAAAAACATTAAAAAAATAAATAAATTGAAAATGGCGTCGTTTAGCCGACCAAATGAATCAAAGAATATATTTTTCAATTAATTCAATTTAGCAATTCGATATTTTACAATAAAACTTTTAAAACAAAATAATTTTACTAGTTTACGCGTGTTTTACGCTTTTTTAACTATTGTAGACGGTGCTAAGTGCAAGTGAAAGCAGAAATGGTGCTGTGTGTTGTGTCAGACAGATAACAGGTCTGTTTACATGACTTCGGCGCGGATTTTTTTGGTAAAATGTTACCGACAGTGGAAGAGACTCGAGGGTACGACTTCCAGGACCCTGAGAATGTGGAAAAGTGGCGCGGTGTGTTTATAGCTCCCCTTCGCAAGGTAAGCTTCACGAACGTTTGAAGTTCGGGCTCACGTCTTATTGTGTGCGAAATTTCGATGGAATTCTTAATTATCGTGCCTTTTAACTGTTCTAGAGTGTTAAAATGTCCAAGAAATTGTTATTCTGTAGTTTCGTAAGTGATAATTTAGTCCAGATGTTAGTAAACTTCTGTTTTCGTGATAGCTATCATAGGGGCTATTGTCAAGGTTTTTTGATAACTTATCAATCAAAATCAGTAATAATTATGATTATAAATGTTTGCAATGTCATAGTAGCTTCTTTTATTGTCTGGAAATAGCTTACTAAAATGTTAAATAGGATTCTTGTAAAATCTTTGTTATTATTTTTTTAGTATAAAAACAATATTTGACGCGTAAAGATTTCACGCGTAATTGTTATTAAGTAGTACTTTAAACTATCATAATAATTATTAGAAAATAGGATAATTATTAATTCTGTACCTTTTCATGCATATCAACATTGTACTCATCAACTCAACTAACAACAACTCAACTCAACTTGTCTCTCTCTCGTGTCTCAATTTCAGGCTACTGAGTAAAATGTGTTGTTAATGTCACCAATGTAATGCTTTTTCCTGCTGATAAAATTCATTTCCATTTCTCATAATTAAAAAGCGACCAAACACTTATCTAAGCATAAATTATCAAAATCAATAAGAAATAGTAGTTTTAATAACTACACTTCAATTAACCCTTCAGATACCGTCAATTAGAGACACAATAGTAAGACAATAGATGCAATAGAAGAATAGGCCACCGGTGGTCGCTTGGGGATTCATGAATTAAGTAAACCCCAAGTGAACGCTAGTGTTCACTCTCTCCTTGTCTTTCTATTGTGTCTCAAATTAGGGTATTCGTAAAGTTAAAGTTCAAACCAGCTCATATTTATTTTAAGTACAGTTTTATATCTTCCTGGCCCCATCCCGTGTTTTTTGGGATTGGTGCAATACATATTGTTCTTCTATTCTGTCCTGTAAAACATACTATCGCTAACTCCCTTTTCTTTCATATATCATTCTTCAATTAATTCATTCAAGTGGACGCCGGCGTTCACTCATTATCTTTCTATCGTGTGTCTAATTATGGTATTCAAAAGGTTAAAACTAGAGTTTTGCTGTTGCCGGCAATCTGGGAATATTGGTGGCAATATTGTCAACAATATTCCCACCAATATTGCCACTTCACGGCAATATTCCCGGCAACGGCACATCTCTAGGTTAACAGTCTACCAAATCTTTTGTCAACATGTTGTGATTGGCTAGCAGTGTAACTGGATGCAGATGAATACTATGAAGGAACTGTTTATCTAACCACCATAACCCAGCAACTGAGCTACACAATCCCCTTGGCAAGCCTATTGTCAGATAGCAGGGGCCCAGCTGGATCTAAGTCTACTGGGGCCAGGGTTATCTGAAAAGAAGCTTGAGCCCCAGTATGAAGAGGCTAGAAGGAACGGGGTGGGTTTTTAGTCAGTAAGAGTCTATCTCGTTCCACCCAAGAGCGGGAATTGTCATTGGATGATTTTTGCTCATCGTAAAAAAAGGCTATTGTCATATTATCTGGCTCCTGACTACTATAGGGTTTGTAAAACACCGGCAACCTCTCAGGACTATGTTACTAACATCATAAACAATTTAATTTTTGTCTTATGACTTTTAATAATTTATCATATTTTTGTTCATCAGATTTTCATACAAAAATAAAAATATTAAATTGAATGTTCTAAATATTAAGAAGTCAATGCGAAGCAAGTGATATTACAATAGGGGAGGGGTATAGGAATCGGGTGGCGGGGGTGCTTAATGCGCTTGCGTCGCGTCATACAGATGTTATAGCAAAATACAGAGTAGAAAATCTTGTGAAAAATAGAGCTGGGATCAATGGCTAAATTATCCAAATCTACTGCAAAAAACTATTGCACCATATCAAGTAATGTTCATATTACTCATCTGTGTAATGTTAATAAAAAAATATTTGGAGTGATAATATCTGTACCACTAAAATAGTCAACTGCTTTGTATTTTTTTAGGTATGTTCTGGTTCACACTAGAATTGCAAAAAATATGTACTAAAAATATGTATTTCTCACATATACATATAAAACCAATAGTGAAGCAATTTTTTTTTGTAATGTTAAATGTATTATATGATGTGAGAGTACTCTAAATATACTAATAAAGTGATGAAATGGGTCAAAAGGGGTGGCCCCTTTTTTTTTAGAAAAAAATGGGATAAAATATAATGGATAGGTTTGTCAACTACCCTGGTCACCAGGGAGAGTGGAAATGGTGAGAGATGTCATGCGGTGTTCCGCAGGCATCGATGCTAGGAGCGCCCTTGTGAAACATCGGGTACGACTATGTGCTACGCGGCAACCTCTGACGGGATCGCCGTGGTCTGTTACGCAGATGACACGCTAGTCCTGGCGTACGGAGAGTCGTACCAGGCGGCGGTCGGACTAGTGACATGCGGGGCTGCGACAGTCGTGGAGAGGATCCAGCAGTTGGGACTCGAGGTGGCCATGTGCTTTCACGGTCTTCAGAACGCGCAACCCCTGGGCGTCGAGTCGACCATGAAGTATCTGGGACTCGTCCTCGACAGCTGATGGAATTTCGAGGACTGGGGCTGCCTTCAAGCGGTTCCTGCTCGACCTAGGTAGTCCAGACGCCTCCAGCTGGAGGTTCTATACAGGAATCGTTCTGTCCATGGCCCTTTATGGAGCGCCGGTATGGGCGCCGTCTCTACGAAAGCGACCGGTGACCAAGCATAACGCATGCCAGAGGGTCATATACTGCAGTTGGGACTTGCGGTGACATTGCACAAGTCCGAGGCCATGTGCTTTCACGGTCCTCGGAACGCGTCAACCCTGGGTTCCCAAGTAATGTTAGGAGGAAATTACATCGTTGTCGAGTCTGTTCGGGCGATTCCTGCACCGGAATCGTGCGGAAGAAACACCTGAGTTTCACTCTTGGCACTGCTCGGCGGCAGCGATTTCTCGCGCCGGGCCTTGGTACAGGCCATGGTCTGGAGCGAGAAGTGGCAGGCGGTCGCCTCTTTCTGCAAATCAGTAATGCTAGCAAAGGAGGCGACCACACGCGCGAGGCAAATGGCTCTTGCACCCCAGCCGTCGGCATTCCGATCCTGATTTCCGGCCACCGCAGGTGCGAGTTTGCAGACGGCGAGCAATAGATAGCTCGTTCACTTTTTTATGTTGATTTTATATTTCATCTGGGTTATAAAAATGTCCCGGAGTTCAGTGTCCCTCGACAAGACCTCCTCTAACTTCTTCCACTGTACTCTGTCCTTTGCAACTTTTCGCCAGTTTGGACCTGCTTAAGTTCGTCCTTCCATCTTTTGAGTTGTCGACCTCTATTTCGTTTAGGCGATTATCACACTGCCACGCACCGCGCAGCATAGCGCGTGAATGCGTGTTTCAAAGTTACTTGTAAGTATCTCCGTTTGTATAGAAAACACTCACAGTCCAACACAGAAAATGCATCCACGCGCGTTCATGCCGATCACGCACCTACAAGCGTAGCGCGTGGGTGCTGGGCGAGACGCATGGTAGCCTGCGTGGATCTACAAAACGCAACTACGCGCGTGAGTGCGTAAAAAAGCCCGCACGATAATGCAGATCTGCACTCTTCGCAAGTACGCGCGAAGGTGCGTTGACACGCAAATGAGAAGATGGAAAAATTATCTAATGACATTCCCCGCTCTAGGGCGGAGCGGGACACAGTGTCAGCCTTTTATTTACTAAAAACCCACTCCAGTTCCTTCGTTGCTTTTTGCAACGGGGGCTGAGCTACCTTTCGGAGCTAACCCTGGCTCCAGTAGGCTTCAACCCAGCTGGGCCCCTGCTATTGCTGAAAACTCCTTGAGGCACGCGGGAACAGTGCTCGCTGTTGACGACTTGGGCTCGGTCCGGTCAGTTACCGGACGGTCGGGTAGCGAGCTACCCATTGCTCGCCGTCCGCAAGCCCGCACCTATAGTGGAAACTTTACCTCTCTATAATTTAGTATAGATATAATGAGCCAAACCTATTCCTAACTATATTGTGGAAACCAGCCAATCAACCAGATGGATTTATTATCTTACCAATTTACTAAAATATATCCTCATCTATATATATAAAAATGACCCCCGTTTTCCGTTGTCACGACTTGGCATGAAAACGGCTTGACCGATTTGGCTGATTTTTTTTTGTTGTGATTGTTATTGTGAGGAGAAGGTTCTTATGAAACAAAATTTGGGTAGTGTAGGGTAGAGTAGGGTAGAGTACAGTAGAGTAGAGTAGGGTAGGGTAGGGTAGGGTAGGGTAGGTTAGAGTAGGGTAGAGTAGTAGGGTAGAGTAGGGTAGAGTAGAGTAGGGTAGGGTAGGGTAGAGTAGGGTAGGGTAGGGTAGAGTAGGGTAGAGTAGGGTGGAGTAGGGAAGAGCGGGAGCGAAGCCGCGCGGGCAAAGCTAGTTTGCTATAAAATAATGGGTTAAGGAAATAATAAACATTATTTCAACTAATTAAAATATAATAATAATATAAGTTAGCTGTTATAGCTGAACTTAATAAAACCACAGTTGGTAATATGTGTTTGGTCCATCAACACATTTTTAACAATTCTTGGTAAGTAATTTATTTAGTTTTAATGTATAGGTGGTTAATTAATTCATTAATTTTATATATACTATACTAGCGACCCGCCCCGGCTTCGCTCGGGTGCAATATTATACATATAAACCTTCCTCTTGAATCACTATCTATTAAAAAAAACCGCATCAAAATCCGTTGCGTAGTTTTAAAGATTTAAGCGCACATAGGGATATAGGGACAGAAAAAGCGACTTTGTTTTATACTATGTAGTGATATCATCATCATCATCATCAGCCTTTTAATGTTCCCACTGCTGGGACTCAGGCCTCCTTTCTAGGAGAGGGAATGGGCCATAATCCACCACGCAGGCCCAGTGCGGGTTGGTGAATGTCACATGTCGTCGAATTTTTGGTTCTAAGACATGCCGGTTTCCTCACGATGTTTTCCTTCACCGTTTTGAGAGCAGTGGTGATGAAATAAATTACACAAAGTAATGCGCCTGGCTGGGTTCGAACCCGCGACCTACAACTCGTAAGTCGGGGCCATTACCACTCGGCCACCACTGCTCTACACTCACTTACTGCTGTAGTGATATACTATTTTATAATTATCGTAAGGTAGTTTTTTTTTTATAGGACGAAAAAAAATTACCCTCACCATACAAAATTAAAACCTTGATTGGACAGTTTGTATGGAGAGGCCAATTTTTTTTCTGTTTCCTGAAAAAAAAAAAAATTGTGTAAGATTGTTCAGTTTTGTCTACTGAGCAAGCCTTTAAAGTTTGTGGAGGGATGTACCTTACACCTTGTATATTAATAAGTAAATTAATATTAATACTAGGGAATGCAATCTCGCCTTTTTTAGCGAGATTGATCTCGGACGAAAAAAAAGCGAGATCTCGCGAGATTAACGAGATTGTACTCGAGCTTAAAAACGTCTTATTTGAAGCGCGGATTGACACGGACGTTAAAAAATTATAGACAGATTACGTCAAACAATGTTTGATGCAAAAAATGTATTGAAAAAAATTCGTGAAAATAAATGTTTATCTTATAATACTTTTTTTTGGTGGGTAAAAATCATCCAAATGACATCTGCCGCCCTTGGGCGGAGCGGGAGATAGTGTCAGACTATAATTGCCTTCGTGCCTTTCATACCGGGGCTGAGCTACGTTTCGGAACTAACCCTGGCCCCAGTAGGCCGAAGCCTACTGGGGCCAGTGCGCGCCGTCGACGACTTGGGCTCGGTCCGGACAGTTACCGGACGGTTCGACAGTAAACTACCCATTGCTCGCCGTCCGCAAGCCCGCGCCTATGGTTATCTTATAATACTTATAATTTTTATTATTTTTTCCTAATTTATTCAAATATTGTGAATATTAGCAAAAAAAAACACAAAACTGCCAATCTCGCGAGATCTCGAAATTAGCGAGATCTCGCGATATTGTTATCCATAATCTCGCGAGATCTCGCTCGAGCCCTAATCTCGCGAGATTTGCATTCCCTAATTAATACTCAAATAAAAATAATATTTAACAAGTAATCATCTAATAGCAGTAATCAACATTAATATTAACTTCAGTTGTAATTTTATTAAAATGAAAATATATCCTATTTATATTAATAACTAGCTTTGCCCGCGCGGCTTCGCTCCCGCTCTTCCCTACTCCTCCCTACTATACCCAACTCTACCCTACTCTACCCTACTCTACCCTACTCTACCCTACTCTACCCTACTCTACCCTACTCTACCCTACTCTACCCTACTCTACCCTACTCTACCCTACTCTACCCTACTCTACCCTACTCTACCCTACTCTACCCTACTCTACCCTACTCTACCCTACTCTACCCTACTCTACCCTACTCTACCCTACTCTACCCTACTCTACCCTACTCTACCCTACTCTACCCTACTCTACCCTACTCTACCCTACTCTACCCTACTCTACCCTACTCTACCCTACTCTACCCTACTCTACCCTACCCTACCCTACTCAACCCTACTCTACCCTACACTACCCTAATTTTTTTTTCCATAAGAACCTTCTCACAATAACAATCACAACAAAAAAAAAATCAGCCAAATCGGTCAAGCCGTTTTCATGCCAAGTCGTGACAACGGAAAACGGGGGTCATTTTTATATATATAGATTTATGTATAATTCATTCTGTAATTAATATTATTATAACTGGCATGATTGTAAATTATTATCAATACAAATGAACATATACAAATTGTTTAAGTAAGTGATAATTTGTTACTCTCAACTATACTCCACTTCGTCAGTTCTTCTGTTACCTACGGGGATTGAAGAACTAAACGAGATGGAGTACCCAGTCGCAAATACACGACCCTGGCGAATAGGACATGAAAACACTCGTCGAACCAATCCCACGCAAGCGGTATTCATTAAACCCCGAGCGTAAGCCAGCGTTTGCTCTCATTGTCTTTCTATTGTGTCCCCAATTACGATATTCGAAAGGCACTCAAACCCCAAGCACAAAATAGATAGGTACAGAAGACAATCTCATGTATCTACTTCACTTTTTATACCTACGCTCGGTGGACGCACTAATGAGCGTTTGAGCCGGAACTGTTCGACGAGTGGGCCGAGGCGCTCCGAGATATCGTGTCCGTGAGCGGTATCTATGTGTGCGATGTGAGAGCGCGCACAGTATGTAGATTGACTTCTGTACCTATATATTTTGTGCCCCAAACAAACGCGTTCGCGCGTGATTTCACGCGATTATTAAAATATCGAGCGTTTTATTTATAGGGTATGTATCCAAGAATGTAAATAAGAAATTTTTCATAAAGTAGTCTGTCTGTACACATCGAAAATAAGAACCTTTCCATTATTCCATATTTATACCTCCTTAAATGCTCAACGCCGACAGTTTAGTTTAAAAATGATTACAATGGTAGGGTCCAAGACATGTCTTCTGGAAGAACTTAACCGATGACTTCATCTCCGCAGGTCCTCGACCATGAGCACCCAACCCTCACAGCTGAAGAGAGCGCGCTTCAATATGTGGAGTCTCTGTGTCTTCGGCTCCTCGCCCTGCTGTGTGCCGTGCCCTCACCGCTTACTGTACAGGTAACGTTATTCAGGCTTATTGTCCACGGACGCGAAGCTTCATAGACGCGTATTCGTCATTACATACAAAACTACAGGATTCCATAGGTCAAAACTACGATTTGGACCAAAATACAGATTGGACCTATGGAATCCAGTTGTGGGGAGCAACTTGTGACTCTAACAAGAACAAAATCCAAAGAACCCAGAACTATATCCTGAAACAAGTCAGTGATGCACCCTGGTTCATACGGAACTCGGACCTTCACAAGCATATCAACATGCCAACAGTGAAAGAAGAAATAAGAGCTTGTTCGGAGAAATACAAAACTAGACTGGAGAAACATCCAAACCAGCTGTCCAGCTTACATTACGAGACTGTGTGCACAGATTAAAGAGACACAGAATATTAGAACTTGGCAATTAACCCTTCAGATACCGTCAATTAGAGACACAATAGTAAGACAATAGATGCGCGGCCACCGGTGGTCGCTTGGGGATTCATGAATTAAGCTATTATATTAGTATGGAGGATACTTCTAATGAGAAATATCACTCCACCTGAATTATTCTTTCAACGCATCTGCTCATAGTCGGAAGGACTGATTGCACGATACATCTTGGAAAAAAAAACAATACTATGAAACTCTGCCGACACAGAAGCAACGTCGTACTCGCTTGCTTCGTGAAGGCTTCATGACGCCTACCGTTCTGCATGTACAACGTGTAACGTTAAATGCGCAAAACCTCAGACACCCCAAATGATTTTTAATTTGATTGATCTAATTATGTAAGAAAAAAAAAAACATAAAAAAAATATTAAAGGTTTTATGAGCAGTTTTAGTTTGTTTAAAATTCATATCTGCATTGAAATAAGAACTTTTATTATCCCGTGTATGAGAAAATTCGATTGGATTACAACTATTTGTGTTTGTTTACCTATTTCAGCGGGTTTGCGCACGTGATGGCTTGACCTATTCATGAATAGACAGGTCGATTTTTTTGGTAAAGATTTTTTTGAAAAATGTAACTTATATTAAAAAGTGGTTTAACCCTTCAGATACCGTCAATTAGAAATAAAAGAATAGAGTAAGACAATAGATGCGCGGCCACCGGGTGTCGCTTGGGGATTCATGAATTAATTGATTCTGCTCGTTATTCTGATCAAACTAATTTCAGGTTTTGAGCATTTAACGTTACACCTTGTATATGGGGTGTACATTGAGCCAAAGCACGTTATTATATTTGTAAAAAAAATGCGGGATTGCCTTTCGTCCAACGGCATTGCCACAAATAATTCAAAGGATGCGCGTGTAATACGCCGCGTGGACAGGGTGCAGTACGCTCTGTGCTGCTCAAGCTGCCTGGAATTTGAAGCGTCTATGAAGCTGCGCATTACTGGACAGTATACCTTAGACTACCAGTTTTGAACGGGGTGTCGACTGTTGTGCTAATGCATAAATAAATACTGGGGGTAAATCGCAGAAATAAAAAAAAAACATTTGAATCAACATAGAATTTGATACTGATCTACAAAACGCATTTTCTGCAATTTCGTGAGCTAAAGCGCTAGGCATTCATCATCATCATCATCATGTCAGCCGAAAGACGTCCACTGTAGGACACAGGCGACCGCCACGTGGTCCCACACCGAACTGTCTTGTGCCTCTCGCATACATCAAAACCGTCAGATTCCCGCGATGCTCACTAGGTTACTTCTAGGTAAGTATGCTCCATCGTCGTCGCCTACATCATCGCTTACCATCAGGTGAGATGGTGGTTAAACGCGAGCCAATCAATAATAAATCATTGGTTCAACTTGTGGGAGGCCTTCAAACGCTGCGTCTTCCGGTACGAAGTCACCACTCCAGAACCATTCAGCCCCATCGACCATCTTTTCTGTAAGCAGTGTGCCCTGCCTACTGCCACTTAGGCTGGCGTTTTCACTTTTATTTTTTTTTGTTATTTTCAAATGTTTTCTTTGTACCCCAGGATGTGGAAGAGCGAGTGGCCCGGACGTTCCCAACGCCCCTGGACAAGTGGGCCATCACGGAGGCGAGAGACCTCGTCACGATAAAGCGGCGGAAGCCCATGATACCGTGTGACAAGCTGCATCATTTGCTGCAGAAGGTAAGCACCTAAAAGTAAAACCTGACGGCCCGTTCACGACCTTGTCGCTGTGAGCGTGTGAGCGGGAGCTAAGCGCGGGGCGCCGAGCGGGAGGATCAATAGTTTGGAACACGCCACAAGACGTTGCTCATAGCGCCCCGCTCGGCGCGCTCAAGCGGTTAGACAAACTCTATTTCGTTTTTTTTTTAACAACTTTGGTGCGTGATGATGCGTTATGATACGTCATGCAGAAAGTATTGCCGCTCCAGCCACTCCTTAAAGGAGGGAGCTTTCCACCGCGATTATGGCGTGCCCAAGTAAATTCTTAGTGTGGCGCAAAAGAATCTAACATGTTTTTTCCCTTTCTCAGGAGGTCCTCCTGTACAAGATCGACGTGTCGGTGTCTCAGTTCATAACGGCCGTGCTGGAGTTCATGAGCAGCGACATCCTGCGCCTGGCCGGCAACTACGTCAAGAAGATATCGCAGAAGTCCGGCTACGACACCATCACGTGCCGGGACATTAAGACTGCTATGTGCGCTGACAAGGTAACTTATTTTTTGTTTATCTACACTAATATTATAAAGACATAAAGTTTGATTTTTTGTTTGTCAAAATTAAAAAACTTTATTTCAAATAGACCAATTACAAGCACTTTTGAATTGTCAAAATGTCGGTCAGTCAAACAAATAAGTGAAGCTAAATTGCGTGTTCCAAAGAGTAGATCTCTATGGAGAAGAACATGCAAGAAACTCCACGGACACTCTTTTAAATCATATTATGTGTTACATATAATGTTTGGTTACATATTTCTTGCTGCTTCTATTATGTGAGCACAATGTAGATAATAATAAAAAAATAATTAAAAGATAGAAACTGAATTAAGCCACTGGCAGCTAAGAGATGACCAGTCTCAACTCATGGCGCTCGTTCACGAGCATGATGCGTGCATCAGCCCCACTCAGTTCAAACATATTAAAGGGAACCAAATGGCCCATGTGTAGGAGGTAATTTGTGAAAGTACTGGTCCGATTGCTAAATTTTTTTCACTGATAGAAAACTGCTTCTTTCCGGAGTGACATGGCTATATTTTATGTACGCGGGCGAAGCCGTGGGCAAAAGCTAGTTTGATATAAACTAGTGCTTGTCTATAGTAATTATATTCCACAACTATCACACAACGACACAGAACAAATGATCATGCTCATCACACAAACATTTGTCCTGAGTGGGAATCAAACCCAGAACCTTTGGCATAGCTGTCAGGGCCAGTAACCACTAGAACAACAGGCCAGTAAAAAAGACCTTATTTTATAATTATTATATTTACCAATGTAACCAGCCCTTATCTCTATCCATCCAGGTGTTAATGGACATGTTCTACCAAGAATCCGAGCTGGCCTCAACAGAAACCGCCGGCAGCGGTACGGAACGGCGAGGGCGCCGCGGTTCCCTCTCCTATGCGGAGCTCGTGAGGGACCTCCTGACAGACGAGAAGCACTTCCTAAGGGATCTCAACCTCATCATCAGGGTCTTCAAGGATGAGCTGGAGAAAATCCTGGATAGGGACAGTCGGGTAAGTCAATAACATCAATGCCGCATCAATTTGACTGGCTGAATGTCCAAGTCGTCGACAGCGCGCACTGTTCCCGCGCGCCTCAAGGAGTTGTCAGCAACAGGAGGGGCCCAGCTGGGTCGAAGCCTACTGGAGCCAGGGTTAGCTTCGAAAGGTAGTTCGACCCCGGTATGAAAGGCAAGAAGGAATGGTGTGGGTTTTTTAGTCAGTAAGAGCCTGACACTATCTCCCGCTACGCCCAAAGGCGGGGGATGTAATCTGGATGATTTTTACCCAAAAAAAGAAAATATGCCTGTATACAACGTGTAACATTAAATGCGCAAAACCTCAGACACCCCAAATGATTTTAATTCAATTGACCTAATAATGTAAGAAAAAAAAAAACATTAAAAAAATTCATGTGTGCATTGAAATAAGAACTTTTATTACTCCGTGTATGAGAAAATTTGATTGGATTACAACTATTTGTGTTTGTTTACCTATTTCAGTGAGTTTGCGCACGTGATGGCTTGACCTATTCATAAAAAGACAGGTCGACGTTTTTAATGAAGATTTTTTTGAAAAATGTAACCTATATTAAAAAGTGGTTTAATAGATTCTGCTCGTTATTCTGATCAAACTAATTTCAGATTTTGCGCATTTAACGTTACACCTTGTATCATCATCATCTTCCTGCCCTTGTCCCGTTTTATTTGGGGTCGGCGCAACACGTTTTTTTCTTCCATTCTGTCCTGTCACTCGTCATGCTATCACTAACTCCCTTTTCTTTCATATCACTTCTCACACAATCCATCCATCTTTTCTTTTGCCTCCCTCTCCCCCTCCATCCATCCACATGTAAACTCATAACTTTTTTAGCAACATGCGTTTCGTCCCTCCTTTTCACATGACCATACCAAGACAAACGATTTCCTTTCAGCTTTTCAGTCACTGGCGCCACTTTCAAACTTCCCCTAATATACTCATTTTTCACTTTATCCATTCTTGTCACACCACACATCCATCTTAACATTCTCATCTCTGCTACATGCAATCTTTTTTCATCCTTCTTTTTCACAGCCCAACATTCTGATCCATACAGTACGACAGGCCTTATCATGGACTTGTAGATTTTACCCTTCAACTTGAGGGGCATCCGTGGGTTGTTACACCTTGTATAATCACTACAAAAATGATAGACGGCTTTGTTTTAATTTATTTGATTTTACTTAAAAAAGGAGGTTTCTGTGACTAGCAATTGATTGAGGAAAACCTGAAGTTTGTGAATAATCAATCAGCTTCAAATAGTGTTATGTTCATGATTTCCTCATACTGCAATTTATATTTCGTGTGTTCATATTTCATACATATTACATTTTTAAATAACTGATAAGAAATACTGTACCATAGCATAGCATAGTTGGCCTTATAATGTTCCCACTGCTGGGACTGGGCTTGGGGAATGGGCAGTAACCCACCGCGCGGTCTTAGCGCGGGTTGGTGGATGTCACATGTCTTCGAATTTTTGGTTCTAGGACATGTCAGTTTCCTCACGACGTTTTTCTTCACCGTTTTGAGAGCAGTAGTGATGAAATAAATTGAACAAAGTAATGCGCCTGGCTGGGTTTGAACCCGCGATGTCGAGTCCGTTACCACTCGGACACCACTGCTCTCTGATAAAATAAAATGATATATTTATTTTATTATAATTAACTAGCTATCCGCCCCGGCTTCGCACGGGTTTGAACTTCATCATCATCATCATCAGCAGCCTTTTTAATGTTCCCACTGCTGGGACCCAGGCCTCCTCTCTAGGAGAGGGAATGGGCCGTAATCCACCACGCGGGCCCAGTGCGGGTTGGTTGAACTTAACAAATTATATACTAAAACCTTCCTCGAGAATCACGCTATCGAGTGGTGAAAACCGCTTGAAAATCGGTGCATTAGTTTTTGAGTTTATCGCGAACAGACAGACAGACGCGGCGGGGGACGTTTTATAATATGTAATGATATGTATTGATATTAATGTTATGGCTATTTTGTCGGCAGGCAATATCGCTGATCTTCGGTAATATAGTGGACATCTATGAGTTGACGGTGACCCTGCTCGGGAACCTAGAAGACGCCATGGAGATGTCACAAGACTCGCCCACCCCTTACATCGGCAGCTGTTTTGAAGGTAAGCCATTGTTTAAATCATCATTTTAGCCGACAGACGTCCACGGTTGGACACAGGCCTCCCCCAAGTGTCGCCACAATGATCGATTCTGTGCGTCCCGCATCCTACGGATTCCCGCAACTTCACCAGGTCATCGGTCCACCTTGTAGGCCTTCCGACGCTGCGTCTTGTTTTAATCACAATCACTAAATCCAATTTACCCAGTCTCGAGCACAGACGTAGGGTAGCCAGCCTTTCGGTATTTTACAGGATACATTTTGGAGAGTACCAAAAACAAATCTTCAAGATTTCCCGCATCAAGCACCCCCGCCGCCCGAACCTCGCTTCACTCCGCTATTGTACTATCGCTTAGTTCGCATTTTTATTTTTGTATAAAATCCGATGAACTAAGGTTACCAGTGTTTTACAAATTTCCATGTATATTTATCATGCCTACTGGGGCCAGGGTTATCCGAAAGGGAGCTCGAGCCCTGGTATGAAGGCTAGAAGGAATGGGGTAGGTTTTTAGTCAGTAAGAGTCTGATACTATCGCCCGCTCCGCCCAAGAGCGGGGGTTGTCATTGGATGATTTTTGCCCACCATCTTCATCATCATCATATCAGCCGAAAGACGTCCACTGCTGGACATAGGCCTCCTCCAAGCGTGGCCACAACGACCGATCCTGTGCGTCACGCATCCATTGGAAAACCCGCGATCCTGACCAGGTTGTCGGTCCACCTTGTTGGAGGCCTTCCAACGCTGCGTCTTCCGGTACTAGCCCACCATACAAAAAAAAAAAAATCATTTTATCATTTAAATAAGTGTAATATATTTGTTACAGAACTAGCCGAGGTAGAAGAATTCCGCGCGTACGTCCGATACGCCAACATTGTCACTAGGAAAGAGTCGCGGGAAGCGTTGCAGAGCATCGTCGATGATCCTGTGGTGAGTTAAGAAAATATACACGTTTTTAGGGTTCCTTACTCGAAGGCTACCGACGGGATTCTGTCACGGGTGCTTTTCCACCAGAGATTTTTTTCTTAATTTTAATATTGTGGTACGCGGAACCTATCGTTGCGAGTCCCATTCGCATTTGGACGGATTATTTTTCATAGACTTACTGGAACGAAGTTCCTTATCGCGCGTTGTGAAAGGGGCTAGACGGAAAAATTCTCACGAAAAGTTGTAACGACACTTTTTTTTATGTCAACGTTCCTACAGATGGAAATTGTTTCTTTTTATTTGTATTATTTTTTTATAGTTATAAAAATTTTATCATAATTCCTTCACTAATTAATCGAAAGGAACTTCATTCCATCCGGGTGTCCCTTGACACCTCTCAAGTTTTAAGCTATTGCATAGCTTCTATCGCGGGCTTTGAGCGTGGAGACCGAATCCAGAAATTCCGTAACGAAAAAAACCTAACACCCCCACTAAATGGTTGTCATGGCAACTTGTCAACTTCAATCACAATTTAATTGCATAAGTTGATAAAAAATGCTATGCAATAGCTTTACTGCGGCAGTCTCCGAGTGCCACACGTCTTTTTTTTTATTTACTTATTGCCAATAAACTTGACGTTATTGTTGGCAGCTGTCAGAACGTCTGGACACAGCGGGCCACGGTTTCCGCCTAGCAGTGAAGTACTACTTACCGAAGCTCCTCCTGGCTCCCGTGGCGCACGTGTTCCTGTACCACAACTACGTGCTGGCCTTACTGCAGATCGCGCCCGCCAGCGAGGACCGCGAGAGCTTCAAGCAGGTTGGTTAGCGGAGTCAACTCCCTGGACACCTCGCTTTAAAGACCATCCATTAGTGAGGCTTGAAAGGGGGGAGAGGGGCTTGACAAAGATCATGAAATATCACTAGGGTGGGGATGGGAGATGTATGTGTATTTATTTTTTCGTTAAACCAAAGAGCAGCGTATAGTGTGACCTTGACTTGCCATTATAACAAACGAGCATTTGTTTATTTATTTTTTTGCCTATCAAAAATGTACCTTTCTGTCTAGACATTTCTATTATGGTCTTTACTTTCAGATTAAAATAAGATTATACTATAAACCTATATTTAAAGACAATATGCTAAAAAAAAAACTTGGTAGGCATTAAAAATACACATGATGTTGGGAGGACGGGGGAGAGATTGTTAGACGAAGGGAATTCTTACGTGAAACGCACTACACTTCTTTCTACCATAGTAGTTTTTTTGTTTTTCTGGTAGTTTTATATTTTTTTAATGTTTTCAAAGTCATCTATTACTTTACCTATGTAGCTGTACCATAGATTTTTATTTCATATTTTTTTATCTAGCTATTTATTTGGTTTTAGTTTTCTTTATTTTTATCATGTTATTACAGATAACCCCTGCAGCTGAAGACAGAGAGAGTTTTAAACAGGTTAGTCAGTTCATCTTAGTATCCCTTTATTTTTATTTTTTTAAGGTGTGAAATCGTCCAATGACTTCTCCCGGTCTAGGGTGGAGTGAGAGGACGTGTCAGACTTACTGACTCAAAACAACACCTATGTTCTATATTTGTATGACGTACCAGGACCTCGCGGTTCCCTTTCGGTCTACAGTAGGCATCGGCCTTGCTGGGCCAACGCACCGTCGACAACTCGGGCTTGTTCCGGACAATTACCAGATGGCCGCACGGCGAGCAGCTGCCCTTTGCTCTTAGTCCACAAGCCCACGCCTACGGTGTCTGAAAATCCGTGTCGGGGTCCCGGCGTCTGGGGCGTGAGGAAGGCCATACCGTCGCGCGAGCGGCCGCCTCCTATGCTAGCATTACCGCTTCGCACGCGGAAGCGACCGCCTGCCACTCCTCCTCGCTCCGAACCATAGCCTGTACCGGAGTCCGGCAGCTATTTATTTTGGGTGGGGTATCATCAAATAACTTTTCCCGTTCTGGATGAAGCGAAAGTCGGAGTTTTACTGACTAAAACACACCTACATTATTTCAGTGGCATTTTGTGTTCCAGGGTCTCGATGACTTTTTCGAAAAAGCCTGAAGCCCAATTATTGAGATTTGGCCCTAATTTGATGTTCTTGTCAACAGGTGGAATGCAATCTACATCCAATCAAAAAGTTACTAATAAAAGCACTAGGAAATGGACCAAAAATGTGAGTATTCGCTATTATACCATTATCAAGATAGCCTGGTGCAGGTGACAGCTGTCAGATTCATACAATGTAGCTACCTATCCTTGTCTCTCATCTTAAAGATGCATATTTTCGTCTTGCTGTCATTCTACCCATGCTATGTAAAAAGAACGGAAAACATGTTAATAGTAGAGTACTGAAGGAGCTAATAACGAGTTTTATAATGCGCCGAAGTATAATATCCACTGCAGTAAACAGAATCAGAAATATATATGTTATTCTTCAGAATAAATGCTATATAGATAGTGTGTTCAAAATATATAAAACGGCGCAAGTCGCCGTTGCTAAGAGGCATTTTTCGCTCCTCATGCACTCAAAAAAAGCTTCTTTACCGACTATTTTTAAATGGTTTGGTAGTTCATATATTTTTTTATTCAGTGACATTTACTTGATTATATATAATAGAATAGAGATAAGTCAAAGCAATTATTACCCAAACATAGTGTTTCGCCTTTTTTACGAGTATAATAATCCCAGTAAAAATAAAAAAAATATTGTTACTGGAAAGCGCTGAACACATAAAAAGCAGTGATGATTGAGTGGTAATGGCCCTGACTTACGAGATGTAGGTCGCGGGTTCAAACCCTGCCAGGCGCATTACTTTGTGTAATTTATTTAATCACCACTGCTCTCAAAACTGTGAAAGAAAACATCGTGAGGAAACCGGCATGTCCTAGAACCAAAAATTCGAAGACATGTGACATTCACTAACCCGCACTGGGCCCGCGTGGTGGGTTACGATCCATTCCCTCTCCTAGAGAGGAGGTCTGAGTCCCAGCAGTGGGAACATTAAAAGGCTGACTATGCTATGCTTATGCTACAGGGACGCGACACTTCGGATGGCGAGTCGAGCGCGGCGTCAACTCGCCATTGAGAAATGTAACGAGTTGGCGCGAATAGTTGAGAACTGGGATATCAAAGACATCGGGCAGTGCTGCAATGAATTTATACGAGGTAAGTCATAGATAGACATGGATTATTTTTTTTGGGTATAGACCATCCAATGGGTGGAGCGGGAGATAGTGTCAGACTCTTACTGACTAAAAACTAACCCCGTTCCTTCTAGCTTTCATACCGGGGCTCGAGCTCCCTTTCGGATAATCCTGGACCCAGTAGATTTCGACGCAGCAGGGCCCCTCTTGCTGCTGACAACTCCTTGAGGCGCGCGGGAACAGTGCGCACCGTCGATGTCTTGGGCTCGGTCCGGACGGTTACCGGACGTTCGGACAGCGAGCAATTCATGGCTCGCCGTCCGCGAGCCCGCGCCTACGGTGTCCGGAAATCGGGATCGGAATCCCGGCGGCGGCGGTGAAGGCGCCGTTGCCTGATGCGGTCGGCCTCCTCCTTACCCCTGCCACTCCTCCTATAGACATATGGATGTTCATCATCATCTTCCTGCCCTTGTCCTGTGTTACTTGGATGCAACACGTTTGTATCTTCCATTCTGTCCTGTCACTCGTCACGCTATCACTAACTCCCTTTTCTTTCATATTACTCTTCATTCATTTTATAATGATAAGCCTATAATAACAGCAATTTTTTTTTTGGTAAATTTTTTGGCTTGGATGCTAAGTCCTTTAAGTCATGTCTTATTAATGTTAATAATAACCAAAATTGTAGTATCTATTGTACCATATTCTGACAAATAGACATTTTTGATTTTTTTTTTTTAATGTTTTTGTAGTATTTGACTGCAAATGCGTCAAGCACTGTCACCGCCCGATGTCTCCCGACTATCGCTTACTTCACATAGACTTCGTAATATTTAGAACATTCAATTTATTTATGAAAAACTGATAAACTAAGTTATGAATTTTTTTTCATAAACCAAAAGTCATAGACCAAAAGTTGATGTTTATGGTCTTGGTAACATAGTCCAAATACAGTACAAATAACCCTGTATAATTTTAAACAGCTACTGAAGTATTGTACGAAAAATACGCGCCTTAGTCGTGGAGTTGCGGATAACAACCCGTTTTACCAATACCTATACCTAACAGCCACTGAACTTCACTCGAAGAATTCCTTCAAAAACTTTAATAATTGTGTTACATTGCTTTTTACAGAGGACACGCTGTCTAAGATCGGTCCGGGCAAGCGGATAGCGGAACGACGAGCGTATCTGTTCGACGGACTGTTGCTGCTGTGTAAACCTATTACTAGCATTGTGAGTATATTTGTATACATTACTGTATATTATATTCATACAATATTGACTGGTCTACACCGTTCTTACATATCTATTAGTATTGTAATATAGAAATATTGCTAGAACAACCATTTTTATTTTAAATAGTATCTGTGAAGTTTTTTGCCAGTACCCTAGCCAAATTGCTAATCTGCAATAGTTAACGCTAGTAGAAGGCTTCAAATGTACGGGACGACGTCGTCTGAACGCTCAATCACGTCGTCAGAACAAAAGAATTGGCGGCAAGGTCAACTCGAAACGTTCGACGCAAGCGAAACGGTTGTAACTTGGTTAGGGGGTCTTATAAAATCTTCAAAGCCTTGAGCACAGGCGTAGGGTAGCCATCCTTTCGATGTTTTACGGGATGCCTTTTGGAGAGTGGGCGCAGGAATTGCTTGACTTGATTCTGCCATCTCAATTCTACCTTCGGACAACCCGATGTACGATGAGTATCCACCCATACGTTGTTGAAACCTGTTAAAAATAAGGTTGTATATCTATTGCAGCCATCTGGTTAAATTGGCCATCCAATTGGTTCGTTAAACGCTGGCATCCAATTGGTTGCCTAGACCGATAGTTGTTTGAACTAAAATCACTCAACGTTTAACAGCTTGGCGTATTGAAAGTTAGCCCTTATCAAGACTCCAAGCCAAGTGATTCAAATTTAGTTCCGCTATTTATTGATTTAATTCATGAATCCCCAAGCGACCACCGGTGGCCGCGCATCTATTGTCTTACTATTGTGTCTCTAATTGACGGTATCTGAAGGGTTAATAATATTTTACTATTACTTGGTGGACACTATTACTAAAAAGTAGTTTTATATAAATAAACTCATGGTCACCCTATTAAACTAAATGACAACACAACTTTCAGCTATGTGGTTAAACGTTGCGGTCAACGACTTGGCTAATTGTTCTTCAGCCATTTCATTGGATGCCGGCGTTTAACGAACGCTCTAGGCGTTCAATTGGATGGCTAATTTAACCAGATGGCTGCGACATATTCACGCTATTGTCCGAAACGCACGCGCGACCATCGCCACCCGTGTCCGCGATGACACTTTCACGATCTCTTTAACGACCGCGTCAGACCCTCTCAATGAATTTTTGTGGCGACTTTTTTCACGGTAAACAGTACAGTGGCTATGTTGTTATTGTTATTTTTTTATGGTATGCGCCATAATGGACCAAAAAGACGCTTATACAACGTGTAACGTTAAATGCGCAAAACCTCAGACACCCCAAATGATTTTTAATTTAAAAGACCTAATTCTGCGAAAAAAAACATATATTTTTTTAAGGTTGTATGTGCAGTTTTACTTTGTTTAAAATTAATATCTGCATTGAAATAAAAACTTTTATTATCCCGTCACGAGAAAATTTGATTGAACTACAACCGTTTGTGTTTGTTTACCTATTCCGGCGGGTTTGCGCACGTGATGGCTTGATCTATTCATAAATAGACAGGGCGACATTTTAAATGAAGTTTTTTTTCAAAAATGTAACCTATATTAAAAAATGATTTAATTGGTTCAGCTCGTTATTCTGATCAAACTATTTTCAGGTTTTGCGCATTTAACCTTTCGCTCGCCAAACTGCCGAACACGCACTTTACGTCACTGACGCCGATTTTGCGAGCAAGGTCATAACGTTAGGTAGGCCTTCAGAAAAACGAAGATTATACCGTTAAATCGATAATAACAAAATATAAATGATACCTTCCCAGAATCCTCATTAGTTTTCCTATCTACTAAAACTGCTACGTAATGAAATAAAACTGACCTGACATTGCAGTGACGTGATATGTTTTCATTTTGATAATTTTCATTCACATAACCTTCACACTTTATCACAATACGCCGAATCCACAAATATATTCACCAAAACTACACTAGAATACGATGGCACATATGTTTACACATTCATAACATACTAAATATCACTACTACATACACTATTTGCATGACACAACAAATTATTTTGCAAACCGACAAAAAATCTGCGAACGTCGACCTTCGCCGTCGGCCATTTTGCTTGACCGGTAGTGTTTGCAAAAAAACTCTAACGAAAATAATTCAATGTTATTATTTTATTATTATTTTCAAGGAAATTTTGTTATTATGATTATTAGAACTTAATCTTATTAGAATTTAAGCTAGAACAGTTCCCAACACGTGTTGATGTTTCTGAGTAGAAAATAATTCAATGTTATTTTTACTATTATTTTCAAGGAAATTTTGTTTTTATGCTTATTAGAACTTAATCTTATTAGAATTTAAGCTAGAATAGTTCCCAACACGTGTTGATGTTTCTGAGTAGAAAATAATTCAATGTTATTTTTACTATTATTTTCAAGGAAATTTTGTTATTATGATTATTACAACTTAATCTTATTAGAATTTAAGCTAGAACAGTTCCCAACACGTGTTGATGTTTCTGAGTAGAAAATAATTCAATGTTATTTTTACTATTATTTTCAAGGAAATTTTGTTTTTATGCTTATTAGAACTTAATCTTATTAGAATTTAAGCTAGAATAGTTCCCAACACGTGTTGATGTTTCTGAGTAGAAAATAATTCAATGTTATTTTTACTATTATTTTCAAGGAAATTTTGTTATTATGATTATTACAACTTAATCTTATTAGAATTTAAGCTAGAACAGTTCCCAACACGTGTTGATGTTTCTGAGTAGAAAATAATTCAATGTTATTTTTACTATTATTTTCAAGGAAATTTTGTTTTTATGCTTATTAGAACTTAATCTTATTAGGATTTAAACTAGAACAGTTCCCAACACGTGTTGATGTTTCTGAGTAACTGTTCCAGTTATGGCAGACCAAATCTCAAAGAAATGCATTTTTGAGAAAGAACATACCTAAAAAAAATAAAAATATTAATTTACGTACGTTTCGTAGGTAGACCGTGCTACGCCAGAGCCTACGTAGTCGTAGAGCCTAAATAGCAACAAAAGGAGCAAAAGGGTGCAAAAAAACGTTAAAAAGACGTTTATGTCACATTTCTCATACATTTGCAAAGGGAATCAAACCTTGACCTAGGATCATGCGATTTGGCAAGAAGCAATGATAAAAGCTGCTATTAAAACGGAACTACATCGTTGTATATACAGGGTGTAACACCCTTTATTATCTCAAAGTACCTAATGATTGTTGCTATTTATGTTTGAAAATAAATTAATAATTATTATTTGTTCACTTGTTTACTTAGTTAACAGCAATCTTCCTTTCTTAATGATATCTAAGAAAGGGCTTCGAGAGGTTTGAAATAAAATGCATTTTATTTTCAAGGAATGTATATAATTATTTAATAATAAAACAATAAAAACATTTTGTACACAAAAAAAACATAAGATAGGTACACTTTATTGTAACAGCTAGTATAATGAAAAGTTTGTCTAGATTTAACCCAGACTTTAGCAAAATTTACAAATGTTTTCGTACATATAAGAACATAATTACGTTGTGAAAAAAAAGATAGGTACACTTTATTGTAACAGCTAGTATACTGAAAGGTTCGTCCTGATTTTACCCAGACCTCAACAAAATTTACAAATGTTTTTCGTATATTTATGAACATTATAATGTGAAAAAATAAGAAAGGTACACTTTATTGTAACAGTTAGTATACAGAAAGGTTTGTCCTGATTTTAGCCGGACTTTAGCAAAATTTACAAATGTTTTCGTACATATAAGAACATAATTATGTTGTAAAAAAATAAGATAGGTACACTTTATTGTAACAGCTAGTATACTGAAGGGTTTGTCCTGATTTTAGCTAAACTTTAGCAAAATTTACAAATGTTTAAAAAAAGGTTTGTGCCGTACCTATCGTGGGTTTTATTTACAAAATCAGATTTGTCCCGTAAGATATTATCCACAATGCACAAACCCAGACTGATATCTGCCCCGTAAGATATCATTCCCAATGCACAAACCCAGTCTGATATGTGTCCCGTAACATATCATTCACAAATGCACAAACCCAGACTGATATCGATCAGATATCAATGCAGACGCCAAAAGGCGCTACCACGCTACCGTTTCGTCCCCGATAGCCGTAACGCCCCCGATAACAGCAACGAAAGAAGTAGCAAACGAGATACATAAACGGTTAGGCGTCCCGTCAAAACGTGACCCTCATGCGAGAGCTCCGGATCACCATCACATTCAAACACAGTCGTAATCCACATCCACACCCCAAAAACGTTTACTCGTTGCGCATCCGTTTTCGCCCACGTATATCTACGCCTGGGAGCTCTGTTGCAGAATGCCAAATTCTCCAACAGTCCCCAAAACAAAGATATGCGTCACACGTGATGCACCTTGAGTGAACGGTTTTGGATTTCTTCTGCCGTTGACAAATCACACATCTCTTTTTATTCTCACGTCCCATCAAGTGCTCTGGCTCGTGCATGATATTTCGCCTCAGCCTCATGTTTTCCACTGGTGCCAGACTGATCTCTATTGAACAGGGGCGATGCCGTTTAAATAGAGATTGAGCAAGCGCATAGCGGAACTCACGATGCGTCACAGGCAATCTATCAGTACGTTTCAGAGAACTTTGGTACATCACAAGCGCATTATGTATACTCACATTCAGTAGCCTTTTAAACATTTTCATGTACCATTTCACGCCTCTCTTTCGCTCCAACAGGTACATGGAGAGTTTTTGATCTTTGAGATCAACACCCCCCATGGACTTGTTGTAATCTTTTATACATACCGGTTTCACAGTCGGTTTACCAGCCCTAGTTCCATTATAGGTATCGGGTCTGTGATAGGTGGATATTATATTCACCATCTTGGAGTCCATCCATGCAATGATGGATACGTCTCCAGAATGGCGAGATATCATATCCCCTTTCTTCACTTTCTTCGATACCTTTAAGTCACTAGGGACGTTTCGACGGTTCACACGAAGGGTTCCTAAACAATCAAAGCCCAAACTCTTGAGGTATCGTGCTAATGATGGACAATTATAATAATTATCCATCACCACACAATGCCCCCGATGTTCAAGACCTTGCAATAGTTCAAGAACCACTTTCGTGCTCTTCCCCCCCAAATCGACGCCAAGTGATAGATCACCGTTGGAACTGTCATCCTTGCCCGTGTAGATTTGGAACCTAGCCATATAGCCAGTGCGGGACTCACATAGCTCATATGACTTGATTCCAAATCGCGCAGCCTTTGACCTTATTGTTTGGGCCCAGGACAAGCGGCCCTTGAATAAGGTCAAAGACTCGTCGATGCTGATGTCAGGTCCTAGGTTGTACAAGGCTTTGAACTTTTTTCCGAGATGTTCAATAATAGGTGCCAACTTACCCAGCCTACGTGACACCCCTGCTGAAGAAGATACTCCAGATTGAGACAACTGCTGACTCTGGACAGCGACATTGTCTACAAAGTGAAGACACTTATTTAACAGAGTATACCGATTAAAGGACATAAGATTTCTGAACCCCGGTAATTGGAGAACTTCGTCTGATGTCCAATATTCAGTTATCGACGTACGCGGGTCGATAGCCATATACATCAACATCGCGAAAAAAACCATTATTTCGTCTGCATTAGTGTCAGTCCACGAATGAAGGCGAGATGATGGTTTCAAAGTCCCTGCGTTACGCATGCACTCGATTGTCTGATGGGCATATCGGTTAGTTTCCGTGGCGATCAACCTTATGATATCCTCATCCCATATGTCGGTGAAGGCATCATAAGGCGTCTCGTAGTCTTTGATTGGCCCAGGGGTAGGACCTGAGAACTCCCCACGAACACCCCTAAACGAATCAAAGTCCGGTGACCACGTGAAAATAGCCGAGGTACCCAAAAGAGAATCGGCAGCGTCATCCATCCCCGTATCGATCTCGTTTACAAAATCTTGTAACGGTTCGTCTAACTCCTCGGTGTCAGGAAGATCCCTCCCGACAACTGGCATGACCGGGACATCGAATTCGTCATCGAAGTCGCTGTCCAATTCACTGCCATCACGCCTAGGCACCGTCTGTGAAAGTGCTGTCACCGTCGAAGTCGATGGACGAACGTCAACTTCGGCAGCGACAGTCACCTCAGATCTGGCGCTAGGCGCGAGAGGAGCAAGAAAAACCGTGTTGCTGTTCGGCGTGTCGCTAGCCCCCGGCGTGTCGCTGACTCCCGGCCGCTCACCAGCCCTCTCCGGCTCGCTGGCCCCCGGCAGGTCCCGCATCCACCTCTTGACATGCCAGGGATGAGACTGCAGCAGCTCCGATGCTTCATCCTCTGACATGTCTAATGCCTCCACACGCTCAACCACATCGGAACTATGAATAAATACAATATCGTAAAAATATAACCATATTACCATATTCGTTGCCACCCACGTACCATGGAGATATTCTAGGAAGGAGAGGTAACTTACCAGAGAGACAAGTCCAGGCTGGGTTGCCTGGCTTGTCTAGCTTCTCCGATGCGCAGGTGACCACCTGGGGTCTGCTCGAGCAGCACGGAGTCGCGCACATTGAGCGACCCTCCAGGTGTCGCCTGAACGGTGAGCGCGTGGAGGCTAAAGTAAGAAATACAAATTACTCCACTGTAACTAAATAAATATAGTAGGTAACGCTATGAAAAAGAAACTTACCGTGGCGTTGGGGAATCCAGGTCGCGTACCGGGGTGGCCCTAAGACTTTCCAGTAATAGGGCCCGCCGAGCCGCGCTCTGCCGGTTTGGCCCGCGTTCTATACCCGCTACGGGGGTCACACTCCTGGACCGCTCCGTAGCGGCGTATTTCGCCATCCTAAAAACAATATGAAACTTCACATAAGTAAACAAAAATAATAATAATATTTTTTATATTTTTAAATGTTTTTTATTTAAATATTTAGTGAATAAAGGAAATAATAATAACAAAAAAAAATTGGGAACATAAACTCCACGTAATACATATTACATTCAGATATAAGTAAATCGATATTATGAAAATAATATAAACGATAGATGTTTACATAATAATAAAAATCCAACCAACATTTGAAAATAATAATCTTTTTTGCAGACAGTACTTTGTGCCGCCAACTGCCATTGCGCGTCGCAGTTGGCGCCAATTTTAACGACTTTTTCTCTTTGACACACAGTTATGATTCAATACGTGATAATATTAGTATATATTACTTTTATTTTGTTCATAGGTAAATATGCTAACTACTTATATTGTATTTCAAACTATTTACGAGAATATTTGTAGCAAAAACATGCCATAACACAACGGCCATTATGGAAAAAAATGTTAAGTCTAAACTTTCGTTACTTTTTTCGCCTGTATAATCATTACTTTTTGAAAAACAATTACTCAATAAGGAATCTACACTTATTTCTCAGTAATTCTATATAGATTTTTACAAGAAAACTTACCGTTTTCTGCCAGTATTCATCGTTTGTTTCGAGACACACACACACACAAAATTCGCACTCGCGCCAATCGTCAGACGTGAAATGTCAGATGAAGTTATTTATTTTTTAATTCGTTCAAAATAATGTTGCTGCTGTTGAAATATATTAAAATAAAGAGTGAATGAACCATTTCTTTCATATAAATACAGAACATATTGCTACTTGCAACACAACCACAGATATTTAGCGACCAATCCTGACCAAGCCCTTAAGTTCCACTGTGGGACTTAAGACATTTGGAGCCTTTTTTCTTAAGTCCCACTGTGGAACTTAAAGCATTTAAAGAGTTAACGTTACACGTTGTACATATCTTCTTCATCCCTACAGGTAGTGAATAGCAGTGCTAGTGGATCCGGGTCGGGCGGCGCGCAGCAACTGAAGCTCAAAGAGAGACTGCACATACGCAAGCTGGAGCTCGTCGACAGGCCCGACACTGAAGGTAAGTGTCATGTTTATGAGAAGGATGGAAGACAATACTGTCAGAATGTATGAAATTCTGTGAGATGATTGTATGAAGGGGCTTGCGGACGGCGAGCAATGGGTAGCACGCTGTCCGACCGTCCGGTAACTGTCCGAACCGAGCCCAAGTCGTCGACGGCGCGCATTTTTTCCGCGCGCCTCAAGGAGTTGTCAGCAGCAGTTGGGTCGAAGTCTACTGGGGCCAGGGTCATTTGAAAGGGAAGCTTGACCCGGTATGAAAAGCAAGTAGGAACGGGGTAGGTTTTTTAGTCAGTAAGAGTCTGACACTGTTTCCCGCTCTGCTCATGGGCGGGGGATGTCATTTACATGATTTTTACCCACAAAAAAAAGATCTTCTTCTTCTTTTCGTTTCGATGCTCTCAAACTATACTTTATCTGACCAATATTTGGGAACCTGTACGGCTCTATTGTTGGCCTCGTATAGGTCCTGAAAACTGCAGATGCTAATGCAGGATGGGCAGCAGGTGGCGCATGTCCTGTGGAGAGGCTCCACACTGGCTCTGTGCTAGAGATGGGTCGTGGAAGCCCCATTTGGCCAGATTGCTTTTACAGAGGCCAACCTGGGTTCGCAAGCGGTTTAGAGAAAAAAAAGATGAATGTATGACAGTCTATTATAATTTTTAAATAGGTAGATAGATGGAGAGGAAGAGGGAGGCTAAAGAAGTAATGGATGGATTGTGTGAGCAGTGATATGAAAAAAAATGGAGTTAGTGATAGTGGGAAGGGTGGTGATAGGAACGCAGGGGTGAATAGAAACAGATCTTCGGTTTTGTTTTTCATTTTGATACCATATTATCGGCCGCTTGCAAAGCATCGACTTGTTAAAATAGCTATTCATTAATAAATTGGTGTAGTTAAATGTTGCAAAAAATATTCAAATATCGTGAAAATACCCTTTAAAAGTTTTGTTTCTATTCACCCCATTTTAACGTTATGTGAATAGTCTGTAGCGACATCTATGACGCCACATAAGAACTACGAAGAAAATACGAAATCCTGCATCGCGCAATCAAAGTTCTCCGCGCGATTTGAACATATACGACAGCCCGACATCAACTATCGGGCAGTCGCCCACCAGACTATAACATCCTGTCTGGTTGGAGGATCCTCCCTTTTCAACGGAGGTTTGTGGGTCTTTACTCTCTGTCTCGCATAACTCCAAAGTCTGTGATAATTTGAATTATTGTTTTGCCTTTTTGTATTCTGTCTTGTGTTTAAATAACGTACATACGGTTCTTTGAAATCATCGCAAATTAAAATGCAAGTAAAACCGCGAACAAACCCTAGTACTACTACACTACTACACTACTACACTACTATACTACTATACTACTATACTTTTTAATATACCTATAGTATTTACTATGTCATTGCGAGATTTAAATTCTTTATCTTTAAAAACAAAGGAGATAAAGTGTTTTAATCAGCAAAAGAAGTATTTTAATCGGCAAACGACCCATATTTTCAATAGTACGTCGTGTCGTTGCCGATCACGGAGTAAGTATAAAAGAGGAGGCGGCCTAAACAACTGTGCACTGTGACTCTCAACTGAGTCCTGACGTCATCACGGTGGGCGTGGCCTAAATCAGTGTATTGTTGGCGTTCGTCCTGTGCACAACTTCGTAAACCCACTTATTTGCCATCATATTCGCGATAGAAAAACAAAAAAATTAAGTGTTGTATTTTATCTTGTAAAAATTACTTGGATAGACGTCCTGATGCTATGGATGCCATCACATTTAATTTGTAAGTTTTTTTATGCATAATTTATTAAAATACACATAAATTAATTAAAGTTTAAAAATTTCTTTCCTCGATTTGACAGTAAATTATATAAATAACTAGCTTTCCGCCCGCGGCTTCGCCCGCGTGGACTACAGTTTATATCGCGCGGGCAGAGACCCGTGCTCAGCAGTGGAATTATAGGTAGCCTGTGTGTTATTCCAGTGTCTCTTCTACCTACCTACCAAATTTGATCTAAATCCGTTCAGTAATTTTTGCGTGAAAGCGTAACAGACAGACAGAGTTACTTTCGCATTTATAATATTAGTAGGGATTAGTAGGGATAATAAGATAATAATAAACAGAAAAAAACGTGTTACGCCGACCCCAAATAAAACGGGACAAGGGCAGGAAGATGATGATGAGTAGGGATAATAATTAAAAAAATATATTTTCTGATTTATTTGTATACACTGTGTCTACATCTCTCATCCAACTCTTCTGTCGCAGGTCTGCTGTAAGAAATTTCATTTGAAATAAGCAGTACCTTAGTATTCTTCTTTCTGTATTTGTTAATTTCATTTTTTAAGTGTGTACATAAATGAATAAATAAATAAATCCTGACGTCACAACGTGGCTGTCGATCCTATTCTCATTTGGAAAGCATTGTACATGGTTGGAGTACATGAAGAGAAAGAGCAACTGGACTCTGAGGGTCGAAAGGTTGGATTCGCGCCACGAAACCAACTTCAAGTCGTTCGTGATACGAGTTGCAACCCATCATCTGGAGACCTTTTTGAAAGAGGACTTTTGGCCGAAAGGTGTCGTGTATCGACGTTTCCGAGGACGGCTACGCGACACCACGCAGCGGAACACGACGCCGATGTTACGTGTTTAATTATAAATGGTTTATTGTTTGTGATGTATTAATATGTTTGGAGGTATGCGGAACAGAGAGTAAAGTCCCAAAAACCTCCGTTGAAAAGGGAGGATCCTCCGACCAGACCGGGTGTTATGGTCTGGTGGGCGACTGCCCGATAGTTGATGTCGGGCTGTCGTATATGTTCTACTCGCGCGGAGAACTTTGATTGCGCGATGCAGGATTTCGTATTTTCTTCGTAGTTCTTATGTGGCGTCATAGATGTCGCTACATATATGTACGCTGTATTAGTTTATTTTGTTTATAAGATTGTAATGTTATGTATTTTATCTATGGGCCTTAGTTGCCTGACAATAAAAAAATAATAATAATAATTGTACCTTATTATAAACATTAATAAGGTACAATTAAAAGTATAAAAGACATGTTAATTCATGAATCCCCAAGCGACCACCGGTGGCCGCGCATCTATTGTCTTACTATTGTGTTTCTAATTGAGGGTATCTGAAGGGTTAAGATTGTTTACATTTAGTTAACTAACTATACAGATGGAGTATAGGCGTTGTCTTTTCATCGTGCACTAATTAAACAATTTTTTATTCCCAGAGGGAAGACACATGGTGGAACTGTGCCCACGCGTGGGCCCCGCCGTGGTCCTGTCGTGCGCGTCCTGCGCTGAGAAAAGGAACTGGATGTGTGACCTCGTCATGCTGAATACCAAGCCCATGCTGGACAGGTTTCTCGACAGGTGAGCATCATCATTGACTGGCTTTTTTTATAGTGGGCAAAAATCATCCAATGACAACCCTCCGCTCTTGAGCGGAGCGGGAGATAGTGTCAGACTCTTACTGACTAAAACCCACCCTGTTCCTTCGTGCCTTCATACCGGGGCTCGAGCTCCCTTTCGGGTAACCCTGGCCCCAGTAGGCTTCGACCCAGCTGGGCCCTGCTGTTGCTGACAACTCCTTGAGGCGCGCGGGAACAGTGCGCGCATCATTGACTGACCTGTGGTCTAGTGGTTAGTGGCCCTGACTGCTATGTCTGAGGTCGTGGGACAAATGTTTGTGTGATGAGCATGATCATTTGTTTTGTGTCTGGGTGAAATTTATCTATAATATGTGTGTATTAATATATAAGTGTGTTTATCAGTTGTCTAGTACTTTTAACACAAGCTCTGTTTAGCTTGGGACTAGACGGCGTTGTGTGATAGTTGTGGAATATTATATTATATGTATATAATATATGAAAGATTTTGGAGGACCACGTACAGGAAGATGCAGCGTTGGAAGGCCTCCAACAAGTTGGACCGATGACCTGGCCAGGGTCGCGGGAATCCAGTGGATGCGTGACGCACGGTGGACCGGTCATTGTGGCGACGCTTGGGGGAGGCCTATGTCCAACAGTGAAGAATAATTTATTATAATAAATAATTTGATTTAAATAACTATTTTGCCTTCACTACGCTAAGAAGATGATTAGGTCACTTATGTAGTAATGAAAAATTTTTGGGTATTTAATTTATTAACTTTTCAATAGTTTCAATTAGAGACACAATAGAAAGACAATGACTGGCCTGTTGGTCTAGTGGTTAGTGGCCCTGACTGCTATACCGGAGGTCGTGGGTTCGATTCCCACCCAGGACAAATGTCATCATGATCATTTGTTCTGTGTCTGGGTGTACTCTACCCTACTCTACTCTACTCTACCCTACTCTACCCTACTCTACCCTACACTACCCTATTTTTTTTTCCATAAGAACCTTCTCCTCACAATAACAATCACAACAAAAAAAAAAACAGCCAAATCGGTCAAGCCGTTTTCATGCCAAGTCGTGACAACGGAAAACGGGGCTCATTTTTATATATATAGATATGTATGTATTTAGAAATATATAAGTAAGTTTATCAGTTGTCTAGTACTCATAACACAAGCTCTGCTTAGCTTGGGACTAGACGGCGTTGTGAAATATTATTATATACTACATTTAAAAAAAAAAAAAAAATGACAGCGAGAACGCCGGTGTTCACTCTCTCATTGTATTTCTATTGTGTCTAATTACGGTATTCCAAAGTTTTTTTTTATCAGCCTATACTGTCCCACCGCTGGGCAAAGGCCTCCCTCAACATCTTCCAGGTATTCTTTTCTTGAGCCACCTCGAACCAGTCCCCGCGGTAGGCATCCAGGTTGTCTCGCCACCTCTTCCTTGGTCGACCTCGGCGGCGTCATCCATCTTCAGGTACCCACTTTGTGGTAACTCTTGCCCAAAGGTTAAACAAGTTTTTATCTTCCATTTCCAGCATCCTCCTGGACTTAGAGCGCAAGCATCCGCTGAAGCTGCCACCAGCGTCGCTGTACCGGTTCGCGGTTCCCGACTCACCGGACAACATCGTCCTAGAGGAGCACTCCACGGCGCGCCACCAGGGGAACGCTCCCGTGCCGCTCATCAAGGTAAGGGTGGTCTTAGCTGGATATACCAGTACCCCTAGCCAAGTTGCTATTCTGCAATAGTTAACGCTTGTAGAAAGCGTCAAATGTACGGGAATAACGTCGTCTCAACGCTCAGTCACGTGGTCAGAACAAAAGAATTGGCGGCAAGGTCAACTCGGAACGTTCGACGAAAGCGACACGGTTGTAACTTGGCTACGGGGGCTGGCCTCAAATACTAGAACAATTTTCATTTACGAAAAAAATTTGTACTGTAATGACTACGTGTTTTCTCGTAGGTGACATCTGAGATCACCTATGTAACCAAGATTATTATGAAACTCAATATGATTTAAAATAGTGTCCATGGAGTTTCTTGCACGTTCTTCTCCATAGAGATCTATGCTTTGGAACATGCAATTTAGCTTCACTTTTCTTGGCTTGACTGACAAATGGTCTATTTGAAATAAATGTTTTTGATTTGATTTGATATCTTGTAGTGGAATGACACTACGAATTTTCTCGTACATGACATATGACAATAAACTAACTACTAGATATCTTGTAGAGAAAAGCCACTACGAGTTCTCTCGTAGGTGACATCTAAAAAGAAATCATCTACGTAATATCTCGTATCTGGCAAATCTCAATATTCACAAGCAAGCGAATTTCAACCTTACCCTCTTGTTCCCAGGGAGCAACACTACTGAAGCTAGTCGAGCGGCTGACGTACCACATATACGCAGATCTCAACTTGGTGCGAACGTTCCTTACGACGTACCGCTCCTTCTGTTCGCCTGGCGAGCTCCTGGAGCTGCTCATCGAGAGGTTCAAGATACCCGAGCCCAGCGAGGTGTACGACACGCCGAGGACTGGTGAGTTTGTCGATAAAGTCAATGACATTTTAATAAACAGACATGTTATACACTCACAAATCAACCGAAAAATGTGTTTCGCGCAGCAGCGGCAGCACTTGTGGTATGAGTTCCGCTGTGTTTTATTTACTTTGGTATCATAATTGGTACACTTTCTAAATACTCACGAAGGCGTTTTTTTTATTTAGTTTCTTTGCAGCGCGAAAACTATGACTAGATCCGATGCGTAACGCCTAAAGGCGAGGATCCCAATTAGGATCCTTTCGAGTCTTCACGAGTGCGCGCTCATAGCAAATCTGTTTGTTTAAATATCATTGGATAAATGATATTTATTTTGCAAATACAGTATGCTAAGGAGTGGAATTCTCTGCCGTCTGTGTTTCCTGATAGGTATAACCTGGGATTCTTTAAGTCAAGAATGAATAAGTTACTTCAAGGCAAGCGTGCTCCATTGTAGACCACATCATCGCTTACCATCAGATGAGATAGTGGTCCAACGCAAGCCTAACAATAATAAAAAAAAGAATAGGTTTTCGTCAGTTTAACCTTTTCACCGCCTACGTCGCATATATCCGACAAACACTCTCTCGTTTATTACGCAAGAGTCGCACATCCACGAATAATACTCCATCTCGTCAGTTCTTCTGTCACCTATGGGGAATTGAAGAGCTACACGAGATGAAGTACACAGTCGCGAACACACGACCCTGGCGAATAGGACGCGAAAACACTCGTCGGACCAATCTGACGCAAGCAGTTAATGGGTTAAACTAGATTTAAACCGGTTGAATTGTATAAATTATAGCGTGCTCCATCGTCGGCCATATCATCGCTTACCATCAGGTGAGATAGTGGTCAAACGCGAGCCTATCAATAATAAAAAAAAAACTGTTCGTCGTGGGGAGGCCTATGTCAAACAGTGGACGTCTTTTGGCTGAAATGATGATGATGATTTTTAAGTTCGTTTGGCTCAACTAACTACTATAAAAATGATGTGTATTTGCGCACGCTAGTCCCAAGGATCAAGACGCCTAAGAAGGACGCGAGTCCTAACTCTTCGCTGCTGGATATCGATCTAGGTAACATGTTACATTTATGTGTGTTTTTTAATAAGCATACCCTATTTGCGTTCAAAATGGAAATTTAAAGAAACTTTTTTTGCTGTCTGTTCAACCGATTTTGACTTCTATTTCGAAGGCATAAGGAAAGAAGAAAGAAAAACATTTTATTCACGCGAAATCAGACGCATACTTAAAGCTAAATAACAAACACAACACAACATCAGTCGATAGGGAAGATATGCGTCTCATCCGCGCAAAACGATGGATGGAATAAGGATGGTATTAAATAATAATAATATTCCACAACTATCACACAACGCCGTCTAGTCCCAAGCTAAGCAGAGCTTTTTTTATGGGTACTAGACAACTGATAAACTTACTTATATATTTCTAAATATATAATATAGATAAATTACACCCAGACACAGAATAAATGATCATGTTCATCACACAAGCATTTGTCCTGGGTGGGAATCGAACCCACGACCTCCGGCATAGCAGTCAGGGCCTCTAACCACTAGACCAACAAATAAAAAAGCAAAAAAGTGGTTACAATACGAACTATTTACTGCAGCCGCCATTTGTCGTGCCAAAAATTTAATAAAGGTCAGGATCGGTTGAACGGACAGTAAGAGGGGGTTTTCATAAATTTCTAATGTTATTTTGAACTAAGTATAGTAGTTTTTAATTTTATGTCTTCACTTATTAGATGTTGAGTCATTTTTTTGGTGGTGCCAAAACAAAAGTTTGTAAACGAATTTTTATTCAACCTATTAAAGACCTCTGTCAAAGAAAAAATAGAGAGTGGTAGATAAAGATGAAGAAAAAGGGCGGAATGTAAGAAAAAAACGTATTGCGCCGACCCCAAGTAATATGGGATAAGGGTAGAAAGAGTTGGTAATCAAAAAAATCTTAGGTTACTTGCCTAAGTTACATTTTGTAACATCAGTGAAAAAAAGTTATGAGTATACATGTAGATGGATGAGAAGGGGTAGAGGGAGGCCAAAGTAAAGATGGATGGAATGTGTGAGAAGTGATATGAATGAAAAGGGAGTTAGTGATGATAGCTTGACGAGTGACAGGACAGAATGGAAGAAAAAAACGTGTTGCGCCGACCCCAAATAAAACGGAACAAGGACAGGAATGGGATGATGATGAGTTATCTCAGATAAAGAGTTAGGTTTCTGCATACAAGTCTCGAAATATTGATTTAAGTCCGATGCGGGCACTTGTTAGTTTTCATATTACTTTTCATACAATCCGTCCAGCTTTTCATTGACTTCCCTTTTTGTGTTGACTATAAACACTGAAAATAAATTCTTTACTGTACTTCTTTACGATACACCAACTGTCCACGGACGCGTAGCTTCATAGACGCGTTACGACAGCACGATGTCGCCGCTTCGTCGATAGTTTCACAGTTTAGTATGTAAGCTTCACGCAGGCGTACACCAAGCGCATAATGACGAATACGCGTCTATGAAGCTACGCGTCCGTGGATAGTAGGCCACAGTTTATTAGTAATCAAAAAAATTTGGCACCAGTGAACCGATGACTTATACCACCATAAGACGCTAGAAAAGCTATAAAAATGCTAATGTTTTCAACAGCGGAGAGTATAGAGAGCGTCGCGAGTAGCGACGCGGAGAAACTTAGTAAAAATACCGCGAGGGAAGATTGGAAAAGGTATCGGAAAGAGTTTCAGCAGCCCGTCAAGTTTAGGTGAGTTTATTTACCTTTTATATTCTCATTTTCAGTTTTATTTAATTTATACGTGTTCCACTAGGGCGATACAGCGGACTGCGGTTGCGAAGTGATACGGATCATGGTTACAGTAACCTACGTGCGCGCGAAGTTGTCGCTTCAACCACAATTTATACAACACTAGCTCTTGCCCGCGGTTTCGCGTACATAAAATATAACCTATGTCACTCAGGAATGAAGCAGCTTTCTATCGGTGAAAAATTTTTAGCAATCGGACCAAATCTTACGGCGTTAGGTCCTACAAACATAAATATAAAAAAAAAAACTTCTTTATAATATTAGTATAGAATATATAATGAACATAAAGTATTTTATTGCTGGTCGGAGTCTAGATTGCGTTCAACTTGCCCCTCAATATATCTAGCACAATGTAGTTTCCTTTTTTTTATAAGTATTAATTTTATGATCTCTATCAAATTAGTTCTCCCGCTTTGGTTGGAGTTGGAAGGAGTGACAGACTTTTACCAACCAAATCCCACCTGTATTCCAGTGCCACTGGTTTCAATCCCTAGCAGCCCTATGATCGTACAGCGAGCAATTGGAGCTCATCGTCCAACCTAGCTCAAGTTGTCGACAGCGCATACCCTGTGCGCCTCAAGGAGAGGTCAGTAAACCGTATGGGCCCAGCAGGGTAGAAGCCTGGTAGGGCCAAGGGTTTGCTTCTGAAAGGAAAACTCGGCCCTTTTATATAAGGCAACGAAGGAACAGGAGTGGGTTTTTAGTCAGTAAAAGTCTGACACACCCTCTCGCTCCGCCCAAGAGCGTTCGGTGTCATTGGATGATTTTCCCCACCTAAAAAAAGCTCCTGTTATTCTGCCTTCAAGGAATACAGTCAATGTTACATTTATTCCAGAGTAATAAACGTTCTCCGTCATTGGGTGGACCAGCACTTCTATGACTTCGAGCGTGAACCGGCGCTGCTGGAGAAACTGAGGGAGTTCCTGGAGTCGGTGGACGGCAAGCCCATGAAGAAGTGGGTGCAGAGCGTGCTCAAGACGCTGCAGAGAAAGGTAAGAGCGAGTAGCATAAAGTATATACATATGTAGGTACAGAAGTCAATGTACATAGTGTGCGCGCTCTCACAACGCATACCTCGCCACCGCTCACACACACGATATCTCCTCGCCCTCCGGCCGCTCGTCGAACAGTTCCGGCTCAAACGCTCATTAGTGTGCGTCCACCGAGCGTAGGTATAACAAGTGAAGTACATACATGAGATTGTCCTCTGCACCTGTCTATTTTGTGGTATGGCATCTTGTATTTTGTGCCCGTAGCCTGTAGATCGAATGACGGGATTGTTTCTTCAAGGCTAGAGTGAATAGGCTCTTAAGGTGCATCACGACTCACATTTTCACTGTTTTTCATACAACCGCTCATAACTGATTATGACGTTATTACACACTTTTCATTAGATATTTTGGAAACACAGTATCTTGTGGATATTATCTTATTTTGTATGAATTTTGACACTTCATAATTTGCCTAAAAATAAAAAAAGTCAAAAAAGTAATCCTATAGCGACCTTGCAAATTTTATTAAGATTCTAAATGATGACAACTTTTTCCAAAAACTTTTAAGGGTTTAAAAAAAAACAGCTATTTCCTGGAGCAAGTTTTGTGAAATTTTCGAGTAAATCTCGGAATTACCGAATACTAACAGAGTTTCCAGGCGTTATCTCTCTTTTTTTGCGTTGCCTTTTCGTCAAACATCGCGTTGGATTGCATTAAATAAAGTAACAAGCTTTTAAACCATTTTCGATGTTTACGATAAGCGAGTGGAGTAGGACCCTCTTAATAAACTAGTGCGGCCTCACCATCAACGATTGCATCACTGCTTACCATCAGGTGGGATCGCAGTCAGCAAGCTTATTTATACATTAAAAAAATAGTACAAGTGAAGAAAGTTTGCCGTTGCGACCGAGGTGGTATTCGCCCGAGCTGTAGGCGAGGGTGTTATGGCCGAGCGTTGCAGTGACAAATTTTCAGATTGTATCAAACGATACAATGATACGATTACGATACATGGCGAGGGTGAGCATTTGTACTTTTCTGCACTAGTGCGAAAACCAGTGAATTACGTGCCTAAAAGTGGGAGTAGGATTTTTGAGTATTTGAAAAAAAAAATGTTATTTAAGGATTATATATACTTTCTGAGTGTAATTTTAACTTTGTAAGGAATACACACTTGATATGTAATTTTATATTGGCTTTTTGTTCCACAGAGCCTCCCCTCCGACTGCGAGTCGGTGTCCAACCTGTCCGTGACGTCGGTGGTGTCGCACGTGTTCGACCGCCTCCCGCCCACGCCGCTCAAGCACGTGGCGGAGCCCGAGCGCAACGACTGGAACCCACTGGCGCTGCACCCGCTGGAGCTGGCCAGGCAACTCACGCTGCTCGAGTTCCATCTCTACAGACAGGTAAACTAACTAAAAGTATCAATATAGGAAACAACGTTTTCAAACACAATTATATTGAAAAACGTCGATAGATGTAGAAAACAAGTTTTTTTAAACACAAGTGTGTTGGAAAACGTCGTTTCCTGAAACACTTGGTGGTGAAAAATGACATTTCTAAATCTTTTCTTGGTGTCTTTTGTCAGATCGATTGTTGCGTTGTCTCGAAATTTTTTATTGTTCGTTTTTTATTCAAACCCCTACATGGCATCTGAATATGTCTTCTGTATAGATGCCATGAATGGGATATTAAACGACGTTTTTCAGCATTGACACGAGTATGTTGAAAAACGTCGCTTGATACACGTCGATTATCTTTTTTTCTTACTTATTTCATCTTCAGGTGAAACCTTCAGAGCTGGTGGGCGCTGTGTGGACCAAGAAAGACAAGGAGAAGACCAGCCCCAACTTGCTTAGGATAATTAAACATACCACCAATGTGAGTAGCCACTTAATTTGTTGATATCTTTACAGGTACTGTAGTCTAGCGTGTGGAGACCAAATGAAAGGCTTCATGCTCAATTAACTTTTGTTATATTGTATTATTTATTATATACTAGCTTTTGCCCGTGGCTTCGGCCACGTATATAAAATATAGCCTATGTCACTCAGGAATAAAGTAGCTTTCTATCGGTGTTAAAATTTTTGCAAGCGGTCCAGTACTTTCAGAGATAATATTATTATAATAAAAATGATAATATTGTAAAGAGAAAAAGTTGTTTGTAGGAGGTCATTTTTGAAAGTACTGGTCCGATAGCAAAATTTTTTTCACCGATAGAGAGCTGCTTTATTCCTGAGTGACATAGGCTATATTTTATATAAGCGGGTGAAGCCGCGGACAAAAGCAAGTTTGAAATAAAATGCTTCGAAGGTTACTCATTACAAACATTTTGCCACAGTTCACCCGTTGGATGGAAAAGTGGATAGTGGAGAGTGACAACCTGGAGGAGCGCGTGGGCGTGGTGTGCCGCCTGCTGGAGGTGTGCGTGGCGCTGCGACACCTCAACAACTTCAACGGCGTGCTCGCCGTCGTCGCCGCCTGCGGGAGCGCCTCCGTGCACCGCCTCAGGGCTACCTTCCAGGTACTACGTTCATTCCTTCTTTTTTCAAGTCCATTTAGAATTCACGCGCGTCTCAAGGAGTTGTCAGCAGTAGGGGCCTAGCTGGGTCGAAGCCTACCGGGGCCAGGGTTTAGCTCCGAAAGGGAGGCTCGGCCCCGGTATAAAAGCCAAGAAGGAACGAGGTAAGTTTTTTAGTCAGAAAGATTCTGACACTATCTCCCCCCTTCCGCCCAAGGTGAGGGATGTCATTTGGATGATTTTTACCCAAAAAAAGTCCATTTAAGATCACACAACTTTATGGAAACTTGTAACTCCAAGATCCTGGATCAAGTTTCTGGAGTGGCGACCGCATTCAAGACGCCGCATTGGAAGGCCTTCCTACAAGGTGGACCTATGACCTGGTCAGGAGATCATAAGAAAAATGTAAAATTGAGATCCATACGCAATGTTCGCAAATCGTAGGGCTGCAGGGTCGAAGGCTACTGTTGCCACGTGTTGGCCGAAAGAGAAACTCGGAGTTCTGGGACGAAACCAGTCATATATTTTCGTTAATTTAGATTATTTATATGAATATAATATTTTGTTGTATTTATATATAAACTACTGGGATTTGAAGCGTAATTTTGAACGTAAGGGAATGAAAGTTAGCTTCAAAGTTTGTATGGAGAAAATTACTTACGAACTTGTTGGCGGAACCAACAAGTTCGCTAGTTTTTTTTATTATTTTAATTCTTTTTCAACAATTAGTAGAGCAGTGGTGGCCGAGTGGTAATTGCCCTGAGTTAAGAGTTATAGGTCTCGAGTTCAAACCCAGCCAAGCGCATTACTTTGTGTATTTATTTCATCACCACTGCTCTCAAAACAGTGAAGGAAAACGGCATGTCCTAGAACTAAAAAATCGAAGACATGTGACATTCACCAACCCGCACTGGGCCCGCGTGGTGGATTACGGCCCATTCCCTTTTCTAAGAGAGGAGCCTTTTTTTTTTTGTCGACGGGGAAAATCATCTTTGACGAAACCCGCTCTTGGGTGCAGCGGGAGACAGTGTCAGACTCTTACTGACTAAAAACCCCGCGCCGTTCCTTCTAGCCTTGGCACGAGCTCCCTTTCGGACAACCCTGTCCCCCTAGGCTTCGACCCAGCTGGGCCCCTCCTGCTGCTGACAACTCCTTGAGGCGCGCGGGAACAGTGCGCGCCGTCGACGTCTTGGACTCGGTCCATTACCGGACGATCGAGGAGCCTTGTGTCTCGGTAGTGGGAACATTAAACGCTGAATATGCTAATAATGGTTGTTTTACAGATGGTGCCCCTGCGGCTGATCCGCGCGCTGGAGGAGTTCCGCGAGCTGAACTCGGACCACTTCCGGCGCTACCAGGAGCGGCTGCGCAGCATCAACCCGCCCTGCGTGCCCTTCTTCGGCATGTACCTCACCAACATACTGCACATCGAGGAGGGCAACTTGGGTGAGGGAAATGTCTTCACTACATAGTATAAAACAAAGTCACTTTTTCTGTCCCTATATCCCTATGTGCGCTTAAATCTTTTAAACTACGCAACGGATTTTGATGCGGTTTTTTTTAATAGATAGAGTGATTCAAGAGGAAGGTTTATATGTATAATATTGCACCCGAGCGAAGCCGGGGCGGGTCGCTAGTAGTTAATATAAGATCAATATTGTATATAACACTCTTTTTAGTTTATGCAAAACCTGAATATAGTTTATTCTTAACTGAATAGAAAGAAAGAAGAAAGAAAAACAGTTTATTTACGCGAAAAAGACGCAATCTTGAATGGATTCCAATAACTTTTACACCATGTTATATTTTTCCCCAAAAATATTTTCAAAGATAACAAGTTGGACACCACCGACACTAAGTACAACACAGGTCACGGCAGGTCATAGCGGGCATTAGGTGCTAAAAAACAACTGGATGCAATGCGGAACAGAGAGTAAAGTCTCACAAACTACCGTGGAAAAGGGAGAATCCTCCGACCAGACGGGTGTTATGTCTAGTGTGGGCAACTGCCCGGTAGATGATTTTTGAAAGTTTGACGCGAACTACAGGTTGAGTATAACTGCTTTAGATCCTGTGTTTTTATAATGACTTCTTCTCTTTTCAGACTATCTCCCCGACTCGGAACTGATAAACTTCTCGAAGAGACGCAAGGTGGCCGAGATCACGGGAGAGATACAACAGTACCAGAACCAGCCATACTGTCTCACGCCAGAACCGAAGACCAGGGTATGTACCACCCAGACTACAAGTTCTTATAAAAACTGACAGGACTGTCCATTGTGGCGATACTTGCAAGGAGGATGAAGGTGTTCAGCAGTGGATGTCTTTCGATGAAAATGATATAATCCATGTATGTAATCTTTGCGGGCTTGCGGACGGCGAGCAATGGGTAGCTCGCCGTCCGACCGTCCGGAACCAAGACGTCGATGGCGCATATTGTTCCAAGCGCGCCTCAATGAATTGTCAGCAAACTGTAGGGGCCCAGCGGGGTCGAAGCCTACTGGGACCAAGGATCTGCTTCTGTAAGGAAGAATTGGTCACGCAACGAAAGAACAGGAGTGGGTTTTTAGTCAGTAAAAGTCTGACACTATCCCCCGCTCCGCCCAAGGGCGCGAAGATGTCATTGGATAATTTTCCAAGGGTCAAGTTTCGAAAGAGAGGCTCGGCCCCGGTGTGAAAGGAAACAGGAACGGGGTAGGTTTTTTAGTCAGTAAGAGTGACACTATCTCGCGCTCCGCCCAAAGGCGGGGGATTTCATCTGGATGATTTTTAAACCTACGAAAAAAAATGTATGTAATCTCTTTGTTATTTTGTTCCAGGCGTTCCTAGAATCCCTGGACCCGTTTCCTGGTAAAGATGACAATGAGATCACGAACTATTTATACGCGAAGAGTTTGGAGATAGAACCGCGCCTCGTCAAGCAGATGCCCAAATTTGTAAGTATATAACTCTCTGAACCAACTCGCCCACCCAAGACAAATGTTTATGTGATGAGCATGATCTTGTTGTGTGTCTGGGTGTGATTTATCTATATAAAAATATGAAAGTAGTAGTAGTAATTTGGGACTAAATGGCGTTTTATGACAGTTGTATAATCCATAATAATATTATAAATGAAAAAGTGTGTGTGTCTGTTTGTTAGTCTTTCACGGTAAAACGGAACGACGAATTGACGTGAGTTTTAACTGGAGATAGTTGAAGGGATGAAGAGTGGCATAGGCTGTCCCTTTCTAACCCCCCACTTCCCTAAAATGGGGAATTTAACGTAAGCGAAGCCGCGGGCAAAAGCCTACCCTAAGTACCCTTATATTTTATTGATTTACGTAAAAAGAAATGACGGTCCATTTCTTAAAAAGGAGGTATCATGAAACATTTAAGAGATTAAATCTTTAACCTCCTGTCTAATTGGTCGGACGAGTGTTTTCGTGTCCTATTCGCCAGGGTTGTCTGTTTACGACTGGGTACTCTATCTCGTTTAGCTCTACGATGCCCAGAAAATCAAAATCAAAGCATTCATTTCATATAGACCATTTGCAGGCACTTTTGAATAGTCAAATGTCGGACAGTCCAAGAAAAGTGACGCTAAATTGCATGTTTCAAAGCGTAGATCTCTATGGAGAAAAACGTGCAAGAAACTCCATGGACACTCTTTTAAATCATATTATGTGTTACATATAATGTTTAGTGACATATTTCTTGTTGCTTCTATTATGTGAGCACAATGTAGATAATGAAATAAAAACTAAAGATAATAGTTAAAAGATAGAAACTGAATTAAGCCACTGGCAGCTAAGAGATGACCAGTCTCATCTTACGGCATCCGTTAACGAGCATGACGCGTGCATCAGCCCCACTCAGCTCAACCATAGATTACGAGATGGAGTATTTGGTCGTGGATGTGCGACCCTGGCGGAGTAAACGCAAGGATGTTTGTTGACGCAAGCTAACAGTGACATTGTGCGTGTGTGCAGCCCCGCCGCTACCCGGACCTGTCGCTGAAGCAGGTGAAGGTGTCTCGCCGCGCGCACGCACACCTGGACAACCCGGCCGGCTCCTCCTCCTCCATCGGGAACGCTTCGCACTGCGATGATACCTTGAGTAAGTACATTATACATTCAGATTCCTTTATTCATTGTAAAACATGGGTAAGTACATTACAAGTTCTTATTAATACATTGATTCGATTCCCATTCAGGACAAATGTTTATGTGATGAGCATGATCGTTTGTTGTGTCTGGGTGTAATTTATCTATAATATGTATGTATTTAGAAATATATAAGTATGTTTATCAGTTGTCTAGTACCCATAAAACACAAACAAGCTCTGCTTAGCTTGGGCCTAGACGGCGTTGTGTGATAGATGCGGAGAATTATTATTATTATTGAGGGCGCTATGTTTTGCCTCTAGGGCGTACAGAGTAGTAGTAAGCATGAAATATAATTAAAACAAGAAATTAATATAGATTTAGGAACCACAATTAAAGAAATAAGTAGTAAAATTTAGATCATTCCAAAAAAAAAAAACAAAATAAAAACGATGGAAATAAAAAATACAAAAAAACCTTTTTATTTAAAAAAAATAACCGACTTCACTAAAAAATTAAATTGAATTTGAGGAGTTACCTCGATTTCGTCAAGATTCCATCATCAGATCCCAACTTGGTGACTATGGGACCATTTAGGAAGTATACCCTTTCCAACAAAAAAACATTTTTTCAAATCGGTTGGCAAGCGACGAAGTTATGCGCGAACAAAGATAAAAAAAAAAAAACATACAAACGTCCGAATTGAGAACCACCTCCTTTTTTAGAAGTCGGTTAAAAATACACCAGTAGGTACACAAATGTCAATATTTAAGGAGGCTCTCTTTGAAAATATACGTTTTTCAACTTGTATAAAGTACCTTAAAACAGCATCATAAAATTCTATAAAAAAATTGTATTCTTTACATTAAAAAAAATAACCGACTTCACTAACCGACTTCACTATAAAATAATAATAATACTTTTTGGCCATTCCGGCAAATCAAATGTTTTTCTTTCTTTCTAATACTTTGATTCATGGTCTTCAATTTTGTACAAATATTTTTTTCATATATTGTTCTACTAACATTAAAAAAATATCTAAACAGAGCAGTGATGGCCGTATGGTAACGGCCTCGACTTACGGGTTTGTAGGTCACGGGTTCGAACACAGCCAGGCGCATTAATTTGTGTAATTTATTTCATCACCACTGCTCTCAAAACAGTGAAATAACGTATTTTATATTTTTCCGTTTGTAAGATAAGATAAGTCTTTATTTGCGTTAAACATGGTATAATGCTGTTAGTCTTATTTAAATAATGTCCACATGTTTAGCTACACAGAATAAATGTCAATTGCATGCAAATATTTTCAAGTCAAAACAACAGTAACTATCTAGTTAATTCAAATAAATAGATGGATACAATATTATAATTTTATGTCAAAGAAATCATTAATGTCATAGAAATTCTGCCCATTCAGCCATTTATACAATTTGTTTTTAAATAAATTCGCGTTATGTATACATTTTAATTCATTTGGGATTTTGTTGTAAATGCGTACACACATCACAAGGCAGCTTTTAGCATACTTAGCTGATTTTGGACTATCGTTTGTTACAAGTCTGTGTGGATCCCTTGGACGAGAGATTACTTCATATGCTTTCTTGAACAATCCCTTATTACTATAAACAAAATTACAGATTGCGTATATGTAAAGTGCAGGAAGTGGTAACAAACCCAGCTTTTTAAAAAATGACCGACAGGATTCGTCAGGACGAAGTCCGCAAATGGCCCTGATGCACTTTTTTTGTGCAATAAATGCTCTGTCTTTATCCGTACTGTTCCCCCAAATAACAAGCCCGTAACATAAGATTGATTCGACATATGCATGGTATGTAGTAATTGCCGTTTTTACGTTTGTTACGTTCTTTACTTGTCTGAGGGCGTAAGTAAATTTATTAATCCTATTGCATAACTTATCTAAATGTCCTTTCCAGTTTAAGTCTTGATCAATGAGCACACCCAAGAATTTGGTTTGTGCTACTTCTTTAAGTCTGTCAACATTAAATTTAAAATTGTATTTAGCATGCTTTGATTTATTAATATTTGTAGTATCTGTTATTTGTTTATTATGCAAACCTACCACAGTGTTGTCTTTTTTAACCCAAAGGTTGACTGGTAGAGAATGACTTGTTGCATAGTCCGCCTATGTACCACTACTGTACATGAAGTTTAAATAAATAAAGAAAACATCGTGAGAATAGCGGCATGTCCTGGAACCAAAAATTCGAAGACATGTGACATCCACCAACCCGCACTGAGCCCGTGTGGTAGATTACGGCCCATTCCCTATCCTAGAGAGGAGGCCTGAGTCCCAGCTGTGGGAACATTATTAGGCCGACTATGCTATGCTCTGTTGTCTGTCCCTTACAATAAATGTAATCTGATCAGCTCAATCTGTAAGCAAAACGACTTTGCTGCCCTCCTGAACAGAACGCACAAACACTAAATCAAATCCTTACCTTGCAGGTATGACATCACAAATATCTCCGACGAGTATAAGCCAATGGGACGGTGGCTCCCTGCAGTCACTACCCATGGATTTACGTAAGTACCTGATTACTATTTAATATTACTTCTCAGCTTACTGATTGTGGGATTTCGATCCCGATTTTCGGCCACCGTAGACGCGGGCTCGCGGATGGCGAGCCATGGGTAGCTCGCTGTCCGACCGTCCGGTAACTGTCCGGACCGAGCCCAAGACGTCAACGGTGTGCACTGTTCCCGCGCGCCTCAAGGAGTTGTCAGCAACAGGAAGGGCCCAGCTGGGTCGAAGCCTACTGGGGCCAGGGTTCTCCAAAAGGAACTCGAGCCCCGGTATGCACCCAAGAGCGGGTTTTGTCATAAGATAATTTTCCCCATTGAAAAAAAAATAAATATGTACTTCACTTTTGATACCTACGCTCGGTGGACGCACACTAATGAGCGTTTGGGCCGGAACTGTTCGACGAGCGGCCCGAGGGCGACGAGATATCGTGAGGACACCGGCATGTCCTAGAACCAAAAATTCGAAGACATGTGACATTCACCAACCCGCACTGGTCGTGATGGATTACGGCCCATTCCCTCTCCTAGAGAGGAGGCTTGAGTCCCAGCAGTGGGAAATTTAAAAAGGCTGAAAGTCAAAAATTGTTTTATTTTCAGTATCGGGCAGCAAGCAAGAGCTCGTGAGTCCTCGTTTAGAACGGTGTCCGCTCACTCAACTGGCTCAGAAGAGTCTGATAGACAAGGGACTGGCGCTTTTCGATAAGAACAAGTCTACTCCTAATAATAACAAGTGAGTTCTATTTTGTTTTATACGACGACGTTTTCTATCAACGATGTTTTTTAACAACGACGCTTTCTAAAGACGACGTTTTTTAACAACGGCGTTTTCTGACAACGACATTTTCTAACAATGATGATTTCTAACAGCGACGTATTTAACAACGAAGTTTTCTAATAAATTTTAGTGTGTTTCAATAAACATTTCGTAACTTTGATCAGCCGTTCCGCAGACTGCCTTCTTCCGACTAATATAACTCAACAATAGGGTAGTTTCCAGGGTCGAAATAACTACATTTTATTTAGTCCGTATTTTAGATTATAAAAAAAAAAATATTGGACACGTATTTTTTTTTCGATTAAACAAAAAATAATACAGATATAGCCCATTAAAGTTACGTGTGACGTCACCCCGTGCGAAAAAAGCGTGACGTCACACGTAACTTTAATGGGCCATATCTTTGTAATTTTTGGTTTAATTTACAAATAAAAAAAATACGTGTCCCTTATTTTTGATTAATCTAAAAGACGGACTAATTAGATTTGTTACGGCAACTAGCCTATTGTAGCTCTTAATCAATATTTCTCTTAAATATTGATATGTTTGTTCTGTTATTTGTAGAAACAGCACGAGAGACGAACCTCCTTCGCCCAGAGACCGACATTCGCCCAGGCACGATCGGTAAGCAGCTCTAAACAAACTATTTTTAATATGTATGTATTTAGAAATATATAAGTATGTTTATCAGTTGTCTAGTACCCATAACACATGCTCTGCTTAGCTTGGGACTAGACGGCGTTGTGTGATAGTTGCGGAATATTATATATTATTATATTATATATTATTAAAGGACTGGAATAATTTGCCTGCTGCGGTCTTCCCGTCCGATTATAATTTGGGTGTCTTCAAGGCTAGAGTGAATAGGCTTTTAATAAACTAGTGCGCCTCACCATCAGAGATTGCATCACTACTTACCATCAGGCGGGATCGTAGTCAAGCATTAGTTTATAACAATTAAAAAAAAATATAAATCGTGTTGTACACACATTTAAAACACTAATAATGTTCGTTTGTCTATCCAGACAAACGTCGACGTGCGAGCGCAAGCCGGCGCTGTCTCCGCGGAACGCGATCGTAGACTCGGATATATTCTACTCGCGCACCCTCGATCATCGCCTCACCGCCAAGAAACCTGAACAGGTATGTACACACTATACTAAGGTTTAGAATAACGTTATTTCAATTTAGAACCTTACATCATCTTCCTGCCCTTGTCCCGTTTTATTTGGGGTCGGTGCAACACGTTTTTTTCTTCCATTCTGTCCTGTCATGCTATCACTAACTCCCCTCTCTTTCATATCACTTCTCACACAATCCATCCATCTTTTCTTTGGCCTCCCTCTCCCCCTCCATCCATCCACATGTAAACTCATAACTTTTTTAGCAACTTGCGTTTCGTCCCTCCTTTTCACATGACCATACCAAGACAACCGATTCAATTTAGAACCTTACGCCATACATAAAACCACAGAACAGAAAATATAGGTAGAAGTGCCCCTAACATGGCTAAGCACGGGAACCAGTGTCGCCAAACTCACACATTTGCGTATCAAATTGTACATTACACACATAAAAAACAGTAATATGATTGGCTACGAAGCTACGAATTACAAACTTAACTTTTACAAATAATATTCTTATTGCTTTCATAAATTAGGTCTTATTACAACGTAAGAAAGTTGTTATTATTTGACATGACACGTACAATAAAGAAGTTTTAACCAATTTACAACGAGTTCGGCTACTCAACGCTAGATGGCGCTGTAACCAATTTATTCTATTCAGAACGCTAGTGCCTTTGAAATAGATGCCATATTCACCTGCACTAGTATATAATATGTAATAGGCGAATTTCGCCTACTGTTGACACACGCGCCATATTTAAGAGGCACTTCCTCTAGTTTTCTTTATTCCGTGCATAAAACAGTACAAATTCCTTTGCTATCCATAATTTTTATATGGTGTTTTTAATATAAATGGTTACTTAAAAATTAAGTTGGGCATTAGAGTTTGTTGCACGTTTTTCTCTATAAAGATCTACACTTTGAAATGGGCAATGGGGATCAGTCATGGCTTTTTTTTGGAATATGCAAACTTATAGCATCAAAAATACAGAAAATATTGTGAAAAATATTTAAATCGGATCAAAAATAAGGAAATTACAGTCATTTTAGTGTATCAGCTCCAAAAACGCGCCCGAGAATGAAGCGACTCGCTGTGACGTCATTTGTCAAGATCGGTTTTACCGGTGAATGAATCCGATCAGGCCGTTCGCCGCACAGAACATGACAGATGACGTCATAGTAAACCAGCGAGTGGGCGCGTTTTTAAGTAGCCGTTCGGAAAAACTCTAATAAATCCACCATTTCTTGACGGATTTTAATAAAATAAAAAATGCTAAGTAAATTATTACACATACGAAGTATTTAGTAAAAATCGAATTTACTATTATGTGATTGATCCTCATTAGCTTTATTGTTTTGACAAATTTGTTTTTTATGTGTTTGTAAATTATTTGAATGGAAGAAAAAAACGTGTTGCGCCGACTCCAAATGAAACGGGACAAGGGCAGGAAGATGATACTGATGATTGTGTTTCTAAATGATTTGTTGGAAATGTTTAACTTGACCCCCCCCCCAGGAGCGCGTCCCGCCGCTGCTGCCGCGCGGCGAGCCCGAGCGCCCCCCCGCGCCGCCGCGCCGCCCCTCCTCCCCCTCGCACCTCACCAACACCTGTAAGCTACGCTACTACACGTGGACCACATAAACGAACACTGTCACAGAAACACTGATAAAAACTTAAAATCACTTCGCATTAGTGTATATTTTCAGTTAGAAAGTTTGAATTTATAGAAACTACTTGATTAACCTTTTAATATTTTACTGCCTACGTCGGTTATATCCGACAAACACTCGCATTTATTCCGCCAGGGTCGCACATCCACGACCAAATACTCCAACTCGTCAGCTCTTCTGTCACCTACCTGGGTGGATTGATAAGTTTCCGGCCTGACCAAGAGATGGCGCCACTAGGCCTACCTTAAGGTGGCGTTCTATAGTACCATCCTTAGATAGCTTGTAGCTATAGTTTCAGTCCGATCGCCATGTTAGTTTAGGTTTGAGAGCACGCTGAACAAGACGCCTCTGTGTTTTTCGTAAAAATGGAAAAGCTGAAAATTCGTGCTGTCATCAAATACTTTTATTTGAAGGGGTTAACGCCGAAGGAAATTAAAGAAGAGATGGACTCAACACTGGGGACATCCTCCCCATCATATTCAACCGTTAAGCAGTGGGTTTCCGAGTTTAAAAAGGGTCGTGTGAGCACCTGTGATGAGCCTCGCTCAGGACGCCCCATTGAGGTCACAACTCCAGATATGATCGAAAAAATCCATCAAATAGTGCTGAAAGACCGCAGATTAAAAGTGCGTGAGATAGCTGAGACCTGTAAGATGTCATATGAACGTGTACAAAATATTTTGCACCAATATTTGTATATGGAAAAGCTCTGTGCAAGATGGGTGCCGCGTTTGCTAACAGTCGATCAAAAATTGATTCGAAAGAACACTTCTACCGCCAATTTGGCGTTGTATAAGCGTAACCCAAGCGAATTTTTGCGTCGATTCGTAACCGTTGACGAAACTTGGGTCCACCACTACACTCCTGACACCAAAGAACAATCTAAACAGTGGATTGGACCAGGGGAACCAACTCCAAAGAAGGCAAAAACAATTTTTTCGGCGAACAAGGTTATGGCTACTGTTTTTTGGGATGCAAGAGGTATTATAAACATTGATTACCTTGAAAAGGGTAAAACTATCACTGGTCAATACTACGCAGACTTATTGCAACGTTTGAGCCACGAAGTGAAAATTAAACGACCTCATCTGGCGAAGAAAAAAATCTTGTTTCATCACGATAACGCACCAGCGCACGCGTCAATCGTTGCGATGGCTAAAATCAACGATCTGAAGTTTGAATTGATGCCGCACCCTCCCTACTCTCCAGACCTAGCCCCGAGTGACTATTATCTGTTTCCTAACCTCAAAAAATGGCTTGGCGGTAAGAGATTTGCGGACAATGAAGAAGTAACCGCAGCTGTAAATGGGTATTTTGAGGAGCTTGACGAATCATTCTATAGAGATGGCATTACTAGACTAGAACACCGCTATGAGAAATGTATCAGCCTTGGAGGAGATTATGTTGACAAATAAAAAAAATCTTAAAAACGTTGTTTTTCTTGGTCAGGCCGGAAACTTATCAATCCACCCTCGTATGGGGATTGAAGAGCTACACGAGATGGAGTACCCAGTCGCTAACACACGACCCTGGCGAATGAGACACGATAACACTCGTCGGATCAATCCGACTCGAGTGGTTAAATGTTTAAGGTGCAGGCTCGATGTATTAGTAGTATCGAGTTATTTGTAAAACACCGGCAACCTCTCAGGACTATGTCACTAACATCATAAACAACAACTTTTGTTCTATGACTTTCAAAAATTTATCATATTCTAGTTCATCAGATTTTCATACAAAAATAAAAATATTTAAATTGTTCCTTCTAAATATTAAGAAGTCTATGCGAAGCAAGCGATAGTACAATAACGAATGGGAGTAGAGATCGAGTGGCAGAGGTGCTTGATGCGTTTGCGTCGTAACCTATAGACATAGGTACGTATAGCAAAACACAGGAGTGTTAGATAGAAAAACGAAATCTTGAAGGTTTATTTTTGGTACCTATTATTATGTTTTATAACAAGTCATAGAACAAAAGTTGTTGTTTATGATGTTAGTAACATAGTCTTTTTTTTTCCCGATGGGGAAAATCATCTTATGACAAAACCCGCTCTTGGGCGGAGCGGGAGATAGTGTCAGACTCTTACTGACTAAAAACCCCATCCCATTCCTTCTAGCCTTCATACCGGGGCACGAGCTCCCTTTCGGACAACCCTGTCCCCAGTAGGCTTCGACCCAGCTGGGCCCCTCCTGCTGCTGACAACTTCTTGAGGCGCGCGGGAACAGTGCGCGCCGTCGACGTCTTGGACTCGGTCCATTACCGGACGATCGGACAGCGAGCTACCCATGGCTCGCCGTCCGCGAGCCCCCAGTAACATAGTCTTGAGAGGTTGCCGGTGTTTTGCAAATAACCATGTATTAGTACAAGTTTTATTCTGAAATCCACTCCATTCTCTTATTAGCAATAGCACACAATACCGTTCTGACTCAAAATAACCCTGTACATTGTAATGATCAATGAGGTCGTGTTGCAGCGTTGTCGTCTACGTGCGAGCTGCCGCCGGAGCCGCCCGACCGGCCGCTGCCCAGTCCGAAGCATCACGACCTGTTCAAGTGAGTACGCACATCTTTACTGTCAAACAATCAGACTAGATACTAGAGTGAATAGACTCTTAATAAACTAGTACGCCTCACTGTCAACGATTGCATCACTGCTTACCATCAGGCGGGATCGCAGTCAAGCAATAGTTTATAAAAAAAGTACTTTGTTTTATAATATGTATTGATATGTATGTATTTATAAATATATAAGTATGCTTATCAGCTGTCTAGTACTCATAACACAAGCTCTGCTTAGCTTGGGACTAGACGGCGTTGTGTGATAGTTGTGGAATATTATATTATTAATTCCCACCGATGACCTGGTGAAGGTTGCGGGAATCCGATGGAAGTGGGGCGCGCAGGATCGTTTATTGTGGTGACACCATGGGGGAGGCCTATGTCCAACAGTGGACGTCTATCTGCTGATATAATATAATAATAATAATATTCCACAACTATCACACAACGCCGTCTAGTCCCAAGCTAAGCAGAGCTTGTGTTATGAGTACTAGACAATAAATAAACATACTTATATATTTCTAAAAACATATATATACAGGAAAATTTTTTAACCACTGCGTAAATTTTTTTTGGTGGTTCAATGTAAGCAATAGAACACATTTCCATTTTTAGTTAATGACTTTTTTTTTTCTCATTTTTCCACTTTGTCCCAATTTGAAATAAGCAAAACATGGATATAATTTAATAGTAATACTATGAATGAGCATGAATGAAAACGCGAAGACTGCCGGCCGCTGGACCACGCCCACGAGACGGGGGTGCGGGGGTGTGCGGCGGCGGCGCCGGCGTTTGATAAACGAAACGCATGCACATGTAGTGCAGTACGTCACTTGCGGAAGCGGAGGTCGGACGTTCGCGCCCTTCGCCGTCCGTGCGCGTGTGCCGCGTACTAGACTAGCGTAGTCACAATGTCTAATTTTACTCACCGCGAGTATTATGAAATGGTGCGAGTGTATTTGTTAAACAATGAAAATTTACGAGCAGCACGAAGAAGATATGAAAGGGAGAGCGTACCTCGTATGCGAGCCCAAGGGATCCTCAATCTCACGATCCCTAATGAGAGGACAATTTTAGCAGCTAACCAAAGGCTGCTTGATCACGGCCAGTTCAGAACACCGAACCACGCACAAGGGTCTGGCAGACCCCGACTGGCAGTCGAAACCGAAGATGCCATATTTGATTTTTTTGAACGCAATCCAAGAGCCAGTACCTACGACGCGGAACGACGTTTTGGTGTTAGCCAAAGCGGAGTATGGAAGCTGCTAAATACAGCCGGACTCCATCCATACCACTTTCAGCCGGTACAACAACTCCATGACCCAGACCCAGCACCACATCGAGCCTTTTGTGAGTGGCTTTTAAATCACCGTGAAATAAACATTTTGTGGACGGATGAAGCGTTATTTACACGTGTGGGACTGTACAATGTTCACAACGAGCATTGGTGATCGTTCATTAGTGCGAGAGACGCATCACCAAATACGTTTCAGCCCAAACGTATGGGCGTGGATTATTCAAAATCAAATAATAGGTCCCATTTTTATCGATGGCGCCTTGACCGGGACACGTTATTTAGAAATGCTAGCCACCACCGTCGAAGATTTAGTCGATGAAGTCCCATTGAGCTACAGCGATAATTATTATTACAAGCACGACGGCGCTCCACCACATTACGCCATAGCGGTGCGAAATTTTTTAAACCAAAAATACGGGCAAAATTGGATCGGTCGGGGTGGCCCCATACCATGGCCGGCAAGGTCTCCAGACCTCACACCCTGTGATTTTTTTCTCTGGGGAGAAGTGAAACGCCGGGTGTACGTAGAAGAGGCTCAGAGCCTAGATGACTTAAAAGAAAAAATAAATAACGCTTTCATATTCATATTCATATTCATATTCATTTATTAATTTGTAAACATAGGTAACATTAAGGTCTTAAATAACAATTTTTTAACGCTATGTTAGCTAATAATAGCATACAAAAATTTATTTTAGAAATAGACATTATTAATTATTACTAAATGACAATACAATTATCAATCATTACGACACATAAAATATTAAATTTGAATGTCACAACATTAAATAATAATAATGTCAAATGCTCCACTACATAGTCATATTCTGTTTTACTAAATGTCAATAAAGTTACTAAAGTACATAAAATTATAAATTTGAAATGTCATTATAGTAAACAAATTCAGTGTCAAAATCCACCACATAATCACAATTTGTCCTCTAAATATTCAATGACACTGTAATAGGTTTTAGAAATTAAGAGCTTTTTTATACTACGTTTAAAAACCTTTAAAGATTGTATCTGTAGCAATTCTTTTGGCAAATGGTTATACAATCTTGGAGCCATGCAAAACACACTACTGTTTAAAAAATGCGTTCTATTACTTGGGAAACATATGTGATTTTTATAACGTTTACTTTTCATTGTTTCAAACAGATTAATATTACTTTTCACAAATAATAGCATTTCATATATATAGATACACGGCACAGTCAATATATTTAATTCCATGAAATACGGCTTACAACTGTCAGTCTTTTTCAATTTGCAAATAGCCCTAACACACCTCTTTTGTGATATAAATATCATTTCTTTAGAAGTTGAGTTGCCCCAAAAGATTATCCCGTACCGAAGAAGAGAAACAACGTGTCCGTGATATGCAGTCATAAGTGTTCTGACATTCGCAACTTTACGAAGTTTGAACAGCGCATATGAGAATTGGTTAATTTTGGAGCTAATGTATTCGCTGTGTGTTCGCCAATTTAAATTGTTCTCTATATACAGGCCCAGAAATTTTGTGGATTGTACCTCTTGTATTTCATGTCCTGAATAATTAATTGAAATATTAGATATTAATTCCTTTCTATTTTTGAATGTCATTAAGTTAGTTTTAGTCAAATTTACCTTTAAGTTGTTCGTCGTCAACCAGTTAATAATAGTAATTAAGGTGCCGTTTATATCCTCTTCCAGAAGGGTTTGATTTTTACCTTGAAAAAGGACTGTACTATCATCAGCATATAATATTGTTGGATGCTGAGTAATATTTGGGAAATCATTGATATATATGATAAACAGTAAAGGTCCTAACACACTACCCTGAGGGACACCGACGTTTACTTTTCTAAATTGCGACATGTATTTTATTTCCTTTCTTTGCTTCTGACATATTGCTGTAACTACTGTGGATTGTTTCCGATTAGACAGATATGATTTAATTAAATCCAGAGCAGTTCCTCTAACACCATAAGCATTAAGCTTTTCTAAGAGAAGAGTGTGATCTACATGATCAAAAGCTTTGGTTAAATCCATGTATAAAGCACATGTTGGAATCTTATTGTCTACATTTGTCATAGCTACTTGAAGAAGTTTATAAATCGCAATATTAATATTTTTATTCTTCCTAAAGCCAACTTGTTCTTCAGCAAATAAATTGTTACACTCGAAAAAAGAATTTAAACTATTATAAATTATCTTTTCAAATATTTTAGATAGAACTGGAACAAGTGCTATAGGTCGGTAACATGACATGTCCTTTGAGTTACCCTTTTTAAACAAAGGCTTTATAATTGTATTTTTAAGTTTTTCAGGGAAAATTCCATTTAATATACAAAGATTAATTATATGACTTAGTACCGGGGATATATTGTTTGCCACTTGTTTTAAAATGTTTGTCGTTATACCATCGTAACCAGTACTAGCTGTGTTTTTTAAACCAAGTATTATTTCATTTATGTCAGCAGGGATTGTGGGTAGAATAAAAAGGGAATTAACAAGTCTATGAGGGTTATGTGGCTTGGCATTACATTTATTGCTGGATATTTGGTCAATAAAGAAATCATTAAAAGACTCAGCTATTTGTGCGGGATCACTAACAAATTTCCCATTTATATCCAATTCCTCTATTTCAGCCCTTGGTAAATTGTGTTTTATATTATTTATTATTTTCCAAGTAGCCTTACCTTTATTGACTGCAGTGTTTATATAATTATCATTTTGACATTTTTGTGTCAGATTGATAACACGTTTGAGTCTAGATGAGAGAGCCTTAAAATTACTTTTATTTAATTCAGTGCGATTCTTCCTATATTTCCACAAGAGTTGACGTTTGCGTTTGCAGCATTTTCTTATGCCTGACGTTATCCATTTAGGTTGCTTCTGAGCTCGAATCTTTTTGTCAATTATTGGAAAACATAAATTAAAAAATAATGAAAATAAGTCATGAAACATGTCAAATGCAGTATTAGGATCATTACATTTAAAAATGTCACAAAATGTCAGAGAAGATATGCATTGTTTAAATTTGTCAATATTTTGTTTATTAAAGTCCCGTTTTTCTACACGCCAATATTTAAGAGTACTAGTTGGTCTGACTGGGCACGTTAGAACTTGTGCCGTATGGTCAGAGATAGCAAATTCCATAACTTTACTAGTGCTACCTCGTATATTATCCATAAAGTTATCTAAACACGTACCCGATTTTAGACGTGTAGGTTCTTTTATTTGCAATCGTAGATTAAAGACACATAACATTTCTTTTAACTTCTCGGTACTTCTTGACTGTCTCAAAACATTAATATTAAAATCACCACAGATTATTATTTTATTTTTTTTGTAGGATAAATTTGTGAGTAAAAGTTCCACTGTTTTGAAAAATGTGTCTAATTCATGTTTACTGGACTTAGGAGGACGATAAATACATACTATATAAATCCCATGATTCAGCAATTCAATACCAGAGCATTCTACAATACCTTCTTTGGAATACTTTTTAATGTCAGGAATTTCTTTAAATCTATGTGTTTTTCGTACCAAGACACATGCACCTCCATGGCGGTTGCTACGGGAGAAACAAGAGCCAAGAGTGAAATTATGAATAGAAAGCATCTGTAGATCACTAATGGTCATATTATGCTCTGTAATGCAGAGGACATCAATAGACTTACAGGTGTCTTTCTGGTATGTATCTAAAGCTAATACTAACAAATCAGATTTAGTTAATAATCCATTTACATTTTGGTGCAGAACACGTATTTCCTTATACACGAAAACATTTTGCAGTATTCTCTATTACTTTTGCCTTACTTTCAAACTCAGAATCAGTTTGGGTACATTTATCCACGGTACTTGGACAATACTCTGAACAACTCAACTTACCACGATATTCTTCATATTTTGTTTTATAATTAATACGCAACAGTTCCTTTAATATACACCGGCACTTACAGAGTAGAAAAGAGACGCGCCCAGGAATATAGTCAGAATAATTAATATTTAAAAAACTATTATTACTATTACCATTTCTATAACATAAAAACTTCAATTCATAATTCAATTTATTAATATTCAAATATCTATTATATGGAACATTTGTAATGATTATATTAGTATTAGCAAGTTCTTTTAAAAAAGTTTGCAATCCAAATTGAAAGTTGTAGGGGTTTTTGTCATTTGTCCCTGCCAATACAATAACAAAATCCTTTTTAGTCAAAGTTTTTAATTCACTCTTTTCCGTTAATAAAACTTCCGCTAGAGTAGCTCCAGGTTTCCAGAAACAACTTACGAAGAATTCGGACCCCACTAAGCCTTGGAAAACACGTTGAAAGTGTCGGCCCTGTTCATCAGCTATTACTATGACTTTATTTCTTTTTGCAGACAAAACGAGTTTTGGCGAGTCTTGAAGTAGATCACATAAATCCGCTGTCACGTGCTGTGTAGTCGTTGTCATAGCAATATCGTTAACATTGGCTATTAGACTTTTTTCTGTCGTGGCAGCCTCCTGAATGTTCAACTCATCACTGCAGGGAATCATTGAGTCGATGGAATTTGTACCAACCGTAGTGTTAAGATTTTGTTCCGGTGTGACATTATCTGATTGGTCTATAGTTTTTGTTGTTAAATATTTTTCTTGTTTGTCACTTGAATGTGTTGGTGTAGTAACATCATATCTATTTACATCATGGAGTTGATACCTCTTCTTTTTTTGAGAAGACATAATACCTTTTGTTTTTTCCGTATAATCAATTTTTTTATATAATTCTATTACCTCATAACACTTAGAGAGATCTTTTTTTAGATTACTGATCTCCAAATGCATATTATCTACTTCATCATGTGCCGACAATAAACTCATTTTAAGTTCACTTATTTGTTCACGTAATTCCAAACAACAGGGGTTTTCGCCATCTAGCGACGTATCCGGTAAGCTTAACACTGTTGTATCGAATAGTGAGGATGTTACATCTTTATTGGGGATATTTTGCATAGAAATAGAACGTTGATTTTGTCGCAGTGTAACGTTATCTGAATCCATTTCTAATGGTTAGTTATTAATTAATAAGTCTTTAGAAAACACAAAAAGACAACTGTGTTGGCTGGGTTTGAACTTGGGTACTCGTCAACAATGTTCGATCCTTGCGAATAGCCAACGAGCCACGGCGTATATGTTATGTACTCATGAAATTATGGTTCTGGATGCTAGCAGAAATATTTTTGCTCATAAAATGTGTAGGTAGACAGTCGGAGTGTTAAAATTTTTGCACAAGTTGACATTTAATAATATTTCTCACTGTTATCCTTTACTTTCATCCATAGGTTGCTGCTACTATTATCACCTTGTATTGCCATTAACTCCATATATTATTGTTTATTTACTTCGTTCCGTCGCTGGGGTTGTTTTAATTGGTCACAGAGAGATTTTGTACGATAGAATGACTTGACTGTTTAACAGTTTTTACACAATACTTATTTCTTTGCGCTAACGTACTTAGTTTTTGTAAATAACACTTGCACATATACTTAATATATAAGCACACACTTTTTGTCCGTTTTTATATCTGATAATGAACAAAATATAATTTTAACTTGATTTAAAAGCAGAGAGTTATACTCTTAGATGTTTACACAGACAGCGCCATCTGTCTTTTTTGACATCACTTTTCAATGAAGTGAAAAGTGATGTTAGTGTCCTAAATAAACTAAATGCGAACGTATTTAAACGTGCACGGTTATGCCTGGAAAAAGGAGGAGGTCACTTCGAACAATACCTTAACCCTTCAGATACCGTCAATTAGAGACACAATAGTAAGACAATAGATGCGCGGCCACCGGTGGTCGCTTGGGGATTCATGAATTAAATACTGTGATTAACAAAATGTAGAGGTAAGAAGAAATTATAAACAATCATAGTGTGTTAGGTTCTCCTTGATGATTAGACATTGTTGAAAGATAGTTGATTACAATTTTTTAAATACGCCAAAATGCAATTGTTTCAATCTAAATTGTATCATGTCTAAGTACCTATCATACCTAAATGTTTTATTTTGAATGAACTAAAACGTACTACTTAGATACTTATTATGATTTATTTATTTTCTACATTTTGATGGTCCTAAGCCCATGAAAGTATGAAGGATAAATTGGAATTACGTTTACAAATAACTTTACACAGTCTAAACTTAAAAAATTGTAGCGCTAAATTGCGGTCAGTAATCGCACCGAGTAAGTACAAGTAGGTACCTACACCGCCGCCGCCGGCGCCGTCGCATAGAGCGAGCGCGCATGAGTACCTACTTCTGATAGCAGCTGGCGCGTCAGGCGACCGGTCGACGCGCGGCGTGAATCGGGCGACCAGTCGACGGACTGGCAAGCGACTTCCATAAAATAAGTTTCTGAGTAAACAAGTCTCGTAAGCGTTAACTTAATTTTTTACTATTGAGACATATCAAAATAAAAAATACGTGTTTATTAAAATGTATTCAAGTTTATTATGTCAAAATTTGCGCACTGGTTAAAAACTTTTCCTGTATAGATAAATGACACCCAGATACAGAACAAATGATCATACTCATCACACAAACATTTGTCCTGGGTGGGAATCGAATCCACGACCTCCGGCATAGCAGTCAGGGTCACTAACCACTTCACCAACAGGACAATCGAATATGATGACTGAATTCCCACAAAAAAGGCCTGTAATCTAGGTTGCCATACATTGATAGCGTGATGTTATCTTCTAATGTTCTATGACCTTCCAAAATATCGAATTGGAGATAGAACAACACATTGCTAAAGATCTAGTTTCACTAATATAATGGAACAATGTTTGGTAATGCGATTCTGAAGCAGTGGCAAATAACATTTAGCATTAGCATAGCATAGTCAGCCTTATAATGTTTCCACTCATCATCATCATCATGTTGATGGATGGAGAGGGAGAGGGAGGCCAAAGAAAAGATGGATGGATTGTGTGAGAAGTGATATGTATGAAAGAAAGTTAGTGATAGCATGACGAGTGACAGGACAGAATGGAAGAAAAAAACGTGTTGCGCCGACCCCAAATAAAACGGGATAAGGGCAGGAAGATGATGATGATGATCATCATCATCATCAGCAGCCTATTAATGTCCCCACTGCTGGGACTCAGGCCTTCTCTCTAGGAGAGGGAATGGCCCGTAATCCACTACGCGGGTCCAGTGCGGGTTGGTTGACATCACTTGTCTTCGAATTTTTGGTTCTAGGACATGCTGGTTTCCTTCACCGTTTTGAGAGCAGTGGTGATGAAATCAATTACATAAAGTAGTTGTAGGTTTGAACTAGTATATTGTCGTCAGTTTGTTTGTCATCCAAAAAAATAGTAATACAATATTGATAGGTTGAATATCTCTGTATTAGCGATATCACATAGTAATAGTATGTCTGTCTGTTCTTTTGTGTTGTTGATTGACGGGAGCAAGCTTGTGTCGCGTGAGGATATCCTAGTACTCGAAAGAAATTGTGTTTTTAGGTATGTTCTGTATTCATTTATTTGTACAGTTATAGTAGGAAAATAAAATAATTATCGCCATCCAGTATATTATAATTGTGTCTTGAGATTTTCGACAAAAAACTTTTCAAACAGATTTTGATGCCATTTTTACCAATATACTTTTTTAGTAATATATTCATCAACATCATCATTTCAGCCAATACACGTCCACTGTTGGACATAGGCCTCCCCCAAGTGTCGCCACAACGAACGTTCCTGTGCGTCTCGCATCCATCGGTTTCCCGCAACCTTCACCAGGTCATCAGACCACCTGGTTGGAGGCCTTCCAACGTTGCGTCTTCCGATACGCGGTTGCCACTCCAAAACCTTTCAGCACCAACGGCCATCTGTTCTGCGAGCAATGTGCCCTGCCCATTGCCACTTAAGTTTGGAAATTCTTTGTGCTATGTCGGCAACTTTAGTTCTCCTGCGGATAGTAATGTATTACGTATAACTTACTTCCTCGCAGTGCTCGGGCATAAGAGGATCGTTTTCCACTCGCCTATCGTTAACATCGAGTATGGTTGAAAAGCTTGTGATAACGCCTGAAAACTCTGTTAGTATTCGGTAATTCCTTGATTTACTCGACTTTCGTTTCTGATTTCTGATCGCAAATTGTGAGATCAATTTTTAATTGCAATATAATAGTTCCTAGGTTCGAATGATTCAATTCCGATTTCATTTTAGACTCGAAATTCTAAAATAACACAACCACTAGCGGCCATTACATTTTCTTTGGCACTCATATTTGGCAGCTGGATATTTTTTACACACTTATATACTATTATTTTTATACTATTATATACTATTATTTTTTTAAACTTATAGTGATAAAACCCTTGTATTTTTATTCCGCTACAAGATCTACTTTCCCTACTAGAGAATAGTTTCTCCAACTACAGTTGAGTAAGATTTCATGTGTGTGTATTGTTTCAGAATGCCCGCGGTATCTCCAAAACGGTCGCCGGCGCCGCAGCCGCCAGCCAGCCCGCTTGTCCCAGCCTCCGACAGGTCTTTATCTTATTTTTATTATATGTTGTGTTGTTTGAACTAACAATAGGCTAGTTGCCGTAACAAATCTAATTATTCCGTCTTTTAGATTAATCAAAAATAAGGGACACGTATTTTTTTATTTGTTAATTAAACCAAAAATGACAAAGATATAGCCAATTAAAGTTACGTGTAACGTCAAGCCGCGCTGCATTTTTTCGCACGGGGTGACGTCACACGTAACTTTAATGGGCTATATCTTTGTTATTTTTCTTTTTAATCGAAAAAAGGAAAAATACGTATCCAATATTTTTTTTTATAATCTAAAATACGGACTAAATAAAATGTAGTTATTTTGACCCTGGAAACTACCCTATTATGAAAAAATAATAATTACTCAAATAAATACAGGGTTATTTGTAAAACACTAACAATCTTGCTGGACTGTATTACTAACATCATAAACATCAACTTATGTTCTATGACTTTTTACAAAACGTAATTCGTTTACCAAAAAACAAACCTTCCAGATTTCGTTATTGTATCTAACACATTTTAACTCTGTTTTTTGCTATACCTATCTACGTCTGTATGATGCGACGCAAGCGCATAAAGCAACCCCACTGCACGACTGGCAATCCGCTATTGTACTATCGCTTGCTTCGCATAGACTTAGTAATATTTAAAACTAGCTGCTCCCAGCGGCTTCGCTTGCGTGATAGCAGAAAATTATCCCAAGGCAACATACTTCCGGGATAAAAAGTATCCTATGTCCTATTCCAGGACATGGTCTATCCGTGTACCAAGTTTCATCAAAATCGGTTTTGCCATTTAGGCGTAAAGACTTAACAAACAAACTCACTTTCGCTTTTATAATATTAGTAAGGATGATCAATTTTTTATTTTTATTTTTGTATGAAAATGTGATGAACTAAAATTTTTTTTTTTTTTTAAAGTCATAGAACAAAATTTGTTGTTTATGAGGTTTTTAACATAGTCCGTAGAGGTTGTCAGAGTTTTACAAATAACCTTTTATAACTGGTGTTGGACAGAAAACAGCTCTTATCAGGATATCCCGTGGAATTTTCTTCCATATTTAATTTCGAACATTTTTAGAGTAAAGTAGTAGTAATGAAAACGAATATGTGCTTTATTCACAGAGGTGTAGCGTTCAAGTTCGAGTGGCGAGGAGCTCCTACGCCGTCGCCGCCCGCGCCTCCACTCACACCACATCATCGTGAGTATCTTACAACTTTAGTTCGCCTACTAATACAAAATCACAGACAGCCCGAATTCAACTATCGGGCAGTTGCCCACCAGACCATTACACCAGTCTGGTCGGAGGATCCTCCCTTTTCAAAGGAGGCATGTGGGACTTTAGTCTCTGTTCCGCATACCTCCAAACACGGGTGGTTAAAACAGCACGATTTTTAGCGCGCGGCGTAAACCGACTGTCTAAACGGCGGAGGGGCCCAGCTGGGTCGAAGCCTACTAGGGCCAGGGTTATCCGAAAGGAAACTCGAGCCCCGGTATGAGGGCTAGAAAAAACGGGGTGGGTTTTTAGTTAGTAAGAGTCAGACACTATCTCCCGCTCCACCCAAGGGCGGGTTTTGTCATTGGATAATTTTTCAAACCGAAAAAAAAACCGTCTAAACGGCCATTCGGCTAGGTGACTGAAGCCACTAGCCCCAAAGTTGATCAGCGTCCGACTTTAGTCGTGCGTAAAGCCGCACGGGTAAAGTCAGTCGTGTAATAAGTCACTTTAGGATTTATAAACGACCATAGCACAAAATATATAGGTACAAAAGTCAATCTACATACTGCGCGTGCTCTCACAACGCACACTTGGCCACCGCTCACACACACGATATCTCCTCGCCCTCGGCGCGCTCGTCGAACAGTTCCGACTCAAACGCTCATTAGTGTGCGTCCACCGAGCGTAGGTGTACAAAGTGAAGTACATACATGAGATTGTCTTCTGTACCTATCTATTTTGTGAGCTAATTTTTGTTTTAATTTGTTTTTATTTTTTGTTTTTTGAAAATTATTTGTGTGTCTATACGGGCAGAATAAACATGTTTTCTTTCTTTTTTTTTTTTAAGGTGTCTATATGGAATGTGTTGGTATGATATAGTGGTTTATAATGTAATGTGTATTATAGCAGTGGCCCCGTGCGGTACGCCGCCGCCGTTACCGCCGCGCCGGCGCCGCGACTCGGCCGCGCCACCCACACCTCTACCACCCGTGAGTATTCTTAGCCCTACTGTCTTCGATTAAATACCTATAGATATATTATAACGAAAGATGCACTCGACTCCACTTGCTGCCCCTGGTAACTCGCAGAAATATATCCGATATTCGTTTTCTAATCAAAATGGCACGCTCTATGATCGATTGTCCTGAATTATTGTCGAAGCTATCTCTGAATGTTCCCCCTCGGCACTGTCGGATTAGAAATCTTCAGGCTCCTCATTCACGCACAGTCTACCGTAGTAACTCTTACTTGATTCGCGCAGCAAAAGCATTTAACAACTTAATAAAAGAGCACACCTCAGTTGATCTCTTTACAAGCAGCTTAGCATCCATTAATATGGTTATGTCTAAAGGCAATGTTTTGTAATTGCATTACATCGTTGTATTCTATACTATCTTGCTACCAAACTTTGTAACAATTACTTAATTAACTGTAACTTCCCACAATACTCCCATACTATATGTGGAGGCTTGTAAATGGCTCATCATGATCTATCTTGTCGTTTATCTTGTATTATTAGCTGTAAGCCACCCAAACAAAATAAAATAAAAATAAAATAAAATAAAATATAGCCACCGCGTGGCCACACATGAGACAGCACTATAGCACTAAAATGAGGTTATTACGTAAACTCTTCCTTACATATCTTACATACACACCACTGAAATACACTAAAAACTTAACTAGTGGAGTCTATTTCTCATACATACACCAAAACTATTACTTTAATTGCTGAAAGTATTCTAAAAACGCAAAAATTAATTCGAGTCCACCTCTTAGTAATTGGTCTTCGTTTGGCTCACTTTTCAAAGTGATTTACAGGTTGTAAGGGGCAGCCCTCCGCAAACTTTAGAGGTTTGCTCAGTAGACGAAACTGAACCACATTCCATAAGATTTTTTTTCAGGAATCGAAAAGAAAAAATAGGCCCACTATACAAAATTATAAACTTGATTGGAAAGTTTGAATGAAAAGGCCGATTTTTTTTTCGATTCCTGAAAAAAAAAATTCGAGTCTACAATATTGCAGCCTACTGCATTATCCATGTGGGACCTATGTGTTGATTATTATTGTTTTTTTTTTTTATTTTATTCGGGAATCGCGTTGTGTTAAATAACGTTTTTTTACTACTCTGTCAAGAAAGTACCGGGAAAAGATCAATAATACACAAAATGTCTGTTATTCATCCAAATTTATTTTATCACCTTCAAAGTATGCTCCTTTAGAAACGATACACTTGCGCCAACGAATAATCCATTCATCAAAACATTTTTTAAACGCTGCTTCCTGAATTGAGTTCAGTTCTCGCCGCGAATTCTCCTTTATGTCTTCTATCGATTGAAAACGGGTGCCACGAAGTGGTAATTTGAGTTTAGGAAAAAGAAAAAAGTCAGCAGGAGCCATATCTGGTGAATATGGTGGTTGCTGGATGGTATTTGTTGAGTGTTTGGTCAAAAATTCGTTCATAATGATAGCCTTGTGCGAAGGCGCATTGTCGTGGTGCAAAATCCAAGAATTTTCTTTCCACAAATCTGGCCTTTTTCGTCGAATTTGCTGTCTTAAACGCCGCATAACGCTCAAATAATATTCTTTATTTACCGTTAGACCTTCCGGTAAGAATTCAGAGTGCACAACACCGCGATAGTCAAAGAAAACAGTCAACATAACTTTGACTTTTGATCGACTTTGGCGTGGTTTTTTCGGTTTCGGATCAGTTGGAAGGCGCCACTCCGAAGCTTGTTGACTAGTTTGCATGTCAAACTCGTAAACCCACGTCTCGTCACCAGTAACAATGCGTTTCATGAATGTTGGGTCCGAACTGACTCGTTCTAGCATGTCCTCAGCGACTTTCATGCGATTGAGTTTTTGGAGAAAATTCAGATTAGATTGGGACTAGCCAAGCAGCAACATGTTTCATACCCAAATGATTAGTTAAAATGGTACGGATCGACTCGTGAGATACAGAAAGTTCGGCGGCTATCTCTCTCAGAGTTGAATGGGGATTTTCAGTCACTATTTCCTTCACTTTTGCGATGTTAACTTCAGTTGCAGACGTTGACGGCCTACCAGAGCGAGGCAAATCTTCCATCAGATCTCGACCGCTTTTGAACGCTTTGAACCACTCATAAGCACGAGTTTTTGATAAAGTCGATTCACCGTAAGCCTTCTGTAACATTTTCAGTGACTCCGAACACGAAATTCCATTGGCGATGCAAAATTTAAGACAAACTCTTTGTTCGATATTTTTGTCCATTATGAAATTCGCAATACACACTATATATGATATTACTAAAACCAGCACTGTATCTATATATATAAAAATGACCCCCGTTTTCCGTTGTCACGACTTGGCATGAAAACGGCTTGACCGATTTGGCTGATTTTTTTTTGTTGTGATTGTTATTGTGAGGAGAAGGTTCTTATGGAAAAAAAAATAGGGTAGTGTAGGGTAGAGTAGGGTAGGGTAGGGTAGAGTAGGGTAGAGTAGTAGGGTAGAGTAGTAGGGTAGAGTAGGGTAGAGAAGGGGAGAGTAGGGTAGAGTTGGGTATAGTAGGGTGGAGTAGGGAAGAGCGGGAGCGAAGCCGCGCGGGCAAAGCTAGTTTAATATAAATAACAGATGCAACTCAAACTCCGCGCCAAAATGGAAAACAGTTGTGCCAATCTAACAACTACAAAAAAAAACAAAAATTTGAATTTGGAACCATAAACAAATCATCCATTCCCGATACTTTTTTGACTGAATGTAAACAATATTATGATGTCGTAATGTTTTGTGCAGTCGTCGTCAGTGAACGCGGGCTCCCCGCCCGTGTGCAGCGCCGCGGCCGCCGCCAGCTCGGCGCCGCCGCCGCTGCCGCCGCGCCCCGCGCCGCCGCCCGAACTGCTGCGGCCCGCACACTCCACCATACTGCAGAGGCGGCACAATAACACGTAAGTATACTTGTCTACCAGCCTCTACTCTCCACAGCTCGGCGCCGCCGCCGCTGCCGCCGCGCCCCGCTCCACCGCCCGAACTGCTGCGGCCCGCACACTCCACCATACTGCAGAGGCGGCACAATAACACGTAAGTATACTTGTCTACCAGCCTCTACTCTCCACAGCTCGGCGCCGCCGCCGCTGCCGCCGCGCCCCGCTCCACCGCCCGAACTGCTGCGGCCCGCACACTCCACCATACTGCAGAGGCGGCACAATAACACGTAAGTATACTTGTCTACCAGCCTCTACTCTCCACAGCTCGGCGCCGCCGCCGCTGCCGCCGCGCCCCGCTCCACCGCCCGAACTGCTGCGGCCCGCACACTCCACCATACTGCAGAGGCGGCACAATAACACGTAAGTATACTTGTCTACCAGCCTCTACTCTCCACAGCTCGGCGCCGCCGCCGCTGCCGCCGCGCCCCGCGCCGCCGCCCGAACTGCTGCGGCCCGCACACTCCACCATACTGCAGAGGCGGCACAATAACACGTAAGTATACTTGTCTACCAGCCTCTACTCTCCACAGCTCGGCGCCGCCGCCGCTGCCGCCGCGCCCCGCTCCACCGCCCGAACTGCTGCGGCCCGCACACTCCACCATACTGCAGAGGCGGCACAATAACACGTAAGTATACTTGTCTACCAGCCTCTACTCTCCACAGCTCGGCGCCGCCGCCGCTGCCGCCGCGCCCCGCTCCACCGCCCGAACTGCTGCGGCCCGCACACTCCACCATACTGCAGAGGCGGCACAATAACACGTAAGTATACTTGTCTACCAGCCTCTACTCTCCACAGCTCGGCGCCGCCGCCGCTGCCGCCGCGCCCCGCTCCACCGCCCGAACTGCTGCGGCCCGCACACTCCACCATACTGCAGAGGCGGCACAATAACACGTAAGTATACTTGTCTACCAGCCTCTACTCTCCACAGCTCGGCGCCGCCGCCGCTGCCGCCGCGCCCCGCTCCACCGCCCGAACTGCTGCGGCCCGCACACTCCACCATACTGCAGAGGCGGCACAATAACACGTAAGTATACTTGTCTACCAGCCTCTACTCTCCACAGCTCGGCGCCGCCGCCGCTGCCGCCGCGCCCCGCTCCACCGCCCGAACTGCTGCGGCCCGCACACTCCACCATACTGCAGAGGCGGCACAATAACACGTAAGTATACTTGTCTACCAGCCTCTACTCTCCACAGCTCGGCGCCGCCGCCGCTGCCGCCGCGCCCCGCTCCACCGCCCGAACTGCTGCGGCCCGCACACTCCACCATACTGCAGAGGCGGCACAATAACACGTAAGTATACTTGTCTACCAGCCTCTACTCTCCACAGCTCGGCGCCGCCGCCGCTGCCGCCGCGCCCCGCTCCACCGCCCGAACTGCTGCGGCCCGCACACTCCACCATACTGCAGAGGCGGCACAATAACACGTAAGTATACTTGTCTACCAGCCTCTACTCTCCACAGCTCGGCGCCGCCGCCGCTGCCGCCGCGCCCCGCTCCACCGCCCGAACTGCTGCGGCCCGCACACTCCACCATACTGCAGAGGCGGCACAATAACACGTAAGTATACTTGTCTACCAGCCTCTACTCTCCACAGCTCGGCGCCGCCGCCGCTGCCGCCGCGCCCCGCTCCACCGCCCGAACTGCTGCGGCCCGCACACTCCACCATACTGCAGAGGCGGCACAATAACACGTAAGTATACTTGTCTACCAGCCTCTACTCTCCACAGCTCGGCGCCGCCGCCGCTGCCGCCGCGCCCCGCTCCACCGCCCGAACTGCTGCGGCCCGCACACTCCACCATACTGCAGAGGCGGCACAATAACACGTAAGTATACTTGTCTACCAGCCTCTACTCTCCACAGCTCGGCGCCGCCGCCGCTGCCGCCGCGCCCCGCTCCACCGCCCGAACTGCTGCGGCCCGCACACTCCACCATACTGCAGAGGCGGCACAATAACACGTAAGTATACTTGTCTACCAGCCTCTACTCTCCACAGCTCGGCGCCGCCGCCGCTGCCGCCGCGCCCCGCGCCGCCGCCCGAACTGCTGCGGCCCGCACACTCCACCATACTGCAGAGGCGGCACAATAACACGTAAGTATACTTGTCTACCAGCCTCTACTCTCCACAGCTCGGCGCCGCCGCCGCTGCCGCCGCGCCCCGCTCCACCGCCCGAACTGCTGCGGCCCGCACACTCCACCATACTGCAGAGGCGGCACAATAACACGTAAGTATACTTGTCTACCAGCCTCTACTCTCCACAGCTCGGCGCCGCCGCCGCTGCCGCCGCGCCCCGCTCCACCGCCCGAACTGCTGCGGCCCGCACACTCCACCATACTGCAGAGGCGGCACAATAACACGTAAGTATACTTGTCTACCAGCCTCTACTCTCCACAGCTCGGCGCCGCCGCCGCTGCCGCCGCGCCCCGCTCCACCGCCCGAACTGCTGCGGCCCGCACACTCCACCATACTGCAGAGGCGGCACAATAACACGTAAGTATACTTGTCTACCAGCCTCTACTCTCCACAGCTCGGCGCCGCCGCCGCTGCCGCCGCGCCCCGCTCCACCGCCCGAACTGCTGCGGCCCGCACACTCCACCATACTGCAGAGGCGGCACAATAACACGTAAGTATACTTGTCTACCAGCCTCTACTCTCCACAGCTCGGCGCCGCCGCCGCTGCCGCCGCGCCCCGCTCCACCGCCCGAACTGCTGCGGCCCGCACACTCCACCATACTGCAGAGGCGGCACAATAACACGTAAGTATACTTGTCTACCAGCCTCTACTCTCCACAGCTCGGCGCCGCCGCCGCTGCCGCCGCGCCCCGCTCCACCGCCCGAACTGCTGCGGCCCGCACACTCCACCATACTGCAGAGGCGGCACAATAACACGTAAGTATACTTGTCTACCAGCCTCTACTCTCCACAGCTCGGCGCCGCCGCCGCTGCCGCCGCGCCCCGCTCCACCGCCCGAACTGCTGCGGCCCGCACACTCCACCATACTGCAGAGGCGGCACAATAACACGTAAGTATACTTGTCTACCAGCCTCTACTCTCCACAGCTCGGCGCCGCCGCCGCTGCCGCCGCGCCCCGCTCCACCGCCCGAACTGCTGCGGCCCGCACACTCCACCATACTGCAGAGGCGGCACAATAACACGTAAGTATACTTGTCTACCAGCCTCTACTCTCCACAGCTCGGCGCCGCCGCCGCTGCCGCCGCGCCCCGCTCCACCGCCCGAACTGCTGCGGCCCGCACACTCCACCATACTGCAGAGGCGGCACAATAACACGTAAGTATACTTGTCTACCAGCCTCTACTCTCCACAGCTCGGCGCCGCCGCCGCTGCCGCCGCGCCCCGCTCCACCGCCCGAACTGCTGCGGCCCGCACACTCCACCATACTGCAGAGGCGGCACAATAACACGTAAGTATACTTGTCTACCAGCCTCTACTCTCCACAGCTCGGCGCCGCCGCCGCTGCCGCCGCGCCCCGCTCCACCGCCCGAACTGCTGCGGCCCGCACACTCCACCATACTGCAGAGGCGGCACAATAACACGTAAGTATACTTGTCTACCAGCCTCTACTCTCCACAGCTCGGCGCCGCCGCCGCTGCCGCCGCGCCCCGCTCCACCGCCCGAACTGCTGCGGCCCGCACACTCCACCATACTGCAGAGGCGGCACAATAACACGTAAGTATACTTGTCTACCAGCCTCTACTCTCCACAGCTCGGCGCCGCCGCCGCTGCCGCCGCGCCCCGCTCCACCGCCCGAACTGCTGCGGCCCGCACACTCCACCATACTGCAGAGGCGGCACAATAACACGTAAGTATACTTGTCTACCAGCCTCTACTCTCCACAGCTCGGCGCCGCCGCCGCTGCCGCCGCGCCCCGCTCCACCGCCCGAACTGCTGCGGCCCGCACACTCCACCATACTGCAGAGGCGGCACAATAACACGTAAGTATACTTGTCTACCAGCCTCTACTCTCCACAGCTCGGCGCCGCCGCCGCTGCCGCCGCGCCCCGCTCCACCGCCCGAACTGCTGCGGCCCGCACACTCCACCATACTGCAGAGGCGGCACAATAACACGTAAGTATACTTGTCTACCAGCCTCTACTCTCCACAGCTCGGCGCCGCCGCCGCTGCCGCCGCGCCCCGCTCCACCGCCCGAACTGCTGCGGCCCGCACACTCCACCATACTGCAGAGGCGGCACAATAACACGTAAGTATACTTGTCTACCAGCCTCTACTCTCCACAGCTCGGCGCCGCCGCCGCTGCCGCCGCGCCCCGCTCCACCGCCCGAACTGCTGCGGCCCGCACACTCCACCATACTGCAGAGGCGGCACAATAACACGTAAGTATACTTGTCTACCAGCCTCTACTCTCCACAGCTCGGCGCCGCCGCCGCTGCCGCCGCGCCCCGCTCCACCGCCCGAACTGCTGCGGCCCGCACACTCCACCATACTGCAGAGGCGGCACAATAACACGTAAGTATACTTGTCTACCAGCCTCTACTCTCCACAGCTCGGCGCCGCCGCCGCTGCCGCCGCGCCCCGCTCCACCGCCCGAACTGCTGCGGCCCGCACACTCCACCATACTGCAGAGGCGGCACAATAACACGTAAGTATACTTGTCTACCAGCCTCTACTCTCCACAGCTCGGCGCCGCCGCCGCTGCCGCCGCGCCCCGCTCCACCGCCCGAACTGCTGCGGCCCGCACACTCCACCATACTGCAGAGGCGGCACAATAACACGTAAGTATACTTGTCTACCAGCCTCTACTCTCCACAGCTCGGCGCCGCCGCCGCTGCCGCCGCGCCCCGCTCCACCGCCCGAACTGCTGCGGCCCGCACACTCCACCATACTGCAGAGGCGGCACAATAACACGTAAGTATACTTGTCTACCAGCCTCTACTCTCCACAGCTCGGCGCCGCCGCCGCTGCCGCCGCGCCCCGCTCCACCGCCCGAACTGCTGCGGCCCGCACACTCCACCATACTGCAGAGGCGGCACAATAACACGTAAGTATACTTGTCTACCAGCCTCTACTCTCCACAGCTCGGCGCCGCCGCCGCTGCCGCCGCGCCCCGCTCCACCGCCCGAACTGCTGCGGCCCGCACACTCCACCATACTGCAGAGGCGGCACAATAACACGTAAGTATACTTGTCTACCAGCCTCTACTCTCCACAGCTCGGCGCCGCCGCCGCTGCCGCCGCGCCCCGCTCCACCGCCCGAACTGCTGCGGCCCGCACACTCCACCATACTGCAGAGGCGGCACAATAACACGTAAGTATACTTGTCTACCAGCCTCTACTCTCCACAGCTCGGCGCCGCCGCCGCTGCCGCCGCGCCCCGCTCCACCGCCCGAACTGCTGCGGCCCGCACACTCCACCATACTGCAGAGGCGGCACAATAACACGTAAGTATACTTGTCTACCAGCCTCTACTCTCCACAGCTCGGCGCCGCCGCCGCTGCCGCCGCGCCCCGCTCCACCGCCCGAACTGCTGCGGCCCGCACACTCCACCATACTGCAGAGGCGGCACAATAACACGTAAGTATACTTGTCTACCAGCCTCTACTCTCCACAGCTCGGCGCCGCCGCCGCTGCCGCCGCGCCCCGCTCCACCGCCCGAACTGCTGCGGCCCGCACACTCCACCATACTGCAGAGGCGGCACAATAACACGTAAGTATACTTGTCTACCAGCCTCTACTCTCCACAGTATCATCTTCTATCCGCAGCCTGCTACAGGCACATGGTCCCCAGCGAAAGAGAATGGACCATAGTCGCTTCCGCATGCAAAGTAGTTATGCTAGCGAAGTAGGCGGACGCATACGTGAAGCAACACATCCCCACGCCTCCGCCGCCCGAGACTCAGACCTTGACCAGTCGCCATAGGCGTGAGCTAGTGGATGACAAGCAATGGGAAGCTCGTCATTCGTCTGCCAGGTCTGTTTTTAGACGTCTGTCACTACCATCAACTCAAAATCGAAACCAGTTCTTTTGATCGAAATTGTAGATGAAATTTTTAATCGATCTCTTGTGATTTATATCTACCAATAGGGTAGGTAATAGGTAAAACGGGCTGTTATCCGCAACTCCACGACTAAAGTGCGTATTATGCGTATCAATAGGGTAATATTATTTTTGACCAATGCCCTATTTATATATCAGGAATTGTAGTAAATGCCTTATTTCATATTGATATATCTAAAAGAATGGGGATATTATAATTTTTCGTTACTATCTAAGTAGGTCTGAAGTTGCCTGAGGAGCGGGCTGAAAAGTATCACACTTTTCATCCCTAGGGAGTTTTACTTTCGACTAACAGCTGTCAAATTATTTAAAAAAGAAAAATCTAGGTCTATCTTCTTGTTTTCGTAATGAAAAGCATTGCTTACCTCGGGGTTAAAGTTACTTATTTAGTCCCTCGAATTAGGGCGGGTTGTTTCAGCCATACTTAACTCATGAGTAACAGTCAAAAATGGCGCTAACGTACTTTAAACCAAAAAATGGGTTGTTTCAAAAAATGGCGGCCCAAAAATACGTTAAAAAGTTACTATTACCATTACTGATGCACTAGCCACTAGTTAACGTCATTTTACGCCATGTTTGTTGTCGTTTTCAAGTAGTTCCGTTCAACAATATGGACTCTTTTGTATTAAATTCGTTTTTATTCGACGATAGTTCATCTGATGATGATACAAACTAAAAGAAAAAAGTATTTAAAACGCGTATATCTAACGTATATCTATGGGATGAATGGGCACGCCACAATTATTTCGGTAAGTCCCCTCTTTGAGGCGTGGCTGGAAAGACCTCAGGGCGTCCTTACCTTCCGCATGACGCAGGTTCTCACCGGACATGGCAAGCTCGGGAGGTTCCTGCACCGGATTCAAGCGGAAGAGACGCCCGAATGTCGCCACTGTGCGGAACGCCCGGAGGACACTGTGGAGCATACAGTCGAGGTATGCCCTGCTTGGGCGGAGCATCGCCGTGCCCTCGTGGGGGCGATAGGTGGCGTAGACCTCTCGCGACGGGCCTTGGTTGAGGCCATGGTCCGAAGCGAGAAGGAATGGCAGGCGGTCGCCTCATTCTGCGAAGCAGTAATGCTAGCAAAGGAGGAGGCCGACCGCATCAGGCAGCGGCGCCCTCGTCACCGCCGCTGGGATTCCGATCTCGATTTCCGGCCACCGTAGACGCAGACTCGCGGACGGCGAGACATGGGTAGCTCGCTGTCCGACCGTCCGCTAACTGTCCGGACCGAGCCCAAGACGTCGACCGCGCGCACTGTTCCCGCGGTTCTCAAGGAGTTGTCAGCAACAGGAGGGGCCCAGCTGGGTCGAAGCCTACTGAGGCCAGGGTTATTCGAAAGGAAACTTGAGCCCCGGTATGAAGAGACTAGAAAGAACGGGGTGGGTTTTTAGCCAATAAGAGTCTGACACTATTTCCCGCTCCACCCTAGAGCGGGGGTTGTCATTGGATGATTTTTGCCCACAGGCTCCGGGCGGCAGGTCTTTTCGAGGCCCTTTGTCCTCGGGAAAAGTACCTATGTGATGCGAAAGTAGGTCTGGTTTGTTGGTAGGTACTTATTCGTTATGTTTCACGTGAAATGCTAAAGTTATACAAATAAATAAAATTTGAGGTTTAAAATATTTTTACTTACATTGAAAGATTTACAAAATTAACAAATACAGGGATGATAAATTTTAAAATTGATGTTTGCGATGTGTTTTTTAAAATTTGCTTGACGCGAGGCCCCTGCAAGAGCGAGGCCCCGGGCGATTGCTCTGTGGCCGCCGGTGTGACCCCCTAAGGCCGCCGGTGTCCTTATACTTTCAAGTAGTGCTTGGAAGCGCTGTTTTTCCAGTAGTGTGAAATTTACAGCACGTTCTCTGTAAAAATAAAACACCACGTGAACCCAAAAAATTGAGAAATACCGTTGCCTATCTTAAAGTTTAAAAAATATTATCGTGTTATTATATTGTTGGTACTTACTTTGGTGTAAACGTACATATCCATTTTATATTTTCTTTAATTTTAATGAATTACCGAATATAATATGTATGCTAGTCAATAACGTCACTTTGATGTTGTCGTTTTGAACCGATAGATCAAATTATGACATAAACGATGCAATTTTGCCATACTCCAAAAATCTCCCAACCATTTTTATTGGGAAAATGTGTTGCTTTCTACTGGCAACCCGATTAACTTTGACTGTGTGTTTGAAACAACGCTCTGAATTTGACGAACGTAAAACCTCTCACGTAATAGTAACTTTTGACTGTTCGTATGTAACGTTAACCGACCTTTTGAAACAACCCACCCTTAGTGACCTCGCTACGTTCGGCCGCACACTCCTTCTCGGCACGAAATAAGTCACTTTCACCCCTAGTGTAACAATGTACTATTAAATTTTTATGTCGTAAATCTCCATCTTTTGATAGTCAGAAGTCTGAAGAATGTTTTACTAAACTTTCTCGATACTTTTTCTATATTGTGTTAACTTTTGTTTAATAGTTGTTAGTTGCAGATCTTAGATAAATATATACAGTGTATAAATTATTGCCTGTGGCTTCGCCCCCGTATAAAATATAGCTTATGTCATTCAATAATAACCCAGCTTTTTATTGGTGAAAACATTTTAGCAATCAGATTAGTACTTTTAGAGATTACCTCTCACAAACAAACTATCTCTTTATAATATTAGTGTAGACTTATGTATATTTTATCTATAACATTGTTAGCATAAATGATTTGAAGCAGCCCCAATATTATAGTAGTACTTCTATTGGAGTTGATGCGCTCTTTCCTTATCAGCTAGCTAAATAATATCTAAAATAATCCATACAAGATGTTGTATAATAAGTGTATCCTCCCCCACAGCGGCGCGCCGCGCCTGCCGCCCAAGCCGGGCGGCGCCAGCAGCGCGGCCACGCGCACGTAGCGCGCCGCGCGGCCCGGCCTGGAGCCAACGCGTCACTCCACCACCACACATACAGCCCCCAGCCACAAGCCCGCCTGCCACACCGCACCACTGCTGCACAAAGCCTCTGACTATATCTACTTGAATACCTATCTGCAAGAGGTTTGTATCATAATAAAAACAGCTGTACTTCAAGGATAAGCAACTCCGACCAAGGTCGGTCGATAGATGGGTGATCATTCATTGCATACGACATAGTATGTATTCGTGCATCGGAAAGCACAACTTATGATCCTTTATAGATCTTTAACAGTCGTTATAGTCAGAATGAGGTCTACTGTCTATGGACACGTAGCTTCATAGACAAGTATTCGTCGTTATACTGAAATGAGAATGTTAAGATGGATGTATGGTGTGACTAAAATGGGTAAAGTGAGAAATGTGTAAATTAGAGAAAGTTTGAAAATGGCGACAGTGACTGAAAAGTTGAAAGGGAACCGTTTGTCTTGGTGTAGTTATGTATATAAAGAGGAGAGATGAAACGCGTATTACTAAAAGAGTTATATGTGAATGGATGGAAAGGGAGAGGGAGGCCAAAGAAAAGATGTGTGAGAAGTGATATGAAAGAAAAGATAATAGCGTGACGAGTGACAGGACAGAATGGAAGAAAAAACGTGTTGCGCCGACCACAAATAAAAATGAAACAAGGGCAGGAAAATGATGATGTACTATTAGCGTACCCAGTGCAAGTGCGGTGCTCCTGACCAAACGACAGCCCACTTATTGGAGTGCCCAAAGTGTACCTAAAAACGCCACTAACGCCGCTATAAACCTGGCAACCTACCCAAAAACTTTGAAAGAGAAGAACAAGATATACGAAGCAACAATAAGCACGATATTGCCACTTAGTCGACAGAATTACAAAGTTTAATATGTAGGCTATGAGCAGGTGTACACCAAGCGTACAATAACGAATACGCATTTGTGGACTTTTAGCTTTTTAAGTAATTTAGTGAAAATATGAACAATAGGTTAGTTAATGTGATATACGCTTGATGTGCGTCTACTCACAGCGTACATACTGAACTATGACATTATGTCGACCAAGCGGCAATGAAATAGCGCGTCGTTACCATTTTTTACATAGAACTGCTTATCGCTGCCGTCCACTAACTAAAAGGCAGCTAAGTGCAAAAAGTATTTTTCGAGAAAACACAAAAATTGGGAATTGATGTCTCTTGAAAAGTATGCTACCTAGGAACAAGGTTACAAGTTATATATGTAGGCATAGTCTTTATGCACAATATTTGATATATTTTATTCATTTATATTTATTATATTTTATTTACATTCATTTTCTAACTTTTAGCTAAGCAATTTAAACACAGACATTGTGATTTAATGTTCTGTATCTCAAAAACTATCAATCATAGAAAAATGAGTCTTAGACCAAAATATAGAGCATCGAAAGTTGTATAAGACTACATTAAAAAGTGAAAAATGACCAACTGTGGTTTAACGGCCTTTTAGTTAGTGGACGGCAGATCGAGGTCTGATAGGCAGTTAGAGCTACACGATATTACTTAGATATACTGATGGTTAGACTTCCT